>BSBN01001583.1:4210000-9010000 GCA_027924645.1 Cunninghamia lanceolata
ATCCTATAAAACACACCCTTTGTCCTTTTTCCTCATCTTCAACTTAGATTATCTCATTGTTGGGAGTCAACATTAGTATTCTCCAAGTGTGAAAAGTATTGGGAATTAAAGATGAACAAATCTTTAAATTTGTAGATCTTCGAGAGATAAATACACCTATACCCAACTATGGAACAACAACATCTAGTTCCAAAAATCTTGCCTAACAATGCCCAAAATTTTAGTAGACATATATTCTAAATTTCACAACCCATTTATGACATCATATTTATCACATTCTAGGTGCACACTTTCTATTTTCCAATTTATTATTGTATCATTTTAGTCCATGATTTTCCATGTCTTAGATCATATATTTGTTAATTAAATCAAATTACATTAGGTTTATTATTGTATTTTTAGTTTGTTATCCGATTTTAGTTAATAAATACAATATCTAAAAGAATGGTTATCTCCTAGGTCTACTATAGACTTAGTAGGTACCAAAGATATCTTTACAAAATATAAACAAAGCATGATCAATGACAAGGAAGCGATAATGATAAAATAAGGTCATCATAATGATCATCCTCTAGAATAGCATCATTGCCCCACTCACCAATTATGAAGTCTCTAAAAGTGATCATGTGATGGGGAAAGATCATTATGCAATCCAAGACCTTTTACAAACATTTGAGTAAGAAGAATTATTTATGACTTTTATTTTAGAACCCAAATATGTTTTTGTTTCTTTTCTTTTATTACAACATTATGTGTTTGATCTTGCACTTGAATAGCAAGATTTTATGATTTTTTTTATTTCTTTTCTACACACTTGTCTTGATTTTTCATTTGAAATATATCCTTATGTGGTATATGAGTTGGTATGAATGATCCATAGTATTTTATCTTACTATACATCCTTGTATAATTGAGGGCACCATGGGTTATTCATTTGATGTGGTCTTGTCTTGATTTGTCCTTATTTATTACTCCTTAAAATACAAGTATAAATCAAAAGGTGTACCTTTTATTTTATATGGAATCTCTTTGGGATTATGGATGGATATATCAATGGTAAAATTGCTCAAGAGGTTGATAAGGATCATGTCGAATAGTTACAAATTTTCCATCATGCATAAATTGAACAAATTGGTGTAAAATGGATAGTATTGCTTAGCATTTCTCTATCCATGGTTAGCGAGACAAAGAATACTAAACCTATATATGACATGAGGATAATATGAATAAGCACATGTATTTATTTTTGGCCAACCATTAACTTCAATATAATACATCCCAATGTATCTTGCACAATACTATTTGAAGATCTCAAAGACACACATAAGTATGCATATTGATCTTATTGAAAATGATGGTTAGGAAGAAATTCCTTCCTGAATATGTAAAATTGGAGCATAGGATGAATTAATATTCCATCTATAGGTTTGTACATGCCATATTTCCTTTCAATTACAAAGGTCCATGATATCCATTATTTTAGATTTTATCATTAGAAAATGTAATGGATTGGATAATGAAAATGATTCTTTGGATCATTCATCAATATTTCCCACAAAGTCCTTAGATGATTATAAATGTAAATCAAGCAGGTCCTCATCTACTTGTGTATCTTATATATTAGTGTCCATGTTATTTTATTGAGCATGATGTGGAAAAGGATTGGTATATAGTTTTATGTTATTATTTGGAGTTGTAACAAAATGGTTTCCTTCATCATTTACTCATTCCAAATTTACTATGTTATTATCAATTAAATATTGGACCTTGTGTTTCAACCCTACACAACTTTCCATGTCATGCCCATTAAATATATGATAGGAAAAATAATATTTTGCATCACAAATCTTGAAAATACATACATAAACATTTCAATTGGTAAAATAGGTAGTAAAGTAATCATGTTATCTGCTAGAAGATGTTACTGTTGGAAAGAGACATTGATACGCATGGCAAGTGTTGTCATTGATGGCAACTAAGACTATTCCAAACATCTACATAACTTAATTTGTTCATACCAAAAGTCAGAATAAGAATTTATCTAAGTCTGGGTAGCCAGAAACAGGGCATGTGATAGGGTCCGGTATCTTGGTCTGGATCTCTCTGGTGGTAAATCATAGTGTGCTACAGATCTAAGGGAGTCAAGGATTTTCAAGACAATCTAAATCCAAATTTATAGCCTCTGGTGTTGAAGGATTCAAAAGTTATTAGCATCTGAGTATCAGGTTCCAGTTTGTCAGTGCAGACAAAAGAAGAACAGGCTGACTTTGTAATTGACCTTGGTTCCAGATATATGAAAGTTGCTAGTTGGGCAATTTGTGATGATTAACGATAGTAGCCAACATGATTGATGATTTGTGAATACAAGTTTTTGGTCCACATTACAAGTTGTGCATGGATTTAGCTGATAGAGCAGAGTCTTCATTAAAAGTTCTAAGTGTTCTTGAAGCCGACAAGAAAATTATTGAAATTCATGATGCGGATATATATAGTTGATGGATTCGAGTGATTTGGCAAAGTAGTGATGCGACGATGGAAGTAGTGCAAATAAAAGCAGAGATAAGTGCGAAGGTGAATATCTAAGCTTGGATTATGATAGAGGAGTAAAACAGGGCAGAATAAAGATGAAGTGTATCAAGTCAGTATTCTGTGCTTAACCAGAATTGAATCTTTGCATTGGTAGATGCTAACTATCAGTTCAAACACATTGTAATCTTCTTCATGTAGGTAGTGAGCCTTCTTTTGAGCATTGAGCTCTGGGCAGTGAGCCCGAATGCATGTGCATTCCCCTTTTGTAATACATTTAACAGAGTATAATCTTTGTGGGTTAACCCCCACTGTGGTTTTTCCCTTAACAAGGTTTCCACGTTAAAAATCTTGGTGTCAAGTGTGTTATTTGTGTTTCTTCTCATGTTTTATTGATTCTTGCTTTTCATGATTATATCACTAATCTATTAAAAAGTGATAAAGAAGAATTAACTGTAGTCAGCATTAGATTTTTAAAGACAATTGATTCACCCCCCCTTTCAATTGTTAGCCCTAATTCCAACAATTGGTATTAGAGCCATGTTCCTTGAAAGAAGCCTAATAGCTTGAGGAAGATCTAAGAAGGTATTACAATGGACTCATACAACTTTGAAGAACAAATTCAACTTGTTTTAGATGATCTTGACTAGTCCAGAGTAGAAGTCAAAGAACTGCAAAAAAAATCTTAAAGACATTGAAGACTGTATTGAAATCTTAAAAGAAAAATTAAGTAAATCTAATGGGAAGAGAAAAGAGCTACTTCTTCAACTAGGAAAACAGAATGAGGACAATGACATAGATAAGGCCCTGAAAGAGAATACAAAGGAATGTGAGAAGTCAGCAAAAGAAGCTATTGTTCTAAAACATGAAATGGAATCTAGGGTAATGAGGCTAACCAAGGATATTGAAGAAAGAAAGAAGATTAAAGAAAAATTAAATCAATCTCTGAAAGAAAGAATTAAAGAATGCTGTAGATTAGACATAATAATTGGCCATCTAGAGTTTGATCTACAAGAAATCAGGGAAAATGAAGAACTTGAGAGGCAAATTGTTATCCTGAAACATGACCTAGAAGTTGCAAATGAATACAAGGAGAAGTTCAAGATAAGCTTAGTTAAACTTGAAGTGTTGCTTGAGAGTCAGAAGAAGGTTGATGATAAGCATGGTCTTGGATATGAGAAAGGTGAAAGCTATGGATCCGAACAAAGAAATTTTCAACTAAGGAGTGGAAGAAACAGACCTAGAAGACCTCTGGTAAGACAACCTAATGGTCAAAGGTATCCATCTTTCAATGGAAATTATTTCAAGTATAATAAATTTGGTCATAGAGCTACTCAATGCAGAAGTGGAGTGAATCAAAGTAGTCCATCCTTCTCCGGTCAATGTTTCAAGTGTAAGAGGTATGGTCATAGATCCAATGAATGCAAAAGTGTAGTAATGAACAATTCTAACAATAGAGGAAATGACAATTCCTTCAATGGAAAATGCTTTGCATGCAATAGATTTGGACATATGGAAAAATAGTGCAGATCAAGAGGAAATCATTCAAATGGGCAAACAAATGTTGTATGTTTCAACTGTAATTGATCTGGTCATTTTGCAAGATTCTGTAGAAACAAGAACAATGAAAGAAGAGGTCTGGTAAATAGAAAACTGGATGAGCAAAGACAAGACAAAGGCAAGGGAAAAATTGATGTGAATGAGATCTAGAATGAAATGAGAAAAACATGGGTCAATAAAAGTGTTATGAACAATAGTGATGGGTCCACACCAGAATCTGGTGCTGACAATTCCTCTGGGAATTGAACTAGGAGCTTTGGCTCAGGGGGAGAAGCATTAAAAAAATCAAATTACTCCAGCCAATAAGACTTAGGCACCCTAAGAGAAAATAATTTAGGTTATTATAGATCATTTGAAAAAAAAATTTGGAAGAAAAGAAGTGGATATGACGATTTGCGGAGAAATTCAAGGTCGACTATATGTAGAAACAATGTAACCGGATGTGTTAGGGCAGAGCATTTATTACAAAGGAAAATTAGGTTTTTCAGAGCTTAAAAAGGTCATTCACTCTTCATTTGAATCACTTTGCATTCGAAGGGAGAAAGAAGAATAGTGTCTGAACAAAGAATTCAAGGATTTAAAGTGTGATCGACGAATTTGCCTACCAACCCTAATTTCATGAAAAAGGTATTTATCTACGAAGCTTTGAACTTGTAATCTTTTTACAAATGGCTACACCTTTGGTTGTTGATATTACTGAAAGGGCTCAACCCAAATTTAAGAAGCACCAACACAAATTAGTAGAAGCCAACCCATTAGGTGCATTTTCAAGTGTTCCATATGGTGTGCTGCATGTTGAAGATATTAGGGTTTATATTCATGCAAGCATAGATGAATTCGGGGACTCAAGGTTTGTACATTTGTTTGAGAGCCATCTAAGGGGTGAAAATCATGATATTAAACCTGAGCACAAGGCACTGCAAGATAAACATTTTATTCAGTTTATGGGGTTTCTAACATTCAATGAAGATGAATGGGTCCGGTATGTTTTGAGCCGAATGCACGATGAGTTTTTGTGGTTGTTGAAACCATTTAAAATTACAAAGGATGCTATCAGGATTGTGACTAGGTTGAATTCAACCGGTGGTTTACCCATGCTAAAATATGTGAAGAACCAAACTGTAACTGATGCAACCGGTGCCAAATTTGACAAAAGGGCAATGACTATCAATGATATTATTGATTTGAATGTCAAGTTTGCATCAATGGTAATTGGCTACAAAATTTATCATTCCAGCAGGGAGAACTCTGTCTCCGGAACAACCATATATGCTGCATACAAAATGTAAAGGAAAATGCAAATTATGACTTGTGTGAATTATTGCAAAACCAACTAATTGAGAACTTGAACAAAATCAAGAAAGATAAGAAAAACACCTTTAAATATGGTACATTGGTTCTATGTTTATTTTTCTACTTTATGAATGAGGTACCTGGAGTAAAAGGTGTACACTGGACTAATGACAAGCCAGTTGCTATTCAAATCAAAGATCATCTATGCAGCATTGGTGACTATAAAGCACAAAAAACTGCAATCTGGGGATACTTCAAGAATTTTTAGAATATGATGCATTCCAGAGAAAGAATCCATAAATTGGTTGTTAACAAGTACAAGAATGAAATATATTTTATGGTTGACACTGATCAATGTTTAATGGAAGCAATAGAACCTAGAAGTGTTTGGATCATGCCCATGGGGTATGAGGTAGATGAGAAATTCTTGAATATGTATGCTCAACACCTTTTTAGCAAGCCAAAAGACACAACAGTTGAAAGATTTGGAACATATGAGGAGCTAAGTCTAAAACTACATGTTGAGCTCAGAAAACCTAAAATCAATAGGAAAGTAAGAAAAGAAGTTAAGCAGTTGGCCTAGAATCTAGGCCTCACAAAGGAAGCTGTAAGGAAATTCAAGGAAAGAACTAAAAAGGCAGAGAAGGAGAAGCAAGATAAGAAACAAAATAGTGCTCCGATAGAATCCTCCCCCACATCAAGGACTACTAGAAGCTCTACAGCTGTCCCTATTTCCCTAAAACTTGTAAATCCTGAGACACTAAAAGCCACACCATCTGGTGAAGGAGGAAAGAGAAAGAAAACAAAGGCCACAAGAACCTACAAGAGCACAAAAATTGATGAAGAAGAAATAGATTCAGATGCTGAGGTAAAGGAGTTTAAAGCCTCTGGAACAAAAGCTGCCAAGGTGACTAAGGAGAAGCCCTCTAGAAGCAAAAAGGCAAGCAAAAGACAGAAGACGGATACATATGTTGAGAAGCCCACACTTTCTATGGAATATGTAATAAAATCAGTCACTGTGGATGGAAATTTGAAACCCATGACTGAATTTTATGATGAATATAGTGATACAGATAAGAGGGTGTTAGAAGAAGCAATTGTTAGATATCTGAATATCTATAATAAGGCCCTGATTGAAATAACTTCTAAGATTCCTCAAAGTCTTGCAAACATTTTGGAGTTGAGGAAAGAAAATGCAAAAAGTAAGGATATAGAGCTTAGAGAACATGTATTGATAAAACTATGCCCTCAGATCACTCAAGTTTAAATGAATATGATATTCAAAGAAGTGAAGGATGAATTCAGTAGCAAGAAGAGAATGAACAAACTGATGCTTGGAGAATTAGACAAAATAGTTAAAGAAACATAAGAAATACTTCTAAGTGCATTAAAGAGACACAATCTTCCATTTGTTGAGGAGGAGACTGATGATGGGATTGATTCATCATTCCCAGATATTGAAGAAATGAAAATTGATGAGCAACAAACCAAGGTTGATGACTCCTCTGTTCCAGAAGTGGAGCAAATAAACAAGGAAGATACAGAGATGGTGGATAAAACTAATGATGTAGGAGATACTCTAACTCTTCTTGATCAATCCAGAAAAGAAGATAATGTTGAGAATACTGTTGCTACACAAGATCCTTTGGAACAGATTGCAAATGGTGAGGATAAAGGAAAGAATCCCCTTGTAAATGACACAAAAAAGGTGAAGCAGAGAAAGAAGAAGAAGTCAAAGGTAAGGAAGATAAAGTAGAAGAAGATGGTGCAAATGTTGATGCACCCAAAAAAAATAGTCCTGATACTAAGAAAACTCAAGGAAAGGAAGGTGGTCCAGAAATTGTGGCAAGAGACACTGTAAATGTAGTGAAGATTTTCTTGAGTAAAGAAATGCTAGAGTTTGATGAACCAGAATTGTTTCAAGGACCAATCAACCTAGATACTTTCTCTCTGGACCAAATGATGAAGATAGCATCTTTCACACAAGCCAAGGCAAGAGAAAATATATTGAAATCTCACATAGAGGACAGTGAGTTGTTAGGCCTCGCATCCAGTATATTGGAGAAGATAATGCCAACGTTCTAGAAGAATCCATCTGATTCTCCCTCTAGAAATCTGAAGAGCCTTGTAAATTTTGTAAGTGCACACTTTGAGTCCTTTGAAAAATCTGTAGAAGTTAAAGTTTAGAATGAATTTAATAGCAAAATATTTGATGCACTTAAAGGCATGATTGGGGTGGATAGATTGGTGCTAGATAATAGTATAAAGAGTATTCAAAATGCTCTTTCTAAAGGAGGAGGCAGTATATATAAGTTTTGTTTATCTACTCCTAAAGTCATAGAGGATATAGAAGATAAAATAAAGGACTCCAAACAGAAATTGTCAAGTATGTCCCAAGCTTTTGATCCGTTGACAATATCAATGGCAAGTAAGGAGTGTCAAGCAATCAACTTGATGGAAGAAATAAAGAAGTTGACAAGAGAAAAGGAGAACATTGAAGAAAGAATGGGTGAGCTCTAGGGACTGAGTTCCCCTAAGATAGAAGCAATGTTCAATGCTGTGATAGAAGCCCAAATTGCTACATAAACAAGTGATCCCATTGACCTTTGGAAGGCTGAAGCACAAGCATTTTTGTTCAATGGCCACATTTCAACTTTGAATAGTATGAAGAAGAGTTGGGATACCGAGTTGGCCCTACTGAAGAATATTTTTGGAGATGTACTTAAGTATATGTAAATTTAACTTAAGGATTGGTTGTACATATGTGACATTGTATACATAATTTTTGGGTGAATTTTGGTTTGTAGATTCCATCCTTTGCCATTGATGTCAAAGGGGGAGTGAAGAGTAGTGAAAAATGAGGAATCCAGTAAAGGGGGAGCTTTGGAAATAGTGGAGAGTACAAGTGTACAGAGTAAGGGGCAGTAGCTCTGACACTTGGTCATTTTTCACTAAGTGTTACCATCAATGCCAAAGGGGGAGATTGTCATTCATGGAAACTAAGACTATTCCAGACATCCACATAACTTAATTTGTTCATACCGGAAGTTAGAATAAGAATTTATATAAGTCTGGGTAGCCAGAAACAGGGCATGTGATAAGGTCTGGTATCTTGGTCCAGATCTCTCCGGTGGTAAATCATAGTGTGCTGCGGATCTAAGGGAGTCATAAGGATTGTCAAGACAATCTAAACCCAGAATTTTAGCCTCCAGTGTTGAAGGATTCAAAAGTTATTAGCATCTGAGTATCAGGTTCCAGTTTGTCAGTGCAAACAAAAGAATAATAAGCCGACTTTGTAATTGATCTTGGTTCCGGATATATGAAAGTTGTTGGTTAGGCAATTTGTGATGATCAGCGATAGTAGCCGACATGATTGATGATTTGTGAATACAAGTTTTTGGTCCGCGTTACAAGTTGTGCATGGATTTCGCCGACAGAGTGGAGTCTTCAATAAAATTTAAGTGTTCTTGAAGCCAACTAGAAAATTATTGAAATTCATGATGTGGATATATATAGCCGATGGATTTGAGTGATTTGGCGAAGTAGTGATGCGACGATGGAAGTAGTGCAAATAGAGGCAGAGATAAGTGTGAAGGTGAAGATCTAAGCTTGGATTATGATAGAGGAGTGAAACAGGGTAGAATAAAGATGAAGTGTATCAAGTCGGTATTCTGTGCTTAACCGGAACTAAATCTTTGCATTGGTAGATGCTAACTATCAGTTCAAACACATTGTAATCTTCTTCTTGTAGGTAGTGAGCCTTCCTTTGAGTAGTGAGCCCGAATGCATGTGCATTCCCCTTTTGTAATACTTTTAACAGAGTATAATCTTTGTGGGTTAACCCCCACCGTGGCTTTTCCATTAACGAGGTTTCCACGTTAAAAATCTTGGTGTTAAGTGTGTTATTTGTGTTTATGCTCATGTGTTATTGATTCTTGCTTTTCATGATTATATCATTAATTTGTTAAGAAGTGGTAAAGAAGAATTAACTGCAGTCAGCATTAAATTTTTAAAGACAAACTGATTCACCCCCCTCTCAGTTGTCAGCCCTAATTCCAACAGTTACAATACTACATTAATGGTATCATGAAGCCCTGCAAAATTTCTTTCATTTTTGGCTTTATAAAAATTACATTAGAGGCCATTGAATTATTATTGAGATTGTTTACATTAGGCCCATTAATAAGTTTTTGATGGTACACATCATTACTCTTTTAAATATAATTCTTCACATTAAAACTTTGAAGAATAAGATGAAGATGAAGAATAAGTGTTAGAAGAGCCATACTTTAATCATTTGCTTCTAAAAATATAGGATCAATGTTCCTGACACTTTTGCACAAGCACATGAATATTAAATAATTATTAATACACCTTATATATTGGATGATAAGGAGATTTATTTTGACATTCTCTGTTTAAGTGTAAATAATCTCAAACTGTGAATATGCTCATTGTTTTTGTGTTGACACTTAAACAAATAAGAAATAGTGATCTTAAGATCAATTTTGACATGAAGACATTGGCAACAAGCATTTCCAAGTTTGGAGTATAAGTGAATAGAATCATCTGGAAATGAATACAACCAATAAAATACATATCATTTTAATGTACATGGAAATAATTTAGCAAATAATCATACATATAGTCTAAACCTGTAGTATTGAAGGATATAAGATGAGTCATATGGTCCTTCTAACCATTATACATTTCAAAATGTGGTGCCACAAAACCTATAGAAAATGTATATGCCAAGATGTTATAAGCAAGAGGATTATAGTTAATTTCACTAGTAATTTCTATCTTTTTACTTAGAGGTAAGGAACTAACTCTACTTTGAACACAAGTAAGCCTCTTCATGATGGTGTCAAGGGTAGATTAGTTTATCGTGGAGGTAGAAGTAGGAATGTGAGTGATAATAGAACCTGGGTATTGCTAGGTTGAGATATATAAAGTGATGGAGGGTGGATTGATAGTATGAGAGTGAGGAAGAGTTTAAGAGGATATAATGGAGTTAAGGTGTGAATGGAAGGTAGGAATAGAGAGGGGAGAAGTAGTAGTAGGTGAAGAACAAGAATGGTACTTGGTTTATGGGATGTTAATGGGAAATTAGTTATAGCAAGGGGAGAAGTGGAGTGTGGAAGGGAAAAGGTTGGGGATCAAATTTGGAAGGGAGCAATTGAAGATGAGGTTTGTAAATGAGAAGGGGGAGGAGAATCATCAAGAGACCTTGAAGCATTCATTCTTTGACCTATATGCCTTTAAGAACTTACATTTTGTAATATTTATATATAAGCATGTCATGAAGAGCATTAGATCGAAAGGATTAGTGTCATCATCTAGTTTGGAAAGATTATTTCTAAGAATTGGAGTCATATTATAAATATCCATCTTAAACACATAGTAGCAACATGGGCCTTGTCAAAATAATCCTCTTAATTCAAAAAAACTAACATATTTATATTGTCAACTATAGGATCCTTTGTTTAATCCATGGCCATTGTGAGTATTATGTTTAGGACTTATCCTAAGAGGATGATGAGATCTTGGTTGATGATTTGGCATACAATCAATGGTGGATCAAAATGAAAGAAGAAATTTAAGCACAATAAAGTTTTTGATGTCAACTAAAGATGAGAAAAAATAGAAATTAGATCAGAATTTCATTAGAATGAAAAGAAGGGGTAAAACCCTAGAGTAACATTAAAGGGGTCCAAATATTGGTCTCACCAAAATGTAGGAAAAATAAGTGCATCGTACAAATAATTAGATTAATGTAGGTCTAAATAAATGATAAGAAAATAACACAATAATTAGACCTAGATAAATCAATGAGTTAAGAATAATAAATATAAATAAAATTTTCAAATATGCTTAGCTTATTGATGATGTCAAATGTTGATATAGTTTACTTGAATGTGTAAAAGAGTTTGATGGCTAGATCTAGGGTATTCATATTGAAATGGGAGACAAAAAGTGGGTCAAAAGTTGTTGCTTTATTTTTTCTAAAATAAGCTAAAATTGAACTTTGGCGAGTAATTCAAGACATACCTACAATCAAAACTTGAAGATGTGATAAGAACAAGAATTGTAGTACTCTAAATTTAGTTTCAAAAATAATAAGGAATTTTAAAAATGGTTAAGATTCATAGTGTCAAATACTAAGCACACATAAAAGTGTTCCTATTTTTATCATTAAATATAACATAACATCTAATGTGCACTCCATTTTTTGTTGCATTAAGTATTTTTCAAAACCAATTGGTGGAAAGATAGCTAGGAATTAGTTTTAAAAGTTATATATTTATTGATTTATTTTTTTTTGTGATTTTTCAAAGTGGATGCATCCTAAAAACTACATCACTAAGTGTGTGTGTGCATGTCATAGAACTTCTACAAAAATAATATATAGTATAATATTTTAAAAATGTGTATAGAATGAAATGTAGAACAACCATATATTTTTTCTATAAATTTAGATATAAATGGATAAAAAAATACTTTAAAAAAATCTATTTTGTTTCAAATTTAGAACAAAATGTAGAACCATCATATAAACTTAGTTACTATTCATATGCATGTTTTGGAGCACATATGCATTATGCTTCAAATTGCATGTTTCGACACTTTTTTATCCACCTATCTTGGTGCGTTATGTTTTAAATTCTATGACTACACAATTTTATTGCATCTCTGAGTTGATTACATTTGCAACTATGATTATATCTATGATAATATATGATTATATCTATGATAATATATGATTATATATGAATATGGATAATATCTATTGTCCATTTTTGGATCTTATGCAACTATGGTTATATATGATTTTAGGTTAATGAATTGTTAATGAATATTATTAGAGGTTTGATATGTGAAGATTAAAGTGTGAAACTTTCTTAACCCTTAGTCAGACCACCGTTCTTTCATAAGAGTCAAAAGCACGAAAGATACATGAATGCAATATGCTTAATGTGTAATATCTATTGTTGAAATGATTCTACAATGCATAGTTCTCCAATATGATTTGACACACTTTCAAATATGCTATCAATATGATGATTTTGATTTTGAGGTGCTATAGGATTGATGGTATTCTATTGTCCTATGACTTGTCCTTATATATGACATCTTGAAGGATAGATTTAAATACTTTGGCATGCAAACCAATAGATAATAGTGCGATTTGGGGAAGGAGTTAGCTCAATATGAGTAAAAGGAAAGTTTGGATAAAGGAGACATGATCATAGGCATGTTTCTATCCATGTGACAAAATCAAATATGCAATTTAGTTAAGGGAGGGAAACTATGTATGAATTGGGATGGGTTTGGATCGCCCACCGTAAACAGTCGGCACATTGTGCCGACTATTTTTTTTCAAATTTTAGTTGAATTTCAACTAAAAACTGTTAGTCGGCACGATTTCAATGAAAATTAAAAAAAACAGTCGGCACAACGTGTCGGCTGTTTAAGTTCTTCCGGTTTGGACCACTTGAGATGAAATGGTTAAAGACTAAGGAATTTATTGGCTTTTGTTAGCTTATGTGCAAAAATATATTGAAATGAGCCCTAGAATAATATGTTCTCTAGACAAAGCCAAAGAGAGTGTAAAACTAGTGGGGAAAAGGGTGAAATATACACTTTTCTCTTCTATTGATATACATAACTCCAACTACAACTTAATGATATAATTCTTATAATACTTTAGTAGAATAATTAATATAAATAAACTAATTTTAAATAATACTACAAAATATTAATCATTTACATTAAAAATGAATTTTATAATTTTAAATAACGATATCAATCATAAATTATATGCATCAATGACTGTCATATTTGTTGGTAACATTTAGAGAGAATGAGAGAAAGTGGTGGAATGTCCACCACTTTAAACTTTTCAAACTATAACCTCGTTCTTTATTGACAAAGTTTTTGGAATATATAATATCATGAGCCACCCTTATTTTACAATACTAATCAATTTTTAAAATTATCTCAAATACAAATTAATCAAGTTAATCGTATGTGTGTGTGCCCATGGGTGTGTCTATATGTGTGTA
The DNA here is from genome assembly GCA_027924645.1 of Cunninghamia lanceolata. NCBI lineage: Eukaryota > Viridiplantae > Streptophyta > Pinopsida > Cupressales > Cupressaceae > Cunninghamia > Cunninghamia lanceolata. Next base: position 4,223,446 of record BSBN01001583.1, read on the forward strand.
TATATGTAATGTATATATGTGATGAAAAACCAGAAGCTTTCAACTCCATAACCTAAACATGTTTTAATAAATTGAAAATTATAAATCTAACCATACACGTGTTAAGTGTTGGAGGCTTAAAAAAATATAGCCGTACATCTGGCATATAAACATGATGAAGCTAAAGATAAACTTTCTGCTCGCACCGACCAGATTTATTGTTATCAACAAAATCTATATTGTAAGTCTTCTAGATAATATCAGTCATCTCTGGCAGGCGATGAAAGTCTGTCAATGAATGCTGACAGCAACTCTCAGGAATGATTCAGGTTCATTGTCTTAGCTGTGTTGTTTGGCTGTATTGATTTACAGTCCTTTGTGGACTGTTTCTTTTTTACTGTACTTTGGCATTCCTTTCAATATAAAAAAAAAATCTATATTGTAGGTCTTCTAGATAATATCTATGATAAAGCACAAGGTTCAATCAATCTGACAAGCTTAATTGGCCACGCAAATCCAAAAGGCATCCATTATTACCTGCCGACACCCAAAAGTTTTCATTATTTCGGATGGAGAGTCCAGATAAGCTTTCTGCTCTCGCCGACCAGATTTATTGTTATCAACAAAATCAATCACTAAAACATGTTACGTAATTTCGTTGCTCATGATAGCTATGCTAAAGCAAAAGGTGCAATCAATCTGACAAGCTTAATCCGCCACACAAATCTAAAAGGGATCCATAATTACCTGTACACGCCAAAAGATTTTAGATATTTTTGGATGGAGAGTCCACCTTTGAACAACTACAAATATTCAGACATGAATGATCTTTGTATGGCAGAGGAAAGATCTTTCCATTAAGTGAGAGACAGACCCACTTGACTGTTATTGCGCAGGTCTGTCCAAGAAACATGTGAGCTCTAAAATTGCATGCACTTAATGGTGGCAAACCTTTCTCTGTATGTGGGTCCAATGCCACATTTCTAGGGTAATGGAGCTTCAAAAACTAATAATAAATTTTACATTTCTTGTCTTCATATTTCAAATGTGGGTCTAATCTCACATAAAATTATTACTGAAGATCCATTGGAAGCTACAAAAATGATGTCGTGAAAGACAGAAAGGAGAAGACATCAACACTAAAACGACATTCATTACACATTCTGTTCACATCTGGTTTCATTAAGTGCTGCTGATGAATGACATTTTGGCACAGTATAAACTTGTCTGCCACTAATTGGCTTTACTTCAGCTTAGCTTGCTCCTCAGCAAGACAGCTTTAAGTTGTGGCCTTGGTTAATCTATCCTTGGACTTCAGAGTAAACTATCGTTAAATTATGTATTTAGGTCTATTATTATAACAGATCCATTTCAATGTCACTTGTGCCAACATGATATATATCAAACTAGCACTTGCAGCCGTAAGAGGTTCAAGGAATACGCTGACGAGTTTAGAAAATTTTCCGACATGAAATTTTTTTACGGCATGAGAAAATTTTGAGCACTATAATGTTCACATATAAAAGCCTATGGGCTAAATATACTAGCACTTGCACCCATAGGAGGTTCAAGGAATACGCCGATATTCAAACGATATGAGATTGTTTCTCACATGATTTTTCCCGGCGTGAGAACAACCGACGAGTTTAGAAATTTTCCGGCGTGAATTTTTTATAACGTGAGACAATTTTCCAAGTGCTATAATGCTCACATATAAAAGCCTATGGGCTAATTAAGACTTAACTGTGCTAGGGGAGAGAACCCAATTGTTGAGCATGTTTCAATAGGTGTGATAGTATTTGTGTATTTAAGGTCCAATATTTTTAAAAGTTTAGAACTAGTAAATGTGACTTTAAGGTTGTTAGTGTTACTATAAGTACTTATAATTGAACAAAATATGCTCATTAGGTTTAAAAAGCAACCAATCATGTGATGCCACATCAGAGCACCAACAAAACATGACTTAATGCACACCTATTTGTCCACCCTTTTTTTGGGAACTATTTGACACCTCAACAAAAAGCATGCTAATGTGGCATCATATTTGATGATGTGGCCCTGAAACCTTAGTTATAAGTAGGGGCCTTGCCAAATAAGTTGCTGTAAAATTTTTGGAGTGATTCGAAATTGCCACGTATGATTTTGAGAGGCGTGAAATTAAGGTGCTCAACTACTGGGTCTTCTCCTCTATTTTCTTTTGTTATTATTATTAAACATTCAAGTTGATGTGGACTAAAATATGCCTTTTTATAACCGTGATTAAAAGCTTGGATATTATTCTAGACTAAAAAAGTGTTAAATTTAATTTAAGTTTGAATTTAATATAATTTTAATATTAATTATTTTGTTAAGTTGTTTTATTATGAGAGAAAATTCATTTATAACTAGCAATCGCACCTTAGCGTGCAATGGGTACACCGAGATAGCATGTAGAAAAGAAGTAATCATACACTTTTGTCAAGGGTGAATGCTTATTGTTCAGCCATCATTTGAAGATTGAAAGAATGTAGTGATATGTTTTGTTGTCCTACTTTAGAAAAAAAATGTAGTAGATTAAATATGTCGACATGATTCATAGTAAAGTTAGTTTTGAATAGTGGTGGGTAAAAAAGGTATGGAGATGACAAACTTTTTTTCCCTCCCTTTATTGGTCCTCTGCTTGTTTCATGAGAGCAACATATGGAATTTATTTCATGTGTGCATATCTTTAGAATGTGAAGCTGAGGTATATGCAAAGACTTGCAAGGTTGCACACTCTTGATGTAGCTGTGAATGTCAACCCCTGATAATCAATGCCATTGATGTCAATTGTTTCCCTTTGAAGTGTTAGAGCTTGTGATTTGTGTATTGTTAGGCCCAATCCATTTTCAAGGGGATTTGATGATGCCCACCACGACTTAGTAGAATAATGGGCACATTTTTTGGTTGGTTGTGATCCCAAAGTGGGCCTATGTAATTGCTTTAACCTAGCCAATTGCATGATTCACAAGGCATGCCTGCACCCACAAATTAGAACATAGCATAACCTCTTTGCCAATACATAAGAGGATCTTAGCTTGAAGTTGATCATTCTCTGGAGTTGGGCACGATGTCCCCTTAATTTTCTCAACCTTGAACATGGCAATTGGCACTGCCAAAGATTGGAATGTACATTTATTATTTAGTGATACCGACTAATTTGTTGGAAATAAATGTATAGAGGGTAAAAAAGATGATTGCTCAGTAGAGGTAGGTGAAGAACTTGAGCGTGACAATAGAACCTTCCAATTTGCAATTGTTGGCTCTACATTTCTTATATTTGCGAGAAGAGCATGAAAAGCAACTTGTTTTGGGTCTTGACCAATTTGACGAAATATCTTGCTTAATTTAACCACTATGGAGAAGCTTCACCAGAGCATTTCCCCATATGATGGTGCATCATACATGGAAATGTCATTGATTGATGGGAGCTAGCAAAGGTCACCAAAGAGGATGATTGAATAGACACCAAAAGGGATTTGATTATGGTAGGGAGTGCTTCATGCAAGATGAAGTCAATGCATTTGAACAATTTTGGATCGATGAAGCTCATTTTAGCTAATAGAATGTATCAAATGAAATACATGCTTTCCAAGAATATTGCTATTGTTTTCCCTTGTAGGGGGCTTATTTCTTTTATTAGTATTCAGAGAGTGTAATGAATGATTAATGCATGTATGTTGAAAGCTACACATCCAGTTGGTACAAGCATCAACAATGGTGACTTGCAGAAGATTGTGACACAATTGTGTCATAGGATTTTTGTTGCTCCATAGATAGCTTGTTTGGGGTCTAGGCTGATTCATAACATGTGGTACATGAAAAGTTGGATGGTTGGAGTCAATGAAATCAATAGCAGACACTTTTAACAGTGGATTGAATCTTGTTTCTACCTAATTATCTAAGCATGTTGAGCCCATCTAGTTGTGATGGTAGGCTTAGGTATAACTTAGTGCACAATGGGTACATTGGGATAGCATGTAGAAAATAAGTAATTAGTGGCATATTGCATGACCATTTATTATACTTGAGAAGAGAGCATACACTTTTGTCGAGGGTAAATGTTTGTTGTCCATTTAAAGATTGAAAGAATGTAGAGATATGTTTTGTTGTCTTGTATTAGAAAAGAAATGGAGTAGATTAAATATGTTGACATGATTCATAGTATTAAAGTTAGTTTTGAATAGTGGTAGGTAAAAGTATGTATGGAGATGAATTTTTTTTTTCTTTTTTTCTTTTGGTTAACTATTTGCATGTGATAGAACACTTAATCAGTCCTCATCTTGTTTCCTAAGAGCAACATATGTTGCATGTGTGTATATGTTTGGAATGTGAAGCTAGGGGATATGTGAAGACTTGCTAGGTTGCACACTCTTCATATACATGTGAATGTCAACCCTTGACAATCAATGTTGTCGATTTCGATTGTTTCCATTTCAAGTGTTAGACCTTATGATTTGTGTATTGTTAAGACCACAGATTAGCAGAACAATGGGTAGATTTTTTGGTTGGTTGTGATCCCAAAGCAAACCTATGTAATTGTTTTAACCTAGCCAAGTGCACAATTCACAAGGCTTGTTTGCACCCACAAATTAGAACATAGAATAGTTTCTTGGACAATAAATAAGAGGATTTTAGCTTAAATTTGTTCATCTTCTAGAGTTGGGCATGACTCGTCCCCTTAATTTTCTCAACATTGGACCTGACAATTGGCACTACCAAAGATTGAAGCATATGTTTATTATGTAGTGATACCAACTAATTTGTTGGAAATAAATGTATAGGGGATAAAAAAGATGATTTCTCAGTAGAGATAAATGAATAAGTTGAGCATGACATTGGAACCTTCCAATATGTAATTTTTTGGCTCTACATTTCTTATTTTTGAGAGAAGAGTACAGAAAGCAACTTTTTCTGGGTCTTGACCGATTTGACGGAATATCTTGCTCAATATAACCACTATGGAGAAGCTTGACTAGAGTGTTCCCCCATATGACTAGTGGGAGTTGGCATAGGTCATTGAAGAGGATGATTGAATAGGCTCCAAAAGGGATTTGATTATGGTAGGGAGTGCTTCATGTTAGTTGATGTCAATGTGTTTGAACAATTTTGGACCGATGAAGCTCATTTCGGCTAGTAGAATGTATCGAATGAAATACATGCCTTCCTAGAATGTTGCTAGTGTTTTCCCTTGTATGGGGCTTATTTATTTTATTGATATTTAGAGAGAAAATAAATGGTTGATTCCTATATGTTGAAAGTTGCAACTCCAGTTGGTGCAAGTAGCAACAATGGTGACTGGCCATGTAGGGTTGTTAACATGGGGGTGGACTTATGTTTGTTATCAAGTGTGACTTTTTGGTACCTGTAGTTCCTTGTATGATGCTTTTTAGAGGTGGTTATAATTCCATGGTAGAAGATTGCAACATAATTATGTTATAGGTTTTTTGTTGCTCAATAAATAAATTTTTTGGGGTAGGTTGATTCGTAACATATGGGACATGAAATGTTGAATGGTTAGAGTCAATAAAATCAATAGCAGGCACTATTAACAGTGGATTGAATCTTGGTTCTTCCCAATTATGGTTTTGGTCAATCCCACATTGGTCAATCATGTTGAGCCCATCTAGTTGTAATGGTAGGCATGTGTATAGTCCTAGACAAGAGTTGACATTCATTAGGACTATCTTCTTGCATTGCATGTCCATTGTCAGAAGGAGTTTCATCATCAATGTTTGTTAATGGATCTAGAGATGTATGGTGCAAATGATTCCACCTATTATCAAATCACAACCTCAAATTAAATTGATTTGCAAATGATATAGGAATGATCTCTCTCTCTCTCTCTCTCTCTCTCTCTCTCTCTCCATGAATTCTACACATCTTCTACCTTAATCAATTTACCCTTTTGATTTGCTTTTTCTACCCATATTTTGAGGTAAGCTTGTTTTCTTTACAAATTTTTGTATGTACAACATAATTGAGTGGTATACCCAAATGATGTAAAGAAACTTTTGCACCCCCAATTCTAGAGAACAAAGATAGTATATTGTGTTGAATTAGGTTCGGACAACTGAGAGGGGGGGTGAATCAGTTGTCACACAATTTAACAATTTCTACCTTTAATCTTCCTTTACAACTTATAGGCAAATCAATGATGTAAACATTTCAGCATTAATCAATAACACATGAGCAGAAACATAAATAATACACTTGACACCAAAATTTTTGATGTGGAAACCCAGTTAAGGGAAAAACTACGATGGGGGTTAACCCACAAAGATTATACTCTATCAAAAGTATTACAATGGGAAATGCACATGCATTCAGGCTCACTGTCCAGAGATTACTGCTTAAAAGAAGGCTAACTGCCTACAGGAAGAAGAGTTACAATAAATTTGAATTGATATTTAGCATCTATCAATGCTGGAGTTCAGTTCTGGTTAAGCATAGAAAACTAACTTGACACACTTCATCCTACTCTGCTCCTCTTACTGCTCTGCTAGCATCTGAACTTTTGATCTCTGCTTCTTTTCACAATTACTCCATAGTCACAACACACACACAAAAAAAAACCATCCAATTCCATCAGATATTTATATCCACAACATGATCTACAATCATTTTACTAGTCGGCTTCAAGAACATTTAGAACTTTGTCGAGTACTCTACTCTGTCGGCTAGATCCATACATAATATGAGATGTGGACCAAAACTTACACTTGTAATTCATCAATCATGTTAGCTACCATTACTTATCATCACCAATTGCCCAATAAACAAATTCTATACATTCAGAATTAAGATCATTCACAAGGTTAGCCTGTTCTTCTGTCTATTCTATCAAATTGAAACTCAATACTCAGAAGCTAATATCTTTTGAGTCCTTCATCATTAGAGGACAAAACTCTAGATTTAGAGTGTCTTGACAATGCTTACAACTACCTTAGATCTGTAACAAACCATGCCTTTCCATCGGAGAGATCTGGACCAAGATACTGGACCCTATCACCTGCTTTGTTCCTGACTGCCCAGACTTAGACAAATTCTAATTCTGACTTCTGGTGTGAACAAATTGTGTTATGCGGATGATTGGGATGATCTTAGTTGCCATCAATGACAACACCTATTAGTGCGAAGCAGTGTCTCTTACCAACAATCTCCTCCTTTGGCATTGATGGCAACACTTAGTGAAAAATGACTAAGTGTCTAAAGTAGCTCCCCCTTTGCTTGTGCTCCATACTGTTATTCACACTGCTTTCCGGTGCTCCCCTTTTGCTAGATTCTTCATTTTTTACTAATCTTCACTCCCCCTTTGACATCAATGGCAAGGGGTGGGATTCACAAGCCAAACTCTCAAAAAATTTATGTGTATAGTGCCGCATATGTACAACTAATCATTAAGTTCTATTCACATGAACTTGAGAATGTCTGCAAAACTATTTTTCAATTACACAAGTTCAGAGGCCCAAGTTCCCTTTATTCCATCCAAAATTGAGATGTATCCACTCAACAAAAATGCATATGCTTCTGCCTTTGTCAGATCCAGAGGATTACTTGTCAGAAGTGCAGCCTAAGCTTCTGATAATGCATTAAACATGGTTTCTAACTTGGGGGAAATCAATTCCTGGAGCTCACACATTCTCTTCATAATGTTACTTTTTTCTTTACGGAGCTTCTTTATCTCATTTGTCAAGCTAATTACTTGACATTCCTGACTTATAGGCGAAACTATTAGAGGATAAAAAAATTGAGAAAGATTTGACAATTTCTATTCTTGCTCCTTTATCTTCTTCTCAATATCCTTAGTAAGTTTGGGCTATGATAGATAGAATTTGTACATATCTCTTCCATCATTTAGAGCATTTTGAAGACTCCTTATGCTAATGCCGAGTATCATCCTATCATTTCCTATTAGATTCTGTACTTCCCTAAATTTCTTATCCAAAAACTCTTTCTGGACCTTTGCCTCTACATATTTTTCAAAGGATTCAAAATGAGTATTTATAGAACTTACAAGATTTTTCAGATGTCCGAAGGGGGAATCAGATGGAGTCTTCTGGTAGGAAGGTATTAACTTCTCCAAAATCTGGGTTGCAAGCCCCAGTAGCTCATTATCCTCCATGTGGGACTTTAACAACTTTTCTCTAGCCTTTACTTGGGTGAATGATGCTATTTTCATCAATTGAATTGGAGAGAGAGCATCTAGATTGGTTAGACTTTGGAGTAGTTCAGGCTCATCAAGATCAACCACATCTTTTTCAAGAAGACTTTTCACTACATCTACAGTGTCTCTTGCAACATTTTCTAAATCATCCTTTTGTCCATCAGATTTCTCAGCATCTATTTTAGGTGCTTCAACATTTGCACCATCTTCTTCTGCTTTGTCTTCTTGGTTTTCTTCCTTCTCTTCCTCTGCTTTATCATTTCTTGTATCACTTGCAGGTGAAATCTTTTCTTTGTCTTCACCACTCACTACCTGATCTGGAGGGCTCTGTATAGTAGCAATATCCTCTTCTTTTCTAGAAAGATCAGGTGGAGGAGTTTCTTCTGCATCAACTATTTTGTCTATCATTTCTATGTCCTCCTAACTAACTTGTTCCTCTTCTGGAATAGAGGCTTCACCAAACTCAGATCGCTACTTAATGATGTTCTTTACTTAAACTTATCCAACATTCAGATTTGATGAATCAAATCCAACATTAGTCTCCTCATAGGTTAACTCCGGAGGATCTAAATTAACACCTTGGTCATCAATTCCCTTGTTAATCTCTTCTTCTGGAGCTTCCAGTTCTGGAACTGGAGGATTGTCTTCTTCAACTTCTTTCTTTGAAATAATATAATATTTATCCTTGTCTAAGGCCTTTCTCAAAATTTCCTCTGTTTCTTTTGCAATTTCCTCAGTTTTACCAAGCATTAGCTTGTTCATCTAAACCTTGCTTTTGAATTTTTCTTTAACTTCTCTAAGGATTTTATCTGCTTCTCTTCTAGTCATTACAGGACACAAAGTAGAAAGGACATACTCTCTGAGTTCTAGATCTTTAGCCTTGGCTACTTCTTTCCTCATTTCCAGTACTTTCCTTAAACCTTTAGGAAGTTCTTGCAAAATTTCCAATAGGGCTCTATTGAATTTATTCAAATATATGATAATGGCATCTTCCAAAATTTTCTTATTTGCTTGATCAAAATTATCATAGTAAACTCTGATAGGCTTTAAATTTCTATGAATAGTGATTATTTTTACAATTTCATCAATAGTCATAGCAACCTTATCAGTTACTTGCTTTTTACCAGTCTTATTACTTTCAGAATGTTGGTCTTCAGAAGTCTTTGAAGTTTTGGATTTCTTGGATCTTATATCTTTCATTTCTTCATCTGTCTCTGTCTCCTCATCATCTTTTGTTCCCATATTCATTCTTGTGGATTTTGTTTTCTTTCTCTTACTTCACTGGATGGTCTGACTTCTAGTTTTGCAAGTTTAGGAGGAATAGAAGCAACAGTAGAGCTTCTAGTAGTCCTTGAAGTGGAGGATGGTTCCACTGGAGCATCTTCTTGTTTCTTGTCCTATTTTTCTTTTTCAGCCTTCTCAATTCTTTCTCTGTTCTACTTCACTGCTTCCTTGGTTAGGCCAATGCTCTCAGCATACTTTTCAACTTGCCTCTACACTTTCCTCTTGGTCTCCGGATGTCTGAGTTTCACATGCAATTTTGGACTCAGTTCCTTGTAAGTTCCAAATCTTTCCATAGAGGTATCTTTAGGTGTGCTCAGAAGATGCTGAGCATACATATCCAAAACTCTTCCATCCACCTCATAACCCATAGGCATTATCCAAACTGTCCTTGGCTCTACAGCTTCCATCAAGCACTGATCTGTATCAACCATGAAACATATGCCATTTTCATACTTCTCCACAATTGTTTAAGGGACTCTCTCCCTTGCTTGCATTCAACTTTGGAATTTTTTGAAATAGCCCCAAATGGCAGTCTTTTGGGCTTAGGAGTCACCAAGGCTGAGAAGGTGATCTCTTATTTGCCATGCTACTGGCCTATTAGTTGTCTAATGCACACCTTGAATTCCAAGTACTTCATTCATAAAATAGAAGAACTAACATATAATCAAGGAACCATATTTGAAGGTATTTTTCCTATCTTTCTTTATTTTGCATAGATTCTCAATCAACTGATTCTATAGTAGTTCACAAAGATCATAATAAGTATTTTCCTTTACTATTTGATAAGCTGCATATATTGCAGTTCTAGAGACATAATTTTCCCTATTGGAATGGTAAATCTTGTACCCAATCATCATGGAGGCAAATTTAACATCAGGTTCTATGATATCATTGATGGTCATTGCCCTTTTGTCAAACTTGGCACTGGTAGCATTAGTCACTGTCTGGTTTTTTATGGCTTTCAGCATGGGTAATCCACCAGAGGAATTTAACCTAGTTACAGTCTTGATAACATCCTTTGTAATATTAAATGGTTTCAATAGCCATATGAACTCATTATGTATTTGGCTCAAGACATATCAAACCCATTCATTTTCATCCAATATCAGAAACCTAATGACTTGCAAAAAATGTTTACTTTCTAGGGATTTGTATTCCGGTTTTAATTTATGGCTATCATCCATTAAGTAGTTGTTAAGCAAATCCAAGAATTTCAGGTTTCCAAATTCATCTACATTGCAATGAATGTATGCCCTAATGTCTTCAACATGTCAAACCCCATATGGAACACTAAAAAAAGCACCTAGTGGCTTGACTTCAACAGACTTGTAAGGATGCTTCTTAAATTAAGGATGGGGCCTTTCAGTGACATCAACAACTAAAGGTATAGCCATTTGTAGAGATTGAGAATTCAGGAGGTTTTGCAGAAAATAGAAATACCTTGTTCTACAGATTAGGGTTTTGCTAGAGGATCCTCTTTGCGCTTTAATTCTTGAGAATTCTCAGCTCTGAGCTCATTCAATCTTTCTCTTCTAGCTTTCTTCTGATGCAAAGTGATCTGTCTAGGGAATGAATGACCCTTTTATGCTTCACAATGCCTAATTTGTCTTTGTAATAAATAATCTACTCTAATACATTTGGTTACTTCTCATGAATTACTCCGCAATTTACCACATCCACCTTTTTTCTTTTGGAAATCTTTCCAAGTGATCTGAAACAATCCAAGATCTCTTTTCTCACTATGCCAAATATAGGCACTTACTTATTGGCTGGGGGATTTTGATTTTTATTGCAACTCCCCCTGAGCTAGAGCACCTAATTTAATTCTCTGAGGAATTATCTGCACCGGATTCCGGTGCGGACCCATTACTATGGTTCACAATTGCTTTCTTGACCCATGTCTCACTTGTTTCATTCTGGATCTCATTCTCTTCAAATTTTCTTTTGCCTTTGTCTTGTCTCTGCTCATCCAGTTTTCTATTTACCGGACCTCTTCTTTCATTAATCCTACTTCTGCAGAATCTTGCAAAATGATTGGATCGGTTACAATGGAAGCACATAACATTTCTTTACCCATTTGATTGATTTTCTCTTGATCTACACTGAATGACCATATGTCCAAATCTATTGCATGAAAAACATTTTCCATTGAAAGAATTCCCATTTCCTCTATTTGATGAGTTGTTCATTATCATACTTCTACATTCATTGGATTTATGACCATACCTCTTGCAATTGAAGCATTGTTTGGAGAAGGATGAATTATTTTGATTTACTCTACTTCTGCATTGAGTGGCTTTATGACCAAATTTATTGCACTTGAAGCAATTTCCATTGAAAGATGGATACCTTTGAGCATTAGGCTATCTTACCGGAGGTCTTCTAGGTCTATTTCTCCTATTCCTTGGTTGAAAGTTTCTTTGTCCAGATCCAGAGCTTTCACCTTTCTCATATCCAAGACCATGCTTGTCATCAACCTTTTTCTGACCCTCAAGTATTGCTTTAAGTTTAGCTGAACTTATCTTTAACTTCTCCTTGTATTCATTTGCAACTTCTAGGTCATGTTTGAGAATGACAATTTTCCTTTCAAGATCTCTTTCATTGTCTTTGCTTTCTTGTAGATTAGACTTTAGATGGCCAACTATACTGTCCAATCTGTAGCATTCATCAGTTCTTTCTTTTAGAGTTTGATTCAAATCTTCTTCAGTCTTCTTCCTTTGCTCAATTTCTTTGTTTAGCCTCATTGCCCCAGATTCCATCTCAACTTTCAGAACAACAACTTCTTTTGATAGCTTCTCACACTCCTTTGTCTTTTCTTCCAAGGCTTCATTCATGCCATTTTCTTCAATTAAACTGGATAACTGCAAAAGTAGCTCCTTATTCCTTCACATAGACTTCTTTAATTTATCTTTTAACATTTTAATGGTATCATCATCATCCTTGAGTTCATCTTTCAGATTAGATATTTCTGCTTTGGATTGATCAAGATCTTTTAGAGCCAACTAAAGTTGATCTTTCCTTAAGCTGTTAGGCTTCTTTTAAGGAACCTTGCTCCGATACCAATTGTTGAATTAGGTTCAGACAACTGAGAGGGGGGGTGAATTAGTTGTCACACAATTTAACAATTTCTACCTTTAATCTTCCTTTACAACTTATAATCAAATCAATGATGTAAACATTTCAGCATTAATCAATAACACATGAGCAGAAACATAAATAATACACTTAACACCAAGATTTTTGATGTAGAAACCTGGTTAAGGGAAAAACCACGGTGGGGGTTAACCCACAAAGATTATACTTTGTTAAAAGTATTACAATGGGGAATGCACATGCATTCAGGCTCACTGCCTACAAGAAGAAGAGTTACAATAAATTTGAACTGATATTTAGCATCTATTAATGCTAGAGTTCAGTTCTGGTTAAGCATAGAAAACTGACTTGACACACTTCATCCTTACTCTGCTCCTCTTACTACTCTGTTAGCATCTAAACTTTTGATCTCTGCTTCTTTTCGCAATTACTCCATAGGCATAACATACACACACACACACCAAAATCATCCAATTCCATCAGATATATATATATCTGCAACATGATCTACAATCATTTTACCAATCGACTTCAAGAACGTTTAGAACTTTGTCAAGTACTCTGCTCTGTCAGCTAGATCCATACATAATATGAGATGCGAACCAAAACTTACACTTGCAAATCATCAATCATGTCAGCTACCATTAATTATCATCACCAATTGCCCAATAAACAACTTCTATACATCTGGAATTAAGATCATTCACAAGGTTGGCCTGTTCTTCTTCTGTCTGTTCTGTCAAACTGAAACCTGATACTCAGAAGCTAATATCTTTTGAGTCCTTCATCACCGGAGGACAAAACTCTAGATTTAGAGTGTCTTGACAATTCTTACAACTACCTTAGATCTGCAACAAACCATGCCTTTCCACCGGGGAGATCTGGACCAAGATACCGGACCCTGTCACCTGCTTTGTTCTTGACTGCCCCGGACTTAGACAAATTCTAATTCTGACTTCCAGTGTGAACAAATTGTGTTATGCAGATGATTGGAATGATCTTAGTTGCCATCAATGACAACACCTATCAATACAAAGCAGTGTCTCTTGCCAACATATTGATCCCCTTTATATAAATTGGCTTACAATAGATTGAGAATTGTAGCCCATGTGTTAACACTTTAATAGCATTGATACTATACATGACAAGCATTTAAATGTTTGGTTACAAAGTCTCCTTCATGAATGTTTTAGTTCAAAACACTGCTAAGATTTTATGAGATAGGATTATTGCAGTCTTTCTCTCTCTATCACTTCTCTAGCCCCTTCTTTCTTTTCCCTATTCCAAATGTAGAGTCAATGGCCATTGCATTTAAGTGGAAGGTGAAAAGTAAATTACATTTTTTTAATTTGGTAGTGGAAGCATAAATTCTTAACACCATTTTTTAGCAACTAGAGTTAAAGTTGCCATTTCATCTTAACTATAGTGTATGTTTAATGCATTTTTGTATATGATATCATTTATCTATTATTTAACTATATCTATTTTGTATATAAAAATATATATTAATTATACTTATTATTATATGCTATATTTTATATAATGTAAATTATTAACTAAATCTTTCTACAAGTTAGCTTTTCTATTATTAGTCCATAAATCAATATTAGGGCTTAACACAAATTGCCCACTAAGAATAATTTATCAATAATTTATTTGTCAATTAGTGATATGGTGACACATTGCTTACTTGTTCTAGCCAGTTGTGGACAATACCTAAAATGTGCATTCATAACTGAATGCCTTAGCATAGTATCAACTCTCTCGTCCGTGTCTCTAATGTGCATTAACCCAACCTAAGATTCAATGCCTAGCCATAACTACTTAACCATTGATGCACACACACTATCATTTAATGCTTTCTTGTCCATAGATCCCTCAAGATAGGTCACTCCAATATAGTTATAAGGGAGAAAAACTAAAAAGTAAATCTATGAATTGGGCACACAAATTAGGTCTTAGCTAACCATGTTAGTATGAGCAATAGGGGGCATTTGATTACTCTTGGTGTGATTAGACTCCCCCTCCCTCTATATATATTGCAACCACAACTCCCCATCCCCCTCTCTCTATACCTTGACCTCTCTCTTTCAACCCATGAAAAGTTAGATGAGTTGTTAGATTTCTTATAATTAATTTAAATAGTGTTATATTTAAAAATATATATTATATATAGTAATAATGTATTATTTTTTTATTTATATTTAATAATTATATATAAAATATAATAGTAAATATAATTACAATATAGACTTTTGATATGAAATAAAAATATAATTAAATTATATATGTGTAAAACTATTAAAAATATAATATGCAATAATAAATATAATCATATTATATATATATATATATATATATATATATATATATATATATATATACATACATCTAAATATTTAATTTTATCATATAATATTATTTTTAAAATTTATAAATATAATATATTATATATAATTTTCATTTATAATATTGTATTAGAAATATTTGGATAATTTTAGGGCAAACATATAACATTATTTACTTCCTCTTTTATCCCCTTGAGATTTTAATTTATTCAGCGTAATAATTATCCAAATTGGTAGCTTTTACACCACAGTGAATGCGGGTTTATAATAATAAATCCTGTGAAAAAAATGACAAACAAATAAATAGAAAATGACATGTGAAGACCGATGACGGGCCATCGGAAATGCTTTCTCGACGATGGAAAAAGGGATGGCAAAGTTTTGAATAACATCAGAATTATTTGAAGAGGACAGAGAAGGAAAAAATGGTGAAAATAGTGACTGTGAAATCAAACGGTCAAAACGCCTTCAATCGTCTTGCATCCCTTCCAGCCCATTTTCAGCCATTGATTGCCAATGTCAAGACTCCCTTTGCCAAAGGGAATGCCTTCGACGTAATTAATTGTTTAGACTAGTTAAAATATTAGGAATACCATTTGTTATGTTATTTTAGATTTTGAAGTTTTATGTAATTTTGGACTTGACCATTATTTTAAAGTGAACAAGGTTGAGAAATTGCAAAGCAATGGGATCCACCTCAGAGACAAACATCTCTAGAATTTAATAGTACATGTTAAATGTATATCTTGCTTAAGGGACCCTTTAAACTTGATTAAATGTGGTAGTTAACACCCTTTATCTATACAATGACAAGTGATGCCTTGAATGAGACGAAAAAGATAGTAAACTATAAAATATACAATGGATTTAGGATATATAATGACATTTTGGTCAAACTCATGCTACTATCTTAGCTTTACAAATCCATTTTTAAGACTTAAGTGATATAATTTCATTGGTTATTAGTAAAATATATGGCCTTGCTTAATCTTATTTGCTATTTTATACATGTTTTAAGAATTTCAAATTTCAAATTATTCATAGTACTATTGATGATGATTGTTAGTCATAACAACATGCATAAAAATTTGCATAGCAAACCTTTATTATCTTGAAAAGTACGATCAATTTGAGATAAATTGAAGACTCCAAGGCTCCGTTGATCAGGTCATGATCGTCTGACGTTACTCAGAGGTTGATGTGACATGTTGTTTTCTATTTCAAGGGGTCTTACGTTGTATAGGTAATCAATTTTGTATTTGTTCCTGTAAATTCACTTCACAAACAAGGTTATTTCTACTCTACTCCCAGATTACAGTAATATTTATAAGTTTGATCAATTCTTATGAGCATTTACTGTCATGAACTTGTATATACTTCTACACTATATATTCATTCAAATAGTGTGCCTACAAGTGGATATTCATATGTTTATCATGGATATACATCTGTATTTGCATGATATTTATCAATTTAACATGCTTTCACTCAAAATATGCACTGTATTTTCAATTATTTATGAGATATAGGCATATTTCATGTTTATTTGCTTTAGATTGTATGTTATTTGCAATTGTGAGGGTGATTTTGTAATGAAATTTAAGAAAATTAAAGCAATACTTCTGAATTTGGTGAACCTTTATCTATTGAGTCACATACATTCCAGATATAGTCATGAAGAGAAGAAATCAAACCATACTTTCACCAGGATGTTCCACAGCTAGGTATGGTTGATGCTAACTTCAAAGGAACAAGGAATGAAAACAACATAGGTAGACTGACAAGCACTCCAAGGGACGCAACTAATCAATGCATATATCAGATCTCATTCACTGATTACTCAAGATTTACAATAACTTGTAATCAAAACAACTTCTCTTTCATTAAGTATGCAAAAACATGTACATTCACAATGGCCTTGAAATCAGTCCTGAGTTCTTCAACAATCAAATTTCAATTAAGTTTTGAATGTCTAAAAGAGTGCACTCCCTCCCCTTATATAGAATAAAGAGTGGAGGCAGTTACAAATGACCAATGGTCAAGATTTATCTATTCAGATCAACGGTTCATATTCTTCATTGACTTAGTCAACATCTTCATATAGAGCACAAGTTGCCAGTTGACAACTATCTAGCAAGACTCATTTGCTTGCAAGTGGATCATGCATATGATTCCATTATCATGCATCTTTACTTACTCTTCATTTCCTTCTTCTTCTTCATGTTCTTCTTCATCATCATATTCATTATCACTATCACCTCGATGTAGATCATCCCCTATATGTACCTTCATTGTTGCCCTGATGGATTCATATGCTTGTACTACTCTATCAATCTCACCTCCATCTTGGACGTTGGCTTTTAGTACTGCATGCCTGTGGGAATGAAATTTTGCTTGAAGAGCATCCATTTTATTCTTTCTACTATTCAAGGTTTCATTATATGTTTCCACCCTGACCTTCATCCTCTTGACCTTGTTCATGACCTCTTCTGTCGGGTGGCAGGGGATCTTCTGTAGCTTGCTTGAAGTTATCATGGAAAGCCTGAACAACAAAATCTACATCTTAATTTTCTGTTTTCCCTTCTACTTTCCGTTCCAATGCCTCTAGGGTTTCTACCTCTTGTGCCATTAGATTATGCAATTTGACACTTATATCCCTTAGTTTTCCGCTGCATCTCTTCAATATGTCACATTCAAATCCAGTATCCTCATACCAGATAATTAGCAGTTGGGAGGTGTTATTATCTAATATGTTTTTGCTTATCAGTATCTATATATCAATCCTCTTCATTTCATTCAAAGCTTCTAAATGCTTCTCCAATTTGAAGGATCTCCTACCTACTTCATTTTGCAATTTATCCACCTTTCTCTTCAAGGCACTAAGAGAATTCTGCCTCTCCAAGGAGGTTTTCACTACATCCTCAGCTTCAAAGATAGATGACATCAACCACTTGTCCATCAACTGTGCCTTATGCTTCATCAGGTCCAATCCTGTAACTTCCTCTTGGGATATTATAGTTAATGGAGTGGCTACACTGACAGGTGTATGTTTTGGATCAATTAATCCTTTAATAAAAGAATGTAGCTGAGCAATGTGCTCTTTATGTTTCTTATTCTTTTCCTTTTCTTTCTTCACCCTTTGTGTTAGAGAGTCAATAATGTCTTTTCCTTCTTGACCTTCTTGGTCCTCATTTACAAAGCCTAGATCAATATCAGTGATATGAAAATCTTCAAGGGCTATCTTGCCTTTCTGGTGCAGGAGCACCTACCTGACAGCTGGCCTCCATGAGGCAGTTAGTTTGTTTTGAGTCTTGTTAATGTTTCCAAGAAGGTCTGATAAGACCAATGCATGTAATAAGGTCATGTTGACCATGCTTTACTATTTTTAGCTAGTTTGTTATGACAGCTGTTATGCTGTAGGTCCGGTTGGATCTCCCAGCCGCCTGGAGAGATTTCCCAGCTGCTTGGAGTCGGGTCAGTAGTACTCGCAAGAGATCCTATTTATACATGAGGATCGGTTGGTTTTAGATATAGTATAGTATTGCATCGAGCAGAGGAGTTAGATTGCAGAGAGTGAGACAGAGTATTGTATTGCATCTTTTGAAATCAATAAAGATCCTGTTTGTGTTCATTTTCTGTTTGATCTCCATTGTGAAACCGATTTGCTGTTTTGGTGGTTTCATGGATTCGCTGATCCATTCCACCAGTTGATTCGTCGAATCGGTGGAATGGCCATGTACAGTAGGTTAGGGTTTAGTCTGCATTCTGTGTTTGTCTGCATGCAGGTGTGCAGGATCGCAGTCGAGAGGTGTTGAGAACCCTAGCATGGGTATGTGCTAGATCGTGTTGGTTGTTAGAGTCTGGAAGATCACCCTAAAAGCAGATCGGGTCATCCCAGGAGGTTCGGCGGATCGAAATTCGCTAAGGTTGGAAATTCATCACAACGGCATCATCAGGATATTTCTGCGTATATCCTGCAGGTACTTCGGGCGTCATCCGAGTAAGTGGAGATGAGCATGATGCTGTCGATTGCATAAAGTGAATGTGTTTTGGGGTGATCATCATCAGGTGTTGCCGAGGAGGAGCGTATCGGCATAAGGTAGAAGATCGGGTTGATAAAACCATCGCGGGCCGATAATGTTAAGTTTGGCCAACAGCAGGATATTGAAGGAGCTGCATGTGACGTCATCGTCATCAGGATAATAGTCATCAGGATATCGGGGTGACGTAAGCATCGAAGGAAAGGTGCATGCGGTTGTCGTCATCAGGATATATGGGAGGAACCGGATGTTCTATATCCTGCTGATGAACATGATGTTGAACATCATGATGTTGAAGATAGAGTTTGGCGGTAAGATGAACAGTGAACATCAGGAGGATGATTGCGCTTGCCGAATGTGATGATGCTGCCGATAGTCGGATATGATGATGCTGCTGACAGGCGAAGGGCGAAGGTTTGTCTGCAGGAGGATATCGGTCGGCAGAGTAAATATGATGATGCTGACAGTGTTAAGGGAAATATGATGATGATGATGAAGGGTTGCGGACATCCATGCTGTATGTCAAGGTTATAGTGTGGATGCCTCTGCATCATAGCGGTATCAGAGCTTAGCAAAAGGTCTGGGCTGTTGTGTGTTGATTCTGTCACCGAAAGGGCAGAGATAGAGTTGATTCTGTCACTGAAAGGATAGAGGTAGAGGAGTGAGAGGTTGACAAAATGCCTCCGAAAGGTAGTGGTACTGCAAGGGAATTGCAGGAGATGAAGGAAAAACATGCCAGAGAGATGAGGAAGATGAAGGAGCTTGCTGAAGCACTTCAAGCCAGGCTTGTAGCCCTGGAAAAGAACAAAAAGAGGGAAGTGGAAGACAGTGAGTCTGAAGAAGATGAAGATACTGTTGAAGAGCATGAAGAGGTAGCTGAAGATCTGGATGCTGAAGACCAGAAATTTGCAAAACTATTAAAGGCAGTGCAGAGTGATAAACCTAAGGTAAAGGTTGATGTTTCCAAGTATAATGGAAGTTTGAATGAAGATGAGTTACTGGATTGGATTGCTGCACTTGATAATCACTTTGAATGTGAAGATGTTGCTGAGGATCAGAAGGTAAAGATTGCAAAGACCAAGTTAGGAGGTCATGCTTTGGTATGGTGGGATTATGTACAATCCGAGAGAAGGAAACAAGGGAAGTCAAAGATCACTTCATGGGATAAGATGGTAGCAAGGATCAAAGGTAAATTCTTACCTAAGGATTATGAAATTCAGATGTTTAAGAAGCTGCAATTTTTAAGGCAGAAGGAAATGGATGTGAAGGCATATACTGAGGAGTTTTATAAGTTGAGTATGAGATCTAGTCATCATGAGAATGAGGTAGAAAAGGTGGCTAGGTACTTGGCTGGTTTGAGATTGAACATACAGGATGAGTTAGTTTTAGCTTACCCTAAGAGTGTGGAGGATTGTTATCAAATGGCAATCAGGATTGAAGAAAAGATGAATAGAGGACAAGATAAGTCCATGAGAGGAAGAGGCAACAATATGAGGGGAAGAGGAGCAACCCCTACAACAAGGCAAACCAATGAGGGTCAAGAAGACACTGGTAAAGGACAGGGACAGTTTGATTTCAGAGGTGGATGGAAAGGTAATAGAGGTAGATTTGGAAGTGGTAGAGGTTCTACTACATTTTCAGGAAAGTGTTACACGTGTGGTGAGTTTGGTCATCCATTTTTCAAATGTCCAGAAAGCAAAGGTTCATCATCCAGAAATGATAGAACGAATGACAAGAGAGTACAACTTGTGCAAGAAGAGAAAGTAGAGCAAAGTGTGCAGAGTTCAAACACTTATCAAGGAGATAGAGTTCCTGACAATTATGCATATCCTGAGGATGGAGAAGCATTGATGCTTAGGAGAATTAGTTTGCAGGCATCAAAGGATATGATGCAAAGAAGAGCTCTTTTCAAGACCACATGCAAGAGCAAAGGTAAAGTATGTAAGGTTGTCATTGATACTGGTTCAACAGACAACATGGTATCTCAGGAAATGGTGGATAAACTAAATTTGGAAAGGATTCCACACCATCACCCTTACAAGGCATCTTGGGTGAGTGATAGTCAATCACTTTCTGTCTATGAACAGGCATATGTGGATTTTCAGATTGGAGCATATCATGATAGAGTTTTGTGTGACATTTTACCCATGGAATGTTGTCACCTACTGTTGGGTAGACCATGGCAATTTGATAGAAGGGTACTGTATGATGGGTATGCTAATACCTACACCATCAAGAAAGATGGGAAGACTATTATGTTGATGCCATTGCAGGAAAATGCTGTAGCACAAGGGGCAGCCAAAATCATTTTAGTGGGAAAGAAGGAATTTGTGCAGATGCCTATAGGAGCAGGCATAAAGGCAGTTGAGGACACTGCAGGGAAAGAAGTTGTTAAGGACAACAGTTTGAAGAAAGTTACAGTTTTGACTGACAGAGGTCAGCAGCAGGTTCAGAAACAGGTTTGCAAACAGCAACCAGTTGAGAGGAATGACAAGGATGTTGTCATAGTTGGGACTATTGTTTGTCCTATACAGGTTGCAAGGAAGACAGAGTTGAACATTACAGAAGTTCAAGAGGAAGTTCAGACAGAGGTTCTGGTCAGACAACCTGACAAACACAAGGTATGTGTGAAAAAGGCCTACATTGACAGGCATGAGGATTTACTTGCCAGAAAGCAAGTTACAGTTCAGAAGTCTTGGAGCAGCCAAGAGCCAGCAGAGGATAAAGCTGGAACAGGTCAGAACACTGACATGACAAAGTGTAAAGGTGGAGGACTTCCACATCCTAACTCATGGGACATGAGTTCTTTTCTGTTGGGGAGTATGGTGCAGGAGCACCTACCTGACAGCTGGCCTCCATGAGGCAGTTAGTTTGTTTTGAGTCTTGTTAATGTTTCCAAGAAGGTCTGATAAGACCAATGCATGTAATAAGGTCATGTTGACCATGCTTTACTATTTTTAGCTAGTTTGTTATGACAGCTGTTATGCTGTAGGTCCGGTTGGATCTCCCAGCCGCCTGGAGAGATTTCCCAGCCGCTTGGAGTCAGGTCAGTAGTACTCGCAAGAGATCCTATTTATACATGAGGATCGGTTGGTTTTAGATATAGTATAGTATTGCATCGAGCAGAGGAGTTAGATTGCAGAGAGTGAGATAGAGTATTGTATTGCATCTTTTGAAATCAATAAAGATCCTGTTTGTGTTCATTTTTTGTTTGATCTCCATTGTGAAACTGATTTGCTGTTTTGGTGGTTTCATGGATTCGCTGATCCATTCCACCGGTTGATTCGTCGAATCGGTGGAATGGCCATGTACAGTAGGTTAGGGTTTAGTCTGCATTCTATGTTTGTCTGCATGCAGGTGTGCAGGATCGCAGTCGAGAGGTGTTGAGAACCCTAGCATGGGTATGTGCTAGGTCGTGTTGGTTGTTAGAGTCTGGAAGATCACCCTGAAAGCAGATCGGGTCATCCCAGGAGGTTCGGCGGATCGAAATTCGCTAAGGTTGGAAATTCGTCGCAACGGCATCATCAGGATATTTCTGCGTATATCCTGCAGGTACTTCGGGCGTCATCTGAGTAAGTGGAGATGAGCATGATGCTGTCGATTGCATAAAGTGAATGTGTTTTGGGGTGATCATCATCAGGCGTTGCCGAGGAGGAGCGTATCAGCATAAGGTAGAAGATCGGGTTGATAAAACCATCGCGGGCCGATAATGTTAAGTTTGGCCAACAGCAGGATATTGAAGGAGCTGCATGTGACGTCATCGTCATCAGGATAATCATCATCAGGATATCGGGGTGACGTAAGCATCGAAGGAAAGGTGCATGCAGTTGTCGTCATCAGGATATATGGGAGGAACCGGATGTTCTATATCCTGCTAATGAACATGATGTTGAACATCATGATGTTGAAGATAGAGTTTGGCGGTAAGATGAATAGTGAACATCAGGAGGATGATTGCGCTTGCCGAATGTGATGATGCTGCCGATAGTCGGATATGATGATGCTACTGACAGGCGAAGGGCGAAGGTTTGTCTGCAGGAGGATATTGGTCGGCAGAGTAAATATGATGATGCTGACAGTGTTAAGGGAAATATGATGATGATGATGAAGGGTTGCGGACATCCATGCTGTATGTCAAGGTTATAGTGTGGATGCCTCTGCATCACTTTCTCTTTTTCTACTGTAGGTAAGGCTATTTGTGTAGTTCTCCTACTTGTAGTAGGGTCTCTTTTGATTGCAGACGCCTGCCTTGCCTTTTTTCTTGGTTTTATCATGCTTCTAGCAAATATGTAGAAACATCAAAGTCCTATACCTCCTCTACTTGTTGCAGATGTACCTCCTGTTGCAACCAATAAGGCACATCACCCTTAGGTTCTTGATGATCACCCCCTTTATTTTGGGTGTCTGGTGTTTCTGCACTATGCTTTACCCTCTTAGGTGAATGTTCTGTTTTGAGTTCTTCCTCATGTACTTTCTCATGAGGGGGATCTTCTTGAGGTACCTCCTATTAAGGGACTCCCTTTTGTGGAGGAGGATCTTGTATTCACATCTTGGTCTTGTGCCTCCTTTTGTAAGCTCTCCTCTAGAGTTTCTTGAGCTTTCTCCTTTTGCTCATCTTGTGGTACGTTGGCCTCTTAAGAAGTTTGTGTATTTTGACCTTGGGGATCCTCTGGATCACCCTTGGTCACATTCTCTATTTCTCTCTCTGGACCCCTACCCTGTGGCAACCTTTGCTCCTTATCCTTAGATGCATCAGCTTCTTCCAAGTTTACCTCTTTCTCAGGTGATTTCTCTTCTACTCCTGGATTATTACCTTGATCACCTCCTTCAGTGGGTGGTGATGGACCACTTTGGTCTTGACTAGCACTCTTACCTAGCATATCTTGATCACCCCCACTTTGAAGCTATGCTTCTAATTGACCTTGTCTTGTGGGTGCATTATCTTGATCCTTGTCTTGATCGGGTGTCATATCACCTGCCTCTGTATGCTTTGTATCTTCATCCTTTTCAGGCTCTAAAGTTGGATCACTGTCTCTATTTGGGCTGATATCACCCCACTAGGGTAGGTCTATCGCTACAAGACTAGTAACCTACTCTACTAGATTAGCCAGCCCTATCTATTGGGCTACTTTTTCAAGGCTATCCTATTCTATTTCCTCCTTTTCATCCCTTGTTTGATTAATTACCTCTTGGGCCATTGGGGTCCCATGAGGGGTCATCTTGGTATTGGCAATCAAGGTCTCCATGTGCTGAGTGGCCACATCCTAAACTACCTCATCATCAGACAATTCTACAATGTCATCTAGAGGAAAAGGGGACTCTTTACTAGCCATATGTACTTCTTTTTCTTTCTGCTACTTCATCTTCTCAGTCTTAAACTAAATTATTTCAGGAATGGGGACCTCGTACTATATTTCTCTCTTGAAAGTCAAACCACCCATACCTCTTAACATGATGGGGTCAGTGCTAACATCTCCCCTCATGGTTGTCCTTTGTTTCTTTGGTGGTGGTGTTTGTAGCACCTGCTTTCTTTTCTTCCTTGTTATTAATAAATCATCATCCCTAGGTCCCATATCCACCTACTCTTCCTCCAAGGGATTTTCCTGTAAAGGCTTATTATTCACTTGCTTCTCTGTATCCTTAGGAATAGGGTTTATTATTCTCTTGGTCTTCTGTTTATCAGGGGGTGGCTGTGATGAAAATGCATGTATAGATGTTGATGCCCCATCACCTTTTGATGGAAGCCTCTTGATAACTGCCCCCTGTGGCTCAGGATCAACCTTCTTGCCTTTGTGTGATGGCTGTTGTCCTTCATCAGGTAGTCTCTCTCCATTAGATTTTCTCTTCTCAATTAGAAAATCATCATATTTTTCATCTGAGAGCTCCTTCCTTTTCTTTTTATTGTCAACAGTGAGGGCCATACCCTTGTTCTTTAACTTGGTAACCTTAGCAATTACCCAACTCTTTGTCAATTGGAGGACCCCTTTCATTATTTGATCCAATGATGTCTCCTCTGGCAGTGTTAGATCACAAGCTGAAATGGTGTCATTATACACCTTCTTGTCCTCATATTCATTTGACATTATTTTCCCATCATCATGATGCAGCTGCATAGGCACTGGAATGCAGTCAAAAGTCTTGATTTGGTTGAGGGTGAACCTTTGATAATTTATTCTCCTAACCTCAGCCTCATCATCACAATCTGTCCAATAATCTTCAAGATGCTTTTGATTTATTTGCTTCCGTAATAACTTTTGTATTCTACCATATGGGTCATATGACCTTGCTATAGAAAATGGCTACAGGTGCATGAGTTTTAACCCTCCAATATCATGCTTGATGCTCTGTTTATCTGGGCATATATACCATCCTATGTATACTAGGAATAATACAGGAGGAATCTTCTTTTGCTCTATGTGAGCCTCAACTGAAGTGGACACTTGTCTGGCAAACTCTATCAAGATGACCCTATCAGTGGGGTATCTTGGCAACACGAAAGGTTGTCCTTCAAATCCTTCTATCCTTATGTATGAGAAGGTGGGGAATTGGATGAACCAAGCCCCATGCTTATAGATAATGGCTTGAGCTTCCATGCTCAATCTCTTAGTTATGTCCTCCTCCATAGTTCTATCATTTACTAGTTTGTAGTCTTGGAGCTATGCTTTCCTCTACAATTGGGGATAGTGATCCCAAATGTTTACATCACCAGTACTGTTTCCCACCTTGCCCACTATTTGCAAGGCATTAAATGTCCCATGAAAAGCACATGCATATACTAGATAGGAGGTCATATGGAATATACAAGCTTTTCCTCCTAGCTTTCTCATGCCCTCATCCAAGTTGTCGCTGATGATCTTAGCCCACAAAAGATTGTTGTCTAATATAACACCATCTGGATGATTCCAAACATCCAATTTTCAATGTTGCCAGCATGTTGCTTGCCAGCCATCCTGCTTAACAAGGCAATCATGTACTGATACTCATCATCAAAATCAAATTTATATAAGTAAATAGGCAACTTGGCAGAGGCTGTATATGTACTATTCTTGGCCCTCCATTGATACATGACTTTCCTGGCCTCTTTCTTGTTATTATTATACTCTTTTTCCAACTTACTCAGGTTCACACTGACCACCTTATTTCCCATAGGCAAACTGAAAGTGGCAGGAATGCCTTTGGTTGAGAAATCAGCATATACTCTGCCATGTTTTTCCACCCTTTTATTCTCAAGATTATAATTTCTGACACACTCCACTACTAGCTCAATGGCCTCCATTGCATATGGGAATCTGGCTGCATGCCACATACCAGTCGTGAATATTCTATCCAGTATAGGGTTATCAGTATCATCATCTAGTCTTTTGGTCTAGGCATCTAAATTTGTTTTCCCTTGGCATGTATCATCTATCTGACAGTATTTGAATCCTACTCCCTTAGGCTATATAATCATAGGATTCAAAAACTCAGAGTCAGATCTATTCCTCTTGACCTCAGCCATTAGATTCTACAATACAGATATTCATTTATTACCCTAGGATCTATGAATGGGGAAATCAAGAATACTATGCATTTGATAATTACTATTGAACATTGCAATTGACCCCATGCATCATCATTATGTAGATTAACCTATTAAAACACACCTACGTGGTGATTTGTAGAAAATGACAACAATGAGGGTTTTGATTTACTTACCTAATATTTGCTTTTCCTTTTTGGTTATATGATTGATAACGGAGAAAGTTGTAGATGTGTAATATCAACTGTTCCGTTTTGTTACGTTGAGTATGATGTTCTGCCAGTAGATGACTGGGAAGTGTTTGACTTTTAGAGCTCTATAAATTTCAATTATTGCAGAGGTAAATGTAAATTATCCCTAAATTTCACTTTTAAATTGATCGATACGACAAATTAGGGCATATGCGTTGTTCAATCGAATCCGTAGATTATTAGCCTGAAGTTCATAGATGCCACCAAGTGTTGGATTTGTATTTGAAATTGAAAGGGGACCAGCTACCATTGGGGTTTTCATTTAATACCAGAGGGTGATCTTTAGAAGATCAGGGATATTATGAAACATGACCCCCTCGGGTGTAGATCATGATGATATCATCATGCCATTATATCATCTTTGTTATTGGGTTATGATGACATCATCATCATACTAAGAAATATGACAGACACTTAGAAATATGACCCTTTGTGGGTCTGGTGTAATGATTACGTCATCATCTAGGTGATCCCTTCTATTCATTAGAGCTAAATGACATCATCATCATTTTCGTGTAGGGTGATATTCGTGAAGGGGTGACATTTTTAAGATGACTAATTTTAGGAAATATGACCCCCCCGCAAATACATGAAGTTCATGATGGGCAAATACTCATCCCTGTTTAAGTTTAACGTTCGTGTATCAGGGATGGAATGAATATTGGGTGATTTTTCTAAGTCGGGGTCCTCTAAACAAATATGACTGATATTCAGAAATATGACCCTGCTTGTGAAAAATCAAGGTTGACCGAACTTTGACTCGACATAACGTTTTACCCTTAAATAATATTAGGGTGATCCAAAAGGCAAACCTACTTAGAATTTTCTAATCTTTCCAATTATGAGGTTTATGATAGCAAATGCTGACCTGAACAAATGACCTCTCCTTGTGATGTACATACCTCAGCAAAGGTGATCCACATGACTAAATTTTACCAAACTGCCCAAAGCAAGAAAATAAGCAAGCAGAAGCAAAAGAAACGTTGGGTCCCTATTTCGCTAAGGCAAAATGGGGCATGTTGTGTAACCACACAACAACTTGCCACCAAAGAAGACAACCAAATTCAAATGATTCAAGTGATGAGATCCCATTCTAACATAGCATTTTAACTCTTTCTAAGCATAAGTATTATGACCTTTCTGAATGATATGATGTTCATTATTGCAACAATGCTAGCAAGGGATCAAGTGTGTTCAAATGATTAATTATCCTCATCTTGAAAGTAAGTTGAAAACATGAGTAACTAGTGTTAAGCTACATATTTTGGGATTCATCCCTCATAGCCAACCAGGATAGAACCTTGTTGCTAGTAGGCGTCCATAGCCCCAACAAGGTTATCTATACAATCCTCCTAAGTAGAGCCCCACTGCTAGCAGGCATCTATAGCCCCGATAGAGTTACTTAGATGACCTGATTTTATTCTTTTGAATTTTTAATATTTATCTCTTTTGTTCATATGATATCATCATGTAAACTCAATATGCAAGGTGTGGTTACTTGCTGATTTAGGTTGGAGATTGTAATGGTAGCAAGGGAGTCCCTTTAGATTTTTCACTTAACACCTATACTGATGTGCTCAACAAACCTAAGGCTGTTAGGTGAGTCATTGTGAAAATCTCCTTAGTTAAGAAAATGCACCATGATGAAAAGGATATCACAGACCTGATCAAAGATACTCTTCAAAATGAGTCATAACCTATATAGGAATTTGTTCTCATCAATTAAATCCTAGCAATTTGGTTATTTTCTTAGGGTGACAAGCTGCATCATCTTGACTAACCAAAACAAAGACTCAACAAAACAAACAAACAAACACACAAACAAAACAAAACTATACAAACAACTATACAATATGTACATTATGATACAATTGACTTACATGACCCTATTTCAAGCTTGGAAGTAATGTTTGAGGAACCATCCATTAACTGGTAATGGGACATCCTCACCGGTTAGAGTCTTAAGTCTGTAGGTATTGTCTCCTAGGATCTCTGAAATTTGAAAAGGACCTATCCAAAGTTTGTCAAATTTACCATGGTCACCTTTCTTTTCATGTGCTTTATCTCACATAAGGACTAGATCTAAAATCCTAAAAGATTTAGCTTTGGCTCTTTTATCAAACCAACATTTTACAATAGCCTGATGTTTAGCAAACTGATCGAATGCTCTATTTCTTTTTTCTTCTAAGTGCATCAGCTGAAGTAACCTAACTTCTTGTTTGTTGTCTATGCCTAGATATTCTTGTGTAAACTGTAATGTAGGGATCTTTAGGTTAACAGGGAGGATAGGATCCACCCCATAAACTAGCTGATAAGAAGAATTTCCTAATGCAGCCTTCATCCTGGTTCTATCCACCCACAAGGCATATTTTAACAGGGTATTCCACTCCCTAGGGTTCTTTTCTATCAATTTCTTTATGATATTCAATAAATTCTTATTTGTAGACTCTATTAATCCATTCCCTTAAGGATAGTAGTTTGAGGAGAATTTCAAGATGATTCCATGATCAAAAGCCCAACTAGATAGTTTTAATGATGCAAAGGCAGGTCTATTGTCACACACCAAAGCATAAGGGACTCCATACCTGGTCACTATGTTGCTTTCCAAAAATTTAATCACATCATCAGCATTGCATGTGTTACTGTTGACAACTTTAGTCCACCTGGTGCAATAATAAGTGATAGTCAATACATACCTGTGGCCTGAAGATGATGGTGGGTTGATGGGTCCTATGAAATCCATGCCCCATTGAGCAAATGGGCGCATCTCCATCATTGGTTGCAAGGGTTGAGCGACATATCTTTCTTTGTTGGCTGCAACCTGACATGTATGGCAACTTTTAATATGTTCAATAGTGTACTTGAAGATGGTGGGCCAATAATATCCTTCTCTCAAGATAGCATGAGTAGTAGCTAAATGTGACCCATGTGTGGTTCCAAACTTATCATGTAACTCTGCTAACACTTTATCCGCTTCTTGCCTTTCTAGGCATCTGAGATATATTCCTTCATAGTTCCTTTTGAAAAGGATTCCTCCTTTCATCATATATTTTTGTGATTTTATTTTCAAGGCTCTCCTCTGTGAGGCCTGCAGTTTTGATGGGCATCTCCTAGTAATCAAGACATGCCTGATATTTGAATACCACTCTTCAGTTTCTCTAACATTTACCACATATTGTTGGTTCATGATATTAGGATCAATTTCTGATATCATTTGGCTCAAGGCTTGTTCTGTGACTAACTTCATGGGTGTTATGTCCATATCATATTCTTGGAGGACTATTATCTGTTTAGCTCTCTTCCCACCAAGCTCATTTTGTATTAGGAGCATCTTCACTGCTGCATCTGGTACTATAGAAATTATGTTACTTCTCACAATGTAATGTCTAAATTTCTTGACTACTCAGACTAAAGAAAGAGCCTATCTCTCAACATCCATGTATCTAAGCTCTGCATCCTTGAATGGGTAGCTCATGAAAGCTATATGATTTTCTTCTTTATACTCATTCCTTTTTGTTAATACCGCTGCAGATGTATGCTTTGATGCAAATGAATAAATGTAAAAATCTCTTGTATAATCTGGACTGATCAGAATAGGGGCATTAGATATAGCTTTCTTGATGTCCTCAAAAGTTGCTCTGGCTTTAGGTGTCCACTCAATTTTGGCATCTTTCTTGAGCATTGCATTCAATGGTCTGATAATCTCTGCAAAGCCAGTAATGAATTTCCTAACAAAATTTATCTTACCAAAGTATGATTTTAGCTCTTTTTTTCTTCCTAGAAGTTGTAACTTCATGATTGATTCTACTCTTGTAGGGTCAATGATGATCCCATTCTCTGTTATCAAATGACCTAATAACTTACTTGTAGTTTAATCCAAATATGCATTTCTTGGGATTCAATGATATACCATACTGTTCACACTTTTTAAGCACCTTCCTGAGGTCTTCTATATGGTCACCCCTTTGTTTAGAGAAAACTATCAAGTCATCCATGTATATGACTATGCACTTGCCAATCAACCCCCTGAAAGCTATATCCATTGCACGTTGAAAGGTGGCTCCAGTATTTATCAATCCAAAAGGCATGCGTCTGTAGGCAAATATACCCCACTTGGTGGTGAATGCAATTTTCAATCTATTTTTTCTACCATCACCTAGTTATAACCTGAGAAACCATCGAAAAATGACATCATCTATGCACCATTTACTATTTTCAAGACCTCATCCAATGAATGTAAAGGATAGTTATCTTTTTCAGAAGCTCTGTTCAGATTTTTGAAGTCTACACATAGCCCAATATCACCATTTTTCTTTCTCACAAGAACCAAATTGGCTACCCAGGTGGAGTGCCTCACAGGAAATATAATCCTGGCATTGAGAAATTTCTTTACTTCCTAAAAAATGATGGGTTGTAATAAGGTATTAACAGATCTCTATTTTTTTTAAAAGGCTTGACATCTGGTTTCAACGGTATAATATGGGTGATGATTGAGGCCTCATAAGTTTTCAATTCATCATAAGTCCAGGTGATAACATGGATGTAATCTCTAAGTGCTTGAGTTATCCCTATCATTTCTTCTTCTATACACACTTTACCAATTAGGACATTCCTTTATTCTTCCTTTTGTTCTATATTGACTGGTGAGTATTCTCCTCCATCAGCTCTTGGAAGATCTTTCTGTTTCAACATATTATCTAAGTCAAATGCTTTTTCTAATTCTATCATCCCCTTGGGAATCTTTTTACTAGGTAGATCCATGATCTCTTCTTCTTCCCAAGTATGGTCTTCTAGATTTCTTTCATCTATGATCTGTGCATCAAACACATCCTTGTTTGATATGAAATCCAAAATGTGTTGGTCATCATCAAACACTTGGAGATTGGTGACATTGTCTGGTACAAAAGGCACTGATATTAATTCAACTAAAAACCTCTTCAAACTAGATATAGACAATGGCTCCAAAGTACTTACAGCTTGAGTTAAAGCATCTACTCTGTGATTCATTTCTCTAGGCACATGGGTGATATTGAATGCATCAAAGTCTTCTATCAAATCCCATACCCTGTGTCTGTAATTAGACAACCTTTTATAATTGCAAGAGTATATGCCTCTTACTTGTCTTACCGCTAATTCTGAGTCTCCATAGACATGCAGAATCTTCACTTTTTTCTTGATTGCAAACAATATCGCATGAATTAAAGCTTCATACTCTATCACATTATTTGTGCATGGGAATTGCAATCTATATGTGGCTAGATAGGATTTTCCAACTGGATCAATGAGATCTATTCCTACTCCAGCTCCTTATTTTGACTTAGATCCATCAAACCTAAGGATCCATGGCTTATCTATAGTTAAAGGTTTATCAGGACCTTCTCTTTTCTTTTTAGCTCTGGCAACTGCACCACATGATATCCATTTCAGTTTTGGTGACTCATTCTTCTCTAGTTTCACTTTATCTGGCTGATATGAAACTGATATTTGTTTCTCTTCCTTACTGTCAGTAGAATAATCCTTTGAATGAAGTATCTCTTGCTTTTTCAAAATGTGCAAGCATAACGAGCAAGTAGTCTCTGAATGTGGTGCTTCATGTAACCTGCACCAACCTTCAATTAGAGCATCAGGTGGAGAAGTATGCTATAGCAACATCCTCTGAATTGGTTTTGATAAAAACTCTTCAAACTTGGTTAAATTACTCCCTTTATCTTCATCAGATACTTCATAATCTGATTCAATCAAACAATTTGTCCCTGGGGTGATATTGCTTTTACTCTTGGAAATATTCTCATTATACACCAGGATCTCCTCTAAATTATGAATGTAACTTTCATCTAGATATATGCTTTCTTCTATACCTATAGATGATGAACAAGAATTAGTATCACTATAACTATCTGTATGATTTACTTCAGGTGATAATAATCCCTTCTCACTGCATGCTTGTTCCAGTTCTATCATATCTAGATAGGTATCACAAGTTTTTTCAGAATGTGCTTCATCATGTAACCTGCACCATCCTTCAATCAAAACATCTTCATTAGACATATTTAACATTCGACAACGTTGCATCTCTTTTGATAGATACAATTCAAAGTTCTTAAAATGATCTACTTCATTATCATCTTCTAAACTATGATCAGACTCTATAATCACTTTATCATCCTGAAGATTATCATTATGAACATGAATATTATACATGAGGATCTCCTCTATCTTAACTGTTTGGGGTTTGATGGTGTAAATTCTAGGTTTAACATCTACATACATGATCTCATTATTTTTGTTATACTCAGTAATCATGTGTTTCATCCAGGGTTCAGCATCTATCTGAATCTAATTGGGAATCTCTTTCCAAGGTAACCACATATGACTAAAATTAGTGGACATGTATCCATTAAGTGTTTTTGACCAATCCTTGCTAAGCAACATTCCATATGTATCAGGGATATCTACTACTTAGATATCAATGTAATATTGAATTCTTGGATCTGATGCTAATTGCATATGAATGTGAGTTAACTCTCCCACAACACTCACCTTAGTTTTATCCAACTGTGTTACCTTCTTTAGTGACTTGGCAGGATGTAATCCCAAAGCATTACATATAGACAATGGTATTACGTTAGTGGATGCACCTGAATCTACTAAGTAGTTATGCAAATTCTTACTAAACATCCTTATGGTAAGGAGAAATGGAGGTGACTCAGTCTTATCCCTATAAAGGGTCATGTGTGAAGTTTCAGCAACTTGAATAGTGGCTGAAGTTCTGTATTTAATATTAGTATCTTTAGCTGTATGATCTTTATTCAAAATCTGGCTTCGATTAAGGGGATGTCTATCCTCTTTTGGTGTAGGATCATCTAAAGATTTCATGAATTCCTTCTTAATGGTAGGGGTTTTAAGTAATTCTGACAATGATAAGCTGATTTTGATCTTTTTCATTTAATCTACTAAGTATGTGACCAATTTGTCAGACTCAGGAGACTGGTTATTAGCTTTTTCCACTGTGTTTTGTGGTGCTAAGTATTGAGCATTAACCTTAGGAAATCCAAGATTATTACTTGCCTTCGGATAAGGAGGAGTGTTAAAATTATTTGAAGGCAAGGATGTGGTCAAGGGACTAGAAGGTCTATTTGAATTATTCTTGAGGTTGTAATTATGTCTACCTTGATACTACTACTGATAGGCATTCACTTCCTCATGTTCAACTGATGGTTCATTTTCATCCTCAAAAGGAAAAACATAATTTGTTTCAAAAGCCATGGCTGACTCCTCACATGCTAAGGTGTAGTTCTCATGAGATGAAGTTGCTTGATGGTGAGGATGATTGGTAAAACTTTCCAATACAAGAGCAGAGTCATATCCATAAGGGACAATTTCATTTCCTTCAACAAAAGGAGGATTACTTGCAGTATTTGATACCTCCGCCTGAAATATACTGGCTACTATCCTAAATTGAGGACAATTTAAATCAGCATGAACATTAGTGTTATGTATCCTACACTAGTTTGTAAGGGCTGCTTTTGCCAAGTTCACCCTAGTGGTCTGCTTAGGTTCACTGGGAGGATAATTATCTAAGGGTGATGGCAAGGAACCATTGTTTGGCCTAGTATTCCACACTTTAGGTTATCTAGGGGCATTACTGTTACCACTGTTGTTATTGTTATTGTTGTAATTCCTATCATTGTTATATCCCCTATCAACATATCCGGATCTGTCATTGTTATATCCTTTGTTTTGATTTGGTTGAGAATAGAAATTTTGACTTCTCAAATGAATGATTTCAGTTGTCAGTTTCCTCAATTGTGCTGACATTTCTTTAATTTCTTCCTTCTCTTCTTGAACTTTGGCTACTACATTCTCTATTTGATATTGCACTATCTGTCTATTTCCATTTGGAGGTGGCATGATGCTAAGTGGAGGTACTTGTAAAGGACTTGGCATTACGGATGGAGGCATCATGACTCCATTGGTTTGTTGTTGAGAAGGGTATGAAGGATATGCAGGATGTGTAGGGAATGCAATATTAGGTGTTGGAGCAGGGATCAATTGTTGATTGACCTTTATAGCTTCTTCAAAAGCTTCTACCAGAGTTGTCACATTAGGATGTGTCCTCCTTATGAACATAGAAGTCAAAGGATCTAAGGCTGAATAGTAAATACTCCTAGCAGCTTCATCTGCTACAGTATAAGGAGTAACCAGTTTTGAAAGCATCTTTTGGAATCTAGCATTAAAGTTAGCAATAGGTTCTCCTTCAAATCTTTTGATTGTGGCAAACAGGTGATAATTCATTGAAGGATCTATAGGTATCTTAAATCTATCCTTAAAAGCTTTCTCTAAGTTGGCCCATGAACCAATCGAACCTTGACCAAGACTGATATACCAATTATATGCTTCTTCTCCTAAGGAAAATGGAAATAATCTGCATACCACATCTTGATGTTCAATCCTTGCTCTACAACAAGCTTCCTTGAATGTTCTGATGTGATCATCAACATCCTAATATGGATGATACTTAGGACAAATCTTGTTAGGATTTTTAGGTAAAGGATGATATGCAGTGAAGGTCAAAGGTGACTCTGCAGCAAAAAATGACATAGTGACTGGAGGTGGTTGGACTTGGGGTATAACTAGTGGTCTTGTAGGTGTTTGCAATCCAACAAGGGTTATTGGAGTATTTTCTGGCAAAGATTCTAATGTACTAGAACCAAGAGTGTGATGAATGTCTATAGTTCTAGGTCTAAGTCCACGGATAGGTAATTCTTCAAAGAGTCCACTGGATCTAGACCTAGTATTGGGCCTGAGAGCCAAGATTTCTACAATTTGTGGAAATTTGACTTGGTTTTCTATAAAGATCAGTTGAACTACTCTCGTAAAGGAGATATTTATGACCAGAATCCAAATTTGACTGGATATTTATGCAATATTTGCATAAATGTTGCAAATGTGAGTAGGTACCAGACCTCTAGACCTTGATATCAAGATGTCAAGAAACACAAACAAATTAATATAAAGATTCAATGAGAAAACATGAACAACAAATCCATTTTCAAAGATTGTAAGAATTGACTATAAAGATTGAGATATCTATGCTCAATTCTAAAATATTTATGATGAACAAGTATGAAAGCATACAGAACAAGTAAATCTTTGCATGAAAACTCAAAACATGAACAATTGTGATGAACTTTGAGAAGATTACCTCACTTCTAGCATAGGAAAACACAAATACAATCAATTTCCTTTCAAAATTAGAAAGAATGCCCTCCTAGCACCAATTTATGTTGATGATGATTGTTAGTCATAACAACATGCATAAAAATTTACACAACAAACCTTTATTATCTTGAAAAGTACGATCACTTTGAGATAAATTGATGACTCCAAGGCTCTGTTGATCAGGTCATGATCATCTGACGTTACTCAAAGGCTAATGTGACATGCTATTTTCCATTTAAATGGGTGTTACATTGTATAGGTAATTGATTTTGTATCTGTTCCTATAAATTCACTTCACAAACAAGGTTATTTCTACTCTGCTCCATGGATTACAGTAATATTTATAAGTTTGATCAATTCTTTTGAGCATTTAGTATCATGAACTTGTATATACTTCTACACTATATATTCATTCAAATAATGTGCCTACAAGTGGATATTCATATGTTTATCATGGATATACATCTATATTTGCATGATATTTATCAATTTAACACGCTTTCACTCAAAATATGCTCTGTATTTTCGATTATTTACGAGATATAGGCATATTTCATGTTTATTTGCTTTAGATTGTATGTTATTTGCAATTATGAGGGTGATTTGTAATGAAATTTAAGAAAATTAAAGCAATACTTCTAAATTTGGTGAACCTTTAGCTATTGAGTCACATACATTCCAGATACAATCATGAAGAGAAGAAATCAAACCATAATTTCACCAGAATGTTCCACAACTAGGTATGGTTGATGCTAACTTCAAAGGAAAAAGGAATGAAAACAACATATGCAGACTGACAAAAACTCTAAGGGATGCAAATAATCAATGCATATATCAGATCTCATTCACTGATTACTCAAGATTTGCAATAACTTGTAATCAAAACAACTTCTCTTTCATTAAGTATGCAAAAACATGTACCTTCACAATGGCCTTGAAATCAGTCCTGAGTTCTTCAGCAATCAAATTTCAATTAAGTTTCGAATGTCTAAAAGAGTGCACTCCCTCCCCTTATATAGAATAAGGAGAGGAGGCACTAACAAATGAGCATTGGTCAAGATTTATCTATTTAGATCAACAGTTCATATTCTTCATTGACTTAGTCAACATCTTCATACAGAACACAAGTTGCTAGCTAACAACTATCTAGCAAGACTCATTCACTTGCAAGTGGACCATGCATATGATTCCATTATCATGCATCTTTACTTACTCTTCATTTCCTTCTTCTTCTTCACTTTCTTCTTCTTCATCATTTTCTGCATAATCATCATCTTCATTATCACTATCACCTCGATGTAGATCATCCCCTATATGTACCTTCATTGTTGCCCTAATGGATTCATATGCATGTACTACTCTATCAATCTCACCTCCATCTTGGACCTTGGCTTTTAGTACTGCATGCCTGTGGGAATGAAATTTCTCTTGAAGAGCAACCATCTTATTCTTTCTACTATTCAAGGTTTCATTATATGTTTCCAACCTGACCTTCATCCTTATGACCTTGTTCATGACCTCTTCTGTTAGGTGGTGCAGGGGATCTTCTGCATCTTGCTTGAAGTTATCATGGAAAGCCTGAACAACAAAATCTACATCTTGATTTTCTATTTTCCCTTCTACTTTCCCTTTCAATGCCTCTAGGGTTTGTACCTATTGTGCCATTAGATTATGCAATTTGACACTTATATCCCTAAGTTTTCCACTTCATCTCTTCAATATGTCACATTCAAATCCAGTATCCTCATACCAGATACTTAGCAGCTAGGAGGTGTTATTATCTAATATGTTGTTGCTTATCAATATCTGTATATCAATCCTCTTCATTTCATTCAAAGCATCTAAATTCTTCTCCAATTTGAAGAATCTCCTGCCTACTTCATTTTGTAGTTTATCCACCTTTCTCTTCAAGGCACTAAGAGAATTCTGCCTCTCCAAGGAGGTTTTCACTACATCCTCAGCTTCAAAGATAGATTACATCAACCACTTGTCCATCAATTATGCCTTATGCTTCATCAGGTCCAATCCTATAACTTCCTCTTGGGATATTATAGTTAATGGAGTGGCTGCGCTGACAGGTGTATGTTTTGGATCAATTAATCCTTTAATAAAAGAATGTAGTTGAGCAATGTGCTCTTTATGTTTCTTATTCTTTTCCTTTTCTCTCTTCACCCTTTGTGTTAGAGAGTCAATAATGTCTTTTCCTTCTTGACCTTCTTGGTCCTCATTTGCAAAGCCTAGATCAATATCAGTGATTTGAAAATCTTCAAGGGCTATCTTGTCTTTCTCTTTTTCTATTGTAGGTAAGGCTATTTGTGTAGTTCTCCTACCTATAGTAGGGTCTCTTTTGATTGCAGACGTCAGCCTTACCTTTCTTCTTGGTTTTATAATGCTTCCAACAAATAGTGTAGAAACATCAAAGTCTTGTACCTCCTGTTGTAACCAATAAGGCACATCACCCTTAGGTTCCTGATGATCACCCCCTTTATTTTGGGTGTTTGGTGATTCTGCACTATGCTCTACCCTCTTAGGTGAATGTTCTATTCTAATTTCTTCCTCATGTACTTTCTCATGAGGGGGATCTTCTTGAGGTACCTCCTGTTGAGGGGCTCCCTTTTATGGAGGAGGATCTTGTTGAGTATTCACATCTTAGTCTTGTGCCTCCTTTTGTAAGCTCTCCTCTAGAGTTTCTTGAGCTTTCTCCTTTTGGTCATCTTGTGGTACGTTGGCCTCTTGAGAAGTTTGTGTATTTTGACCTTAGGGATCCTCTTGATCACCCTTGGTCACATTCTCTATTTCTCTCTGGACCCCTACCCTGTGGCAACCTTTGCTCCTTATCCTTAGATGCATTAGCTTCTTCCAAGTTTACCTCTTTCTCAGGTAATTTCTCTTCTACTCCTGGATTATTACCTTGATCACCTCCTTCAGTGGGTTGCGATGGACCACTTTGGTCTTGACCAACACTCTTGCCTGGCATATCCTGATCACCCCCACTCTAAAGCTGTGCTTCTGATTGTCCTTGTCTTGATCGGGTGTCATATCACCCACCTCTGTATGCTTTGTATCTTCAGCCTTTTCAGGCTCTAGAGGTGGATCACTGTCTCTATTTGGGATGATATCACCCTAGTAGGTTAGGTCTATAGCTGTAGGACTAGTAACCTGCTCTACTAGATTAGCCAACCCTATCTATTGGGCTACTTTTTTAGGGTTATCTTATTTTGTTTCATCCTTTTCATCCCTTGCCTGATTAATTACCTCTTGGGCCATTGGGGTCCCATTAGGGGTCATCTTGGTAATGGAAATCAAGGTCTCCATGTGCTGAGCGGCCACATCCTAAACTACCTCATTATCAGACAATTCTACAGTGTCATCCAGAGGAAAAGGGGACTCTTTACTAGCAATATGTACTTTTTCTTTCTGCTCCTCTATCTTCTCAGTCTTAAACTGAATTATTTCAGGGATGGGGACCTCATGCTGTATTTCTCTCTTGAAAGTCAAACCACCCATACCCCTTAACATGATGGGGTCATTGCTAACATCTTCCCTTATGGTTGTCCTTTGTTTCTTTGGTGGTAGTGTTTGTAGCACCCCCTTTCTTTTCTTCCTTGTTATTAATAAATCATCATCCCTAGGTCCCATATCCACCTGCTCTTCCTTTAAGGGATTTTCCTGTAGAGGTTTATTCTCTACTTGCTTCTTTGTATCTTCAAGAATAGGGTTTATTATTCTCTTGATCTTCTGTTTATCAGGGGGTGGCTGTGATGAAGATGCATGTGCAGATGTTGATGCCCCATCACCTTTTGATGGAAACCTCTTGATAACTACCCCTATGGCTCAAGATCATCCTTCTTGCCTTTGTGTGATGGCTATTGTCCTTCATTAGGTAGCCTCTCTCCATTAGATTTTCTCTTCTCAATTAGAAAATCATCATATTGTTCATCTGAGAGCTCTTGTCTTTTATTTTTATTGTCAACAGTGAGGACCATACCCTTCTTCTTTAATTTGGTAACCTTAGTAGTTACCTAACTCTTTGTCAATTGGAGGACCCCTTTCATTATTTGATCCAATGATGTCTCTTCTAGTAGTTTTAGATTAGGAGCTGAAATGGTGTCATTATACACCTTCTTGTCTTCATATTCATTTGACATTATTTTCCCATCATCATGATGCAGCTGCATAGGCACTAGAATGCAGTCAAAAGCTTTGATCTGGTTGAGGGTGAACCTTTGATAATTTCTTCTCCTAACCTTGGCCTCATCATCACAATCCGTCCAATAATCTTCAAGATGCTTTTGATTTATTTGCTTCCCTAATAACTTCTGTATTTTGCCATATGGGTCATATGACCTTGCTATAGAAAATGGCTACAGGTGCAGGAGTTTTAACCCTCCAATAACATGCTTGATGCTTTGTCTGTCTGGGCATATATACCATCCTATGTATACTAGGAATAATACAGGAGGAATCTTCCTTTTCTCTATGTGAGCCTCAACTAAAGTAGACACTTGTCTAACAAAATCCATCAAGATGACCCTATCAATGTGGTATCTTGGCAACATGAAATGTTGTCCTTCACATCCTTCTATCCTTATGTATGAGAAGGTGGGGAATTGGATGAACCAAGCCCCATGCTTATAGATAATGGATTGATCTTCCATGCTCAATCTCTTAGTTCTGTCCTCCTCCATAGTTCTGATTAAATGCATTGAAAAGGAGTCATTTACTAGTTTGTAGTCTTGGAGGTATGCTTTCCTCTGCAATTGGGGATAATGATCCCAAATGTTTACATCACCAGTGCTGTTTCCCACTTTGCCCACTATTTGCAAGGCATTAAATGTCCCATGAAAAGCACGTGCATATACTACATAGGAGGTCATATGGAATATACAAGCATTTCCTCCTAGCTTTCTCATGCCCTCATCCAAGCTGTCGCTGATGATCTTAGCCCATAGAGGCTTGTTGTCTAATATAACACCATCTGGATGATTCAAAACATCCAATTTTCAAAGTTGCCATCATGTTGCTTGCTGGCCATCCTGCTTAATAGGGCAATCATGTACTGATACTCATCATCAAAATCAAATTTATATAAGTAAATAGGCAACTGACAGAGGCTCTATATGTACTATTCTTGGCCCTCCACTGATACATGACTTTCCTAGCCCCTTTCTTGTTATTATTGTACTCTTTTCCCAACTTACTCAGGTTCACACTGACCACCTTATTTCCCATAGGCAAACTGAAAGTGGCAGCAATGCCCTTGGTTGAGAAATTGGCATATACTCTACCATATTTTTCTGCCCTTTTATTCTTAGGATTATAAATTCTGGCACACTCCACTACCATTTCAATGGCCTCCATTGCATATGGGAATCCGGCTGCATGCCACATACCAGTCGTGAATATCCTATCCAGTATAGGGTTATCAGTATCATCATTTAGTCTTCTGGTCCAGGCATCTAAATCTATTTGCCCTTGGTGTGTATCATCTATTTGACCGTATCTGAATCCTACTCCCTCAGGCTGTACAAACATAGGCTTCAAAAACTTAGAGTCAAATTTGTTCCTCCTGACCTTAACCATTAGATTCTGCTATACATATATTTAATTATTACCCTAGGATCTATGAATGGGGAAATCAAGAATACTATGCATTTCATAATTACTATTTAGCATTGCAATTTACCCCATGCATCATCATTATGCAAATTAACTTATTAAAACACACCTACCTGGTGATTTGCAGAAAAGGACAACAAAGAGGGTTTTGATTTACTTACCTGATATTCACTTTTCCTTTTTGGTTATATGATTGATAACGGAGAAAGTTGCAGACATGTAATATCAACTGTTTCATTCTGTTACATTGAGTATGATGTTCCGTCGATAGATGACTAGGAAGTGTTTGACTTTTAGAGCTTTGTAAATTTCAATTATCATAGAGGTAGATGTAAATAATCCCTAAATTTCACTTTTAAACTGATCGATACGAGAAATTAGGGCATATGCATTGTTTCAATCAAATTCGTAGATTATTGGCCTGAAGTTCATAGATGCCACCAAGTGTTGGATTTGTATTTGAAATTGAAAGGGCACCACCTACCATTGGGGTTTGCATTTAATACCGGAGGGTGATCTTCAGAAGATTAGGGATATTACGAAACATGACCCCCTCAGGTGTAGATCATGATGACATCATCATGCCATCCTATCATCTTTGTTATCGGGTTATGATGACGTCATCGTCATACTGAGAAATATGACGGACACTTAGAAATATGACCTTCCATGGGTCAGGTGTAATGATTACATCATCATCAGGGTGATCCCTTCTATTCATTAGAGCTGAATGATATCATCATCATTTTCGTGTAGGGTGATATTGGTGAAGTGGTGATATTTTTAAGATGACTGATTTTAGGAAATATGACCCCCCCACAAATACATGAAGTTCATGACGGGCAAATACTCATCCCTGTTTAAGTTTGACGTTCGTGTATTGGGGATGGAATGAATATCAGGTGATTTTTCTAAGTCGGGGTCCTCTAAACAAATATGACTGATATTCAGAAATATGACCCTCCTTGTGAAAAATTAGGGTTGACCGAACTTTGACTCAACATAACTTTTTACCCTTAAACAATATTAGGGTGATCCAAAAGGCAAGCCTACTTAGAATTTTCTACTCTTTCCAATTATGAGGTTTGTGATAGCAAATGCTGACCTAAACAAATGACCTCTCCTTGTGAAGCACATACCTTAGCAAAGGTGACCCACATGACTGAATTTTACCAAACCGCCCAAAGCAAGGAAACAAGCAAGCAAAAGCAAAATAAAAGTTGGGTCCCTATTTTGCTAAGGCAAAATGGGGCATGTTGTGTAACCACACAACAAGTACATTCTAGTAGAAAATTTTAACAATATTTACTCAATAAAATCATGACAAAATCTTTGTTGGAAGGAAATTACACATATGACTTTGGAATAGATAAAAGTAACGCCTAAGTTATCTTCACATCATTTACATGATCAAACTTTTAGAACTCTTGGATTTGCACAATTAAATTGATAAATAATGAAGGACTAATGAGTTGATACCTTGGTTTTATCTTTAATTTTAAAAATTAAATTCAAATCATCAACCCTAGATTGCTTGTTGTTGACTTTAGACAACATAGTGTAGTAGATTGATTATGCTAGTTATAAATAGAAAATAAAGAAAATAATTTATCCCATTCTTCATGCCATAATGTAATGGATTTCACCAAATTGGAATAGTTAATAAATTTTTATGGCCATGGTTTTGTTTCCTACACTTCTCCATACCTCTATCATGCTAACTAGATAGTCCCATCTTTTGAACTTGCAAAATTTTACTAACTATTATTTTATTTTTTGTAATTGAAAAGTAGATAGGAGTATTTCTTTCCAACAAAGAGTTACTATGGATATGTTACCTATCAATTGATTTCAAAATTCGTTGGGAGTAGTCCACTACCATTTATTGTGACAATTAAAATCCTATCGACATAACTTGCAACCTATTTGAGAACTAGGACACTTCTACATGAATAAGCATGAGTTGTGCATCATCCAAGGGCCATGATTTAGGACATAATCTCTATCAGCTTTCTGAGTGAATCCAGCTATGAAGAATCATTTAAGAAGGAATTTAAGAACTTACACACCTCCCATTTCTCCTTAACCTAGTTGTGAGTTCAAGTGCATGCAAGTCGAAGGCCAATGAACTTTCTAATGGTTATAGTTAACCCTAGGTTTTCTCTGCCTCTATGAATTTCTTCACTTTAGATTTAGATTTTTATTTTTAATTTTTCATGACATTCTACATAGGTACTTTAAACATTATCTGGTTCAATGGTCAAGCAATCAATAGCAATTTTACACCTCATCCACACTAAGAAGTGCTAAATATTTGTCCTATTTTCATTGGACAAAATTATCCTTTAATTATTGAGCTAGATGATGTTTATGAATAGTCCTCCACAGGATCTTCTTTCCTCTTATTTCTGAAATGATCTTGAGTTTTAAAATGGGCAATGGTCTCTTTTAATCGACCTCTATGCAACTCTAAAATGGTCCTCTTTGCACTCTACTTGTGGTCGTATAACATTTTTTAATTCATCTATTTACTTATGTAGATGTGGTAGTTTAAATGGATATTAACATTTAATATTCATATATAAAATCAAAATTACTTGTTAAAGTAATAATTTAGTTTCATCAAAGTGTAAATTCTTGTTTTGTATTCTTGTGATTTTGGTTTCTCTTATGTATTTTTTTTAATCTTTACACTTTTTATTAATAAATCTCTTATTTAAAAAATAGCTATGTACATAATAAGTTAATATATGAAGTAAATAATTATGCCGATAAGTGTTCTCTATGTTGGAATAAGGTTCCATTAACCTTGTAAATTCCAATATTGTATTTTATTCCATTTATTATTTGTTAGTTGTAATTACCCATAAGGGAATGAGGTAGTCTCATTGACAGTTGTAATTTTGGAGTTACCAGCGATAGTTACGGAGTGACATTTACAGTTGGCAAATGTAAAAACTTAAAGTAAATGAGGGTAGGCATGCTCCCTTGAGGAATATACTATTTTTGGAATGTATGACAACTATCATAATGTTTGGTAAGTGAATCTATAACATCTACAAGTTGTCATAAGATTTTGTGATTCTATGACGCATATGACGGATATGTTAGTTGTATATTTTCTATATTTAGCCCAAGGTTCCTATATTGGAAAGATACTCTTTTGTGGAATCTATGATGGTTATGACGTGTCATAAGATGTTGTAAGAGGCCATATTTAGTCTTGGGCCTCCAACCTTTACATGACTATTTTTGGACAAGTGTAAGATGCTTGTAAGATGGTAATTAATGTTTACAAGTTGGAGAATCTTAGGAGAGAGAAGGTGAACACCTAAGATGAGTTGGAAAACATTTCTATAAGTATTTTCCATGTATTTGTTGCTGCAATACAGATTTTAGGTACTTGGGTGCTGCCAGAATGCTGTCAGATTGAAGACTTGTGGAGAGAGTTTAAGTTTT
Organism: Cunninghamia lanceolata; assembly: GCA_027924645.1. Classification (NCBI taxonomy): domain Eukaryota; kingdom Viridiplantae; phylum Streptophyta; class Pinopsida; order Cupressales; family Cupressaceae; genus Cunninghamia; species Cunninghamia lanceolata. The sequence continues at coordinate 4,268,445 of BSBN01001583.1, forward strand.
GTTGTATTGTAAATCATTTTCAGATTAATACAAACATTGGGCCTCTTTCCTGTGTGGAGTTTTTTACCTGAAACAGTTTTCTTCACATTAAACATTATGTTATGTGTTCATAATTCTGATTTTGTATTTCTGTGAAGCATAGTTTTGTTTCTATGTTACAATCTCCATTAATAACACAGTTAAAGATTGCTAAAATTTATACTGAATTAGATTTCCATTGAAGTAGTGTTTCTTTCATTTCTAACATTTGGTATCAGATCTTGGCTAGCTTTGACTATTGGGTGGTAGTGTGGAAGCTATAGCTACAGTGGGAGATTTGGTTGTGTTTATTTTGCAGATCTTGTGTTGTTATCATGGATGCATCCACCATTGCATCAACCTCTTGAATGGACATTAAGAAGTTCAACGGAATGGGGTATGAGTTGTGGAAGTGGAAAATGGAAGATTTGTTGGAAGAAAGAAACCAATGGTTGGTTGTCTAAAAAGAGAAGAAAACTAACGATGTCTCTCAAGATGAGTGGGATAGACTGGATAAGAAGGCATGGGGAACCATCCGGTTGTGTCTAACAGACTCTGTCCTGTTGAATGTCGCAAAGGAAGAGATTGCATACAAGTTGTGGAAATGGTTGGGTAAGATCTATCAAGCCAAGAGTATGGTAAATAAACTTTATTTAAAAAGAAAATTGTTTTCCATGAAAATGCGAGAAGGTGAATCAGTTGCAGAGCATTTAAATTCTTTTAATTTGTTAGTGAGTCAGGTTGATTCAGTAGATGTTGAGGTTAGTGAGGAAAATAAATGTATCTTACTTCTTTGTTCTTTACCCGAGTCTTGGGAGAATGTTATCCTTGCTATCACTGCTAACCTCACGGATCCAAAGTTGGATGCTCTTGTTCAGTGCTACTATCATAGGAATTGAGGAAGAAGAGTTCAGATAGTTCAGGGGATGCTCTTAGTGTCAGGGGAAGGTCTAAGGAAAGAGGACCTAAAGGAGATTAGAAAGGGGCTAAGGAATAGTCCAAGGGCCGATCTAAGACTCTTGGTGAAAAGAACAGAGTTAAGTGTTGGAACTACAATAAAAGGGGACATGTGAAGGAGTGTAGAAACCCCAAGAAACAGTGGGAGAGTGCTTTGGATAAGTCCTCAAATGCAGGTGAAGAAGTTTTACTTTCTACATGTAATCTTGTTTCTAATGATCACTAGTTGGTTGACTCGGGATGCTCGTTTCATATGACTTCGCATAAGGAATGGTTCTCCTCATATGAAGAATATGATGGAGGTAATATCTAAATTGGTGACAACTCTACATATCCGATTGTCAGGAAAGGAAAGATATTGTTGTGTTTCAGTGATGGGAGGATTAAAACCCTCCCTGGTGTTTTGCATGTTCCTGGATTAGCTAGGAATCTGATTTCAGTTTCGAAGTTGAATGATTTGGGAATGTATGTGACATTTGGCAAGCATGGATGTAGATTAGTGAGAGGAAACTTGGTGGTAGCTAAGGGGAAGAGATTCAGAAGCCTATTCAATCTTGAAGCCACTACAGTTTATAATGCCTCTTATGTATCTGAGGCTAATACTGAAAATGCACATATGTTGTGGCACTGTAGATTGGGCCACACAAGCAATAATGTATTAAAAGTTATTAAGAATAAAAATTTGTTGGATGGTTTCTCCTATTCTGATGAGCACTTTGATTTCTGTGAGCATTGTGTGTTTGGTAAACAAAATAGAAAATCATTTCCTTCAGGAAGCAATAGAGTAAAAGAGAAGTTAGAAATTATTCATACGAATGTGTTTGGACCTGTGGATAATGAATCTATCCAAAAATCTTGTTATTTTGTAATCTTCATTGATGATGTATCCAGATTTACATGGATTTATTTTATGAAGTATAAATCTGAAGTTTTCACAAAGTTTAAGGAATTCAAAGTCTTAGTAGAGAACCAATTAGGTGTAAAGATAAAAATATTAAGATCTGACAATGGAGGGGAATATTGTTCTAAGGAATTTGATGAGTTTTGCAAGCATGTAAGTATAATCAGACAAAAGACAACTCCATATACACCACAACAGAATGGTGTTGCAGAAAGGATGAACTGAACAATTATGGAAAGGGCCAGAAGTATGCTTAATGATGCACAGTTGGATAAATGCCTTTGGGAAGAGGCTGTGTGTACTGCTTGCTACTTGATAAATAGATCTCCTTGTAAGGCTCTTGATTCGACACCTTATGAAGTGTGGACAGGTAAGAAACCTTCTGTTTCACATTTAAGGGTTTTTGGCTGTGAGGCTTTTGTTCATGTGCCTAAGGAAAAGTGATCTAAGTTGGATCTAAAGGGTGAAAAGTGTACATTCATTAGATATGGTGACAATGTTAAAGGTTATAAGCTTTGGAATCCACTAACCTGCAAGATTATCTTTTTTAGAGATGTTATTTTCAGGGAACTTAGAGCTATTTCTGAACCTGAGCAACCAAAAGAAAAAGAAGAAAAGGTAAAGAAGGTGCACTTTGATTTATAGCAGTAAGATGCACCTCAGGAAGAATAGAATGATGGATTGGGGGGTGAAGAAGAAGAAGAAGATTCAAGTAGTTTTGATGAAAATGAGTCTATTGTTACAAAAGAAGTTAATGTAGATGATCATGTAGAAGAACGAGTAGAGTCTCTTACTCCACCCTTAAGGAGATCCACAAGACAAATGAATCTAGTTGACAGGTATAGCCCACCAGATTTTCCTTGTGTATATGCTTTATTGAGTACTAACGATGAACCTAGATCCTACAGGGAAGCTATTTCTATAGATGATAGTGGGTCTTGGCAGCTAGCCATGCAAGAGGCGATGTTGGCTTTAGACTCTTGTAACACCTAGGATCTTGTTCATTTGCCCAAAGGAAGAAAGGCCATAGGATGTAAGTGGGTCTTCAAGAAGAAATTTGGAGCAGACAGGTCATTGGAGAAGTACAAGGCTAGACTGGTAGCCAAGGGCTACTCCTAGAGAGAGGGAGTTGATTTTCGTGAGATATTCTCTTGTGTTGTTAAATTGACTTCTATTAGATTTCTCTTATCCATTGCTGTAGCTTATGATTGGGAGATTGAGCAAATGGATGTTAAGACTACATTATTGCATGGAGATCTTGAAGAAGAAATTTATATGCAATAACCTACAGGTTTTGAGGTAAAAGGAAAAGAACATTGGGTTTGCAGGTTAAAGAGGTCTCTTTATGGTCTAAAACAGTCCCCCAGAATGTGGTATCAAAAGTTTGATTCATTTGTTTTGAAATTGGGTTTTGCTAGAAACGAGGAGGATCATTGTGTTTACATTCATTGTGTTGATGATTCTATACTAGTTATTGCTTTGTATGTTGATTACATGTTGTTTTTTAGCAATACTAAGGGTATAGTCAGTGAGCTTAAAGCCCAACTTTCAGGTGCATTTGAGATGAAGGATCTTGGTGCTGCAAGGTATATTTTAGGAATGGAGATTAGGAGGGATAGAGTTAATAGAAAGCTTTGGTTGTCACAAAGTAAGTATGTGAATACTATTGTGCAAAGGTTTAGTTTGTAGGACTGTAACCCAGTTAGAGTTCCTTTACCCATTGGTACTGAGCTTTCATTAGATGTGTCCAAAGAATGAAGATGATCTTGAGGATATGTCTAATGTGCCATATGCTAGTGTAGTAGGGAGTTTGATGTATGCAATGGTTTACACTAGACCAGATATTGCCCAAGTAGTGGGAGTTTTGAGCAGATTTATGTCTAATTCTAGTAGACAACATTGGAACTATGCGAAGAGGGTGTTTAAATATCTTGCAGATACTCCTGACCATTATTTGGTTTATTCTAGTACAAATAGTGCTGATAAATCTTTGGACATACAGGGTTTTGTTGATGTAGATTGGGCAGGTGACTTGGATAGTCGAAGGTCCACTAGTGGCTATGTGTTTACTCTGTTTGGAGGTGCAATGAGTTGGATGAGTAAGAGGCAGCCCATAGTTACTTTGTCCACCATAGAAGCAGAGTATATGGCTACTACTCATGTCTCTAAGGAGGTAGTTTGGTTGAGGAGATTGTGTACACGTATTGGTTTTGATTGTAGGATCATTCAGATTGGTTGTGATAGCTAGAGTGCTATCTGTTTGGCGAAGAATCCCATGTATCATGATCGAACTAAGCATGTTGATGTTCAATATCACTTTGTTCGAGAGTTGGTTGCAAATGGACAGATTGAGCTGAAAAAGATAGACAGTCAGGAGAATGTTGCAAATTCATTGACCAAACCTGTGAGCACAGAAAAGTTCGTATGGTGCAGAGAGGCCATGGGCCTTTTTTCTAGTGCCTGATTATTTCATTTGATTTCCTATGGGTTGATTTATAATGTATAATGTCAAGTGGGAGAATGTTGGAATAAGGTACCATTGACCTTGTAAATTCTAATATTGTATTTTATTTCATTTATTATTTGTTAGTTGTAATTACCCATAAGGGAATGAGGTAGTCTCATTGACAGTTGTAATTTTAGAGTTATTGGCAGCAGTTATGGAGTGACATTTATGGTTGGCAAATGTAAAAACTCTAAGTAAATGAGGGTATGCATGCTCCCTTGAGGAATTAACTATTTTTGGCATGTATGACAACTGTCATACTGTTTGGTAAGTGAATCTATGACAGCTACAAGTTGTCATAAGATTTTGTGATTCTATGACGCATATGACAGATATGTTAGTTATATATTTGCTATATTTAGCCCAAGGTTCCTATCTTGGAAATATACTCTTTTGTCGAATCTATGATGGTCATGACGCATCATATGATGTTGTAAGAGGCTAGATTTAGTCTTGGGCCTCCAACCTTTGCATGGCTATTTTTGGACAAGTGTAAGATGCTTGTAAGATGATAATTAATGTTTATAGGTTGGAGAATCTTAGGAGAGAGAAGGTGAATGCCTAAGATGAGTTGGAAAATATTTCTATAAGTATTTGCCATGTATTTGTTGCTGCAATACAGATTTTAGGTACTCAGGTGCTGTCAGAATGCTGTCAGATTGAAGACAGGTGGAGAGAGTTTAAGTGTTGTATTGTAAATCATTTTTAGATTAATACAAACATTGGGCCTTTTTCCTGTGTGGATTTTTTTACCTAAAATGGTTTTCTCCATGTTAAACATTGTGTTATGTGTTCATATTTCTGATTTTGTATTTCTGTGAAGCATAGTTTTGTTTCTGTTTTACAATCTCCATTAATAACACAGAGTTAAATATTGCTGAAATTTATACTGAATCAAATTTCTATTGAAGTAGTGTTGCTTTCATTTCTAACACTCTATGTGAGCATCACATGATGGATTATATAGATGAAGGGTCTAGATAAAAAGGAATACCATGAAATCAATCTTGACCGTTGGTTTTTTCTAACAATTATAATTGACAAAAAAAAATTATTCCCTTTTATTATACGTTGATATGGAGTTTGTAATAATGTTGATATTATCCCTGGGTAATGTGAGGGCCATAGACACTGTGATATGATATAGGGAGCCCCACACTTCACATTTTGCACTCATATAAAACAAACAAATACCACCGCCTTGCCCATTTACAACACTATTAGATCTGATTGTGATTAAATCAGAGTGCACAGGGATCCAATGCAATCTTACTGAATTATTATAATCAAATATGAATAATCAAATATTTGAATCAAATATGATGTGATCTAATTCATAGTTCCATATCTGATTTTATTTGATTTTTATAAGAATATACATAGCCCTAGGTTTTTTTTTCAAATTTTCTTTTCTTTTTTGTGAATGCAAGGAGGAGCAATGAAGAGGGTTACAACATGAAGGGAGACACATAAGTTTATTTATTTGTTTCTTAGTTATCTACTTGTTTGAAGTTGGAAACCATGGCACATAGTGGCAAAAGGACTAGTAAAGTCAAGCGGTTCGATTCATAGGAGGGTTATGGTTTCATCACCGATGATGATGATGGAGAGGATCTATTCGTTCATCTTTTGTTGATTCATGTTAATGGGTTTCAATCCCTAGCGGAAGGGGATTCATTTGAGTTCTTTGCTGAGTTCTATAAATTTTAAGGTGATTGACATGGTGCCTATCATGGAATTCCTGGCCAACAATGAAGGAGAATGAATTAATGCTTAGTTTGTACAGGTCAATGGTGGCTATGTATAAATCCTAAAGGTATATGGCTACATGATGTTGTGGGTCAAATAAGTAGTGTCTATAGAACCCTTTGAATAGCATCCTTACTAAGGACTTTATGTTACACATATGGTTCCTAGGGTTGTCATTGATGTCAACACTGTCACTAGGTTGTCATTGATGTCAACACTATCATGGTGGTGTGATGGTGTTCATGGTTGGATGTCATGTCCCATCCAACAAGAAAAGAAGATACAATTCATAAGAAGATACAGTTCATGGTTGGATGTCATGTTCCATCCAACAAGAAAAGAAGATATAGTTCATGGTTGGATGTCATGTCCCATCCAACAAGAGAAGGGAGAAGATATCTAGTTCATATTAATATGGGAATTAGAAGCATGAAGATGATCAAATGTATTGCTAATGCTACTGATGGCCTGAAGTATGTATGATCTAAAATCCATGATGATCGCATTACTGAAAGAGTGTTTTGTTGTTGATTTTTTGAAGACAGTGTCACCTCTGTGAAGATGTTCTATGTAGGATAATGGAATGCTCCGCATTCCTCCACATTTGGAGATATGGCCATGCAGTTCTTGATTTGTGTTCAGGGTGATGTGAAGGTGATATTTTCATGTTTTCAAATCATTTGTCCTTTTGTTGTGAAAGTTATGCATGATAGAGTACCGACATGTGTTCTGGCAGAGTAACATAGTGTAGAAGGCCTATTGGAATGCTCCACATTCCTTCAAAAATGAATGATTGCCCTTGCAATTTTGAGGACATGTTTATGGATGTGTATCGCATGCTTCCTTATAGTTTTAAGGTCCTTGGTTTTCTGCAACTTAGTTTTTCAAATGATAGCATGTTGCAGTGTATTTGGATGACAGATTGTTCTCAGAGTTCATGATTGAAGTTGTTCAACACAATTCTTTGATGTGCGGTAGTAAAGGAGTGTTTGGAGATGTTGTATGAGTCATGTGGACTCATCTGGAAGAGTTTTCATGAATATATTTCTTGTTTCTAGTACCACACAGGCTTTCAAGTTGTTGTGGTCATTTTACTTCAAGTTTTCATATGTTTTATTTAAAGTTATCCTATTTTCAAATGAACAGAGTGTGTGGATGTAATTTATTCATGTTTGAAGCTGTAAAGGATGTTTTGGACCTGGTTAAGCAAGTGTTGAAGTCCACAAGGCATGGGTCTTCTGCTGGTGTAATGTGTGGTTTCACTTAGGACCTATCTTCTACATGTTTCATGTTGTGTGTTGTCTGGCTGACTTGTAAATACATTTTTCATGTTGTATCTAGCTGACAAGTAGTGTAATCAATGTAATATCATGTATAAATAGTGAATCAAATTAAGTTAGGAGAGTGTGATTGCAAATTGATTGAAAATCTCACAAGTAGATAAAAGGCATAATGAATGCATTAATGATGTGTGACTAAAGGAGAAAGACTAGAAGTTGTTGATGCTGTCATGATTCATCTTGAAGACATATTTGTGATAGTGATCAAGTGTAGAGTGCTCCTGATAGATCAGATCATCAGAAGAAAGTTTGAAGAGGCAGAAGTGCAATCATCAAATGTGTGAGTTTCAATGTCAGTTTTCAGACAGTAGAAAGACTATCATACTGTAATCTTTTGTAAGTGTGTTCTCAATTTAGGAAGTAGTAGCTTCCTTGGGAGTGACCCTAAAACAAAGTCTTCAGGGAGTAGTAGCTTGCTTGGTAGTGACCCTAAATCAAAGTTCTTTAGGGAGTAGTTGCTTCGTTGGGTTGTATCCCTAAAACAAAGTTGTTATTTGAGCTTCATATATTGTGAGTTAATCCTCATCATAGTTTTTCCCTTCTAGGGTTTTTCATGTATATCTAGTGTTATGTGTTAATATTTCTTGTTCATATTAATGCTGTAATGATTAAGTTTTAATCTACTCTACATAAATTGAAGTTGTTGGAATTGAAGATTGTTTAGTTACTAATTCAAACCCCCCTCTCAGTATCTTAATGTGTTCCACAATTGGTATTAGATCCAAGTTCCTCTGAGGGAAGCTTAACCACTCGAGGAAGGTCCAGGATGGCACAAAATGGATCCAATAAGATACCTAGGTTTGATGGAACAAATTATGCTTTTTGGAAGCTAAGGATGGAAGATTATCTTAATTCTCTAGGGTGTGGTGTTTGGGACTCTATCAAGTATGGTTACACATTTCCTACTACTATTCCTATAGATGCAGATGAAGTCAAGTTGTATGATAACAATGCCAAGGAAAAGTTTTCTATTATGAGTGGGTTAGATGATTCAGAACTTTCAAAAATAATGAGTTGCGGTTCTGCTCAAGAAGTTTGGGATAAAATTGAAACCATCTATGAAGGAGATAAGAAAGTAAAGCAAGCCAAGATGCAAATCTTCAAGAGAAGATTTGAGAACCTAAAAATGTTAGAGGATGAAGACATTGCTAGATATCTGCTTTGGGTGAATGAAGTGGTCAATAGCAATACAGGTCTCGGTGGAGATATGAAAGAAGATGAGATTGTGAAAAAGATTCTGATATCTCTTCCCAAATCTTATAGTCATAAGGTATCTTCCATTGAGGAGAATGCAAACTTGGATACATACACTGTAGACAAATTGTTTGGTTCCCTTACTGGATTTGAAATGAGAGAGTTTGGCAGTGATGCACTAAAGAAAGAAGTTTCTTTCAAAATCAGTATGAAGACAAAAGAAGAAGTTGTTAATGAAGATGAGAGCTCTGATGAAGTTGAAGCAAATTTTGTAAGAAGACTAAAGAAAGGTACTAGCAACTACAAAGGTAAGTTACCCTTCAAATGTTTCAATTGTGGAAAGGTTGATCATTTTGCTTCGAAATGTCCTTTCAAAGAATCAAGGGGTAATAATAGAAGAGACAAGTTCAAGAGAAGTCTATATTCCATAGAAAGCAATTATTCTTTAGAAGATGAGGATCATGATGATTCAAATGATGAAACAATTTTCATGGCCCTAAGTGTTGGCAACAAAAAGGATGATGCTAGAACATGTGAGAAAATTGATACCTTGCAAACAAATCAAAACAATGAAAGATCAACGGTTGTATGTGTTGCAAGTATGGGCCTAACTGGTGTTGTCATTGATGTCAACATACTCATGTTGCATTAATGAAAAGGATTGAATGAACTGTGTGCTGAGGATATTGAGAAAATTATTCTCAAGCAGGAACAGTGAAGAACAATGATGACAACAAGGTAAAAGTCCAAGATAGGTTGAGGATTAGAGGTTGCGGATTAAAGGGTTTTTCGATATGTGTCTGTAGGTGATACAGTAGAGATTTCAGAGGTCCGCATGAAGATCTGAAGAAGTTATGGTCGCTCAAGTAGAACCGGTTCCGGCAGGTGTTCAGAGGTGACATAGTGACATAGATAGGTCCAGTGAGATTCGGAAGTGCATTATTCCATTTTGTGGATTTGAGGAAGTGTTGAGAATGTCCTTGTGAAGTGTCAAGTCGATTGGCTCATGGTTTGAAGGTTTGGAAGAACCTATTCTTTTGTGACAGTGATGATAGACTGTGTTCTTGAGGTTCCAGATGAAGGAGAGAAGGATTCCAGTAAGCAGATGAAGTACAGATGTTCTTGGTGATTTAGGAAAGCTTGTGGTGATCTGTGGATCATTTCTAGTTCGTGTTGGTGGTCCACATTGAAGTTAGAGTGTGCAATTGAAGAATAATCACTAGATGATGCTGTTCTTCCTGAGACTGGCTGACCGGATGTATTACACGTCTTGCAGATGTTCTTGTAGATGTTTGTTGACTTAGATGATCATTCCTAAGTTGATGACTTGTATAAGTAAGGGATTGTGAAGTCATTTCAAAGTGTGTCTTGCGGTGATGAGTGTGTGGTAGCGAAGAGGTGTATGAAAGTTAGAGCAGAAGTATTGGGCTTAAATGGAACTGATTCAAGCATGGTGAAGATGCTATTCTACAGTTCATGAAGGTGATACTTATTTCTTTATAGACAGTGTGTCTCTTGTAGGCAGTGAGCCTCTTGTGAGCAGTGTGCTCGGGTAGTGAACCTTAATTGGCATGTGCCATTTTGTTCTTTCTATTCTTCTAATAGAGAATACATTCTTGGGTTAATCACCCCATGGTTTTTCCCTTAACCAGGTTTTCCACATCAAAATCTTGGTGTCTTATGTGTTGATGAGTTTTTGCTTTTGATTTGAATGCATTATGTTTCATGTTTAATATACTACTAATCACTAAGAAGATTTAAGTGTGTAAATTGGAGAAATTTTTGCACAACTGATTCACCCCCCCTCTTAGTTGTGTGCCCTAAGTCTAACAATTGGTATCAGAGCCAAGTTGCTCTAAAAGGAGCTTAACTGCTTGAGGAGATCTAGGATGTCATCTTACAAGAAGAATAGTCTGAAGTTTGATGGAACCAACTTTGCTCTTTGGAAAGGTTGCATGAAATGTCACTTGAAGTGTATGGGAATGGCATACTAGTCCATGGTTACAAAAGCGTATGTTCCTCCACAGGGTGGTCTGACAACCCTAAATGAAATCACAGATGCTGAAAACAATCTGTAGACCAAAGAGGCTCTTCTAAGTGCATTATTTGACTCAGAGCTCTCAAATGTTATTGACCTATCTACTGCCTTTGAGATTTGGAATAAACTGGAACTTTTGCATGAAGGAGACCAGTATGTTAAATGTGCAAGGTTACAGAGTTTAAAAGGGAAATTTGAAAAACTAAAGATGAGAGATGATGAAAATATTACCACTTTTATGCCAAGAGTAAATGAGCTGGTTTGTGGAATTAGAAATGCTGGTGGTGTCTTGGATGAAAATGAGATTATTGGTAAAATTCTTAGATCCCTCCCTACTTCTTACAAAATCAAGGCTACTGCCATTGAAGAATTTAGAGCCCATACAACTATCACAAGAGATCAATTGGTTGGGAAATTGGCTGCATTTGAAATGATAGAGTTTGGAGATGACCCCCCCAAGATTGAATTTGCATTCAAAGCCAGTGCCTCTGTTAAAGGTAAACAAAGGTTTGATCTGGGAGAGAATTCTTCAAAGAAATTGTCATGGTATGAAAAAGCAAGAAAAGATTTGGAAGAAGAAGTAGAAACTGCTCAACTTGAAGCCCTTATTGCAAAGAGGCTACCAAGAGGATCCGGTAAGTATGAAGGAAAATTACCTTTTAAGTGTTTTAACTGCAATAAGATTGGTCATTTTGCCTCAAGGTGTCCGAAAAGATTTTCAAGGCAAAATCCTAACAAGCCAAGGTTCCAAAAGAACTGTTACTATGTACATGAAGATGATGATAATGAAGGAGTAACAAATGATGAATCAGAGATAGGAAACAAATCTAGAAATGAATGGGTGTTCACTGCCTTCAAGGAAGAAGATCCAATGTCCTCTGTATCTATCAATCTTAAGACTGTGGAAAGAGCTCTGGCTGCCGAAATTGAAGAGAAGGATGATTGAGTCATTAACAGTGGATGCTCTCACCATATGATAGGTGACAAAAATAAGTTTGTAGATTTGGAAAGGTATGAAGGAGGAGTGGTAAAGTTTGGTGACAATCTGCTGGTAAAATCAAAGGAAGAGGAACTATTTCTTTTGATGGAAGAAACAAAATTGGTAATGTACTATATGTTGAAGGTTTGAAGTACAATCTTCTTAGTGTTGGATAGTTGGTGGACAAAGGCTATGATCTCTGATTCAAGGATGGAAAATGCAAAATCTTTGAAAGTTCTGAAATAGAGATTGTATCTGGTACTCAAACTAAATGTAATATCTTCCATTTGGTTGGTACTGGTAAAAGCTGCTTATTTGTTCAAGTTGATCAGAGTTGGTTATGGCATAGAAGGATGTGTCATGTGAATTTTGATAATATCATCAAGATAAGCAATACTCAGGCTGTAAGAGATCTTCCAAAATTGGTGAAACCTACTAACAGCTTGTGCAAGGAATGTCAGTTGGGTAAGCTGAGCAGAGTCACATTCAAAAGCAAGGAACTGTCTTCTACCAGATTATTGGACTTAGTTCACACTGATCTTTGTGGTCCGGAAAGAACCAGGAGTATTCAAGGTGATAGATACTTCATGCTACTAATTGATGACTATTCTCGAATGATGTGGGTAACATTTCTAAAGGAGAAATCAGAAGCTCTTGAAAAATTCAAAATATTCAAGGCTATGGTAGAGAATGAAATAGGATTAAAGTTGAAATGTCTGAGGTCTGATAGAGGTGGAGAATTCACATCCGGTGAGTTCATAGAGTTTCGTGCAAAACATGGAATTAAGAGATAGTTGTCTGCTCCTAGGACTCCACAGTAGAATGGAGTAGTGGAGAGAAATAACCGGACCATCCAGGAAGCATCTAGGACCATGATGATGGAAGCAAATGTTCCTTAGATCTATTGGAGAGAAGCTGTCAGCACTACAGTCTATACTCTCAATCGAGTTCAAATCAAAAGCAATACTGATAAGACCCCTTATGAACTCTAGTTTGGCATTACTCCTACTGTAAGATATTTCAGAGTCTTTGGTAGCAAATGTTACATCAAAAGAGATGAAGATCTAGGCAAGTTTGATGCTAGAAGTGATGAAGGAATATTCTTGGGTTACTCTACTCAAATCAAAGCATACCGGTGTTATAACAAGAGACTGAGAAAGATGATAGAAAGTACAAATGTGAAGGTTGATGAGGGAATAGAGAAACCCTCAAGGTTTTATGAATATGATGAAGATGATCAGAATGGTGTTCTGGTTCAAGGAGTTCAGTCCTTTTCTAAAAGTTAGATTCAAACTGATAAGGTAAACCAGGAAGAAGAGATAGGTCTGAATGAGCTTGATCAAGAAGCAGAAGTACAAGAAACTCCCAAAATTCCAAGGTATGTAATACTGAACCACTCTGAAGATCAGATCATAGGTGACAAAAGCAAAGGTGTGCAAACTAGAAGGAAAATTGCTCAAAATTTAGATGAATATTGTTTGATTTCAAAGATTGAACCTAAGATAATAAATGAAGCATGCAATGATGAAAACTGGACCAAAGAAACGGAGGAAGAGTTGATACAAATTGAGAAAAATCACACTTGGGATCTTGTTCCCAGACCTAGAAACAAGAATGTGATTGGAACCAAATGGGTCTTCCGGAACAAACTAAATGAAGTTGGTGAAGTAATCAGAAATAAAGCCAGATTAGTCTGCAAAGGCTACTCTCAAATAGAAGGAATTGATTTTGAAGAAAATTTTACTCCAGTGGCAAGAATTGAAGTAGTCAGATTATTTCTTGCATTTGCTGCTTTCAAGGATTTCAAGGTGTATCAGATGGATGTCAATTCTGCTTTCCTGAATGGTGACTTAGAAGAAGACGTGTACATTGAACAACCAGATGGATTTCAATTATCTGAGCATGGTGGTATGGTCTGCAAGTTGAAGAAGGCACTGTATGGACTAAAGCAAGCCCTAATAGCCTGGTATGAAAGATTGGACCAACATCTTTTGAAGATTGGTTTCAACAAAGGTACTGCTGACAGTAACCTATATTTCAAAATTGATCATGAAAACATCTTGATTGTTGAAGTATTTGTTGATGATATCATCTTTGGAGGAAGAGACAGTATGTGTAAAACTTTTGCAAATCAAATGAAAAGTGAGTTTGAAATGTCTATGCTTGGAGAAATGAATTTCTTCTTGGGTCTGCAAATTACTCAAACAAAGAAAGGAATCTTTATTTCTTAGACCAAATATGTGAAAGAATTGTTGAGGAAATTTGGAATGGAAGATTCAAAGCCAATGAATACTCCCATGGCAACCAGATGTAAGTTGAGAAAAGATGATGACTCTCCTAAGGCAGATCAGACAAAGTACAGATCAAGGATTTGAGGACTATTGTATCTCACTCAAACTAGACCAGATATAATGCAGGCTGTTGGTCTTGTTGTGAGATTCCAGGCTGATCCCAGAGAATCTCATGTCATGGCAATCAAGAGGATCTTTAGATATCTAAAAGGGATGGTTGAGTACGGTCTGTGGTATCCTAGAGATCATGACTTCTCTCTTCATGCATATACAAATGTTGATTGGGCAGGAGATGTGGATGACCAGAAGAGTACCAGTGGTGGAGCTTTCTTTTTGGGAAAGAGATTGGTTTCTTGGCTAAGCAAGAAATAAGAGGCAATATCCCTATCTATAACTGAAGTAGAATACATAGCAGCAGTAGGTTGTTGCACTCAAGTTTTGTGGATGAAGCAGATGCTAAGAGATATTAAAGTAGAGTATGAGGAGCCTATCACAATCCTTTGTGATAATTCAAGTGCTATAAGTATATCTAAGAATCCGGTGTTGCATTCAAAGACAAAGCATATATCTATCAAGTTTCACTTTCTAAGAGAGCAAGTGAACAAGAATGAAGTCAAATTAGAGTTTGTGTCATCCAAGGATTAGATTGCAGATATCTTTACTAAACCTCTACCTAAGGACTCTTTTGAGTTTCTTAGGGAGAAGTTAGGGGTTATTGCCCCTTTGGTGATGAACTAAGGTACACTGATGTACATCAGTCTGATGGGTATCACAGTCACATCTTGTGATCCAGATTGATGTTGGGGAGCTGTTACTCAGGGGGAGCAGCAGGTATGAGTCTGAAGTGGTGAAATTGCAAGTATGTGCCCTTTGCCATTGATGTTAAAGGGGGAGAGAAGACATGTGAAAAAAAAGTGAAAACAAGTGGTTGCTGATCAAAGGGGGAGTAGTAAAGGGAGAGAAGACATGTGAATGGTTGTTGTTGATAGGGGGAGTTGTGACAGTAAGGAGAAGTTCTTGTCTTGATGGTTTTTCACATCATATGTTGCCATCAATGACAAAGGGGGAGATTGTTGCAAGCATGGGCCTAACCGGTGTTGTCATTGATGTCAACATACTCATGTTGCATTAATGAGAAGGATTGGATGAACTGTGTGCTAAGGCTATTGATAAAATTAGTCTCAAGCAGGAATAGTGAAGAACAGTGATGACATCAAGGTAAAAGTCCAAGATAGGTTGAGGATCAAAGGTTGCAGATTAAAGGGTTTGTCAATATGGGTCTGTAGGTGATCCAATAGAGATTTTAGAGGTTCCCATGAAGATTTGAAGAAGTTATGGTCGCTTAAGTAGAACCAGTTCCGATAGGTGTTCAGAGGTGACAGAGTGACACAGATAGGTCTAGTGAGATACGGAAGTGCATTTTCCCATTTTACAGATTTGAGGAAGTGTTGAGAATGTCCTTGTGAAGTGTCAAGTCGATTGGCTCATGGTTTGAAGGTCCGGAAGAACCTATTCTTTTGTGACAGTGATGACAGATTGTGTTCTTGAGGTTCTGGATGAAGGAGAGAAGGATTCCAGTAAGCAGATGAAGTGCGGATGTTCTTGGTGATTCAGGAAAGCTTGTGGTAATCTATGGATCATTTCTAGTTCATGTTGGTGGTCTGCATTGAAGTTAGAGTGCGCATTTGAAGAATAATCACTGGATGATGGTGTTCTTCCTAAGACTGGCCGACCAGATGTATTACACATCTTGCGGATGTTCTTGTAGATGTTTGCCGACTTAGATGATCATTCCTAAGTTGATGCCTTGTATAAGTAAGGGATTGTGAAGTCATTTCAAAGTGTGTCTTGCGGTGATGAGTGTGTGGTAGTGAGGAGGTGTGCGAAAGGCAGAGCAGAAGTATTGGGCTTAAATGGAATTGATTCAAGCATGGTGAAGATGCTATTCTACAGTTCATGAAGGTGATACTTATTTCTTTGTAGACAGTGTGTCTCTTGTAGGCAGTGAGCCTCTTGTGAGCAGTGTGCTCAGGCAGTGAGCCTAATTGGCATGTGCCATTTTGTTCTTTCTATTCTTCTAATAGAGAATACATTCTTGGGTTAATCACCCTGTGGTTTTTCCCTTAACTAGGTTTTCCACGTCAAAATCTTGGTGTCTTATGTGTTGATGAGTTTCTGCTTTTGATTTGAATGCATTATGTTTCATGTTTAATGTACTGCTAATCACTAAGAAGATTTAAGTGTGTAAATTGGAGAAAGTTTTGCACAACTGATTCACCCCCCTCTCAGTTGTGTGCCCTAAGTCTAATAGTATGGATTGCCTTTCATGCAAGAGAAGAATCCAAGGCTTGGGTAATTGATAGTGGATACTCAATTAATATGACTAGTGACTAGGAGAAGTTTATCAGGCTTGAGAAGTAGGATGATGGTGTTGTCCAGTTTGGTGGTGATGAGTTAGCACAGATATGTGGAAAAGGTGCTATAACTATTGATGGGAAGAATAGGACTAAGGATGTCCTCTATGTCAAAGGGATAAAACACAATCTTCTTAGTGTCAGTCAGATCTGTAGAAAAGGGTATAATCTCACCTTTCATGCCAAGGGTTGTGAAATCAGGAAGGTAGGGTTTGGAAATTAGTTGCAAAAGGTATCAAGACATATGGTGACATCTATTACCTAAAGGAGGTAAATGGAAGAACATGTTTGTTAGCCCAATCCAGTGAATTTTGGATATGGCATAATAGAATGGGTCACAACAAATTTGATATTATGGTAAAGATTAGTTCTACTCATGTAGTGAGAGATATGCTTAAGATAATCAAGCCTATAAATGCAGTATGCAGAGAATGTCAAATGGGAAAGCAAAAAAAGATAAACTTCAAAAGCAAGGAGTATTCTTCTTGAAAGCCATTGGAGCTGATTCACACTGATCTATGTGGCCCTACAAGAGTAAAGAGTTAACAAGGTGAGAGGTATTTCATGTTGCTTATTGATGATTATTCTAGAATGACTTGGGTTACTTTCTTAAGAGAAAAATTAGATGCCCTTGATAAATTTAAAGTGTTCAAAGCTATGGTTGAGAATGAAGTAGAAGCTATGATCAAATGCTTGAGGTTTGACAGAGGAGGTGAATTTACTTCAAATGAATTTGAAATATTTTCTAAAGATCATGGTATTAGGAGACATCTGTCAGCTCATAGGACTCCTCAGCAAAATGGAGTAGTGGAAAGAAAAAAATAGGATTGTGCAAGAGATGTTTGGGGCAATGTTGAAAGATGCAGATCTACAAGTCTGATATGTACTAGAAAGATGCAGTTCATATTGTTGTCTATCTAATTAACTTAATACAACTGAGGGTCAACAATACTAAGACTCCTTATGAGCTATGGTATGGAAGACCTCCCACAGTCAGATACTTCAGGATCTTTGGTAGAAAATGCTATATCAGAAGAGATGAAGAAGACCTAGGAAAGTTTGATTCAAGAAGTGATGAAGGAATCTTTCTTGGCTATTCAACCAGAAGCAAGGCTTATAGATGGTACAACAAGAAGTTGTGAAAGATGATTGAAAGCACAAATGTCAAAGTGGATGAAGACTTGTATCAGATCTCACAAGAATCAGAGGACTCCAGATTTGACATCTTCCCTTGCATTGAAGAAGATGAAGAAGAAGATGTAAAAGAAGAAAAAGAACAAGAACCAGAGCAAGTACCTAAGACTGGTCCAGAAAAGTATGTTCAGAAGAACCACTTAGAAGATCAGAGCATTGAAGACAAGAATAAAGGTGTGCAGACAAGGAGAAGGCTTGATAAGACACATGAGCAAGTAAACTTGTGTTTGTTATCAAAAGTGGAACCCAAAATTTTTTTTGATGCCATCAAGGATGATGGATGGATAAAAGCCATGGAAGAAGAATTGGATCAGATTGAGAAGAATCAGACATGTGAATTGTTTCCTAGACCCACAAATAAGAATGTTATAGGAATAAAATGGGTATTCTGGAACAAACTGAATGAAGAAGGTGAAGTTGTAAGGAACAAGGCAAGACTGGTATGCAAAGGATACACACAAGTTGAAGGTATTGATTCTGAGGATACTTTTTCTTCAGTAGCAAGGATGGAGGCAATCAAAATGTTCCTTGTTCTTACTGCTCATAAGAACTTCAAGGTATATCAGATGGATGTTAAGTCAACATTTCTAAATGGTGACCTAGAGGAAGAGGTCTACATTGAACAACTAGATGGTTTCTAGATATCAAAAGATCAAGACATGGTGTGTAGACTCAAGAAGGCTCTGTATGGTCTTTAGCAAGCTCCTAGAGCTTGGTATGCTAGATTGGGAAAGTACTTACTTCAGCAAGGCTTCAAGAAAGGTACTACAGATAGCAATCTTTACATCAAGGAAGAAGTGAAAGGAAGCTAGGTGTGCAGAAATTGCTTCCTACACTAATCTAATGAGGGGAGAGCTATACACATTCAATTTAATCTTTACAATTACAGAAACACAAAACATGTAACAGAGATATTACAACAATACACATAGAACCAGAAAGAAGACAGAAGAAGAGAGACAAGATATATAGTGGGGAATACCCTTATCAGGTGAAAAACCCCACACTCAAAAACCTGCATAATGTATTATCAAAAATGAATATGGTTTACAATACACTTGCAATGTAAGTGTTGACCCATTTTCCTCTATCCAGAGCTAAACAACCCACCTAGTATTTTTCCTTGAAGATCCTTTGGAAAATGTTCCTATAAAGCTTAAAGTGCCAAATTTCCCAGAAATCCTTGCCTAAAAAAAGCACCTTACCATTGGAAAGAGCTTGAAAAAATAGGCAGGTTTGTTTTTTATATCACCCTGAAATTCGGCCAAATAAAGAAATTATTTATGGTCAAAGTTTAGGTCAACATACCATTCAAATGTTCTTTGGCAGGCTTGCAAAATCTCTATCGGCCTTAGAAAATGATGAAAAATGCAAGTTTTATGCATTTCTAAATGTATATAGGGCTTAGGAGAGTGCATGTACAAGGAGGAATCTTTCACAGATTCCTAGGATATTCGCGGTTTGTATATCTGGTTGCAAGGAGAAACATACAAGGAAAATTATACAAAGTAGGAGATACATTACAGGAATATTCCCTCAATGCATATTAGGTTTCAAATGCATATTATGTTGTATTTTTGCACATGCAATGAGAAGATACAAGGTTTGACATATAGTGCATCCGCTACAGTGGAATGTACATTCAGCCTTATATGTTTCTTTGTATATTTTGCTTGTATGTTTTGCACATACAAGCGAAACATACAAAGAAACATACAAGGCCGAATGTACAAGAGATGGGGCCCGTGCACATACAAGGCCGATTGTATGTTAGAAGATACAAGTAGGCATGAATAGTAGAATGTATATTTCGCTTGTATGTTTGCACATACAAGCCAATATACAAAGAAAAGATACAAGGGACCTTCGCCTGAGATACAAGTTAGAGATACATTTGCTATAGTGGCTTGTATATTTTTCTTTGTATGTTTTCACATATAAAGCCGATATACAAAGGTTTACATACAAGCCAGACCCGATTGCATTTTTAACTTGTTTTATAAAGTCTTGGGGTTCACCTTGTATATGGGTGATTGTATATTGCAATATACAAGTTAGAGATACAAGGGTTGCATGCAAGGCAGACTTGAATCGAAGATCAAATTCAGCATCTCAGGTCTCGGGTCCACCTTATATTTGTATAAGTGTTTTGTATATTTGAACATGTAGGGAAATATACAAAGAAAGTGATACAAGCTGGATCCGACCCAGCAGTCAAAGCAGTTGATAAATTTTTGGGGTTCGTGGCTTGTATATTTGGCGCTTGTATATCATGCGATATACAAGCAAACATACAAAGGAGGTATACAAGCCGGATTTCAACGTCTTGTCAGGCTATTTCATAAAATTTGAAGTCCGCGGCTTGCATGTACAATTGTGCTTGTATATTGCAATATGTAAAGGGCAGATACAGTTTTCAGCGATGCTCCTTGAACCAGCTCAACAACAAATCAGGCGGTGCCACGTGACGGCAAACATACATGCAAGTTAACATATAAGAGATGGGGCCTGCATATACAAAGGGAAATTGTATGCATATACAATTTCAAAAATCAAAGAGCATATTTAAGTCTGATATACAAGGCACCATACATATACAAAAGAGTTATAGAGGAGGTTTTGGATGCCAATTTGAGCGGCAAATGCAAGCAATATATATAGGCGGTTGACCAAAACTTTGACCGCTTGTATCTCCTCCATTTTGGTGAATTTCTACTTGCTGTAAAAGGCAAAGATGCATATTTTGGTCCCCTTTTTCATTTGGCAGGGTTTTTAGGAGTTTTTATCACTTTTCAATTTTAGATCTGGAGTTGCATGTTTTGAGTGGTGAACTTTCTAGTGACTACATTGAGCAGATGAAGATATTTTCGGCATTCATTGCTGCACCATGATGAGGTAGCTCGCATTGATGAGCAAAGATATTTCCCTACCGTCCTGTCTCAGATATTTTTCATATATGTGTTGTTGAGAAAGGATGAGTAAGCTGCTTGCCTTAAAGACTTGAAAATATCTTCTATCTGCCCAGTGCTAGATATTCGACGCCATAACTTCTACAGCTGGACAGTCATCTAGGCAAGGATATTTTCTGAGACAGCTCTTAGAGCAATTTTTGTAACCGATTGAGGCCAAATGAAATGCTATATATACATGAAAAATAGATGTATTAGTGGTTGGTTGTTCTTCTGGGCTATTCTTTGTAATGGCTACCTAGCCTCTATAATCAATATAAACTGGTATTTTGCCTCTCTGTTATTATTTTTAGCACTGTGTCTATTCTCCTAGACCTCTCTAGAATTAGTATGAGTCTGTGTAAGTATTTCCAGCTGTGAGATTGTTACTGTGTCTATTCAGTTACAACCAAACACATTTAAATCTAGTGTATCACTTAGTTTATTTTAGCATTCCTTCTTCCCATTTTCCTAGCAAGCATTAGCACTAGGTTTAGATGAATTTCTCTGAGCATTAGGCTTAGAGAGAGGAAGCGACCTTCTCTAGAGGTTTGATCTCATTTTGCAAGGTCCCACACTTTGAGATCATTCCCATGTTACTCTAGATTGCTGAAGTTTCACAGCCACAACAAAGGGTGCAAATTTGGGTGATAACAGTAAGCTTCAATAGTCTTCAACACTCGTGTCTGGAGTCAATCCGATAGCATAACAGTACCTGTTAGATACATACATCTCCTCCTCCAAGCACCTATTTATATAGAAAATACAAGGCAAAATTGGCTCTATCTTGGAATGGGCGTCCAACTTGGCCTCATGGCCCAAAACCCATGCCTATGGACACTTGGTCAACATTGTAAGATGCATTTGACACTTGTCCACAACCTCCATCCCAAAGAGGTTGCCTATTTCCAAAATGGGCTATGACAGATGCTCTTATGACTCTTATGACCATCATAGAATCTGTCATAGCAGTTACAACTTATAGCTGTAAGAGAATCTACCATATACAAGCTATAAATAGCATATTCTCTTGCAACATGTCATAGTCCACCTTGGGGCACCCAAAGATGCCTTTTTCAAAGATGCTCTTCGACACATGTCTTCGCCTACCTTACAAGCTTCTATTTCTAACTCTTACACGTCATAACTTCATCATAGGAATCTGTCATAACTGTTTTGGTCAGCATTCCCTTACAAAACATCCAAGATGCTGACACATGTAAAAATACTCCTACCACAAAGTGGGATGCCTATCTTCTCATGTGAGGACAAAATTACAAGTTGTCATCTTCCATGTAGGATGACACATCACCATGCCACATCCCACAAAATGACAATATAGAATTTACAATTAATTTACATCATAGGCAATGAATAAATAAATACAATCAAATTAATGCAAGGAATTACCAAGGTTGAGACGCCTTAATTCCCAACAAAAAGGAGACATGATATTGAAAGTTGTAGTATATGTTGATGGCATTATCTTTGGTAGAGATGATGATATGTGTAAGAGGTTTGCAGAGGAGATGCAAAAAGAATTTGAAATGTCTGATTGGTGAAATGTCTTTCTTCCTTGGACTTCAAATTACTTAGCTAGATGGTGGTATCTTTATTTCTCAAGCTAAGTATGTCAAAGTGTTGTTGAAGAAGTTTGGTATGGAGGATTAACAAAACCAGTGAGTACTCCCATGGTCATTGGATGTCACTTGAGAAAAGATGATGAGTCTTTAGAGGTGGATTAGATTGTCTAAAGATCTATGATTGGAGGACTATTGTACTTGACTGCTTATAAACTTGATATTATGCATTCAGTATGTGTGGTTTCCATATATCAAGCCAATACCAAGCAAACAAATGAGAATGCAGTGAAAAGGATATTCAAATATTTGAAAGGAACTTCAGACTATGGCCTATGGTATCCAAGAGGTAATGACTTTGATTTGAGAGCTTATACTGATGTTGACTGGGCTAGTTGTGTTGATGATAGAAGAAGTACAAATGGTGGTGCTTTCTTTTTAGGAAGCAGATTGGTTTCATGGTAGAGCAAGAAGTAAGATTCAATGTCCTTATCTATTGCAGAGATAGAGTACATTACAGCAGCACTCTGTTGTACACAAGTGTTGTGGATGAAGCAAACCTTGAAGGATATCAAGGTATTGTATGATGAGCCTATTCCTGTCTTGTGTGACAATACAAGTACTGTCAATATTTCCAAGAATCTAGTGATGCATTCTAGAACCAAGCATATAGCAATTAGGTATCACTTTTTCAGAGAGAAGGTCGCAGACAAGGAAGTGAAGTTGGAATATGTTCCAACAAAGATTCAAATAGCAGATATTTTCACAAAGGCTCTAGCAAAAGATGCTTTTGACGATCTCTAATAGAGGTTAGGGGTAATTACCCCTCCTTCTTCTTGCTAGATGCATAATGGTGCATCTGTCTAGGGGGAGTTCATGTTATATCTTATTCCGGGATTGATGGTGGCTACCTCTCAAGGGGAGCAGGTAGTGGTTGTTGATGTTAGGGGGAGTTTGTTTGCTACAAGAAGTCATGCCCTAAGAAAGAATGTGCAGGTATGTGGTCTCTAATTGAGGAAGTGGTTGCCCTTTGTCCTTGATGTCAAAGTGGGAGAGAAGCAGAGATGTGTTTCTATGAATGCCAAATGGAGAGATTGTTACACATATGGTTCCTAGGGTTGTCATTGATGTCAACACTGTCACTAGGTTGTCATTGATGTTAACACTATCATGGTGGTGTGATGGTGTTTATGGTTGGATGTCACGTCCCATCCAAAAAGAGAGGAAGATGCAATTCATAAGAAGATACAATTCATGGTTGGATGTCATGTCCCATCAAACAAGAGATGAATATACATTTCATGGTTGGATGTCATGTCCCATCCAACAAGAGAAGGGAGAAGATATAGTTCATATTACTATGGGAATTAGAAGCATGCAGATGATCAGATGTATTTCTAATCCTACTGATAGCTTAAAGTATGTATGATCCAAACTCCATGATGATTACATTACCGGAAGAGTGTTTTGTTGTTGATTGTTTGAAGACAGTGTCACTTCTATGAAGATGTTCTATGTAGGACAATGGAATGCTCCACATTCCTCCGCATTTACATATATAGCCATGTGGTTCTGGATTTAGGTTCAAAATGATGTGAAGGTGATAATTCCATGTTTTCATATCATTTTTCCTTTTGTTGTGAAAGTTATGCATGATATAGTACCGACATGTCTTCTGATAGAGTAAGATAGTGTAGAAGGCCTATTGGAATGCTCTGCATTCCTCTAGAAATGAATGATTTCCCTTGCAATTTTGAGGACATATTTATGGATGTGTATTACATGCTTCCTTGTAGTTTCAAGGTCCTTGGTGGTCTGCGACTCAATTTTTCAAATGACAGCATGTTGCAGTGTGTTCTAAATGATAGATTGTTCTCAGAGTTCATGATTGAAGTTGTGCGGCACAATTCTTTGATGTGCAATAGCAAAAGAGTGTTTGGAGATGTTGTATGAGTCATGTGGACTCATCTGGAAGAGTTTTCATGAAGATATTTCTTGTTTCTAGTATCTCACAAGGTTTTCAAGTTGCTATGGCCGTTTTACTTCAAGTTTTCATATGTTTTGTTTAAAGTTGTCCTATTTTGAAATGAGCGGAGTGTGTTGATGTAATTCCTTGGTATTTGAAGCTGTGAAGGATGTTTTTGACCTAGTTAAGCAAGTGTTGAAATCTGTAAGGCATGGGTCTTCTAGTGGTGTAATGTGTAGTTTCACTTAGGACATATCTTCTACACGTTTCATGTTGTGTGTTGTTTGGCTGACTTGTAAATGCATTTTTCATGTTGTATCTAGCTAACAAGAAATGTAATCAATGTAATATCATGTATAAATAGTGAATCAAATTGAGTTAGGAGAGTGTGATTTCAAATTGATTGAAAAGATTGCATGCAAATAAAAGGTAGAATGAATGCATTATTGATGTGCGATTGAAGGAGAAAGAGCAGAAGTTGTTGATGTTGTCATGATTCATCTTGAAGACATATTTGTAATAGTGATTAAGTGTAGAGTGGGCCTGACTGATCAGATCAGCAGAAGAAAGTGTGAAGAGGCAGAAGTGCAATCATCAAAAGTGTGAGTTTCAATGTTAGTTTTCAGATAGTAGAAAGACTATCATACTGTAATCTTTTGTAAGTGTGTTCTTAATTTAAGGAGTAGTAGCTTCCTTGGGAGTGACCCTAAAACAAAGTCTTTAGGGAATAGTATCTTCCTTGGGAGTGACTGTCATGCCCACATTTCCCATGTGGTCATGACATGCATCACATGTGTCATGTCCACATTTGTCATGTGGTCATGACATGAAATATAAAATTTTTTACCACGCTACCCTAGAAACCCCCTTGCATGCGTAAATGTGCTCGATGGCACTACGCATAAGGTGTAAACAATTCAGATGTAGGTGAGGTAATGCGCTCACTTGCGCACTCCCCTACGTGATGAAGGCTAACTAGGGGGTCGATGCAACATGGATAACGTCGCTAATAGGGTTAGGATCGAGGATCAAAACCCTAGGTTTACCTAAGTGAATGATGGGATTTTGACACTAGTCAAAATCAATTGTCTAGCTCTGAAACAAGGGAATAAATTTAATTTCAAAACATAATGTCAGTAGCTGAACTAAAACAATGATATAACACTATGCAAGGTTAAAATTTACTAATCTAGCTAAACCCTAAATTCTAGAAAAATCTAGCAGCATAACGCCTTACGGGCGTGACTAGGGTTTATTTTAATCAAACCAAATTTGGTTGATAGTTTACTAGGTTTTCTAAGTTGGAAAAAAAAATTACTAATTTAATTTACTAATTAATTCGTTCTAGAATAATTACATTTAAAAAAACTAAACTAAAATTATCTTCATTGATAAGGTTTTGCAAACAATAGTTTATTCCCATTGATTTAAAATAAAAACTCCTCAATAATTAAATTGGAGTAAAAATTAAATAAAATAATTATACCCCTTTCAAATAGTTAAATTACAACAATAAACTAAAAATTCCCTCTAGCCATAAGTGACCCTATTTAGATTTTACCTTACCACTAAACAAGTAAAAAAAAGAACATTACCAAAGGCTTTAAGATTAACCCCAAACTATATTTATCTCTAAATTCCCCTTTTAAAAAAATAAAATATAACAACTACAAAAAAACAAATAAAAGAGTGGGAACCAATTTAAAAAAAAAAAACATTTTAAATTACCATGCCCTAAAATCCTCCAACAATAAAAAAAAAACAATTTCTTTAAGGAGGAAGGAGCGAACCCTAGCCTCCCTTATTCTCATTTCTCTATTCTCCATAATTCTCATTTTCTCCTCTCAAGCTTTTGTGTGCAGGTTTAGATGTGGGCAGCCATGGCTTCCCCTTTATTATGGAGGTATATACATAAGATATAGCCATTGCTCTATTTTAATATATATATATAGATAAGAATGTGGGCACTTAAATATATATGAGAATATATAATGATCTCTGGTTTTAAAACCAGAGAGTTTTTTTTTGTAGATAAAAATGAGAGCATACTCCAAATATATATATGTGTATTTTGCACCAACAAAACAAATGTTGAACAGACCCGCGGCTGAAAGGCCAAAACGCAGATGCAGAAAGGAGACCGGCTAGGGGTGTTCACCATTTGGAGGACGGCAGAGGGAGATCTGCAGTGGAGGGAAATGGTGAGGGGGTTGGTTAGCACAGCAGTGACGGGGGAGATGTAGTCTGCGGCGGGGGTTTGGGGCATGTGGAGCGGCGGAGGGGATGGTGTGGGTCACGGCAGTGGGGGGGTCAAAACCCCCACCAAACTATATATTTTTTTTAAATTCTACTTTAAGTTTGCAGAAAACATAATAAAAACAGTCTTTTTTCTTATTAAAATGAAAACCATATATATATATATATATATATAGGGAAAGTAGCTGTTATTCTTTTACAAAAAAAACATTTTCCAGTTTCAACAAGAATAAACAACATCAAGTTTTAATTTTTAACCAATATACTCAAATACATATATATATATATATATATATATATATATATATATATATATATATATATATATATATATATATATATATATATATATATATATATATATATATTAAATAAAAGCAATGAACACATATAGGTTATATATATATATATATTTATATATGTGTGTGTATATATAAATGTATATGCATCTCTGAAATAATTACATTAAATATAATTATATGCCTATATTGGGATGAAAAAAAATACTTTCACATAACCCATGTTGATAAGGAAAATAACCCAGTCATCAAATGCAACTAATTATATTATTTTTCTAAGATAAAAGTAGTTCAAATGTGTATATTTTCTTTTCTTAAAATGAAGACATTTTCATTATAAACTCTCTTTTTGTTTTGTTTTTGAAATAAAACAACAATGACCAATTTTCTTTTCTAAGAGCAATTAACATTTTCACTTTATCCTTCAAATACAAAAGAGCAACTTTCCCTTTTTTTTGTTGAAGTAAACTCATATCATACCAAAGAAATAGAACACTTTTTTTTTTTAACTTACATTCACATTTTCCTCATACACATACATATAAAATCAGCATATATATACTTCCATTTCCAAATACATAAAAACATAAATACATCTCAAGAGAAAATATTTGTTTTACAACCCAAGAGAGCACAATCACTCTCCTCATCCAATAACACATTTACGAATAGGCCAACCTTGGCCATACTCTCTCAAGAGCTCCACTAACAACATAAAAAGGAAAATATTGATTTCTTCCATAACACATAGCTCCAAAAACCTACAATAACACAAGGAATGGGAAGAAGCCACAACAAACTGCTCTCCTCCCTACCATTGACTCACTCATGAGTCACCCCTGAGCTAGGAGGTCATCCTCACACAAGGTAAGCACACACCACTTTACAACAAATTCACTCAACACAAAAGCAAGAGTACTCCCATGGCTTTCACATAACAAAAACTCACTCAAGATGAGTTTAATGGGGTGGGGGAGTGGACATCACTCAACTCAAGAGTGCCACTCCAAAAACTTCCCAAATATATAAATCTCTCAAGGCCTCAAGCCCACACTTATAAACATGATTTCACAAGCTTTCTCTTGGCTCTCAAGTCATATCACAAATTTCTCATAAACACATATTGCTCAAATTCACAAATTTGCCCTCAAGGCTAAAACTCCATAAAACTAAGGAAGTGACCCTGAGGAGGTTCACTCCTCCCCCACCCCACACATGTTGAGCATTTTCTCCCAAGTAGGAGAGGCTCTCACAACTCCATACCCAATTTTCCCACAACAACAAAGTAAAAACAACAAAATGAACTCACACACACACAACATGCAAGTAAAGAAAATGCATAAGGAAAGGCATTTGCCTTGAATCCTACCTTATAAAGCCCAAATGGAAGATAGTTGAGAAGAGCTCCTCTAACTCCTTCTCCAAGTTGAGCCACCAATTTCTCTTCTAACTTTGTCCCCAAAACAATTAAAATTCAAAAATTAGAAAAGATTCAACAACCCCCTCCCCCTCTTCAAGAGGGATAAAAATAGGATCTTCTCATGAGCCTTGAGGAATGGGGAGGTGACACATGTCACCTCCTCACTCCTCCCAACCACTTGCAAGACTCTTGGAATGGGGTGGTGACACATGTCACCCACCCATTCCTCCAAGTCTTTCTCCCATCCACTTGCTTTCTCTCACATATGTGGGAGAGAAAGGTGGAGCCAAAAGAGGAGTGGGTACCACATGAGCCCCAATCATCTCCTCCTAGATAAACCCACATAATCCCAAGGTACCCTCACCAATTGTGGGAGAGTCTTGGAGTTGAGTCCTCCATAATTAAGGGGTCTTGAAGACTCCCCCAACCTAGGAAAGAGGAAATGAAAAGGTTGAGTGTTTGACCACTCATCCTCTCCCTCCCAAACTTCTATTTTCGTCACTTTAATTCAGGTTGAAGTTAAAGTGACCAAATGGGAGTTTACCTAAGGTTACACAAGTCCAAATGACCCCTAGACCCTAGGGGTACAACCCAGGGTTAATTTTAACACATTTTGAGCACCATAGGTTGAGTAAAAACACATAAAAAGGGGTCTCAAAAATTAAAACTCAAAAATGAAATTCAAATGACATTACAACTTACAACACCAATCAGAAATCAAATAAAAGAAGGGTAGACCTATCCCAACTAACACCATGCAACAACATTACAAAAATTCATCATGCAAACAAAGTTGATCTTGGTTCCACTTGGAACTAGATCGGCTTCACAAGGGAAAACAACACAGTGTGTGGGATGGTCTTTGAGTATCTGTGGCTTTGTTAGAAACACCTGCGCACTCAAATGAAATGTTAATCCCACATGTATATAATAGCTGAAGCAAAGTGAAACATACACTCACATCATCGCATGATCATATAAACATCAAGAAATCACATCATAATTAAAATCCAAATTTTGCATTTCAACATCCATCACAAGATAAAGTCTCATAATAAATTTCTAACTAAAATCACATGAATAGTATCCCAATAGCATCATAATGTAAATCATATGTCTAACATCATCAGTGAATCAATATCAAGGTCTAATCACATCGTAACCATGCTAAACATAATAAATCCACATAAAGCATAAAGTCTAATAGTCCTAAAATTTAGGATCAACAGTCCCACAAGTCTAGTATGCATCACCAACAGTAAAATAAAGTAGTCAAATATAAGGGAATGAAAAGGTAGGCCTCACAGTGACCCTAAATCAAAGTTTTTTAGGGAGTAGTTGCTTCCTTGGGTTGTAGCCCTAAAATAAAGTTGTTATTTGAGCTTCATATATTGTGAGTTAATATTCACCATGGTTTTTCCCTTCTAGGGTTTTCCACATATATTTGGTGTTATGTGTTGATGTGCATTGTGTTAATCTTTCATGTTCATATTAATTCTATAATGATTAAGCTTTAATCTACTCAGGATAAGTTGAAGTTGTTAGAATTGAAGATTGTTTAGATACTGATTCATCCCCCTCTTAGTATCCTGGTGTGTTCAACACTTCAAAGATGGTCTGCTACAATAACTAAACCCTTGAAAATTTTGATCAAGTGTTGTTTATCTTGTTTTAAAACTCTATTTGTGATTGATGTGAAATGTTACGATTGGTTCTGTGTTATTTTCAATTGTAATTTTTGTGTTTTTCATGGCCTGATAGTTTCCAATACCGTTGGTTCATACAATAGGTGGTTTTGTATTCATCAGTATGTGGGAAGCAACAATTTTGGCGATGGTTGCAAACAACACCTCTTCCCCTTCCATGACTGTTGTACAAAATTTTCCCATTTGAAGGTTGTAAACTTATAATTGACTACTATGATAGTAGGATATTTAAAACATTTTAAGTAAATCATCTAAGGCCACAACACTCAAACTATAAGACATAAGGTATTATTTAGGTATTGTAAAAGTATGGACAAAGGCATAATCCTTCGACAAATCTTCTCAAAATATAGATCATTGGTACTAAGGCTACACCATGTAAAGGAGTGAATGTTTATAATAGTAATCAAATCAAAGGCCATAATGTTTAGGATGTGGGTGCATGGATCATTTGACAGAATGCCTTAATAGAGGAGGTATGCAAATTGTGTGTGATAATGTCTTGGAATATGAAGTGCCCAGGCAAAGCTCACATCCTGCAATAAAGTAACTCAATGTGAAATATGTAACTCAAATGGTAGGCATGGTTGAGATTGGAAATAATACAATAGAATATGAAGTGGAGGTGTATGCAATTGGTGGGGTTGTTAAGCCGCTCAAAATAGCCACTCTCCTTGCTAAGCACATATAATATCTTGGAATGAAATAAATTATACCAAAGGATCATGGACTACAAGAAAAGAGAGTTTTAAAATGGAAATAGAAATGTATGAGCCATATCAAAGTAGAATTTTGTTGATTTAAACAAAGAGAAGTTTTTTAAAATGCAAATGAAAATGTATGCAACACACTTTGTTGACATAGTTAACATGTTTTGAATATTGTGCACTCCTCTACAAATTATTTTGGCCCCATCTTCCGCACTTGAAATGATGTAATTGCTATCGTATTAATGCAGAGTATTAGATTTCTCATGACTCATCAATATCCATGTAGTTGTATCTAATTTGATTTTCCTAGCCATCATTATAAATCTTGTTGAATACATATAGTTATTATAAATCAAATCTGATACATATAGTTGTCCATTATAAGTTGCCAACTCAGCCACCACCCAAACTATTATAGATACAATTCAAATTGAACTCATATACAACATTATTTTTATCATGGACTACTATGGCCCCATTGTTGAGGAGAGTACAATAGGTGTTGTTAAAGAGCCACAAGATTTTCATCATGGAGGGTGATATTAACAATTGAGACTTGCTCCTCAATCTCTTAGATCTAATCTCCTTTAGACAAGTCATGCTTTTCATAGCACAAGATAAGTTACATTACACAATGAAAAATCCCATGTCATATATTCACAACAATATTGCCAAGCTACTAAATATGTTTCAGTGCTAGCAAAAAGTTGTGTTGTACAAAACTTTCAAATGATGTGAAAATTGTATTAAGTACATTGTCTACCAATAATGTTTGAATATGGATTGAAATGTCTACCAAAACAAAGGTAGCATGCCCCAAGTTTCCTGTCAAACATATTGTGCGGGATGATGTATATGAACTCCAGGCTTCCTAGAATGAATCTGCACCTTACGTGTTTGGTTATTTGAGTTACTTTAGTGAATGACATGAAATAGTGGTGTGTTTATTAGTCACACTCCTTACTAAGGATAATATGAGGTCTCTTTATCTCATCTAGAAAGAGGAGTACCTTGCAATGGTGACATAACAATCAATGTATAGGGCCATTAGCACTCCACATGCACAACAAATGTGTTGGCCTCCTTTCATGAGAAGGAAGTCAGTTACAAATTCCTCTTGGTGGACTTCTCAATAGATGCTCACAAGCTATATCCTTTTGAATGTATGAAAGAAAGAAAGGAAGTGAGAAAACAAATAGTTGACTTACTCCCTTTCTTTCTTTCATACGTTCACATGGCTCACTATTTGACTTGTTGATGTATCCATTTGAATAGTCATGGGTGTAGATGTCGACTAGTGCAGAGTGATTGTCAACATTGAACAATAGTGTTGTTTGTGGCCATCTCATTACTAGCACCTTGAAGAGATTAGAGTGGGACACCACAATCACATGTTTGGCCATGCGACTAATGGAACCCCTAAGCTCATGCCATTTACCCTTATGGCTCCACATTAGGTCCTTTTGAGTTAATGGGACCAAAGAGAGAGCTTCACGTACAACTCCAAAAAATAAATTTAAATTCTTCAAAGAGTTTAAGTGCTTGTTAATTGAGGTTTTTAAAATTTTTGAGGTACATATTTAGGTGATTTTTATTTTTGTTCTTTTATTTTGTCTAAGGGGTGTATAAGGTGTTGCCTTTGTAGGTGTCATACAAGTAGGGCAAAGCTTTGTGTGTTGTTTAGTTGTAAAAGATTATTAGCGTGCCCATTGAACCTATAGGTCCAATTGCTAGTTTATTTTCTTTTCATTTAAGTTTTTGAAAATTACAGAAAAAATAACTCTTCAAGTAAAAATAAAGTAGTTGGAAAAGCTATATATTTTAAGAAATAAAATAACATATAAAACTATTGAAAAGTTTGGAGATGCCTGTCTAACTTATAACATAAATTTAATATGGATGGTCATGAGAG
Source organism: Cunninghamia lanceolata (assembly GCA_027924645.1). Lineage (NCBI taxonomy): Eukaryota > Viridiplantae > Streptophyta > Pinopsida > Cupressales > Cupressaceae > Cunninghamia > Cunninghamia lanceolata. The sequence goes on from BSBN01001583.1 coordinate 4,300,823, forward strand.
ATTTAATGTGGAAGGTTGATGATTTAGTCAACTTATGATTACAAAATGCAAGTAGCCATTGAACGAGAAACAAACAAGATAGAATTTAAACAGCTTTGATTACAATACTCACCAACACCATTTTTACACTGAAGGCGTTCCCTCTATGAGGTGAATTAGGTTGGCAGAGAGATCAAACTGTTAAGGTTAGTCGGCAGAAGATATCAATTAAATGCAAATAAAGATTAAATAGAGGAAAGAAAATACACAGAAATAATAATAGCAAGAGACAAGTTTTAACGTGGTTCACCCAAACTTGGGCTACATCCACCAACAGAGAGTCTAATATTATTATTTAGTAAATCAAAACTGATTACAACCAGCAATCCTTGCAACTCAATACCGCTGCAAAAAATGCTACAATACATCAACAGAAACCCTAACCCTTAGCCATTTTTATCATGCCTTTTGTCGGTTACAAAATAGGGTTTTTTTATGTCAGTTACAAAAAAATAACCCTATGCCCCCAAATCCCCGCAAGGGGCACTGCCCCTTGACGCCATAGGAATTTAGGGGGAAACCACGCTGATAAAAGTAGGGTAAATTTAAACTCTGAGTCTGATTGGGCTCCATATAACAACACGAACAGTTAAATTGTCCTCTCAGACGATGCAAGACAATGAAAGTAATCTGGACTGTTCATATTCATGTCATTGTTTTTAGATTTATGTCACTGTTTTTTTCATTTTTGGTTTGGCCGTTCATTTTTTCATCAGTTTTCTTATGGACTTTTGTGACACTGGGAAAAAATCATGTTAGAAGAATTCTCATGTTGTTTAAATGTCCCCGGCAATCGTATGAATACCATCATACGTGTAGTAATACAGCTCCTGTCTTTTCAACACAAATTTGACAGGGAATTGATGTGTCATAAATGTGCAAAAGCAACTTAAATTCTCACTCGTTTAAAATGGTTTTTGGCCCTAGTCAAATTATAGCCATGAATGAATGTAAAGATGAAACAAGCTATTCTACCTTTCTAGTGGAACAGTTGGAATTTACCATGTTTGTACATATACTATGAATGACCTAGTTACATAAAATATTCATTTTAGATTTTATAGCTGATACTATGAATGACCTAGTTACATAAAATATTCATTTTAGGTTTTACAGCGATTATTGGTACTGCATCCAAACTTTATTTAATCTACATGAAATTAAAATATTAATAACCATCTCAGCCAAGAGGGAAAAAACAAACTGCAAGATTCCACAAATAAATGTCGATGGTCACTTTAATAACAATTGAAGTGAAAAAATCATAATTTTTTTCTTTACATTTTTAGAAATTATTTTGCACTAAATGTACTTAAACTTTAAAGTTTAGTAATATAATATAATATTTTTTTCTTTTATTTAGCTTTACTATAAATATAATAGAATAATAAATATATAATATTTTAATCAAAATATATGATCAATGAAATATAATTAAATTTATTATTATATACTATATTTAATATAATTTAAATTATTAAAAATATTTGGATTATAATATTTAACTATAGAATAGTCTATTTATATTAAATATAACTATTATTTATAAATATTTATTGTTAAATTATAAATTTATACTTATTATTATATATTATATTTTATATAATATAAATTATCAATTATAAATATAATATAAATAAGTTGATAAGGGCATGGTTCAGTGGTTAAGTCGCTTGGTTGTAGTGGCGGCCACAAGAGTTCAAACCCCCATTGGGCCAACGAGCTCATGGGTTTGAAGTGTTCTTGCTAGGGGATGAGGTCGCCCATGTTGTGGCCTCACCGGTTCATTGTTCCGGGCAAAAGCATTCATGTGGAGCTGGAGGGCGTGTCGCACCAGTGTTGCTAGTCATGTTAAAAATTTTACCAGGCACATTATCTTTATATATATAATATAAATAAATATTATTTTTATAGATAAATATTTTTTAAATAATATTTTATTAAAAAAAAATATTATAAATTAAAATAATATATCATATTCTGGAATATATTAAGTCATATTATTTAGTTTAATAAATTTTTAAATTATAAAAAATACAACTTTAAATTGAAAAAATAAAATTCACATAGAAACAAATTTGTTGTTTTCCTCTCTTTGTCTTTGTCTCACTCTCTCTCTCTCTCTCTTTGTCTCTCTAATTAAAATAATTTAATAATATATTATATAAAAAATTAAATAATTTAGTATTAAATATAATATTCACATTTCACAATTATACATAATTCTATAATAGAAAACTAATTTTATCATAATTATTTAAAAATCTAATATTTGCAATTCATATAATACATAGCTCCATGATTCAAATTATTTAATTGTTTTAAATTTTGGATGAAGTCACACTCTAATATTCCTACTTAAATACACCTTACCTAACCCCTCTCTCTTTCTCTCCCATGCTATATCTCTTTTTGGATATATAAGGATTTTTCTACCATAAGTCTCTAATGCTTTAAAATCTAGTTATTTAGATCTAAAAGCCTTGGCCAAAGTTGATTAAATCTGCAAATGATCCCCTTCTAAAAAAAATGATCTGTTATCTCTTAAGTCCTCCCCCAAAATGATAAAGGAGTAGACGAGGTGCAAGGAATCACAATCTTGGGGAGTAGAGAGATAGGGAAAATAGAGAATGAGAGAGAGAAAGAGAAAAAAAGATAAGGAGAGACATGGAGAGAGATATAGAAGAGAGGAAGAAGAGAGAAAGGAGAGAGACAGGGATGAGGATGAAGATGAAGAGAGAAAGAGATAGAGAGATAGAAAGAGAGAGAGGGAGAGAAAGAGAGAGGGAGAGAAAGAGAGATAGAGATAAAGAGAGTTAGATAGAGAGGTAGAGAGAGAAGCAAGAAAGAGAGAAACAAAAAGACAGAAGGGGGGAGAGATAAAGGCAGAGGGATAGAGAAAGGGGAAGAGGGAAGTAAAGAGAGACAAAGGGAGATATATAAAGAGATAGATAGAAATAGATAAAGAGAGGGAGAGAGGGAGATATAAAGAAATAAAGAGCTAGATAGCGATAATAGAATAGAGAGAAAATTAGAGAGAGATAATGACAAAGAGAGGTAGAGAGGGAGGGAGAAACAATTAGAGAGACAAACAAAGAAGTGGAGAGAAAAAGGAGGAGAGAGGTGACAAAGAGAGAGATAGAGAAAAGAGAGAAAGAGATAGAGGAAGAGAGAGAGTAAGAGACACATGGAGGGAAGGAGAGGGAAATAGAGAGGGAGGAATATTGACAGAGAGAAAAATAAAGAAAGATATTTATGATGGCTAGTCTACCCATCTTCCACATGTCATTTTCTATTTTTTCTTTGTAATGTTTAATGTTAATATTTACTAATTTGTATTTAATGCCTTAGTGTCCATATTTAGAGTTTTGGGTTCACATTTAAGTAACTCAAATTTGAACATTAAGGAAGAGGAAGGAAGATGGAGAGGGGGAGAGAGAAAGAGGGAGAAATAGAGATAGGAAGAGATAGAGTTAGGATAGATAGGGAGAGAGAGAGAGGGAGAGATATACTTTTGTTTTGTGTTAGACTTAGGGCTATGGTAAAGCATTCTAATGGAAAACCCTACATTAAAGATCAAGCTACGGTACTTTTGTAATGTAAAATATGGAGCTTGGTATGGGTTGGTCCATATTATCTAGAGAGATTGATATAGAGATGGGTATAGAGGTATAGAGGGAAAGAGATGTATATAGATAGAGATGGATATAGAGAGATGGTAAGCTCAAGAAAGAGAGGGACAAAGAGAGGGAGGGAAAAAAACTTGATAACTATCATAGAAAAATTGCTTCATAGGCAGGGTCAACTTTCAAATTTAGGCTTTGAAAATTTGAACCCCTTTAGTGATATTTTTAACATTAAATAACCATCACAGAGAAAGAAAGATAGAGATAAGATATATAGAGGGAAAGACATATAGAGAAAATAAGAGAGAGAACAAGATGGGTATAGGGATAGAGAGGGAGAAAGAGGTATAGAGATAGAGAGGGAGGGAAAAAAACCTAGAGAAGAGAGATAGTGTGATAGAGGAAGAGAGAATAATAGAGAGGGATATTGATATAGAGAGGGGAAGAGAGGAAGAGAGATAGAGAAGAGAAAGAGAGAAATAGAGATAGAGATAGAGAGCTCAGATTGAGATAAGGAGAAAGAGAGAAAGAGGAAGATATAGAAACATAGATATATAGAAAGAGATAGAGAGAATGAGACAAAGAGATATAGAGAGAGGTAGAGTGATGCAAAGATAGAGAGGGAGAGAGGGGAGAGAGGGGATAGAGATAGAGAGAAGGAGACAAAGAGATATAGAGAGAGGTAGAATGATATAGAGATAAAGAGGTAGAGATGGAGATATAAAGATATAAAGAGAGGGATATTGGTAGAGAGGAATAGAGAAAGAGAGATAGAGATAAGAGATAAAAAGGGGGAGAGAGAGGGGTTGAAGAATGAAATAGAGATAGAGGAAGAGAGAAGGGGAGATAGAAATAGAAAGAGAGAGGATAAAGGGAGATAAGTGGAGAGGGAGACAAAGATAAATAGGGATATGTATATAGTACATTTTACTGTGAATACCTTCGTCAACAATTTCTAAGACCTACACATATAAAGGAAACATTAAGACATTATCCATATTAGAAAGATTTAAGATTAAATTAAATTTGATTTCTAAAGTTTAGTGTTATAGTTATTAAGGCATATAACACTTCCATATACATAAATTAGGTCTCCATGCTTATTGTCCAAGTGATAATTTGTAATGATTGAATTATATATTTATTTTTTAGATAAAGTCTATATTATAGTTATATCAGAGAAAGAGAAAGAGGATACATAGAGTTAAACCAAAAGAGAAAGATTAGTAGAGAGGAGAGAGAGAGGGGGTAGAGAGAGAGATAGAGATCTTTATATAGACAGAGATAAAGAGAGATATCTTTATATATATAATGAGAAAGAGATACAAAGAGGGGAGACAGAGTTAAACCTAGAGAGAGAGAGAGAGATGGAAACATTTTATAAATATAACATGCTACTAAAGTGGCAACACATGGGCTACAATAGTGGAGTTTCTCAATCTATTGTAAGCTTATTTTGAAGGAATATATTAAGGTTTACTTTTGGTGTTGGGTTTCTTACTCAAAGGGGTTTTCCAAAGTATATATGACATCTTATCTTCTCTATTTCCTTCACTTATTCTTCTATGTTTAATTAAGGTTACATGTGTTTTAGATCAACAAATTTTATTACAGAGATAAGGTCTATGCAATCCAAATATGTCATGAGGTCGGGTGCAAAAAGTTGGGGGTCCAAAAAGTGGCCAACTTTTAAAAAAAAAATTAAGCCATAACGCGAGTGTGTTATGCTCTATTATTAAAAAAAACATGTATTTCATTTCATTTTTTCACAACATTTCAAAGCAAACCTGCGGCTTGGAGACAAAGGAGAGTGTGTTTGCGTTATCAAAGGGCATATCATCAACAATTTGTCACCGATTCATCATCAAAATGCTACCACGACATCGGGGAGGCCAAAGGAGTAAGTTCTATTTGCTTTCTTATGTGAATTTGTTGCTAAATAGGTAGGTTCAAATAGTTTTTGATGTAAATTTCTTTAATTTACATGAATTGATAATGCACCTCCTCCTCCTCCTGAAAATCCACAAAATCCTCCATCACCTGAACAACAAATACCTACTGAAGAACAACCCCAACAATAAACATCTCCATTCATTCCTCAATATGCCCTTGGAACACAAGAAAATATAATGGGGCAAATTGAAAACAATAAAAAACAAATTGAGGATATAATTAGAAGGTTGAAAGAACTTGAAACTTCAACCTTGCATAGGTCCATGCTTGATCAATCTCTTGAATCTATGTTATCAAATGTAGATTCAATTAGCAAGCAAATCTCTAGTTGGTCAGAAAAGAGGAGAGAATTTAGAGAGTTCTATGTAGACAAGTTGTCCTATGAACAAGTTAAAGATGAAAAAATTACAAAATTGGACTTGTGTTCTATTTTCACAAACCCATGAACAAATCAACCTCTACCCCTTACATAAAAGAGGTTCCCTATCCATTGGTACAACAACCAAGTGATAAGGGACAATTTTGGGTAGAGGTGGTGGATGGTTTTCGACCATCCTCCATATAACAATAATGAGGTCCCGCAATATTTTTTGAGGAAAATCTACTGCGAGTTTGTCAAAAATAAAGTACCAAACTATTTTGATATGTAGGAGTTCTAGGGTAGAGGTCGGGGTTAGCACAGGATAGACCAGTGACATGTGTTGACCCATAGCGGCCAGTGAGATGAGCACTCGCTAGACCAGCCCATGAGCACGTGTCTATCTCTTCCATTGTTAAGGAGAGTGTTGAGGTCAAGACACTTCATTCCATTAGTGCCTTGACCCAGAACATCATAGAGCATGCCAGTCCTGCTGCACAACACAGGCCAAGGGAGAGTTTGAGTAGGGTTCCACCCCATACTTGTTAGGCTTGTGGGTTAACTTGTGGTTATGACCCCACAGATAGTCGGGACACAAGTGCACAGGCTACATCTGCAGTTGAGCAGATGGTGATGATAGATGCCCTCCTAAGTGAGACTTTCGGCCTTGATACTCAAGTAAATCTTAGCAAGTTCATTGAATTTCATTTTTGAAATGCAAGATTAACTAATTTAGTTTGATGATTTTAATAAAATTTTAGGGTCATAGCATTGATGTAGTTTTTCAGCAATTCTCCACCTGCATATTACACTATGACATCTACTGCCGGGTTATGTAACTAGTAAACAATTATAAATATTACATGTGAATAACATTGTTATATGAATGGTATTCTAATATCTAATTTTGGATGTTGAATAGGTTAATCTTGGAGATTTCACGGCAACACCTGCCAGTGGTGGTGGAGTTCAAAGCTTCACTCAGGTAATAAAATAAATAGTTTAACTAATGAATTGTACTTACTAGATTTTTGTATTTTATATTCATATCGTTGATTACATTGCATTGCACTTCTTTGAAACTCAAAGCATTACTAGACATTGCATAACTAATAACTAGATGTTGATAGATGACAAAATTTCAATTACAATATAGTTATTTGAAAAAATGCCTCAAAGAAATGTGGTCTCATGGAATGCCATGACAAGTAGATGGAAATGATGTCATTGATGCCTCTAAACTTATGATAGTCCTATTGTTGATTTATTTGTGATAGTAGGGCAGTCTACATGGTATTTTGTATACTAATTCAACTATCAAGACTATTCTTTTGATGAGAGGACCATGAGTTAGGTGTATGAACAATCCCTAAACAATAAATGATAATAATCTAGCAAAACATGAGGTCAAACAAATGTATAACCATTTTTATGATAGTCCTATCTATGATAGTCTTATGCAACATTTGCATGGCAACACCGTTAAAGTTTGCACAAGAATAGCTTCTTCAACTCAATGATAGGGCCTTGGACCATTTTCTATGCTATGATTGCTGTTACTAATTAGTAACATGACTGTCACAAGGTGGTTGGGTAACTCTTTTGTATAATAGTCATTTTGTAAAATGAATGATGTGTGTTCTTGTTGAGTGGCAAATCCTCTTCCATTGTCATAGAAAGAAAGAATCTTGAATCATGAGCCTAATATATTCTAACAATGTTGTTTTATTTTTAGATGATGCAGGCTGTGGAGACACCTCCCAAAGTTCATAGGGCAATGGAGCATGGTGTGTCCTCTGTGATTCATAGCTCCATGCCTTTGACATGGGTATGAGGCAGATTAGTAAATTTCAAATTACATTCATTGTTATAGTTGTTTATTTTTGAAAAATCAAATGATTATTGATTTGAAGTTTAATTTCTATTTGAATGGTTTCTATAGGACATGACATTGCCACAACCTAATCCTAGTACTGAGGCAAATGAGGAGACAGATTTTTGGATAGCGGTAAGTGATCATTTTGTTAAATGTTTCATTTTTATAATGTAATTTCTATATATTAATGTCTATACTTTTTATTGTAACAACTACATGTGAGGGGGAGAGATGTGGTTAGTCAAATTAATGAAAACATAAAACCCAAACACCAATGGAAGTTGAAAGCAAAGAAGAATTAAACCAAAACAAGTAAGAATATACTTACAAACTCCTTTACCTATCGTTTTCCATTGTTTGCCTATCTTTCTTTGATCTTGATTGTGAAGCCCTTAGAAGCTTTCCTTGCTTGCTTACTTGTTGAAGATGACAAAGGAAGAATGGCTTTGATATTTTCTTGTGTTGAATGTGAGCTTCAAACACATGATAATGGAGGACACTTGAAAATGGAATGAAGAAGAGAATGAGAGAAATTTGGGTATAGTGATTGTGCAAGATGAAGTTCCTCCTTAATGGCTTAGAAGAGGGTTTTATTTATAGATTCTCTAAAAAGGCAATGGAGGGTGAGGATCAAAAGATGAGATCAATGGCTCTTATTTTTTGTGAATCTTTAATTCATAATGGATGAATTAAAAATTCTTTTTTGAGAAGAGTGGGTTATGAGAATTGAATTAATAATTCAATTGGTGGAGGATAGTGGGGGACAATTGAATTAAGAATTCAATTGATGGAGGATAGTGGGGAACAATTGGATTAAATATTCAATTGATGGAGGATAGTGTGGAACAATTGGATTAAATATTCAATTGGTGGAGGATAGTGGGGAACAATTGGATTAAATATTCAATTGGTGGAGGATAGTGGGGAACAATTGAATTAAATATTCAATTGGTGGATGATAGTGGGGAACAATTGAATTAAATATTCAATTGGTGAATTAAAGATTTATTTTGGATAATAGAGGATATTAGCTAATTAAATATTAAGAATATTTAATTATATGTACAACATGGTGAGGTGGAAGAGATGAGGTGGACTGATGAGGTGGATTGATGAGGTGGACTTTGTGAGGTGGATTTAGGACTTTGAGACATTAGAAGAAATTAGGGAATTTAATTAAATAAAATCATTTTATTTAATTATGGGATAATGAACCAATCAAATAAATTTACAATATTTATTTAATTGACAGAAGAAAATAAGAATTAAGATAAATATTAAAATATTTACTTAATTCGACCCGAGCCAATTTTAGGTGTATACATTTTGCCTCTCTTTGAAGCAATGTGTTTTATCACATTGTTTCAAAGAATAACTAGTCCGATAATGATACATGCCCCAGTTTGCCCTTGGTACAGGTTATGATGATAGGATGCCCCCTCGGGAGATTGGATGGGGAGATCCATGAACAACTAAATAGGAGGAGCAACCCTTGGGTTCATAGTAGACTAGCCTCATATGTGTCTCCATCCCCTTAAAGATCAAAGACTAGTAATGATCTATTCTCTTCACCGGAAAGAGGGGGATGACTTTTTATTGTGTTCCTTTGTTGTATGCCTATATGGAATTTGTGGACATATATTTTGTATCGCATATAGTTGACATTGTATGCCTATATGGTATTCTTGTAAGCCTATATGGCTATTTTGTATATATGTTATACTTATATCAATAGATATTGATGTATGCCTATATGGATATTTGGTTAATACAAATCATTTTTGTTGATCATTATGTAATATGGAATGGTGCAGTGTAGATCATTTTTGTATTCCTCTAGGTTTCAAAGTTTAATTGTCAAAGAATCCATCCCAATTGATGATAAGAGAATTTGAGTTTTGGGTTGAAAGTTTTAGTCTCTCAAAACTATACATCCCTGAGAAAATAGAGAAAGGAAGATTATTTAAAAGGATAAATGGAAAGCAAGTTTTTTTGGTGTCTATTGCACAATCTTTCATGTTAGCCTTAGTCACTCACATAGTGATGTACAACCTCATGCATAAGTCCTTGCATCATGTGCCACCTAAACAATGCCACTTGATCCAACACAAAGTTCATGGTTCCTTGCACCATGCATAATTCACATAGTGATAGGAATCATTTTGTGCAACTCAAAAGACACCCTATAATTCTTACACAACCCTTTGGATCATGTGCCATTTGCACAACACTAAGGATCATGTCTTATAGTTTCACAAACAACTTTATCTAATTTTGCAAGTGACCAAGGGGATATTGAAATTCCCTATGTTCCAAAAGGATGTTCTTATGGTTGCTCCTTGGTATGCTAATCCATATTCTTTATGAGTTGCTCAATTGAAAATATTTCTTAATTCCTTATTATTATACCATATTGGGATGTAAAGAGTATGTTTATTATCTTGAATAAGATAGTCAAAATTATAATCTTATGAGTATCTGATGACCATTGTGGTTATTAAATGTAAATCCTCTTGTATATAAGGTGATGTTATGAGAGTACATTGAGTCTTACCTAATTTGAGTATGCAACATAACATTGGGGCTATAAGCTTCCATAAGTCATCAGCAATCCCTTTGAGAATGTGGTTAATATTATAAATGTATACTTTGCATCTCACCATGTTAATATGTATCATGTCATCACATTTACCAATTTGACTCTAATTCCATAAAGCAATTCCCTACCCAAAAACTTGTTAAGCTTGAAAGCCTTGTTATGACATTGTATTGATCTCGCAAAAGGTTGCATACCACTACCCCAACTCTTTGCAAGATTGCTATGAAATATGATAAGCAAGATAGGTGCAGTGTAGATCATTACATAATGACAGAGCCATGAAGTGTAGAGGGTTTCAAATATCACAGAAGTCTATGTTCAAGCCTAATAACATAGTGACCTAAAAGTAGAAGAAGATGAGGGTTGAACAACATGGATATGGCAACATGAAGATGATATTAAGGGTTAGGAGAGTAGCCTAACAGAGGTCTATTTCAAGCCTAATAGGGGTCTAAGATTGCAGTGATGGAACAATGCATTGAAGGACTAAAACAAACCCTACAGAGATAGTACTAGAGAACAAAGTCAAGGTGAACCAAGATAAAAGAACAAGAAGTTCATATATAACTATGTTGACTGCTAGAACAAGTATGTTAATAGCCATAAGACGCATGTTGACATGTGAAGACTATAATAGTTATAGCAAAGGCAATGTGTGAGGATATCACCGGTATAATGTAGATTGAACTATTTTGGCATGTTTGAGTGTAAAATAGGACCATGCCTAGCCTAAATGTACCCATCCGGATGCGTTGGAACTATCAATTTGGTCGCATCAGGAGCAGGATGAAAGTTACACCCCTTTGCAACTTTATAGTGCATGCATCTGACCGTAGCAGAAAAACTTTCACCATGGGCAAACGCCTCAGAGATATAAAAAACTGAGAGAGGTTATTGTAGAGGGACCCTACTTGATTCCATAGCCTTAGAAGGAATGTTTCTAAGTGACATGGTTTCAGAGTAATAGCTTGTCAAAGATTGTTACCTTTTTGCACTTGGACTCTTTAGGGATATCGCCTGTACAATGTAGATCAAACTATTTCGGCATGTTTGGGTGCAAAATACAACCATGCATAGCCTAAATGTAGCCATCTGGATGTGTTGGAACTGTCAGTTTGGTCGCATCGGGAGCAAGATGAAAGTTACACCCCTTTGCAACTTTACACTACCTCCTTCTGACAATTTTTGGGGTAGCAGAAAACCTTTCACCATGGGCAAACACCTTAGAGATATCAAAAACTGAGAGAGTTTATTGTAGAGGGATGCTACATGATCTTGTATCCTTAGACATAATGTTTCTAAGTGACATGATTTCTGAGTAACAGCTTGTCAAAGATTGCTTCCTTTTTACACTTTGGACTCTTCAGGGATATCGTCGATACAATGTAGCTTGAACTATTTCGGCATGTTTGGGTGCAAAAAAGGACCATTCCTAGCCTAAAAGTACCCATCCAGATGCGTTGGAACTATCAGTTTGTTCACATCAGGAGTAGGATTTAAAGTTACTCCCCGTTACAACTTTACACTACCTCCTTCTAACAATTTTTGGGGCAGTAGAAAACCTTTCACCACGGGCAAAGGCCTCAGAGATATCAAAAACTGAGAGAGGTTATTGTAGAGGGGTTCTACATGATCATATTTCCTAGAAAAAATGTTTCTAAGTGTCATGGTTTCTGAGTAATAGCTCGTCAAAGATTTTTGCCTTTTTACACTTTGGACTCTTCAGGGATATCGTCAATACAATGTAACTCGAACTGTTTCAGCATGTTTGGGTGTAAAATAGGACCATGACTAGCCTATACATACCCATTCGGACGCATTGGAACTGTCAGTTTGGTCACATCAGGAGCAGGATGAAAGTTACACCCCTTTGCAACTTTACACTACCTCCTTCTGACAATTTTTGGGGCAGCCGAAAACCTTTCACCACGGGCAAACACCTCAGAGATATCAAAAACTGAGAGATGTTATTTTAGAGGGGTTCTACATGGTCGCATTGCCTAGACAAAATGTTTCTAAGTGTCATGGTTTCTGAGTAATAGCTCGTCAAAGATTGTTGCCTTTTTGCACTTTGGACTCTTCAGGGATATCGTCGGTATAATGTAGCTTGAACTATTTCAGCATGTTTGGGTGTAAAATAGGACCATGAATAGCCTAAATGTACCCATTCAGACATGTTGGAACTGTCAGTTTGGTCGCATTAGGAGTAGGATGAAAGTTACACCCCTTTGCAACTTTACACTACCTCCTTCTGACAAATTTTGGGGCAGCAGAAAACCTTTCACCATGGGTAAATGGCTCAGAGATATCAAAAAATAAGAGAGGTTATTGTAGAGGGGTACTATATGATCATGTTTCTTTAGATAGAATGTTTCTAAGTGTCATGGTTTCTAAATAACAAGTCATCAAAGATTGCTGCCTTTTTGCACTTTGGTGGACTGTTCAGGGATATTGTCGGTACAATGTAGCCCAAACCATTTCTTCATGTTTGGGTGCAAAATAGGAACATGCCTAGCCTAAACGTACCCATCTAGACGTATTGGAACTGTCAGTTTGGTCACATCAGGAGTAGGACGAAAGTTACACCACTTTGCAACTTTACACTACCTCCTTCTGATGATTTTTGGGGCAGTAGAAAACTTTTCACCATGGGCAAACGCCTCAAAAATATCAAAAAATAAGAGAGGTTATTATAGAGAGGTTCTACGTGATCACCTTTCCCCAGACAGAATGTTTCTAAGTGCATGGTTTCTGAGTAACAGCTCATCAAAGATTGTTGCCTTTTTGCACTTTAGACTCTTAAGGGATATCACCAGTACAATGTAGCTCAAACTGTTTTGGCATGTTTGGGTGCAAAACAAGACCATGCCTAGCCTAAACATACCCATCCAGATGCATTGGAACTATTAGTTTGGTCCCATCAGGAGTAGGACAAAATTTACACCTTTTTGCAACTTTACACTACCTCCTTCTGACAAATTTTGGGGCAGCATAAAACCTTTCACCACAGGAAAATGCCTTAGAGATATCAAAAACTAAGAGGGGTTATTATAGAGGGGTTCTACATGATGGCGTTGCCTCAAGACGTAATGCTTCTAAGTGTCAGGGTTTTTGAGTAACAGCTCATCAAAGATTGCTGCCTTTTTACACTTTAGACTCTTCAGGGATATCGCTGGTATGGGTGTAAGGTATTAACTTAGATTTTAGAGAAAAGTAAAAACTAGGGTTTTAGGAGGTTGGGGACTAGATAACCCTAAACATAATACAACCTAAGTGTTGAAGACCATATGAAGAACATAGAAGGTTATCTGAGATAGATTGAACAAAGAGTATAACACAAACAAAACTTACCAAACTAGGTCTTTAAAGACAATACGCTTAGAGTTTAAAACATAACTAATAACTTTATCTTAAAAACCCTAACTAGTTTGAATGTTTAAACCTCTACAGTTGTGATATGAACACTGCCACTGTGACATCCTTTAGACTTCCAAAACTTCCAACAACACCCACAGCTCATCAATCAACATCAACATGACATTAACACCATATTTTGTGATCAACATCAACATCATGAGGACACTAAAGAAATCTATGGCACATGAAGACACTGAGAACATTGAAGACATGGAGCACAAAGAAGCATGAAGACATGAAAAAACTCCTGTCATGAGGAAGAACCACAACCCAATCCAACTCTTGAAAGCATGACATGTTATGATGAAGCACTACAACTCTGTGCATCACATCACATACTCTATGAAGAAGCAAGTGTCTTTATATCACAAAACCCAACAACATATCCTGAAAGCATAATGGTATCATCAAACAATAGACAACCAATAGACCTGCACAATTATGCATTCCTTACTCAATTACTAACATCCAAGCACTTTGACATCAATGAAAAACATATTCATCACAATATTCATTGTATATGTGTAAAAATGCAGCAGCAAATTAAAAAACAAACCTATGTAAACTTACAAATCAATGTAACATGACTTTACAAAATCAATGTGAATACTTACAAATTAATCCAATGAACCATCCAGGTCTATTCCACTCTTTATTGTGTCAAGTATTGCTTCATGGTCAGACTCACACACCTTCCACAAGGTCTTGTCCAAAGGTCTACCCCGAAATTGTATCAAATGAACATTGGATGCCACAACAAGGTTTGAGTAATGAAGAATCTTTTGGTGCATGTCAAAGTCCTAAAATAACCAAACATTAACACTCTTATGTGGGTGCCTTATAAGCCATGTTTCAGTAATAACCACTAATCATGTAGGGTATTTGATGTTTTCTCCATCTGTAACTGGGGCCTCCAATTTCTTTTTGGCCTCAACACAATGACACAAGTAATAATTTGTTCCCTCTTTGTTATCTTCATCTACAATAACTACATAAACAGGCCCTACAATTATATGTGTAGAAAATTAGATGAAATTAGTCAACATTACAAAAACACTACAATGTAAGATAACATTAGGAATTTCAAAAACTATGCAAGTGGATATATTACCTGGTTGAACTAGATCTAATATGTGGTCAAAGTCAACTAATGATTCCATCTTTGTCAGTTCCAGTGTCGTTGGGGGTTGATACATGTCAAGTGGGTTAAGATAACTTAACTTCCATTCATCAACCCACTCCTTTGACTCGCACTCATCCCAAACTTGAATTGTACATGAAAAACAAAAGCATACCATCTTCCGTGTATGGATACTCCATGAACCTGCAATTGAGCTTCTGAAAGAGTGTAGCTCACTTGATCCTATCATTGTACAAAAGTCCTCATATGGTGCAATGTTAGTATCATCTATCAACAAAAAAATCTATGAACTGAAGACTTACCTTCATTACCTAGACCCATCAAAGCATTACACCACTCGATGATTGATTTTGTATCTGTCAACTTTGCATTGTCTTTATACTTTAACTCTTCTCATGCTATGGCTCTTTTGATACATCCTCCTATACCCTCATGCTCCCTCTTTCCATGCCTGACCTCACAAAAGTTTCACATATGCTGAACACCTATAATATTATGCCTTCTGCTCAGCCAATAGAAATTCCATGAGTTCTTGAATTGTGATGCACAGTTATCTGACCATATGATATGCTGACTGAATGATATGCCCCTTCTAGACAAATTATTGTAGAACACCTAAAAGCAACCTTGCACGAACTCCGTAGAATGCATACAATCATCATTAATATAAAAATGATACTCCCTTATGATCCTTCTATCATCCTTTGTACTATCATTCACATGAATGAATGCAATGTGCACAAGTATAGAAACTTGTGTGGAGTTGTAATATTGTGATTGCACCTCGTGCTATGGCTGTAGACTGTAGTTCTCTACAAAGTCAACAATTGAAACAATTCTACCAATTGGAAATGTGTCCTTACATGACTTAAATTACAAGTCCAACCATCGAGCTCTATGGGCATGTCTTGCATACTCATATACTATATTGTCATGAAATATAGGCATAAACTGATACACTGGAATCTTTTGAATAACCAATTCACACCTCTTTTCTTCTTTACCATCTTTTGTATTGCATGCCATTGTTTTGTACTTGCCAAACTCTACTAGTTCGTTTCCAACCGCATGTGTTCTTTCCATATGTTCACATATTAGCATATGTTGTAATCCATTGCAATGTTGACATGTGCCATCAGAGCATAATTTCATGTAGAATATTTGACCTTCCTCTCTTTCACATTAAATTCTTGATATGAAGTTTCTTGAAGTTGTTGGTGGGGCATGTATGCCACAATCCTGCAAAACATTGTTAGTATGCAAATCTAAACATATAGACAAATAAACATCAAAATGGTTAGAAAATTCAATATGTAATCTACAACAACAAGTAGTGCATGTGTGATTCATCTTGACATAGAAAAGTTTTAACATTTCAAAATATCTTTGACAAATTTTAATTTGAGGATACATCTCTAGAAATTTACCAAAAAACTGTGTTTGAGTCATATCCAAAAAATGCTTTGGATGTGGCTCACAGTTCTAACTACCAATTCTCCTTCTTACCACATCCCTTTGATTCAGAGATACCCTTGTATAATTCTTCCAAAACTCTTCAATTAGTGATCTCAATGCTTCAACAATTAGTTTATCTTTTCATGGTAGTCTCCTTGAGAATGCCCATAATTCATTGGTATTGGTGTTCTCAATTCTTTGGCACCTTCCAATGGCTCTTGATAAAGTTTTCCTATTAATTCTCAATGCTTGACTCGTCTTTCTAATGAGATGAGCTTTCCTTGTTTGACTACTTACTATAGTCGATGTAATGACACGCCGTGTTGCATTACTATCTTTTGTGTGTGAGGTGTTACCCACACTCTCATATGCACTCATTAGATTCTTGACAATAGATTTTTCACTTGAAGCCTCTAATGTTCTCAACCCAAGAATCTTCATGATTGACCTATACTTTATACTTCGCATCATTTCAATGAATAGTTGACATCTTGCAGTCTCATTTAACTTTTTAAAGAACAATCTCTAAATTTTATGAGCATATCTTCTACAAGTGTGTTTTGGAATCTTACCTTCCATTGGCTACAAATATTCTCATCAATATCAATCAAATACTTGGCATTCTATGCAAAATTCTAGGTGGTGTTAAGATAGTTAAATTCATGTCAACATTAGGAATTTCATCAATATTTAAATGAGATGGGCTAGATGGCATACCTTTGATCGAAGATGGAATAGATGACATATCTTGAGGTTGAGGTGGGAAAAATGGCATACCTCTTTCCTCACATGTGAGTGATGATGTACTCTCAACTTGAGATGCGGTAGATGGTGTCCCTACAAGTTGACTTGCGGTAGAGGATGTGTCACCAACTACGGTATTCAAATCTCTCATAGCATGAAGTTTTTGCATTCATTCCCTTTGTGTCGCCAATACCATATCTCTTTTTGATGGTTGCGGTTCCTCTTCAATTGGCATATATTCATTTATCATGTCCAATTTCCTCTTCTCATGAAGTTCCCTCATAGCCGCTGCTTTCTTTGCACTCTTAGCTTCTATCTCTTCCTGTGTTGGTTTAATTCTTGATCGTTTCCTCGGCATGACTGAGAATTTATCTGTAGCATGATAAAGAGACAAATATTAGTTCCTAAGAAACGAATCCATACAAATAACTAAAATATATGTCATTCAACCCTTCATACAAAATGTACATACAATCATCATGTAGAAGAGTAAATGTCACTCAACCAAAATAGGTACAAAGCATACAAAGCATTATTGCACAATGTTATTGCAGCCATACAAAGCATTATAGTACAAAGTTCACTTCAGTACTATGAGGATAAGGACAAAGGAGAGTCACCTATTAAGGCTACAAGTGAAGAGTACATGGGACTTCATGTTGACTACAAGGTTGAAGATGTGGGGGAGGCCTTGGTGCTAGTGGCATCAAACTACCTACAATTACTTGCAAATATAGATCATATCTTCACACATGAAGATTCAGCTTGCAGCCATGGGACAAAATTTAGGACACATGATACACTTGATTTTCACTTGGAGATGTCTCATGGGCCAGCACTTGTTGATAACCATCTAGTCATGAAAGGAGAGATGATTGAGATCGTGGGAGACATCACACTGGGGCATGAGGTAAGGTCTGATTTTCTGATGTGTGGCAGCAGTCCCTTATCTTCACATTATCATGTTATGACAACCAAGAGTATTAGCCTTAAGTCTTATGATTTTCATGGAGACACTCATGTTAAAATTTGCACTTTGTTGTGACTGAACTATCTTGAGACCCTATATCAATTCGATGGCAATGTGACTGATTTTTAGTATTTAACTTGGCACATTGTCATAGATATGGGAATGGAAACATTTGGTATACAAGGTTTGTATGAACTATTAACATGAAGAATAACGTAGCATAGCATGGATCATGATTGGATTAAGCCTATTGGGATTTACTTATATGATCTTGGTACCTATTCATTTGTATTTTAACTTGTTATGACAAGATAATAGTATTTCATTATGCTTAAGGGATTGTATATTTATATGTTGTAAGGATTTATTCCTGTATAGTTTGACATCATGGTATGTTAAGGTCTGTTTAATTCATTATTGCACATAATTATTAAACAGCCCAAGTGTAGAAAATATACATGGCACCATGTGAGATTGTAGGCTACTTTCTTGATCATTATTGTGTCTATTTTAATTAATGTTGACCTTTGAGATATCTTTTATTATGCATACCATGAACTGATTTAAAATATAATCTATTATAAGGACATTTATGTGTGATGACTAAGCTCTTTGGGTAGTAAGAACTATGATGAACTATAAATGCAAAATGTAAGACATGTATGCAAAATGTGGAAGCATAGACAAGGCAGATGAACTATAAAATCAAAAAAGCGAGACTGATATAAACACAAAAACAAAATATGTAAACCATAGAAGTTATATAAACATGTATGATAAAGCATGATAAAGTAATTCAAATAGAATTAAGGAAAATGTAAAGAACATGCATGTAAAGACTTGACATACCTTAAAAAGGGAGATTCAAATGGAGAGAGTACCTAATTATTTAGTGTTTTTTCTTCTTGCATCAAACTCAACAATTTGAGTTTTTCACCACTTGCTTCCTTCTTAATGTTAAATTGAAAAACACTCAAATAGAATTAGTAACAACAATACTATTAACCAATCTATAATGTTAAATTCCTACAATTCAATCACAATTAACATTGCAACACTACAAAAATTGAAACTTGAATTGATATATATCAAATTCAATGTGAAAACTATGTTATTTCCTCCTTTAGTTGGCAAAGTAGAAAAAGGTGGTGGAAAGTTCATGCAAAGGTGGTAGAATGTGAAAAATGTGCATGTGAATTTCCCAATAGCATGAAAACACTTTTTTTTGGAACACGCGCATAAATAGAAGAAAATAGAGTATGTGGGCCTAGATCACAGGGGTCCAGACCTTTTTATGATTTCTATAGCAATCCAAAATGCACTCAGATTATAACGCGAGTGTGTTTTGGCTTGCAATAGAAAAATCTGAATTATTCATTTCTCCATGTATTTATTCTATCTCTCACATCTCTATCTCTCACCTATCTCTCCCCCTCACCTCCCTACCTCTCCCTCAACCTTAAACCTTAATCCCTCAACCCTCAAATCTAATTCCTTATCCCTAAACCCTAAACCCTGATCACTAAGCCCTAATACCTCAAGGTCCTAATCCCTAATCCCTTATCCCTAAACTCTAAATCCTTTCCCTAAACCCTCAACCTCAAACCTTTATCCCTCAACCCTAAACCCTAATCCCTCAACCCTAAAACCTAAACACTATCCCTATTCATAAACCCTCAACCCTTGACACTATACCTTAAACCCTAATCCCTAATCCCTTATCCCTAAACCCTCAACCCTAAACCCTAATCCCTCAATCCTCAACTCTCAACCCTAAATGCTATCCGTAAAGCCTCAACACTAAACCCTAATCCCTCATAGCCCTAAACCCTAATCCCTTATCCCTAAACTCTAAACCCTATCCCTCAACCCTCAACCCTCAACCCTCAACCTTAAACCTTAATCCCTTAACCCTTAACCTTAATCCCTCAACCCTCAACCCTAATCCCTTATCCCTAAAACATAAACCCTAATCCCTTAACCCTAAACCTTAAACATTATCCCTATTCCTAAAACCTCAACCCTCAACACTATACCTTAAACAATAATCCTTTATCCCTAAACCCTCAACCCTAAACCCTAATCCCTCAACCCTAAACCTTTTACCCTAAACCCTATCCCTAATCCATCTACCCTCAACACTCTACCTTAACCCTAATCCCTCTACCCTAAATGCTATCCATAAAGCCTCAATCCTAAAACCTAATCCCTAAACTCTAAACCCTATCCCTAAACCCTCAACCCTAATCTCTTATCCCTAGACCCTAAATCATAATCCCTCAACCCTAAACCCTAAACACTATCCCTATTCCTAAACCCTCAACCCTCGACACTATACCTTAAACCCTAATCCCTTATCCCTAAACCCTCAACCCTAAACCATAATCCCTCAACCTTAAACCTTCAACACTAAACCCTATCCCTAATCCTTCTACCCTCAACACTCTACCTTAAACCTAATGCCTCGACCCTCAAACCTAAATGCTATTCGTAAAGCATCAACCCTAAACCCTAATCCCTCAAGGTCCTAAACCCTAATCCCTTATCCCTAAACTCTAAACCCTATCCCTAAAACCCCAACCCTAATCCCTCAACCCTAAATGCTATCCGTAGAGCCTCAACCCTAAACCCTAATTGCTTATCCCTAAACTCTAAATCCTATCCCTAAACCCTCAACCTCCAACCCTCAACCTTAAACCTCAATCCCTTAACCCTAAACCTTAATCCATCAACCCTCAACCCTAATCTCTTATCCATAAACCCTAATCCCTCAACCCTAAACCCTAAACACTATTCCTATTCCTAAACCCTCAACCCTCGACACTATACCTTAAACCCTAATCCCTTATCCCTTAGCACTCAACCCTAAACCCTGATCCCTCAACCCTAAACCTTCAAGGTTCCCTAAGCCCTATCCCTAATCCTTCTACCCTAAACATTCTACCTTAAACCTACTCCCTCGACCCTCAACCCTAATCCCTAATCCCTAAATGCTATTTGTAAAGCCTCAACCCCAAACCCTAATACCTCAGGATTCTAAACCCTAATCCCTTATCCCTAAACCCTAAACCATATCCCTAAACCCTCAACCTGCAACCTTAAACCTTAATCCCTCAACCCTAAAACTTAATCCCTCAACCCTCAACCCTAATCTCTTATCCCTAAACACTAAACCCTAATCCCTCAACCCTAAACCCTAAATGCTATCCCTATTGCTAAACCCTCAACCCTCGACACTATACCTTAAACCCTAATCCATTATCCCTAAACCCTCAACCCTAAACCCTAATCCCTCAACCCTAAACCTTCAACACTAAACCCTATCCCTAATCCCTCTACCCTTAACACTCTAACTTAACCCTAATCCCTCGACCCTCAACCCTACTCCCTCAACCCAAAACGCTATCCATAAAGCCTCAACCCTAAACCCTAATCCCTCAAGGTCCTAAACCCTAATCCATTATCCCTAAACTCTAATCCCTATCCCTAAACCCTCAACCCTAATCCCTCAACCCCAACCTTATCCATAAAGCCCCAACCCTAAACCCTAATCTCTCAAGGTCCTAAAGCCTAATCAATTATCCCTAAACTCTAAACCCTATCCCTAAGCCTTCTACCCTAATCCCTCAATCCTAAATGTTATATGTAAAGCCTCAACCCTAAACCCTAATCCTTTATCCCTAAACTCTTAACCCTATCCCTAAACCCTCAACCTTCAACCCTCAACCTTAAACCTTAATCCCTCAACCCTAAACCTTAATCCCTAAACCCTCAAGCCTAATCCCTTATCCATAAACCCTAAACCCTAATCCCTCAACCCTAAACCCTAAACTCTATCCCTATTCCTAAACCCTCAACCCTTGACACTATACCTTAAACCCTAATCCCTAATCCCTTATCCCTAAACCCTAATCCCTCAACCCTAAACCCTATCCCTAATCCCTCTACCCTCAACACTCCACCTTAACCCTAATCCCTCCACCCTCAACCCTAATCTCTCAACCATAAACACTATCCTTAAAGCCTCAACCCTAAACCCTAATCCCTCAACGTCCTAAACCCTAGTCCCTTATCCCTAAACTCTAAACCCTATCCGTAAACCCTCAACCCTAAACCCTAAAAGCTATCCCTATTCCTAAACCCTCAACCCTTGACACTATACCTTAAACCCTAATCCCTTATCCATAAACCCTCAACCCTAAACCCTAATCCCTCAACCTTAAACCCTATCTGTAATCCCTCTACCTTCAACACTCTACCTTAACCCTAATCCCTCCACTCTCAACCCTAATCCTTGAACCCTAAATGCTATCCGTAGAGCCTCAACCCTAAAACCTAATCCCTCAAGGTCCTAAACCCTAATAGCTTATCCTTAAACTCTAAACCCTATTCATAAACCCTCAACCCTAATCCCTCAACCCTAAATGCTATCCCTAAAGCCTCAACCCTAAACCCTCATATGTCAAGGTCCTAAACCCTAATCCCTTATTAATAAACTCTAAAACCTATCACTAAACCCTCAACCTTGAACCTTGATCCCTCAACCCTAAACCTTAATCCCTCAACCCTCAACCCTAATCTCTTATCTCTAAACCCTAAATCCTAATCCCTCAACCCTAAACCCTAAACCCTAGCCTTATTCCTAAACCCTCAACCCTTGACACTATACCTTAAACCCTAATCACTTATACCTAAACCATCAAACCTAAACCCTAATCCATCAACCCTAGACCTTCAACCCTAAACCCTATCCCTAGTCCCTCTACCCTCAACCCTAAATGTTATCCCTAAAGCCTCAACTTTCAACCCTAATCCGTCAAGGTCCTAGACCCCAATCCCTTATCTCTAAACACTAAACCCTATCCCTAAATCCTCAACCCTAATCACTCAACCCTAAACGCTATCCCTAAAGTCTCAACCCTAAACCCTAATCCCTCAAGGTCCTAAACTCTAATCCCTTCTCCCTAAACTATAAACCCTATCCCTAAATTGTCAACCCTAATCCCTAAACCCTAAACCCTAATCCCTCAAGGTCCTAAACCCTAATCCCTTATCCCTAAAATCTAAACCTTATCCCTAAACCCTCAACCCTAAACCCTCAACCTTAAACCTTAATCCCTCAACTCTAAACCTTAATCCCTCAACCCTCAACCCTAATCCCTAATCCCTAAAACCTAAACCCTAATCCCTCAACCCTAAACCCTAAGCGCTATCTCTATTCCTAAACCCTCAACCCTCGACACTATACCTTAAACTCTAATCACTTATCCCTAAACCCTCAACCCTAAACCCTAATCCCTCAACCCTAAACCTTCAACCCTGAACTGTATCCCTAATCCCTCTACCCTCAACACTCTACCTTAACCCTCATCCTTCAAGGGCCTAAACCCTAATCCCTTATCTCTAAACTCTAATCCCTATCCATAAACCCTCAACCCTCAACCCTCAACCTTAAACATTAATCCCTTATCCCTAAACTCTAATCCCTCAACCCTAAAACCTAAACGCTATCCCTTTTCCTAAACCCTCAACCCTCGACACTATACCTTAAATCCTAATCCCTTATCCCTAAACCCTTAACCCTAAACCCTAATCCTTCAACCCTAAACCTTCAACCCTAAACCCTATCCCTAATCCCTCTACCCTCAACACTCTACCTTAACGGTAATCTCTCAACCCTCAACCCTAATCCCTCAACCCTAAATGCTATCCCTAAACCCTCAACCCTAAACCCTAATCCCTAAAGGTCCTGAACCCTAATCCCTTATCCCTAAACTCTAAACCCTATCCCTATACCCTCAACCCTAAACACTATACCTAAAGCCTCAACCCTAAACCCTAATCCCTCAAATTCCTAAACCCTAATCTCTTATCCCTAAACTCTAAACCCTATCCCTAAATGCTCAACCCTAAGCCCTCAACCCTAAATTCTGTACATAAAGCCTCAACCCTAAACCCTAATCCCTCAAGGTCCTAAACATTAGTCCCTTATCCCTAAACTCTAAACCCTATCCCTAAACCCTAAACCCTCAACCTTAAACCTTAATCCCTCAACCCTAAACCTTAATCCATCAACCCTCAACCCTAATCCCTTATCCCTAAACCCTAAACCCTAATCCCTCAACCCTAAACGCTAAATGCTATCACTATTCCTAAACCCTCAACCCTAGACACTATATGCTAAACCCTAATCCCTAATCCCTAAACCCTAAACCCTCAAACTTAAACCCTATCCTAAATCGGTCTACCCTCAACACGCTACCTTAAACCTAATCCCTTGACCATCAACCCTAAATGTTATCCGCCTCAACCCTAAACCCTAATCCCTTAAGGTCTTAAACCCTAATTCCTTATCCCTAAACTCTAAACCCTATCCATAAACACTAAACCCTATTGCTAAACCCTCAACCCTAATCCCTAAACCCTAAATGCTATCCGTAAAGCCTCAACCCTAAACTGTAATCCCTTAAGGTCCAAAACCCTAAGCCCTTATCCCTAAACTCTACACCCTATCCCTAAACCCTCAACCCTCAACCTTAAACCTTAATCCCTCAACCCTAAATCTTAATCCCTTAACCCTTAAGCCTAATCTCTTATCCCTAAACCCTAAACTCTAATCCCTCAACCCTAAACCCTAAATGCTATTCCTATTCATAAACCCTCAAACCTCGACACTATACCTTAAACACTAATCCCTTATCCCTAAACCCTCAACCCAAAACCCTAATCCCTCAACCCTAAACCTTAAACCCTAAACCCTATCCCTAATCCCTCTACCCTCAACTCTCTACCTTAACCCTAATCTGTCGACCCTCAACCCTAATCCATAAACCCTAAATGCTATCCCTAAAGCCTCAACCCTAAAGCCTAATCCCTCAAGGTCCTAAACCCTAATCCATTATCTCTAAACTCTAAACCCTATCCCTAAACTCTCAACCCTAATCCCTCAACCCTAAATGCTATACTTAAAGTCTCAACCCTAAACCCTAATCCCTCATGGTCCTAAACCCTAATTGCTTATCTTTAAACTCTAAACCCTATCCCTAAACCCTCAACCCTAAATGCTATTCGTAAAGACTCAACCCTAAACCCTAATTGCTCAAGGTCCTAAACCCTAATCCATTATCCCTAAACTCTAAACCCTATCCCTAAACCCTCAACCCTCAACCCTCAACCCTCAACCTTAAACCATAATCCCTCAACCCTAAACCTTAATCCCTCAACCCTCAACCCTAATCCCTTATCCCTAAACCCTAAACCCTAATCCCTCAACCCTAAACCCTAAATGCTATCCCTGTTCCTAAACCCTTAACCCTCGACACTATACCTTAAACCCTAATCCCTAAACCCTCATACCTAAACCCTAATCCCTCAACCCTAAACCTTCAACACTAAACCCTATCCCTAATCCCTCTACCCTCAATAGTCAACACTCTACCTTAACCCTAATCCCTCGAGCGTCAACCCTAATCCCTCAACCCTAAATGCTATCCCAGAAGCCTCAATCCTAAACCCTAATCCCTAAGCTCTAAACCTTATCCCTAAACTCTCAACCCTAAGCCCTCAACCCTGAACACTATCCCTAAAGCCTCAACCCTCAACCCTAATCTCTCAAGGTCCTAAACCCTAATCCCTTATCCTAAAACTCTAAACCCTATCCCTAAACCCTAAACCCTCAACCCTCAACCTTAAACCTTAATCCCTCAACCCTAAACCTTCAACACTAAACCCTATCCCTAATCCCTCTACCCTCAATAGTCAACACTCTACCTTAACCCTAATCCCTTGAGCATCAACCCTAATCCCTCAACCCTAAACACTATCCCAGAAGCCTCAATCCTAAACCCTAATCCCTAAAGGTCCTAAACCCTTATCCCTAAGCTCTAAACCCTGTCCCTAAACTCTCAACCCTAAGCCCTCAACCCTCAGCCCTAATCTCTCAAGGTCCTAAACTCTAATCCCTTATCCTGAAACTCTAAACCCTATCCCTAAACCCTAAACCCTCAATCCTCAACCTTAAACCTTAATCCCTCAACCCTAAACCTTAATCCCTCAACCCTCAAACCTAATCTCTTATCCCTAAACCCTAAACCCTAATCCCTCAACCCTAAACCCTAAACACTATCCCTATTCTTAAACCCTCAACCCTCGACACTATACCTTAAACCCAAATCCCTTATCCCTAAACCCTCAACTATAAACCCTAATCCGTCAACCCTAAACCTTCAAACCTAAACCCTATCCCTAATCCCTCTACCCTCAACACTCTACCTTAACCCTAATCCCTCGACCCTCAACCCTAATCCCTCAACTCTAACTGTTATGCCTAAAGCTTTAAACCTAAACCCTAATCCCTTATCCCTAAACTCTAAACCTTATCCCTAAACCCTCAACCCTAATCCCTAAACCCTAAATTCTATCCCTAAATCTTCAACCCTAAACCCTAATCCCTTATCCCAAAACTCTAAACCCTATCCCTAAACCCTCAACCCTAATCCCTAAACCCTAAACCCTAATCCCTTAATGTCCTAAACCGTAATCCCTTATCCCTAAACTCTAAACCCTATTCCTAAACCCTCAATCCTCAACCCTAAACCCTCAACCTTAAACCTTAATCCCTCAACCCTAATCCTTAATCCCTCAACCATCAACCCTAATCCCTTATCCCTAAACCCTAAACCCTAATCCCTGAACCCTAAATGCTAAACACTATCCCTATTCCTAAACCCTCAACCCTTGACACTATACCTTAAACTCTAAACCCTTATCCCTAAACCCCCAACCCTAAACCCTAATCCCTCAACCCTAAACCCTATCCCTAATCCATCTGCACTCAACACTCTACCTTAAGCCTAATACATCGACCCTCAACCCTAATCCCTCAACCCTAAATGCTATCCCTAAAGCGTAAACCCTAAATTCTAATTCCTCAAGGTCCTAAACCATAATCCCTTATCCCTAAACTCTAAACCCTATCCCTAAATCTTCAACCCTAAACACTATCCCTAAATCCTCAACCTTAAACCCTAATCCCTTATTGCTAAACTCTAAACCCTATCCCTAAACCCTCAACCTTAATCCTTAATCCCTCAATCCTAAACCTTAATCCCTCAACCCTCAACCCTAATCTCTTATCCCTAAACCCTAAACCCTAATCCCTCTACCCTAAATCCTAAATGTTATCCCTATTCCTAAACCCTCAATCCTCAACACTATACCTTAAACCCTAATCCCTTATCCCTAAATGCCCAACCCTAATCCCTCAACCCTAAAACTTCAACCCTAAACCTTATCCCTAATCTCTCTACCCTCAGCACTCTACCTTAACCCTAATCCCTCAACGCTCAACCCTAATCCCTCAACCCTAAACGCTATCCCTAAAGCCTAAAGCCTAAACCCTAATCCATCAAGGTCCTAAACCCTAATCCCTTATCCCTAAACTCTAAACCCTATCCCTAAACCCTCAACCCTAATCTCTCAACCCTAAATGCTATCCCTAAAGCCTCAACCCTAAAGCCTAATCCCTCAAGGTCCTAAACCCTAATACCTTATCCCTAAACTCTAAACGCTATCCCTAAACCCTCAACCCTAATCCCTCAACCCTAAACCCTAATCCCTCAAGGTTCTAAACCCTAATCCCTTATCCCTAAACTCTAAACCCTATCCCTAAACCCTCAACCCTCAACCTTAAACCTTAATCCCTCAACCCTAAACCTTAATCCCTCAACCCTCAACCCTAATCCCTTATCCCTAAACCCTAAACCCTAATCGCTCAACCCTAAACCCTAAACGCTATCCCTATTCCTAAGCCCTCAACCTTTGATACTATACCTTAAACCCTAATCTCTTATCCTTAAACCCTCAAACCTAAACCATAAACCGTAATCCCTCAACCCTAAACCTTCAATCCTAAACCTTATCCCTAATACCTCTACCCTCAAAAGTCTACCTTAACCCTAATCTGTCAACCCTAAACACTATCCGTAAAGAGTCAACCCTCAACCCTAATCCCTTAAGGTCCTAAACCCTAATCCCTTATCCCTAAACTCTAAACCCTATCCCTAAACCCTCATCCCTCAACCTTAAACCTTAATCCCTCAACCCTAAAACTTAATCCATCAACCCTCAACCCTAATCTCTTATCTGTCAACCCTAAACCTTAATCCTTCAACCCTAAACCTTAAACGCTATTCCTATTCCTAAACCCTCAACCCTTGACACTATACCTTAAACCCTAATCCCTTATCCCTAAACCATCAACCCTAAACCCTAGTCCCTCAACCTTAAACCTTAAACCCTAAACACTATCCCTAATCCCTCTACCCTCAACGCTCTACCTTAACCCTAATCCCTCGACCCTCAACCCTAAACGCTATCTATAAAGCTTCAACCCTAAGCCTTAATCCCTCAAGGTCCTAAACCCTAATCCCTTATGCCTAAAATCTAAACCCTATCCCTAAACCCTCAACCCTAAATGGTATCCGTAAATCCTCAACCCTAAACCCTAATCCCTTATCCCTAAAATCTAAACCCTATCCCTAAACCCTCAACTCCCATCCCTCAACCTCAAACCTTAATCCCTCAACCCTAAACCTTAATCCATCAACCCTTAACCCTAATCTCTTATCCCTAAACCCTAATCTCTCAACCCTAAACCCTAAAAGATATCCCTATTCCTAAGCCCTCAACCCTTGACACTATACCTTAAATCCTAATCCCTTATCCCTAAACCCTCAACCCTAAACCCTAATCCCTTAACCCTAAACCTTCAACCATAAACCCTATTGATGCAGTGTAGGGTGGATAATCTTGTAAATGTTCCAATGAAACAAATTTTCGAGGTTCAAAACATCAAATGATGGGTTTTTGCTCACTAACCCTCAATCTCCTAGTAGCCCTTCCTAACAACCTTTTTGACCATAACTTTTGGACAGGACATGATCATCAAAATGTAAGAACAAATTTAGATACCCTTTGGGACATTACTAAACATATATAGAAATGGAGTATGGGTCCTTTGTACGGAATGCCTCAAAAATTGATTGTCCTACTTCTTGGCTAGACTTAGGGTGGTCCAGCAATTCGTGTTTTTTGGTCATACCTTTCAACCCATAACTGATCTCCAAGAAATAAAACTAGATTCAAATACCCATTTGGATCTTATTTAACATATCACAAAATCAAGGTAGGTTATTTTGTATGGAAATGCTCAAATTTGGACTGTTCTCACTCAAATTAGGCCTACTAGGATTTTAGACCTGTTTTAGTAAAATGGACATAACATGGTCAAAAGAAAATGAAATTAATTGTAACAAAAAGAATTAGAAAGTAGATTCAATTATCTTTCCAAACATACCACATTTAGGTCATAGAAATGCCGTATAGATCCATACAAAGCTGTGAAACAGCTAAATAATGTTCAAAAAATGTAGAAAACATAGCACTTTTATTGATTTTTGTGCAAAACTTCAACCACACAACTTGTGTCAACCATTTATAGGTTAATACAACATGTTTCCATCAGTTTCTAACTACCTTTTTAAATTACACCTTTTAGTTTCTTTATTTACATGTGACTCTTCAAATTCCATAGTTTTGCAACTTTTGGCAATTTTTGACAACATTTTGTAAAAATGACACTTGACTCACCAAAACTCCTAATGACCTAACATGAACTCTAACACATCCAAAATGGTCATAAATGACCTTATTACAAACAAAAACATGACTCAATCACAAAAACCTAACACTTAACTCCCTTTTACATCATGAAGACTAGGTGCCCATGGACCATACTCCCAGGCAAAGAAAAGATTCAAGCTCTGCTTGAATAGAAGGTAGCAACTTGAGAATTAGGTCTAAAATCCCTTGCGTGATCTGCATGGACCCCTACATATGATCTTCTTTGAAACAGTGCCATAGTGGCTTCATCTTCACTTAAGGTTTCTTGAACATGTGGCATAGGTAGGTGAACTTGACAAAATGAACAACTGCTAAGAACTTGGAACAAAACAAATAACAACCTTGATTACCCTGCTTCTCACACTCTTTTGGTGACCTTCTCAACATAGTAACATCTGCCCCTTGCTTGCATTTGTCATCTCCAACCTGCAATTGCTTCCTTTCTTCATGATAGATTGCATACAGTGCCATATCACCTTGCTCTTCTTCAATGACTTGTTTCATTTTGAACTTAGGCTTCTCATCCCTCAAGTTTACCATCACAATCAAAGCATTTTGTCTCCTTTCTTTATCTCCCACCATTATGTCAACAAGTATGGATCCTTGATCAGTGCTACTGCCCCTTTCTAAAAGAAGTAAATCAGAATTAACCTTAGTACCTTTAGCATTACAATCACTGACATCTGCAACTCTCTTTTGCTACTCCACTTGTAATAGATGCTTGCCTAACCGTCCATCTTTCATTTGCAACTCAGTTTAGTCATAATGTTGCTCCATACCTTCATTTCCCTTCAAACATTGCTTGCTCAACTTTGTAATCTCTTTCTCAATAATCCTCTTGCCTTTAGCATCAAAATTTCTTTCATTTACAACCTTCCAAACAAGTGTATCATTTGTATTGGCACCATCTCCTTCTTTAGACACGTCACATCCTTCATTTTTCTTATCATAGGCTATTGTATATGACAGACCAACCCCTAGAACAAAAGCTAAATAATGACTAACACCTTTCCTTGGAAGCAAAAAGTCAAAAAATTTATCAACCATTATGTCTACATGATCCTTCAAGACATCCTAAACTTTCCAAGGCAACTCTTCAATGCTTGTTAATGTCAAAATAGTCCTAGGTTTGCTTACCATTGCATTACTTACCTCTTCCTCTATCTCAGATGGATTTTCCTCTTCCACCATCAACAGAGATTCCCAAATGTCTTTCTTCTCTTTTGCTAACCTCTCTTGCCTTCTTCTTTTCTGAATACTCTTCTTGATAGGCTATTTGAGCCTCTTTATTATTGGAAATTGCCAACTATTTTCTTGTTTTGCTCTCTCAAGAAGCTGTTGCATTATAAGTTCCATTCTTTTTTCCATTTCTTCTTGAATTTCTTTCATCTGCTCCAAGGCTTGCCTCAAATTTGCTATTTCTTGCTCCATATCAATTTGGTTTACCTTCTCCTCCTTCTTCTTTACTTGTTTCTTGCTTGGTACCTCCTTTCTCTGCAAGTCTCCATGAACTATTTTCATCAACATGTCCATTCTTTTTTTCTCAAACATGTCTCTTTCACCTTGCTTCTTCTTGTCTTCGTGATACCTCACCTCAGGCCCCTTTCTTTTCCCTCACTACCTAGTCTTTTGGCATCCAGGTTCTTCCTTCAAACTCCAAAAAGACAATATACAAAATCCAAAAACTTCCTTGCCCAGATCTTTGGTGGATAATCTTGCAAATGTTCTAATGAAACAAATTTTCAAGGTTCAAAACATCAAATGATGGGTTTTTGCTCACTAACCCTCAATCTCCTAGTAGCCCTTCCTAACAACTTTTTTCACCATAACTTTCAGAGAAAACATGATCATGAAAATGGGGTATGGATCCTTTGTATAGAATGCCTCAAAAACTGACTGTCCTACTTCTTGGCTAGACTTAAGGTGGTGCAGCAATTCATGTTTTTTGGTCATAACTTTCAACCCAAAACTGATCTCTAAGAAAGAAAACTAGATTCAAATACCCATTTGTCTATTATTTAACATATCTTAAAATCAAGGTAGGTTATTTTTCACAGAAATGCTCAAATTTGGACTGTTCTCACTCAAATTAGGCCTACTAGGGTTTCAGACCTATTTTAGTAAAATGAACATAACTTACTCAAAACACAATGAAATTGAGTGCAAGAAAAAGAAGTAGAAAGTAGATTCAATTATATTTCCAACCATTCTACATTCAGGTCATACAAATATTGTACAGATCCATACCAAGCTGTCAAACAGCTAAATAATGTTTAGAAAATGTAGAAAACAGAGCACTTTTATTAATTTTTGTGCAAAAATTCAACCACACAACTTGTGTTGACCATTTTCAAGTTAATACAACATGTTTCCATTAGTTTCTAACTACCTTTTCAACTTACACCTTTTAGTTTCTTCATTTACAACATGTGACTCTTCAAATTCCACAGTTTTGCAACTTTTGGCAATTTTTGACAACATTTTACAAAAATGACACTTGACTCACCAAAACACCTAATTACCTAACATGAACTGTAACACATCTAAAATGGTCTTAAATGACCTTATTCCAAGAAAACACATGATTCAATCAAAAAAACCTAACACTTAACCCCCTTTTACATCATGAAGACTAGGTGGCCTTGCACCACCTATCCCTAAACAATCTACCCTCAACACTCTACCTTAACCCTAATCCCTCAATCCTCAACCCTAAATGCTATCTATAAATCCTCAAGGTCCTAAATCCTAATCCCTTATCCCTAAACTCTAAACCCTATCCCTAAACACTCAACCCTCAACCCTCAACCTTAAACCTTAGTCCCTCAACCCTACACCTCAATCCCTCAACCCTCAAACCTAATCTCTTATCCCTAAACCCTAAACCCTAATCCCTCAACCCTAAACCCTAAACTCTATCCCTATACCTAAACTCTCAATCCTCGACACTATACCTTAAACCCTACTCCCTTATCCCTAAACCCTCAACCCTAAACCCTAATCCCTCAACCCTAAACCTTTAACCCTAAACACTATCCCTAATCCCTCTACCCTCAACACTCTACCTTAACCCTAATCCCTTGACCCTCAACCCTAATCCCTCAACCCTAAACCCTAATCCCTAAAGATCCTAAGCCCTAATCCCTTATTCCTAAACTCTAAACCATATCCCTAAACCCTCAACACTAATCCCTCAACCCTAAACGCTATCCCTAAAGCCTCAACCCTAAACCCTAATCCCTTATCCCTAAACTCTAAACACTATCCCTAAACCCTCAACCCTAAATGCTATCTGCAAAGCCTCAATCCTAAACCCTAATCCCTCAAGGTCCTAAACCCTAATCCCTTATCCCTAAACTCTAAACCCTCAACACTCAACCCTCAACCTTAAACCTTAATCCCTTGAACCCTAAACCTTAATCCCTCAACCGTCAACCCTAATCCCTTATCCCTCAACCCTATCCCTATTCCCAAACCCTCAGCCCTCAACACTATACTTGAAACCCTAATCTTGTATCCCTAAACACTCAACCCTAAACCCTAATCCCTCAACCCTAAACCTTCAACCCTAAACCCTATCCCTAATCCCTCTACCCTCAACACTCTACCTTAACCCTAATCCCTCAATGCTAAATCCTATCCCTAAAGCCTCAACCCTAAACCCTAATACCTTAAGGTCCTAAATCCTAATCCTTTATCCCTAAACTCTAAACCCTATACCTAAACCCTCAACCCTAAACGTTATACCTAAAGCCTCAACCCCAAACCCTAATACCTCAAGGTTCTCAACCCTAATCCCTTATCAATAAACTCTTAACCCTATCCATAAACCCTCAACCCTAAACCCTAAACGATAATCCCTAAACCCTAAACCCTAAGCGCTATCCCTATTCCTAAACCCTCAACCCTCTACACTATTCCCTAAACCCTAATCCCTTATCCTTAAACCCTCAACCCTAAACCCTAATCCCTCAACCCTAAACCTTCAACCCTAAACCCTATCCTTGATCCCTCTACCCTCAACACTCTACCTTAACCCTAATCCCTCAACCCTCAACCCTAATCCCTAAACCCAAACACTATCCCTAAAGCCTCAACCCTAAACCCTAATCCCTTATCCCTAAACTCTAAATTCTATCCCTATACCCTCAACTCTAATCCCTCAACCCTAAACGCTATCCCTAAAGCCTCAACCCTAAACCCTAATCCCTCAAGGTCCTAAACCCTAATCCTTTATCCCTAAACTCTAAACCCTATCCCTAAACCCTTAACCCTAATCCCTCAACCTTAAATGCTATCCGTAAAGCCTCAACCCTAAACCCTAATCCCTTAATGTCCTAAACCCTAATCCCTTATCCCTAAACTCTAAACCCTATCCCTAAACCCTAAAACCTCAACCCTCAACCTTAAACCTTAATCCCTCAACCCTAAACCTTAATCCCTCAACCTTGAACCCTAATCCCATATCCCTGAACCCTAATCCCATATCCCTAAACCCTAATCCCTCAACCTTAAACCCTAAACGTTATCCCTATTCCTAAACCCTAATCCCTTATCCCTAAACCCTCAACCCTAAACCCTAATCACTCAACCCTAAACCTTTAACCCTAAACCCTATCCCTAATCCCTCTACCCTCAATAGTCTACCTTAACCATAATCCCTTGACCCTCAACCCTAATACCTAAACCCTAAATGCTATCCCTAAAGCCTCAACCCTAAACACTAATCCCTCAAGGTCCTAAACCATAATTGCTTATCCCTAAACTCTAAACCCTATCCCTAAACCCTCAAACCTAAATACTATCCCTAAACCCTCAACCCTAATCCCTCAACACTAAACCCTAATCACTCAAGGTCCTAAACCCTAATCCCATATCACGAAACTCTAAACCCTCTCCCTAAACCCTAAACCCTCAACCCGCAACCTTAAACCTTAATCCCTCAACACTAAACCTTAATCCATCAACCATCAACCCTAATCCCTTATCTCTAAACCCTAAACCCTAATCCTTCAACCCTAAACCTTAAACGCTATCCCTATTCCTAAACCCTTAACCCTTGACAGTCTACCTTAAACCCTAATCCCTTATTGCTAAACCCTCAACCCTAAACCCTATACTGAATCCCTCTACCCTCAAAACTCTACCTTAACCCTAATCCCTCAACCCTCAACCCTAATCCCTCAATCCTAAATGCTATCCCTAAAGCCTCAACCCTAAACCCTAATGCCTCAACCCTAAACCATAATGCCTCAAGGTTCTAAATCCTAATCTGTTATCCCTAAACTCTAAACCCTATCCCTAAACTCTCAACCCTAATCCCTCAACCCTAAACCCTAATCTCTCAAGGTCCTAAACCCTAATCCCTTATCCCTAAACTCTAAACCCTCAACCCTCAACCTTAAACCTTAATTTGTCAACCCTAAACCTTAAACCCTTAACCCTCAACCCTAATCTCTTATCCCTAAACCCTAATCCCTCAACCCTAAACCCTAAACACTATCCCTATTCCTCAACCCTTAACCCTTGACATTATACCTTAAACTCTAATCCCTTATCCCTAAACCCTAATCCATCAACCCTAAACTTTCAACCCTAAACCCTATCCCTAATCCCTCTACCCTCAACACTCTACCTTAACCATCATCTCTCGACCCTCAACCCCAAACACTATACCTATAGCCTCAACTCTAAACCCTTACCCCTGAAGGTCCTAAACCCTAATCCCCTATCCCTATAGTTTAAACCCTATCCCTAAACCCTAACCCCTAATCCCTCAACCCTAAATTCTATCCCTAAAGGCTCAACCCTAAACCCTAATCCCTCAAGGTCCTAAATGCTAATCCGTTATCCCCAAACTCTAAACCCTATCCCTAAACCCTCAACCCTAAATGGTATCTATAAAGCCTCAACCCTAAACCCTAATCCCTCAAGGTCCTAAACCCTAATCCCTTATGACTAAACTCTAAACCCTATCCCTAAACCCTCAACCCTCAACACTCAACCTTAAACCTTAATCCCTCAACCCTAAACCTTAATCCCTCAACGCTTAACCCTAATCCCTTATCCCTAAACCCTAAACCCTAATCCCTCAACCCTAAACCCTAAATGCTATCCCTATTCCTAAACCCTTAATCCTTGACACTATACCTTAAACCATTATCCCTTATCCCTAAACCCTAATCCCATAACCCTAAAGCTTCAACCCTAAACCCTATCCCTAATCTCTCTACCCTCAACACTCTACCTTAACTCTAATCCCTCAATCCTCAACCCTAATTCCTCAACCCTAAATGCTATCCCTAAAGCCTCAACACTAAACCCTAATCCCTCAAGGTCCTAAACCCTAATCCCTTATCCTTAAACTCTAAACTCTAAACCCTATCCCTAAACCTTCAACCATAATCTCTCAACCCTAAATGCTATCCCTAAAGCCTCAACTCTAAACCTTAATACCTAAAGGTCCTAAACCCTAATCACTTATCCCTAAACTCTAAACCCTATCCCTAAACACTCAACCCTAATCCCTAAACCCTAAATGCTATCCATAAAGTCTTAACTCTAAACTGTAATCCCTCAAGGTCCTAAACCCTAATCCCTTATCCCTAAACTCTAAACCCTATCCCTAAACTGTGAACCCTCAACCTTAAACCTTAATCCCTCAACCCTAAACCTTAATCCCTCAACCCTCAACCCTAATCCCTTATCCCTAAACCCTAATCCCTCAACCCTAAACCCTAAACACTATCCATATTCATAAACCCTCAACCCTCGACACTATATGTTAAACCCTAATCCCTTATCCCTAAACCCTCAACCCTAAACCTTAATCCCTCAACCCTAAACCTTCAATCCTAAACCCTATCCCTAATCCCTCTACCCTCAATACTCTACCTTAACCCTAATCCCTCGACCCTCAACCCTAATCCCTCAACCCTAAACACTATCCCTAAAGATTCAACCCTAAACCCTAATCCCTCAAGGTCCTAAACCCTAATCCCTTATCCCTAAAATCTAAACCCTATCCCTAAACCCTCAAACATAATCCCTCAACCCTAAATGATAACCCTAAAGTGTCAACCCTAAACCCTAATCCGTCAAGGTCCTAAACACTAATGCCTTATCCCTAAACTCTAAACCCTATCCCTAAACCCTAAACCCTCAACCCTCAAGCTTAAACCTTAATCCCTTAACTCTAAACCTTAATCCCTCAACCCTCAACCCTAATCTCTTATCCCTAAACCCTAAACCCTAATCCCTCAACCCTAAACCCTAAATGCTATCCCTATTCCTAAACCCTCAACCCTCGACACTATACCTTAAACCCTAATCCCTTATCCCTAAACCCTCAACCCTAAACCTTCAACCCTAAACCCTATCCCGAATCCCTCTACCCTCAACACTCTACCTTTACCCTAATCCCTTGACCCTCAACCCTAATTCCTCAACTCCAAAAGCTATCCCTAAAGCCTCAACCCTAAACCCTAATCCCTCAAGGTCCTAAACCCTAATCCCTTATCCCTAAACTCTAAGCCTTATCCCTAAACCCTCAACCCTAATCCCCTAACCCTAAATGCTATCCCTAAAGCCTCAACCCTAAACCCTAATCCCTCAAGGTCCTAAACCTTAATCCCTTATCTGTAAACACTAAACCTTATCCCTAAACCCTCAACCCTAATCCCTCAACCCTAAACCCTAATCCCTCAAGGTTCTAAACCATAATCCCTTATCCCTAAACTCTAAATCCTATCCCTAAACCCTCAACCCTCAATCTGAATCCTTAATCCCTCAACCCTAAACCTTAATCCCTCAACCCTCAACCCTAGTCTCTTATCCCTAAACCCCAAACCCTAATGCTATTGGAAACAAGGCAGATAACTGAGAGGAGGGGTGAATCAATTATCTCTATTATCTTACTTTCTTTTCCTCTTTTATAATTTGTGTAGCATCAAAACATATAAGGATATATAATCATGAGAACATAAATAAAATCAACACACATAACACAAGAATTTTTACATGGAAAACCCTTTTAATTGAAAAACCACAGGGTGACTAACCCAAGAATGTATTCTCTATTAAAAGAATAAGAAGTACAAAATGGCACTTGCCAATTAGGGCTCACTACCCGAGCACACTGCTCACAAGAGTCACACTGCCTCAAGAGACTCACTGTCTACAGAACTTACTAAAGGTAACCAGGTGTTTAAACTGATGAGAGGCATCTACAAATGCTAGAGTTTAGTTCTGGTTAGGCACAATATACTAATCTGATGCACTTCATTCTTCCTCTGCTCTAGTGCTGCTGCTCTGTCACATACCGGACTTGTATTGCTGCTTCCACACTTATCTCTACCTTTCTTCGCACTTTTATTTTATCATTTATGTACACACACACCTTCATACTGGAATCCATCTAGTATATATATCCGCACCAAGGATATCAACAACTTTCTAGTCAGCAACTAGAATACTCAAGATATTTACAAATTACTAATCTGTCAGCTGAATCCATGCTTGATTTGTGATGCGTATCAAAAACATAGGTATTGAAGTCATCAATCATGTTGGACAACAATGTATGATCCCTCAAATAGCTTGATCAACATCAATTACTCATCCGAATTGAAGTTTGATACTCTGCCAGTCAGTTCTTCCTTAGTCTGCTCTGCCTGTCTGGAACCCAACACTCAGATGCTCATATCTTTTCCATGTTTTATCACCAGAGGCTAAATCTCTAGAATATAATAGTCATGATACTCCTCTTGACTTGTCCAAGTCTGCAACTTGCTGAGTTACACCATCTGAGAGATCCAGACCTTGTTGCATACTCTGTTCTTGTTCACCAGACCAAAACAATCTTCAATTTGACTTCTAGTATAGGCATACTATGTGCTGTGGATGTGTGGGATAGACTTTGTTGCCATCAATGACAACACTCATGAAGCCACATAGTATCTTTTGCCAACAATCTCCCCCTTTGGCATTGATGACAACACTTAGTGAAAAATGACTAAGTGTCGCAGCAAACTCCCTCTTGGCTAATGCTCTGTCTTATGCACTATTTTACCGGAGCTCCCCCTTAGCTGGATTCCACAATTTTCACTACTCCTCACTCCCCCATTGACATCAATGGAAAAGGGTGGAATTTGCACACCAAAATTTGCAAAAATTAACCTATACATGATCACATAAGTATATATACATATTATACTTACATATACTTAAGTACATCAGCAAAAGTGTCCTTCAACTGTACAAACTCTATGGCCCAACTCTATTTCATCCTATCCAAAATGGAGATGTGACCACTAAAAAAAATGCATATGCTTCTGCCCTTCTTAGATCTATCGGATCACTGGTCCGGGCTGTGGTCTGAGCATCTGTCAAGGCCTCATGCATTGCCTCTAGCTTAGGAATAATTATCCCTCCGAGTTCACTCATCCTGTTTATTATATTCTTCTTTTCTTTGTCCAGCCTCTTTATTTCATTTATAATGACAATGGCTTGGCATTCTTGATTCATTAAGAATGTAGTGAGCGGATCAAAATTCTGAGATAAACTTGACAGTTTACCTTCTTTCTCTTTCATCTTCTTTTCAATATCCTTTATCACTTTGGGCCAAGATAGACAAAATTTGTACATGTCCCCACCATCTTTAAGAGCATTTTCAAGGCTCTTTATCCCAATATCTAGGGTCCTCCTATCATTAGTAATGAGTCCATGTACTTTAGTGAATCTTTTTTCCCAAAAACTCCTTCTGGACCTTTGCTTCTGTTGATTTCTCTAAAGATTCAAAGTGAGTGCTAACAAAGTTTACCAAAGATTTCAAGTTATCAGATAGAGAGGCTGAAGGATCCTTTTGAAAAGATGGCATGTTCTTCTCCAGCATCCCAGATGTAATCTCTCATAGCTCACAGTCTTCCATGTGAAATTTTAGAAGTTTTTCTTTTGCTTTGGCTTGAGCAAAAGATGCTATTTTCATTATCTGGACTGGAGAGAGGGAATCAAAATTTAGTGGTCCTTGGAATAGTTTAGGTTCATCTATCTCCATCATTTCTTTGCTTAAGAAGTTCTTTACTACCTCTGCAGTGTCTCTTGCCGGTGACTAAGTCTTCTTTTCTTTTGGGATCTCAGAACTGTCATCAGAGATCTTCTTTGTTTGTTCTTCTTCTTTTCCCTTTACCTTCTCTTCTTGACTCACTTTCTCCTCTTTTCTTCCTTCTCCTTCATCTCTTGAATCTGGAATGTTTGCAGTGGGATCCGAAGGAGAGATGTTAACCACTTCATGAACTTCTTCTTCCAGAATAGAGGAATCCAAGTCCTTAGACTTCTCTTCATCTATCTCTTTTGACCCTTCTACTTTTTTGTCAGAAGATTCTTCATTTGATGCATTTAATCCTTCAACATCCATGGTAGAAGGTTCTTCATCTGTTTCCTCTATAACAGGAAGATTGAATCTTTTGAAGGGATTCCAGAGGATGTCTTCTATTTCTCTTGCTACTTGATTAGTTTC
This sequence comes from Cunninghamia lanceolata, assembly GCA_027924645.1. NCBI lineage: Eukaryota > Viridiplantae > Streptophyta > Pinopsida > Cupressales > Cupressaceae > Cunninghamia > Cunninghamia lanceolata. Next base: position 4,341,199 of record BSBN01001583.1, read on the forward strand.
TCCAAGAATAGGTTTGTTCATTCTTGCTTTGCTCCAGAATTCAACCTTACAGTCCTTAAAGATCATGTCCATTTGCTTTGGAGTAATAGAAGGATAGAGCTGAATTGCAATTTGTTCTCAGATCTCTAAGTCTTTTGTCTTTACATTCTCTTTTCTAAGTTCAAGTACCTACTTTAGACTTTTGGGAATTAATGAAATAATTTTAATGAATGCTTTATTATAAATATTCAGGTACTTGATTATAGCTTCTTCCAGAATCCTCTTCTCAGTATCACTATATTCATCATAGAATTCTGTTACTGGTTGTAGGTTCCCATCCACAGTGACTGCCTTGATGATATCATCAATGGAAAGAGTGGTCTGTTCAACAAATTCTTCTACCTCTTCTTCTTTGTTTTTACTGACAGAGAATTCCCCGGATGTTTTCTTCTTCTTCTTCATTTTCTTAATTTCCTCATCAGACTCTATTTCTTCATCATCCTTGTGACTTGTGTAAGACCTTGTGGCTTTTGTTTTCATTCTCTTTTCTCCCTTTCTAGATTTCTTGACTTCCAGTTTGCCAGCTCTTGAGCTCTTAGCAGTGGTAGGTGTAGAGCTCTTGGAGGATCTAGTCCAGGAGGGGGCTTGTACCAGAACACTTCCTTTTTCTACTTCTTGCTTCTCTTTCTTAGCTCTTTCAACTTTCTCTCTATTTGCATCTACTACCTCTTTTGATATGCCAAATCTTTTAGCAATTTCCTCGACTTCCCTTCTAACTTTCCTCTTTATCTCCGGTTGTCTTAGTTCAACATGTATTTTTACACTTAGTTCTTGAAAGGTTCCAAACCTTTCTGCCTCAGGGTCCTTAGGCTAGCTCAACAGGTGTTGAATATGTAGCTCCAAGATTTTTTCATCGACCTTGTATCCCATTGGCATTATCTAAACTATTCTGGGCTCAACTGCCTCCATTAGGCATTGATCAGTATCTACCATAAAACGCACTATATCATTGTATTTCTCAACTATGGATTGAGGTATCCTCTCTCTAGCTTGCATCATGCTTTGGAAGTTCTTAAAGTAACCCCAGAGTGGTGTGCTTTGAGCTTTAGCATCACCAAGTCCATACAAATAGTCTCTAATCTGTATTGCAATCGGTTTGTCATTTTTCCAAACCCAACCACTTGATATGGGCAGCTCATTCATGTAGTAGAAGAATAGACACAGTATTAAACAACCATAATTGAAGGAGTTCTTATCCTTCTTGATCTTCTGCAAGTTTTCTAGTAGTTGGTTTAAAAGAAGATCACATTGGTAATAATCTACATTTTCCTTCAACATCTGATATGCTGCATATATTGCAGTCCTAGACACAAAATTCTCCCTGCTAGAATGATAGATCTTATACCCAATTATCATAAAGGAAAATTTGACATCTAGATCTGTGATGTCATCTATGGTCATTGCTCTCTTGTCAAACTTAGATCTGGTAGCTTCAGTTACTATTTAGTTCTTGACAGATTTGAGTCTAGGTAATCCACCGGAAGAGTGCAGTCCAGTTACTTCCCTAATTACATCTTTTGTTATCTTGAAGTGCTTCATCAACCACATGAAATTATCATGTATTCTTCTAAGTACATACCAGTCCCAATCATCTTCTACAAAATGGGGAAAGTGGATGCAATGTCTAAAGTGCTTATCTCGGAGGGCCTTGTATTGAGGTTTGAGTTCAAAACTTTCATCTATTAACTGTTTATGATAGATGTCCATCAACTTAGATTCTCCAAATTCCTCAATGTTGGTGTGGATGTATATCCTAACATCTTCTATGTGCAATACCCCATGCAAAATGTTAGAAAAGGCGCCTAAAGGATCAACTTCTAGGGATTTGTAGGGGTGTTTCTTGAATTTTAGGCGCAGCCTATCAGTGATCTTGACAACCATTGGAGTAGCCATTTTGCAAAAGATTCAGAGAGAGATTTTTAGAATGGAAGTACCTTTTTATGCTTTAGGGTTCAAAATAAGAGCCAGAACAAATCGCTGGTTGAATTGGATTTTGTAGTTGATCTTTGAGGAGTTGTAGAAACTTGATGTAGAGCTCTTCTTTTCTTCTTCTCGAATGTAAATGTGTAAATGATGAGTGAAAGAACCCTTTTATTCTTGACCAAACCCTAATTTCCTTTTACAATAAATGCACAACTTAAGTTATCCGGTTGCCCTGTTCTGAGAAAGATCTTTTCGAATCACAGTGTTGCACTTAGAATCATTTTCAATGAGAATTGACAATGTATCTTCTTTTCTCCAATCATGCCATGGATCCGCAGATCAAAGTATTTCAATTTTGAATCATACCAAATCTGTCTGTAAAAATCCTGCTTTACCAGATGGCTATCAAACTAGATCAATCTTGGATGATTAAAATCTTGTAAAACTCCATGTGGATCTTTCATATTTTTACCGAGGGTTATTTAGATATTTTTCTGAGAACCCTTTAATCCACAACATTCCATGTGCCAAATTTAGGTACGAATTGACTAGATAGGGGAATTTATTTTTATTTGTGACTCCCCCTGAACCAGAGCTCATCTATTTAGTTTCTGGAAGGAATATCAGCACTAGATTCTGGTGCGGATCCATCCCCAACATTTTTTCTACTCTTCTTCACCTAAATCTTGTTCATCTCCCTTTGAACTTCATCTGCATTCACTTTGCCTTTTCCCTTATCTTGTTTTTGATTATGATGTACTAGAGCCTTTTTATCCTGATTTTTACTTCTGTAAAAATTGGCAATATGACCAGATCTATTGCAATTGTAACAAACAACATTTCTTTGTATATTTGACTGATATCCTCTTAATCTGAATTGATTAGCCATATGTCCCATTCTATTTCATGCAAAGCATCTACCATTGAATGAATTGTTTATTTGCATATTTTTGCATTCATGAGATTTGTGACCATACCTTTTGCAGTTGAAACATTGTCTGAAGAAGGATGGATTAGTCTGATTCATTCTCCTTCTGCACTAAGTTGCTTTATGACCGAAGTTGTTGCAATTGAAGTAGTATCTATTGAAGGATGGATATCTTTGAGCATTTGGTTGCCTTACTGGAGGACTTCTAGGCCTGTTTCTCTAATTTCTTGATCCAAAGTTCTTCTAACCAGATCTAGAGCTTTCATCTTTATCATATCCCAAACCACTCTTATCATCTACCCTCTTTTGGCTTTCAAGAAGAACTTCAAGTTGGGCTGAGCTTATCCTGAATTTCTCTTTGTATTCATTTTCTATTTGAAGATCTTGTTTAAGACTGTCTATCTAATTCTCAAGTTGTTCTTCATTATCTCTAGCTTCTTCAAGATCAGATTCAAGATGCCTGATTATTATGTCCATTTTGTGGCAGTCCTCTGTTTTCTCCTTAAGGGATTATTTTAGATTATCTTCAATTTTCCTTTTCTCTTCAATTTCTTGGGTGAATCTCATAACCCCTGATTCCATCTCATGCCTTACCATAATGACCTCTTTAGATAGCTTCTCACATAGCTTTTTTTTCTTATTCAGATCTTCATTAGTATCATTGGCTTCACTCTAACTTGCTAATTTTTGAAGTAGTTCCTTTCTCTTTTTCATAGAGATACTCAATTTTTATTTTAGCTCATTTATGAAATCATCAGCTTGTTTGAGTCCTTCTCTTAAGTTATTAATTTCAGAGTGAGATTGCTCAACATCCTTTAGGGTAGATTGAAGTTTTTCCTTCATACCATACATATCCATTGAGATTCCCAGATCTTCCTCAAGCTGTTAGGCTCTGTTTAGAGGAACTTAGCTCTAATACCAATTGTTGGAAACAAGGTAGATAACTGAGAGGGGAGGGTGAATTAGTTATCTTTATTATCTTACTTTCTTTTCCTCTTTTATAATTTGTGTAGCATCAAAACATATAAGCATATATAGTCATGAGAATTGAAATAAAATCAACACACATAACACAAGGATTTTTACATGGAAAACCTTGTTAAGGGAAAAACCATGGGGTGACTAACCCAAGATTGTATTCTTTATTAAAAGAATAAGAAGTACAAAATGGTACTTGCCAATTAGGGCTCACTGCCCGAGCACACTGCTCACAAGAGGCACACTACCTAAGGAACTTACTGAAGGTAACTAGTTGTTTGAACTGATGAGAGGCATCTACAAATGCTAGAGTTCAGTTCCAGTTAGGCACAATATACTAATCTGATGCACTTCATTCTTCATCTACTCTAGTGTTGCTACTCTGTCACATAACGGACTTGTATTACTACTTCCACACTTATCTCTACCTTTCTTCGCACTTTATTTTATCATTTCTGTACACACACACCTTCATACTAGAATCCATATGGTATATATATCCGTACCAAGGATTTTAACAACTTTCTAGTCAGCAACCAGAATACTCAAGATATTTACAAATTATTGATCTATCCACTGAATCCATGCTTGATTTGTGATGCGTATCAAAAACATAGGTATTGAAGTCATCGATCATGTCAGCCAACAATGTATGATCCCTAAAATATCTTGATCAACATCAATTACTCATCTGGATTGAAGTTTGATACTCTACCGATCAGTTCTTCCTCAGTCTACTCTGCCTGTCTTGAACCCAACACTCAGATGCTCATATCTTTTCCATGTTTTATCATCAGAGGCTAAATCTTTGGAATATAATAGTCATGATACTCCTCTTAACTTGTCCAAGTCTGCAACTTGTTGAGTTACACCATCTGAGAGATCTGGACCTAATTGTCAGACCTTGTTGCATACTCTATTCTTGTTCAGCAAACCAAAATAATCTTCAATCTGACTTTCGGTATAGGCATACTATGTGCTGCGGATGTGTGGGATAGACTTTGTTGCCATCAATGACAACACTCATGAAGCCACACAGTGTCTCTTTCCAACAAATCCCTCAACCCTAAACTCTAAATGCTATCCCTATTCCTAAACCCTCAACCCTTGACACTATACCTTAAACCCTAATCCCTTATCCCTAAACTCTCAACCCTAAACCCTAATCCCTCAACCCTAAAACTTCAACCCTAAACCCTATCCCTAATCCCTCTACCCTCAACACTCTACCTTAACCCTAATTCCTCGACGCTCAACCCTAATCCCTCAACCCTAAATGCTATCCCTAAAGCCTCAACCCTAAATCCTAATCCCTCAAGGTCCTAAACCCTAATCTCTTATCCCTAAACTCTTAGCCCTGTCCCTAAACCCTCAACCCTAAATGCTATCCCTAAAGCCTCAACCCTAAACCTTAATCCCTCAAGGTCCTAAACCCTAATCCCTTATCCCTAAACTGTCAACCCTCAACCCTCAAACTTAAGCCTTAATCCATTAACCCTAAACCTTAATCCCTCAACCCTAAACTATAAACCCTAATCCCTCAACTCTAAACCTTAAATTCTATTCCTATTCCTAAACCCTCAACCCTTGACACTATACCTTAAACCCTAATCCCTTATCCCTAATCCCTCAACCTTAATCCATCAACCCTAAACCTTCAATATACATACATACATATAAACATGCATACATATATACATACATACAAGCATGCATACATACATACAATCATACATACATACATACATACATACATACATACAAGCATACATATATAGATACATACATACATATAAGTATACATACATATATATAGGCATACATACATACATCAATACATACATACATATAGGCATACATACATACAAACATACATACATACATACATACAATATACATACATACATGCTTAATAACCTTGAACATAAAACATACCAAGGGAGACATAACACAAGCATGCTATAATGTGCTCGCGTTATGTCAAACATGACAAACATTGGGTAAACTTTTGTAAAAAGGGAAAAAATGTAAAACAAAACATAATGCGAGCGCATAATGCGCTCGCATTATATTTTACTTTGGGAATCCCAAGCCTTAGGCTTGGGATTTGCTTTGGATTTCAAACCCAAAGGCTTGGAGTGCCTTCCCAACATCCAAAGACGTGTTTTTGCATATTCTACAAGATTTCACATTATTTTATTTGTGCTCACCCTCAGATTTGCACGTGTTTCAAGGTTGAACAAATCGAACGCCTGGGTAATGTTAGGCTTTCTCTTAGCTATTTAACGATGTAATTTTTTTCACATTTTGACAATGTTAAGCCTTTCATCTTTAATTTCTTTTGTTTGTGTGTCTGTTTTTGGGCAAAAACCAGTGTTTGGTCTTTTTTTCATTGTAAATTATCCATTCATTGAACTTTTTTAAAAAATACATTTTTAGAAACTAGACTCCATTCTACACATATTAAAAAAATGATTTTTAATTAGTTTTCAAAATTTATAGGGGTAGCACGGCCAAAATTCTATTTTTCAGGATGTGTCCACTTTGAAAATTAGTAAAAAATAAAAAAATCATTAAAGAATTATTAGAAAAATTAGGCATAAACTACATGTTGTTAGCTAAGTTCTCACTGAAGAAATTTTAAAAATACCAAAGGAAAGTTAACCTTTTGAGGGAGCCACAAAACATGCTATGTCATCTTTTTTTGATAGAAACAACACCAATTTCTGTGGCTCCCTCTTTTCAACCCCTTAATCTATACCATTTTAAAAAAAACTTAGTAGTTTAGAAAGTAGATTCAGAGCACTACGAACATTGTTTTTGTTGCATCTTAAAATTTTGAGTGTAACTATGCTCAATTTCTTATCCAAGGCCAGCATTTCTTGATTTTAGAAAAAAAAAAAAAAAAGTGGCCACTTAAGACATCTTTTTGGCCCCCCATCTTCTTGCACTTACCCATGATTCAATAATGATTATGTGGCATTGTGGTGAATTAATAAAACTTGAACCAATTGATATCTTAAATGTGAGCATCACTTATAACCTTTATACATCTAAGACAATGTAGTTTCCTTAAAGAAAGTTTGGAATTTTTAGTAAATAATTTTAGAAGGATGTTTTACATCCATGGATCTAATATTAGGTTGTGTCTTTCTAATTCGGTCTTGATGAATGTTTTAGTTCAAAACATTGCTACGAGTTTATGAAATAAAATTATTGCATTATATCAAACTAAGTGTCTTGTCACTAGTAGAAAAACAAAAATAAATGACTAAAAAAACTACCAAAAATTGGTCATGTGATCAGTAGTTTAGTCACGTGACCATTGGTAGTTTATTGCCGGTCATTTATCTCATGACCAAATTTATGACCAAAAAAAATTTATTCATTAATTTGGTAGTATATTTAGTCATAAATTTGGTAGTATATTTAGTCATCATAGTCACATGACCATTGGTAGTTTAATGCCAGTCAATTATCTCGCAACCAAATTTATGACTAAATAGATTTTAGTTATTAATTTAGTCATTTATTTGGTAGTATATTTAGTCATCAATTTGGTAGTACGTATATTTAGTCATTTATTTAGTCATTGATTGTTGTTAACTGGTCATTTATTTAGTCATGGTAGTCATTTTTATTTACTGGTTTCCATTAATTCGTAGTAAATTTAGTCATGATATGAATAATTTATTAAATACCATAAATTTTATAATGCAGAAAAAACATATTATTAAATTTGAATTTAAAACATTAAGGAAATAAATTTGGAAAACTATATATTTTATGATGCTTCCAAGTAAAGATTGATAAATTTGAGCCTACGCTTTCTATTTGAGAATTGACCAATAAGAAAATGAAACAAGACAAAGCAAATTGGCAATAAATATTTTTTTTTATTGGAACAATGAAGGAAAAAAAATTTAAATAATAAAAAAGCAGCACAAGGCTGCGATAACTAGAAAAAACCAGTTCAACTATGTCATGTACAGTAAACTACAAGGACTGGCTAAAGAAAAAATTAGTTCAATAGACACATTAGATACAATAGCAAAACAATGGAAAGGCATGTCGGACCGATGAATCCCTTCACATCTTTTGACACTTAGAAAAGAGATGTTGCTACTGAGCATTCCACGAGACATCATTTCTTTTGGCATTATGTTAACCAGTTTAGGTGCATTGCCTGCAACCTTGGTGCATTCCATATTCTCCTTCACACAAGCCATTGAGGTGTTAAAAATCTAAAACTAAAAATTATGGCAACATGAATAACTTGCCAAGGCAATTAACAATAATAACAAGTACCAAAGTTGCAGCATATTTTTTGAACAAGCAAGATTCAAAAAATATAAACAACAAAATCTAAAATGAAATCATGTTAACATTTCAAATTCAGTAACACAGTCATGAATACACTTGCATGTCCATAATATTGTAAAATTGTAAATATCTTTTTTACTACTTATCCACTATAAAGTTATCAAAATAATAGGAAAGGATGGTTTGTCCACAAATTCATCTCCATTTAAAAATTTGCTAATGATATTCAACATGAAATTATAGCAAAGGAAGTCCATGAATGGGAAAACCAGAAAGGACAACTTTCTGAGATATGACCAGAGTTACTCAATACTTTGCCTCCCCTGCTAATAAACACATCCACATATTGATACCAGATGTCAATAACTATCAAATTCAAGCCCATAACTGTGTCATATCTAATACATCTAGATACTATATCATGCTGTCTAGATCTGAATCTAGTTTTATGAGTTATAAAAAATTTTCAAAAACTACAAAAAAAATGTAACATTTTGATTTAAAAGTGATGATTTTGTTCTCTAGGGGAGAGGAACCCAGTAGTGGTACACCCAAAACTTCACGTCTCTCAAATTATACGTGGCAATTTCAAATCACTCCAAAAATTTTACGCGCAGGCATGACTTGAAGTGCCTGGGGGAGAGCACTCGATGCAAATGTTGGAAGCATTGACAATTCATATGAATTGTTTGGTAGAATACCTCAAAGAGATGTCATCTCATGGAATGCAATGATTGCGGGATATGCACAAAATAGATTTTTTGAAAAGGATTTAGAAACTTTCAAGCAAATGCAATTAGCAAGTCTAAGCCAAATTCCACAACCTTTGTTAGCATCCTCCCTGCTTGTGCCAAAATGGAAGATGTGTTTGTGAGGTGTAGCAACACTTGATCACAGAAATAGAGAATTGATGATGACGAAGAAGCTCTTCGATGGGCAGCCCCTTGAGAAGCTGCTGACTTATGATAGGCTTAGAACTGCTATCATGCAGAGTGTTACTCAAGAAGATGATTCGATGCTTCACAAGGAAGTGGATGTTTGTAAGCTCCGGCTTCACTGAAAGATAGATGTTTATTAAATGTCTCTTTAGAGTTGTAGAGGAAGACAATGAAAAGTTTCTTGGAAAAGTTCAGAAATCATATTGACAGGTGAGACGATTCACATCATCAAATTCATCATTTAAGCTATTTGGATTGCTCAACAATTTCAAGAATCTCGAGATTTTTTTTGAATTATGCTATTAAAAGAAGGCTTAACGATTGTGGGAAGGGTGGTTTTAGAATGTAAAAGCTTGCCTTGTCAAAGACATTGACTGTAGATTTTTCCAGATTAATTTATCTTATTTGATTTGTGATTTCCAATTGTGGGTGGTATGGGCATCCATCAAAGAATAATGGAAGGGGGATTTTTGTCAGAAATTATAGTTGGAAATTCTTTGGTAGACATGTATGCAAAATGTGGAAGTATAGAAAAGGCACGTGACCTATTTGACAAAATGTCTCAAAGGAATGTGGTCTCATGGAATGCCATGATTCTAGGATATGCACAAAATGGATTTTACAAGGATTCTCTCAAAATCTTCATTTAGGAGCTCTGCAAAAAGGAAAGTGGATTCATAAGTACATAATTAGAAGAGGATTTGCAATAGATGTCTTTATTGGAGCAGCCCTTATAGATATGTATGCCAAATGTGGTAGTATAGACATTGCCCACCAAGTTTTCCAAAAAATGTGCAAAAGAAATGTTGTGGTCTGGAGTGCATTGATTGCAGGGTATGGAATGCATGGGCAAGGCCACAGTTCCCTTTCTCTTTTGCTCAAATGAAGAATCTTGGTCAAAACCAAACCATACCACCTTCATTTATGTTTTGTCTACTTGCAGTCATGTAGGTATGGTAGAAGAGGGTTGGCACTGTTTTCATTCTATGCAGTGAGATTATTGCATTACACCCATGGTGAAACATTATGCATGCATGGTTGACCTTCTTGGCTATGTTGGTCATTTGGATGAAGCACTAGGACTTCATCAAAACGATCCCATTGGAATCTAATTCTTCAATTTGGGGAGCCTTGATTGCTGCCTACAAAATTCACTCAAATATTGTGCTTGGAGAACAAATGGCTGGACACCTACTAGACTTGAACCCTAAAGATCCTAGATACTATGTACTACTGTCAAACATCTACGCCACAACTGGAAAATGGGAGAATGTGGAGAGGGTAAGGTCGTTGATGAAATATAGTGGGTTGAAAAAGACACCAGGGTGCAGCGTGATTGGAAGTTAAAAACAACATTCATTCATTCCTTATAGGAGACATATCACATCCTCAATCTAAGGAAATATATGCAACTTTACAAAGCTTAGCTGGGCAGATGGAGGATTTAGGATATGTGACTGACACAAATGTCATGTTGCATGATGTTGATGAGGAAATGAAGGAGCACTTGAATTAATGAAGCAGTTTGGAGCATATCCTAACATTGTAAGCTTTTTCTTGTGTTCTATGTGCATGTAGCTATTCAAGTTTAGTGGATGAGGGTTGTACATACTTCAATCACATGAGTAACCCTTATTGCATTACTCCTATAGTCGATCATTATGTGTGCATGGTTGACCTTCTTACCCATGCTGGCTATCTTGAGGACAACCTAAACTTTATCATTAAGATGCTAGTTAAACTTGTGGTGGTTGTGTGGATGTGTTTTCTTGGTGCCTGTAAATTGAATATATGAATATAGGCTCAGGAGTATTTACAGCAATGCTACTTTTTTATTTGGATCCTAAAAATGCTACGATTTATGTTCTTCTCTCAAACATTTATGCAGAAGTGGGCAGCTAGGGTGAGGTTCAAATGGTAAGGAGATGATGAGAGATAGAGGAATTAAAAAGATCCCTAGGTGTAGTTGGATTCAAGGTCATAAAATAGTACATGCTTTTTTGTGTATGAGACAGACTGCACCCATAGACATAGGAGATCCTTGCAAAGTTGGAGGATATTGTCTGTGGAGATTAAGGCAGTAGGGTATTCTCCAGATACAAGAATAGTACTGAATGACTTGGAAGCGGAGGAAAAAGAATTACTTCTCTACCACCATAGCGAGAAGTTGGCAATTGCATTTGGATTGTTAAACACAATGCCTGGAACAACTATTCGAGTTGTGAAGAACCTCAAATATGTGATGACTGCCATACTGCAACCAATTTTATCTCCAAGGTTGTTGCAAGAGAAATTGTTGTGAGAGATGCAAACAGGTTTTATCATTTCAAAAATGGATAGTGTTCTTGCAGAGATTATTGGTGATAGGAGGTTATTGGCAAAGCTAAGTAAAGTAATCTGTAAACATTGGCCTGCATTATAATGAAGTGTACAGTCAACAAAAAGCTTTTGGTGAAAACTATGTAGAAGATTTTGTATGGAGAGAAAAGTATGAGTGTAATCTAAAATGTTGATACAAAATCTTCTACACAGTTTCCTTCAAAAAATTTCTACTCAATGGTTTGGACTGTGAAAACCTTATGTTTTTAAGATGTACAATGTCAGATCTGAAGTGTTTTTTAAAACCTTATGTTTTTAAGGTGTACAATGTCAGATCTAAAGTGAAAAAAAATAGGGACAAGGTTTTATTTCCAGTTCCTAGAAATTATTTTTCAAAGTGTTTGGAGATCTACTCCATGCTGTTGACTTCATAAAATCAGATGTATAGTAAGCAATGTACATCACTACCTGTATATACTGATGGGTTATTTATTAAAGTCCTATTGTATGATACAATGATGGTGTCATGACATTTAACTACTTTCAAGAAACCTATGCATGTCTCACCTTTAAAGCTTGAGGACTTAGAGAATGGGATAATAGAAGGTAGATTTTTGTCAGATATTATAGTTGGAAATGCTCTGATAGACATATATGAAAATGTGGAAGCACAGACAAGGCACACAAACTGTTTGATAAAATGCCTCAAAGAGATGTCATCTCACGGAATGCAATGATTGCAAGATTGCACAAAATGGATTTGTTGAAAAGGCCTTAGAAACTTTCAAGCAAATGCAATTGGTAGGTGTAAACAAAATTTTAAATAGAAGCATATTTATGAGTAGCTTTCAAAGAAAAGAAAGGAATTTGTATAGTAACATTTGTCAAAACCTATCATATCTTTTACAATGTCTGTATTCTGCATTAAAGAATTTGCATAGTCTAAAAGGGCCTAGAATAGTAAGCATTTCGGATAGAGGGCATAAAGTCTATGTAAAAGTTCATATTCTTATAGACTGAAGATAGTTTGAGCCTTTGTTGGAGACTCCATTCTTGTCCAAGAATGTCAATAAGGATAGTGAGCAGTTTCACTACATTATACAGTTGAGAAAGGCATTGAATAAGTCTATTAAATACTCTATGATGCAATATACAGATTGGGAAATAGATTTCAAGTATGCATAGCCTAAATAGTCATGAAGAGCATTATACAGTGGTATGTAGGTTAGGGTAATAACCCAAACCAATGTGTACCCCTACAAGTTTTGTGATAACACAAAAAGCCTCGTCATGCAGTGACTAAATCTATATAACAAGGTAAGGATCTTGAAGACTTTTTAGAGTGTCATATATTTGTCAGAGATTTAGTCTAAAAAAATAAGGAAATCCCACATAATATAATATAAATGAAATAGTGATACGATTTCAAAAAGATAATAAACACAACCTTTTGGTCTTCTTCAGTCAGAAGGTCACCTAAAGCAGGATGGCTCAAAAACTATAATAAAAGAAGTTAGCAACAAAACAAGTTCCATTAAGGTTATATCAACTATTCCTTTTGATATATGTAACAATGAATTGCACAATTCAGGAACAAACTTAGCTAATGAAAAAATAAAAACATACTACAGTTAGCCAAAAATTAGGGATTGTCTGAATGACTTCATTGCATTGGCATAATATGGCCGTTGTATCTCATTATATTTTTGTTCCACCTCTTGCACTTTATCACTTGCTTCCTCATTAACCTAGACCAATACAATCAAAAAGTCACAAATTAGACAAGATGTGTTCCATTTCACAAAGGTTAACAATGTTTTCTTACACAAAAACACATAATAAGTAAAAATAATGCTTAGGAAAAAAATATTCAGCAATGCATAATTGTTAATTATGTATTGTTCCAATTATCTAGCATACAAATCCTTGTAAGAATCACTAATCAACACCATATGTTCTTTGCAAAGGGAAATAGATCCACATAGTCTAACACATTTTTATATAAAGAAAGGACTCACCCTCTTTATTTAAAATGGATTTGTTGAAGAGGCTTTAGAAATTTTAAAGCAAATGCAATTGGCTGGTGTAAAGACAAACTCCACAACCTTGGCCAACATCTCCCTGCTTGTGTCAAAATGGGAGCTTTGGAATAGGGTATGGACATCCATCAAAACATAAAGGATAGAGGAATTTTGTCAGATGTTGTAGTTGCACTGCCCTATTAGACATGTTAAGGCATTAAAAACTTTCAAGAAAATGCAATTGAATATACATATACAGACAGAGAGAGAGAGAGAGAGAGAGAGAGAGAGAGAGAGAGAGAGAGAGAGAGAGAGAGAGAGAGAGAGAGAGAGAGAGAGAGAGAGAGAGAGAGAGAGAGAGAGAGAGAGAGAGAGAGAGAGAGAGAGAGAGAGAGAGAGAGAGAGAGGAGAGAGAGAGAGAGAGAGAGAGAGAGAGAGAGAGAGAGAGAGAGAGAGAGAGAGAGGAGAGAGAGAGAGAGAGAGAGAGAGAGAGAGAGAGAGAGAGAGAGAGAGAGAGAGAGAGAGAGAGAGAGAGAGAGAGAGAGAGAGAGAGAGAGAGAGAGAGAGAGAGAGAGAGAGAGAGAGAGAGAGAGAGAGAGAGAGAGAGAGAGAGAGATGTATGTGGAAGCATAGACAAGGCATGTGAACTGTTTGACAAAATCCTTGAAAGAAATGTGGTCTAATAGACTGCAATGATTGGATGATATGCACAAATTGGATTTGTTGAAAAGGCTTTAGAAACTTTCATGTAAATGAAATTGGCAGGTGTAAAGCTAGATTCCACAACCTTTGCCAACATCCTCTTTGCTTGTATCAAAATGGTAAGCTTTGGAACAGGATATGGACATCCATCAAGGCATAATAGAAGGTAGATTTTTGTCAGATATTATAGTTGGAAATGCTCTGATAGACATATATAAAAAATGTGGAAGCACAAACAAGGCACACAAAACTATTTGATAGAATGCCTCAAAGAGATGTCATCTCATGAAATGTAATGATTGCAGGATTACACAAAATGGATTTGTTGAACAAGCTTTAGAAACTTTCAAGCAAATGCAATTGATAGTTGTAAATCCAAATTCCTGCAACCTTTGACAGCATCCTCCCTACCTGTGCCCAAATGGGAGCTTTGGAATAGGGTATGGACATCCTTCAAAGCATAATGGTAGGGGGATTCTTGTGAGATATTATAGTTGAAATGCTCTCATAAACATGTATGCAAAATATGGAATCATAGACAAAAAATGTGAACTGTTTGACAGAATTCCTCAAAGAGATGTCATCTCATGGAATGCAATGATTGCAGGATATGTACAAAATGGATTTTGCAAGGAGACTCACAAAATCTTTGAATTAATTAAGCACTCTGGAACATATCCTAACATTGTAAGCTTTGCTTGTATTCTAGGTGCATGCAACCATGCAGATTTAGTGGATGAGAGTTGTACATACTTCATTCACATTTGTAACCCTTATTGCATTACACCTACAATTGATCATTATGTGTGCATGGTTGACCTCCTTACCCATGCTGGCTATCTTGAAGACACCCTAAACTTTATCATTGAGATACATGTTAAATCTGTTCTGGTTGTATGGATGTGTTTTCTTTGTGCCTATAGATCACATATGAATATAGGCTTAGGAGTATTCACAGCAACACTACTTTTTGATTTGGATCCTAAAAATATTGCACAACTTATGTTCTTCTCTCAAACATCTATCCAGAAGTGGGCAGGTGTGGTGAGGTAAGGAGATTGATGAAAGATAGAGGAATTAAAAAAATCCCCGGATGTAGTTGGATTGAAGGGTATAAAATGGTACATGCTTTTTGTGTAGGAGACAGATCATATCCATGCTTTTTATTTTTGCAAGGGGAAGAATACCCTTTTCCATATTGAAAGAAAGAAAAAGAAAAAAATTGACAATCTATAATGTGATTAAGTTTCCAGAATGGTCAAAAAAATAAAAATGGCAAAACAAGAGAGTACTGTACCTCATGCTCTCAAGAGCCGTCTTCTGTAGTCTCGGATATGAATCCTGAACTCTTTCGACATAAACTTCTAACTGATGTTTCAAAGATAAATCTTCCTCTGACTATTTCCATAGAAAGAGCTTAAAAGGAAAATGAATCAAAAACCTAACCCTAGCTCTGAGTAGATTAATTAGTACAAAAACTAGGCAAATAAATACCAGGTCTTCTTCCTACTTCTCATCTTGATTTTCTTAGCATCCTTGGATGGAGGAAGAGGTGCTTCCACATTGCCATTGCTGGTGTGGGCTAGAGTAGGAGCCATTTTCACTAACCAAAATCAAAATCATTAAATACCCAAGAAACAAAATCCAATTTTAAAGTGCCAGAGGCTAGATCAAAAAGAAAATAAAAAATCATCCTGTGGGATAAAAAACACATTTGAGCACAAACTGTCTAAGTGCTTAATTTAAGCTTTTACAGGTTTGTTGCATAGTACACATAAAGAAGAGAGATGGGTACTTGTGGAAGCCTTCGAGTGTGGCATTCTCAAAAGAAACTTCCTGAATAGGAGACGCGGACATCCAAGTCAATTGCTCTAAAAAATCTCACCTCGAAATCAGATTATTGATGCACCACTACATATTGGGGTTCCTCCAATCTCAACGCAGAGACATTCTTTAACACAAACCATATACCCAAACTTCATTTTATCAGTGGGAGCTTCAGTTGGGTGCAGGAGCCATTTTCACTAACCTTTACTAAGCAGAAACAACAAAGGAGACCTCTGATATTTCTATGCATTGGCGCCAAGCATATTTTCAAAAGAAAAATCAACGATGCCATTTCAAGTTTAATCAGGGGCTTAAATTACTATAAATTTTAGCGCCATATGATAGGGAGGGGTAATTAAATATATTATAATATTATATTATTATATAATATTAAATATACTATAATATAATATTATTATATATAATATTATATTATATTATTTATTTATTAATATAATGGAGGAGTAATAGTCATTTTTTAGTCATTTATTTGGTCATTTATAGTTGTGTTGCAAAAAGTTTTAGTCACGTGACTAAAAGTTTGGTCATGTGACAAAAAGTTTTAGTCACCTAGTCATTTATTTGCCATATTTCTACTAGTGTGTAAATAAGTTATTTTTGAAAATAAATTTGTTTTTTTTAACTATGCATGGAGGAGACTTTATAACCAAACATTTAAATGATTTTCATTTACTAGTGAGTCAATTAGCTTCCATAGATTTAAAATTGTTCATTATAGGATACCATATTTTTGTTTTGAAGCCTATTTATCTAAAGGGGATCAATATCCTTTATTTGTTCTCTAGAATTGGGGATGTAGAAGTTGATTTGCATTGTTTGGGTATACTAGTCAATTATGTTGTATCTACAAAGCATGGAGGTAGGAAGAGATATAAAGGGATGAATATATATATATATTCATCCCTTTATATCTCTTCCTACCTCCATGCTTTGTAGATACAACATAATTGACTAGTATACCCAAACAATGCAAATCAACTTCTACATATATATATATATATATATATATATATATATATATATATAGAGAGAGAGAGAGAGAGAGAGAGAGAATCAAAGAGATAATACAGATATATAGAGCTTACATTGATATACACAGAGGAAGTGTGTGTGTGTGTGTGTGTGTGTGTGTGTGTGTGTGTGTGTGTGTGAGAGAGAGAGAGAGAGAGAGAGAGAGAGAGAGAGAGAGAGAGAGCTCAACCATTCCAATGGAAAACCCTACATTAAAGATCATGCTATGGTACTTTTACAATGTAAAAAGTGGAGCTTGGTATGTGTTGGTCTAAATATTCTAATCAAACTTTACTTACCACTATAGAACAACAACACACATCATTGCATGGTTTCAATGTTCAAATGATGACCATGATTCAACAAATCAAAATAGACCCAAACAATTAATGTAAATGTTATATATACTCTCCTTTTTAGAATACTAATATTACAAACAAATAAAAAATTCCTCTTTACTACTCTTTCAAATATGCCCCTCTTATTTATTGCTCTTTTCGACTCAATTTTACAAACTATGTATACTTGAAGTTTCCCATATGCAAAATAATGTTTTCTTTTATCCACACAGAACTGTTGAACTACACCAGACAAC
Source organism: Cunninghamia lanceolata (assembly GCA_027924645.1). Lineage (NCBI taxonomy): Eukaryota > Viridiplantae > Streptophyta > Pinopsida > Cupressales > Cupressaceae > Cunninghamia > Cunninghamia lanceolata. Next base: position 4,358,824 of record BSBN01001583.1, read on the forward strand.
TGAGAGGGGGGGATGAATCAGTTGTCCTAAAACTTTTAACCAAATATTATCATCAACTTATCAATTACTTATATTCAGGTACAACCATAAAAGCATCAAATGAGAAGCTCAACACAAAAGCATAAACAACACAGGAGACACCAGATTTTTATGTGGAAAACCCTAAAGGGAAAAACCACGACGGTTGTTAGCCCATAGAAATATATAAGTTATATCAATACTGAAAAATAGAGGCTCAATGCAAACAAAGGCTCACTGCCTATAGATGGCTCATTGCCAAAGGGTGGCTCACTGCCAAAGGGTGGGTCACTACCAAAGGGTGGCTCACTACCAAAGAGTGGATCACTACCAAAGGGTGGCTCATTTCCAAAAGGTTGAACTGAGATAACAACATCTACTCCATGCCAATGTTCAGTTCCATTGAATCACAAAACACCTCTTCTCTGCTCTGCTACTTTACTTCACTTCTATCTTCACATCTTCACGCTTGGATACATTTTCACAACTCAATTACAAGTATTTATACACTACATCAACATTGGAATGATAATCAAGGTCGGCATTACAATCATCAACTGTTGGAACAATCTCTAAGGTTGGCATTACAAACATACGTAAAATAGGTTTGGACCTAATACAAATTTAGCTAAGGAAAATATGTAAGAATGTATGCAGATCACACCACACCTTACTTGGGACTCAAACACAATCTTCCATGCTACAACACACTATCACAATCTTTGATGCATCTTCGCATATGACGGATTCAACCAGGTCGGCCAAAACTGATATTAACACTAGTATTCAAGAACACGCTTCATGCACTATCTGAAATATGCCTTGAGGACCAATCCAAATGTAGGAGCATGATTAGGAGACATCCACAAGAACATTATAATCACTAAGAATAACCACACAATCCCTAACAACTCTATCAACAAGATTCTTCAAACTGGAGCACAAGAACAACACTGTCAAACACTATCATAAGTAAAAGATAGCTTGTAGACCACCAAATCATGAACCATTGTAGTTGAGGGCACTTAACATCATCACAAACTTACTTCCAGAACCATAGACAAAAATACTTTAATGCGGAGAAATGCGGAGCAAAGCACTTTCTCCCTGTCACCACCAAACACACAGAAAAAGTTGTTTTCACTCTGGTGAACATAACTCACTCAATTCTTCATACCGGAGGCTCAAATGTGGAATATAACATCTTTAAACATGCTTCTAAATAACTTCCAATCTGTAAACAAAGATATTTGTTCTATAGGAAATGCAGAGCATTCTTCCAGACTGTTCTTCTGCATGTAATGCACTGTTTCTGCTGCAACACACTGTTATCACCGGAAGGGCTAATTTTCTCAATATCCTCAACAAAGTAAGAGTATAGTTGACACCAATGACAACACAGATATATTGACATCAATGAAAATATCGATTAGGCACATACTTGCAACAATCTCCCCCTTTGTCATTAATGGCAACATATGATGTGAAAAACTGAAAAGACCATCAAGACAAGATTCTCCCCCTGAGTTTTTCACATGATTTCTCTCCCCATTTGACATCAATGGAAAAGGGTACATACTTACATTCTACTATTCTAATCCAACTGAACTTTTACCAATACATCTAGCTACTCCTCCTGAGAGGTAGCCCTCAAAACATCAATCCAGATCAAAGAATGACACTTGAGCTCCACTGGATTGATGCATTCCTATGCATCTTAGTTCAGGACAGGAGGAGTAATGACCCCTAACGTTTCTCTGAGATACTCAAAGGTATCTTTAGGTAGAGGCCTAGTGAAAATGTTTGCAATTTGATCCATTGTGGACACATATTCCAACTTTGCTTCATTCTCTATCACCTTCTCTCTGAAAAAGTGATACCTTATTGATATGTGCTTTGTTCTTGAGTGCATCACTAGATTCTTGGAAATATTTACGATACTTGTATTATCACATAGGATAGAAATTGGATCTTCATAAAGAACTCTTATATCCTTCAAAGTCTAATTCATCCATAACAATTGAGTACAACAACATGCCACTGCAATATACTCTGCTTCTGCAGTTGACAAAGAGATTGAATCTTGTTTCTTGCTCAGCCATGAAACCAATCTATTACCTAAGAAGAAGGCACCTCCACTTGTACTCTTTCTGTCATCAACATCTCCAGCCCAATCTGCATCTGTATAAGCACTGAGAGTGAAATCGTTGTCTTTTGGATACCATAAGCCATAATCCAGAGTACCTTTCAAATACCTCAGGATTCTCTTAACTACCATCACATGTGATTCTCTTGGATCAGCTTGAAACCTTGCAACAAGACAAACTGCATGCATAATATCCAGTCTAGTTTGAGTTAGATAAAGTAATCCTCCAATCATGGATCTATACTTTTTCTGATTAGCCTTAGGTACTTCATCAGTCTTGCTCAATTTGCAACCAGTCACCATGGAAGTACATACTAGTTTAGAGTCTTCCATCCTAAAATTCTTCAACAACTCTTTCACATACTTAGACTGAGATATGAAGATTCCTTTATCTAATTGATTAATTTGTAGACCCAAAAAGAAATTCATCTCACCAAACATGGACATTTCAAATTCACTTTTCATCTCACCGACAAACCTTATGCACATACCTTCATTTCCCCCAAAGATAATGTCATCAACAAAGACCTCAACAATCAAGATTTGATCATCATTGATTTTGAAGTACAGATTGCTATCTGCAGTACCTTTACTAAATCCCAATTGTAATAAATACCTATCTAACCTTGCAAACCAGGCTCTAGGAGCTTGTTTGAGTCCATACAATGCTTTCCTCAACGTGCATACCATATCACCTTGATTTGATAGTTAGAATCCCTCTGTTTGCTCAATGTACACTTCTTCTAATTCACCATTCAGGAAGGCAGATTTCACATCCATCTGATATACCTTAAAATCTTTGTGAGCTACAAATGCCAAGAACATTCTGATTGCTTCAATCAGAGCTACAGGGGCAAAAGTTTATTCAAAATCTATCCCTTCAATTTGAGAATATCCTTTGCATACAAGTCTTGCTTTGTTCCTTACAACTCCATTTTCATTCAGCTTGTTCTTGAAGACCCATTTAGTTCCAATAACATTTTTGTCAGTAGGTCTAGGAAATAATTCCCAAGTTTTATTCTTCTCTATCTGCAATAGTTCTTCCTCCATTGCCTTTACCTAATTTTCATCATTGCATGCTTCGTTCACAGTTTTTGGTTCAATCTTTGAAAGCAAATAGTAATTGCCTCATTCCTCTGCAACTCTTCTTCTTGTTAGCACACCTTGGTTCTTGTCACCTATAATCTAATATTTACAATGATTGATCCTTACATACCTGGGAGTCTTGACAACACTTTCTGGAGTCCTCTTCTTCATCCTAACTATCTTCTTGCTTGTCTTTCTCTTCAATTTCTATAGTCATAGGTTCATTTAGTTCATAACAAATCAGGTTTGATATTCTTTCTTTGCCTTCATCTACCTTCACATTTGCACTCTCAACAATCTTCTTGAGCCTTTTGTTGTAGCACCGGTAGGCCTTACTCTTTGTAGAGTATCCAAGAAAGATTCCTTCATCACATCTTGCATCAAACTTTCCTAGATCTTCATCTCTCCCTCTATAACATTTACTTCCAAAGACCTTGAAATATTTTATTGTGGGAATTCTTCCATACCACAATTCATAGGGAGTCTTAGTACCATTACCTTTCACTTGAACTCTATTTTGAATGTAGACAACAGTGTGAATAGCTTCTTTCCAAAAGACTTCCGATAAACCTTCTTCCTTCATCATTGTCCTAGCAGCCTCCTAAACTGTCATGTTCTTCCTTTTGACAACTCCATTTTGCCGAGGACTCCTAGGTGCAGATAGCTGTCTCTTTATCCCATGCTCTTCACAGAAAATCTTGAATTCATTTGATGTGAACTCACCTCCTTTATCAGACCTCAAGCATTTGATCTTCAAATCTATTTCATTCTCAACCATTGCCTTGAAAGATTTGAACTTCTCTAGGGCTTCTGATTTATCTCTTAGAAAAGTAACCCAAGTCATTCTAGAATAATCATTAATAAGCAACATGAAGTACCTATCACCTAGTAGACTTCTCACCCTTGTAGGACCACAGAGATCTGTATGCACTAGATCCAACAAACTGGTAGAAAATTGTTCTTTGCTCTTGATACTTATCCTTGTCTACTTTCCCAACTAACATTCCTTACAAATTGAGTTGGAGGGTTTTACAAGTTTTAGTAAATCTCTCATAGCCTGACTTGAGCTTATCTTTACTAGACTATCAAAGTTTATATGACACATCCTTCTATGCCATAGCCAACTTTCAGCTTCCTGAGCCAATAAACAATAATCATTAGTTCCTCTCAATTGATAGATACTACCTTTTGATTTCTTTCCTGTAGGAATCACAGTTCTGGAGCTCTCCAAGATCTTGCACCCATTATCTTTGAATCTCAGTTCATATCCTTTGTCACACATTTGACCAACACTCAAAAGATTATGCTTCAAACCCTTCACATACAGAACATTGTCAGTATTATGCTTTCCATAAAATGAAATAGATCCTTTTCCACAAATCTTACCAGCTGCATTATCTCCAAACCTAACTAGTCCTCCATCATACTTTTCCAAACTTACAAACTTACTTTTGTCATTGGTCATGTGATGTAAGCATCCACTATCAATAATCCATTCATCCTTATCTTTCTCAACCTGAACAACCAAAGCATATTCTTCTACTAGTTTTTCATCCTTCACACAGCTAGCAGAATCAGTAGTCACAAAAACTTCTTTAATAGCAATAAACATGCATTCATTTGCACTAGTATTAGCATCATCAGATTCATTATCAATCACCCCTTCATCATCAAAATCTCTAACATAGTAGCATTTCTTTGGAACTCTAGGGCTGCTCTCATATTTCTTCTTATTTCTTTCAATTCTTTCAAGACATCTGGAAGCATAATGACCTACTTTACCACAAGAGAAACATTTCAAAGGTAATTTACCTTTGAACTTACCAGATCCTCTTTGTATCATGTCAACAAAGTTAGCTTCAATTTCATCAAAGTCATTATCCACCTTGTATTTCTTAGCTCTGGAGATCTCTGCTAAAGTACTGGCTTTTAAAGTTGATTCAACTTTAGGCAAGGCATCACCAAATTCTCTCATCTCAAAGGCTGTAAGATTTCCAAGTAACTAATCTCTGTCAATAGTCTTCACAATCATGAATTCTGCAATTGCAGCTACCTTGTGACCATATGACTTTGGTAGTGATATGAGAATTTTCATCACAACTTCCTTATCACTGAGAGTTCCTCCCATACCCTTTATTCTAGTGACAAGTTCATCAACTCTTTGCATAAAGGCCATTATGTTTTCATCTTCATTCATCTTCAAACCCTCATACTTCACTTTTAGACTTTGCAGCTTGGCTTCTTTTACATAATCATCTCCTTCATATAGATTTTTTAGCTTATCCCATACCTCATTTGCAGTTTCAAGGTCCACAACTTTTGTCAGCACAGAGTCACTTAAGGAACTTAGCAAAGCATCCTTTGCTTCGACATCCACCTCATATTCTTTGATTTCATCTTCAGTCATCAAGCCATTTGGAGGCATGGTGTATTTTGCTTCTGTAGCTTTCCATACTTTATAACCAAGACAAAGAAGATGGCTTTTCATTCATGCCTTCCAAAGAGCATAATTTGTCCCATCAAAATGTGGAGCTTCCTTCTTATAAACCATCCTGGATCTTCCTCTTAGGCTTTCTTTAGAGGAACTTGGATCTGATACCAATTGTTGAACTGCACTGGACAACTGAGAGGGGGGGTGAATCAGTTGTCTTAAAACTTTCAACCAAATATTATCATCAACTTATCAATTACTTATATTCAAATACAACCATGAAAGCATCAAATGAGAAGCTCAACACAAAATCATAAACAACACAGGAGACACCAAATTTTTATGTGGAAAACCCTAAAAGGGAAAAACCATGGTGGCTGTTAGCCCACAGAAATATATAATATCAAAAAATAGAGGTTCACTACCTATAGGGCTCACTGCCTAAATTTCTCATTGCAAACAAAGGCTCACTTCCTATGGATGGCTCATTGCCAAAGGGTGGCTCACTGCCAAAAGGTTGAACTGAGATAATAGCATCTACTCCATGCCAAGGTTCAGTTCCATTGAAGCACAAAACACCTCTACTCTTCTCTGCTACTTTACTTCACTTCTATCTTCACATCTTCACACTTGGATACATTTTCACGACTCAATTACAAGTATTTATACACTACATCAACCTTGGAATGATCATCAAGGTCGACATTACAATCAACAACCGTTAGAACAATCTCTAAGGTTGGCATTATAGACATACATAAAATAGGTCTGGACCTAATACAAATTTAGCTAAGGAAAAGATGTAAGAATGTATGCAGATCATGCCACGCCTTAGCTGGGACTCAAACATAATCTTCCACACTACAACACACTATCACAATCTTTGATGCATCTCCACATATGATGGATTCAACTAGGTCGGCCAAAACTGATATTAACACTAGTATTCAAGAACACGCTTCATGCACTATCTGAATTATGCCTTGTGGCCCAATATGAATGTAGAAGCATGATCAAGAGACATCCAAAAGTACATTATAATCACCAAAAATAACCGCACAATCCTTAACAACTCTATCAACAAGCTTCTTCAAACTGGGGCACAAGAACAACACTGTCAACCATTGTCATAAGTAAAAGATAGCTTGCAGACCACCAAATCATGAACCATTTCAGTTGATGGCACTTAAGATCATCACAAACCTACTTCCAGAACTGTAGACAAAATTGCTTTAATGCGGAGGAATGCGGAGCAAAACACTTTCTCCTTGTTACCACCAAACACACAGAAAAAGTTATTTTCACTCTAGTGAACATAACTCACTCAATTCTTCATACTGGAGACTCAAACATGGAATATAACATCTTTAGACATGCTTCTAAATAACTTCCAATCCGCAGACAAAGATATTTGTTCTATAGGAAATGCGGAGCATTCTTCTGGACTGTTCTTTTGCAGGTAATGCATTGTTTCTGCTGCAACACACTGTTATCACCGGAGGGTCTAATTTTCTCAATATCCTCAACAAAGTAAGAGCACAGTTGACACCAATGACAACACTGATTAGGCACATACTTGCAACAAGAACTCCTTTCCACATCCATTTCCGGCGTATCCATTGCACACTAAAGTGCGATTGCTAGTATTATACCATCTAACTTGGAATCCAATATAAAATCTTGCATCTTCTAGAAATGTAGATTTACACTCATATCTAAGAATATTTGAAACTCACATAAAACATATAAAAGTGCATGATCATTTATTTTTGAATCTAGAACTTATTATAGAAAAGTAAACACAAGTTGGATGAAAATCTAAAACTTTGGTATTGTTTTACAATTGTTAAAACATTTAGTATTTGTTAATTCATTATAAATAATTGACAAATCTTCACATCATTTTAAGGGTACCCATGCAGCTGCTTATTTTGTTTTGGCTAGCTCAGTATTTTTAGGAGTTATTTGTGGAGCTACTAGCTCATGAAAATTTCATTTTTCTATTTATTTTTGAGCAGTCATTTATAAAAAAAGTTATTGTATAATTTTTTTTAAAACAATTTTTTTAGAAATGAATATTTTTTGTAAATCTTCCATGTGGTATTTTTATCATCATGCGGTGGCTTCTTATTTCCATCCCCCTTTTTTCTACAGCTTATTTGTAATTCCTAAACAGTAACTGCTCCATTAAATAAGGAAATATTCTATATTATCCTTTTCCCATAATTGTAAATTTCCACGGGACCACTCCAACTGCTTAAATTTAAGTAGAAAAATAACTTAAGCAGCGGCATAAGGACATGGGGTAAGGCTGTATTGATGGATCTTCCCTAGCAGGTATTCTTAAATATCATCCACTTTAACAGTCAAAGGTTAATTTTGGCCAATAAAAATAGGACAAATATTTACCAATTTTTATTGTGAATGAGGTGTAAAATTGCTATTGATTGTTTATCCATTTAAGTGGATGATATTTAAGCAGAGTGCTCACATGCTGGCCATCGCCACTCCACTTACTACTCACCACAAGTTTCCATTGGCTCTTTCAATACATAACTTTTCAATAATTTCTATTTTCTTCATTTTTTCACAATCATTTGGAAGAAGAGGGATTTTTCAATTTGTGAAGTCCCTGCTTTTCTGTTGGTGCTTATTCCATCCAATAATTCTAAATCATGGCAAGAAAAAAGAAGATAACAATTGTCATGTGCGGTACCTAAAACCAGCCAATCTAATCCAACCCATGAATGCATGAAACTCAGAAAATTTATGATGTAATATTTTCATAGAAGAAGAGACAAATTTGGGACTATTGCAAAAATTACATAGATGATGATGGACAAGGAGAAGAGAATCGTTAAGGATGGGTGCTAGTGACTACCCATAAATGGCACTTATGCTTGTAACATCTCTTTTGGTAATGTAGTCAACTTTACACCTTTTGACTGGTGAAAAATTTGATGCCAAAAGACTTATAAGCGCTAAAAAGTACATAACATAAATTACAACCTTTCTTACTTTTCTTTCAGACCACGAAACATGTGGGTGGAATTTATTGTTTTTAGTTCTTGATACGTACAAGAAGATTGTGCTATTAATGGGCTTCTGAACTAGTTTAAGGGAGAGGGACTGGTGGTGGGTAGGGCGATGTTGATATTGTTGATAATTGAGAGGGGGGGTGAATCAATTATCTAAATTAACTTAACTTTCTGTTCTTCTTTAGCAGCTAGTGCAACATCAAAACAAATAAGCATCCATAACCATGAAAGTAGAAACAAAATCAATACACATAACACAGTGATTTTGACGTGGAAAACCTTATTAAGAGAAAAACCACGGGGTGACTAACCCAAGATTGTATTCTCTGTTAAAAGAATAGAAGTACAAAATGGCACTTGCCAATTAGGGCTCACTGCCCAAGCACACTGCTCACAAGAGGCTCACTGCCTACAAGAGACTCACTGTCTATAAGGTACAAAGAAAGTAACTAGGTACTTGAATTGATGAGAAGCATCCACATATGCTAAAGTTCAATTCTGGTTAGGCTCAATACACTGATCTAATGTACTTCATTCTTCCTCTTCTTTGGTGCTGCTGTCCTGTCACATACTGGACCTGTATTACTACTTCCACACTACTCTCTTCTTTTCTTCGCACAACACAACACACCACACACACATTCATACTGAAATTAATCTAGTATATATATATATCTGCACTAAGGATTTCCTCAACTTTCTAGTCGGCATCCAGAATGCTCAATATTTTCCCAAATTCTGGTCTGTCGGCTGAATCCTTGCTTACCAAGTGATGCATATCAAAGAGATGCTTATAGAAGTCATCAATCATGTTAGCCAATCATGAATGATCCCTTAAGAAACTTTATTACCATCAATATCTCATCTAGATTAAGGTCTGAAGCTCTGCCAGACAGTTCTTCCTCAGTCTACTCTACCAAACAGGAACCCAACAATTAGGTGTTCATATCATTTCACTCTTACATCACTGGAGGCTCAATCTCTGGAATATATTAGTCATGGTACTCCTCTTGACTTCCCCAAGTCCATACTTTACTGAGATACTTCCTCTGAGAGATCTGGACCTAACTGTCAGACCTTGCTACATGCTCTGTTCTTGCTTACCGGACCAAGATACATTTCAATCTGTCTTCCGGTATGGTCATACCATGTCCTACAGATGTGTGGGATGAACTTTGTTGCCATCAATGACAACACTCATGAAGCTACACTGTGTCTCTTGCCAACAATCTCCCCCTTTGGCATTGATGGCAACACTTAATGAAAAATGACTAAGTGTCACACTACACTCCCCCTTGGTTGATGCTCTGTTCTAATGTACACTTTACCGAAGCTCCCCCTTAGCTAGATTCCACATTTTTCACTACTCCTCACTCCCCCTTTGACATCAATGGCAAAGGGTAGGGTCCGTACACCAAAATTTCCCAAAAACAATCTATACTTGGCCGCATAAACATATATACATGTTTTACTTACATATACTAAATTATATCTACAAAAGTGGTCTTCAATTGTACCACTTTTGTTGCCCAACTCTTTTTCATCCTATCCAAAATTAAGATGTGACCACTCAATAAGGAATGCAAAAGCTTCTGCCCTTTTTAGATCTGTCGGATCACTAGTCTGGGCTGTTGTCTGAGCATCAGTTAGGGCCTCATGCATGGCCTCTAACTTAGGGATAATTATCCCTCTAAGCTCACTTAACCTACTTATTCTATTTTTCTTCTCCTTCTCAAGCTTCTTTATTTCATTTATGACTGCAATAGTCTGACACTCTTGATTTACTATGGAAGAGGAGAGAGGATCAAAACTTTGAGATAAACTTAGTAGTTTATCCTCTTGCTCTTTTACTTTCTTCTCAATATCCTTTGTTACTTTAGGCCAGGATAAACAAAATTTATATATATCTCCACCATATTTAAGAACATTTTCTAAGCTCTTTATCCTAATATCCATAACTCTCCTATCATTTGTTATTAGACTCTGCACCTCAGAGAGTCTCTTTCCCAAAAATTCTTTTCGGACTTTATCTTCAGCTGACTTCTCCAAAGAATCAAAATGTGTGCTAATTGAATTAACAAGAGATTTCAAGTTACTGGATGAAGAGGCCAAAGGATCCTTCTAGAAGGATGGCATGATCTTCTCCAATGCACCAGATGCAATTTCTATTAGCTCACAGTCTTCCATGTGAGACTTCAGTAGTTTTTCTTTTACCTTTGCTTGAGTAAAGGATGCTATCTTCATGGTTTGAACTGGGGAGAGGGAATCAAAATTGAATGGTCCTTGAAGCAGTTTCGGTTCATCAAATTCCATCATCTCTTTGGTCAAGAAATCTTTGACAATTTTTGCAGTGTCTCTTGCTAAAGACAGAGTCTTCTTCCCTTGTGTAGTCTCAGAACTATCTCTTGGAGTCTTCTCTGTTTGGTCTTTTTCTTTTTCCTTTACTTCTTCTTCTTGACTAGTTTTCTCCTTTGATCTTTCTTCTCCTTTAGATCCGGAGTCTGCTGGGGAAACCGGAGGAGAGATGTTTGCTTCTTTAAGGACTTCCTCTTCCAGAGTAGAGGAATCTAGATCCTTAGTTTTCTCTTCACTTGTCTTCTTTGCCTCTTCTGCCACTGTCTCAGTAGATTCTCCTTTGTCATCCATGGCAGAGGGTTCATCACCTAAGTCCTCTATAATAGGAAGATTGAATCTTTTAAAGGCATTCCGAAGGATATCTTCTATTTCCTTTGCCACTTTGTCAGTTTCTCCAAGAATAAGTTGATTCATTCTAGCTTTACTCTAGAACTCATCCTTGCAGTCCTTGAAGATAATGTTCATTTGGTTAGGGGTAATGGACGGATAGAGCTGAATAGCAATCTACTCCTAGATTTCTAGATCTTTTGCTTAGGCATTGTTCTTCCTTATTTCAAGTTCCTTCTCTAAGCTTTTGGGAATCAGAGATATAATTTCAATGAATGCTTTGTTGTAGATGTTCAGATACCTGACTGTGGCATCTTGCAATATCTTCTGATCAGTTTCATTATATTCATCATAAAATTCAACCATTGGTTGTAAGTTCCCATCCATAGTAATTGATTTGATAATATCATCAATGCAGAGAGTAGGTTTTTCAACAAATTCCTCTACCTTCTCTTCTTTGTCTTGATCGGTAGAGGGTTCACCGATTGCTTTCTTCTTCTTCTTCATTTTCTTTACTTCCTCATCTATCTCTATCTCTTCATCATCCTTGAGGCTTGTGTATGATCTTGTAGCCTTTGTCTTTGTTCTCTCTTCTCCTTTACCGGATGATTTTGCTTCCAATTTTGATGCCTTTGAGCTCTTAGTAGTGGCAAGTGCAAAGCTCTTAGAGGATCTGGTCCGAGAGGAGGCTTCTACCAGAGCACTTTCTTTTTCTGTTTCTTCCTTTCCTTTCTCTGCCCTTTCCATCTTCTCTCTATTGGCATCAACTGCCTCCTTTGATATTCCATGCCTTTTGGTGAGTTCTTCTACTTTCCTTCTTACTTTTCTTTTGATCTCAGGCTGTCTAAGTTCAACATGAACTTTTACACTTAGCTCTTGGTAAGTTCCAAACCTTTCTACTTTAGGATCCTTGGGCTGACTTAGCATGTGTTGAACATGTAGCTCTACAATTTTCTCATCAACTTCATACCCCATTGGCATGATCTAGACTATCCTTGGCTCCACTACCTCCATTAGGCATTAATCAATGTCTACCATGAAGCATACTATATCTTTATACTTTTCAACTAGAGATTGGGGGATTCTCTCTCTTGCTTGCATCATACTCTGAAAGTTCTTGAAGTAGCCCCATAGTGCTGTATTTTGTGCCTTGGCATCACCAAGCCCATGCATATAATCTCTGATTTGTATGGCTATTGGTCTATCATTCTACCATATCCAACCACTAGATCTGGGTAGCTCATTCATAAAGTAAAAGAATAGACACAATATCAGACCACCATATTTGAATGAGTTTTTCTTATCCTTGATCCTTTGTAAGTTTTCTAACAGTTAGCTCAGAAGAAGTTCGCAGAGATCATAGTCAGCATTTTTCCTTAGCATTTCATAAGAAGTATACACAGCTGTTCTGGATATTGAATTCTCCCTGCTGGAGTGATATATCTTATAGCTAATTATCATAGATGCAAACTTGATATGTGGATCAGTGTTATCTTCTATAATCATTGCTCTCTTGTCAAATTTTGATCCAGTTGCCTCACTCACTGTCTAATTCTTGATAGATTTGAGAGCAGGTATCCCACCGGATGAGTGCAATTTGGTAACTGCCCTAATGGCATCCTTGGTTATCTTGAATGGCCTCATCAACCATATAAAGTTATCATGCATTCTACTTAGAACATACTGGATCCATTCATCTTCTGCAAAATAGGGGAAATGGATGCAATGTCCAAAATGCTTGTCCTGGATAGCCTTGTACTGTGGTTTGAGTTCAAAAGCATCATCTATTAATTGATTGTGATAGATATCCATTAACTTGGATTCCCCAAATTCCTCAATGTTTGCATGAATATATGCCCTAACATCTTCTACATGCAAAACCCCATGCAGAATGCTTAAAAATGCACCTAGGGGATCAACTTCTAGGGATTTCTAGGGATGTTTCCTAAATTTAGGGCACGGCCTATCAGTAATCTTCACAACATTTAGAGTAGCCATCTTTCAAAGATTCAGAGAGAGATTTCAAGATCAGAAAATACCTCTTATGCTTCTAGGGTTCATGATATGAGCTGGATCGAGTTGCTTGGATGAATCGACTTCTGCGGTTTGATCTTTGAGAGGATTGAGATAACTTGTTGCAAAGATCTTTCTCTCTTCTTTTGAATGCAAATGTGCAAATGATGAACCAAAGAATCCTTTTATTTATGCGTAAAACCTAATTCCATTTTGCAATAAATGTACAACCTAAGTTATTCTGGTTGCCTTGTTTTCCTTATTCCGAGAGAGATCTTTCTGGATCACTAGTATGAACTATTAGCTGTCTATGTATCTTTCCCAAATCATTCCACTTATCCATAGATCAAGATACCTCAAATTTGAGTCATACCAGATCTAACTATGAGAATCTTGTTCTTACTGGATGACTGTTAAACCGGATCAATCTAGCAAGATTAACCTCTTCTAAACTTCTTGCGGATCTTCCATATCTTTACCAAGGTTCATTTATATGTTTCTCTGAGAACCCTTTAATCCGCAACTTCCATGTGCCAATTTCAGGCACCAATTGACTGGCTGGAGGAACTTGTTTTCTTTTGACACTCCCCTTGAGCCAGAGCTCCTCTATTTAGTTTTTGGAAGGAATATCAGCACCAGATTCTGGTATGGATCCATCCCCAACATTTTCTATACTCCTCTTTACCCAAATCTTGTTCATCTCCCTTTGAATTTCATCCGCATCTATTTTTCCTATGTCTTGGTTTTGATTATAATGCACCAGACCCTTTTTGTCCTGATTCTTACCTTTGTAGAATTTGGCAATATGACCAGATCTATTGCAATTGTAGCAAACAACATTTCTTTGCATATTTGACTGATATCCTCTTGATCTACACTGATTAGCCATATGTCCCATTCTATTGCATGCAAAGCATCTACCATTGAATGAATTGTTCATTTGTATATTTCTACACTCATGAGATTTGTGACCATACCTTTTGCAATTAAAACACTGTTTGGAGAAGGATGAATTAGTCTGATTCATTCTTCTTCTGCACTGATTTGCTTTATGACCAAAGTTATTGCAATTGTGGCAGTATCCATTGAAGGATGGATATCTTTGAGCATTAGGTTGCCTTACTAGAGGTCTTCTAGGCCTGTTCCTTGGATTTCTTGATCCAGAGTTCTTCTGACCGGATCTGGAGCTTTCACCTTTCTCATACCCCAAGCCTTGCTTGTCATCTACTCTCTTTTGGATTTCAAGAACTTCAAGCTGAGTAGAGCTTATCTTGAATTTCCCTTTGTATTCATTTGTTGTTTGAAGATTTCTTTCTAGAGTGTCAATCTGATTTTCAAGTTGTTCTTCATTATCTCTAGCTTCCTCCAGATCAGATTCCAAATGCCTAAGTATTCTATCCATTTTGTTTCATTCTTCTAATTTCTCTTTGAGAGATTGTTTTAGATTATCTTTAGTTTTTCTCTTCTCTTCAATTTCTTGGGTGAATTTCATAACCCCTGATTCCATTTCATGTCTTAGCATAATGACCTCTTTTGATATCTTCTCACATAATTTGTTTTTCTCATTCAGATCTTCATTTGCATCATTGGCTTCATTCTGACTTGCTAATTGCTCAAGTAGTTCCTTTCTCTTTTTCATAGAGATACTCAGTTTCTCCTTGAGTTCATTTATGAAGTCATCAGCTTGTTTGAGTCTTTCCCTTAAGTTATTGACTTCAAAGTGAGACTGTTCAAGATCATTTAGGACAGACTGAAGTTATTCCCTCATACCATACATATCCATTGAGATTCCTAGATCTTCCTCAAGCTGTTAATCTCTGTTTGGAGGAACTTGGCTCTGATACCAATTGTTGATAACTGAGAGGGGGGTGAATCAGTTATCTAAATTAACTTAACTTTCTGTTCTTCTTTAGTAGCTAGTGCAACATCAAAACAAATAAGCATCCATAAACATGAAAGAAGAAACAAAGTCAATACACATAACACAATGATTTTGACATGGAAAACCCTGTTAAGGGAAAAACCATGGGGTGACTAACCCAAGATTGTATTCTCTGTTAAAAGAATAGAAGTACAAAATGACACTTACCAATTAGGGCTCACTGCCCAAGCACACTGCTCACAAGAGGCTCACTGCCTACAAGAGACTCACTGTCTACAAGGTACAAAGAAAGTAACAAGGTACTTGAACTGATGAGAAGCATCCACATATGCTAAAGTTCAGTTCTGGTTAGGCTCAATACACTGATCTGCTGCACTTCATTCTTCCTCTTCTTTGGTGCTGTTATCATGTCACATACCAGACCTGTATTAATACTTCCACACTGCTCTCTGCTTTTCTTTGCATAACACAACACACCACACACACCTTCATACCAAAATTAATCTGGTATATATTTCCTCAACTTTCTAGTCAGCATCCGGAATACTCAATATTTTCCCAAATTCTGGTCCATCGGCTAAATCCTTGCTTACCAAGTGATGTGTATCAAAGAAATGCTTATAGAAGTCATCAATCATGTCTATCAATCATGAATGATCCCTTAAGAAACTTTATTACCATCAATATCTCATCTGGATTAAGGTCTAAAGCTCTGCCAGATAGTTCTTCCTCAGTCTACTCTACCAAACAGGAACCCAACACTTAGGTGTTCATATCTTTTCACTCTTACATCACCAGAGGCTCAATCTCTACAATATATTAGTCATGGTTCTCCTCTTGACTTCCCCAAGTCCACACTTTACTGAGATACTTCCTCTGATAGATCCAGACTTGATTGTCGGACCTTGCTACATGCTCTATTCTTTCTTACCAGACCAAGATACACTTCAGTCTGCCTTCCGGTATGGTCATACCATGTCCTGTGGATGCGTGGGATGAACTTTGTTGCCATCAATGACAACACTCATGAAGCTACACTATGTCTCTTGCCAACAGATATGTTGAGTGAGGGGTCCACGTCAGTAGCATCTGAGTCAGAAATTTGTTTTTACCACGTCCCTTGACAGTCGAGCTGGCACCCCCCATTTTTTTCGTGGCAAAAATTAAGCACATTTATCAATGTTTTTGGTGTTTTTTTCAAAAACTTCCAAAAAAGTAGTAAAATGTGTCATCGACCAATATTGGACATGTGTATTACCCTTTGTGGGTTGGAGCCACACCAGTACCGACTCTGTTTACTATTGGTTAATGCGCATTAACTGTCCAACATTCTACCACCATCGGTCTTAATCCCTACCACCTCGGCATGCACACCATTCACTTAGTCTTTCTTTAGGTTCACAAAAACTCCATTCATGAGAACAATTTGTACTATGAGCGGTTGCATTGACAACTAGTCTTGGTTTGGATGGAAGCTGACGGTGGTGAGGCCATGGCTGAATACTGGAGATACATTTCTTGAACTTATATAGGTGTTTATCAACACCACATCTGGCATAAGGAAACCATTTACCTTCTGGTTACGTAGCTTAGGTTGTGTTCCAACCTCACACAGGCAGTAACTACGCATTTCATGATTTTTTTCATATTTTCATGCAATCTTTTTTTGTGTAAATAGCTTTAGTGCACAAGTAATGATATGCTCGTTTAATGAAGCTTTATTGCAACTTTATCATGGCAGCTTCTGTGTGTGATACATATATATATATATATATATAGACACACACACACACAGAAATGATGAACAAATGCTATTTTGCAGCAATATTGCACCTATATATTGGCTGTGTATATGTGAGTATATATATATGGCTAACTGTGTGTGTGTGTATACACAAATATATATGCATATATATGTATATATATTCAAATGTATTTGTGTATACACACATATACACACAGTCAGCCATAATATAGCCCTTTCTTTTCATTTCTGTACCTCTGCAAATTGTATATGTATAGTGGTAGTATTCAAAGTTATTATATGCTTCACTGGTAAGAGTTTCTTACAGGTAAAATATGACCAACTCTGTATATATATACAAAAACCTACATATATATACATATATATATGTATGTATGTATATATGTATATATGTATATATTTATGTGTGTATATATATACACACAGTCTGTCAAAATAATAACACTTTTTCCATACTGCATTGTCTATTAAGGGTTTCATGCACCTATCCTTTGGCTGACTGTGTGTATACATATACATACCATTGAAGGGTTTCAATAGCTTGATGTTAAGGGTTTCATGCACCTATACTTTTGTCGACTATTTCCACCACTATCATGAACCCCTCACCCAATAATTCCCACCCCCCATCGTCCTCTCAGCCATGTCCATAGAAGAATCGTCTCAGCTGGAATGGTCAATTTTTTGTGAATAGTTCATATGCATTTATAGGATTTTTATGATCAATTTGGTAATTATTTTAAGAAGGATATTTAACAAATTATTTCTTTAAATTTCATCAATTTTGTAATCATTTTTGCAGGTAATTGACATAACATTTTAATATTATTAATAACATATTAATATAATATTTAACAAATTAATATTATAATAAACATTATAATATTATGTATGTATTGTATACGCACACACACACACACATACATACATACATAATTTATTATGTATCTATGTATGTGTGTATACGATACATACACATACATGGATACATATGAACTACCATATATATTGGTCCAGGAGCACCTAACACAAGGTGGCCTCCGTGAGGCATTTAAGTTCATGTTCTATTTTAAAACAGGTTTTATGTTGTAATAAGGTCTATTCGACCAATGCATTTTTCCTTTTTGTTTGTAAGTCCCTAGTGACTTAGGTCACTTTTGTCAAGTTGTTAGTTTTAGATGGTTGGAATCAGTTAGTTTTTCTCCCAGCCGCTTGGAATAGGGTTGGTGTTCCTCGGGGCAAGCTTATAAACCCCAGAGAAATGAATCAAAGGCATATAGATAAGAGAGTATTGTAATCAGATCGAAGAGGAGATTGAATGTAATTGTGCATTGTGTTAAGGAGAAATTGAACTATTTCTGTGTCGTCAATTTGTTTTCCATTCTCTGTAATTACTAATTGCATAGCTGTAGATTTCTTTTCCTTTCTGTAATTCTGTTGTTGCAGAATGTCGATGTGAAGCATTCCACTCATGAGATTCCTATTGAAATTAGTGGAATGGCTTCATTGTACCATATTCATTTGTTTCCTGTTATGTTACATGGTTCGGCGGTGCAGATGTTCCACGTCGAGGGTTGTGCACAGTAGGCGGCCTAGCATCTCCATGTGCTAGGGTTTGGATTGGAGGAGTTGGAGTTGTTGTCGGTGAGACAGAGGCCATTAGAAAGCATTCCTTGCTCAGAGAGACGAGGGTAGTCTGACTAAAGGGAGGTTCAAGCCGCTGAATCAAAGTCGCGGCCTAAGATTCAGATGGGGGTGATAAAGCACATCGGCCTAAGTGTATGAGAGTTCACCGATGACAAGAGTCCCACTGAAGACACCAGCATCGGTGTAAGTTTTGTATCATTTCACCGAATGTATATTGCAAATGCATATTGCAAATGTATGTTGAGAAAGCATGTAGGGAATGTAGATTGAGAATGTATCTTTCGTCGGATACAAACGGTGACTGATCGTAATGGTGAATCAGGGTATAGAAACTTTAGTCCATCAGTAATAGCAAGTCACGCCAAGCATATACTAAGTTAGTGTATCGACATATCGGCAATAGGTTGTAAGTGTTCACCGATGGTAAAGGTCACAGCAATGAGAGTTTGGCGATGGTTGAACTAACTATAGGCCCAAGCGAAAAGGGAGTAAGTCTTACCATATGAGGCTCCCCATCATATTGGTATCAGAGCCTGCGAAAGGTTTGGGTGGAGGTGTTGTGTATTTGATTTCTATCATTGAGAAGGCAGATGAAGAGTTGGAGAAAAATAGATGCTCGTGCTACCTAGTTGCAAGAAGGAATAGGACTCTTGTAGTGTGTGGGCAGATGATGATGAGGACTGTCAAGACTATTCACCAATAGTGGTTTGGTTGGAAGAGGGTGTAGAGTGAGGCCACTGCGAGAGAGAGTGGTAGTGCATCTCCAGGATATGCTGTTGGATGAGAGGAATGGGTTTGTAGCAGCGTGTAGGATGGACATTTGATTGAGCATTGTGTTGTAGTCAAATTGAGGATTTGCAGGAGTGTTGGCATTTGGGTGTTGTCTATGAATGTTTATGTCAGACAGAGAGAGCGAAGGAGAGGCTAGCAATATGCCTCCAAAGGGGATGACCACCAAAGTGGTCAAGAAATTTCAAGAGATGGAAGAGATGATCAAAACTGGAGTCGGGGAAGCACTCCAAGCTGAATTGAAGGCAATGAAGATAGGAAAAAGGATAGAGGAAGATTCAGATGAAGAAGAAGAGAAAGAGGAAGAAGCAGAGGAACAAGAAGAGGCAAAGATACCGGTTGAACAAAAGCAATTCCTGGAAGCCATCAAGGCAATTGGAAAGGACTCTTTGGAGGCTCAGATAGATATCCCCATGTTCAGTGGGAAGATGAATGTTGATGAAGTCATGGAGTGGATTGAGGCTCTAAACAACTACTTTGAGTACAAAGAAGTTCCTGAAAGTAAGAGGGTTAAGTTTACAAAAACTAAACTCAAAGGTACTGCCCTTACATTTTGGAATTACACCCAAGGAGAAAGGGTAAAGAATGGGAAGAGTATGATATCTTCATGGAGTAGAATGCTGGAGAAGATCAAGTCCCAGTTCCTTTCATCTGACTACGAGGTGTAGATTTACAGGAAGATGCAGAACCTTAAGCAAAAAGATATGGATGTGGCTACTTACACCGAGGAGTTTCACAAATACACTCTTCATTGTGGGTACATGGTGTAGACACCCAAATTTGTCCCAACTTTGTTCATGTCTAGCAACACCTTGATAAAAACATTATTAAGACATCATGTAACATTTTGTCCTAAATCCCACTCTTAATCCTATTTATCCATTAGCCAATTAATTAAATAAATTTTATTTATTTAATTAAAATCCCATTCAATCCCATCCTTATCCTACTTAGCCATTTAATTAAATAAATTTTATTTATTTAATTAATTTCCACATCATATCCCATCCCACTATCTAATTAATTAAATAAATTTTATTTATTTAATTAATATCTAACTCATATCCCAACTAATTCAAATATTTTATTTGAATTAAGTTCTCACATTTCACTATAAGCCGACTTTCCAATTAATTAAATAAATTTTATTTATTTAATTAATTTATCTTATCATTTAGCCGACATGTGTGCCTCTTTCATTTAAAAAAGATAAGTGGTACTACAGCCTTTTATTTAATATCTTTTATATGTAGTACTTTTTTATGTACACAAGCACACATGAGCCCTATCCTCCTTGACACTTGTCAAATGACTACAACTCCCTTGAAGAGTGGGATAACCGAATCAATCCTAGCCGTCCACATCAATCAATTTTCTTTTTAATCTCAGCCGTCCATTTGAACCAAGCCTTTCCTATAAATCAAACCCCTCACAAGCCATTAGAATGCATTGAGCTTCAAGTACCATTATTCTGTCAAAATATCATTAGAGCCTTTGCATCCTTCAACTATCATCCTCATGTCATCTTCATCTTAATGTTATGCTGCAGAAATGAGCACCCAACATTCTTCCAACAATAATCCTCCAAAATCTTGCATGCTCATGCGAGGTGGAGAAGAGCAATGGAGATAAATCGAGCATAGCGTGGAGATCGGTTTGCATTTACATTTCTTATTTTGATTTTCATGTTGTCTTGTGCTTCATTGTGCATTGCTAGGGTTTTATCATTGTTGATTCTTCATTTATCCTATTTGCAATTTTACCCTAACATACATTTGGCACGCCCGGTGGGACTCACTTCGCTTGATCTTTTTTGCAGGTTTTTGTAGTAAAAATTTGCATTCATATAACCCCCATTGTTGAGTTTTGCAGGTTTAATTAACTTTTTGTTGCAGATCTGCTACTTTTTGGACAAAACCCTAGGTTTTAAAGATTTCATCATATCTTCCAAACGGATACGAATTTTTCTACAAGATTTTAGCTGAAGTTTGTCCATGATATAAGGAAGCTACAGTAGAAACATTTCGGGTTTATCGCAATTTTTACGGGATTTATCACGTTTTTATGTTTTTTCATAAAATCTCAATTCTGGGCGCAAATCAGTGAATTTTTTAAAACAATTTATATTTTTGGAAAGCTCTTGAAATTTCAATGGGGGTCTATGTTTTACAGATTTAATTTGGAGGTCGTTTACTATGCAAAAATATCAGATCTTTGCTGACTGTACCGTTTTCATAAATCCGCATTTCTAGGCGCAAATTAGGGAATTTTTCTGATTTCTTTACATTTTCGGAAAGCTCTTTGAAAATTAATGGGGGTCTCTTCTTTGATTTTTTAATTTTCAAATCAAAAATCTATCGAAATAATCAAATCTAATTCGGCTATGCATATAAAATTACAATTTTCCTTGCCTGATGAGCCTATTTTTTATGCCTGCATTACAATATCATTTTTTTATGTTGTAGGTGATCATAAGGAGCTGGAGCAACATTGACATCAACATCTACAACAATTTGGATAGCGAATTAACCAGGTGCAATCATTTCATTTCTCATCTTCTAATCATTGTTTGCAAACACATTTAGATTTTGGGCATAAAACAAACAATTGTTTGCAAATTCACATCAAAAAATTGGGCTAAAACAAACCATTGTCTTTCATCACATTTGGATTTGGGCTTTAAAACAAACAAGTGCTTTCATTGTCTTCCACACATTGAATCTCTAAGATTAATGAACCCCATGCGAGTGTGACTAAGTAAATGTGTATGCTCTCTCCTCGCGTCCCAACACAAACTTGGAGATCAAAAACATTTACTCGTGTTACTTTTGTTTAACCTTAGAGAGGCCTGCCTTGGTATCCACCCCAAGGGAACGACCTCAAGCGGTACTTTCATCCGGTCCGCTATAAAAATTAGAGGATAAGGTGAAAGCCAAGTCTAACCGGTATTAGCGCTCACCATACAGTGCTAACTCGAAAGGAGGTGTACCTTTGTGTATATTAAAACTCCTAGTAGGGTTAGTTAAAGTCTTAAGTGGCTTACTGGATGCTCGTGGGGTGCCGGTCCCCCGGATTTTCACTAGAACCTCCTTGTGATCGTGGCTTTGCCTTACTAGGACTTGTTGAATTGTCTTCACGTGCTTGCTTAACCATCATCACATTATTCCAAACTAAAACTTGCTTATGTGTCTTGCGTGAGTGATTCATGTGTGTATATGCATAATCATTTGTTTGAA
Source organism: Cunninghamia lanceolata (assembly GCA_027924645.1). Lineage (NCBI taxonomy): Eukaryota > Viridiplantae > Streptophyta > Pinopsida > Cupressales > Cupressaceae > Cunninghamia > Cunninghamia lanceolata. The sequence goes on from BSBN01001583.1 coordinate 4,381,557, forward strand.
TATTGCCACATCAAGCTCTAAACACCCAAACATATAAAGACAAGTCATCCTACACATTCTTCCAATAACATTCAAGCCCAATCACTTTCATCCCAAACATAGCCAAATCATCCAAACAAGCCACATCATCATCCAAATCCCTAAACAAGCACTTTCTAAAAGGACTTAAGACAAACACTTGGTGACAACATGTCCACACTAGAAGACCTAGAAATCAAATTCCAAAGATTCCTCCAAAATCTTTATCAAGGATCACAACCCCTAAACCAAGATGCCATTGAAACATTACAATTCTTCATCCAAAGAGCTCAACCCCACACAAGCCAATCACCTCAACTGCAACACTTCGTAGCCCAAGTCCAACACCTTTTAGCCACTAGTCAAGCTCAACAAGTACAGCAATCCTTAGCCATTCACTATCAACCTAATCCACTTCATAGCCACATGTCATATCCATCCACTTCCTATCAACTTAATCCACATATCCACCAAGTCAATGCCACATCATCCTATGAACATCCACCTCAAGTTTATCCAATCCCTCATGCCACCGTTCCAATGCACTATCAAGCCCATCCACAAGGCAATCAAGTGATATCACAAGAACAACATCCAAGTCCCAATGGCTCTTTGTACATAAATCAAGTAAGTCCAAATACAACTTTTCAACAAGACTATCAAGCACCATTGATAGACCTAAGTCCACCTTTCCAACAAGAACAATATCCAAATCCCAATGGTCCCTTGTACATAAATCAAATGAGTCCAAGTTATCCTATGCAAGATCTAATAACCTTTGACAAGGGAGACACCAATCTAGAGTGGCCACCATCATGCAATCCCATGCCAACACATGAGCCAACAAGTCCTATCCCAACACCATCATGTGATCCCATTCCTAGTCCATTAATCCATCAACCTTCCAAACCACCAAGCCCTTCATTACCTTCATCACCATGTCATTCTAATCCTTCACCTAAGGATGCGGCTGAGAGAGTTTTACAAAGGATGCTTGAAGCAAAACTCATTGAACTTCCTGAAGTCAAACAATGTGAAGAAAGTCCATATGATGAACATGATTATTGTGCATACCATAGGACCAAAGGCCATAATACAAATAAATGCCCAATATTTGTTCCAATTGTTTACAAGGTGTACCTACCTATAATGGGAAAACATGCCACATCATCCCAATCCTATGTATCACCTCCCTTTTATCCTAATCCACCCAATCCAATTAGCCCTCAGCCTAATCCTAGTCCTAAGCCTGCAACATCATCCGCTATTATTGCTCATCCATTATATTTCCCATCCACTCATACCCTTGCGAAGGATGTGATCCATTGGCTACTAGCTAGGAATAAACTATCTCCATGTCAAACACCCATTCATGAGCCTACTAAAGATCTTCCAAAGGTCATGTCCAATTATATAATCCCATCATGTGGTTCACATATCCTTGAGCCTATCCAAGAGCCTTCCATTAACATACCTAGCCCTTTAAGCCCATCATGTGACCTACAATCCATCAAGCCTATTCAAGAGTCTCCTATTAAAAATCCAAGTCAAGAGTCATCATGTTCTCATGTTGTTGACCAAGAGCCTATCCAAGAACCTTCCACTTTCATCCAAAGTCAAGAGGTATGTCAAAGGTTTAATCCTAAGCATGTGGAAATATTAAGCACTAGTCCAACTCAAGATCAAAACACTTTCATGCAACCCATCCATAACATTCGCCTTCTTTATGCTCAAGATGATACCTATGAAGAAGCTATCCATGAGTACCTTGATCCTATCCATAATCCTATAATCCATGAGCAAGATATCCACATTTCTCCTAGTCATATGCCATCTAGCCCTATCCATAATAAGCAAACATCCACTTGTCATGATGAGACACTTGTCCCCCAAGTGAGCATAAAAGATCAAACATATAGCTTGGATCTTAGTGATCACAATGCTAATCAAGATCCTAATGATCCTCCTTCCACATCCAACATCAATTCCACTTCTATTGGTCTTACCACCCTTATACATGAGTGTTCTTCCTTTGGACAACAACAACCTTTATCCACTTCACCTTCTACATCCAATAAAGAGCTCAAGTCTAGTTCTCAAAACACATCTAGTCCCATAGTCAATCGCATCCTCCAAAACATGAACTACCAAGGCAAAAGTCCAGGCCTTTATGAACAAGGTATTTTGGAGCCGAACCATGTCAAGATCCCTCCATGCTCATATGGCCTTGGATACACACCCCAAGGTAAACAAGGCCAGGATGTTGGTAATCCCTTCATGCATCCTAAACCTACCACTTACCATCATATATCCTATCATATACCCAAAACATATGTAGCCATTCCATCTCCATCAGCCTATAAATGTCAAAAGCATGTGACCATACACCTTCCGCCATCCACCTTGCCTCCACTTTTACCAACTCCAAATATCCCTCCATCCACCTTGCCACCATTTCTTCCAACACCTAACATACATATCATTCATAAGTATCCTTACATCCCTAATCATGGCCAACAAAAGCACACATCGCCTAAGCATAAAGCTTCCAATCATTTCATCCACTCCACCCATGCCATGGAATTCAAAAGTAAAAATTTTGATGCCTCTACCTATAAAGCTAAAAGTCCTACCAAAAATCCAAAGAACTATCATGCCTTAGGGCACAAACATGAAAAATCAATGCAAAGAAACAAATCAAAGCAATCCAAAAAGCTATCCAAGCCCATACCTCCAAAAGCAAAGCCCAAAAGCAAAATGGTTTGGGTTCCTAAGCAAACAGCTAGCAAAGCAAATGTGGCATCCTCATCCACATCTAAGCAACCTTCCAAACCCTTACCTCCAAAAGCAAAGCCCAAAAGCAAAATGGTTTGGGTTCCTAAGCAAATAGCTAGCAAGTCAAATGAGGCATCCTCCTCCACATCTCAAGAATCCCAATCACCTACCTCCATCCAAAAGCCTATTTCCATCCAAAACTTCCATTCCTTTCAAAAATCCCACAAGCAAAGCAAAAGCACTAAAAATACTAAATCTATGTGGGTTCTTAAATCACTTCATCAACCATCTCCTAAGCAAACATCCCCATTGCTTCCTACACCACCATCCAATCAAAAGCTTCAATGTTTATCACGGTGTGTGCAACCATTGGTCATGGTTCCCTTCCACTCTGCAACACCTCCACATAACTATATCTCCCCATCTTCCATCCATTATCCTACATATCTCCCCCATGCTATCCCTATGGTCCATGCTTTGGCATAAACTTTTCATCCATCTTCTTTCCATAAGCCAATATAATCCACATCGTAATCCACTATCCCCATCCATCTATCCTTGCATGAACCTTCCATAATCCACATCATAATCCATTATCTACCTAATCCATCTCCCATCCACACAATCCCTTATCAACATCTATGAGCATAATGACATGGTCTATGCGAAGACATCATCCATCTCTAACTGGACAATATCACCTCTCATAGCACTAGCCACTTGATTCCCTCCTATCCATTACCATGGTGAAAACTTGGCAAACAGGCGCCATGTGTAATTGTCAACCTATCTCAAAGCGAAAAACAAAAAAAGAAAAAAAAGAAAAAAAAAGAAAAAATCAAAAATAGTAAAGAGAAATCCCTTCATCCAACAGTGAAAACCTAGTAAACAGGCACCTTGGATAAGTACCATGATGAAAACCTGGCAAACAGGTGTCATGTGTAGGTTGATCTTCTATGTCACTTACACTTGGGGGCACATTGTCTCATCCAACCTATCCATTTCTAAACTATCTATCCCATTATATCATTTACCATCCTACCATCCTTAGCCATTACATAAACAAGCCTATCCTATTGAACCCATTTATCCATTCATCCATCCTTCTACCTTTTGATTTTGATGAAGACATAGGGGCAAAATCTTGAAACATGCTTTGGATATCTCTTGGTATACCTCATACCTTCCTCATCAATCCATATTATCCTTATCCACCTATCATACACCTTGTCATGTAAAACCCATCATGTCATCCCTTGGTCATGAACTTTGTCATGTAAAATCCTAAGCATTGCCATCTAGAATGGGGCAAGTTCTTCCTATGCAACATAGCCTTTTAAGATCACATCCTAGCTCCCTTATGATCCATCCACTATATCATATCCTTATCACAAGTTTTCCATCTTATAGCTTATCCCCATCCATTTATCATGAATCTTTCCACTATAAGCTACCTATCCGTTTATCATGAGGCACACGTCCATCCCTTATATGGCCTATCCTTTTTATCCATCCAACTCTCATGAACCTTCCATCCCATCCATATATCATGACCTTGCCATCACATTTACTATGAGCCCATCCTTTTATCCATCCTTTGCACCTAGACTTGGTTTTCTCCCTTGTCATTGGTATCAAGCATAAAGGCTACCCCAAATTGTAAATCCATTGACATCCCAAAACATTCAAAAACACAAAAAAAATCAAAATATCCCAAAAAAACACAAAAAAATCAAAATATCTCAAAAATCTAAAAAATTAATATCCAACAAAAAAAAATCAAGCAATAACACCAATCACATCATCCAAATCCACTCCATCAAAATTCAATCAAAATCAAATCATCATCATCTTCAATTCTTCCTATCAATAACATTCATTCATCCATTTCAATCAATCACTTCTTCCAATCATATCAATCAAATCAATCTAAGTAATGATCTTAAATCTAAGTCACACTAATCCATATCACCAAAGCAAATCAACCAAAGCGAATCAACCAAAGCACATCAAGCTAGCCATCAAAACAAATCCAATCACTTCAGCAAATCAAAAGCAACTCAATCCACCACATATCATCTCATCATCAACATTTCATTAATCAATTCAATCCATTTTCATCATCTCATCAATAAAAAATTAGAACTACATCTCATTTCCATCGTTAAGTGCCTTGATCCCATGGATATAGGGTATGTAGGCAGTCTGGAGTACGAAGGAAGTGCCCAGATTCAGGCACAAGCGATTTTCCTCTTTCTTCTCTCATCATTTCTTCTATCATCTATCTTATACATCATCAATAAATAACTTCTTCCAATCAATCTATCATAGCACATCAATCCAATCATCACTTCATCTAATCATCCTTCAATCATCTTCTAGTCATTCCAAACAATGATCCAAATGCCAATCAATCCTTAAGCCATACCAATCAAGTCAATCAATCAAGCCAAGTTATCCAAATGCAATCCATGGTCTTGATCCTATCCTTGTTGTAAGCCAACGCAATCAATCAATTAGCCAACCAACTCAGCAAACAACCTTGTGTTGATCTAGGGATATAGCTTTCCCCACAATGACAACACTCTCAACACTCAACAAACAAAACAACAATCAATTAATCATTGGTTTACAGCTTGACAGGGGCAATACCTTGTTTGTTTTTGAATCATTTGTGCACGCTTGCTTGCTTGCTTGTGTGTGTTATCATTTTATCTTGCATTTGCATCATATCAGTATCATTTCCAGCTAATATTCATATCTTGTATCCAGACAAGGTTGTATTACGCTGGGGCAAAAGACACCTCGTCACCCTGGTCCTTCTACCTTGGTGCATAACGTCTAATGCTATATCAAACATTATGGCTGCTCCCTTTCATTGCAGCATAACGCATCATTCATTTCTTCTATCCATTCCCTTAGCTATCTTTCTTAGCCAAGCCATTTCTTTTCGAGAGCCTACCTGTGTTTGTCCAACCCACCTATCCTCTCGAGGGGGCATCACCAACCTATCCTTTCCATCATCATCCTATCTTTTCATCATCATTTTCCTTTATCCATACCTTAACTTCTTTGAAATGATGTTACTCGATACAAAGCTCATCATCTCGAACATCATCTCAAAGAGGGGCAAAATGTAGACACCCAAATTTGTCCCAACTTTGTTCATGTCTAGCAACACCTTGATAAAAACATTATTAAGACATCATGTAACATTTTGTCCTAAATCCCACTCTTAATCCTATTTATCCATTAGCCAATTAATTAAATAAATTTTATTTATTTAATTAAAATCCCATTCAATCCCATCCTTATCCTACTTAGCCATTTAATTAAATAAATTTTATTTATTTAATTAATTTCCACATCATATCCCATCCCACTATCTAATTAATTAAATAAATTTTATTTATTTAATTAATATCTAACTCATATCCCAACTAATTCAAATATTTTATTTGAATTAAGTTCTCACATTTCACTATAAGCCGACTTTCCAATTAATTAAATAAATTTTATTTATTTAATTAATTTATCTTATCATTTAGCCGACATGTGTGCCTCTTTCATTTAAAAAAGATAAGTGGTACTACAGCCTTTTATTTAATATCTTTTATATGTAGTACTTTTTTATGTACACAAGCACACATGAGCCCTATCCTCCTTGACACTTGTCAAATGACTACAACTCCCTTGAAGAGTGGGATAACCAAATCAATCCTAGCCGTCCACATCAATCAATTTTCTTTTTAATCTCAGCCGTCCATTTGAACCAAGCCTTTCCTATAAATCAAACCCCTCACAAGCCATTAGAATGCATTGAGCTTCAAGTACCATTATTCTGTCAAAATATCATTAGAGCCTTTGCATCCTTCAACTATCATCCTCATGTCATCTTCATCTTAATGTTATGCTGCAGAAATGAGCACCCAACATTCTTCCAACAATAATCCTTCAAAATCTTGCATGCTCATGCGAGGTGGAGAAGAGCAATGGAGATAAATCGAGCATAGCGTGGAGATCGGTTTGCATTTACATTTCTTATTTTGATTTTCATGTTGTCTTGTGCTTCATTGTGCATTGCTAGGGTTTTATCATTGTTGATTCTTCATTTATCCTATTTGCAATTTTACCCTAACATACACATGGAGGATGAAAAAGCCAAGGTAGAAAGGTATCTAAATGGTCTGAGGATCAATATTCAAGATGAGATAAGTTTGTTTACCACTGAAATCATGGAAAAATGCTTTCAAGTAGCACTAAGAGCTAAAGAGAAGCTAAAGAGGAAAGGTGAGCAACGGAGTAGAGGAAGAGGTGATAGAAATTTTAGAGGTAGTTTTGGAGGAAGAAGTCCTAACCAGAGGCCTAGTGGTGAGTCTAGCCAAGAAGAACAAGTTGGAGACTTAAGTAGCAGAGGAGGCTACCAAGGAAGAAGGCCAAATGAAAGAGGTGGGACAAATAGATCAGATAGAGGATCCAAGTTCTCCAACATGAGATGTTATAACTGCAATCAGATAGGGCATCTAGCCTATAAGTGTCCAGAGAAGGCCTCAACTTCTCATGGTAATGAGAGAAGAACCACATTGACTAAAGAGGATGTAGGAAGTGTGATATCTCCTGAAGTGAGTTTGACATCAGAAGTGGGAGAAAATCTGATGATCAAGAGGACGTTGCTCAAAGCACCAGTGGAGACTGAACCATCACAAAGGAGAGCTCTTTTCAGGATCAACTGCAAAAGCAAAGGTAAAATATGCAAGGTAGTCATAGATTTTGGTTCAACAAATAATATGGTGTCTAGGGAAATGGTGGATAAATTGAACATAGAAAGGATTCCTCATCAAACTCCTTACAAAGCATCTTGGGTAAGTGATAGTCAATCACTTTTGGTAGATGAACAAGCATATGTTGATTTTCAGATTGGAGAATATAAGGAGAGAATTTTATGTGACATTTTTCCCATGGAGTGTTGTCACCTACTTTTAGGTAGGCCCTAGAAATTTGATAGGCAAGCATTGTATGATGGATATGCTAACACATACACCATCAAGAAGGATGGAAAGACTTTTGTGATGAGACCATTGTAGGAGGATGCTAAAGCAAAGAAGGTAGCCAAGATCATTTTCATGGGAAAGAAAGAGTTTGTGAAGACGCATGAAGAAGAGACAAGGAAAGTTGAGGATACCTCAAGGAGTGGGGTTACCAAAGATCACAGTTTAAAGGTGATTTTAGTTTTGAATGATGGAGATCAGATGGTAACGTCTGAGATGGATCAACAGAAGGTCAAAGAGCACGTCTACAAGCAGCCACAAGTTGATTGGAAAGAAGAAGATGGTATCATAGTAGGGACCATTGTTTGTCCTCTAGAGCCAACAAGAGTTGAAAGGCAAACATATTCTACCATAGCAACTGTACAAGAAGCATCACACAAGGTTTTGAATGCAAGTGTCTAGGCAGAGATGATAGTAAGGAAGAATGGTGAGCAAGGTATGGGTTTGGTTGCAAGCACTCACTCATGGCAAGGTGTGAGTAGAGCCTACAATGCTAGGCATGAATTTTTGATTCCATGGAAGCAAGTTGCAGTCCAAAGCTCATGGGGAAGGCATGATGCAGCAAAGGATGATGGTGGTGCAAGACACAGACTCAACTCATGGGACATGAGTTCTTTTCTAGGTGGGGTGTATGGTGCAGGAGCACCTAACACAAGGTGGCCTCTGTGAGGCATTTAAGTTCATGTTCTATTTTAAAACAGGTTTTATGTTGTAATAAGGTCTATTCGACCAATGCATTTTTCCTTTCTATTTGTAAGTCCCTAGTGACTTAGGTCACTTTTGTCAATTTGTTAGTTTTAGATGGTTGGAATCAATTAGTTTCTCCCAACCACTTGGAATCAGTTAGTTTTTCTCCTAGCCACTTGGAATAGGGTTGGTGTTCCTCAGGGCAAGCTTATAAACCCCAGAGAAATGAATCAAAGGCATATAGATCAGATAGTATTATAATCAGATCGAAGAGGAGATTGAATGTAATTGTGTGAATGTAATTGTGCATTGTGTTAAGGAGAAATCAAACTATTTCTATGTCGTTAATTTGTTTTCCATTCTCTGTAATTACCAATTGCATAGCTATAGATTTCTTTTCCTTTCTGTAATTCTGTTGTTGCAAAATGTCGATGTGAAGCATTCCACTGGTGAGATTTTTGTTGAAATCAGTGGAATGGATTCATTGTACCATATTCATTTGTTTCTTGTTATGTTACATGGTTTGGTAGTTTCCACATCGAGGGTTGTGCACAGTAGGTGGCCTAGCATCTCCATGTGCTAGGGTTCAGATTGGAGGAGTTGGAGTTGTTGTCGGTGAGATAGAGGCCATTAGAAAAGTATTCCTTTCTTAGAGTGACGAGGGTAGTCTGGCTAAAGGGAGGTTCGAGCCACTGAACGAAAGTCACGACCTAAGATTCAGATCAGGGTGACAAAGCGCATTAGCCTAAGTGTATGAGCATTCACTGATGACAAGAGTCCTGCCGAAGACACCAGCATCAGCGTAAGTTTCATATCGTTTCACCGAATGTATATTGTGAATGCATATCACAAATGTATGTTGAGAAAGCATGTGGGGAATGTACATTGAGAATGTATCTTTCGTCAGATACAAACGGTGACCGGTCATAACGGTGAATCATGGTATAGAAACTTTAGTCCACTGGTAATAGCAAGTCACGCCAAACATATACTAAGTTAGTGTATTGACGTATCGGCAACAGGTTGTAAGTGCTTGCCAATGGTAAAGGTCACAGCGATGAGAGTTTGGTGACGCTTGAACTGACTGTTGGCCCAAGCAAAGAGGGAGTAAGTCTTACCATATGAGGCTCCCCATCATATATGTATGTATGTATGTATAGTAGACACACATACATACATATTACCATAATATGTATGTATGTATGTATGTGTGTATACTATACATACATACATACATACATATGGCAATTCATATACACATACATACATATGAACTGCCATATGTATGTATGTATGTATGTATAGTATACACACATATAGACATATTATGGTAATATGTATGTATGTGTGTACGTATACATACACACATACATACATATGGCAGTTCATATGTATGTATGTATGTATGTAGGTCATGTAGGTACCCATACATATGGCATTCATATGTAACATACATACATTATTTTACTATGATGTATGTATGGAAACCAATCATACATATATACATACTCAGCCAAAAGATAGGTGCAAGGCACCCTTAACTATGGAGTGTATGATAATGTTCCAATACTATCAATATAAATATGCAACTTGCAAAATTACAATTACATATGGCAGAGATATAGAAATTGATGTTTCATATAGCCTTGTTCATTTACTTTTATATGAATTTGATGTATGCTTTACATTTATATTCAATTACTTTCACTTCATATCAAAATGCTGGTTGAAGTTATATATGAGTATCATAATGCTGTATCAGTTGGTTGTTTCGAGTTATTCTTAAAAATTATGATGTATCAGAAAATGGCTCCAAATATTACTATCCAATTACTCTCAATCTTACATGTATGAATTTGTTGTTTCAGTTTGTATCATTCTTTGTTTTGGAAGAGTTAGAATTGGGGATGTGATAGTATAACATGCATTTTTTTTCATTGCACACAAACCCTTGATCATTTGCAAACAACTCAATAAGATGCATGGTTAGTTTGTTCTTCAATTACAATCACTCTTACATCTATGAATTTTTTGTTTCAGTTTGTATCATTGTTTTAATTGTAAGAGTTAGAATTGGGGATGTGATAGTATACCATGCATTTTTTGTTTCATTGCACACACACCCTTGATCATTTGCAATCAACTCAATTAGATGCATGGTTAGTTTGTTCTTCAATTACTCTCACTCTTACATGTATGAATTTATTGTTTCAGTTTGTATCATTCTTTTTTTTTATAAGAGTTAGAATTGGGGATATGATAGTATAACATTCATTTTTTGTTTCATTGCACACACACCCTTGATCATTTGCAATCAACTCAATTAGATGCATAGTTAGTTTGTTCTTCAATTACTCTCACTCTTACATGTATGAATTTGTTGTTTTAGTTTGTATCATTCTTTTTTGTAAGAGTTAAGAATTGGGGATATGATAGTATAACATGCATTTTTTTGTTTCCTTGCACACACACCCTTGATCATTTGCAATCAACTCAATTTAATGCATGGTTAGTATGTTCTTCAATTACACTCAATCTTACATGTATGAATCTATTGTTTCAGTTTGTATCATTCTTTGATTTATAAGAGTTAGAATTGGGGATGTGATAGTATAACATACATTTTTTGTTTCATTGCACACACACCCTTGATCATTTGCAACAACTCAATAAGATACATGGTTAGTTTGTTCTTCAATTACAATCACTCTTACATGTATGAATTTTCTATTTCAGTTTGTATCATTCTTTTAATTGTAAGAGTTAAAATTGGAGATGTGATAGTATACCATGATATGTATATACACATGGATATACATATGCATATGCATAATGCATAATGCATATATGCATATATAATGCATATGCATACACATTATATATGCATATATGCAATATGCATATGGATATTGCATATATATATTGTAGAGATAGATAGATACTTAAGTTTCCTATAGCCTTCTTCATTTACATTCAATTTAATTAGATGTATGATTTTTTTGTTCTTCAATTATAGTGATTGTAATTATGCATAAGCATATATGCATATGCATATATATAATGCATATGCATATGTATATACATAATATATATATATATATACATAATATATATATATATATATATATATATATATTGCAGAGATAGATAGATACGTAAGTTTCCTATAGCCTTCTTCATTTACATTCAACTTAATTAGATGTATGTTTTGTTTGTTCTTCAATTACAGTGACTGTAATTATCAACCCCTCTCCCTTACTGTTAACTGTGATAATGGCTGACTCCTACACTTGTTATAACTATTTCTGAAACAACATATTGAAATTTATATATAACTTCATACAACACTATGGTACAAATATTTCAAACAGTTTCTGATACAACATTATGAAATGTATATATAAATTCAAACAGCATTATGGTAGAAGTATTACCAACACTTTCTGATACAACATTATGAAATTTATATATAACTTCAAAAAATGGTATGCTATAAATATTTCCAGCCCTTTTTGATACAACATACTAAATTTTTTATATAACTTCAAACAATAGTATGATATAGCATTATGATACATATATGTGCACAGTTAGATAGATATGCATGTTTCCTATAGCCTTCTTCATTTTCATTCAACTTAATTAGATGTATAGATACATATGTTTCCTATAGCTATATATATGTATATGTATATGTATAGATACATGTATATAAATATGTATGTATGTATATATTTATATACAGCAAAAAATTGCAGAGATAGATAGATACATAAGTTTCCTATAGCTTTCTTCATTTACATTCAACTTAATTAGATGTATGGCTTGTTGGCTCTTCAATTACAGTAACTTTAATAGTTAGTGACTATAACATGATGGAATATGTTGTTTGTAATCAAAGCGCACTATTGTTTCAAGTTACAAACATTCAAAACAAAAAAGTTCAAACATCGTTTGGAATCCATCAAAACATTCACGACAAAAAAGTTCTTACATAACATTCTAATCAATCAAAAAAAGTAGGAAAACTAAAATCTAAAGCCAAGCTATCTTGTGAGTTGTTTGTGGCCTGTGACCAAGTAGGACTCCGAGATTGAACTAGTTGGGTTATGCTTGGGGTAGGTGAGGGTTGATAGGACTCTGAAATGGTTGGGTAATTCTTGGCCTAGGTGAGGGTGGATAGGACTGTGAATGAGAAGGACTCCAACTCTAAAATGGTTGGCTGATACTTTGGGTAGGTGATGGACAATATTGGGGACATTGAACAGACAGAAATTCTATGAATATCCTATGATGGTCAGGCAAGGGATTTAGAGGGTTACTGAGTCGCCTTTCACTTGCAGTCTCTTTTCGTGCCCTCTCTAATTCTTTTTCCCTTTTTGTAGCTTCTTTTTCTATCCTTTGTTGCTCCCTTTTTTCTCCCTCTCCTTTTGCAGCTCTTTTTCAACCTCTGCTTCTACTCGTTGCTTTTCCTTTTCAATTCTCAATAGAGTCTTGACCACCAATGCTGCAATCCTTTCTATCCCATGCTTTTCAATTTGTTCCTTCTTCTTCTCTTTCAATTCTTGGAGTTCCTTCTTCCTATCCTCTTTCTCAGTTAGCAAGGCCATGTAGTCATCAATGGTCAAGAGTTGGAATCCTTTTGGTAGTTTATTTCCATGGTCAACTACCTTATTAGACTTGTCTTTGACTACATGAACTAGTAGCTTCAAGAATTGTGAGATGTGTGAAGTTTTTTGGCCTCCCAAAGGCTCCATAGATTCCTCATTATTTGTTTCCTGTACCTCAGTAGCTATATCATCCAATTCATCTCCTAACTGATCAACTTCATTGTCTCCCCAATCAACACAGAAATGTACCATAGTATTTGGACCCATACTATGTAGTGGAGATGACATTCTAAGACTTTGCTCTGTGTCCACATGCGGATCAAAACCAAGATTATGTTGAAATTATGGTAGACAACTGAGAGGGGGGGTGAATCAGTTGTCACAAAACTTTAACTTTTGCTGCATTTGATCTTCTTTACAACTTATTAATAGATTAATGATATAACCATGAAAGCATGAATCAACAAAACATAAGCAGAAACACAATCAACACATATAACACCAGGATTTTTATGTGGAAACCCAGTTAAGGGAAAAACCACAGTGGGGGTGAACCAACAAGATTTATTCTCTATTAAAAGAATAGAAAAATGGGAAGGCACTTGCCTTTGGGCACACTGTCTAGAGCTCACTGCTCAAAGGAGGCTCACTGCCTACAAAAATATTCACATGGTTAACACTAAAAGGTTGAACTAAGAAACATCTTCTCCATGCCAAGGTTCAGTTCCATTGAAGCTCACAACACCTCTGCTCTGCCCCCAAACAATTCTTCGCTACCTTCATATCTTCACATGCTTGGACACTTTTACACAACTTCATTACACTTATTTATAAATGACATCAACTTTGAAATGAACATCAAAGTGTCATGCCCACATTTCCCATGCGGTCACAACACGCAAACACACGTGTCATGTCCACATGCGACATGTGGTCATGATACAAACTATTAAAATTTTTCCCTTACTACTCTGTATTTCCCCCTCGCATGCGTAGGCGTGTTTGGTTGTGTACCTTTAAGGTGTTAATGTTAATGTTGTATATGGAATCTTTCTCACATGTGAGCCTGCACTATGCTGGCATACTAGTTCTACTATGTTTATGTTGGTTTTAAAATTCAGCGTTTAAATTACTGAATGATTGGTTGGCCCCTATTTGGTTTTCTCAATTTAATCATTACTACCTTGCAATATTTATTTCCTCCTCTTCCAAGTTGTTTAGATTAATTTTCACGTTCAATTGTTTACTTATTATTATTTTTTAATCTTAAATTAATTTACTAAGATAATTTGTGCTCATTACTCTAATAATTCGTTAGGCAATAAATAACTCTGAATTAACATTTCCATAATTATGTCTTAATAGAGATAAATATATTTATATCAAATTTAATTTTTTTTTCTTTTGAAAGTGTAATTCGCAACTAATTACATCTATTACATCTATATATATATATATATATATATATATATATATATATATATATATATATATATATATAATTAAATCTCTCCTTGTAATGGATTTCACAACTAATACAACTATCACATCTAAGTATATATATATATCTATAAGTAATTAACTTCTTTTTTTGTAAGTGGATTCCACAAGTAATACCACTATTATATTTATATATATATATATATACCTACATACATATATATATATAATTGATTAATTATTATTTAACAATAATCTCCACTCAAGCACCAAGTGCTTGTTATAAAACATGTTAAAGTCTTCGAGGGAATTAACACTAAATTTTATTGTTGTGTGCAGGGTCATGGGGGCGGCGGTGGTGAAGGAGGTCATAGTGGAGCAGAGTATGGAGCGGTAGAATGGAGGTGGCGGTGTGTAGGTCGCAGTGGAGCGGAGTATGGAGCGGTCGCGGGTGGTGGACAGGGGAGCCGGTGGTGGGAGTGGCTGGCACAGGCCGCGATGGAGGAGGGGCCGCAGGAGGCGGCTCTACAGGTTTCCGTAGGCAGGTGCTGGGGTTTATAGTCATGGTGGGGGTGTGGGGAGGGGTGAAGCCCCACCCACAACCCACTCCGTGGGGTGTGGGTAGGGCTCCACCCCTCCCCACACCCTCTTGTTTAAGGAAATCAGTGGGGGTTTATTCCCCCACCATATACTATGCAAACTTTCGACTGTGTAAACATTTAACAACAAATCTCTCTGTTTATTTCATTTGCTAATTTCGTAATCTTTGATTATATATATATGCATATACCAGTGTAGCAAATTTTCACAATTTCATTTAAATTAAAACTAATTAAATATATATATATATATACACACATATATGTGTGTGTAGCATAATATCAAATTTTCCAACCAATAATAGTAAATAAATATGTATATATATATTTTAAACATAACGAATTTTAAAATTTTCTACAACATTTTAGTTTACGAATTAACGAATTTATTACGCATTTTCTTCAACATTTTAATTTACAAATTTAACAAATTCTTAAGTGAAACAGAAAGCAACTAACCATTTAAATCTATATTTTTCAACTAAATTTTAATCTATCAAGTATACATTCTATTTCAAATAAAATTAAAGATTAAGAGAAAATACAAGAAACTAATAAATCTTCCACTTCAATAACCAAATAAACAGACATATAAATCGGTTTAGATTATTTTCCATTGTATACTTAAGTCAAATTTTAATTTATTTTCAAAAGACAAATTTACATCTTCTATAATCTAGTAAATGTAACTTTCTCACTAACTAATTACAAGAGATAAATTTTAACAACTGGTCTAAATCAACAACTAATCTCACAACTTACAATTTTGATAAACAAGAATAAACAACTGTAAGATTCCACAACTCACAAACACTCTAAGGGAGGAATTACTTTCTTCTCCCAATACAATATTTTTACAACTTTCAGAGGGAGAAATCTCTCCTCAAAGGAAAACTTATCTAGGATGAAACTTAATGACCCAAACTCTCCTTGCCAGTAAGGATGAGTTACACTTTCCCCAAACAATAAAACTTTTGCATTTCTCTTCCATAAGCTCCAAGAGAAACCTGCATGACAACAAGGAAGAAATACACCAACCAACTAGCTCTCCTCCCTACCATAGACCTGCAAGAGGGTCACCCCTGAGCTAGGGAGATCATCCACACACCCAGGGTAGAATAGACCAAAAACACTTCACAACAATAGAAACAAACGACACATAACACCCATGGTTTTACTCACAATACAAAAACTCAGCTGAGGTGAGTTTAAAGAGGGTAGGGAAGTAGACTCACTCAACTCCAAGGTGTCATTCTTTTCAACATTTTATCATAGCTTTTCTCATGGCCTCAAGCCAACAAAATTTAATCTTTCTCATGGCCTCAAGCCAACCAAATAACTAAAATCCTAAGGATATCACAAATAGGCTCTCAAGCCTTATAGCCCTCTAGGTTCAAAATTACCAATCATGCCCTCAAGGGTCATACCTTCCCTTCCCACACATGATGAGCATTGTCTTCCAACTAGAAGAAGCTCTTTCAAACACCCATCACAAACCCAAAATAACAGACATACACATAGACAACCCTTGCAAATCAACATTCATCAAACAAGAACAGAACATACAAGGTGAGTAGACTTGCTCACTAAACTTTACAAGCCCTATTATGGATGTAGTTGAAGAAGAGCTCCACCATTAGTTTCCTCCTCCAAGTTCTCCTTCTTTCCACAATAATCCAACCCCCTTACCCTCTCCCTCCTCTCTTCTTTAAAACTAATTCCCTCCATTTTCCTTATTCCCAAGTGGCATTAAAAAACTAAACCCACTCCTTATCCATTATCCCTAGTGGACTTTAAACAATTAACCCTACTCAAGAGGTCCCCCACTATAGCCCTTTTCCAACACATGGAGGAATAAAATATAATAAGTAAAATAGAAATAAAAAAAAAGGAGTGGATGATACACCACCCTTTTTATGGGGTACTCCCACCAAAAGAGAGGCACAAAGAGACAAAGCACTCCATTATTTGGGGGATCATGGAGTCATTCCATGACTTGGAAGTGGACCTGAGTGTGGATTCCACTCATCCCATTATCCCCATGCTTCCAAATTCGTCACTTAACTTCACTGTGAAGTTAAAGTGACCATATGGAGGTTATCCCAATGTTATCCTAGTCAAAAGGGTCCCTAGACCCATGGGCTATAACCCAGGGTTGATTTTTACCTAGTTAGGACTCCCAGAGTCAAGTAAAAACACAAGAAGAGGGTCTAAAAGAAATAAACTTAAACAAGACTCATAACAACATTTCTTACAACACATATGACAATATAAGTAATTCAGAGGGTAGACCTAATTCCCTTGACCCCATGCAACATTACAACATTACAACATTTCCACCATACATGGAGTTGATCTTAGTTCCTCGTGGAACTAGATCGGCTCACAAGGGATACAACATAGGGTGTGGAATGATCTCTTGTATTTGTGGTTTCGTTAGCAATACCTGCACACTCAATCTCGAAGTTAATAACACATAAAGATATCATAGCCGAAGCAATTTAAATACAAGCATACCTAAATATTCTACCATATAATCATATTGAAATCACATTAAAGTTTCATTTCTAATATTATCCATTCATCATTCTCTTAGAAGCAACATCTAACTATCATTGCACGATTTGTTTTCTTAAATTCAATTAGGTTTAATAAACAAAATTCCAGGATCAATAGTCCTTCAACATAAAAGTAATAGCAATAGCACTGCAAATAGTCTCATGAACAGAAGTGAAAAAGGTAGGCCTCACATCCTCCCCCCCTAAGATTGTACTTCCTCCTGGAAGTCATCAAAGAGGTGAGGGTAAAGTGTCTTTAGTCTCGTTGCATCTTCCCATGTTGTAGTGACCTCATCATACATATCCCACTGGACCCTAACCTGGTCCAGCTCTCGACCTTGAAGGCCTAGCGTTCGACGAGCCAATATGCATATTGGCTCCAAAGCCAGTTGTCCATCTGCCTCTACCTGAAGAGCACTCCAATCCAATATGTGAGATAAATCAGAAATATAACAACGTAGAACTGAAACATGAAAGACATTGTGGATACGAGATAGGCTAGGTGGCAAGGCTAAACAAGAGGCTACAGTTCCTATCCTCTCCAAAATCTCAAAAGGTCCTACAAACCGGGGTGTGAGCTTAGAGCCTTTTCCGTAACGGATTGGACTCTTATACGGTCGCACTCTCAAGAATACCCTATCACCCACTGAGACGTTTCGATCCGTTCTCTTCGCATTAGCATACTTCTTCTGTCTATCTTGAGCTTCCTAAAATCTCTGTCTGATCAACGTGACCTACTGTTCCATATCCTGAATTATTTCGGGACCAATGGCAACTCGGTCCTCTAACTGATCCCAACTCAAAGACATCCTGCAAGGTCTGCCATATAAAGCCTGGTAAGGAGGCATACCCAACGAGCTGTGATGCCCATTATTGTAGGTGAACTCAACCAGATACAAGTACTCCTCCCATCTAGACTGATGATCCTTAACATACATTAGAAGCATGTCCTCTAACACCTAATTAACTCTTTCTATCTGGCCATCGGTTTCAGGATGGTAAGTGGAACTGAAGGTGAGCTGTGTGCCCAACGCCTGATGTAAGGCTCTCTAAAATGATGATGTGAATATAGAGTCTCTATCAGATATGATGCGGTGAGGTACTCCATGCAGTCTGACAATCTGATCTAGAAACACTCTCGCCACCAATGGTGCATTCTACGTGGTGCGTACCGGTGAGAAATGCGCCACCTTGGTCAACTTGTCAACTGTCACCATGATAGCATCATGGTGTCGCGATGACATAGGTAGACCAACAATAAAGTCCATGGAAATGGTGTCCCACTTCCATTCCTGTATCTCGTGAGGGTACAAAAGTCCTGCTGGATGCTAATGCTCGGCCTTGACCCTCTAACACTCAAGGTATCAAGCAACATATTCTGCAATGTTGCATCTCATCCTAGCCCAATGATATAACTACTGTAAATCCACATGCATCTTCTTCACTCCTGGATGAGCTGTATAGGGTGCTCTATGAGCCTCAGAGAGTATCATTGTACATAGGTCACCCACACGAGGTACATAGATGCACTGCCTATGTCTAAGCAATCCATCCGACTCAAGGGAATATCCTACGAATTTGCCCTTTAGGACCCTCTGATTCTGGATTTCCTGTTGCACCTCAAGAAACCACTCGTCCTCAGGTAGATGTTGTAGAATACGCTCCCTCAAATCCACCTTCAAAGTTAGAGTCAGGATCTCGTGGTGCCTTCGACTCAAAGCGTCGGCGACCACGTTCTCCTTTCCTTTGATGTAGTGGACATCAAAGTCATACTCACATATGAACTCCATCCAACGCTGTTGGTGGGCGTTCAAATTAGGCTAAGTGAAAATGTACTATAAACTATGATGATCCGAATGGAGCTCAAAACGTTGACCTAAGAGAAAGTGTCTCCAACGTACAAGAGCATGAATAATAGCTGCGAGCTGTAAATCATGAGTAGGGTAGTTTAGCTCATGTGTTTTAAGTTTTCACGATTCATAAGCAATCGCTCTACCACCCTGCATAAGCACAGCTCCCAATCCCTCTAATGATGCATCCATGCAGACAACAAAATCTTCTGCCGAATCAGGAATAGCTAATATGGGAGCACTGGTAAGACGTTCCTTAAGGATCCCAAAAGCCTTCTCACACTGCTCAGTCCAAGTGAATCCTTTCCCTTTTCGCTGAAGGGAAGTGATAGGATGTGCTATCCTGGAGAAACCTTCAACAAACCTACAGTAGTAACCAGCTAGTCCCATAAAGCTCTTGACTTTTGTTACACCAGTGGGTGCTGGCCATTCTTGAATTGCTCTGATCTTTGATGGATCTACGGAGATGCCATCGCCTGATAATATGTGCCCCAAATACTACACCTCTGACCTAAAAAAGGCACACTTCGCCAGGTTGCCATAAAGCTGATGCTCACGCAAACACTGCAATACCTGACGCAAATGGTCCACATGTTCCTCCTCGGTCTATGAATAGATCAAAATATCATCTAGGAATATGATCACAAACTGATCTAGGTATGTGCAGAACACCCCGTTCATGAGACTCATGAACACTGCAGGGGCATTTGTCAAACTAAAAGGTACCACTGTAAATTCATAATGGCCATATCTGGTTCGGAAAGTAGTCTTGTGAATATTTGCCTTTGTGATTCATAATTGGTGATACCCAGATTTTAGATCAATTTTTGAAAACACTCTGGCTCCCTGCATCTGGTCAAAGAGATCATCAATCCTAGGCAGAGGATATTGGTTCCTCACCGTTACTTTGTTCAACTGTCTGTAGTCCATGCATAGCCGAAGAGATCCATCCTTCTTCTTTATGAAGATAACTGGTGCGCCCCATGGTGAAACGCTAGGTCAAATGTGTCCCTTCTCTAATAATTCATCTAACTGCACTTTAAGCTCTTTAAGCTCATGTATAGTCATTCTATAAGGTGCATGAGACACTGGTTCTGCCCCTGGTACCAAATCAATGTGGAAGTCAACTTCCCTGCGTGGAGGCATACCCGGTAACTCTGGCAGAAAAATATCAAAAAATTCTCTCAGGATAGGGTGTTCATCTAAGCTGGTCTCAGGTTCATCCTCTGATCTATCACTGACTATGATAGCAAACATCTGACAACCCTTCCGCATGCAGCACTTAAGTTGTTGAGCATATATCGTACAAGCAGTTGTGGGCTTCTGTATGCCCACTATCTCAACCGGTGTGCCATGATGGTCTATGCAACTAATCGTCCTCTGGCGGCAATCTACCTTGGCTCTATGAGCCGCAAGCCAGTCCATACCCAGAACTACGCTGTAGGATCCTAATGGCATAACCCTAAGATCCCATGTTGTAATGAAAGATCCCAAGGAAATCTCACAATTTCTAACAACGGTATCAACTGACATCCTGGCCCTAGAGGCCAACTCAACCTCCCACCTAATGTCCTGCCTAGAAGCCACCAGCCCACAATGTTCCACTAATGATGTAGACATAAAAGAGTCGGTAACTCCGGAATCAAATAGGATAGAGATGGGAAAATATCCAATCATACCTGCTGTCTCTATGATTGAAGCCTAAAAATTAGCCTGGCAGTTGTCAACCACTGCAAACATACGGTGGGATTTACCCACATCACCCATAGTCTGCTCAGAACCTCCTGCACGAAGCTGTCCCCCTGCTGTAAAACCCTGTGGACACTCTCTAGCTAGGTGTCTAGCTTCACCGCAAATATAACAAGGGCCCCTAACCTGTACCTGTACAGTCTGAGTCTTGCTCAACTACTGTTGTCCTGATCTACCAGTGGATCCCTGTGAGCCCCTATATGACTGCTGCGGCCTTGCGGGTCCCACAGGTGGTCCCTGCTGTCTCTGATCCCTGTGCGAGCCCTGCTGCTGCCAAACTCTAATATTTCCCCCATGTGACCTCGGCTGTATTCTAGCTTTCTGTTGCTACTATGACTGCTGTTGTTGTGGGGGCCTAGGAGGTAATGATGCTGAACTGAATCCTCCTGTAGGGGGTGCTGTGTTGGCCTACAAAAACTCTATTGATTCTGTTGTTGTCCCCGAACCTAGAACTAAGGATGAGAACTCTGCCCCTGTCCCTGAATCTCCTCAGCAATATAAGCCTTCTCGGCAGCATCACTCAAAGTCTGGGGATCTACCATCTGAACAGGCCCTGCTATACTGTGGTTTAGTCCTCTAATAAACTTATGCACCATGAGTTTCTCCTCATGGAGATACTCCACATATCTGGATAACTCTGTAAACCTACTCTCATACTGTGCCACTGAGAGTCCCCACTGTTGTAGGTCATGGAACTCGTCTATCTGACGCTGTCTATAATAGTCTGATAGGTATCGCGCATTTAAGCGCTCAATAAAGGTCTCCCATGAGAGGGTGTCTAAGGAGAGGCGACGCTTGCACTCCTCAGTTCGCCACCAAGTAGATGCTGCATCTCATAATAAGTGTACTACCACATGGGCCTTCGTGTTGTCCTCGTAAGGACACAACGCGAAGCACCTATCTAAACTGATAAGTTAGGGCTCTGCCTCAGCTCCCTCTATGGTTCTGATGAAAGTAGGAGGGTTCAATCTCAATATGTCCTTGATGGAATCTCCTCTATGTATGCGCCCCCTGTTAGGCTCATCTGTATGATAATCATAAGGCCTGGGACCCAATTGCTCTACTTGCACTATCTCGTCATGCCTGGCATGATGTGTGGGGCTTCTGCTACGGGCCCTGTCAGCAGAATCAACCTTCTCTGTATCAAGCCACTCGACATAAGGTTCCACATGTGGTACCCCTTGCGGCTCTACGTGGGGCTCCACACATGGCTTGACATGAGACTCAGCTTGTGGCTCCATGTGTGGCTCCTCTCGCAGAACATCCGGGGCTCGACACGTGGCACTACACGCGGATCAACTATAGCTGATGGAAGCCTATCTAAGATAGCCTATAAGGCCTATAATATCTATGGTCCCATATCTGGTGGGGCTGGTGGTGCTTGCGGTACCTGAGGAACTGGTTGTGCTTGTAGAACTGGCTAAACCTATGGAATTAGCTGATCTGGTGGGACTGGCTGATCTGGTCCCATAGCTAAAGAATCAGTGCATTCCTCGATGGGTGGAGTGTGGTGGGGCTGTGCTCGCCGAACTCGTCTGGGAGGCATCCTACAAAACGAAGTGATTGCTAATCAGTTTGGTTGTGGAAGTGATAATGTGCCTAAACAAGTCCAATGTTTAAAACAACTTGGGCTCTGATACCAAATGTCATTCCCACATTTCCCATGCGGTCACAACACACAAACACACGTGTCATGTCCACATGCGACATGTGGTCATGATACGAACTATCAAAAAATTTTCCTTACTACTTTGTATTTCCCCCTCGCACACGTAGGCGTGTTCGGTTGCATACCTTTAAGGTGTTAATGTTAATGTTGTATACGGAATCTTTCTCATATGTGACCCTGCACTATGCTGGCATACTAGTTCTACTACGTTTACATTGGTTTTAAAATTTAGTGTTTAAATTACTAAATGATTGGTTGGCCCCTATTTGGTTTTCTCAGTTTAATCATTACTGCCTTGCAATATTTATTTCCTCCTCTTCCAAGTTGTTTAGATTAATTTTCACGTTCAATTGTTTACTTATTCTTTTTTTTTAAATCTTAAATTAATTTACTAAGATAATTTGTGCTCATTACTCTGATAATTCGTTAGGCAATAAATAACTCTGAATTAACATTTCCATAATTATGTCTTAATAGAGATAAATATATTTATATCAAATTTAATTTTTTTTTTCTTTTGAAAGTGTAATTAACAACTAATTACATCTATTACATCTATATATTTATATATATATATATATATATATATATATATATATATATATATATATATATATATATAATTAAATCTCTCTTTTGTAATGGATTCCACAACTAATACAACTATCACATCTAAGTATATATATATCTATAAATAATTAACTTCTTTTTTTGTAAGTGGATTCCACAAGCAACACCACTATTATATTTAAATAAATATATATATATATATATATATAAATATATATTTATATATATATATATATAAACTTATATATATACCTACATACATACATATATATATATATATATATATATAATTGCTTAATTATTATTTAACAATAATCTCCACTCAAGCACCAAATGCTTGTTATAAAACATGTTAAAGTCTTGGAGGGAATTAACCCTAAATTTTATTGTTGTGTGCAGGGTCATGGGGGCGGCGGCGGTGAAGGAGGTCATAGTGGAGCGGAGTATGGAGCAGTGGAATGGAGGTGGCGGTGTGTAGGTCGTAGTGGAGCGGAGTAGGGAGCGGTCGCGGGCGATGGATAGGGGAGCCGGTGGCGGGAGTGGCTGGCACTGGTCGCGATGGAGGAGGGGCCGCAGGAGGTGGCTCTGCAAGTTTCCGTGGGCGGGTGCTGGGGTTTATAGTCACGGCGGGGGTGTGGGGAGGGGCGGAGCCCCACCCACAACCCACTCCGGGCGGAGCCCCACCCACAACCCACTCCGTGGGTTGTGGGTGGGGCTCCGCCCCTCCCCACACCCTCTTGTTTAAGGAAATCAGTGGGGGTTTATTCCCCCACCATATACTATGCAAACTTTTGACTGTGTAAACATTTAACAGCGAATCTCTCTGTTTATTTCATTTGCTAATTTCATAATCTTTGATTATATTAATTAAATATATATATACAAGTGTAGCAAATTTTCACAATTTCATTTACGGATAAATAAATTAAAAACATATATATATACACATATGTGTGTGTAGCATAATATCAAATTTTCCAACTAATAACAATAAATAAACATATATATATATATATATATATATTTTAAACATAACGAATTTTTAAATTTCCTACAACATTTTAGTTTACGAATTAACGAATTTATTACGCATTTTCTTCAACATTTTAATTTACAAATTTAACAAATTCTTAAGTGAAACAGAAAGCAACTAACCATTTAAATCTGTATTTTTCAACTAAATTTTAATCTATCAAGTATACATTCTATTTCAAATAAAATTAAAGATTAAGAGTAAATACAGGAAACTAATAAATCTTCCACTTCAATAACCAAATAAATAGACATATAAATCAGTTTAGATTATTTTCCATTGTATACTTAAATCAAGTTTTAATTTGTTTTCAAAATACAAATTTACATCTTCTATAATCCAGTAAA
Organism: Cunninghamia lanceolata; assembly: GCA_027924645.1. Taxonomy (NCBI): domain Eukaryota; kingdom Viridiplantae; phylum Streptophyta; class Pinopsida; order Cupressales; family Cupressaceae; genus Cunninghamia; species Cunninghamia lanceolata. The sequence continues at coordinate 4,406,510 of BSBN01001583.1, forward strand.
TGTAACTTTCCCACTAACTAATTACAAGAGATAAATTTTAACAACTGGTCTAAATCAACAACTAATCTTACAACTTACAATTTTGATAAACAAGAATAAACAACTGTAAGATTCCACAACTCACAAACACTCTAAGGGAGGAATTACTTTCTTCTCCCAATACAATATTTTTACAACTTTTAGAGGGAGAAATATCTCCTCAAAGGAAAACTTATCCAGGATGAAACTTAATGACCCAAACTCTCCTTGCCAGTAAGGATGAGTTACACTTTCCCCAAACAATAAAATTTTCCCATTTCTCTTCCATAAGCTCCAAGAGAAATCTGCATGACAACAAGGAAGAAATACATCAACCAACTAGCTCTCCTTCCTACCATAGACCTGCAAAAGGGTCACCCCCGAGCTAGGGAGATCATCCACACACCCAGGGTAGAATAGACCAAAAACACTTCACAACAATAGAAACAAACAACACATAACACCCATGGTTTTACTCACAATACAAAAACTCAGCTGAGGTGAGTTTAAAGAGGGTAGGGAAGTAGACTCACTCAACTCCAAGGTGTCATTCTTCTCAACATTTTATCACAGCTTTTCTCATGGCCTCAAGCCAACCAAATAACCAAAATCCCAGGGATATCACAAATAGGCTCTCAAGCCTTATAGCTCTCTAGGCTCAAAATTACCAATCATGCCCTCAAGGCTTCCATATACCAATAAAACAAGAATACACCCGAGGAGGTTCACACCTTCCCTTCCCACACATGATGAGCATTGTCTTCCAACTGGAAGAAGCTCTTTCAAATACCCATTACAAACCCAAAATAACAGACATACACATAGACAACCCTTGTAAATCAACATTCATCAAACAAGAACAGAACATACAAGGTGAGTAGACTTGGTCACTAACCTTTACAAGCCCTATTATGGATGTAGTTGAAGAAGAGCTCCACCCTTAGTTTCCTCCTCCAAGTTCTCCTTCTTTCCACAATAATCCAACCCCCTTACCCTCTCCCTCCTCCCTTCTTCAAAACTAATTCCCTCTATTTCCCTTATTCCCAAGTGGCATTAAAAAACTAAACCCACTCCTTATCCATTATCCCTAGTGGACTTTAAACAATTAACCCCACTCAAGAGGTCCCCCACTATAGCTCTTTTCCAACACATGGAGGAATAAAATATAATAAGTAAAATAGAAATAAAAAAAAGGAGTGGATGATACACCACCCTTTTTATGGGGTACTCCCACCAAAAGAGAGGCACAAAGAGACAAAGCACTCCATTATTTGGGGGATCATGGAGTCATTCCATGACTTAGAAGTGGACCTGAGTGTGAATTCCACTCATCCCATTATCCCCATGCTTCCAAATTCGTCACTTAACTTCACTGTGAAGTTAAAGTGACCATATGGAGGTTATCCCAAGGTTAACCTCGTCAAAAGGGTCCCTAGACCCATGGGGTATAACCCAGGGTTGATTTTTACCTAGTTAGGACTCCCAAAGTCAAGTAAAAACACAAGAAGAGGGTCTAAAAGAAATAAACTTAAACAAGACTCATAACAACATTTCTTACAACACATATGACAATATAAGTAATTCAAAGGGTAGACCTAATTCCCTTGACCCCATGCAACATTACAACATTTCCACCATACACGGAGTTGATATTAGTTCCTCGTGGAACTAGATCGGCTCACAAGGGATACAACATAGGGTGTGGAATGATCTCCTGTATTTGTGGTTTCGTTAGCAATACCTACACACTCAATCTCGAAGTTAATAACACATAAAGATATCATAGCCGAAGTAATTTAAATACAAGCATACCTAAATATTCTACTTTATAATCATATTGAAATCACATTAAAGTTCCATTTCTAATATTATCCATTCAGCATTCTCTTAAAAGCAACATCTAACTATCATTGCATGATTTATTTTCTTAAAATTTAATTAGGTTTAATAAACAAAATTCCAGGATCAATAGTCCTTCAACATAAAAGTAATAGCAATAGCACTGCAAATAGTCTCATGAACAAAAGTGAAAAAGGTAGGCCTCACACAAAGTCGGCCTTACATTCATCTATCTAGAACATTCTCAAAGATAGACATTACAAGAAATTACAATTACAAGACTTGACTTAATACAAAATACTAAATGAGAACCACTACACTATCAACCAAACATAGCTGGGGCTCAAATCTTCCTCAAAGAACATGCCACTCTCCATAGAACTTCTCTTAGATCATCCGCAACATGCACCAAGCATCTGATTGTCCAAGACTAGAAAGAACAACAACACCCAAAGAGAAATCTTCAACTACAAGCTCAATCCTTAATGCGAACCACCAACACAATAGGCACATGATCCAAAGATGTCTACAAGCACAATGAAATCAACAAGAACAACCACACTACCTCAAATCACCAGAATCACCTGCATCTTCATATGGGAACTCAAGAACACTAATTGTCATGATTGTCACACTAGAAAGATTGTTTGTGGACCTCCAAACCACAAACCACTTGACTTGAGGATACACACCAACATCCAAACATACCTCTAGATCCACAAACCATAATATTCCAATGCAGAGCAATCCGAACCAAATTCCTGTCACACTGTTATTTCTAAACAACTGCAAAACCTAGTTCTACTCAGATGGCCATAACTTCACCAATCCTCCATGTGGACCTCTCAAATCTTAACTGGAGCAACTTCAGACAATCCTCTACAAAACCCTTAAGTCCACAGACTTTGATCTTCGTCTCACTAGGAATGCCGAGCAAACTACTTTATTGAACTGCATTGTCTTCACTATCTCTGACAAAGAGATATGTTGACATCAATAACAACACATCATAGGCAAATATTTGCAACAATCTCCCCCTTTTTCATTGATGGCAACATATGATGTGAAAAACTGATTCAACCATCAAGACAAGGACTTCTCCCCCTTTCTCTTATCACACTTGCAACTACTTTCTTCACTACTCCCCCTTTCACCAACAACTACTTACTTCTAAGTTTTTCACATGACTTCTCTCCCCCTTTGACATCAATGGCAAAGGGCAAATATTTGCAATCATTTCTTCCCCTTTTTGTTTCTTAGATAAAACTAATCTGAACTCTAGAATTAACATACTGACTACCCCCCCTGAGTAGCATCCCCTTAACACTGATTTGGATGACAAGATATTGTAGACACCTAAAATTTGCTCAGGTTGAATTAAGTAAATATTCTAATATTTATCTTAATTCATATTTTCTTCTGTCAATTAAATAAATATTATAAGTTTATTTGATTGGTTCATTATCCTACATTTAAATAAAATTATTTTATTTAATTAAAATCCCTAAATTCTTCTAATGTCTCCAATCATAAATCCACCTCACAAAATCCACTTCATCAATCCACCTCATCTTTCCACCTCATCTCCTCCACTTCACCATGTTGCACATATAATTAAATATTCTTAATATTTAATTAGCTAATATCCTCTATTATCCAAAATTGAATTCTTAATTCAATTGACCCCCACTATTCTCCACTCATTGAATTCTTAATTCAATTGTTCCCCACTATCCTCCACTCTTCCCAAAAATAATTTTTTAACTCATCCACTATCCTCCACTTAGAATTTTTAACTCATCCACTATCCTTCACTCTGAATTTTTAATTCATCCACTATGAATAAAAGATTCACTTTTATTCCTAGCCATTGATCTCATCAGTTGATCCTCACCCTCCATTCTCTTTTCAGAAACTCTATAAATAAGACCCATCTCTAAGCAATTAAGGACATTCATTCTGGCATCAAATCCCTGCCCAATTTCCTCTAGGAAATCTTCTCTGGCATCATCATAATGCCCAATTTCTCCTCCTCATTCTTGTCATCCCATATCTTCCATCATTAGTGTGTTGAAGTTCATCTTCAATCACATATTGTATCTCAGTCATTCCATTCTTGTCACCATCAACAAGCAAGGAAGCAAGCTCCCTGAGGGCCAATCTTCTTCAGTATCAAGGTCGAGAACAGATAGGCGAACAATGGAAGCCGCTGGGTAACAGGTTTTATAAGTTTGTAGTTCATTCATCTATTCTTGTTATTTGCATATTTCATTGATGTTTGGGTTTATTTATCTTTATTGATCAATCTCATATTCCCATTCACATTTTGGTGACCACTGTGATCTAATTCACATTGTTTGTAAGTGTTTGTCTTAGAAGTTTAGTTGCAGGATACAGGTGTTTCCAAGTACATTTGAGCATCAATTTCCACAAACGGCATCCTACGCACAAACTGAGCTCACCGTTGAGTCCGGAAGGCCTCGAAGGTAAGAAATCACCTATAACTTCTCCAATTTTGTTACTTGAAATTTTTTTTACTTTTCAAAATATTTGTTGCAAAAACTTAAAAAAAAAAAAAAAAATCACATTGGGATCTATTGGTTTTTTTTAGTTTAACATTTACATTGTATTAAAAGAATAAACAAATAAAAAAATAAAATAAAATAAATAAATCAAATTTTTTTTAAAAAAAAAAGCTTTAGTGTTAAGTAAAAACATAAAAAAAAATAAAATAAAATAAAATACAAACAAAGATCAACAAAATCAAATAAACTTTACCAAAAAATAAAACAAAAACTAAATAAATAAATAAAACAAAACACAAAAAAAAACTTTTGCAGGGGCCGAAGCCCCTACACCCACGTAGCTCCTCCTCCTGACCCCCTGTGTTCCCCTTCCCCTGTCCCCCCACCTCCCATCCCTACCCCCCGTTCCCTCCCCAACACCCCCGTAGCAGCACCCCTTCCCTCCCCCCATGCCCCCCTGCAGACCCACAACCCACAGCCGCCCCCTCAGCCCCGCTGCGAACCCTCCCTGGCACCTCTGCCACCCCTCGCTGCCACCCATAGCTGCCTGTCCCCGCCACCTACTGCCCACTATTCAGTCCCGCCCCCTGCGCACAACCCTGCCGTCCAGTCCGCCCCACCTCCACCCTTCCACCTCTGCCCTTCCACCTCTGCCACCATCCACCTCCACCTAGCCACCGTCGCCCCACCTCCGCCCTTCCACCAGCCACCTCTGACACCACCACCTGCCCTCCACCAACCAAAAAAAAAAAAAAAACAACCAACCCAACTTTTAAAAAAAAAAAAAAAAAAAAACACCAACTTTTAAAAAAATATATATATACAAAAAAAAAAAAAAACAAATTCAAAATACAAAACATAAAACAATAAAAAATACAAATTCCAAACAAGGGGGATGTTCATTTTTTTTTTCCCACTTACAAAAATAGGCTGATTTTTTCCAATTTTCACAACTTTTGCATATGGAGTCAAAATTTTGCAAATTTGGACTTTCCGGAAAGCTGACGAGACGACCTTTGCAACCGTGAGGACATTTTCAGGTGACTATAGCATTTTGCAACATTTTTTCATAGTCAAAGTCAAACCTACTTGCAACCTTCAAACGCACATAACTAAAGCAAATTTGATCATTTTTCAGCGAATTTTTTTTTCAAATCGCATAGAATTGCCTGAATTTTCTATTCATGTAATCTATTTTTCTATATCAATTCATTTCTCATTAGATTTTATCAGATTATCAATTTTTGCATAACAATCATCTTGGCTAGTCTACGTGCTTTGTTTTCGATTCTGTGACTTGCAGGTGATCATTTGGGGCTGGAACAACATCAGGATCAACAAAAACATCAATTTGGACAGTGAACAAAAATTTGGGTGCATCCATTTTCATCCTTTATCTCTCAATCTTGTTTGCAAACACATTTTGATTTGGGCTTCTAAAACAAACTTTGTTTGATCACACATCATTGAAATTGGGCTTAAAATCAACCAGTGTCTTTAATCACATCTTTAAATTGGACTAAAAAGAACCATTGATTGGCGTATCCTTCACACATTTCAATTTCTAAGGGCAATTAACCAAGTGAGAGTGTGAATCAAGTGTGCGTGTGTATGTTCTCTCCTTGCACTGCAAGGTGACCTTGGAGATCAAAAACACCTCATTTGATTTGCTTTTGTCAACCCCTTTCCTAGGAGGCCTACTAGGGGATTTCATCACCCCTAGGGATGACCTCAATCGAGGCTGAATCGAAAGACACCCTCATTGAAATCAGATTCTTATCACTCTTGGCTAAGCCCTAAAGAACTTTCTACCTTTGGGAAGTGAAGGTGAAGGGTGGGTTACCCCCTTCTCCCGGCTATGTGATAGGATTTCACTTTCAATTCCATAGTCAACCTTGTGCAATCTAGTCTAAGACCTAATTGGCCATACCAACTTGACTAGACATTAGGCTTGTGATGTGTTTTCAAGTGCTTGCTTAATAATCATCACATTTCATTTTCAAAGTCAAAAAAAAAAACTTGCTTCTACGTCTTGTGTGAGTGATTCATATGTGTATATGCATAATCATTTATTTGAACATTGCCAAATCAAGCTATAAACACCAAACACATAAACAAATCAATATAGACTTTCATCCTAGTCACCTTCATCCTAATCAACTTCATCCAAACAATCCACATCATCATCGAATTATAACCAAGCACTTGCCAAAAAGGACTTAAGACTTAAACACTTGTGTGACATCATGTCAACCTTAGAGGACCTCCAACAACTCCTTCATAGGCTTCACCACATGCATGCAAGCCAATCCCCTTTAGAGCAACGAACCTTTCAAAGCATTCAAGAATTGATTCAAATAGGTCGAACAAGCCAATCCTCACACATACAATACCTCTTGGAAGAAATCCAACACCTCTTGGCCACTTGCAAAGTCCAACGACCATCCTATCTAGTACCTATCCCATCATATCTATCCTCTCATCAACCCAATTCTATACCAACTTATTCCATTTCCTCTAATGTTAGCCCTTCTCTATATCAATCTCCATTTCAACAACCATTACCCTATGCAACCCCTCCATCATCATCACATAAATACATTCAACAATTCCAACAACAACAAATCATATCAAAACAACAAATCCAAACACCATTTCAACCTCAACAAATTCTACATCAACCTTACATGTCATCATCTTCAACTTCATACCAACCTACTTCATCCACCTATCATTTCAATGCCACATCAACATATCCCCCCAAATCACAACAACATGTAAGCCCAAATCCACCATGGCAACAAGATCAAATGCCCTTAACTTCATACCAACCTCAAGATCTTTTGTCTAAATATCCTACCATTTTACCCAACTATCAAGACTATCAATTGCCTCCACAACAAGCACAAGTGAGCCTACATCCACCTTTGCAACAAGAAGCACATGCAAATCCAAGTGGCCCTTTGTATATAAACCATGCTAGCCTAATACAAAAAGACTTAATTACCTTTGACAAGGGAGATACCAATCTAGCCAATGCATCTTATGAGTGGCCTTCACCATCCAATCCCATGCCAACACATGAGCCAACAAGTCCTATCATAAGACCACCATGTGATCTTCCCCTAGTCCATCTTCTAGCCCATCAAGCCCTTCATTAACTCCATACCCATGTTCTACCAATCCTCTAGCACCGGATCCCTTGGACATAATCGTACAACAATTAGTTCAAACAAATTTGATTGAGCTACCACCGATAGACCCTTTTGAACCAATCCTTAAACCCCCTCGGTATAATGAAAACCATTATTGTGCATACCATAGATATAAGGGCCATACAACCACCAATTGTGTCAAACTTAAGAGATTGATCAAAAACATCATAAATTGTGGTAAGATTATCCCTTCATCGAATCCAAATCCTAATCCACCCAATTCAATTAGCCCCCAACCTAATCCTAGTCCTAAGCCTACAACATCATCTGCTATTATTGTTCATCCATTATATCATCCATCTACCCATACACCTATGACGGATGTGATCCAAGGACTACTAGCAAAACATCAACCATGTCCCCAAAATCTGGTCCTTGACCTTACCAAAGATTCTTCCAATACCATGTCAAATCCTACAACCCCTTCATGTCATCCACAACCCCTTGAGCTTCTCAAAGAGCCTTCTACCATGCACCAGAGTCAAGGTCCATCACACCCTCATGTTGTTGACCATGAGCCCATCCACGAGCCCATCCACAAGCCTTCCACTTCCATTCAAGCAACCCATGAGGTATGTCAAAGGTTTAATCCTAAGCATGTGGAAACATTAAGCCCTAGTCCAACTCAAGATCAAATCACTTTTATGCAACCCATCCATAATATGTATCTTTTCCATGATCAAGATGATAGCCATAATGATGAATCTATCCATGAGCCACTTGATCCTATCCATCTCCCAACAACCATTCATGAGCACGCTATCCAAATTCAACTTATCCATAATATATACCTTTTCCATGATCAAGTTGATACCTATGAAGAAGCTATCCATGAGGACCTTGATCCTATCCATAATCCTCTATCCATCCATGAGCGAGATATCCAAATTACTCCTAGTCATCTGTCATCTAGCCCTATCCAGAATGAGCAAACATCCACTTGTCATGATGAGACACTTGTCCCCCAAGTAAGCATAGAAGATCAAAACAATAATAGTCCTCTGCCATCCATTATTGACCAAGCTGCAAATCCTCCACCATATATCCTTGGTCTTACTACCTTCATGCATGAATGTTCTTTCTTAGAACACCAACAACCATTATCCATTATCTCACCTTCCCCATCCAATAAAGAACTTGTTTCTAATGTTCCACCTACACATAATCCCACTGTCCACCGCATACTCTAGAAGATGAACTATCAAGGTAAAGGCTTAGGCCTTCATGAACAAGGTATCTTGGAACCTATCCATGTCAATGTTCCTCCACCTTCATACGGCCTTGGATACATACCCCAAGGTGTACAAACTCAAGATGTTGGTACTTCTTCCACTCCTCCTAAGCCTACCACTTTCTATCACAAACCCTATCATATCCCCAAAACATATGTCGCCATTCCACTTCCATCATCCTATAATTGTCAAAAGCATGTGACCATACACCTTCCACCATCCAATCTCCCTCCACTACTTCCAACCCCTAGTATCTCACCATCTAATCTCCCTCCGCTACTTCCAACTCCTAATATCCCACCATCCAATCTACCTCTACTACTTCCAACTCCTAACACCCCTCTATGCTTTTTACCACCACTTCTTCCAACACCCTATCCATACCTCTATAAATCCTCTAAATATCCCAATCATGGCCGACAAACACACATATGGTCTAAACAAGGAGCTTTCACCAACCTCACTTCTACCATCCCACGGGGATTCAATGACAAATATGTGGATGCCTCTACCTATAAAGTCAAAAATCCTAAGAGTCCTCATGACCTAGGATATAAAAGCCAAGAATCAAAACATTATTCACATCAAAAGCTGCATACACCCATACACCTCAATGCTAAATTGAAAAAGGTTTGGGTCCCCAAGTAACAAATGATTATTCCAATAGGTGCACAAAAGCTCCATACACCCAAACCCCTACCTTCATAGGTACTATCTAAAAGAAAAATGGTTTGGGTACCCAAGCAAAAAGCCCTAAAGTTACATGAGGCATCCACCTCTCAAGAATGTCAACCATCTACTTTCTCCCATTCCATCCACAAGTCTGAAATTCTTCCATCCCACATGGCAAAAAAAAATTAGAAAAATACTAAGTCTATGTGGGTCCATAAATTCCTAAATCATTCATCCACAAGCAAAAGTCTCCGTTGCCTCCTACACTACTTTCCCATCACTAGCTTCAATGTTTACCATGGTATGTGCAATCGTTGGTCATGATTGCCTTCCATTCCACAACATTTTCATATACCTCCATCTCCCCTACCTTCCACTATTATCCTACATATCATCCTATTCCTATGGTCCATGCTTTTGCATAAGCCTTCCCTCCATATTCTACATCATAATCCACTATCTACCTATGCCATATCACTTTCATGCAATCCCCTACCAACATCTATGAGAACACCGAACATGGTCCATTCAACAATATCTATCTAATAGGACTATCACCTGTCAAGGAACTCTATACTTGAGTCTTTCCATATCCACCTTCTCCAATCTAAATAGTCAAAAAAAAAAAAAAAGGAAATAGTAAAGAAAAATCCCTTCATCCAATGGTGAAAACTAGGGAAACAGGCACCTTGGATAAGTACCATGATGAAAACCTGGAAAACAAGCGTCATGTGTAAGTTGATCTTCTATGTCACCTACACTTGGGGGCACCTTGTCTCATCGGCATATCGCTTTTCTCCTATCAGTTTCCTTTCATACCATTTCCTATCCTATCCTCTCTCCATTACATACCTATCCAGTCCCATCCATCCATCCAAACTTTCTTTCCTCTATTCTTTGGTCTTGATAAAGATTGGGGGCACAATTTTGTCAAATGTTTTGAATGACTCTTGACATACCTTATCCCTCCATACCATGCAAATCCTTCATTATCCTCTCATCCTCCTATCATCATTAGCATTGTCATGAACAATCCTACATACTCTACCTACAATGGGGCATGTTACACTTATGCGACATGGTCCTTGGAGATCACATCCTTATTTCCTTCTGTCCACTATTGCCCATCCTCATAAGCATCTGTATCTACTATCTTCCATCCATCTACATATCCGTGGTGGTTCCTTATCATCAGTATTGTTTGTTCCATATCTATTCCATGTCATGTCTCTTTTTGTTCCATATCTGATCCATATCATGTCTTATCTAATCCATATCTGTTCCATACCATGTCTCATCCGATCCATATCTTAGGTCCATTAGGGTTCTTGTCGAACTATGTTTCCTCTGCGTTGTCACGTAGGCAAGGCTATTATCAATGTGCCCCTAAGGCTCTACTTCCCTGTCCATCTCATATCTTGTCGTCTATCCTCTAGTCCATCCATGGTCCAAGCCCCGAACTACACTGCCTCTGCGTTGTCACGTAGGCAAGGCCATTATCAATGCGCCCCTGAGGCTCCACTTTCCCTTCCGTTCCATGTCTAGTCCTTCTATCCATCTGAGTACGCTCCACTTCCCATCCATCCCATGTCTTGTCATCTGTCCCACCAATAAGGATTGTGATACCTTCTGCTAGACAAACAAGAGCAACAAAGCCCGTTTCCAAACAAAAATCTTGATGAAAAACATCAACCTGTCCAAGGCAAAACAGAGCACCATACTGAAACACTCAAGCTAAATCTCATATCAATTATGGCAAAAAGACACATCTAAATGCAAGAATGTTTTGTGTTGGTTAGATTAAGAGTCTTGATTTATGCTATCATGCCTTTCTATGCTATTTGAGGATGCCAAAAGCTAGAGATGCTATGATGGGGGCATGATTATTTTCTTTGTCTACTGCTTGTGGATCAAACTTTAGTAATGTGACGACTTTTGTTTAACGACATGATCAGCAAAAGATCATCGAGGACTCCAAGGTCTAAACATAAAAAGGGGCAATCCTTGTCTGTTGAAAAATGCAAGAAATACTCAGGTCATCTAAATTCAATTTTGACTAGATGCTTGTATTAACTTGCTAAATCAAAATCCATGTAAGTAATACTCAGGTCATCTCGGTTTAATTATACCTAGATACTTGTATTTTCTTACAACATAATAAAAGCCCAATGATGAAAGCACTTCAAAATATTTGCTATATCAAGGTGACAAATTTCCATATCCATATCCATACCATATCCAACTGCCATTCATATCCATTTCCATATCTATACCGTATCAAATTGCGTCTCATATCTATATCCATATCCATACCGTATCCAATTGCAAGTCTATCTTTAATCCATGTCAATCAAGTCAAGTCAATCTTGTCAAATGATCCAATCACAATTAGTGGTCTTGATCCTTGTCCGGTCGTAAACCAACTCAATCAATCAATCAATCAATTGTCTTAGACAAGATGTTGCATTGTCGAAACCAGAACAACACACGCGTCTTACATGACATGCTTCATTTCCTGAAACTAGACACTATCCTTCGTGTTGCTCTAGGGATACATCATTCCCTGCCATGACAACATGCCTGCCATGTTGGTCTAGGGATATATTGTTCCCTGCCATGACAACACTGTCCTATATCGTTATCATATCAAATGTCTTAGACAGGATGTTATATTGTCGAAACTAGACCCGGAGTCTTATATGACATACTTCATTCCTGAAACCAGACATCATCGACCTATATCGTTGGTTTACCGCTCGACAAGGGCAATACCTTGTTTGTTCTTGTGTCATTTGTGCATACTTGCTTACTTGCTTGTGTGTGTTATCATTTTTATCTTGCATTCCATATCATTCATCCCTTTCTTCTACATTCAACCATTTCATCTCCTATCAACATATCTTATCGTGAGATTGTCAGTCTCACACCTGCCGCTTTCTCCCCATCCAATCTCCTGAGGGGGCATCCTATCATCATAACCTGTACCAGGGGCAAACTGGGGCATGTATCATTATCAGACTATTTATTCTTTGAAACAACGTGATAAAACACATTGCTTCAAAGAGGGGCAAAATGTAGACACCTAAAATTGGCTTAGGTTGAATTAAGTAAATATTCTAATATTTATCTTAATTCATATTTTCTTCTGTCAATTAAATAAATATTATAAGTTTATTTGATTGGTTCATTATCCTACAATTAAATAAAATCATTTTATTTAATTAAAATCCCTAAATTCTTCTAATGTCTCAAATCCTAAATCCACCTCACAAAATCCACTTCATCTTTCCACCTCATCTCCTCCACCTCACCATGTTGCACATATAATTAAATATTCTTAATATTTAATTAGCTAATATCCTCTATTATCTAAAATTGAATTCTTAATTCAATTGTCCCCCACTATTCTCCACTCATTGAATTCTTAATTCAATTGTTCCCCACTATCCTCCACTCTTCCCAAAAATAATTTTTTAACTCATCCACTATCCTCCACTTAGAATTTTTAACTCATCCACTATCCTCCACTCTAAATTTTTAACTCATCCACTATTCTCCACTCTGAATTTTTAATTCATCCACTATGAATAAAAGATTCACTTTTATTCCTAGCCATTGATCTCATCAGTTGATCCTCACCCTCCATTCTCTTTTCAGAAACTCTATAAATAAGACCCCTCTCTAAGTAATTAAGGAGACCCCTCTCTAAGTAATTAAGGACATTCATTCTGGCATCAAATCCCTGCCCAATTTCCTCTAGGAAATCTTCTTCTGGCATCATCATAATGCCCAATTTCTCCTCCTCATTCTAGTCATCCCATATCTTCCATCATTAGTGTGTTGAAGTTCATCTTCAATCACATATTGTATCTCAGCCATTCCGTTCTTGTCACCATCAACAAGCAAGGAAGCAAGCTCCCTGAGGGCCAATTTTCTTCAGCATCAAGGTCAAGAACAGATAGGCGAACAATGGAAGCCGCTGGGTAATAGGTTTTGTAAGTTTGTACTTCATTCATCTATTCTTATTATTTGCATATTTCATTGAGGTTTGGGTTTATTTATCTTTATTGATCAATCTCATATTCCCATTTACAAATATGACAGTGAGTTCCACTAGACTGATGCACACTAGTGCACCTTAGTTCTGAACAAGAGGGGTAATAACCCCTAGCTTCACCCAGAGTTACTCAAAAGTGTCCTTAGGTAGAGGCTTAGTGAAGATATTCGCAATCTAATCCTTTCAAGGAACAAACTCCAATATGACTTCATTCTAATTTACCTTCTCTCTCAAAAAGTGAAACTTGATGGATATGTGCTTTGTCTTTAAATGCAACACCGGATTCTTTGAGATGTTTATTACACTTGAATTATCACAGAAGATTGTAACAGGGACTTCAAACACAATTCTGATATCCTTCAACATTTGCTTCATGCACAAAACTTGAGTACAATTACTTGCTGCTGCTATATACTCTACCTCTGTAGTAGACATAGATATTGCCTCCTGCTTTTTGCTCAACCAAGAAACCAATCTCTTTCCCAAGAAAAATGTACCACCACTAGTACTCTTCCTATCATCCACATCTCATACCCAATCAGTATCTGTATATGCATGAAGAGTGAAATCATCATCCCTAGGATACCATAAGCCATAATCAGATGTCCCCTTCAGATATCTAAAATATCTTTTGACTGCTACAACATGAGATTCTCTAGGATCAGCTTGAAATCTAGCAACAAGGCCAACTGCATTCATAATATCAGGTCTGGTTTGAGTCAGATAAAGTAGTCCTCCAATCATTGATCTATACCTTTTCTAATCTACCTTAAGGGAATCATCATATTTACTCAACTTGCATCTGGTTATCATAGGAGTACTCACTGGTTTTGAATCCTCCATTCCAAACATTTTCAACAACTCTTTTACATACTTAGACTGAGATATGAAGATGACCTTATCTGACTGAATGATTTGCAGGCCCAAGAAGAAATTCATTACACCAAACATGGACATCTCAAATTCACTTTGCATCTGATCAACAAACTTTTTACACATACTCTCATTTCCACCAAAGATGATATCATCAACAAATACCTCAACAATCAAGATGTGTTCATGATCAATTTTGAAATAAAGATTACTATCAACTATGCCTTTGCTAAAACCTAACTTTAGCAGATACTTATCTAATCTTGCATACTAGGCTCTTGGGGCTTGTTTAAGTCCATACAATGCTTTCCTCAATCTGCAGACCATATCTCCTTGATCAGACAATTGGAATCCTTCTAGTTGCTCAATGTAGACTTCTTCTTCCAACTCTCCATTTAGGAATGTTGACTTGACATCCATCTGGTAAACTTTGAAATCTTTGTAAGTAACAAAGGCAAGAAATAATCTCACTACTTCGATTCTTGCCACCAGAGCAAAAGTTCTTCAAAATCAATTCCCTCTACCTGAGAATATCCTTTGCACACCAATCTTGCTTTATTTCTCACAACTTCACCATCTTCATTTAATTTATTCCGGAAGACCCATTTAGTTCCAATTACATTTTTATTTTCAGGTTTAGGAACAAGATCCCAAGTATGATTCTTTTCAATTTGAATTAATTCTTCTTCCATTGCTTTTACCCAACTTTCATCATTACAAGCTTCATTCACTGATTTTGGTTCAATCTTTGAAATCAAACAATACTCCACTTGTTCTTTAGCAATTTTTCTTCTAGTTTGAACACCTTTATTTTTATATTCTATGATCTGATCTTCAGAATGATTCAACCTTACATACCTAGGAGTTTTGGGATTTTCTTGAACTTCTAATTCTTGAACTTGTTCCTCAACATTTGCACTAGATTCTTGAGTCACTAGATTCTCTGGAGCAATCTGAATCTGAGTTTGAGTTTGAACTTGCTTTCCTTCATTTAGACTTTCATTTTGATCATCTGATTCATAGCCATGAGACTTGGAAGGCCTCTCCTTTCTTTCATCAACCTTGACATTAGCACTTTCAACAATCCTTTTCCATCTCTTGTTAAAGCACCGATATGCCTTGCTTTGGTTAGAATAACCCAGAAATATTCCTTCATCACATCTTACATCAAACTTGCCTAGATCTTCATCTCTCTTGATATAGCATTTACTACCGAAAATTCTAAAGTATTTTATAGTAGGAGCATGACCAAACCACATTTCATAAGGTGTTTTACCAGTATTACCTTTAATCTGCACCTGGTTAAGAGTGTAGACAACAGTACTCACAGCCTCTCTCCAATAGACATGTGGAACATTTGCCTCCATCATCATGGTTCTAGTAGCCTCTTAAATAGTCTGGTTCTTTCTTTCCACAACTCCATTCTGCTAAGGAGTCCTAGGAGTAAATAACTATCTTCTTATTCCATGCTTTTCACAAAATGCATTCAACTCACGGGAGGTAAAATCTCCACCTCTGTAAGATCTCAGACACTTTATCTTCACACCAATCTCATTCTCCACCCTAGCATTGAACACCTTGAATCTGTCAAGAGCCTCTGATTTCTCTCTCAAGAAAGTGACCCACATCATCTGAGAGTAATCATCAATCAGAAACATAAAGTATATGTCTCCTTGCAAACTCCTAACTCTGGCAGGACCACACAAATCAGTGTGCACAAGTTCCAGCAATCCATTTGAAAATTGTTCTTTACTTTTGAATGTAGCTCTATTCTATTTGCCCAACTAACATTCCTTACACATGCTATTAATAGGTTTCACAAGCTTTGGAAGATCTCTCACAGCCTGAGTAGTACTTATCTTGACAATGTTATCAAAGTTTACATGACACATTCTCCTATGCCATAACCAACTCTGATCAATCTGAGCAATCAAACAACTTTTACCAGTACCACTTAAATGAAAGATATTACCTCTAGTCTATGTACCAGATGCAATCTCAGTTCTAGAGCTTCCTAAAATTCTGCATTTTCCATCCTTGAATCGGATATCATACCCTTTGTCAACCAATTGTCCAACACTGAGAATATTATGCTTTAACCCTTCTACATACAAAACATCATTAGTGTTATTCTTACCATCAAAAGAGATGGATCCTCTACCACAGATTCTACTAGCTGAATTGTCTCCAAACTTCACAATTCCACCTTCATATCTTTCCAAACTTACAAACTTACTTTTATCACCAGTCATATGATGAGAACATCCACTATCAATCACCCATTCATCCTTTTCTTCAACCTGAGCATCCAAGGCACTTTCCACATTGACATAGCCAGTAGATTCAGTAGGCACTAGATCTTCTTCCTGGATAGCAATGAACACCCATTCATTTTCAGAGGTACTTCCCTTACCAGATTCATCATTTGTGACTCCTTCATCAGCAACTTCTTAGACATAGTAACATTTCTTTTGAACCTTAGGTCTATTAGGGTTTGGCTTTGAAACCCTCTCCGGACATCTTGAAGCAAAATGACCAATCTTATTGCAAGCAAAACATTTGAAAGGCAACTTTCCTTCATACTTACCAGATCCTCTTGGTAATCTTTTGGCAATAAGGGCTTTAAGTTCTTCAAGCTCATATTCATCTTCTTCAAGTTCCTTCCTTGCCTTCTCATATCTGGTTAGTCTTCTTGAAGAGCTTTCACCTGGATCAAATTTTTTCTTTCTGAAAACACTGTCTTTAAATACAAATTCTGATTTAGGAAGAGAATCACCAAACTCACTCATTTCAAATACTAAAATCTTGCCAACCAACTAATCCCTTGTAACATTTATCATGGTCCTAATCTCCTCAATAGCAGTAACTCTGTGCTTGTATGAAGTAGGTAAGTATCTGAACACGTTGCCAACAATCTCTGATTCTTCCAGTTTTCCACCAGCACACCTGATACTGCACATAAGTTCATTCACCTTCTACATGTAGGAAGTGATGTTTTCATCTTCACTCATCCTCTAACATTCATATCTACCCTTCAGGCTTTGTAACTTAGCACATTTGACATATGCATCACCTTCATACATAGTTTCCAACTTCTTTCAGATTTCATGAGCAGTTTGTAATTCCAAGACATTTGTCATTTCTGTATCAGTCAGGGCACTCAACAATGCTTCTTTAGCCTGAATGTTGTTTTCAGCTTCTTTGATTTGATCTGGAGTTGGACCATTCTGTAGAGGAGTATACTTATTCTTAGTTATCAGCCAATAAGGATCACCCATGCATTGCAAATTGCACTCCATGTGATTCTTCCAAAGAGAGCAATTTGTTCCATCAAATCTCAGACTGTCCTTCTTGTATGTCAACATCCTAGATCTCCTCAAGCGGTCAAGCTTCTTTTAGAGGAACCGGCTCTAATACCAATTGTTGAAATTAGGGCAAACAACTGAGAGGGGGGTGAACTAGTTGTCACAAAACTTTATCTTTTGATGCATTTGATCTTTTTTACTGCTTATTAATAGAATAATGATATAACCATGAAAGCATGAATCAACAACACATAAGCAGAAACATAATCAACACACATAACACCAGGATTTTTACGTGGAAACCTGGTTAAGGGAAAAACCACGGTGAGGGTTAACCCAAAAGATTTATTCTCTATTAAAAGAGTAGAAAAATGCGAAGGCACTTGCCTTTGGGCACACTACCTAGAGCTCACTACTTAAAGGAGGCTCACTGCCTACAAAAATATTCACATGGTTAACACTGAAAGGTTGAACTAAGAAACAACATCTTCTCCATGCCAAGGTTTGGTTCCATTGAAGCTCACAACACCTCTGCTCTGCCCCCAAACACTTCTTCATGACCTCCACATCTTCACATGCTTGGACACTTTTACACGACTTCATTATACATATTTATACATGACATTGACTTTGGAATGAACATCAAAGATGGCCTTACAATCATCTATCTGGAACATTCTCCAATATAGGCATTACAAGCAATTACAATCACAAGACTTGACTTAATACAAAATGCTACATGCAAACTACTACACTATCCGCTAAACATAGCTGGGACTCAAATCTTCCTTGAACAACACGCCACGCTCCATAGAACTTCTCTTAGATCATCCGCAACATGCACCAAGCATCCGGTTGGCCAAGACTAGAAAGAACATCAACACCCAAAGAGAAATCTTTAACTATGAGCTCAATCCTCAATGTGGACCACCAACCCAATAGGCACACGATCCAAAGACCTCTACAAGCACAATGAAATCAACAAGAACAACCACACCACCTCAAATCACCAGAATCACTTGTATCTTCATACGGGAACTCAAGAACACTAACTGTCATGACTGTCACACTAGAAAGATTGCTTGCGGACCTCCAAACCACAAACCACTTGAGTTGAGGATACACACCAACATCCCAAACATACCTCTAGATCTGCAGACCATAATATTCCAATGCGGAGCAATCCAGACCAAATTCCTATCACTTTGTTACCTTTGAACAACTGCAAAACCTGGTTCTACTCAAATGGCCATAACTTCACCAATCCTCCAGGGGGACCTCTCAAATCTTAACTGGAGCAACTTTAAACAATCCTCTACAAAGCCCTTAAGTCTACAGACTTTGATCTTTGTCTCACTGAGAATGTGGAGCAATCTACTTTACTGAATTGCATTGTCTTCACTATCTCTAACAAAGAGATATGTTGACATCAATGACAACACATAATAGGCACATATTTCTAGTAGATTAGCAGCACCCTCTAACAACTAGGAGGGCTCCTTGGGTGAAGTTGGTAGGGAAAGAGAGATGTCTCCAATAATATTTTTCTCTCCCAAAACTGTTGTTGTTGGTGATTACTGGTCTGACAAACTTGAAGTTTGTGGAGGACTTTGGTGGCTGATGCAGGAGTATCCCTGGTTCAAGAGCAATCTTGCATCAACCTAAAACATTTGCATTTCAGTTTGTTTCTTTCCATTTTCTAGTTCAGTCCAGGTAGTTCAGTTAGAAGTAGATTCTATATTTTTGGTCCAGTTGCATTCAGACCTTGTGGAGCTGGACTTAGCATCTACATCATTGTAGTTAGGGTAAAATTGCAAATCAGGGCAAATGAATAAACAGCAATGATAAAAACCCTAGCAATGCACAATGAAGCACAAGACAACATGAAAATAAAAATAACAAATATAAATGCAAACCGATCTCCACACTATGCTCGATTTATCTCCATTGCTCTTCTCCACCTCGCATGAGCATGCAAGATTTTGAAGGATTATTATTGGAGGAATGTTGGATGCTCACTTCTGCAGCATAACATTAAGATGAAGATGATAGAATGAATGATAGATGAAGGATGCAAAGGCTCTAATGATATTTCGACAGCATGTGGATACTTGAGGATCAATGCATGCTAATGGCTTATGAGGGGTTTGATTTATAGGAAAAACTTGGTTCCAATGTATGGCTAGGATCAATTAGGGCTTTAGATGAAATGGATGGATAGGATTAAGTTAGGTTTCCTTGCACATCAAGAAATTGTAGTCAATTGACATGTGGCAAGGGAAGATAAAGCTTAGGTGTGCTTGTGTAGATAAATACTAAAATTAGGTCCCATTAGTTGTGCATGTGAAAGATAAAAGTTGTACTACAACACATGATTGAATGGACAAGTGCTGGAATGTGATGAAATATGAGGACTTAATTCAAATAAAATATTTGAATTAGTTGGGATATGAGTTGGAAATTAATTAAATAAATAAAATTTATTTAATTAATTAGATAGATGAATAGGATGTGATGTGGAAATTAATAAAATTTATTTAATTAATTGGGATGAGGATAAGATAAATGGGATTATGATGTGGAATTAATTAAATAAATAAAATTTATTTAATTAATTGGCTAAGTAGGATGAGGATGGGATTGAATGGGATTTTAATTAAATAAATAAAATTTATTTAATTAATTGGCTTATGAATAAATGGGATTAAGAGTGGGATTTAGGACAAAAATAGCTTATGATGTCTAGATAATGTTTTAACAAGGTGTTGCTAGACATGGAAAAATTTTGGGACAAATTTGGGTGTCTACATTTTGCCCCTCCTTGAGATGATGTTCAAGATGATGAATAGGATGTCGAGTAACATCATTTCAAAGAAGTTATGGTATGGATAGAGGAAAAGGATATGGGATGATGATGTAAGGATATGATGATGATGATGAAATGATAGGATGAGGATGCCCCCTCGAGAGGATAGGTGGGTTGGACAAACACGGGTATGCTCTCGAAAAGAAATGAATTGGCTAAGAAAGAAAGATAAGATGATAGATAGAAGAAATGAAGGATGCGTTATGCTACAATGAAAGTGAGCAACCATGATGTTTGATATAGCACTAGACGTTATGCACCAAGGTATAAGGACCAAGGTGATGATATGTCTCGTGCCCCAGTGTAATACAACCTTGTCTAACGTATGAGGAAGTAGACTTAGAACATTGAAGTCCTAATGCATAAAAGGTATGATATGACCTTAGATGCAAAGGATAGTGCAAAAAGCTATTCCAACATACACAAGATATGAATATTAGCTAGATTGATACCGATTGATGTAAATGTAAGATAAAATGATAACACACACAAGCAAGCATGCACAAATGATTCAAAAACAAATAAGGTATTGCCCCTGTCAAGCTGTAAACCAGTGATTGGTTGTTGATTGATGATAGTTGAGAGTATTGTCATTGTGGGGAAAGCTATATCCCTAGATCAACACAAGGTTGTTTGCTAAGTTGGTTGGATGATTGGTTAATTTGGCTTACAACAACGCTAGGATCAAGACCATGGATTGTGTTTGGATAACTTGGCTTGATTGATTAACTTGATTGGTATGGATTAATGTGACTTGGATTTGGATCATTGTTTGATGATGATGAAATGTTGATTAGATTGATTTGATGAAGGATGGATGATTTGTTGGAGTGATTGGATTTGTTTTGATGGCTAGCTTGATGTGCTTTGGGTTGATTTGGTTTGGTGTTGATGCAGAATTAATTTGATGTTTGTTGTTGCTGGGTTGATTATTTTGATGATTGGATTGTTTTGAATGAGGATAGTGATGGTGTGATGATTAGAGTGTTCACTCAATCTAAGCATAAGCAAGTGTTCTCAGTGTGCTCAAAGGATGTAAAATAAACAAGGTATTGCCCTTGTCAAGTCATAAACCAGTGATTGATTGTTTGATTGATGATGATAGTGTTGTCATTGCGGGGAATGCTATATCTATAGATCAACACAAGGATGTGGGAACACTATATCCCATTGATGATGATTGATTGGGCTCATGACAAGATTAGGATCAAAAACTTGTTGATTTGATTGGATAATGTTCCTTGATTGATTGGCTTGCTTGATATGGATTAATGTGACTTGGATTTAAGATTATTGCTTAGATTGATTTGATTGATATGACTAGAAGAAGTGATTGATTGAAATGGATGAATGAATGTTATTGATAGGAAGAATTGATGATGATGATTTAATTTTGTGATGGAGTTGATTGTTTTGGATGATATGATTGGTTTTATTGCTTAAATTTTTCGTTGGATATTTGATTTTTTTGAGATTTTTTAGAATATTTTGATTTTTTTTTTT
This sequence comes from Cunninghamia lanceolata, assembly GCA_027924645.1. Lineage (NCBI taxonomy): Eukaryota > Viridiplantae > Streptophyta > Pinopsida > Cupressales > Cupressaceae > Cunninghamia > Cunninghamia lanceolata. The sequence continues at coordinate 4,428,615 of BSBN01001583.1, forward strand.
TGTGTTTTTGAAATGTTTCGAATGTCAATGGATTTACAATTTGAGTAGCCTTTGTGCTAGATACAAATGACAAGGGAAGACCAAGTCTAGGTGCAAGGATGGATGATAGTAAATGGGATGGAAGGCTCATGAGAGTCGGATGGAATGGAAGACTCATGATAAATGGGTGGATAAAAAAGATAGGCCATATAAGGGATGGATTCATGCCTCATGATAAATGGATAGGTAGGCTATAGTGGAAAGCTCATGATAAACAAATGGGGATAAGCTATAAGATGGAAAGCTCATGATAAGGATACGCCATAGTGGATGGGTCATAAGGGAGCTAGGATGTGATCTCCAAAGGCTATGTTGCATAGGAAGAATAACTTGCCCCATTCTAGGTGGGAATGCTTAGGATTCTTTGCATGACAAATCTCATGACCAAGGGATGACATGATAGATTTTACATGATGCTTATGATGATGGGAGGACATGATGGATTGGTTTAAACGGGATGGATAAATTGTTAATGGATAGGACTTGGTTTGGAAAGAAGGTATGTCAATAAATATCCAAACATGTTTCAACATTTTGCCCCTATGTCTTCATCAAAGTCAAAAGGCAAGAGGATGGATAAATGGGCTCAATAGGATAAGCATGTTTATGTAATGGCTAAGGATGGTAGGATGGTATGGTAATGGTAGGACATGATAGGTTGGATGAGACAATGTGCCCCCAAGTGTAGGTGACATAGAAGATCAACCTACACATGATGCCTATTTGCCAGGTTTTCATCGTGGTACTTATCCAAGGCACCTATTTACCAGGTTTTCACCGTTGGATGAAGGGATTTCTCTTTACTTACTTTTTTTAAAAAAAAAAAATTCTTTTTTTTATTTTTTTTAGATGGGATGACAATTACACATGGCGCTTGTTTGCCAGGTTTTCACCATGGTAATGGATAGGAGGGACTCAAGCGGCTAGTTTGATGGATGTCATCGCATGGACCATGTCATTATGCTCATAGATGTTGATGAGGGATTGCATGGATGGGAGATGGATTAGGTGGATAGTAGATGATGATGTAGATTAAATAGGCTTATGGAAGGATAGATGGATGGGGATAGTGGATTATGATGTGGATTATGTCAGACTTAGGATGAAAGGCTTATGTAAAAGCATGGACCATAGGAAGGTGATAGGGAAGATATGTAGGATAATGGATGAAGGATGGGGAGATGGAGGCATGTGGGAATGTTTTGGAATGGAAGGGAACCATGACCAATGGTTGCACACACCGTGATAAACATTGAAGCTTTTGATTGGATGGTGGTGTATGAAGCAATGGGGTTGTTTTCTTAGAAGATGGTTGATGAAGTGATTTAGGAACCCACATAGATTTAGTGTTTTTAGTGCTTTTGTTTTGCTTGTGAGATTTTTGAAGGGAATGGAAGTTTTGGATGGAAGTAGGCTTTTGGATGGAGATAGGTGATTGGGATTCTTGAGATGTGGATAAGGATGCCTCATTTGACTTGCTAGCAATTTGCTTAGGAACCCAAACCATTTTGCTTTTAGGCTTTGGTTTTGGAGGTATGGGCTTGGATACCTTTGTGAATGTACTTTGCTTAGAAGATGGATGATTTAGAGACTTTTCACATTGATACCCTAAGGCATGAGGGTCCTTAGGAGTTTTAGTTGGATTTTTATCTTTATAGATAAAGGCATCAAAATTTTTTCTTTTGAATCCCATGGGGTGGGTGGAGTGGATGGAATGATTCGAAGCTTTATGTTTAAATGATGTGTGCTTTTGTTGGTCATGATTAGGGATGTAAGGATACTTATGAATGATAGATATGTTAGGTGTTGGAAGCAACGGTGGCAAGGTGGATGGAGGGATATTTGGAGTTGGTAAAAGTGGAGGCAAAGTGGATGGCGGAAGATGTACGGTCACATGCTTTTGACATTTATAGGATGATAGAGGTGAAATGGCTACATATGTTTTGGGAATATGATGGGGGGTGTGATGGAAAGTGGTAGGTTTAGGATGCATGAAAGGATTACCAACATCTTGGCCTTGTTTACCTTGGGGTGTGTATCCAAGGCCATATGAGCATGGGGGGATCTTGACATGGTTTGGCTCCAAAATACCTTGTTCATAAAGACCTAGGCCTTTACCTTGGTAGTTCATGTTTTGGAGTATGCGATTGACTATAGGACTTGGTGTAGTTTGAACACTAGACTTGAGCTCATTATTGGATGTAGAAGGTGAAGTGGATAGAGGTTGTTTTTGTCCTAAGGAAGAACACTCATGTATAAGGGTGGATAGACTAATAGGACATGATAGTGGATTTGAAGTGGAATCAATGGTGGATGTGGAAGGAGGATCATTAGGATCTTGATTAGCATTGTGTTCACTAAGATCCAAGTTGTATGTTTGATCTTTTATGCTCACTTGGGGGATAAGTGTCTCATCATGACAAGTGGATGTTGGCTCATTATAGATAGGGCTAGATGGCGGATGACTAGGAGCAATGTGGATATCTTGCTCATGGATAGATATAGGATTATGGATAGGATCAAGGTGCTCATGGATAGCTTCTTCATAGGTATCATCGTGATCATAAAGAAGGTAAATGTTATGGATGGGTTGCATGAAAGTGTTTTGATCTTGAGTTGGACTAGGGCTTAATGTTTCCACATGCTTAGGATTAAACCTTTGACATACCTCTTGGGTTTCTTGAATGGAAGTAGATGACTCTTGGATAGGCTCTTGGTCAACAACATGAGAACATGATGACTCTTGACTTGGATTAATGATAGAAGGTTCACAAATAGGCTTGATGGCTTGTAGGTCACATGATGGGCTTGAAGGGCTAATAATGTGAATTGAGGGCTCTTGGATAGGCTCAAGGATAGGTGGACCACATGATGGGATTATAGGACTGGACATGACCTTTGGAAATTCTTTGGTAGGCTCATGAATGGGTATTTGACGTAGAGGTAGTTTATTCCTAGCTAGTAGCTAATGGATCACATCCTTCGCAAGTGTATGTGTAGATGGGCAATATAATGGATGAACAATAATAGTAGATGATGTTGTAGGCTTATGATTATGACTTTGATTGGATGGAAGGATAATTGAGTTTGATAGGCTAAGATTTGGATTGGATGGGGGTAATACATGGGATTGGGATGATGTGACATGATTTCTTATTGTATGTTGATACACCTTGTAAACAATTGGGAAAAACATGGGGCATGTATTTGTATCATGGCCTTTGGTCCTATGGTATGCACAATAATCATGTTCATCATATGGACTTTCTTCACATGGTTTGACTTCGGAAAGTTCAATGAGTTTTGCTTCAAGCATTCTTTGTAAAACTCTCTCAGCCACATCCTTCGGTGAAGGATTAGAATGGCATGCTGATGAAGGTAATGGAGGGCTTGGTGGTTTGGAAGATGGAGGGATTAATGGACTAGGGGTAGGATCACATGGTGGTGTTGGGATAGGACTTGGGGGCATTCTCATCAATTAAGAGATAGCCTCCTCGAAGAATAAACTTGGTCTTAGGAGGAGAGGCTCCTTTAATTGTGATCTTGGGCTTTGGTTCATTCTCATGATTTGGATTAGGAGGATAGCCACCTTTAATTATGACTGGTTTCTTCTCATGATTTGGATTAGGAAGATAACCACCTTTAATTGTGATTGGTTTCTTCTCATGATTTGGATTAGGAAGATAACCACCTTTAATTGTGATTGGTTTCTTCTCATGATTTGGATTAGGAAGATAACCACCTTTAATTGTGATTGGTTTCTTCTCATGATTTGGATTAGGAAGAGGGGCTCCTCTAATTGTGACCTTAGGCTTTGGTTTTATTTCATTGTTTGAATTAGAGGGGTAGCCTCCTTGAACTATGATTATAGGCTTAGGTCTTGTCTCATGATTATAAGGATAACCCCCTTGAATTGTCACCTTAGGCTTGGGATTTGTCTGATGATTAGAGGAATAGCCCCCTTGAATTGTCACCTTAGGCTTGGGATTTGTCTCATGATTAGAGGGATAGCCCCGTTGAATTGTCACCTTAGGCTTGGGATTTGTCTCATGATTAGAGGGATAGCCCCCTTGAATGATTACGACCATCTTGACAAGTGTTGACTAGGAATAGGTTGATGATGATGTGGAGATGATTTGGAATGAGTATGGATGTGACTAGGATATGTTTAGAATGAAATTGATTTGGTTATGATTAGGATATGACAAAATTGAGTGATGTGGATGAAATGTTAGATGAATTATTTGTGTTTGGTGTTTAGAGCTTGATTTGGCAATGTTCAAAGAAATGATTATGCATATACACACATGAATCACTCACGCAAGACACATAAGCAAGTTTAATTTTGAAATCTGAAGAATCTGATGATTAAGAAAGCACTTGAAATCACATCACAAGCCTAATGTCTAGTCAAGTGGGTATGGCCAATTAGGTTTTGGGCTATGTTTACACAAGGTTGACTAAGAATTGAAAGTGAAATCCTACCACACAGCCGGGAGAAAGGGGTAACCCACCCTTCACCTTCACTTCCCAAAGGTATAAAGTTCTTTGGGGCTTAGCCAAGAGTGATAAGATTCCAACTCCCAATGAGGGTGTCTTTCGATTCAGCCTCGATTGAGGTCGTCCCTTGGAGTGGTGTGTCTCCAAGCAAGCCTCCTAGATAGGGTATACAAAAGCAAATCAAGTGAGTTATCACTTGATTCACACTCACAGTGGTTAATTCCCCTTTATAAATGAGATGTGTGGAAGACAATTCAAGCACTTGTTCATTTTAAATCCAAATCCAAATGTGATGGAAAACACTTGTTCATTTTAAGCCCAACTTTAGATATGTGATAGCAAGCAAGCTATTTGTTTTAAGAGCCCAAATCCAAGTGTGACGGCAAACAAGTTGTTCAGAAAAGGAAAAGTTGGGTCGAGTGCACCTGGAAATATATTGTCTTCAAATTTGATAACGAGGCACACATTATAAGCCACGATTAGGTCCACAAGTTAAAGCAAGCAAAAAGGTTTCAAATGATATGTCTTTGACACGCAAAATCCTGTAACCCACTTGTGAGTAGTTTCAATGATTTTGATCTTTGGCAAGTGATATGGCTGCAAGCAAAGGGTTAATGACAAGAAAAAGAAAAAAATGACTATGTTAGAAAAAAAATAATGGTCTAGTATAACTTTAAAAAAAAAATATTTTACTAAAAAATTGAAACTATGTTAAATGTTAACTATAGTAGGATTAGAAAAATTAAACTAAAATGTTATATTAGAATTAAACTAGATTAACAAAATTACATTAATATAAAAACTAAATTAAGAAAAAAAATAATATCTAAATTAAGAATTAAAATCTAAATCAATACTACATTTGAATTAACATAAAAATCTAAATGAATACTAAATTAAAAATTAGAAACTAAAGTAAAACTAAATTAAAATTAGAATTTAAATTAAAAACTAAATTAAATCTAAATCTAAAGGAATACTGATCTAAAGCTAATACGTATTCTTTCTAAAGTTAAAACTAGACTAAAATGAAAGTTAAAAACTAGGTTAAGACCGAATTGAAAATCCTTACCGAAAAGGGATCAGGAGTGAAGAAAAGTATGGTGACGGATATGGAAATTAGAAAAGATTATCGTAGGTAGTTTGGATGATGCCGACTAAAAATGACCACCAACTGATTTGATTGCAGATAATATGATGTTATCGCACGTGGAACGGAGTCATCGTTTAATGCCTTTGATGCTAGCTGGGAAAACTACTAATGCTGCTGGAGATTTGATATGTGGCTACCACTGATTTGTATGGACACAGAAAGTGTTTGATTTAATATCATAGATCCTGCTGAAAAATTTTAGGTCTCGGTGGTATGCAGAGTGGAGGTCGTCGAAGTGGATGCGAGAGAAGGTTTAGACTATTAATTGACCAAACAAGACCTAGGATTTGCTAGCTATGACTACGGATCAACGAATAGGATGGTCATTTGGGTCTTTTTACTGATGAAAAAGTGACGACAGGAGAATACAAGCGACGCTAGTGTTCAAAATGATGGCAACTAACGAACTGTGAGCAATGGAAAGGGGAAGATGGAAAATATCTGGGTGACCAATGACGAGTGGATGTGCTACTAGGATCTTGTAACAATGATCTCCCACATTTTAGACAACTAGCTCAAGCAATTTCAATATGTATGTCTTTGTTGAAGGCACTGACCATGTGTAAGAGCCACCGTAACTTTTATGGAGGAAACGATGGTGACTGGTGTGGTGTTTTGACCTTAGCTTACAAAGAATGGGTAGTATAAGCCTCTGGTGAAGATGACCCAGATCTTAGGTGGGGATCGGCGCACAAGAGGTCGCGCCTAAGTGGATCGGAGGTGGCAACCTTAAAAACTAGGGTTTGAAACAGCAGCAAGCAAGTACCTGTTTTGCTAGATACAAAGATGTTGGCAATTGCAGATCTAGAAGGTGACGATGGGGATATCAACCATAGATCTTATGGAGATTGACGCTGGTGGCAGAGAAATGAGATCTGGGCAGAGATTGGGTTGATTTTGAACTGCAACCTAGCAATCAAGAATTTTTGACCTGCAAACTTGATACATGGTAAATAGCAAAATGCAATAGATAAAACCCTAGACTAGCATATCACCGTAATAACTTATGACCCAAAATTGAAACCTGCAACCTAAATCAGAGATTGATAATTGATTTGCATAGAGATCCTTCACGTAGGCCGTATAGATCATATATTAAAGCTTGCGAAACTAAAAAAATTTTAAATTTTTTCAAAAATTTCTGTCACAAAAGATAGGCAAATTTATAGTCAAAATTCATGGAAATGGCCTTCTGATCGCAATGGTGTGGTCTATTTTCACCCAGGATGAAACCTGCAATAGATAACCCCAAAAAATTGTAAATTTTTGACAACCTAGGGTTAGAAAATGCAAAATTTTGACAACAAAACCTACAAAAAATGAATGATTGACGCTCCAAGAGATCTGATCTTCTAAAAAACAACTCAAACAAGAGGGTTAATCAGGGACATGGGTCCCACCGGGTGTGCCAAATGTAGTTAGGGTAAAATTGCAAATCAGGGCAAATGAATAAACAGCAATGATAAAAACCCTAGCAATGCACAATGAAGCACAAGACAACATGAAAATCAAAATAACCAATATAAATGCAAACCGATCTCCACACTATGCTTGATTTATCTCCATTGCTCTTCTCCACCTCGCATGAGCATGCAAGATTTTGAAGGATTATTGTTGGAGGAATGTTGGATGCTCACTTCTGTAGCATAACATTAAGATGAAGATGATAGAATGAATGATAGATGAAGGATGCAAAGGCTCTAATGATATTTCGACAGCATGTGGATACTTGAGGATCAATGCATGCTAATGTCTTATGAGGGGTTTGATTTATAGGAAAAGCTTGGTTCCAATGTATGGCTAGGATCAATTAGGGCTTTAAATGAAATGGATGGATAGGATTAAGTTAGGTTTCCTTGCACATCAAGAAATTGTAGTCAATTGACATGTAGCAAGGGAAGATAAAGCTTAGGTGTGCTTGTGTAGATAAATACTAAAATTAGGTCCCATTAGTTGTGCATGTGAAAGATAAAAGTTGTACTACAACACATGATTGAATGGACAAGTGTTGGAATGTGATGAAATATGAGGGCTTAATTCAAATAAAATATTTCAATTAGTTGGGATATGAGTTGAAAATTAATTAAATAAATAAAATTTATTTAATTAATTAGATAGATGAATAGGATGTGATGTGGAAATTAATAAAATTTATTTAATTAATTGGGATGAGGATAAGATAAATGGATTTTATGATGTGGAATTAATTAAATAAATAAAATTTATTTAATTAATTGGCTTATGAATAAATGGGATTAAGAGTGGGATTTAGGACAAAAATGGCTTATGATGTCTAGATAATGTTTTAGCAAGGTGTTGCTAGACATGGACAAATTTTGGGACAAATTTGGGTGTCTACAATCATATCTAGAATTTTGAGATTTGCACTTCAATACTAGAAAGATATTGCTATCAGAAGTTTGATTGTTTCTCATAGCAGAGCATCCAGATAATCACTAACAATCAGCTAAATGAGAAACTTACAGAAGCATTTCCTAATTTTTGAAGCCTAATGACACATCATTCAATGATATTTGGTTCGTGGCCGACCTTCCTAGGAGATCCGCACATCATTCCACTCATTTTCTAGAAGTGTTCTATGCATTTAGGTCTGACCTATCTGTGTACACACGTTACATCTCTTCTTTGGAATTTGTGATCTTCCTTGGCCGACGTGGAGGAATCTATTGATCCGAACTTGATATATATTGATGTAATAGATCCTTAGAAAAATAGTTCTCATGATTTAGAAGATTGATAGTTTGGATTTTGTGCGAAGGAGCTTTAAAGATTTAACTTATGCATGTATGATATGTCTCCTCCAGAATAAGTCCTACCTCTCTAAAATTGGATAAGAGAACATTCAGAGGTACTTGTTTCAAGTGTGGAGGTGAAGGACATAGAGCATTTGAATGTAATCTGGGTAGTGCAAGTAAGAGGACATAGAATAGTGAAAAAGTAGCCTATGTGGAAGAAGAACATGTTGGATCACCTAGTTCAGTCAGCAAACCTGAGAAAGGAGAATCACTTGTGATTATGAGAGCACTATTTCAAGTAGAGACAAATGAGGAACCACCATAGAGGAAACGTTTGTTCATAACCAGATGGAAATCCATAGGTAAGTGTTGTAAAGTTGTAATTGATAGTGGTAGTTCAGATAACCTAGTTTCAGAGGAGATGGTAACTAAGATGAATTTGGAAAGATTGAAACACCCTAAGCCATATCAGATAGCATGGATTTGGGATGATCATAAGGTACTGGTAAGTGAACAATGTTTGGTGAAATTTCATAGTGGATCTTATCATGATGAAGTATTGTGTGATATTATGCCTATGGATGTATGTCATATCTTGTTGGGTAGACCTTGGTAGTATGATAGAAAAGTTATACATGATGGGAGAAAGAATACTTACATTATAACAGCAAATGGGAAAAAAATTACTTTGATTCCTTTAGAAGATGATCCTAAAGATGTAGTATGTGGGTTCATGCTAGAATCTGTTTGGTCGATGGAAGAAAATTTCTGGATGGTTTGAAACATGAGAATATGTGTTATGCCTTGATTCCTAAGAAACCTGAAGCATTGAAGAAATAGACTGAAGAATCACAACTGGAGGAGATAAGAGAGTTGCTGACAAAATATGAAGACATCATATCATATAATGTACCTGATGGATTGCCACCTACAAGGAGTATTAGTCATCACATGGATCTTATACCGGGAGCAAGTTTGCCTAACAAAGTAGCACACTGGATGACACCGGCAGAGAATGAAGAATTGAATAGATAGATACAAGAATTGTTGAGGAAAGGTTTGATCAAAGAAAGCTTGAGTCCTTGTGCAGTACCTGCAGTGCTTTCACCTAAGAAGGATGGAGAATGGAGAATGTGCACTGATTCTAGAGCAATAAACAAGATCACAGTTAAGTATAGATTTCCTTTACCTAGGATGGATGATATCATGGATTGTTTGAGTGGAGTAAAATATTTCACAAAGATAGATTTGAAGAGTGGATACTCTCAGATCAGAATCAGAGAAGGAGATGAATGGAAGACTGCTTTTAAGACAAATGAAGGATTGTATGATTAGTTAGTGATGCCTTTTGGATTGACAAATGCACTGAGTACTTTCATGAGATTGATGAATGAAGTCTTGAATAAATTCATGGGTAAGTTTGTGATTGTATACTTGGATGATATTCTAATTTTTAGTAAAACAAAAAAGGAACATTTGTGGCATATTAGACAAGTTTTGCAGAGGTTGAGAGAAGAGAAATTGCTGATAAACATCAAGAAGTGTAGTTTCATGAGGGAAGAGTTGGTATACTTAGGATTTGTGATTTTTGTGGAAGGATTGAAGATGGACCTTGAGAAAGTGAAAGAAATTGTTGAATGGCCTACACCAGAGAGCATTGGAGAAGTTAGATCATTTCATGGATTGGCTAGTTTCTACTGGAAGTTCATTAGAAATTTTAGTTTAGTGTGCAACCTTATGATAGAGACAATGAGAGGTGAGAGAAAGGATTTCAAGTGGACATCTAGAGCAGATAAAAGTTTTGAGTTGTTGAAGCAGAAAGTGACAGAGCAACCTGTTTTGGCATTACCGGATTTCAATAAGGTATTTCAAGTTGATTGTGATGCTAGTGGAAATGAAATTGGAGCAGTATTAAGTTAAGAAGGTAGACCTGTAGCTTATTTCAGTGAGAAGTTGAATGATGCAAGGAGAAGATATTCAATTTATGATCAAGACTTCTATGCCATAATTCAAGCCTTGAAGAAGTGGATACATTGCTTGTTGCCTAAGAAGTTTGTGTTGTATACAGATCATCAAGCTTTGCAATATTTGAATAGTCAAGGTAAGTTGAATGAGAGACATATGAGATGGGTAGAGTTCATGCAGAGTGATACATTTGTGTTGAAGCATAGGAGTGGTAAATCAAACAAAATTGTTGATGCATTGAGTAGAAGAAGAAACTTGTTGACAGAGATGAGAGTTGAAGTGTTGGGTCTTGATGAATTGAAGAACATGTATGAGGGAGACAATAATTTTGTAGAACCTTGGAAAGCATGTAGAGAGAATATTGTGATAGATAGGAGTAAGTGGTTGGACTATTTCATTCAAGAAGATATGTTGTTCAAAGGAAATTAGTTGTGCATACCTAGAAGTTCAATGAGAGATAATCTAATCAAGGAGAAACATAGTGGTGGATTGGCAAGACATTTTGGCATTAATAAGACAGTGGCTTTGGTGAGTGAAAACTACTTTTGGCCTCAGATACATAAGGATGTTTAGAAATTTGTGCAGAGTTGTAGAGTTTGTCAAGTTGCAAAAGGGTGTAGCCATAACATTGAATTGTATAAACCTTTGACAGTGCTGGAGAGACCTTGGGAAAACATAAGCATGGATTTTGTGATGGGATTGCCTAAGATACAGAGAGGACATGATTCAATATTTGTATTGGTGGATAGATTTTCAAAGATGGCTCATTTCATACCTTGTAAGAAGACAACCGATGCAGTGCATATAACTGACTTATTTTTCAAGGAGATTGTGAGATTGCATGGATTACCTAAGAGTATAGTTTCAAACAAAGATACAAAGTTTGTTGGATACTTTTGGAGGACACTTTGGAAGAAGATGAAGATAGATTTGAAGTTTAGTTCAACTTTTCATCCACAGACAGATGGAAAAATAGAGGTAGTGAATAGGAGTTTGGGAAACTTGTTGAGATGTTTGGTTGGAGAGAAAGCTGAAAGTTGGGATTTGATTCTTTCACAAGAAGAGTTTGCATACAATAATTTAGTGAACAGGAGTACCAGAAGAACACCTTTTCAAATTGTGACTGGAGTAAACACTAGAGGAGTAGCAAAATTAAGAGATATCATCATGGAAGAAAAGAGAAGTGCAAAAGCAGAAGAATTTGCAGACCACATAAAGACAATGCATAATCATGTGAAGAAGCATTTAGATGATATGAACAGTATGTGCAAAGAGAAGGCTGATGAGAAGAGAAAACATAAGGAATTTGAAGTTGGAGAAAAAGTGATGGTGTACTTGAGAAAAGAAAGATTTCCAGTTGGGACATATAACAAGTTGAAGATGAAGAAGTTTGGATCTTGTGGGATACTCAAGAAATTTGATTCAGGGAATGCATATGAAGTGGAGCTACTGGAGACATTAGGTATATCACCTATTTTTAACATTGCAGACCTTTATCAGTATCATGAAGTAGAGTTCAGTGACAACATAGAAGAAGACTTGAAGAAGTAGTTACCACAACAAGCACTGGAGCATATTGAAGACATTTTGGACAACAGAGTTGGACGCAGCACTAGAGGAAGACAATACAAAGAATACCTTGTGAAGTGGAAAGGCAGACCAGAAGAAGATTCATCATGGATTTCTCAGGCTGAGGTGGATGGTCTTGGTTCTCCCCTAGCCCCAGCAAAGTGAGGGACTCACTTTTTCAATAACCCTAGATGTCTGATGTAGGAGCATCCCTGGTTCAAGAGCAATCTTACATCAACCAAAAACATTTGCATTTCACTTTGTTTTTAGTTCAGTTTGTTTCTTTTCATTTTCTAGTTCAGTTCCGGTAGTTTAGTTAGAAGTAGATTCTATATTTTTGGTCCAGTTGCATTCAGACCTTGTGGATTTGGACTTAGCATCTACATTCATTCATCTACATCATATCTAGAATTTAGAGATCCATACTTCAATACCAGAAAGATATCACTATCAGAAGTTTGACTGTTTCTCAAAGAAAAGCATCTAGATAATCACTGACAATCAACTAAAGTAGAAACTTGCGAAAGCATTTCTTGATCTTTGAATCCTAATGATAGATCATTCAATCATCTTTGGTTTGTGGCTGACCTTCCTAGGAGATCCGCACATCATTCCACTCATTTTTTGGAAGTGTTATATGCATTTAGGTCTAACCTATTTGTGTACACGTTACATCTCTTCTTTGGAATTTGTGATCTTCCTTGGCCGACACGGAGGAATCTATTGATCCGGACTTGATATATATTGAGTAATAGATCCTAAGGAAAATAGTTCTCATGATTTAGAAGATTGATAGTTTGGATTTTGTGCAAAGGAGCTTCAAAGCTTTATCTTGTGCAAGTATGTAATTAGGCCTATGAGCCCTAATTGTAAGCCTGCATGTTGCCGACCAATCTCTATTTGAATTCTATGATATACTGAATGATTGAATCTGCATTTGTTCTATTTCTTTGAGTTGTTTCTATTGTGTTTACTCTTGTTGCATGGTCCGAACAGTTCATTCTATGAACCCTCCTACCATGATTGCACCAGTGGCTTATAGATTTGGCTACTTCAAGTAGGCTTTGGTGGTCTCCAAGTTCTATTGTTCCATCTATACATTCACCCTCATTCACTGGCAAACCATTGCTTGCTAGGCTTAGAATGTTTTCAGCAGCTGATGCTTCCTCGGGGGCAAAAAATTAAAGTCTTGGTAACCCTCATGTTGTTGTCTAATGCATTTGGATCAAGAGGCCAAATACCTATCCTCTTGAACCTAGCTGTTATGTTTGAAACTATCAACACCTTTTGAAAAGCTAGGCGCCCAAGTGTAGCCAATTCTATCCTTCTTATCTCCAAATTTGGATGTCTACTACTCCATTCTATTCTTTCCTTTTTGAAATGTGATTTGAAAGAGGAGAAAACACTCACATCAAGAGGTTACAGCCTGTGTGATGTGTGGGCTAGTAGGGTGAGCAAGTCAATACCAAGTTCCCTTGCTTTGGAAATGGTAGAAAAGGCTACATCGCTATCATGGCCATCAAATATGATGAGGTGTCTATGGCTGGGCGAGCAACCCCCAGGTACTTGCATAGAAAAAAATCTCAGCCATTTCACAAAAATCTCTTTGGTCATCCATGCATGAAGTTGAACAACCATTAATGCTCCTTGTAGCACCCAGTTTTGATTTCACCCTAAAAACTAAGTTTAACCAAAGGTAATAATATTTTTTTTTTAAAGTTTAAAATAGAAAAGTAATTTGATTTCTAATTTTTAAACCAAGTAGTTCATCTATCGACTAACAATAATCATGAAATTATAACTTATACAAAAGGATATATCTATCTACAACATTAAACAATATGTTGATTAAAGTTACTTAGAACAATTCCAAAATAGAAACTTACCAAAGTCACTGCATCTCGATTGTTGACCATCCAAATTCAAGTCTCAGCAATCCTCAGGAATATAGAAGAGAAAATATCTTCAAGGAGCTTAACCTCCAACCACAGATCGTCAGTCTCCTGCACTCCTTCCTATCCAGAAGTGGCCCTACCCTACTCAAAGAGGATAGACTTAGGATAACCAATGGTGTTTTCCATCTGAGTACTGGTGTTGTGACCTACATAACTTGTTTCATGCAATCCCCTAGATACCCTCTAGTCAAGCATGACCACTTCACAAGCTATGCCATCTAGTCACAGTGAACGATCAATGCACTTGAGGCACATGCATTACCTTGGCCAAAGGATTTGAATATATTTAGCATTGTATCAATGCAAGTAATAAGTTCACCCACCCCAACTCTACTCGAATTAATCGCTATCCTATAGTTACCTATAAATAAGCTCAAAATAATGACCTCAATAACCTCAAGGTGTTCGAAACTCATCATGCATTAACGCATGGCAATTAGGGTTACTCACTCTCTACTTAGCTCATGGAGACATTTCTGTCCACATGGTCAAAGAATTGGTTCCTAGCTTATTGATCAACCAGATAATGCTATAAGTTAGTACAATGATCTCTAAGTTAGCCCATTGTTTAAATTATCCACTCAAGAGTCGACACTAAACTCATATTTGTTGTTTTGGAAGGGTTATACTATAAACCAATTTATAGAATACAAATATTCAAAGACCCTAAGCAAAAATTAAACACTCTTAAGAATCTTCCTCGACCTATCGAAATCTTCGACATAGCTTAATCTTTGACAATCTAAGCATTTATAAACCCTGTCTTGTTGTTTCTAATAGCAAGAAGATTGCATGCAAGTCTAGGCTATTTACTTGACTAAGGACTCATTATATTTGTTCTAAAACTTCATTATTTTAACTTGTATAGCTATAAAGTCCAAAAAGTAAGTCTATACCTTCTCTCGGGACACAACAGTTTGAATACTTTAATAGCAAAAGAGTTGTTTACAAAGACAAATGGACTAAAACTTGTTATCATTTGCAGCAAGGTTAGTAAATTCTCTATGGTCGACCAACCATTTTAAACTTAGAAACTGAAGAGGACTGTGAAGTCTTGCATGTTTTGGCATACACTTCACACCATTGATACTCCTCTGTCGATGGATATCACAAAACATATCTTTTACTCTAAAATTAGTTGTCTTTTAAATTTGACAGAACCAAGCAATTATATTCAGCTGGCCATATGAGAACTCATTCCACGTTGACCTAGGATTTACCACTGCAGCTTGATAGCTGTGAGTTAGTTTTCGACCAACACTAAGTCTAAATTGCACTCTTCACATATTCAAAAACCTCCTAAAAATTGAACCAATGACTACACAATAAACTCAACCTTCGAAGTTGCTTTGAAGAACAATGTAATATACTATGGGTTTCTTGACTGTGGTGCGGTGTAGGGGACAAAAGCATTGCTTCCATTTTGCAAGTGAAGAAAACACACAGGCTATAGTTGGTGACAATTCACACTTTGCATCTTTAAGTAAATACTAAGTTCCATCGTAATGTAAGTAGAGTCATTACTTAATATAAACATATCTAAAAACTAAGACTACATAGAGATGAGATGAAGAGAACCTGAAGATAATCTCCTGTGTCTGTTTGCAGAACGGTCCAAGAATCTCGTTCTTCTCTTAGCCATTCACATTTGTTTCAAGCTCGATCTCTTCTCCGCTTCCTCTCTCTGTTCTCTCCCTCTAACTAACTCCCCTGCCCTCTAAATCCCATCTAACTGTGAAGGAAAAACTACCTCCCCACTCACAAGACCATGCCTAACAATAAGGGTAACTACCTGGCATGCATAACATTCTCCTCCTTACGCAACCACTACTAGAAATGGTTTGGCTTTTTCTACACAACCCGCGATTACTCTCCAAAGTGGAGTTCCATACTTTGCGAGGTGGCGGTTGATAGTTTAAACCAGTTGTCACACTACTCATATCCACTTATGAGTATAAATCAAATGCAAAAACTATGAAAAATGGCTAGGCCGACGACCATCATAAGGTTTAAAGCTTGAAGGTAAATAGATTATTTCGAAATAAAAGACATCATAGAAAGGGCTTGAGTGAGTCTCTTTCGAGCTACTGCCTAATTACCAACATCACAAATGAATAAAGGAATTATCTCAAAATGACAATTTAATTATAACTAATATAATATTGTATATTCCAATACAATACGACCAAAGGTACTACACACCATGGTCTCAAGATTTAAAACATTATTTAAACCTTTTATTATACGATAATAGCCCAAAATAGAAACAATTCAACATCCATCAAATTTTGCAAGTAGACGTTTACATCATACGCTCATAGAGCTTTACGACGATAATGACGAATTAAGCGTAAATGCAAAACAAGGTTTGGGGTTGACTTACACACAACTTTTGACTTTTGTGCCGAACCACTAATAAGACACGACTTACAACTCGACCTCAAATATATACATATATATACATATAAACAAAATATCATTCGTCCGTATTTTACGACATGATTCAGAGTATTACAACACCGATGTCGATTTCCCATACTCAAAACGACAACTTACGAAAGAAGAAAGACCTATTCTTGCAAACTTCGACATCTCATCTAAAATTAACTTAGCCCAAAATCAAAGCTTAACTCAAGGCATCTAGGTTTATCTACCTAATAATCATTTTCAGTGGCAAGCATCCATGGGTTTTTCCAAAGTCTATTCTCTCTTTCTCAAAGATACTTTCTCTTCTTCTTTCTTCTTAGCAAACATGTTCCATCTATTCCTATCATTGACAATCTCACGTACAATTTGTGGTCAGAGTACCAATGTTCTGATCAAAACATATTTATATCAAATCATTTCATTTTCATATCGAAAGACATTTTAATTCATAACATCAAATTGATCATAATCAAGTAAAATCCATAATTTCATAAAATTAACCTTTTCTATTCATATCATCATTTTCTATGATGTTAAAACATATCCACATAACTGTACTATTTAAGAAAAAGTAAATAGTAATATTGAATCCAAAAAGGGGATGTAACACTCCTGGATCACAATTGGCTATGTAGTTGTGCACGTGATATTTGCTTTTGAACAAGTAAAAGCCTAGAATTTTCTAACTTGCAATGTTTGTACATGCCAAAACTATGATCCACTCCTGACTCTTTGGGATAATATATGCAACACTTCTGCTACTCTTTTTGGCAAGCACCTTCATATTACCGTTCTACCCAACTTGCATCCATATCTCATCATAGTTCCAAATCCTTTGGGGTCCATAATTCACGGCTGCGTATGTCTTCTCTAATGTTTCATAGAATGCAGTTACAACTACAAGCCTAAGATTCACAGTACGGTCTCTATCTTGTCCTTGGGTCATTCTCAAACATAGATTGGAATGCCTTCTTTTGAATCCCATCCACCAAGACTTGCCAGGAAGCCCATCTTTGAAGGGATTAGGCCTCATTTGGCATATTTGGGCCACTTTTGATTTGAGATTGACAATATCCAAACCATGGCCAACAACAACCATCTCCTTGCACCATTGGATGACTAATGGCTTTTCCTCATCATTTAGGACTGTTGGAGGCCCTTTCTGTTTTGTAGTGGTGACGCCACCCACCCAATTTGACAATGTTGTAATTGGAACACCCCATTTTTTGGCTGCCCCTCTTGTTCACATGTCATTGTCTTCAACATCTTCAAGGGCATGTTCCATGTCAACCATGATCCATTCCTGCCGCACTACAAGCTTTTTAGTTGTTATAGCTGGGTTAACTTGGAGTAGAGGTTCATTTGGCTACTCCACAACAATTACTACCTCCTCATTTTTGAGGTAAATTCACAAAAAGATTGGTGATTATGGATATGGTGGAACCAGTAGTTTGTAAAAAAAAGATGAGGAATGGAACGTGTTTTAATGTATTTTATTAAAATATATTTACAACTTATTTAGTTGACAATGGCTTTTGTACATGTCAACTCACTTTTAATGCGATAAGACATATATTTTGGATAAAAAAATAACCATTTGCAATAACCTTTTATTGGGAAGGTGGCAAAGATTATTTATATTGTGGAAATAAGTTTACCAACTTGCATTCACTTAATATTGGAAATGTGGCAAATAAATGTCAAGTTGCATTCACCTAATATTGAGAAGGTGGTTAAAAATAGTCTACCTATGATATGACATATTGTGAATTTTATATGAACCTATGCTATCATATTAAAAAGGATATTTGAAATTTTGGCTGACTCTTTTATTGCCCAAAAGTGGGCCCCAGGCTGTCACATACTATACCCACCTTATGTCCTATGCCCACGATTGACTCCTCTCCCTTAATATGTAGCCATGTTTTTTGTTTTTAAATGAATACTTCTTATTAAATTTCATATTAACAAAAAAAAGCAAGAGTACAATATTTAAAAATAGGAGGGTGTTACAGAGGCACATCTATGGAGTCCAAAACAAAGATGAGAATTAAAAGGAGCCAAGCCCAAACACAACTAAATAGCTAAAGCAATGTTAGAAGGAGTATTTTTATCATTTGGCTTCCAAGCATCCCCACTGATTGAATCATCAATAGGTTACCAACTAGTGAGAGCTCCCTCCTCTTCAAGATCATCATCCAAGGGTTGCTAAGTATGGACTAGAGAAATCATCAACTCCAGGTGAAGAAATTTGTTAGAATTGGGCCACTCAAGAGTACCATGCCCATAAGAGGAGATAGAAGGCAGCTTGGAAGGTTGAGTCCATCCACCACGTGTTACATTATTTTTGGGATCCAAAGGCTGGAGGCCATGAGAGTGAGAGCCTTTATCCCTCTTGGTAGACTAGCTGTGACTACATTGATGCCCTTAAGAAGGAGAAGAGGGATTTGATAGAACTCTAGCACCTATGCAAGGAGCATTCCCCCAGTGGTCCAAAAGCTCTTGAAGATGAGCAACCTCAAGTGCAACTTTAATAGCTTGCACCTAAATCTGCATAAACACATTAGAGAAAATCATTGCTTTAGTATACAAAGAGAAATGAACATTAGTAGAACAACCTATAAAGAAAGCTACATTTCTATCTTTCCAAATACTGAAGAAAATTTCCACCCCAAAATCATACTAAATTTAGATATATTAATGGGAGACAAGGTCAGTCCCCAAGCAAAATCACATGCCAAGAAGAAGGAATAGAATATAAGGGCCTAGAGAAATCATGAATCCAATCCAAAGCTTTGTAAGATTTGGGACAAAACCAAGAAAGATGCTTGAGTTTCTCAATCTATCCACAAAATGGACAATGGGAATTAAGAATTTCCATATGAACCAAATGAGCACCATGAAGAAGGCCTTGGTAAATAATGCACCAAGCAAAGTGGATGGTAATGATTTCGGTAGTGACTTTTTTATCAATTAGCGATCTATTTATTGGTCCTTAGTCCTCTCTTATCAAGATAGGCTTCTAGCTAAAGTGTTAGATATTCATGCATTGAAGTTATTTAAAAGGGGCATTCGAGTGCTTCCAGATTTCATAAATAGAGGCACCAAGAAGTTTATTTTCTTGGCTAGAGTGTAAAATAAATTTAATCTTGTTAATCAAGACCATGACACTTTCTAGTTTTTGATTGATGCCATTCCCCCCTAGATGATTCAGAAGATTGGGGTTAGATCTGTTAGTGGAAAACTTTACTATATAATACTTAGTCTAAGTCATATAATTTGCACATGGCTTTAAGCCACCTTAGGTGTTTAGCTATCAACTTGGAGAGTTTTACACAACTCTCCAAGCTATGTGTTGACACTCATTTGATACTTGGTGAGTGGAGTGTTGGAGTTGACTCCCAAGTTGACTTAACCTCCTCACCTTTATGTACTCATTGTTTGGCTAATACATGTGGTCAACTATTGCATACATTTTCATGCTTTTCATTTTCATTCTTGTGTGCTTGTCTTTGTCTCTTTGATTTCTGGATTCTTACATGGTATCAGAGAAGGAGGAATTTGTGGACAGGCTACAAACTTTTTTTGGGGGGGTTAGAGGTTCTTTTTCAAATGTAAGTACTTAATTGTAATTGTTTGTAACAAGGCTAAGTATTAGGGCTCGATTATATCGACCTGCTTAGACCTATTGCACTACATGATAAAGTGCCAAACATTGGGGGGGTATTTAACTCTTATACTTTTGCCTGTTGAAGATGAAGGGTTATTCATGCACTAATCTCATAAAGTGTTGCCTTTATGTATTAATTTTGGGGGGGTTATACAGGCATTTTGTAATCATTGAACTAACATAAAGTTTAAAATGGGGAAAATTATCTAAGTCAACTAATGGGGATAACAAGTCATCCATTTGTCATTACTCTACAAAATAGAATCTACAAGTCTTGGTGCAATGTTATCCAAGCACACTACCGATGGATTCGTCTATTGCCACATTTGTAGGGATTTATTCTTGAACCAAGTACATATTGGCAAAAAATTATATGCAAAAATAAGAATAATCATGACTTAGGATTAATTGGTTTAATTGTTATGAATCACACTCAGTGGGTTCCTCTATCACAAATTGACTGCCCTAGAGGTCTTTGGACCAAACTATGGGAAATGTATGGAGACCCCAAAGAACCTCCATTCCCAGATGATCCTGCTATAGACATAATTCTTTCCCTTAATGATGTTGATGATCCTTTGCATGATGATGATACTAAAGAGGAACTTGCATATTGGGAAAGTCTTGAATGTACTGATGACACATATACATACTCACTTGCTTCTCCTCTTACTACACCTCTTGCATTGGCAGATATTCTGCCACCTCCTCCTATTGCTTCATCAGATTTTAGAGTCACTTCTTCATGAGCTTCCAACACTTCTTTGTAGCAGGATCACATTTGTCTTCCTAACATTGTTGAATGGGACAAATTTCTACCTGACATTGCATGTCTATTTGTAGAGTCGCACATTGCTGACTTGGAAGAACACATTGAGGACATCAGTCTTCTCTATGATGATAGTTTCAATGAAGTTACATCACCATTATCCTCTTCAGATATTTATGATCTACATCCATTTACACATGGTTCTGGATTTTCATCATCTTCATATATTAGGCATGCACTTGATTTGATTATGGCATCCTTTGGCATCAACATGGGGACACCTGAGAACTCTTTGAAGACATAAAAATAGGCATCATCATCATCTGTTGATTAGCATCAGCATGATTCAAGAACATACATGTACATCTTCCATCATGGGAAGATATCCTGCATCTCCAGTTGGTTTCATTTCTTCCTAAGGGAAGGAATATTGTTCGATGTTCTTGGATCTACATATGCATCCTTTATCGAGTATCCATCCTCATTGCAACAAGACATGTATTACGGGGGGTCTCATAGACATCCTATTATTTTCTCTCTTGTGGGGGGAAATATATATTGTACTTAGTGAAATAAGTAGTACTTCTTCATTTGTATAATTTTCGTCCATCTTTTCTCTCTTTTGGAGGGTAGTTTTTTTCCCACAGGGTTTTCTACCTTTGTCCACTTCACAAGAGATTCCTTTGTACATGGGTAACTCACCAGGCCTAGTAGTCAGGGCCCATCTCTTCTTGTACCCACCTAAGCTATGCTTAAGGGGGGTGTTAGTGCAAAACGTTATTATATATTACTTAGTCTAAGTAATATAATTTACACATGGCTTTAAGCCACCTTAGGTGATTAGGTGTCGACTTGGAGAGTTCGACACAATCCTCCAAGCTATGTGTCGACACTCATTTACCACTTGGTGAGTGGAGTGTTGGAGTCAACTCTTAAGTCAACTCAACCTCCTCACCTATATGTACTCATTGTTTGGCTAATACATGTGGCCGACTGTCCAAGGGGTTGAGCTTAATTGGCTAAAATGTTGGGTTCTCATTGTGGAGACCCAAGTTCAAATCCCCATAGGGACATCTAATTTAGAATTCTAAGTTGTGACTCTTGGTCTTCCATAGTTGGCTTCTAATGTGGATGTGGTTTCTTAATAAAGAGTGGATATCTAAGTAGTGACTCTTGGTCTTGCATAGGTGATTTCTAATGTGGTTGCTCATAAGGAGCTTGTATTAGGTGATTTCTAATGTGTTTTCTTGTAAAGATCTTATATTGGTCTCATGTTGGTGCTTGTATGAGCAGAATATTTGTAAACGATATGTAATAAAAAAATACATGTGGTTGACTATTGCCTACATTTTCATGCTTTTCATTTTATTCTTGTGTGCTTGTCTTTGTCTCTTTGATTTATGGATTCTTATAAGATCTTTTAAACCTTGATGGAAGGATTGGAAATGGTATCTAGATACATAATTCCTAACTACAAGCCTCACAAAGGCTATATGTGGATTTTTTTCTAACTTATTGGGTCATTAACAATGTTCTCTACTTTAGGTTCTACAATTCAGTCATAAAATGCTCAACTTTCAATTGTAAGATATAAAATTTGAGTTTGGTGGATTAGATTCATCTAAATTATTAAAAGACCCAAAAATATATATCAATTTAGACTTAAAAAATATGGAATTAATTCAATTAAAACCCACTCATACATCTATATTAGACTAACACAATATAAAATTAATTCAGTTATAATCTAACCATACATTTACATTATATAATTTTTAACATAAAATTTTAAAATTTCCTAAAATAAAAGTCATCTTTTATTTTTTTAATAATC
This sequence comes from Cunninghamia lanceolata, assembly GCA_027924645.1. Lineage (NCBI taxonomy): Eukaryota > Viridiplantae > Streptophyta > Pinopsida > Cupressales > Cupressaceae > Cunninghamia > Cunninghamia lanceolata. The sequence continues at coordinate 4,451,252 of BSBN01001583.1, forward strand.
TATTTTCAAAAGCATTAATCTAACTATATAATTTCTTAATACATAATTAACTATTATAATTGTTTAAGTTTATAACCTAAAAATCTTATAATTTGTTGATAATCTATTTTCTTCCCCTTTATTATTCTTTCTTATGTAGACAAATATATTCGATAATTTGGATATATATAAGTTAAACATTTCAAAAAAATTGTGTATTTTTGAATTCATGTAAAGAAAATGAATTTATAGTAGGAGAAAAATAAAATATAAAACTAGTAAAGTTTTGAAATTCGTAATGTTTAATGAAACATCATTATTTTATAATTCTTTAAGTATGAAAGTAAAATTAATCGAAACATGAATTTATGTTAGTATAATGGAATAAATCAAATATATAAATATTTAGATTAATTAATTAATTATATATATATATATATAATTATATATATAAGCACCATAATAAATGTGAGAATAAAATAAAATAATGCAAGAGCATGTAAGGTCAAAAATTACATATCCCACAATTTTTATAGTACAAGTTCTCATTTTAGTGTCTTCCTTTCATAGAATGTTTTTAGGGTTCACTTAATCTTGGCTTGGCCTTTTCCCCACTCCTAATGCTATCTTGGTTTCATGTTCTTCTATGCCTAGGTATTTTTTATATAGGTTTGTGATCATGTGATGCTCTATTTCCATTTTTGAATGTTTTTGGCCACGCTGTACTTGGATGCCTACCATCTAGTGATAGTACAATAATATAGTGTCCATTTCTTGTCAAGCTAATAACCTCCTATCTTTTGAAAATTCTGTTGTAACCATCATGTAACTTGTTGGATAAATCTTAACAATAACATTGGAATTTGCATGCCTAATTCCTTCATGCAAAAATTTGAATTTTTGTGTTCTACCAACAACTCTTTCCTTGGCATCTTGAGAAAAAGCTTCATAAATAACACTCTATTGAACTTGATAGTAACCTTCTACATTATTCTTATAATCATGCAAATGCAATTACATCTACCAACATGTAATGCACTCCTTTTTACAACCTTGTAGGGTAAAAGTAACTTTTATTTGTTGTTTTATAAAATCTTATTTCATTTTGAATCTATTGATACCATTCTCTTGGATTTTGGTATCATTCTCCTTGTTGTCAATGTTGTTGTCTATCTATCCATCTTATTGAGAGGGATTTGTAAACATTAATCTTACAGATTAGTCTTAATATTGCTCCTTGTTGACACTTTAGGTATTTCATTTCCCATTCTCTTTCCATACACACACTAGGGTGTTAAATATTTGTAGTCATGATATTATAACACTTATAGATTATTTTATTTTGTTGTTCTTATCCTAGACACACTTAGGATTAGGAGCACACATAGAAAAATCCTATTCCTCATTCCATTTTACTTCCCTTGGAGGTCGATAAACCAAACTAGGGGCTTGACCACATTGGAAGTTTGCATGGCAAGCGGTAAACAAATTAAAAAACACATTAGTTCAATGGTTCCTTCATTCAAAGATGAATTAAAAAATCACCTTTGAATGAAGGCAAGACTTCATTCGAAGGTATTTTTTATTATTTTCATATTGATGATGAGGTACCTTCAATCTAAGGTTACCTTCGAACGAAGGTAATTTTTTATTGTTTTTGTAAGTATTAAACCAAAGGTTTAGCTTTCTCGACACAATTTACCTTTGTTCAAGAACACAAAGCTCCTAGTGAAATAGTGATAGTGAACTCATGACCTTTCTCAAACTAGATGGATGAGGACATATCATCCCATAGTGACATGTGACCTTCAAACAATGGTTGTGAGGAAGAGTTTGTTGATGTGGATAGGCAATAGAGTATATATTGAAATTGAATTTCCATTTCTTAGACCATGTATTTCTCAAAACCCTAAAAACATAATTTCTATTTGAATTTACAAATTTATAACTTGTTTTTAAATTTAATTTGATTTCTATTTAAATATAAAATTTCAAAATCTAATTTGTAAATAAATAAACTCTAAAACCTAAAACTAAAACTAGAAATCCTAAACTTAAAACTTAAAATGTAAAACTTAAAGCCTAAAATTTAAATCATAAATTTAAACCCTAAACTTGATATATTATAATCCCTAAATACATGTATATAGTGTTCCTCTCTAGATGAGTTAATATAAGGTTAATTTGGAGTTGAATTTTTCATCCCTAGATGGGACTTTTGGGTTGGTTATGGAATCCTTAGTTAGGGTCAAATTGAACCCCCACATGTGTAATAGATTGTGATAATGACTAGGTGTTTGTCTATAGAAGTAGAGGTCTATTGTGCATGAGAGTTTCTTTGAACTATATGTGTGATGTCTAGTAGCATTAATGTAACATCCCAACCCAAAATCCACAAAAAATTAAAACAAGTTTAAAGACAACGATTCTCTTAACACAAAAAGTTCAAACTATATTCTCAAGGCCTATGTACTAGGCACTTCCTTCATTGCCTAGACTACCTACATACCCTATATCCATGGGATCAAGGCCATAGAGAATTTGATCGTACTCACGAAATATGTAGTTTTGTTTGCACTAGGTTTATGTAATCGCATAAGTGGGTACACAACCCTTTCTAGGGTCCAGTTTCCCTAGATAGTTCTTCGTCGAATGCCACCCACTCGGGAGGAATAGGGACAGAACCCTAAGAATTGACCACAAGAAAACACCTAATAGGGGTGTTTGACATGAAATGTTTCAGTTTCAAGACATTTTAAGTTTACTAATTGACAACCATTCCCCAAGAGATCATTATGTTTTAACAACAAAGTTTCCATAACAAGTTCCCAGAGAAGCTTTTAGGCATCATTTTTGGACTACTACAATGTTCAAGGATAGAACTTAAGGAAGAGAATTTGGTCATCTATGAAAACCTACCCTACCGATACGATAGTTAACTAATAATATTTTAAGCAAAAATAACCATAAAAGGATGTGTAAATCACAATTTCTACTCCAAATATGAATTGTTCCCTAATAATCGATAAGGGCTCTCAAGAACTTTACCCCTATAACTAAAATCAATTTAACTTAAGTACCTAGGCTCTCATGTTTGAGGTACTGTATCCATCTCATAAAGGTGATATAAATAGATATCATGCATTTGACCATTAAACATAGATCTACTTAGTTATTAGGTACCTTATGATAATCCTACCGTAGTCAAGCAATAAGTAAATCAGGTTTACATCCCCTACATACTACCCAGCTTACCTTTTATTAATTAGTTGAATGAATGAAGTATGTATTAACAAATTATAATATACACAAGAAGCCACAAAGACTAGAATTATCTCTTAATTGAGTGCTACTCGCTAGTATCAAATAAGAATGTAAAATATAATGATTTGAAAGAAAACTACCCAAGTCTTGGTTAACATAATAGTCACAAGGCTGATTTGATAATAGTGTTTTAAGGTTTTCTAAATTGGAACTCGCACAAAATGCTACCAAGAAATACTCTCGGTAATTTTGATTATTAACAAGGCAATGACCCATGCCTGGTTTACTATAAAATTGCAACTATGTGTCCCAAATACCCATTTCTTTTACTAAGGTTATTCCCTTGCAAACAAAAAAGTTAACACAACTAGATAACAAGAGAAACTAATTCTTTTTAATCCAATAGAAGAAAAGGATTTGCTAAGCAGTTCTTTATGGTTTTATCTTTTTAGTATAGCATACGAGAGGGATTACCTTGCCCCTTGTACTTTAATTGATGAGATGATCCTTATTACTCCCTAACGGTTTATAGGGTCGATGCCCAGACACCATTGTTGTAGCTATTTTAGGCCACGAGCATAGTAGTTCATCATGACGGCTTGACCCATAAGTGTGAACCAGAGGCACCCTTTATTCACTGAATGCTGTAATGTGTTTAGGGTTTCTCTTTATTAAGTTTAAGGAATAAAAAGAATGATAAAATAATTTAACAATATTATTCTTTATTTACAACCATTTAGAAAGAGTTACAATTGTTGTTCATATTTATCTAATCGCAACCAAGTGGAAAAATCATTGCTAAGGAAAGTAATTTAACAAAGTTGTTCATCTTCAACTAGTTACTACTATGTGTGTTGAGAAAACAATACTCTTAGTTAGATATCTCAAATTGTGAATAGAACATAGTAATTGTAGAAGAACTTAATGATTGGCTAAAGTTCACTTTACTTTTAACTTAGTTGTTTAATTGAGATTGGATCAATTTGTTCAATTACCATTTGATAAAACTGAACATTATAACTATCTAATTTGCTCTCACAATTGCATATTGTATAAAAGAAGATCAATTTGTTAATTTCTAACACCTATATTTTATCTGTTAGATTGTAATTCATCTTTAATTTTAACTAAGTAACCAAATGTATAACTTAATGAAGTTTTGTTTTCCATTGTAATTAAATTCAATAAGAATATCATGAATCTGTCCATCCATTACAACTATTTAACTTAATGATAATTGTTGGTGTATACCTTTAATCCTAGGCGTATACACATTTGCATTTAACCATAGTTAGGTGTTTTACCACATGTTACTTTGAACATGTCAAAGTAGTTGGTCAGTTTTAAGAGGTGTCGACTTGCATCGACACCTCACGCTATCTTTGTGGGTGGTTACTCACCACAACTTCATGTAGAGGAGTCCTATCCTTGTTTCGTGGAGATTTGGGTACCCATACTTGCCTATTTATACTCACCTCATTTGGTAATACAATTGGGTCGATTCATTGCAATCTCGTGTGCTTGTTTGTCTACTCCATGATCTTGGTTTTCTACATGGTATCAGAGCATTGTGGATAGCTTCAAGTTGTGTGTTCTCTATTGTGCGATTCGTCCCCTTACACGTTGATCTTCATACTGTGAGGCATCAATTTTGTTTGGTTTTGTTGTTTATTAACTATGTTCCTTTCTTTGTTTATTGTGGAGGTCAAAACACCCACAGAGGGCATTGTTTTGTCACACCATAGGGAGGCCAAAGAATGGCCTATGTCATCAGCTCCAAACACCCTTGGAAGGGCTCGGTAGAGGTCACATACACAGGCATACTCAGGCCTGCATTGAAGAGGTCAGGGCACAACAAGGACGCCTCAGAGAGATGTGTTTTCTGTGCTGCATCTCACCCACAAAAGGGACTATGACGTCCTTAGAAATGTCCATAATTGGGCCCACAGAGAGGAGGCAATGGCCAAGCAAAGGCACCACATAGAGGTGTGTTTTTGTGCCACCATATCACCCTCAAAATGATGTGCAAATTGGCCTCATTCTCTCATGTTTCACTTGTCTTTGATGACCATTAACAACTTGATTTGGCACATTTGCTACAACAAACAAAGTTTTGACGGGTGTCATTTTTATTCTCATAGACATTGGCACTATTCATTATGGAATTTGTCAATAATGCTGAGGTAAGAAACTTGGGTGGGGGGGTGATGTAAGCAGGGAAGGGGAGACCAATTCAAAACTTAAGCCCTTGGTCACATGGGGTTTTAGCCCCTGGTCATGCACAACCCAAGGGGGCTTATTTTTTCTCGTCTTTTCATTTATTTTTCTCTCACAATTTTTGCATGAAAATAAATTTTCTCAAAATCTGAAATTTTCTTTTTTCTCATAGAAGGATATTTTTTAAATGCAAAAACATGCTAGTCCTATAACTTTTGCAAATTAACTCAAAATCGAGTGCTTCTTTTTGCAAAAGTGGATGATTTTTTGTCACGAATCCAACTAGCATAAAATTACACTAAAATTATAAAGTGCCTATTTATGCTCTTTTTGGGTGACCTAAAGCACTTTTATAAAGTGCCAAATTTTGGGGGGAAATACATAATTAAGGGGGGGGGGGGGGGTCTTGTGTGTTCATTTTTCACAAGGTAATAACTTTATCAAGTGTCACTTTAAGGGGGGAATTAACAAAAATCACGCACTCAACTTATAAAGTGTCACTTTACATAAAGTTCAATTAGGGATCTAACTAATCTGGGTTGCCTAATGTGTTGATTTCTATTGTCTAGTTGAGCTAACTTGTTCTAACCATGGGATATGAAACTCACTCTTCTGTAATCAACCTAACCCAGGGAAACTATAAGTCCTGGTGTGAAGGCATCCTAAAACATCTTGATCCATAATCTCATACCCCATTTGTATGGACTTGTCCTTGAACCTGGTAAACAATCTCAGAAGGCTAAGTGGTTTAATCATCATGATCACATTGTTTGATTAATTAATTTACATATACCAGATGTTGTTTTGTATGCCATCATGGATATTTATTGTCCACATGCATTATGGATCAAAATTTGGGAGATATATGGAGACTCGAATGTTTCTCCATTCCCACATGATCCTACGTTGATCACAACTCACATCCCTAATCATGATACAAAAATAGAATGTTCCAGTGACATAGAAGAAGTCATCACTCCTATTGTTGCTTCATTAGATTCTAGAGTCGTTTCCTCAAAAGCTTTCGGTGATTCTTTGCAACAGGATATCAATCTTCCTAGCATTGCTGATTGGGATAGATTTCTACCTGACATCACTTGTTTGTTTGTAGAATCTCGCATTGCTAAGATGGGAGCACACATTTAGGACATTAGTGTTCTCTTCAATGACAGTTTTGCTGAAGTTGCATCAACATTGTCCACTTTAGATATTCATGCTATACATTGTCCTACACATGGTTCTAGATCATGATCATCCTCATCTATTATGCATGCACTTGATTTGATTGTGGCATCCTCCAGCATCAACATGGGGACATCTGAGCACTCTTCGAATGCATCGACATGGGCGTCATCATCCTTGGATCAAGTTCAGTATGATTCAAGATTATACATACATCTTCTCACATGGGAAGATATCTTGCATCTTCAGGTGGTTTCATTTCTTCCCAAGGGAAGGAACATTGTTTGGCATTCTTAGATCTACATCTGCATCCTTTGTTGACTATCCAGTATCACTCCAGTAGGACATGTACTATGAGGGGTCTCATAGACCTGCTATCATTTTCTCTCCTATGGGGGGAATCTTTTGGGGGGCTTTCTAAGCCTTTCTTTCTTCTCTCTTTTGGAGGATAGTTTTTTCCCACAGGGTTTTCTATCTTTCTCCGTTTCTGAGAGATTTGCATTGCAACTAATTACCTTATTAGGCTTCATGGCTGGGACTCATTTTTATTTTTATTGTGCATGGATACCTCACCAGGCTTATAACCAGGACCCATTTTTCATAAAACTCACCTAAGCTATGCTTAAGGGGGGGTGTTGGTGTATACCTTTAATCCTATGCATATACACATTTGCTTTTAATCATAGTTAGGCATTTTACCACATGTTACTTTGAACATGTCAAAGTAGTTGGTCAATTTTGAGAGGTGTCAACTTGCATCGACACCTCACACTATCTTTGTGGGTGGTTACTCACCACAACTTCATGTAGAGGAGTCCTATCCTCGTTTTGTGGAGATTCAAGTACCCACACTTGCCTATTTATACTCACCTCATTTGGTAATACAATTGGGGCGATTCATTGCAATCTTGTGTGCTTGTTTGTCTACTCCATGATCTTGGTTTTCTACAATAATTAAAACTTACCTATCTAATTAAACTCAACAAGGATAAACTTGTCCACCCATTGCAACTATTTATTTTTTTAAAATAATATGATACTAGGAGTTACATTACTTGCATTCCTAAGTTGTAGTAGTAACCCGTTGACACCTTGGAGTAGACAATAATTAAACCTAAATTTAATTATAAGTTTCAACTATGCAACTAGCTTTAATTTAATTAATAATTAATTAAATACCTCTTATCTCACTTTGCAATTTATATGCCAAATTAATAAAAAAACATCATTAATTTTATTATTATTTTTGGCCCCAATAAAATAAATTAAAAATAAACACTTATTTAAAAGTAGTAAATAAGTAAATACGAGTAATCAATTAATAATTTTCTTTATATGCCATATAATAGTCAATAATTAATTGATTAATACTTGCTAACTAAATATTATAATTATTTACCAATTGAATAATGCTTGGTACATTTAATATTCTTATATTTAAAAATGTTAATGTTAGCACCTAACAATTAAATGGCCCCTAATTTCAAATCTCTTAAGCCATAAAATAAGAAATAAATTAGCTATTTAATAGGGATTTGATTTGATTTCACACTTTATAAAATAAAGGAAGTTAAATTAAATTATTAAAATAATAATAATAATTTAATGGCATGACAACTTTACCCTTAATCAAATAAATAAAGATTATTAATTTAATGCTCTAATCTAAATTTAAATTAAAATAAAATTTATAAAGAAAAAGATAAGTAAGTCCAATTAAAAAATTAAGATTTAGTCAATTTTAAATCTTAATATTAATTTAACCTTCACTAACTTTTTAAATCAAAATTACATATATAGAATTTAAATTCAATTAACAACACATCATTAAATTATGTTGGGTGGGCTACAAATTAGGAGCCCATTACATGTATTAAATTTAGGAAATAATAAAACTTGCCTAAATGAAGAAAGACATAAAAAGAGGCTTTCCCACTCACTCTAACTTGACTAAAGGTCTAAGTTTCTGCTTTTTCGAAGTTAATAAAATAATTTATTGTTTGTCGTTAAATTCCTTATATATATATTGTTTGCTCTATCATATAAAAATCTAGAAATAAAAATTGAATCATACACATATTGAATATACCAATTTCGTATGTAATCACTTAGAGGGGTTATCTCAATCCAAACCCTACCAAAAAGTGAGCTCTCCTGTATTCCTTCAAACCCTTCCACAAACCTGGTTCAATCTGTTAGCAAAAAAATAATGCATGAAATTTTTGAAGAAATAAAGATTGAACATGAAAGCCAAATTTTTTACCCTTCAAACTCTCCTCCCACAGATGCAGATTTTCTTTTCCAAATCTTTCTTAGAAGGAAAAAAAAAAAAAAACCACCATCCCCATAAAATTTTTCTCAACAACTCTTATAACCCCTTTACCATGAAGTTATGAAGCAGATTTCTCTATTTTCCAGAGGGGGTTTTCTCCTCGGAGAAATCACAACTAGTATAATAAGTATATTTATATTAAAAAAAATATATCTTTCCATAGTTTGATTTTCTCAATTTTTTTTCTTCAATGTTTGCAATTTCTTTTTTGTTTTTATTTTTTAATTTTTCCTATTTTTTCCCAGTTTTTTCTCCTTCAATGGTTTCCAATTTCTTTTTTGGTTTTTATTTTTTATTTTTTTAAATTTCTTTTTTGATTTTGATTTTTTATTTTTTCCAATTTCTTTTTTTGGTTCCATAATTTTTGTGATTTTCTCCATCTTTTTATCCATCAATGGTTTTTAATTTTTTTAATTTTTTCCAATTTGTTTTTTGGTTTTTTAATTTTTTTTTTAATGAATTAATGCAAAAAAAAATGAGTGCTCTCATCCCCACCCCCTTGTGATTATATAACGCCTCTGGCGTAAAAGAAACATGCAATCCTATGATTTAGCCCAAAAATTTTAACTAATTAATTTGCTTTAAATAAATAATGTATTCATTTTAATTATTAATTTAACTTTTAACATCATGCTATTTATTAATTTAATTTAAATAATTATTTTTATTTATTACCGTAGTAACTTAATTTAATTATTCTATTTATAAAATTTTGCCATAAGAAAAAAGAAAAAAGTTCTTATTTAATTTTCTTAATTAAGTTTTTAGATTTATTTTTGTTATAAATAATACATTCTAAATTCCTAATTTATGTGTGTAGACTTAATTCAAATTATAATATTCAAGGAACTTAGGGGTTTAGTTAAGTAGACTTAGGGAACATATCAACACTTATATAGATGAATATATTTAAAACATACTTGAATTGAAAACAAATTCGATCTTATTGGTCCTAACAGAGTGTTTAGTCTATACTAGTAAAAATTTAGAATAAATTAGTGCACTTAACTATAAGAATTATTTCAATGTGAAAATTAGGGTTATGACAATTAAAATGGAATCTTGACAAACCTAGGGTTGTTAAAAACAAAATAGTCATTAATTTGTTATCTCTTTGTGTTAGCCTAGGTAAACTCTTTTGGAAACATTATAATGTTTATACCTATAGCTATGGAGAGCACTTTGTATATTTTCATTGTCTATGTATTAGCATTCAATGTACATATTATTGTTCATTATTAAGCCATCTAAGCCTGGTAGACTATAAAAATAATGTACATATGGGTTCTTTGTCTTTATTAATAAAATCAAACAATGTGCAAAAAGGATAAATTAAGATTGTGTGTATTGACAATGATATTACATGAGACTATTGCATTTTTCAAATAAACTAACATTATTTATATAGACTAAATATCATTGTACATGTTTTGTTTACCTTGTATATTTGAATTAACTACTTTCTTAAATAATTATTGAATTTAAGTTTATGGACTTGAATTAAGGGATTAGTTAGGGTTATTTATATACTATGTAAGAATACACTTTGGACATAGAAATTATGAGGGAAATGGTATTTGTCCTTTTGAAATAATTTTTGTATGGTGATTGCAATTACAATAACAAATGTAATATAGTAGCATGAATGTTTAAAGCATACTATGATATATTTTTCTTGACAATTGCATTGGTTCTAGTTGTAATAGTGAGGGTGTTGAGTATATTCTTGTCTCTATGTTGTCTATATTTGAAGTCATGAGGTGAGTAGAAGGTTTCCTCCTTAAACTCTAGTAACTTATCTACAATGTGATTGCAACAACTTGACTAGGATTTAGTATGGCAAAATATGTGTAAATTATATATTGTTATTTTAGTGAGAATTATTGTATATAATCTATAATGGCATATTGAATGTTTACACCATGATTGATATGTAAGTACATACAACTATACTATACTATCATTTGAGTCCTATAGGTCTAAATGTGAATTTATGATATTGTTTCCATCATTATGCATATTGTAACCAAAACCCTAAACACTAAATTATAAATTTAAACCCTAAACTCTGTTGAAGTTTATGATAAACCTGAAACACCAGAATCTTCTACAAGCCAAAGATTAACCTTCTATAGAGAAAAAAAAAGCATAAGAGAGCATTTGCATAATAAAATGGATGCAATTAATGAAATGGATTATAGAATTACATGTGACAACTTGCTTTTATATTTGCAAGTTAAATAAAACCCTAATATTAATTAATATTAACCTAAGACTAAAATTAGCCCTATGTCAACTTAATAAAGTGTAATTAAATATTTAATTACACTAACACCCCCCCTTAAGTGCAACTTAGGGAGAAATGAAAAACATGCAGCTAATGCAAGAATGGGTCCCGGCTACAAGGCCATGTTAGGTACCCATGAACAATAAGAATCTCTCATAAAGTGGAGAGAAAGGAGAAAAACCTAGTGGGAAATAACTCCTCTCCAAAAGAGAGAAGAAACCAATACATGAACATGTGATGGAAGAACGACTAATACTAAGACCCCACAAGAACTAAATCCATCACAAAAGTACAATCATGAATGCCCCCCATAAGAGAGGAAGAAGAGAGAAGGTTTGGTGACCCTCCTAGAAAGTGAGAAGGAAGAAACCCCATGCAAGGAAATGCTCCCTCCCAAAATAGAGATGAGAAGAGAGACCATGCAGCTACTCCTCAAGATGACTCCTCCAGTATTGGAAGATGCTTGACACAAAATAAAGATGAAGACCCATGAACACCAAACAACATTCCTCCCCTTGGGAAGAAATAGAACTGCAGATGTGTGCATAATGTCTTCCCATTCCAGATAGGAATATACAGGAAGAAGGATAAATGTCTCTAAACTCTGCACATGATCCAAAGACAATAATGATGCTCTTGAAAACTACTCAAATGTCTCTAATCCACTGTTAAACTATGACTAAAGAAGAGGAGGATGAAGAACAATCTATGAAGAATATGATCGTGATGCAACTCCATAGAATCTGTCATCAAAGAGAAGACAAATGTCCTCAATGTGGTCATCTAAATCTGTAAGGTGGGACTCTACAAACAATAATGATACATGTCTAGTAGATATGTGTCCCAATGAGCTATCTCTGGAAGACTGGTAATGTCCTACTGCAAAGAATCTGATGTAGCAATAGGTAATACATATGTGATCTCGATAAGAAGAGAAGGAGAAGCAAGTGAAGTCTCTGTGTCATCTGAACTAGCAAGACCTATCAAATATGCAAGCTCCTCAACTGTATCATCATCAAAAGGTATGTAATCTGCATCATCAAGGAGTATGTGGTAATCCATAGAAAGATCATCTGGGAATGGAGAGAGATGTGGGTCTCCATAGATCTCCCAAATGCTAGTCCAAAGAGCACGTGGGAACTCAATATGTGAGATAGAACACAGTGTCATAATCAACACTAGAACCAATCAATCCTACAATATGATCAATATAATTTCCCCATACAAATTTCCTCCTAGGTGTATCTAGTTTAGGTATGAGTCCATAAAGATAAGGCAAAAGATTAAGCCACTTGAGATGTGTCAAGATGCCCTTTTGCCAAGACTCATAATTATCCTTACCCAATGTTACCATAGAAGGGTGAATAGCAACACCCATGATATCTCCTCAAATTAATCTGATCAAAGATCAACAATCTGAATATGTCTTAATGTTGATAAATGAAGCCCAACAAAACAAACAGAACTTCTCCAGGTGCCAAAATGTCCAAAATATCAAATAAAAACCATAAAACTAACAAACTAAATAAAGAATACCTGGGGTTTAATCTGGAAAAAGTACATAGATGGCTATGTAGATCTCCTCAATACCTTTCCAATGCCACAAGAACTGTGAAATTTGGAGATTGGGGCAAAAAGATACAAGCTCAGAAGCTAAAAAAGGTATCTGGACTTTAAACAACCATAAATTGTACTAGAAGAAAAATATGGAAAAAATACCTACACCACTAGATTTTTCTCAAAACTAGCTTTCCGACACCTATTTGTTTATGAAATTTGGACACCGTATGCCCAAGTTATAGTCGATTTCGCAAAACTGCTCCTCTAGGGCTTTAAAAGGCAAAAAAAATAAGAGGATAAAAATAGAGACGCAGATTGCGATCTATTTTTCTCAAAATCTGTGTCATTTCTATACAAAATAAGAGATACCCAAATAGGGTTTCTGATTCTTCTTTCCAAAAATATCTTGTTTTCAAAAAATGGAGTTTGGATGAGAAAGTTATGCCCAATTTCGTGAAACTGCTCCAAAAAAGCTCTCAAGTTGGATCCCTAAAAAAACACTCTTGAAACCTTCACAGATCTGGCTTCCCCAAACCAAATTCAGCCAAACAAAAGATAAAACCACCTTTTCCAGCTGCTCTGGATCCAATGAGAATGATGATTTTACTCAAAAAAGAACCCAACAAAAGATTGAAATTTTCCTGAATTTGAGAAGGAGGCTGTAGATCTGCTCTGATACCATGTTGAAGTTTATGATAAACTTGAAATACCAGAATCTTCTACAAGCCAAAGATTAACCTTCTACAGAGAAAAAAAACATAAGAGAGTATTTGCACAATAAAATGGACACAATTAATGAAATGGATTCTAGAATTACATGTGACAACTTGATTTTATATTTGCAAGTTAAATAAAACCCTAATATGACTTAATATTAACCTAAGACTAAAATTAGCCCTAAGTCAACTTAATAAAGTGTAATTAAATATTTAATTACACCAACAAACTCTAAATCCAAAACCCTAAAACCAAAACCCTATTTACCCTAAATTTAAATTTAGACAATCCAAAAGATAAATTATCCAACCATAGTTGATAAGTTTTGGTTGTTTACATAGCCAAACTATTTAACTATAATGTATCAAGTATGGCTTTCCTCTATCTTAGACAAACCACATCTTCTAGTTGATATGTAAATTTAGAGACCAAAATGATCCTAGTAATTATTGCACCTTCATGACTGATCATACCTTTACAAAAAAATGTTATTTCTTTAGGTATCCATATCTATAGTTGGGTTGAAACTAAAAAGTTGAGAGCTAAGGGTCAAGAAATATTTAGGACCAAACATCCCACTAGTGATTAGATTTTCACATTGACATCTATAATTAAGAAGTTTGAGGAAAAATGTGTATTGTTTCTTTGTAGAATTTCTCAAAGCCTTGGCACCATTCCAGTGACATTTTGAGAAACAATACTTCAAGCTTCATTTTAAGGATGTCTTACCCAAGATATACCTCTTTCGCTCACTTGTTACACCTACTCTTCTTTATGGGGCTAAAACTTGGTAGTCTTACCTTATGAAAGCTAACCAAAACCAAATTAAAAGAGCGCTTACTTTCTTGTTATGCAACCATATTCATGCTAAAATGTTAGTTCCTCGGGACATCATTCTCACTAAATTTGGTATTGTCTCCCCTAATTATTATAGTGATATTTTAAGTGCTAACTATGATACATAGGATTAAATCGATGGCCAATACTTTGACTACTTTCTTTAGATACCCTTAACAAGAGTTCAAATCCTTTATGTAGCTGGCACAAGATGGGATTTACTCTAGAGATGGTAGACAAAGGCTTTTTCTCTATTTATAGGCATTGTCATGGAAAACCTTACTTTGTATAATTTTTCAATTGATGCACCAATTTTTTCTACAAGAGAGATATATAGGGGTATCACATATGAGATGTAAAGAGGGCACCTATAGTTATGTGTGAGGAGGGCATTCCTCTTATATATCTAAAATTGATTGATTTATCTTTAGCACACATCCCTCCTCAAGAGCATTTATTTTCTAATGAATAATCCTTACAATATTTGGGTATTTATATTGGTTTACCTAGTTTTATCATGATTGATGTTTTCCCTATGTGTTCCATGAACATTCTTATTTTTTTGAATCATTTTCTTCTTATAATGATCCCAAACTAACTCTAGAGCATTACCTTTCTTGCTAAAATATTGTTCATGGAAGATCAAAGTACACTTGAACTTGGAGATAAAATTTATGTAGAAATAGATTACGTAAATAAGGAGGGTAAGTGCAAGAAGATGGGAGGCCAAAAAGGGGTCTTAAGTGGCCACTTTTTTTCTAAAATAAGGAAATACTGGCCTTGGATGATAAATTGAGCATAGTTACACTCAAAATTTGGAGATGCAACCAAAACAATGTTCATAGTGCTCCGAGTCTACTTTCTAAAATACTATTTTTTTTTTGAAAATGGCATAGATTAAGGGGTTCAAAAGAGGGAGCCACAGAAATTGGTGTTATTTCTGTCAAAAAAACATAACATAGCATGTTTTGTGGCTCCCTCAAAAGGTCAACTTTTTTTTGGTATTTTTAAAATCGCTTTAGGTGAGAAATTAGCTAATAGCATGTAGTTTATGCCTAATTTTTCTGATAATTTTTTGATGAATATTTGGTTTTTTACTAATTTTCAAAGTGGACACATCCTAAAAAATAGAATTTTGGCTGTACTACCCCTATAAATTT
This sequence comes from Cunninghamia lanceolata, assembly GCA_027924645.1. NCBI lineage: Eukaryota > Viridiplantae > Streptophyta > Pinopsida > Cupressales > Cupressaceae > Cunninghamia > Cunninghamia lanceolata. The sequence continues at coordinate 4,466,787 of BSBN01001583.1, forward strand.
TAAAAACTAATTGAAAATCATTTTTTTCTTTTTTTAATATTTGTAGAATGGAGTCTAGTTTCTAAATATGTAATTTTTTTGAAATTTCAACGAATAGTTAATTTACAATAAAAAAAAGACCAAACAGTGGTTTTTGCCCAAAAATGAACACATAAACAAAGAAATTAAAGATGAAAGGCTTAACATTGTTAAGATGTGAAAAAAATCACATCGTCAAATAGCTACGAGAAAGCCTAACATTACCTAGGTGTTCGATTTGTTCGACCTTAAAACACATGCAAATCTGAGGGTTAGCAGGAACAAAATTATGTGAAATCTTGAAGAATATGGAAAAACACGTCTGTGGATGTTGAAAAGGCACTCCAAGCCTTTGGGTTAGAAATCCAAAGCAAATCCCAAGCCCAAGGCTTGGGATTCCAAAAGAAAAACATAACGTGAGTGCATTATAATGCACTCACATTAGTTTTTGCTTTGCATTTTTCCTTTTCCGCAAAAGTTTGTGTTGTTTGTCATGTTTGAAATAACGCGAGTGCGTTATAACATGCTCGCATTGTGTTCCCCTTAATTTTTTTATGTTCAAGGCTATTAATCATGTATGTATGCCTATATGTATGTATGTATGTATGCCTATATGTATGTATGTATCTATGTATGCCTAAATGTATGTATGTATAGTGTCGAGGATAGAGGAGGGTAGAGATGGGAGTGAGCAAGATAGGGGAGGAGAGAGGTGGATAAGGATTGAGTGATTAAGGTTTAAGGTTGAGGGTTGAGCGTTTAGGGATAGGATTTAGAGTTTAGGGATAAGGGATTAGAGTTTAGGACCTTGAGGGATTAGGGTTTAGGGTTGAGGCTTTAGGGATAGTGTTTAGGGTTAAGGGTTGAGGGATTAGGGTTAAGGTAGAGTGTTGAGGGTAGAGGGATTAGGGATAGGGTTTAGGGTTGAAAGTTTAGGGTTGAGGGATTAGGGTTTAAGGTATAGTTTAGTAGTTCTTGTGGATAGAGCTAGTAAACAATGGGAGATTATTTGCTTGTTTCATAACAATATACCTCCCCTAAGTGTGGGGTGGACAGCAAGAAACATAGATGTACCCCAATTGCAAAGCTTTTCTCATAATGATCATCCTTTTTTATTTCAACTGTTAATTACTCACTGTGGATGTACCATACGCAAAGCTTTTCTCATAGTGTGTACACCTATTAGCATAATGAACCCCAGATGGCCCAGAAAAACATGCCATATAACATTACTAACATTAAGAAAGTTCATAGCCATTTTTCTGACATATTCTTGCAACTCAAATACCTTTAAGAGAAGAGTGTAAAAAATGATGGGTTTAACAACCTAACATAAGGCAAAGCAGTTTTGTTGGGTTTAGGGATAGGGTTTAGGTTTTAGGGTTGAGGGATTAGGGATTAGGGTTGAGGGATTATGGTTTAAGGTTTACTGTTGAGGGTTTAGGGATAGGGTTGATGGTCAAGGGATTAGGGTTAAAGTAGAGTGTTAAGGGTAGAGGGATTACGGATAGGGTTTAGGGTTGAAGGTTTAATGATTGAGGGTTGAGGCTTTAGGGCTAAGGGTTAAGGGATTGGGGTTTAAAATATAGTGTTGAGTGTTGAGGGTTTATGGATAGGTTTTAGGGTTTAATTTTTAAGGGTTAAGGGTTGAGGGATAGGGTTTAGGGTTTAGGGATAAGGGATTAGGGTTTAAGGTATAGTTTTGAGGGTTGAGGGTTTAGGAATAGGGATAACGTTTAGGGTTTAGGGATGAGGGATTAGGGTTGAGGGTTGAGGGATTAGGGTTTAAGGTATAGTGTCGAGGGTTGAGGGTTTATTGATAGTGTTTAGGGTTGAGGGATGAGGAATTAGGTTTTAGGGTTGATGGATTAGGGTTTAAGGTATAGTGTTGAGGGTTGAGGGTTTAGGGATAGGGTTTAGGGTTAACGAATTAGGATTTAGGGTTGACAGATTAGCGTTTAATGTCGAGCTTAGGGTTAGAGTGTTGAGGGTAGAGGGATTAGGGATATAGTTTAGGGTTGAAGGTTTAAGGATTGAGGGTTGAGGCTTTAGAGATGAGGGTTTAAGGCTTAAGATATAGTGTCAAGTGTTGAGGGTGTAGGGATAGGGTTTAAGTTTTAAGGGTTAAGGGTTGAGGGATAGGGATTAGGGTTTAAGGTATAGTGTTGAGGGTTGATGGTTTAGGGATAGGGTTTAGGTTTGAGGGATTAGAGTTTAATTCTAAGAGTTGAGGGTTGAGGGTTGAGGGTTGAGGGTTGAGGTTGAGGGATAGGGTTAATGGTCAAGGGATTAGGGTTAAATAAGAGTGTTGAGGGTAGAGGGATTAGGGATAGGGTTTAGGGTTAAAGGTTTAAGGATTTGAGGTTGAGGCTTTAGGGATGAGGGTTAAGGGATTAGGGTTTAAGATATAGTGTCGAGTGTCGAGCATGTAGGGATAGGTTTTAGGGTTCAAGTTTTAAGGGTTAAGGGTCGAGGGATTAGAGTTAAGGGTTGAGGGATTAGGGTTTGACGTTGAGGGTTGACTACATTGAGGTTCAAGGGTTAAGGGTTTCAGGATAGGGTTGAGGGTCGAGGGATTAGGGTTAAAGTAGAGTATTGACAGTATAAGGATTAGGGATAGGGTTGGAGGGTTTAGGGATAAGGGATTAGAGTTCAAGGTATAGTATCGAGCTTGTTGAGGGTCTAGGAATAGGGATAGCATTTAGGGTTTAGGGATGAGGGATTAGAGTTGAGGGATGATGGATTAGGGTTGAGGGTTGAGGGATTAGGGTTTAGGGAGAAGGTTTAAGGTTGAGGGTTGAGGGATTAGGGTTTATGGTATAGTGTTGAGGGTTTAGGGATATGGTTTAGGGTTGAGGGATTAGAGTGAAGGGTTGAGGGATTAGGATTTGACATTGAGGGTTGAGGGTTGAGGCTTTAGGGTTTAGGGTTTAGGGATAGGGTTGAGGGTCGAGGGATTAGAGTTAAGGGTTGAGGGATTAGGGTTTCACGTTGAGGGTTGAGTACATTGAAGTTTGAGGGTTAAGGGTTTTGGGATAGGGTTGAGGGTCGAGGGATTAGGGTTAAAGTAGAGTGTGGAGGGTATAAGGATTAGGGATAGGGTTGGAGGGTTTAGGGATAAGGGATTAGGGTTTAAGGTATAGTATCAAGCTCATTGAGGGTTTAGGAATAGGGATAGCATTTAGGGTTTAGGGATAACGGATTAGAGTTGAGGGATGATAGATTAGGGTTGAGGGTTGAGGGATTAGGGTTTAGGATTGAGGGTTGAGGGATTAGGGTTTAAGGTATAGTGTTGAGGGTTTAGGGATAGGGTTTAGGGTTGAGGGATTAGAGTGAAGGGTTGAGGGATTAGGATTTGACGTTGAGGGTTGAGGCTTTAGGGTTTAGGGTTAAGGGATAGGGTTGAGGGTTGAGGGATCAGAGTTAAGGGTTGAGGGATTAGGGTTTGATGTTGAGGGTTGAGTACATTAAGGTTTGAGGGTTAAGGGTTTCAGGATAGGGTTGAGGGTCGAGGGATTAGGGTTAAAGTAGAGTGTGGAGGGTATAAGGATTAGGGATAGGGTTGGAGGGTTTAGGGATAAGGGATTAGGGTTTAAGGTATAGTATCGAGCCCGTTGAGGGTTTAGGAATAGGGATAGCATTTAGGGTTTAGGGATGAGGGATTAGAGTTGAGGGATGATGGATTAGGGTTGAGGGTTGAGGGATTAGGGTTTAGGGTTGAGGGTTGAGGGATTAGGGTTTAAGGTATAGTGTTGAGGGTTTAGGGATAGGGTTTAGGGTTGAGGGATTAGAGTGAAGGGTTGAGTGATTAGGATTTGATGTTGAGGGTTGAGGGTTGAGGCTTTAGGGTTTAGGGTTTAGGGATAGGGTTGAGGGTCAAGGAATCAGTGTTAAGGGTTAAGGGATTAGGGTTTGACATTAAGGGTTGAGGGTTGATGTTCAAGGGTCAAGGGTTTAGGGATAGGGTTGAGGGTCGAGGGATTAGGGTTAAAGTAGAGTGTGAAGAGTATAAGGATTAGGGATAAGGTTGGAGGGTTTAGGGATAAGGGATTAGGGTTTAAGGTATAGTATTGAGCCTGTTGAGGATTTAGGAATAGGGATAGCATTTAGGGTTTAGGGATGAGGGATTAGAGTTGAGGGATGACGGATTAGGGTTGAGGGTTGAGGGATTAGGTTTTAGGGATAAGGTTTATGGTTGAGGGTTGAGGGATTAGGGTTTAAGGTATAGTGTTGAGAGTTTAGGGATAGGGTTTAGGGTTGATGGATTAGAGTGAAGGATTGAGGGATTAGGATTTGACGTTGAGGGTTGAGGGTTGAGGCTTTAGGGTTTAGGGTTTAGGGATGGGGTTAAGGGTCGAGGGATCAGAGTTAAGGGTTGAGGGATTAGAGTTTGACGTTGAGGGTTGAGCATTGAGGTTTGAGGGTTAAGGGTTTAGGGATAGGTTTGAGAGTCAAGGGATTAGGGTTAAAGTAGAGCGTGGAGGGTATAAGGATTAGGGATAGGGTTGGAGGGTTTAGGGATAAGGGATTAGGGTTTAAGGTATAGTATTGAGCCTGTTGAGGGTTTAGGAATAGGGATAGCATTTAGGGTTTAGGGATGAGGGATTAGAGTTGAGGGATGACAGATTAGGGTTGAGGGTTAAGGGATTAGGGTTTAGGGATAAGGTTTAGGGTTGAGGGTTGAGGAATTAGGGTTTAAGGTATACTGTTGAGGGTTTAGGGATAGGGTTTAGGGTTGATGGATTAGAGTGAATGGTCGAGGGATTAGGATTTGACATTGAGGGTTGAGGGTTGAAGCTTTAGGGTTTAGGGTTTAGGGATAGGGTTGAGGGTCGAGGGATCAGAGTTAAGGGTTGAGGGATTAGGGTTTGACATTGAGGGTTGAGTACATTGAAGTTTAAGGGTTAAGGGTTTCGGGATAGGGTTGAGGGTCGAGGGATTAGGGTTAAAGTAGAGTGTGGAGGATATAAGGATTAGGGATAGGGTTGGAGGGTTTAGGGATAAGAGATTAGGGTTTAAGGTATAGTATTGAGCCTATTGAGGGTTTAGGAATAGGGATAGCATTTAGGGTTTAGGGATGAGGGATTAGAGTTGAGGGATGACGGATTAGGGTTGAGGGTTAAGGGATTAGGGTTTAGGGATAAGGTTTAGGGTTGAGGGATTAGAGTGAAGGGTCGAGGGATTAGGATTTGGCATTAAGGGTTGAGGGTTGAGGCTTTAGGGTTTAGGGTTTAGGGATGGGGTTGAGGGTCGAGGGATCAAAGTTAAGGGTTAAGGGATTAGGGTTTGACGTTGAGGGTTGAGTACATTGAGGTTCGAGGGCTAAGGGTTTTGGGATACGGTTGAGGGTCGAGGGATTAGGGTTAAAGTAGAGTGTCAAGGGTATAAGGATTAGGGATAGTGATGCAGAGCACACAGTGGAAGCATTCAAATCAGGGATGAATATCCATCAAACCCATAGTACAAAAAGATTATTACTTAACCAACTTTAAATAACTTCCTCAAGGTCTAAATGATACTAAACTACACACACATTCTTCATTATTGGCGAGACTAAACACTGTCGGCACATTCAAAAACTCTTCCGCTGATCTCACTTCTCTCATAGATAGCTCAACACTATGCTCCAACCGTTGGTATAACATTTACCATCGACGAGCTTGAGAACCACTCCACCGATACACACTGATCACTCTGATATACCTTTGAACCATACTTGTTGCCCAGACTCCTTTTATTGGTGAATGCCTACAAACTCAAGCCGATGCACTGATGGACACACTCCAGCATCAACCTTGATTTTCTTTGTCGACAACACAATCACTATCGACCATACTAGCATTAACTTTGCCGATACACCGATACCAATCACCTTTGGTGAGACTTTTGTCATCGGCAGATGTTTATATGCTTGGGCCGATGCGCCGATGATCCTTCTCTTCTTCAGTGTGATGAATGCTATCGGTGGGACTCACTTTAGAGTCACAGATACACCATTTCCTTCTGATGGATCGGTGTAAGATACCCCTTGTCTCTCTGATACCTTCGATCCTTCAGTGAGATCTCCTTTCACTTTTCCCCAATATGCCTCCAATCGGCCTAACACCGTTGATCGGTGTAGGTTTCAAAAGCTCCTCTGAGAGGCTTGTTACATCGATGACACTAGAGGTGAGATATAAAACATGAGCTAATGGAACTATAGAACATGAGATAATGGAACTAGAGGTGAGATATTGTAAAGGTGCTATCGAAGGTGAGATAGGTAAAATATTTATGGATCAATCTATCGCAGGACAAAACAAGAGTGCATTATAATGTGAGTGCATTATAACACGCTCGTGTTTTGTCCTGCTATAGAAATGGTAAAAAAGTGTTGACCCCTATGATCCAGGCCCACATGCTCTATTTTCATACTAATTCTGCACGTGCTCTGACAAAAAAGAAGTGCTTTCATGCTGTTGGGAAGTTCACATGCACATTTTACACATTCTACCACCTTTGCATGATCTTTCCACCACCTTTTCTACTTTGCCAACTTGAGAAGGAGGAAATAACATAGTTTTCACACCAAGTTTGATATATATCTATTCAAGTTTCAATTTTTGTAGTGTTACAATGTTAATTGTGATTCAATTTTGGGAATTTAACATTATAGATTGGTTAATAGTATTGTTGTTAGTAATTATATTTGAGTTTTATTCAATTTAACATTGAAAAGGAAGCAAGTGATGAAAAACTCAAATTGTTGAGGAGTTTGATGCAAGAAGAAAAAAACACTACATAATTGGGTACTCTCTCCATTCGAATCTTCATTTTTTAGGTATGTCAAATCTTTACATGCATGTTCTTTACATTTTCCTTAATTCTATTTAAATTACTTTATCATGCATGTTTAAAATAGACACATTCCCAATCAAGAAAGTAGCCTACAATCTCACATGATGCCATATATATTTTCTACACTTGGGCTCTTTAATAATTATGTGTAATAAACAGACCTTAACATACCATGATCTCAAACTATACAAGAATAAATCCTTACAACATAATAAAAATACAATCCCACTATTATCTTATATTCATTTCTTAGGATCTAATATTGGTCTCTTTATCATGCTATAGAGAAATTCTCCGTCATGCCGAGGAAACGATCAAGAATTAAACCAACACAGGAAGAGGTAGAAGATAAGAATGCAAAGAAAGCGGGCTATGAGGGAACTTTGTGAGAAGAGGAAATTGGACATGATAAATGAAGACATGCCAATTGAAGAGGAACCACAACCATCACAAAGAGATATGGTATTGGTAGCACAAAGAGAACGAATGCAAAAACTTCGTGCTACAAGAGATTTGAATACCATAGTTGGAGACACATCCTCTACCGCAAGTCAACATGTAGGGACACCATCTACCACATCTCAAGTTGAGAGTACATCATCACTCACATGTGATGAAGGAGGTACGCCATCATTCCCACCTCAACCTCAAGGTATGTCATATATTCCATCTTCGATCGAAGGTATGCCATCTAGCCCATCTCATTTAAATATTGATGAAATTCCTAATGTTGAGATGAATTTACCTAACTTAACACCGCTTAGAATTTTGCATAGAAAGCCAAAGTATTTGATTGATATTATTGAGAATATTTTGTAGCCAATGGAAGGTAAGATTCCAAAACGCACTTGTAGAAGATATGCTCATAAGATTTGGAGATTGCTCTTTGAAAAGTTAAATGAGACTGCAAGATGTCAACTATTCGTTGAAATGATGCGACGTATAAAGTATAGGTCCATCATGAAGATTCTTGGGTTGAGAACATCAGCTACTTCAAGTGAAAAATCTCTTGTCAAGAATCTAATGAGTGTGTATGAGAGTGTGGGTAACACCTCATGCACAAAAGATAGTAATGCAACATGGCATGTGATTACATCGACTATAGTAAGTAGTCAAAGGAGGAAAGTTCATCTCATTAGAAAGAGGAGTCAAGAATTGAGAATTAATAGGAAAACTTTATCAAGAGCTATTGGAAGACGCCAATGAATTATGGGAGTTTTCGGGGAGACTACCATGAAAAGATAAACCAATTGTTGAAGCATTGAGATCACTAATTGAAGACTTTTGGAAAAATTGCACAAGGGTATCTCCGAATCAAAGGGATGTGGTAAGAAGGAGAATCAAAAGTCAGAACCGTGAGCCACATCCAAAGCATTTTTTGGATGAGACTCAAACACAATTTTATGGTAAATTTCTAGAGAAGTATCCTCAAATTAAAATTTTTCAAATATATTTTGAAATGCTAAAACCTTTCTATGTCAAGATAAATCACACACGCACTACTTCTTGTAGATTACATATTGAATTTTCTAACCATTTTGATGTTTATAGGTCTATATGTTTAGATATGCATACTAACAATGTTTTGCAGGGTTGTACCATGCATGCCCCACCAACATCTTCAAGAGACTTCATATCAATAATTTTATGTGAAAGAGAGGAAGGTCAAATATTCTACCAGAAATTATGCTTGGATGGCACATGTCATCGTTGTGGTGGCTTGCAACATTTGCCAATATGTGAACATATGGAAAGAACACATGTGGTTGGAAATGAACTAGTAGACTTTGGCAAGTATAAAGTAGTGGCATACAATACAAAAGATGGTAAAGAAGCAAAAAGGTGTGAATTGGTTATTGAAAAGATTCTAGTGTATCAGTTTATGCCTATATTTCGTGACAGCATAGTGTATGAGTATGCAAGACATACCCATAGAGCTCGATGGTTAGACTTGCAATTTAAGTTATGCAAGGACACATTTCCAGTTGCTAGCATTGTTTCAGTCATCAATTTTGCAGAGAACTATAGTCTACAGCCACAGCGTGAGGTGCAATCACAATATTACAACTCCACACATGTTTCTATATTTGTACACATCGTATTCATTCATGCGAATGATAGTACAGAGGATGACAGAAAGATCATAAGGGAGTATAATTTCTATATTAGTGATGATCACATGCATTCTATGGATTTCGTGCAAGGTTGCTTTCAGGTGTTCTACAATGATTTGGCTAGAAGGGGCATATTGTTTAGTCAGCATATCATATGGTCAGATAACTGTGCATCACAATTCAAGAACTCATAGAATTTCTATTGGCTAAGTAGGAGGCATAATTTTACAGGTATTCAGCATATGTGGAACTTTTGTGAGGCCGAGCATGGAAAGGGGGAGCATGATGGTGCAGGAGCATGTATCAAAAGAGCCATACCATGCGAAGAGTTAAAGTATAAAGACAATGCAAAGTTGAAAGATGCAAAATTGATTGTCGAGTGGTGTAATGCTTCCATGGGTCTAGGTAATGAAGGTAAGTCTTGAGTTCGTAGATTTTTTTGGTTGATATATGATACTAACATTGCACCATATGAGGACTGTTGTACACTGATAGGATCAAATGAGATGCACTCTTTCAGAATCTTCATTATAGGTTCATGGAGTATCCATACATGAAAGATGTCATGCTTTTGTTCTTCCTATACAATTCAAGTCTGGGATGAGTACGAGTCAAAGGAGTGGGTTGACAAATGGCAGTTAAGTTACCTTAGCCCACTCGACACGTATTGACCCCCGACGACACTGGAACTAACACAGATGGAATCATCAGTTGACTTTGACCACATATCAAATTTAGTTCAACCAGGTAATATAGGGCACGTATATGCATCTCATTTCATCTAGTTCAACCAGGTAATGTCATCTTACTTTGTAATGTTGACTAAATTCATCTAATTTTCTACACATATCAATGTAGGACATGTATATGCAGTTATTGCAGATGAAGATAATGAAGAGGGAACTGATTATTACTTATGTCGTTGTGTTGAGGCCAAAAAAATTGGAGGCCCCAGTTACATATGGAGAAAACATCGAATACCCTACAGGCTCAGTGGTTATTACTGGAACATGGCTTAGAAGGTACCCACATAAGATTGTTAATGTTTGGCTATTTTAGGACTTTGACATGCATCAGAATATTCTTTATTACTCAAACCTTGTCGTGGCATCCAATGTTCATTTGATAAAGTATCAGGGTAGACCTTTAAACAAAACCTTGTGGAAGGTGCATGAGTCTGACCATGAAGCAATACTTGACACAATAAAGAGTAGAGTAGACCTGGATGGTTCATTGGATTAATTTATAAGTATTCACATTGATTTTGTAAAGTCATGTTACATTGAGTTCTAAGTATGCACATTAATTTGTAAGGTTTGTTTTTTTTTATTTCTTGCTGCATTTTTACACATATACACATTTTTACATCATCATGTTATGCATTTTTGGTGTCCTGCTCATGATGTGACCAAACTGATAGTTCCAACATGTCTGGATGGGTACGTTTAGGCTAGGTATTGTTCTATTTTTCACCCAAACATGTTGAAACAGTCCGAGCTACATTGTATCGATGATATCCCTGAAGAGTCCAAAGTGCAAAAAGGCAGCAATATTTGACGAGATGTTACTCAAAAATCGTGTCACTTAGAAACATTTCATCTAAGGCAACGTGATCATGTAGAGTGCCTCTAAAATAACCTCTCTCAGTTTTTTATATCTCTAAGGCATTTGCCCATGGTGAAAGGTTTTCTACTGCCTCAAAAATCGTCAGAAGGAGGCAGTGTAAAGTTGCAAAGGGGTGTAACTTTCATCCTGCTCCTGATGCGACTAAACTGACTATTCCAATGCATCTAGATGGGTACATTTATGCTATGCATGGTCCTTTTTTTCACCCAAACATGTCGAAACAGTCTGAGCTACATTGTACCGACGATATCCCTGAAGAGTCCAAAGTGCAAAAAGGCAGCAATCCTTGACGAGATGTTACTCAAAAACTGTGTCACTTAGAAACATTCTATCTAAGGAAACGCAATCATGTAGAGTGTCTCTACAATAACCTCTCTTGTTTTTTTATACCTCTGAGGTATTTGCCCATGGTGAAATTTTTTTGCTGCCCCAAAAATCGTCAGAAGGAGGCAGTGTAAAGTTGCAAAGGGGTGTAACTTTCATCCTACTCCTGATGTGACCAAATTGACTATTCCAACGTGTCTAGATGGGTACATTTACGCTAGGCATGGTCCTATTTTTCACCCAAACATGTCGAAATAGTCTGAGCTACATTGTACCGACGATATTCCTCAAGAGTCCAAAGTGCAAAAACACAACAATCTTTGACGAGATGTTACTTGAAAATTGTGTCACTTAGAAACACTCTATCTAAGGCAACGTGATTATGTAGAGTGCCTCTACAATAACCTCTCTTTTTTTTATATCTCTGAGGTATTTACCCATGGTGAAAGGTTTTCTGCTGCCCCAAAAATCATCAGGAGGTAGTGTAAAGTTGCAAAGGGGTGTAACTTTCGTCCTGCTCTTGATGCGACCAAACTGACTATTCCAACATGTCTAGATGGGTACATTCACACTAGGCATGGTCCTATTTTTCACCCAAACATGTCGAAATAGTCTGAGCTACATTGTACCGACGATATCGCTGAAGAGTCCAAAGTGCAAAAAGGTAGCAATCCTTGACAAGATGTTACTCAAAAAATGTGTCACTTAGAAACATTCCTTCTAAGGCAACGTGATCACGTAGAGTGTCTCTACAATAACCTCTCTCAATTTTTTATATCTCTAAGGTGTTTGCCCGTGGTGAAAGTTTTTCTACTGCCCCAAAAATCGTCAAAAGGAGGTAGTGTAAAGTTGCAAAGGGGTGTAACTTTCGTCCTATTCCTGATGCGACCAAAATGACTATTCCAACGCATCTGGATGGGTACATTTACACTAGGCATGGTCCTATTTTTCACCCAAACATGTCAAAACAGTCTAAGCTACATTGTACCGATGATATCCTTGAAGAGTCCAAAGTGCAAAAAGGTAGCAATCTTTGACGAGATGTTACTCAAAAACTATGTCACTTAGAAACATTATGTCTAAGGCAACGTGATCATGTAGAGTGCCTCTGCAATAACCTCTCTCAATTTTTTATATCTCTGAGGTGTTTGCCCGTGGTGAAAGGTTTTCTACTGCCCCAAAAATTGTCAGAAGGAGGTAGTGTAAAGTTGCAAAGCATTGCTAAGAAATCCTCAATACTCAAAGACTCTAATGAACTGAAGCAACTTCTTCTTAGGCGCAAATGTAAGGGTACACAAGGGGAAAATGGTGCCTAGATGACTTAGTGCATTTCTATGACTTCATTCACATGTTTAAATGTTTGAGAAACTCTCCTTTACTAAGCGCTTGTCTTCATGCCAATGTTAAGCTTTATACCTCCTAAGAGCTCAATTAGGTGATGTCATTAGATACAACTTACCCTTAGGCACCAATGTAGCTTCTTCAATCCATCACACTTCTAGGTGCTCAAATTTGAGGTCTTGGACTTATATCTTATTCCTAGGTGCAATTGGATGATCTTCCTAGATCTAGGTGCTCATGATGGTGGGAAATTACATGAAAGGGTGCCTAAGTCCAATTTGACTTTGTATTTGATATTTTATGACTCCAATTGACTAGGAATGGCTCAATTTCTAAAGTGCTGACTCAATAATGTAAGTTTAAGGTCTTTTCCTCCTAGGCGCCAATTAATGAGTTCACTAGATGCAATTTCTCCTTAGGCACCAAAACTAGATAGTAGAGACAAGAGGAGGTGCCTAGCATCAATTTAGGCTCTATTCATTATTTGTAAGACCTTTAATGATTAAACATGCTTGAGGTAAGCCTTTCTCTCTTGGAACTTACTCAATGATATAGATTTGTGATACTTTATCTAAGGTGCCAATCTAGATCTATATGGAGGTTAAAGAGCGCCCAACATCATGAAGCTTTATACTTGGCATTTTTTATGCTTTAAATAATTATGAAGGTCTTAGGATGACTTTTCCCCTCTAGGTGCCTAGTCTTAGATGTCCTTGGATGCAATTTCAATCTAGGCGCTCATGGAGGTAGTGAATGACATGCAAAGGCGCCTTAGCTTACTTAGCCCATTTCTTTGGATTTTGATGATCTTGACTCTTAAATGCCATCTAGTCTCATGCTCTTAAGTTCTCCTCTTACAAGGCGCCATATTCAATGGATTTAAAATCTCTTGTTATGCTTAGGCGCCAATTCAGGGTCATTCTAAAGGCAAAGAGTGCCTAGAATCCATTTGACTTAGCTTTTAACATTTCAACAAGTTTAAGCAATGGGAGAGATCTCATCAAGGAGTCCACTCAAAGGATTGTTTCATGTCAACTCTTCCTAGGCACCAATGTGTGATTAGATGACAAGGAAAGTGTGCCTAAACTTCAAACATTCAATCAATCTTCATATACATACTTCTCTCCTTCAAGGCACTCAAAGTGGTTAACTCATTCTTCAATTTCTTATTCTAGTTGGTTCTAAGACCTTTAGGTGCTATCATTCACCAATTCAAACCTTCAAACACTTTTAAGGCGCTCAAAGTGATGTCCATCACCATTCCACTCCTTAGGCACTCAAATTTGATTGTAGAAGCAAGAAATTGCACCTAAGGTTTATGTTGCTCAAGACCTCCTTTACAAGGCACCTTAGATGATGATCAAGGTGTGAAAATGCACCTTACTTGAATTTGGATTATTCCTTGATATTTTAAGGCTTTTAACACTTGTTTGCACCCTTGTATGACTACATCACCCTTAGGCGCTCATTTTGAGGTGTTATTCATCTACTATGTTGCCAAGGCGCCAAAATTGGTGATATGAAGCATGAAGGGCGCCTAAACTCATAATGTGTTTTCCTTGTCAAATTTTCAATGCTTAAGGTCATTTGTATCAATTCCATTCAAGGCACCATAACTTGGGATGATCAAAGGTTTGTTTTCTTCTCTAGGCACACTTTGAGGTCTCAATCTTAGGCACTGATTTGAGTCTACAGAGGTGGGAAAGTGCGCCTAACTCCCTAGAGCAATTTTGTGCCTAGAAGTGTAAGTCCTAGAGGATAAGGTATATTGAATATACTTTAAATATTTTTCAATATACCTTTCAGGATGTTTGAGATAGGTCTTGAATCCACATATATATGTTGCATCAATATACCTTTCAATATAACTTTCAAGATGTTATGTTGCATACTAAAATTAGGTAAGACTCAATGTAATCTCATAACCTCACCTTATATGCAAGAGGAATTACATTTAATAACCACAATGGTCATCAGGTGCTCATAAGCATATGATTTTGACTATCTTATTCAAAACAACAAACATACTCTTTGCATCCCAATATGGTATAATAATAAGAAATTAAGAAATATTTTCAATTGACCAACTCATAAAAAATATGGATCAGCATACTCATTTGAATATTTTCAATTGAGCAACTCATAAAGAATATTAATATTTTTTGTTCAACATGATGTTTCATTTTTTTTTTAAATACAACTTTTATCTTTTAGTTCCAAAATGAGGTTTAGGTGATACTTGAATAACAATAGCTAGCTTATTGGATCAACAAACATCCTATGTAATACAATTGGACTTTAAATATTTGAAGTAGCCATCTACAAATATCCATTCAAACGTGGATTTATAATGGAAGTATGGACGCCATCAATAAAAAAGATTTGTATGAACCAAATATCCATATAGGCATACATCAATATCTGTCGATATAAGTATAACATATATACAATATAGCCATATAGGCTTACAAGAATGCCATATAGGCATACAATGTCAACTATATATAATACAAAATATATGTCCACAAATGCCATATAGGCATACAACAAAGGAACACAATAAAAAGTCATTCCCCTCTAGCTGGTGAAGAGAATAGATCATGGGTAGCCTTTGATCTTCTAGGGGATGGAGACGCGCATGTGGGTGGTCTACTACGAACCTGAGGGCTGCTCCTCCTATTTAGTTCTTCCTGCATCTTTAGCTGTTACAATAAAAAGTATAGACATTAATATATAGAAATTACATGTTATAAAAAATGAAACATTTAACAAAATAATCACTTACTGCTACCATATAATCTATCTCCTCACTTGCCTCAGTAGCAGGAATAGGCCATGGTGATGTCATGTCCTATAGAAATCATCCAGATAGAAATTAAACTTCAAATCAATAATCTTTTGATTTTTCAAAAATAAACAACTAGAACAATGAATGTAAATTGAAATTTACTAATCTGCCTCATACACCTATCAATTTCATGGAGCTATGAATCATAGAGGTCACACCATGCTCCATTACCCTATGAACATCAGGAGGTGTCTCCACAGCCTGCATCATCTGGAAATAAAACAACATTATTCAATTACGAAAACTATAATAGTGATGCAAATCATGGCTCCTAACATACACACACGTTCATCTAAATATGGAAGTACACACAATTAAGCACACGAGTCACACACAAAAATCTAGTAAGTACAATTCATTCATTAAACTATTTATTTTATTACCTTTGTGAAGCTTTGAAGTCCACCACCACTGGCAGGTGTTGCCGTGAAATCTCCAATATTAACCTTTCAACATCCAAAATCAGATATTAGAATACCATTCATATAACAATGCTATTCACATGTAATATTTATAATTGTTTACTAGTTACATACCCTGGCAGTAGATGATCTAGTGTAATATGCAGGTGGAGAACCACTAAAAATTGCATCAATGCTATGACCCTGAAATTTTATTAAAATCATCAAACTAAATTAGTTAATCTTGCATTTCAAAAATGAAATTTAATAAATTAAATTCAATAAACTTGCTAATATGTACCTGAGTATCAAGGCTGAAAGTCTCACTCAGGAGGGTATCTATCATCACCATCTGCTCAGCTGCAGATGTAGCTTGTGCACCTGCGTCCTGACTATCCATAGGGTCATAACCGCAGGCTGACCCGCAAGTCTGACAAGTATGGGGTGGGACTCTACTCCTTGTACTATCTCCCAACCCACTCTGTGCTGCAGGACTGGCATGCTCTATGATGCTCTGGGTCAAGGCACTAATGGACTGAAGTGTATCGACCTCAACACTCTCCTTCACAATGGAAGGGATAGAAACATGCTCATGGGCTGGTCTACTAATTACTCATCTCACTAGCCACTGTGGGTCAACACGTGCCCCTGGTCTATCTTGTGTTGACCCCCCACCTCTACCCTGGAAGTCCCGTATATCAAAATAGTTTGGCACTTTATTGAGGACAAACTCGCAGTAGAGTTTCCTCAAAAAGTATTGCGGGACCTCATTATTATTGCATGGAGGATGGTAAAAAACCATCCACCACCTCTGCCCAAAATTCTCCCTTATCACTTGGTTGTTGCACCAATGGATAGGGAACCTCTTGCATGTAATGGGTGGAGGTTGATTTGTTTGTGGGTTTGTGAAAATCGAACAAAAGTCTAATTTTGTAATTTGTAATTTTTTCACATCTTGGTATGACAACTTGTCTACATAATAGTCTCTAAACTCTCTCCTTTAATCCGTCCAACTAGATATTTTCTTGCTAATTGAATCTACATTTGATAACATAGATTCAAGAGTTTCAGCAAGCGTGGACCTATGCAAGGTTGAAGTGGAAGGATCTTTCAACCTTGTGAATATATCTTCAATTTCTTTTTTGTTGTTTTCAATTTGCCCCATTATATTTTCTTGTGTTCCAGGGGCATGTCGAGGAACGGACGGAGGAGGTTGGTGTTCTGCAGGTATTTCCTTAGGATTTTGTGGATTTTGAGGAGGAGGAGGAGGTGCATTAACATGTCCTGACAATTAACGAAATATACATCAAAAATCAACTCAAACCTACCTATTTAGAAACAAATTCAAACAAAAAAACAAATAAAACTCACTCCTTTGGCATGAACGATGTCGTGGCGGCATTTTGGCAACAAATTAGCAAGATTTTGGTGTCGAATTGTCTTTTGCAAAACGCGAGCGCACTTCCTAGGGTTTGCAGGCCGTGGGTATAGAGGAGAAAAACAAAAATGAAATGAAATAAGCTTTTTATTTATTTATAATAGTTCATAATGCGCTCGTGTTTTGTATTAATTTTTTTTGAAAACAATTTGGCCACTTTTTGGCCCCCCATCTTTTTGCACTTACCCAGGATCAAATTTTAAAAATTGGTGAGTGCTTATCCCTAATGAGCATGAGTGTGTTGATTAAACACCACTTTTACATGAATTTTGGTAAATTATTTACTTAGACTTGTCAAGATATATTAGACATCTATAGTGATATAGTTATACACTATTACTTTATATCCAATTCTAAATTATTATTTTATTAATCACAAAAATACTAACACAATCATAACACAAATTTAAGTGAATATTATAATTTAACATACTTCATTATTGTAAAGAATGTTTTAAAACTTATTTATATGTAAGAATAACCCCATTTAAAAACAAATTCCATACCATCATTTTTTGGTTCACTCTCAACTTACACTGTACTTGAATTATACCATGAATAAAAAGAAGTTATAATTTAATTACACATTAACAAAGTACCAAGTAAATCATTACCTTAAAATATTTTAAATAAAATCTTACTGTTTGTGTAAATCAAACATTATTCCCTCATCTTATTTTTTTAATTTTAATTGATCCTTGAGGACTTTGTTTTACTTTTTTAATTAAGATTTATTAAGTTATCACATGGTTGGCATGCTTAGAATGAAGAAAATCATCTTTATTTATAAGTTTTAGTTAATTTCACATTCTTTCCTATTGAATCTTCAATTTTTATTAATGATTAGATCATAGGAAATGTTTATTGTTTCATGCAAGCTCTAATACCCTCTCATGTTTAATTGAAATAGAAATGTGTGCTTATGCTATTTTATTTATGGCTTAATGGAAATGAATTTGAAGGTTAGTGTAGGCATGCATTGTGACATCATTTAAATGAATGAAAGAATTGGTTAGAAAATGCATGTGATTTCTTATCACGTTTCTTTATTTTTTAGGAAAGTATACCTTCAAAAATTAATTAATCTAGACATTCATACATGTATTTGTACTGGTTAGTATTGGGGATAGGTGTGACCCTTCACTGTCTCACTTTGTCTCACCCCATTTTTGGTTGTCTATTTGGGATATATTAATGTGTGGATTTAATATTTATTTTTCCATTTTGAAGTACACTATAATGAGACAAATGATACTTTGTTTATCTTGACAAAATATTCATGATATGGAAATTGATTATATGGAGTTGATATTTACTTAAACTGTGATTATGATTTGTTTTACTAAAAGAATAACTATTGTCTTCTTGGAAATGAGGTGGATGTAGGATAACCTTTTCTCCACCCATGTAGTGAGGGAGAGTATCATCCATGAGATGATGATAGATGGTGACAAGTTGATAGTTAAGCCAAATTAATCAAGAACCTCACACACCTACATGAGTCAATAATATGACTATATGTGATGCATGATAAACACAAAGGAACACATTAGGTGTTGTCAAAAAATAGTCGCAATAGTTTATTTTATTAGTCAATTTAATATTTTAAGAGTTGACTATTATTACTAATGTTATTATTATTTCAATAGCATAATATAGTTATGATTTATTGTGTAGATGCGCATAGCATAATGTCGATATAGTCAATTTGATTATTTAATATTGGTTATTAGCATGATCTTATTTCAAATTCATTATTTGTAATGGTGTGCATATAATAATATTATATTCCTATTTTATCCCTGCATGTGTAACCATTACTTGAAAGGGAGTATGGAGCCATTAAGGCACACATCCAATGTTGCAGGCTAAAAATAGCTAATGGTAGTAGGGAATAAGTAAAAAAGAGAAGATGACATTTCAAATGTCTAGATTCTCTCTTTCTTCTAGTCATGGCTAAGTTTAGAATTGAGATTCATTTTCTTGCATATAGTAACATCTTGAATAATTCCTTTTGGTCTAAGAAATGGAGGAATATAATTCCTAGTAGTTCTTTATAGTTTGGAAGGGTAACCAAGATGATGTGAAGACTAACAAGCTCACAAGGAGAATCAATAGGTATGAACATATGTGTCAGATAGTTTCTACAACATTATAGTTATTTGATTAGTCTGGTGAATAGATAACAATATTATAGTAGACTATATTTGTATACTAGATATGTCATTTGGTATTATATTGACTTGATTATATCCTTGGATATATCATTTTATTATTATTCTTGATTTAATATTATCTGTGATAGTAACTACAAACTGGTAAGTTTATAGAGTCATTAAGCCATAGATTTTATTGCCCATTTGGCTACAGGACTTGATCAATACTATTCTACATGAAAGGTTGCTTATTTGTGAGCTGTGGCATGGAGGCTATGAGAGGACCATGTAGTCCTCAACACACAGTCATGCATATTTTTTTGGTTATTGTAATTTGTGGCATGGAGGCTATTAGAGGACCATTATGCTTGAAATTCAATCCAAGGATGATAAATCTCAAGCTATTAGAGGTGATTCCAATTAAGGAATTACATGGAGCTTCATTAGTATTTCAGCTTTAGTTTAGTGTTTATTAGTTGTAGTTTTTAGTGTGCTTCAATTTTGGAGGTTTGATTATAGTTTTAGATTTTTGGGTTTTCTATGTGGAGTATGTTCTTTCTGAGTGTTTCTATATTTTTAGTGTAAAGTATAGATTTGACATTAGATGTATAGGCAATGTCCCTATTTAATATTATAAATCAACATAGTGTTGTTGGTTTGATTCATATTTTCAGGTTGCTTTCATTATCATTAACATATATGTATATCTATTCATTCTCTTGAGGAATATGAATCTATTAATATTGTGCACAATAAATTCATAATCTTATAGAAGCACCTATTAAGCAATTTCATTCAAAGGGGTTTCTAACCCTCTTTAGAATTGTAGCTAATAAAAATGACACTCTAATTTCTCAAAGATGTGTGTAGCCAAGTCCCTAGGCAAATTCATTGTGAAAGTGGTATCTTTGACTAGTTTTCAACTAGAGACTCCATAACAGGGAGGTTTCAATTGTAGTTTACCATAGCATCTATTAATTTCCTCCATTAATATTGATAGTGGCGTATCAATATTTCAATTAACCTTGTTAACTTGTTCCCTTTAATTTGTGTAGGCCGAATAGTCCATTAAGGGTGAATTGTGATGAATGTTAGTGGAGGGGTTGCCTTGCATTTGGAACATCAATTATATATTTGATGATCTCTTCTTGATCATTCTAGAATTTGAAACACTGAACTAGCTAGGTGACTATAATTGTATGTTAATTATCATGTTGCAGTAAGCTATAGAATGCAGTACACCATGTCCACCATAGCACCCTTGCGTCACCATATTAATGAAGAAATCACTACTCTTTAATTAAGGTGCTATATAGATTTGCATGCTCTTCAATTCAAGTCACCACCATTGAGAGGTATTCATAGAATAAATCAAGGAGGTTCAAAAGTAATTCAATCTTAGAAGGCAATGCAAGGTTTGGATATTTGTGTGAAGTGTTCCATAGAGTTTTCTAGTAGTTGCACCAATAGTTTGATGGTTCCTAGCAGAATCAACATCAATTAAATTTTATTCTACAACTGATCACCCAACCTAGGTGTTGATGTTTCTTCATGTTTCCATTATTTAGAGTGATGTTTAGCTGTTGATTAAATTTCTATTTAATAATTTTAGGGAGTTTGGGTAGCTAAACATTTAATCATTTGTAATATATTGAATGGTATTATTCTGATATCATAGAGATTATTAGTTTCTAGACTTATAAAATAATGTTTTCAGCTTCATATAAGCATTGTGCTAACCCATTTAGTTAATGTATGCTCTCACCCTTCCCAATTTTGGGATCTCAATGACCATAAAATCTCTACCTTCTATGTGTCCCACTTATGGGACATCCTAATTTTTGTCTGAAATCACATATGTTTTAGAAAAATTAATGATTTAACCCTTAAGGGGTTCCATCTAAATGGGTTTAATTGAACGGGGTTAGATAAAAGCCCCTTAGATCAAACCCCCGTGGAAATAACCCCCCTAGTCTTAAATCAAACCCTCGATGGAGTCTCCTTCGCACCAATCAAAATACCAACAAAAAACCAATTTTGCTTCACCTTTTGGGGGATCAAATGAATCCATTTAGAAATTATGTTCTATAAGCAAGTAGACCTTAGTATAAGCTTTCCAAAAAGTATGATATTGAATATATTTATTTTAATTATTATATTTATTTTCTATTTTCTAGTGAACATAGGTTTTTCACTTAACATCAAGGTCTCTATTCCACACGTGGAAAAATAAAAAATAGAGAAAAAATTTCTAAAAAATATCTACACACTAGGTATTGATGTCCTTGTTTCAACCAAAAAAAAAGTTAATTTGGATACATATAGAAAAAGTTATGTTCTATAGTATAAACCTATGTCTGAATTATAATTAATCTCACTTCAAAAATTAATTAAAAAAATGCAACAAAAAATTATGAAAAAATATCTGTGCACTAGATATTGGTGTTCCAAATCTATTTTTAAAAATTTATAATTTTGTCCTTTCTATAGAAAAGTTATGTTGTATGGTATAAACATCACTTTTTAAAAATGTTGTCAATGTAGGAATAGCCATGGATACTCTGTAGAACTTGATATTCACTCTCACAATATGGAAATCAAACAAATAGAGACGAGAAATCAATGATATTGATGAACCTATTAAGAGCATAAATATATATTCATCCCACTTAATAATTTACATAGAAATGCCTTATTATATAGGCATGGATGAGGAAATCCACCTTTCATGTGGATTGACAAGTGCCCCATGATGTGGTACATGCATGTAGACAAGCGTCCTATAGGTGTCAACCTTTGAATCACTTGGAATGTGTAAACCAACAACCTTTTGAACAAGTCATCAAGTTTGGTGACAAGTGTTGAATGACTACAAAAGTGACCTTTGAGGTGAGATTGAAAGTCTTCCAACAACAAAAGGTATGCACATGAGCTTTACCAAACAACTAGGTAACCTCTAAGGTCTAAAAGGTTGCACATTCAATTAGACAAGATGTTATCTAGCCTCATCACCCTAAGTATGCTTAAGCTATAGTGAATTGATAAATTATCCACTCTAACACCCCCCCTTAAGTGATACTTGGGGAGATCACAAAAATGCAAGTGATACATAAATATGGGTCCTAACTACTAGGCCATGTTAGGTACCCATGTACAAAGTTTATCATAAAGTGGAGTAAAGAAGAAAACCTTGTGGGAACAAAAATCCTCTCCAAAACGAGAAACAAAATGCATGAAAAAGAACAATAAGTGAAGGAGGAATTATATCATAACCCCCTAGGAAAACTTCTATCACATGTGTTATAAATAAAATTCCCCAAAATAGGAGATACAAAGAGAGACTTGGAAGCCCCCCATAATATATGCTGCAGTGCTCATAGATGCTCGATGAAGTATGTTGAATCTGCTTCATGAATGTTGAACAATATTTCTCCCCTTAGGAAGAAAGAGAACTACAAATAGGTGCAATGAATCTTCCCATGGAAGAAGAAGATGATAAGTTTTTGGATGTTGCACAAATCCAAAGATAAGTATGAAGCATTCACAAAGTGATGATGGGTCTCAATGATAGTAATGAAATCCTCTAAAACTTGCTCCATAAGAATTGATGCGAGGGAGGAAGATGGATGCATAATAGAATCTAGATGGTTGTCATCAAACGTGTCTACCACATATGCATAGTGAGAATCATCAAACAAACATGCGAAGTTTGTCAAGTACTCATCCCAAAAAACTGGTGCTGGAAGATTGAAGGAAGTATTATTTCCCATTAGAATAGGTGGATGTGAACTTGGTTCATAGGTGAAAAAAAATCTTTTGAATTTTCCATGTGATGGGAAGCCCTTGAATCTAGAAGCCACTTAGGTGATGCAAGATTAGTAGAGGCAACCAATGCTATTCCTTCATTCTTAATCACATTTGAAGATGATGTAGAGGAAGAGCCACCTGAGGAGTTGATTTGATTCTTCTTAGTATGAAGTTCTAACTTATCTATTCAGAGTTTGAGGTTATCTCTTTCCTTTTCAAAACAACGGTGCTCTTCATGCCCAAGTTTGTTACAATAACTACAAGTGAGCCTTTCCTTCGACATTTTGCCTTCAAGGATGGGGTAGTTTCTTCAATTTGAGGTTTTGATTTTGACAACTTAGGTAGGTCCTTGTTTACTTTCTATATTTTAGGAGTTGAATCCTTTTCACCACTAGAAACAAGAGCATGAGTTGATGAAGGCTCTAGTGTGCCCATTTGAATTAATTTATCTTTCTCTTGTGTTAGAGAAACAACAAACTCAACAAGTGAAGGCATAGTGAAGTGCCTTCCTAATGAGCATTGTGTGGCATAAAAGTAGAAACAAACACTAAATAATCTAGGCCTAACTTTGATAAGACACTTAGGAGCAATTTATCATCTACTTTGTCAATGTTACATATCTTCAATTAGGACCTTAATGAGTTTAACTTGGTGAAGAAATCTTGAATTGTCACAAAATCTCTAGGATTGAGACTTATTAAGTCATTTTCCAAATGATGACCCCTCATTATATCTTGCTTGCCAAAAAATGTTTCTAATGTTGTTAAGAATTCATTAGGTGTTTTAAAATCATTAACATGAAATAATAGGTTTGGAGAAATGGCCATACAAATAGTGCCATAGGCTTCATCAAGTATATTAAACCACTTTTTCTTTTCAAAAGCCGTAGCAGGTTTAGGTTCCAATCTTGTAGCTGCTCTATGTAAACCCTTTTTCTTAAGTTGTAAATCCATTACATGTTTCGATAAATGGTAATTAAAAGGAGTTAATAGGTTAGCCATTGTAAGAATGAAGACAATCCCCCAGAAACTATGAGATTTTCCCCCCTTTTGGCACTTTATAACTTAGTGTGTTTTAAAATAAAAATAGTGCAAAAAAATAGTGCTCAATTTCGAGCTACCAATCAAAAGCTATGACAAAAATAATTTCCTATAAAACATGCCTATTTCAATACACTTGCACTAGAAATCAGAAAAAAATACCTATGGAGAGATAAACCTTGCCTTCCAACTACTCATTGGAATTGACACGGAGTGAAGATTACAATGATTTTATTTGTGAGGGCGATTTGGTCTCCTACCAACTCATGCCTCACCCTTTTCCTTTGTCAGGCAAAGATACAAGTGTTTTAAAACCATTAATTCTTCAAATGAAAAAATTGCCCTTTGAATTTGCCTCCTAATTTACAATAAACCCCCCAAAATTTGCATTTACAGTTTCTTAACAAACATAATTTAAATTCTTATTAAAAACAAAAATGTAAATGCTATTTTGATGAACAAAAAATAGGGCAAAAAATAGGCGAGTTAAGGTAAAAAGAGCCCAAAAAATTGTAGGGGCAACCAAATTTCAGCTCCACAGGTTGAATTTCTTCCTCAGGTCAATTTTAGGTAGCTATAAGTCAATTTGAGGTAGCTACAAGTCAAAAAACGTCTTGCACATCAAAAAAATGCCTGACACAGGTATGAATCACTGCCACAAGGGTAAAACAGAGGACGACTTGTAGATTTTCACCCTTCTTTTCTATTTCAATGCCTCCACAGAAGTATTAAACATTGCCACAAAAAAAATGCCCAAATGCCTTCCAGTGCGCCCAGATTGTGGGTGATTTCCAATGCCTAAATTGAAGATTTGAATGCCTGATTTCAAACACCCTTTAAGAGGATTTAAATGCCTTTAATTGCCTACAAATTTGACTTCTCAAGCATAGATAAAAATAAAACAAATTTACAGAATGCAATACTCTGAACAATGCACTTTTTTTTACAATTTTGCTCATGAGATCCGTTTCACTCCAAGACGCACCGACATTCACCTCACCTTCGGATCCCCTCAAAATAGAGAGTGTGTCTGCAACATTGCTATGATACCATGTAGGAATAGCCAAGGATACTCTACATAACTTGATATTCACTCTTACAATATGGAAATCAAACAAATAGAGATGAGAAATCAATGATGTTGATGAACCTATTAAGAGCATAAATCTATCTTCATCTCACTTAATAATTTACATAGAAATGCCTTATTATATAGGCATGGATGAGGCAATCCACCCTTAATGTGGATTGACAAGTGACCTATGATATGGTACATGCATGTAGACAAGTATCCTATAGGTGTCAACCTTTGGATCACTTGGAATGTGCAAACCAACAACCTTTTGACCAAGTCATAAAGCTTGTTGACAAGTGTTGAATGACTAAAAAACTAACCTTTGAGGTGAAATGGAAAGTCTTCCAACCTCAAAAGGTATGCACATGAGGTTTACCAAACAACTAGGTAACCTCTAAGGTCTAAAAGGTTGCACATTCAGTTAGAAAAGATGTTATCTAATCTCATCAATGCACAAAATCTAGAAAATCACTAGTTCACATCATCTTTGAATTCTTAATAGATTAGTTGCTATAGGTGTCAGAAAGTGAAAATTTGGTTTAAAATGTTGATTTCAATGTCCAACTTTGGCCAAAAAGTGGGACACGATATTGTGGGCTAATCCTCAGACAATTTTGGGACACTACACAATAGCTACAAGATCCTAAGAGAGTTTTTGCTATAAAGAGAGAAGATCATGAGTGCCACCTAAATAGATTTGATGGATTTGCATCTTCATTGGGATCATCTCTTATAGTGCATGCCAATTTTTTGAGCAAGCTTTGGCATGAATGGTTTGGTCATCTAAATTATAAGTATCTTCAACAATTAAGAACACAAGATTTGGTTGTTGGTCTTCCTAGGATTCTTGTAGAGATGGAGTTTGTTGTTCTTGGTAAACATCAATAGGCTCCCTTTCCTAAGGGTAAGGCTACATGAGCTTTGACACCTTTGGAGTTGGTCCATAGTAATCTCATGTCCTTTATAACTCCTTCTTTTTTAGGGGCTAGGTATATGCTCACTTTTATTGATGACTTCTCATGATGCACATGGGTGTACTTTCTTAGGTACAAGAGTGAGATCTTTTCCACTTTTAGGACTTTCAAGGCATTTGTGGAGAAGCAATCAGGTTTTTCTCTTCGACATATATGCATAGATAATGGGGGGATTATGTGAATACTGATTTTTAATATTTCTACAATGAGTATGGTATTTAGCATCAACATATGGTTCCTTACACTCCTCAGTAGAATGGTGTGTCTGAGAGAAATAATATGACTTTATGTGAGATAGCAAATTGTATGATTTAGTCCATGTATATGGCTCCTACCTTTTGGGATGAAGTAGTTAATTATGCTAACTTTATTCAAAACTATACGCCCCACAAGATAGTGTGGAATATGACTCCCAAGGATACTTGGTCCCATATCAATCTTGATGTTTCCTTCTTTAGAGTATTCAATAGTGAGAATTAGGTGTTCATTTTGGATGGACAGTGTAAGGAAATGGAGAAGAAGAGTTAATCTTTGATCTTTGTAGGCTATTGTGAGGATCTGAAGGATTACAAGTTGTTTGATTCTATAACTCAAGATGTCTACTTTTAAAGAGATGTCTAGTTTGATGAGGCATTCACATAGGTGGATTCCCTCTCTACTTCTTCTTCATCACTACCTAATTTACCTTCTTCTTTATTACTTGAGGATATTTTGCTTCTTCAGGATGATACAGATTATGGTCTTGCTCCACTACTTCCTAGTGCACTAATTTTTCCCCATTGGGCTTGCACTACTCTTCAAGAGGTTGAACCTCTTGTTGGTGAACCCAAAAATACTTTCTACACTCATTCATAGACAATAGGTGTTACTCTTTTGAATCATGCACTTTTAGCCAATCCTTAGAAGTTTTTAGATGCTATAGGTATTCCAAAGTGGGATGGTGCTATGACAAAGGACTATTCTTCTATGATAAAGAATCATACATGGGATATTGTTCCTCTTCCTAAGTGAAGAAAGTTCAATGATAGTGTGTGTACCACACCAAATATGTAGAAAAAGGTTCTATTGACAAGTACAAGGCACGTCTTGTAGCTAAGGGGTTTTCTTAGGTTAAGCGTATTGACCATTCTGATACCTTTGATCTTGCCACCAAGATCGTTTCTGTTCATCTTGTACTTTCTCTAACTACATCTCAGGGATGGTCAATGTATTAGATGGTTGTGAAGAGTGTTTTCATGCACATTGATCTTAATGGGGAGATCTACATGGAGTAGCATCCATGTTTTGTGCATGACTCTTCACTTCTTTACAGGCTTCATAATTCATTGTATGGTCTCAAATAAGCCCCTAGGGTTTGGTGTGAGAAGATGGATAAATTATTTCTTACTTCCAACTTCACACACTCCCATTTTGATCCTACAATTTACATTAAGATAAGTGGAGAGGATCTTTTGATTCTTGTGTTATATTTGGATGGTTTTATTCTCATAGGGAGTTCCACCTCCATGATCTAGAGTGTTCAATGAGCATTGATGAAGTGGTTAGATATGACAGATCTTGGTCTTCTACACTTCTTCCTTAGTCTTCAAGTTCACCAAACTTCTAAGAGGATCTTCATTTTTTAGTAGAAGTATACTCTTGGTTTTCTTCAGAGATTTGGCATGCCTAATTTAATTCTGGAACCACACCATTTTGGTTAGATGTTGTACTATTATCTAGTTTCACTACTCTTATAGTTAATGCTACTTTGTATCGATAGTTGGTTGGTTGTCTTTTGTAATTGTAACATAGTCATCCTGATATTTTATTTGTGGTTGGAATTGTGTCTTGTTCTCTCAGGAGTCAGATGAGAGTCATTGGAAGGAAACCAAACATATCATGAGGTATATCTAGGGAACATTACACTTTGTCATTCACTACACATTATGAGATTCTTAGATTGTGGGCTTCACTAACTGAAATTGGGTTGGAGATGTTGATGATCAGAAGTCTACTTCTAGTTTTGTTTACTACCTTGGTTCTAACTTGATTGTTTGGTCTTGTAAGAAGTAGACATCTATTGCATTATCATCGCCAAGGGTTAAGTATTGCGATGTAGTTTTTGGCTAGCCAGGAGGTTCTTTAGCCTTGATAGTTGATGACTAAGTTCAAATTTCCTCCTGATCATCCCACTACTCTTTGGTGTGATAATCAGAGTGCCATTCACATTTCTTGCAACCTAGTAGAGCATTAGTGAACCAAGCATGCATCAAGATCCAAATGCATTTGATCAGGTAGCTCATCTAGGATGGTGTTCTTAGCTTGGAGTACTTGCCTATTGAGGAGCACGTTGTAGACATCTTCATTAAGCCTTTGGCATCACTTAACTATCTTCATTTGTGATTGATGCTTGGAGTGAAGGAATTTATCTTTGGGGGTTCTTCTTTAGTCCCCCTTCCTTTACTTTTGCATGCTTTCCTTTGCATGTTTTCTCTCTTTTAAGGAGTTTTTTCCATGAGGTTTTCTCCTTTTCTTTGTTTGTGAGAGATTTGTTGCAAGTAGAGCAGTAAGTGTTGTCATTGATGTCAACACCTAAGGAAGTTATTTGAATAAGTCTGAACAATTATTTGAGGAATTAGTACAAGTGTAGAATTGCTTTATCTACCAGAACAGTGTAGTGTTTTACTTCGCATATCTTGTAGATTGAATATCTTTGTTTGTGGATTGGAATGAATGTTAAGGGATGTCTATAGATGATATGTTTCAAGTTTGAGCCTCCGGTGTGAAGATTTGAGCGAGTTCTATTCACCAGAGTAAAAACTACTTTTATGTGTATTTAATGGTGACAGGGAGAATGTATTCTTCTCCATATTTATCTGCATTTTAGTTTTACAGTCTGTGGTTCTAGAATTAAGTTTGTAATGATATTATGTGACTTTAGTTCAAATGGTTCATGATTTGGTGATCTAAAAGCGATCTTTCCTTCATGATAGTGGCTGACAGTAATGTTCAAGTGCTCTGGTTTGAAGAATCTTATGGATAAAGTGTTTAGAGGTTGTGCGGATGTTCTTGGTGATTGTAACGTGCTTGTGGATGTCTCTAGATCATGTTCCTACCTTTTGATTGGTCTGTAAAGTGTAATCCGTATCGTGCATGAAGCATGTTTCTAAAGGTCTTAGTGTTGACACTAGTTTTAGCTGACTTGGTTGTTTTCACTACTTGCGGTTATACTTCAAAGTTTGTAAAGTGTGTTGTTGCGTGGAAGACTGCATTTGAGTCCCAGCTAAGGATTAGCGAGGTCCACATTCATTTCTCTTCTTCCCCAATTTGTTTAGGTCTAGACCTAATTTGAATATTGGCTAAATATGTATGTATGCCGACCTTGGAGATTGTTCCTGTAGTTAGGGTAAAAATTGCAAATCAGGGTAAATGTATAAACAATGATAAAACCCTAACAATGCACAATAGAGAACAAGACAACATGAAAATCAATACAATAAACACAAATGCAAACCAAAATCTCCATGCTATTCTTGATTGACCTTCATTGCTCTTCTCCACCTTGCATGACAATGCAAGATTTTGAAGGTTTGATTGTTGAAATGTATGTCGGTTGCTCAAATCAGTAGCATAACACTAAGATGAATATGATAAAAGAAAATAGATAGATAAAGATGAGAAGATTAGAGGAATTTTGGCAGAGTGAGGATACTGGAAGAAGATGGATTCAAATGGCTTGTGAGAGGCCATATTTATAGGATGGGGCTGATTTGATTCGATGGCCAAGATTAAAAGTTAAATGTGTGATGTGTAGGGCTAGGATTAAAAGTTGATTTTAGTGCCTATGACACACATTAGGTGGGTTATGACATGAGGCTAAAATAAGGATGTGAGGGAATAAGTGGGATTCTTTTATTTATTTTGGAGGAAAAGATGCCTATGACGCACAAATGAGTGGAGCTAAAAATAGGATGTGAGTGGGAATCAAATAATTTAAATAATAAAATTATTTAAATTATTTGTGCATGTGAAGAGTTGTAGTCATGTGACACATGTTGTAATGTGATAAAAGTGAGGGATTAATATTCAATTTGAATTATTTTGAGACATGTGAAGGGGAATTAATTAAATAAATGAGATTTATTGAATTAATTGGAGAGGTGATCAAGTGGGATTTATAAGTGGGATAATGTAATGACCTAGGATAAAATATTACAAGATGTTTTACAAGGTAAGGTATGACTAAGTAATGTTATGACATGGACAATTTTGGGTGTCTACATTTTGGCCCTCTTTGAGATGATGTTCGAGATGATGAGATTTATGTCGAGTAACATCATTTAAAAGAAGCTAAGGTATGGATAGAGGAAAAGGATGGGATAGTGTAAAGATAGGATGATGATCGAAAGATAGGCGGGTTGGACAAACATGAGTAGGCTCTCAAAATTAAATAGATTAGTCAAGAAAGAAAGATAAGGGAATGGATAGAAGAAATGAATGATGTGTTATGCTGCAATGAAAGTGAGCAACCATGATGTTTGATATAGCACTAGATGTTATGCACTAAGGTATAAGGACCATGGTGATGATGTGTCTCATGCCCCAGCATAATACAACCTTGTCTAGATACAAGATATGAATATTAGCTGGGAGTGATTTGGATTTGATGCAAATGCAAGATAAAAATGATAACACACATAAGCAAGAAAGCACACATGCACAAATGATAGAAAAATAAACAAGGTATTGCCCATGTCAAGCTATAAATCATTGATTAATTGATTGATTGATGATGATGATAGTGTTGTCATTGCAGGGAATGATATATCCCTAGATCAACACAAGGATGATTGACTAATTGGTTGATTGATTAATTGACTGGGTTTACAACAAGGCTAGGATCAAGACCATTGATGCAATTGGATAATTTGACAAGATTGATTAACTTGGTTGGTATGGATTAAGGATGACTTGTATTTGAATTTATTGGCTAGATTGACTGATGATGAGATTGATTGGAAGAAGTGATGGATTGATGATTTGAGGAAGTGATTTGATTGGAATGAAGTGATGATTGA
The DNA here is from genome assembly GCA_027924645.1 of Cunninghamia lanceolata. Taxonomy (NCBI): domain Eukaryota; kingdom Viridiplantae; phylum Streptophyta; class Pinopsida; order Cupressales; family Cupressaceae; genus Cunninghamia; species Cunninghamia lanceolata. The sequence continues at coordinate 4,497,843 of BSBN01001583.1, forward strand.
TTAGATTTTAGGTGTTTATTGATGATGTGGGGGATAGATGATAGAAGAAATTAGATGGAAGAAGATGATGATTGGTGAAGATAAGAAGGATGGAAGATGGAAGATGGTCTATCGCCTATGCCTGAATCTGGATATTTCCTTCGTATCCTAGATTGCCTACATACCTGTATCCACAGGATCAAGGCACTTAACAATAGAGGTAAGATGTAGTTTTGATTGTGTTTTATTGATGGTGATGATGAAGGTGGATGGATTGATCGGGTTATGGATTGATTGGGATTGATTGGATGTTTGATGATATATGATGTTATTGATGGGATGATATGGATTAGATTGATGTGATTTTGATTGATTGATAGATTGGCTTGATTTGATTTGATGATTTGATTAGATTTGTTTTGATTGGATTTGATGTGATAGATTTTTTTATGATGTGATTGATCTTATTGCTTGGATTTTTTGTGTTGGATATTTGATTTTTTTGGATTTTTTGGAAATATTTGATTTTGTTGGATTTTTTGAAATGTTTTAACTTTTTTGGATTTTTGGAATGTTTTGATTTTTTTTTAATTTTTGAAATGTTTTGAGGATGGCATTGGATGACAATTTTGATAGCCTTTGTGTTAGATACCAATGATAAGGAAAACCAAATCTAGGTGCAAGGATTAAGGTAGGATTGGATAAATGGATGAAATGGATAAAAGGATGGGCAATCGTAAATGGGGTAGAAAGCTCATCATAGATGGATGGGTAAAAAGAATAGGCTATAACGGGTGCGATGGATGACTCATGATAGATGGAGGGATAAAAGGGTAGGTTAGAGAAAAATATGATAAATGGATAGATAAAAGGATAGGCAATAGTGGATGGATGTATGCATAAGAGAAAGGATGTGATCTCCAAAGACTATGTCGCATAGGAAGAACATGCCCCATTCTAGGTACAATGTTTAGGATTTTCCATGACAATGCTTATGACCATAGGATGAAGATAGGATGGATGGAAAGGATGATGTATGTCAAGAGATACCAAAAAACATGTTTCAACATTTTGCCCCTGTCTTCATCAAGATCAAAAAGGAGGAAGGGAGGATGAACAGACTTAATATGATAGGTATGTATGATGGCTAAAGATGGTAGGTAGGATGGAAATGGTATGATATGATAGGTTGGATAGATGAGACATTGTGCCCCCAAGTGTAAGTGACATAGAAGATCAACCTACACGTGATGCCTGTTTGCCAGGTTTTCATCATGGTACTTATCCAAGGCACCTGTTTACTAGGTTTTCACCATTGGACAAAGGGATTTCTCTTTACTTTTTTTATTTTTTTTATTTTTATTTATTTATTTATTTTTTTGATTTATTTTTAATTTATTTTTAATTTTTGGATAGGGGATATGGATAGGGGGACTCAAGTGTCTAGTTCCATGAAAGTGATAGTCCCATTAGTGATGGATGTCATCACAGGGACCATGTCAAGTGTCATTATGCTCATAGATGTTGGTAAGGGATGACGAGGTAGATAGTGGATTATGAAAGGTACGATAGTGGATTATGAAAGGTGCGATAGTGGATTATGATGCGGATTATGTATGACTTATGCAAAAGATGAATGGGAGGCTTAGCCAAAAGCATGGACCATAGGAATAGGATGGGTGAAATATGTAGGATAGTGGATGAATGACATGGAATGGAAAGGAACCATGACCAATGGTTTCACACACCATGATAGACATTGAAACTTTTGATGGGATGGTGGTGTAGGAAGCAATGGAGATGTTTGCTTAGGAGATGGGTGACGTAATGATTTAGGGACCCACATAGACTTTGTATTTTTATGACTTTTATTTTTTTTGTGGGATTTTTGGAATTTTTGGATGGAATGGGATTTTTGGATGGAAGGGGATAGTTGGGATTTTTGAGAGGTGGACGCCTCATTTGACTTGCTTGCTTCATTTGGATTATTTTTTTGCTTAGGGACCCATAGCATTTTAGTTTTGGACTTTGCTTGTGGAGGTATGGGTTTGGATAACATTTTGGATGTACTTGGCTTTGATTTTCTATATTTGTGCCCTAAGGCATGAGGATCCTTAGTATTTTTAACTTTATGGATAGAGGCATCCATTTTTGTATTTTTGAATCTCTTAGACATGGTGGAATGAGTGGAAGCTTTATGTTTAGACAATGTGTGCATTGATTGGTCATGATTAGGATTTTTAGAGGATTTATGGATGGATGGATAAGGGGATTAGATAATGGGGATGTTAGGTGTTGGAAGTAATGGAGGTAGATTCAATGGAGGAATGTTAGGAGTTGGAAGAAGTGGAGGTAAAGTTGATGGTGGGATGTTAGGAGTTGGAAGTAATGGAGGTAGGGCTGATGGTGGAAGGTGTATAGTCACATGCTTTTAACATTGGTAGGATGATGGAGGTGGTATGGCCACATATGTTTTAGGAGTATGATAGGATTTGTGATGGAAAGTGGTGGACTTAGGAGGAATGGAGGATTTGCCAACATCTTTAGATTTCTTACCTTGGGGTGTGTATCCAAGGCCATATGAGCATGGAGGGACCTTGACATGGACGGGCTCCAAAATACCTTGTTCAAGAAGGCCTAAGCCTTTACCTTGGTAGTTCATCTTTTGAAGCATGTGATGGACAAGAGGACTAGGTGTGCTTTGAGAACTAGACACGAGCTCATTATTGGATGGAAGAAGTGAAGTGGTGGACAAAGGTTGTTGGTGTTCTAAGGAAGAACATTCATGGATGAGGGTGGTAAGACCAATAGGACATGATAGTGGATTTGAAGTGGGGTCGATGGTGGATGTGAAAGGACCATTAGGATCTTGCTTAGAATTTTGTTTACTAAGATCCAAGGTACTTGTTTGATCTTCTATTCTTATGAGTTCTTGGAAGGCACGTGTCTCATTATAGGAAGTGGATGTATGCACATTAGGGCTAGATGGAGGATGGATAGGAGAAATTTTGATATCTTGCTCATGGATAGGTATAGGATTATGGATAAGATCAAGGTGCTCATGGATAGCTTCTTCATAGGTGATATCATCTTGATCATGGAAAAGGTAACTATTATGGATGGGTAGCATAGGTGGAATGTAAGGAGTTTGATCTTGACTCGGATTAGGGACTAATGTTTCCACATACTTAGGATCATGCTCTTGATATACCTCTTGTAGTTTCATGGAAGTGAAAGTGGTAGACTCTTGGATAAGTTTGATGGGTTCTTGGTATTCATCCATAAGAGATTATGTTGGACTTTGACTTGGGCTCATGATAGGAGGCTCTTCAATTGGCTCAATGGCTTGTGGGTCACACAATGGGGTTGAAGGGCTAGGCATGTTAATGGGGGGCTCTTTGCTAGGTACTAAGATATGTGTTTTACATGAGGATAAGTTGTTCCTAGCTAGTAGCCAATGGATCGCATCCTTTGCAAGAGAATGGGTAGATGGACAATATAGGGGATGGACGATAATGGTAGATGAGTTGGTAGGATTAGAATTAGGACTTTGATTGGATGGAGGAATAATGGGGGTGGAAGATGTTGTAAGCTTAGGATTAGGATTTTGATTGGATGGAGGGATAATGGGATTTGGCATATTAAGATTTGGATTGGATGGAGGAATAATGAGATTGGATAGATTAGGACTTGGACTAGATGGGGGTGACATATGGGATTGGGATGATTTGGCATGCTTACAGGCACTTTGTATGTACATCTTGTAGAGGAGTGGCATAAATATGGTCCATACATTTATATTATGACCTTTGATCCTATGGTATGCACAGTAGTCATTTTCATTGTAGGTACTTTCCTCACATGGTTTGACTTCAGGAAGTTCAATGAGTTTTTCTTCAAGCATCCCTTGTAAAATCCACTCAACATTTTCATTTGGTGGAGGGTTAGAGTAACATGGTGATGAAGGTAATGAAGGGCTTGATGGATTAGAAGGTGGAGGGATCAATGGACTAGGAATGGGATCACATGGTGGTGGAGAGATAGGACTAATAGGATCATGGATTGGAATTTGGGTGGATGGAGGAGGCCACTCTAGATTGGTATCTTCCTTGTCAAAGGTATCATAAGTATCAAAGGATATTAGGTCTTGTTGCAAAGGTGGACTTAGGTCTATCAATGGTGCTTGATAGTCTTGTTGTGGAGACCATTGATAGGTTTGGTGGTTGGTATTGGAAGAAGTGGGGTATGATGATGTGGTAGTGACATGGAAAGGTGTGGGATAAGATGATGTGGAATTGATTTGATAGGTGAGTGGATTAGGTTGATACGAAGTGGGATAAGTTGACATAGAATTGATTTGACATGTGGATGGATGAGGTTGATATGAAGTGGTGATGCAGTGGCATCCCACAAAAGGCCTAAAATAGCGCAACTAAGAGTGGACACAGCTGGCAGATTGGATCAACTAATATAGAAACAACACTAAATCTTCTTAATGATTGATATTGCTTTCTGCAAATCAATTTGTGCATGGCATACTTGGCATCATGGGATATTTATTTCTCTGGCAGCGATGGTTTTAAATTCTTTAGCAAAAGATATCAATGTGTGAAGTCATGAGCATTTTATTGGATGCTTTTATCCTTCTTCATGGATGTTTCTCCTGATAGCAACAGTTATGCAGAACCAGTATGGAAGTCATGGTCATCATGCCTATTTTAGAGAGTAGTGGCGACTTTATTATGAGAGCAATGGTTTCCATTTCCTAAGTCATCCTTTTTCTCTGGCAATGATAGTTATTGTCTTCTGACATCATGGTAGACAATCATGTTTATGGTGCGACATCACATGGAGGAGCAACTTATTTATCTCTGCGCCCTCAGTAGAGATAGAGGAGGAGGGAGTTCGCTAATGCTGAAGGATCATAGGAATGTGAAGTAGAAGGCCTATAAAGATATAAGAATGACGAAGGATGGCTGATGAAGGCAGGAGGAGTTCGAATGGAAGAGAGTAAGAATGATTAAGCAATGTCAATGGTATTACGGAGTTCTATAGTATTGAGTCAGAAGTTTGATGGACGAATAGCTGGTGGAATGTCGATCGATGGGAATAATAGAGTAGTCTTAGGAGTTTATGTATTTCTTTGTATGTGAAGGCCAATCCTAGCAGGCCGCAGTCAAATGAAATTCATGTTTTGAGAATTGAATTGAAACTCTAAGTGAAGTCGTGGTTCTCATATTAGCTCTATGATTTCAATACTTCCTTGAAACTGATCATTTCACTCTTATTGTCATTAATCCTGCATATTGCTTTGATTTTGTCTCCTGTAAATGGGTTTTTGGGTCTAAATGTGTAATCCTCTGCCATCAAATGGTATCAAAGCATGGTGGTTCTGAGTGCATGGGTAGAGCGTTGAGAGTGAGGCAACCTATGCTAGGACGAGTGGGTATGGAAAAATGTTAGGCGGTTGTGTCTCAAATAAACCCTAGAATAATTTGTTGAAGGAGAGTATATGAGAGTTGCTGATTAACATAGTAACAGAAAGGAGAAGCACCAAAAGACTAGGCATAGAGGAAAGAGAGAAGCCCTAGGTGAGGTACAGAGGTGTGTTGTTGTGTGTGAACAGATTGCCGAAGGAGAGGCAGTTTGCACTTGGAGATTGAATAGAGACTGTGGATTGCAACAGTAAGAGAAATGATTTTTTGTGTGAGAAGACCCGTGATAATCCCATATTGGGATAGATATTGGGATGAAGTAGAAAGAAGAAGGTATTGTGAGGGATTGGAAGAGATTTCAAGAAGAATTGAAATCTTGGAAAAGATTTATTTTCCTGATAAGGTTATGACTATAGGAAGCAGACAAGGAAAGAAGAAGAAAGTTCTCATTAGAGAGGACTTGGATAAAAATAAGAAAAGAAGGAAAGAGGAGGTGCAACAAGGAGCACTAGAAAAAGAAGAGAAGAAGGTGTCCATGATGAAGGCACCTGAGGAGACATCATGGTCTCTTGATTTATTTTCTAATGATTTGTTTGAAGTTGTGAATACAGGTGTGAAGAAGACTAAGGACAAGCCTTTGGAGGCAAAGAAAGAAAGGGTAAGACGAGAGCCCATCAATGGAGTCAGAGATAAGAGCAAAATAAGCCAGATTGTAGCAATAGATAATAAAAGACAGTTTGTATCGGTAGTACCTGAAGGTGGAAAGAGGGCTAATCAAGAAAAGAAGAAAGCCTGTGAAGAAAGGAAGTTGGCAAGACATGCAACCAAGAATATTTGCAAATTGCGGTAGCAGACCAATAACAAGGTAAAAGTTTGTTTTGATTGTGCAAGTTCAAAAGGAAAAGGGTAAATTAGTAGATCATGGGTATATAATCCCATCTTGGCAAAATAAATCAATTGTTGATCTGTAACAAAGAGGAGTGGTTTTATTAACTTTTGTGACAGAAAAATGGCATCAAGGGTAGAAGAAGTTGACATTAAGAATGTGAAGGATGTTGATGAGGACTGCGAACAATTTGGTAAGGAAGAAGATTATCTAGTGACAGAAACTAGTGCAAATATTAATTCTTTGAATCTAGTAAGTTCATATTTTGATTGTTTTGATAATCTAGGAAAAGATGGTGCTCAGCTTGATGATGAAAAAAGATTTTGTTTCTGTTTTCATTTCTAACGATGGAAAATGTAGTGAGGATGAGGAGAAATTTGTGGTTGCAAAGGAGAATCTGGGAGTAGAAGAAATGTTCAGTTTGGAAGAGTATTTGGAGGAAGAGAGTATAGACGTAGTGAAGGCGGATGCAGTAGAGAAAGGAAGTACAGAAGGTTCAATGAAAGAACTAGAGGCAGAAGACTTACTATTACCAGATAACATTGCAGAAATGAAGATTCTGGAGGTAATCTCTTTTACACAAAGTAAGGATAAGGTTTTGTTTTCATTTAAGATGATGCCAATAGATGATTGTGATGATGAGTCAGAATGGTGAAAATTTGGATTTGATAAGGAGAATCAAAGGTGGAAGTATGCACAGAGAGCAAGAAGTCGACAAAGGCAGATAGTGAAACTTTGAAGGCAACAATGCAAGTGTGGAAGTGTAGAATTAAGAAACTGAAAGATGAGGAAAAAGAAAGTAGAAATAAAATTTGCATCACAGGCCTCATGTGTAGGAGCTCATGAATTTTTCTACCTAGGGAGTCTGATGCAGTGGCATCCCATAAAAGGCCTAAAATTGTGTAACTAAGAGTGGACACAGCTGGCAGATTGGATCGACTAATATAGAAACAACACTAAATCTTCTTAATGGTCGATATTGCTTTCTGCAAATCAATTTGTGCATGGCATACTTGGCATCATGAGATATTTATTTCTCTAGCAGCGATGGTTTTAAATTCTTCAGCGGTAGATATCAATGTGTGAATTCATGGGCATTTTACTGGATGCTTTTATCCTTCTTCTTCATGGACGTTTCTCCTAACAACAACTATTATGCAGAACCAGTATGGAAGTTGTGGTCATCATGCCCATTGTAGCAAGTAGTGGTGACTCTATTATGGGAGTGATGGTTTCCATTTCCTAAGTCGTCCTTCTTCTCTAGCAATGATAGTTATTGTCTTCTGACATCATGGTAGACAGTCATGTTTATGGAGGCATCATTATTGGCAGTTCCATAATGTTTATGGTGCGACGATACATGGAGGAGTGACTTATTTATGTCTATGCCCTCAGTAGAGATAGAGGAGGGAGTTCACTAATGCTAAAGGATCATAAGAATGTGAAGTAGAGGGCCGATAAAGATATAAGAATGGTGAAGGACGGCTGATGAAGGTAGGAGGAGTTCGAATGGAAGAGAGTAAGAATGATTAAGCAAGGTTGATGGTATTACGGAGTTCTATAGTACTGAGTGAGAAGTTCGATGGCTGAATAGCTAGTGGAATGTTGATCGACGGAAATAATAGAGTAGTCTTAGGAGTTTATGTATTTCTTTGTATGTGAAGGCCGATCCTAGTAGGCCGTAGTCAAATGTAATTCATGTTTTGAGAGTTGAATTGAAACTCTGAGTGAAGTCGTGGTTCTCATATTAGCTCTATGATTTCAATACTTCTCTTAAACTGATCATTTCACTCTTATTGTCATTAATCTCGCATATTGCTTTGATTTTATGTCCTGTAAACAGGTTTTTGGGTCTGAATGTGTAATCCTTTGCCATCAAGTGGGAGGTGATGACATGTAAGGTTGAGGTGGCATTGGTTGTTAATAGTGAATGGATAGAGGATGATGTGCTTGTTGGGTTTGGCAAGTGGGTAGGAGGTGTTGGGGTTGTACTATGAGGTGCTATACTTGAGGTGATTGGCTTGCATGAAGTTGAAGTTGTTGGAGGATAAAATGGAGATCTTTTATGTTTTGTTGGTTTAGAGGTCATGATGCTTGGTAAAGTGCTTGAATGAAGTCTTGCGCTAGGTCTTCCAATGTTCTCATGGTTTCACTTTTAGCAAATGTTTGATTAGAATTATTAAGATGATTTAGAATGATTAGTATGTGATTGCTTAAATGACTAGGATGATTTGGCTTGGAAAGATTGGATGATGTGGCAAATGTTTATTGGAAGTTTGACTTAGGCAATATCAAACACAAGATCTCACATGTAAATGCATGAACACACACACCAAACACAATGTTCAATTTTTCTTTTAAGATTAAATGTTATGACTAAGCACACACTTGAAAACACATCAACAAGCCTAATTATTAGCTAGGTGGGGTATGGCCAATTAGGTCTTAGGCTAGATTGCACAAGGTTGACTAAGGAATTGAAAGTGAAATCCTACCACACCGCCGGGAGAAAGGGGTAACTCACCCTTCACCTTCACTTCCCAAAGGTATAAAATTCTTTGGGGCTTAGCCAAGAGTGACAAGACTTACAACTCCCAATGATGGTGTCTTTCGATTCAACCTCGGTTGAGGTCATCCCTTGGAGTGGTGTGTCTCCAAGCAGGCCTCCTAAGATAGGGTAAACAAAAGCAAACCAAGTGAGTTGTCACTTGATCCACACTCGCACTTGTTAATTGACGCTTTAGAAAATGAAATGTGAGGAAAAAAATTCAAGCACTTGTTCTTTTTAGATCCCAAATCAAAATGCGTAGGAAGGCACTTGTTCATTTTAAACCAATTTTGATGTGTGATTGAAGACAAGATTCGTTTTAAGCCCCAAATCGAAGTGTTTTGACAAGCAATGATTAAAGATGAAAGATGGAATGTGTGCACCTGATTATTTTTCATCCTTAAACCTACTATAGATATTGATGCCAATTCTATTCCAACTCCTTAGATACACTTGTAATATCAAAAAATGATATTATAATATAGCCACAAAAAGATAAGCTCATTAGAAAAGGAAAATTATAATTTCAAATAAATAGTCGAATTAGATTTGATTGTTTCAAGACATTGTTGATCTGGAAACTAAAAAATCAAAGAAGAGACCCCTATTAATTTTCTAAGAGATTTCTAGAAATGGAAAGAAGTCAAAAAAATTCCCTGTTTTGCTCCCAGAAATGCAGATTTATGGAAAATCTATAGTCAGCAAAGATCTGATTTGTTACACCATATATGACCTCTAAATTAAATCTATAAAACATAGACCCCCATTATAATTTCAAGATCTTTACAGAAATGTAAAACTTTCTAAAAAAATTGTCGATTTGCACCCATAAAGTCAATTTTATGAAAAAACATAAAATCATGATAACTCCTACAACGTTAGTGATAAACCTGTAATTTTTCTATTGTAGCTTCCTTAGATGATGGACAAACTTTTATAAAAATCTTGTAGAAAAATTTACAGCCATTTGGAAGATATGATGAAATCTTGAAAACCTAGGGTTTTGTCCAAAAAATGGCAGATCTGCAACAAAAAGTTAATAAAACCTACAAAAAAACAAGCTAGTAGATCTGCAAAAGGCAAGGGTTAGTCCCACCGGGTGTGCCAAATGTAGTTAGGGTAAAAATTGCAAATCAGGGTAAATGTATAAACAATGATAAAACCCTGACAATGCATAATAGAGAACAAGACAACATGAAAATCAAACAATAAACACAAATGCAAACTGAAATCTCCATGCTATTCTTGATTGACCTCCATTGCTCTTCTCCACCTCACATGAGAATGCAAGATTTTGAAGGTTTGATTGTTGAAATGTATGTTGGTTGCTCAAATTAGTAGCATAACACTAAGATGAAGATGATAGAAGAAAATAGATAGATGAAGATGAGAAGATTAGAGGAATTTTGGTAGAGTGAGGATATTGGAAAAAGATGGATTCAAATGGATTGTGAGAGGCCATATTTATAGGATGGGGCTAATTTGATTCGATGGCCAAGATTAAAAGTCAAATGTGTGATGTGTAGGGCTAGGATTAAAAGTTGATTTTAGTGCCTATGATGCACATTAAGTGGGTTATGACATGAGGCTAAAATTAGGATGTGAGGGAATAAGTGGGATTCTTTTATTTATTTTGGAGAAAAAGATGCCTATGATGCACAAATGAGTGGGGCTAAAAATAGGATGTGAGTGGGAATCAAATAATTTAAATAATAAAATTATTTAAATTATTTGTGCATGTGAAGAGTTGTAGTCATGTGACACATGTTGTAATGTGATAAAAGTGAGGGATTAATATTCAATTTGAATTATTTTGAGACATGTGAAGGGGAATTAATTAAATAAATGAGATTTATTTAATTAATTGGAAAGGTGATCAAGTGGGATAATGTAATGACCTAGCATAAAATATTACAAAATGTTTTACAAGGTCAGGTATGACTAAGTAATGTTATGACATGGACAATTTTGGGTGTCTATAGTTCCAATGGTTGATGTTTGTAATGCCGACCTTGATGTTCATTCCAAGGTTGATGAATTGTATAAATACATGTAATGAAGTCATGAATGATTGATGAGGATGTGAAGATGTGAAGATAAGTGCGAAGTGATAAAGTAGAGCAGAGTAGAGGAAAATTATTGCGCTTCAATGGAATTGAACTTTGGCATAGTATAGATGCTACTATCTCAGTTCACCAACTTTGGCAGTGAGCCACCCATAGGCAGTGAACCGCTTCTTTTGCAGTGAGCATTCTAGGCAGTGATCCCCATTGGTAGCGAGCCTCTGGCAGTGAGCCTTGTTGTAAATTTTGATATATCTTGTATATTGTGAGCTAACACTCATTGTGGTTTTTCCCTTATAGAGTTTTCCATGTAAAAATCCAGTGTCTCATGTGTTGAATGTGTTTAAGTTCTAATTTCATGCTTTCATGGTTAAATTACAATAACAGTGATTAAGTGGTTAATGTGTTGATGGTTTTAAAGTTTTGGTTACAACTGATTCACCCCCCCTCTCAGTTGTATTGCACATTTCAACAAGATTGTTTATACATAGGTACCTCATTAAGCCTTTATTGTCGATATCAATCTTTACATATTTTCATTTGTTTTGTTCTCCCTATGTTGCACTTAATGGGGGCTGTTGGTGTGAAAAGGATTATTCCCTAACTGGTTCCCTTCTAGCATCTATTCACACTTAGTTGTTAAGTTTACTTAGGGCACTTTTAGGGTCCACATAAGATACTTATGTCTTTGTGTCTCATGTCATATGTTAATGACACTTCTTATAATCCTATGTAGTCTTAGGTCTCACCTTGCCTTTATAAGCAAGGCTTATTTTGTAAATTATGTATTTTGTATCATTAACTTGCATCCATTTGTATGCTTGTATTATTGTTGGCAAAATAACATTTTTTGTTGCTTCTCTCTTGTGTGTAGAAGGTTATTTAGTGTTGTAAATTTGATCTTGTTTGGTGACTTCAATAGGCATTGCATGGTCTCTTTTCTTTTCCTCTCTTTGGAGGAGAATTTTCTCCTATGAGTTTTTTCCTTCTCATCTTCTAAAGAAAATCATTTTGTACACAAGTACCTAACATTACTAGAAATTTCATCAAACTTATTAATCTTTCTTTCCTACCCACCTAACTATGCTTATGGGTGGTGTTGGCACATATTTATTTTTTTTATTTAATTAATTATTTTATCATATATTTACACCTAAGATAGGATAAGCTTGCATAGGTGGGTATCTAGTTAGGTAGGTTGAATTTACACGTGACTTGTACTTTCCTTGTTTAGTGGATTTGTACTACACATATGTCTATACCTCTCCTTTATCCCACATTGGTTGTACATTCACATCTCTTAGTGGTGTATCCCATATATATCCACTTCTTGTACTTTTGTATGATAATCTCATTTATGTATTTGCATCCTTTGATAGAATAAAATTATTCTCTCATTTTGGGTGTCTTTTGCACTTTCATTGAAGCTTCTTAATCATGGGTGGCTATCTCTATAGCCAAATCTTTCATGTTGTTCTTGAAGAAATAGTGCCCTAAATCATGGGAAATGAGATGTTGGCAAGAAAGGAAAAGTAGTAGAGTAGGGGATTAATAGAGGAAGAATCCCATCTTCTAGAAAAAGATGAGACATTGGGAAAATAGGGAAAACTAAAGATAAACTAGAAGAAAAATATAGTTAGATTATTATCCATCTCAAGGCATTGAACAAGCATATGCAATTTTTTATTTTGTGTAATAGTTTAGGTTATTTCTCAATACAATTGTATGTCATTTGAAAGGTTAATTTTTAAAATTAATATAAGAGACATTATTGTTATTTCTATTTGGTGTAGAATGTTGTGTGAGAATTATTTAGAGTTTTAGATTATGTTGTCTTTCATTAAAGCCCCTACCTAGACTACACTAGATCAAAATAAGGAAGGTGCTAATGGCATCCATAAAAGGAGAAGAGTAAAAAATAGAATAATGAGAACTCTAAGAACCATTGTAGAGGCCCCACTAGGGAGCAACTAGAGACAGGTTGATGAGCCTAAATGTGGCTCAAAAATATATATATTTCAATCATAACATACATAAAAATGAAAGATATTAAAAAGTAACTGATGATGGATATAATTTAGTTAATCTAGTACTTGAAGGAACCATATAATATGAAAACGAAATACAATGTAAGAATGCAATTAATAGTTTTTGGTGGAGTTGTAAACTTATATGGTTTTAATTATTGATTTTAAAATTTAAATAAAAATTTATATATAATTTTGTTTTATTCTATTTTTCTAATATTAAGAATCATGAAAATCTTATAATTTTTAAGATAGAGGAAAAGAATTAATACTTTCACAACTAAACTAAAAATGAGAAGAGATTGCAATTATAAACAAATTAACTGATGAAATCTATGTATATTGAATTTGACGTTACTCAAAACATGAAAAAAAAAGTATGCAAAAATTTTCAATTCGCAGTAGTATAAATTTATCAACTAACTACTTTCATAGCTCAGCATTACCTATTCAATATAACAGCATAGAAGTGTATATATCAAGGCAAATAGAACAGAAAGAAGAAACGATAACAAATGCCAGAGACTTGGGCCATGACATCTGCACCAGCTTCTCCTCGTTGCACAGAACTATTAATGATTTTGACAAATTGTATGCCTCCATTCACAAATTTCCACCTCGATAAATGAAATAATAAAATAAAATACCTATCATCCTTACCAACTAAATTTCAACAATTTTACCTCCATTATGCACTGTTTTGAATGAAATTTAAATACATGTATTAAAGTTCAACGGAACGAGTCCTCCATAACGAATACTCAAACGGGGTTGAATCACGGGATAAGATATCTTTTATCGAAAACACTTTATATTAATTTAATTTGTAAAGAAATTAAAAACTTTAAAATTATGTGGGCTAACTAAATTGATTAATCATTCCTGTCAAATTAAATTTTAAATTAATTTGTATTATATTGTAAATTTTCAATATTTGTATTTTTTAATATAATTAGTATTAAATAACTATTATAATTATTACAGTGGCAGTAAGGGTGTTAATAAAAACAAAATATAGTCCATATGTTTAAAAAAATTATTTTTTGTTTTATTTTTTTATTTACTTTGGTTTAACAATGAAAAGGATATAGAAGAAGATAAATAAATGAACAAAATGTGCTATTACTTGTTCATATTTATCTTGATTCACTATGTTGTGGCCCATTTAGGTAGAGGGGAAAAACAATAAAAAGGATATAGAATAAGGTGAAAAAAAAGTAGGAAAAAGATTTAGGGTTATCATGTGTGCATTGTATATATTTGATAAAGAAAATAGTTTTAAAGCAAATAAATTAGCATACCTATATTTAGAAAAATCTATGTAAAAGACACTCAGAGTTATCATTTCTTGACTAAATTTGTGAATGATATCTTGGCATTTTTACATAGATTGTTCTAAAGATAGGTATGCTAGTAATATTAAATAAAAGAAATTTTAGTAGATTTTATTTATAAATTTATATTTATATCATTTCTTATTTAGTTTTATGTTTATTTTGATAGGAATTTCAAATGGTATATTTTTGTTTTAGGTTTCGTTCATGGTTCACTTTATTTATTTTTATTTGTTTCTATTTACACTAATTCCCATACATTTACTATTTATTTATCATTATTGCATTTTCATTTACACTAATTATCATACAGTTGCTCCTTACTTCAAAATCATGATTTTATCCCTAAGGTTCATATCTAAGTGGCTTAGGATTCCCTCGGTTCAATCTCAAGGCATGTGGGAATGGAACTAAAATTCAAATTCAATATCCTCCCCCCTCCTACTAACCATTATGAGCTGAATTAACACACATTTGTGTGACATGATACTATGTCATGTCATTTAAAGACATTTAATGTGCATTTAATTTCATAAGAACATGATTTTACAAGGAGAATCACTATAGTACACTTTGATTTCTAAAAGGGCAACAACAAATCATATCCACATCATTATCATCATATAGGCCATCTACAGGTCTACATATATTGTCTTCAATTTCTCATCACCATTAAACCAACTTGCTAAAGGGCTTTTACATGTTCACCTATTAAGTAAACAAACCCCTATGTGGTCAACTATCTAGAAGATGAAGGCAGATAGGTTTTTAGGCACATATTTTGTTAGATTGATCTTACATAGTACAAATCAAATCCATGTGGAAGATCAAGTCCATAGAATTTGGGATCAAAATTACAATTCTCAAGAATGAACTGTTGGTGTAATTAAATATTTAATTACACTTTACTAAGTTGACTTAGGGCTAATTTTAGTCTTAGGTTATTCTTAAGTCATTTTAGGGTTTTCTAACTTGCAAATATAAAAGCAAGTTCTCATATGTAATTTTTTAATCCAATTCATTAATTACATCCAATATTGTGCGAATTTATCCTCTTTGCTTTTTTCTCTTGTAGAAGGTTAATCCTAGGTTTTATAGGTGATCCTGGTGGCTTGAGTCAATTAGTGACTCTCACATGGTATAAAAGCTCTAGATCTGCAAGCTCTAGATCCAGAGACAAATTTGAGCAAGAGTTGTTTACTGGGTGTATTTATGTCTAAAATAGAGCCTTCCATTAGATTCAAAGCAATCAAAATAGTCATATTAGTCTTTTATTTGGCTTGATTTGAGCTTCGTAGGTCAGGTCTACAAGGGTTTCAGCGGATTTGATTTAGGATTCGGAGGAAAGCTATTTTTTAGAGCGTTTTGGGCCAAATCCGACCCTACCACCATACTCAAAAGGCCTAAAAACCTTAAGATTGACTATCAAATCATCAAAATCGGCCTCAGGATCATCTGGGGCAAAAACTTTTTGCCAGTCAAGCCGTATAGCTTGCCCAGCACACAGTACGAGGTACTCTTTTATTTAAAAAATAAAAAATAAATAATTTTTTTTTGAGATTTTAAAAATTTTATTGAAAAAATAAAAATAAAAATAAAAGTTTGCATCGCAGTTTTTTATTAGTAAAACTTAAAAAAAAGTTTGAAGAAAAAAATCAAAAGATTTGGTATGCAGCCTACATTGGGCACATGCCCATACCATGTACCACAGGGGTACTGCGGGTGCCATAGGGCCTCGTACCCCCTTGGTGGCTGCACCCAGTCCTTTAGGCAGCGGACCCCTTCATGGGGGTTTGCCCCTCTTAATTTTTAATTTTTTTTTTAATAAAAAAATCCAGTGCCCTATTTTCTAAGCGCTCAACTCCTTTTGTGTCACAGAAGGTCACATGCAGAACCAGGGGTGTAGGTTGCCTAGCCCCATGTGCCCAACACCAAGCCGCCATAGGACCAGGGGCCAACTTTTAAGGGGCCAAAATTTTGTTTTTTTGCCTTTAAGAGGTACTAGTTTTCTTTAAGGCATAACTTGGGCAAACAGAGTCAAAGTTTAAAAAATTAATAGGCATTGGAAAGCTAGTTCCGAGAACAATCCAGTGGTCCAAGTATTTTTTCCAAATTTTTCTTCTAGTACAATTTATTTGTGTGTGAAGTCCAAATACCTTTTTTGGCCTTCGAGCTCGTATCTTTTTGCCATGATATCCAATTTTCATGATCCTTGTGGCATTAGAAAGGTATTGAGGAGCTTTACACAACCATCCATGTACTTTTTATAGATTTAGCCCTAGGTATTATTTATTTAGTTTGTCAATTTTATGGCTTCTATTTGATATTCTAGACATTTTGGCACCTGGAGAATTTCTATTTGTTTTGTTGGGCTTCATTTATAAGAATTAATACATATTCAGATTATTGATCTCTGATCTGATTCATTTGCTGAGATATCATGGGTTTTTCTATTCACCCTTCTATGGTAATATTGGGTAAGGATAATTATGAGTCTTGGTGAAAGAGCATCTTGACACATCTTAGGTGGCTTAATCTTTTGCCTTATCTTTATGGACTCATATGTGAACCAGAGACACCTGTGAGGAAATTTGCATGGGAAAATTATATTGATCATATTGTAGGATTGATTGGTTCTAGTGTTGATTTTGACACTATGTGTTCTATCTCACATATTTGAGTGCCCATGCACTCTTTGGACTAGCATTTGGGAGATCTATGGAGATCCACATATCTCTCCATTCCCAGATGATCTTGTTATAGATTACCACATACCCCTTGATGATGCAGATTGCATACCTTTTGATGATGATAAAATTGAGGAGCTTGCATATTTGATAGGTCTTGATAGTTCAGATGACACATAGCCTTCACTTGCTTCTCCTTCTCCTCTTATCGAGATCACATCTTTATTACCTATTACTACATCAGATTCTTTACAACAAGACATTATCAGTCTTCCAGAGATAGCTCATTGGGACACATATCTACCAAATATATCATGGTTGTTTGTAGAGTCCCATCTTGCAGATTTGGAGGACCACATTGAGGACATTTGTCTTCTATTTGATGATAGCTTCGATGGAGTTGCATCACCATCATCTTCTTCAAAGATTGTTCTTTATCCTCTTATTCCATCACAGTTTTACTTGGAGACATTTGAGTAGTTTTTAGGAGCATCATTGTTGTCTCTAGATCATGTGCAAAGTTCGGAGACATTTATCCTCCTTCTTGTATATTCCTATCCAAAATAGGAAGATATTATGCACACATCTATAGTTCTATTTCTTCCCAAGGGGAGGAATGTTGTTCGATAATCATTGGTCTTCATCTTTATTTTGTGTCGAGCATCTTCTAACATTAAAGGAGTCATCTTGAGGAGTGGTTGCATGGTCTCTCTTCTCATCTCTATTTTGGGAGGGAGCATTTCTTCCCATGGGGTTTCATCCTTCTCACTTCTTAGGGGGTTATCAGACCTTCTCTCTTTTTTCTCTCTTATGGGGGGATTCATGATTGTACTTTTGTGATGGATTCAATTCTTGGGGGGTCTTAGGTTTACTCCTTCCATCATATGTTCCTGTACTTGTTATTTTTTCTCTCTTTTGGAGAGGAGTTTTATCCCACTAGGTTTTTCTCCTTTTCTCCACTTTATGAGAGATTCTTGTTGTACATGGATACCTAACATGGCCTTGTAGCTGAAACCCATTCTTGCATTAGTTGCATGATTTTCATTTCTCCTTAAGTTGCACTTAAGGGGGAGTGTTGGTGTAATTAAATATTTAATTACACTTTATTAAGTTGACTTAGGGCTAATTTTAGTCTTAGGTTATTCTTAAGTCATATTAGGGTTTTCTAACTTGGGAATATAAAAGCAAGTTCTCACATGTAATTCTTTAATCGAATTCATTAATTGCATCCAATATTGTGCAAATTTATCCTCTTTCCTTTTTTCTCTTATAGAGGTTAATCCTAAGTTTTACAGGTGATCTTGGTGGCTTGAGTC
The DNA here is from genome assembly GCA_027924645.1 of Cunninghamia lanceolata. Classification (NCBI taxonomy): domain Eukaryota; kingdom Viridiplantae; phylum Streptophyta; class Pinopsida; order Cupressales; family Cupressaceae; genus Cunninghamia; species Cunninghamia lanceolata. The sequence goes on from BSBN01001583.1 coordinate 4,516,118, forward strand.
AATCAGTGACTCTCACATGAACTATAAAATTTTCTGAGATGACATAGAACTAGAGATAGTCATAAACCATTCTTCCATGGTTTTAGAGTTGAGTATCTTTATCCATCACATTTAATTTTAGTGTATTTATTGTTGTCATATACATGCCAACTCTAATTAATTTAGGTTAATTTGTGTCTATGTGATTATATTTATTTATTTACCCTATATTAATTTTGTAGAATGGTTTATTTCCTTGCACCTTTTACTAAACCCAACTTATTCTACACTCCCTAGGGTTTGCCTTGCGATTTTAAATTCTAAATTAGGGTTTTAGATCTATTTTTTTAATGCTATAACTTATTCTTAGATTTTCGAAGACTTTGATTTCCATTTATTACTTGTGTTATATCATTTTCTTATTTTAGGGTTTTTGATCTATTGTGTGACATTAAAATTTCCAACTCACCCACTGTTAAATCTACCTAAATAGATTTTGTGTTCAATTCATATTTCTCTCTCTTAGCCTTATTGTTCTATTTTTGTCATGAGCTACCTAGGACCACAATCTTCCTTGCAAATGAATGACCATTTAAACTCTAATATGGCTACTCAATCCAATCATAATGAGGTTCATTCTAATCCTTCTATTAGAACAATTTAAAGGAGCATGATGAACAAAATGATTAGGACTATGATGCATATATAACTAAATAATATCTTACTCTTGTTGTTTGGAAAATTACTTATTGATGCACCCGCTAATGATCAATCCCTTGAATAATTGGCTACTCATTTGCATAATACATTAGTGCATGTTCTATTTCACAAGGATATTGAATGCAGTAATGGATGGAGGATCAAATGAAGGATTGTCCAAACATGTAGTGAAAATCAAAATACACAACACCATAGTAAAACTTAATGAAACAAAAACATGATATTTATTCAATTCACAGACTAAAAATGATTACAATCCTTCATAATGGGCTTCCTACATGCTAGGTCACAACCATTTGATTACTAATTTATGAAAAATACTACATTTCAATGAAATTCAATATGTTGTGTGACATTTGCATCCTCATTATCAAACTCCATCCTAAATCCTCATCCTTGTGTTTGCACTCAAACCTCCAACTCTTTGTAAAATTCTTCCTAACTCTCATTGATGATTTCAAATGATTGTGAGTGAAATATATATAGCAATATTGAAGCTCCAAACTAATCTTTGTTGGCTTCAAGGTGACACAAAGTTCTAGGCTACATGAAATGTGTCATCAACTAGTGAAAACAAGTTCTTCAATAAATGCAGAGATAATGGAATGGAGAATCTATAGGGTGCTTAATGTTCATCCTCCTAGGTCTAATAAATCTTCACACATATTCCTTTGTTGGTTCAAACTTTGGAAACCTATTGCAAGTGATAAGAGATGAAACTATGTAAGTGCCAACTTGATAAATGTTCATGATCCAAGTTACACCCTTCCAGTGATCCAATTCTTCTAAAATATTAATATGACATGGATGTATCTCTAGAAAACACAACCTCAAAACTATGATGCCATATGTAAATTTGTGTTGAAGTATGTTGGATTCTTCTGTTCAACTAACTAGTATATGAAAACTTGCAAACAAATAAATAAAGTGAAAGAAAATATTTTTGGTTGATGCAAGATTACTCTTACACCTTGGGATGCTCCTACATTAGACACTAGAATAATTTGAAAAGTGGTCCTCTTACCTTCCAATAACTAGAGAGAAACTAAGATAGTCTACCTCATCCCTAGAAATCTAGCTTGAAACTTCTGTCATTCCCCCTATCTGTTTCACTAAATACTCCTCATATTGCTTATTCTTGGTAATCCTTCTAATTCTGGTGTCTAATATCTCTTCCTTTAGCTATAGAGGTATGGGGTGTTTCCATTATTTTTTTGCGATGTTTCCTATTGAGTTTCCCTCATGATACTGGTACAAGTTTACAACATGCTAAAAACTAGAGATATGCCCAATCCTTTTGGTAGGTCTACCTCATATGCATTTCCTAAATCAAAATTTCTTACAATTCTATAGGTGCTAAACTTCTTTTTTAATTTATTGTATGTTCCAACTAGGAATATTTCCTTTCTGAGATATACCATTACTTCATCTCTTCTTGCAAAATCTTTATGTAATCTTACAATCCTATTAGCCTCTTTCTTGTATCTATCATTCATCTTCTCCAAGTGACTCCATACTTTTGCATGAACTCTCTTCATGTGTTCTACAAAATCTTCTTCCTCCACACTCCTTTTGTCTTATGTAATCAAATAAATTGCATAGGAGAAGAAAATAATAATAATAATGTTGCAAATTCTTGACAATACTTGAGAATAATAAGCCACATTTAGGGGGAAAACCTCCAAATATCTCCAATAAGAACACAATTCACAATATGATGATAATAAACTTATTACTTCCTCCTATATATACCTAATTATGTCATGATTTCCCCCTAGGTTGACTTAGACACATAAATATAACACCTAGCATGTCCTAACTACTTATATATGATGATAAAAATAATTATATAACTTAATTACTTGAGTTAAGGTAGCCACAACCTGACTACTCATAACCCTATGCACATTATAGGATTAAGGAATAGAACTCCCCCCTCTGTAGAGAAACGTTGTCCTCAATGTTGATCAACTATGGATACTTTTGCACAAAATCCTCATTTTCCCATGTACCATCTTCAAATGGAGAGTTTTTCCATTTTATCAAATACTCTATGATTTCCGTTCTCCCCAACCTCTTGGTGCATTTTTGAAGAATTCCCTCAGGATCCAAAACTATTATTCCCTCCTCATCAAGCTCTAGTAACTCAGTTTGTACTACAACTCTTTTCCCAATAAACTTCTGCAAGCATGAAACATGGAAAACTAGATGTACTTTTGTTGACATGGGTAACTCCAATTTATATTCTACACTACCAATCTTTTGCAACACCTTATAAGGACCATAGTACTTGGAGGCAAGCTTGTTATATTTCTATTGTTGTTTTAGAGACATTGGCTTATATGGCTATAATTTCACAAAGACCCAATCCACTTCAAAAGTCCTTTCTCTACAATGTTGATCAGCCCGCTGCTTCATTCTATTTTGTGCCATTGCTATGTTCTCTTAGAGACTAGAAAGTACCTTTTGTTGATATTGAATGTGTTCTTCAACTGTTCTAACCTATTGTTCTTGCAATATAAAGGTGTTTGATGGCAGATGGTACCCATATAGTGCCAAAAATGGAGACATCTTGGATGAAGTATGGAAGGAAGTGTTATACCACCATTCTACTAGTGGTAGCCATTACACCCATCTCTCTTAGTTATCCAAAGAAAAACATCAAAGGTACCCCTCCAAGCATTTGTTGACCACCTTAGTCTACCAATTAGATTGGGAATGATATGATGAGCTATGAGCAAGCTGAGTGCCCAAACATGAAAATAATTTAGTCCAAAAATTATTTAGTAAATATAGGATCATGATCACTTACTATAACTTTTGGAGTCATGTGTATTTTATGAATAGTATTCATAAACGTTGTTGCTATAGTGCTTTCTACCAATGGGTGTGCCAAAGAATAAAATTGTGCATATTTGGTGAGGTGATCCACAACAACCATAATGAAAAATTTTCCTTCAAATCCAGGAAAACCTATGATGAAATCCATAGATACCTCCTCCCACCACTAACTTGGGATAGATAAGGGTTGCAAAAGATCTAGAGTCTAAATTGTCTCCCCTTCCTTTTATTGGAATACCATGCATGTTGCTACAATTTTTTGTACATCCCATTTTAGCCCCTCCCAAAAGAAATATTCCTTGATTATGTCATGAGTTTTTTAAGAATCCCAAGTGACCAACTACTGGAAAAGCATGTAATTCTACTAACACCTTAAACTTAAGGGTTGAGTTCTGGCATAGGTATATCTTGTCCTTAAACCATAAAACATTTCCTTTCCATGAAAATTTTCTAACACACTTGAATCATGTTGGAGTTTCTTAATGAGAGTTTTATTATCTATGTCCTTCTCCCACTCTTCTCTTGCCTCATTTACCCAATCTTCTTGTAATATGGAAATGGAATACAATAGTGACTTTATGGGTTCATCCCTCCTTGACAGAGAATCAACCACAAATTCTCTTTGCCTTGCTTATATAAGATTTCAAAGTCATATCCCATCATCTTGGTAACCCATTTTTGTTGTTCTTCAAATGACAACCTCTATTCGAAACAATATTTGAGACTAGATCACGATCTATCTTTACCTTAAAGTATCTTCCCATTAGAAAAGGTCTCCATTGTTTAACTGCATACAAGATTGCCAACATTTCCTTCTCATAAACTGGCTTCAACAAAATCTTACCTTTGCGTCGGTAGCTCTCAAATGCTATGAGTCTTCTTTCTTGCACGAGCATTTCTCCTATGCCATGTCTTGAAACATCACATTCCACAATGAATGTTTTAGAAAAATATTGGGTAACTAGGACTGGAGTTATGCACATGGCTTCCTTTAGCTACTCAAATGCCCTTGTAGTTGCCTCATTCCACTAGAAGGAATCCTTCTTCAATAATGCTATGAGAGATGATTCTATTCTATGAGAGATGATGCTATGCTACCATAATTCTTTACAAATTAGAAATAATAACTTGTAAGCCCTAAGAAACTCTGTAGGTTGTTGACGGTCCTAGCCATTTTCTACCCTACAAGGGTAAGTGCAAAAAGTTGGGGGGCGAAAAAGTGGCCAAATTTTTTTCAAAAAAATTTAATACATAATGCAAGCATGTTATAATGTGCTTGCATTATGGTTTGGTAATGACGAGCCTAAGGCTTCTCAAAACCAAACCATAATGCGCTCGCGTTATAACGCGAGCACGTTATGACTAACTATAAATAAAAAAAAGAAAGAGCATTTGTGCTCATTTCATTTCTTTTTTTTCCTCTACACCCGCGGCCTACAAACCCTAAGAAGCATGCTCGCATTTTGGAAAAGTCAATTCAACACCAAAATCTTACCGATTCGTTGCCAAAATGCCGCACGACATGGAGCAGGCCAAAGGAGTGAGTTTTATTTGTTTTTTAGTTTGAATTTGTTTTTAAATAGGTAGGTTTGAGTTGATTTTTAATGTAAATTTTGTTAATTGTCAGGAAATGTTAATGCACCTCCTCCTCCTCCTCCTCCTCAAAATCCACAAAATCCTGAAGAGGAAATACCTGCTGAACAACAAACTCCTCCATCCATTCCTCGACATGCCCCTGGAACACAAGAAAATCTAATGGAGTAAATTGAAAACAATAAAAAAGAAATTGAAGACATAATTGCAAGGTTGAAAGATCCTTCCACTTCAACCTTGCATAGGTCCATGCTTGCTGAATCTCTTGAATATATGTTATCAAATGTACATTCAATTAGCAAGCAAATATCTAGTTGAATGGATAAGAGGAGAGAGTTTAAAGACTATTATGCAGACAAGCTATCATATGAAGATGTGAAAAAATTACAAATTATAAAATTAAACTTGTGTTCCATTTTCACAAACCCACAAACAAATCAACCTGCACCCATTACATGAAAGAGGTTCCATATCCATTGGTGCAACAACCAAGCGATAAGGGACAATTTTGGGCAGAGGTGGTGGATGGTTTTTGACCATCCTCCATGCAATAATAATGAGGTCCCGCAATACTTTTTGAGGAAACTCTACTGCGAGTTTGTCCTCAATAAAGTGCCAAACTATTTTGATATGTGAGACTTCCAGGGTAGAGGTGGGGGGTCAGCACAAGATAGACCAGGGGCACATGTTGACCCATAGCAGGCAGTGAGACGAGTAATTAGTAGACCAGCCCATGAGCATGTTTCTATCCCTTCCATTGTGAAGGAGAGTGTTGAGGTCGATACAGTTCAGTCCATTAGTGCCTTGACCCAGAGCATCATAGAGCATGCCAGTCCTACAGTACAGCGTGGGTTGGGAGATAGCATGAGGAGTAGGGTCCCACCCCATGCTTGTCAAACTTGCAGGTCAGCCTGTGGTTATGACCCCATGGATAGTCAGGACATAGGTGCACAGGCTACATCTATAGCTGAGAAGATGGTGATGACATATACCCTCCTGAGTGAGACTTTCGGCCTTGATACTCAGGTAAATATTAGCAAGTTTATTGAATTTAATTTATTAAATTTCATTTTTGAAATGCAAGATTAACTAATTTAGTTTGATGATTTTAATAAAATTTTAGGGTCATAGCATTGATGCAGTTTTCAGTGGTTCTCCACCTGCATATTACACTACATCATCTACTATCGTGGTATGTAACTAGTAAACAATTATAAATATTACATGTGAATAGCATCGTTATATGAATGGTATTATAATATCTGATTTTGGATGTTGAATAGGTTAATACTAAAGATTTCGTGGCAACACCTTCTAGTGGTGGTGGACTTCAAAGCTTCACAGATGTAATAAAATAAAAAGTTTAATGAATGAATTGTACTTACTAGATTTTTGTATGTGACTTGTGTGCTTTATTGTGTGTACTTCCATGTTTAGATGAACATGTGTGTATGTTAGGAGCCATGATTTGCATCATTATTATAGTTTTCGTAATTGAATAATGTTGTTTTATTTCCAGATGATGCAGGCTGCAGAGACACCTCCTGATGTTCATAGGGCAATGGAGCATGGTGTGACCTCTGCGATTCATAGCTCCATGGCATTGACAGGGGTATGAGACAGATTAGTAAATTTCAATTTACATTCATTGTTATAGTTGTTTATTTTTAAAAAATAAAAAGATTATTGATTTGAAGTTTAATTTCTATCTGGATGGTTTCTATAGGACATGACATCACCACGGCCTATTCCTGCTACTAAGGAAAGTGAGGAGACAGATTATATGGTAGCAGTAAGTGATTATTTTGTTAAATGTTTCATTTTTTATAACATGTAATTTCTATATATTAATGGCTATACCTTTTATTGTAACAACTAAAGATGCAGGAAGAACTAAATAGGAGGAGCAACCCTCAGGTTCGTAGTAGACCACCCACATTTCCGTCTCCAACCCCTAGAAGATCAAAGGCTACCCATGATCTATTCTCTTCACCAACCAGAGGGGAATGACTTTTTATTGTGTTCCTTTGTTGTATACCTATATGGCATTTGTGGACATATATTTTGTATTGCATATAGTTGACATTGTATGCCTATATGGCATTCTTGTAAGCCTATATGGCTATTTTTTATATATGTTATACTTATATCGACAGATATTGATGTATGCCTATATGGATATTTGGTTAATACAAATCTTTTTTATTGATGGCATCCATACTTGCATTATTAATCCACATTTGAATGGATATTTGTAGATGGCTACTTCAAATATTTAAAGTCCAATTGTATGAGTTGGTCAATTGAAAATATTTCTTAATTTATTTTTATTATACCATATTGGGATGCAAAGAGTATGTTTGTTGTTTTGAATAAGATAGTCAAAATCATATGCTTATGAGCACCTGATGATCATTGTGGTTATAAAATGTAATTCCTCTTGCATATAAGTCGAGGTTATGAGATTACATTAAGTCTTACCTAATTTTAGTATGCAACATAACATTACGGCTATAGGCTTCCATAAGTCATCAACAATCAAGGTTCAAGGTTGTCATTGAAGTCAAAGGGTCAAGGTTGTTTGTCATTGATGTCAAGGTTGATGCCATGATGTTGATAAGGTGATACAGTGATTTAAGGTAGGTGATGGTCATGAGGTTCATGATGTTGTGAATATGGTTTTCATGATAAGGTCTCTCAATTCATGTTGATGCTGCACAAAACAAACATGGTTCATATGATGCAAGGTTCATGTTCATGGTGGATGTGGTTTTGTTCATGCAAGGTTTTGTTGTGAATATCATTTTCATGATAAGGTCTATCTTGAAAGGTTGATATGATGCAAGGTTCATATTCATGGTGGATGTGGTTTTGTTCTTGCAATAAGAAGTTAGAGAAGACACAAGCTTTCATAATCATAATCTTATTGATAGTTAGGGTTTGCATATTGGGCATTAAACCCTAAAAATAATCTACTTTTCTTAAGACTTTAAAACCCTCAATTGCTTGTCGTGTGGAAAGTGCACTTTTGTTTTAATTTGATATTGACTTATAATTAGAAGTTACTATCACTTAAATCAACCTACTAAAGGGTCTTTAAGTCATAAGTTCACTGGCCCTTCAACCTAACTCAACCGGTGTCTCTGGTAAACTCTCATAAGCTCGAGCGCCATATCATAATTGAAGGTCATATTTAATTGATATGAGGGCAAGAAAAAGGATTGGATCAAACACATCAAATTGAGCATCATACCTCTAGGCACATTTTTGCCTCTCTCTAAACTATCCATTTTGGTGCCTTGATGTAAAGTGAAGTCTAAACTTAGTGAAGATTGTGCCTAGAAAGATATCACCTTGGATATGCGCCTAGAGTCATCCTAGATCATCCATTTGCACCTAAGGGTCAATATAACATAATATAATTTAGGAAGACTTTGAAAATTGTCAAAAGAAGCCTAGGCACCTTTTCTTGTCTCCACCATCCATTTTGGGCGTCTAGAGGAAAATGAACTTTAAATCACTTCCAACTGTAGCACCTAGTGTTAGAACCTTCAAAACGACTAAATCTTACCAAAGGAAGTCTAGGTGCCTATTGTCACTTGGATCATCATGAATGAGAGCCTAAGTGGAAGGAGAATAAGCATCTTGTATGGAGGCGCACTTTTGTGTCTAAATAACCTCATTTTGGCACCTTGAAGGAAGATGTTCTAAATCCTAAGATGTAGTGCCTAAGTGTAAAATGGTCTCCTATAGGTTTGAACAAGTGATTGAAGCCATCAAATTGCCAAGAAATGAGCTAAGTATACTAAGGCACCTTTTCTTGTCTAAACTATCCATTTTCATGCCTAGGAGAAAGGAGATTCAACATCATGAATCAAGGTGCCCTTTGCCATCAAAACAACCTCACATTGGCACCTTGGAGGAAATCAACTTAAAACTACAAGTCTTGGAGTTTTTTCATGTTTTGATGATGTCTTTTGAGAACAATTATAATGATTGAAGGATGAGGTGGGTAAAAAGTCTTCATCTAGCTTAGGCGCCCATTCAACTCTGAACAACCTTACATTTGCACCTAAGATGAAGGGGACTTTCTTAAATATTTAAGCATTGATTAACAAACATGAAAACCTTAGGTGTAATTTTCAACTCATTTTACCTTTGATGAGCGCTTAACTTGGAGAGAACACCTATTAGCATCAAGGCACTATTTCATGCTCAGAACACATATCAGTGCCTAAACATGAGGAAGCTTAAACTATGAAATTTGATGTTACTTTGATTCAAAAATGAAGAAAATAAGCTAAAGAATCTAGGCGCATATTGTCACTTGAGCAACCTTCAACTAGCGCCTAGTCTTGTGAAGGAGGCAAGAATCAAGAATAAAACACCTCACCTTGTTTGAAAGTGTTGAAAGGCTAAGGAATGGGCTAAGTTCATCTAGGCACACTTTGACTCCCTGCACACCTAAATGAGCACCCAGGAAGAAATTAATATGCCGGTCCAATGTAGCTCAGACTATTTCAGCATGTTTGGGTGCAAAAGAGGACTGTGCCTAGCCTAAATGTACCCATCCAGATGCATTGGAACTATCAGTTTGGCCACATGAGGAGAAGAACAAAAGTTACCCCCTTTGCAACTTTATACTACCTCCTTCTGACAATTTTTAGGGCAACAGAAAAACTTTCACCATGGGCAAATGCCTCAGAGATATTAAAAACTGAGAGAGGTTATTGTAGAGGCACTCTACATGATCGCGTTACCTTAGACGGAATGTTTCTAAGTGACATGGTTTTCGAGTAACATGTCGTCAAAGATTACTGTCTTTTTGCACTTAAGACTCTTCAGGGATATTGTCGGTACAATGTAGCCCGGATTGTTTCGACATGTTTGGGTGAAAAAAAGGACCATGCCTAGTGTAAATGTATCCATCCAGATGTATTGGAATAGTTAGTTTGGTCATATCAAGAGTAGGACAAAAGTTGCCCCCCTTTGCAACTTTACACTGCCTCCTTCTAACGATTTTTGGGGCAGCAGAAAACCTTTCACCACGGGCAAATGCCTCAGAGATATAAAAAACTGAGAGAATTTATTGTAGAGGCACTCTATGTGATCATGTTGCCTTAGACAGAATGTTTCTAAGTGATACATTTTTTGAGTAACATCTCGTCAAACATTGCTGCCTTTTTGGACTTTGGACTCTTCAGGGATATCGTCGGTACAATGTAGCTCAAACTGCTTCGACATGTTTGGGTGAAAAAAAAGACCATGCCTAGCATAAATGTACCCATACAGATGCATTGGAATAGTCAGTTTGGTCGCATCAGGAGCAGGATGAAAGTTACACCCCTTTGCAACTTTACACTGCCTCCTTCTGATGATTTTTGGGGCAGCAGAAAACCTTTCACCATGGGCAAATGCATCAGAGATATAAAAAACCAAGAGAGGTTATTGTAGAGGCACTCTATGTGATTGTGTTACCTCAGAAGGATGTTTCTAAGTGACACAGTTTTCAAGTAACATCTCATCAAAGATTTCTACCTTTTTGCACTTTGGACTCTTCAAGGATATTATCGGTACAATGTAGCTCGGACTATTCCAACATGTTTGGGTGAAAAACAAGACCATACCTAGCCTAAATGTACCCATCCAGATGCATTGGAACTATCAGTTTGGTCGCTTCAGGAGCAGGACACCAAAAATGCAAAAGTTGCTTTGTAGAACTTGACAACATTGACACTTTTATGCAATAGGACTCAAAGACTCAAACTGACTCCAAATGACTCAAAGTGACTTAAGAACAAATGAAATGGTCTTAGAAGACCTTATTACATACAATTGACTCAATCAAAACAAAATTTTATTTTTTGACCCCTCTAGTTAGAAACCAAGACACCTAGAGACACCTATATTTTATACATTACCTAGATTTTATAAATTATTCTCAGGATCAACTTCATCCATCACTTAGGTCTAACCCCATGAAGCATAACATGATGATGTAAAAATGTGTATATGTGTAAAAATGTAGCAGGAAATAAAAAAAGACAAACCTTACAAAGTAATGTGCATACTTACAACTTAATGTAACATGACTTTACAAAATCAATGTGAATACTTACAAATTAATCCAATGAACCATCTGGGTTTGCTCTACTCTTTATTGTGTCAAGTATTGCTTCATGGTCAGACTCATGCACCTTCCACAAGATTTTGTTCAAAGGTCTACCCCGATAATGTATCAAATGAACATTGGATGCCACGACAAGGTTCGAGTAATGAAGAATCTTTTGATGTGTGTCAAAGTCCTAAAATAGCCAAACATTAACACTCTTATGTGGGTACCTTCTAAGCCATGTTCCAGTAATAACCACTGAGCCTTAGGGTATTCGATGTTTTCTCCATCTGTAACTGGGGCCTCCAATTTCTTTTTGGCCTCAACACAACGACATAAGTAATAATTTGTTCCCTCTTCATTATCTTCATCTGCAATAACTACATATAAGTGCCCTACATTGATATGTGTAGCAAATTAGATGAAATTAGTCAACATTACAAAAACACTACAAAGTAAGATGACATTAGGAATTTCAAAAACTATGCAAATAGATATATTACCTAGTTGAACTAGATTTGATATGTGGTCAAAGTCAACTGATGATTCCATCTGTGTTAGTTCCAGTCTCGTCGAGGGTCGATACATGTCAAGTGGGCTAAGATAACTTAACTACCATTCGTCAACCACTCCTTTGACTCACACTCATCCCAAGCTTGAATTGCACAGGAAGAACAAAAGCATGACATCTTTCACATATGGATACTCCATGAACCTACAATTGAGCTTATGAAAGAGTGCATCTCATTTGATCCTATCAGTGTACAATAGTCCTCATATGGTGCAATGTTAGTATCATCTATCAACCAAAAAAATCTATGAACTGAAGACTTACCTTCATTACTTGGACCCATGGAAGCATTACACCACTCGACAATCGATTTTGCATCTGTCAACTTTGCATTGTCTTTATACCTTAACTCTTCTCATGCTATGGCTCTTTTGATACATGCTCCTGCACCATCATGCTCCCCCTTTCCATGCCCGACCTCACAGAAGTTCCACATATGCTGAATACCTGTAAAATTATGCCTCCTACTCAACCAATAGATATTCTGCAAGTTCTTGAATTATGAAGCACAGTTATCTGACCATATGATATGCTGATTGAACGATATGCCCTTTCTAGCCAAATCATTGTAGAACACCTGAAAGAAACCTTGCACGAACTCCATAGAATGTGTGCGATCATCACTAATACATAAATTATACTCCCTTATGATCTTTCTGTCATCCTATGTACTATCATTCGCATGAATGAATGCGATGTGCACAAATATAGAAACCTATGTGGAGTTGTAATATTGTGATTGCACCTCACGCTATGGCTATAGACTGTAGTTCTCTACAAAGTCGATGGATGAAACAATACTACCAACCGGAAATGTGTCCTTACATAACTTGAATTGCAAGTCCAACCATCGAGCTCTATGGGTATGTCTTGCATACTCATACACTATGTTGTCATGAAATATAGGCATAAACTGATACACTGGAATCTTTTCAATAACCAATTCACACCTTTTTGCTTCTTTACCATCTTTTGTATTGTATGCCACTATTTTATACTTGCCAAACTCTACTAGTTCATTTCCAACTGCATGTGTTCTTTCCATATGTTCACATATTGGCAAATGTTGCAAGCCACCACAACGATGACATGTGCCATCCAAGCATAATTTATGGTAGAATATTTGACCTTCCTCTCTTTCACATAAAATTCTTGATATGAAGTCTCTTGAAGATGTTGGTGGGGCATATATGGTACAACCCTGCAAAACATTGTTAGTATGCATATCTAAACATATAGACCTATAAACATCAAAATGGTTAGAAAATTCAATATGTAATCTACAACAACAAGTAGTGCATGTGTGATTTATCTTGACATAGAAAGGTTTTAGCATTTCAAAATATATTTGACAAATTTTAATTTGAGGATACTTCTCTAGAAATTTACCATAAAACTGTGTTTGAGTCTCATCCAAAAAATGCTTTGGATGTGACTCACGATTCTGAGTACCGATTCTCTTTCTTACCACATCCCTTTGATTCAGAGATACCCTTGTGTAATTCTTCCAAAAGTCTTCAATTAGTGATCTTAATGCTTCAACAATTGGTTTATCTTCTCATGGTAGTCTCCCCGAGAATGCCCATAATTCATTGGCATTAGTGTCCTCAATTCTTTGGCGTCTTCCAACGGCTCTTGATAAAGTTTTCCTATTAATTCTTAATTCTTGACTCATCTTTCTAATGAGACGAACTTTCCTCATTTGACTACTTACTATAGTCGATGTAATCACGTGTCGTGTTGCATTACTATCTTTTGTGCATGAGGTGTTACCCACACTCTCATACACACTCATTAGATTCTTGACAATAGATTTTTCACTTGAAGTCTCTGATGTTCTCAACCCAAGAATCTTCATGATGGACCTATACTTTATACTTCACATCATTTCAATAAATAGTTGACATCTTGCAGTCTCATTTAACTTTTCAAAGAACAATCTCTGAATCTTATGAGCATATCTTCTACAAATGCATTTTGGAATCTTACCTTCCATTGGCTACAAAATACTCTCATCAGTATCAATCAAATACTTTGTCTTTCTATGCAAAATTCTAGGCGGTGTTAAGTTAGGTAAATTCATCTCAACATTAAGAATTTCATCAATATTTAAATGAGATGGGCTAGATGGCATACCTTCGATCGAAGATGGAATAGATGACATACCTTGAGGTTGAGGTGGGAATGATGGCATACCTCCTTCATCACATGTGAGTGATGATGTACTCTCAACTTGAGATGTGGTAGATGGTGTCCCTACATGTTGACTTGCAGTAGAGGACGTGTCTCCAACTATGGTATTCAAATCTCTCGTAGCACAAAGTTTTTGCATTCATTCTCTTTGTGCCGCCAATATCATATCTCTTTGTGATGGTTGTGGTTCCTTTTCAATTGGCATGTCTTCATTTAGCGTGTCCAATTTCTTTTTCTCACAAAGTTCCCTCATAGCCACTACTTTCTTTACATTCTTAGCTTCTATCTCTTCCTGTGTTGGTTTAATTCTTGATTGTTTCCTCGTCATGATGAAGAATTTGTCTATAGCATGATAAAGAGACCAATATTAGTTCCTAAGAAATGAATCCATACAAATAACTAAAATATATGTCATTCAACCCTTCATAGTAAATGTACATACAATCATCATGTAAAAGAGTAAATGTCACTCAATCAAAATAGGTACAAAGCATACAAAGCAAATTATTGCAGCCATGAAAAGAGTACATGGGACCTCATGCTTGAAAAGGTTAAGGCAGACCCAATTTGACATGTTTGTTGTTACTAGGGCTACTAGGATTTGGAATTGAGAAGGTGTTTTGTTGGTACTAGGGATACTAGGATTTGGGTGGCTTGTGAAGGAATAGACAACAATTGTTGTGTCATGTGCATGTACAAATCATCATGAATAGGTGCATAAGGAATGTCCTACCCCAAGATATGTGCATACAAATCATCATGTCATGTGCATACTTGTATGATCTTGGCACCTATTCATTTGTATTTAAACTTGTTAATATGACAAGATAATAGTGGGATTGTATTTTTTTTATGTTGTAAGGATTTATTCTTGTATAGTTTGACATCATGGTATGTTAAGGTCTATTTTTTACACATAATTATTAAAGAGCCCAAGAGTAGAAAATATACATGGCATCATGTGAGATTGTAGGTTACTTTCTTGATTGGGAATGTGTCTATTTTAAACATGTATGATAAAACATGATAAAGTAATTCAAATAGAATTAAGGAAAATATAAATAACATGCATGTAAAGACTTGATATACCTAAAAAATGAAGATTCGAATGGAGAGAGTACCCAATTATGTAGTGTTTTTTTCTTCTTGCATCAAACTCCTCAACAATTTTAGTTTTTCACCACTTGCTTCCTTTTCAATGTTAAATTGAATAACACTCAAATATAATTACTAACAACAATATTATTAACCAATCTATAATGTTAAATTCTTAAAATTGAATCACAATTAACATTGCAACACTACAAAAATTGAAACTTGAATAGATATATATCAAACTTGGTGTGAAAACTATGTTATTTCCTCCTTCTCAAGTTGGGAAAGCAGAAAAGGTGGTGGAAAGATCATGCAAAGGTGGTAGAATGTGTAAAATGTGCATGTGAACTTCCCAACAACATGAAAGAACTTTTTTTCAGAGCACACGCATAATCAACATGAAAATAGAGCATGTGAACCTAGATCACGGGGGTCAACACTTTTTTACCATTTCTATAGCAGGACAAAATGCGAGCGCATTATAACACGCTCACGTTTTGTCCTGCTATAGATTGATCCATAAATATTTGTGCCTATCTCACCTTCGATAGCACCTTTACAATATCTCACCTCTAGTTCCATTAGCTCATGTTCTATATCTCACTTATCTCTCCCCCTCACCTCTTTACCTCTCTACCTCTCCCCTCTCTATGTCTCTTTATCACTCCTTGTCTACCTCAACCCTAAACCTTATCCCTAAACCCTAATCCCTCATCCCTAAACCCTAAACACTATCCCTATTCCTAAACCCTCAACAGGATTGATACTATACCTTAAACCCTAATCCCTTATCCCTAAACCCTCCAACCCTATCCCTAATCCTTATACCCTCGACACTCTACTTTAACACTAATCCATCGACCCTCAACCCTATCCCTAAACCCTCGACCCTTGAACCTCAACCCTCAACCCTCAACCCTCAGTGTCAAACCCTAATCCCTCAACCCTTAACTCTAATCCGTCAACCCTCAACCCTATCCCTAAACCCTAAAGCCTCAACACTCAACCCTCAACATCAAATCCTAATCCCTCAACCGTTAACTCTAATCCCTCAACCCTCAACCCTATCCCTAAACCCTAAACACTATCCCTATTCCTAAACCCTCAAGGGGCTCAATCCTATACCTTAAACCCTAATCCCTTATCCCTAAACCCTCCAACCCTATCCCTAATCCTTATATCCTTAACACTCTACTTCAACCCTAATCCCTCAACCCTCAACCCTATCCCTAAACCCTCGACCCTTGAACCTCAACCCTCAACCCTCAATGTCAAACCCTAATCCCTTAACCCTTAACTCTAATCCCTCAACCCTCAACCCTATCCATAAACCCTAAAGCCTCAACCCTCAATGTCAAATCCTAATCTCTCAACCCTTAACTCTAATCCCTCAACCCTAAACCCTATCCCTAAACCCTAAACACTATCCCTATTCCTAAACCCTCAATGGGCTTGATACTATACCTTAAACCCTAATCCCTTATCCCTAAACCTTCCAACCCTATCCCTAATCCTTATACCCTTGACACTCTACTTTAACCCTAATCCCTCGACCCTCAACCCTCGACCCTCGAACCTCAACCCTCAACCCTCAACCCTTAACCCTCAACCCTCAACGTCAAACCCTATTCCCTCAACCCTTAACTCTAATCCGTCGACCCTCAACCCTATCCCTAAACCCTAAACCCTAAAGCCACAACCCTCAACCCTCAATGTCAAATCCTAATCCCTCAACCCTTAACTCTAATCCCTCAACCCTAAACCCTCAACGGACTCGATACTATACCTTAAACGCTCATTCCTTATCCCTAAACTCTCCAACCCTATCCCTAATCCTTATACCCTCGACCCTCAACCCTCAACATCAAACCCTAATTCCTCAACCCTTAACTCTAATCCCTTGACCCTCAACCCTATCCCTAAACTTTAAACCCTAAAGCCTCAACCCTCAACCGTCAACGTCAAATCCTAATCCCTCAACCCTTAACTCTAATCCCTCAACCCTAAACCCTATCCCTATACCCTAAACACTATCCCTATTCCTAAAACCTCAACAGGCTCGATACTATACCTTAAACCCTAATCCCTTATCCCTAAACCCTCCAACCCTATCCCTAATCCTTATACCCTCGACACTCTACTTTAACCCTAATCCCTCAACCCTCAACCCTCAACATCAAACCTAATCCCTCAACCCTTAACTCTAATCCCTCGATCCTCAACCCTATCCCTAAACCTTAAACCCTAAAGCCTCAACCCTGAACCCTCAACGTCAAATCCTAATCCCTCAACCCTTCACTCTAATCCATCAACCCTAAACCCTATCCCTAAACCCTCAACACTATACCTTAAACCCTAATCCCTATCCCTCAACCCTTAACCCTTAAAACTTAAACCCTTATCCCTAAAGCCTCAACCCTCAATCCTTAAACCTTCAACCCTAAACCCTATCCCTAATCCCTCTACCCTTGACACTCTAAACCTAACCTCAACATTAAATGCTAATCCATCAACCCTAAACCCTATCCCTAAACCCTGAACCCTCAACACTATACCTTAAACCCTAATCCATCAACCCTAAAACCTAATCCCTCAACCCTTAACCCTAAACACTATCAATAAACCCTTAACCCTCGACACTATACCTTAAACCCTAATCCCTCAACCCTCAACCCTCAAACCTAATCCCTCATCCCTAAACCCTAAACACTATCCCTATTCCTAAACCCTCAACCCTCAACACTATACCTTAAACCCTAATCCCTTATCCCTAAACCCTAAACCCTATCCCTCAACCCTTAACCCTTAAAACTTAAACCCTAAAACCTATCCATAAACCCTCAACGCTCAACACTATACTTTAAACCCCAATCCCTAAAGCCTCAACTCTTAATCGTTAAACCTTCAACCCTAAACCCTATCCCTAATCCCTCTACCCTCAACACTCTACTTTAACCCTAATCCCTTGACCATCAACCCTATCCCTAAAATCTCAACCCTCAACCCTCAACTCTCAACATTAAACCCTAATCTATCAACCCTAAACCCTAATTTGTAAACCCTAATCCCTCAACCCTAAACCCTATCCCTAAACCCTCAACCTTCAACACTATACCTTAAACCATAATCCATCAACCCTAAACCCTAATCCCTCAACCCTAAACCCTAAACCCAACAAAACTGCTTTGCCTTATGTTAGGTTGTTAAACCAATCATTTTTGACACTCTTCTCTTAAAGATATCTGAGTTGCAAGAATATGTCAGAAAAATGGCTATGACCTTTTTTAATGTTAGTAATGTTATATGGCATGTTTTTATGGCCCATCTGGGGTTCATTATGCCAATAGGTGTACACACTATGAGAAAAGCTTTGCGTATGGTACATCCACAGTGAGTAATTAACAGTTGAAATCAGAAGGATGATCATTATGAGAAAATATTTGCATTGGGGTACATCTATGTTTCTTTTTGTCCACCCCGCACTTAGGGGAGGTATATTGTTATGAAACAGGCAAATAATCTCCCATTGTTTACTGGCTTTATCCACAAGAACTACTAAACTTTTTTCTCTTTGTAATTGTAGAGGACATTCACCTATTTTTGGCAACTCCTGCATTCCCAAACCATTACAAAAAATAAGTTATTTTAACCCAATAAATAGCTAATTGCATTGACTTAATACTCTATTATATTAAAGCTTAGCATTCACACAAATGCAGATGTTCATATTATAGAAGACTACATTATATTAGACTATTAGAGATCCCTCAGAAAAATGTAATATCAAAACTGCTTTGCCTTATGTTAGCTTACAATTAAACCCATTCTTTTTGACACTCTTCTCTTAATAAAGTAAGAGTAATAAGAATAGAAGGTAGAGAATTTGATCTTACTAGTATGCATGGTCTATTTACATTCTGTGACTTCATTTTCATTGAATAAAAAGGTAACTATCTGATTTGAAAGGTGGGGCAGAGTTCACTGTCATGTGCTTTTCTAGATGATAGGGTCCATAATGTCCAGGGTTCTTCATCCCACTCCTACCCACCTAGGCCTTGAAGAAGGAGGCACGTCCATTAAACCAACTCATTCGACAACTTGATGCCTATCAGTTGACTTGAACTGTTATCTGTATCAATGTTGGTATTCATAAGCTGAAGAGCATTGATGTTTTTCACACACCATGTTCTTTGAAATATCTTAAGCTTAAAATATGACTTGGGTATGTACTTGAACACAATGAAATCTCCAATCTCCAGCCCATGATGATTCACAAAATTTTCCCAACCCTGCCTAAATTCTAGTTTATTTATATGGTACCCCTTAATTGTACATCCCACTCTTGCCCACCTGGGCCTTGAAGAAGGAGGCATGCCCATTAAACCAACTCATTCGACAAATTGCTACCCATTGGTTGACTTGAACTGCGTACTTTGTTAGAAGAAGGGCATCTTTTATTTGTATTAATGTTGGTATTCATAAGTTGAAGAGCATTGATATTTTTCACACACCCTGTTCTTTGAAATATATTAACCTTAAAATATGACTTGGATATGTACTTGAACACAATGAAATCTCCAATCTCTAGCCCATGATGATTCACAAAATTTTCCCAACCCTACCTAAATTCCAGTTTATTTATGGTACCCTTTAATTGTACATCCCACTCCTGCCCACCTGGGCCTTGAAGAAGGAGGCACACCCATTAAACCAGTGCTCATTCGACAACTTGTTGCCCATCAGTTGACTTGAATTGCATACTCTGTTAGAAGAAGGGCATCTTTTATCTGTATCAATGTTGGTATTCATAAGTTGAAGAGCATTGATGTTTTTCACACACCTTATTCTTTCAAATATCTTAACCTTAAATTATGACTTGGATATGTACTTGAACACAACAAAATCTCTAATCTCCAGCCCATGATGATTCACAAAATTTTCCCAACCCTTCCTAAATTCTAGTTTATTTATGGTACCCCTTAATTGTACATCCCTAAACCCTAATCCCTTAACCCTAAACCCTAGTCCCTAAACCCTAAACCCTAATCCCTAATTATAATTTATGGTACCCTAATCCCTAAACCCTAATCCCTTATCCCTAAACCATAAACCCTATCCCTAAATCCTCAACCCTCAACACTTAAACCTTAAATCCTAAAACCTATCCCTAAACCCTCAACCCTCAAAACTATACCTTAAACGCTAATCCCTCAACCCTAAACTTTCAACCCTAAACCCTATCCCTAATCCCTCTACCCTCAAAGTGTATGGAGGCCCTAACAAACATAGGTCATGCCCCAAAGCAATTAAATAGATAAACTAGACTAGGTCTTGGATTTTCTTGCTTCCTACTCTTGCCACAATTGACTTCACCAACAACAAGATTTTTAGATGAATTAATATGGAAACTATTACCTATAACCTTAAGGTTACCTATAAAAATGTACCTTGATTGTAGAGTATCATGTGAAGGTACAATTGCTCTTTAATCTCTTTTCCATCTTGGTGTAACATTAACAGACCAACTGCCATTTATAGCATGGAAGCAATTATTAAAGTCTATGCCACATCGAAAACATTTTACCTCCCCATCAATTTGCAATAAACTAACTTACAGAAGAGAAGAATATAATAGAGAATTTGCTACAAGTACTTGATAATACATGATATAATGAGCCACTTTTAAGGGGTGAACCTTGAAAGGTCTCTAATAAGAATAAAATTTGCAATATATTTGTAATAAACTAACCACTATCTCCTATATATACCATATTTATGCCATGGATGCCACCTAGGATAACTTAACTACCTATATAAGAGGATATTAAAGAGTTATGGTAGCCAAAAACTAACTACACATATCCCTATGCACACTATTGGATTAAGGGCATAGCATGCTCCCCTTCACACAAGTGTTGTCCTTGATGTTGATCAAATCTAGATGTTTATATGCAAAATCTTCATCTTCCCATGAGGAATCTTTGGAAAGAAAATTATTCCATTTAATGAGGTACTCTATGATTTTCCTAATCCTCAGCTTCTTTGTGTGTGTCTAGAAAATTAACTCAAACTCCAAGATGGGTCTTCCCTCTACTTCTATCATATGTAGTGCTATCTATGTTAAAATTATGTGTTGATCAACTTGCTACTTCATTTTATTATCTTTGCCTTACTCTCCTTGAGATTAGAGAGTACCTCTTGTTGGTATTGAGCATGTTATTCCATTTCTCTAACCTTTTGGTGTACCTTTGAAGAAGAGGTGAAGGATAGTAGATGGTACCCTAGCACTAATTGAAAGGCCTAATCAAGATCACTTTTGGGAGGTAATCCTTTTGTCCTATCCCTCATAATAGCTTACAAATTTGGTGATGTGGGACTCCTTGATTGTTTTAATTCCAATGATAATAATTTAGCCACACCCCTATCTACTCCCTTGTTAAGCATCTTTTGCATTTGATGCAAGCTTACAATAGATGGATATTTTGAATGCAATCCCCTTAGTTTAATTTGTTTACTATCTAATTGAAAATGCATGAACAACTCCTAGAATTTCATCTCAATTGTTCCTAAGGTGGTGAGCTATTGGACTCCCAAAACAATGTCTAGCCATATGAATAGAAAACATAGGACAATAAAGTTTGTAGTCCCCCATGGTGAGTTTAATAATGTGTTATTTCCCCAAAGAACTAATTGTGCCTCCATCTACAATCAAAACCTAAAATTCTAAGGTTGACTAAATGAAATAGTTCAATTGTGTTGCCTAATTATTGTCGATGACGTTATGAGTACTCTTTGAGTTAATCAATATTGTTACCTTATGTTGTTAAGGAAACTCGATATGTTAAGGGGTTGTGGGGTTCTAATACCTAACAATGCATGGCAAGAGATAGTTGGTTGGATCTCTTCTACGTCTTTTATAAGCACTATTGCCTCTTCTTCATCCTTTTCTTCATCATAAGTGCACTCAATATAAAATAATTTCTTCTCAACACATTTATGTCCTCTTATATTTTTCATCATAGCTAAATCATAACCATTTTCCCCATTTTATTCAATTTGTTGAGGCGTCAATCCTATAGGTTGAAGGAATGATGATGGAGGGGTCCTCACATCTTTATTTCTAGGGAATTTCTCCTTTTTGTTAGCCAAAATATTTTCCTCTACTCTACATGCTAGGACAAAAGGTTTAGCCATAGATGCTAAGATGAATGACTAAACTTGAGCACATCATGTTGGATGTGATCCTTCAAACCACCAAGAAACAAGTCCTTCAAGTTCTTCTCTATATTTGTCTCTACTTGCAAGGATGGGTTTTGGAATTGTTGAATATAAACCTTGATTGATCCTATTTGACATAGTTTATCTAACTGGCTAAAGTAGTTGCTTAACACACTATTATTATAGTGTGACTGTAGCTCCTTTGTAAAACTAACTAGGTGATAGTGAGAGCCTTGTTCTTCCTTTGAGCACATAATCATTAGTATAAGGTAGTTGTTGTCACTTTTTGTCCACTTTGAATTTGATGTACATAAAAAATAATTCCATTTGATTTATCCAAGTTAGTGGATCCTTGCAATCAAACTTGTACATATCCACCTTTGGTAGTGGTTTCTTAGATCCTGTATGAGTGCTAGCATTTGGATCTAGATTAGTTAGCCCAGATGGTCTACCTTGATTTCCTGAAACATCATGCTATTCCTTTATTTAAGTTATCATCTATATAGATCCTTGGAGTTTGAACATAATGTCCGTGATGTAAGCCATTATTTCTTCTTTCATACTAGTGACTTCTCCTTTCATTTGTTTTTGCACCTTTGACAAGATATCCTCCTTCATCATATTGTTTCTTCCCTCATATCTTCCATGGATATGGTATTCATCTCCTCTACTAATGGATCACCTATGTCAGGATTTTTTCAAGGAGTGAATAGATTTCTTCCTTTGTCTCTTGTGAAAGCCTCTGCTACGATACAACAAAATAATTTTGCAATAAATTATACAAACAAATCTAAATAATCTAAAAAATTACTATAACTTACCAATGCCTAGATCTCACTTGTCAAGAAAAATCTCCAAGAAATTCATTGATTTGTAGCCTTGGGAGTCAATTTCATGGAAACCCTAATTTTACAATAATTCTTTTGAGTCTACTCCAAATAACCTCAAATTTGGAGTGTAGCAACTTCACAATGTCTTTGATCAACCCTCTAGAATGTAGAAAAAAAATATTGTTTTACAACCTTGGAAGTGACTTAATTTCACAATAACTCTTTAGAATCTACTCCAAATGACCTCATATATGGATTGTAGTAGCTTCAATATGTTTTTGATCAACTCACTAAAATTTTAAAAAAATCACCAAATTGAGACACATATGTGCTTCATAATTTGACCTCCTAAATTTAAAAAATCACCTTGTTTCTTAACTTCTATATGCCAAGATCATGCTTTGATACCACTTTTAATGAAATAACTTGCACAAGAAAAGAATATAATAGAGAATATAGTGCAAATACTTTGAGAATAATAAGTCACTTTGAGGGGGCAGACCTCTAAAAGTCTCAAAAAAGAACACGATTGCAATATGATGATAATAAACTAACCACTATCTCCTATAAATACCATACTTATGCCATGGATGCCACCCAAGCTGACCTAACTCCCTATATAAAACTATATATTAATGATCATATAACTTAATTAAGAGTTATGATAGTATCAAGCCCACTACACATATAGCTATGCACATTTTTGAGTACGTGGGTCCAACATCAACTTTATCATCACTTTGTGGATCTCCACTATCTCATGGCCATTGAGCTCCTTTCCCATCCCATGCATTGGCGGCATCCAAATGTGCAACTCTGGAGGAAGCTGAATGAAGAGCTTCTGTAAAAAACTGTTTATGTCCTTTTGATTCAGCTTTTTTTTTTTTTGGCGAGAATCTCTTCATTTAACTTAAATGGATTGTAGAAATACATATAATACTATCTGAAAAAAAACTTATTTCTGTATCTGGCGCAGAAAGTAGCATTTAAACGAATAGATAAAAGTTATGGGGATGGTGCTTCCAGGGTTGCCCAATTGTTTTTGGGGTTATCCTTTCAATTCACCCGTCACTGTCTTATCTCTGCGATGTGAGGGTGAAAATAATCGGTGCAAATTGCAGTCCGTAAATGGGTTTTCACAATACAAGACGTCCACATCAAAAAAACACGACGCAACAGTTATTAGACGCTGGAATATTAGTAGTTGTTCGTTGCAGGGATGGAAAGTAAGACATAATCATTAAGTTCATGGAAAAGCTTGTGAATGAGATGCGATTGGACAACTTTTCTGGAATGTAATGGATTCACCTTCTGTATTCTGAAAAAGCTCAATCTGCATTTACAGCTTTCCAAGTTGAGAAGTTAGAAAATGTCTTTGATAGATTTAGTTGATGATTTTTGTTGGTTTATTTTTAATGCTTATTTTGTTTTGGGATGGCATGATCATGTTTACTGTGTCATGATTATGTCTTCTATTTATATGAACTTCTAAAACATGCACATATATAAAGATACCTTTTTTTAGGACCTTGTGATGTTAGGAAGTACTTTGGGAGTATGTTGTAAGAGAGTTGAAATATGGAATTTTCCTAACTCTAAGTGAAACCTTTTTTTCAATGTTCACAAGATTTGAAAACACATAGATACAAAATGCTTAAAGTGTAGTATATGTTGATGAAATGTTATATGATAGTATAGTATTGCTCTTGGTGTGATATGATTTTCAAGCTCTCTAATATATCCAAGATCTTGAAATGAGTTTTAGTATCCTAGGGCTTGTAATTAATATGACATCCTAGGTGTTAAATTCAAATAGTTTGGCATGCAAGACAATAGGCAATGATTTAATTTTGCACAAGTGTCATTTTGGTATAAGTAAAAACTATGCTTAAGTTATAGGGATGTGATCACAACCACAATTCTATTCAAGAGACTAGATAACACTTATGATCTAGTTGAGGATAAGAAAACTAGTATGAATTAAGATGGACCTAGACCACTATAGTGAAAAAGACTAAAAGTTGATAAATTTCCTAGGTTTCGTTAGATTATGTACAAAATAAGTCGAATTAAGTACTAGGATAGTAAAACAAGACTTAAAGTGAAAGTTAAATAAATAAAGAAAAAGGACAAATATACACTTTTCTCCTTGTTTGTAAATCTCAAATGATGGATATTGTAGTAGAAAGAAACATATTATAGAACTTGGGAAACTTTTAAAAGTATAATGAAGAATTTTTAAAATTTTATCATGTAACAATTACAAAGTAAGAGAGCCAACGATCATTAAGACATAAGATGTGACAAGAGAATGGTAACAATGTTCATGAAAGGTCAAAATTGGTTCATGGGACTAAAAAAGTAGAGTGAAAATAAAAAATAGATAGTGTAAGCACAACTCTATCAAGCTTGAGAGAAGAAATTTAAGTAATAAAGAGAGAATATGAAAACAAATCATATCTCATAATTTGTAATGATTATTTTAAAAAATATAAAATTGTAATAAATGATAATACTTAGATATATTATCAAAGAATTAATTATTTGGGTAAAGATTTTGGAATTTGAGAAGTCTCAAAATCAAGAATATATGATAATAGTTTGATATTTTCCTCATGAATAGACTATTCCTCTCTCTCTATACAATGATGAGTTTGGGGATTTGGGTCAAGTTTGTGGTTACAAATGTATCCTTCACTTGTGGACTTATCTAAAAATTAGTGAAATTATACTTTCCTTCTTGTGTAATTAACCTTAGCTTCTTCTATTTTTCTTGATATTTGAGGGTTGGTGGTACTTATAAATGCCTTGATAGGGTTTCCATTGTGACACAAGGGGACATGTTCTCCTAGGTCAACCCACATAAATGTGTGTATAATATTGAGAACAACACTCTTCAACCATATATATGCTCCTAGAATATTTGTGTAGAACTAGATTCCTTTTAATACTCCCACTGAAGTTTATAATGTGAATGATATGCCTTATAATACTTAGAGATATCAAATAATTATGGATGATTACAATGAATCCATTAAATACCTTTAATAGAAAGACATAGCAACATATCATGCAAATTTCTATTTAGTTTGCCCTAGGTGGGAAGGGTATAAGTGGGAGTTGGCTAAAATTTGAATTTAAACTTTTGAATTTGGAAGGGTCAAGTTTGTGACTACAAGGTTAACCTTGCAACAACAAAGTCAACCTTGCAACCACACACTTGACCTAGGACATGAAAGGTGTCAAATAAACATGGGAACCAATTACATGGAAGTGTGTGCCTATAATGGGAATAATAAATATGTTAAAAGGGGAATTATGGAATGCATGTAATGAATAAGTAGGTCGAATAGGGAAAGGGACTTGACTTTGCATAAAATTACACCATTTATTAATATGTAAATGTATCAAGGAACTCTCCTCAAAATTGGCACAAAACTAAATGTTAAATGGCATGGGTATGTAAATTTTACCATTACATTTTGCCCCTACTTTGAGGTGCATTTGAATCCTAAAAATGATCATGCATCTAAAAGTATGCAGAACTCACTTTTAAACTAAATATTTAGACATCATAGGATACAAAAAGGGGGTCCATATAAAGTAATCGACTTTGCTTGAGGTGTTGCCATGCAAATATGACTTTTATCATGTATTTTCCATAAGTACTAATAATTAATCTCTATAAGATCTATATACGTCTAAAAATGACACGAATCATCCTAAATAAATATTCTAAATATTTATTCTATTCTTCTACCAATTAAATAAATATTCTAAATTTATTTAATCAGTTCACTATTCCATAATTAAATAAAATCAATTTATTTAATTAAAATTCCCTAAATTCTTCTAAGTGTCCTACACAATTAAATAATCATAAATTATTTAATTAATCCAAATTCCTTTATCCTAAGTTCTAAATTCAAAAATCCACCTCACCTTTACACCTCACCTTTTCCACCTCACCTTGTCCACCTCATCAGGTTGCACATGTAATTAAATATATTTAATATTTAATTACCTATTTTTCTCTTACCCACATGGCCTATTTCTTCTCAAATTAGAAGTTAGTTAACTAATCAATCAAATCTGTTAACTAATTAGTCATTTGAGTTCACTGGTCAATCTATTCTGTTGACTCCTCAATCAATCTAGTTCACTGGTCAATCAATTCAGTCAATCCCATAATCCACTCTTCTAACTGATCAATCAAGTCTATTAACTGTTCAGTCAATGGAGTTAACTCTCCAATCAATTTTGTCACATCCCCTCTTTCATGATGGAGCTGGGACACTTGTCACATTTCTACTAGTTGCACATTCCTCAACCATCCTCAGCCATTGATCTTCATATCTCCTCTCAACCGTTGATTCCCATTCTTCCAAGTCTATAAATAAAGCTTCATCCCTCCATTCTATTCATCCAAGCTATCTATATTGTTACTCTGCAGAAATATCACCAGTGCGCCTTTGGCACCCTCTTACCATTCACAAGCTTGAGATCACATACTTGCTTTGAAGCTCATCTTCATTGCATATCACCACAGCCATTCACCATCGACTTCCTACAAATAGCTAAAAGAGTGCACTCTCTGAGGGCTCACTTACCAGCAAAAGGACGATTCTGATAGGCAAACAATAGAAGTTTAGAAACAGGAAAGGTTTGCTTTGTGTTATTCATTGCTTCGTTTTATTGAATCTTTCTTGCTTTCTCTATTCTGTTGATGTTTGGGTCTTATATTATTCATTTGATTGATCTACGTTTTACCCTTACATTTTTGGCACCCACCGTGGGGCCCTTGCCCCTTTATCTCACCAAAATTTAAGCTCTTTTGAAGATAGGTTTCATACAGGTCACGCAGAATCATGCACAGATTACTTCGGTGCATTTAAACATTTCTGCAGCACATATATAGACTGTTACGGTGCTTCTATCATTCCTGCGCATCTGTGTATTTTCGCTGCGCTTTTACGCACTGTTACGACGCTTTTGACTCTATTGTGCATATGTTCCTTTTTACAGCGCATATATACACTATTACTGCGCATTTAAAATAATTGCGCATCTGTTCATTTATACTGCACATTTGTTCCTTCGGCGCTTCTTTGTATTCCTGCTATGCTTATGCACACTGTTGTGGTGCATTCATTATTGTTGCACTTCTGTTGATTATTTCTGCGCATCTGATCACTGAAGTAGTGCATTTGTAATAGGCTATGGTTTTAGTACTTTTCTAGGAGAATTTGCTAATGCTAACCTTTTCACAAGTGTTTGCTGGAGTTGTTTTGCAGGATAGGCTCGGGTTTATTTCCATATAGTTGCATTTAAATAGTTCACATTTCACTTTCCAAGGGATAGTAAAACTGATGTGCATTCAAATCCTCACCTAGCTCTAATTAGGAAAGCAGTAACTAGATCATTTGTTTCTTGCATCGCAACACTTTCCAAGTTATTGCTATCTGGAATTAAAACTGAACTCACCATTGATCTTGAGGCTAAAAAGAACCATTGCTATATCGTGAGACCAAAACTTCAAAGTTAACTATCTCGTGCTACGTGGATTTAAAACTGAACTCACCATTGATCTTGAGGTTAAAAAGAACCATTGCTATATCATGAGACCAAAACTTCAAAGTTAACTATCTCGTGCTACGCGGATTTAAAAATTGAACTCACCATTGCTTTCTGGGATTAAAACTCAACCACTGCTATCTTGCTAAAATCACTTCAAAGTTCTGTGCTTGAGTAGATTAGCCCATTTAGTTTTTCACTTTTAACTAGGTTGGATTAATCTGTGTATTCTGTGCTTGGCGAATGACAATAGGTTTATGCTCTCCCCTCTTCTGGGTGATCAGAGTGCCAGACTTGTCATTCTATTTGTTTAACCTTTAGGAGGGGCCTGCCCTTGGATGCACGCTTGTCCAAGTGGGAACGACCCTGAGTGGTAACAGGCTAACGCCAGGCCCTACCAAGCCACTTAAAATAAATTATGCTTGAGGTGAAAACTTCTTGCAACGAGTGCTGTTATGTTACACTGACGGCCAACCTCCCCCAAAACCCTCTCAGGCACAACCCTTTGAGGCTGGGAGACTCCATAACGGAAAGTAGTGCCGCCGCACGTGTAACCACTTGAACGGTTGCCCGAATTAAATACCTCTTGTTTTAGTGGCCCAAATCCCTTATAATCCATTTCTCACCTAAGATTTTTGTGCTTGCTTTTGTTCAGTTAGTCCAAAATAGAGTTGAAAAAACTACAAAAACAATAATAAACTACAAAATATTCTTTGTGCTTGCTGTGTTTTCTTGCTGTTAATTCATACTATTAGATCAGGAAGACCTTTCCTAGCCAAAAAATACCAAAAATAGGAGAAAAATCCAAAAAAATTTGCCAAAACATCAGAGCTGTGCATATATTCATTTCTGCCGCGCATCTGTAGTGACTTACTGCGCTTATATAATGACTTGCTGCGCATATACAACTTTTGTTGCGCATATATGCACTGTTGCTGTGCATATATATTTCACCAGAGTTGCGCATATATTGCGACTTGCGGTGCATTTGTCCATTCCTGCTACGCATTTGTTTCGGCGCATATGCAATAGTGAGCACTTGCCATATTTTTGAGAAGATATTTTCACCTAATCAGAGCACCCATTTCAGCCTAGTTTCACTTTCTGAGATCAGAGTCAACCTTGCAGTCAGTCGTAATCCGTTTCACCCAAGTCTCTCTTTCGTCAATCGTCCCATCACTTTCTGTCCAAATCCCTCTTGTCCCAAAGTCAGTCTATCCCATACCGATTCAACATAGATCCTTCTTCATTTCATTAGTGAATTCACATAAGCCTAGTAGGTCACAATACCTTTGCTAGTAGTCTTGTTGAATGACTAAGCCCTACACAGTAAGACTAGTATCAGCTACCCTTGCTCGTGGCTAGAGTCTTGTGTCAACCGTCTTACTTGAAGTCATTAAGCGAGAAAATCCTTTGTCCAAGTCTTGTCCTAGATATCTCATTCATAACAGTCTCAGTCGGTACCTTGCCAGAATTTCTAGTCCTCGTCCCCTCCATCCTGCGTCACCTTGCATGGTTCTTACTCGATCCCAGTACAACAAGCAAATCGAAATGGCCAACTCATCCAATCACCTTCTCCCACCACGTGATGGGGAAGAAGAGATTTCTCATGAAGAATTAGTGGCGCACATGCAAGATAGAAAATTCCAACGCCTCGTAGAAAAGATGCTCCTTGAAGACCCCCATAAATACTTCCATCATCTTGCTAGCCTCGGGATCAAACTCCCCGCAGACTTTGACATAAGCTTCATCATGGAAAATGTAGATAATGAGCATGAGAGGAGGTGTGATGATCATGAGAGGGGCACGAATGACACAGTCCCACATGCACATGAGAGGGGCACAAATGACATGGTCCCCCATGCAAATGAGAGAGGAAAGCAACCCATAGATCAAAATGCTCCTATGGCGGACGTGAGACAACAAATTGAAAGTCTAAAGCTAGAAATATCCAACCTTAAGACCGGTACAAGTTCCAAGAACTACCCTTTGGAAGATATAACACCATGTACCCCTTTGACAAAAACCTGGTCATGAAACCATTCCCCTTTCAGTTCGGAGTTCCAAAATTTGACAAATATAAAGGGAAGGGGGACCCTAGAGATCATATCAGGGAATTCACGGCAGCATGTTTAGAAGTAGCTCACAACGAGACCTACTTAATGAGACTATTCCCGCGATCTTTAGGTGGTCAAGCTATGGAGTGGTTCTCGCATCTCCCACCAGGAATCAAAACTTTTGATGAACTTGTCAATAAATTTATAACGCACTTCTCTTACAACATAGAACACGAGGTATCTATGCTAGATCTATGCAACACCAAACAAAAGAGTGGTGAATCATTCACCACCTTCCTACAACGATGGAGACAGCTAGCTAGTAAGTGTTCTTACGATATGCCTGAGAAGCAGCTATTGGAAATGTTTGTCCACAACCTAAACACTGATCTTAGCTATCAGATTCAGATACAATGCCCTACATCATTCTCCAAAGTCATTGAAATGGGCCTATTCATTGAAAAAGCTATGATCACTAAAGGAACTCTCAAGCTCTACAAGGACACACCTCCTTCCAATTACACAATGGATAAATCAAAGTTTTGGACCAAGAACAAGAATGTGGTCAATGATGGAGTAGTGGACGCCAAGGTGGCAGCCCCTAAACAACAACCCATATTCACTCTTAAGGGAGAAACAACTAATGGTGCTCTCAACAAACCACCCCCTCGGGAACCTAAATCTTGGTTCAATTCAAATCCAAGGAGAAAATTCACACCGTTGGGTGAGTCTCAAGAGTCTGCCCTCAGGAAGTTGTTGGCTAACAACAAAATTTCTCTACTGCCAACAAGTGATTATGAGCCTATAGTCAAACCTCCCTACTGGAAGGACACAGACTATTGTGAATATCATCGAGGAAGGGGGCACACAACTAACAATTGTATCCTCCTCAAGAATGTCATACAAGATATACTGGATCAGAATCAAGGAGGGACACAACAGCATACCTCCAATGAATCTCATGTGGCCTACTGGGATCCACTTCTGAATCACAACAGGCCGTAATGGCCACAACAGCAACAACGGTCACAACGGCAACAACTACAATGGCAATACCAATAATGATAACAATCACAACCGGCCAAATCAAAACAGCGGGATGAGTAATGCTAACTATGCAAGTGTTCCATTTGAGTACACCATTAACTGCATTTTTGAGCATATTCCGCAGGTCAATGTCATCTCCCCCAACCAACAACCAGGACCTAACAGAACTGGTTGTAGTATAATTACCCGCAGTGGTAAAGTCACGATCAATACCACCCCTCCAAGGTCATCCCCATCTTCGTCCAACTCCTATCAGTACAATGTCATCGACCAGTTACAGAAAACTCCAGCTCACATTTCTATCTTAGAGCTATTGCGTCTATCTCCTTCTCATAAGGAGATTCTTGAGAAAGCCTTAGTGGAAACCACTGTCCCCACTAACCTGGCCCAAGAGAAGTTTCAGACCATGGTAGGCAATCTGACATCCTCCACTTCCATATCATTTACTGAGCAAGATGACCTTTCTGTATCTCAACCCCACAACACCCCTCTACACATTATCGGATTCGTACACAAGCACCGCATCAAGAGGGTTCTCATTGATGGGGGTGCCGGTTTAAATATTTGCACATTGAAGCTAGTCCTTGCACTGGGGTTCTCTGAACAGGCAGTTGATCCAAGAAGGAAAATTACCATCAAAGCCTATGATGAGGAAGAAAGAACCACAAAAGGCACGGTTGTCCTACCCATTCAAGTAGGATCGGTAATCAAAGATGTGGTGTGCCAAGTCCTCGATCGGGAGCTTGCTTATAATATCCTACTAGGGAGACCATGGATCCACGCCATGAAGGCTGTCCCCTCAACCTATCATCAATGCATTAAGTTCCTGCACAATGGCAAGCAAGTCACCATTCAAGGTGACCCCGACCCCTACCAACACTGCAATTCTTTCCAAGCAAAACCCGAATGTGTCATACCGAACAATAGAGCCTACATTTCCCCTACCCCACAATAGGACCATACCGCTGAAGCTTCCTCCTCACGACCCAAACCACTGAAAATTACCATAAAAGAAAGTGGCATGGGGGAGTACTCCATTGAGCACAGCCTCAACCTTACCAAAATGCCTTTGTCTCCTCGCTCTTTCGGCCAACCCAAGCATCAACCCAGGCATTTTCCAAAGCCATCTGCTCCTCCTATAACTCCCACAAATCCCTTTGTAAAATGGGGGACCTTATCTGATGAAACAGAGGAGGGAGATCTCCTGCAATGGCTTTATGCTGAAGAAGAAAACACACCCCAAGAGCTGCCTAGACTCCCTGCAGAACTCTATGGATGGGGTGAAACTATCTTGCACAGGATGGGGTATGAAGGACAAGGCCCCATAGGCCTCAGAAAAGAAGGAATCGTTGAACCTATACAACCTTCTTCATCCTCTTCAGCTAGAAACACAACTGGCCTAGGATACAAAGGCAAGGGGAAAGCCAAGGAAAATGCTTGCCTTGTGGAAACAATCCAACCACTCCAAGTGGACAGCGACACAGATTTAGATGATTCAAAAGAGTATGAGTGGGATGAGCTAACAGAGCACTCCTACGATGAAAAAGAGGTTGGCACCATCCAAACTCTTAGCCCCTACCATGAGGGACAAACCCAACGGGATAGACCACTAGAGTCTGATTTGCCAATCCCTGAGATTATGGCTTTCGAGGAAAGTTTAAATTCTATTGCAATAAACAATTTGGAAGCAAGTACCACCCAGAACACTACCCCCACCAATGCTCCTAACATTTCCATTCACACCATCAATGAATCAGGCCTATCATTTGACTCCCTTCCACTCTTGCACCCTGAACTTATTGACTGGGATCTGCAAGGAACTCCCCAACTAGATATGTTCCAAAACAACAATGCTTACATCGATTATATGGAACTTAGGGACCACTTACCAAAGGGAGATCATAAGGCTGGTTTTGCTATCGAACTAAATACTGTGGCTTACTTCGGGGAGGGTGCCAAGCCTTCCAGTTGTAAAAATATCAAGATCAAAAATGGATCTAATAGTGAAAACTGCCTTGCGGCAGTGTCAGATCATAAAACAGTAAAAAGAAAGGATGCATCCGAAGGTGAAAACCCAACTGTGGCACCTGATGATGGAATGCTTGACACTCTCCCTAGTGATATGTATCAGGAAAGATCACAGATTGTTGTGGAACCAACAGAGCCCGTGAATATTGGAACAGAAGAGCAGCCCAAGATTATCCACTTTGCCAAATCTCTCACACCGCCGGAGAAAACCAGGTTTGTACCGTTCTTTAAGAAGAAGAGAGGCAGCTTTGCTTGGTCGTATGCAGACATGCCAGGTCTAGACCCAAACTTGATTCTACATCACCTGCCATTGGACCCAGGGGTGAAACCAGTAAAGCAGAAGCTGAGAAAGATGCATCCTCACATAGCCCTTTTGGTCAAAGAAGAACTCAAGAAATTGCTAGATGTGGGGTTCATTAGAGCCATAGACTACCCAGAGTGGATATCTAATATTGTGCCAGTGTCTAAACCAGATGGCCAAGTTCGACTATGCAATGATTTTTGAGACTTAAACAAAGCATGCCGCAAGGATGACTTTCCATTGCCAAACATCGATATCATAGTCGACCTCACTGCAGAGCATACAATGCTATCACTCATGGACAGGTTCTCAGGGTATAATCAAATCAAAATAGAACCAAAGGATCAACACAAAACAACTTTTACTTGCCCATGGGGTACATTTTGCTGGAATGTCATGCCTTTTGCACTGAAAAACGCAGGTGCTACATATCAGTGGGCCATGACAACTATATTCCATGACATGATGCATGTAACTATGGAGGACTATGTTGATGATATCTTAGCTAAATCTCTCACAAGGGACTCACACTTGGATGTCCTAGAAAAAGTCTTTCAGAGATTAGACCAATTCCACGTCAAATTGAACCCAAAGAAATGTGTGTTTGGAGTAACTTCAGGCAAGCTGCTAGGCTTCATCGTGTCAGCAAATGGAATAGAGGTAGACCCAGTTAAGGTCAAAGCTATAATGGACATGCCACCACCCAAGACTCTAACTCAGTTGAGATCCTTACAGGGAAAGCTACAGGCCATCCGTAGATTCATATCACAGCTGGTAGACACGTGCCAACCTTTCAACCATCTCCTACATAAGAACATTCCATTTAGGTGGGATGAAAGGTGTGACGAAGCATTCTACAAGCTAAAGGAGTACCTTATGAACCCACCCATTCTCATGCCTCTGACCCAAGGAAAGCCTCTCATTCTCTACATATTGGCTACACCTACTGCTTTGGGAGCTCTTCTAGTGCAGCAAGACTACGAGAATAAGGAAAGAGCTGTGTAATACATCAGTCGAACCTTAGTGGGCTATGAGTTGCAATACTCACAAGTAGAAAGATCATGTCTCGCGGTAGTTTTTGCTTCACAAAAACTCTGGCATTACATGCTTGCACACCCGGTTAAGCTCATTGCAAAAATAGACCCATTGAAGTATCTTCTTAGCAAAGCTGCTCTCACAGGTCACCTGGCAAAGTGGGTAATGGTTCTCAGTGAGTATGACATCGAATATGTGGACAAAAAAGCCATCAAGGGTCAAATCATAGCTGACCAACTAGCTGATGCACCGTTACAAGACAACAAGCCCATGCAGTTTGAGTTTCCTGATGAGTCCTTATTCACCATATCAACATCTTCTTGGAAACTCTACTTCGACGGGTCTTACACAAACCATGGATCGGGGGCAGGTATCCTATTTATAACTCCTCAAGGTGACACAATTCCAAAGTCTTACCATTTGTTATTTCCATGCACCAATAACATAGCGGAGTATGAAGCCTTGGTAATTGGTCTTAAGATGGCAACTGACTAGAAAATTAGAGAACTACATGTCTACGGTGATTCTCAGCTTATCATCAATCAAGTCAATGATGAGTATCAAACTAAAGATGAAAAGCTCATCCCCTACAAAAGAATGGTTGACAACTTCAAAGAGCACTTTGGGACCATCTCCTTTGAGCAAATACCCAGAATCGAGAACAAAGCAGCAGATGCAATGGCTACCATAGCCTCTCTTCTAGAAATACCTGAACATGAGTCATGGTATGAGTTCCTAGTGGAAACTATACGGCAACCAGCTTATGATCTCCTTGAGATCCATTCCATATGCCTCCTAGTTGGATCTGATTCACCTTGGTACGGTAAAACTTACACTTACCTCAAGGACAACATTCTCCCACCTGACCTCTCTTCCAACCAAAAGCAAACTTTCATACGACAAACCTCTCGTTACACCATCATCACCGATACCCTTTACCGACGTGGTCTGGATGGTACTTTGCTCCGTTGTTTAGAGCAAGAAGAATCCATAACTGCCTTGCGAGACGTACATGAAGGGATCTGTGGAACACACTCCAGCGGGCCCTCCTTAGCCAAGAAACTCATGCGTCTAGGTTATTACTAGCCAAACATGGAAATGGATTCATATCAGTTCGTCAAAAAGTGCAAACAGTGCCAAATACACGAGAACCTGATCCATGCACCTACTCAAGAGTTGAGACCTTTAACGACACCCTGGCCCTTTTGCCAGTGGGGACTTGACCTTATGGGAAAGATTCATCCACCCTCTTCCAATGGCCACAAATTCATCATAACTGCCACTGAGTACTTCACAAAGTGGATTGAAGCCGTTCCCCTAACCACCATCACAGGAAAGCAAATTTCCTCTTTCATTTTGAATTACATTATCTACAGATATGGCATTCCTTCATCCATCATAATGGATAATGGAAGACCATTCAAAAATCAGGATGTCCAGGAACTCTGTGAGCATTTCAAAATCCAACATCGTTTCTCCACTCCATACTACCCCCAAGGTAACGGCCAAGCTGAGGCATCAAATAAAACCATTCTGAAAATCCTAAAGAAGACTGTCAATGATGCTGGTCGTGATTGGCATGTCCAACTCAATCCCACTTTGTGGGCCTACAGAACCAGTATACGCACTCCCATAGGTGCTACACCCTACGCCCTTGTCTATGGTTCAGAAGCCATCCTCCCCATTGAGGTCGAACTACCATCCCTCAGGGTGTTGTTGAAAGGTCTCATATCAGACGAAGAATACAAAGTCTCTAGGTTACAAGAACTAGAACTGCTAGAAGAACGGTGCCAGAAAGCCTTTGATCATCTCAAAGCATATCAACAGATGATGTCAAGAAGCTATAACCACAAGGTTCACCCGAGATGCTTTAAGGTGGGAGACCTAGTTCTTAAAGAGAATCCTCGCAATCAACAAGACAGAGACAAGAAAGGCAAGTTCGAGCCTAACTGGCTTGGGCCCTATGTGATTGTAGCTGCTTACGGATTAGGGGCATATCAGTTGGCCACATCAGAGGGTGAGTTGTTTGAGGATCCAATCAACAGCATGCACCTTCGCCGGTTCTATACCTAGGAGAACCCCAATGCAAGGGGGCACAGTAAAATCAAAAAATCAAAAAAGTTGAAGCGAGAAAATACAAAAAAAATAGAAAAAATTGAAATCATACCAAAAAAATCATCCTTTGGTGAAAACCTGGCAAACAGGTGCCTTGGATAGATATCATGATGAAAACCTGGCAAACAGGCATCATGTTTACTTTCTAGCTTCCCGTACAAATAAAAGCAAGTGATGAAAACCTGGTAAACAGGCGTTACTTGTGATAAACCGCCTTCTCCATATTTGAGAATCCAATTGCCTTGAGTCATTTCTTCCTTTGCTCATTTCCCATTCGACCCATATCTGTCCCACAATAAACACTTGACTATTACCTATCATGGCTTGATACTCACCTTGTGGCCTTGTCAACCAAGGTTTTGTCCCATACCATCTCCTTCATGTGAGCCTAGTATAGTGTTTCTCGTCGGTGTCCATGGTCCAAGTCCGTGAACTACATTGCCTCTGCACCGTCACGTAGGCAAGGCCATTATTCTAATGCGCCCGTGAGGCTTCCACTTCTCCCCTAGTCCCATTCGTCCCCTTTCTTGTCTTCATTCTTGTCATATTTCTTCTAGTCCACCCATGATCCATTAGGGTTTACCCCGAACTACGTTGCCTCTGCGTCGTCACGTAGGCAAGGCCATTTAGCAATGGGCCCCCGAGGCACTAGGTCAGTCCCTTAAGGTCAGTCTCCCCAATAAGGATTGTACAATCTTCTCACCAAACAAGCAAATGCAAGCAGAACTCGCGCCTCAAGCAGAACTCTTGACTATGAGCATCTTAACCTATCTCAAGCAAAGCAAATACCCAAGGTCTTCTAACTGATCCTATCTAAACTATGGCAAGAAAAACACATCTAAATGCAAGAATGTTTTGTGTATTGGAACCAGGGTTAAGTTATAGAGTCTTGATTTTTGTTATCATGTCTTTCTATGCTACTCAAGGATGCCAAAAGCTAGAGATGCTATGATGGGGGCACGATTACTTTCTTTGATTGCTGTTTGTGGATTAATCTTTAGTAATGTGAAGCCTTGTCTAAGGACATGATCAACAAAAGATCATCGAGGACATCAAAGGTATAACATGAACGGGGGCAATCCTTGTTTGTTGAAACGCAAGAAGTACTCAGGTCATCTAGATTCAATTTTGACTAGATGCTTGTATTAACTTGCTAAATCAAAATCCATGTAAGTGGTACTCAGGTCATCTCGGTTCAATTATACCTCGATGCTTGTATTCACTTACAACATTTCAGAAAATGTACCAAAAACACAACGCCCAATGATGAAATAAAGCACTCCAATAGCAAAGCATCCATCCTATATCCATTTATACATCCATACCATACCCCATGCAATAAAGATCTGACAATGCAGAGTATCAATATAAATAAAAGCTTGTGAGTCCTTCTATCGCGTCTTTCTTCTATCAATTAGATTTCTATCTATCATCATATCTTTCATCCTTGTCTAGTCAGTCTGAGCAATGATCCAAATGCAAGGTCCATCCTTAATCCATACCAATCAAGTCAATTCAATCTTGCACAAATGATCCAATCACAATCAGTGGTCTTGATCCTTGTCTGGTCGTAAACCAACTCGATCAGTTAATCAATCAATTGTCTTATACAGGATGTTGCATTGTCGAAATCAGACCAACACACGCATCTTACACGACATGCATCATTTCTTGAAACCAGACACTATCCTTCATGTTGCTCTAGGGATCCATCGTTCCCCACCATGACAACACGCCTGTCATGTTGGTCTAGGGATATATCATTCCCCACCATGACAACACTGTTGTATATCATTATCAGTATATCATTGGTTTACTGCTTGACAGGGGCAATACCTTGTTTGTTCTTGTGTCATTTGTGCATACTTGCTTGCTTGCTTGTGTGTGTCATCATTCCATCTTGCATCGCGTATCATTCGGCTCTTTCTTCACCCATTTTCTTCAAACTTAACCTTCTTCATCGTGAGATTGTCCATCTCACGCCTTCTGCCTTCTTCTCGTCCAATCTCCCAAGGGGGCATCCTATCATTAAACTTGTACCAGGGGCAAACTGGGGCATGTATCACTAGCGGACTATCGACTTCTTTGAAGCAATGCTGTAAACTACATTGCATCAAAGAGGGGCAAAATGTATACGTCTAAAAATGACACGAATCATCCTAAATAAATATTCTAAATATTTATTCTATTCTTCTACCAATTAAATAAATATTCTAAATTTATTTAATCGGTTCACTATTCCATAATTAAATAAAATCAATTTATTTAATTAAAATTCCCTAAATTCTTCTAAGTGTCCTACACAATTAAATAATCATAAATTATTTAATTAATCCAAATTCCTCTATCCTAAGTTCTAAATTCAAAAATCCACCTCACCTTTACACCTCACCTTTTCCACCTCACCTTGTCCACCTCATCAGGTTGCACATGTAATTAAATATATTTAATATTTAATTACCTATTTTTCTCTCACCCACATGGCCTATTTCTTCTCAAATCAGAAGTTAGTTAACTAATCAATCAAATCTGTTAACTAATTAGTCATTTGAGTTCACTGGTCAATCTATTCATTTAACTCCTCAATCAACCCAGTTCACTGGTCAATCAATTCAGTCAATCCCATAATCCACTCTTCTAACTGATCAATCAAGTCTGTTAACTGTTCAGTCAATGGAGTTAACTCTCCAATCAATTTTGTCACATCCTCTCTTTCATGATGGTGCTGGGACACTTGTCACATTTCTACTAGTTGCACATTCCTCAACCATCCTCAGCCGTTGATCTTCATATCTCCTCTCAACCGTTGATTCCCATTCTTCCAAGTCTATAAATGAAGCTTCATCCCTCCATTCTATTCATCCAAGCTATCTATATTGTTACTTTATAGAAATATCACCAGTGCGCCTTTGGCACCCTCTTACCATTCACAAGCTTGAGATCACATACTTGCTTTGAAGCTCATCTTCATTGCATATCACCACAGCCATTCACCATCGACTTCCTACAAACAGCTAAAAGAGTGCACTCTCTGAGGGCTCACTTACTAGCAAAAGGACGATTCTGATAGGCGAACAACAGAAGTTTCGAAACGGGAAAGGTTTGCTTTGTGTTATTCATTGCTTCATTTTATTGAATCTTTCTTGCTTTCTCTATTCTGTTGATGTTTGGGTCTTATATTATTCATTTGATTGATCTACATTTTACCCTTACAAGATCCAATAATTATCTACAAAACTAAACATGAGAATGTAAGTGATATGATATTCCCCTACAATTGGTTGCATCCATATAATGCAAGGAATAGTAAGAAAGGGGGAAACAATACATGAAAAGTAAATGTAAGATAGACATGTAAGAATGTAAACATATATAACAATGACAATAAAGAATGTGTCATCTAAAAATTATGTAAATGTCTCAAATGATGAGCATGGTATGCACAAAGGTTGGAGATGGTATTGAGGAATGATAATGTTAGCCTCAACATTGGCAAAGAATGGTGATGTGGCACTGATGAAGGGGGTAAATCATAAAACACACAATAATAGAAATGGCACACAGAAAATAGAATATTTCTTTATTGATTTGGACAACTTATTACATTATAATAGCTCAATTACAATAAGAGGAATCAATCCTCCATAGGCTGCAACACACTACAACTACACATCACCAAGCTCTGGAATCTTTTGCCTTCTATAACCCCCAAATCAGCTAGGGTTTTTGTTTTCCCCTATTCTTGACTCTACAGTTTCCCCACTTAACTCTACTACTACCTAGGGTTCCCAAAATAGTCATAAATAGCACTTTTTGGTGGCCTCCAGCTAACTTTCAAAATTTACAACTCCCTCCAAAAGTAGGTTGACTTCTGGGAAGCATAACTTTTGATCAAGGTGTCCGATTGACGAACTGTTTTAAGCGCCAAAAAGCTTGCGATGTGAACTATCACACCAAAAATCATAAATGGATTTTTCTCAAATTTTTAGGACATTATGGGATGTTCTAGTGCCTCATATCTCATTTCAAAAAAATTCAGGGGCTTTTCAGAAAATAAAAACTTTAATATCTTTCAGCTCACAAATGATCTTTGCCTAATTCCTTTGCCAAAGGTCTTATATTTTAGTTATGAAGCTTTCAGTAAGTTTTTTCTTCAATCCATGCCCAAATGTAAACTTTCCTAAAATGGCAGTTAAACTTTCCAAAACTGGCAGGTTGCTATTTTTAGTAGTTTAGAAAAAAACTGAAAGTCCTACATCATTATTTAAGAGATTATGGAACCAGAAACACTGATTATGGAAAGAAATGAAAGCAACTGCAATGATTTTGAATCAAATTCTTTTTGGGTGACGCAAGATTGCTCTTACACCACTGGATGCTCCTGCATCAGACACCCAGGGTAATTTGAGAAGTGACCTTGTCACATCTCAGGTGTTTGTTTGAGGAAAACCCAAACAGTCAACCTCTACCTTAGACAACCAAGAATAATGTTCAACAGGCTTTCCTTTCCATTTCACCAGATATTCTTCATATTGCCTATTTCAAGTACTTCTTCCCACATGGCTATCTAAGAGCTCTTCTATCTCCTCCATTGAAGTAGATGCCAGAATATTCCACTATTCTTTTGTTGGTCCATCCTCTGTTCCACCTTCATGATATTCTGATAAATTAGCAATGTTGAAAATAGGGGAAATATTGATCCCACTCGGCAACTCTACCTCATATGCATTTCTTGAATCATGCTTCTTCAGGATTCTGCACAATCTAAATTTTTTCATTTTCAACTTATTATAAGTTCCAATTGGGAACCTTTCTGATGCAGCACAACTCAAACCCTCAAATGCCAAATATGTAACAAACATAAATCTGCAACATTACAAAAAAAGACAAACTTATTACATTTGGCCTTCCATGGCTTCTCGTACAAGAATATCTCTCTTTTCTTATGCTCTCATCTTTTCATTTATTTTTCCATGCTTCTCATCCACATATTTCTTATTCTTAAAACCCCTTTTTTCCTTCCTCCAAAAATCTGCAAGAAATCCCACTTCAAAATTTGCCAAAAATCCTTTTTATAATGACTCCACAACCACCATTTTCTCTCTCCTCCAACTCCCACAACCAAATTGGGAGAATCTTTTATTTTTTAAATCATGGAAAAATAATATTAATTGCTCAATAAAATCCACTCCCACAATTTGCTAAAAATAAGTGACAACTCAAATTCCCACTCCTAGAAAATAGCTCCAAACTTGGAAAAAGACAAAAGCCACATATCTTGGGCATCCAAATTAGCCATGCTATAGTTGAGGGAATTTAATAAGTTGTCTCCACTTACAACTCCCTAAAAATCCACTCCTAAGATTACCTTTTGATTTTCCACTTCAAATTGCCTTTATTAATTTTACACTCCAAAATTGTCTCCTAAACTATCTCCCACTCCTAGATTTTTGCAACATTATTATTTTTGCAATATTGTAATAAGGCAAATTTATTTAATATACTATTTAGGCCTAATATTCCATTTATTTTCCAACTTCCAAATTACCAAACTATAGGAAATTAAAATATTTTCTTTTTTTGGTTGATGAGGATTGCCATTGACCGTGGATGCTCCTGCATCATTCTCCTCTAGTTGAAAAGAATGCAGCTCCTGCAAGTGAGTGTCTTCAAACTGCTGCCACTTGACTAGATCCAACCTTTGCACTTCATTCTTCTCTTTTTCCTCTTTTTCCAGCATCTTTCTGGAACAAGCTTCACTCTCCTCGAACAAATCTGCACTTCATTCTTCTCTCCTCTCGTAGATTTGCACCCACCAAATATTATCTTCTCTGCCAAATTATTTCCCCTCTCCTTTCCTTCTTCATGGGATCCAACCCACCACTAACCAACCACCTCCACCAAATATCTCCTGTAGCTTCCTCTACAACCTCTACTTGCAAGTGTACATCTGTATACCACTCTGCATCTACACAATCCTTTTTCTTTTCTAACTCTTTACTCATTTCAAAATGCAAATCCTTTGCAAATTCAACATTATAAAAATTAGATTTTACCTCGATGGCTTCTTTTGTCACAACATCTTCTTCTTCACTACTGAATACTACTACTTTTGTTGTTGCTCTGAACAACTTTTCTACCTCCATGATCTCTTCCTCAAGAAACTCTTGGTCTTCATC
Source organism: Cunninghamia lanceolata (assembly GCA_027924645.1). Lineage (NCBI taxonomy): Eukaryota > Viridiplantae > Streptophyta > Pinopsida > Cupressales > Cupressaceae > Cunninghamia > Cunninghamia lanceolata. The sequence continues at coordinate 4,559,606 of BSBN01001583.1, forward strand.
AGGTTCCTCATCGAACACTTGGTCCTCATACACATCCTCAACTGTTGCAAAGTTAATCACAACTACTCCTATACTCTGTACAATCTCGTCAATGCTCATTTGTAGAACCCTTCTATCTTCAGCCAATGCTACAAAAAATTTCTTTGCTTCACTTTTAGCCCCTTCTTCCATGCTTTCATACAAGCATACTCCTGTCACTTCTATGTGGGTAAGTGCAAGAAGATGGGGGGCCAAAAAGGGGTCTTAAGTGGCCACTTTTTTTCTGAAATCAGGAAATACTGGCCTTGGATGAGAAATTGAGCATAGTTACACTCAAAATTTAGAGATGCAACCAAAACAATGTTCGTAGTGCTCCGAGTCTACTTTCTAAACTACTATTTTGTTTTGAAAATGGCATAGATTAAGGGGTTCAAAAGAGGGAGCCACAGAAATTGGTGTTGTTTTTGTCAAAAAAACATAACATAGCATGTTTTGTGGCTCCCTCAAAAGGTCAACTTTTTTTTGGTATTTTAAAAATCGCTTTAGTGAGAAACTAGCTAATAGCATGTAGTTTATGCCTGATTTTTCTGATAATTTTTTTATGAATATTTGATTTTTTACTAATTTTTAAAGTGGACACATCCTAAAAAATAGAATTTTGGCCGTGCTACCCCTATAAATTTTGAAAACTAATTGAAAATCATTTTTTTATTTTTTTAATATTTGTAGAATGGAGTCTAGTTTCTAAATATGTAATTTTTTTGAAATTTGAATGAATAGTTATTTTACAATGAAAAAAAGACCAAACAGTGGTTTTTGCATAAAAACGGACACACAAACAAAAGAAATTAAAGATGAAAGGCTTAACATTGTTAAAATGTGAAAAAAATCACATCGTCAAATAGCTAAGAGAAAGTCTAACATTACCCATGTGTTCGATTTGTTCAACCTTAAAAAACGTGCAAATCTGAGGGTTAACACGAACAAAATTATGTGAAATTTTGAAGAATATAGAAAAACACGTCTGTGACTATTCATAAGGCACTCCAAGCCTTTGGGTTGGAAATCCAAAGCAAATCCCAAGCCCAAGGCTTGGGATTCCCAAAGCAAGAAATAACGCAAGTGCGTTATAACACGCTCACGTTATAATGTGCTCGCGTTATGTTTTGCCTTGCATTTTTCTTTCCTGCAAGTCTATCTTTTGCCATGTATGACATAACGCGAGCGCGTTATAATGCGCTCGCGTTATGTCCCACTCAAATTTTTTTACGTTCAAGGCTATTAATCATGAGGGTTAAGGCATAAGGGATAGAGTTGGAAGGTTTACGGATAAGGGATTAGCGTTTAAGGTATAGTATCGATCCCGTTGAGGGTCTAGGAATAGGGATAGCGTTTAAGGTTTACGGATGAGGGATGACAGATTATGGTTGAGGGTCGAGGGATCAAAGTTAAGGGTTGAGGGATTAGGGTTTGACATTAAGGGTTGAGGGTTGAGGTTCAAGGGTCAAGGGTTTAGGGATAGGGTTTAGGGTTGAGGGATTAGGGTTAAAGTAGAGTGTGGAGGGTGTAAGGATTAGGGATAGGGTTGGAGGGTTTAGGGATAAGGGATTAGGGTTTAAGGTATAGTATCAAGTCTGTTGAGAGTTTAGGAATAGGGATAGCATTTAGGGATTAGGGATGAGGGATTATAGTTGAGGGATGATGGATTAGGGTTGAGGGTTGAGGGATTAGGGTTTAGGGATAAGGTTTAGGGTTGAGGGTTGAGGGATTAGGGTTTAAGGTATAGTGTTGAGGGTTGAGGGTTGAGGGTTTAGGATTAGGGTTTAGGGTTGACGGATTAGCATTTAATGTCGAGGTTAGGGTTAGAGTGTTGAGGGTAGAGGGATTAGGGATAGGGTTTAGGGTTGAAGGTTTAAGGATTGAGGGTTGAGGCTTTAGGGATGAGGGTTTAAGGCTTAAGATATAGTGTCAAGTGTTGAGGATGTAGGGATAGGGTTTAAGTTTTAAGGGTTAAGGGTTGAGGGATATGGATTAGGGTTTAAGGTATAGTGTTGAGGGTCGAGGGATCAGAGTTAAGGGTTGAGGGATTAGGGTTTGACGTTGAGGGTTGAGGGTTGAGGTTCGAGGGTCAAGGGTTTAGGGATAGGGTTGAGGGTCGAGGAATTAGGGTTAAAGTAGAGTGTCGAGGGTATAAGGATTAGGGATAGGGTTGGAGGGTTTAGGGATAAGGGATTAGGGTTTAAGGTATAGTATCGATTCTGTTGAGGGTGTAGGAATAGGGATAGCATTTAGGGTTTAGGGATGAAGGATTAGAGTTGGGGGATGACAGATTAGAGTTAAGGGTTGAGGGTTTAGGGTTAGGGTTGAGAGATGAGGGATTAGAGTTAAGGGTTGAGGGAATAGGGTTTGACGTCAAGGGTTGAGGGTTGAGGTTCGAGGGTCAAGGTGGTGCAGGAGCACCTACCTGACAGCTGGTCTGGATAAGGCAGTTAGTTGTTTTAGGTCTTGTTTATGTTTCCAAGAAGGTCTGTTAAGACCAAATGCATGTAATAAGGTCATGCTGATCATGATAAGATCATGCTGACCAGGCTTTGCTATTTTTAGTTAGTTTGTTATGACAGTTGTCATGATGCGTGTTCGGTGGGATCTCCCAGCCGCTTGGAGAGAGTTCCCAGCCGCTTGGAGTCGGGTCAGTAGTACTCGAAGGCAAATCTATTTAAAGCATGAGATCGGTTGATATTAGACATACAGACAGATATCATCGATCAGACTTTGCGAGAGTGAGACAGAGAGAGAGAAACTGATCATTGTATTTGCATCTTTTGAAATCAAATAAAGCATTCCTGTTTGTGTTCATCCTCTGTTGCATTCCATTGCTTGATCGATTTGCTGGTTTGGTGGCTGTATGGATTTACTGATCCATTCCACCGGTTGATTCATCTGATCGGTGGAATGGTCATGTATAGTAGGTTAGGTTGTAGGTTGTTTTCTGTTTGCATGCAGGTGTGCAGGATTACAGTTGAAAGATGTTGAAGACCCTAGCATGGGTATGTGCTAGGTCAAGCTGATAAGATAGAGTGTGGAAGATCACCCTGAGAGTGGATCGGGTCATCCCTGGAGGATCGGCGAAGTGAAATTTTGCTAAGGCTGAAAGTTCGTCAAAGCGGCATCATCAGGATATCTTGGTGAATATCCTGCAGTCAGTTCAGACATCGTCATCCGGATAAGTGGAGGAGAGCATGATGCTTTCGAGTGCATGAAGTGCAAGTGCGTCGGGGTGATCATCATCAGGAGTTGCCGAGGAGTGTATCGGCATCAGGTTGAAGATCGGGTTGATCGCGGGCCGAAAAAGCTAAGTTTGGCCAACAGCAGGATATGACGTCATCATCATCATGATATACGTCATCAGGATATTTCGGAGCAGCAGGATATTGAGGAGCTGCGGGTGACGTCATCGTCATCAGGATCTACGTCATCAGGATATCGGGTGACGCAAGCATCGAGGCTACGGTGCGAGGAGTTAAGGTTTGTCATCATCAAGATAAATGGAAGGAACCGGATGTTCTTTATCCTGTTGATTATCATGATGTTGAATATCATGATGCTGAAGCTTGTGTCGTCGGCTATCGGAGCATCGAAAGGAAGGTGCTGAAGTGGTCGTCATCAGGATATTTGGAGCAACCGGATATTTGATATCCTGCTGACGAAGGTGGTGTCGAATATCATGATGTTGAAGGTAGTGAAGATGGAGGTTGTCGCTGAAGTGAATAGTGGACGTCAGGAGGATGTTCGCGCTGGTCGAACATGATGATGCTGCCGAATATGATGAGGCTGCCGATAATCGAGTAAGGTGATGCTGTTGATAGGCGAAAGTGCGAAGGCTTGTCTGCAGGAGGATATCGGTCGGCAGGTCAAATATGATGATGATGAGGATGAATATGATGATGATGATGGGCTGCAGACATCCATGCTGTATGCGAAGGTTATAGTGTGGATGCCTCTGCATCATAGTGGTATCAGAGCTCAGCAAAAGGTCTGGGCTGTTGTGTGTTGATTCTGTCACCGAAAGGGCAGAGGTAGAGTTGATTGTGTGTTGTGTGTTGATTGAGAGGTTGACAAAATGCCTCCGAAAGGTAGTGGGACTGCAAGGGAATTGCAGGAGATGAAGGAGAAAGATGCCAGAGAGTTGAGGAAGATGAAGGAGCTTGCTGAAGCACTTCAAGCCAGGCTTACAGCCCTGGAAAAGAACAAAAAGAGGGAAGTGGTAGACAGTGAATCTGAAGAAGATGAAGATACTGTTGAAGAGTATGAAGAGGTAGCTGAAGATCTGGATGTTGAAGACCAGAAATTTGCAAAACTGTTAAAGGCAGTGCAGGGTGATAAACCTAAGGTAAAGGTTGATGTTACCAAGTATACTGGAAGCTTGAATGAAGATGAGTTGCTGGATTGGATTGCTGCACTTGATAATCACTTTGAATGTGAAGATGTTGCCGAGGATCAGAAGGTAAAGATTGCAAAGACCAAGTTAGGAGGTCATGCTTTGGTATGGTGGGATTATGTACAGTCTGAGAGAAGGAAACAAGGGAAGTCAAAGATCACTTCATGGGATAAGATGGTAGCAAGGATCAAAGGTAAATTCTTGCCAAGGGATTATGAAATCCAGATGTTTAAGAAGCTGCAATTTTTAAAGCAGAAAGAAAGGGATGTGAAGGCATATACTGAGGAGTTTTATAAGTTGAGTATGAGATCTGGTCATCATGAGAATGAGGTAGAAAAGGTGGCTAGATACTTGGCTGGTTTGAGATTTAACATACAGGATGAGTTAGTTTTAGCTAACCCTAAGAATGTGGAGGATTGTTATCAAATGGCAATCAGGATTGAAGAAAAGATGAATAGAGGACATGATAAGTCCATGAGAGGAAGAGGAAACCATAGGGGAAGAGGAGCAGCCCCTACACAAAAGCAAACCAATGAGGGTCAAGAAGACACTGGTAAAGGACAGGGACAGTCTGATTTCAGGGGTGGATGGAAAGGTCATAGAGGAAGATTTGGAGGTGGTAGAGGTTCTACTACATTTTCAGGAAAGTGTTACACCTGTGGAGAGTTTGGTCATCCATCTTTCAAATGTCCAGAAAACAAAGGTTCATCATCCAGAGATGATAGAACGAGTGACAAGAGAGTACAACTTGTACAAGAAGAGAAAGTAGAGCAAGAAGATAGAGCTTCTGTCGGTTATCTAGAGAGTGGAGAATCATTGATGCTAAGGAGAATTAGTTTGCAGGCATCAAAGGATCTGATGCAAAGAAGAGCTCTTTTCAGGACCACATGCAAGAGCAAAGGTAAAGTATGTAAGGTTGTCATTGATACTGGTTCAACAGACAACATGGTATCCCAGGAAATGGTGAATAAATTGAATTTGGAAAGGATTCCACATCCACACCCTTACAAGGCATCTTGGGTGAGTGATAGTCAATCACTTTTTGTCTCTGAACAGGCATATGTGGATTTTCAGATTGGAGCATATCATGATAGAATTTTGTGTGATATTTTGCCCATGGAATGTTGTCACCTACTGTTGGGTAGACCATGGCAATTTGATAGAAGGGTACTGTATGATGGGTATGCTAATACCTACACCATCAAGAAGGATGGGAAGATTATTAAGTTGATGCCATTACAGGTAAATGCTGCAGTACAGAAGGCAGCCCAAGTCATTTTAATGGGAAAGAAGGAGTTTGTGCAGATGCCTATAGGAGCAAGCATAAAGGCAGTTCAGGACACTGCAAGAAAAGGAGTTGTTAAAGACAACAAGCTAAAGAAACTTTCAGTTGTGACTGACAGGGGTCAGCAGCAGGTGCAGAAATAGGGGTGCAACCAGCAACCAGTTGAGAAGAATGACAAGGATGTTGTCATAGTTGGGACTATTGCTTGTCCTATACAGGTTGAAGGAAAGACAGGATTGAACATTACAGAGGTTCAAGAGGCAGTTCAGACAGGGGTTCTGGTCAGACAACCTGACAAACACAGGGTATGTGAGAGAAAGGCCTACATCAACAGGCATGATGATTTACTTGCCAGATAGCGAGTTACAGTTCAGAAGTCTTGGAGCAACCAAGAGACAGCAGCAAACAAAGCTGGAACAGGTCAGAAGACTGACAAGGCACAGTGTAAAGGTGGAAGTCTTCCACATACTAAACTCATGGGACATGAGTTCTTTTCTGTTGGGGAGTATGGTGCAGGAGCACCTACCTGACAGCTGGTCTGGATAAGGCAGTTAGTTGTTTTAGGTCTTGTTTATGTTTCCAAGAAGGTCTGTTAAGACCAAATGCATGTAATAAGGTCATGCTGATCATGATAAGATCATGCTGACCAGGCTTTGCTATTTTTAGTTAGTTTGTTATGACAGTTGTCATGATGCGTGTTCGGTGGGATCTCCCAGCCGCTTGGAGAGAGTTCCCAGCCGCTTGGAGTCGGGTCAGTAGTACTCGAAGGCAAATCTATTTAAAGCATGAGATCGGTTGATATTAGACATACAGACAGATATCATCGATCAGACTTTGCGAGAGTGAGACAGAGAGAGAGAAACTGATCATTGTATTTGCATCTTTTGAAATCAAATAAAGCGTTCCTGTTTGTGTTCATCCTCTGTTGCATTCCATTGCTTGATCGATTTGCTGGTTTGGTGGCTGTATGGATTTACTGATCCATTCCACCGGTTGATTCATCTGATCGGTGGAATGGTCATGTACAGTAGGTTAGGTTGTAGGTTGTTTTCTGTTTGCATGCAGGTGTGCAGGATTGCCGTCGAAAGATGTTGAAGACCCTAGCATGGGTATGTGCTAGGTTAAGCTGATAAGATAGAGTGTGGAAGATCACCCTGAGAGTGGATCGGGTCATCCCTGGAGGATCGGCGAAGTGAAATTTCGCTAAGGCTGAAAGTTCGTCAAAGCAGCATCATCAGGATATCTTGGTGAATATCCTGCAGTCAGTTCAGACATCGTCATCCGGATAAGTGGAGGAGAGCATGATGCTTTCGAGTGCATGAAGTGCAAGTGCGTCGGGGTGATCATCATCAGGAGTTGCCGAGGAGTGTATCGGCATCAGGTTGAAGATCGGGTTGATCGCGGGCCGAAAAAGCTAAGTTTGGCCAACAGCAGGATATGACGTCATCATCATCATGATATACGTCATCAGGATATTTCAGAGCAGCAGGATATTGAGGAGCTGCGGGTGACGTCATCGTCATCAGGATCTACGTCATCAGGATATCGGGTGACGCAAGCATCGAGGCTACGGTGCGAGGAGTTAAGGTTTGTCATCATCAGGATAAATGGAAGGAACCGGATGTTCTTTATCCTGTTGATTATCATGATGTTGAATATCATGATGCTGAAGCTTGTGTCGTCGGCTATCGGAGCATCGAAAGGAAGGTGCTGAAGTGGTCATCATCAGGATATTTGGAGCAACCGGATATTTGATATCCTGCTGACGAAGGTGGTGTCGAATATCATGATGTTGAAGGTAGTGAAGATGGAGGTTGTCGCTGAAGTGAACAGTGGACGTTAGGAGGATGTTCGCGCTGGTCGAACATGATGATGCTGCCGAATATGATGAGGCTGCCGATAATCGAGTAAGGTGATGCTGTTGATAGGCGAAAGTGCGAAGGCTTGTCTGCAGGAGGATATCGGTCGGCAGGTCAAATATGATGATGATGAGGATGAATATGATGATGATGATGGGCTGCAGACATCCATGCTGTATGCGAAGGTTATAGTGTGGATGCCTCTGCATCACAAGGGTTTAGGGATAGGGTTGAGGTTGAAGGGATTAGGGTTAAAGTAGAGTGTGGAGGGTGTAAGGATTAGGGATAGGGTTGGAGGGTTTAGGGATAAGGGATTAGAGTTTAAGGTATAGTATCGAGTCTGTTGAGGGTTTAGGAATAGGGATAGCATTTAGGGTTTAGGGATGAGGGATTAGAGTTGAGGGATGAGGGATTAGGGTTGAGGGTTGAGGGATTAGGGTTTAGGGATAAGGTTTAGGGTTGAGGGTTGAGGGATTAGGGTTTAAGGTATAGTGTTGAGGGTTGATGGTTTAGGGATAGGGTTTAGGTTTGAGGGATTAGGGTTTAGGGTTGATGAATTAGGGTTTAATGTTGAGAGTTGAGGGTTGAGGGTTGAGGGTTGAGGTTGAGGGATAGGGTTAATGCTCAAGGGATTAGGGTTAAATAAGAGTGTCGATGGTAGAGGGATTATGGTTTAAGGTATGGTATCGAGCCTGTTGAGGGTCTAGGAATAGGGATAGCGTTCAGGGTTTAGGAATGAGGGATTAGAGTTGAGGGATGACGGATGATAGATTAGGGTTGAGCGTTGAGGGATTAGGGTTTAGGGACAAGGTTTAGGGTTAGGGTTTAGGGATAGGGTTTAGGGTTGAGGGATTAGAGTGAAGGGTTAAGGGATTAGAATTTGGCATTGAGGGTTTAGGGTGTAGGATCAGGGTTGAAGGTTGAGGGATCAGAGTTAAGGGTTGAGGGATTAGGGTTTGATGTTGAGGGTTGAGGGTTGAGGTTCGAGGGTCAAGGGTTTAGGGATAGGGTTGAGGGTCGAGGAATTAGGGTTACAGTAGAGTGTGGAGGGTATAAGGATTAGGGATAGGGTTGGAGGGTTTAGGGATAAGGGATTAGAGTTTAAGGTATAGTATCGAGTCTGTTGAGGGTTTAGGAATAGGGATAGCATTTAGGGTTTAGGGATGAGGGATTAGAGTTGAGGGATGAGGGATTAGGGTTGAGGGTTGAGGGATTAGGGTTTAGGGATAAGGTTTAGGGTTGAGGGTTGAGGGATTAGGGTTTAAGGTATAGTTTTGAGGGTTGATGGTTTAGGGATAGGGTTTAGGTTTGAGGGATTAGGGTTTAGGGTTGATGAATTAGGGTTTAATGTTGAGAGTTGAGGGTTGAGGGTTGAGGGTTGAGGTTGAGGGATAGGGTTAATGGTCAAGGGATTAGGGTTAAATAAGAGTGTCGATGGTAGAGGGATTAGGGTTTAAGGTATAGTATCGAGCCTGTTGAGGTTCTAGGAATAGGGATAGCGTTTAGGGTTTAGGAATGAGGGATTAGAGTTGAGGGATGACGAATGACAGATTAGGGTTGAGGGTTTAGGGATTAGGGTTTAGGGACAAGGTTTAAGGTTAGGGTTGAGGGATTAGGGTTTAAGGTATAGTGTTGAGGGTTTAGGGATAGGGTTGAGGGTCGAGGAATTAGGGTTACAGTAGAGTGTGGAGGGTATAAGGATTAGGGATAGGGTTGGAGGGTTTAGGGATAAGGGATTAGAGTTTAAGGTATAGTATCGAGTCTGTTGAGGGTTTAGGAATAGAGATAGCATTTAGGGTTTAGGGATGAGGGATTAGAGTTGAGGGATGGGGGATTAGGGTTGAGGGTTGAGGGATTAGGGTTTAGGGATAAGGTTTAGGGTTGAGGGTTGAGGGATTAGGGTTTAAAGTATAGTTTTGAGGGTTGATGGTTTAGGGATAGGGTTTAGGTTTGAGGGATTACGGTTTAGGGTTGATGAATTAGGGTTTAATGTTGAGAGTTGAGGGTTGAGGGTTGAGGGTTGAGGTTGAGGGATAGGGTTAATGGTCAAGGGATTAGGGTTAAATAAGAGTGTCGATGGTAGAGGGATTAGGGTTTAAGGTATAGTATCAAGCCTGTTGAGGTTCTAGGAATAGGGATAGCGTTTAGGGTTTAGGAATGAGGGATTAGAGTTGAGGGATGACGAATGACAGATTAGGGTTGAGGGTTTAGGGATTAGGGTTTAGGGACAAGGTTTAGGGTTAGGGTTGAGGGATTAGGGTTTAAGGTATAGTGTTGAGGGTTTAGGGATAGGGTTTAGGGTTAATGGATTAGAGTGAAGGGTTGAGGGATTAGAATTTGGCGTTGAGGGTTTAGGGTTTAGGATCAGGGTTGAAGGTCGAGGGATCAGAGTTAAGGGTTGAGGGATTAGGGTTTGATGTTGAGGGTTGAGGGTTGAGGTTCGAGGGTCAAGGGTTTAGGGATAGGGTTGAGGGTCGAGGAATTAGGGTTAAAGTAGAGTGTGGAGGGTATAAGGATTAGGGATAGGGTTGGAGGGTTTAGGGATAAGGGATTAGAGTTTAAGCTATAGTATCGAGTCTGTTGAGGGTTTAGGGATGAGGGATTAGAGTTGAGGGATGAGGGATTAGGGTTGAGGGTTGAGGGATTAGGGTTTAGGGATAAGGTTTAGGGTTGAGGGTTGAGGGATTAGGGTTTAAGGTATAGTGTTGAGGGTTGATGGTTTAGGGATAGGGTTTAGGTTTGAGGGATTAGGGTTTAGGGTTGTTGAATTAGGGTTTAATGTTGAGAGTTGAGGGTTGAGGGTTGAGGGTTGAGGTTGAGGGATAGGGTTAATGCTCAAGGGATTAGGGTTAAATAAGAGTGTCGATGGTAGAGGGATTAGGGTTTAAGGTATAGTATCGAGCCTGTTGAGGGTCTAGGAATAGGGATAGCATTTAGGGTTTAGGAATGAGGGATTAGAGTTGAGGGATGACGGATGACAGATTAGGGCTGAGGGTTGAGGGATTAGGGTTTGATGTTGAGGGTTGAGGGTTGAGGGTTAGGGTTGAGAGATGAGGGATCAGAGTTAAGGGTTGAGGGATTAGGGTTTGACGTCGAGGGCTGAGGTTCGAGGGTCAAGGGTTTAGGGATAGGGTTGAGGTTGAAGGGATTAGGGTTTAAGGTATAGTGTTGAGGGTTGATGGATCAGAGTTAAGGGTTGAGGGATTAGGGTTGAGGGTTGTAAGGATTAGGGATAGGGTTGGAGGGTTGACGGATTAGGATTTGACGTTGAGGGATTAGGATTTGACGTTGAGGGATTAGGATTTAACGTTGAGGGTTGAGGGATTAGGATTTGACATTGAGGGTTGAGGGTTTAGGGATAGGGTTGAGGGATTAGGATTTGACATTGAGGGTTGAGGGTCAAGGGATCAGAGTTGAGGGTTTAGGGATTAGGGATCTATAGCAAGACAAAACGTGAGCACGTTATAGCACGAGCGTGTTATAACGCACTCGCGTTATAATGCGCTCACGTTTTGTATTTCTACTGAAATGGTAAAAAAGTGGTTACCCCCATGATCCAGGCCCACATGCTCTATTTTCTTACTGATTCTGCGCGTGCTCCGACAAAAAAGAAGTGCTTTCATGCTATTGGGAAGTTCACATGCACATTTGACACATTGTACCACCTTTGAATGATCTTTCCACCACCTTTTCTACTTTGCCAACTTGAGAAGGAGGAAATAACATAGTTTTCAAACCAAGTTTGATATATATCTATTCAAGTTTCAATTTTTGTAGTATTGCAATGTTAATTGTGATTCAATTTTAAGAATTTAACATTGAAAAGTAAGCAAGTGGTGAAAAACTCAAATTGTTGAGGAGTTTGATGCAAGAAGATAAAAACACTACATAATTGGGTACTCTCTCCATTCAAATCTTCATTTTTTGGGTATGTCAAGTCTTTACATGCATGTTCTTTACATTTTCCTTATTTCAGATTGAATTACTTTATCATGCTTTATCATACATGTTTAAAATAGACACATTCCCAATCGAGAAAGCAACCTACAATCTCACATGATGCCATGTATATTTTCTACACTTGGGCTCTTTAATAATTATGTGTAATAAACAAACCTTAGTTCATACCATGATGTCAAACTATACAAGAATAAATCCTTACAACATAAAAAAAAATACAATCCCACTACTATCATGTATTCATTTCTCAGGAACTAATATTGGTCTCTTTATCATGCTACAGACAAATTCTCCGTCATGCCGAGGAAACGATCAAGAATTAAACCAACATAGGAAGAGATAGAAGCTAAGAATGCAAAGAAAGCAATGGCTATGAGGGAACTTTGTGAGAAGAGGAAATTGGACATGATAAATGAAGACATACCAATTGAAGAGGAACCACAACCATCACAAAGAGATATGGTATTGGCGGCACAAAGAGAAGGAATGCAAAAACTTCGTGGTACGAGAGATTTGAATACCATAGTTCGAGACACATCCTTTACCGCAAGTCAACATGTAGGGACACCATCTACCACATCTCAAGTTGAGAGTACATCATCACTCACATGTGATGAAGGAGGTACGCCATCGTTCCCACCTCAACCTCAAGGTATGTCATCTATTCCATCTTCGATCGAAGGTATGCCATCTAACCCATCTCATTTAAATATTGATGAAATTCTTAATGTTGAGATGAATTTACCTAACTTGACACCACCTAGAATTTTGCATAGAAAGCCAAAGTATTTGATTGATATTGATGAGAATATTTTGCAGCCAATGGAAGGTAAGATTCCAAAACGCACTTGTAGAAGATATGCTAATAAGATTTGGAGATTGTTCTTTGAAAAGTTAAATGAGACTGCAAGATGACAACTATTCATTGAAATGATGCGAAGTATAAAGTATAGGTCTATCATGAAGATTCTTGGGTTGAGAACATCAGAGGCTTCAAGTGAAAAATCTATTGTCAAGAATCTAATGAGTGCGTATGAGAGTGTGGGTAACACCTCACGCACAAAAGATAGTAATGCAACACGGCATGTGATTACATCGACTATAGTAAGTAGTCAAACGAGGAAAGCTCGTCTCATTAGAAAGACAAGTCAAGAATTGAGAATTAATAGGAAAACTTTATCAAGAGCCGTTGGAAGATGCCAAAGAATTGAGGACACTAATGCCAATGAATTATGGGCGTTCTCGAGGAGACTACCACGAAAAGATAAACCAATTGTTGAAGCATTGAGATCACTAATTGAAGACTTTTGGAAGAATTACACAAGGGTATCTCTGAATCAAAGGGATGTGGTAAGAAGGAGAATTGGTGGTCAGAACCGCGAGCCACATCCAAAGCATTTTTTGGATGAGACTCAAACACAGTTTTATGGTAAATTTCTAGAGAAGTATCCTCAAATTAAAATTTGTCAAAGATATTTTGAAATGCTAAAACCTTTCTATGTTAAGATAAATCACACACGCACTACTTGTTGTTGTAGATTACATATTGAATTTTCTAACCATTTTGATGCTTATAGGTCTATATGTTTAGATATGCATACTAACAATGATTTGCAGGGTTGTGCCATATGTGCCCCACCAACATCTTCAAGAGACTTCATATCAAGAATTTTATGTGAAAGAGAGGAAGGTCAAATATTCTACAAGAAATTATGCTTGGATGGCACATGTCATCATTGCGGTGGCTTGCAACATTTGCCAATATGTGAACATATGGAAATAACACATGCGGTTGGAAATGAACTAGTAGAGTTTGGCAAGTATAAAATAGTGGCATACAATACAAAAGATGGTAAAGAAGCAAAGAGGTGTGAATTAGTTATTGAAAAGATTTCAGTGTATCAGTTTATGCCTATATTTCGTGACAGCATAGTGTATGAGTATGCAAGACATGCCCATAGAGCTCGATGATTGGACTTACAATTCAAGTTATGCAAGGACACATTTCCGGTTGGTAGCATTGTTTCAGTCGTCGACTTTGCAGAGAACTACAGTCTACAGCCACAGTGTGAGGTGCAATCACAATATTACAACTCCACACAGGTTTCTATATTTGTGCACATCGCATTCATTCATGCGAATGATAGTACAGAGGATGACAGAAAGATCATAAGGGAGTATAATTTCTATATTAGTGATGATCGCACGCATTCTACGGAGTTCGTGCAAGGTTGCTTTTAGGTGTTCTACAATGATTTAGCTAGAAGGGGCATATCGTTCAGTCAGCATATCATATGGTAATTGTGCATCACAATTCAAGAACTCGCAGAATTTCTATTGGCTGAGTAGGAGGCATAATTTTACAGGTATTCAACATATGTGGAACTTTTGTGAGGCCGGGCATGAAAAGGGGGAGCATGATGGTGCAGGAGCATGTATCAAAAGAGCCATAGCACGAGAAGAGTTAAAGTATAAAGACAATGCAAAGTTGATAGATGCAAAATCAATTGTCGAGTGGTGTAATGCTTCCATGGGTCTAGGTAATGAAGGTAAGTCTTGAGTTCGTAGATTTTTTTGGTTGATAGATGATACTAACATTGCACTATATGAGGATTGTTGTACACTGACAGGATCAAATGAGATGCACTCTTTCAGAAGCTCAATTGCAAGTTCATGGAGTATCCATACACGAAAGATGTCATGCTTTTGTTCTTCCTGTACAATTCAAGTCTGGGATGAGTGTGAGTCAAAGGAGTGGGTTGACGAATGGCAGTTAAGTTATCTTAGCCCACTTGACACGTATCGACCCCCAATGACACTGGAACTAACACAGATGGAATCGTCAGTTGACTTTGACCACATATCAGATTTAGTTCAACCAGGTAATATAGGGCATGTATATGCATCTAATTTCATCTAGTTCAACCAGGTAATGTCATCTTACTTTGTAGTGTTTTTGTAATGTTGACTAATTTCATCTAATTTGCTACACATATCAATGTAGGACACGTATATGCAGTTATTGCAGATGAACATAATGAAGAGGGAACAGATTATTACTTATGTCGTTGTGTTGAGGCCAAAAAGAAATTGGAGGCCCTTGTTACAGATGGAGAAAACATTGAATACCCTACAGAATCAGTGGTTATTACTGGATTATGGCTTAGAAGGTACCCACATAAGAGTGTTAATATTTGGCTATTTCAGGACTTTGACATGCATCGAAAGATTCTTCATTACTCAAAGCTTGTCGTGGCATCCAATGTTCATTTGATAAAGTATCGGGGTAGACCTTTGAACAAAATATTGTGGAAGGTGCGTGAGTCTGACCATGAAGCAATACTTGACACAATAAAGAGTAGAGCAGATCCAGATGGTTCATTGGATTAATTTGTAAGTATTCACATTGATTTTGTAATGTTATGTTACATTGAGTTGTAAGTATGCACATTAATTTGTAAGGTTTGTCTTTTTTTATTTCCTCCTGCATTTTTACACATATGTACACATTTTTACATCATCATGTTATGCATTTTTGGTGTCCTGCTCCTGATGTGACCAAACTCATAACTCACCCTACTAGACACCATTTGATGATCTCTCCAACACTCTGGATCCAGGGCGCCCAATCATGATGATGACCTATATACCATTCTCCCAAGGTGCTCATAATGAATGAAAAGAAGACCAAGGGCGCCCAAGCTTAATAGACTTATTTCTTTCAATTTTGATGATCCAAACTCTTGCAATATGACATCCACTTTCATGCCTTTAGATCTTCCTTCACATATAGGGCGCCAAATCAATGCATTAAAGTCTCTTGATATTAGGTGCTCATGATGATGAAACTTAGAGCTTTTTCCTTTCCTATGCACTCATCTAAGATGTTTGAATAATAAGGAGCGCCTCGACCTCTATAAATAAGGTGATTTTAAGTCACTTTGAGTCATTTGGGGTCAGTTTGAGTCTTTGAGTCATGTTGCAAAAAAGTGTTAATGTTGTCAAGTTGCACAAAGCAACTTTTGCATTTTTGGTGTCCTGTTCGTGATGTGACCAAACTAACTATTCCAACGCATCCAGATGGGTACATTTACGCTAGGCATGGTCCTATTTTTCACCCAAACATGTCGAAACAGTCTGAGCTACATTGTACCAACGATATCCCTGAAGAGTCCAAAGTGTAAAAAGGCTGCAATCTTTGACGAGATGTTACTCAAAAACTGTGTCACTTAGAAACATTCTGTCTAAGGCAACGTGATCACGTAGAGTGCCTCTACAATAACCTCTCTCAGTTTTTTATAGCTCTGAGGCATTTGCCTGTGGTGAAAGGTTTTCTGTTGCCCCAAAAATCGTCAGAAGGAGGCAGTATAAAGTTGCAAAGGGGTGTAACTTTTGTCCTGCTCCTGATGCGACCAAACTGACTATTCCAATGCATCTGAATGGGTACATTTATGCTAGGCATGGTCCTATTTCTCACCCAAACATATCAAAATAGTCGGAGCTACATTGTACCGACGATATCCCTGAAGAGTCCAAAGTGCAAAAAGGCAGCAATCTTTGACGAGATGTTACTCAAAAATCGTGTCACTTAGAAACATTCCATCTAAGGCAACGGATCACGTAGAGTGCCTCTACAATAACCTCTCTTGGTTTTTTATAGCTTTGAGGCATTTGCCCGTGGTGAAAGGTTTTCTGCTGCCCCAAAAATCGTTAGAAGGAGGCAGTGTAAAGTTGCAAAGGGGTGTAACTTTCATCCTACTCCTGATGCGACCAAACTGACTATTCCAACTTGTCTGAATGTGTACATTTATGCTAGGCATGGTCCTATTTTTCAGCCAAACATGTCGAAACAGTCAGAGCTACATTGTACCGACGATATCCCTGAAGAGTCCAAAGTGCAAAAAGGCAGCAATCTTTGACGAGATGTTACTCGAAAAGCATGTCACTTAGAAACATTCTGTCTAAGGCAACGTGATCATGTAGAGTGCCTCTACAATAACCTCTCTCAGTTTTTTATAGCTATGAGGCATTTGCCCATGGTGAAAGGTTTTCTGCTGCCCCAAAAATCGTCAGAAGGAGGCAGTGTAAAGTTGCAAAGGGGTGTAACTTTCATTCTGCTCCTAATGCGACCAAACTGACTATTCCAACACATCCGAATGGGTACATTTATGCTAGGCATGGTCCTATTTCTCACCTAAACATGTCGAAACAGTTAGAGCTACATTGTACCGACGATATCCCTGAAGAGTCCAAAGTGCAAAAAGGCAGCAATCTTTGATGAGATGTTACTCGAAAATTGTGTCACTTAGAAACATTCTATCTGAGGCAACGTGATCACATAGAGTGCCTCTACAATAACCTCTCTTATTTTTTTATAGATCTGATGCATTTGCCCGTGGTGAAAGGTTTTCTGCTGCCGTAAAAATTATCAGAAGGAGGCAGTGTAAAGTTGCAAAGGGGTGTAACTTTCGTCCTACTCTTGATGCGACCAAACTGACTATTCCAACACGTCCGAATGGGTACATTTATGCTAGGCATGGTCCTATTTTTCACCCAAACATGTCAAAACAGTTAGAGCTACATTGTACCGACGATATCCCTGAAGAGTCCAAAGTGCAAAAAGGCAGCAATCTTTGACGAGATGTTACTCGAAAACTATGTCACTTAGAAACATTTCGTCTAAGACAACGTGATCACGTAGAGTGCCTCTACAATAATGTCTCTCAGTTTTTTATAGCTATGAGGCATTTGCCCGCGGTGAAAGGTTTTCTGCTGACCCAAAAATCGTCAGAAGGAGGCAGTGTAAAGTTGCAAAGGGGTGTAACTTTCATCCTGCTCCTAATGTGACCAAACTAACTATTCCAACGCATCTGAATGGGTACATTTATGCTAGGCATGGTCCTATTTCTCACCCAAACATGTCGAAACAGTCGGAGCTACATTGTATCGACGATATCCCTGAAGAGTCCAAAGTGCAAAAAGGCAGCAATCTTTGACGAGATGTTACTCAAAAATCGTGTCACTTAGAAACATTCCATCTAAGGCAGCGTGATCACGTAGAGTGCCTCTACAATAACCTCTCTTGGTTTTTTATAGCTCTGAGGCATTTGCCCGTGGTGAAAGGTTTTCTGCTGCCCCAAAAATCGTCAGAAGGAGGCAGTGTAAAGTTGCAAAGGGGTGTAACTTTCATCCTGCTCCTGATGCGACCAAACTGACTATTCCAACACATCTGAATGGGTACATTTATGCTAGGCATGGTCCTATTTTTCACCCAAACATGTCGAAACAGTCGGAGCTACATTGTACCGACGATATCCCTGAAGAGTCCAAAGTGCAAAAAGGCAGCAATCTTTGATGAGATGTTACTCGAAAACCGTGTCACTTAGAAACATTCTGTCTGAGGCAACGTGATCATGTAGAGAGTCTCTACAATAACCTCTCTTGGTTTTTAATAGCTATGAGACATTTGCCCGTGGTGAAAGGTTTTCTGCTGCCCCAAAAATCGTCAGAAGGAGGCAGTATAAAGTTGCAAAGGGGTGTAACTTTTGTCCTGCTCCTAATGTGACCAAACTGACTATTCTAACGCGTCTGAATGGGTACATTTATGCTAGGCATGGTCCTATTTCTCACCCAAACATGTCGAAACAGTCAGAGCTACATTGTACCGACGATATCCCTGAAGAGTCCAAAGTGCAAAAAGGTAGCAATCTTTGACGAGATGTTACTCAAAAACCATGTCACTTAGAAACATTCTATCTAAGGCAAGATGATCACATAGAGTACCTCTACAATAACCTCTCTTAGTTTTTTATAGCTCTGAGGCATTTGCCCGTGGTGAAAGGTTTTCTGCTGCCCCAAAAATTGTCAGAAGGAGGCAGTGTAAAGTTGCAAAGGGGTGTAACTTTCGTCCTGCTCCTGATGTGACCAAACTGACTATTCCAACGCGTCCAAATGGGTACATTTATGCTAGGCATGGTCCTATTTTTCACCCAAACATGTCGAAACAGTCAGAGCTACATTGTACCAACGATATCCCTGAAGAGTCCAAAGTGCAAAAAGGCAGCAATCTTTGACGAGATGTTACTCAAACACTGTGTCACTTAGAAACATTCCGTCTAAGGCAACATGATCATGTAGAGTGCCTTTACAATAACCTCTGTCAGTTTTTTATAGCTCTGAGGTATTTACCCGTGGTGAAAGGTTTTCTGCTGCCCCAAAAATCGTCAGAAGGAGGTAGTGTAAAGTTGCAAAGGGGTGTAACTTTCGTCTTGCTCCTAATGCGACCAAACTGACTGTTCTAGTGCGTCCGAATGGGTACATTTATGCTAGGCATGGTCCTATTTTTCACCCAAACATGTCGAAACAGTTGGAGCTACATTGTACCGACAATATCCCTGAAGAGTCCAAAGTGCAAAAAGGCAGCAATCTTTGACGAGATGTTACTCGAAAACTGTGTCACTTAAAAACATTCCGTTTGAGGCAACGGAATCACATAGAGTGCCTCTACAATAACCTCTCTCGATTTTTTATAGCTCTAAGGCATTTGCCCGTGGTGAAAGGTTTTCTGCTGCCCCAAAAATCGTCAGAAGGAGGTAGTGTATTAAGTCAGGATGAAAGCCTATTCACTCTAGGCACCTGTTTCTGACCAAATCACACATGTACCTTGAACAACTCTGTCTTCAAGGTGCTTTTCTCTAATCTCTGTAACTCTCCAAATCCACTAAGGCACAAATTTTACCTCTTGGGCTCAAGATATAGGTTCTTCATCCAAGGTGCCAGAATGGTCCAAAGGCGCATTTCACCTCTAACCTCACCTCTGACCTTACTTGGAGGCGCTAAACCTTTTGACATTTCAAGTAACTTCAAGAGAACTATTTTTCCTTAAGGTGGTTCACTCCTTGCAATTGGATGTATGGTACTTGTAACTCATTTGATTGACTTTGTAATGTTTCTTCTTCTCGTAGAGTAGATAAGGATGATATAAGCTTACTTCATGAATCAGAGTAGAAATCTCTCTTGGACTTGCTACGTGAAAGGACTTGAACTTGAAGGACTTGAAGTTGATGAAGTGATCCTTCATGATGGCCTTTGACATTACCTTCTCAGAGTGTAGATGATAACACCTTCCTTGGATAAAGTGGATAACCTCTGACCTAAACTTTGAAGCTTGATGAATCTTGAAGATTGGGTTTCCTCCTACTCCCCTTCTTTGGCTTCACTCCATCAAAGGCATATTTAGTTGTCCAAGGCGCCAACATTCACTCAGGGGTGCCCAAAGAGAAAGTTTACAACTCTAAGGCGCTAAACTCTTATGCAAATATGGTCATCATCAAAGGCACAAAAATGGGTCTCTGGGTGCCAATCTCTACAAGACATTCCATCTCATTGCTTTCCTCCATTACAAGTGCTCACTTACCTCAATCTTGGGCGCATACCAACATCCCAACATCCAAATCACCTAGGCGCTCAAAACCTTCAAGACTCAAGGCGCATTTTATGATCAAACAAGGTATCTCCTGAACAAGGTGCTCATAGTCTCATCAGGGCGTTAATCATCATCATGAGTGCTCATATTGTTCTAGGCGCACAGTTATCTCTGGAATGCTCAAGGCACTCAAGGCGCACATACCCTTCTCTAGGCTAGTTTACACTTATTCAAGGCGCTCATTCTAAACTTACATGAACTCCTCATTACAAGACGCACAAACTAGATGATCCTAGGGCATAAGGGTGCTCAAACTAGATCTTTGCAAAAACTCCCCAAGCATTCAAACTTTTAAGGCGCCAAAAGTGGTCTTTTCTACAACTTCTCTAGCCATATGCCTTGTGTGCTCAAACCTTCCTTGAACTCCAATTATTCAATCCAGGGCACTCAACTACCTCCTCAAGGCACTCTATCTCAAGTATCATTACTCTTCTTAAAGACCTAGGCACACATTGTGGGGTATTCTACTCAACAAGACCTAGGCGCTCATTATGAAGACTCCAATTATCAAGGTTCACTTCAACTTTCAAAGGCGCATTTTGGACTCCAAAGGCGTTAGGTTAAAGCCACTAGGGTGCTAGATACCAAAGGGGGCAAGGTGTTAGAACCTCCTTTAAGATGTAAGAAAATCTCCTCAAGGCACAGCTAAAGGCGCTCCAAACCATACGAAGGCGCTAATATCCACTCTAGGCAGTGTATTAAGTCAGGATGAAAGCCTATTCACTCTAGGTGCCTATTTTTGACCAAATCACACATGTGCCCAAATCACACATCACCCCATCAGATTAGGGACCCCCTCTTTTCTTGCTCAGGTGCTTTGCATAGGAATTGTTATGTGTCATTTTGGCCAAGGTTTTCCGGAGCAGTGAAGACATTAGGAAGGGGATGATCGTTTGGATAGTTTTGAATGCTTTATTTCTCCTTGTTTAAACTAGGCGCTCACTGAGGATTGGAGTAGCCTTTGCACCCTCACATCACGTTAATTGGCGTTTCAGAGGCAATCATAGTATAGGAAGATTTGTGCCTTGAAGAAGAGAGTTATCTGGTGAGCGCTTAGGAGTTCTGGCGCCTAGGGGAAAGGTCTAGGTAGAGTGCCTTCAGACTTTGACAGTGAAGTGCCTTAAGGAGTTGGATGATGTTTTTGCCTAGAGTGGAGATGATGTTTTTAGCGCCTTAAGGATGATGATGGAGCGCCTTGGAGTCAGGTTAGTCTGGAGCACCTTAAGAAGGTAAAGCACTTCAAATGTAAACACAAGTGTTTTGAGCGCCCTAATGAGAAGTTGTCTTGGCACCATAAGGTGTTCAAATGAAGATATGCGCCTTGGATAATTGCAAAGACCTAATTTAGCGCCCAAGGTTGGAAGACTCTTTGTGAGCGCCCAGTGTTTGAAAGCTCTTTGTGTTTGATGCATTAAAATGAATTTGGCACCTAAGTAGTATTGAAACACTCAACTGAGCGCCTAAAGCCCATGAGAGAAGTGATATGCGCCTTGATAGGAATATCATGGAAGATGAGTTTACTGAATGGCACCTTGAATGACTTGGTTGATTAAGTGTTTTCGCGCCTAGATATGGGATGAATCATTAAGCGCCTTTGGTTGAGATGATGTCAGCACCTTTGAGATTATAACACCTTGGAGTCAAGTTCGAAGGAGCACCTTGAGAAGGTAAAACACTTCAAATGTTTTCAAGGAATTGGAGAAGTCACTTAGTGCCTAGAAGGAATTCCAGAGCAAGAGGGTTGGAGCGCCTTGAGCTTCAAGTCAGATATGCACCTAGACCTCTACCCTTTAGCAAGTTGAAGCCCTCTGAGCCTTGACAAAGTGAGAATGCCTTATAGTGAATATGCGCCTTGGGCAAGGTTGAATACAAAGTTGAGGAGTATATCATAATGAGTAAGTGCACTGTAGGGTTAGATGATAAAGACTAGTGCCTTGAGTGTCTTGGTCAAAATTTTGACGTGAGAAGTCTTGCAAGATCAAACCCTGGAGTGCACCTTAGAGAGAACCTATTGATCCTTTGCTTTGACAAGATTTGGGCACCAGAATGATCCTTAATAAATGGAATGTATCTACACCAATTTTGCGCCTTTAGGGAAGTGATGGTGTCCAGATGAGTTTTGAGTCCCTTTGAGTGTTGAGATTGTTAGAGATAGGTGCCTTGATGAATGAAATGCACCTTGAAGACCATGTGCACCTAGAGAAGATAAGTGCCTAGTTGAGATAAAGAGGTGTTTCTGGTGCCTAGGGAAGAAGAGAGGTAAGTTTAGGGAGATAAGTGTGCCTAAGAGTTTTAGTGCCCTCAATCAAATTGCACCTTTTTGCCTTGGAGAATATAAGGTGAGGATTTGAGTTGAAAGTTTGAGAAAGTAGATTGAGTGCCCTGTGTTTGAGGAATCAAGTTGGATAAGCACTTGAAGAACTTGCATTAAGTGTTTTAGCGCCTTGGTATGGTTTGGAGCACCTTGTTGAGGAGATACCCTAATTTAATCCAAGATAGAGCGCCCTAGAATTGAATATGTGCCCTGTTGGAGGAATATATGCGCCTTGTTGGAGAAAGATATGCACCTTGAATGAGAGTTTGTGTGCCTTAACCAAGAATGATGATTGAAGTCACAATCTCATGTTTGTGCGCCTAGGTCTAGAAGCAAGATTTGAGCGCCTTAGGATAGGGTTTTTTGCACCTTGTCTTGGAGAGTGAATTTGCACCTTGGATGATGTTGAAGCGCCTTGGGATGAAATGCTGCCCAAACTTACAGAGGGCCTTCAGTGAGGGAGTTGAAGAGAGTGCTTAGAGGAAGGATAGCCTTAAGATCAAACTAAGTACTTAGAAACCTAAGATTAGCGCCTTATTTGAAGTTATACACCTATTCTGGCACCAGAGAGTGAGTTTGAGTGTGAAGAAGTGAATGTCTGTGCCTTGAAGGGGATACAAAGGGAAGATGATGCACCTTGATGGGTTGATGATGGAAATTTGCATTTTGGAGCTAAATGTGCGCCTTGAATCTAAATGATATTTGAGTGCTTAGAGGTAAATAGGGGCGCCTTTGAGAATTCTTTGTGCTTTAAGGAATGGATTGTGGCGCTTTGGACTAAGGTAAGTCCTGAGCACTTCCAATGATTTTAAGGAGCGCCTTGAAGGAGATAGTACCTAGAGAAGAAAAGATGTCAAGTTTTAACACCTTGGAAGAAATTCCAAATAGTGGCGCCTTCACAGGGTTTTCCAAGTTGGCGCCTTGGTTTGGGATGATCATGCTAAGAAAGAAAATGTGCCTTCAGCAAGGTCACATCAAGTCCAACATGTCAATACTCTTCATCACTAACGTCATGTTAAAATTTCAAGGCATCTATCCATTCAAGTTCTCCAAGGAATATCTTGCAAGTAACTTCAAGTTCTCCGAGGAATATCAAATGAAGAATGAGTTAGCCTATTCCTCATTCCCGAAGGCTAATTTGAAATAATGAGGGAATGAATTGGTTTTTGACTAACTTAACTTTTGTTTTTTGCAGGAACAAAGTCAGAAACTTGAAATTAGTTAAGTCTGGATGCTAAACTTGACTAAGGCAGGACTCCTAGAGTCAGGGCGCACTTTCTTGCTTGCTCAATGTCAAATGTGCGCCTAACCAAGAATCATGGAGCTTTGAAGCACTTTAATCACATCAACTAGGGTGCCTAAGTGCATAGAGGTACAATGAATCTTCTGGAGAACATGGATAGACAACTAAGTCTCCAACTTGAGTCTTCTAAGTGAATTGGATGATGAAGAGAGTCTAGTCATTTTGGGCGCTAGTATCAGGATGAATCATCCAAAATGGGTGCCTAGAACTAGAAGGTGCCAATGCATGAGTTTAAGGATCCTCCATTGGAGCACCTAGCCCAGATGGCTATAGATTGAAAGTTTTAAAGCTAAGTGATGTCTCTTAGGTAAATTCCTAGCCCAGGTGCATGTGTTGGGAAAAACTCTTTGGCTTTGGCACCTAGAATTGGGAGCTTTGTAAGATGCACCAATTGATGAAACATTTCCATTTTGCACCTAGAATAGAACTCTCTCACATAGTTGAAATTGACTTGATAGAAGGAGATAAGTCTTAAGGACTAGTTTGGTGCCTCACTTGCCTATCTCACCTTTGAAATGCGCTTTGGTTGATGATCATCATTGATGGCGCCTAGTGAAATGAAAAGCTATTTGCATCTCTAGAGGATCAAAATTGGATTAGGAGATCATCCTTGTAGTTGAGATTGACAGAAAAGTGTTAAAGGAATCACTTCAAATGGGCGCCTAAGCTAGTTGAGGCACATATCAATTCCACTGTAACTCCAAACTAACGCTTAGGATCCAGTCATCTCCTAAGGCGTAGTTCCATTCACCCATGACCTCGCTTGGCGTCTAAAACTTGGAAACTCCTTTGGAAAGCTCCTGTTGCACCTAGAAGATGAGTTTGGGATATCAACTTGCAAAAGGCTTAGAAACTCTTCAAAGATGTTAGGCACAATCCCATGGCACTGGAGCTTAGTTTTGGCGCCTTCAAGGAATAGCACATTAAGGAACTTGGGAGGTCAGGTGCTTGTAAAAGGGAACACCTTGGAACATCTTCCAGGGGTTGAAGTAGTAAGAAAACATCAAGTGAGTCTAGGCGCACTCCCTTGTGTGAATAGTTTAGCTCTGGCGCCTAGCCACAGAGTGAGCTAGAAGAAGTAGTTTGGACATTAGAAGATAGGTGCTCATTCTACAATGAAGCATTCCACCTTCCTAATCAACAAAGACTTGAAAGAATTGACAAAGGAAGCTAAGGCGCACCTTCTACTTGTTTCCACCTCTAGAATGTGCCTAACCTTGAAAGGGGGTTCAAATATGTTTGTTAGACCTTTTCACTCAAGGCGCTCACCTTAGGCGCACTTTCTAAGTCCTTGTCACCTCAAAGAAAACACCTAGTTTGGAAGGCGCTTGCCCTGTTCTCCACTCCTTTCAATTGGCGCCTAGAACACAAAATGCATGAAAGGAGCGCCTAGACTCCAGAGGGCTCATTTGGGCGCCTAGCATTTAAAACACTTTCATAATGATGATGTTTTGGCGCCTACTCTTGGAAACAATATAGAGCATCCATAAACTCTAATTGGCACCTAATGTTGACAAGGCGCAACTTCAGGAGGAGGTCACCTCAACTTGGCGCCCAAGTCAGAAAAACCTGTAAATCCTTCAAATATGCGCCTACCTTGTGAGGTGATGAGTTGAACATTCCAAATCTTCAAATGTTGCTCAAGTAAGGAAGACATTGTAACATCAATGCTTCAAGGCCTGTCCTTGTATTTCCATTGAATGAGCTGTACTTCATGCTATTGAAAGCATTTTCCATGTAATAAGACATTGCAAGTTGATTGAATCAAGTAACAACACAAGTACCCAACTCTAATGTTGTTTCATTCAAATAGTTATCTTGATGTATATCTTTATGTTATTGAAGTAGTTGATGAATTGTTAGCAAGTAAAAGTGTTTAAGTAAGGAAAATTTTTTGTAGAACTAGTTGAGTATCTTACACTTACACCATGCCTATCCATCAAACATCACAATGCAATCAAAATCCTAACAACATGCCCATGATCCAAGATCAAGTGCAATCATGCAAAGATATTATCAATCACAAGCCTATTAAGAATGAACTAGAGTCTTCTAGTACCATACTTTTCCATCAAACACCATCATGTAATCCATGGACTATCAAGCCTATCAAAGAAAATGCAAACATCCTATGTAATACAATCAGACTTTAAATATTTGAAGTAGCCATCTACAAATATCCATTCAAAAGTGGATTTATAATGCAAGTATGGACGCCATCAATAAAAAAGATTTGTATTAACCAAATATCCATATATGCATACATCAATATCTGTCGATATCAGTATAACATATATACAAAATAGCCATATAGGCTTACAAGAATGCCATATAGGCATACAATGTCAACTATGTACAATACAAAATATATGTCCACAAATGCCATATAGGCATACAACAGAGGAACACAATAAAAAGTCATTCCCCTCTGGCTGGTGAAGAGAATAAATCACGAGCAGCCTTTGATCTTCTAGGGGATGGAGACATGCATGTGGGTGGTCTACTACGAACCCGAGGGCTACTCCTCCTATTTAGTTCTTCTTGCACCTTTACCTGTTACAAAAAAAAGGTATAGATATTAATATATAGAAATTACATGTTATAAAAAAATGAAACATTTAACAAAAAAATCACTTACCGCTAACATATAATTTGTCTCCTCGCTTGCCTCAGTAGCAGGAATAGGCCCTGGTGATGTCATGTCCTATAGAAACCATCCAGATAGAAATTAAACTTCAAATCAATAATCTTTTGATTTTTCAAAAATAGACAACTATAACAATGAATGTAAATTGAAATTTACTAATCTGCCTCATACCCCTGTCAATGCCATAGAGCTATGAATCGCAGAGGCCACACCCTACTCCATTTCCCTATGAACATGGGGAGGTGTATCCGCAGCCTGCATCATCTGGAAATAAAACAACATTATTCAATTACGAAAACTATAATAGTGATGCAAATCATGGCTCCTAACATACACACACGTTCATCTAAACATGGAAGTACACACAATAAAACACACAAATTATTCATCTAAACATGGAAGTATAATTCATTCATTAAACTATTTATTTTATTACCTCTGTAAAGCTTTGAAGTCCACCACCGCTGGCAGGTGTTGCCATGAAATCTACAGTGTTAACCTATTCAACATCCAAAATCAGAAATTAGAATACCATTCATATAACGATGCTATTCACATGTAATATTTATAATTGTTTACTAGTTACATACCTCGACAGTAGATGATCTAGTGAAAAATGTAGGTGGAGAACCACTAAAAACTGCATCGACGCTATGACCCTGAAATTTCATTAAAATCATCAATTTAAATTAGTTAATCTTGTATTTCAGAAATGAAATTTAATAAATTAAATTCAATAAACTTGCTAATATTTACCTGAGTATCAAGGCCGAAAGTCTCACTCAGGAGGGTATCTGTCATCACCATCTGCTCAGCTGCAGATGTAGCCTATGCACCTGCGTCCTGACTGTCCATGGGGTCATAACCACAGGCTAACCTGCAAGCTTGGCAAGTATGCGGTGGGACCCTACTCCTCGCACTAACTCCCAACCCACTCTGTGTTGTAGGATCGGCATGCTCTATGATGCTCTGGGTCAAGGCACTAATCGACCTCAGTGTATCGACCTCAACACTCTCCTTCACAATGGAAGGGATAGAAACATGCTCGTGGGCTGGTCTGCTAATTACTCATCTCACTACCTGCTGTGGGTCAAGATGTGCCCCTGGTCTATCCTGTGCTGAGCCCCCACCTCTACCCTGGAAGTCCCACATATCAAAATAGTTTGGCACTTTATTGAGGACAAACTCGGAGTAGAGTTTCCTCAAAAAGTATTACGGGACCTCATTGTTATTGCATGGAGGATGGTCAAAAACCATCCACCACCTCTGCCCGAAATTGTCCCTTATCGCTTGGTTGTTGCACCAATGGATAGGGAACCTCTTGCATGTAATGGGTGGAGGTTGATTTGTTTGTGGGTTTGTGAAAATTGAACACAAGTCTACTTTTGTAATTTGTAATTTTTTGACATCTTGGTATGACAATTTATCTGCATAGTAATCTCTAAACTCTCTCTTTTTATCGGTCCAACTAGTTATTTGCTTGCTAATTGAATTTACATTTGATAACATAGACTCAAGAGATTCGGCAAGCGTGGACCTATGCAAGGTTGAAGTGGAAGGATCTTTCAACCTTGCAATTATATCTTCAATTTGTTTTTTGTTGTTTTCAATTTCCCCCATATTATTATCTTGTGTTCCAGGGGCATGTCGAGGAATGAATGGAGGAGGTTGTTGTTCTGCAGGTATTTCTTCCTCAAGATTTTGTGGATTTTGAGGAGGAGGAGAAGGAGGAGGTGCATTAACATTTCCTACAATTGATGAAATATACATCAAAAATCAACAAAAACCTACATATTTAGGAAGAAATTCAACCAAAAAAATAAAGATAACTCACCCCTTTGGCGTGCTCGACATCGCGGCAGCATTTTGGCGATGAATCGACAAGTCTTTTGTGTTGATTGGCGTTTTGTAGAACGTGAGCGCGTTTTTTAGGGTTTTGAAGCCGCGGGCAGAGGAAAAATTTAGAATGAAATAAAATGACTGCATTATTTATTTATTTATTTATAGCACTTTATAACGCGAGCGTGTTATAACATGCTCGCGTTAAAACCCGCTCGTGTTATAATGCACTCGCGTTATGGCTCGGTAATGATGAGCCTAAGGCTTGTCATTGCCAAGCCATAACGCGCTCGCGTTATGGCTCGATAATGATGAGCCTAAGGCTTGTCATTGCCAAGCCATAACGCGCTCGCGTTATGACTTAAATTTTTTTGAAAATTTTTTGGCCACTTTTTGGCCCCCCATCTTTTTGCACTTACCCATGTCTTCAATACAACCAACTACTACAATTTATTTCACTACATCTTCCATGCCTTCAATGAGACATGTTGCTACAACCTTTTCTTCTACTTCCTTTACATTCATCTCCATTAAATCCTTAGGTTAATCTAATAATTTTCCTTCCAATAGACTATTTATTTTTCTGATCTCTTCTTTCAATAAGGAGCCATCTTCATCTTCACCAATTTTATCATCATATATAGGACCCTCAAAGTCCATCATCTTAGCTTCTGCTGCAACATCTTTTATCGCACTATTTATACCTTCTAATAGACATGTTCCTGTTGCAAACTCATTTTTTTCTTCTTTTTCATTATTGTTGAGGAATTCCACTTCTTTATCTTTACATTCTTCCTTATCTGCAAACAAAATAATGTTAGCTAAAATAGGGTTTTCATCACCACCCTTCTTTGTTAAAATCCCATCCATCAACATATCCATGCCTTTGAAAAAACATGTTTTAGTTGCAATTAGGTTCTTTTTCTCTTTCATGCCACTTTTATGACATTCTTTCTCACACCTTTTATCATTAACATTTCTTCTATTCATTTCAGCTTTTAATGTATCCATTATATCCTGAAGTTTTATCAACTCTTCATTCAGACTATCCATAAACTTTCTTTCCCACTTTTTAATATATGAAATTTTTAGAGGTCTCTTCATGACCCATCTTGTCCTCTTCTTCAAAGACATTTTGCTCACACTCTCAATCTGCAATTTCTGCAACTTGCACATATAAACACTTTAGAGCCAATGCTCTCTGCAGTTACAGGTACTCTTTGCAACAAAACCCACTCATAACTATCCTCTACCCAACAAAAGACTCTGGAAGATGCACCTCTCCAAGACCTCTTCTACCCACTTTCTCTTAGTGGAAGAACTCTCTACACCTTCTACCCAGCTTTATCTCTGATGGAGGACAACCAACATATCTCACACAAATTTAACTCTCCTCTACCCAACAAAGACTCTGGAAGATGCACCTCTTCAAGACCTCTTCTACCCACTTTCTCTTAATGGAAGAAGTCTATACACCTTCTACCTAGATTTTGTCTCTGTTGGAGGATAGCAAACATATATCTCACAAAATCAATTTTCTTTACAATTACAAAAATTTCTCATACTTCAACACATAGGAAAATAATTTACTTCACAAACTCCTCTTGGTCTTGGTGCATACTCTGCACACTCAAGATCAACCTATCTCTGATGCCAAATGATGTAGCACAACTCAAACCCTCAAATGCCAAATATGTAACAAACATAAATGCTCATTTTATTGAATTCAAACTTGTAAAATCTTACATAAATATGCAACATTACAAAAAAAGACAAATGTATTACATTTGGCCTTCCATGGCTTCTCGTACAAGAATATCTCTCTTTTCTTATGCTCTCGGCTTTTAATTTATTTTTCCATCCTTCTCTTCCACATATTTCTTATTCTTAAAACTCCTTTTTTCTTCCTCCAAAAATCTGCAAGAAATCCCACTTCAAAATTTGCCAAAAATCCTTTTTTTAATGACTCCACAACCACCATTTTCTCTCTCCTCCAACTCCCACACCCAAATTGGGAGAATCCTTTTTTTTTTTAAATCATGGAAAAATAATATTAATTGCTCAATAAAATCCACTCCCACCATTTGCTAAAAATAAGTGACAACTCAAATTCCCACTCCTAGAAAATAGCTCCAAACTTGGAAAAAGACAAAAGCCACACATCTTGGGCATCCAAATTAGCCATGCTATAGTTGAGGGAATTTGATGAGTTGTCACCACTTACAACTCCCTAAAAATCCACTCCTAAGATTGCCTTTTGATTTTCCACTTCAAATTGCCTTTATTAATTTTACACTCCAAAATTGTCTCCTAGATTTTTGCAACATTATTATTTTTGCAATATTGTAATAAGGCCAATTTATTTAATATATTATTTAGGCCTAATATTGCATTTATTTTCTAACTTCCAAATTACCAAACTATAGGAAATTAAAATATTTTCTTTTTTTGGTTGATGAGGATTGCCATTGACCGTGGACGCTCCTGCATCACTTTCTTTTCTCAAGTGGACCATGACTTTATCTCCTACCTGAAACTCCTTGTATCTTCTCTTCTGATTTGGCTTAGCCTTGTATTAAATATTCATCTTATTAATGTGCTTTCTCACCTCTTCATGCAAATTCTTCAGATGTTCTGCAAAGTCTTCAGCTTCGGCACTTGTCTTTTCTACTTTGTCTAGCTTCCTTAACTCAGAAGCATTTCTCGGGCTATTGCCATATACAATCTGAAATGGTGATTTACTAGTACTCCTATTGACAGAATTATTGTAAGCAAATTCTACCTATGGTAAAATCAAATCCCATCCCTTGGGCTTATCTCCTACTAAGCATCGTAGCAAGTTACCCAAACTCCTATTCACCACCTCCATCTATCCATCAGTCTGTGGATGGTGTACAAAACTGAACTTCAAATCTATCTTCACCTTCTTCGATAATGTCCTCCAGAAATAACCAACAAACTTGGTATCTCAATTTGAAACTATACTTTTTGGTAGACCGTGTAATCTCACCACCTCCCTAAAAAATAACTCTGCAATATGAACAACATCATTAGTCTTCTTGCAAGGAATAAAATGTGTCATCTTTGAGAATCTTACCACCACCACAAAAATAGAATCATGTTCTCTTTGTGTCCTTGGTAAACCAAGAACAAAATCCATACTAATATCATCCCATGGATTCTCTGGTACAGGTAGTGGATGATATAGACCTGTATTCTAACTTGCTCCTTTCACCATCTAACATACTCTGCAACTCTGTAGAAATTTCTTCACATCCTACTATAATTGTGGCCAATAATAATTTTCACCCACAATAGCAATGTTCTTATCTCGACCAAAGTGTCCAGTCAATCCTCCACTATGCTTCTCCTTAATCAAGTTCTCTCGCATGGAACTCCTCAGAATGCACAATTGGCTTCCTTTAAACAACATGCCATCTTAGATTATGAAATCCAACCATTTTGTCCTATCCAAAGTAATAGGTTCCAAACAAGCTTTCCAAGCCTCTACAAAATCTGGATCTTCTGGATACAAACTCTTGAGGTCATCAAACCCAACAACTTCTCTCTTCATTTTTGTCAACAAATTTTGCCTTCTACTTAAGGCATCTGCAACTCTATTGGACTTCCCACTCCTGTGCTTCAAAACAAAGGTATAACTCTGCAAAATCTCAACCCATTTTAAGTGCCTTTGATTTAACTTTCCTTGACTATTAAGATACTATAAAGCCTGATGATCAATATATGAAACAAACTCTTTTGGCAACAGATAATGTCTCCATTTATTCAAAGCTTAAACTATTGCATAAAATTCCTGATTATAAATAGAATACTTTTTCTTGGCATCATTAAGCTTCTCACTAAAATAGGCAATGGGCTTACCTTCTTGGATCAAAATAGCTCCTATAGCACTGCCACTAGCATCACAATCTACCTAAAATGCCTTATTGAAATCTGGAAGTGCCAAAACAGGTTGCTCTGTAAATTTCTACTTTAATGTGTCAAAACTTTTATCTGCTCCTTTAGTCCATCTAAACTCATTTCTATCCCCTCTCATTGTCTCAGTCAGGGGTGCACAAATGCCACTAAAATTTCTAATAAACTTTTTGTAAAAACTTGCCAAACCATGAAAAGATCGTAACTCCATAGCACTCCTTGGCGTAGGCCATTCAATGATAGCCCTTACTTTTTCTGGGTCCATCTTAAGACCTTCCTCTGAGACAACAAATACCAGGTATACCAACTCCTTTGCAAAACTACATTTCTTCAGATTAATCAGCAACTTCTCCTCCCTCGGCTTCTCTAAAACTCTTCTAATATGCATTAGATGTTCATCCCAAGTCTTACTGAAAATCAAAATATCATCTAAATAAACAATAAAAACACTTCCCAAAGATTCTTTCAGTACCTTGTCCATGAGCCGCATGAATGTTCTTAGTGCATTGGTTAGCCCAAATGGCATGACTAACCACTCATACAAACCTTCCTTTATCTTTAAGGCTATCTTCCACTCGTCTCCTTCTCTGATATAGATCTGGTGATACCCACTCTTCAGGTCAATCTTCATGAAGTACTTAGCTCCACTCAAACAGTCCATTATGTCATCCATTCTAGGCAATGGAAATCTATACTTGATTGTGATCTTATTGATGGCTCGAGAGTCTATACACATTCTCCACTCTCCATCTTTCTTTGGTGCTATTAGTGTTTCTTTCGAATCAGCAGAGGGTTTGCCAGTTCCAATGCATAGTTAGACTCAGCCAACAAATACAGGAGGTTGCGTGAGCTGCCTCCCCTTCACTTCTGGTTCTACTGCACCAAGGGGGGTATCCCTATAGCTAAAGATGTAACATTGACTTGCCCAATGACAGAAAGATTTAGCTTTGTGATAACAGGCAAAATACTCTCATGTATGGACCAAGATTTGAATGATAAATCACAAGTTTGGCAACACTCTTGGACATGTTTGTCTGGTTCAGGCTGAGAGTATGCAGGGGTTCCTAATCCTACTCCTACAACTAACAGGTTGGAAATATGAATGGTTTGAATTTGATGGTTTGGAAGCAAAATAGGGGTTTTAGATCATAACTACTACACAAGAAGTAGACCGGTGCCTATCTCAGGGCAAGGAGTCAACTAGACGTATACAAGAGAATGGTTTACAACTGGCATTCAAGTTTCAAGGGGTTAGGACTGGTGTTTGCCTTACAAACACTACCCAAGAATAAGTATTTAACTGTTTCTACTTATGAATATCCCAGTTGACATACAATCTTCTCCATAGTTAAACTAAAAAAATTTAATCCACTCCTTGAATGGAAGTTACAAATTAAGCATGTGATACAACAAAACTATACCCCAGAATCTGAGAAACCCTTAGCAACCAGATTCCAAAGAAGAAAATGCATACAACAAATGGAGATAGATAGATAAACACATGCAACAATGCATTTTTCATATACAATGACAAGAAACTGGACATATGTGCAAGATACATTCAGATGCAACTCATAAACTTCACAGAGATACAACAAACAGGAAATGCTATGTATTTCATTATTTACACAAGAATGCCCAAGTCTTCAACAACCCAAACTGAGTAACACAGTGTGCCTTTTATAGCAAAATTATGTACTCAGCAAATTAGTTACAAGGTAGATCAAAATTTCACCAGATGCATTGCATCTCCAAATTGGGGCCCAAAAATTGAATGCAGCGGAGAAACAGAGAGAAGAATAGGTGGGCTCAGGATTAGAGCCGCCACTCAAAGATTTTCTTCCTAATCGGGTAGTTGGTGCCTTAACTCTATCCATCGTGCCTCTGCAAAACCACCATCAATGCTTCAGCTACCTGCAGCCTCTGGAGTTTTCCCACCCAAAAATAGCTGCATTTACACAAAAACTACCGCCGCTGCGAACTTTGAAACCAACCGTCGATCTTAACTCCATCGATGAGATTAACAGATCCAAAACATTCTGAAAAGTCTCCAGCCAATGACATCATGCCACGTAGGCACCTTGCTCCTCCTATCACTAACTTTTCCCATTCTCAGTTTTCCTTTTTTCTGGCCTTGTATATGCATATACAATCGCTTGCTTTTCGCCTTTCACAATCCCTTGTGTATGCAAGAGCAAATGCATATACAACTATTTGATATACAAGGTGGACCCCAAACCTATTTAGGACAAATTGAAATTCTATTCGGGTCCGACTCGCATCCTCCTTTTGCACCTATCGAATTGTATATCGGGCACACATGCAATATACATACAAGCCACGGATTTCAAATTTTTATGAAGCATTTTGAAGTTGCTTTGAAATCCAGCTTGTATCTAACTTTACTTGTTTATCAGCACATATACAAGCACTCAAACATACAAGCCACAGATGCCAATCCTAAGTTTGCCAAATTTGATCTTTACATCAGATCCAGCCTGCATATTGCCCCTTTGTATATTTGCTTGTGTTGCATATACAATGCAAACATACAAACAAAAACATACATTCCATTGGACCCCAGCCATTATCAACTGCATTGTATACTTTTTTGGATCCAGGCCTTGCATCTTTGGAATGCATGTCTCTCTGCATATTGCAAATACAATCACAATATACATACAAGGTGGACCCCAAATTTTATCCACCGCATTTGATTTCTCCCTCATGTCCGAATTGTATACTTTTCCCTTGTTTATCGACCTTGTATGTGCAAACATACAAGTGAATGCACATACAACTAGTGGGCCCCCATTTCTGACGTTGACCGCCACTGACCTGTTTGCATGCTTTACCTTGTACATTCAATTGTATATTTGGAATATACAATCCCAAACATACAAAGGCGGATCTCAAAATATTTCAAAATGCTATTTACTCTTTTAGCACGTCCATCTTGTATATCCCACTTGTATGTCAATCCTTGTCTATGAAAACACCTCTGCACCTTTCCTTTTGTATATCGGGCATACATTTGACTTTGTATGTCCACGGGCCTCACCACATGCATATCGGCCCCTACATCTTTTGCTTGCATATAACCTTTGTATGTAGCCGTTGTATGTCTAGACATACAAACCAAATATACATGCAGACCCGGTATACAAGCAACGAATATTCTCAAGAATCTACGAAAGATTCCCCCCTGTATATGCAAACCTGATATGCATTCAAAAATGCATATAATTCATTTTTTCACCATTTTTTAAAGGCCGATGAAAGTTTTGCAAGCCTACCAATGTATATTTGCATTTGTACATACAAACCTCTTTGTATATACAAAGATACATGCATTTTAACTATTTTTTGCACATTTTTCTACTGCAGAGGCCAAAAGACGAAATTTTTTTGGATTTTTTGGAAGGTGCCTGCTTATTAAAATGCTTGGAACCTGAA
The DNA here is from genome assembly GCA_027924645.1 of Cunninghamia lanceolata. Taxonomy (NCBI): domain Eukaryota; kingdom Viridiplantae; phylum Streptophyta; class Pinopsida; order Cupressales; family Cupressaceae; genus Cunninghamia; species Cunninghamia lanceolata. The sequence continues at coordinate 4,595,107 of BSBN01001583.1, forward strand.
TGTTTATGTAGGCACCACCAGGTGCTAGTACTGTAGGTACCGCACATGGACTAAGGCTCTCTCCTATCAATCCCTTCCTCAACAATTCCTGAACTTGTCTGTTCAATTCTTCACTCTCTGCTGGAGACATTCTGTGGGCTGCCTTATTCAGCAAACTAGCTCCTAGTATCAAATCTATTTGATGACTTATCTTCGTCACTGGTGGTAAACCTTCTAGTACATTATCAGAGACAATATCCTAAAATTCTTCTAACATTTCTGAGACTTCTGCTGGTACATTTTCACATTTCTCTTGACTAATCTTAGGAATCAATGTAAAGCAATGACGCTCATGCTTCATACCCTCTAAAAATGTTCTACCATCTACCAAGAAAATTCAGGCAGTTCTACATACCTTTTCTTCCACCTCCTTCAAGGGCTTCAACTTATGATGAACTCCATCCTTTGTTAGGGAATATGAGTTTGCATGGCCATCATGGATAGTGCTCCTATCATACTACCACGGCCTCCCCAACAGCATCTGATATGCATCTATTAGTCTGATATCACACAACACCTCATCATGGTAGTCCCCAATCTTGAACTTCACTAAACACTACTCATTGACCAAAGCTTTATGGTCCTTCTACAACCATGCAATTTGATATGGATGCAGATGCTTTCTTCTTGTCAACTTCAACTTGTCAACCATCTCCTCTGAAACAAGATTATCAGTGATTCCACTATCAATAATAATATCACAACACTTACCTTCACATTTGCACCTTGTGCAGAATAAACTCTTCCTCTGATTGGGTTCTTTCTCCTCATTCAACAAAGTTCTTATGACAACTAGGGTTTCTCCCCTTTTAGCATCTTCAGAACGCTTAGATTGTGCATCTTCATCTACATGTGCAACTCGTACATTACCTTCAGGTCTTCTATTTGTCCTTCCTTGATGTTGTGGACACTCATTTGCTCAATGCCCTTCTTCTCCACATTGGAAACAGATTCCTCTAAAACCTCCTCTTCCAGGTCCTTGTCTAGGTCGGCCTCTTCCTCTTCCTCTTTGCTCACCATTGTTCTAGTCACGAGGGTGATAGGCATTATCTCCTCTTTGATTCTGACTGGTGCCAGCTTCTTCACTTTTCTTTTGATCTTTATTATAGCCTCCATAGGGTCTTCCACCAGTCCTTTCACCTTGACCTCTTCCCCTTTGCTTGCTGTCGAATATTTTATTTGGCTTCTCTTTCACCTTCAGGGAAAACTGGTATGCATCTTCTATGGTGGTCATTTTGACCAGGCTCAACTCCTCTTGAATACTTGGCCTCAACCCATTAATGTAATAGGCTACCTTCTTATTGTTGGTCTCTGCATGTCCTGTCCTAATAGTAATCTTATAAAACTCTTATGTATACTCCTTAATAGACATGTTACCTTGCTTCAGTCCATGCAACTTCTTCAGCAACTCCATCTCATAGTCCACAAGAATGAACTGCTTTTTCAGTTTCTCCACCATCTGATCCCATTTAGTGATCTTTCCTTTTCCTCTTTTGTTCCTCTCTAATTGGACCTCCTTCCACCAAATACTGGCATGGCCCTTAAACTTTGTTTTTGCAAACTTGACCTGATCTGGATCCTCCACATCTTCATACTCAAAATACTCCTCCATGTCATTGATCCAATCAGTAAGCTATTCTGGATTCAAATATCTAGAATATGTGGAAACTTCAATCCTGGGCCTCTTTTTGATCTTTGAAATGGCCCTCAACAACCTAACTTCTGCAAGATCTCCTGTAGCTTCTTGTTCTTCCTCAGATAGCTCTTTTTTAGCTTCATCTTTGCTTTCTTCTCTTGCTCTGAGCTCAAACCCTCTTCCTAGCTCCTCTTGCAATGCATCGATTTGCCTTTGCAGGGCTCTAAAACCCTCTTTCGTCAAAGCATTGCTCCCAATATGATTTCTTTGTGGAGGCATCTTGATCTCGGCAGCAAACCCACAACCTCAGGTCATAGTGCAAACTGCCTCATGGTCAGCGATCTGTCTACACACTCAGGAACCCTTGCTCTGATACCACTTGATGAAGGGGGTAAATCATAAAACACATAATAACAGAAATGGCACATAGAGAATAGAATATTTCTTTATTGATTTGGACAACTTATTACATTATAGAAACTCAATTACAATCAGAGGAATTAATCCTCTATAGGCTACAACACACTACAGCTACACATCACCAGGCTCTAGAATCTTCTACCTTCTGTAACCCCTAAATCAACTAGGGTTTCTATTTTCCCCTATTCTTGACTCTACACTTTCCCCCCTTAACTCTACTACTACCTAGGGTTCCCAAAATAGTCATAAATAGCACTTTTTGGCAGCCTCTAGCTAAATTTTGAAATTTGCAACTCCCTCCAAAAGTAGGTCAACTTCTAGGAAGCATAACTTTTGATCCGAGTGTCTGATTGACGAACCATTTTAAGCGCCGGGAAGCTCGCTATGTGAACTATCATGCCAAAAATCATAAATGGATTTCTGTCAAATTTTCAAGATGTTATGGGATGTTCTAGTGCCTCATATCTCGTTTCTAATATTTTTAGGGGCTTTTAAGAAAACAAAAACTTTAATATCTTTCAGCTCACAAATGATATTTCCTGATTCCTTTGCTAAAGGTCTTATATTTCAGTTATGAAGCTTTTTGTAAGTTTTCACTTCAATCCATTCCCAAATGCAAACTTTCCTAAAATGGCAGTTAAACTTTCCAAAACTAGCAAGTTCTTATTTTTAGCAGTTTGAAAAAAAACTAAAAGTCCTACATCATTATTCAAGAGATTATGGATCCAGAAACACTAATTATGGAAATAAATGAAAACAACTACAATGATTTTGAATCAACTTCATTTTGGGTGATGCAAGATTGTCCTTACACCACTGGATGCTCTTGCATCAGGCACTCACTATCCAAGAACACCCATGTAAGCACATAAGGCACTATAAATGCCCCCAATGTGCAATATAAGAGCATGAGGACACACCAATATAGGTAAGCCAATATGTCCCTAGTGGTGATGAAGATGTAATGTAATGCCTACCCATGAAAATTGTCAATAATTAACAATAATAAATTAATTTAGTAAGAAATAATGAAAATATAATACGATAATAGGAGAATATTCACTTTTTGAAACTTAATAAAATACACATTTCGATTAAACATAAGTTTAGTATCATTCATTGTAATTGAAAATTTAAGATATAAATATTTTTATACAATTATACACAATTACAGTAAATGTCATATAATCATCCACTCGTAAAGTGGGAAATTACTTCCTCAACTTCAATATCCTGCATAATTAACAGATTTGGATCTGCACACTAAATGTAAACATTAGTTTCGCATAGTTAGTAGATATACATAGCAGATATCAATGTACAAGATAACGAGACTAAGGCCCTAAGGGGCTGACCTAATGTCTCGGGGGCTCATGATGGCCTTGCCTATGTACGCACAGTGTAGAGACTTTGTAGTTCAAAGCAACTAGTCTTGCAACCATAAGGTTGACTTAGATACAATAACTCATAAGGAATCTAGTTCATCACATAATATTTTCTAGAGTATCTTTCAAGTTCTAGAGAGTACACGCAATATTTATATTTATGAGTAATCCCTACAGGGGTAAAATAAGGAAGTTATAACAACAACAAAATCATTCCAATCATTCTCTATCTCAACACATCATATAGAATGCAGAAAATAGACAATGTTTTTACTTAACTTCCAAAGATGCATGCGAGATCGCATGAAGGCTGCAACATGTGAAAAAAAGACATATTTCTTCTCAAGAAGTATTCACTCATCATGAGTACACTCATACATCATTTATGAAGCCATCTACAATGATCTTTCATGGTAATTCACCAATTCAGAAGACGCGTCTTTAACTAGTCATAAACATCATTCATCACTTAGCCAATCTCACACAATTAAGGAAAGGATTCAAATTTCTTCTATTTCAAATAAATGTCATCATATTACCTCACCTAACTCTATTGAAACAACACAAGTATATTGTTTAATAATGGGTTCTTCTTCCATTTAAAGCCAACACATATATTCTTTACATAACATAGAAATCATTCATTTAGGTTATGCCAAATCTATAATGATTGAAACATGATATTTTTTCACCAAGAACTAAGATCTAAGATCGTAAATCATTTTCTAACCACATTTCTAATTTTAACTAAGAAAACATATAAGAAAAGAGATTCATTACTGTAAGAAAGTATTTTCTTCCTAACTAATCATTTACTTAAATATTACTTAACCAATTAATGTATTTTCATTCAATTATCAAAATGACAAACATATCAAAAGACCTATAATAAAGAATTTTAGGAGAAAATAAATATGATCAACTATTGTCCTGAGAAGAATTCAAGCATTAGGGATATGTTAGGTTTTAGAGGGAAAGAGTCAAGGATTTGCAGATTTAATAGCAGCAGCAAAGAGGGTGTAGAAATGGTCATCACTAAATGATACACATCTCCAAATTGACAAACTAGGTAATGCTAATTTTGGGATATGATTTACATAACTAAGTGGCGCACCTTATATAAAAAATTTAGAGAAACCAAGTTTAAAAATATAGAGTTACAGGTGATGCAAAAAATTGTTTTAACAAAGACGAAATGGGTAAGAAATAGATGGTCACTAGACATTACATATTGATATCTCCATAACGACAAATTGGGTAAGGCTAATTTTTGGATATGATTTTACTAACTGGGTGGCGTACCTTATATAAACATTTAAGAGAACCCAAGTTCGTAAAAATAAAGTTATTGCCAACGCAACAGACTAGGGTTTAGAATCTTCAGACTGGTTGAATTAACATCATGATATATGATTGGAGATTGGTTTGAAGAAAGTGATCCTTAAGGAGTTAAAAAAAAAAGAATGGAATATGCAGAAGAGAATTCACAAAATAACATAAAGCTTGAATATAACAGAAATTTATTTCAAACAACAAATCAATTCCATAACTTAGTGCATACCTGGAGTTATACTGCTATCCAATCTTCACCAAAATTTCCTAGCTCACATCCATTTTTCCCCAAATCTTTTCTTCTAAAAAAAAACCAAAGCCCTCCATTTTATTCCCTGCCATATATATATATATATATATATATATATATATATATATATATATATATATATATATATATATATATATATATTCGAATGTATCTTTCTTTTTTTCACCTCATATATTTCTTGATCTTTTAAAACTGAACAACATGACTCTTCATATGCCAATCTAGACACCCATTTTTGTATAAACTAAAAATAGATTAGAATAATTTTAAAACATAACTTAATTACTAAGATTCACTCTTGAATTACATAACTACCATTTCTTGCAAGTGGCATAGAATAAAAGAATTCTTTATAAAATATGTAAAAATAAAAGCATAAAATGACAATCAATGATTTTCTTTTAAAAACAATATTAAATCATCTAAATAATTATTTTGAAACGAAGCAATTAATTAATTATTCTCAATAAAATATCATAATTAATAAATAGGGTTTAGGTATCCTTACATGTAATTGTATCAAATTTAGTCAATAATATGGGGAAGGAAACAATGTTACCCTTAGAATATGACTAGGTCATGTGGGTACACAATGTGATTGGGAAGGCATAACCCCTTAATCCTGCCACTGTGGAATATTAGCTACTTAGTATGTGTGTGAATCATGTGATCACAACAACATAAAACTTAATCATAGAAGCTCATATCAAGAAATGCACCCCATGTGGGAAAGATAATGTAATAAGTGTCATATGTGTATAAGGGGGAAGTCATGATGCCCCATATATAAAGATGTCCCCAATGTGATTTCAACTCATAATCAATGTGTAAAAATGGAACAAGATAGCTTGAAATGGAAAAAAACATTGTGATAATAAATATATTGGAATCATATCCATAGATAAACAAGAAAAGGTGTCTAGGGGACCATAAAGAAATATAACAATAAATGCACATGTCACATGGCATAAATTAAAATTAGTGAAAATCACCACGTGCGTGGTCCAATAAATGTCATAGTAAATAGATAGGCATCATGTATCAATATTGTCATCACTTGTATCACATGTCAAATAATATCATCATCCTATGACAAGGGTATAATAAATACACAATGTGATAAACAATCCCAAGTGTGTGTAGATCATGTGCCATTATGAAATATGTATTCCAATATTTATGTGGTCATGTTGGGTTGAGAACATAGCTCATAGGACATTTTGTTTGCAAGTTGCAAGGTTTTACTTGGCTATATAAAGGAGGCTAAATAGTAAATGATCACTTTCATTTAGCTCTTTATTCTTGAGATGAAAGGAAGCAAAGGTGGGAATATGTTTCATACACCAATTTATGAGAGGAGGTATGTGCAAAAATTAAATTGATAATATTATTACAAGAAAATATATAATAACACAATTATTTATGGAATCTTTTCAGGAGAAAAATCTAACACTTGAAAGCAACTTAATGTATTATTTAGTAATTTAATGGTTACAGTACACTTGTAGAGTTTAAGTCTTTATAGGAGTATCACCAACATGACATCTAGAGAAATTCTAGTAGCATAATAGTACCTATAAAACTCACTGCCAAAACCTCCATCTTAAGCACCCAATAAATTGGAGAATGAATGCATGAAGCCATTGGATGGTAATTAGGAAATCATGAGATAAAACCACCCAAAATGTAGTGCCCAAATCCCAAGATGAGTCCATAGGTTAAAAATAACATATTTCTTATACCTAGCATTGAAAGAAAGCAAGGTATGCATAAATGCTTCTGACACTAAAATTCTAAGGAGATTTGTGTAAATACTAATATTTTAACAATTACATAAAGTAGAAACACATATAAACATAAAATAAACAATATACCATAACATAGGTGTAAATGGGTAAACCCCTTTTGGGAGAATAACCCCACACTCCAAAGCAACCCAATACATTATTTAGTAAACAAAATAGTTACAATATACTTACAAACCAACCTACATAGAAGTATCACCAACTAGAGATTTAGAGGAATTTTGGGAGCATAACAATACCTAGAAAACTCATTATCAACCCTCCATCACAAGCACCTAATAAATAGGAGATAAAATACATGAAACCATCAAATGGTAATTACAAAACCATGAGCTAAAACCACCCAGAATATTGGTACCCAAATCCTTAGTTAGAAGACCAACACCCAAGTTCTAATATAAGTCCACATGCTAAAATAGCATAATCATTCCACTTGTCATAACCTCATTATATTCCACTCACAAAATTGGGCATTAAATTTTGGCTCCATTATCATCATCCAAAGATACCTTATGATGTGTTGGTAAACAAGTGTAACTCCCCTTTACAACTCTTTTATATGTTGAATTTTTTACATTTCCAATGCAAGAGGTCCAACTTTTGAAGGCCATAACGTTTGATTTGGGAGGCCAATTGGACCCAATTTTTTAAATTTTAGAGATTGAGGAGGTTCACATGATATGCACTCAAGAAGTAATTATGAAGAACCCAATTTTTTTATTTTGGGAAAAAACCAACTCTATAGCCTAGAAATTGAGTTCTTCTATTTTCCAACCTAAAAATTAGAGCATTTTTAATCTTAACATTAGGGGAAAAGTTGAGACACATTCCTTGGTGTTCTTGCACTTGTCAAACACCTTGGAAGAGACAAGGGGAACTTAGCAACACTAAAATCTAACTGCTAGGGGCTGAGAGACCCATAGACTTGATGCACCACTTGAACTTGTTTATTCTCACTAGATTTGTTAATGAATCTATAACATTTATCAAAGTATCAACCTTCTCTAGCATCACCCTTTCATCCTCTACCATATCATGAAAAAAATGGTACTAGATATCAATACACTTTATCCTCTCATGAAAGGTCAAGTTCTTTTCTAGACACATGGCACTCTAACTATTATAATGACCCATAATGGCTCCTACATGTAACCCAACATCTGAACACAATCTCTTAATCTAGATGGCTTTCTTACAAGCACAAGTATTCTCCATGTACTCTACTTCTATATTTGATAAAGCAACCATAGCCTATCACTTACTAATCCAACTAATTGCACCACTAAACATACTGAAAACATATCCACTAGGGGATCTCCTACTATCAATATCACCAACCCAATTAGAATCCATAAATCCATGAATGCACATTGAATTATAGGTCCCCATAGGGTAACCATGATAACAAATTGAATACTTAGAAGTACCCTGCAAATATCTAAAGACCCTTTTCACTACATCCCAATTTACTCATCTAGAATTATCCATAAAACTGTTAGATGGAAAAGTGAGACTTAGCCTAAAAGGTAAAACTAGATCAAACCCTCTTCTATCAATATTGGAACACAAACCGAGTTTAGCTTCTAGCTTTCCAAGGAGAGCCAAACTATAGGGGTTTTGTCCTTTTGTTGTATAAAGGAGTGTCAAAAAAATCTAACTAACCAAACTAGGGCAAAGCATGAAACCCTAATTGAGCAAGATTGACCAAAAAATGATTGTCAGAAATAGATACAAAGATTTTGAAAGGATAGAAGAGATTACGAGATAGTGTACAATAGGAACCTGAGTTTGGGAGCAGAGAAGTACTAGGGTGCTAAGCACCCTAGACCCAGATTAAGGTTTTGCAGGATCTTCAGATTTGGGTTCCTTCCTGTGTCAATCCTCTTCCTTCCTATAGTTTTCTATCGTCTAATTCCTCTAGATGTGAGATGCACACAAAAAAGAAGAGAAAAGGGTTGTGTTGTGTTTGGGGGCTTTTCTTAGTCAAACCCCGTGTTGGTGTTTCCACCTCCGCTATAACAATGATTAGAGATCCAAGAGTGCATGCCCTAGGAGGGTAGAGGCAAGATATACAATAAATGATGAAAGAATGAATGTAAATGATAAAGATTACCACAAGATATGAAACCCTAGTTGGAGTAGGTGACTCAAGACCATGCACCAACAAGGAGATAGAAGATGAAGGCTTGAACTTCCTTCAAGACCTGCAAACAAGCATCATAACATCCACACAAAGAGCTTTTCCAACCATAAAGAACACTTGAGAATAGGAGATCAATTCATCAAAGCATAAGGCAAGTATTTGTAATCTTCTCATAACAAGGTAGGCGTAAAATGAATAACAAGACTCCTTCTTATATGCATTCCCACTCACTAACAATGAATAAAACCAAATGGGGCTGACAAGGATAAGCCAAGGACGTGTTCTAAGCCAATACCACAAAAATAGGGTCCGGGATAATGTTTAGACAAGGGTGCTAGGTACCCTAATCCTTTAGCCCCACAAACTCTAGAGAGTGTTAAATGAAGTAGGCTTAGACCAGTCCTAAGTTTATTTTGTCAGGTTTATTCATTGGGATCGAGTTTTAATTTTGTATTGTTCCAAAATCTATCAAAATAGGTCCTGATTAGCAAGGGTACACATTTTACTCTATAACATTTATCCCCCAGTTTAGTGTGGGTATGAACTTACATTTAAACTCACACTAAAGTAAGAAGAAGATAGATTTCCAACATGAAAACATAGAAGCCCAAAGAATTCTACCAAGTTGTGGACTTTAGTAGTCCCCTTGGAAGCTTAGGATTCTAAGGTCCCAAACATGCAAGACATTGTAACATAATTCACACATACATGGAGTACTACAAACATATATAAGGAATACACATGAGAGAAATGCAATACACAAAGGTAATAGATGACATTCAAAATGCATACACACTTAACATGAAGCATACACATAAGGCATAAAGTATACATGGCATATACATGGAAAACATGTTGAAGACACACAAAACATTTTCTAAGAAAACATAAAGAATACATGGAATCATTAAGAAAATTCAAGTTCAAACAATGCATCACATGCACAAACATGGAAAAAACACACAAGCAACATGACTTTGACACTAGCTTGCTCTGTCGCTAGAGGTCATGTGAAGAGAAGTGTACTCATGGATCACAGACTAGTAAGGAGCGTTGAATTACTAGGTGATCATGACAAGTCACATGAAGCACACGAGATAGAAAACTTTGTTACACTAGGTGGCTCATGGACCAATATTAATTTAATGAAAACATCATGGGCTAGTGAGGACCACCAAATCACTAGGTGAGTTCCATGGCAACCATAATCAACAAGTGTATAATAAAAAAGAAGTATAGAACAATGTATGCCCCCACCTTAAAGTGATTGCTTACTTCCTTGGAGAGAAATTGCTTTAAGGTAGAACATAATACAAGATACACATGAGAGATTTCTAGAAGCACATGCATACATGATATGGGTTCCCTAAAGTGACATTGCAACATGGGGTTGCCCCTAGAAAAGGAAAACTGAGGCGATGTTGCACAAAAGATACATAATGGCTTGTGTAGCCATGGTATGATGTTTAGCATAGCAACAACATGCCACATAAATCAAATCATACAAGAAATTAGCATGTTAGAGTGAATAATATAAAATAATAACATAAAGGGATCTACCTGACTGGCATCAGTATATGAATGGTTGTATAATAGGAAATGTCTCATAATTATAAATATTTGGAACTATCATCATCCGCAAGTCGGTAAGACTATGGAGATAAAGGAGGAAATATCAAATGAAAACAAATATAAAATGTTGGATCAACAAGGAAGGATGGTAAATCATCCTACGCCTTGCATTGTCTCCAAGGGAAGCAACAAAAATGTAACTTACAACATATAGAGGAATAATGATATAAATAGAGAGAATGTCACAATGGATTTTGGTCCCTTTGTATCCCTATACCAACAAGGGTATCAAGGGTCATCCAAAGAGAGCTTAACAAACAAAAATACACGTCAAGGAACACAATACGGGGGTAACAACACGTGCAATCATAATACAAGAGAGAGAGGTCATAATTGCAAGTCAACCTAAAATAAATCATCATCTTGCCAATCTTGCTCATCATAAAGGGATGGAAGGAAAGATGCAAGAGGGACTATAGAAGGTGTGGTATAAGGTACTAGAGCCATACCTATTTCATTATTACATTTTGATTCACTATTGGAATATAGTACAATAGGTTCAACTACGGGTTGTGAAGCACTATCTTTTGCTAGAGGAGATGAAGCACTAGTAAATTTCTCTTTCACATCCATTAGTGACTGACGCTTGTAAGGAGGGAGATTCTCCTCTTTTGTAGCAAGGCGAGCCATAGCATGATGATGCTTCTTGCATTCTCTTACAATTTGATTTTGCTTAGTTTTGTTTTTGATGTTTGTGAGGGGAATCATAGTATCTTCCAACATGGGTTCCTTTTCTTCCTTTGCTTCAAGAACATTAGAATAAATGAGAGGAACCACCAAAGGTTGAGAGACCATGGGGGAGGGTTCCTTAATGTAGGCTGCTCTTCCCTCTCAACTTATGAGATAGGTAGAGGTACTTGAGCATTCACAAGCGGTTGAGAAACCTCATGAAATAATTTACATGCAATCAATTGATTTTCACTAGTCTTCATAGAGGCAAGTGTGACAAAAGTAATATTATGATCGTAAGGAGGTTTATTTTGTGGTAGATGGTTTCCTTGTTGTCCTTGAAGGGATGGTGGAGGGGGAAGCTCAGCATATCTACCAGATGCTTAAGGACAGGGAAGAACCTTCAATTCAGGCTTAACTTTATTCGCCACCTACGGGATAGGGAGAACTACTATTGTAGCCTCAGAACATCAAGAGGGTCCAGGGACATCACTAGAAGGTATGTTACTAAGAGACAATTCAACAATTTTCTATGCCTTATACTTTTGATATGAAAAAAATAATAGATCTTCTCTAGTTCAAGCAACTCCAACTAGTTTAGGCTAGAAGTAGTCAAGTGTAAAGTGTCCATGACGAGTGACAAGCTGGTACCAACTGTGATGTATAGTGTGCACATGTCCCTCAAATGAAAACTTTAAGCACGTATGAAGTTCCATAGAGGGGACTGCCTTCATGGAGCAGAGCCATGTTAATAAAAGTAACATCCAAGGTTCTTGGCCCAATCTTGATGGCAAGGGTCAAGGTACCAAGAGTTGGAAGAATAGACCCATTGTGTGCTCTAATCGTGATTTCCAATACATCATAGTTATCATGGTGAAAACTATGCATGTAGAGAAATTATTCAATTACTACATTCACCATACAAATTGGATCGATCATAGCACCTCTTATGGGCTTATTTTTTATTTGAATGGTGATGTATAGAGGTCCATCAAGAACTTCAATAGTGGCATCATGAGGAGTGATGGATATAGCTAGTTTGAGCTCTGCTCGGTCATGATGAGGGTGATCATCCACCATACAAATATATCATTCATAATCTTATTCTTGATGACTATAATTATATTACTTCTCTAGAGATGGATCCACAATGTTAGCTTGGTGATGAGGGAATGGATCTGTGAATATTTGTAAGTTTTGATTAGGTGGAGTCAACAATTTATTTCCTTTGTCATTTATGGCAGCAACCTAGATGACATTAGAATTGATGAGGTCTTGCACTTCATGTTTAAGACACATACATCTTTCAGTGTTATGACCGGTGGTGTAGTGAAATTGATAAAAGGCCTTCTAATCAAAAGAAGATGATTGCATATTACTTCGATCAAGGTCGAATTGGTGAAAGTTTGATGAGATTGTTGTTTAAAAGTTGCATCATTATTGAATAAAGAGATTTTGCTAATGGTGTGAATTGTCTAGTTTTTGGTTTTAGTTTATATGGGGTGGGAGTAGAAGATACTACAACTGCTACATGTTTTTGAATGCAATGAGTACATGTGAGGTTTTAGATTGATCAACTAGAGCCAATGACTGATTATTCTCATACTAACTAACTAATAGTTGGTAGTCACAAAGAGTCATGCAAAGGTCAGTGAAAGAATCATAACACATCAACAAGATTTTGTCACAACTATGAGGTTGTAAATTTGCAATGAAGATTCTTTGTATATCAACATCCAAAATATCCTCTATCATAGTTAGGGGTTTCTCTTGCCACATTTAGTGGTATGATTGTAAAATATGATTTGAATGAATGTGATGGTTCTCAATCCATTTTTAAGCTTTATATATGGTCATTTTAGTATTACATATGGAAGAATGTTGTATGGTGTTGGATTACTAAATATTCTCATTGTTTGATATTTATTTTTATGCATCTGAGTAACCAGATAGGCATTCATATACCCTTTTTAGTGTTTTCCTTTAATGAACTTGAGACTCTATAGCCAATTGGATAGGCACCATCCTGAGAAGCCTGTGATCATCCAAACCCATTAAAAATCAAACCAATATATCAAGTTTTAAATACAGCTATAGTTCCATAAGCATCCTCATTCTATAGGATTGCTCTCATCATATTAATTAGAGGCCTATGCATCTAATTTATCTTGACCTAGTGACAACTGTGGGGGTCAAGTGTACATTTGGTATGACTGTGTTTGTTAGTTTGAGTTCTATTTCATGCCTCTAGAAATATCCCTCCTAGGTCTAGCTAAGCCTAAAGTTCAGAGGAGTGTACCCACTCCTGTAAGTTAGCCAAAATCACCCTTAACCTATTGATAAACCTCTTTCAACCACCTTGAAGAAACCCTTGGCATATGTGGTTGTAAAATGTTTTAGGGTTTCAGGTTGTAGTAATTTTGGGAACCAACAATATCCATTCTTTAGGACTTTACCATTAGAAAATGTAATTTATTATAAGATGAAGATGATTCTTTGGGTTGTTCAACAATATTTGTTACACATATGGTTCCTAGGGTTGTCATTAATGTCAACACTATCATGATGATGTGATGGTTTTCATGGTTGGATGTCATGTGCAGAGAAGATATAGTTCATGGTTGGATGTCATGTGTAGAGAAGATATAGCTCATGGTTGGATGTCATGTCCCATCCAACAAGAGAAGAGAGAAGATATAGTTCATGGTTGGATGTCATGCCTTGATCAGTGCAGAGTTGAGTATGAAGTAATATTAATATGGGAATTAGAAGAACAAAGATAATCAAATGTGTTGTTGATATTATTGATGGCCTAAAACATGTATGTTTTAAGTTTCATATGATTGGATTACCAGAAACATGTTTTGTTGTTGACTATTTGAAAAAAGTGTTGTCTTTGTGAAGGTGTTCTGCACGTAGGACAATGGAATGCTCTGCATTCGTTTACATTTGCATATATGGCCATGTGGTTCTAGGACTATGTTCAGGGTGTAGTCAAGGTGATAATTCCATGTTTTCAGATCATTTGTCCTTCCGCTGTGAAAGTTATGCATGATAGAGTACCAGCATGTGTTCTGGCAGAGTAAGCTAGTGTTGAACGCATGTTGGAATGCTCTGCATTCCTCCATAAATGAATAATTTCCCTTATGGTTTTGAGGACATGTTTATGGATGTGTATTACATGATTCCTTGTAGTTTCAAGGTTCTTGGTGGTCCGCAACTTAGTTTTTCAAATGACAGCATGTTGCAATGTGTTTCAGATGACAAATTGTTCTCAGAGTTCATGATTGAAGATGTGCAAAAAAATTTCTTTGATGTGCAAAGGTAAAGGAGTGTTTGGGAATGTTCTATGAGTCATGTAGACTCATCTAGAAAAGTTTAATTAAGATCTTTCTTGTTTCCAATACAGCACAAGGTTTTCAAGTTGATGTGGTCGTTATGCTTCAAGATTCATGTGTCTTTTTGCTTAAAGTTGTCTTATTTTTAAATAAGTAGATTGTGCAGATGTAATTCCTTGGTGTTTGAAGCTATGAAGGATGTTTTGGACCTTGTTAAGAAAGTGTTAGTATCTGCAAGGCATGGATCTTCTGCTGGTGTAACATGTAGTTTTACTTAGGACCTATCTTCTACATGTTCCATGTTGTTTGTCCGACTTGTAAATGTATTTCTCATGTTGTCTCTAGCCGACAAGCAATGTAATCAATGTAATATCATGTATAAATAGTGAATCAAGTTGATTAAGGTTGAGTTTGATTGCAAAGAGATTGATAGAGCTTGCATACAAAATAAGGAGCAGAATGAATGCATGTTGATGTCGACTGAAGGAGAAAAAGCAAAAGATGTTGATGCTATCCTGATTCATCTTGAAGACATATTTGTTATAGTGATCAAGTCTGAAGTGTACCTAACTAATCAGATCATCAGAAGAAAGTGTGAAGAGACGGAATTGCAATTATCAACAGTGTGAGTTTCAATGTCAGTTTTCAGATAGTAAAAGGACTATCATATTGTAATCTTTTGCATGTGTGTTCTCAATTTAGGGAGTAGAAGCTTCCTTGGGAGTGACACTAAAACAAAGTCTTCAAGGAGTAGAAGCTTCCTTGGGAGTGACCCTAAATCAAATTTATCAGGGAGTAGTAGCTTCCTTAGGTGTAACCCTAAAACAAAGTTATTGTTTTTGAGCTTCATATATTGTGAGTTAATCCTCACTGTGGTTTTTCCCTTCTAGGGTTTTCCACGTATATTTGGTGTTATGTGTTGATGTGCATTGTTTTAATCTTTCATGATTATGTTGATGTTGTAATTCTTAAGTTTAATTTGCTCCACAGATGTTAAAGTTTGGTTAGATACTAATTCACCCCCCCTCTCAATATCCTTGTGTGTCCAACAATATTTCCCACAAAGTCCTTAGATGATTATAAATGTAAATCGAGGAGTTCCTTATCTACTTGTGTATCTTGTATAATAGTGTCCATGTTATTTGATTAAGAATGATGTGGAAAAGGATTGGTATATAGTTTTATGTTTTTATTTGGAGTAACAAAATGGTTTCTTTCATCATTTACTCCTTCCAAATGTACTATTTTAGTATCAATTAAATATTGGACCTTGAGTTTCAACCCTCCACAATTTTCCATGTCATGCCCATTAAATCTATGATAGGAAAAATAATCTTTTGCATCAAAACCATTGAAAACATGTATATAAACATTTCAATTGAGAGAATAGGTAGTAAATTAATCATGTTATTCCTTAGAAGATGCTAAAATACTACATTAATGGTAACATGAAGCCCAATAAAATTTCTTTCATTTTTGGATTTATAAAAGTGACATTAGAGGCCATTGAATTATTATTGAGATTGTCTACATTAGGCTTATTAATAATTTTTTGATGGTTCACATCATTACCCTTTTAAATAGAATTATTCAAATTGAAACTTTGAAGAATAAGATGAATATGAAGAAGTGTTAGAAGAGGCATACTTCAATCATTTGCTACTAAAAATTTAACATCAATGTTCTTGACACTTTTACACAAGTCCATGACTTATAAATAATATTTAAGACACCTTATATATTGGATGATAGTGAGATTTTTTTTAATATCTTTGTTTAAGTGTAAATAATACTAAATATGCTCATTGTTTAGATGTGTTGACACTTAAACAAATAAGAAATAGTCATCTTAAGATCAATTTGGACATGAAAACATTGGGCACAAGCATTTCCAATCATGGAGTATAGGTGAATAGGATCATCTGGAAATGAATACAACTAATAAAATGTTAGGGTTAGCCGACAAAAGATATCAATTAAATGCAAATAAAGATTAAACACAGGAATGGAAATACACAGAAATAATAATAGTGGGAGAAAAGTTTTAACGTGGTTCACCCAAACCCAGGCTACATCCACCAACAGAGAGTCCAATATTATTATCCAGTAAATCAAACCAATTACAACCAGTAATCCTTGCAACTCAATACCACTGCAAAATGCTACAATACAATATCAATGAAAACCCTAACCCTTAGCCACTTTTATCAAGCCTTATGTCGGTTACAAAAATAGGGTTTTTTTTATGTTGGCTAATAGAAAAATAATTATCGGCGCCTTTATGAAATAATAGGCAATTTTTTCTTTGGGGGTGTTGCCTCTGAGCCCCCAGCTAGGGGTGCTGCTCCCAGCAGCTCCCGCTAGGGGCATTGCCCCCAAACCCCCATCGTGGGCTCCACCCCTGGGCCCTCACTGAGGGGATGGTCCCCTCAGGCCCCACAGAAGGGGCTTTTCCCCCCTGCACTCCCTCGTAAAATAATATGGAGGAAACCGTGCCGATAAAAGTGGAGAAAATTTAACCTACAAGTCTGATTAGGCTCCATATAACAATAATCTCCCACTTGGAGATTGATCAAACTTCACAATATATCATCTCCCACTTGGAGACTGATCATAACACCGTTGACCCTATAGGTCCCACTAGAAATAAGCACCCTGGACTCTGTTGTTCTGATCTTTTTGTTTTCAGTCTTGAAGACCAACCGAAGCTGAAGAGGAGTTCAACTTCTCCCTTGTCACTACCTTTGTGAACATATCCGCTGGATTTTCATCTGTGTGTATCTTTTCTAGCCTTAATTGTCCATCATCCAACACCGATCGAATGAAGTGACACCTCAATTGTATGTGTTTGGTCTTTGAATGCAAGGCATAATTCTTTGCAAGATATATGACACTCTGGCTGTCCATAAACAAATAATTGTTAGTCTATTTTTTTCCCAATTCTTCCATGAAATATTGTAGCCATATCATCTCCTTGCTTGCCTCTATTGCAGCTACATACTCTGCCTCCATGGTGGATAAAGAAACCACCTTTTGTAACCTGGAGATCCAACTCACCGATGTCCCACCTGCAGTAAAGACATAACCTGTAGTACTCTGCCTAGTATCAATATCCCCTACCAAATCTGAGTCCACATAGCCTGCTAAATCAGTATTAGAGTCCCCAAAACATAAGTGTTTATTGGATGTACCTCTCAAATATCTGAGAATCCATTTTACTGCATTCCAATGCTCCAATCCGGGATTACTCATATACCTTCTTACGACTCCTACAAAATGTGCAATATCTGGTCTCATGCATACCATGGCATACATTAAACTTCCTACAGCTGAAGCATATGGTACCTTGGATATTTTTTCTTCCTCCTCTTGTGCCTTAGGACACATCTCCTTAGTCAATTTCAAATGACTAGGCAACGGTGTGCTGATAGCTTTTGCATTCTCCATATGGAATCTCTGCAACACCTTTTCAACATAATCAACTTGAGATAGAGTCAATTTCCTGTTCTTCCTATATCTGCAAATTTTCATACCAAGGATTTGTTTTACTTCCCCCAAATCCTTCATAGCAAAAGATTGTGCTAACTGTTGTTTTAACTCTCTTATGTGATCCAAGTTAGACCCTTCTACAAGCATGTCATCAACATATAAACATAAAATAATGTAACCGTCATTCTCCAACATCTTAAAATAAACACAATGGTCAGAATTACATCAGTTGTAGCCTTGCTCATCCATAAAACTATCAAATTTCAAATACCATTACCGAGGTGCTTATTTCAGGCCATACAAATTCTTCTTCAATTTGCACACCCGTTTCTCCTTACCTTTGACCTCAAATCCTTAGGGCTATTCCATATATATCTCCTCCAAATCACCATGGAGAAAGGCAATTTTCACATCTAGCTATTCCAAATGCAAATCTTCAGCAGCCAGAATACTTAAAACAGTAAGAATAGAAGTCATCTTAACAACTGAAGAAAAAATCTTATCAAAATCAATGCCCTTTTTCTATGCAAATCCTTTTACAACCAACTTGGCTTTAAATCTTTTCTTACCCCCATCTTCCTCTTTCAACCTATAAACACATTTGTTTGGTAAAGCCTTTTTACCTGCAGGCAACTTACATAATTCCCAAGTCTAATTTTTCAGCAAGGAGTCCGTTTCTTCTTTCCTTGCAAGCTCCCATTGAACCTTTGTATCCACCTACCTAGATTCATCATACCCTTCTAGTTCACCAGCATCTGTTAACAAAATAGAATACAAAGAGGGAGAAAACCTTTCAGGAGGTCTACTTAGCCTTGTTGACCGTCTAACATTTACTAGAGTTTGTGGTATTTCTTGTTGCTGTTGTGAAATATGAGGAACCACTTGAACATCATTATCTGGAGTATCATCTAGAACCACATAATCCTTTTCTTTCTTCTCATGCTACTGCAGCTGATCTTTGTACAACACCTTCTCATTGAATACAACATCCTTGCTTCTCACAATTTTTAGATTTTCAACATCCCAAAGCCTATAACCAAATTCATTAATGCCATATCCAACGAAGATACACCTTTTTGATTTTACATCCAGCTTGCTTCTATTTTCAAAATCTACATGTGTAAATACTTCACATCTGAAGGTTTTGAGAAAAGAATAACTCGCCTTCTTACCTGTCCATGCTTCCTCTGGAATACCACAGCCCAAAGGAACTAAAGGACCTCTATTAACTAAATATATAGTGGTATTCACAGCCTCTACCCACATGTTTAAAGGCAGCCCAACATGCAATCTCATGCTCCTTGCACACTCCATTATTGTCCTATTCATGTGCTCAGCCACTCCATTCTCTTATGGAGTACCTGGAACCATTTTTTGCCTACAAATTCCATTAAAGGAACAATAATCCTCAAACTCTTTGTTGCAATACTCACCACCATTATCAGATCTGAAGCATTTTAATCTTTTACATATCTCATTCTCAACCAAGCTTCTCCATTTCTTAAATGTTTCAAATACATCATATTTCTACCTAAGGAAATAAATCCAAACCTTCCTAGTTGCATCATCTATGAATGTAACATAATACCGAGATCCATCAAGAGAAGATACTTGAGTTGGTCCCCATACATATGTATGCACAAGCTCCAACTTTGCATCTTTCAAATGCTTCCCATCCTTGAGAAAACTAACTCTCTTTTGTTTGTCATACACACAACTTTCACAGAAATCAATATTAATACATTTCAGACCTGGTAAAAAGTTTTCTTAGAATGAAGTGTAGTGCCCCTCTGTTCTCACCTTGAATGTATAGGTGAACGGGTCAAGGCGCATGAAGGTGAAGGTAAAATAACAGGAATATTTAAGGTAAGGTAAACAATTGATGTTGTACAATATAGATAGATGCTTCATCCATGTGTGGTTTCATATGATAGTGTGTTTTATTGATAATCTCTATTACGACACTAATAATGCATGCTTTGAAATTGGTTTGCATTTCAATGATTAAGATATCGATCTTACTATGATTGTTATATGGATCTCATGTGATGGATTCTATTAGATTTATTTGTTATGATGGTACTTCTGACACTTATGATTTCATGCACCTGTATGTTAAGTGTAGGGTTCTGTTCAGATAAAGAGATAGATTTGATTTGGTTATGATTATGTGTTGAGCTAATCTAGATTGATATGATGTGGAAGGGACGATGTCGCATCACTCACTTGTGAGTGCCCTTCGATGTTGTGATTCCTTTTTCCACCTAGTGCTAGCTTATATGCATCTATACATGCTTGACCGTGACATTTGTTGCAGGATGTAGGTATCAGGCATCGACTCCACCTGAATTAACAGGTCTGAGCGTGCCTTGAACCCAATGAATATGTTTTTTCAGAGATAACTTAAGGTCCCACAAACCAAGTCATCATCCTCGATCAGGATGCATGACATGTCTAGTTCAACCTATTAGTTCTGTCAGTATGTCAGGTCTCGCAATTGATTGATATTTGATGGATTTTGTTGGTTAAGTGCATTTTTGGCCCTGGCTTGTGAACATGTTTGATTTGGCTTTCAAGGGTTGTCTTGCTCAGTGGGTTATGTGGTATGCCTAGATTATTTCTCTTCTATTTACCTTATCAATTATTTGGGTATTGGCCTCATTCCCATATTCCAAGGAATCCAACCTTGCCAATCCACTTATGCATGAATACAAGAATATTTGTAAAAGATGAAATGCTGTGATATTCAACATATCTTATGCTTAATTGGTTGGTACATTGATAAAATTAAAATATGAAAATAAAATACATAAATTAATGTGTGTTATGATTCAAAGATTATAAAAATAAGGTATAAATAATTATAATATATACAATAAAATATACCTATAGTAAAATATTAAAATAAATAAAATAAAACATTATAATGTTAAGTTGTAAATTAAACCATGAGTTGTAAAAGGGATAAATTTATTAAGTAGTTATTATTAGTCCCTGCCAAAGGTAGGAGACTATAGTTTTCAGGTCTCTAAAACTGTATTTATTTGGCTCGGGAATCATGCATGAAAGAAAAATTAAAGCCTAAACTATAGTCTATCTTTGTCCTTTCGTCCTGTCTCCAGCACTTTGGCATTCAACTATTGGCTTGGTAATTTTGCTGGGGTTTTTTATTGCTGAAGGTAGCCCGTGGATTTGGATGTGTCATCTTTTTATGCAAGAGGGTTTTTTTGTAGGCCAGGTGTGGGGCAGGTGTCTCTGTCCAGGGCTCATGGAGAATAGGTGTCCCCTCCCACGTTGAGTACTTCCCAGCAGAAAAAAAATATCAGGAGACTTGAATCGGCTCTTTAAATTTTTTTGGGGGAGAGAAGTGTGAGGAGGATGCGGGGGAAGGTTAGGGTTTTATTCATCATCTTCTACTGCATAAATCTGTAAGTTTTCATAAGTTTATAATCATTTAGTTGTGCCTCTATATCATATGAGCTAATCTTCTTGGATGCATTAAGCCAACAACTTTGTGCTCCCATTATGATGTTGCATACTTTTCTAAATAATGATATAGGTTTTCAAATTTGGCTTTCACCTGTCAGTTTGCAATCACTTGAATAAATTTGTTTTGTGCAAACATGGTAATCATTTCTTAAGGCACTTTCTCCCTGAGGCACTCGATCAATAGACCTAGCGCATATTGAGTTTTCTTTTGATTGTTCATTTTTAGTTACTTATAATCTCTGCAAGGAAATAGCTCTTGTTATATAATTAGCCGATAGGGTTTTATTTGTGAGCATTATAGTGTTGGGGAAAATCGTCTCATGCCAAAAAAAAATTCACGTTGGAAGTTTTCTAAGCTTGTAACTTTAGTGATAAATCTATGGGAAAATAATCCAGACCAATAGCAATCCACCTGAACCATTTCAATTTCAACTAGAAATAGATCGTAGGGAAAGTCTGGTTCATGATGTTATTCTTGGAGCTCCAGCACCTTTGGTTAGCATTATTGATAGAAAGCAGTACAACCGCTATGCAGAAGATCTTCAGGTACTCGATTTTACTAAGATAATTTTTATACATATAAAACAGTCTCACATAAGGCTTCAAGTGAAATGCTCTTAATTTTCTTGTTCTATTTCTTGATTTCCTTTCTAACCATTACCCTAGATGATTAGTTGATATTATGGAGAACCATCAATTTAAATGTCATGCATGGTAAGGTAGGGTCTATGTAGCATACAAAATGCATCAAATGCATGTGCTTCCACATTTTGCCTACGTGATTAGCAGGGCTGATGCTACTCCCACATCTGACCAAAAAAAAAAAACCTTATATCCATTATGCATTAATAGATATCCATACCATGTTAGCCAAGTCATGTGCACAAACTTGTGGGAACGCTGGCAAAGGTAGTCAAAATTGATTTTGCACCTGCCAGTTGCAACTGTGTACAAGTTCCTAAGCCTGTCAATGAATCCATTTTTGTGCAACTGTATAGCCCAGGTTATATAGTACATTTTCTTCCCTTCATGGTAAGTCATTTACAGTCCCACCACTGCCAGAAAATAATATACAGTCCCACCGCTGCCAGAAAATAATATACAGTCCCACTGCTGCCAGATTTATAGAAAATAATATATAGTGCTAAGCGTTCTAAATCACTAGTTGAAGCTGGTTAAATATGAAGTTCATCTTAGGAAATTTAAAATAGTGTCTAATGTATTTTCAAATGTTAAATGTACCTAACAACACACCCAGTCGTATTATAACAAAAATGTGAACAATTATTGTTGAAGTATCAACTGTTTAAGTGAGAATTTGTCACGTAGGTTTCAATGCAACTTATAGATTAAATATGTTTTAAAATTATACAAATTTAGTTTAGACAGGTAGCAAACTGTCACCTCTGTACGACTTTGTATATGTTCCAATGTGCAGACCTTCTGATAACAGTGTTGCCTTGGGTTTTGCTTTAACATCTTCCTAATTCTTACTCTTTCTAGGAATATGCTAGATAGGGTTTCGAAATATGCAATTCCATTTGCCATTATGTTATTTAATTGAATTCCAAAATATTTGGTCATAAAATGGAACTTGCACCTCTCTCACCACACCCTCTTACTATTGCATAAAGGAAGAATAAATCTTTGCAGAGGCTTTAGGATCCAAAACAAAATTGTAGCTGAGATCTATAAGCACTGTGAAATCAACCATTACGGATTTATTGGTGCCTTAGTGTTTAAGTTTAGGGAGTCTTCAAGATCGCCCAGCATGGGTGCGTTGGTAAACCAGGCACACATAATGATTAGTTGCAGGTATTATGTAACAAGAGTTACGAATGTGATTATGTCTATACAACTTCCCACTCAAACTGCAGGGTTCCACACGTGCCCTGAACACATGCAAGATAGCGACAACAACGTACCTTTCTCTCTTGTTCATCTGGGTCGCCATGGCCTATCATCAAATAGAGAACTTAAGTTTAACCAACCTGCTATAGAAGTTGTCAAGTTGCTCTCACCGTAGTTCATATCTATCATTACATGTCAGGCTCAATATGTGCCACACAGGAAGTTTGTACTATTGGAAGAGGATAGGTAATTTCAGAGTCATTATGTTTTATGTCAATAGTCACATCTAGATTCATTTTTCTATTTGGAAAATTTGTAAATAATTGCTCCAATTTTTGTTGGACTGGTAAACACACTCACTGGGAACTGCATTTACCAAGCTTTATATCATCGGCTAAAAAGCCCTATCATGAACAGGTCATTCTAACTAGTGTAGGTTGATAGGGAATTGTCCATAGGTCCCCTTCCCTTGAAAACATTATAATGATAAAAAGTATGAGAGTTCACATATCATTTAAACTCACAACCACCATAAAAAAAAAGTGTATTTTTAGTTATTTCAATGGATCACATATGCTTTGCCAAAGCTACACAACGGGAGTTTGTTCCCACCTGCTGCTCAAAATGATCATGGAAGCACTACCATTGCTTTGTAAGTAGCCACTATTGTAAAGTCTGAGTCAGTTCAGCAACAAAATGCTATGAAGTTGAAGTATGACACAAGCTAGGAGGATGCTAGCAAAGTTTGGCTAATAATAACTTGCAAAAAAATGAGTCACCAAGGATCAACTTGTGCACATTAAGAAACCACATTTGTTGAGAACCTTTGTAAAACAATTTTGTGCTTCTGTTGTATCCACATTTGCATTCATATCTGATAGGATAGTCAACACTACAGTATTTGACAGAATACGCTTCTAGTTATATTTGATGAAGTATGCAAGCAATGCAAACAAAAGTTGTTGAGTTTGGCTTAATGGATGCCAATTGCATTTGCTTAAAAATCTCTAAGGCTTGTTCAACAAGCCCATTCTATCCATATCTACCAATGATCACATTCCATCAGACAAAATATTATTGAAGCATTTTGTGAGCCTTCTATGTGCTTCTACATATTGCATTCATGTCTATCATGGAACATTCTCGAGAGATAGCGGAATTCTTTTGGAGCAGTCATAATCTTAAGAGATAGAAAATTTCTTTCAATTCATTTGATTGTTGTATGATTGATCAACTTCGACGTCAACTTGGTAGGATCTTGTAGTTATTTATGGTGTGTTTAACGAGACAAAGGTATAAAAGAAATTAGTTCAACTGAGTGAAGTGTTAACATTGATTGATATGAAATTATGTTGTGTCTGTGAGTTACATTGATAGGAATTATGTATCTCAGAACTGTATTGTTTTTCTACATGTTTTAGAAACCAATTTAATTATTTGCTTAACTCCATTATATGATCTTGAAACTCTTGTAGGTATGGATATAAATTATAATGTAGGCATTGGTATATTATTATTATTATCAAATCAAAATGTAATAGATGAATAGTTAAATGTCCCAACAAATTAGAAATTTTATAAAAGTGTTAATAGTTATTGTCAATGTTAATTGTAATGCTTTGGGATAGAATGGTAAGTTAAATTATTAGGGTAGAGTTATAAAAGTATACTTATATCTTGTATTTGATTGTCATTAAAAGACAACTTTAATGAAGTTTTAAAGATAATTTATTAGATTAGTTAGATTGAATTAACGAAATTGACTTAAAAGATCAAACGATTTATTGATCTTTGTATATATATATAAAAAAAAGATATAGGATTAAGAAATGAATCGATATAGATAGTATCAATTTATTTGTTAATGTGAATAGATGAAAGACAATATGGTGATATATTTAATGTTGACATTTTTAATTTAGTTGGAATTGATTTAATTATGATTTGTTATAATGGTTTTGTTAAGTTAAAATTTGATAAGAAGGATTGAGATTAGGGTAAAACATTGTATTTGGTTATGCTTAAAATAATTGGTATATTGTAAATGAATCTTGTGTAAGATGTATCATTGGTCGTAATGGGCTTGTGTGTAGGTCGTAAAGGTTTGTGTTCCAGAGGCATAGGATAATAAGATTTGATATATTGTGAAGATGTTGTAAGAACATGATGTCTTTTGTCTATGTATGTCGGTCTTGGTAAACAATAATGTGAGATGATGTACATACTGTGTTGTGAATATATTATGATGGGGTTAAATCTCCTTCAAGGATGTGTTGATATCGAGATTGTGTGTAGTATTGTAATGGGGAGATCTTGGAAATCGTAATGAGAAACTATTTTGTTCATGGTTGAGATTTGAAGAGCAAGATGACCCATACCTTGCTCTGGATATGTGTTGTTATGGTTATTGCAATTGATGAACTGAAAGTTTTGGGACAATGATGTAAAGGTTGGTCGTTGTGATTATGTTTTGTATGCAAGAAGGTAAATGCCTTGCATTGTTTATGTTTACTTATCATTATGATAGTAATTGTCTTGCTTGATGGTTAGGGTTTCTAGATGCAGGTAGGGGAGTGGCTTTCAATGTGGGGCTGACGCCCAAAGTGGCTAGTCAGGGTAGCCCATTGAAAGTTAGTAATCAAGTGATAACCTAATTAATGAATCAGAGGGTTGGGTAGTAATTCACATTAAACAAGATAATTGGATTCCTCACCAATGCCTGTAGTGTTTGTTTAGACTAAGGATGGGATTGAGAAGGCCTGGTTGGCAAGATCGACCCCCTTGTCTCCATGAAAGGATGTGTCAGATCCGCATGTGTCACCCTATGGGGCCGATGCCTAGAGAGAGGCTACCAGGGTAACCATAGATGGGGCTAGTTTCTAGTGAGAGATAGCCTGGGTAACCCATGCTAGGACCATGCGATGACACTCTCCCTACTATAGCCTAGCATTCCCTAGTTGTACGCTCCCCATTCGTCGTGTGTTGCCTCTTGAAGTGATATTGAGTTGCTTGTGATATTGTCATATGGAGTCATGTTTAGTCCTTGTTCTTGTTAGTCAATTATCTACCTGACTATTTGATGTGTTTGGGTCCTTATGTTATCTCCTAGCACGGGGGGTGGACCTCAGGGTTCCACATGGTCGGGTGGATGTGCTTTATCTCAATTGGTTTTTCCTTGCCTTTGTTTGTGTGCAAGAAAGTTGTAACTCCTGTAGCAGATTCAGATCTTGTACCAATCTATAAAGACAGTTATTTATGCTCATGTACTATCCTGTGTATCAGATTATTCATAATGTATGTAATCCAATACAATCAAAATGAGATGGTGTAAACAATGTTATGTTGTATCGTCATGTGTATGGAAAAACTGTGGTTGTACTTGTTCTGGATGATTATTTATCTGATGTCATGGAAATGTATATGGTTATTCATTTAATGCAATAGATTCAGAATGAATTATTGTTGATACATGATGTATGAGAAAACATGATAGTAGTTTTGCTAGTGATGCAGCCATGGAACCCTAGGAGAACATTACTTAGTATAGATATGTTAAATGTTACTTTATTATCTCTTTCAATCAAAAAAAAAAATTGTCTGGTTGTATAGTGTAATTGTGTTGTTCTCTAGAGTTTCATGGTGGGGCGTTACATCTGGTATCAGAGCCAAGTTTTGCAACACTGGGATCTCTGGTTCTTGTCGTTGTTTTAGGTTAAATGGTTTTCTCCTTATGGCGAGTTGGTAATAGTACGTCTGACCTATGAACCTTAGTATGGTGTTAGAAGGATGACAAATTTACTGACTTGTTCTTGACTCTAGAAGAAATAAATCCTTTATGCTTTGTTTTACTTGTGTGTCTGTTATGGGAAAATGTGATGTTATATCTGACAATATGTGTTTCTTGAACACTAGTGCTTACTGATTGATTGAGGCCTCAAGTTCCTCTTGTTGTCTCTAGTGCTTTAGAAGATAGAAGCCTGGTTACTTTTAGTGCATGGAATTAGGAGAGTGGAGTTTGTCCCCTCTAGTGGTGTGAATATCTTGAACCCATTTTAGGTGAGGTATGGTGAAAGGGCAGTGGTGTTTTGTCTTCCCTAGGCTGGTGAAGTAACCATACCTTGTGAGGTATCCTTGTGTGCTTTCTTGATAATCTTATATCTTTCTCTTGCTGGCCATGACTTCATGTGGAAGTTTTGTGGTGGGTTATGAAAGTCACCATTGTGTATGCATGTGTAAGAATTGTGTGCAAGAGATCAAATTAAAATTTGTGTTAGACCCATGTGTCATAAATTTGATACAGTAAGTCCAATGTAGTCTTGAATAAGTATGTTCTTGTGTGCGATATTAGCTGCTCTTCCTCACACAAAGAAATGGTATTGCATTAAAGGTAGAAATTGTTGTAAATAAGTAATGATTTTGTTGCCTTAAATCCTTGTGTAAAACTTGTTTAGGTATGAGGATGTAGATAACCTAATTATCTATGTGTTGGTGTACGTTCTCTAACGCATTCTAGACCTTGTGTCCTAGGTGTTGTGTAGCAGATACTCCCTTTTTGTGGCTAAAATTAGCCACATTGTGATGTGGATTTGTTTGCAATTTGGTTATTTTGAAAATTTTGATGGTTGTTTCATGTGTTGTTAGGGGTTAACAGTGAATTTTTTTTCATTAAACTTTCTTATAATAGGAGTGGCCATCAAAATTATTTTCTCTATACTTCAGTTATTGTTGGAAATTGTCGGCATTTTGTGACTTAAGATTGGATTTGGTTATTTTCCCACTTGGGTTTTCACCTTCTTTAAAATTTCAAATGGTGGCTATTCTGAATGTTTGTTTCTGTTAGCCCCGTACTATGTTAAGTGTGGTTTCTATCATGTTCATTTCGAACCTCTGATACTATGTACAAGGGAGGACTCTGCAGAGAATTGTACTTTAGATGTTAGTAATTAGTTGGAACCATAGTGGAAATAGAAAATGAGATGTAATTTTCTTGATAATGTGTAAATATAGTTCCCTGAATCGTATGAAATTCTCAAAATACGTGTGATTGGTTATAATTAGATCACATGATACACCTTAAAGGGTAGGAATTGATGTCTTTTATGCCTTTATTGAATGATTGTGCTTGTCTTCAGAACAATTGTTTAATGTGAATGCGTATGTTGGCAATAGAAAATTGTAAAACTAATATGTTATGTTTCCACCCTAGTCTGTGACTTCCAAGAGTAAGTCAAGTTTTAGGGGGGGAGGATGTAGTGCCCCTCTATTCTCACCTTGAATGTATAGGTGAACGGGTCAAGGCGCATGAAGGTGAAGGTAAAATAATAGGAATATTTAAGGTAAGGTAAACAATTGATGTTGTACAATATAGATAGATGCTTCATCCATGTGTGGTTTCATATGATAGTTAGTGTGTTTTATTGATAATCTCTATTGCGACACTGATAATGCATGCTTTGACATTGGTTTGCATTTCAATGATTAAGATATCGATCTTACTATGATTGTTATATGGACCTCATGTGATCGATTCTGTTAGATTTATTTGTTATGATGGTACTTCTGACACTTATGATTTCATGCACCTGTATGTTAAGTGTAGGGTTCTGTTCACATAAAGAGATAGATTTGATTTGGTTATGATTATGTGTTGAGCTAATCTAGATTGATATGATGTGGAAGGGACGATGTCGCATCACTCACTTGTGAGTGCCCTTTGATGTTACGATTCCTTTTTCCACCTAGTGCTAGCTTATATGCATCTATACATGCTTGACCATGACATTTGTTGCAGGATGCATGTATCAGGCATCGACTCCACTTGAATTAACAAGTCTGAGTGTGCCTTGAACCTAATGGATATGTTGTTTAGGAGATAACTTAAGGTCACACATCCCAAGTCATCATCCTCGATCAGGATGCATGACATGTCTAGTTCAATCTATTAGTTCTGTCAGTATGTCAGGTCTCGCAATTGATTGATATTTGATGGATTTTGTTGGTTAAGTGCATTTTTGGCCCTGGCTTGTGAACATGTTTGATTTGGCTTTCAAGGGTTGTCTTGCTCAGTGGGTTATGTGGTATGCCTAGATTATTTCTCTTCTATTTACCTTATCAATTATTTGGGTATTGGCCTCATTCCCATATTCCAAGGAATCCAACCTTGCCAATCCACTTATGCATGAATACAAGAATATTTGTAAAAGATGAAATGCTGTGATATTCAACATATCTTATGCTTAATTGGTTGGTACATTGATAAAATTAAAATATGAAAATAAAATACATAAATTAATATGTGTTATGATTCAAAGATTATAAAAATAAGGTATAAATAATTATAATATATACAATAAAATATACCTATAGTAAAATATTAAAATAAATAAAATAAAACATTATAATGTTAAGTTGTAAATTAAACCATAAGTTGTAAAAGGGATAAATTTATTAAGTAGTTATTATTAGTCCCTACCAAAGGCAGGAGACTATAGTTTTCAGGTCTCTAAAATTGTATTTGTTTGGCTCAGGAATCGTGCATGAAAGAAAAATTAAAGCCTAAACTATAGTCTTTGTCCTTTCGTCCTGTCTGCAGCACTTTGGCATTCAACTATTGGCTTGGTAATTTTGCTGGGGTTTTTTATTGCTAAAGGGAGCCCACGGATCTGAATGTGTCATCTTTTTATGCAAGAGGGTTTTTTTGTAGGCCAGGTGTGAGGCAGGTGTGTCTGTCTAGGGCTCGTGGAGAACAGGTGTCCCCTCCCGCGTTGGGTGCTTCCCAGCTGAAAAAAAATATTGGGAGACTTCAATCGGCTCTTTACATTTTTTGGGGGGAGAGAAGTGTGAGGAGGATGCGGGGGAAGGTTAGGGTTTTATTCATCATCTTCTACTGCATAAATTTGTAAGTTTTCATAAGTTTATAATCATTTAGTTGTGCCTCTGTATCATATGAGATAATCTTCTTGGATGCATTAAGCCAACAACTTTGTGCTCCCATTATGACGTTGCATACTTTTCTAAATATTGACATAGGTTTTCAAATTTGGCTTTCACCTGTCAGTTTGCAATCACTTGAATAAATTTGTTTTGTGCAAACATGGTAATCATTTCTTAAGGCACTTTTTCCCTGAGGCAGTCGATTAACAAACCTAGCACATATTGAGTTTTATTTTGATTGTTCATTTTTAGTTACTTATAATCTCTGCAAGGAAATAGCTCTTGTTATATAATTAGCCAATAGGGTTTTATTTGTGAGCATTACAGTGTTGGGGAAAATCGTCTCATGCCAAAAAAAATTCACACCAGAAGTTTTCTAAGCTTGTAACTTTAGTGATAAATCTATGGGAAAATAATCCAGACCAATAGCAATCCACCTGAACCATTTCAATTTCAACTAGAAATAGATCGTAGGGAAATTCTGGTTCGTGATGTTATTCTTGGAGCTCCGACACCTTTGGCTAGCATTATTGATAGAAAGCAGTACAACCGCTATGCAGAAGATCTTCAGGTACATGATTTTACTAAGATAATTTTTATACATATAAAACAGTCTCACATAAGGCTTCAAGTGAAATTCTCTTAATTTTCTTGTTCTATTTCTTGATTTCCTTTCTAACCATTACCCTAGATGATTAGTTGATATTATGGAGAACCATCAATTTAAATGTCATGCATGGTAAGGTAGGGTCTATGTAGCATACAAAATGCATCAAATGCATGTGCTTCCACATTTTGCCTACGTGATTAGCAGGGCTGATGCTACTCCCGCATCTGACCAAAAAAAAAACCTTATATCCATTATGCATTAATAGATATCCATACCATGTTAGCCAAGTCATGTGCACAAACTTGTGGGAACACTGGCAAAGGTAGTCAAAATTGATTTTGCACCTGCCAGTTGCAACTATGTACAAGTTCCTAAGCCTGTCAATGAATCCATTTTTGTGCAACTGTATAGCCCAGGTTATATAGTACATTTTCTTCCCTGCATGGTAAGTCATTTACAGTCCCACCGCTGCCAGAAAATAATATACAGTCCCACCGCTGCCAGAAAATAATATACAATCCCACTGCTGCCAGATTTATAGAAAATAATATATAGTGCTAAGTGTTCTAAATCACTAGTGGAAGCTGGTTAAATATGAAGTTCATCTTAGGAAATTTAAAATAGTGTCTAATGTATTTTCAAATGTTAAATATACCTAACAACACACCCAGCTGTATTATAACAAAAATGTGAACAATAATTGTTGAAGTATCAACTGTTTAAGTGAGAATTTGTCACGTAGGTTTCAATGCAACTTATAGATTAAATATGTCTTAAAATTATATAAATTTAGTTTAGACAGGTAGCAAACTGTCACCTCTGTACGACTTTGTATATGTTCCAATGTGCAGACCTTCTGATAATAGTGTTGCCTTGGGTTTTGCTTTAACATCTTCCTAATTCTTACTCTTTCTAGGAATATGCTAGATAGGGTTTCGAAATATGCAATTCCATTTGCCATTATGTTATTTAATTGAATTCCAAAATATTTGGTCATAAAATGGAACTTGTGCCTCTCTCACCACACCCACTTACTATTGCATAAAGGAAGAATAAATCTTTGCAGAGGCTTTAGGATCCAAAACAAAATTGTAGCTGAGATCCATAAGCACTGTGAAATCAACCATTACGGATTTATTGGTGCCTTAGTGTTTAAGTTTAGGGAGTCTTCAAGATCGCCCAGCATGGGCGTGTTGGTAAACCAGGCACACATAATGATTAGTTGCAGGTATTATGCAACAAGAGTTACGAATGTGATTATATCTGTACAACTTCCCACTCAAACTGCAGGGTTCCACACGCACCCCGAACACATGCAAGATAGGAACAACAGCATACCTTTCTCTCTTGTTCATCTGCGTCGCCATGGCCTATCAACAAATAGAGAACTTAAGTTTAACCAACCTGCTGTAGAAGTTGTCAAGTTGCTCTCACCGTAGTTCATATCTATCATTACAGGTCAGGCTCAATATGCGCCACACAGGAAGTTTGTACTGTTGGAAGAGGATAGGTAATTTCAGAGTCATTATGTTTTATGTCAATAGTCACATCTAGATTCATTTTTTTGTTTGGAAAATTTGTAAATAATTGCTCCAATTTTTGTTGGACTGGTAAACACACTCACTGGGAACTACATTTACAAAGCTTTATATCATTGGCTAAAAAGCCCTATCATGAACTCATCATTCTAACTGGTGTAGGTTCATAGGGAATTGTCCATAGGTCCCCTACCCTTGAAAACATTATAAGGATAAAAAGTATGAGATTTCACATATCATTTAAAATCACAACCACCATAAACAAAAAGTGTATTTTTAGTTATTTCAATGGATCACATATGCTTTGCCAAAGCTACACAATGGGAGTTTGTTCCCACCTGCTGTTCAAAATGATCATGGAAGCAGTACCATTGCTCTGTAAGTAGCCACCATTGTAAAGTCTGAGTCAGTTCAACAACAAAATGCTATGAAGTTGAAGTATGACACAAGCTAGGAGGATGCTAGCAAAGTTTGGCTAACAATAACTTGCAAAAAAATGAGTCTCCAAGGATCAGCTTGTGCACATTAAGAAACCACATTTGTTGAGAACCTTTGTAAAACAATTTTTTGCTTCTGTTGTATCCACATTTGCATTCATATCTGATAGGATAGTCAACACTATAGTATTTGACAGAATACGCTTCTAGTTATATTTGATGAAGCATGCAAGCAATGCAAACAAAAGTTGTTGAGTTTGGCTTAGCGGATGCCAATTGCATTTGCTTACAAATCTCTAAGGCTTGTTCAACAAGCCCATTCTGTCCATGTCTACCAATGATGACATTCCATTAGACAAAATATTATTGAGGCATTTTGTGAGCCTTCTATGTGCTTCTACATATTGCATTCATGTCTATCATGGAACATTCTCGAGAAATAGCAGAATTCTTTTGGAGCAGTCATACTCTTAAGAGATAGAAAATTTCTTTCAATTCATTTGATTGTTGTATGATTGATCAACTTTGACGTCAACTTGGTAGGATCTTGTAGTTATTTATGGTGTGTTTAACGAGACAAAAGTATAAAAGAAATTAGTTCAACTGAGTGAAGTGTTAACATTGATTGATATGAAATTATGTTGTGCCTGTGAGTTACATTGATAGGAATTATGTATCTCAGAACTGTATTGTTTTTCTACATGTTTTAGAAACCAATTCAATTGTTTGTTTAACTCCATTATATGATATTGAAACTCTTGTAGGTATGGATATAAATTATATTGTAGGCATTGGTATATTATTATTATTATCAAATCAAAATGTAACAGATGAATAGTTAAATGTCCCGACAAATTAAAAATTTTATAAAAGTGTTAATAGTTATTGTCAATGTTAATTGTAATGCTTTGGGATAGAATGGTAAGTTAAATTATTATGGTAAAGAGTTATAAAAGTATACTTATATCTTGTATTTGATTGTCGTTAAAAGACAACTTTAAATGAAGTTTTAAAGATAATTTATTAGATTAGTTGGATTGAATTAACGAAATTGACTTAAAAGATCAAACGATTTATTGATCTTTGTATATATATATATAAAAAAAAAGATATAGGATTAAGAAATGAATCGATATAGATAGTATTGATTTATTTGTTAATGTGAATAGATGAAAGACGATATGATGATATATTTAATGTTGACATTTTTAATTTAGTTGGAATTGATTTAATTATGATTTGTTATAATGGTTTTGTTAAGTTAAAATTTGATAAGAAGGATTGAGATTAGGGTAAAACATTGTATTTGGTTATGCTTAAAATAATTGGTATATTGTAAATGAATCTTGTGTAAGATGTATCATTGGTCGTAATGGGCTTTTGTGTAGGTTATAAAGGTTTGTGTTCCGGGGGCATAGGATAATAAGATTTGATATATTGTGAAGATGTTGTAAGAACATGATGTCTTTTATCTATGTATGTGGGTCTTGGTAAACAATAATGTGAGATGATGTACATACTGTGTTGTGAATATATTAAGATGGGGTTAAATCTCCTTCAAGGATGTGTTGATATCGAGATTGTGTGTAGTATTGTAATGGGGAGATCTTGGAAATCGTAATGAGAAACTATTTTGTTCATGGTTGAGATTTGAAGAGCAAGATGACCCATACCTTTCTCTCGATATGTGTTGTTATGGTTATTGCGATTGATGAACTGAAAGTTTTGGGATAATGATGTAAAGGTTGGTCGTTGTGATTATGTTTTGTATGCAAGAAGGTAAATGCCTTGCATTGTTTATGTTTACTTATCATTATGATAGTAATTGTCTTGCTTGATGGTTAGGGTTTCTAGATGCAGGTAGGGGAGTGGCTTTGAATGTGGGGCTGGTGCCCAAAGTGGCTAGTCAGGGTAACCCATTGAAAGTTAGTAATCAAGTGATAACCTAATTAATGAATTAGAGGGTTGGGTAGTAATTCACATTAAACAAGATAATTAGATTCCTCACCCATGCTTGTAGTGCTTGTTTAGACTAAGGATGGGATTGAGAAGGCCTGGTTGGCAAGATCGACCCCCTTGTCTCTATGAAAGGATGTGTCAGATCCGCATGTGTCACCCTATGGGGCCGGTGCCTAGAGAGAGGCTGCCAGGGTAACCATAGATGGGGGCTAGTTTCTAGTGAGAGATAGCCTAGGTAACCCATGCCAGGACCATGCGATGACACTCTCCCTACTACAGCCTAGCATTTCCTAGTTGTACCCTCCCCATTCGTCATGTGTTGCCTCTGGGAGTGATGTTGAGTTGCTTGTGATATTGTCATATGGAATCATGTTTAGTCCTTATTCTTGTTAGTCAATTATCTACCTGACTGTTTGATGTGTTTGGGACCTTATGTTATCTCCTAGCACGGGGGGTGGACCTCAGGGTTCCACATGGTCAAGTGGATGTGCTTTATCTCCATTGGTTTTTCCTTGCCTTTGTTCGTGTGCAAGAAGGTTGTAACTCCTGTAGCAGATTCAGATCTTGTACCAGTCTATAAAGACAGTTATTTATGCTCATGTACTATCCTATGTATCAGATTATTCATAATGTATGTAATCCAATGCAATCAAAATGAGATGGTGTAAACAATGTTATGTTGTATCGTCATGTGTATGGAAAAATTGTGGTTGTACTTGTTCTGGATGATTATTTATCTGATGTCATGGAAATGTATATGGTTATTCATTTAATGCAATAGATTCAGAATGAATTATTGTTGATACATGATGTAAGAGAAAACATGATAGTAGTTTTGCTAGTGATGCAGCCATGGAACCCTGGGAGAACATTACTTAGTATATATATGTTAAATGTTACTTTATTATCTCTTTCAATCAAAAAAAAAAAATTGTCCGGTTGTATAGTGTAAATCTGTAGTTCTCTAGAGTTTCATGGTGGGGCATTACATAAAGTACCTTCATACCTTTTTCACTCATATGCCCAAGTTTGTTATGCCACAGTGTTGTCTCAGAACCTACAGCAACTATTTCAGTCTCTTCCTGCAAACCCACAACAATTGTTCCTAAACCTGTTTGTTTTTTCTCAGCAACAACTAAAGTAGAAGGAATAGTATTGTTGTGCCTTGCACGCACGCCCCATTCATAAATGGAGGCCCCCCTCTTTTTATTTGGCTAGAAAGTCATTTGATCTTCTGATCTCCTAAGTGATTGTGTGGTCAAAAGTGCATTTTGAACTTGAGTCAAAGGGTGATATTTGAAAAATCACTTCAATATCTGCTAGAATGAACCCTTGTTTTCCAATTTCGTGCCTTGTCTGACCTTTTGCGCTAAAATTTGCCTTGTCCAACCTTGCGCTAAATTGCCCTTCAACTGACTTCTACGCTAAAAGCCTATCACTCTGACCTTTGCACTGATTTTCTCAATGACTGAATTGGCATTAAAACTCATCGATTCAGACTTCTGTGCTAAAAATGGCTGCATCTGACTTGTGCTAAAATTAGTGACCACCGACTAAGCTAGATAACCCCGAAAGGCCCACAAGTCAGATGAGTCTTAAACCTCCGCCAACTTGTGCAAACTAAAATTCCAAACTCAGTGCTAAATGTGGTCCTGACCGACCAAGTCGGACGCACCCAAATTTCCCACCGAGTCTGAGCTGAGAGAAATCTGCGCAAGATCTAAACTGACAGGTTGTACACCTGTGCATTAATGGCAGATTTTGAAGGGGTTAAATAGGAAATTAATGAGTTTTAAGTCATCTTTAATCATGTTTTTGGATGAAACTTTGAAGCTTCATTCGCCATTTGCCAACTTGCCCCAAGCTCGAACTCATGACCTACCTGCATGTCAACGCGCCATCGCCCTTATCAGGTAGGGTTTTAACCCCCCCCATTATTCAAAGTTTTGCTTGCAAATAGTTGGAATTTCAATGCTAGCCATTAGGGTTTCAAAGAATTTGATTGTTGAATCGACATTTTTAGGTTAGGGTTTCTAAAAGTTGTGAGTTTTCTATCTAAAAGCCCTAGTTTAGGTCAACTGTGGGAATGAATGAGACCATCATGTGTAAAAACTAAAATTTAGGAAATTTTGCCCTACTAAACCCTAGTTTCATTCTGGTGCTAAAATGAGGTCCGATTGACTTGCAAAACAAACCATTATTCAGTCGGTCGGACACCTCCAAATTCTGTGCCAAGTGCCTAGTGCTATTTAGCGCTAAAACTAACCTCATCCAACCAACGCACCCAAAATGCTTTTTTCTGATTTGGTCGGAAGTCCATAAAAACCCTGCAAGCTGTGCAAACTCCTTTTGTGCTAAAAAACTTTGGTTTGACCTTGTACTAAAATATCAAGTCTCTAACCTGGTCGGATGACCCGGATTCTCCCGCAAGGTCGGTGCCACCTGAAAACCCCGCCAGAAGCCTACTTCAAATTTTGTGCTAAAACTGAACTCGGCTGACTTGCGCTATAATATCCTCCGACTGACTTAGTCGAACATTATCAGAATCCGCGCAAGTCAGACTAAACCAATTTCTGCATAAGCATAACAGAATTCACATCAACAAGATTTTGTGCTGAAAACTCAACTGACCGACTTGCAAGCTAACAAAGGTCAAAGACCTCCAAATTCTGCGCAAGTTGGACTTCTCTAAAATCT
The DNA here is from genome assembly GCA_027924645.1 of Cunninghamia lanceolata. Taxonomy (NCBI): domain Eukaryota; kingdom Viridiplantae; phylum Streptophyta; class Pinopsida; order Cupressales; family Cupressaceae; genus Cunninghamia; species Cunninghamia lanceolata. The sequence goes on from BSBN01001583.1 coordinate 4,632,780, forward strand.
GCGCTAAACTCAAAAATTTGAAAGGAAGGTCGGACCTGCTCAATTTCCCCACCGAGGTTGGATGACCTCAAATTTAGCGCTTTTACTTCTAAGGGTTGGACAACCCCCAAATTAGTGAAAAACCTTGCAAATGATCGAATTTCTTGAAATTTTCAAAGGGAAGATTGTTCAAAATGATGAAATTAATGTTGTGATGCATTGATAATAGTAATTTTCATGAATTTTCTTGCAACATTAGATATTTGACTGCATGCAATGTTCTTTCAGTTAGACTTAAACTTCCTTCAAAAGCATGTTAGTAGTAAAATGGCAGTATTGCATTGATTCATCTAAACTTAGGAGTATGTTAGAAGTTTCTTCCAGTATGTCAATCTTATAAGGTTTGGTCCTGTAGAACTAAATGACTGCTCTGGCCCAAGTAATGAAGTATAAGTTCAAAGGAATCCCTCTGGAAACCAAGATCCACTCGGGTTGGAGTAATGTTGGGGACACAGACTTAGGTCACATAGACCTAGATGACTTCAGACTCAGAGTCTTTGGTCCAGCTCCAACTCCCAGAACCAGAATACTTAGAGATAGTGGACTTGCACAAGCAGCTGCCTTTCCTACTTCAGTGCAGTGTGCAAAAGTGATAGCCACCTGTGCAGATAGATATGACATTATGACCAGGGAAATTTAGATAGCAAATGGGGATGTCTTAGCTAACTTGACCCAACCTTCTCTGGTAAAAATGTTGGACATCCCCTAGCATAAAGTTGTGACAATGCCAGATAAACAAGGGTCAAAGGCAACCTATAATAAGGATGTAGAAGGATGCAGGAAGTACATAAACGACCATTGGGTTAAGAGCAGGAAGTCTACTCTCATCAAGCTCCCTGGAGTATTGTACAGGAGTGATTTCCATGATGACATCAGGGGACATAGTAACCTTTTTAAGCAGAATCTATGGGTTACCAACAGCCTCTACCTTTGAGGATTGGATGTTTGTCATAATCACAGAGATATTAAAGGGAACCAAGTTCCACTAGGCTCAGATCCTCAGCGACAACATCCATGAAGCCTTCAGTAACTTCAATGAAAACAAATACTTTAGATGGACATCCTATGTTGTCTATGCATTGGCAAGAAGGAATCACTACGAAGGACTGCCCCAGGTTGGTGAAGTTGGAAATGATGAGAAGACACAGATCAAAGTATATGAATGTTATCCACAACTAACTTCATCCCACTCATTGATACATTTCAAAAGGGTAAACAATGCATTCACCATGTACATAGCCAGAAAGGTGCAGGGCAACATAGCCTTGAGGATTTCCACCGAGGCTACGAATGAAATAACCAGATATGGCAAGTGGTATATCCAATTTGAGAAGTTTACGTACATAAGGATACAAGGTTTCACTAGAATGGCCTATAGACTTCCTTGGTATCCTGATGATAAGACAGTACTTCTAGAGTTGTCGAGGCAACTGATACCTTGTGCAGTGAAACTTAAGCACTTGCATAGGCCTAGTGTTTAATTTCCTATCAAATTTAGCAAAGGACTTTAAACATGCCCTTCTCTGGCGTTAGCAGAACATTCAAATAAAGAGCTTCAACTCTTGAATTTACACTACTACAATGCAAGGGCTCATTTTGATCCAAATAAAGTGATGGAAAGATTTGTAAGCAAGAAGCTCTTTCACAAAGTAAACATTGAAGACTTTTGGGCCAATTGCTCTGATGATTACAAGATTATGAAGAAGGCACATGCAAAGCTGCCCCTGGACTTCATCAAAAGGTTTCATATAATGGCAGTCTCTGATCAGTTGCAAGATGATGAAAATGTTATGCTTAGAGGACCATGGGAGGCGCAATACCATCAACCCATTCCATTGCCAAACTGGGCTAATGTAGAAGAGAGCTCCCTAGATGTTGTTATGAGGGAACTAATCAGACTGAGTAAGGCCTGGGTCAGATCACAAGTCGCTGTCCTGAATGGACAAGGAGTCCAACTTACTTACACAGTAATGGAATCAGACAAAGACTCCGGGGGAGAAGAGGATGAACCCATTCAGGTCACAGATGAGGCAGAGCTAGTTGAAAAATAGAAATTAGATAATGAAGAACACACATCTCTGGCAGAAAAGGCAAAGAAAATGAAGAAGCCATCTATAAGGTCTCCCCAGAAGAAAGACCAACCTCCTTCAGCCAGGACCAGGACTTCCAAGAGAAAGGATATGCCAAGTGGTACTGGAGAAAGCTCTAAGGCTAAGAAGGTAAAAGTAAAAGAAGCTAACATGGGGGCTGCCACAACTAAAGATGATTCCAATCCTCCAACTGTCCAACCTCCTACACAAAGTGTTGATACTGCTTTCTCAACCCCTACTATCTCTGCTACCACTTCTTCCATTCCTCCTTCCTCTGCTGCACCCACCTCATCTAAAACCTCAGCCTCTATAATTCAAGAGACATCTCCTGCCACCTCTCCTACCTCTACCATCACCACCACCTCTTGTTCACTAGAAATTTCTTCTAGTGGCTCTAGCAGTCCTATTTCCTCCCCTCTCACCATCTCATACCCTTCCACTTCATCTACACGTTCTTCTCCTTTACCATTTCCTCCTATTTCCACCATCCTTTCCCTTCTCTTACCTTACCTTCACTATTCTTTTCTTCATCCATTACCATTTCTTCCTCCTTATCACCAGTCTTAACTAACCTGACATAGGTCAGTTTGCCTTCCTTAACCATCTCTTCTGTTGTCCCTATTTCACAAATGCCTGCGGATTTATTGGCAGTGCCACTGCTACCCAAGATTGAGAAGGTGTGTGCAGAATTGGGGTTGAAAGAACCTAAACCAGCAACTGAGGAGGAAAAGGAGATATTATCTAAAGTAAACAATGAAAGCTTCCTTGAACCTTCAGCTGATGCAGAAATTATTGATATATTTGATAGTCCCCTTGGTAAAGATCCAACAGAGGAAGTTTTAAGGATTGTACAGGAGAATGTGGTGATAAATCTGAAGGACTTGGCACAAGAGGAAGAAAAGGAAGAGGAGAAAAGTCCAGAGAAGAATGAAGAGAAAGAACAAGAACAATCCAAAGAATTGGCTATATATGATAAGAACGGAGCTTCTGAATTAAACAAATCTTTTGCTCCTGAGTGGCTGCAAGGTAGAATGGCATATCCCGAACCATAGGTGGAAGTAATGCAGCTTGACGTGACTGCCATCCTGTCACAAGCCCAGAAGCCTCAGAAGTAGAAAAGGGCTAAGATTCAATCAAGAATCTACAAGAACGAATCAGGATCAAGGATGGCAGAAATTGCAGTCCCACTAGCTAACATAGCAAGAGACCAAGTCAGGGCAGAAGATTATGTCATATCTATATTTGATTTAGGTCCAACCACTTGTGCTCAAAGAGTGGATAATTTCAAAGGATCAGTTACATCAATTTTGGAGCAGCTAGACAAAGATGAAAAGTCTAAGAAAGACTTGAAATAGCAAAACGAGGAACTATGAGCATGTCTTCAATTTTTGATAAAGCTAGTAGATGTAGGAGGAGATATAAGGACAATACCTACTTTCCTGTCTACCGACAAGATGGCTAAATTGGGCAAAGTAAGATCAAAATACCAAGGCACAGAAAATTGGTTATGAAAGGTTTTTGAAATGGGATGTGAAGCCATAAGTGCCTCTACTCAAGCTTACCAAAAAATGGTAGATTTGAACAAGAAATGGAAAGACTTGCAGGAAGAATGTGATTCTTTTGATGAGTATTATTCACACATGTATCCCTAGATAAAAGGTATCAGAGAGTTGCCATCTCAGACTTTGGTTGTGGAAAATATTTTGACTGGGAATTAGCTACCAAAGCCTATTGAATGGTATCAACAGCTACTTTTGAGAAAAGAAACCTTCGAGCATATAAAGGAAGCATACAAGCCAGCTGATGAAGAATTGAGATTGGTCATATATGACATCAGTGACTCCTTAAGGGATTGTAGGGAAGAGTCCTATGATGATTATGCCATGTTTGATGTCAAAAAATGCAAGGACAAGTTGCATAAAATAATTTTTGAAGATGACACGCTCAGCATGGAGGAACAATTAGATAAGGCAAGTGACCTCAAAGCTGAATTCAAGGCATTTCAAAAAGTAGGAGCAGAGATAGAAAGAATACATGGCAAATTTGGTTGGGAGCTGGAAGTGTTTGATTATAGGATACATCATTTGAAGGATCTAAACCCATACAACATTAATCCTGTACTTGAGGCCTGGTTGACTTATCAGAACAAACTAGCTAGCGAAGACAATATTGACTTGGACAAGGAGTCTTAGCATTATTTTGAATATTCTAGTAATACAATCTCATCACAATTGTAAATTGTTGTATTCAGGGTAGCATGTGACTCTATTTTGTCTTTTTCTCGCTTCCAAAATGCTCTTTTTTATTAGTATACTGAGTTGGCTAGTCAAAATGACTAGATTCAATGTATCTGGGGACTATTTTTCGTCATTTTCATAAAGGACAAAATGTAATCTGGGAATTGATGTGGGCTATTATTGATGCAATCTGGACCGTCGGTGTTGAGTTAATCTCCACCGTTCATTTGAAAGCTAGGGTATGTTGCTTTCTATATAAAGGGCTGCCATTTCCGCTATATGTAAGAGAGATTTTGATGCCAAATTGTTGACTCTATGCCATTTGAAGTAATACAAAGCAAGTTTGTGCAGTAATTCTGAGAATTTGTACCTTGTGTTGATTCATTGTGGTTTTCATGGTTTGCTTCTTGCTCTACTCTAGTTAGATTAGTTGTGCTTTCATAATATTCATGGTTTGCTGAAGTATTTGATGAACATTCTAAGTCCATACTTTTAGTTGTTTGCTGATGGTAAATAGCTATGTAAAGTTAATCTAGGTTGATTATTCGTGCTAAAGTTTAATTGCATTTCACAAGTTAAGTTACGCTGCTCATTGGGTATTTAACAAATGAATGCGATCTGAAAATCTGTTGACCTCCATTGAACATAGCACCGTTTTCTGCAGCATTGTAACACCCATTTCAGTTTGGTAACTTAGGAAGCTGGTTCAAAGTTTGGAATGTTTGTCTACTGAAGGTAACCTTGGCATTGTGAATGTCACTTAGGATCCCTCTAAAACCCTAACCTTTGCCTTTTCTTTTAAATCATTGTTAGTTGTTAGATTAAGAATCTCCGCAACATTTTATCTTGTTTATAAGCTGAAATTATAATAGGGTTTATGTGTATTTGCTGCCCCAAACCTAAAGACTTGCAAATTGCATGTAAGACCCCTTGTAGGCATAGCTAGAATATACCAACTGAGAAATTCCAAGCAAGCTAAGACCTAGTTGTATTATCCTTGGAGTAGTCTTACCTTGGGTAAGATACTTTTTAAGAGAGGTGTGAAACCAGCAATCACACCTGTGTTGTTGTGTGCTAAAACCACCATCAACAGAATTGGCGCTAGAAGGAGGGCCCCATTTTCCCTCTGCTAAAAATCAGCAAGTCTAGGGACTAGACAAAGACACACTAGATCCAGCTCAGCTGGAGAAGAGTTGATGTCCCTAGCAGAATTCAAATGAATAAGAAGAGATCAAGGAATACCCAAAGCCCCTCGAGCTCGGTCACCCCCTAGGAATACTACAGTAGCTCCCATTAATCCTCCTAACATGGCTTTCTTTGCAAGAAATAACCAGTCTCCTTTTCTGTTCAATGATTACCATGATATGCCAAAAAACTAAGATAAGTTCTGCTCAAAATTTAGAGTGAATGATCCAGATAGGACTACAGATGAGCACATCAAGATTTTTGAAGCTAACATGTTGATGTTGCAAGTGCAATACGAGGATGTGATATGCAAGTTGTTCCCTTATTCTTTGCAGGAAGAAGCTGATTATTGGTTTCCCAACCTCCCTGCCATATCCATAAACTCATGGGTAAACCTAAAGACTCCTTTTTTGGATAGATTTCGTATGCCTACCACCCCAGCTGAACTTTATCGATCTTTTGTGGAGATTTGTTGAGAGGAAGGTGAGATGATAAGTTCCTTCAACAATAGATTCCAAAAAGCTTACAATCGTTTCCAGGCTCCTTATGCTGTAGATCAAGCTACTGCCCTACCCATTTACTATGCTACCCTAGATAAACTTACTTCCATGTTTGCAAGGAGAGCTAACCCAATACCTGCTAGTTTAGCTCAAGCATATTCTGCTATTGTTGAGGTAAGCACCCAGCTAGGGCAAACAGCTTCTAGTCCATTAAACCATGTGGGGGCTATCGCTATGCCAAATCAAATACCCATGATAAATCATGCATTGGCTAATCATACCCCTGTGATGAATCCAATTCCAAACACAGCTGCAACACAAGCCTTAGTAATCCACCCAGGTAACCCAGTAACTAAAATGCCTCCAGCACAAATGCCTTTCCTGTAGTCTTCAGAAGCAGCCAAGACCAAAGAAGACAGAGATGATATCAAAGAATTGGTTGAACAAATGAAGAAGCTTACTGCTGAAGTTACTCACCTCAAGAATCAGAATGCTTATATGCAGCAGAGGGGGTAGAATCAGCAACATTTTCATAATCAACAGTACTCCCAGAACCAAAGTCAGAACTAGTTCTCAAATTAGAATTAGTATCAAAAGTAGAACTTTCAGCAACGGTCAAATCAATCTTGGAACACCAGACCAAACAATGGAGGAGTACCTTCGCCTTGGAAAATCAGAACAATGATACTAGGCCCCCGGGTCATGTAATGCTAGCTGAAGCTGCTCTATCCACTTGGTGCAGACTACACAACACAAATGCTCACTCTGAACTGGATTGCCCAGAATTCCAGATTACATCTAGTATCTTCTAGATGGAGATTCAAAATGCTAAAAATTAGGAGACTCCACCAACAGGATATGAAATCATTCCTTCTCAAAGGTATGATACTGCCCTAGTCCTTGATAGTTATACATTTCCTTTCCAAGATGACAATCAGCCTGAGGAAGAAGAGTCTGAAGAAGTTAATGCATATCAGCAGTACAACAAGACTTCTTACAACCTGAGAAGTAGCAAGCCTAAAGGCCCTTTCACCACTTCCATCCCTCCAAATAGCTATCAGATCCCACCTGACCCAAAAGCTACCAATAATCCTGAACCACCAAAGGTTCCCCATCAATTAGTATATCAGGGTACCACTGCTACTGCAGAAAAGTCTCAACGATCTGACATAGTGAAAATGGGGCAGTATGCAGCTGAGGAACTTAAGAAAATGAAGGTCAGTCTTTTTGTGTATGAGTTGCTTAAAATACTTGAGGTTAGGACATCTTTCTTCCAAGATATAGGTGCTGGAACTAAGACTGATTACATTCCAAAGGAAAACCTCACCAAGGATAACATGGATAAAGGGAAAGAAAGGATACATGTGACTGATGTAGAATAGAAGATGACACTGTATAAAGACAAAAGGGAAAGTCCTCCTTTCCTTCTAACACTCAGGATATTCAATAGGAGCCTTCATAACTGTTTAGTAGATTCTAGTGCCTCCACAAATGTAATGCCATTGTCAGTTTGTAAGGTACTTGGGCTCACTCCATCCAAGTCATCCCGGAAGGTGACATAACTAGATAAGACTGAGGTGAATGTAGTAGGAGAATTGAATAGGATACACATACAATTGGCTTCTGATCCTAGGGTACAACAATACATAGATATCCAAGTAGTGGACATTCTAGATCAATATGGCATGCTGTTGAGTAGAGACTGGTCTAGAACTTTGAATGGTTACATGGCAACTGACTTTTCCCATATGTGGTTGTCATGGAAGGGATTGGCAAATCAGATCCATATTGAAAGAGAACCTAAAATGAAGCATATGATCACATAATATAATCAACCCAATGAGATTCTATTCTCAGAGGTTGATTTGAGAGTCTATCTTCCACACAACATATATTGAATCAGATGAAGGAGACACTTCAGATGAAAATGAACCTAGGGTATTTGAAGGATTTCATGATTTCATAGCCAAATTTGCACAAGATCAAACTGCTGTTGGAAGGCAGGTTCAAATGGAAGAAATACTATTGCCCAACTGGTGTCGTATATATGATGCATCTCATTCTAAATTTACTTGCCAATTGTGTCAAGAGGCAATCAAACAAGTGTAAAGACAACTAAAGATCCCTATAATCCCAAAGGAAGAACCAACTGTTGAAAAGAAGGAAGAATCTGAACCTCTACTTGATGAGGAGAGGTCTATAAAACAGAAGGATAACAACAAAGATTTTTGCTTGTGGACCTTAAGATTTGATGGCTCAAGATGCAGACAAGGGTCTGGTGCTGGGGTCAAATTGATCAGCCCCACTGGGGGTTCATATCTAGCATCATAGAGACTACAGTTTCCATGCACAAACAATGTCACTGAATATGAAGCATTAGTGTAGGGGTTGCTGCTCGCATTACAGAAGAAAGTCAGAATTATCTAAGTGTTTGGTGATTCTGAGTTAATGGTAAAACAAGTGAGAAAATAGTACTCATGTAATGATAAGAGATTGAGTAGGTATAGGAATAGAGTCTAGGATTTGATTGAGTGCTTTGACAGTTTTAACATCCAAGTCATCCCAAGAAGACAAAATCATGTTGCAAATGCTCTAGCTCAAACAACAAGTACCTTAGAACCATCATCAATGGCAGGACTAAAGAAGTTCTCTATGGAATTTGTGGCTACTCTGTCTATGCCTAATAATGTCACCAATTTCCAAGTTTTCGAAGATGATCGACACATCATTAATTTCCTTACTTCATCAGATGTGTTTACTGCTCAGATAATAGATGAAGAAGAAATGGAACCAGTTGAAATGGATTTAGAAGGAGTATTAGACTTGAAAACCAACATGATCCCACGAGGAATGGTAGAATTGGAAAGATTGTTTGATGCAGATAATTTAGGGACTCAAAGGAAAGAAGAAGAATCCCTAGGAGGAAAATGTGAAGAACATGTTCATTGGGAAAGCTAGTACTAAAAAGGAAAGGACATAAATCATACATGCATTAAGAGATTATCATGAGGTTATAGCCTAGAGTTATGAAGATCTAAATACTTACGACACCTCGATCATCACACGCACCATCCCGTTGAAGCCAGGACCAAAGTCGTTCAAACAAAGACAGAGGCCAGTAAATGCTTTGCTCGAACCTTTAATTTTCAAAGAAGTTCAGAAGCTACTATCAGCTAGGATAATATTACCAGTCAGACATTCTGCATGGGTAGCAAATTTAGTGCCAGTCTGAAAGAAAAATGAAGAAATCAGACTCTGTGTCAATTTTCGTAATTTAAATAGAGCATCTGAAAAGGATAATTACCCGCTGCCCTCTTTGGATGAAGTATTACAGATTGTTAATGGGTCCCAGATGATGTCATTCTTGGATGGATACTCTGGTTATAACCAGGTGATGGTAGAATATGAAGACAGATTGAAGACATCCTTCACCTGTAAATGGGGCATCTATGCCTACCGCCAAATGCCATTTGGCTTGATAAACGTTGGCGCAACTTTTCAGTGTGCGATGGATGTTGCTTTTAATGGGTTGGTTGGAAAATGTATTATCATCTACATGGATGATCTAACAGTTTTCTCAAAAAGGCGAGAGGATCATGTAACAGATCTGAGAAAGGTGTTGCAAAGATGCAAAGATTATGGCATATCGCTCAACCCCAAGAAGTGTATTTTTGCGGTAACTAAAGGAAAGTTGTTGGGACATGTAATATCTGAACAAGGAATATCTATTAACCTAGACCGGATCTAAGCAATACTCAAGATACCTCCCCCAGCCAGTAAGAAGGAACTTATGTCATATTTTGGTAAGATCAACTTTGTACGTAAATTCATTATGGGGTTTGCTGAGATTGTTCAACCTCTCAACACCATGCTGAAGAAAGATGCTAAGATGGACTAGAGTCTAGAAGCCAAGGCTGCCTTCGTAGAAATCAAACAAGCTATATCCAATGCACTTGTCTTGGTGAGTCCAGATTACACTTTGCCATTTCACATATATTTGTTTGCTTCTGAACACACTTGTGCTGCAATGTTAACACAAAAGAGGGCAGTTGATGATGAAAGGCCCATTGCTTTTATGAGTACCCCATTGAAAGACACAGAGTTAAGGTATCTAAATGTGGAAAAATAGGTGTACGCTCTGATGAAGGTAGTTAAGAAATTTTGTCATTACATCCTAAGAAATCAAGTGATTGCCATCGTCATAGATGCAACAGTTAAAGCATTACTGATGCAGAGTGAATTAGGAGAAAGAAGAGGGAAGTGGGTCACTATATTGCAAGAATTTGACATAGATATTCAACCCATGAAATTGGTAAGAGGCCAAACCCTGACAAGAACAATGGCTGAAGTAGGACCAGACCTGGTTTCTCAACAATATCTGTTAGAGGATGTTTCAAAAGATGAATGGTATGGTGATATTATATTTTATTTACTCAATCAATGCTATCAACCACAACTAAATTCAATGCAAAGGAGAGCTCTCAAACTTAAAAGCAGCGGTTATATGATAAAGGGATCAGTCCTTTACAAGAAAAATCATGAAGGTATCTACCTAAGATGTCTGGGTAAATCAGAGGTCGATCAGGTGCTCACTAGTTTTCATGAGAGATTCGGGATAGGTCATGGGTCAGTGCACTCAATAGCTAATCAGGTTCTTCATGCTAGGTATTACTGGCCAACCTTGTTCAAAGATGCACATGTAAGAACCTATCATATCTATCAGACTGCCGCTCATAGAGAACGACATGCAGCCATGCCTTTGCAACCAGTAGTGGAGGTATGACCATTTGCTCAATGGGGCCTCGACTTTATTGATATGATCAATCTGCCCTCCTCTGTTGGCCACAAGTATATTCTGACCGCTACTGATTATTGCACTCAATGGTCTGAGGCAATAGCTTGTAAGCAATGTACCAAGGAGGTAGTTATTGAGTTCGTTGAAAAGCATATTATCACTAGATTTGGTTGTCCATTTCCTTTAGTTTGTGATAATGGCTCTGCCTTTTCATCATTATGTTTTTCTAACTGGGCATTCGATTATGGAATTACTCTCAAGTTCTTGTCTAATTACTATCCACAAGGGAATGGGGTAACTAAATCAACAAACAAAAACCTGCTCGAGGTCATTAAGAAACTATTAGACAAAAACTCCAGGGATTGGCATACTCAGCTTAGGTTTGCTTTATGGGCTGATAGAATCTGACACAAAGTAGCTCTGAATACATCTCCTTATCACCTGGTCTATGGGATTGAACCCATCTTTCCCATCCATTTGAGAATCCCGGTACTTCAATTCATGCAAGACTACCTTGAAATTGATGACCATTTGTCCTCTAGGTTGGCTCAATTACTGCACCTTGAAGAGAAATGCGACGCTGCCATAGAAAACTTTGCCAAACATCAGGGGGTCGTAAAACGATGGTTCGATAAGAGAGCCAAGGTCAAAGCTTTCCGTATTTTAGATTTGGTCCTGTATTGGGACAAAGCACATGAGAAGAAGGGAGAACACGGTAAGTTTGATAAACTTTGGTTGGGTCCCTATTAGATCTACGAGATCCTTGGAGACAGTACATATCCACTGAAGAACCTTACTAGTGAGGAGCTGCCACTGCCCGTTAATGGCCAGTTCCTAAAGCACTACTTCTAGGCCTAAGAGGCAGCCATGCCTCATTTTAGTGTACATAGTTAGGGGGTTTGTTTGCTTTGGTTAATTTAGGTGGCTGTTGGTTTAGTTTGCTTTCTTGCCTTTGCTTTCCTTAGGTGTTGGGTGCTTTGCTTAGATTAGTTATCCTTTTGTTTTTGTCTGTTGCGCTTGCTCTTTCGTGGGGTCTTTGTTTCTGATGTGGTGGCAGTCGTGCAGACCTACAAATGCTTCTTTGATGGGTGAATAATCGTGAGTCTTCCTTTGAGAAGCTAAGGTTTCCACCTAGTTTTTGCTATGGGTTCTGTTATCATATCAAGGGGTATGGTGTCTGTTCATTGAAAATAAATTATTAGTCAGTGCACCTGAAGTATTTTCTAACCATATATCTTTTACACTTTAAATAATCCTAAGGTAGTTAGGAAAGTCTAGGTGATCTTGTGTCAAGTGAAATGGGTTGATTTCCTCTTCTGCCACATGCACTACCAATCATAAAGAAAGCAGGTGACACTAAGTGTTGCTAACTTATATTGGGTAAAAATAAAAGGTGTTTTCTCAACACCAGACCCATCATAGTGCAAATAAAGAAACTACCAAATCGCAAAATACTTACCAAAATATACTACCAGAAAAGATTGACATCAAATATCATTGTGCTATCAAACTTGACTGATCATCAATATATTCCAAGGTTCAACAATACTTCAAAATTTGAGCATTTCCTAGTGGAAGAATGATCTCAGCCTTCTAGCTTGTCTCAGGGGATCCTAGGTGAACTTGGTTCCGAAAGGATGGGAATGAATACAACTGCACACACTCAGGTTTTCAGGATGTGGATGGTTGCACTAGTCAGTAATCTTAGGTTCTTTGATAAGATACCTTGCCTTTTTCATTTAAATGTGTGCGAAACATAGAGATTCTGGGTTCAAACTGAACGTTTATCGCTGAAATACTCGGGAGCATTTCCTAGTAGAGTCACCATTTGTTGTGCCTTGCACGCACGCCCCATTCAAAAATGGAGGCCCCCCTCTTTTGGTTTGGCTAGAGAGTCATTTGATCTTATGATCTCCTAAGTCATTGTGTGGTCCAAAGTGCATTTTGACCTTGATTCAAAGGGTGATATTCAAAAAATCACTTCAATATCTGCTAGAATGAACCCTTGTTATCCACTTTTGCGCCTTGTCTGACCTTTTGCGCTGAAATGTGCCTTGTTTGACCTTTTGCGCTAAAATTTGCCTTGTCTGACCTTGCGCTAAATTGCCCTTCAACTGACTTCTGCGCTAAAAGCCTATCGCTCTGACCTTTGCGCTGATTTTCTCACTGACTGACTTGGCATTAAAAATCATCGATTCAGACTTCTGTGCTAAAAACGGCTGCATCGAACTTGCGCTAAAATCAACGACCACCGACTAAGTCAGACAATCCTGAAAGGCCTACAAGTCAGATGAGTCTGAAACCTCTGCCAAGCTGTCCAAATTGAAATTCCAAACTCAGCACTAAATGTGGTCTTGACCGACCAAGTCGAACGCACCCAAATTTCCCACCGAGTCTGAGCTAAGAGAAATCTGCGCAAGATCTAAACTGACAGGTCGTACACCTGTGCATTAATGGCATATTTTGCAAGGGTTAAATAGGAAATTAACGAGTTTTAAGTCATTTTTAATCATGTTTTTGAATGAAACTTCGAAGCTCTGTTTGCCATTTGCCGACTTGCCCTGAGCTCGAACCTGTGACCTACCTGCATGTCAACGCGCCATCGCCCTTATCAGGTAGGGTTTTAACCCCCCCCCATATTATTCGAAGTCTTGCTTGCAAACAGTTGGAATTTCAATGCCGGTCATTAGGGTTTCAAAGAATTTGATTGTTTAATCGACATTTTTAGGTTAGGGTTTCGAAAAGTTGCGAGTTTTCTGTCTAAAATCCCTAGTTTAGGTCCACTGTGGGAATGAATGAGACCATCATGTGTTAAAACTAAAATTTAGGGAATTTTATCCTATAAAACCCTAGTTTCATTTCGGTACTAAAACGAGGTCCGACCAACCTACAAAACGAACCATTATTCGGTCAGTCGGACACCTCCAAATTCTACACCAAGTGCCTAGTACTATTTAGCACTAAAAATAACCTCATTTGACCAATGCACCCAAAATGCTTTTTTTCGTTTTGGTCGGAAGGCCTTAAAAACCCTGCAAGCTGTGAAAACTCCTTTTGCGCTAAAAAGACTTTGGTTCGACCTTGTGCTAAAAGATCAAGTCTCTGACTTGGTCAGATGACCCAGATTCTCCCGCAAGGTTGGTGCCACCTGAAAACCTTGCCAAAAGCCTACTTCAACTTTTGCACTAAAACTGAACTCGACCAACTTATGCTATAATATCCTCCGACCGACTTAGTTAGACATTATCAAAATCTGCGCAAGTTAGACCAAAACAATTTCTGCGCAAGCACAACAGAATTCACATCAACAAGATTTTGCACTGAAAACTCAACCGACCAACTTACAAACTGACAGAGGTCAAAGACCTCCGAATTTTGTGCAAGTTGGACTTCCCCGAAATCAGCGCTAAACTCAAAAATTTGAAAGAAAGGTCGGGCCTGCCTAATTTCCCTGCTGAGGTCGGATGACCTCAAATTTAGCGTTTTTCCTTCTGAGGGTCGAACAACCCTCAAATTAGCGCAAAACCTTGCAAATGATCAAATTTCTTGAAATTTTCAAACGGAAGATTGTTCAAAATGATGAAATTAATGTTGTGATGCATTGATAATGGTAATTTTCATGAATTTTCTTAGAACATTAGATATTTGATTGCATGCAGTGTTCTTTCAATTAGACTTCAACTTCCTTCAAAAGCATGTTAGTAGTAAAATGGTAGTATTGCATTGATTCATCTAAACTTAGGAGTATGTTAGGAGTTTCTTATAGTATGTCAAGCTTATAAGGTTCAGTCCTGCAGAACTAAATGACTGCTCGGGCCCAAGAAATGAAGTACGAGATCAAAGGAATCCCTCTGGAAACCAAGATCTACTCCGGATGGAGTAATGTTGGGGACACATACTTAGGTCACATAGACCTAGATGACTTCAGACTCAGAGTCTTTGGTCTAGCTCCAACTCCCAGAGCCAGAATACTTAGAGATAGTGGACTTGCACAAGCAGCTGCCTTTCCTACTTCAGTGCAGTGTGCAGAACTAATAGCCACCTATGTGGATAGATATGACATTATGACCAGGCAAATTTAGACAGCAAATGGGGATGTCTTAGCTGACTTGACCCCACCTTCTCTGGCAAAAATGTTGGACATCCCCTGGCATAAAGTTGTGACAATGCCAGATAAACAAGGGTTAAAGGCAACCTATAATAAGGATGTAGAAGGATGTAGGAAGTACATAAATGACCATTGGGTTAAGAGCAGGAAGTCTGCTCTCATCAAGCTCCCTAGAGTATTGTATAGGAGTGATTTCCATGATGAGATCAAGGACATAGTAACCTTTTTTAGCAGAATCTACGGGTTACCAACAACCTCTACCTTTGAGGATTGGATGTTTGTCATAATCACAGATATATTAAAGGGAACCAAGTTCCACTGGGCCCAGATCCTCAACGACAACATCCATGAAGCCTTCAGCAACTTCAATGAAAACAAATACTTTAGATGGACGTCCTATGTTGTCTATGCATTGGCAAGAAGGAATCACTACGAAGGACTATCCTAGGTTGGTGAAGTTGGAAATGATGAGAAGACACAGATCAAAGTATTATGAATGTTATCCACAACTAACTTCATCCCAATCATTGATACATTTCAAAAGGGTAAACGATGCATTCACCATGTACATAGCCAGAAAGTTGCAGGGCAACACAGCCTTGAGGATTTCCACTGAGGCTATGAATGAAATAACCAGATATGGTAGGTGTTATATCTAATTTTAGAAGTTTACGTACATAAGGATACAAGGTTTCACTAGAATGGCCTATAGACTTCCTCAATATCCTATTGATAAGATAGTGCTTCTGGAGCTGTCGAAGCAACTGAGACCTTGTGCAAAGAAACTTAAGCACTTGCATAGGCCTAGTGTTCAATTTCCTATCAAATTTGGCAAAGGACTTTATGCATGCCCTTCTCTGGCATCAGCAGAACATTCAAATAAAGAGCTTCAACTCTTGAATTTACACTACTATAATGCAAGGGCTCATTTTGATCCAAACAAAGTGATGGAAAGATTTGTAAGCAAGAAGCTCTTTCACAATGTGCACATTGAAGACTTTTGGACCAATTGCCCTAACGATTATGAGATTATGAACAAGGCACATGCAAGGTTACCCCTAGACTTCATCAAAAGGTTTCATATAATGGCAGTCCCTGATCAGTTGCAAGATGATAAAAATGTTATGCTCAGAGGACCATGGGAGGCACAATACCATGAACCAATTCCATTGCCAAACTGGGCTAATGCAGAAGAGAGCTCCCTAGATGTTGTTATGAGGGAACCAATTAGACTGAGTAAGGCCTAGGTTAGATCACAAGTGGTTGTCCTGAATGGACAAGGAGTCCAACTTACTTACATAGCAATGGAATCAAACAAAGACTTCGGGGGAGAAGAGGATGAACCCATTCAAGTCACAGATGAGGCAGAGCCAGCTGAAAAATAGAAATTAGATAATGAAGAACACACATCTCTGGCAGAAAAGGCAAAGAAAATGAAGAAGGGATTTGTAAGGTCTCCCCAGAAGAAAGACCAACCTCCTTCAACCAGGACTAGGACTTCCAAGAGAAAAGATATGCCAAGTGGTGCTAGAGAAAGCTCTAAGGCTAAGAAGGTAAAAGTGAAAGAAGCTAACACGGGGGCTGCCACAACTAAAGATGATTCCAATCCTCCAACTGTCCAACCTCCTACACAAAGTGTTGACACTACTTTCTCAACCCTTGTTGTCTCTGCTACCACTTCTTCTTCCATTCCTCCTTCCTCTACTGCATCCACCTCATCTATAACCTCAGCCTCTATATAATTCAAGAGACATCTCCTGTCACCTCTCCTGCCTCTACCATCACCACCACCTCTTGTTCACTAGCAATTTCTTCTAGTGACTCTAGCAGTCCTATTTCCTCCACTCTCACCATCTCATGCCCTTCCACTTCATCTACACCTTCTTCTCCTTTACCATTGCCTCCTATTTCCACCATCCTTTCCCCCCTCTTTCCTTACCTTCACTATCCTTTTCTTCATCCATTACCATTTCTTCCTCCTTATCACCAGTCTTAACTATCCTGACATAGGCCAGTTTGCCTTCCTTAACCATCTCTTCTGCTATCCCTATTTCACAAATGCCTGCAGATTCATTGGCAGTGCCACTGCTGCCTGGGATTGAGAAGGTGTGTGCAGAATTGGAGTTGAAAGAACCTGAACAAGCAACTAAGTAGGAAAAGGAGATATTATCTGAAGTAAACAAAGAAAGCTTCTTTGAACCTTTAGCTGATGTAAAAATTATTGACATATCTTATAGTCCACGTGGTAAAGATCCAATGGAGGAAGTTTTAAGGATTGCACAGGAGAATGTGGTGATAAATTTGAAGGAATTGGCACAAGAGGAAGAAAAGGAAGAGGAGAAAAGTCCAGAGAAGAATGAAGAGAAAGAACAAGAATAATCCAAAGAATTGGATGTATCTGATAAGAATGGAGCTTTTGAATTAAACAAATCTTCTGCTCCTGAGTGGCTGCAAGGTAGAATGGCATATCCTAAACCACAGGTGGAAGTAATGCAGCTTGACCTGAGTGTCATCCTGTCACAAGCCCAGATGCCTCAGAAGCAGAAAAGGGCTAAGATTCAATCAAGAATCTACAAGAATGAATCAGGATCAAGGATAGAAGAAATAATAGTCCCACCAGCTGACGTAGCAAGAGACCAAGTCAGGGCAGAAGATTATGTCATATCTACAGTTGATTTAGGTCCAACCACTCATGCTCAAAGAGTGGATGATTTCAAAGGATCAGTTACATCAATTTTGGAGCAACTAGACAAAGATGAAATGTCTAAGAAAGACTTGAAATAGCAAAACAAGGAACTACGAGCATGTCTTCAATTTTTGATAAAGCCGGTAGATGCAGGATGAGATATAAGGACAATACCTACTTTCTTGTCTACCGACGAGATGGTTAAATTGGGTGAAGTAAGATCAAAATCCCAAGGCACAGAAAATTGGTTATGAAAGGTTTTTGAAATGGGATGTGAAGCCATAAGCGCCTCTGCTCAAGCTCACCAAAAAATGGTAGATTTGCACAAGAAATGGAAAGACTTGTGGGAAGAATGTGATTCTTTTGATGAGTATTATTCACACATGTATCCCTGATAAAAGGTATTAGAGAGTTGCCAGCTCAGACTTTGGTTGTGGAAAATATTTTGACTGGGAATTAGCTACCAAAGGCTGTTGAATGGTATCAACAGCTAGTTTTGAGAAAAGAAACCTTCGAGCATATAAAGGAAGCATACAAATCAGCTGATGAAGAATTGAGATCGGTCATATACGACATCAGTGACTCCTTAAGGGACTGTAGGGAAGAGTCCTATGATGATTATGCCATGTTTGATGTCAAAAAATGCAAGGACAAGTTGTATAAAATAATTTTTGAAGATGACACGCTCAGCATGGAGGAACGATTGGATAAGGCAAGTGACCTCAAAGCTGAATTCAAGGCATTTCAAAAAGCAGGAGCAGATATAGAAAGAATACATGGCAAATCCAATTGGGAGCTAGAAGTGTTTGATTACAGGATACATCATTTGAAGGATCTAGACCCATCGGACATTAATCCTGCACTTGAGGCCTGGTTGACTTATTGGAACAAACTGGCTAGCGAAGACAGTATTGACTTGGACAAGGAGTCTTAGTATTATTTTGAAAATTCTAGTAATGCAATCCCATCACAATTGTAAATTATTGTATTCGAGGCAGCATGTGACATTGTTTTGTCTTTTTCTCGCTTCCAAAATGCTCTTTTGTATTAGTATACTAAGTTGGCTAGTCAAAATGACTAGATTCAATGTATCTGGGGACTATTTTTTTTCTTTTTCATAAAGGACAAAATGTAATACAAGAATTGATGTGGGCTATTATTGATGTAATCTGGACTGTCGGTGTTGAGTTAATCTCCCCTGTTCATTTCAAAGTTAGGGTATGTTGCTTTCTATATAAAGGGCTGCCATTTTTGCTATTTGTAAGAGAGATTTTGATGCCAAATTGTTGACTCTATGCCATTTGAAGTAATACAAAGCAAGTTTCTATAGTAATTCTGAGAATTTCTACCTTGTGTTGATTCATTGTGGTTTTCATGGTTTGCTTCTTGCTCTCCTCTAGTTAGATTAGTTGTGCTTTCATAATATTCATAGTTTGCTGAAGTATTTGATGAACATTCTAAGTTCATACTTTTAGTTGTTTGCTGATGGTTAATAGATGTGTAAAGTTAATCTGGACTGATTATTCGTGCTAAAGTTCAATTGCATTTCACAAGTTAAGTTGCGCCACTCATTGGGTATTTAACAAATGAATGCGATCTGAAAATCTATTGACCTCCATTGAAGATAGCACCATTTTCTGCAGTACTGTAACACCCATTTCAGTTTGGTAACTCAGGAAGCTAGTTCAAAGTTTGGAATGTTTGTCTACTAAAGGTAACCTTGGTATTGTGAATGTCACTTAGGATCCCTCTAAAACTCTAACCTTTGCCTTTTCTTTTAAATCATTGTTAGTTGTTAGATTAAGAATCTCCGTAGTATTTTATCTTATTTATCAGCTGAAATTATAATAGGGTTTATGTGTATTTGCTGCCCCAAACCTGAAGATTTGCAAATTGCATGTAAGACCCCTTGTAGGCACAGCTAGAATATACCAATTGAGAAATTCCAAGCAAGCTAAGACCTAGCTATATTATCCTTGGAGTAGTCTTACCTTGGGTAAGATACTTTTCATGAGAGGTGTGAAACCAGCAATCACACCTGCGTTGTTGCATGCTAAAACCACCATCAACAAGTATGACCTGTACAAAGATATAAGGTGCCTAATTTCACACATTTTGCTACTATTAAGGCACCTCTTGAAAGCTTCTAATTTTTATAACTGAAAGTAACGATGCAACCTTCATCAGCTAGCTGCCCTATTGAAATTAAATTCCTACTCAGCCTTGGAACGTGCCTTACCTCTTGTAGTAGCCAATGATTCCCATTCTGCAACTTAATCTTGATTCTTCCCTTTCCAACAATCTGACAAGTTTCATTATCTCCCAAATAAACCAGCCCAAAATCCTGTTGGACATAATCAAGAAAATAACTTCTATGGGGCGTAGCATGAAATGAGGCCCCTAAATCAAAAACCCATGAATCATCAGCATTATCTAGAGAAAGAATCAAAGCATCATCTTCAGATTTATTACTTACCACATTTACCTCCTTATTGCCTTCTTGTTTGTCTCCTTCTTTATTCTTCCGAGACCAGCAATCTTTCTTCAGATGACCAAGTTTCCCACAGTACCAGCAATCATTCTATCCTCTAGATTGGGACCTCTTGTCCTTTGATTTTCCTCGTGACTTCCCATGACCTCCAGAACCTTTTCCTCTCTCCTTTGATCTACCCCTGCTTTCTGCATTCAAAACACTACCTGATATGGACCCTCCTGAGCTTTTCTGTCACATTTCCTCACTAAGGATAACACCAACAACATCATCAAGTTTCAAAGTGTTTGAACTAGAGACAGAGTTACTTATAGCCATTACAAAGCTATTCCAACTTTCTAGCAAAGAACATAAAACCAAGAGAGCCCTCACCTCTTCATCAAATTTCACTTTTACAAAAGTTAACTAATTGGTAATCGTATTAAACTCATTTAAATGATTTGTCACAGATCCACCTTCAATCATCTTCAGATTAAACAAACACTTCATGAGAAATACCTTATTTGAGGATAAGGGGTTTTCATATAATCTTGCCAAAGCTTTCTTCAGTTCACTTGTTGTCGTTGCTTCTGTTATATTGAATTCCACAGATGGTGCCAGGCACAACCAAATGGTTCCCAGTGCCTTTCTATCTAGAAGATTCCAATCCCCATCAGTCATTGCTACTAGTTTCTTGGCTATTCCTTCCAACGGCCTCCATAAATCCTTCTGATAGAGATAATCCTCCATCTGCATCTTCCATAATTGATAGTTCTACCCATTGAATTTATCTACCTTTAATTTACCCTCATCTGCCATTGCTCCCACTCAACCGTGAGACCTTCCTGTAGATGATAATTAAACACAACCCGCTCTGGTACCACTTGTTAGGGTTAGCCGGTAGAAGATATCAATTAAATGCAAATAAAGATTAAACAGAGGAATGGAAATACATAGAAATAATAACAGCAAGAGACATGTTTTAACGTGGTTCACCCAAACCCGGGCTACATCCACCAACAGAGAGTCCAATATTATTATCTAGTAAATCAAACCGATTACAACCAGTAATCCTTGCAACTCAATATCACTGCAAAATTCTACAATATAATATCAACGAAAACCCTAACCCTTAGCCATTTTTATCAAGCCTTACATCAGTTACAAAAATAGGGTCTTTTTATGTCGACTAATAGAAAAATAACTCCCGACGCCTTTATAAAATAAAAGACAATTTTTGCTTCGGGGGTGCTGCCCTCGCTGGGGGTGTTGCCCCCAAACCTCCACCATGGGCTCTGCCCCCGAGCCCCCGCCAAGGGGATGGTCCTCTCAGGCCCTGCAGGAGGGGCTCTGCCCCCCTGCACTCCCTCATTAAATAATTTGGGGGGGAACCGCACTGATAAAAGTGGGGAAAATTTAACCTCCGAGTCTGATTAGGTTCCATATAACAACATAAAATATATAATCTTTTAATGTACATGGAAATAGTTTAGCAGATAATCATCATACACATTGTCTAAACATGTATTATTGAAGGATATAAGATGAGTCATAGAGTCCTCTTAACCATTATATATTTCAAAATGTGGGGCCACAAAACCTGTAGGAAATAGATATGGCAAGATATTATAAGCAGGAGGATTACAATTAATTTCACTAGTGATTTATTTCCTTGTACTTAGAGGCAAGCCACTCACTCTACTTTGAACACAAGTAAGCCTCTTCAAGATGGTGTTAAGGGTAGATTGGTTAATGGTGGAGGTAGAAGTAGGAATGTGAGTGATAATAGACATTAATTATTTCTAGGTTTGAAAGGAAGCAAGGTACGTATAATAGCTTCCTACACCAAACTAATGAGGGGAGTGTTATGCAAGTTTTTAAATCCTTTTTAGTTATAAATATGTGATACAAATTAACAGAGAGATTAAACAAACATCAAATGCAAGAATAATGCCAAAGACACATGATATATGTAGGGAAAACCCTTTTGGGTGAAAAACCCCACACTCCAAAACCTACACAATGTATTATCAAGTCCAATGTGGATTACAATACACTTGCAGTGCAAGTTCTTTCAAGAGTTCCCAAGATGTCAATTCTAGAGCAAATTTGGCAGCATTTTGGTACCTATAAATCAACCATACATCCAGTACTCCAAGCACGTGTATTTATTGAGTTTCAAGGCCAACATAGGAAGCTTCTAGAGGTGGGTATCCAACTTGGCCTCATGGTCAATTTCCAATGCCTTAGGAAACTTGTTCAACATGAATTCAACCTCCTTACATCCATCATAACCTATAAGTTTGACTTTCCCAAGATGGAGCGCTCCAACCAAGAATAGACTATGACAGATGGTCTTGCACATCTTACAGCTATCATAGTATCTATCATACATGACAACACTTACAACTATAAGAGAATCTATCATAACTGACTAATAATAGCATATTCCTCTTACATCATGTCATAATCAAAATTGGGTGCCCAATGATGCCTTCCTCACATGCAAAGATGCTTTATGACACTTGTCTTCTCCTACAATAGGAATATCTATTTCTGGCTCTTACATATCATAGATTATGTCATACGTCATAACCTCTTACACAAGCCATAAGATGCCAACACACGGCATATTAGTGCCACCTCAAATGGGACACCTGCATTCTCATGAGTTGACTTGTCCATCCAAGTCACATTACAAGTGGAATGACATCTCACCATGCCACCTCACACTAAATGACAAAACATGATGTGCAAACTTAAATACAACATAGGCAAATAAATAAATATACTATCAAATAATAAATTCTAGGAATTGCAAGGTTGAGACACCTTAATTCCCAACATTCTCCCACTTGTAGAACACCTTGCAAGTGCCAATAGAATGATACGATTTAACTTCTAGGGTCCAAAAGGCCCATAGACTCCGAACACCATTTGAACTTCTCTGTGCACACAAGTTTTGTCAAGGAATCTGCAACATTCGCCAAAGTGTCAACTTTCTATAAATTCACCTTCCCATCCTCTACCATGTCATGAAGAAAATGGTATTAGACATCAATATGCTTAGTCCTTGCGTGGAAAGTAGGATTCTTTTCCAAACATATGGCACTCTGGATGTCACAAGAAATGGTAATCTTCCCTGCATCAAACCCAATGTCAAAACATAATCTCTTAAGCCAAATGTCTTCCTTACAAGCATGAGTAGCTTCCATGTACTCTGCTTCTATCATAGACAAAGGAACCACAGGTTGCTACATACTCATCCAACTAATAGCACCACCGAACATAGTGAACACATAAGCACTGGTGGATCTCCTGTTGTCAATGTCACCTGCCCAATTAGAATCCACATATCCATGAATACTCATAAAATGCTGAGGTCCATTAGGATAACCATGATAACATAGGGAATACTCAGAAGTACCCCACAAATATCTAAACACTCTCTTCATTGCATCCCAATGTACCTGTCTAGGATTAGCCATAAATCAACTAAGGACTCCCACTACTTGGGCAATGTTTGGTCTTGTACAGACCATAACATATATCAAACTGCCAACTACACTAGCATAAGGAACTCTGCTCATATCCTCCATCTTAGAAGGAGACTTGGACAATCTGCAATAGATAACTTTGTCCCCATTGTAATAGGAATAGTCAAAGGTCTCCAATCTAACATGTGCTAAATCTCTCCAACATTGTGTTAACATACTTACTCTGGCCTAACCAAAGTTTTTGTTTGCTCTATCTCTTCTTATTTCCATCCCCAGAATGTACCTGGCTTCCCCTAGATTTTTCATTTCAAAATGTGCTGACAACTGAGACTTTAAATTAGAATTCAAACTTTTACCATTCCCAATTAGCAACATATCATCGACATACAAAGAAATAATGAGAATGTGATCATTGTCAAACTTGTAATAAATACAATGATCTAATTTTGATCTTAGAAATCCAATACTCAACACAAAGGCATCAAACTTTTGGTACCACATCCTAAGAGACTGTTTCAAACCATACAAAGACTTTTTTAACTTGCAAACCATTTTTTTTACCTTCAATAATGTAGTGCTTTGGCTGTGACATATAAATCTCCTCCTCCAAGTCACCATGAAGGAATGTTGTCTTCACATCTATATTCCCCACTTCTAAGTCATACATTGCTGCAAGAGATAACAACAACTGAATAGATGCCATCTTTTCAATGGGAGAGAAAATTTCACCATAGTCAATTCCCTCCACTTGAGAATACCCGTTCACAACTAATCTAGCCTTATATTTCTCAACACTGCCATCTGCACCAAATTTCTTTTTGAACACCCATTTACATCCAATAGGTTTTCATCCTTCAGGTAAAGGCACCAAGTCCCAAATATTATTTGTTTTCAAAGAATCCATTTCCTCTTCCATGGCCTCCTTCCAGGAAACTACATCTTTCATGCCCATAGCCTCTTTCACAGTTCTAGGCTCATCAATGTTAGAAATCAAAGCAAAAATGCAACTAGAATCAAGCAGCGAATAACCAAACCTCTCAGGTTGCTTCCTAATTCATGTAGACCTCCTCACAAGCTGAGGTGCAAGTTCTTCTTATTATTTTGAACTTTCAGAGCTGCTAGAGCTCTCCTCATCATCAGGTCCAACAAGTGTCTTCGGTTCAACTTTCTCAGGGGTACGAGGAAGCTGAACCACATCTTCTTTCTTCTTTTCTTTCTCTGGCTATAGAACAATAGAAGAAGGATTGAGCTCTTTGAATATCACACTTCTTCTATACAAAACCCTCTCAGCCATTGGATCCCAAAGCATGTACCCTTTCACATTGATGCCATAACCGATGAAGATACATTTTACTGCCTTGTTCTCCAACTTAGACCTCTTCTCCTTAGGCACATGTGCATATGCCTCACAACCAAATACTCAAATGTGTCTTAACGAAGGATTCTTACCAGACCACACCTTCATAGGTGTCTTATCAATGAGCATCAATGTAGGAGACCTGTTAACCAAGTAACAAACAGTAGAAAAATATTTAGCCCAAAACTTTTGTTCAAGGCTAGCTCCGCTTAGCATACTCCTAGCCCTCTCCATCAACATTCTATTCATCCTCTCTACAACTCTATTTTGCTGAGGGGTATATAGAGTTGTCTTGTGCCTCTTAATGCCTTGTTCTTTATACAACTTGTCGAAATC
The DNA here is from genome assembly GCA_027924645.1 of Cunninghamia lanceolata. NCBI lineage: Eukaryota > Viridiplantae > Streptophyta > Pinopsida > Cupressales > Cupressaceae > Cunninghamia > Cunninghamia lanceolata. Next base: position 4,658,080 of record BSBN01001583.1, read on the forward strand.
TGCTGAGCAAAACTCACCACCATTATTAGTCCTAAAACACCTAATCTTTCTATCTTTTTGATTCTCTACAAGAGCTTTAAACTCTTTGAATCTTGCAAAGACTTAAGATTTACTTCTAAGGAAATACACCCATGTCCTACTATAGTCATCAATAAATGAAACAAAATATACAAATTTTGAAATCGAAGGCACATTAACATGACCAAATACATCATAATGAATCATATCTAACACCTCAAAAGATTTGTGAGAACTAGAATAAAACTGAACACAATTTTGTTTTCCATATATGCAATGTTCGTAGAAATTGAACTCAAGGTTACAGTCATTCATACCCTCAATGATGTTTTTATTTTTTAGGGTCTTCAAACCCTTTTCACCAATGTGGCCAAGCCTTTGGTGCCATAACATTGTCTTCTTTGCTAGAAGTTTCATTTCCATAGAATGAGCACCCTTGGGTACCTAGAAAGCATGAACATGTCAGAAGTAGATACAACAATCTTCTTGGCTAGTGGTTCCAATGGTGAGGATGAAGACTCTGAAGCTCTCTTCTTGGAAACATAGACACTATTGCACTGAACTGTGCATACATCAAGCTGAAACAAAGTGCCAATCCAAACACCCTTAGATAGCACCATAGCTCCTCTAGTCAACTTGCATCCTCCATTCAAGAAAATAACCTACACACCCACATCATTCAACTTACTTACACAAAGAAGGTTCTGTGCCAAACTAGGGATATGGCAGAACACCATTGATCCCCTTCACTCATTCATCAGGGAATTGAATCAAGACTCTTCCATGGCCAACAATCTTCAGGTGAGAGTCATCACCCAAGTACACCTTCTCACCATCAAACACTTCATACTTCAAAAACCAATATTTGTGTGAGGTCATGTGAAAAGATGCATCGAAGTCGATTAGCCACACATCCTTAGATGCATGTGTTTCCAGGGCAACGACAAATGCTTCTTGATCTTCTTGAGAGGACTTGTCAGAATCCAAATCATAGTTCTTCTTTTTCTTCTTCTCCTCCTTCCACTCCTTGCAGAAACAACCAGGTTTGTCACAATTCCAACATAGAGACTTGGACTTTCCAAGAGACTTAGATCTCCCATAGGATTTGGATCTTCCTTTTTCTTCTTTCTTCTTGTCCTTTTTCTTTCCCTTCTCTTTAGGTCTACCACGAACCACAAGAACCTCCTCAGCCTGGTCGAAAGACTTTCTCTACATCTCTTCAAAAAACAACGAAGAAACCAATTCATCCATCTTAAAGGTGGTAGTGTACTCCCAATGGCCATGACAAGGTGGTCCCACGAATCTAGTAAGGAACATACTAATGTCATGCAATGATCCTCCTCCATCTTTACACCAACAGAGGTCAAATGGGCAACAAGCATATCAAATACATTTAGGTGATCCACGACAGCTCCTTCATCCTCCATCCTCAGAGAATACAATTTCTTTCGCAGGAATAGCTTGTTCACCAAGGATTTAGCCTGATAAGAATTTCCAAGTTTCTTCCAAAGGTCTTTTGTAGTCTTCTCTTCATAGATATTTAAAAGCACTGAATCAACCAAATAGAGCCTTATCAATCCCTTAGCCTTCTAATCCATCGGATCCCAATCTTCTTATTTCATGCTCGATGGCTTGGTGTCGGATACTACAAGCCATAGATCTCTATCCACCAACATGTCTTCCATCTTAAGTTTCCACAACTCAAAGTTGCCTCCATTGAATTTCTCTATTTCAAATCTCCTAGATGTGCTTGCGATCTTCTTCCTATAACAAGATCACAAAATACTTTGTACAAGCTCCCACTCAATCAAAGATCAGTACAAAAAACCCATTACCCAATAACTAGGGCCAAAACTAGCCAGGCTCTAATACCAACAGAAAGGAAGCAAGGTACGCGGAATAGCTTCCTACACCAAACTAATGAGGGGAGTGTTATACAAATTTTTAAATACTTTTCAGTTACAGATATGTGATACACATTAACAGAGAGATTAAACAAACATCAAATGCAAGAACAATGCCAAAGGCACAAGATATACGTGGGGAAAACCCTTTCGGGTGAAAAACCCCACACTCTAAAACCTACACAACGTATTATCAAATCCAATGTAGATTATGTTGGTGCCTACATTAACATTCAGGTTTCAAGCATTTAAATATGCAGGCACCTTCCCAAAAAATCCAAAAAATTCTAAGTCTTTTGGCCTTTGCAGTTGAAAAGTGCAAAAAATAGTTTTAAATGCATGTATCTTTGTATATACAAAGGGGTTTGTATGTGCAAATGCAAATATAAATTGACGGGCTTCTAAAAATTTCAATCGGTCATCAAAAATGGTGAAAAATTAGTTATATGCATTTCGCAATGCATATCGGGCTTAAAAAAGATGCATATACATTAAGAAATCTTTCGCAGATTCTGGGAATATTCCCTGCTTGTATATCGGGTTGCATGTATATTTTGTGTTGTATGTTCAGACATACAATGGCTAGATACAAAGGAAAACATGCAAAGAAGATGTACATTGGCGGCATACAAGCGAAACATGCAAGGGTCAATGTACATCGAGACAGATGCAATGGTGAATGTATGTCCGACATACATTAGGAATGTACATTGCAGATATACAAAGGGAACGCATATACATTCACTACAATGCAAATATACAAGGGGTCTTGTATATTCGGCAACATACAAAGTAGCAGGAGATGCATTTGGTGGGACCCGTAGATATACAAAGGAGATTGTATATGTTCCCAACATACAATTGAAACATGCAAAGGATATATGCAAGTGGTGGGCTCCACAAGGTTCTATATGCATTTGCTTGTAGGTTTGTACAAACAAAGGGAATTGTATATATGTTCAAATGTATGTTCACGTATACAAAAGCAGATGCAAAGCGGATGCGACAATAGGGTTATCTGCATTGGTGAAGTGGTTGAAGTCCGCAGTTGTATGTTGGGCTTGTATGTTCCCAATGCACATTCGAACATACAAGCAAAAGATACAAGTGAAACATACAACCAGGAGTGGTCAAAAGGTCAACAGTCTCAAATGCATGGTGGGGCCCGCAGGTTGTATGTTTCGCATTGTATACGCCAACATACAAAGATTGAGGATGCAAGACACGAATCTCAAAGTAGTTCCAATCTGCCTAATAAATATTTGAGATCTGTTGAATGTATATTACATGTTGTATGTCGCAATATACAAGGGGAATATGCAAAAGCGATATACAATCTAGATTCGATGAAGTTTTCAAGCTGCTACAAAAATATTTGAGGTCCGTGGGTTGTATAAAGAGCTTGTATATGCTGATATACAAGCCAAATTTCAAAAGGAGGTACATTCTGATTCATAATGATTTGAAGTCCATAGCTTGTATGTATGTGTGTGTTGTATATCGCGGATATACAAAGGAAAGAGATACAAGCCAGACCTGAATAAGTTTTCAATCTGTTTCATAAAGGTTTGGGGTCCACCTTGTATGTAAGGTGATTGTATATGCTTTTGCATATACAAAGGGGCAAAAAAAAGTAAAAATGCATGTTTGTGATGGGAAAAGTCAGTGATGGCAAGGAAGCATCTACGTGGCACATTCTCATTGGCCAACGACTTGCCTGTTTGATTTGGGTTGTAGATTTGGGAGATGCAGAGAAAGATCGACGGCTATATTCAAATGCAGGCTTTTCTTCACGATTGCAGTGGCATTTTTGGCAGGAAGGCTCCCAGAGCACGCGGTTTGTTGCGTTTCTGTAGGAAGTCAGTAGGTCGACCATTGATTGCAAAAGTACAGAGGCATGGGTTAATGATGGATGTGCCAAATACCTAATTTGTAAGAAAAATCCCCAAACGGCGGCACAAGGCTCGAGTCCAACTACTCCTCGCCTCTCCTTTTGCCTGCTGCATTTATGTTTTGGGCAACATTTTGTGGTGCATTGTATCTAGCAGATTTTTGAATTTTGCCCTGTAATTAATTGCTAAGGACACAACATTGCTATAAAAGGCAGACTGTGTTACTCATTTGTTGTTGAAAACTGGACAAATTTTGGTGTTGTGATAAGATACAACTTCGTTGGTGGCTCTATTTTGGGTGTCTTGTGAGTTTATGAATCATATGTTATATGTTTTATGCATAAATTTACTAGTTTCATGTTGTTTTATATGAGTAATGCTTCATTGCATGTATTATGTTATTTGTCTCCAAATTGAGTGTTTTCTTCTTCTAAATCTAAACAACTAAGGGGTGTTTAATATTTTAGGACATGGGTTCGCTATATTGAATGCTTAGCCTTTTACTTCTACTCAAGGAGTAGATTAAATGTTTTGGGTTAAGTGTTGAGAAGAATATATTGCAGTGAGGATGTTTGTAAGCAGAGATAACTGAATACTCAGTTTTGGGAAGTATCTGTAAAGCATACACTAAAAATCCCCTTGAAGTCCAGTCATTGATATTTGTTTATGGTAACCATTCACATGTGTATGTCTATTGACTCCGAGCCCTGAGATAGGCACGATCCAGTCTTGTATTGAGGTTACAACCAAGGTCCTAGTTTTGCATCCAAATACCAAAAAACAAATTCAAACTTCAAATACAAACTTTTAGGTCATTAGAAGTAGTTTTTAGGACCAAAATCCTCTACCTTACAACTGAGCATAGGCCCAGAGCTAGCCCCTTTGCACTTATTTCACAGTTTTGGTCTGCATAAGAGAGGATTTATCTGCTTTGTGTCAGCATCCCAATAAGTCAATAGGCATATTTTATGGATGTTGAATAGGGAATACCCCCTTGGTTTTGTAGAGCCTAAATAAGAAGAGGAGATATTTATAGACTCTATCTCCTATACTGTTGGCCCCTCGCCTAGGAATCCTATTGATCAATGATGGCTACCTTGTAGGGATAACTGGGAAACATCCAGTTGGATTGAACACTAACAGATTTGGTGACTCTGCTAGGGACTTTGTGTAAGAACCCTAGTTTAAAAGAAAATAATTCCTAGTTGTAGGTGATGACTTCGAACAAATCTCCCAACTGGTAAAGTAAAAATTTGTATGCAAGGGAGAAGATCCCTACATAATCCTCTGTCTGAAGAATTACCCAAAAAAATGATGTACAGGAAAAAAGGGACTATTCAAGCCAGTCAAGAGGGTTCTCCCAGAAGTAATGATAATATTCAAGACAATCCAGGATCTTCAGAGCAGACAATACCTTATTTTTCAAACACTGAAGCTGAAGTCCAAGATGTATTTGAGAGACAACAAGGTGACAGATTGAGAATGAGGTCAGAAGTTTTCCAGGAGTGCCCCTTCTTAGATCCCCCTGACAGATTTGAAGAAACTAAATCCCCAAGGGATGACGATGGTGATCAATATGGAAGAGACCATCCTCTTCTATGCCCAAAGATGGAGAATTAGCTGAAGAAATCAAAATACTAAGAGATGAATTAGAATATTTACAGGCTATAAAGATTAGAAATGATATGAGGCAAAGGGTACAAGCTCTGAGAACTGCTCAACATGATGCAGTCCCCACCCTTGATAATGCAAATGTCTTGAGAAACCAGCATAGAAATGAAATCCAGTATCAACAGAATGATTAGAGACAGAATGTAAACAATGTTAGGGTACCATTAAATAATGTGAGAAATCAGAATGCAAATAGGAATGCTAATGTTAATCAGTTTGGTAGACAACTTATGTAGCTGGACAGATTCAGGCAGCTTATTTTTTATGGTATTCCTTGCTACCCTAATCCCATTGACAAACATGTGAGGCCGTAGGTGCCAAAGTTTTCAGGAAATAATATTGTGTCAGGGGAAGATCATTTAAAAGCCTTTCAGAATGTCATGGACAACTTTGAGGTTGAGCATGAAGATGTTTTTATGAAATTGTTTATGCAATCCCTAGTTGATGAAGCTAGAGAATGGTATAAGAGTCTGCCTGACTAGAGTGTTTCATCATGGGATGACTTCAAGAGGATTTTTAAAGAACACTATGGTGACAAAACTGACCCAAGCTTTTTTGTAAATGAATTCACCAGCATCACTAAGGGATCAAATGAGCAGGTTGCAGATTTTAATGCTAGATTCACTAAAGTGTTGAACAAGTTGCCACGTCATATGAGACCTAATGAACCAATGTGCATAGTGTTATACATAAATGCTTTTGATGCTAAAACAACTTATGGGTTAAGAGATAAGGGTCCTGCTAGCCTTAGGGATGCTTTTAGAATTGTAACAAATATTGAAAATAATAGGAAAGCATCTGGTAAGACAAACAGAAGGGATGATGTGAAGATTCTGCAAAATCCAAATAAACCTCAAGGTACTCAAGGTAATGCATCTACTTCTGAGGATAAATTAGATAAATTGACAACTGTTGTTAAGGACTTAAGTTATAGACTTGCTAAAAATGAAAAGGGAATAGGTCCTGATAGGCAGGTTTACCAAAGACAAGAAAAGAGACCATCATTGCATGATATGCCATATAACACTAATTGGCATAATGGTAAACCCATTCTCCCACGTAACAGCAACACCAATCAAAGAGCCCAGGATGCAAGGGAAACTCCAGATCCTTTGAAGAAAGCTATTAATATTGTTGATTACACCCCATGGTGCATAATATGTCAGATGCCTCACTCACAGCCACAATGTATGATTGCTCAATCTTTATATAATAATGTTGTTGCCTATGATGAATGTAATGAACCGCATTGTTTGGAGGATGATAATGTCAATATGTTGTTCATGAGTGGGGAACACTCTTCTTGTGATGCTGGTGAAAGCACAAATTATGGAACTCAGGTCTGCCAGCAGGTTTCTTGTGATGAAGATGATGAAGATAATTATGTGTATGCTCAGGACTCATGCATATTTCTGAATAACTTGAGGAGACCTTCTGATGAAGAAATTAGAGCTCTCACAGCTGCAACAGTGGCTTAGGTCAAAAGCAATTATAAACTTAGAGGTAAAGCTCAGGTAAGTGACCCACGTTAATCAGAAAGCACCTTTGTAAATCAACCAGCGCATAATCATAAGAAGGCTGAACCACAAAAGACACAATGGAACAGTAATAAGAACTCTAAGCAAAAACCAGGTCATGATTCTCAAGGACTAGAAAATAAAACTCCCCAAAGCGAGGATCAAAATAAGGATTCTCAGGTCCTGGATAACAATCAGAAGACTGCTAAGATTAAAGCTAGATCAGCTCAGGATAAAAGTAAAACCATGGCTCAGGCTACAACTGTTATACAAAATTATACTCCTTTTGACATAACTTAGGTTTTGTCCCAGGTAAAGATCTCTATTCCGTTGATGGAGATGATGAAAGTTGAAGAAATTGGGAATAAGGCATTGTCCTTAATTTCAAGAGTAGCTTGTCAGGCTGAGTAAAATGTTGAGGGTCAAGGTAAGAAACAGGCCTTGTGTATTGAAGAGGATGAGGTTCTTGAAGTTTATCTAGGGGTGACCATGACTAAATGCCCTTCACAGGTTGAGCCATTTTATGTCTCCCTTGTTATTAATGGAAAAACAATCAGGAATTGTATGCTTGACTCAGGAGCATCAACAAATATCATGCCTTTGGCTATCATGCAGCAAGTTGGATTGAAGATAGATAAGGCATGTGGAAAATGCTATGCAATGGATGCTAGGGAAGTACCAGTTATTGGAATCATGAAGGATGTAGATTTTAGGTTAGCAGCATATCCAGAAAAAATATACAGAATGAACATAATAGTGGTTGACATAAAGCCACAATATGGAATGATGTTGTCAAGAAGATGGGTAGCATTGATTGAAGTATGCAGTTAGATCTATCATATGCCATGATTCCAATGAATGGTAGATATGTCAAATTGGTCAGAGAAGAAAGGTCATCAGAAATAATTGAGGATCAAGATTTAGAGGAACATGTCTGTTTTGTAGATACTGACTGTGAGAACTTCAAAGTTGTCTCGGGTGATCAAGGAGGTAAAAGAAAGATATTTGCATTCAAGAGCTTGGCCGACAGGGTCTTTGGATTATGTACTTTGATGGAGCCTGTTCAAAGGAAGGCTCTAGTGCTGGAGTTGTGTTTTTGTCTCCAGCTGGTAAGCTTCTAAAATTCTCTTTCTTGTTGAAGTTTGCCTATATAAATAATATTGCAGAGTATGAAGCTTTGTTACTAGGATTGAATGTAGCTTTGAAGCATGGGATCAAGATGCTCAAAGTATTTGGGGATTCAGAGTTAATTGTTTCCCAAGTTAGAGATAAGTATGCTTAAAAAAATAAGAGGTTAAAACAGTATAAACATGCTGTCTGGGATACAATTGAATTGTTCGATGCTTTTTCAATAAACTGGATAGAGAGATCAAAAAATGTCATGGCAGATTTTTTAGCTAATGTAGCCATAAGGCCAGATGATGTCACTCTATCTGTTGTCACAAATGTTGAAGTTAAACTTAGACCTGCAGTACCAGATAATGTATGCAATTGGTAGGTGTTTGATGATGATAAAGATTTGTTAAGATTTCTACATTGTATAGATGAATATGAGAACCAGGAGATGGATTTTTAGAATTTTGTAGAGGTTGTGGATGGAAAAGAAACTCTTTTGGGGAAAGAAGTAATTCAGCTCAAAACAAATAAAATCCCCAGAGGGCTGGTTGCTTTAGAGAGAGCATTTGACAATAGAGACCAGTTTGTTACAATGGCATCTCCTACAAATAAGAATGATTTGCAGGAGATAATCTTGGGGACATCTCATGCCCCCAAAAGGGTATACATTGGCAAACAACTCAAGCCACACATTAGGAACATGTTGATAGCATTATTGAAGAAATATAAGCATGTCTTTGCCTAGTCATATGAGGACCTAAAAGCTTATAGAGAGGATTTATTCCATTATGAGATCCCATTGAAGCCTGGAGCTAAGCCATTCAGAAAAAAACAAAGACCTATTAATCCAACTCTAGCTCCAAAAATGCAAGAACTTATGAAGCTTAGGGAGGCTGGAATAATTGTGCCTATCAGACATTCAACCTGGGTGTCCAATCTTATCCCAGTTAGAAAGAAAAATGGTGACATAAGACTTTATGTTAACTTCAGAAATTTGAATATGTCTTCTTTAAAGGATAATTATCCACTGCCCAACATGGAGGATATGCTGCAGAAAGTAACTGGTTGTGAGCTTTTATCCATGATGGATGGATTCTCAGGATACAATCAGGTAAAGGTAAAAGAATCTAAACAATACAAGACTGCCTTTACCACTCCATGGGGAACCTATGTATAAATGCCATTCGGACTAACAAATGCAAGTGCTACATTTCAAAGAGCTATGGATGTTGCTTTTGTAGGATTGATTGACTCAATTCTGGCTGTGTATCAAGATGATTTAACTGCCTATTCAAAAAAGGAGGAGCAACATTGCATGCACCTTAAACAAATTTTTATTAGAGCATTGGAATATGGCATTTCACTTAACCCAAAGAAATGTGCTTTTGGGGTAGTGGAAGGAAAATTATTGGGACACATTGTTTCCAAAGATGGAGTTAGGATTGACCTGAACGGGTTGCTGCAATTGACAAAATTCAGATCCCTAAAACTATGAAAGGCATTCAGTCTTTCTTTGGGCAAATTAATTTTCTTAGAAGATTTGTTCCTAACTTTGCAGAGACTACAAAAGATATCTCTAAAATGTTGAAGAAGGGTGAAACCATCAAATGGGGAGATGAAGCAACCAAATCATTTCAAAACATCAAAAAAGCTATAAAGATGGCTCATGTGTTGAAATCTCCTAATTTTTCTAAGCCACTTCAGTTGTTCTCATTTGCTTCTTTTCATACTATTGTTGTGTGTTTGTTGCAGAAAAATGAGGATGGCTTTGAGCAACCTATTGCTTTCTTTAGCATGTCATTGCAGGCAGCTGAATTGAAGTATGATATCATGGAGAAGCAGGCATATGCACTAGTTAGAGTAGTCAAGAGCTTCAGGCCATATTTAGTAGGATCCCAGACAGTTGCCTATGTGCCCCATACAGCAGTCAAGGGTATTTTCACTCAACAAGAGGTGACAGGAAGAAGATGCAGGTGGATTAACAAGTTGCAAGGATTCAACATTGAGATACAAATCACAAAGTTGGTAAGGGGACAAGGTTTAGCTAAGATGATGACCCAGTCAAATTTAGACGCATGCTAGGTAAATATAGTTTAGGATCAAGTTGTTAACGTGTCAGAATCTGAATGGTACAAGGATATTGTACACTATTTACAGAATTTGAATTGTCCTTCCCATCTCAATGATAGTCAGAAGAGGACTTTAAAACTACGTGCTATCAAATACATAATTGTTTAAGAAGAATTGTATTGGAAGAATCCTGATGGTGTCCTACTTAGGTGTGTGGATGAAAACCAGGCTACATATATTTTAAATGACATGCACAAGGGAGTGTGTGGTGGATATTACACTACTAAGACAACAGCCCACAAAATTCTTAGAGCAGGCTATTAGTGGCCTACCCTTTTCTCAGATGCACAAAAGATGGTAAGAAAGTGTGATCCCTGTCAAAGGTTCTCAGGAAAACTAAAATATGAAAGTGCATTACCCCTTAGAACTGTAACTATGGAGGCTCCATTTTAGCAATGGGGAATCAATTTTATAGGGGAAATTTTAGAAAATCAAGTGGAGGACATAGTTGGATTCTGGTTGCTACAGATTATTTTACCAAATGGGTTGAAGCAATTCCAACTAAAAAGGCTACAAGCAGGGTGGTGATGGATTTTATTTTGGAACACATTATTATCAGATTTGGAGTGCCAGTCAAAATGGTCACAGACAATGCCATGTGCTTCAGATCTGGTGAATTTGTTGATTTTTGCAACAAATATGGGATTAATTTGTCATATGCATCACCGTATTATCCACAGGAAATGGTCAGGCTGAATCAAGTAACAAAAGCCTCATGAAAGTCATCAAAAGGATGGTGGATGAGAACAAAAGGGCATGGGATTCAAAGTTAAAGATGGCATTATGGGCTAACTGGATAACAATGAAGATAGCAATTGGAAGGTCACCTTTTGAGCTAGTGTATGGTGCAGCAGCTAGGTTACCTGTGAATAATCTCTTGCCAATCTATAGATTCATATAAGAAAATGATGAAGAGATTGAAGACTCAATGAATGAAAGGATAAATCAGCTAATCGCATTGGATGAAACCAGAAGAGAAGCACAGAAGACAAATATCAAGATACAACAGAAGGTAAAATATTTGTTTGATAAAAGGGCTGTAGAAAGAAGGTTTCAGATAGGTGACTTGGTCCTTGTTTGGAATGTAAAGAGCCAAGATAAGGGTAAGCATAATAAATTTGAGCCGTTATGGATGGGCCCATATCAAATCAACAATATTCATGGAGAAGATTCCTACTTTCTCCAGACCTAAATGTTGAATTACTAGAATTGCCTATGCACGATCAATTCCTAAAGCCCTATTTTTCATAAATGAATATCCTATGTGCACATTGTAAATTAGGTGTAAATAGTCTGTTTGTGCCTTGTATAGTCGCTGGTGTTTTGTGTTTTGTGTTTTGCTTGGTCTGTCCTAGAGTGGTTTGGTTCTTGCTGCAGCCTTATGCCTGCACATCCCCAGTCGGAGCCAATGTTGGTGCCTGCATTAACATTCACGTTTCAAGCATTTAAATATGCAAGCACCTTCCCAAAAAATCCAAAAAATTCTATGTCTTTTGGCCTTTGTAGTTGAAAAGTGCAAAAAAAAGTTTTAAATGCATGTATCTTTGTATATACAAAGGAGTTTGTATGTGCAAATGCAAATATACATTGACGGGCTTGCAAAAATTTCAATCGGCCATCAAAATTGTGAAAAATCAGTTATATGCATTTCGCAATGCATATCAGGTTTTAAAAAGGTGCATATACATTGAGGAATCTTTTGTAGATTCTGGGAATATTCTCTGCTTGTATATCAGGTTGCATGTATATTTTGTGTTGTATGTTCAAACATACAACGACTAGATACAAAGGAAAACATGCAAAGAAGATGTACATTGGCGACATACAAGCAAAACATGCAAGGGTCAATGTACATCGAGACAGATGCAATGGTGAATGTATGTGTGACATACATTAGGAATGTACATTGCAGATATACAAAGGGGACGCATATACATTCACTACAGTGCAAATATACAAGGGGTCATGTATAGTCGACAACATTCAAAGCAGTAGGAGATGCATTTGGTGGGACCTGCAGATATACAAAGGAGATTGTGTATGTTCCCAACATACAATTGAAACATGCAAAGGATATATGCAAGTGATGGGCTCCACAAGGTTCTATATGCATTTGCTTGTAGGTTTGTGCATACAAAGGGAATTGTATGTATGTTCAAATGTATGTTCGCATATACAAAAGCAGATGCAAATCGGACGCGATAAGAGGGTTAACTGCATTGGCGAAGTGGTTGAAGTCCGTGGTTGTATGTTGGGCTTGTATGTTTCCAATGCACATTCAAACATACAAGCAGAAGATACAAGTGAAACATACAAGCAGGAGTGGTCAAAAGGTCAACAGTCTCAAATACATGGTGGGGCCCGCAGGTTGTATGTTTCGCATTGTATATGCCGACATATAGAGATTGAGGATGCAAGACCCGAATCTCAAAGTAGTTCCAATCTGCCTCATAAATATTTGAGATCTACTGAATGTATATTGCATGTTGTATGTTGCAATATACAAGGGGAATATGCAAAAGCGATATACAATCCAGATCCGATGAAGTTTTCAAGCTACTTCATAAATATTTGAGATCTGTGGGTTGTATAAAGTGCTTGTATATGCCGATATACAAGCCGATGTGCAATGAAAAAGATACAAGCCAGATTTCAAAAGGAGGTACATTCTAATTCATAATGATTTGAAGTCGACAGCTTGTATGTATGTGTGTGTTGTATATCGTGGATATACAAAGGAGAGAGATACAAACCGGACCCGAATAAGTTTTCAATCTATTTCATAAAGGTTTGGGGTCCGCCTCGTATGTAAGGTGATTATATATGCTTTTGCATATACAAAGGGGCAAAAAAAAAAGTAAAAATGCATGTTTGTGATGGGAAAAGTCAACGATGGCAAGGAAGCATCTACGTGGCACATTCTCATTGGCCAACAACTTGCCTGTTTGATTTGTACTATAGATTTGGGAGTTGCAGAGAAAGATTGATGGCTATATTCAAATGCAGGCTTTTCTTCACGATTGCAGTGGCGTTCTTGGCGGGAAGGCTCCCAAAGCACGCAGTTTGCTATGTTTTCGTAGGATGCCGGTAGGTCAACCATTGATTGCAAAATTATAGAGGCATGGGTTGATGATGGACATGCTACCTACCTGATTTGTAAGAAAAATCCCCAAACGGCGGCACAGGGATTGAGTCCAACTACTCCTCGCCTCTCCTCCTGCCTACTGCATTGATGTTTTAGGTGCCATTTTTGTGGTGCACTGTATTTAGTATATTTTTGAATTTCACGCTATAATTAATTGCTGAGGACACAACCTTGCTATAAAAGGCAGACTGTGTTACTCATTTGTTGTTGTTGAAAACTAGACAAATTTTGGTGTTGTGATAAGATACAACTTCGTTGGTGGCTCTATTTTGGGTGTCTTGTGAGTTTATGAATTATATGTTATATGTTTTATGCATAAATTTACTGGTTTCATGTTGTTTTATATGAGTAATGCTTCATTGCATGTATTATGTTATTTGTCTCCAAATTAAGTGTTTTCTTCTTCTAAATCTAAACAGCTAAGGGGTGTTTAAGATTTTAGGACATGGGTTCGCTATGTTAAATGCTTAGTCTTTTACTTCTGCTCAAGGAGTAGATTAAATGTTTTGGGTTAAGTGCTGAGAAGAATATATTGCAGTGAGGATGTTTGTAAGTAGAGATAACTGAATACTCAGTTTTGGGAAGTATCTATAAGGCATACACTAAAAATCCCCTTGAAATCTAGTCATTGATATATGTTTATGGTAAACATTCGCATGTGTATGTCTATTGACTCTGAGCCCTGAGATAGGCACCAATCCTATCTTGTACTGAGGTTACAACCAAGGTCCTAGTTTTGCATCCAAATACCAAAAAACAAATTCAAATTTCAAATACAAACCTTTAGGACATTAGAAGTAGTTTTTAGGACCAAAATCCTCTGCCTTACAACTGAGCATAGGCCTAGAGCTAGCCCCTTTGCACTTATTTCACAGTTTTGGTCTGCATAAGACAGGATTTATCTACTTTGTGTCAACATCCCAATAAGTCCATAGGCATATTTTATGGATGTTGAATAGGGAATACCCCCCTTGGTTTTGCAGAGCCTAAAGAAGAAGAGGAGATATTTATAGACTCTATCTCTTGTACTGTTGGCCCCTGGCCTGGGAATCCTATTGATCAATGATGGCTACCTTGTAGGGATAACTGGGAAACATCCAGTTGGATTGAACACTAACAGATTACAATACACTTGCAATGCAAGTTCTTTCAGAAGTTCCCAAGATGTCAATTCTGGAGCAATTCTAGTAGCATTTTGTTACCTACAATTGAACCATACATCCACTACTCCAAGCACCTGTATTTATTGAGTTTCAAGGCCAACATGGGAAGCTTCTAGAGGTGGGCATCCAAATTGGCCTCATGGTCAATTTCCAATGCCTTAGGACAGTTGTTCAACATGCATTCAACCTCCTTACATCCATCATAACCTGTAAGTATGACTTTCCCAAGATGGAGCGCTCCAACCAAGAATAGACTATGACAGATGCTCTTACACATCTTATAACTGTCATAGAATCCATCATACATGACAACACTTACAGCTATAAGAGAATCTGTCATAACTGACTAATAATAGCATATTCCTCTTACAACATGTCATAGCTAAACTTGGGCGCCCAAAGATGCCTTCCTCACATGCAAAGATGCTTTATGACACTTGTCTTCACCTATCATATGAATCTCTATTTCCAGCTCTTACATGTCACAGATTTTGTCATACGTCATAACCTCTTACACAAGCCACAAGATGCCAACACATGGCATATTAGTGCCACCTCAAACGGGATGCCTACATTCTCGTGAGTTGACTTGTCCATCGAAGTCACATTTCAAGTGGAATGACATCTCACCATGCCACCTCACACTAAATGACAAAACAAGATGTGCAAACTTAAATACAACATAGGCAAATAAATAAATATACAATCAAATATTAAATGCTAGGAATTGCAAGGTTTAGACACCTTAATTACCATCAAGGTTGAGACAGAGTGATGAAGGGTAGATTAAGAGTATGAGAGTGAGAAAGTGTGTGAGAGTATATAATGTAGTTAAGGTGTGAATGTAAGGTAGGAATAAAGAAGGAAGAAGTAGTAATGGGTGAAAAATAAGAATGGTGAGGTTTAAGGGATGTGAATGGGAAATTAGTAGCAAGGGGAGAAGTGGAGTGTGGAAGAGAAAATATTTGTGATTGAATTTGGGAGGAAGAAATGGAAGATGAGTTTTGTTAATGAGAAGGGGGAGGAGCATCATCAAGAGAACTTCAAGCAATCATTCTTTGACCTATGCCTTTATATACATACATACATACATACATACATACATACATACATACATACATACATATATATATATATATAGATATACATATACATATATATATATATATATATATATATATGTATATGTATATATTTATGCACTATGAAGAGCATTAAGGAGATCCAACGGATTAGTGTCATCATCAAGTTTGGAAAGATCCTCTCTAAGTAATTTGATTCATATTATGAATATCCATCTTATACATAGTAGAAAGATGGGCCTTGTGGTCAAAATAATAGTCTCAATTTAGATAAACTAACATATTCATATTGTCAACTGTAGGATCCTTTATTTAAATCATGACCATTGTGGGATTATATATAGGACTTATCCCAAGAGAATGATGAGATCTTGGTTGATGATATGGCATATAATCAATAGTGGATCAAAACAAAAGAAGACATTTAAGCACAAAAAAAGTTTTTGATGTAAGATAAAAAAAAATACAAATTAGATCAAAATTTCATTAGAATTAAAAGAAGGCCTAAAACCCTAGAGTAACATTAAAGGGGTCCAAAGATTGGTCTCACCAAAATGTACGAAAAATAAGTGCAACCTACAAATAATAAGATTGATGTACGTTTAATAAATGATAAGAAAACAACACAATAATTAGACCTAGATAAATCAATGAGTTAAGACTAATAAATATAAATAGAAATTTAAAATATTCTTAGTTTGTTGATGATGTCGAATGTCAATATAGTTGATTTGAATGTGTAAAAGATTCTAATAACTAAATCTAGGGTATGTGCATTGAAATCGGGGACAAAAAGGGGGTCAAAAATTGTTTCTTTATTTTTATAAAATAAGAAAAACTTGAACTTTGGTGAGTAATTCAAGACATGCCTACACTCATAAATTGAAGATGTGATAAGAACAAGAACTAAAGTACTCTAAATATAGCTTCAAAAATAATAAGGTGTTTAGAAGATGGTTAAGATTAAGAGGGTCACATACTAAGCACACACAAAATTGTTCTTATTTTTATCATTAAATATAACATAGCATCTAATGTGCATTCCTTCATTTCTTGTTGCATTATGTATTTTTCAAAACCAATTGGTGGAAAGATAGCTAGGAACTAGTATTAAAACTTATATATTTTATTGAATTTTTTTTGTGATTTTTTGAAGTGGATGCATCCTAAAGACTACATCACTAAGTGTGTGTGCATGTCACATAACTTTTACAAAAATAATAAATAAAATAATATTTTTTCAATTTGTATAGAATGAAATGTAGAACAATCCAATGTTTTTTCTTACAAATTTAGATATAAATGGATAAAAAATATAAATAGAAAAGTAATTATGCTTCAATTTTAGAATGAAATGTAGAACAATCCTACAAATTTAGTTACTACTCATAATCATGTTTTGGAGCACATATGCATTATGTTTTAAAATGCATGTTTGGCCACTTTTTGCCCCCTATCTTGGTGCATTACACTTTAAATTGTATGACTACACAATTTTGTATGGCATCTTTGAGTTGCTTATATTTGCCTTAATACATTTATGTCTTATATTGTTGTCCACCTTTGAATGTTATGTAGCTATGATTATATCTGATTTTTTAGGCCAATGAGGTGTTAATGGATACCATTAGGGGTTTGATATGTGAAGATGGAAGTGTGAAACTTTCTTAACCCTTGGTCAAACCACCTTTCTTTCACAACAATCAAAAGGATGAAAGATGGATGAATGCAATAAGCTTAATGCGTAATATCTATTATTGAATACAATGCATAGTTCTCTTATATGATTTGTTACACTTTCAAATATGTTATCATTATGATGACTTTGATTTTGAGGTGCTACATGATTGATGATATTCTATTGTCCTATGAATTGTCCTTATATATGACATCTTGAGTGATAGATTTAAATACTTTGGCATGCAAGCCAATAGATAATAGTCCAATTTGGGGAAGGAGTTAGGATAGGGTGAGTAAAAGGTAAGTTTGGATAAAGGAGACATGATCACAGGCATGTTTCTATCCATGTGACAAAATTATATATGTAATTTAGTCAAGGAAGGAAACCTTGTATGAATTGGGATGGGTTTGGACCACTGGGGATGAAATGGCTAAAGGCTAAAGAATTTATTGGCTTTTGTTAGCTTATGTGCAAAAAAATGTTGAAATAAGCACTGGAAAAACATGTCTCTAGACAAAGGCAAAGAGAGTGTAAAACTAGTGGGTAAAAGGGTGAAATATACGCTTTTCTCCTCTATTGATATACATAACTCCAAATACAACTTAATGATATAATTCTAATAATACTTTAGAAAAATAATTAATACATAAACTAATTTTAAATAATAATACAAAATATTAATCATTTACACTAAAAGTGACTTTTGTAATTTTAAATGACAATATCAATCATAAATTATATGCATCAATGCCATTTTATTTCGTCACATTTGTTGGTAATATTTAGAAAGAATGAAAGCAATGGTGGAAATGTCCACCACTTTAAACTTTTCAAACTATAACCTCATATTTGATTAACAAAGTTTTCATAATATATAATATCATAAGCCACCCTTATTTTACAATTGTAGTCAATTTGAACAGCACCAAAAGCTTTCAACTCTACAATGTAGACATGTTTTAAATAAATTGAAAACTTTAAATCTAACCATACACACATTTGTTAAGTATTGGAGAATGAAATATATAAGTAATTTTGGTTTAATACAATTATTATATATATTCAAGTCAATCGCCCTTGGTCTACTAGTGAAGTTGAATGGTTATGGATGTTAAGGATCAAGTCTTGTTGAGTGCAAAGCCCTAACATTATAAGGGATGAGGCCATGATCGTGATATCCCTCAATCCTTAGCTCTTAGTTGAAGAGGTTTCAGCCTAAGACTTGTACTTCTATATCGGATAGATAAATGATTCTATAGGTTTGATACAAAACCCTAAATAATCCAAACGAAAGTGTTAAATTGGATAACTAAATGATTCTATGGATTTGATATAAAACCTTAAATTTTTTTGAAAGTTTAATCCAAAGGGAAGTGTTAATTAAGTAATGAAAGCTTTCACAAACATCTTAATTAAAATTTTTATTTTGAAGAATTTAATCATTAATTAAATTATTAATAGAAAATTAATCACAATTAATTGAATTTCGTGAACTAAAAAATTTACAGGTCTAATGATTGTGTAGGTAGTCACGCGCACATTACAATCTATAAAATTTAAATTTAAAAAATATATAGCCGTACACCTGGCATATAAACACGGTGAAGGCGAAGCTAACGATAAGCTGTCTGTTTTCACCGACCAGATTTATTGTTATCAACAAAATCTATATTGTATGTCTTCTGGATAATAACTAGGTCTGCTCAAACAGAAGGTCCAATCAATCTGCCAAGCTTAATTGGCCACATAAATCCAAAAGGCATCCATCATTACCTGTGCACACCAAAAGTTTTTCCATTTTTTTGGAAGGAGAGTCTACCTTTGAACAACTGCAAATATTCAGACATGAATGATCTTTGTATGGCAGAGGAAAGATCTTTCATAAGTGAGAGACAGATCCTTTTACTGTTGCGCAGTTGTGTCCAAGAAACATGTGAGCTCTAAAATTGCCTGTACTTAATGGTGGCAAACCTTTCTCTTTATGTGGGTCCAATGCCACATTTCTAGGGTTATGGATCGTCAAAAACTAATAATAAATTTTACATTTCCTGTCTTCATATTTCAAATGTGGGTCCAATTTCACATAACATTATTACTGAAGATCCCTATAACCAGTGGAAACAACAAAAATTATGACGTTGAAGACAGGAAGGAGAAGACATCAGCTCCCCACCCTAAAATGACCGCCATTGCACATTCTGTTCACATATGCTTTCATTAAGTGCTCCTGTAAAATGACATTTTGGCAAAGTATAAACTTGTCTGCCATTGATTGGCTTTACTTCAGCTTAGGAGAGCCACTTAGGAGACAAAGCAATTGCAAAGAAATGAGATCTACTTAGGAAACAAACATCTCTAGAATTTATTAGTATGAAGAATAAATGGTGAACATTCCTTGCCTGTGGCTTTATAACCTTTAGTCTCATTGTCCCATAAAACTCATCTATTTTGATTATAAAATAAATTATAAGGAAGAAACAAATGAGAACATGTTTGTTATATTCTTTCTTTCATAATATTAGAAGTTAGAAATAAAAGTATATGTTAAATTTGTATATCTTGTCAAAGGAACCCTTAAAACTTAATTGAATGTGATAGTTAAACACACTTCATCCACACAATGACAAGTGATGCCTCAAATGAGATGAAAATGATAGTAAACTATAAAATATAAAATGATCTTACCATATGATATGAAATTTTGGTCTAACTTATGCTATTATTTTAGCTTTGTAAATCCATTTTTAAGAGTTAATTGAGGTACTTTTTTTATTTATTAACAAAATATATGGCCTTGCTCAATTCTATTGGGCTATTTTATACATGCTTTAAAAATTTAAAATTTCCAGTTATTCTTAGTATGTTCTACCAGAAATTTTTTAGGATATTGACCCAAAAAAATCATGACATAGAATCTTTGTTGGAAAGAAATTACACATTTGATTTTGGAATGGATAAAAGTAATTATCTAAGTTGTATTAACATCATTTACATTATTAAACTTTTAAAACTCTTAGGTCTACACATTAAATTGATAAACAAAGAAAGACTAATGAGTTATACTTTGATTGTATTTTCAATTTTAAAAATTAAATTCAAATCATCAACCCTAGATTGCTTGTTTTTGACTTTAGACAACCTAGTGTAGTAGATTCATTATGCCACCTACAAATAGAAAATCAAGAAAATAATTTGTCCCCTTTTACATGCCATAATGTATTAGGTTTCACCAAATTGGAATAGCAACTTTGATGATCATGATTTTGTTGTCAACACTTCTATGTATACATCTATCATGCTAACTAAATAGTCATGTCAATTACTTATGCAATAAATTGCCAACTATTATTTTATCTTTTATAATTAAAAAGTAGAGAGGAGTATTTCTTTCCAACAAAGATTTACTATGCATCAATTGATTTCAAAAGTCATTGGGAGTAGTCCACTACCATTTATTATGACAATTAAAATCCTATCCACATAACTTGCAGCCTAGTTGAGAACTAGGACACTAAAATTATCGAGATACAAAAAGTATTTCATCAAAAGAACATCAAGGATGGTGTGATCAATTCATAGTACTATCATGCAAAATATTAAGTTATTGTTGTTTCTAGAAGTCAAAAGTTTGCAACAAATGTCTAGACAAACCATGATCGGTAGTCTATTATCGAAAGATTTTTTCAGTTTCTGACCATCTAGCCTACTAGAAAAAGGAGACATTGATAGGAGAAATAGGTTGTTAAAATATAAAAAGAAGAGTCTACAGTAGGGTTGTTGGCAGGCAGGCCATTTTGTGCCGTGTTGGCAGCCTTCAACAGTGTTTGTTCTGGTTGATGTTCTGAATCGAATACTATTTATGGTGTTTTCTTATTGGGTGTTGTGCATGTCCTTGACTGTACAGCTGTAGCTATTATATGTAATTATTTTTTATCTATTTCCAATTAAAAAATAAGTTATAAAGAAATTTGATAAACCATTAGAAATTACCAACTATAGTCTTCATCAATGCTAGGGTTAAAATAAGATTTCACTATAGGGGTGTAGTATACAATTATTTTCTTTTGATTTGGTTCACCCAATTAATATCAAGGGGTGAACTAATATATAGTTATTTTCTGGGACTTGTACACATTATTCTCATTCCCTTAATTGATATTCCCCCTTTTATGTATAAATAATAATATGATTGTGATAATATCATTTATATCTATATCATGGGTTAGAATAAAATAAGCAATATTTTTGTCCTTGATTTGCTCAATCTTATAATATATACATGTATGTATATTTATGTATGTATGTATGTATGCACAAATTCATGCATATAAGATAGGTTAATTGAGGGGTCTATTAGGGTCCTAACCTTTGAATAAGAAGCATTTTACAAAAATAAATAAAATCTAGGCCAAGACAAAACAAACTAGATTATAATGTTTTCTACCTAACTTCTAAGAAGATAAAAAAATGAGGAAGGTTAATTATATAGTGCCAACCTAAAAGTTATCAAACCATCAAATGCCCATAAAAGTTATCCACTACTTTCTTGTAGACCAAACCCACAAGTAGAGGTGCAACCCTATCCCTAAAGGCCACCACTATACTCAGTGATTTTCTTCCCTCCTTTAGTGCTTAAATGTTGAGGGTCCAACATCACTAGTACAATCTTCCCATTCTCCTCTTCTTCTTAAACCCATACACCCATGTTCTCCTTCCAATTATAAAACCTAACACTTGGCTCTAGGTAGGGATATTGTTTAGAGTGGATGAGGCTACTATATTAGGTAAACATCATCATAGTGAATCACAAATAAAGATGTCCAAATAGAAACACGAATCTTTATAAAAGGATTTTAAATCCCCCATCTTAGTACAGGTACCTACTGAAACTCATTCCTAAGTGTTGTATGTTTCTCAAGCATGCTACTGGATGAATCATCCTCATGCTTGGGGAGTGCCTTGTCATCTAATGAGCCCACCTAAGCCAAAGTGGGTGTAGGTATAAGCTTTATGAAGATTCACTCCACCACATATGTATCTACTACACATGCCCATAAATTATTTTTAAAAACTTCCTCTATAAAGGATTGGGTTTTAGATTTGCTTGTCTTTTCCAATACCTCCCATCCTAGTATTTGATTAATCAATTTTATAATGGCTAGGTCTAGGATAAGGAAGGTTTTTCTAAACCTTGTGTATGAAATGACACCACCATATAGAGAGTCCCTTCCCTTCATTATGTGAATATGAAATGCCATCTTCTTTACATAGATAACAACTAAAATTAAACAAAGAATATAAGTAAAGGGGAAACTAGTGGAGTTGGTAGAGAAGATTTGTTCTTATACAAGTTTCCAAAATAATTTCCCCTACACACATCATCTGAGGGAACCAAAAAGTTGCTATTAATTCCCCATAAGGTTTTCCATAGAAATTGTCATACCATTTGTAATGACACACCATTAATAGGGACATTTACCAAGAATAACTAGGGTGAAAAATGCTTGGATCTTACTTGAAACCTTATAGTTTTTGAGTGCATGGTTGTGGCTTGTAATTATTGACACTAAAGAGTGCTTTTAGGATTACAATATCTCACAAAGAGGGTTCATAAACAATCTTATGAATTGATTCTTTCACTTTCTAGAGCCAAGAAGGGGCCAAATTAATACCAAAATTAGTGAGGAAGTCTATACAATTATTTCCTTTCATGATGGAATGGATGAAGAATATGTCCTAGAAGGACACATAGGGATAAATCTTGTGATATTCCATTATTAAGCTTCAAATTTTAAGTTGATCCCTTGGTCAACCTTGAGATAATGATCTTTGAGTCACATTTTACTATTAAACATTTACATATTGATCTTAATGATGCCTTTAGTCCTTCAAAGAGAGCCTCTCATTCCACCTAATTGTTTGGTTTCCATCCTAGAAAGAAAGAATCACATTTTAGGAACTTGCCTTATTCATACCTCAAGAGGAAACAAGCAACAAAAGGCTTGAATTTTTCCTAGAATTTCCATCAAAATTTATCTCAATAAACCTTAATGGTTGTTTCTTCCAAGCTACTAAAGATATCTTTTATTTTGTTGATTAACCCTTTAATGAGGGCAATATGGCATTGCATATTATTTTTTATTATCAATAGAGTTTTTCTCGAATAAGAAATAATATAATAATTTATTTATGTTCACTTTTTAAAAAATATTTGTGAGGATTGAGGGCTTGTAGAAAATGTGATTCATGGAGAATGTGATGGATTTATGTTATGTTTTGAACATGTTATATTTGATTTATATTAGTATTTTCAAGTTTTTAAACTAGGCATGTTCACATTATATGATTGTGTTAGGTAACTATTTAGTACTATAACATCAAATATTGCATACCCTTGCAATTTCATGCTATGCTTCACAACCACCTTAGAGATTGCACCTTCTCTCTACATTATAGGCTAAGGTTTGTTTAATTTAGGCTTCTTTCTCTCATTTTCCTCAAATTTTGTTTTGATGCTTAGATAATCACAAGATCCTAAGATGTCATGTGTGACTAGGAGCTAGTTTCACCTAGACCTGAGTACTCTGTGTGAATGTTGGCACGATGCACTAATGTCTTGCATTCATTTTCCGATAGGTAACCATTCCTGGATGTTATCACAAACCTTTAGTGATCACGAGACTTCTAAGTAATGCCCTCTAGGGTTGCAGAATATCTCACTACATTCTTTTTAGGATTATTTCCCTCTCTTGGTTGATTTGGAAGATTTTGGGGAAACAATGTACACAACTCTTTGATTTATCGCATGCACTCTCTCACTCTTGGAAGCTCATACAACTCTCTTGGCTCTACTCTATGATATTGCTTGTTGCATTTAATCTCTACAACAGATACATGAATGTTTGTACTCCTTTTGTGATGTTACATCATCTTGGCTAGCTCTTGGAGGTTTTGGTTTACTATTTTGCTCATTGAGGAAGCTCTATCCTGCTAGGGTTTGAAGCTATATACTAGATTTTAGCTCTTGTAGATTTGCAACTTTCTCTCCTTCATTATATTGGTAAGACCATTTCATTTGTATTATTTAATACTTTTTCATTTAAATCTGTTTTGTATTGCATAGATTTAGCATGGCATAGACCACCATCATTTCTTGCATTAACATGGTGTAGACCACCATTATTTTATCTTGCACTAGCTGCATGCTTGTGGGTTTCTTCCCCATAGACCAAAGAAGAAAATCTTTTCAATTTAGTTGTTTCATTGTTGTTCTTAGCTCCTAGACACACTTAGGGTAAGAACACACACATGTTTTTCCTTTGATTTCCTCTCTACATATCGATCTACTACTCATGGAGGTCAGAAGACCAAAACTAGGAGTTGACTAAGGAAAGTCCCTAAGCATCCCAACCTCTCTCTCTCTCTCTCAGTATTTTGAGAGGACTTCACAAATGCACGAAGGTTTTGTTGTGCTTCCTCTCTTTGTTTGATTATTCATTTACAAAGCATAGTTGTGATATTTTTTTATTTAATGTTACCTAGATGATACTGGGTATGTGTTATGTTTAAATTTGTGTTGCGCAGACATTCTAGGTCTGTACAAACATGGTAAATTTCATTTCTATTGCATTTTAGACTCCAAAGCTCAGCGTAGACGTCCTCATGACATGCTATCGTCTAAGGTAGTGAGCTCCTCCCTCTAGCTATAGGTTCCATTTTCTTTTCTCTTTCTATCTCTACTATCATTTTTCTCAATTTTGTATATAGTTGTTCAATTTTAGTAGTTTTGTTCTTATCCCTTCATTGTTAAGCACTTAGTCTAGTTGTCTTGTTTTGATTGCGACACAGTGATTCTGTTACAACCTAGAGTAGGTTCAAGTAGGTTCAAGTGAATATATAAAACCTTAGATAATAGAATTTGAGTGTGGTGTTAGTGGAGAATTCACTTAATTGAAGTTATTCAATTGAGTACTTTTTCCTACACTACATTTTGGTGAACCCAATGTGTTGTTCACTTAATCACTTTCTTTTCATCACTTCAAGCTGGCATTGTGAGGCCTGAACATAGTTTATGAGCTTCACAACCCACTCCTTCAAATCTTTATACATTGTGCATAGGAGTAAAAGACATCTTTCAATGGCATTTTCTATGAATCCTACCACACCTATTTGCAGTGCTGCTGATTTTACTCATTTCTATTCTAAACAAGTTAATACCTCTCTTTCATCCCTTTCTTCTTCTTGCACTATACTGATGACTACCTTTCATGATGCAGTGCCGGTCTTCAATCATGAGGCAACCCTTGAATATGTCCCACTAGAAATAATTAATGACCTAGATTGCCACTTGCTTTCTATGTCATGAGGACATATCTCATTGTAAGGAAACTAAGGTAGCAAAACAACTTCCTACACTAATCTTGATGGGAGGTATATGCAGAAATTTTTAGATCTTTACAACAATTACATAAATAAACACAAATAGAAATCATACCACAACATAGTAATTACGTGGGGAATCCCTTTCGAGAGAAAAAACCCACACTCCAAAGCTGCCCAATATATTATTCAGGAATCAAGAAAATTACAATATACTTGCAGAAAAAGGTTTCACAAGAGTATAACTGATCAAAGATCTAGATGCAACTCAAAATCTATAATAATCTTACACACAACCTCCATCTTAAGTTCCTAATATATAAGAGATATAATACAGTAAACTGTCAATGGTAATTACAAAAACTATGAGCTAAAAGCACCCAAAAGTGGCACCCAAATTATCTCCAATCAAATATTCCTTGTGATGTGCCAAATCACACACCAAAATGTGTAACTCTCCCCTTTACATCTCTTTTAAGTGTCCAACATGTTTTCACATTTCCCAAAATAGGAGGTCCAACTTCTGGAGGCCATAAGTTTTGATTTGGGTGTCTAATTGATGAATTGTTTGATGCATTGGAAAGCTCGTGAAGAGATATATCAAGGTATAACCAAATTCTTTGATTATGAAAATTTTTAGGGCATTTAGGGACATCTAAGTGCCTCAAATATGAGTTTAAAACTTTTCTAGGAGTTTTAAAAAAGGGGAACTTTAATATCTTGTAATCCAGGTATGATCTTGAGTCGAAAATCACCCAAGATGTTTACTTGCTAGTTCCACACCTTTTGGAAAAATTTTGGGTCCATCCTTGCTCAAATGTAGAGTTACTAAAAATAGTAAATCCCTACCATTTTTAGGCCCTTTTAGAAACTTTGAAAGTTATAAACCATTCTTCAAGATAAAGGTTATTCAAAAAGACCAAAATTGGGAAGAATAGAAACCTTTTGTAGTTGCAAGGTTGAGACACCTTTCCTAACATTCTCCCACTTTTTGAAGACCTTGAAAGAGAAAAGGGAGTATCAACACCATGGTTTAATTTCTAGGGGCCAAGACACCCATAGACTCTGAACACCATTTGAAATTCTCTATGCTCACAAGCTTAGTTAATGAATCTACAACATTCATCAAATTCTCTACCTTAACTAGCTTCACCCTGCCATCCTCGACCATATCTCTAACAAAATGATATTGTACATCAATGTGCTTGGTCCTAGCATGAAATTTTGGGTTCTTAGCTAGGCAGATCACACTCTAACTATCACAATATGTTATTCAGGAATCCCTTTCGAGAGAAAAAACCCACACTCCAAAACTGCCCAATATATTATTCAAGACTCAAGAAAATTACAATATACTTGCAGAGAAAGGTTTCACAAGAGTATAACTGACCAAAGATCCAGAGGCAACTCAAAATCTATAAGAATCTTACACACAACCTCCATCTTAAGTTCCTCATATATAAGAGATTCAATACAGTAAACTGTCAATGGTAATTACAAAAACCATGAGCCAAAACCACCCAAAAGTGGCACCCAAATTATCTCCAATCAAATATTCCTTGTGATGTGCCAAATCACACACAAAAATGTGTAACTCGCCCCTTTACATCTCTTTTAAGTGTCCAACATGTTTTCACATTTCCCAAAATAGGAGGTCCAACTTCTAGAGGCCATAAGTTTTGATCTAGGTATCCGATTGATAAACTGTTTATTGCATTGGAAAGCTCATGAAGAGATATATCAAGGTATGACAAAATTCTTTGATTCTAAAAACTTTTAGGGTATTTAGGGACCTCTAAGTGCCTCAAATATGAGTTTAAAACTATTCTAAGAGTTTCAAAAAATGGGAACTTTAATATCTTGTAATCCAGGTATGATCTTGAGTCAAAAATCACCCAAGATGTTTACTTGCCAGTTCCATACCTTTTGGCAAAATTCTGGGTCCATCCATGCTCAAATGCAGAGTTACTAAAAATAGTAAGCCCTGCCATTTTTAGGCCCTTTTAGAAACTTTGAAAGTTATAAGCCATTCTTCAAGATAAAGGTTATTCAAAAAGACTAAAATTGGGAAGAATAGAAACCTTTTGTAGTTGCAAGGTTGAGACACCTTTCCTAACATTCTCCCACTTTTCAAACACCTTGTAAGAGCAAAGGGAGTATCAAAACCATGGTTTAATTGCTAGGGGCCGAGACACCCATAGACTCTGAACACCATTTGAACTTCTCTATGCTCACAGGCTTAGTTAATGAATCTACAACATTCATCAAATTCTCTACCTTAACTAGCTTCACCCTACCATCCTCAACCATATCTCTAACAAAATGACACTGTACATCAATGTGCTTGGTCCTAGCATGAAATTTTGGGTTCTTAGCTAGGCAGATCACACTCTATCACAATAAATTGTCGCTGCACCTTGTTTTATCCTCATATCTAAACACAATCTCTTAAGACAAATGGCTTCTTTACAAGCATGAGTATCTACCATATACTCAGCTTCAGTAGTGGACAAAACAACCATAGCCTGTCACTTACTCATCCAACTAATTACACCACCAAATAAAGTAAATACATAAGAACTGGTGGATTGTCTTCTATTAATGTCACCTACCCAGTCTAAATCCACATAAGCATGAATATCAAGTGAATGCATGTCTCCTATCAACTTACCATGATAACATAAGGAATACTCTAAGGTACCTCACAAATATCCTATCTGGTCTAGTACATACCATAACATACATCAAACTTTCGACTGCACTCTGGTAAGGCACTCTACTAAAGTCTTCCATCTTTGATGGGGATGTTGGACATTGTGAATCAAATAACTTTGTTCTAGTTGTAAAAGGAACACATAATCGTCTACAATCCTACATGGGTAAGTGCAAGAAGATGAGTTCACTTTTTGGCCAAAAAGTGGAAGTGTTTTTCCTATTTTTCAAATTTTGTCATACTTGGAGTGACAATTTGAAACACTTGCACATAACATATTAAGATGATGTAAAAATAAGAAATGTAGGATTTTGTTTCTAGTTTTGAAATATGTAATTTTTTCAAATACCCAGATGATGCAAGTTGGGTTTTTATTGCATGTACAAAAAGTGGCTTTTTAAAAGCCCCCTATTTTTTACAAAAGCATGCATGTGTACGACCAACATAATTTGACCTAAATTAATGTATTTTTCTAATTCCTTTGGTGGAAAGATTCTTAGGATGTTGAATTTTGGTCAGGATATTTTTTGTAATTTTTTGATAAATTTTTTTTTTATTAATTTTTTAATGAGCCTAATTAGTGTTTTTTAAAACCCCTCGTGTACAGCCAACATAATTTGAGCTAAACTAATTAATTCAGTAATTTTTTTTTTCATCATGTAGAGAATGATGTCTAATTTGGTCAGACATAATTTTTTTTCAAGAAACTTTCAAAATCAAAAGTTATTAAAAAAATAGTAACCTGTGTTATTTCAAGTTTATGAGTTAGTTTGTTTAGAAAATAATTAATAGATAGAAAATTATGTTCAATAGTAAAAAAAATTACATATTTAAAAACTAGACTTTCATATCTATAATGGGTTTTAATTTTGTTAAAATATTCTAAAAAAAAAAGTCATCAACCATAGTGGTGAAACTGATTTTTTCTCTTATTGTTTTCATGGCTTCTTAGTTGCAGGTTGGTTGTAGGTCCAAGGCTTAGGCTCGGGTTTCCAAGCCTTTACCAATCCTAAAACCAAGGCAAATTGGTGGGTGTCACATTTCAAAAAATAAGAAACAGGTACCCATTCGCAAATGGGTACCCGCTCATAACGGGTGCCCGTTACAAACGGGTACCCATTTTATTTTACTTTTCATAAAATGGGTACCTATTTTATTTTACTTTTCATAAAACGGGTACCCATTTCTTCTTTTTTAGAATGGGTACCCATTTTAAAATGGGTACCCATTTCTAGTTTAGTCGTTATTTTTTTTTCATAAATTCGTAGTACGACCTGAAACCTGCAACATTCCCTTTTACCAGTATAGCAGACAACGACAGATTCTGCAATTTTTTATGTGCAAAGTGTCGATTCGATCTCTCAATGGGGCATATCTTATGCAATTTTTACAGGGATTCAATCATAAGGAGAATTTTCAGATGGAATAAAGTAGAAAATTTATTTTTTTACAAGCCTTCAACTTCTTGGAGAGACATTCATTTTTACCAATACACCGGCAGCGACAAATTCTGCGACTTTTTTATATGCAAAGTGTTAATTCGAGCTTTTAAGAGGACATATTTTATGCAATTTTTACAGGGATTCAATCATTAAGAGAATTTTTAGATGTGATGAAGTAGGAAATCCATTTTTTAGAAGGATTCATTTTCTTGGAGAGATCAAACAAATATTAAGCAACTATCATATTGAGCAAAGGATCTATTTCTACTTGTATTTCATACATTTTTTAAGAAGAGATCCAACACATTTTGATAATCATGGGATCAAATAAATATCAACAAAAAAGGAAGAGGAAGGTTATGACAGTTGAAGAAATTGAAGCACATCGAGAGAAAGAGGCAAAACGACAAAGAGATAGGAGAGAGAGGATTAAAAAAATGAAGAATGATGTAGCATCCAGTTCGATGACTATTGAAGAGGAGAACATTGAGGAGGAGAATTTAAAAGGAGACCAATTTGAATGAAATGAATGTAGAGTATGCAAATGTGGAAGAGGTCAAGAACATGGAAAATGCAAATATAAGAATGAATCCAAGTATGTATTCGAATGATCCATTCAATGATAATGAGATTAAAGATTTAAAGAAAGATGGATATAATGTTGATGACATAAATGCTTTAACTAGAAACAAGCCAATAAAAAATGAAAATGAAAACCATTATATGCATGAAAATGAAAACCGTTGTATGCATGAAAATGAAAATGTTTTTTTTTTTAAAAAATTGAAAGTAATGTTTTGAAGGACCTTCGTGGTAAGATATCTTGGAGACAAATTCGAACACATGCAAATAGATTGTACAAACAATTTTTTTATAGAAAAACTCTTGGATTTCAATGTCAACTTGTATTACAATTGATGATAATGACAAAAATGAGAAAAGTAATGAAAAAATTAGGCATTTTTTAAAAACCCCAAAAGGTGGATGAATCATTGGAATAAGTTATGTCTAGTGTTGCTAATGCTATTGGTTCTATAGGAAAAAATAGTCGAGCTAAGGATAAGAATGCAGCATGTAGAGCAATAACAACTTCTTTAGTAAAGAATGATACGTAAAACAGGTGGATGTTTAAATGTGCATGTATAACTTTAAAAAGAGAAGCAAAGAGAAGATTAAGTATTGAAGAGGATCCAGTTAACCCATGTTGGACTTTTAGTGGTAGACTCCCAAGGTCTGACATGAAATTAAACAATGAAATTGTTGGCAAGAGACACTGTGTGGCTTCACGAGCGTTGTCATTGATGGCAACAAAGTCTATCCCACACATCTGTAGCACATAGTATGTCTATACCAGAAGTCAGATTGAAGATTGTTTTGGTCCGGTGAACAAGAACAGAGCATGTAACAAGGTCCGACAATCAAGTTCGGATCTCTCAGATGGTGTAACTCAACAAGTTGTGGACTTGGACAAGTCAAGAGGAGTATCATTACAACTATATTCCAGAGATTGAGCCTCTGATGATAAAACATGGAAAAGATATGAGCATCTGAGTGTTGGGTTCCAGACAAGCAGAGCAGACTAAGGAAGAACTGGCCGGCAGAGTATCAGACTTCAATCCGGATAAGTACTTGATGTTGATCAAGCTAGTTGAGGGATCATACATGGTTGGCTGACATGATTGATGACTTCAATGCCTATGTTTTGATAATCATCTCAAATCAAGCATGGATTCAGCCAACAGATCAGTAATTTGTAAATATCTTGAGTATTCTGGTTGCCGACTAGAAAGTTGTTGAAATCCTTGGTATGGATATATATACCAGATGGATTCTAGTATGAAGGAGGGTGTGTATGTAGATATTATAATATAAAGTGCAAAGAAAGGTAGGAAGGAAGCAATACAAGTCCGGTATGTGACAGAGCAGTAGCACTAGAGCAGAGGAAGAATGAAGTGCATCAGATTAGTATATTGTGCCTAACTGGAACTAAACTTTAGCATTTGTAGATGCCTCTCATCAGTTCAAACACCTGGTTACCTTCTGTAAGTTCTGTAGACAGTGAGTCTCTTGTAGGCAGTGTGCCTCTTGTGAGCAGTGTGCTCGGGCAGTGAGCCCTAATTGGCAAGTGCCATTTTCTACTTCGTATTCTTTTAATAGAGAATACAATCTTGGGTTAGTCACCCTGTGGTTTTTCCCTTGACAGGGTTTTCCACATAAAAATCCTTGTGTTATGTGTGTTGACTTTATTTCTGCTCTCATGATTATGTATGCTTATATGTTTTGATGTTGCACAAATTATTAAAGAAGAAAAATTTAAAATAATAGAGATAACTGATTCACCCCCCCTCTCAGTTATCTGCCTTGTTTCCAATAGAAATTAGTCTTTGATTGAAAAATATAGGCATGATAATACAAGGGTTTCATCAAATGTTCAAGATGTTTTGAAATTAAGAGTGGGGTCAAAAAATCGTGATCTTCATCCAAAACATCTTTTAGACATGACTCAAACAGAATTATATAGAAAATTTCTAGATGATTCAGTTATAGAAAATTTTAGTATAAGTCAAAGATCATTTGAGAAATGCAAACCTTGGTATGTCAAGATTAATAAGCAACGAATCTCTTGTTGTTGTAAAACTCATGTGCAATTTCATTATTTTTATGATGTTTTTTGAAATATACATTGTACTTTGCATTCTAACCAAATTATACAGGAATGTGGTATTACTATGCCACCTACAACAGTTAAGGATTTTATAACAAGTATACTTTGTGAAACAACTGAGGAGCAATTATATTTTTCAAAACCATGTGTTTATGGACAATGTAATAGATTTGGTAACCTTTCGTTATTAGGAGAATGCATGCATGAGAGTAGTTCACATGATTTTAGACAACAGTTAGTGGAGGTGAAGAGGTTCACCAATGTTCAATATCCATTAAAGGATGGAAAAACTAGAAAGCGTTGTGAGTTAGTCACAGAACAAAGTAGTGTACATGCATTCATCACAGAGTTCAAGAATAAGATTGTGTATAAATATGTCAAACATTCTCAATATGCTCGGTGGCTTGATGAACAATTCTGCAGATGTAAGAACACATTTCCTATTGGAACTATACTTTCAATGGTTGACTTTGCAGAAAACTATACACTTGCTGCACAAGAGGAGATTCAATCACAATATTATAACTTAGTACAGGTGGCCATATTTGTTCATATTGTATACAGACATGCAGTTGACAGTACAGAAGATGACAGGAAAATTTTGAGAGAGTACCATTTCTATGTGAGTGATAACTGATTACATTCATAAGAGTTTGTGCAGTATTGTTTCAAAGTATTTTACAACAACTTAAAAGAAAGAAAAATCTAGATGACACAACATTTCATATGGTCAGACAATTATACAAGACAATTCAAAAATTCTCAAATGTTTTTGTGGTTAAGTAGGTTCCATAAAGAAAACAATATCCAACATATTTGGAGTTTCTTTGAAGCTGGACATGGTAAAGGAGAGCATGATGGAGCTGGAGCATGTGTGAAAAGGGCTCTTGCTAGGGAGCAACTAAAATTTCATGATGCAGCAAAGTTTTAAGATGCACGTGCAATTATGGATTGGTGTAATGCAAAATTGACTACAGGATCAAGTGAGAACTCTAAAGTTCAATGGTTTTTTTGGTTGGTTGAAGAAGAAAAAATTCCTCCCCAATTTGATTGTGATATAATTAGTGGATCAACAAAATGCCATTTATTTAAGAGTTCAAATGCAAGCACATGGACTCTATGGACTAGGGAGCTCGCATGTTTTTATCAGTTTTGTATCGCAGGTGAGTGGGAAGCATGTGAAAATACAGATTGGGTTGAAGAATGGCAACAAAATTCCTTAACACCTCTACAAACACATGATCAAAATGAGATAACATTTGAGGAGGATAATCATTTGTAAGCATCGGATGACTATGATCGTATTTCAGACCTCGTGCAAGAAGGTACAAATTCATTCAATATTTCTTTTCGATACATTTTTTGGAAATATATATTTAATTGTACATATGTATGTATGTATATTTTTATGATTTATTGAATTTGAAATGTTTTTACAGGACATGTGTATGTTGTTGTTGCACCCGAGGGTAATGAAGAGGAAATAGAGTATTGGTTGGCTTGGTGTGTTGAGGCAAAACATAAGTTGTTACAACCTAGAGTAGATGATGATAACTTTGAGTTTCCAATAGGTTTTGTGGTTGTTACTGGCACTTGGCTACATAAATATTTGATAAGAAGGAATGGTATACCTGCATTTGAAGATTATGAAAGACATAAGAAAATTTTGCACTACTCGCATCTGATTGTGGCAACAAATATAAAATTAGTGAGATATAAAGGGAAACCTGTCACAAAAGAATTATGGACACTTTCTATGGAAGAGCATGAGGCAATCATAGATGCAATACAAAAAAGAGAGGATGCAGATGGTACGATGGAGTAAATGTTTTAAATGATTAACAGGTATGTAGAAATTTTTAAACTTTTAATCTTTGTCTAGGATGTGAGTTTAGGATATAATATGATTGATAACTTAACTAATTGATTGCGTCTCCCCTTAAGCTATCCTCTTAAGTCCCCTTAAGACATCCTTTAGTTATGTTCCATAAGTTAGGTAATTCATATCCCTAATTGATTGCATCTCCCTTTAAGACATTCTCATAACTCCCCTTAAGCCATCGCCTAGCTAAATGATATAAGTTAGTGCATGTACCCTTACCAGAAATACTATAGTTGATTGGACCATCTCCCCTTAAGACATTCTCTTAACTCCCCTTAAGCCATCCTCTAGATAAATGATATAAGTTAGTGCATGTACCCTTACCAAAAATACTATAGTTGATTGGACCATCTCCCCTTAAGATATTCTCTTAACTCCCCTTAATCCATCCCCTAGCTAAATGATATAAGTTAGTGCATGTACCCCTACCAAAAATACTATAGTTGATTGGACCATCTCCCCTTAAGACATCCTCTTAACTCCCCTTAAGCTGTCCCCTAGCTAAATGATATAAGTTAGTGCATGTACCCATACCATTTAAATACTACCATTGATTCCATCCCCCCTTAATCCATCCTCTTAACTCCCATTTTAAATAATCCTCTTAACTCCCCTTAAGCGTTCATATTAATATTCCTAATTCTCTTAAAGATCATTACACATTCTAACTTTTTTACAATACATTACATGGTGCAGGAGATGTTTTTTTGCAGTCATAATAGAGGCTGGAACATATAACCTGTGTTAAATTTCACTTACACTTTATTTCAGGTATTCACTAGCCCTATAATATTAATTATTTAATTTATGCTTTAATAGTTCTTTCCTTTGATTATAATTTAAATGGAACTTCTTAACAAATTCTATCTTTAAATAAAATGGTCTCTAGAGACCTTCTAAATTTTTATATATGTTTCATCGTGGCCTGACCTCTATATTTGTTTTTGCAATTTTTCACATGTAGTGTTGAAAGAATTCAAATCTATTGTTTCTTTTTTCACAGGTATGATATCTTCACATGTTTCATATCTAGAGTCTTCAACTTCTCTAGGTGCCAAGTATAAAATTTTAGATGATCTAGACTTAGAGAATAGCATTGTATAAAATCTAGGTGTCTCTAGGTGTCTTGGGTTCTAACTATATAATACCTATGTATCTACCTATGTCTTAGGTATTCTATATGTCAACTAGGTAGATAGAGACTAGAATAAGGTTTTAATTTAATCAATATAGCTTAGGTAGATACTAGATATGTCAACTAGGTCTACCATGTAATACGTGCCTAGAGCCTGTGTCTTAGGTAGAAATTTATAATTTCTAGGTGTCTATACAATATGTGTCTTAGGTGTCCTACATAGAACTAGAATACATGTGTCTTAGGTCTTAGGTGAGGCCACATGAGCTTCCACCTTCACGTGGTTGGCCTTGTCAGTATAGAATATTTATATTTCTTGAAGCTAAGGGGAGCTCTTTTTATTGTACATATAAGTTATGAAAAACTAACTAATGCAAATTGATTAAAAGTTATTATTTAGTGCAGATTGATGAAATTACATTCAAAATGCTAATTTTTGAGTTTGTTACTTTCTTTGACATGAATAAGTTGGTTAAAAGTACATGATTAGAGAATTCCCTAGTGTCAAATAAGACCCAAATGAGTTAGTGGCCCATTTCATAACTAGGTAGAGACTGTTGCTTTACTCTTCAACTAGTGTGCCACACATGGACCACATGGATCTTTGTGATCTTTTCTTGCATGCCCTAAATAGGGAGACACAAGAGGAGGTTCAAAATCTCCCATATAAATCCTACAAGAAATCTTTTGAGTGCATTTTGAGAATTGATGGATGTATAATCATCAAAAGAAAAACACTTATTCATGGACGTATAATCAACTCTAGGACACCCCAAACCATAATTTCGTATAGCCCTTCGCCACTCAAATCTCCAATTTGTGGATCTACCAAAATTGCTTCCCACCATGTAAGCACAAGAACACTTTGAATCATCCCAAGCATCCTAATCCCTCCACATCTAGATCAATAGTCACCTCTCACCTAGAAGGATCTAACACCCCTCAAATGGGGATAAAGGGAGAGACCAAAATGTTTGGATTAGTTGAATTAGTTCAAAATGATGAAAACCAAGAACCTTGGGCATCTCCAAAAGTGGAGTATCACATGCATGCAGTCTCCATGGTTGACCCCACTCCTAATTCTATTGGTCCTTACAACTTGGTGGATGATCTCAAAAAGATGTTCACAAAAAACTTGTTCATTGAGAGAAAATCCTCATCATACCATGTGTCCCTTCTAGAGGCCATCGAATTGAAATATGTAAACCATATAACACCCCCTAAAAGATCCTATCAACCAAGTTGACCTTATTTGAGCCCACCCAACACTGAGTTACACAATCTAGGTTTCTTTTGAAACCTCAAGAAAATCCCTACAAAGGTTGAGCTAGCTAGAAGAGGAGACCCCTCAACCTATATTTACAAGTATGGATCTATGATAATTGCTTAAAGAGGATCCTCATGGATGATGGGGCCATGGTCAACATCATTCCCTTATCCCTCTTAGAGAGTGGGATATTGGCACACCAATATCACTGCATGTAGAGAGACCTTATGTGGCTCCGACAACCTAAAGGTAACCACTATTGGTAAAATTAGGATTTTGATTTCCACTTTGATGGAGCTACATGTAGGACAAGAGCTAGATTTGGGGTAGTTCTAACTTGAGAAAATGGGAGAGTAGAAATCCCATTCCCCTTTTAATTAGACTTCCAAAAATGTTGTTGACTAAAAATCTCTTTCCTTGGAAGTCATGTTAGCTTTGAAATTGAGAACTCGAAACATTTGCCTTTGAAGATTCTTAGCTACTGATAAATTAGGTTTCTGAGAAATATGAGATGAAGTTGGAATGGTTACAACCATACAAAGAGATGATTTGAAAGCTAATCTAGTAGTTTGTCTACTTCAGGAATGTTATTATTTAATGCTCTTGATGAAATTGATTAAGTTATTAAGTTCTTGAATTGATTAAGTTATTATTATGTTACATGTAAATTGCTCTATTTTTCTTTTGATATAATTGAGGGTAGACAAAATAATTTCTTAAATTTTAAATTTAAACGGTACAGGTATTTCTCTAATTTTATTTAAATTCTTTTCGTAAATTTATAGGGAAGGTATTGATCTATGAAATGTTTAATCTAGAATTAAAAATAAATTGATTAAACATGGTTAGTAGATTGAAAAATCTAATCAATATCTAATCAATAAAATTTTCCTAAATATTTAACTCAATTAAAATTTAACACAAGTGTCCCAACATTTGACTCGTGTAAATCCAAACATATTCATTCTAGTTTAACAACTTGTTAATTTTCATATTATTTAGGGAAGGTACATTTAGTCTATAAACTATCCAACCTAGCTCGTCTGTATCTAATAAATCTTTAATAAATTAAATCAATTGAAATTTTTCTCTTATCTAATTAGAATTAGTAAATTTACAATTTTATGTAATTAAACATGTGAATTAATTTGAAGTGTTAAATATGAGATATATGAAATTAAAGTTTGAATATAGACATGTATATAGTAGAAATTCAATAAATAGCAAAATCTAGTCTAGATGAAATAGTATATGAGATATAAATACTGACATAATAATAGTCCATGTACAAATAGTGAAATAGTCACAAAACATATACATGTCTAGTCAATACTAAAATAGTCATAAACAATCTAATACATCATGTCATCATTGCCATCCTTCATCCATCCATCAATCTAAAACATTTGTGCACACTAAGTTTGATCATCATCCATTTCAAGCCGCCTTTTGGTCCCATGTGGCTGAGAGGGCAACTCATGCTGTGTACAAGGAAAAGAAGCTTCAAATCAATTTTAATGTCAAAACTGCATCCTAAATAAATTTAAATCAAATATTTAAAACCAAACCATCATATTAAATTTTTAAATCTAAAATTCAAAATGTCTAAGCATACCACAACAGGCTCATCATCTCTCCTGCCATGCTCCTATGCAACAGATGGTGCCGATTCAGATGACAGATTGAATGTCTGTGTCACCAATTCCTGTATTTCAATAAAACACTTGAATGAACTAGTTAGCCTCTAGAGTATAGATACAAAATACAAGGTTGAATGATACAAAAGACTTTGAAATCACATAGGATTTAACTATAGGACCTGAAATATGAGAGATGACTCGTGCCCCTGTGTAGGCTCATCAATGATACGATGAATTGAGCCTGCACCTAAACTAATCTCATCCTGCATATATATGTATACATGTATATATATAAATTCAACTTTAAAGACATGAATTTAATAAAATCATGAAATTACACTGGAAATTCAAATTTAAACTAAAAATGTACAATTTTAAGATACAAACCATGGCATATAAAGTAGGCTCCTCTATAGATGATGTTGCCACTGGTCCTAGATGACTAGGTTGGTTTGACACAAGAGTGTCAGGACCTCTCATTTGCTTTAAATTAAAATGTCACATTTCTGCATTTATTAAATTAGATATATCCAATTAAATAATCTTTAGAGGTCCTAATTTTATACCTCGTTCGTATAAGGTCTACCCATCTCTACTACCGTTGACACTAAATGGTCCAGCCGTGATGAAGTGGTAGCAACTGATGGAGTCATCTGTACCAATCAACATGAACATATATATTTATTAATATATATTTAAAAAAAATTTAAAAGATTGATAGTTAAAAATTGTCTAAATCTATATTAATTTGTATCGATTTAAATTTTATTAAATGTGGCATACATACCGAGTCCATAGGAGCACATAATGTAGTAAAAAAGGACTCCTCCTCTGAAGCAGATGTAGGACCAAACCATGGTTGATGACAATTCTGACAAAAATGTGGTGTGGACCGCAATGGTGTCAATCTAGGTGATACATCAGGACTAGCATCAGATACTCCTCCAGGCTGTGCAGGCTCTCCAAGATTGACTTCATCTACCAAGTGAGTAGCTTGGTCAGTTAAGTTTCCTGAAAGCAATGATAACACTCTGAGTGTTGAGATGACTAAAAATCATTTGAGATCATCAAGGAGAGTTAGGAAGAATTTAGTAGAGAATTGGACATCTAAGTGCGAACATAAGGATGAAGGTATAGGATGGAGTTTGATAACGAGGATGCAAATGTCACACAATGTATTGAATTTCATTTTAATGTAGTAATTTCTATATTATTAATCAAATGGATGTGGCCTAGCATGTACAAAGCCCATTGTAGTATATTGTAATCATTTTTACTCTGTGAATTGAATAAAGATCATGTTGTTTCATTGACTTTTACTATGAGTGTTGTGTGTTTTGAGTTTCACTACATGGGTGGACAATCCTTCATTGGATCCTTAATCGACAACTGCATTAAATATCTTTTCCACATAAAACATTCACTAATGTATTATGCAAATGAGTAGCCAATTGTTTAAGAGATTGATCATTGGCGAGTGCATCAACAAGTAATTGTCTATATAGGAAGAGAAAGATATTATTTAGCTACACATTCATCATGATCCTAATCATGTTGTTCCTCATGCTCCTTTAATTTGTTCTCAACAGGAGCATTAGAATGAACTTCATTATGATTGGATTCAGTAGCTATGTTAGGGTTTAAATGGTTATTATATTGCAAGGAAGATTAGGGTCCTAGGTAGCTCAAGGCATAAATATAACAATATGTCTAATAGAGAAATATGAAGCAATGTAAATATCTCAAATTTGTAAAATTAGAAATCAATAAGAAAATAGAATTGAAAATAAAACCCTATCTCGACAAATTTAACTATGAGTGAGTTGGGGAGATTAATGTCACACAATAGATCACAAACCCTAAAATAAGAGAATGATATGAACCACAAATAATAAAGGGAAATTAAACTCTTAGAAAATATAAGAATAATATATAGCACTAAAAAGCCATTAAGCGCCTGGTTCAGTGGTCAAGTCACTCGATTGTAGTGGCAGCAACTAGGGTTCAAACTCCCACTGGGCCAAAGAGCTCGCAGGCTTGTGCCTTCACTAATCTAACATGCTCGCAGGTCTTATGCCTTCACTGGGTTGTGCTCGCAGGTCTTGCGCCTTCACGAGGTTGTTGTGCTCACAGGCTATAGGCCTTCACTAGGCCAACGAGGTCACGGGTTTGCACTTCTAGCATTGATGCAGGCATTCAGGCCAGGGGTTAATGTTAGGGGATGAGGGCCAGGTGTTAATGTTAGAGGATGAGGTCCCCCGTGTTGTGACCTCACCGAGGTTAATATCTCCGGTCAAAAGCATTCAACGATATATATATATATATATATATATATATATATATATATATATATATATATATATATATATATATATATATATATATATATATATATATAACCTTAATTTAAAATTTAAAATCTTAAGGAAAACCCTAGGGAGTGTAGGATAAGTTGGGTTCAATAGAAAATGTAAGGAAATAAATCATTCTACAAAATTAATCTAGGGTAAATAAATAATGTGATTTTATAAGCACAAATTAACCTAAATTAATTATAGTTGGCATATATATGACTACAATAAAAACAATAAAATTAAATGTGATGTCCATAAGGTTACTCAACTCTAAAACCATGGAAGAATGGTTTTGAAGTTGTGAAGAATTGATCTACCACTATCAGATAATTAATTGTCACTATATAATGACTATATCTAGTTCTATGTCATCTCAAAAAACTCTACAGTTCATTCTTGAGAATTGTAATTTTGTTCCCAAATGCTATGGACTTGATCTTCCATATGGATTTGAGTTGTACTATGTAAGATCAATCTAACAAAATATGTGCCTAAAAACATATTTGCTTTCATCTTTTAGATAGTTGACCTCATCATGGTGGTAACTAAGGACACCACTTAGATAATTGACCTCATCATAGTGGTTATACTAAGGACACCACTTAGGAGTTTGTTAACTTAATAGGTGAACATGTTCTAGGTAAAAGCCCTTTACCAAGTTGGTTTAATGGTTATGATCAATTCAAGACAATATATGTAGACATGTAGATAAACTATATAATAATAATGATGTGGATATGATTTGTTATTGCCATTTTAGAAATCAAAGTGTACTATAGTGATTCCCCTGGTAATTTTAGAAATCAAAGTGTACTATAGTGATGTGGATATGATTTATTGTTGCCTCAACAGATTTTCGATGAGAGAGTAAAGAAATTCGGTGATGTTTTTCAAGACATCACTAATCGGGCATCCCACTATAGTACTGTATGGCCCCGCTGGAAACCGTTTAATTCTGTCCGACGAGGAGAAGCTGGCGCAGATGTCATGGCCCAAGTCATTCATGAAACTGTTGGAGCATTTCCGCTTGCGTGCCGCACTTGCTCAGAAGTACAAATGGTAATTATAACAAACAAAAAAGATGGAGAAGAAATCAGCTGGAAAGATCTTAGAGATATGAAATATACATGGCAAGCTGTTCAGGAAACATTGCGCATGAATCCTCCACTTTTTGGAACATTTCGCGAGGCATTACTGATATTGATTACAAGGGTTATATAATCCCAAAAGGATGGAAAGTAAGCTGTAGATTTCTAATGAATTTTTATCAATTCACTTCAATCATAATTTTTTTCTCCAAATCAGTAAAACTAAATCTAGCATAATGACTTTTGGATGTATGTTATGAACAGATCTTATGGACAGTTTATCGCACACATACGAAAGAAGAATATTTCACTGAACCAGACAAATTCAGGCCTTCACGGTTCCAAAAGGAAGGCAGGCATGTGGCTCTTTACACCTCCTTACCATTCGCTGCAGGGCAGAGAGTTTGCCGAGGATGGGAATTTTCAAAGATGAAAATATTACTGTTCGTTCATCATTTTTTTAAAACATTCAGAGGCTATACTGCCATTAACCTAGATGAAATAATATCATCACATCCACTCCTTGCTCTCCCATCTAATGGTTTGGCAGTGCCGACTGTTTTTCTCCATTCTCGACCTGCAACAATTTCCATTTCTTTTATCAAAGAGTTGAATTGATCATGGTAATGTTTTCAAATGATCTTTTTGTCAATTGAAATTCGGTTTTCTGATTAATCAACAGGATTTCCAGGGATTTTGGCTGCCGGTATGTTTACAACGTACCATCTGTTTAAGCTCTTCCAATCTTAAAGATAAACCTTATCCAGCCAGTGAGTTGTAAATTCAACAGTAGTCCAAATAACATGGACAAGAAGTCGGTTACATATTCAGTAATATCATTTCTGTCAAAATAAACAGATCGCAAAATTGAATCTCTTTAAACAGCTGACACCACAACATACCGCCTATTTATATGAGATGGATCCTAGTTGAAAGAAAACACAATGCTTGTATGTACCATTATCCCCATATTGTGATGCTTGAGATATATATTGTTGATTGCAGCGAGTTCTCTTTGGATGACCGTTGACACTCTTGTTTATGCAAGGATACAAAGGAACGATTCCGTTGTGACACTCCTCTTTATGTATCTTCATTCTTCTATTTATCGTAATTTGCAATTTCATTGGATGATTTAGTATCCTTCTATGTTGACCCAATTTAAATATTTTTCTTTCATGTGATATTTCTTCCTTCGTCTTCATAGTTATGACATTTCATTATACTATTTGATT
Organism: Cunninghamia lanceolata; assembly: GCA_027924645.1. Lineage (NCBI taxonomy): Eukaryota > Viridiplantae > Streptophyta > Pinopsida > Cupressales > Cupressaceae > Cunninghamia > Cunninghamia lanceolata. The sequence continues at coordinate 4,701,199 of BSBN01001583.1, forward strand.
TATGTGGCACCTTGTTGCAATGCTCAGCAATATACCATGACTACACAGGCCATTGTGTATAATGCATTCAGCATTGACTTGGTTTTCATATGCTGGGGGAAACCCCTTTGTCACGATTTAGCTTTTGAGAACACATATGATTGGGGCATGTACTTCTAGAAAGCTCTCATGATTTTTTTACACTTCTTACTTATTCTACCTTAAAGACAATTGCTCCTTGATGGAGTTAGAAATCACTTTAAGATGGGGGCATACATTATGTTATGGATTTTATTTTGTTCATGCACCACGTGGTTGGTCTTACCATTACAATACTTGTTGATTATCTTTGTAGCACCTTACCAGAGTTACCCAACAAACAACACATTTTTCCTGGCTTGTAATTTTTGATATGTTTGACATTGAGCTAACCTAGTGATTCAGCGGTCCTCACTAGTCTATAATGTCTTCACTTGAGATGGAACTCACCTAGTAATTTGGCATTCATTACTAGCTTGTGACGTTTCCGTTTGTTGCTTTCCCATGAGCCACCTAGCATAACGTAACTTTCTAGCATGTGTGCTTCATGCGACCTTTGATTGTTACACTCATGGTCACCTAGTAATTCAGGGGTCCTTACTAGCTCATGATCCATGAGAGCATTGTTCATGATCTCTAGTGATAGAGAAAGCTAGTGTCTATGTCATGTTATATTTTTTCTTTTGCATTGGTTGCTCCCTTGTCTATCTATATGTCTTCTTTCCTCTATCTCCTTTTTATAATTCCTCTATTTTGGTTACATCATGTGGATGACACATGGTGATTCAGATAACCTTTTAGACTGCGGTCTCTTTTACTTTGTTGACTCAATATTTTTCTTGGTGTGCTTATGTATTTGTTACTGACTTAATTATTGTATGCTTTTGTCTTCCATGTAATTCTTCATGTGTGCTTCATGTGTGCTTTAAGTGTATACTGTGTGTGTTTTGCGTGTATCCCATGTGTGTTTCACGTGTATTCTCTATGTCTACCTTGTGTATTACGTGTTTGTTTCATGTATTGTGTGTTTGCTTCATGTATTACATATTTGTTTCATGTATTCTCTATGTATGCTTTTTCTTATCTCATGTTCTCAATTGTATGTATATGTGTATGATTTATGCCATGTGTTTTGTGACTCATGGGGTCCTAAGCTTGGGGGCTAGCATATCTCTCAAACTTAGTGGTCTATGAAGAATTTTTGGTTTCTCTATACTTTAGCACAAGCAGGAGTGTAAGTTCCTACTCCTGCTAAAGTGGGGGCTATATGTAGTATAGTAAATTGTCACCTCTCACAATTCCACATGAGTTTTAGCACCTTCTTTAATGTTGTGTTAATTTTAGCACTTGATTAAGGATCTTGGGTAAGTCCCCTAGCCACATACCCTTTCGGGAGTTAATTGGCTAGGACCCTAGCACCCAAGCACTAGTGTCCTTCTAGTTAGGCCCTAAATACATTTGAATTAAAGTATTTCAGCCTTATTTTCCTTGGGTGATGCACCTTGTTAGCTTCGGTTCACTTTGGGCCCACGACAAGTAATTGGAATTCTTATATAAACAAGTCTCTCTCACTAATTTACTCCCAATGACATTCTAGCTAATGACTCTCTATGCAATTTCTCTTTAACAAGTGTTCTATATACAAGCTCTCTATTTGTGCAGATTACTATTGTGTGTACTAACCCTCATTGTAAAAGGAAGCTAGGTGTGTGGAAACGCTTCCTACACTAATCTATTGAGGAGAGGGCTATGCAAATTCAACTTTATCCTAACTATTACAGCAATTTTAAACCATTAACATGAGATATTGCAGCAAAACACAAGAACCAGAAAGAAGATAGAAGAAGAGAGACAAAGATTTACAGTGGGGAAAACTCTTATCGGGTGAAAAACCCCACACTCAAAAACCTGCACAATGTATTGACAAATCTGAAAGTTATTTACAATACACTTGCAATGCAAGCTTCAATGGTCTTCGACACTCGTGTCTAGAGTCAATCCGGTAGCATAACAGTACCTGTAAACCTATGATACAAACTCCATCTCCAAGCACCTGTTTAAATAGAATATTCAAGGCAATATTGGACCTTTTTTTGAATGGGCGTCCAACATGGCTTCATGGACCAAAACCCATTCCCAAGGACACTTGGTCAACATTGTAGAATGTGCCTAACACTTGTCCACATCTCCCATCCCAAAGGGGTCACCTATTTCCAAAATGGGCTATGACAGATGCTCTTACGACACTTACGACCATCATAGAATCTATCATACGGTTACAACTTACAGCTGTAAGAGAATCTGTCATACACATGTTATAAATAGCATATTCTCTTACATGTCATATTCCACCTTGGGGCGCCCAAATATGCCTTATTCAAAGATGCTTCATGACACATGTCATCACCTATCTTATAACCTTCTATTTCTGACTCTTACATGTCATAGATTCGTCATAGGAATCCGTCATAACCGTTTCAGTCAAACATTCCTTACACAACATGGAAGATGTTGACACATGACAGAATATTCCTACCACTAAGTGGGATGCAGGTCTATCTCCTCATGTGAGGACAAAAATACAAGTTGTCATAATCCATGTAGGATTGACACATCACCGTGCCACATCCCACAATATGACAATATGGATTTTCCAAATATTTACAACATAGCCAATTAAATAATAAATACAAACATTACAAATGCAAACAATTACCAAGGTTGAGACACCTTAATTCCCAACACATTGTAGGTCTTGGTGGAAGATCCTTCCTGCTTTATTCATTCCTTGTGGTGGTTTGATAGCAACATCATCCCATCAAAGATTTCATGGTCATGTTAACATCTTTCCTTTATCTTGGATTTCACCTCTGTTCTATAAGAACATGCACTCTTATCACACTAATCATTGCTATTGTGGAGGTGGGAACACCATTCATGGGGTTTAACATAGGCAAGACCCTAAATAACACCAACATTTTCCCTCTTTTATGTGCATAGGTCAAAGATGAAGTTTCAGACAAAACTAATTGATGGAAGGATGAAAGTATAGGTGATGAAAGTGTTTCAAACTTCAAACAGCCTGAAACCCTAGGACACTAGTACCTGGGCGCCCTATTCTCCTCAGATTTCCCCTATTTCTAGCAATGGTCCCTGATAGTCCTGCTCAACTCAGTTCAGGTCTTGTTTTATGGGGTTTTAGTCCTGATAGGTTTGTAACTTCTTTTTTAGTGTATTTCCTTATAGAAACCCTATATCTAGCCTAATTGCCTGAATCTTTTTGATTACAACAAAGGTATAGAGCTCTCACCAACCCAGCAAGGCTCTTCCTAAGGGATAACAACCTTACATGAAACTATTGGTGGCTTGTGTTCCAATGTTTGATTGAAAGGATTGACCTAGCTAGTTGAATAGTGATTAGGTCTCTCTTTTCTATCCTACAAGATTGAGACTTATTTCATTTTCTAACAAATGTTAGATTTCATCTATTTGCCCATACAATTTTGACATTTCAATCCACATAGCCATAGGTGTAGCAAGGTTCTTAATGTGAAACAACAACTTGGGAAAGACATACAAGCACAAATAGCCAATGGCTTCTTCACAACTATTCAACCACTTAGTCTTTGCATGCTCACATTTTGGTTCATGATCAAGACCATGAACTATCTTATACAACCTAATAACTCTTAGAAATTTGTTCATTCTATATTTCCATGTAAAAAAGTTATAGAGTGTTAGAAGTAGAACTGAAGCATTATTTATGATAAATCAAGAAAGGTAGATTACAAATAGGGAGAAATGCAAGAAAAACCACAAAAAAAACCTCAAATTCACCTAATCAATGATCCCCATAGCATAATATGTTCTAGGCACTTTATACCTAGTGTAAGTATAATTGCCACTAGCAAATATCACCGAGTGGACTTGATCTCAATGCTTTTATAGATATCAAAAAGAGGCTTAAAACTAAAAATAATGATTAGAAATAAAATTGGAATGAACTAATAATATCACTACACAAAGATTAAAATATTATTCAATTTCAAAAAAATTACACCCTAAAATGAGGCCATATGAGCATAAATGAGGCCCTAGAAAGTCCCAAAATAGGAATTATACAACAAAACCCATGAGAATATACAAATTATATAAAAACCATGCATTAAAATTAAAATTACCTACTCTGCCATGAAGTGTGTAGAAAATAGCCCAAATTAAAAAAGACCTTTGTTGGGAAAATGTTTCTCAACCTTGCAATTATATAAGGTTTATTGTTGATAGGATATATATTTATATATATTTCCTAGTTACACCAATAGGTGTAATATACAATGTGAGCATGGGGTGGAGTGGGATGCGTGTTAACATTTTTTTGTTAACAAAAACTAATAAATGGACGACATACATTAAACTAATGATATATTATAAATCTGGACCGTTCATTATTAGGTTTTAGATCTGATGGTAGATATTTGTTGGCTTGTCTTTCCCTAGAAGGTAACCCTATTTTATGAGGGCTTTGTATTTCGACTGCGGTATCATGATGTATTCTAAGAGTTTGGTAGCGATCGTGTTGTCTCTAAATCTCTGTGGTGATACTCCTATGAGAAGCTTTCTCTGCAAGTATATTGTAATCTTTGTGATTTATGAATAATATATTGGGTGGCCTTTGAAGTGTGGGGTTTTTCTCTGGAAAGGGTTTTCCCCACGTAAATCATTGTGTTGTGGTATGCATGATATCTATGTTTATTTCTGTTTAAGTTTCTGTAACTGTTAAATATCTATAAATTTTTGCATTATCCTCCTCTCAAGATTAGCGAAGGAAGTTGTTTAGCTACCTTAGCTTCCTTACAAGTGGTATCAGAGCCTAAGCACCTTTGGTTTCAGTTGTGGGTTGTTGGGTTTTTTGAACTAATCTAGATTTGAGTGGGAGCTTGTGTAGAAGACACTTTGTGATCTTGTTGCAGGAATTTTTAGATGGCAAGTTCATCAGGGAGAATAGAGGTGGATAAATTTTCTAGAAATAATTTTGAAATGTGGAAGCTGAAGATGGAGGATCTGTTGATAGATCGAGATCTATGGGATGTTGTTGATGAGAAGGTTTCAAGGTCTACAGATCCTACTTTGGCTACTCAATATGATGTTATGGACTATAAAGCCAAGGGTCTAATCATATTGTGTTTGGCAAACTCTATTTTAATCAATGTCCATGAAGAGACCTCTGCACAAAAACTATGGAAGAAGCTTGGTGAGATGTATCAAGCCAAATCTTTAGTGAACAAGATTTTCTTGAGGAAGAAATTTTATTCCTTGAGAATGGAAGAGGGTGGATGAATTACAAACCACCTAGAAGCATTCAATATGCTAGTGGCTCAATTGGCATCAGTTGGTGTCAAAATGGATGAGGAGAGATGTTAGATATTTATTTGTTATTTGCCTGATTCATGGGATTATCTTGTTATGGATATTTTTGTTATATTGAAGACTGCAGATGTGGTGGGTTCTTTGCTTTCTGAAGAGATGAGGAGGAAGGTATCCATCAATGCCAAAGAGGTCCTAAATGTTCGTGGAAGACCTAAGAAAAAAGGAAAGAAGAATGAGAAGCGTGATAAATCCAAGTCCAAGGGGAGATCCAAATCTCATGGAAAGTCCAAAGTTGTTTGCTGGAACTGTGATAAGCCTGGACATATTCATAAGGAATGCAAAGAAGAAAAGAAGAAAATGAAGAGATTTGATTCTGATTCTAAGTCTGAGAAGGAAGATGGTGATGCATTCATTGCAGCTTTGGCAACTTGTGCAGGTAATGATGCACGGTTAATTGACTCAGGTGCATCTTTCTATACGACATTTAATAAAGATTAGTTTTTTGAATACGAAGAATTTGATGGAGGTAAGGTGTACTTGGGTGATGATTCTTATTTAAATATTGTTGGTTGTGGTAAAGTTAGAATCAAGTTTCCTGATGGTAGAATAAAAAGGATTAATGGTGTGTTGCATATCCCTGGATTAGCATGAAATTTGCTATTTCTAAGAAAACTAATAGATGCAGGTGTGCAGGTAGTATTTTTTGATGCAGGATGTAAGATGGTTAGAGGTGCTATGGTGATTGCTAGAGGTGTCAGATATGGCACATTATATAAGCTTGATGCATGCACTATTGAGTGCAATAGTACTTCTGTGAAAAGCAAGTATGTGGAAGAGGTGAGGGTTTCATCTTTAGTAAATGGTCATGGATTTTGGGTACCCAAGGGTGCTCTTTCTTCTCAATCAAAGTTACCTGTAGAGAAAACTATGTTATGGCACCAGAGACTTGGCCACATTGGAGAAAATGGTCTAAGGACCTTGAAAAATAAAAACCTTGTTGAAGGGTTGTCTGATCGTAATCTTGAGTTTGATTTCTGTTAGCATTGCATTTATGGAAAACAAAACCGCATTCAATTTTACTCAAGTTCTCATAAATCTTGTGGTGTATTTGATCTTATTCATTTTGATGTGTTTGGTCCTATAGATGTTCTTTCAATTGTAAAATCCACATATTATGTTTCATTCATTAATGACTATAGTAGAAGGACATGGGTATACTTTCTAAAGAGTAAATCTGAAGTTTTCAGTCGATTTAAAGAATTTAAAGCAATGGTTGAGTTGCGGACTGGAAAGAAAATAAAATGTTTGAGGACTGATAATGGTGGTGAATTTTGCTCGAATGATTTTGATAGATTTTTTAAAGATTGTAGTATTCATAGACAAAAGACAACTCCATATTCTCCACAACAGAATGGAGTTGCATAAAGAATGAACAAGACACTGATAGAGAAGGCTAGGAGTATGTTGAGTGGTGTTGATCTAGAACAAAGGTTTTGGGCTGAAGCTATTGCCACTGCCTGTTACCTGATTAACAGGTCTCCTATAGCAGCGCTTGTTGATAAAATGCCTATAGATGCAAGGTTGGGTCACAAGCCTTCATTAAGACATCTTAGAGTTTTTGGTTGCGAGGCATATGCACATGTGCCAAAGGAGAAGCAAATGAAGTTGGGGAACAAGGTTGTGAAATGTATCTTCATCGGATACAATTATGGTGTGAAAGGATACAAGCTTTGGGATCCTGTTGCACAGAAGGTAATATAAAGTAGAAGTGTTATTTTTAGAGAAACTAAGCCTTCTTCTATTACATTGCAGCCAGAACAAAGTAAACAAGAAGATGTGATTCACTTTCCTTCTACACTTGAGAAAGTTGAATCGAGGCCCATAGATAGACAAGAAGTTAAGGAGAGCTCATCTAGCTCTAAATCTTCAGAAGATGAGGAAGAACCTCTGACTCAACTTCTTCGTAGGTCTACAAGGCATAGACAACCACTTGGAACCTAATGATTGGAGATGTATTTTTTCTTTGAATACTAACATGGATGAACCCAGATCTATAGAAGAGGCATTAGGTATCAATGATGTTGAATCCTGGAAGATTGCTATGGATGAAGAAATGACATCTTTGAAAAATAATGATACATGGGATCTTGTACAGTTGCCTAAAGGATGAAAACCTATTGGTTGTAAATGGGTGTTCAAGAAAAAGATTGGTTTAGATGGAGGTATTGAGAAGTACAAAGCAAGGTTGGTTGCGAAAGGTTACTCTCAAGTTGAGGGTGTTGATTATGGTGAGATATTTTCTCTTGTTGCAAAAATGACATCCATTAGATTTTTGCTTTCTATTATTGCTGCTTATGATTTAGAGGTTAAGCAAATGGATGTGAAAACTTCTTCCCTTCATGGTGACTTGGAGGAGGATATTTATATGACACAGCTAGAGCACTACATGGTGAAAGGTAAAGGTAATTTGGTTTGCAAATTGAAGAAATCTTTGTATGGGCTAAAACAGAGTCTTAGGATGTGGTACCAAAAATTTGATACATATGTGTTGAGTTTGGGATTTGAGCATTCTAAATCAGATCATTGTGTTTATTATAAAACTGATGGTGATCATTTCCTACTTATTGTGCATTATATGTTGACAATATGTTATTTATTAGTAAAGGGAAAGGTATGATTTCAAAACTGAAATCTCAACTTGTTGCTAAATTTGAAATGAAAGACCTTCATGCAGCTAGACACATTCTTGGGATGGAAATTAGAAGAGATAGAGTGAACAGAAAGCTACGGCTTGACCAAAGTAAGTATGTCAATTCAATTTCATAGAGATTTAACATGCAGGACTGTAGACCATTGTGTGTTCCCTTTTCAGTTGGAACATAGTTATCTATTTCAGATTGTCCAACATCTCCATCAGAGATGGAAGAGATGAGCAGAGTGCCTTACCATAGTGCAGTTGGAAGTTTGATGTATGCTATGGTTTGTATTAGACCAAGCATTGCCCAAGCAGTGGGAGTTCTTTCCAGATATATGTCTAATCCTGGTAGATTTCATTGGGATGCAGTTAAAAGAGTCTTCAAATATTTGTGTGGTACCTTAGAGTATTCCTTGTGTTATCAAAGTAATTTGACTGAAGATGATATTTCCCTTGATATTCATGGTTATGTGGATTCAAACTGGGCAGGTGATATTGATAGTAGACGATCCACTAGCGCTTATGTGTTTACTTTATTTGATGGTGTAATTAGTTGGATGAGTAATTGAAAGGTTGTGGTTGCTTTGTCCACTACTGAATCTGAGTATATGGTAGCTACTCATGCTTGCAAAGAAGCCATTTGGCTTAAGAGACTGTGTTCAGATATTGGAATAAAACAAGGTGTAGTGAAAATTTATTGCGACAGTCAGAGTGTGATCTGTCTAGCTAAGAACTTGACATTTCATGCCAGGACCAAGCACATTGATGTACACTGTCAGTTTTTTAGAGATATGGTCGAAGATGGTAGGGTGAAGCTGGTTAAGGTAGAGACTTTGATGAATGGTGTTGATTCTTTAACTAAGCCTGTGAGCACAGAAAAGTTTAGACGGTGTTCAGAGACTATGGGCCTTTTGGACCCTAGCAATTAAGAGACAATGTTTACTCTCTCCTCTTGCTCTTGCAAGGTGTTCGGCAAGTGGGAGATTTGTTGGGAAAGTGTGTCTCAACCTTGCAATTATATAAGGTTTATTGTTGATAGGATATATATATATTTATATATATTTCCTTGTTACACCAATAGGTTTAATATACAATGGGAGCATGAGGTGGAGTGGGATGCGTGTTAACATTTATTTGTTAACAAAAACTAATAAATGGCTGACATACATTAAACTAATGATATATTGTAAATCTGGACCATTCATTATTAGGTTTTAGATTTGATGGTAGATATTTTGTTGGCCTGTCTTTCCCTAAAAGGTAACCCTATTTTATGAGGGTGTTGTATTACGAGTGTAGTATTGTGATGTATTCTAAGAGTCTGATAGCGGTCATGTTGTCTCTAGATCTCTAGTGGTGATACTCCTATGAGAATCTTTCTCTGCAAGTGTATTGTAATCTTTGTGATTTCTGAATAATATATTGGGCAGCTTTTGGAGTGTGGGGTTTTTCTCCTGAAAGGGTTTTCCCCACATAAATCACTATGTTGTGGTATGCATAATATCTATGTTTATTTATGTTTAAGTTTCTATAACAGATAAAGATCTGTAAAGTTTTGCATTATCCTCCTCTCAAGATTAGTGTAGGAAGTTGTTCCTCTACCTTAGATTCCTTACAACCTTCATATGTACAAGATATCACCCTTCAAAGATTAGGTACAAAAAGCAAAACTCCAACCATGCAAAGGGTAAGATTGGGGGTAAAGAGATGATAACTTAGCAAGGGTTTTTTATTGGTGATTTGTCACCAACTAACACTTTTTTAGTTTTTTTCGCCTTGAAAATGGAAAATAGAACTATTTTGGTGACATTATGCTTTTACCCAATTAGATCATCTATGACTTTTTTTAATATCTTAGAACAATATTAGATCATTGTGTTATTTAAAGTAGTTTGGTCCCCATCGCCAAGATATTATAGAGGCAACTTTTAATTTGAGTCCAATCGCTTGTCATTTATTTTATTTTTCAAAATTATGGTTCAATCACCTACAAGTTTTTACATTAATTAAGGGCAAAGGGTGGTGTGATCTCCAAGAAAATTATAGGCAATTAAGGGAAAAGGGTGTTATGATCATCAATAAAGTTATAGCCAATTAAGAGAAAAGGGTGGTGGGATTGCCAATGAAATTATAGGTAATTAAAAGAGAAGGATGGTGTGATTGCTAATGAAATTATAATGAATTTTGGGAAAATATATATAATCACCATGGAATTATAGGAATTTTAGGGTAAACATGTATTGTCACTATGCAATTATAGGCATTTTAGGGAAATTTTTATTATCACCATTAAATTATAGGCACTTTAGACAAACAGTGTGCCATCACAATGAAATTAGAGGTAATTTAGGGTTAATGTGTTTAATCACCCATGCAAAAGTTACTACATTTTTGGGGGTAGTCCTAAGACAACCAAAAAATTAGTGTGATTCCGGATTCATCTTTAAGAGAAAAAATTCTCAATTCACTCATTAGGTATTAAATTCACCCATTTCTTACATTACAAAATTTTGATTTCTAGTCCTCTGGATTGGCATCAAACATGATCAATCTATTGTGACCTCTCAACTATGAGATAGGAGAATACTTTCTCAAAAGTTGGTGAATAGACAGAGCCTACAACTCCACTTTAGTCTCACCTTCCTAGTGAGTTACAAAGACAAAATTATCAATTTGCATCACATTTTGTATTGTATATTGTACGATTAATCTCTATAACAATAGTTCTCATGAAGACATGCATATTTCTCGTGTTGATATTGACATAAATGTTATCATTGCATAGACCTACATATTTTTTATTGTATATTTCTCATGTGTTGTTATTGATATAAAATCTCATAATCAATTCATTGCATAGACCTATGTAGGTTTTCTCTCATTGTTCTATATTTTTTATGTATACTATATCAATGGTTGTGGGCTATTGGTTGAATAAAGTCCATATTGTATTTACTCCCAAATAGATTCATCTAGTAGACTGGTATAGGCATCCAAGAGAGTGCTATGGTCTTTGGGTTTATTTTACTATTGAATCCTTGACATTTAGAGTCTAGATGAACTACATTTCTAATTGATGTTTTCTCTCCATGCCAATGGTTTTTCCTCAATGTCCACTATTACTACACTCCAACTAGAAATTAGCTTTGTGGAATAAGTCCTTCATTATGGATCTTGACCTAGCTGGTTTATCCTCACCTTTCCATAGACCCCTAAAAGCATATATGTTTGATTGTATTATATTGTTTTGATTACTTTCCCCATTGTATATTGATGCTAAGTTGGAACTACATGGGCCCACTTGAACATTTGATTTGTATTACCTTTCAAGGCCATGTATAATTTTATTAAGAGCCTTATGTATAATTTTATTAAGAGCCTTAGTATTAAAACAAAGGCACATGTTTTATTTATTCTACATCATCAGATCAAACTACATTAATGGCTTAGACGGATCCAAAAAGAAAATGAAGATGGTCAAAGAAAGAGGTAGTGACATTGGCTTGAAAAGATGATGTGTGTGTTGGTGAGGACCAAAGTAGTTTTATTTTAATATAAATGGTTACAATATTAATTCTATGTCTTCTATAATGATTTAAAAGGAGATTTAAAGGTCCATGAATATACATTAATTGCCTATGCATTTTAATATCCACATGGTTAAAATCAAATGAAGATATACTTAAGATCTTCTACAGGTGTATAGGTAGTTGCTACAAGTATAGTCAATGTGTTTTTTTCACTTTATTAGTATTTTATGCAAGCATATGTGTTTGATTATATTGTGATTTTGATTACAATTTTGAGAAATTTTGATTATTTGGGAATGAAGTCCACGTATTCCTAGACATAAATGCACTACAAAGCCCTCTGTGAAAATATTTTCATTACCTTTTAAGGACATGTATAATTTTATTAAGAGCCTATAGTACTAAAACAAAGGCATGTGTTTTAATTATCCTACATTGTCAAATCAAACTACATCAATAGTTGGTGAGGCTCCAAGGAGAAAATGAAGATGGTTAGAGCCGAAGGTAGCATCATTGTCCAAAAAGGATGAAGTATCAATTGGTAAAGTCAGTAGTTTTTTTTAATCTAAAGGATTAAAAATATTAATTATATGCCCTTCATAAGGATTTAAAAAGGGATTAAAACATCCACAAATGTAAATTAATTACTTTTGTATTTTAATATCTACACGATTAAAATCAAGTAAAGATATATTTAATAATGTTCTATAGGTGTATAGGAATTTACTATAGGTATAGTCAATGTGTGTTTCTCACTTTAATAGTATTTTCTTTAAGCATAAGATTTTGATTATATTATTATTTTGATTACTAATCCAATAAATTTTGATTATTTGGGAATGAAGACCATGTATTCCCAAACTAGAATGTGTTGCAAGTATGTGCTAATCGGAGTTGTCATTGATGTCAACAAGCTTGTGTTGTCATTGGTGTTTAAATTGTGTCTTCTAATGAGGTTGTTGTTGTTTTATTGAGTTGATGTGTTAAAGTGATTTGATTTCTTTGAGGAGGTGCTAAAGATGTTGAGAATATGCTTCTATAGTTGGGGTTCCAAGTGCTTTTGAGAAAATTTGATTAATTATGGAAACAGTGTGTTGAAGAGGTCTTTTGGCTTACAGAGTGTTGTTTGAGTTTTTGCTCCACATTTCTTTTGTGTTGGAGATCTAAGTATGTGCTTTGGATATGTTGTTTAGAAGTGTTTGAAGATGCTAAATCTAGAATTTGGTGCTCTAGATCATTGTGAAGTGGAAGTTGTGTTCACTAGTTTTAGAATAGTGCTTGACAGTGTTTGCAGTGTGTCTAGGAGAAAGTATTTTGCTCCACATTTCTCCGTAGAATGGTTTTAGGTGTTGCGGTTCTAGTTGTGTGCTTATAAAGTCTATATTTTCCTTTAGCTCAAGTGGTTCATGGTTTGGTGCTCCACAAGTACATTTCTTAAGTTGCAGATGGTGATAGAGCATGATATAGTTGGTTAAGTACTCTGGTATGAAGTTTCTTTAAGTGAAAGATGTTGTAAAGGAATTTGTTTATTTTCAGGTGCTTGTGGATGTTTCTAGATCATGTTCAAGCTTGGTGTGTGGTCCGCATGTCGTTGTGTGATTTTAAAAAAGTGTGCATTTAAAAGTTCATGGTGTTAACACAAGGATGGTTGACTTGATTGTTTACACTATTTGCAGTTGTGCTTTGGTGAAAGTGAAAGTGTTATGAAGCATGTAAGAGTGGATTTAGGTCTATGCTAAGGCATGATGTGGTCTGCATTCATTCCTCTCCTCTGCGGGAATGTTTAGGTCTAGACCTAATTTAAATTTTATGGATTAAGTTGTGTTGCCGACCTTGGAGATAGTTTTCATGATTGGTGATTGTATAAATAAGTGTCAAAGAGTCATGGATGTAGGGGTGCCCGAGGGATATGATGTTTGTGATGTGAATTTGATCAGGGCAGTGAGAGCTTCCATGTGTTAGGCTACTAGATGTAGTGAGAAGAAGGTGTCTACTAATTTTAGTGATGCTATGAAGATGTTGTTTGTGTTGTGATGGATATTGAGCTTCATTGGAACATAACTCCATGCATAGGTTACATGCAACTATATCAATTCAAAGCCTGGTAGTGAGCCATTCTTCTCTTCTTTCTTTCTTTCTTAGTGGGCAGTGAGTCCACCTACGGTGAGCATTCTCTCTTTTGGGCAGTGAGCCTTTGTAATTTGGTATTGCTACTACATTATATTGTGAGCTAATCCCCACCGTGCTTTTTCCCTTTTAGGGGTTTCCATGTAAAATCTGGTGTTCTCTTGTGTGTGGTGTTCTTATGATTCAATTTCAATTATTTTCTTTTCATGCTTAAACATCATAACATGTTTAAAGATTAATGTGGATCTGAATGTTTGTAAGGGTTTGAAGTTTTTGTTAAAACTGATTCACCCCACCCTCTCAGTTGTCTTGTGCATTCAACAATTGGTATCAGAGCAAGGTTCCTTTGAAGAAAGATTAACAACTTGAGGTAGATCTAGGATGACACACAAGAAATATATTCCCTTCTTTGATGGATTAGACTATGCATTTTGGAAGGTGAGGATGGAAGCCTTTCTAATTGCTCTTGGTTATGAGGTACAAAAATCAGTCAATTCTAATAACATTGTACCTCAAAATGGTATAAGTACTGAAGATGATATCAAAGTTGTTGAAATAGATGGTAAGGCAAAACATGCTCTCTTAAGTGGACTTACTAATTCTGAGTTGGTGAAAGTTGTGAATTTGAAGACTGCTATTAATGTGATTTGGAAAAAGTTTGAAAGTGTTTATGAAGGAGATGATAAAGTCAAACAAGCTAAAATGCAGAATTTGAAGCTCGCTTTTGAGACCATGCGAATGTCTAAAGATGAAAACATTACAAGCTACTTACATAAGGTGGATGAAGTTGGCAATGGCATCAAAGGACTTGGCAGAAGTATAGATGATAAAGAAGTGATATTGAAGGTACTCAGAACTCTTGCTAAAGCTTACAGTCATAAGGTTTCTGCCATTGAAGAATTACAAAATTTGAATCAATTTACCAAAGATTAGTTTGTTGGCACCCTAACTGCTTTTGAAATAAGAGAGTTTGGCACAACTAGTGGAAATACAAAGGATGAGACATCTTTTAAGGCTAGCAAATCAGAGAAGTCTATGGAATCAGATCCGAAAGACTTTGACGAAGTGGAAGCTAACTTTGTGAGAAGGATGAAAAAGGGTACTGGAAAGTTCAGTGGTAAGTTGCCTTTTAAATATTTTAGTTGTGGAAAAATAGGTCATTATGCTTCAAGGTGTGCAGACAGAGCTCTGAGAATTCAGAATAGGGAAAATAGAGGTAAGATTGTTAAGAAAATTTGCTATGTTAGAAAAGATGCAAGTATATATGATGATGAATCTGATTATGAGGAATGATAATGATAATGAATGCCTATTCATAGCCCTAAGAGATGAAATTGTTTCTACTAACTCTGGAAACTATGTGAAGGAAAAGGGTCTAGAAGCAAGCATTAACCCTGAAAGCACTGTAATGTCTGCTTTAGTGCCAGAAAAGAAAAAGATGATTGGATCATTGATAGTGGATGATCAAATCATATGACAGGTGATAAGAGTAAGTTTGTTAAACTTGAAAAATATGATGGTGGATTGGTTAGGTTTGGTGGTGATGAAGCTGCTAAGATTTGTTGAAAAGGTTTAATCAGTTTTGATGGAAAGCATAACACTGATGATGTTCTTTATGTCAAAGTTTTAAAGAATAATATCTTGAGTGTTGGACAAATGTGTAGCAAGGGTTACAATCTTATGTTTCAGGATGATGGCTATGAGATCAGAAAAATCTTTGGAACAGTAATTACTGCTGGAAAGAGGACAGGTGGAAATGTTTATCATCTCAAAGGTTGTGCTAGTTATTGACTTATGACTAAAATTAGTGAGAGTTGTCTATGGCATAGGAGATTGTGTCACATCAATTTTGATAGCCTGGTAAGGATAAGTTTAGTTCAAGTTGTGAGAGATCTGCCAAAGATCACAAAGCCCATCAATGATGTTTGTAAGGAATGCCAGATTGGAAAGAAAACAAGAAGAAACTTCAAAGTCAAGGATCAATCATCTACCGAACTATTCGAATTGGTACATACAGATCTTTGTGGTCCTACCAGAGTAAGGAGTTTTCAAGGTGACAAGTATTTTATGTTATGTATTAATGATTGCTCTAGAATGACATGGGTCACTTTTGTTAAGGAAAAATCATAAGCTCTAGATAAGTTTAAAGCCTTTAAAGTAATGGTTGAAAATGAAATGGATATGAAGATCAAATGTTTGAGGTCTGACAGAGGTGGGGAATTTACTTCTAATGAGTTTAACATGTATTGTGAGAATCATGAGATAAAGAGGCATTTATCTCCCCTAGGACTTCACAACAAAATGAAGTGGTTGAAAGGAAGAACATGACTATTCAAGAAGCTGCAAGGACAATGATCAAAGAAATAGACCTACTAGAAGTCTACTGGAGAGAAGTAATTCATATTGTTGTCTACATACAGAACAGAGTACAAGTAAGAGCAAATGACACAAAGACTCCCTATGAGCTATGGTATGGAAGGATTCCTACTATTAAATATTTCAAAGTTTTTGGAAGTAAATATTATATCAGTAGAGATGAAGAACTAGGAAAGTTTGATGCAAGGTGTGATGAAGGTATTTTCCTTGGGTAAACAAAAGCAAAGCTTACCAGTGCTACAACAAGAGGTTAAGAAGGATTGTTGAAAGTGTGAATTTTAAGGTTGATGAAGACATACAAAAGATTTCAGAGATTAATGATTATGAATTAGATGAGTCTTCTTCTGGAGTGAAGAAGAAGCTAAAGAAAAGGAAGTGCAAACTGAAGAGGAAGAAGCTCTGGTGAAGTCTCCCAAAACCCCCAAGTATGTGTAGAAGCATCACACTGAAGACCAGATCATTGGTGATAAGAACAAAGGTGTATTGACAAGAAGCAGAGCTACTAAAGAATAGGGAAATCTGTGCTTACTTTCTAAAGTTGAACCTAAAATAGTGGTTGAGGTATGCAAGGATGAGAATTGGATCAAGGCTATGGAAAAAGAACTAATGTAGATTGAGAAAAATCAGACCTGGTAACTTGTCCCAAGACTAGAGAACAAAAATGTGATTGGAACTAAGTGGGTATTCCAGAACAAATTGAATGAGAATGGAGAAGTGGTAAGAAATAAGGCAAGACTTGTATGTAAAGGGTATTCACAAGTGGAAGGAATAGACTATGAGGAAATTGTTGCTCCGGTGGCAAGAATGGAGGCCATTAGGATGTTTTTGGCTTTTGCAGCACATAAGGATTTCAAAGCATATCAAATGGATGTGAAGTTTTCTTTCTTGAATGGGGAACTGGAAGAGGAAGTGCACATAGAACAATCAAAAGGATTTTAGTTGTCAAATAAGCCAGATATGGTCTGCAGGTTGAAGAAGGCACTATATGGATTGAAGCAATCTCCCAGAGCTTGGTATGTAAGGTTAGACAGGTACTTATTACAACAAGGATTCAATAAAGGCTCCACAGATAACAATTTGTACATCAAAGTAAGTGGAGATCAAATTTTGATTGTGGAAGTATATGTAGATGACATTATTTTTGGTGGAAATGAAGGCATGTGTAAGAACTTTGCAGATGAGATGCAGAAAGAGTTTGTAATGTCAATGTGTGGGGAAATGAATTTCTTTCTTAGCTTACAGATCAACTAGACAGATAAAGGCATTTTCATTTCTTAGTCAAAGTATGTAAAAGAGTTGTTAAAAAAGTTTGGAATGGAAGATTCTAAAACATTTTGTAGTCCTATGGTTACTGGTTGTAAGTTGAGCAAGAATGATGAATCTCCTAAGGCTAATCAGAGCAAGTACAGATCAATGATTGGAGGATTACTATATCTGACTACTACTAGACTAGATATTATGCACGTAGTTTGTCTTGTGGCTAGATTATGGTATCCAAAAGATAGTGACTTTATTCTAAGTGCTTATACAGATGTAGATTGGGCTGGTTGTGTAGATGATAGGAAAAGTACAAGTGGTGGAACATTTTTTCTTAGTGGCAGAGTAGTGTTATGGTTAAGTAAAAAGTAGGATTCAATATCTCTATCTACTAGAGAGGTAGAATACATTGCAGTAGCATCTTGTTGCACACAGGTCTGTGGATGAAACAAACCTTGAAGGATATCAAAGTTGAGTATGATGAGCCCATTTCTATTTTATGTGATAATACAAGTGCTATTAACATTTCAAAGAATCCGGTGATGCATTCAAGGATAAAGCATATTTCAATTAGGTATCACTTTCTAAGAGAGAAGGTTGCAGAGAATAAAGTGAAGCTTGAGTATGTGCCTACAAAGGATCGGGTTGTTGATATATTCACTAGGTCTCTTCCTAAGGATACATTTGAGTATCTCCGGGAGAAGTTAGGGGTTATTGTGCCTCCTTCCTTGAACTAAATGCCTAAGGAGAAGCATCATTCCAATGGATTTCAAGATTCATTCTTTTTTGGATTGTTGATTGGAGGCAACCTCTCAAGGGGAGCAAGAAGTAGTCATGATGATTATTGCAGACAGGGGGAGTATTCAGAGTTGTAGTGAATAGTGCAAGTATGTGCAGTATCATGAAAAGGGAAAGTTGTGACACCCTTTCCCATTGATGTCAAAGGGGGAGAGAGGTCATGTTAAAAACAAAGGGGGAGAAAGAATAATCAATGATCAGAGAGAGAATAAGATGTGTAAAAGAAAGGGGGAGAGTAACAAAGTTAAAGAAGATGTCATGCCCACATTTCCCATGTGATCACAACATGCAACACAGGTGTCATGTCCACATTTGTCATGTGGTCATGAAATGAAATATCAAAAAATTTCCATGCATCTCTAGAAACCCCCTTGCACGCGTTAGCATGCTCAGTGGCAATACACATAAGGCGTAAGCATGTCAATCAAATTCTAGGTAATGCGATCACATGTGCATTCCCCTACGTGGTGAAAGCTGACTAAGGGGGTCAATGTGATGCGAGAAGCGTCACCATTAGGGTTAGGATCGATTGATCAAAACCCTAAGTTTTCCTAGGTGAGTGACGGGATTTTGATACGAGTCAAAATCAAAACCCTAATTCTAATTTCATAAAAGAAATAAATAACCACTTAAATAAAACATCTAATTTGCGGAAAACATTAAAACATTACTCAACAAAAGGGGGTAAAGTTGCTAAGATAAATAACACTAATTTCTTGGAAAAATCTGGCAGCATAACACTGTTGCAAGTATGAGGTAAACCAGTGTTGTCATTGATGTCAACATACTCATATTTCTTTGACAAGAAGGATTCAATGAGCAGTGTGCTGAGGATATTGAGAAAATTAGCCTCAGTCAGGAACAGTAAAGAATAGTGATGAGAAGAAGGCAAATGTACTGTATAGGATGCGAACCGGAGGATGCGGATTAAAGGGTTTGTAGATATGAGTCTTGAGATGCTTCAGTTAAGATTTCAGAGGTCCGCATGAAGATTTGAAGGAGTTGTGGCTGTCGGTGTAGAACCGGTTCTGGCAAGTATTCAGAGGTGACAGAGGATCACAAAAAGGTCCGGTGAGGTCCGGAATTGTATAATCCTAATCTGCGAATTGGAAGGAGTCTTTGGGATGTCCTTGTGATTTGCCATCTCAAGTTGTGTATGATTTGGAGGTCCAGAAGTACCTCTTGCATTATGACAGTGGCGACAAACAGTGTTCTTGAAGTTCCGGATAAGGAAGAGAAGAGATTCCAGTAAGTAAAGAAAGTGCGGATGTACCTGGTCATTCAGGCAGGCTTGTGAAGGTTCTTGGATCATGTTGAGGTTGTGTTGTTGGTCCGCATTGATAGTAGAGCCCGGAATTGAAGTTATTCTTCCGGATGAAGTTCTTGCTCTGTTTAGCCGACCGGATGAGTTGTTCATCCTGCGAATGTTCTTGTGGTGGCCGACCGGATGTGTTATTCATCTTGCGGATACTCTTATGGTTGTTTGCCGACTTAGATGTTTGTTCCTAAGTCGATGTCTTGTATAAATAACAGTTTGTGAGTTCATTTCGAAGTGTGGATTGTGTGTATGAGTGTGGGATAGCGAAGAGAGGTGCGAAAGACAGAGCAGAGGTTTTGGGCTTAAATGGAACTGATCCGGACATAGTAGAGATGTCATTCTCCAGTTCAAGATTGTGATTTTTATCACTTTGTAGACAGTGTGTCTCCTTGTAGGCAGTGGGCCTCTTTGTGAGCAGTGTGCTCGGGCAGTGAGCCCTAATTGGCATGTGCCATTCATTCTTCTTTATTCTTCTAACAGAGAATAATTCTTGGGTTAATCACCCCGTGGTTTTTCCCTTAACCGGGTTTTCCACGTCAAAATCTTGGTGTTCAATGTGTTGATGTTCATCTGCTCTGAGTTTATGCATTATGCTTTCATAGATGGTTAATTGATATGCTGTTAACTAACAAAGAACAATCAAGTGTTTAAAGTAAGAGCAAGTTTTATACAACTGATTCACCCCCCCCCCCTCTCAGTTGTATGCCCTAGATCCAACAAACGCCTTATTAATGTTCAAAACAAATACTTAAAAAGGGTTTCCTATTAATACATTTATGAGAAAAAAATAGATTAAAGGTTAAATTAAATCATCTAATAACGTTATTAAAATTAACTTTCCAATTAAAAGAAAATTAAATTAAATAATTAACCCCATAATAATAAAGACCAACTAATAAATAAAATTCAAACAATTAAATTTATTCTAACAAGTCAAATATAATCCCCCCAAAGTTAGAGGACTTAAGGGTAAATACCTCACCCTAACTAAATAAATTATAATACAATTATATCATCCCCCTAAAAGTATTAAATATAATATTCTCAAAAAAAGAAACAAATAAATCTTCCCCAACCCATAAAAATTAAAAAAAAGCAATAATAAAACAATAAAAGGGATTTTCAAATTAAATAAATCAAAACCCCATTAAAAAAAAATTAATTTAGAATCCAAAAAAATTAAAAGGCATAAAAAGGATAGAAAAAGCCCACATAAAATGCTAACTACATGATCTCTAAATATAATTAGACATTTAAATTAAAAACTTCTCATTATAATATTAAATTTCTAGTTAGCATTAAAATCTAGTATAATTAAATCAAAACCCACTCACATGGAAATGAACCCAAGAAATAAATAAGACATAAAAATTACAATAAATTTTAAAAAGAAAGGATGAGGGAAAAAGAAATAAAATCTAATTTAAAATACCACTTGCCCTAAAAGTTTCCCCAAATAAAAAAATAGTTTCCTTATGACTTTACCTATTCTATTTTCATTTTCATCTCCTCTTTTCTCACATTCATTTTTCTCATTTCTTCTCATCATTTCTTGTTTCTCTCTTCTTTTACAGCTTTGAATGGCAGCCATGAAAGTTCTCTCACGGAGGTATACTCATTATAAATATGCATAATAGAAAGCCCCATTTTTTTTAGTATATATATATATATATATATATATATATATATATATATATATATATATATATATATATATATATATATATATATATATATATATATATATATACTGGTATACATAATTTTTTGATATTTCGTGTCATGACCACATGACAAATGTGGACATGACACATGTGTTGCGTGTCATGACCGCATGGGAAATATGGGCATGATAGAAAATTGATGCAGAGTTGTGTCTTGATGGTTTTTCACATCATGTGTTCCCATCAATGACAAAGGGGGAGATTGTTGCAAGTATGTGCTAATCGGTGTTGTCATTGATGTCAACAAGCTTGTGTTGTCATTGGTGTCAACTGTGTCTTCTGATGAGGTTGTTGTGTTAAAGTGATTTGATTTCTTTGAGGAGGTGCTAAAGATGTTGAGAATATGCTTCTATTGTTGGGGTTCCAAGTGCTTTTGGGAAAAATTGATTAATTATGGAAATAGTGTGTTGAAGAAGTCTTCTAGCTTACAAAGTGATGTTCAAGTTTTTGCTCCACATTTCTTTTGTACTAGAGATGTGAGTATGCAGTTTGGGTATATTGTTTAGAAGTGTTTGAAGATGCTAAATCTAGAATTTGGTGCTCTGGATCATTGTGCAGTGGAAGTTGTGTTCACCAGTTTGAGAACAGTGTTTGCAGTGTCTCTGGGAGAAAGTATTTTACTCCGCATTTCTCCATAGAATGGTTTCAGGTGTTGCGGTTCTAGTTGTGTGCTTATAAAGTCTATATTTTCCTTTAGGTCAAGTGGTTCGTGGTTTTGTGCTCCGCAAGTACATTTCTTAAGTTGTAGATGATGACAGAGCATGACATAGTTGGTTAAGTACTCTAGTGTGAAGTTTTTTCAGGTGAAAGATGTTGTAAAGGAATTTGTTGGTTTTCAAGTGCTTGTGGATGTTTCTAGATCATGTTTGAGCTTGGTGCATGGTCTACATGTCGTTGTGTGATTTTGATGAAGCGTACATTTAAAAGTTCATGGTTTTAACACAAGGATGGCCGACTTGATTGTTTACAATATTTGTCGTTGTGCTTTTGTGAAAGTGAAAGCGTGATGAAGTGTGTAAGAGTGGATTTAGGTCTATGCTAAGGCATGATGTGGTTTACATTCGTTCTTCTCCTCTGTGGAAATGTTTAGTACTAGACCTAATTTGAATTTTATGGATTCAGTTGTGTTGCTGACCTTGGAGAATATTTTCATGATTGGTGATTGTATAAATAAGTGTCAAAGAATCATGAATGTAGGGGTGCGCGAGGGATGTGATGTTTGTGATGCAAATTTGATTAGGGTAGTGAGAGATTTCATGTGTTAGGCTACTGGATGTAGTGAGAAGAAGGTGTCTACTATTTTTAGTGATGCTGTGAAGATGTTGTTTGTGTTGTGATGGATATTGAGCTTCATTGGAACTGAACTCCATGCATAGGTTAGATGCAACTATGTCAGTTCAAAGCCTGGCAGTGAACCATTCTTCTCTTCTTTCTTTCTTTCTCCATGGGTAGTGAGTCCACTTAGACAGTGAGTCCACCTGCAGTGAGCATTCTCTCTTTTCAGAAGTGAGCCTTTGTAATTCGGTATTTCTACTACATTATATTGTGAGCTAATCCTCACCATGGCTTTTCCCTTTGAGGGTTTTCCACGTAAAATATGGTGTTCTCTTGTGTGTGGTGTTGTTATGATTTAGTTTCAGTTATTTTCTTTTCATGCTTAAACATCATAACATGTTTAAAGGTTAATGTGGATCTGAATGTTTGTAAGGGTTTGAATTTTTTGTTATAGCTTATTCACCCCCCCTCTTAGTTGTCTTATGCATTCAACAGAATGCATTATTGGGGTCCACTTGAAATGATTCCCATTACCTTTGAAGGTCATGTATAATTTTATTAAGAGCCCATAGAATTACAAAGAAACAACATGTTTTATTTATCATACACCATCAGATAAAATTGCATCAATAGCTTATATAGGCCTCCAATTAGAAAATTAATGTGATTAGAATAAGGGGTAGTTCTATTAGAAATGAAGGTAAACAACTATCAATCAAAATCTGACTACAACTGTAATAGAGATATTTAATTGTGAAGAACCAAAATGGAGATAATATGAAATCAATGCAAAGAAATAATAGAACAGAAAATCAAACACATAACACATTGTTTACATGGAGAAACCATTTCGGGAAAAAGCTCCACACAAGAAGAGGTACACCAATTTTTATTAACTTCAATAGAGTTTACAATATAACATTATCAATCTCCTCTTCTATCTTCAATCCAGCAGTGCTTGTTTTTCCAATCTCTGCTCTCTCATACATAGCCATAATATAATATCCTCATAGAGGGGTTTCCTTCTAGGGTAAGAAAAACCAACATAACCTCTACTGTTAAATCTATAACCTAATGGATAACAGTCTAGATTTACAATGGAAATTTATATATAAAATGTGGCTTCCAAGGGCATTACCCCCAGACCCCCACTAGGGGGATAAGCCCCTTAAACCTTGCAGGAGAGTACCCTCCTACACCCTCCAGATAACCATCACCCATTAGGTATTGGGATCAAGCATGCAACTGAAACAAGATCGCTACTTGGTGAATACTTCATCCCTTATGAATGATTTACAAACAATATTAGAAGTAATTAAGTACATAGGATTTACAAGGTTTATGGCACCTTAATCCTAACATTCTCCCACTTGACATCATACATTGTAAATACATCCATGTAGGAAAACATAAAACAACTAAGTACTAGGAACAAGGCCCATGGCCTTCCTGCACCACATAAACTTTTCTATGCTCATAGGTTTAGTAAGTAAATCTGCAATATTGTCCTAAGTGTCAAACTTCTTTAGCTCAATCTCACCATTAGTAATCATTTCATGAACAAAAGGGTATTAAACATCTGTATTCTTAGTTCGTGCATGATACATGGGGTTCTTGGCCAAACATATTGCACTCTGGCTATCACAACCAATCTGAATAATCCTACAATCAAAACCAATACCTGTACACAATCTTCGTAACCAAACTACCTCCTTAGAGACATGAGTAGAAACCATATAGTCTACTTCAATGGTGGATAAAGAAATGGTGGGCTACCTTTTACTCATCCAACTCACAACTCCTCCAAACAAAGTAAACACACACCCACTAGTGGACCTTCCACTATCCAATTCACCTACCTAATCTGCATCAACAAAACCCTATATGTCCAATGTCTTATCCACACTATTAGTACTAGAATAAACCAAACAATAATCAGAAGTACCATGAAAATATCTTAACACCCTATTTGCATAATTCTAATGCTCTATACCAAGGTTAGACATAAACCTGCTCAAAACTCCCACTACTTGAACAATATATGGTCTAGTGAAAACCATTGCATACATCAAACTTCCTATAGCACTAGCATATGGCACATCAGACATATCATCTAAATTATCTTCATTCTTAGGACACATATCTATATATCAAGTAATATATCTATCAAAACTAATATATCTATTAAGTACTCATCCCAAGAAGTTGTGTCTAGAAGATGATGAGTATGATCCTTCTATGTTAAATCATTGGAAGCCCCATTAGAAGCAATACTAAACTTTGAAGAAGTGGAAGATGAAGGAGATGGAATGTCGACACATGTCTCTAGAATTCTAGTTGGTGAAGGAATACCAAGTTTCAAATGATCATACTGTATCTCTTGAAAAGTATTCAAACTAGATTTCTAAGTGTGAACCTCAATTGAAGGAACATTAGGTACAAAATGTTAGCAGGTGTACAACTTAGACCGATCATTTTTCTCCCCAAATACAACAATATATCTGCTATGCAAATCTTAAATTAACACAAAATCTAGTGTGAAATGAACACTCTTTCCTATCCCACTATGAGTGATCTAATATATATAAATGAGATTGGTTGATAATGAAGGAACACAAAGGACATCATTGAATGATCCTTCACCCATGTCAATAGACCCTCAACCACCAACACACATATATGTGTTGTTACCCATCAAGATGTGTGTCGATGAACATGACTTAAATTAAGAGAAAAATGTTTTACAATAAAGCCATATGATGAAATATATAGAATCAAGGATCCATCTCCCTAACTTAGAACTACAACTACAACAAACTCATTTCCTTTCTATTTCTCTAGCTATGAATAAGATGAAGACAACAAACCTCTTGACATAGTTGAAGGCAATTTGATTTGATTCTTTAGTAGAAGATGCTTCCAGTCATCAATCTATTTTGAATAACATTGCTCTTCATCATGCCCATAATTCTTACAATATGGAGCTTCTCCTTCTTAGACTTCCCCTCTGGAAGATGTTTTTTATGTTTTTCTATGGAAGTGGATGTGGATTGTTGTTGTGTGTTATTCTTAGGATTATTATTTTTTTTCTCTTTGCCACTTGAATCCTTCTCATCTTTTTCAAGAAATGCTTGCGGTTTTGAATACCTCAAGATGCCCATTTGAATGAGCTTATCTTATTCCCTATTAAGTGACATAGAAAAATCCTCAAAGGTAGAGTTTTTAAACTTACTGCATAAAGCACTTTATGTAGCATAGAAAGTAAATACAAACATTGAATAGCTAGATCCTAGCTTTGAGAAAACACTTAATATCAACATTGAATTTAATTCTTTAATTTTATAATCCTTTAATTATGCTTTTAGTGACTAAAATTTGGTTATGAAGTCCATTATGTTGTCAAAATTGCATGGATTTTTAGTATAGTAAATTGTCACCTCTCACATTTCCACACATGTTTTAGCACCTTCTTGAATGTTGTGTTAATTTTAGGACTTGATTAAGGATCTTGGGTAAGTCCCTTGGCCACATACCCTTTTGGGAATTAATTGGCCAAGACCCTAGTGCCCAAGCATTAGCGTCTGGCCAGTTAGGCCCTAAAAAGATTTGAATTAAAGTATGTCGGATTTATTTTCCTTGGATGATGCATCTTGTCAGCCTTGGTTCACTTTGGGGCCTTGACAAGTAATTGGAATGCTTATATAAACTAGACTCTCTCACTTATTTACTCTTAATGACATTCTAGCTAATGACTCTCTGTGCGATTGTTGTCTAACAACTGTTCTATCTACAAGTTCTATTTGAGCATATTATTGTTGTGTGTACTAACCCTCATTACAGGTCTTGGTGGAAGCTCCTTCCTCCTTTATTCTTCCTTGTGGTGGTTTCATAGTGACATCATCCCATCAAGGACTTCATGCTCATGGTAACATATTTTCTTTAAGCTTGTTTACATCATTTCTTTATCTTGGATTCCTCCTCTATTCTATAAGAACACGTGTGCTTATCACACTAATCATTGTTGTTGTGGAGGTGGGAACACCATTCACAAGGTTTGACTTAGGCAAGCCCTTAAGCAACACCAGCATTTCCCTCTTTTATGTGCACAGGTCGAAGATGAAGTTCCAGATAGAAACGATCGATGGAAGGATGAAAGTACAGGTGACAGAAGTTTTTTAGTATTTAGATAGTTTGAAACCCTAGGACACTAATGCCTGGGTGCCCTACTCCCCTTAGATTGCCTCCTATTTCTAATAGTGGTCCCCAACAGTGGTTCCCGATAGTCCTTCTCAACTCAGTTCAGGTCATGCTTTATAGGTTTTCAGTCCTGATAGGTTTGTAACTTTTGTTTTAGTGTATTTCATTATAGAAAGCCTAGATCTAGCCTAATTGCCTCAATCTCTTTGATTACAACAAAGGGACAATGATCTCACCAACCCAGCAAAGCTCTTCCTAAGGGACAACAACCTTACTTAAAACTATTGGTGGCTTGTGTTCCAATGTTTGATTGAAAGGATTGACCTAGATAGTTGAATAGTGATTAGGTCTCTCTTTTATATCCTACATTTTGGTGAACCCGACGCATATTACATATTTTTCAACTTTCTGATTACTATATCAGATCTGATTAGTATTTAATTGATTAAACATTTCTATTTGCACATCTTTCATTTATATTTTATCATTGTTGTGGTTACCAAAAACCTCACCTTTTTGGTAAATCCCTCTAGTCTTTCACTTAGTGGTCATGATTGCAATCTTATTTCAGATCTTTTCTATATTGATTAGTTGTTGAATCTAATTACAAATTGATGTAGCATATCATATTTGTCATTTGTGTTTAATTTAGAAAGCAAGAGCATTCATACATATATCGTTTCTTTGAGATTTGAAAGAAAAAACATAAACAAAACTATTTAAATACAAACATGTCTTCTTTTCTTTCATCACTTTACAACTTTACTCGAAAGGTTTCTAAAATTTATGTTCCATTCCTTAAATATGGAACATTTCCTATAACATTGTATTCTTTTGATCCCTCTCCTAAGACTCCGCCTACTTATGAGGACTTCTTGGTGCAAGAGGATGAAATCATTAATACATTTCTTCTTTCCAATGCTCTCTGTTCAAGAGATGAAGCATTAGGTGATGAAGAGCCTTCCCTCACATTGCATCCCCCACCAATAGATGTTGAACATAGTTTTTCCACGCCTTCTCCTAAATCTTGTAATTATCAAAAAGACAATAAGGTAAATTCCATCATCATCAATAGACGTATCCTACCCACTAAGAAGATGTTGGATAAGAGCATTAGTGTTCAAAATATTCCTAAAATCATTATGCATAAGGTGCTTGATCCACCTCCTCTCTCTAAACTTGTGATTACCATTCGAGGTGTTCCAAACCCATCTTGACATCCTAGTTACATTTTCAACTTTGCAAAGCAACTTACTCAAAATAACCAACTTACTCAAAATGTGTTGCAACAACCACATTATCATGTGGTTACACACACATACAACACTAGTAATAACAAACAAAGTAAAAAAGCATCAAATGTGCCCACTTCTCTTCCACCTCATCAACATTTTCTACCTCCACCTCCTCGTCTTTCTCAACATACTACTAGAGAATATGATCTTGTCAAGCAGTTCCACACTACTCCGACTAAGATCTCACTCTGGGATTTAATGAAAACCTCACCTACCTACCACAGAATACTCCAGGAGGCTTTACAAAAGGTAGTTGTCCCACCTTCCATTAGACTAAATTATGTAGCGGCTCTGTTTGATTGTATGGATGTGGCGAGTCTAGATATCACCTTTCCACAACATGAATTACCTCCCATAGAAGTTCAAAACCAATATGATCCTCTCATGATATTTTTCGTCATTAATAGAACTGGAATAAAGTGTACTATGATTGATAATGGATCAGGCCTTAATGTTTGTGGCATAGACCTATTACATAAACTTGGTGTAGATACCTCTCTTAGTAAGCTTGATTCTCTTACTATTTGTTGCTTTGATAATGTTGGTAAACAATCACTAGGTGCAATCAGACTACCTGTTAAGGTTAGACCTGTGACCTTGCCTACACTTATTTATGTCATGTCTAATACTCTTTCATACAATCTTCTTCTTGGTAGACCACGGATTCATGCCATGGGGGCAGTCTCGTCTACTCTTCACCATACATTGATGTTTGTTTATAACAACAAGCTCTATACAGTTGAAGCTGACCCAAATCTAGAAAGTTGCTTCTAAGAAGAAGCAGGACATCAACCCCCTCTTTTGAATTTGGTTCCTTCTTCAAAAGCCAACCCACTATCTTCAGCTGCTAACAACAGTGATGATCAGGATAGTGTTTATCCTTTAAGCACATTTTTTGGTGATGATTGGGGTTCACTCGATTTTACACCCTCCTTTATTGGAGAATACAAAATCCCTCAATCTAAACCTGAGATCCTAAAGGTATCTCCGGTTTATGCTACACAACCTATTTCTTGTAAACAATTTGAATCTACCTCTTCTATTCATGACGATGTGCCTTCTTCTTCCAATGAATGTCTTTATGATGACTAGGGCTCTTTAGATTTTGACCCCCTTGGGTATGAAAAAATCTAAAGTTTACCCTCCTCACCATGATAAAAAAGAATGATCCTTCTACTTCTTCAACATATGATCACAATCCTCATATGTAATGTGGCTTCTCCACTTCTTTCTAATTTGGAGACACATTATAGGTGTGGATTCAAAATTCTTTTTAAACATGGATACAATGGAAATTGTTTAGGGCTCATGGAACAAGGAGTTAAAGATCTTGTGAAACCAACACCACACTTGACTAAAGTAGGTTTAGGTTTCTGACCTTCTCCTACATTCCCACCGCCATCTTCTAAAGTTTCTATGGCTCCTTTTTAGAAATCAAACTCCTCTCCGAAATGGAAAGGGTTGCTTCCTAATCCACCTACATCTTCACTTCTATCTCAACGGGAGTGTATTTTCTTGAGTCTACTCAAAGACCACTTGATAACTCTTCCTCCACTGACATGCAAAATATTTCTACAAGACAGTCAATCAAAATGTCCTTTTTTTGTATATCATCGAACACTTGGCCACTCCACTAGTGAATGTTGAGCCTTGCACGACAAAATTCAACAACTCCATACCAAGTATGGCTCTAGCACCTTGCACCGTGCTTGATGTAGTCCCTCTAACATCTTGTCCTCCATCCATTATATAATGAGCAAGTTTGGGGGAGGACGGTTTTCTATAAGCGAACTCACAAGTACGGTCCCTCCTCCTTTATGCTTGTATGTACCATTATCCTTGTATTGTGATGCTTCAGATATATATTTTTGATTCTTAGTTCTCTCTGGATCACCCTTGACACTCTTGTTGATGCAAGGATACAAAGGAACTGATTCCGTTGTGACACTCCTCTTTATGTATCTTCATTCTTCTATTTGTCGTAATTTGCAATTTCATTGAATGATTTAGTATTGTTCTATGTTGACCCAATTTATATATTTTTCTTTCATGTGATATTTCTTCCTTCATCTTCATAGTTATAAAATTTCATTATATTGTTTGATTTATGTGGCACCTTGTTGCAATGCTCAGTAATATACCATGACTACACAGGCCATTGTGTGTCATGCCTGTAGCATTGCCTTGGTTTTCCTATGTTGGGGGAAACCCCTTGTCACGATGTATCTTTGGAGAACACATATGATTGGGGCGTGTACTTCTAGAAATCTCTCATTCTTTTTTTACACTTCTTACTTATTCTACCTTAAAGGTAATTGCTCCCTGATGGAGTTAGAAATCACTTTAAGATGGGAGCATACATTATGCTATACATTTTATTTTGTTCATTCACCATGTGGTTGGTCTTAACATTACAATACTTGTTGATTATCTTTGTAGCACCTTATCAGAGTTACCCAACAAATAACACATTTTGTCTAGCCTGTAATCTCTGATATATTTGATGTTGAGCTCACCTAGTGATTTAGCAGTCCTCATTAGTCTGTAATGTCTTCACTTGACATGGAACTCACCTAGTAATTCAGCATTCATTACTAGCTTGTGAAATTTCCATTTGTTGCTTTCCCATGAGCCACCTAGCATAATGCAACTTGCTAGAATGTGTGCTTCATGTGACCTTTCATTGTTACACTCATGGTCACCTAGTAATTTGGGGGTCCTTACTAGCCTGTGATCCATGAGAGCATTGTTCATGACCCCTAGTGATAGAGCAAGCTAGTGTCCGTGTCATGTTATATTTTTTCGTTCGCATTAGTTGCTCCCTTGTCTATCTGTATGTCTTCTTTCCTCTATCTCCTTTTTAGAATTCCACCATTTTAGTTACATCTTGTGGATGATGCATGGTAATTTAGATAACCTTTTAGACTGAGGTCTCTTTTACCTTGTTGACTCAAGATTTTTCTTCATGTGCTTATGTATTTGTTACTAACTTAATTATTGTATGATTTTGTCTTCCATGTAATTCTTCATGTATGCTTCATGTGTGCTTTACATGTATTCTGCGTGTGTTTTGTGTGTATTCCATGTGTGTTTCATGTGTATTTTCTATTTCTAGCTCGTGTATTATGTCTGTACTTCATGTATTATGTGTTTGCTTCATGTATTACGTGTTTGCTTCATGTATTCTCTATGTATGCTTTTTCTTATCTCATGTTCTCAAGTGTATGTACATGTGTATATGTGTATGATTTATGCCATGTGTTTTGTGACTCATGGGATCCTAATCTTGGGGGCTAGCGTATCTCTCAAACTTAGGGGCATTCTATGAAGAATTTTTGGTTTCTCTATAATTTAGCACGAGCAGGAGTGTAAGTTCCTACTCTTGCTAAAGTGGGGGCTATATGTAGTATAGTAAATTGTGACCTTTCACAATTCCACATGAGTTTTAGCACCTTCTTTAATGTTGTGCTAATTTTAGGACTTGATTAAGGATCTTGGGTAAGTCCCTTAGCCACATACCCTTTCGGGAGTTAATTGGCCAGGACCCTAGCACCTAAGCGTTAGTGTCCTTCTAGTTAGGCCCTAAAATGATTTGAATTAAAGTATTTTGGCCTTATTTTCCTTGGGTGATGCACCTTGTCAGCCTCGGTTCACTTTGGGTCCCCGACAAGTAATTGGAATGCTTATATAAATGAGTCTCTCTCACTCATTTACTCCTAATGATATTCTAGATAATGACTCTCTATGTGATTGCTCTCTAACAAGTGTTCTATCTACAAGCTCTCTATTTGTGCAAATTACTATTGTGTGTACTAACCCTCATTGTAGGTCTTGGTGGAAGCTCCTTCCTCCTTTATTCATTCCTTGCGGTGGTTTGATAGCAACATCATCCCATCAAGGATTTCATGGTCATGGTAACATCTTTCCTTTATGCTTGATTACAACATTCCTTTATCTTGAATTTTGCCTCTGTTCTATAAGAACATGCACTCTTATCACACTAATCATTGCTATTGTGGAGGTGGGAACACCATTCACGGGGATTTACTTAGGCAAGCCCCTAAACAACACCAAGATTTTCCCTCTTTAATGTGCGCAGGTCGAAGATGAAGTTTCAGACAAAAATGATCAATGGAAGGATGAAAGTACAGGTGATGAAAGTGTTTCAGACTTTAGACAGCCTAAAACCCTAGGACACTAGTACCTGGGCACCCTATTCTCCTCAAATCTCCCTTGTTTCTAGTAGTGGTCCCTGATAGTCCTACTCAACTTAGTTCAGATCTTGCTTTCTGGGTTTTTAGTCTGGATAGGTTTGTAACTTCTTTTTTATTGTATTTCATTATAGAAATCCTAGATCTATCCTAATTGCCTCAATCACTTTGATTACAAAAAAGGGACAGAGATCTCACCAACCCAGCAAGGCTCTTCCTAAGGGACAACAACCTTACTTGAAACTGTTGGTGGCTTGTGTTCCAATGTTTGACTGAAAGGATTGACCCAGCTAGTTGAATAGTGATTAGGTCTCTCTTTTCTATCCTACAGGATTGAGACTTATTTCATTTTCCAACAAATCTTAGATTTCATCTATTTGCCCATACAAGTTTGACATTTCAATCCACATAGCCAGAGGTGTAGCAATTTTCTTGATGTGAAACAACAACTTGGGAAAGACATACAAGCACAAATAACTAATGACTTCTTCACAACTATTCAACCACTTAGTCTTTGCATGCTCACATTTTGGTTCACGATCAAGCCCATGAACTATCTTATACAACCTAATAACTCTAAGAAATTTGGTCATTCTATATTTCCATGTAAAATAGTTATAGACTGTTAGAAGTGGAACTGAAGCATTATCCCTGATAAATCAAAAAAGATAGATTACAAATCAAGAGAAATGCAAGAAAAACCACAAAAAAACCCTCAAATTCACCTAATCAATGATCCCCCTAGCATAATATGTTCTAGGCACTTTATACCTAGTGTAAGTATAATTGCCACTAACAAATATCACCAAGTGGACTTGATCTCAATGCTTTTATAGATATCAAAAAGAAGCTCAAAACTAAAAATAATGATTAGAAATAAAATTGGAATGAACTAATAATATCACTACACAAAGATTAAAAAATTGTTCAATTTCAAAAAATTTACACCCTAAAATGAGTCCATATGAGCGTAAATGAGGCCCTAGAAAGTCCCAGAATAGGAATTATACAACAAAACCTATGAGAATATACAAATTATATAAAAACCAAGCATTAAAATTAAAAATACCTACTTCGCCATGAAGTATGTGGAAAATAGCCCAAATTAAAAAAGACCTTTGTTGGGAAAATGTGTCTCAACCTTGCAATTATCAACAAAGTATACATCAAAATTCCATCCCCTAAGTTACAAAAGCAATAAAAAATGAGCATTTTCCATGTTCCTAGATTGGGGCACCCAAAAAGGAGTTAGGCACCCAGGAAGGACTTGGGCACTCAGTAGTGTCTGGAGCACCACAGGAGGTCAATGGCGCCCTGGGAGGACACCAACTATCTACTAGGCCCATTTTTGGCATGAAAATTGATAAAAATATTATTAAAACAATAACATAAATGAAAAGTAAAAGTTGGATAGGAGCCTACCTCATCTTCGTCTAGCCCCTATGCTACTCGGCTCCGTAGTGCATGGAGCCTCAGTGGTTGATATTGCCTTGAGCTTGGCATGGTCGCTCTCCTCCTTGCTCCAACTCCTTCAAAAGTGAAAATGAAAAATAAATGGCAAAAAGTTAGAACTCCATTTACTATTTATAATAAAAAGGTAACAACTCCTAATTACTATCTAGGTACGAAATGCAAATTTTCTCAACCGCTCTTCATCCAAACATCCATAACTTGGGCTATTGAACTCGGATTTGAGTGTCATCTATTGCATTGAAATCTTGGTTCCACTATTTCTACAATCATATGTTTTGCATCTCAGTGTTATTCAGTGAAATGACCCCACCAAAGCATATTCGTCATACACTACTATAGAAAGTTGAAGTGGAAAGATCGCCACCCTATTTCTACATCATAAAGAAGCAAGCAGAAACAGGGGGCATATATCTACCCACTAATTTCACTCTAATAATGTCTTATCACCTTTCCCCTTTAGATTTTGGGAGTAACATATACATTTGTTGATTACAGGATGATTTTACCTCGCTAACATATTCTTGTTGTAGGTTGCGTAATCTATGGTTTTACAAGATCACAGATTGAGGACTTCACCCTCTTGCTCAACGATGATCTGCATCCTCTACAGTATTGATAGCACAGTCACACAAACATGGAAAACTACCCTAACAATCTTCTTATGAGAATCAAGTCTATGCACAGCTAAAAGGCTTTCACATAACTTCTACTATTAAAATGACAGGAATGAGGACAACATAAGATTAAACAAGTCATTCATATGCGATTCAGAATTACCATAATATCAATGGGCAACAGGAGATAGGTAAATACTCAGACATAAACATTCACATCATACAACTAATTCAGCTTCTATTACAATATATCAAAATTCTGTAAAATACAGATATATGTTTAACAACACTTAATTCAAATGGCCCTCATTGGCCTACCGAGGAACTTCATCCTACTCTCATTTCTACAGAGTCACTCCTACCCTTCTCCTATTCTTTATGCCCATAACAAATCAGCCTCTTGCATATGTTGTCACCAAGCTTTGTCCTTAAATCTGTCACCTTTCATTTTATAGGTTCTCGCCATCTTCCTTACAACGATACTGCCTGCTTCTTATTCTCAGATGATCGGCCATTCTTCTTGTTTCAGCCTCTCTTTTTACACTCAGCTTCCCTATCAACTGCCTCTCTATTCAAACATATTTGGCCTTCCACTTCTTTCCTCTATGCTACTTCTTACCAGATCGGCCTTCTCCATTTCGTTCCAACAGCCCCGCCTGATTATCTTATGATATTCTTTATTAGCCTGTCTATTACATATGGCCAGTTTCATCATTAGCCTGTCAGCTTCTCTTTCTTCCACTCTCCTCTCCTCTCTATTTCCTATTGGCCTCCTATCAATATGTGAGGCCTTCTATTGTATCGGCCTCTTTTTCCTTAGATGCACACGGCTAGCTTCAATAGTCTTCTGCCACTTAGTCTATTCTTTCTCCAATGGCCGCTTCTTACTACGGCCCATCGACCTTCTTATTATCAGTCTCTTTTCCTAGCCGTTCTCTCCCACTCGGCCTTTTCATTTGATGGATATGCTTCTGCACTATGCACGATTAGGAATTAATTGCGTACATTCCATGAAATGCTACTCGCATACATCTATATTCGACCTCTTGCCTTATTCAGAATCTTTCTTTTAAGTCACCACTAACTCCCACTCTTCAACCATTACTCATCATTTAAAGATAGAATCTTCTATTATTATGGTTGAATCGAATCTGGTACCTCCCCAGAATTGAAGCTTCTCAAAATAGCAATGTAACTTATTTTAGCAATAATCACCTTCTCCACTTATTCACTTTCTAGAATTTAATAAACAATTATTATTGTTCCTATCACCTTGGTGACAAGAGCTTCTTTCCTCAGGCTTCTATTACTGACTTGACACATAAAACCCAATTTTTAAAGGCTAACACAAATTTCAAAAATTGACTGGATGCCCCTACATCAAAATCCTCAGGGGACAAAAATCATGTGCTCCGACACGTGTTACTCTGCAAAATTCATCAAACCTTTTCTTTCACCTTTTCCATAATCTTTCTGGCTCATAGGTTTCAATCTTCCAACATTTCCGTGCAACATTGTGAGCTACTCTCACATGATGGGCTGCATCACTTATAATCCATCTCCAATCTTGAATTCTCCTTTCATTAAACAAATCATAATCAAATGGGAAAACTATAACAACATCCAATGCATTATCAATACTTACCATTACTATATCATCCAAAATATGTTCATCTGTCATATCTTCCAGCCATTCTTCCCTCATGGTCATCTGCTACAACACCACATCATTTATAGCTTCATCCTCTACTATCTTACTCTTTGAATCTGCAACATCTTTATTCTTTATTTCTTCAAGCATTTATGCACCCTTGTCTTCAATCTTCTCTACTATCCTATTCATGTTCACACCTTCAATCTTCCCATGCCATTCTTGCTCAATCGCTACCAACTGCTTCCATAAATCTTCTTCAACATTTTCTATTACTACTCCATCTTTCGATCTTATATCCTCCTTGATTTCATTCTTCTTTGGTTTGCTTTCTTGATCTGGAACTATGGCTGCTCCATCATCTTCTTCTTCCTCTATAGCTGCTTGCCAGGTCAAATCTGCATCTTCAACACATACCTCTGTTGTCTTCCTTTTCCATACAACTCTTCTATTCTACTTTTCCTCTCTTCTATCATACCCGCATCTTTCAATTTGCCTTTGTCTCCATTCTTGCCTTCTCAATTATCTATTTCTCCTTATCTCTTTTCCATCTAATAATCTCCTCATATTTTCCTCATCATTATGAATTTCATTCCAAGCTTTATCAACATAAAAATCAGATTTATTTTCTCTTACCTTGCCTATGTTGGGATGAAATATTGTCCTCCTTCTATACTATTTCCATATGTTTTAAAGACCTTTTCTATATGGTTCTGCAAAGACTTCACATACATTATCTCTATTTTATGATGTTGCATAGGTATACTTTCCAAAGACTTAAACCGTATGCTGATAAATGAACTCAGGTGGTTATATTATCAAATGGATGATTTGAATTATTAATATGTATGAAATATAGATAGGATTTCATAAGTTTATTATGAGAGGTTGTTTTGTATATATGTTGGAATGACTAACCCTGTGCAGCGAAATAAAGAAACCAAGGAGGAGTAATTACAACAGGATGTAGAATAGAGGAATCAACGAGAATACAGTCCAAGTGCCAGACATAGCGATCGGTGGAGACAAACGTGATCATCATGGGAGAATAAATGTAGAGGAGAAAGAAGACTCATTCTAGGAATCTCACCGAAGTTCATGAATCTTATTTATGAGTTGTTATGATTAGAATTTTTGTTTGGTTAGGACTTTGTTTCCTTTGTTCTAGTTAATAAGTTGATCTCAAAAACAATATCCTGATGTCCAGGAATGGATTGATGATCACAGTTAGTTAGAAGGTTGCACAAGACTCTCCCAACTTTATAAGTTAAGGGATGAGTTCGTTGTGGTTAGTTGTTATGTTTTTACTTTCAAAATAGTCATTACTTTGTTACAGTTTTCAGTTATTCCAGACATGTTATAATTCTGAACAAAATCTGAAAAAGATTCTATCTTAGATATGATTTGAATTCAACTGTATGTTATGGGATCTGTAAAGATCTGAAGTAGATTTAATCTCTAGGAAAAGTGAGATAGTTCCCTGAGCTAGCCACTCAAGGTACTAACTCTCACTTTGCATGTTTTCTTATTTATTTCTGCATTCTTAGTTAATCTATTTCATTCCATTTTCTGTGTTATATTGTGAGCAAGTAAGAACTATTGATTGATATTTCCAGTAACTGTGATTCATGAGTAAAGTGCACGTGTTTAATCCTCTGGAGGTTAGTTTTAGCCTTTTCATTATTTCTAAGTTGTTAGATTAAAACTATGATTTTCTGTTAAATACAATTATCTTCAGCTTCTGCTGAAGGTACCCGTAGCAACTGGAAGTTTAGATTGTTTTTGTTGTTTCCCTTTTCGTTCACTATTTTACATTTTAGTAAGTAGGACTAGATAAGATAAGAAATGTATAAGATTAACTTAGTTTAGAAATGAGTCTTGAAGGCATAGATAGTGCAGGCATCATCACAAGCTTATGCTCCTCAGTCGATAATTCAATGTAGGAATGCAATGATAGTGGACTGTTTAGTTAGGTTAAACCCTAAATTTTATTTAAGTCTACAACACATTAGTTTTTCCTCTACATTTTTGGCACTGTTTCCAGGGATGGTGTTATCTTCATAATCTCATTTGTTAGGTTTTACATGCTTTTATAGTTAAATCTTTATTTCAGTATTAGATTGTATAATTTCATCTTTCAAGAAACACCAGGCATTCTACTAATATTGTGCAGGGCTGCTGAAACATAAAGCTCAATTTACTGTATGCGGAGGCAAAGAGATATTCGAGGTAGATTCCTCCCATCAACTTCTCAGAACAACAAGGGTACAACTGATTTTGACAACTACACAATAGGAAGTGCTAAAGGAGAGTTTCCTTTTACATCTTCATCAACATCCCCTACATCTCCATCAGCTTCCTCTACTACCACAGAGGGAACTTTCAAAACAATG
Source organism: Cunninghamia lanceolata (assembly GCA_027924645.1). NCBI lineage: Eukaryota > Viridiplantae > Streptophyta > Pinopsida > Cupressales > Cupressaceae > Cunninghamia > Cunninghamia lanceolata. The sequence continues at coordinate 4,739,518 of BSBN01001583.1, forward strand.
GCAGAAGCAGTAGAGGATCCTCTAGGAAAAGCTACATGTGAATTCCCTATACTAGATCTAGCACCGGCAGCTACCCTGAAAAATATACCACCATCTACATTGCCTGTTTTCTATGGTTTGGTGACTGAAGATCCTGACACTTTCTTGTTCGAGTTTGATGTTCTGTGTAGGAGTTATGATTATACCATTGATCCTTATAGACTCAAGTTGTTCTTTGCTACCCTAAAAGATGTTGCTTTAAGGTGGTTTATGGGACTAGGGAAAGATGCCATTCCAGATTGGGATACCATGAAGACAAAATTCTTGGAAAAATGCAAAGACTACTGCAGAGGACATGATAGGAGGAAAGATGACATCTTTAGGATGTCACAGAAGGAGGAGGAGCCATTAGAGGACTATGTGGAGAGATTCCAATTTGCCTTGAAGAAAAACCCTCAAAATATGTTGTCCGAAGAATCATTGTAGCTGGTCTTTTTAAGAGGAGTCAATGATGATTGCATGGATGCCCTAAATCTCATTGGAACAGGGGATATCTCCCAACTACCCTTTGAAGATATTTGTACAGCTTGCAAGAACTACTCTAGGACTTTTTCCAGAAAGCCCAGATGAGAAAGAGTAGCCATTGCAGGCAAGGCAGTTAATGGAGTTTCTCGAGTGGAAATTAGTAACCTGCTGACCAATATGAAAGAAGATATCATTAGCCACATGGCTACACAGTTGGACACTCTTCACATCAAGAAGAAACAAGAAGAGGCATATACAATGCTCACTGAATACTACCCCAGCTGCAGACAAAGGAAAGCCAATTTCAAATGTAAAAAGGTGGCCAGTATCCAGCAAGAAAGGATTGAGAGACCAGAGTTACAACAATTCAAAGGAGAGGATGGGAAATTATTCTTCATTGCTCAAAGAAGGTCATGGCAACAAAGACAAGGTATGCCTCCTGATCCACTTAATTTTAATCCTCCCTTTCTTGCTGCAAATTAGAACTTCTCTACCTGGAATACTCAGCAATGGTCTGGTAACCCAAATGCATGGCAAAACCCACAATGGCAAAATCCCCAATGGCCTTCTCCACCAGCTGGTTGGAACCAACAACAACCTAACCCATGGCCATAGCAGAATTTCCAAGGACCTACCTATAACCCCCAGTGGCCTAATCAGCAACAACAATGGCAGCCTCAGTGCAACAAGGGTGAACAATGGAAGCAAAGTGTACAATTTCAACAACCTTTAATTCCTTCTCAGCCGCAGCAGCCAACCATCATGCCACCACCTCAAAATCCATCTCCTAGACCTACCCAAATCCATGCCCAACCTGCACCTAACCCTAACAACAAGCTTGTTTAGTAGGCTTATACTAATGAGGTGATGCAATATCCCACCTATGGAGTCAAAGTGAGTAATGTTCATCTTAGATCAGGAAAACAACTGGAAGGACCTTCATCTCCCCAAATCACTAAGCTTGAAGATGAAGAGCCCACCGGAGAGACCCCAGATAAACAACCCTTGGAACCTGACTCAAACCAAGATGCCCAACCTACTTTGCAACAGAAGTCTCCTCCTTTCCCTAAATGTTTGACCATGCAAAAGCAACCATCTCAAGCTGATACTGCCCTTCTTAGCTAGCTAAAGGATATTAGCATCAAAATTCCCCTAATCCAAGCTATCAAGGATATCCGCATCTATACCAAGACTATTAGGGATCTTTGCATAAAGAAACTAGGAAGGAAGAGAATAGACCCCCAGATGGTGCATGTGTTAGGTAATCTTGCAGACATCATGTTGGGTAATATAAGTGTCCCAAAATATACAGACCTAGGAAGTCTAGTGGTGGATGTCAAGATCAACGAGACTCTGATTAAGAACACTCTGATAGATATAGGTGTTGTTATTAATGTCATGACCAAGGAAATAATGCAAATACTCCAACTGCACAATCTTAGGCCTACCTAGATAGTTCTTCAATTAACTGATAGGTCTACAGTCAAACCTGAAGGAGTCATAGAGGATTTGGTCATTACATTAGATTCTTGGGAGTATCCAGTTGATTTCATAGATTTGTAGCCCAAAGTTAATCTTGCTAGTTATCCTCTTATACTAGGCAGACCATGGCTTGCCACTACTAATGCATTTATAGGTTGTAGGTCTGGTAACATGATCATCTCTAATGGGACAGTGACCAAGAAATTGGTGTTGTATCCTCCATCCCAACCATACCATGAACTTGAATAGACCATTTGGCCTTTCCAAGAAGAAGAAGACACTTACTCCTTGCAAACACTAATGACTATTGAGCGCAGCCCCTTGTTAGATGTTCCAGATGAAGATGAACTAATTGTTCATGTCCTCCATAATGACTGTGGAAGGCATCCGCAGTAGCAAGATTGTCTATCTTGCTTACAAGACCCTTTGAGCATCACACTGCCAAGTAGTTCATCAGAAGAGGTGTCTCAAATATTTCATGCCTTATTACCTCATCAATGCTTACCTATGTTACCCAGCCTTTATTTGTCTTCTATGCAAGAATTGTCCAATCAACTAGAAGTCAGGCTAGGAAAGATGTTGAATATTAATAATACCTTGACTGATGAACAACAACACTCCTTGCATAGAATTTTAGAGTCACACTCAACAGCATTTGCATGGGATTATAATGATATGAAAGGCATTGATCCTGCCTTATGCATGCATAAGATATACATAGATGATGGATATAGACCTATCAGGCAGTAGCAAAGGTGCATGAATCTAGCCCTTAGGGAAATTGTCAAAACTGAGCTACAAAAACTTCTGGATGCAGGCTTCATATACCCAATTTCAGATAGTGAATGGGTGTCACCATTGGTTATAGTTCCAAAGAAAGGAGGAAAGTGGAGGGTTTGTGTCGACTACAGAGAATTGAATACTTCTACCAGGAAAGACCACTTTCCATTGCCCTTCATTGACCAGGTCCTTGACTCACTAGCAGGCAAGAAATATTTTTCTTTCCTTGATGATTTTAGTGGCTATAATCAGATTAAAATTGCTCCAGAAGATCAAGACAACACAACATTTACTTTCCCTTGGGAGACATATGCATACTTTGTCTTACCCTTTGTCTTGTGCAACGCTCCAACTACTTTTCAAAGAGTAGTTTTAAGCATTTTCTCTGATTTTGCACATGATAGTATGGAGATTTATATGGATGAATTCACCACATATGGTGACACATATGGTGAAGCCCTACACAACTTGGAGAAGGTATTGAAAAGAAGTATAGATCACAATCTCTTTTTGAGTAATGAAAAGTGTTTCCTTATGATGACACAAGGAATAGTTTTGGGGCACTTTATTTCAAGTGCTAGCATACAAGTGGATCCAAAGAAAATTGAAGTTATTTCCACCCTACCTATTCCACAGAAGAAAAACGATGTCAGGAGTTTCCTAGGACATGCAAGTTACTACAGAAGGTTCATTCAAGATTTTAGCAAGATTGTTGCACCTCTATTTACTCTGTTAACAAAAGACAGTGAATTTGAGTGGACACCATATTGTCAGACTTCTTTTGAAAAGCTAAAAACCTCCTTGACACAAGCTCCTATACTTAGAGGATCAAATTGGACCTTACCTTTTCACATCCATACTGATGCATTAGATTTTGCAATTGGTGCATTTTTAGGACAACAAGAAGGATCCAAGGAATATGCCATTTATTATGTCAGTAAGAATTTGCAAGGAGCTAAATTGAATTATATAGTGACAGAGAAAGAAATGCTAGTAGTTGTGTATGCCATAAATAAGTTCAGACACTATATAACTGGTTACAAGGTCTTCATCCATACAGATCATGCAGCCATCAAATACTTGATGAATAAACCTATAGTAGGTGGTAGACTTGTAAGGTGGTTATTGTTGTTGCAAGAGTTTAACATTACAATTGTTGACAAACTAGGCAAAGCCAATGTTGTTGTTGATTTTCTGTCTAGACTACCTACACAGTCTTCAAATGGAGTGGTTGATGATTCCTTTCTTGATGATCATTTATTTTCTCTCACTACATACACTCCATGGTATGCAGTTATTGCCAATTATTTGGTTACAGGGCAAATTCCAGGATATTTCTCCCCAAGGGAGAAGAGGCAGCTAGTGCATAAGCGTTTTTCTTACTCCTAGATTTCTAGATTCCTATTCTACACTGGACTAGATAATATTATGAGGAGATGTATTAGGGAGGATGAAGTATTTGATATAATGAAAGCCTCTCATGATGAGCCTTGTGGAGGACATTTCGTAGCAAAGCGAACAGCCTTTAAAATCCTCACCATAGGTTATTATTGGCCAACGCTTCACAAAGATGCTGTCAAGTACACTAGGAGCTGTGATAGATGCTAGAGAATGGGGAGACCTACTAGAAGTGATGAGATGCCTTTGCAGCCACAACTCTCACTAGCTCCTTTTGACAAGTGGGGTTTGGATTTTGTGGGGCCTATATCTCCTTCATCAAATAACAAAGAATATATCCTGGTATGTACATATTACTTAACTAAATGGGTAGAAGTGAAAGCATTAAAATTTACCAGAGATGGCAATGTGGCCAAATTCTTGTATGAAGACATCTTCACCAGGTATAGTGTTCTAAGAGAAATAGTAACTGACCAAGGACCACAGTTTACATCTGATTTAATAAAAAAATTGATTGCAGAATACTAGATAAGGCATAAGAAATCCACACCCTACCATCCACAGGAAAATGGTCAAGTAGAAGTTACTAATAGAGAAATTGAAAATATCCTGACCAAGACAGTGCAGCTTCACTGAAGAGATTGGGTTTCTAGGCTCCTTAAAGCTATTTGGGCATATAGAATAACTTGGAAGACAACTACAGGGTTTACACCTTATGAGCTAGTCTATGGCAAGACTGCAGTTCTTCCTATTGAATCTGAGCATAAAACCCTGAAGACAACAATGGACCTCAGAATGGATCTAACCACTACACAACAGGAAAGGCTACAACATTTGAATGCCTTGGATGAAATGAGACTGGAATCTATTCATCATACAGAGGTCATACAGAAGCAAAGGGCAAAATAGCATGATAAATATATAAAAACAAAGGAATTCACTGCAGGAGACTGGGCACTACTTTATGATTCAAGGTATGACTTCAAGGGCAAGCTTCAATCACGTTGGTTAGGTCCATATGAATTCCAACAAGTTTTTCCTAATGGTGCAGTTCAACTACAAACTATTGATGACGTTTGGTTTTCACTATTGGTCAATGGGCATAGGCTCAAATTGTACAAGAAGCCACTCCAGAGAGATGACTTTCTGGTATCTCTGTCTATTTAATATGCTCCTCTTGATAATGTTGATTTAGATCCTATGACACCAGATGATGCTGATTTAGATGCTGTGACACCAGATGATGTTGATTTAGATGTTGTGACACCAGAGAATGCACATTCTGAACAACAATGTCCAGTGATGTGGAGGTTGAGTTGTAATACTCAACCCATATTGCTGACAATTAAATTTCTTTGTTTTTCCCACATGCACACACTGCACAATTTCCATGGTTACAACTTGATATCTACATCGGGACCTATTTTTCACTTCTTCAGTCAGGACCTGACTCAACTGGGACCTGTTCTATTATGTTTACATTTACACAGTCGGGACCTGTGCTACAAGCACCTGTAGCAACACCAGTCTACTATTCTATTCCATTGCTTGGTGAACACTACCTCAATTCTCCCACCCATCCCGTCAACCCATATTCCTTTCAAAAGAATCCATTCATAATCTTCCAAGTGTCACTTCACATTATGAGTGGTACTTCCATCCGCCATCTTGCACTCCTCCATTATCACTATATAACCGTACATCCAACTTCACATTTTCCGTATGCATATTCTATCACCTCACCAGTGTTAATCACCACTTCTGAGGTATGTTAATTATTTCATTTCACTATATATATACAATCAACACCTTTCTATTAATACGCTTAGCTTTCTTTATTTATTTTCATGTTTATTCATAATTTATTTCATGCATGCGATGTATATTTCGACCATTTCTTTTTATCACTACTTCTCCATCCATCACACCTGCCATATGAAGTGCAGTCACTTCATCATTAATTTAGGGGGAGGGGTTTCTTTTCAAATGATTGTCATTTAATCATTGTTTCCTTCACATTTTTGCCTTTCAAAACCTTGTTTAAAACCCTGCCTTTGAGAAAACTAGACAAACACTCTGCACTATGAACTCACCTCTGTCAAAACAATGAATTAATATCCTAAGAAGTTATGGAGTTATAGTGGAAAAGTAGGAAAGAGGCAAATTGAAAGACTAGTTTTTTAGGGTGGTGAGCTGAAGTAGTAGAAATTGGTTAGTTGACATTGTGTAAAGAATTGACATTACAGAGTTTTTATTCACAGTCTTAATGGGAGGAGACTTAATCATAAGAGAACCCTCAGCACATAAGGAAATATTGGAGGATGTGCTTGTTCTTCCACTTTTTACTAGAGTGGGTTGGCTTGATTACTTCCTCAAATTGATAGAATATGACGACGACATGGTACAAGAATTTGCACTTACTCTACAATATGATGAAGTAATGGTCAGAGGGTTGACAGTAGATGCTTTTGAGCTTGCAATTGCTCAAGTTTTAGGATTGCCTAGATCAGGGTCTGAGTATCCAGTCAAGGCTGATGTAGCTACGACCAGAGAAGAGTTTTGTGAAAGAGGTGAACACCTAGATTCTACCACACAAGGTACAAAATGATTATCTCTTCCATTTTTTTGGGGGAAATGTGCTTTCTATATTATCAAATATATCACATGTGATGGTAGATATAATATGTTGTATACTGCGCATCTTAAACTACTCAATCATTTGAGACATGAGAAACTTGTCAATGTTCCCAATTATTTGTATTGCATGCTGAGAAGAATGTCTTCAGAGTATCAGAGGCAACAAGCAGACTCAACTCTTTCTCACTATTGTTTAATATCTTTGTTATTAAAAAGGAGTTTAAGGATTCAATATCCACAGATTGAGTGGGAAGCCTTTAAAAAATGTGTAGACATCTCAACACTCTTGGAAGCACCAGAGCCAGAGGAAGATATTCCACATGAAATTGAACCCCCTATTGATACTGAGCAGGAAGAAACACAACCTGAGAAGATTCCCGAGTTTAGACCTGTATCAGTTGAAGAGCCCTCAACCTCTGTTCCTAAAACAAAAATAACCACCTCCTCAACATCTAGGAAGAAAAAAAAGAGTCAGAGGGAGAACAACAAGAAGAGGAAAAAGGTAGAAAAACATGAGATAGTTACTCCTAGGTGATCAGGGAGGTTGAGGAAGAAAAGTATTAAGAAAATTGTTGAGCACCCTAGAGAAGAAGACAAAAACAAAGGCCAGCAGGATACTGATCTAGTTCCTTTGAATCTAGATTCAGATGCAGGAGAAAACCCTCTTGAGGATGCTTCTACTGATGCTTATGCAACCGTTAATGTGTCTACTAGAAAAAAGAAGGCACATTTCTTCTAATTCTGAACCAGAAGATCTGTTTATTTCTAGAAAAATGGGAAAACCTATGTCAGATGACTCTGCTAAGGAAATCTTTGATGCCCCTAAAAAGGAGAATGATGAAAATATTGAAGGTGAAAAGGAATTGATAGAAGACAAAGATATTAGGAAGGAGTTGTGGGAAGCCCTAGACAGAATAAGGAAACTTAAGGAACAAGTAAGGGGTTATGAAGAAAGAGATAGAGAAAAGGAAAAGAGGATTCAGGAGTTGGAGGAGAAGATCCACACTTATGGCCATGGCTCTAATTTGGATTTGTTAACACAGCTAGCTAAAAATAAAGCAAAGATTAAGGAAGAGGTAGTACTTACTCTCCAACCTCCTGTGGTAAAAACCCCAACATACCATACTACATTGTCCTTGGGTTTTGAACTGATGAAACTGACTGATGAAAATAGGCAAGAGAAAGAAAATTGGGAAAAAGAAAAGCATAAACTCAATGAATCTGTTCTAGAAAAGGATTTGAAGATTAAATTGTTAGAGCAAAAGCTGACAGAGGTTATTGAAAGGGCTAAGCATATTATGGGATGCAGACCTCCATCAAGAGTGTATGCACTATTTTTGAAGGAAAAATTTCTCAGCTTTCAGTTTACATAGTTTATCAATGATCAACCCGACTTGCATTCAAGGTTTATCTTTTGTAATTACTTCAAAGAGGTTAGCCTAGAAGAACAAGACCAGTTGTGTTAGTATTACCTACACAACTATATAATGGATGAAGATACACAATGGAAACCCTATATTTATGTTGGAGACCTCTAGGTCAGGGCATTGATGTCATATTTTAAAAATGAACAACTCACAGGGTTATTGATGGACCAATATGAAGAATAGGAAAAGAAAGTGCCACTACAACTAAGGAAAGAAGCCTTGGAGCCTGAAATCATCTTAACCCAATGGTTGACATTGTTGTCTCATAAAGGACCAAGTAAGGTGATAACGGATTTAAGACTTAGGGACTACAGAAGAATAAAGAGGATGGCAGTGTCTATTATCCAAAATTGTCAAAGGTATGTGCAGAGCAGATGGGACAGCTTAACTCCAAAGTTACAAAGGAAGGAACCCCATTCTATCCACAATTTCATGAATATACTTGAGAGATTGTGCAGATATATCCAGATATCAAAATAGAGGGGAGTATAATGGTTACCTCTTACTTATCAACCTCCTATACTTCTTTATCTAGTGCCACATTCGACAGGAAGGAGGAGTGAGCAGTGTAGGCGTACTGAGCAGATCAAGATGGAAAGACTTGCAAACTCTAATAGATTCTACCTCAAGCATAGAAAAGGAGTTATAGTGGACACAGACCTTAGAAGAATTACCCTGCATTATAACCTTTTGCCATAGGAGTCTTGCTCTTTAATTTTGCTTAGGGACAAGGAAAATTCTAAGTTAGGGGGAATGTTGGGATGAAATATTGTCCTCCTTCTATATTATTTCCATATGTTTTAAAGACCTTTTCTATATGGTTCTACAAAGACTTCACATACATTATCTCTATTTTATGTTGTTTCATATGTATACTTATAAAATACTTAGACCCTATGTTGATAAATGAACTCAGGTGGTTATATTATCAAATGGATGATTTGAATTATTAATATGTATGAAATATAGATAGGATTTCATAAGTTTATTATGAGAGGTTGTTTTGTATATATGTTGGAATGATTAACCCTGTGCAGCCAAATAAAGAATCCAAGGAGGAGTAATTACAACAGGATGTAGAACAGAGGAATAAATGAGAATGCAGTCCAAGTGCCATACATAGTGATCAGTGGAGACAAACGTGGTCATCATGGGAGAATAAATGCAGAGGAGAAAGAAGACTCATTCTAGGAATCTCACTGAAGTTCATGAATCTTATTTATGAGTTGTTATGGTTAGAATTTCTATTTGGTTAGGACTTTGTTTCCTTTGTTCCAGTTAATAAGTTGATCTCAAAAATAATATCCTGATGTCCAGGAATGGATTGATGATCGCAGTTAGTTAGAAGGTTGCACAAGACTCTCCCATCTTTATGAGTTAAGGGATGAGTTCGTTGTGGTTAGTTGTTATGTTTTTACTTTCAAAATAGTCGTTACTTTGTTACAGTTATTAGTTATTCTAGACATGTTATAATTCTGAATAAAATCTGAAGAAGATTATATCTTAGATATGATTTGAATTCAACTGTATGTTATGCGATGTGTAAAGATCTGAAGTAGATTTAATCTCCAGGAAAAGTGAGATAATTCCCTGAGCTGGCCACTCAAGGTACTAACTCTCACTTTGCATGTTTTCTTTTTTATTTTTGCATTCTTAGTTAATTTGTTTCATTCCATTTTCTGTGTTATATTGTGAGGAAGTAAGAACTATTGATTGATATTTCTAGTAACTGCGATTCATGAGTAAAGTGTACATTTTTAATCCTTTGGAGGTTAGTGTTAGCCTTTTCATTATTTCTGAGTTGTTAGATTAAAACTGTGATTTTCTATTAAATACAGTTATCTTTAGCTTCTGCTGAAGGTACCCGTAGCAACTAGAGGTTTAGATTGTTTTTGTTGTTTTCCATTTTTGTTCACTGTTTAACATTTTAGTAAGTAGTACTAGATAAGATAAGAACTATATAATATTAACTTAGATTAGAAATGAGTCTTGAAGGCATAGATAGTGCAGGCATCATCACAAGCTTACGTTCCTCGGTTGATAATTCAATGTAGGAATGTAATGATAGTGGATTGTTTAGTTAGGTTAAACCATGAATTTTATTTAAGACTACAACACATTAGTTTTTCCTCTTCAGCCTACACTTTGCTTCTCTCATTGCAACTTTACTGTATGCTTCTTCTCATTCTTTCCATCCTTTACTGGATTCATCATGCTTCTAGTTCCTAGGAGTTTGTTCTCCTTGTGATGCCTCTAATTCTTTGTCTTTTGCACAACATCTTTGTTTGTTATTTCTTTCTTTACCACCCACACTCTATCACTAGACTGATGTCCTTTCCTTGCTGCATTCGAGCTTCTCTTCACTTGCTCTGTCTTCATCCTCAAATTATTTTCTCTAGGCTTCTTTGCTCACTATCTCAACCTTACATCAGGTTGCCACTTATTCATCTGCACATATCTCTTTATATGCACTTCCTTGTTAGCATAAACATAATCAAAAGTATTCACTTCTTTACAACTTAACTGTTGCCTTTCATCAATCTTTTTATTTTGCCAACGTGGCACTACATATCTATGATCCTTAATCATATTTACATTTTCCCATTTCTTTTCCTTATCAACTTGCCTATCCATATTCTCATTTCTATATTCATGACCAAAAGTAACAATTTTACCTCCATTCCTCTGTGCAAGGACCCGCTGTCCCAAATTGCATCCACCTTCAACTTCTTGGCTTTTCAACTTTTCTTCTTTACAAGCATCTTGTGCTGCTGCTGCAACATCTTCACATGCATCATGAAACTCTATGGTTTCCTCTTCATCTTCATCATCAATCAGAATATCTTTAGCATCATTCTCCTCTTCATTTTCAGGTACTCTATAGTGTACCTCTGCTACAATCTCTTCTTGGAATTCTGTTGCCATCAATCTTTCCTTGTTCACCTCTTCCACTCTTTCTTCAGGAGCTATTCTTGCCCCACCTTTCATTATCTTCAAGGTCTCATTCTCGACCTTCCTCCACACATTCTTCATACCTGCATACAAATCTGCAAACATAACATTAGCAAATAAAATGAGAGACCACAGTGTCTCTATCAATGCCCTCCTCATGGACATTCTTCCTTCTTCATTTCTCTTTTTCTCAAGTGCTACCTGGTGCACCTTTTCTTCTTTCTCTTTTCTCATGTTCTCTTCAATGTGAACTCTCTTAACCTCTTCCAGTCTATGTTGCTCCAATGGCAACTCTTTGTGGTCCCATCTTTTCGAGAACTCTCTCATCTTCTTGTCTTTTCCTCTAAAGGCTTTTATACTCTACCTTTTTCTCTCCTCAACAATCTCCTTTACTGACCATTTTACTTTCTTACTCATGTTGGATTTAAGATAGACAACTGAGAGGGGGGAGGGGTGAATCAGTTGATACCAAACTTTTGTTCTTTATATACTTTAAAGCTTCTTCTATCTCAATAGCATATCAGATATTCAAACATGAGGCATAATGCATGAATTTAAGAGTAGAAACAAATTCAACACATACAACACAAGATTTTTACGTGGAAAACCTGGTTAAGGGAAAAACCACGAGGTGACTAACCCAAGATTGTATTCTCTGTTAAAAGAATAAGATGAATGAAATGGCACTTGCCAATTAGGGCTCACTGCCTGAGCACACTACTCACAAGAGGCCCACTACCTATAGGAGACACAATGTCTATAGAATAATATAAATATTACATACTTGAATTGGAGATCAGCATCTTCACTATGCTTGAGTCAGTTCCATTTAAGCTCAACACCTCTGCTCTACTTTTCTTTCTTCTACCTTACCACCTTCTCATCACTACAAGGATACTTTTGAATGACTTTGCAATTCTTATTTATACAAGACATCGACTTTGGAATGATCATCAAAGTCGGCATATCATACACTTATCTTATTACTAATCAAATACAAAAATATGACTTAACTTATTACAAAAGCTTCATGTGCACTACTACACTGTCAACTACCCATAACTGGGACTTTAATCTTCTTTGTGGAACACACCAAGCTTCGCAAAACAACATCAAGATCATCCGCAATATGTGCAAGTTATCTGATCGGCTAAGATTAGGAAGAACACCATCATTGGAAGGCAAATCTTCAATTACAAGCTCTATCTTCAATGTGGACCCCCAACACAAACTAGACACAATCTAGAGACACCCACAAGCTTTCTTGAATCACCAAGAACATTTGTACCATTTCTGCTTACTAAAATCATTCTCATCTTCATCTGGAACCTCAAGAACATAGTCGGTCATTAATGTCACATAAGGATTGCTTGTGGACCTCCAAACCATGAACCAATTGAGTTATATATTCACATTAGCTTCCCAAACATGCCACTAGATCAGTAGAATAAGATATTGCATTTCTGGATCTCACCAGACCTATTTGTGTCACACTGTCACCTTTGAACAGTTGCCAGAACTAGTTTTATTCTAATGGCCATAACTCCTCCAAATTTTCATGCTAATCTCTTAAATCTTGACTAGATCATCTTCAGACACATAGCTACAAACCCTTTGATGCACATTCTCTAATCTTCATCTATTTGGGATATTCACTTCATAGAGCTTCACTGTTTACATTAATTTTCTTTGTTTTTGATAGGACTAATTTTCTCAATATCCTCAGCATACAACTCATCCAATCCTTGACATTAATGTAACAGGAGTATGTTGACATCAATGACAACACCAGTTAGGCCCATACTTGCAACAATCTCCCCCTTTGTCATTGATGGCAACATATAATGTGAAAAACTGTTTTAACCATCAAGACAAGAACTTCTCCTTATTGACTGACATAGCTCCCCTATTAGCAGCAGCCATTCACATGTCTTCTCTTCCTTTACTGCTCCCCCTTTGATCATCAACCACTTTTGTTTTTCACATGTCTTCTCTCCCCCTTTGACATCAATTGCAAAGGGTGCATACTTGCAACCACTTCTCACTCTTCAGAGTTAAACTGACTGCTCCCCCTGAGTAGCAGCCTCTTAACACCAATTCGAATCACAAGATATGACTGTGAGATCCACCGGATTGATGCACATTAGTGCACCTTAATTTAGAACTGGAGGGGTAATAACCCCTAACTTCTCCCTAAGATACTCAAAAGAGTCCTTAGGTAGAGGTTTTGTAAAAACATCTGCAATCTGATTCTTTGAGGGCACAAACTCCAATCTGACTTCATTCTTCTTCACCTACTCTCTCAAAAAGTGAAACTTGATGGATATATGTTTTGTCTTTTGATGTAACATCAAATTTTTTGATATATTTATTGCACTTGAATTATCATAGAAGATTGTGATAGGTTCCTCATAATCTACTCTGATATCTCTTAGCATTTGCTTCATCCACAATACTTGAGTGCAACTACCTACTGCTACAACACATTCTACTTCTGCAGTAGACAAAGATATTGCCTCTTGTTTCTTGCTCAGCCAAGAAACCATTCTTTTTCCCAAAAAGAATGCACCACCACTAGTACTCTTCCAGTCATCCACATCTCCTACCCAATCAGCATCTGTGTATGCATGAAGAGAGAAGTCATGATCCTTAGGATACCATAATCCATACTCAGCTGTTCCCTTCAAATATCTAAAAATTCTCTTGATTGCCATGACATGAGACTCTCTAGGATCAGCTTGGAATCTAGCAACAAGACCAATAGAATTCATAATATCAGATCTAGTTTGAGTAAGATAGAGGAGTCCTCCAATCATTGACCTATACTTTTTCTGATCAGCCTTAGGGGATTCATCATCTTTACTCAACTTACATCCGGTTGTCATGGGAGTATTCATTGCCTTTGAGTCTTCCATCCCAAATTTCTTCAACAACTCTTTCACATACTTGAAGATTCCTTTCTTTGTTTGAGTGGTTTGCAGACCCAAGAAGAAATTCATTTCCCCAAACATGGACATCTCAAATTCACTTTGCATTGGATTTGCAAAGGTCTTGCACATACTATCTTTCCCTCCAAAAATGATATCATCAACAAATACTTCAACAATCAAGATGCTTTCATGATCAATCTTAAAATATAGATTACTGTCATAAGTGCCTTTGTTGAAACCAATCTTCAAAAGATGTTTGTCCAATCTTTCATACCAGGCTCTTGGAGCTTGTTTGAGTCCATACAATGCTTTCTTCAACTTGCAGACCATATCACCATGATCAGACAATTGAAATCCATCTGGTTGCTCAAAGTATATCTCTTCTTCCAAATCACCATTCAGTAAGGCAGACTTGACATCCATCTAATATACTTTGAAATCCTTGAAGGCAGCAAAGGCAAGAAATAATCTGACTGCATCAATTCTAGCCACCAGAGCAAAAGTCTCTTCAAAGTCAATTCCTTCTACTTGAGAATAACCCTTACAAACCAATCTGGCTTTGTTTCTTACTACTTCACCTTCTTCATTTAATTTATTTCAGAAGACCCACTTAGTCCCAATCACATTTTTGTCCTTAGGTCTGGGGACAAGATCCCAAGTGTTATTCTTTTCAATTTGAATCAATTCTTCCTCCATTGCTTTAGCCCAACTCTCATCATTGCAAGCTTCACTTAATGTTTTTGGTTCAATTTTTGAAATCAGATAGTACTTCACTGAATCTTGAGCAATATTTCTTCGTGTTTGAACACCTTTGTTTCTTTCTCCTATAATCTGATCTTTAGAATGATTCAATCTTACATACCTGGGACTTTTGGGAATTTCTTGCACTTTTAATTCTTGGACAGGTTCATCCAAACCTGTTTCTTCTTCCTGTATTTTAGGATTCTCTGGATTAGTCTGAATCTGAACTATAGTTGGGGCTTGTTCTTCTTGGACCAAGGCATCATTCTTATCATCTGCTTCATACTCATAAAACCTTAAGGGATTTTCCATGCATTCATCAGCCTTCACATTTGTACTTTCTACAATCTTTCTCAATCTCTTGTTATAACACCGGTATGCTTTTCTTTGAGTGGAATATCTCAAGAATATTCCTTCATCACTTCTAGCATCAAACTTCCCAAGGTCTTCATCTCTTTTGATGTAGCATTTACTACCAAAGACTCTGAAATACTTTACAGTAGGAGTGATACCAAACCAAAGTTTATAAGGAGTCTTACCAGTTTGCCTCTGATTTGTACTCGATTGAGAGTGTAGACAGTAGTTCTCACAACTTCTCTCCAATAGATCTGAGGAACATTTGCTTCCATCATCATGGTCCTAGAAGCTTCCTGGATGGTCTGGTTCTTTCTCTCCACTACTCCATTCTGCTATGGAGTCCTCAGAGCAGACAATTGTCTCTTTATCCCATTCTTCTCATAAAAATGTTATGAACTCTCCGGATGTGAATTCTCCACCTCTATCAAACCTGAGACATTTTATGTTTATGCTAGTTTCATTTTCTACCATAGCTTTGAATATTTTGATCTTCTCAAGTGCTTCAGATTTCTCTTTTAAGAAGGTCACCCACATCATCTGAGAGTGGTCATCAATTAGTAATATAAAATACCTATCTCCTTGCAGGCTCTTGACTCTTACCGGACCGCAAAGATCAGTGTGCACCAAGTCTAACAATCCAATTTAAAAGGTAATTTTCCTTCATACTTACCTTATCCTCTTTGTAGTCTCTTTGCAATGAGGGCCTCAAGTTGTTCAGCTTCTAATTCATCCTCTTCTAGATCTTTTCTTGCTTTCTCATACCAATTTGATTTTCTTGAGGAACTTTCTCCTGGATCATATCATTGTTTGCTTTTTGTAGAGGCACTAGCTTTGAATGCAGATTCAGTCTTGGGAAGTGCATCACCAAACTCAACTAACTTGAATGCAGATATCTTACCAACCAATTGATCCCTTGTGATAATTGTCAAAGATCTGATTTCCCTAATGGCAACAACTTTGTGTTTATATGTAGGGGGTAAAGATCTGAGAACTTTAGCAACAATTTCATCTTCATCCAGTACTCCACCAACACATCTAATGCCACAAACAAGCTCATTTACTTTTGTCATAGAAGAAGTGATATTCTCATCTTCACTCATCTTTAGGTTTTCAAACTTTCCTTTCAGACTTTACAACTTGGTACACTTAACATATTTGTCTCCTTCATATAGATTTTCAAGTTTTGTCCAATTTTCATAAGCAGTCTTCAATCCCATAACATTTCTCAGCTCTGAATTAGACAAGGAACTCAGTAGGGCTTCTTTAGCTCGAAGATTATTTTCTGCATATCTAACTTCATTTATAGTTGTTGGGCCATTCCTTGGGGGAACATCTTTAGTTGAGATTATGTTCCAATACTGATATCCCATGCATTGTATATGAAATTTCATGCGGTTTTTCTAGGCAGTGAAGTTTGATCCATCAAACGTTGGACTGTCCTTCTTGTAGGTCGACATTCTAGCTCTCCTCAAGCGGTTAAGCTTCTTCTAGAGGAACTTATCTCTAATACCAATTGTTGGATTTAAGACAGACAACTGAGAGGGGGGTAAATCAGTTGATACCAAACTTCTGTTCTTTATATACTTTAAAGCTTCTTCTATTTCAATAGCATATCAGAGATTCAAACATCAGGCATAATGCATGAATTTAAGTAGAAACAAATTCAACACATACAGCACAAGATTTTTATGTGGAAAACTTGGTTAAGGGAAAAACCACGGGGTGACTAACCCAAAATTGTATTCTCTGTTAAAAGAATAAGAAGAATGAAATGGCACTTGCCAATTAGGGCTCACTACCCGAGCACACTGCTCACAAGAGGCCCACTGCCTATAGGAGACACACTGTCTATAGAATAATATAAATATTACATACTTGAACTAGAGATTAGCATCTTCACTATGCTTGAGTCAGTTCCATTTAAGCTCAACACCTCTGCTCTACTTTTCTTTCTTCTACCTTACCACCGTCTCATCGCTACAAGGATACTTTTGAACGACTTCGCAATTCTTATTTATACAAGACATCGACTTTAGAATTATCATCAAAGTCAACATATCATACACTTATCTTATTACAAAGAAAATACAAAAATACAACTTGACTTATTACAAAAGATTCATGTGCACTACTGCACTGTCGGCTACCTGTAGCTGGGACTTCAATCTTCTTTGTCGAACACACCAGGCTTCGCAAAACAACATCAAGATCATCTGCAATATGTGCAAGTCATCCGGTCGGCCAAGATTAGGAAGAACACCATCACTGGAAGGTAAATCTTCAATTATGAGCTCTATCTTCAATGTGGACCCCCAACAAGAACTGGACACAATCTAGAGACACCCACAAGCTTGCTTGAATCACCAAGAACATCCGTACCATTTCTACTTACTGAAATAATTTGCATCTTCATTCAGAACCTCAAAAACACAGTCGGTCATTACCGTCACATAAGAAGGATTACTTGTGGACCTCCAAACCATGAACCAATTGAGTTGTATATTCACATTAGCTTCCCAAACATGCCACTAGATCCGCAGAATAAGATATTGCATTTTCGGATCTCACCAAACCTATTTGTGTCACTCTGTTAGCTCTGAACAGTTGCCAGAACCGGTTTCATTCTCATGGCCATAACTCCTCCAAATTTTCATGTGGATCTCTTAAATATTGACTGGATCATCTTTAGACACATAGCTACAAACCTTTTGATGTGCATTCTTTGATCTTCATCTATCTGGGATATTCACTTCATAGAGCTTCATTGTTTACACTAATTTTCTCTATTTCTGATAGGACTAATTTTCTCAATATCCTCAGCATACAACTCATCCAGTCCTGACATTAATACAATAGGAGTATGTTGACATTAATAAAAACACTAGTTAGGCCCATACTTACAACAACTCATTGGCCAAACCCAATAATATCCTTGGTCTTGTTCTTCATACCATTGTTTTACCAACATCAAATCCCTCTTCATCTCTACCAATTCTCTTTCAAATTCTGCATCTGCCATCCTTTTTCATTCTTTTCTTTTGTCTCTTTTTGTGAGACTCTCTTTCTTCATTTGCTTCTGCATCTTTCTTTGTTCCTTCATCCTCCAGCCACTTCCTTAGGGATTTCTTCTATTTCCAACCTGCCTTGTCAGTCAACCACAAAACCACTACCAATAACACATGCAATATTCATACTCAGATCGTTCTAAGCTCTGATAGCATGGTCACACAAACATGGACAATTACCCTAACAATCTTCTTATGAGAATCAAGTCTTTGCATAGCCAAAAGGCTTTCACATAACTTCTACTATTAAAATGACACGAATGAGGACAGAAACATAAGATTAAACAAGTCATTCATATGCGATTTAGAATTACCATAATATCAATGGGTGACAAGAGATAGGTAAATACTCAGACTTAAACATTCACTTCATACAGCTAATTTAGCTTCTATTACAATATATCAAAATTTTGCAAAATACAAATATGTTTAACAACACTTAATTCAAATGGCCTTTATTGGTCTACCGAGGAACTTCATCCTACTCTTATTTCTATAGAGTCACTCCTCCCCTTCTCCTATTCTTTATGCCCATAACAAATCAGCCTCTTGCATATGCTGTCACCAGGCTTCACCCTTAAATCTGCCACCTTTCATTTTATAGGTTCTCGCCATCTTCCTTACAATGATACTACCTGCTTCTTATTCTCGGATGATCAGCCATTCTTCTTGCTTCAGCCTCTCTTTTTACACTCATTTTCCCTATCGACGGCCTCTCTATTCAAATGTATTCAGCCTTCCACTTCTTTCCTCTATGCTACTTCTTACCACATCGGCCTTCTCCATTTCGTTCCCACGACCCCGCTTGATTATCTTCTGATATTCTTTATCAACCTGTCTATTACATACAGCCAGTTTCATCATCGGCATGTCGGCCTCTCCTTCTGCCGCTCTCGTCTCCTCTCTATTGCCTATTGGCCTCCTATCAATACGTGTGACCTTCTATTGTATTGGCCTCCTTTTCCTTAGATGCAGGCGGATAGCTTCAATAGTCTTTTGCCGCTTAGTCTATTGTTCCTCCAATGGCCACTCCTTAGTGCAGCCCATCAACCTTCTTATTATCGGTCTCTTTCCCTAGCCGTTCTCTCCTACTCTGCCTTTTCATTTAACAGATATGCTTCTAGACTATGCACGATTGGGAATTAATTTCCTGCATTCCATGAACTACTACTTGCATAAATCTATATTCAGCCTCTTGCCTTATTCAAAATCTTTCTTTTAAGTCACCACTAACTCCCACTCTTTAACCATTACTCCTCATTTAAAGATAGAATCTTCTATTATTATGGTTGAATCAAATCTGGCACCTCCCCACAATCGAACCTTCTCAAAATAGCAATGTAACTGATTTTAGCAATAATCACCTTCTCCACTTATTCACTTTCTAGAATTTAATAAACAATTATTATTGTTCCTATCGCCTTGGTGACAGGAGCTTCTTTCCTCACGCTTCTATCACTGACTTGACACATAAAACCCAAATCTTAATGGCTAACACAAATTTCAAAAATTGACGGGATGCCCCTACATCAAGTATCCTTTTTTATATCCCTTTTACAATGTTTACTTTCTTGTACTTTATCTTTCATATGCACGTAGTTTCATGTGACCGCTAAAGTGGGGGCTAAATGTTATGTCATAAATTGTGCTCCTTGGTTGTGCAAGAACAATTTCACTATGTTCAGGACTTTCCCTTAGTGATCTCTACCCTAGTCCATTTTTAGGTCTAATCTAAAGCCCTGATTAGTCCTTGATTTCATGAAATGTCGCATTCTGACTAAAGTTTGGCCGAAACCTAGAAACAAAGTTTAGATGTGGTATTATCTCTACCCCAAAGGTAGGCTCGTAAGTTAATTTTCCTAAAGGGCCTAGGGCTCCCAGTACCCTAGTCGCTCTCGTGTTTTATGAGTGGTAAATTAATTTCATAGTTTGGCCTTTGTGTTGGTTAAGTTGACCCCAAATTCAAATTTGGTTTGCCATGTGTTTTCAGCTCTTTAATTTGAATATTTCATTTCTAGGGCCCTGTATATAAGAAAGTGACCTTTTCATTTGAAACTAGATGAAAAAAGATAATTGGAATACAATCTCTTTATGCAATATTATGTTCTTACTGCTCTTGAATTACTACAGGTTGTCGTTGATCAATTTGAAATGACTTTGCTCTCTTGGAAGGACTTGTGAAGGCTAGGAAGCAAGATCTTGAGTCTATCTTTCCAATCCTAGGTTGAAACACTTTGCATGATTGGGAGAACGGTTGGAACCACCAACTAGAGATTGGCTTGAGTAACCTCCTAGGGTATGGTTGCATCACCTTCTTATTCTGTAAACCTTTGATGAATTCTCCATCCTTGAGGTGAAGTTGTATGTTTCCTTGAGTGAAGCATTTCCATTATCATCCTATCCTATTTTCTTGAGTCATCTAGGGCTAGGGTTTTATATTTGTGATTAGATCTTGCATGTTACTGCTCACACTTAGGATTTATGAGCACACATGACATCTTGTTCTATTCTAGGCTATCTGTGAGGTAGGAATACCAAAGCAAGGGCTTGACTAAGGCAAGGTCCTATATAGCCACAACACTTTTCCCCCTTTTTTTGTGTGTACAGGTTAAGATTACAAGTTTTGAAGGACACTAGTTGGAGGAAAGGAAGGTCTTGCAGGTACAAACCAGGTGAAGTTCAGACCTTCTTCAGAACCCTAATTTAGGTCTAGGGCACCCAGCATCCTGGTACCTCTCAGCCCTTAGACCCAGGTTCATGTTTCTCACTGTCCTCTGATCTCTTCTATTGTCTCAAATTTTTTGTAACTATTTCCATCAGTAATCTATTCGTTGATCTTGCTCAATTATGGTTTCCTACTTTGCCCTAGTTTGATTGGTTGAATTTGGTTAGCACTCTTTTATACAGCAAAGGGAAAAAACCCATGTAGTTTGGCTCTCCTCCAAAGGTAGAGGCCAAGCTTAGTTTGTGTTTCAATGTTGATAGAAGAGGGTTTAACCTAGTTTATGGTTTTAAGCTAAGTCTCCTTTTTTCATCAAATAGTTCCATTTGTTGATATGTGCATATATCAAGACATTTCCTCAAAATGCACATAAAAACTAGATGGGAAATGGCATGGGTACACAAATTTCACCATTATCGATATATAAATAAAATACCATATTCATATTGTAAAGTAATTAAAGATTCCTTTATATTTAATCTAGGTTAATTAATTAAACAAAGTAATTATGCATAAATCAACATAGATTAACTAAGTGAGTTGTTGGAGTGGAATGTATTAGACCATAATATAAATTACAATCACACAGTATATAGTAATAAGTGAAGAGAGGGATTGTGTAGCTATGTAACTGAAGAATGATTGTCATTTCTTGAAGATAACTTAAGATATATGCACCTCAAAATTTGTAGATTCCCTAGATAGTCATGTATGTGGATTAGAATCAAAATATTCCTTTTTTATTTGTATTGGGTTGATTTCATTGTTTTGCATTCATTATCATAATTACAACCTTGCTCTATAGTTGTGCACTCAATCTCTATTGACTTTTTGAATTTGTCCTATGAATTCTTAAATAAAACAACCTTCTAGGTAATGATATTCTTTGCTACCCTCTTATGGGTTTTCTATCAAGTAAGAAATATTTAAAAATACACTGAAAAACACCAAGATTCAAACATGCACATGAATTCTAGAATGATTTCTAAGTATTTCACATGTCTAGGATGTGTGTGATTAGATATGTTAGATTCCTTGCTTTTTTTGAGTATAAATGTAAATGAATAGATTGTAAGATACTTCATTAAATTGGGTGCAAATGAATGTCTTTTTATACATAAACATAACACCAAATTACAAAGATTTGTGCAAAGTTATCCTAGGACCAAATTCTAAGATGAAGCCAATTGACTAAATTTTTTATTTTTGTTTTGAAATTAAAAGGATCAAGATTATGATTGCAAGGACCTCCCACCTATGGACATGACCTAGGTCAGATAGCTAGGTTGGATCTATGTTAGATAGGATAGGATGAATGATCAAATTCAGATAGAGAATCCACTTGTATTGTGATTGTGTACACATAAGCATAAGAATAAATGACAAGCGTAGGGCTAGGTGCAAGTACCACTAGGTATTAAAATCCAACTATACAAAAAAATGTGTCAATATAAGTATATAAATATATTAAAACACTACCCTAAATTAAATAGAATACTAAATGGAAAATACATTCTCACCCTTATACATATATATAAAACTAAAATATCAATAACTAAACTTACTTATATTCATAAATTTATAATTAAAATGTATATGTATATTTTAATGTATTTATGTTAAATAAGCCTAAGTTAGGCACCTAGAAGTTGCAAAATAAAGTGTGTTGAAGCTTAGATTGTAGTAACACATAGTTCACTAGATCTATCTTTGTGAATAGCAAATTAACCTCCACAAATTTGTAATAGAAATCACTATTCTATTTCTTCATAAATATATCCTTATTAAAATCAAAAACTACATATGAGAATTCAAGTCACTATAGTATCCTTCCCAAGGTTCCATGTTAACCCAAAATATTGTATTATTGTTTACTAGACAACTACTAGTACCATAGAGTATCAAAGTGTATGGAGGACCTAACAAACATAGGTCATCCCACAAGGAATTTAAATAGATAAACTATACTAGCCCGCTTGGATCAACTTTCTTCCTCCTCTTGCAACAATTGACTTCACTGACAACAAGATTCTAAGAAGAATTAATATGGAAACTATTACCTAGAACCTTAAGACATTATAAAAATGTACCTTGATTATAAAGTATTGTGTGGAGGTGTTTGGTTAAATAATCTAGCTACACACTCAATCCCTTCTTAATATTTTCTACATCTTAGCGCAACACTAAAAAAATGGCCACCATTGATAACATGGAAGCATTACTTAAAGACTGTGCCACATCAAAAACATTTTGCCTCCCCATCAATTTGAAATGAAATAACTTACACAAGAGAAGAATATAATAGATAATGTACTAAAAATACTTGAGAATAATAAGCCACCTTGAAGGGGAAAACCTTGAAAAGTCTCCAATAAGAATATGTTTTTCAATATGATGATAATAAACTAACCACTATCTCCTATATATACCATACTTATACCATGGATGTCACCTGAGCTAATTTAACTACCTATATAAGTCTATATTAATAATCATATAACCAAACTAAGAGTTATGGTATTCACAAGATGACTACACATATTCCTATGTATACTATTGGATTAAGGGAATAGCATGCCCCCTTCACGCAAACATTGTCCTTGATGCCAATCGATTGTGGATGCTTCTACAGAAAATATTCATCTTCCCATGTGGCAACTTTTACAAAAAAAATCTGTTATTTAATGAGGTACTCTATGAGTGTCATAACCCACATCTTCTTTGTGTGTGCTTGGAAAATTAACTCAAGCTCCAAGATGGGTCTTCCCTCTACATCTAGCTTATGTAGCACTATCTATGTTAAAATTGTGTGTTGATCAACTCTTTACTTCATTCTATTGTGTGCATTCACCTTGCTCTCCTTTAGACTAGAGAGTACCTATTATTGGTTTTGAATGTGTTATTCCATTTCTCTAAACTTTTGGTGTACCCTTGAAGAAGAGGTGAATGATGCTAGATGGTACCCTAACACTGATTGAATAACCTATTTAGGATCTCTTTTGGGAGGCAATGTTTTGGCCTATCCCTCAAAATAGATTATAGATTTAGTGATGTAGGACTCCTTGATTATTACAATTATAATTATAATAATTTATCCACACCCCTATCTACTTCCTTTTAAATCATCTTTTGCATTGGTGTGAGCTTACCATCTATGAATATTGTTCATACAACCACCTTAGTTTAATTATTTTCCCTCTAAGTGAAAATGCATGAATATCTCCTAGAATTTCATCTCAATTGTTCCTATGGTGGTGAGCCATTGGACTCCCAAAATAATGTCTTCTCTAGCCATGGGAATAGAAAACA
The DNA here is from genome assembly GCA_027924645.1 of Cunninghamia lanceolata. Lineage (NCBI taxonomy): Eukaryota > Viridiplantae > Streptophyta > Pinopsida > Cupressales > Cupressaceae > Cunninghamia > Cunninghamia lanceolata. Next base: position 4,763,822 of record BSBN01001583.1, read on the forward strand.
TAGGATAATCAAGCATATAGTCCCCCATGGTGAGTTTAATACTATGATATTTCCCTAAATAACTAATTGGACCTCCATGTACAATCATAACATGAAATTATAGGGTTGAGTAAAAATAATAATTCAATTGTGTTGCCATCTTATTATTGATGAAGTTATGAGTACTCCTTGAGTCAATAACTATTGTTACCTTATGTTTTTTAATGAAATCAAATACCTTAATGGGTTGTGGGGTGCTAATACCTAATAATGCATGGAAAGAGATAGTTAGTTGGATCTCTTGTGAGTCTTCTATAACTACTATTTCCTTACAATCTTCATCATAGGTTCCCTCAATATAGAACAATCTCTTCTCAGTACATTTATGTCCTCTATTGTATTTACCATCATAGTTCAAACATAACTCTTTTGCACTTTTTCATTCAATTTGTTGAGGCATCAATCTTATAGGTTGAAAGAATGATAATTATGCAAGGGTCCTCACATATTTGTTTCTAGGGAATTCCTCCCTTCTATTAGCCAAATCCTTTTCCCCTACTCTACATGCTAGGACAAAGGGTTTATATATAGATGGACTAAACATGAGTACCTCATGTTGGATATGATCCTTGAGCCCACCAAGAAATGAGTCCTTTAACTTCTCTATAATTGCTAAAAACTAATCCTTGACTAATCATATTTGACATATTTTAGCTAACTTGTTGAAGTAGTTGTCTAACACACTATTTATATAGTGTGATTGTAACTCCTCTGTAAAAACTAACCAGGTGATACTGAGAGCCTTTTCCTTCTTTTGAGCACATAGCCATCGATACCAAATGAATTGCTCTAGTTCTAGATATAAGGAAGTTGTTTTCACTTTTTGTCCACTTGGAATTTGATGTACATCAAAAATCTTCATTTGATTTATGCAAGTTAGTGGATCCTCTCCATCAAACTTGGACATATCGAGCTTCAATAGTAGGATCTTAGGTCTTGTATGAGTGCTAGCATTTGGATCTAGATTAGTTGGCTTGGATAATCCACCTTGATTGATTGAAACATCATGTTATCCTTTGACTAAGATATCATCATGATAGATCCTTAGAGTTGGAACATTGTGTCCTTGATGTAAGCCATTATGTCTTCTTTTGTACTAGCAATTTCTCCTTTCTTTTTTTCTACCACCTTTGACAAGATTTCCTCCTTAATCATGTTGGTTTATTCCCTTATATCTTCCATGGATATGGTATCCATCTCCTTTACTAATGGATCACCTTTGTCAAGAATCTTTCTAGGAGTGATTGCATTCCTTCCTTTGCCTCTTGTTAAAGCCTCTGCTATGATGTGACAAAAGAGTTTTGTAATAAATTACACAAAACAAGTTAAAATAATCTAAAGAATTTAGTATAACTTACCAAGGCCTAGATCACACTTGTCAAGAAAAATCTCCAAGAAATTCACTACTTTATAGCTTTGGGAGTCAATTTGGTGGAAATCTTAATTTCACAATAAATCCTTCTATTCTACTCCAAATAACCTCAAATCTAGAGTGTAGTAGCTTCACAAGGTCCTTGATGAACCCTCTAGAATGCAGAAAAAATTGGTTGTTTTACAACCCTAGAAGTGAATTTGGTGGAAACCTTAATTTCACAATAACTCCCTCAAATCTACTCCAAATGGCCTCAAATATGAGTTGTAGCAGCTTCAATATGTTATTCATCAACCCTCCAAAAATTATAAAAAATTCACCAAATTGAGAGACGTGCTTTAGAATTAGACATCCTGAATAATAAAAAATCACTTTATTTCTTAACTTCTAGATGCCAAGATCATGCTTTGATACCACTTGTAATGAAATAACTTGCACAAGAGAAGAATCTAATAAACAATATGCTAGAAATACTTGATAATAATAAGCCACTCTAAGGGGGCAAACCCCCAAAAGTATCCAATAAGAACACAATTCACAATATGATGATAATAAATTAACCACTATCTCCTATATAGACCATACTTATGCCATGGATTTCACTAAGGCCAACTTAACTCCCTATTTAAGACTATATATTAATGATCATATAACTTAATTAAGAGTTATGATAGCCACAATCTAACTACACATTTCGCTATGCACACTATTATATTAAGGTTATATCACAAGTGGTGTGGGTCCAACATCAACTTTATCATCACTTCCCTAATCTCCACCATCTCGTGGCCATTGAGCCCCTCCGCCATCCCTTATATTAGCAGCATCCAAATGCATAACTTTGGATTGACTATTTCTCACTCAATATAATCTACAAATTGTTCAACCACTATTGAGCCACTCACCCTACCAGAGTTGAGGATTTCCTCAATTTCAGACTCTACCTCTCCTCTAAGTTTCTTCTCTCCTTGCCTTGCTCCTAAGGCCATGCTAACACTTGTTCCTTGAAAGTCCACCTAGCACAACATTCATAACTCAATGACAACAAGACATGTCTACAATAGACCACCTAACTAACACATGTGATATTTAGCCAATTGGCTTATATGTGGGAGGTTTTCGTCTTGGAATATTGTCAGATGTCAGAAAGTTGTCGAATGCGCCAGATAGTTTCAAAAATGGTTTTTATTTTTTTAGTCAATTTTATTTACCAGTCCATCAGTAGCCGTTGTTGGAGACTTAACGATTCCATTCCCCAATGACTAGTTTTGTTCCCTGTAACAGTCAAGTGCGTATGTTTGGTCCCATTAACCATAATTGTACCAGCTTACCGGCATCACCGTCTAGTTTCAATTCAAACCATTATCGCAGTGTGAAACATTGGTGGATGCCTGTGCAAAAGACATGGATGTCCTCACGAGGCAATAACACTGTTTCACCATGGCCTTTCACCATATGCAACAAATAGGTCTCCAACGTGAACGGTTTGCTTTCGCTAGTGTACTCCCAGCATGTGCCAAAATGTGGCATTTTGAACAGGGTATGGACATCCAGGATAAAGGATAGAGCAATTTTATCAAATGTTGTAGTTGTAACTACCCTGGTAGACATGTATACAAAATGTGGAATCATAAAAAAAACACGTGAACTATTTGATCAGATGCCTAAAAGAAATGTAGTCTCATGGAATGCTATGATTACAGGATATGCACAAAATGGGTTTGTTAAAAAGGCTTTAGAAAGTTTCAAGCAAATGCAATTGGCAGGTGTAAAGCTAGACTCCACAACCTTTGTCAATATCCTTCCTACCTGTGCTGAAAAGGGAGCTTTGGAATAGGGTATGGACATCCATCATAGGATAAGGATAGAGGAATTTTGTCTTATGTAGTTGTAACTGCCCTGGTAGACATGTATGCAAAATGTGGAAGCATAGATAAGGCACTTGAACCGTTTGACCGGATGCCTCAAAGAAATGAGGTCACATGGAATGTTATGACTACAAGATATGCACAAAATGGGTTTGTTGCAAAGGATTTAGAAACTTTCAAGAAAATTTAATTGGTAGGTGTAAAGCTAGAATCTACAAGCTTTCCTAGCATCCTCCCTACATGTTCAAAAATGGGAGGTTCTGAACAGGGTATGGACATCCATCACATGATAAAAGATAGAATAATTTTGTCAAATGATGTGGCTATATCTACCTAGGTAGACATGTATGCAAAATGTGGAAGCATAGACAAGGCACATGAATTGTTTGATAGAATGCCTCAAAGAGATGTCAATTCATGGAATGCCATGATGGTTGTTGGTTGTTTTAAATTCCCAACCAAATCTCAAAAGGGAAATCTATAGAATAGCCTATTCTAATAATGGATTTGCCTTGAGGGATTGACCAACGAATAGGAAATTGGAATGAATCCCCTTTTTCCTCTGCACTTTAGGCTCTACAAGACCTAGGTAGGTGTACCTTTGGAATAAACCAGTACTTATTACAAATCTGATACTACTTATCTGAAATACTATTTCCTTAAACAGATATGTTCTCTCTAAAATATGCCAAAAGAATTACTAATATGCTGAAACAAACGGGCTAGATTCTTAGGCTTTAACACAATTCTCTTGTAGGAGAACATTGGAAAAACATTACAAACTTAATATAGAAATGGAACTTTACTTTGATTTTTAATATGAATGATCAAGGAGATGTATCAAGACAATAGTACTAAGAGATCAGTGCCTAGATCTTGGGTCACAGAGTCAAAACAGATGTAAATGAAACTAAATATAACAGTATCTTCCTAGCTCATGTAAATACTGCAATAATGTTTACACTATCACACCTTGAATAGTTCAAAATTAATTCTACTTAAGAATCCCTACATACATTTACTACATTCAATATTATCTTTAAAGCATTAAATTTACTCTTTGAGTAAAGCTATTAAGAAGGATATTCTTACACAGGAAAGACTGTGAAGATGAACAAAACTAATCTTTAATCAATTTATATTCACAAATGTAATAAAGAATACAACTGTAGGAGACAATATAGTTTGAACCGAGACAATATATTCAAACTTATGAACTAGTACCGTCATACAAATAGCTGCAAGTACATCAAAGTCTATTCTCAAATAACATCTAAAATAGGAAAACCTAGTCTACAACTATGTGTACCGTGATACAAAAATTCTCCAAGATCATTATCTAAGGCCTTGAATTCCCTTCTATAGAAATAAGGAAGTAGACAAGCCTGAGGCCTTAAGACAAATGTCATATTTTTATTTGACAAACTTCTACCAACTAGGAGCAAGAATAACTGATCATGGGGAAGATATTTTATAGGAGCAGAAGTTGTTACATGTGCAGCCATAAATAAGGTTATCTTGGAAGATGTGCGTAGGAAGCTGCCATAACAAACTCTACCGACTCTTCTTCCACTCTCTTCACCATTTCTACATTTTGACTATTTTGGAAGACCTGGTGATATAGATGAAGACAAAAAACAAGGAAACCACTACAAGACAAAATGCTCTATTTGAAACTGAAAATATCCTTGTGTTGATTCTGAACAAGTGAAAGATGCCATATAAGCATATTCTCATTTGAAAATGAGACAAATGATCAGTAAAAAAATATCAAGTGTTATTACCTTATAGATTAGGAAAATTATTGTATTTATCATCCTAGGCCTTGTATTGTTGTTCTGTAGGCCACTGGAATGCTATGAACTCATTAACACGAGATACATACTTGTTATCATATTTGGCTAATATTGACTCAGTATCTCTTACAAAATCTTCAAAATGTTGGCATGAGTCCCAAAGCTTACTTACACTTTTTCTGAAAAGCTCCATATCAATTCTGTTGTCATTGCATATTAGGAAAGAAAGAGTTGGAGTGATAGCCTCAAACTGAAAAAAGCCAGATCTGATAGGGCTTGATCTCACCATCATCCTTTTTTATTTGAGGCATCAATTTTGCCTTAGTACTGTCAAAATATTCAATTGTAGCTATTGCTTTCTCTTCAAGCTGGTTTACAAACCCATGTAGCTCCCCAGCTACCTTTACTATAGTATAAGTTGGCTTGATTTCTCTTAGGTGGTCAATCTCATGGGTTGATCCTTTATACATACCAAGTAGGGAAGTAGTCCTTGGGACCCATCTATTTAACAGTGGTGTGGCCTATTCTTTGTCTTCAGCAATTTTCTTTATTGCCATTGAAAACTTGTAATAACAATTATGAATATTTGCTGCCTTCCCCATAATCTTTCCCATCAACAATTTGAGCATAGTTGAAACAATGTGCATATCATCTCCTTGTTGATCCTTCTTGGAGTCTTCAAAAATTTCCTCAAAAGCTTTAAGTTGTTCCCTTAATTCTTGATTTTCCTTCTCAAGATCAAGCCTTGGTGATGGAGATGCATAACTACTAGCAATCATGGCTCCTACATCTTGTACTATTAATGTCATTAAAGGGGGAGATGATTTTGATGCATGTTGTTGCTGTTGTTGTTGCCACTAAGCTTCTGATACTTTCAATTTATTGTATTCATGCAATACATGCATGTGATCTTCTAACAATTTATCATACTTCTTCTGGAGTGCATTAGTGGTTACCTTATTGAATTTTGCAACCTCCATTATCATTGTAGTTGTCTTAGTTGCTAGAGTGTTAGACACTCTTTTAACAATCAAACTTCCCCTTAAGTCCTGATCAGGTTCAACCACTAATGGCTTATCAATATTAGGGGCTAGAGCCCAAATTGCCAAGGTTTCCCACTTTGGATTAAAACCTGCACCAGATAGGCCTGCAGCAGCTTCATCCTCAAAAGAGAAGACCTCTTTATCCTGCCTCCTAATAGTGTCCAAGGCAATGGCAAAGGCTATATCCCATTCAGGGAGTAATAAAATACAACTCTCTCTTACAATTTGCCTACCCTTTTCAGGAGTAATGTCCTTAGCCTCTGCCCTCATCTGGGTTAATATCCTATGGGACACTTGATCTTGAGTTTCTTGAGGAGATTTTTCCATTTCTTCTTTCAACCTTCTGGCATATTCCTCCCCTCTACATCTCCATAAGAAATCAGTAAATTCTTGAGAATTGATAAATTGGTCATCTGTCATAAATCTCTGGCAAGTTGTAGCCCTCATATCATCTGAAATGTCCCTTTCATCAATGATAATATTTGTCAATCTATCTAAGGATGGTTTCATATCTTCATCCCTCTTGGGAGAAGGCATTTCTTAATTTATATCATCCCCGATTACTTCCATCTCATCCTCTTCTTCAATGGGGTAATCTACTAGAGGGGTTTTGTTCAATCTTCCTCCTCTTTGGAGATGATTCCCTAGGAGGAGAATCCAAATCTACTATCTACACAGGAGGAGGAGTCACTTGTTGTACTGGTGGAGAAGACATGGGAGGCTGAGTACACATGAGAGAGACTGTTGAACTTGCTCCTTGATCATTGCACCTCTAGCTCTTCTCTTGAATGTATACTTCAATTTCATATCACTCAGAGGCTGATATGATGGCCTTTCCTCTACAATAGGATCCTTATCCTTTTTCTTCATAGAAATAGCCTACCCAATTATTTCATCAATATTGGCCAGACTAGTCTTAATCCTAGTAATTGGGTGGTCAATGTTTGCATATGCCCCCTTGTAAGAAGCATTTTTAGCCTTTTTTCTCTCCTCATATTTTAAGAATGTTGTCCATATGGATCTTCTTATCTCAACTTCCTTTTCATCACTGACATTTCTGATAACATCTTCAGTGTCACAAGTCTGATTGGCAAATGAGGATCTTTTTATGCTTCTCCTGAGGTTACTTATGAAACCCTCAGGATCACAATTTCTTGCACACTCCTACCCCATGCTAAACATCTTTAGTTTATCATTCAATTTGTCAAGACCTTCTCTGTTCATTCTGAAATCAGAGAAAACTGTCAAGAAAGGGAAAAAAGAACCTTTCTTCTAATTTTCCAAATGAGCCTTCTCTGACTCTGCTAGTTGCCAAATAACCTCCAAGAAACCAACCCTCAAGGGTAAAAATTTTGGTAATATATGAACACCCACATGGCATTCATAAACTCTTAAGACTGTAAAATTTGAGTGGAGAATGAAATCTCCCCAATTATGTCGAATACCTGTAGAAGGTTTTCTTACCCCAAGTCTAAAAAATTCCAATATTTGATCGGGAATCCTAGGCACACCTCTATGCAAGAAAGATAATACTCTACTAGCAAAACAATCTCTGAAAACAATGTAATTGGTCTTGGATCAATGCTTGTCTCAAATATGTGTCCAACACTAGACTAGATGTGGGTTTTCCTTATTATCAACCTTGCTAATCAATAATCTTGGGTCCCAATCTAGTCTTCTCTCATACAAGAACATATGACACAGTAAAGAGTACCACCTGAATTTCATTGCTTCTTTCCTTTGCTTGATATCTATTAACCCTTGATGTATGCAGTCAGCTAAATAAGTGGCAAAATCAAATTGCTAATTCAATGATGCATGTTGAATATCTGCATCCATGTAGGTGTATGAAATGGGAATTCTTTCATTCTTATTTTCCCCCAAGACTTGACATAATGCATAGTATGTCATTGTAAAATAATTCTCAAATGTTTCAAGTCTAAAGGGCTCAGTTTCATTTGGTGGGATTTTCATACATCTATTGTTAAGATCCTTTTCTCTATGTCTAGGCAGATGCACCACTCTGTAGCTACTCTTATCTTGCAGGTATTTTTTCTTGAAAACATCAAGGTTTATGGAGGTACTGGCAGCTAAATTGAGTCCAAATATTTTAGAGATTGATTCTTTATCAATTTTTACCAAGGTATTTCCCCCTATATCTCTTATTACCTTAGCAGTCTCATCATATTGGGAGGCCATGGCTTTAAGAAAATCAATGTCTTCAAAGACATTTGTAACCACCAATTTTCCTAAGTCCAATCTCCATACATTTGATATTGGGGATTGGACGTTCCTTTTGCCCACCAATGGTGGAATAAATTCCACCTTGTCAATGGGATGTCTACATCTTTACAGCCATAATATCTATCGACTAACCCTTCATTTGACTCAAGGCCTGAACCTTAAGCTTCTAGGTAGAAGAACCAGGGAGCTAAACCACAAGGTCTTCATGCAATGCTCATCTTTGAGAAGTGGAGGGAGCTTGGGCTCGTGGTGGAGTCATTTTTAAATTGGACTTGAGGAATAAGGGTTACTTCTATTGTTTTAAGGTTCTTCCTTTTAGATGATTTTAGATAGCAACTTGGACAAAGATCAGGGTATTTGAACAAATGGTGACCACCCAGACTCACAACAATTTTTCAAAAAGAAATAACAAAGTATCAACAACCTCACAAAACTAACCAAATGCAGAGGATAGAATGTACGGGGTCACAGACAACTTACTGGATTATCACTTAATAGACCTTGACCAGATGTTGAGAAGCTTTAGATGGCTTCTAATTTTCTTACTTTGGTACTCCAAATGCTTAGGTAATTTCGTAGAACACTTGAATTAAGACCTTTATAGAAAGAACCATTAATTCCAGGGCTGAGAGCTGTCTCATCTACCATTACTTCTAGCTTACATGAACCAGATTTTGCAATTATTTATTCTTTGCATTTTTGAATGTGAGTCATTGATCATAAAACAACAGAATAGATCGGACGACGTTGATTTCGTCAAAAAGATTTGACAATATTTGCCATGCTTATGAGGATTGTCGAAGTAATGAGAATACTCCACTTCACTTACATTTGTGATTTAGCAAAAAGGTACGCCATCAAAAACTGATTCATCTGTCTACCATGCGGTCGCTTTCTATGGTTCCACGGCTCTGTAAAGCACATTATTTTAATGTTCAATGGAATGGTGGAAAGGCCATAAAACATCCCACATGGCACCCACTTTGTGACACTCGGGCCTTAGACATGTCAAGTTGTGCTAGGTGTCACTCTTCCACGCTTCTATGAGTGGCCTGTGGGTCCTTCAAAAGTGTTCCGCAGAACAGCGGAAAGTTTGTAAACTCACCACATGGCTCTTAAGGGACTTGCCAATGGGCCCCGCTACACAACTAAATCGAGACCTGCCACATGTCTTTCTTTCGCGCTTCCACAGTTGGTCCTTCGTCTAATGGAATGTTCTCTGCGGAATGACGAAATTAATCAGAGCGTTCCACATAGACCCTTTAAATACTAATATAGCAAAGTGGGGAGAAATAAAACATATGCTTTTAAAACAACATTCATTTCACTAGGTAAAGGGGGACCACAAATTTTATTAAGGGGATCGACTAAAACCTAGGCATATGGATAAAATACTATGCACAAGAAGTAAGGAGCGATTCAAAAGCAGGGGCTGGTAAAAAAGACAATACCCTAGACTTAAGGTAATAACTTGATGACTGGCAACGAATGATAAGTAGTCAACTATTGAATATAACAAAAGGTAATTTGGTGCTTGTATAAGACTCTAGGGTTTAGGGTTTTAGACTTTAGGATTAGAAATTTTTCAATATTGTGAACACTAAAACCCTAGGCAAAGGACTCTCAGACTTTAGGTTTTGAAACAAGGCCAAAGGCAAGAACCAAGAAAATTTATCAGAGTCCTATCAATGGCAAGATATCCACAATGTGGAAGAATAGACAAGTTACATGAATTGTCTAACAGAATACCTCAAAGAAATGTGTTCTCATGGATGCCCCAATTATAGGATATACACAAAATGGATTTGTTGAAAAGGCTTTAGAAACTTTCAAGCAAATGCAATTGGCAGGTGTAAAGCTAGACTCCATAACCTTTCTAGCATCCTCCCTGCCTGTGCCAAAATGGGAGGTTTTGAACAGGGTATGGATATCCATCACATGATACAGAATAGAAGAATTTTGTCAAATGTTGTGGTTGTAACTACCCAGGTAGACATGTATGCAAAATTTGGAAGCATAGACAAGGCATGTGAATTGTTTGATAGAATACCTCAAAGAGATGTCATCTCATGGAATGCCATGATGGAAAGATATCCACAATGTGGAAGCATAGACAAGTCACAAGAACTGTCTTATAGAATGCCTCAAAGAAATGTGTTCTCATGGAATGACCTGATTGTAGGATATGCACAAAATGGATTTGTTGAAAAGGCTTTAGAAACTTTCAACCAAATGCAATTGGAAGGTGTAAAGCCAAACTCCACAACCTTTGCCATCATCGTCCTTGCATGTGCTAAAATGGGAGGTTTGGAATAGGGTATGGACATCCATCAATGGATAAAGGAAAGAGGTATTATGTCACATGTTGTAGTAGGAAATATACATATACATGTTTTCTACGTGGTACTTTGGTTATTATGACTCATGGAGAGATGCTATTAAAATGAATTCTCACAAATATATTTTAATGTAAATTCTAATTATCATGTCCAATTCTCCACATGAAATATTTTGATATCAAAATTAGAGTTTCATATCTGCTTTCAAGACATGTATATGACACATGAATATGCAAACATTTCAAACATTACAATTCAAATAAATAAGTGCAAAGATTACATATGTCTAAGGTTGAAGCATATGCCACATAGAATTAAAAACACTGCCACTGTTACAACAGCATTTGTAAATCCTTTCAAAATTAAATGTAGTCATGGATACATTGTGTAAATAGTTTGTAAACATTTGCAAAAAAATATTTTATAAAAATTTGTTGTCATAAGTAAATAGTTTCTAAACATTTCCATACAAAACTTTGATTGTCACATAAGACTTCATGGCATACAAGCTCGGTATCCCATATTGTGCATGTAACAGCTTGAATGATGATGTGACACGATGCACCTTGAATATGATGGAGTACTTGAACCTAAAATCAAGGACCAACCATTCCTCAAGTGGGCCCATGTGATTACTAATTTGTGCTTGTACCTTAAGAAATCTTATGAACCTATACTAAGCTCACTACTAAGAGTATGCTTGTTGATAATCACCATTGGCCTAATGGTGACCTTCCAAATGCATTCAGGACACTCAATTCCTCTATACGGAGGAGGAAATTCCATGGAAGATGCCATTGATAGTTGGTCAACCAACTAGAAACCCATGCATGTATTGAGAAATGGTGAGCAAACACACATAGATTAAATCATTACTGCTCAGGAATGTCAAAACATAAGATATATTATATTGATGTCATCGGATGATTTTCACATTGCATTACATTAGCTTTATAAAAGCCTCTTCCCTTTAACTATTTGATAACTACCTACATAACCTCCATATGGGAATGTAACTCCCACAAACTAACAAACTAACTATTGTTGTATTTACTAATATTTATTTAATATGCATAAACTAACCTATAGATGCAAATTTAATAATGTAATACCATTGTTACTATGCCAACATTCCCCCCTTATTACATTGTTCCTGCAATAGTACCAAGGGACCCCCCTGAATCCTAAAATACTCAACAAAGTTGATTACATAATATGAATACATATTTTATAGAAGATCTTCTCCCAAAGAACAAATCCTGAACCAAGCGGGGCTCCATCATGCTGTCTCGTCTACCCTCAGAAAGGTGTAGCTTCGAGCTGTGTTATTGAGCTCTTTAGTCCCAAACTCTCAAATCACAGTCTTGAATTATTCGACAACAATCCCTAAGAGATACGACAGATCTCTATCATTGTCTAGTGACCATGAAAGGGTATAGTTCTTGATCATATACTCTAAAGCTCACTATACAACAATCCATATTGAGCTCAACACCAAATCCCAAACCTGTCTTCAAAACAAAATCTTCACAAAACATGCATTCTTCAAATTTGTCAGCATCAACAAAGAAAAGAAAAACAACCAAAACCAAAAATACTTATCATGTAAAGCATCATCTCAAAGTGAGAAGCTAACTTGAGATGATGAAGATTCCTCCATCCTCCGATGTCGCCTGCCTCCAATTTGACCCTGCTACACTTTATGTCACATTAATCTCCTTGATAGCACAAGCATGTGAGTGTTTAAAGGCCTCAAAAGCAAAAGCAACATTTGTTATATGTGTAGCCATGATTAAAAAATGGTGATATCAATTTCAACCAATAATGGACCCTCAACCTTATAACTCCAAAACATGTAATTTCAACTTTAATAAAAACATCTTACTTATTTCTCCTTTAAAAACCCCCTTATACCTATTTATCACTTATTTCACCATAATTCCCTTATTTCTCCAACAAATAAACCTTATTTCACTTTATACCAATGTACTTCAAAAGTGCTATCTTGTTTATAGCTGAGACTAATATCCAATCTCCATGTCACTCGAGGGTTTGGCATCAACAATCAACACATCCACAAATGGATAATATAATAACTAACACCTATGTATCAATTGATAACATCACTCATGGCTTCCAGGTATGATACACAATACCAATACATAAATTAATGAGACTGCCACAGAAACAAAATTAATACTTGTTTAATGCCATTTCCATATGTAGATTGAAACACTGATGGGAGTGCTCAGCAAGTCGATTCTCTAACATAAAGGAACATTGCAAATATAATATAGACCAATCGATGGCAATACTCCCTCATCTGCTAAAAAATCACAACATAAAGCATGAAAAAATAATAGAAAATGAACCAGTAAATATAATGGAATAGCCTGAATACCCAGCAGCCTGAATCAGTGGCTAAACAATGAATATTTCTTCCACCAGTTGCCCCTTTTATTATGCATAGCAGTTGCACCTCTATTCTTCACATAATTTAATCTTCCTTCATGTACCTCTCACACTGGCGAGTTTGGATTCAATATAGTTTGCAACCTTCAAACCTGACATGCACAGGCACATAGATTTTAGTTGTTCTTTGTTGTTGCAACCCTCTCAATGTTGACGGGCCTGCAAATGGCCTCCAAACTCAATGCTCTCTTTCAATGATGTCTAGCCTGGATGCTTCCTCTTTGCTCCTTCGTGCCTCAAATCCATAACTCCATCACCATCAGAAGACTAACATGAAGGCCTGATCTGATACCACATTGAGAAATGGTGAGCAAACACACATAGATTAAATCATTACTACTCAGGAATGTCAAAACATATAAGATATATTATATTGATGTCATCGGATGATTTTCACATTGCATTACATTGGCTTTATAAAAGCCTCTTCCCTTTAACTATTTGATAACTACCTACATAACCTCCATATGAGAATGTAACTCCCACAAACTAACAAACTAACTATTGCTTTATTTACTAACATTTATTTAATATGCATAAACTAACCTATAGATGCAAATTTAACAATGTAATACCATTGTTACTATGCCAACAACATGTGCACTATGCGACATCTTTCTCACCTGCATCAAAACAATTATTAGCTTTCACTTTTTTATTATACCAAAAGATATATGTTGCCACACATTTTAGAAAACCACATATATGCTACCAAATGTTAACCACATATATGTTGCCAAAAGTTTTAGAATTAACTTACAGATTTTGTACTTCTGACAAAAGTTGCTGAAATTAGGTGCAAATGGTTGATTATTTCTTCAAGAAGGTTGTACATGCAAATTGTATCAATCTCTTGCATGAGCTATTGGGTGAGATTTTATCCAAAAATTCATAAGAGTTTGAGGAGATCTATAGGATTGCATACAACTACAAATGACACCATAAGATTGCACCATGAAAAGGGAGTAATAAATCAATGAATCATTGGTTTGAGTGGACTAATGGTCACCAAGTATATAGAGAGATACAACAAAGCACTAATGCAAAATATGCATCTTGAAATATTATGAGAGGCTTTAAACACATAGGGCCAACATGAACAAAACACACATTTTAAACCAAGTACTAAATATTAGATAAACATTGTAACACTTTAAAAATTATAATAAATTCCCCTACCTTGAACAATGATTCAAAGGTCTTTGGATACGTTGAAAATTTTCAAATTTGACCACTTTCTTGTTTGACTTTGGAAGTTTATATATTTAGCCGATAGGCTTATATGTGGGAGGTTTTCCTCCCAAAAAATTGTGGGACGCACCAGAAAATTGTCGGACACGCCGGAAAATTATCGAACGTGCTAGAAAATCACCACCCTTTTTTTCTATCACCCGTATTTTCATTTTTATCATTCATTTTTTCGTTTTCACAGTTTGTTCATTTTCACCATTAATATAAAGTGAATATTGTGCTTATCAGCAATTTTTGTTTTTTGCCATGTAATCAAATTCCATTGATTTGGATCTTCTACATAATATTTCACGAAGAATTGTCATGTGTTCATACAAGACAACAATAATGAGAAAGGAGCATTGATTTAATCTTCAAACGTGATAGAATATTTTTTTGATTTAATGAGTGACTTCAATTTACCCTCCATCGCCGATGTAGAGAAAGAACTCAAACAAGACTAACTTGACACATCCCAAATAAGGTTTCAATACAAATGATGCAAATGTGCATTCTTGTTCATTCTTGGCAACTTGCTCTTAAAGCCTAAAAACATGGGGCAGCAATTTAGACCTTTTTGGTCATAACCTTTCCTAAAGGCCTGTAAATGGAAATATGAAACTTGTTCTGAATAGCCTTTTGGCCCTAACTCAACATATATCAAAATGGGATAGGGTTACTTTGTACGAAATAGGTCAAAAATGGACTGTTACAAAATTGGGAACCCTAGTTCGGGTTTAGACTTGTCCTCACAAAAATGGTCATAACTTATTCAAATCTACATGAAAATGATCTAAACAAAAAGCATTGAGAACTAGAAACATATATTCATCCATTCCAATTTGTTTCATCCCAATATTGTACTGTACATGATCATACTAGTGCATTTTCAGACTACAAATTCTGGAAAACATTGTTAGAACAGAGTAGCCTTCACCAAAATGGTCATATCTCACACAAAACTCAATAAAATTTAATGAAACAAAAATAATTGTAAACTAGAAACAAATATTTTTCCATCCATCTATTATATTCCTTGATATGAGGTCATACTAGGCCGTACAATGCACAACTTCAGCCTGAAAACAATGTAGGACTCAAAAAATACACACAAAATTTAGGTTTTCATTCATCAAACTCAAAAAACAATGTCTCTCCTCCTCCATTCTAGTTTTGAGGATGTCCTTATACACTTACTACCAATCCCAACTGATTAGTAATGATTTCTTGATTTTCTTGTAACTGTTTCTTGATTTTTTGACACTTTGCCAAAGTTACATGACAACTTTTACACTTTTTAACCAAAGACCCTATTAACACACCAAAAATGGATCAACATGATCCCCATGGTCATAAATGACCTTATTAGACTCCAAAACACCCTATCAACCTAAAACCAAGACATAACAACCATTCTGGCTATGGGGCTCCTGATGCCCCTGCGTCAATCGCCAAAGCTATAATGGTCCTGTCACTAGCCATTAGGCAACGAAGCAATAATAATATTAATACATCATACATGATTTGCATAGCTATAATAATATTTAGAAAAGTAAACTTTTAATTTCGTAAGCTTCCTTCATATTTTATCTCTTAAACTATATTTAATTGTTCCTTCACAAAGGAGATTTTATATATCAAACATGTAATATTAATAATGTATGAGGAATCACTAATAGATTAAAAAATAGATTTAATAAATAATATAAAATTGAAGTTATTGATAACTATGAGAACAATTTATTAATAAAGGAGTAAATCATAGATTTAATAAATAATATAAAATTAAAGTTATTAATAATTATGAGAACAACTTATTAATAAAGGGGTAAATATAATTGGTATTAACATGTTATTATCATTATAATGGTTTATTTATAGTTAATAAAATGTAATATTAGAATTTATAAAGTGTATGATTAGAAACAATATAATAGAATGATAATTATTAATGAAATGGATTGAAAGGATAAATAATAAGGTGTTAGAATTAGGATAACTTAGGATAACCTCTCTTATGGTTGTAAGCTCTATATTATTGGGGTGAAGAATAATAAATTCATGTTGGTTGTCTTTTAATTATATGTGCCATTAATTAAAATGGTTTGAAATATGTGATGGCAAAATGACTTGAAAAATCATTTAAAAACTTATATAAAAATCCAATCATTTAAAAATTTCTTTTACGGCAGGATTTTGTTCAAATAAAAATGTATTATCTCATCAATCATTGCTTTTACTGTAGTTCTAGTGTGGGACAGTGAATATTTCATTGAAATATTGTTTTTATACATAGAAAATATTTCCCGGCTAAATATGAGAAACAAAATTTGTATAAACATTACAAATTATATACTAAGGCTAAAATATTAAGCGATTGATATCCCGTAGGAAGTGACCCCACTCTAAAGATCCTTGTTTAGTGAATATTTTATTCTAGAAATTAGTTTTAAATATAATCCACTTCAAGAGCAATTGGAAAAGGTAAAATTTTAAAACTCCTCATAACTCGCATCACCATGTTTTATGCTTTGTAGTTTTTAATTAGGGAAGTGAACTTGATTCCAAATGATCACATAGATCCGTATTGAGCAAACCCAGAAAAGTGTTCATTGATGCTAGGTCTCGATTTGTGGATTCAACTATAATTGATTCCAAATGGACTTTCAATGGGCCAAACATATGCAGAAATACTATGTAAGCTGAATTTGTTTTCTAGTTATGCTCATAGTTTTTAATTTATTTCCAATCATCAAGGGGATAGGTTCTTAATAGGCAATGATATATATCAGATCACAAAGGGATATGTTGTTAGCTTGACATGCATGATTTTGGGGCAAGCACATTATTTCTTTTTCTTTTTCCCCATTCATTTTCACCTTTATGTTTTCTTTAATTATCCTACATTTTTTGTATTGGTTGTGTTTAGGATGTAACTAAGCTAGGATGTATTACACGTATCCATATTGAGGAAGCCTTGATAATAATTTTTTTAAATGTAAATGTTATTTTGATTATGTTTAAATTTATTGACTTGGTTAAGTTTACTATATAAAATAATGAATATAATACATATTAAGAAATGTAATGTTGTTGGTGTTACCAATTATATGGTATCCTCTTTTTATGCAAGTATTCCAATGGAAAGATATTGGAAGTGTATAATTTATTTTAGTTGTGTAGTCAATCAAAATGTTCTAATTTTTTTGTTTTAGATTTTTTTAAATTTTATTTTTCTTAGATTTTAAAATACAAACTCAAACACCTGCTTTGCTTACACATTATGTCAAGAATACTTGATTCTCTAGCCAAGTGAATATTATTTTCATAGATGAACACACTTTCTACAGAAGGCATTCTTCTTTAATTGAATATAAAGGCATGGTTTTCTTATTATTTTTTTAATAGTAGTGATAGCTAGGAACTAGCTGCCGTTGCTTCTCATTTGTACTTGCATTTGTTTTTTTCTTAAGCTTTCTCATTGTTAAATTGGTCTCTTCAAAATTGAATTAGCTCTATAGTATTAAGTCTCCAAATATTTTGTTGACAAGAAAACTCTCCTAGAAAATTAACATAGTGCCCATTCTAGACTACCAACACCTAGGATACAATGGGAGTACAAAATTATTGAAATAACTACATTGTTTGTCAAACTTTTGGAGTTTCTTTATCTCATGCATTTGTTATCCAACACCGCCTCTTTTCAGATTATTATTCTTTTACTCGATCTTTACCAACTATCAGTCTTTATGAAAGTCCCTCCTTTTTTAAGATTGAAATTTAAATGTAAGTAAAAAATGGCAAAATCATTGCACGTAAACTCTGTGCAATTGCTAGTTTAAAATAGGGGCTTACAACTTATATTAATGATGTTTTAGATGTTATTAAATTATAAATACAATGTAAGTGCATTTTGGGTACGTACAAATATGGCCACACTGGCATGGCTTGGTCAAGGGCTTCCATTTTGGTAGCTTTCTTGGCAAAGTTGGAGGATAAAGTGCCTTTGTCTAATGTTAGGAACTATGTTACTCGTGCTCCTTCCTATATTATCCCGTTTTGTATGGCATCATGACAGTTGTGTCTATGGAGAATTCAAAGGTGGCGGGTGCCCCAAAATAGGTGGCAATTTGGGACGACCTGGGTGTTTTGAGCAAGGAGCTCTTAGTTGTTTACAATCAGTTGCTGGAGCTTAAAAGATTTTTTCTTGGACTTGAGGATGGAGGGAAAGCACTTGTTGGCTACCCACCATCGTGGCAAATTGGAGGTTACAAGTTTGTGTACTTGGTCTTTGTCAATGGATGGTGGGCTTGGATTGTGTAGCTTTGTGAGAGAAATTATTTTGGGATTAAGGTGGTGATTTGACAAATGCAAAAGTACATCTCCACATTAAATATCCCTTTATTTTATGTTTTCATCACTCAAATGTCTTCTATCTTGAGAAGTATAAACTAAACATATTTAATATTTATTATTTAATTATTTTCATTTTATATAATATATAGTCTCTAATATAATTGTATTTATTCTTGTTTAGTATATTTTATATAATGTAAATTATTTAATATATTTTAAAAATAATATTATATTATAAATCATTTATTTATATTAAATATTTATTTATAATATAATCATATTTATTTTATATAGTAATTAATATTTGTTAGTGGAAATATTGTCAACAGTATTAAACTACTAATAATTCAATATTCTCAATGAAATGTGATGCAAATCAAATAAACAAAGCAATATTACCTTGAAGACTGATTTACCTCAAAACCTTCCATTGTTCGCCTATCTTGTATTGATCTTGTTAATGAATAGAGCTCTCAGAAGCATGCTTCCTCGTTGTTTGAAGATGACAATACTTGAATGGTTATATGTTGGATAAAATGTAATGAAGATTACCTACAATTCAACTATTGTGAGGATGAGGGATGGATGATTGAAGCCATGGTTGCATGGATATGAAGATAATGGATATAAAATGCAATGACCAATATGGATGCTTTGCCAAAGGCATGCTAGAATTTCTGCAGATTAACTTTGCTATATATTGTGTGTTGTTGAAATGAGGGAATGAGCTTCCTTTTATAGGCCAAGGAGGGGGCAAATCCATGTGTCAAGATCTCAATGGTGGAGACTTGGTCTTGTGAGGTGTATGGTGAGGATTGAATTGGTTGAGATGAGGGAGAGAAAGGGGGGAGATGTTCCTCTCACCTTGACATGGTGGAAAGAAAGGTGTGACATGAGTCCACATGTCACAAGGATCACAATGACCAAAGAGAGAAGGTCAAACAAGTAGATCATGTTTGTAGGGAGGTTGAAAAGATTCTAGGGACTATAGAACAAGTGTCACAAAGTGTCCCTTTGACCATGATGACATGGAGAGACCATGCCCTTTGGAATAGGGATGGTTAGAGAGATAATAGGGCATGTGGGTGAGGGAAAATGGATTAATTAAATATTAAAATATTTAATTACATGTGCAAGATGATGAGGTGGATGTGTGACATGGAATAGATGATGTGGAATAGAGGACTTTTGACTTTGGAATAGGATGATTTGCGATTAAATAATTTGATTATTATTTAATTAAGGGATGACATTAAAAGAATAGGTTTAATTGACTTAATTAAATAAATTGATATTTATTTAATAATTGGACTATTAATGATGAACGTGAATCAAATAAATAAATTGATGAATTTATTAAATGATAGAAGAATGGGAATTAAATAAATAATGAATATTTAATTAATTTGTCTGTCATTTTTAGGTGTATACATTTTGCCCCTCTTTGAGACAATGTGTTTTATCACGTTGTTTCAAAGAATAATTTTTTTTTATTATGACACATGCCCCAGTTTGCCCCTGGTACAGGTTTATGATGATAGCATGCCCCCTCAGGAGATTGGACGGGAAGAATGTGAAGACAAGATGACGGGTGATCTCACAATGAGACAGGTTGATAAAGGTTGGCTAAGAAAATGGAGGATGCGAGATAAGGGATGGATGAAAGAGTTGAATGACACGTCATGCAAGATAAAATGATAGCACACATAAGAAAGCATGCAATTATGCACAAATGACACAAGAACAAACAAGGTATTGCCCCTGTCTAGTGATAAACCAATGATTAATCGATAATGATCAACGATGATAGTGTTGTCATTGTGGGGAAAAATATATCCCTAGACCAACACAAAGATGCGAGAATGACATATCCCAATGCTAGTGTTGCCATTGCAGGGAAAGATATATCCCTAGACCAACACAAAGATGCAGGAACGACATATCCCAACTGATGATGATGATTGATTGATTAAATCTGATTTGGTTTATGACAAGATTAGGATCAAGCCATTGATTGCAATTGGATAATTTGACAAGATTGATTAACTTGATTGGTAAGGATCAAGGATGACTTGCATTTGGATCATTTGCTTGATTGACTAGATAAGGATGAATGGAAGAAGTGATTATAGATTTGATTTGAATGAATTCGATTGACATGAATGAAGGAAGAATTGATTAGAAGAAGTGATTTGAAAGATTGATGAAATGATTTGGACGATGAAAGAAATGGTTTAGAAGAATGATTTGGTTAATGGATGAAATCTTTTTGGACAAATGGATAACTTGGATCTTGAGACACTTGGAATTTTGATAATGATGAAATACTTATAATGAAATGGAATGCAATGGGATAAGTATGGACATGGATTCTTGTCATCTTCGATTGTGTGAGTATTTGAAGTACTTTGTTTCATCATTGAGTTTTTAAAATGTTGTAAGAAAATACAAGCATCTAGGTATAATTAAACCATGATGACCTGAGTATTACTTACATGGATTTTGATTTAGCAAGTTAATACAAGCATCTAAGTATAATTGACCCAAGATGACTTGAGTATTGCTTGCATATCAATAGACAAGGATTAGACTTGTTTCATGTTTAGACCTTTGATGTCCTCGATGATCATTTTTTTGATCATGTCATTAGACAAGGCTTTCACATTACTAAAGATAAACCAACAAAAAGAAAACAAACAAAATGATTATGCCCCCATCATAGCTTCTCTAGTTTGAAACATCCTTGAGTAGTGTAGAAAGACATAATAACAAAATTCATGATATAAGACTTTTAAAACAACCACTAAAAAACTTTCTTGCCCAAAACATGTTTTCTTGCAATAAATTGATAGAATCAGTTTTGATGTCTTAGGCAGGAAAGGATTTGTAGAGTGCAGTCTTGATGTCTTTTATGTTAAGATGATGTTGAAAACTTACTTGTCATGCTGCTTGTTATCTAGTGATAAAACTGTGATCCGATTGTTTACCCTCTAAATTTATAACACATTCTCATTGGCCACCTTACAAATGATCAATCCGATCTTACTACATTATACATGCATATCATGACCTGTGAGCACCGGTCTCCTCCACCATTGTTGTCGGTCGCGCTTTGCATCCAATACAATGTATATGCTTAATATACATTCGAAACATACAACCCAAATATGCATTCAGAACATGCATTCAGAATATGCATTCAAAACATGCATTCAAAATATGCATTCAACCAACGCCTTAACCCAATGTATGTCCTCAACATACAACCGAAAGATACATTTGCGGTGTTGACTTTTTCCCAGACTGGATGCTTATTCCTAGATTTCCCTACAAGGTATCCATCAGTGATCAACAGGATCTCTGGGCCAGGGGGCCAACAGTGTAGGAGATAGACTCTATATTTTATCTCCTCTTCTTCTTCAGGCTCTGCAAGACCTAGGGGGGTATTCCTTACTCAACATCCATGAGGATATGCATACAAGGCTGGGATGCTGACAGAAAGCAAATAGTCCTCTTGTAAGTAGACCAAAACTGAAGGATAAGAGCAAAGGAGCTAGCTTTGGGCCTATTTGCAGTTGTAGACAGAGGACTGAGGATCCTAAACTAATTCTAATGTCCTAATGTTTGTTTTAGATTTTGATTTGGATTTTAAGCTTGGATGCAAAGCTGGACATGGTTATAACACAAAAACAAAGCATGATTGGTGCCTATCCAGGGCCTGGAGTCAGTAGACATACACCTGTGAATGATCAGCATGAACAGCTAAAACTGGATTTCAAGGGGATACATGTGACACCTGCCTTACAGGTATCTCCCAATATAGAGTGTTAAGTTATCTCTACTTATGGTATCCCTACTGCAGTATACCCTTCCCAATGTTCAACCTGAAAATAGTTTAATCTACCCCTTGAGCAGAAGTTAAAAGATCAGACATTCAACACAGGAATTCTATGCTCTAGAATCTAAACATTACACAGACATCCAGATTCAGAAGAAGAATACATGCAATACTGGAGACAGAATTAACACAACACATGCTAAGATAGCATTTCTCATATAAGTTTAATCATGAAATCAGTGGGTTCATGCCAAAAACATACAACAAGAGATACATAAACTCACAGGTTAAGCTGTATAGAGCAACCAGATCAGCTTGTTATGCATTACAGAGCCAAAAATCCTCAACTTTCAACAACCACAAATGAGCAACACAACCTGCTTATAACAGCCAGGTAGGTGCTCAGCAATTAATTACATGGTTGACCAAAAATCCCGCCAGATACACAGTATCAGGAAAATGGCGCTCAAACACAACCAGATTGGCGCCCAAACATGAATGCAGCAGGTAGGGGAGGAGACAGGAAGATTTCTTGAGCCCTGCGCCACTGTTCGCTGATGTACACCTTCAATCGGGTACAAGATCCATCCACGCCATCGCCCATACCTCTGCAACAATCCCCATTAATGGCGCACCAACCCGCGGCCTTGGGAAGAACATCAATTCTGCATCGCAAGCATTTCCCACCGAGATTCATCATCATGATATTTGAAAATGCAGGATATCAATTATCCCACATGCACCCCGCAGCAACCTCATTAACACTTTATATACTAAGTCATGAGCATATATCATGTCGGTGCTTTTGCTCCTGACGACACTAGTATAAGACCTCATCATCATCATCCTCCAGCAGCATGATATCCTGTCGCCCAAAATATCACCCTGACGTCATCATCATATCGCAATATAGCCTGCATGATAATCGGCACAACCTGATCCATCGGAGGAACATCCTCCTGCTGAGCTTATACCAAAAGTCTGGCCGATGAACATCCTGATGACGTCATCATCATATCCTGCTGACGTCATCATCATATCTGCCTACTGCGCATCTCCTCACATCTGGATGACGTCATCATCATGTTTGCGAATATCGGGAGATCTCCTCAAGATGATCAGTGTTAGAAATATGACCCCCCCGGGACCTTGAGGACGTCATCATCATATTAACATCAGGATGATATTCGAAGACAACCGGATATTTGGAAATATCATCCTGATGCACAAATATCAGGTTGCACTGTAGCTCCACTATAAGATCGGGGCGATAACTGAATATGATGATGCTTGAAAAGATCACCCCCACTAGATAATGCGCGAAGCCAGCAGGCGGATATCTCCTTGATATCAGCATCATCATGATGCTGGAACAAACATACATCCGGGTGATATGAAAATATCACCCCCTCCTTCAGAAATATCATGATGCAGATAGGCAGAGAAAAAGATATCACCCTGATATAAGGATGACGTCAGCATCATCAGGATGACAAAACAACGAACAAGAAGTGATACAACATCATCAGGATGATATTGACTAAGATCATCCTGACGTTCAAAATATGATGACCCTAGTGAATATCAGGTCGCACTTAGAACTCTTCAACAACATCATCAGGATGACCATAACCAAGATCACCCGATGATAAAAATATCACCCCGGCGAAATATCATGAAGGCAGAAAATATGATGACCCTCGCAAGCAACACGGTGATAACTGGAAATATGATGATGATGACGACGACCCTTAGGAAAAAACAAGTCAGGTCGAACAACTTAGAGAATAACCCCTTCAGGATATCGGGGCAACATCATCATCATGTTTGGGCAAGGTGATAATCGGAAGATCACCGGATACTTGAAAAATCACCCTCGCAAGCAAATCAAGGCGCACTGTAGCTCATCAGCAGGATCAGGATGATATCCAAACATCACCCGATAATGAAATATGATGATGACGATGAGAAACCAGTCGACGAAGAACATGATGATGCAGACCATCATCGAAGACAAGATGATGATGATGACCTCCTCCTCAGGAAAATATGATGCTGCAGCTGAAAAATGCTGAGGAGGTCCAACACTTAGAAAAAATGGGCAAGAAGATGAGGGCTTCAAATGAAGAAACCCCCTGATCATGAAAAATCAACCCCAGGTCAAAATGAGTGCTAACAGTGGCTCCGAATGGGGACGTGCAGGTGAAAACCTGCAGCGAGAACCAGATCTCCGGGCAGACCAGACAAAAAGCCAAAAAATGCGAGCTGTACAAGGCATTTACACTACATACATATTTTTACAAATGTGCACAGCAACCAGTCATTTATGCAAAATAGAACTTAAGGAATTGGCCATGCACAGGCAATTCCAGAATTTCACCATCTAGGGCCTGGAGGAAATAAGAATCCTCCCCATGAGTATTGCAAACCTGATATGGGCCCATCCATAAGGGTTGAAATTTACCATGTTTACCCTTTTCCTGACCTTTAGCATTCCAAATGAGCACCAGATCATTGACTTGAAACTTCCTTTTTGTAGTTCTCCTGTCAAACTGATACTTCACATCTTGTTGTCTTTTGAGATTGATCTGGTGGGCTTTCCTTCTGTCTTCATCCAATGCAACCAGCTGATTCACTCTTTCTGTCATGGAATCTTCAATCTCCTCATCATTTTCCTGAATGAATCCGTAAACTGGTAGGAGATTGTTTATGGGCAGTCTAGCTGATGCACCATATACTAGCTCAAAAGGTGACTTCCCAATAGCCCTTTTCACTATCACTCTGTCAGCCCATACTGCTAAGTTCAACTTTGAGTCCCAAGCTCTCTTGTTCTTGTCCAGTATCCTCTTGATAATTTTCATGATGCTCTTATTGCTTGATTCTGCTTGACCATTTCCTTGTGGGTGATATGGTGATGTGTATGACAGATTTATCCCATACCTGTTGCAAAAATCAACAAATTCACCTGATCTGAAGCACATAGCATTATCAGTGATTATCTTAAATGGTACTCCAAACCTGATGATGATGTTTTCTAGTATGAAATCTGTCACCACCTTACTTGTAGCTCTCTTAGTTGGAATGGCCTCAATCCATTTGGTAAAGTAATCAGTTGCCACCAAGATCCAACTGTGTCCCCCACTTGATTTGTCTGCAATTTCCCCTATGAAGTCAATTCCCCATTGCTGGAATGGAGCATCCACAGGTACAGTTCTGAGGGGTAAAGCACCATCATATTTCAGCTTTCCTGAAAATCTCTGGCAAGGGTCACACTTTCTCACTAACCTTTGTGCATCTGAAAAGAGAGTAGGCCACCAATATCCTGCCCTGAGAATTTTATGAGCTGTTGTTTGGGCAGTATAATGTCCACCACACAATCCTTTATGCATGTCAATCAAAACATTGTTAGCCATGTCCTCATCCACACATCTCAGCAGCACACCATCAAGGTTTTTCCAGTACAGCTCACCTTGAACAATAACATACCTGATTGCATGTAACTTTAGAGTCCTCTTTTGACAGTCACTGAAATGGGAAGGACAATTCAGATTTTGCAAGTAATAGATAATATCCTTGTACCATTCAGATCCTGATACATTTACACTCTCATCTTGGACTGCATTAACTTGGCATGCTTCCAAGTTTGATTGTGCCATCATCTTGGCTAATCCTTGTCCTCTTATCAACTTAGTAACTTGTATGTCTATGTTGAATTCCTGCAGTTTGTTTATCCATCTGCACCTTCTTCCAGTCACCTCCTGCTGAGTGAATATGTCTTTGACTGCTGCATGAGGTACATATGCAATTATATATGACCCTACCAAGTATGGTCTGAAACTTTTAATGGCTCTAACTAGTGCATATGCCTGTTTTTCCATAATATCATACTTCAACTCAGAGGCCTGCAGGGACATACTGAAGAAAGCAATGGGCTGTTCAAAACCATCTTCATTTTTCTGTAACAAACATGCAGCAACAGTATGAAAGGAAGCAAATGAAAATACTTGGAATGGCCTAGAAAAATCAGGAGATTTAAGAACAGGGGCCATCTTGATTGCCTCTTTGATATTCTGAAATGATTCTATTGGTTCCCTTTCCCAGTTGACAGTTGCATCCTTCTTCATCATCTTGGAAATGTTCCTTGTGGTTTCTGCAAAGTTGGGAACAAATCTTCTAACAAAATTTATTTGTCCAAAGAAGGACTGAACTCCTTTCACAGTTTTTGGCATTTGAATCCTGTCAATAGCTGCCACTCTCTCTGGATCTATCCTGACTCCATCTTTGGAAACAATATGTCCCAGAAGCTTTCCTTCAACTACCCCAAAGGCACACTTCTTTGGGTTTAAAGAAATACCATATTCTAGTGCTCTTATGAAAATCTGCTCCAGATGCAAACAATGCTGCTCTTCTTTCTTTGATTAGGCAGTCAAGTCATCCTAATATACAGCCAGGATTGAATCAATCAGCCCTGCAAAAGCAACATCCATTGCTCTTTGAAATGTAGCACCTGCATTTGTTAGTCCAAATGGCATTCTAACATACACATACGTTCCCCATGGAGTGGTAAAGGCAGTCTTATACTGTTCTGATTCCTTTACCTTTACCTGATTATATCCTGAAAATCCATCCATCATGGACAGGAGTTCACAACCAGTCACCCTCTGCAACATAGCTTCCATATTAGGCAGTGGATAGTTATCCTTCAAAGAGGATACATTCAAGTTCCTGAAATCAACACAAAGCCTAATATCACCATTCTTTTTTCTGACTGGGACAAGGTTAGACACCCAAGTTGAATGTCTGATTGGCACAATTATTCCAGCTTCCCTGAGCCTTTTGAGTTCTTCTTGCATCTTGGGAGCTAAGGTAGGATTAATAGGTCTTTGCCTTTGTCTAAATGGCTTAGCTTCAGGCTTCAATGGGATCTCATGCTGGAATAAGTCTTCCCTATAAGCTTTTAGGTCCTCATATGA
Source organism: Cunninghamia lanceolata (assembly GCA_027924645.1). NCBI lineage: Eukaryota > Viridiplantae > Streptophyta > Pinopsida > Cupressales > Cupressaceae > Cunninghamia > Cunninghamia lanceolata. The sequence goes on from BSBN01001583.1 coordinate 4,791,392, forward strand.
CCAAGCAAAAACATGTTTATACCTTTTCAGTAATGCAATCAGCATACTCCTAATGTGTGGTTTGAGCTGTTTACCAATATATACCTTCTGAGGGGCCTGAGATGTCCCCAAATTTATTTCTTCTAAATCCTCCTTATTTGTGGGGGATGTCCTTGTGACCATTTTATCTCTACTGTCAAAGGCTCTTTCCAAAGCTACTAATCCTCTAGGGATCTTGTTAGTCTTCAACTGAATTATCTCTTTTCCCACAAGAGTTTCTTTTCCATTTACAGTCTCTACAAAAGCTTGGAAATTAATTTGTTGATTCTCATACTCATCTATGCAGTGCAAAAATTTCAGCAAATCCCTATCATCATTAAAAACTTGCCAACTGCATATATTTTCTGGCACTGCAGGCCTAGTTTTAATTTCTACATTTGTAACACCTGACAGAGTGATGTCATCTGGCCTTATTGCAATATTAGCTAAGAAATCAGCCATAACATTTTTTGACCTTTCTACCCAGCCAATTGAAAATGCATCAAATAATTCAATGGTATCCCAAACAGCATGCTTGTATTGTTTCAATCTTTTATTTTTTGCAGCATACTTATTTCTGATTTGGGATACAATCAGCTCAGAATCCCCAAATACTCTTAACATCTTAATCCCATGTTTGAGAGCAATATTTAGGCCTAAGAGTAAAGCCTCATATTCTGCAATATTGTTTGTGCAATCAAACCTCAGCAAGAAAGAGAATTTGAGGAGCTTACCAGTTGGAGACAGGAAAACAACTCCAGCTCCAGAGCCTTCTTTTGCACAAGCTCCATCAAAAAACATGGTCCATAAGCCTTGCTGATCCAGCTCTTCAATGCAGACATTTTTCTTTTTGTCTTCTGTATCATCTGAGACAACCTTGAAGTTATCACAGTCAGTGTCTACAAAGCATACCTGTTCATTTGCTTCTTGGTCTTCCACTGTCTCTGATGATCTTTGCTCTCTAATTAGCTTGACATCCCTGCCATTCATTGGAATCATGGCATATGACAGGTCCAGCTGCATACTTCCACCAATTAGTGCTGCCCATCTTCTTGACAGCAACATACCATACTGTGGCTTGATGTCAACCACTGTTATATTCATTTTATATCTTTTTTCAGGAAATGCTGCCAGTTTGAAATCTACATCCTTCATGATTCCAATAACTGGTACCTCTCTGGCATCCATAGCATAACATTTTCCACATGCCTTGTCAATTTTTAATCCAGTTTGTTGCATGATAGCCAAAGGCATGACATTTGTAGATGCTCCAGAGTCAAGCATACAATTTCTAATTATTTTTCCATTTATAACCAGGGAAACATAAAATGGTTCCACTTGTGAAGGACACTTTGTCATGGTCATTCCTAAATAGACTTCAGGAGTCTCATCTTCTTCATTACACATGACATGTTTCTCACCCTGGGTCTGATCATTTTGTTTAGCTTGAAAAGGTACCCCTGAGATTAGGGATATTGTCCTATTCTTGATCTCTTCCACTTTCATGAGTTCCATAAGTGGAACAGAGACCTTTACCTGAGAGAGGATCTGGGCTATATCAAATGGAGCACAGTTTTGTACAACAGTTGTAGCTTGCTCCACAATCTTGCTCTTATCCTGAGCTGATTTAGTTTTCATTTTCATAGTTCCCTGATCATCATTCTTGTCTTGGGAACCTCTACTTTGATCTTCAGCCTGAGGGATTTTGTTTTCTGGTCCTTGAAATTCATGACCTGTTCTGTGTCTAAAGTTCTGCTTATTATTTACCCACTGCCTTTTTTGTGGTTCAGTTCCTTTATGACCATGCACCAGCTGACCTGCAGAAGTATCTTCTGGCTGATGTGGGCTGCCTACTTGATTTTACCTCTGAGATTGTAGTTGCTTTTGACCTGAGCAACTGCTGCAGCTGTGAAGGCTCTAATTTCCTCATCAGAAGGTCGTTGTAAGTTACTCAGAAAATTGTGTGAGTTCTGAGCATACACATAATTATCTTCATCATCTTCATCATATGGGGACTGTTGGCAGGCCTGAATTTGATGATCTGTCTTCTCATCAGCATCATAAAGAGTATATCCATTGCCTATGGACATCATATTAACATCATCATCCTGCACATGATGTGGCTCATTGCATTCATTACAAGACGTAGCATTATCATACAAGGATTGAGCAATCATGCACTGTGACTGTGAATGTGGCATCTGACAAATTATACACCACGGAGCATCATCAGCAATATTTATAGTTTTCTTTAGAGGATCAGGAGTTTCCTTGACATGTTGAGCCCTCTGATTTGTGTTGTTACGTGGGAATACAGGCTTACCATCATGCCAATTGGTGTTATAAGGCATATCATGTAATGATGGCCTCTTTTCCTGCCTTTGATAGACTTGCCTATCAGGACCCATCCCTTTTTCACTTCTAGCTAATCTATAGCTTAGGTCCTTAACAACATTTGCCAGTTTGTCTATCTTATCTTCAGGAGCAGATGTACTACCTTGAGTGTTCTGAGGCTTGTTTGGGTTCTGCAGAATTTTTATATCATCCCTTCTATTTGTCTTGCCTGATGCTTTCCTATTGTTTTCAATATTTACTGCAATTCTGAAAGCATCCCTGAGAGTGGCAGGACCTTTATCTCTCAGTCCATATGCAGTCTTTGCATCAAAGGCATTGATATACAAAATTATGCACATTGGTTCATTTGGCCTCATGTGATGTGGCAATTTGTTCAACACTTTAGTAAATCTTGCATTAAAGTCTGCAACCTGCTCATTTGACCCTTTAGTGATACTGGTGAACTCATTTACAAAAAAGCTAGGGTCAGTTTTATCACCATATTGCTCCTTGAACATCCTCTTAAAATCATCCCATGATGAAATACTCCGGTCAGGCAGATTCCTGTACCATTCTCTTGCCTCATCTATTAAGGATTGCATGAATGACTTCATGAAAACATCCTCATGCTCAACCTCAAAATTATCCATGACATTTTGAAAGGCCTTTAGATGATCTTCTCCTGACACTGTGTTGTTTCCTGAAAATTTAGGCACTTGCAGCCTCAGATGCTTATCAATGGGGTTGGGATACCCAGGAATACCATCAAACACCAGCTGCCTGAATCTATCTAGCTGCATGGGCTGTCTGTTTGGCTGATTAACATTAACATTTCTGTTTGCATTCTGGTTTCCTGTATGGTTCAGTGGTATCCTAGCATCATTCACATTTTGTCTGTCATCATGATGCTGATGTTGCACTTCATATCTTTGCTGATGTCTTTGCACATTTGCATTCTCTAGGGTAGGAACTGAATCATTTTGGGCAGTTCTTAAGGCTTGCACTTTCTGCTTCATATCATCTCTGATTTTCATGGCTTGCAGGTATTCTAGTTCTGCTCTTAGACTTCTGATTTCTTCAGCTAACTGTTCATCCTTAGGTCTGGAGGTAGATGGTCTCATACCATTTTGGTCATCATCTTCATCATCCCTCAGAGACTCTGCCTCTTCAAACCTTTCACTTGGGTCTAGAAAAGGGCGTTCTTGGAACACCTCTGACCTCATTCTCATGCTACCACCCTGTTGCCTCTCATATGCACCTTGGATATCAGCTTCTGCATTTGAAAAATAAGGCGCATGCTGTCCTGATGGCCTAGGGTTATCTTGTATATCATCACCTTTTCTGGGGGAGCTCTCATGACTAACTGAGACAGTTCCCTTTCTTCTATACATCATTCTTTTTGTTAATGGTAACTCTTCAAATAAAGGATTTTGTTGGGATCTTCTCCCCTGCATATAAATTTTACTTTGACCGGTTGGGAGATTACTTCGGAGTCGCCACCTATTACTAGGAACTGTTTTCTTCTGAAAACCAGGGTTCTTTCACAAGGGTCCCCAGCAGAGTCGCCAATTTCTGTTGACTTTTTCCCAGACTGGATGCTTATTCCCAGATTTCCCTACAAGGTAGCCATCAGTGATCAACAGGATCTCTGGGCCAGGGGGCCAACAGTGTAGGAGATAGACTCTATATTTTATCTCCTCTTCTTCTTCAGGCTCTGCAAGACCTAGGGGGTATTCCCTACTCAACATCCATGAGGATATGCATACAAGGCTGGGATGCTGACAGAAAGCAGATAGTCCTCTTGTAAGTAGACCAAAACTGAAGGATAAGAGCAAAGGAGCTAGCTTTGGGCCTATTTGCAGTTGTAGACAGAGGACTGAGGATCCTAAACTAATTCTAATGTCCTAATGTTTGTTTTAGATTTTGATTTGGATTTTAAGCTTGGATGCAAAGCTGGACATGGTTATAACACAAAAACAAAGCATGATTGGTGCCTATCCAGGGCCTGGAGTCAGTAGACATACACCTGTGAATGATCAGCATGAACAGCTAAAACTGGATTTCAAGGGGATACATGTGACACCTGCCTTACAGGTATCTCCCAATATAGAGTGTTAAGTTATCTCTACTTATGGTATCCCTACTGCAGTATACCCTTCCCAATGTTCAACCTGAAAACAGTTTAATCTACCCCTTGAGCAGAAGTTAAAAGATCAGACATTCAACACAGGAATTCTATGCTCTAGAATCTAAACATTACACAGACATCCAGATTCAGAAGAAGAATACATGCAATACTGGAGACAGAATTAACACAACACATGCTAAGATAGCATTTCTCATATAAGTTTAATCATGAAATCAGTGGGTTCATGCCAAAAACATACAACAAGAGATACATAAACTCACAGGTTAAGCTGTATAGAGCAACCAGATCAGCTTGTTATGCATTACAGAGCCAAAAATCCTCAACTTTCAACAACCACAAATGAGCAACACAACCTGCTTATAACAGCCAGGTAGGTGCTCAGCAATTAATTACATGGTTGACCAAAAATCCCGCCAGATACACAGTATCAGGAAAATGGCGCTCAAACACAACCAGATTGGCGCCCAAACATGAATGCAGCAGGTAGGGGAGGAGACAGGAAGATTTCTCGAGCCCTGCGCCACTGTTCGCTGATGTACACCTTCAATCGGGTACAAGATCTATCCACGCCATCGCCCATACCTCTGCAACAATCGCCATTAATGGCGCACCAACCCACGGCCTTGGGAAGAACATCAATTCTGCATCGCAAGCATTTCCCGCCGAGATTCATCATCATGATATTTGAAAATGCAGGATATCAATTATCCCACATGCACCCCGCAGCAACCTCATTAACACTTTATATACTAAGTCATGAGCATATATCATGTCGGTGCTTTTGCTCCTGACGACACTAGTATAAGACCTCATCATCATCATCCTCCAGCAGCATGATATCCTGTCGCCCGAAATATCACCCTGACATCATCATCATATCGCAATATAGCCTGCATGATAATCGGCACAACCTGATCCATCGGAGGAACATCCTCCTGCTGAGCTTATACCAAAAGTCTGGCCGATGAACATCCTGATGACGTCATCATCATATCCTGCTGACGTCATCATCATATCTGCCTACTGCGCATCTCCTCACATCCAGATGACGTCATCATCATGTTTGCGAATATCGGGAGATCTCCTCAAGATGATCAGTGTTAGAAATATGACCCCCCCGGGACCTTGAGGACGTCATCATCATATTAACATCAGGATGATATTCGAAGACAACCGGATATTTGGAAATATCATCCTGATGCACAAATATCAGGTTGCACTGTAGCTCCACTATAAGATCGGGGCGATAACTGAATATGATGATGCTTGAAAAGATCACCCCCACTAGATAATGCGCGAAGCCAGCAGGCGGATATCTCCTTGATATCAGCATCATCATGACGCTGGAACAAACATACATCTGGGTGATATGAAAATATCACCCCCTCCTTCGGAAATATCATGATGCAGATAGGCAGAGAAAAAGATATCACCCTGATATAAGGATGACGTCAGCATCATCAGGATGACAAAACAACGAACAAGAAGTGATACAACATCATCAGGATGATATTGACTAAGATCATCCTGACGTTCAAAATATGATGACCCTAGTGAATATCGGGTCGCACTTAGAACTCTTCAACAACATCATCAGGATGACCATAACCAAGATCACCCGATGATAAAAATATCACCCCGGCGAAATATCATGAAGGCAGAAAATATGATGACCCTCGCAAGCAACACGGTGATAACTGGAAATATGATGATGATGACGACGACCCTTAGGAAAAAACAAGTCAGGTCGAACAACTTAGAGAATAACCCCTTCAGGATATCGGGGCAACATCATCATCATGTTTGGGCAAGGTGATAATTGAAAGATCACTGGATACTTGAAAAATCACACTCGCAAGCAAATCAAGGCGCACTGTAGCTCATCAGCAGGATCAGGATGATATCCAAACATCACCCGATAATGAAATATGATGATGACGATGAGAAACTAGTCGACGAAGAACATGATGATGCAGACCATCATCGAAGACAAGATGATGATGATGACCTCCTCCTCAGGAAAATATGATGCTGCAGCTGAAAAATGCTGAGGAGGTCCAACACTTAGAAAAAATGGGCAAGAAGATGAGGGCTTCAAATGAAGAAACCCCCTGATCATGAAAAATCAACCCCAGGTCAAAATGAGTGCTAACATGCGGAATGTACATTTGACTGTTGAATCCTTTGTATATAAACCCGATGTACATTTGCGATGTACATTTGCCACATACAACCATGATAGACATCTACGAGATACTCATGAACAGACAACTGCGATATACACACAGGATGTATATCTGACATACAACTATGATATACACACAAAATGCATACTTAGTGAAACACCGTGGAACTTCGCTGATTTGATCCACTGCAAACTCGGTAACTTCACAGATCCATTTCTTTGACAATCTTACAGACCTTTCACCCTGTTAACCTAGCACATGATGGCGCTAGGATCTATCTGCACCCGGTACGCGATCCTAAAAACATGAACACGAACAAAATAGAAAAACACAAAATGAACTGTACAGCCATTCCACCGATTTTGAAGAAATCTAACCGGTGGAATGGGCTAAGAACCCATCTCAGCCTCAGAACAGAAAATTGTTTGCACAAAGAAAGAAAAGAACTCGAATGCTAGAAAGATGTACAACACAAACAGGACCTTGTTTATTATGCTTTCAGAAAGGTATACAGACGCTCTGTTTTCACAATCGCACAACTCAATACAATTCAATCTGTCTATCATATATCTCAATCGATCTGATCCTGGGGTATTTATCTACTCGCCTTGAGTAGTACTAACTCAACTCCAAGTGGCCGGGAGACAACCTCCAAACGGCTGGGAGATCACAACCGACTAACAACCTCTAACTACCTAACAACCTTCGAGATTATAGCTCGATAAGTGTCCTTGGGACTTACAACACAAACCTAGATACAAACTAAAATAACATGCATTAGTCAAGCAGACCTTATTACATGAATGGTCAACTTAGGACCTTATTGGAAACATCAAAATGAACTATAAACAATTAATGCCTCATGGAGGCCACTGTGGATTGGGTGCTCCTGAACCATACACCCCACCACAAAAAGAACTCATGCCACATGAGTTAGGTCTTTGTCTTGCTCCAACTATATATTCTACTATCTCACGTCTTCCCCATGATCTCTGGACTGCATTATAGGCTCTTCTCATACCTATCCTTTGCTTGCCATTCTTTCTTACTATCATATCTGTCTGAACACCTACATTGGAAACCTTGGTAAGTGCTTCTTGTACTGCTGCTATGGCAGAATCTATTTGTCTTTCAACTCTTTGTGGTTCTAGAGGACAAACGATTGTCCCTACTATGATAACATCCTTGTCTTTCCAATCAACTTGTAGCTGCTGACAAACTGGTACTTTGACCTTCTGCTGATCCTTCTGATCTCCATCAGTCAGAACTGAAATTGCCTTTAAACTTTGTTCCTTAGCAACCCTACTCCTTTAGGTATCCTTGTTGCAAGTATGAGGTGAACCAATGTTGTCATTGATGTCAACATACTCATATTGCATTGACAAGAAGGATTCGATGCGCAGTGTGCTGAGGATATTGAGAAAATTAGCCTCAGTCAGGAACAGTGAAGAACAGTGATGAGAAGAAGGCAAATGTATTATATAGGATGCGAACCAGAGGATGCGGATTAAAGGGTTTATAGATATGAGTCTTGAGATACTTCAGTTAAGATTTCAGAGGTCCGCATGAAGATCTGAAGGAGTTGTGGCTGTCGGTGTGGAACCGGTTCCGGCAAGTGTTCAGAGGTGACAGAGGATCACAGAAAGGTCCAGTGAAGTCCGGAATTGTATAATCCTAATCTACGGATTGGAAGGAGTGTTTGGGATGTCCTTGTGATGTGTCATCTCAAGTTGTGTATGATTTTGAGGTCTGGAAGTGCCTTTTGCATTGTGACAGTGGCGACAGACTGTGTTCTTGAAGTTTCAGATGAGGAAGAGAAGAGATTCTAGTAAGTAGAGAACGTGTGGATGTACCTGTTCATTCAGGCAGGCTTGTGAAGCGTCTTGGATCATGATGAGGTTGTGTTGTTGGTCTGCATTGATGGTAGAGCCCGAAATTGAAGATATTCTTCCGGATGAAGTTCTTGTTCCGACTAGCCGACCGGATGAGTTGTTCATCCTGCGAATGTTCTTGTGATGGCCGACCGGATGTCTTATTCATCTTGCGGATATTCCTATGGTTGATTGCCAACTTAGATGATTGTTCCTAAGTCAATGTCCTGTATAAATAAAGGTTTGTGAGTTCATTTCATAGTGTGGATTGTGTGAATGAGTGCAGTGTAGCGAAGAGAAGTGCGAAAGGCAGAACAAGGGTTTTTGAGCTTAAATGGAATTGATCCAGACATAGTAGAGATGTCATTCTCCAGTTCAAGATTGTGATTCTTATCACTTTGTAGATAGTGTGTCTCCTTGTAGGCAGTGGGCCTCTTTGTGAGCAGTGTGCTTGGGCAGTGAGCCCTAATTGGCAAGTGCCATTCTTATTCTTATTCTTCTAATAGAGAATAATCCTTGGGTTAATCACCCCGTGGTTTTTCCCTTAACTGTGTTTTCCACGTCAAAATCTTGGTGTTTAATGTGTTGATGTTTATCTGCTCTTGTGTTTGTGCATTATACTTTCACGGATGATTAATTGATATACTGTTAACTAACAAAGAAGAATCAAGTATTTAAAGTAGAGCAGGTTTTTATACAACTAATTCACCCCCCCTCTCAGTTGTATGCCCTAGATCCAACAATTGGTATCAGAGCCAAGTTCCTCTGAAAGGAGCTTAACCGCTTGAGGAGATCCAAGATGTTGTCATACAAGAAGGATAGTCTAAAGTTCGACGGAACCAACTTCACCCTCTGGAAAGGTCGCATGAAATGTCACTTGGAATGTATGGGAAAAGCATACTTGACCATGGTCTCAAAACCATATGTACCTCCACAAGGTGGTCTGACAACTCTGAATGAAATCACAGATGCTGAAAATAATCTGCGGACCAAGGAAGCTCTGCTAAGTGCATTAAACGACTCAGATCTCTCAAATGTTATCGACCTTCCAACTGCATATGAGATCCTGACTAAATTGGAACTTCTGTATGAAGGAGATGAGTTTGTCAAAAGTGCAAGGTTGCAAATTCTGAAAGGGAAATTTGAAAGATTGAAGATGAGAGATGATGAAAACATCACTACCTTTATGCCAAGAGTGAATGAGCTAGTATGTGGAATTAGAAATGCTGGTGGAACTCTAGATGAAAATGAGATTGTTTGCAAAATCCTCAGATCCCTTCCTGCTGCCTACAAAATCAAGGTTGCTGCCATTGATGAATTCAGAGCCCACACAACTATCACAAGAGAACAATTGGCTGGCAAACTAGCTGCATTTGAAATTACCGAGTTTGGAGATGATCCTCCCAAGACTGAATCTGCTTTCAAAGCCAGTGCCTATGTGAAAGGCAAACAGAGATTTGATCTGGGTGAAAACTCTTCAAGGAAGATGTCATGGTATGATCAAGCAAGAAGAGACATGGAAGAAGAAGAAGCAGAAACAGCTCAACTTGAAGCCCTCATTGCAAAGAGACTGCCAAGAGGATCCGGTAAGTATGAAGGAAAACTACCCTTTAAGTGCTTCAACTGTAATAAGATTGGTCATTTTGCTTCAAGATGTCTGAAAAGATCTACAAGGACTAATACTAACAGACAAAGGTTTCAAAAGAACTGCTATTATGTTCATGAAGAAGATGACAATGAAGGAGTAACAGATGATGAATCAGAACTAGGAAGCAAATCCGGAAATGAATGGGTGTTTATTGCCATCAAGGAAGAAGATTCAATACTCTCTGAATCTGTCAATCACAAGGTTGTGGAAAAAGCTTTGGCTGCTCAAGTGGAAGAAAAGGGTGATTGGGTTATTGATAGTGGATGTTCTCACCATATGACTGGTGACAAGGATAAGTTCTTGGATTTGGAAAGGTATGAAGGAGGAATGGTAAAATTTGGTGACAATTTTGCTGGTAGAATCAGAGGTAGGGGAACTATTTCCTTTGATGGAAAGAGCAAAACAAGTAATGTACTATATGTTGAAGGATTGAAGCACAATCTTCTCAGTGTTGGTCAGTTAGTAGACAAAGGCTATGATCTCCGGTTCAAGAATGGAAAATGCAGAATCTTTACAAGTTCTAGAACTGAAATTGCATCCGGTACTCAGACAAAAGGTAATAGCTTTCATCTGGTTGGTTCAAATAAAAGTTGTCTGTTTGTTCAAATTGATCAGAGTTGGTTATGGCATAGAAGAATGTGTCATGTAAATTTTGATAACATCATCAAGATAAGCAATACTCAAGCTGTAAGAGATCTTCCAAAATTGATGAAACCTACAAATAGTTTGTGCAAAGAATGTCAGCTGGTAAATAGAGCAGAGTCTCTTTCAAAAGCAAAGATCAGTCCTCTACCAGATTGTTGGAATTAGTACATATTGATCTATGTGGTCCGACAAGAATCAAGAGTCTACAAGGTGATAGATATTTCATGCTGCTAATTGATGACCATTCCCAGATGATGTGGGTTACCTTCCTAAAGGAGAAATTAGAAGCTCTTGAGAAGCTCAAAATCTTCAAAGCTATGGTAGAGAATCAAATTAGATTGAAACTGAAGTGTCTAAGGTCTGATAGAGGTGGTGAATTTACATCTGGTGAGTTCATTGACTTTTGTGAGAAGCAGGGTATAAGAAGACAATTGTCTGCTCCTAGGACTCCACAGTAGAATGGAGTAGTTGAGAGAAAGAGCCGAACCATCCAGGAAGCTACCAGAACAATGATGTTGGAAGCAAATATTCCTCAAATGTTTTAGAAAGAAGCTATCAGCACTGTAGTCTACACTCTCAATCGAGTTCAAATCAGAAACAACACCGGTAAGACCCCTTATGAACTCTGGTTTGGCATCACTCCTACTGTGAAATATTTCAGAGTATTTGGTAGCAAGTTTTATATTAAAAGAGATGAAGATCTAGGAAAGTTTGATGCTAGAAGTGATGAAGGAATTTTCTTGGGTTACTCCACTCAAAGCAAAGCATACCGGTGTTACAATAAGAGATTGAGGAAGATGATAGAAAGCACTAATGTGAAAGTTGATGAAGGAATTGAGAGGCCCTCAAGGTTTTGTGAGTTTGATGAGGATGACCAAGATGGTGTTCAAGTTCAAGGAGCTCAATCCTCTCCGGTAAGTCAGAATCAGCCTAATCCGGTAAATCAGGAAGAAGAGATAGGTCTGAATGAGCCTGATCAAGAAGCAGCAGTATAGAATGCTCCCAAAATTCCAAGGTATGTAATACAGAACCACTCTGAAGATCAGATCATAGGTGACAGAAACAAAGGTGTGCAAACTAGAAGGAATGTTGCTCAAAATCAGGATGAATGTTGTCTGATTTCAAAGATTGAACCCAAAATAATAAATGAAGCTTGCAATGATGAAAACTGGACCAAAGCAATGGAAGATGAATTGATGCAAATTGAGAGAAATCATACTTGGGATCTTGTTCCCAGACCTAGAGATAGGAATGTGATTGGAACCAAATGGGTTTTTCAGAACAAACTGAATGAAGCTGGTGAAGTAATCAGAAACAAAGCTAGATTGGTCTGCAAAGGCTACTCTCAAATAGAAGGAATTGATTTTGAAGAAACCTTTGCTCCGGTGATAAGAATTGAAGCAGTCAAATTATTCCTTACATTTGCTTCCTTTAAAGACTTTAAGGTATATCAGATGGATGTCAAGTCTACCTTCCTAAATGGTGATCTGGAAGAAGAAGTTTACATTGAACAACTGGATGGATTTCAATTGTCTGATAATGAAGATATGGTCTGCAAATTGAAGAAAGCATTGTATGGATTAAAGCAAGCCCCAAGAGCATGGTATGAAAGGTTGGATAAGCATCTTGTGCAGATTGGATTCAACAAAGGTACTGCTGACAGCAACTTATATTTCAAAATTGATCATGAAAACATTTTGATTGTTGAAGTATTTGTGGATGATATCATTTTTGGAGGAAGAGATAGTATGTGCAAAACTTTTGCAAATCAGATGAAAAGTGAGTTTGAAATGTCTATGCTTGGTGAAATGAATTTCTTCTTGGGTCTGCAAATTACTCAAACAAAGAAAGGGATATTTATTTCTCAGACCAAATATGTGAAAGAATTGTTGAGAAAATTTGGTATGGAAGATTCAAAGCCAATGAACACTCCCATGGCAACTGGATGTAAGTTGAGCAAATATGATGACTCCCCAAAGGTAGATCAGAGAAAGTATAGATCAATGATTGGTGGATTGTTGTATCTCACTCAGACTAGACCAGATATAATGCAGGCTATTGGTCTTGTGGCAAGATTCCAGGCTGATCCTAGGGAATCTCATGTTATGGCAATCAAAAGAATTCTTAGGTACTTGAAAGGAACAGTTGAGTATGGTCTATGGTACCCTAGAGATCTGGATTTCTCTCTTCATGCTTACACAAATGCAGATTGGGCAGGAGATATGGATGACCGAAAGAGCACCAGTGGTGGAGCATTCTTTCTAGGGAAGAGATTGGTTTCTTGGCTAAGCAAGAAACAAGATGCAATATCTCTGTCTACAACTGCAGCAAAATACATTGCAGCAGCAGGCAATTGCACTCAAATCTTATGGATGAAGCAGATGCTAAGAGACATTAAAGTTGAATATGAGGAGCCTATCACAATTTTTTGTGATAATTCAAGTGTAATTAATATTTCTAAGAATCCGGTATTGCACTCTAAGACTAAGCACATATCTATCAAGTTTCACTTTTTGAGAGAACAAGTGAACAAGGAAGAAGTCAGGTTGGAGTATGTTCCCTCCAAGGATCAGATTGCAGATATCTTTACTAAACCTCTTCCCAAGGACTCTTTTGAATATCTCTGGGAGAAGTTAGGGGTCATGGCCCCTCCGGTGATTACCTAGGATGCACTGATGTGCATCAGTCCGGTGGATATCACAGTCATATCTTGTAATCCGGATTGATGATGGGGAGCTGCTACTAAGGGGGAGCAGCTGGTATGATTCTGATGTGTTAGAATTGCAAGTATGAGCCCTTTGCCATTGATGTCAAAGGGGGAGAGAAGACATGTGAAAAACAAGTAGCTGATGATCAAAGGGGGAGACGTAAATGAGGAGAAGACATATTGCTGATAGGGGGAGTAGTGACAGAAAGGAGAAGTTCTTGTCTTGATGGTTTTTCACATCATATGTTGCCATCAATGACAAAGGGGGAGATTGTTGCAAGTATGAGGTGAACCAATGTTGTCATTGATGTCAACATACTCATATTGCATTGACAAAAAGGATTCGATGGGCAGTGTGCTGAGGATATTGAGAAAATTAGCCTCAGTCAAGAACAGTGAAGAACAGTGATGAGAAGAAGGCAAATGTATTGTATAGGATGCGAACCAGAGGATGCGGATTAAAGGGTTTGTAGATATGAGTCTTGAGATACTTCAGTTAAGATTTCAGAGGTCCGCATGAAGATCTGAAGGAGTTGTGGCTGTCGGTGTGGAACCGGTTCCGGTAAGTGTTCAGAGGTGACAGAGGATCACAGAAAGGTCCGGTGAGGTCCAGAATTGTATAATCCTAATCTACGGATTGGAAGGAGTGTTTGGGATGTCCTTGTGATGTGTCATCTCGAGTTGTGTATGATTTTGAGGTCCAGAAGTGCCTTTTGCATTGTGACAGTGGCGACAGACTGTGTTCTTGAAGTTTCGGATGAGGAAGAGAAGAGATTCCAGTAAGTAGAGAACATTTAGATGTACCTGGTCATTGAGGCAGGCTTGTGAAGGTTCTTGGATCATGATGAGGTTGTGTTGTTGGTCTGCATTGATGGTAGAGCCTGGAATTGAAGATATTCTTCCGGATGAAGTTCTTGTTCCGACTAGCCGACCGGATGAGTTGTTCATCCTGCGAATGTTCTTGTGATGGCCGACCGGATGTGTTATTCATCTTACGGATATTCCTATGGTTGATTGCCGACTTAGATGATTGTTCCTAAGTCAATGTCCTGTATAAATAAAGGTTTGTGAGTTCATTTCGTAGTGTGGATTGTGTGAATGAGTGTGGTGTAGCGAAGAGAAGTGCGAAAGGTAGAATAGGGGTTTTTGAGCTTAAATGGAACTGATCTGGACATAGTAGATATGTCATTCTCCAGTTCAAGATTGTGATTCTTATCACTTTGTAGATAGTGTGTCTCTTTGTAGGCAGTGGGCCTCTTTGTGAGCAGTGTGCTCGGGCAGTGAGCCCTAATTGGCAAGTGCCATTCTTATTCTTATTCTTCTAACAGAGAATAATCCTTAGGTTAATCACCCCATGGTTTTTCCCTTAACTAGGTTTTCCATGTCAAAATCTTGGTGTTCAATGTGTTGATGTTTATCTGCTCTTGTGTTTGTGCATTATGCTTTCATAGATGATTAATTGATATACTGTTAACTAATAAAGAAGAATCAAGTATTTAAAGTAGAGCAGGTTTTTATACAACTGATTCACCCCCCCTCTCAGTTGTATGCCCTAGATCCAACAATCCTCAACTATCTTTGTGTTTTCTTCATGCATCTTCACAAACTCTTTCTTTCCTACCAAAATGATTTTGGCTGCCTTCTTTGCTTCAGCATCCTCCTACAATGGTGTCATCACAAAAATCCTCCCATCCTTCTTGATGGTGTAGGTGTTAGCATATCCATCATACAATTCTCTCCTATCAAATTGCCATGGCCTACCCAAAAGTAGGTGACAACATTCCATGGGCAATATGTCACACAAAACCCTATCCTAATATTCTCCAATCTGAAAATCAGCATATGCTTGTTCATATGCCAAAAGTGATTGACTATCACTGACCCAAGATGCTTTGTAAGGATTTTGATGAGGAATCCTGTTCAGTTTCAACTTATCCACCATTTCCTGAGATACCATATTATCTGTAGAACCAGAATCTATTACGACCTTGCATATTTACCTTTAGTTTTGCATTTGGTCCTGAAAAGAGCTCTCCTTTGTAGCATGTCCGTGGATGTCTTCAAGATTGTTCTCCTTAACATCAATGATTCTCCATCTTCAGCTAGGGCTGCACTTCCCATTGGAGAGTTAACACTTTCATCTACCTTCTCTTCTTGCACAAATTGAACCCTCTTGTCATTCTTCCTCTCATCTCTTGATGATGAACCTTGCCTTTCAGGACATTTGAATATTGTATGACCAATTTCATTACAATGATAACATCTTCCAGTGAAAACATTAGAACCTCTACCACCTCCAAATCTGCCTCTTGTTCCTTTCCATCCACCTCTAAAATCAGACTACTCTTGTCCTTTACTAGTCTCTTCCTAGTTAGACTCACCACTAGGCCTCTGGTTAGGACTTCTTCCTCCAAAATTGCCTCTAAAATTTCTGTCACCTCTTCCTCTATTGTTCTACTCACCTTTTCTCTTCATCTTCTCTTCAGCTCTTAAGGCCATTTGGAAACACTTGTTCACTGTTTCTAGTGCTAAAATGTTGATCTCATCTTGGATGTTCATCCTTAGGTCATTTAAGTACCTGGCCACTTTCTCTGACTCTTCTTCGTGCCTCTTTGATCTAAGACTGAGTTTATGAAACTCTTGTGTGTATGCATTTACATCAAGGTCTCTCTGCCTGAGGTTTTGCAGCTTCTTATACATTTGCACATCATAGTCCAGGAGTAAAAACAGTGCCTTAAGTTTGGTCTTCATCCTCTCCCAGGAGGTTATCATATTCTTCCCCTCCTTGACTCTCTCTCCTTGTTCATAATTCCACCATGCAAGAGCGGATCCCTTCAGTCTTGCTTTTGCCAACTTAACCCTCTTATCATCAGGGATTTCTTTATATTCGAAATGATTGTTCAATGCCTCAATCCAATCAATCACCTCTTCAACTTCCATACTTCCACTATACATAGGTAACCCATCTATGGTGTCCCTATTGACTGACTTTAATGCATTTTAAAATGCCCTCTGGTCTGATGGTATCTCCTCTGTCTTTTTACTGGTTTCAGCAATTTCTGCATCACCTTCATCACTATCACTGTCATATTCCCTCTCTTTGCCTTTGGACTATTTGAACTCTCCCAACTTGGATGTAAGTATCTCCTTGATCAACTTCTTAATGGCATCCTATGACATACTTTTGGGAGGCATCCTCTCCGCCTCTAGCTCGCTTTCTCTATCTTACATAAACATTCACAGACAACACCCAAACGCCAACACTCCTGCAAATCCTCAATTTGATTTTCCACCCAAATCTTTTTTAGGCTCTGATACCACTATGATGCAGAGCCAAACACCCTAACTTGCGTTTCCCTTTGTATGTCTACACTTTACTTAACATACATTCTCCGATGTATATACTTGCACCTCTCGCCTATCGGCAAGACCATTCTCATCGGCCACCTTACAAATGATTAATCTGATCTTACTACCTTATACATGCATATCATGACCTGTGAACACCGATCTCCTCCACTGTTGCTGCCGGTCGCGCTTTGCATCTAATACAATGTATCTGCGCAATGTATATGCTCAATATACATTCGAAACATACAACCCAAATATGCATTCGGAACATGCATTCAGAATATGCATTCAAAAGATGCATTCAAAACATGCATTCGACCAATGCCTTAACCCAATGTATGTCCTCAACATACAACTGAAAGATACATTTGCAGAATGTACATTTGACCATTGACTCCTTTGTATATAAGCCCGATGTACATTTGTGATGTACATTTGCCACATACAACCATGATAGACATCTACGAGATACTCACGAACAAACAACTGTGATATACACACAGGATGTATATCTGACATACAACTATGATATACACACAAAATGCATACTGAGTGAAACAACGCGAAACTTCACCGATTTGATCCGTTGCAAACTCTGTAACTTCATAGATCTATTTCTTCGATGATCTTACAGACCTTTCACCCTGTTAACCTAGCACATGATGGCACTAGGATCTATCTGCACTCGGTATGCGATCCTACAAACACAAACATGAACAAAATAGAAAAACACAAAATGAACTATATATCCATTCCACCGATTTTGAAGAAATCTAACCGGTGGAATGGGCTAAGAACCCATCTCAGCCTCAAAATAGAAAATTGTTCGCACGGAGAAAGAAATGAACTTGAATGCCAGAAAGATGTACAACACAAATAGGACCTTGTTTATTATGCTTTCAAAAATGTATACAGACACTCTATTTTCATAGTCGCACAACTTAATACAATTCAATCTGTCTACCATATATCTCAATCGATTTGATCCTGGGGTATTTATCTACTCGCCTTGAGTAGTACTGACCCAACTCCAAGTAGCTGGGAGACAATCTCCAAATGGCTGGGAGATCATAACCGACTAACAACCTCTAACTGCCTAACAGCCTTCGAGATTACAGCTTGACAAGTGTCCTTGGGACTTACAACACAAACCTAGATACAAACTAAAATAACATGCATTGGTCAAACAGACCTTATTACATGAGTGGTCAGCTTAGGACCTTATTGGAAACATCAAAACGAACTATAAATAGTTAATGCCTCATGGAGGCCACTGTGGAATGGGTCCTCCTGCACCATACACCCCACCGCAAAAAGAACTCATGCCACATGAGTTAGGTCTTTGTCTTGCTCCAGCTATATACTCTGTTGTCTCACGTCTTCCCCATGATCTCTAGACTGCAATGTAGGCTCTTCTCATACCTGTCCTTTGCTTGCCATTCTTTCTTACTATCATATCTGTCTAAACACTTGCATTGGAAACCTTGGTAAGTGCTTCTTGTACTACTGCTATGGTAGAATCTGTTTGCCTTTCAACTCTTTGTGGTTCTAGAGGACAAACAATTGTCCCTACTATGATAACATCCTTGTCTTTCCAATCAACTTGTAGCTGCTGACAAACCGGTTCTTTGACCTTCTGCTGATCCTTCTGATCTCCATCAGTTAGAACTGAAATTACCTTCAAACTTTGTTCCTTAGCAACCCTACTCCTTTAGGTATCCTCAACTATCTTTGTGTTTTCTTCATGCATCTTCCCAAACTCTTTCTTTCCTACCAAAATGATTTTGGCTACTTTCTTTGCTTCAGCATCCTCCTATAATGGTGTCATCACAAAAATTCTCCCATCCTTCTTGATGGTGTAGGTGTTAGCATATCCATCATACAATGCTCTCCTATGAAATTGCCAAGGCCTACCCAAAAGTAGGTGACAACATTCCATGGGCAATATGTCACACAAAACCAGATCCTGATATTCTCCAATTTGAAAATCAACATATGCTTGTTCATATACCAAAAGTGATTGACTATCACTGACCCAAGATGCTTTGTAAGGATTTTGATGAGGAATCCTATTTAGTTTCAACTTATCCACCATTTCTTAAGATACCATATTATCTATAGAACTAGAATCTATTACTACCTTGCATAGTTTACCTTTAGTTTTGCATTTGGTCCTGAAAAGAGCTCTCCTTTGTACCATGTCCGTGGATGTCTTCAAGATTGTTCTCCTTAGCATCAATGATTCTCCATCTTCAGCTGGGGCTGCACTTCCCATTGGAGAGTTAACACTTTCATCTACCTTCTCTTCTTGCACAAATTGAACCCTCTTGTCATTCTTCTTATCATCTCTTGATGATGAACCTTGCCTTTCTGGACATTTGAATGTTGTATGACCAATTTCATTACAATGATAACATCTTCCAGTGAAAACATTAGAACATCTACCACCTCCAAATCTGCCTCTTGTTGCTTTCCATCCACCTCTGAAATTAGACTGCTCTTGTCCTTTACTAGTCTCTTCCTAGTTAGAATCACCACTAGGCCTCTGGTTAGGACTTCTTCCTCCAAAACTGCCTCTAAAATTTTTGTCACCTCTTCCTCTATTGTTCTACTCACCTTTTCTCTTCATCTTCTCTTCAGCTCTTAAGGCCATTTGGAAACACTTGTTCACTATTTCTGGTGCTAAAATACTGATCTCATCTTGGATGTTCATCCTTATGCCATTTAAGTACCTGGCCACTTTCTCTGACTCTTCTCTATGCCCCTTTGATCTAAGACTGAGTTTATGAAGCTCTTGTGTGTATGCATTTACATCAAGGTCTCTCTGCCTGAGGTTCTGCAACTTCTTATACATCTGCATATCATAGTCCAGGGGTAAAAATGGTGCCTTAAGTTTGGTCTTCATCCTCTCCCAGGAGGTTATCATATTCTTCCCCTCCTTGACTCTCTCTCCTTGTTCATAATTCCACCATGCAAGAGCGGATCCGTTCAGTCTTGCTTTTGCCAACTTAACCCTCTTATCATCAGGGATTTCTTTATATTTGAAATGATTGTTCAATGCCTCAATCCAATCAATCACCTCTTCAGCTTCCATACTTCCACTATACATAGGTAACCCATCTATGGTGTCCCTATTGACTGACTTTAATGCTTTTAAAAATGCCCTCTGGTCTAATGGTATCTCCTCTATCTTTTTACTGGTTTCGGCAATTTCTGCATCGCCTTCATCACTGTCACTGTCATCTTCCCTCTCTTTGCCTTTAGACTATTTGAACTCTCCCAACTTGGATGTATCTCCTCGATCAGCTTCTTAACGGCGTCTTGTGACATACTTTTGGGAGGCATCCTCTCTACCTCTGGCTCGCATTCTCTGTCTTACATAAACATTCACAGACAACACCCAAATGCCAACACTCCTGCAAATCCTTAATTTGATTTTCTGCCCAAATATTTTTCAGGCTCTGATACCACTATGATGCAGAGCCAAACACCCTGACCTGCATTTCCCTTTGTATGTCTACACTTTACTTAACATATAGTCTCTGATGTATATACTTGCACCTCTCGCCTATCGGCAAGACCATTCTCATTGGCCACCTTACAAACAATCAATCCGATCTTACTACCTTATACATGCATATCATGACCTGTGAACACCGGTCTCCTCCATCGTCACTACCGATCGCGCTTTACATCCAATACAATGTATCTGCGCAATGTATATGCTCAATATACATTCGAAACATACAACCCAAATATGCATTTGGAACATGCATTCAGAATATGCATTCAAAAGATGCATCAAAACATGCATTCGACCAATGCCTTAACCCAATGTATGTCCTCAACATACAACCGAAAGATACATTTGCAGAATGTACATTTGACCATTGACTCCTTTGTATATAAGCCCGATGTACATTTGCAATGTACATTTGCCACATACAACCACGATAGACATCTACGAGATACTCACGAACAGACAACTACGATATACTCACAGGATGTATATCCGACATACAACTGCAATATACACATAAAATGCATACTTAGTGAAACAATGCGAAACTTCTCTGATTTGATCCACTGCAAACTCTGTAACTTCATAGATCCGTTTCTTCGACGATCTTACAGACCTTTCACCCTATTAACCTAGCACATGATGGCGCTAGGATCTATCTGCACCCAATACGTGATCTTGCAAACATGAACATGAACAAAACAGAAAAACACAAAATGAACTCTATATCCATTCCACCAATTTCGAAGAAATCTAACCAGTGGAATGGGCTAAGAACCCATCTTGGCCTCAGAACAGAAAATCCTTTGCACAGAGAAAGAAATGAACTCAAATGCCAGAAAGATGTACAACACAAATAGGTCCTTGTTTGTTATGCTTTCATAAATGTATACAGATGCTCTGTTTTCACAGTCGCACAACTCAATACAATTCAATCTGTCTACCATATATCTCAATCGATCTGATCCTGGGGTATTTATCTACTCGCCTTGAGTAGTACTGACCCAACTCCAAGCCACTAGGAGACAACCTCCAAACGGCTGGGAGATCACAACCAACTAACAACCTCTAACTGCCTAACAGCCTTCGAGTTTATAGCTCAACAAGTGTCCTTGGGACTTACAACACAAACCTAGATACAAACTAAAATAACATGCATTGGTAAAACAGACCTTATTACATGAATGGTCAGCTTAGGACCTTATTGGAAACATCAAAATGAACTATAAACAATTAATGCCTCATGGAGGCCACTGTGGATTGGGTGCTCCTGCATCATACATGATGATACAGAGGCAACGTAGTTCGGGGTAGACCTATGTGGACCTAAAGACCTAGGGGTGGGAAGCCTTGGGGGCTCATCGATGATGGCCTTGCCTACATGACAACGCAGAGGCAACGTAGTTCGACCTTGAAGACTGACTCCAGTGATAGATGCATGAAGCATAGGGTTATGGTATGATTGGAGATATGGATGGAAGGGAAGTGTAAGATAGCAAGGATGGGATCTCAAAGGACTATGTCACATAGGAATAACATGCCCCTTTTTTAGGTGTAAGGCATTAGGATTTGACATAACAAAACTTATGATGAAGGAAGATGATGTTGGAATTAGGCCTGACAACTGAGAGGGGGGGTGAATCAGTTGTCATAAAATTTTTAAAGCTTGCTACAGTAAATTCTTCTTTACCACTTCTTAACAGATTAGTGAGATAATCATAAAAAGTAAGAATTAATAATACATGAGCAGAAATATAAACACACTTGACACCAAGATTTTGGCATGGAAACCCAGTTAAGGGAAAAACCATGGTGGGGGTTAACCCACAAAGATTATACTCTATTAAAAGTATTACAAAGGGGAAGGCACATGCCTTTAGGCTTACTGCCCAGAGCTCACTGCTCAAGAGAGGCTAACTGCCTACAAGAATGTTTACACAAAGGATTACAGATTGTTGAACTGATAAGTAGCATCTACCAATGCAAGAATTCAGTTCTGGTTAAGCACAGAATACTGATTTTACACACTTCATCTTTATTCTACCCTATTTACTAATTTGCCATAATCCGAACCTTAGATCTCTTCTCTTTCACACTTCTATCTTTTTTGTACTTACTCCATATTCGCATCACTATCACTCTTCACAACACTCGAATCCATCGGCTATATATATTCACATCAACAAATTCAATCACCTATATGTCGGCCTTATGACGAATTTAATAAATAATGCAAGTACTATATTCTGTCGACTAAATCCATACACCAGTATTGATGAGTACCAGAAATAACACTTGCAGGTCATCATCCATGTCAGCCACTAACATTATATCCCATACACAACTCACCAAAACACTTCTACTAGATCCGCTCAAGGATCTAACACAAGTCAGCCTATTCTTCACAGAACTGTTCTATCATATTAGGATCTGGTACTCAGATGCTCATAACTTTTAATCCATTTGTATTCGGAGGCTAAAATCTTAAATTTAGATTTCCATGACATTCTTTTACACTCCCTCAAATTCACAACACACAACAATTAACTATAGAGATTCGCTGACCAAAAAACTAAACTTTGTCATATACCCTGTTCCTGTCTATCCGAATTGGACCAATCTTGGAACTAACTTTTGGTATGAATTAAAACTATACTACGGATGTGTGGAATGGACTTAGTTGCCATCAATGACAAAACCTATCATACGTAGCAGTGTCTCTTGCCAACAATCTCCCCCTTTGGCATTAATGGCAACACTGAAAAATTATTATGTCAGAGCTACTCCCCCTTACTCTATACACTTGTGCTCTCCACTGTTTACAAAGCTCACCCTTTGCTAAATTCCTCATTTTTAACTGCTCTTCACTCCCCCTTGGACATCAATGGCAAAGGATGGAATCTACAAACCAAAATTCACCAAAAAATTCTGTATACAATGTTGCATATGTACAACCAATCCTTAAGTTGTATTTAGATATACTTAAGTATATCTCCAAAAATATTCTTCAGCAGGGATAACTCTGTATCCCAACTCTTCTTCATACTATTCAAAGTTAAAATATGGCCATTGAGAAAAAATGCTTGTGCTTTAGCCTTCCGGAGGTCAATGGGATCACCTGTTTGTGCAGCAGTTTGGGCTTCTGTCATAGCATTGAACATTGCTTCTATCTTAGGGGAAATTAGTCCCCAAAGCTCACCCATTCTTGCTTCAATGTTCTCCTTTTCTCATTTCAACTTATTTATTTCTTCCATCAGGCTGATTGCTTAAAATTCCTTACTTGCCACTAATACTGTCAACGGATCAAAAGCTTGGGACATACTTGACACTTTCTGTTTGGAGTACTTTATTTTATCTTCTATATCCTCTATGACTTTAGGAGTGGATAAACAAAACTTATATATACTACCTCCTTCTGAAAGAGCATTTTGAATACTCTTTATACTATTATCTAACACCAATCTATCTAACCCTATCATGCTTTTGAGTGCATCAAATCTTTTGCTATTAAATTCATTCTAAATTTTAACTTCTGCAGATTTTTCAAAGGACTCAAAGTGTGTACTTATAGAATTTACAAGGCTCTTCATATTTCCAGAGGGAGAATCAGATGGATTCTTCTGGAACATTGGCATTATCTTCTCTTATATACCAGATGCAAGGCCTAGTAGTTCATTGTCTTCTATGTGAGATTTCAATACCTTTTCTCTTGCCTTGGCTTGTGTGTAAGATGCTATCTTCATCAATTGGACCGAAGAGAAAGTATCCAGGTTGAGTGGTCCTTGAATCAGTTCAGGTTCATCAAACTCTAGCATCTCTTTACTCAGAAAACTCTTCACTGCATCTGCAGTGTTTGTTGCCACAATTTCTGGACCACCTTCCTTTCCTTGGGTTTTCTCAGTGACAGGACTATTTTGTTTGGATGCATCAACATTTGCACCATCTTCTTCTACTTTATCCTCCTTACCTTTGACTTCTTCTTCTTTCTCTGCTTCACCTTTCTCTATGTCATATGCAGGAGGATTCTTTCCTATGTCCTCACCTTTTGAAATCTGATCCAAAGGATCTTGTGTAGCAGCAGTATTCTCATCATTGTCTTCTTTTCTGGATTGACCAAGAGGAGTTAGAATATCTCCTGCATCATCAGTTTTATCCACCATCTCTGTATCTTCCTTGTTTATTTGCTCCACTTCTAGAACAGAGGAGTCATCTATTCCATATTATTTCTCATCCTTCTGCTACTCTTCTTCATTCGGGACTGGTGTGTCATCAGCAGGATCATCTACCACAACAAAGAACTTGTTCTTGTCCAATGCTTTTCTCAAAATTTGTTCAGTTTCTTGAACTATTTCATCTATCTCTCCAATCATCGGTTTATTCATTCTCTTCTTGCTCCTGAATTCATTTTTTACCTCTTTGAAGATTTTGTCAGCTTCTGTGCTAGAGATTACTGGACATAGAGTGGTCAGTACATGTTCTCTTAACTCCATATCTTTTTCCTTGGAAGCTTCTTTCCTAATTTCCAATATATCCTTCAAACCTTTTGGAACTTCAGGCAAAATTTCTACCAGTGTTCGATTGAACACATTCAATTACTTGATAGTAGCTTCTTCCAAGAGTATTTTGTCAGCATTACTGTAGAGATCATAGAATTTAGTTAATGGTTTTAAGTTCCCATCAACAGTGATTGTCTTGACAATGTTTTTCACAGAGGGAATTTTCTTCTCAGTATTAGCTTCTGATTTTTGTCTCTTTATTATCTTCTTGCTACTGGAGGGCTTTTCTTCAGATACTTTAACAGCTTTAGCACCTGTGGCCTTTGGCTCCTCAAGTTCATCATCTGTATCTGTCTTATCTTCATCCTTTTCTTCCAAACTTCCATATGGCCTTTTTGCCATTACTTTCATTCTTTTATTTTCCTTACCGGTTGATTTGTCTTCTAGTTTTGCAGGTTTAAGGGGAACAGATGCAGTAGAAAAGCTTCTAGTAGTTCTTGAAGTGGAGGATGATTCCACTGGAGTATCTTCTTGTTTCTTATCATGTTTCTCCTTTTCAGCCTTTTCAATTCTTTCTCTATTTTTCTTCACTGCTTCCTTGGTTAGGCCAATGCTTTCAGCATACATTTCAACCTGCCTATGAACTTTTCTCTTGGCCTCTGGTTTCTTGAGCTCAACATGCAATTTTAGACTTAGCACCTTATATGTTCCAAACCTTTCAACAGAGGTGTCTTTTGATTTGCTTAGGAGATGTTGAGCATAGATGTCTAAGATCTTCTCATCAACCTCATAGCCCATAGGCATAATCCATACAATTCTGGGTTCCACAACTTCCATTAGGCACTGATCAGTGTCTACCATAAAGCAGATTTCATCCTTGTATTTCTCAACTATTGAATTGGGGATTCTTTCCCTAGAATGCATCATATTCTAAAAAATTTTAAAGTAACCCCAGATTGCAGTCCTCTGTGCACTTGAGTCTCCAATGCTAAGTAGATGATCTCTTATTTGCCAAGCAACTGGCCTATCATTTGTCCAGTGCACACCTTGTACTCTAGGCACTTCATTCATAAAATAGAAGAACAAACATATAACTAGGGAACCATATTTTAAGGTGTTTTTCTTATCCTTTTTTATTTTGCTTAAATTTTCAATCAGTTGGTTTTATAACAGCTCACATAGGTCATAATCTGCATTCTCCTTCAACATTTGATATGCTACATATATAGCAGTTCTGGATATAGAATTCTCCCTACTAGAGTGGTAAATCTTGTAGCCAATTACCATAGAGGCAAACTTGACATCCGATTCTATAATATCATTGATGGTCATTTCCCTTTTGTCAAACTTGGCATCGGTAGCATCGGTTACTGTCTAATTTTTCATGGCTTTCAGCATGGGTAATCCACTAGTTGAATTTAACCCAGTTACAATCTTGATAACATCCTTTGTAATCTTAAATGGTTTCAATAGCCATATGAACTCATCATGTATTCTACTCAAGATATATCAAACCCACTCATTCTCATCAAATGTCAGAAATTTAATGACTTGCAGAAAATGTTTGCTTTCTAGGGCTTTGTATTCCAGTTTCAATTTATAGCTATCATCCCTTAGGTAGTTGTTAAACAAATCCAAGAGTTTCATATTTCCAAATTCATCTATGCTACAGTGGATGTATGCCCTAATATCCTCAACATGCAGAACTCTGTATGGGACACCAGAAAATGCTCCTAAAGGTTTGATTTCGACTGATTTGTATGGATACTTCTTAAATTTTGGCTGGGGCTTTTCAGTAATATCAACAATAAGAGGAGTGGCCATTGCAAAAGATTACAAATTCAAGGCTTTGCAGATAAATACCTTTTTCTTCCACAGAGTTGGGGTTAGTGAACAAATTTGCCAGTCGCACTTCAAATCCTTGAAATCTTAGCTCAGACGCTCTTCTTCTTGCTTTCGTCCAGTGCAAAGTGATTCAAATGAGGAGTGAATAGCTTTTTATGCTCCACAAAACCTAATTTACCTTTGTAATAAATGCTCTACCCTAACACATCCGGTTACACTATTTCTTGATGCAGTTAATCCTCAATTGCTTTGCAATTAGTCACATTAGCTTCTTTTCTTCTGGAAGTTTCTTCAAAAGTTATGTAATAAGCTTCTCAAGATTCATTCATTGTTCCAGATTCAGGCACCTACTTACTGGCTGGGGAAATTTGATCTTCAATGTAGTTCCCCCTGAGCCAGAGCTCTTGATTTAATTCCCAGAGGAATTTTTAGTACTGGATTCCGATGCGGACCCATTATTATTGTTCGTAACACTTTTCTTAACCCATGTCTTGCTCATTTCATTTTGGATCTCATTCACATCAATTTTGCCCTTGCCTTTGTCTTGTCTCTGCTCATCTGGTTTTCTGTTTACCAGACCTCTTCTTTCATTATTCCTACTTCTGCATAATCTTGCAATATGGCCAGATCTATTTCAATTAAAGAACACAACATTTCTTTGCTTATATACTTGATTTCCTCTTGATCTACACTGATTAGCCATGTGTCCAAATCCATTGCAAGTAAAGCAGTAACCATTGAAAGAGTTACCATTTCCTCTATTGTTAGAGTAATTCATTATCATACTTCTGCATTCATTTGATCTATGACCGTACCTTTTACACTTAAAGCATTGACCGAAGAAGGATGGACCATTTTGATTTACTCTGCTTCTATACTGAGTAGCTCTATGACCAAATTTATTGCAATTAAAACAATTTCCATTTAATGATGGATATCTTTGAGCATTAGGTTGTCTTATTGGAGGTCTTCTAGGTCTATTTCTCCCATTCCTTGGTTAAAAATTTCTTTATCTGGATCCTGAGCTTTCACCTTTCTCATATCCAAGACCATGCTTGTCATCAGCCTTTTTCTGACTTTCAAGCAGTGCTTCAAGTTTAGCTGAGCTTATCTTGAACTTCTCCTTGTATTCATTTGCAACTTCTAGGTCATGTCTGAGAATGACAATTTTCCTCTCAAGTTCTCTCTCATTGTCTTTGCTTTCTTGTAGATTAGACTATAGATGGCCAACTATTCTATCCAATCTACAACATTCTTCAGTTCTTTCTTACAGAGTTTGATTTAGGTCTTCTTCAGTCTTCTTCCTTTGCTCAATTTCTTTGGTTAGCCTCATTACCCCAAATTCCATCTAATGTTTTAGAACAAAAATTTCTTTTGTCAGCTTCTCACATTCCTTTGTCTTTTCTTCTAAAGCCTCATTCATGCCATTTTCTTCAGTAAGATTAGCTAGCTGATGAAGTAGTTCCTTCCTTTTTTCCATTGATTTCTTTAGTTTATCTTTTAGCAAGTCAATACAATCATCAGCATCCTTAAGGTTCTCTTTCAGATCATTTATTTCTGCTTTAGACCGATCAAGATCTTCTAAAGCCAATTGAAGTTGTTCTCTGAGTAAACCCATTGAAACTTCTTCCCAGATCCTCCTCAAGCTATTAGGCTTCTTTCAAGGAACCTTGATCTGATACCAATTGTTGGAATTAGGGCTAACAATTGAATGGGTGAATCAGTTGTCATAAAATTTTTAAAGCTTGCTGCAGTAAATTCTTCTTTACCACTTCTTAATAGATTAATGACATAATCATAAAAAGCAAGAATTATTAATACATGAGCAAAAATATAAACAACACACTTGACACCAATATTTTGACGTGGAAACCTAGTTAAGGGAAAAACCACGGTGGGAGTTAACCCACAAAGATTATACTCTGTTAAAAGTATTACAAAGGGGAAGGCACATGCCTTCGAGCTCACTGCTCAAGAGAGGCTCACTACCTACAAGAATGTTTACACAAAGGATTACATATTGTTGAACTGATAAGTAGCATCTACCAATACAAGAATTCAGTTCTGGTTAAGCACAGAATACTGATTTTACAAACTTCATCTTTATTCTGCCATGTTTACTGCTTTTCCATAATCCAGACCTTAGATCTCTTCTCTTTCACACTTATATCTACCTTTTTCGCACTTAATCCATATTTGCATCACTATCACTCTTCACAAAACTTGAATCCATCGGCTATATATATCTGCATCAACAAATTCAATCACCTATTTGTCGGCCTTATGAAGAACTTAATAAATTATGCAAGTACTCTGTTCTATCGGCTGAATCCATACACCAATATTGATGCGTACCAGAAATAACACTTACAGGTCATCATCCATGTCAGCCACTAACATTATATCCCATACACAACTCACCAAAACACTTCTACTAGATCCACTCAAGGATCTAACACAAGTCGGCCTATTCTTCATAGAACTGTTCTATCATATTAGGATCCGATACTCAGATGCTCATAACTTTTAATCCCTTTGTCTCCAGAGGCTGAAATCTTAGATTTAGATTGTCTTGACATTCTTCTACACTCCATTAGATTTGCAACACACAATAATTAACTGTAGAGATTCACTGACTAAAATACTAAACTCTGTCATATACCCTATTCTTGTCTATCTGGACTGGACCAATCTTGGAACTAACTACCAATATGAACTGAAACTGTATTGCGGATGTGTGGAATGGACTTAGTTGCCATCAATGACAACACCTGTAATGCTTAGCAATGTCTCTTGCCAACAGATGATAGGATTGGTTTGAAAGGGATGAGGTATGTCAAGATATATCCAAAACATTTGTCAACATTGTGCCTCTAATCTTCATCAAGATCAAAAGGAAGAAGGGTGGATGAACGAATGCAATATGATAGGTATAGGTAGATGGGTGTAATGGCTAAGTATGGTAAGATAAGATATGGCAACGATATGATAGGATGGAGAATGAGAGAAGGATGAGACAATGTGCCCCCAAGTGTAAGTGACATAGAAGATCAACCTACACATGATGCATGTTTGCCAGGTTTTCATCATGGTACTTATCCAAGGTGCCACCAAGGGTGGTTTTCACCGTTGGACGAAGGAATTTTTCTTTACTTTTTTGATTTTT
Organism: Cunninghamia lanceolata; assembly: GCA_027924645.1. NCBI lineage: Eukaryota > Viridiplantae > Streptophyta > Pinopsida > Cupressales > Cupressaceae > Cunninghamia > Cunninghamia lanceolata. Next base: position 4,821,328 of record BSBN01001583.1, read on the forward strand.
TTTGGATATTTGGATAGGATAGGTAGAATGTGGAGGAGAGGGATTCAAGTGTCTAGTTCCATGAAAGGAGATAGTCCCATTAGAGATGGATGTCATCACATGGACCATATCAAATGTCATTATGCTCATAGATGTTGGTAAGGGATTGCATGAGTGAGATGGATTAGGTAGATAGTGGATTACGATGTGGACTATGTATGAAAGATAGTGGATTATGATGTGGATTATGGAGGGAAGATAGTGGATTATGGAGGGAAGATAGTGGATTATGATATGGATTATGTAGGTTTATGAAAAGATGGATGAAAGGCTTATTATGAAAAGATGGATACTTGGATAGGATAGGTAGAATGTGGAGGAGAGGGACTCAAGTGTCTAGTTCCATGAAAGGTGATAGTCCCATTAGAGATGGATGTCATCACATGGACCATGTCAAATGTCATTATGCTCATAGATGTTGGTAAGGGATTGCATGAGTGAGATGGATTAGGTAGATAGTGGATTACGATGTGGATTATGTATGAAAGATAGTGGATTACGATGTGGATTATAGAGGGAAGATAGTGGATTATGGAGGGAAGATAGTGGATTATGATATGGATTATGTAGGTTTATGAAAAGATGGATGAAAGGCTTATCCAAAAGCATGGACCATAGGAAGGTGATGAGTGAAATATGTAGTATAAAGGATGAAAGATGGGGAGATGGAAGTATGTGGAAATGTTGTGGAATGGAAAGGAACTGAGACCAACGGTTGCACACACCATGATAAACATTGAATCTTTTGATGTGTAGGTGGTGTAGGAAGCAATGGAGATGTTTGCTTAGGAGATGTGTGACGAAGTGCTTTAGGTACCCACATAGACTTAGTATTTTTATGACTTTTTCTTTTCATGTGGGATGGAGGATTTTGAGATTTTTGAATGAAATGGATGGAAGATGATGGTTGGGATTTTTGAGAGGTGGATGCCTCTTTTGACATGATTTTTGTTTTCTTAGGTACCCATACCATTTTAGTTTTTGACTTTGCTTGTGAAGGTATAGGTTTGGATAACTTTTTGGATGGATTTTTCTTTGATTCTTTGCATTTGTACCCTAAGGCATTAGGACCCTTAGGATCTTTTCCTTTATGTGTAAAGGCATCCAAATTTTTAGTTTTGAATCCCATGGACATTGTGGAATGAGTGGAAGCTTCATGTTTAGACAATGTGTGCATTTGTTGGTCTCGATTAGGAATATGAGGGTATTTATGGCTGATAGGAATGTTAGGTGTTGGAAGTAATGGTGGCAAAGTGGATAGAGAAATTTTAGGAGTGGGAAGTAACGGAGGTAGATTGGATAGTGGAAGGTGTATGGTCACATGCTTTTGACATTTGTAGGATGATGGAGGTGGAATGGCAACATATGTCTTGGGTATATGGTAGGATTTGCGATGGGAAGTGGTGGATTTAAGAGGAATGGAGGAAGTACCAACATCATTAGATTGTTCACCTTGGGGTGTGTATCTAAGGCCATATGAGCGAGGAGGGGCAATGACATGGATGGGCTCCAAAATGCCTTGTTCATGAAGGCTTAATCCTTTACCTTGGTAATTCATGTTTTGGAGCATGCGATGAATAATGGGATTATATGTGTTTTTGGAACTAGACGTGAGTTCATTATTGGATGAAGAAGGTGATGTGGATAATGGTTGATGTGTTCCTAAGGAAGAACAATCATGAATGAAAGTGGATAAACCCAGTGGATACGATGGTGGATTTGAAATGGGATTGATGGTGGACGTGGAAGGATCATTAGGATCTTGATTAGCATTGTGTTCACTTAGATCTAAGTTATTTGTTTGATCTTCTATGTTTATGTGTTCTTGGGAGGTACATGTCTCATCATGACAAGTGGCAGTGGTTGGATCATGAATAGGGCTAGATGGAGGAGAAGTTTCTTTTCTTTGAAGAAAGGCCATGAAATGGGGTGAATGCTCAAGTAGGTCAAAAAGACTTTCATTAGATGGAGCATGTAGGTGTTGGGTGTCGTGCTCATGAATGGTTGTGGAGGTATGTATAGGATCAAGATTCTCATAGATAGGCTCCTGGTCATAGAGAGGATTATCATGGATAATGTGATAGTGAGTTTGGGTAGGATGAACTTGACTTACTTGTTCATGGATAGTAACTTGATCATAGATAATATCTTGATCATAAAGAGGATTAAGTGTGATATGGATGGGATCAATTTGCTCGTGCATAGGTTATTTATCAAAGATAATATCTTGATCATACAAAAGATATAGGTTATGGATGGGTTGGATGGAGATGATTTGATCTCAACTAGAGTGAGGGTTAGATGTTGCTTCATGTTTAGAATTGTGATCTTGACATACCTCTTGATTTGCTTGAATGGAGGTGGAAGTGGAAGGCTCTTGGATAGGCTTGACATGTTCTTGATGGTCTACCACATGAGAGTATAATATATCTTGACTTAGACTCATGGTGGGAAATTCTTCAATAGGTTCAATGGATTGTGAACTATATGATGGTGTTGAAGAAATAGACATGACATGTGAAGGTTCTTGGATAGTTTCAAGGATAGGGATTTGATGGCATGAGGGTGGTTTACTCCTTGCTAATAGCCATTGGATCACATCCTTTATGAGTATATGGGTGGATGGACAATATAACAGATGGAGAATAACGGTAGATGGCGTAGGCTTATCATTAAGGTTAGGATTGCTTGTGCTAGATGGGATGAAATTGGATGAGTGGATTTGGATTTCTCCATAACTTTTCTTTTGCTTTTAGATTTTCCAAAGAGTCTTTGGAGAAAGTTGTTCAAGGACTCATTGGTTGATGGATTAGAGCTTGGAGTGTTTGATGGTTTGGGCTTTAAGTGCATTAGGGATTGGCTTAATGGATTAGGGTTATATGACATATGTTCCATATTGATGGATTGATGATGGCAGCTAGTAGATGGATTGGTGTGTGATTCCAAGCTTGAGGTGGAATTTCCCTTGTCTAGAGTATCAATAAGATGACCTAAGGATTCTACAAAGTTCTCATCATTACTAGGATACACAAAGTTCTCATCATCATTAGGAGAAAATTTTAGGCCACCTAGGAGTACGTATGGTTTTGGATTTGGTCTAGATTTGTTGATGATTATAACCATTTTGAATGAATGAAGATTGGACTAGGTTTTTCCTAAGTTGCTCTAAATTTTGCAATGCTGATCTTGGTTCAAGTTATTGCTAGAAAACATAGAGAACAAAAGGTTTCCATGATTACTTTGACAACATTAAAAATAAACAATTACAATCCTAAGGATGGCAAGGACAATATTTGATGAGTTCCAACTTGGTTTTTACACCAGCCACTTACATAAAGGTAGACAACTAATAACTTGGTAGCACCGGCTCCCCTCCACGGCACTCACTTCTCACACATACCAAGTTATAGTTCCTCCAAAGAGTTGAACTTTTCTGTCTCTACACTAAATGAGTGTATGACGTTAGACTTTTCTATCTCTACACTAAATGAGTGTATGATGTTGGACGACTGTAGAGGTTCCTCCTCCTATGTCACCAAATAGGGGATTTTGGCTTACTAGAACAAAAGGATTTTAGTCAAGGCATCTGTTTGGGTGGTTATACGTGCGGCCATTCACTTTGATAAGAAGGCTTCCCAGCCTACAGAGGTTATGTTCCACAAGGTTTTGGGGGAAACATTGTTCAGTGTAACACAGCGGTACTTGTTGCTTTCAACTTTTGTTACAAACACAATTTATTTATAGTGACTTGGAGGTGGCTTGGCTTTAGCCCATTATCACTTAAGGTTGTCCCACTTGGAAGGAAGGAATTCTGAAGGAAGGAATTCCAAGGGAAGGCCTCTCTAAAGGTTAAACATGCAAAATGATAAGTTTGGCATTTTGGTCACCCAGTTAAGGGGAGAGCATAGTCCTATTATCATTCTAAAAACATGGAGAACACTAGTTCTTTATCTTCCTAGTTAAAAGAAAAATAACTAAATGTGTTAACTCTACCATGCACAAAAATTTATAACAAGATAGCAATAACTTGGAAAAGATTTTGTTAATTTTAGCCTTCTAACAAGTCTAGGTGTAGATTGTTGTTTGAAGAAATAAACAAGTATTACTTTCCCCTATTAAACTATGTGATAGATTATAGTGCAAGAGAGTAAAAACATAAAGAAATTGTTCAATTTTTAACCCCTAGGTTGGGACTATGTGAAATTTGTAATGTAAGTTGTATTCAAGATGGTAAAATTACTCCTACTTAGAAGCTAGATGAAATTTGCATGAACATGATATGATTACTCTCCCCTAATTAGAAAACTAAGTGAAGATTGTATGCAAGATGATAAGATTACTCCCCTACTTAGAAAACTAGGTGCAAGTTGTATGAATTATATGCAATTACAAATGCCTTACCAGCTCTTAAAACCTGCAAAAACATTTTGTTAATAGCCTTCTATTTGTATACAACAAGGAAATGTAACAACTGTTGAAACAAAACAAACTGTGAGTCATCAAAAGAAGTATAAGAAAACTGTGTCTCTGATGAAACCTAATTACTCCTCAAATAACTGTAGCTTCAATGTGAATGAGAACTAGTGAAGAACTGCGAGTACATGAAGACTCCCACCTGCAAACGATGACTTTGAAAAACAACGATCACATTTTAATAGAGACCAAAAAAACAAATGACCTGCAATGTTTGGCAATGCTTTGAAACCCTTGAAAAATGAGATAACGACTATGAATAAACCACAAAGCTTCAAGGGATTTGAAACTGTGACCAATACAATTGGAAACCTCAACTCTATCTAAATGGGAGCTTAGCCATGAACAAATGGCGACAAAGGAATAGCAAATAGCGACCTTGTTTAGAGATCCTGTTGCTTGCAACAAAACAATGACTATGTGGAATGTAGATCGATCATTTAATTGTTGACTGCGACCTCACACGGAGTTGATGACTCAACCTTGGGCATAAAATGCTTGAAGGTGGCCTACAGAGTGAAAAACAATGATTGATCTAGGTGTAAATAGGTGTCTATTTGGAATATCTTAGCAGCCTACATGTGATCGGTGACTAGAAGAGTGTGGGTAGGCAAATTAGGCATTGTGAAAAAAAAAAGGTAGTGGCACCATAAAAAATGCTAAAATCTTCTAAAAAAAATAGATACCTTGACTGGCGACCTCAAATCGCTACGAGTTGAATGATTCTATGAGATGAAGAGAGAATGCCATGATTTTGACAATTCAAATGACAACTAAGAAACTTTAATCGCGGCTAGACTAGAGGAAAATCTTGTGACCTAGGTATTGTGGCAGAAGATGACAGCATGAAATGCTAAAGTGACCACTAAAATAGTAACCAAAAGAGCACCAAAGAACACAAATAATGGATACCAAATGTAGAATGAAGCCCCCCAAAAAAAGATGTCAAACCTTCAAGAACAACAAGCAGGAGTGTTGAAAAGTCAACGTACTGTGAATGATGCAGAAACCTCAACTTGCGGCTATTGAAGACTTTGCAAATGATTTGAATGTTGACAGATACAAATGCCAACCTGTAGAGACACCAAAAAAACTGTAGAAGAATCTTAAAAAAAATGTTAAACAAAGGCCACTGAAAGCCTGCAACCAAACTTTGCAACAAACTTGGAAATCTTCTCGCCACCAAACTAGGAGACCACAGAAGCTCATATCCAAAAAGAATAAACCAGAGGTGGCTGGATAGGAAATAAATGCAGAAGTAAATGACAACCTTCACGACAGTAGCTTCACAAAAAAACTCAAATGGAGATTAAAAACGAGGCTAGGCCCCACGGTGGGCACCAAAAATGTTAGTGGAAATATTGTCAACAGTATTAAACTACTAATAATCCAATAATCTCAATGAAATGTGATGCAAATCAAATAAACAAAGCAATATTACCTTGAAGACTGATTTACCTCGAAACCTTCCATTGTTCGCCTATCTTGTATTGATCTTGTTGATGAATAGAGCTCTCAGAAGAGTGCTTTCTCGCTGTTTGAAGATGACAATACTTGAATGGCTGTATGTTAGATAAAATGCAATGAAGATTACCTATAATGCAACTATTGTGAGGATGAGAGATGGATGATTGAAGCCATGGTTGTATGGATATGAAGATAATGGATATAAATGCAATGAGAAATATGGATGCTTTGCCAAAGGCACGCTGAAATTTTTGCAGAGTAACTTTGCTATATCTTGTGTGTTGTTGAAATGAGGGAATGAGTTTCCTTTATAGGCCAAGGAGGGGACAAATCCATGTGTCAAGATCTCAACGGTGGAGACTTGGTCTTGTGAGGTGTATGGTGAGGATTGAATTGGTTGAGATGAGGGAGAGAAAGGGGGGAGATGTTCCTCTCACCTTGACATGGTGGAAAGAAAGGTGTGACATGAGTCCACATGTCACAAGGCTCACAATGACCAAAGAGAGAAGGTCAAACAAGGAGATCATGTTTGTAGGGAGGTTGGAAAGATTCTAGGGACTATGCAACAAGTGTTACAAAGTGTCTCTTTGACCATGATGACATGGAGAGACCATGCCCTTTGGAATAGGGATTGTTAGAGAGATAATAGGGCATGTGGGTGAGGGAAAATGGATTAATTAAATATTAAAATATTTAATTACATGTGCAAGATGATGAGGTGGATGTGTGACATGGAATAGATGATGTGGAATAAAGGACTTTTGACTTTGGAATAGGATGATTTGTGATTAAATAATTTGATTATTATTTAATTAAGGGGTGTCATTAGAATAATAGGTTTAATTGACTTAATTAAATAAATTGATATTTATTTAGTAATTGGACTATTAATGATGAACGTGAATCAAATAAATAAATTGATGAATTTATTAAATGATAGAAGAATGAGAATTAAATAAATAATAAATATTTATTTATTTTATCTTTGCCATTTTTAGGTGTATACAATATTTAATATAGTATAATTGTTATTATTTAGTATATTTTGTTGCAAGTATGAGGTGAGCCATTGTTGTCATTGATGTCAACATACTCATACTGCATTGACAAGAAGGATTTGATGAGCTTTGTGCTGAGGATATTGAGAAAATTAGCCTCAGTCAGGAACAGTGAAGAACAGTGATGAGAAGAAGGTAAATATACTGTATAGGATGAGAACCGGAGGATGCGGATTAAAGGGTTAGTAGATATGAGTCTTGAGATGCTACAGTTAAGATTTCAGAGGTCCGCATGAAGATCTGAAGGAGTTATGGCTGCCGGTATAGAACCGGGTCCGGCAAGTATCCGGAGGTGACAGAGGATCACAAAAAGGTCCGGTGAGGTCCGGAATTGTATTATCATAATCTGCGGATTGGAAGGAGTGTTTTAGATGTCCTTTTGATGTGTCATCCTGATTTGTGTGTGATTTGGAGGTCCGGAAGTACCTCTTGCATTATGACAGTGACGACAGACTGTGTTCTTGAAGTTCCGGATGAGGAAGACAAGAGATCCCAGTAAGCAGAGAAAGTGCGGATGTATCCGGACATTCAGACAGACTTGTGAAGGTTCCTGAATCATGTTTAGGTTGTGTTGTTGGTCCGCATTGATGGTAGAGCCCGGAATTGAAGTTATTCTTCCGGATGAAGTTATTGCTCTGTTTAGCCGACCGGATGTGTTATTCATCTTGCGGATACTCCTATGGTTGTTTGCCGACTTAGATGCTTGTTCCTAAGTCGATGTCTTGTATAAATAATGATTTGTGAATTCATTTCAGAAAGTGAGTATGGAGATGTGCAAGGTGTAGCGAAGAAAGGTGCGAAAGGCAGAGCAGAGATTGTTGGGCTTAATTGGAACTGATCCGGACATGGTAGAGATGTCATTCTCCAGTTCAAGACTGTGATTTTTATCACTCTGTAGACAGTGTGTCTCCTTGTAGGCAGTGGGCCTCTTTGTGAGCAGTGTGCTCGGGCAGTGAGCCCTTATTGGCATGTGCCATTCATTTTTCCTTATTCTTCTAACAGAGAATAATTCTTGGGTTAATCACCCCGTGGTTTTTCCCTTAACCGGGTTTTCCACGTCAAAATCTTGGTGTTCAATGTGTTGATGCTTATCTGTTCTTGTGTTTATATATTGTGCTTCCATGAATGATTATTTGATATGCTGCTAACTAACAACAGAGAATTAAGTGTTTGAAAGAGAACAAGTTCTATACAACTGATTCACCCCCCCCCTCTCAGTTGTATGCCCTAGATCCAACAATTGGTATCAGAGCCGAGTTCCTCTGATAGGAGCTTAACCGCTTGAGGTGATCCAGGATGTCGTCATACAAAAAGGATAGTCCGAAGTTCGATGGAACCAACTTCACTCTCTGGAAAGGTCGCATGAAGTGTCATTTGGAATGTATGGGAAAAGCATACTTGGCTATGATTTCAAAACCATATATACCCCCACAAGGTGGTCCGACAACTCCTGATGAAACCACAGAAGCTGAAAACAATCTGCGGACCAAGGAAGCTCTTCTAAGCGCATTGAATGACTCAGATCTCTCGAATGTCATTGACCTACCAACTGCATATGAGATCCTAACTAAACTGGAACTTCTGTATGAAGGAGATGAGTTTGTCAAAAGTGCAAGATTGCAAAGTCTGAAAGGGAAATTTGAAAGATTGAAAATGAGAGATGATGAAAACATTACTACCTTTATGCCAAGAGTAAATGAGCTGGTATGTGGAATCAGAAATGCTGGTGGAACTCTAGATGAAAATGAGATTGTCTGCAAAATCCTAAGATCCCTTCCTGCTGCCTACAAAATCAAAGTTGCTGCCATTGATGAATTCAGAGCCCACACAACTGTCACAAGAGAACAATTGGCTGGCAAACTAGCTGCATTTGAAATGACCGAGTTTGGAGATGATCCACCCAAGACTGAGTCTGCTTTTAAAGCCAGTGCCTATGTGAAAGGCAAACAGAGATTTGATCCGGGTGAAAACTCATCAAGGAAAATGTCATGGTATGATCAAGCAAGAAGAGACATGGAAGAAGAAGAAGCAGAAACAGCTCAACTTGAAGCCCTCATTGCAAAGAGACTGCCAAGAGGATCCGGTAAGTATGAAGGAAAACTACCCTTTAAGTGTTTTAACTGCAATAAGATTGGTCATTTTGCCTCAAGATGTCCGGAGAGATCTGCAAGATCTAATACTCACAGACAAAGGTTTCAAAAGAATTGCTATTATGTTCATGAAGAAGATGATAATGAAGGAGTAACAGATGATGAATCAGATCCAGGAAGCAAATCCGGAAATGAGTGGGTGTTTATAGCCATCAAGGAAGAAGATTCCTTGCTCTCTGAATCTGTCAATCACAAAGTTGTTGAAAAAGCCTTGGCTGCTCAAGTGGAAGAAAAGGATGATTGGGTTATTGACAGTGGATGCTCTCACCATATGACTGGTGACAAGAATAAGTTCTTAGATTTGGAAAGATATGAAGGAGGAATGGTAAAGTTTGGTGACAATTCTGCTGGCAGAATCAGAGGTAGGGGAACTATTTCCTTTGATGGTAAGAGCAAAACAGGTAATGTATTATATGTTGAAGGATTGAAGCACAATCTTCTCAGTGTTGGTCAGTTAGTGGACAAAGGCTATGATCTCCGGTTCAAGAATGGAAAATGCAGAATCTTTACAAGCTCCGGAACTGAAATTGCATCCGGTACTCAGACAAGAGGTAACATCTTTCATCTGGTTGGTTCAAATAAAAGTTGTTTGTTTGTTCAAATTGATCAGAGTTGGTTATGGCATAGAAGAATGTGTCATGTAAATTTTGATAACATCATCAAAATAAGCAATACTCAGGCTGTGAGAGATCTTCCAAAGTTGATAAAACCTACAAACAGTGTGTGTAAAGAATGTCAGTTAGGCAAACAAAGCAGAGTCTCTTTTAAAAGCAAAGATCAGTCTTCTACCGGATTGTTGGAATTAGTACATACTGATCTATGTGGTCCGACAAGAATCAAGAGTCTGCAAGGTGATAGATATTTCATGTTGTTAATTGATGATCATTCCCGGATGATGTGGGTTACCTTTCTGAAAGAAAAATCAGAAGCTTTTGAGAAGTTCAAAATCTTCAAAGCTATGGTGGAGAATCAAACCGGATTGAAACTAAAGTGTCTAAGGTCTGATAGAGGTGGTGAATTTACATCTGGTGAATTCATTGACTTTTGTGAGAAACAGGGTATAAGGAGACAGTTGTCTGCTCCTAGGACTCCACAGCAGAATGGAGTAGTTGAGAGAAAGAACCGGACCATCCAGGAAGCTGCTAGGACAATGATGTTGGAAGCAAATGTTCCTCAAATGTTTTGGAAAGAAGCTATCAGCACTGCAGTCTACACTCTCAATCGAGTTCAAATCAGAAACAACACCGGTAAGACCCCCTATGAACTTTGGTTTGGCATCACTCCTACTGTGAAATATTTCAGGGTATTTGGTAGCAAGTGTTATATTAAAAGAGATGAAGATCTAGGAAAGTTTGATGCTAGAAGTGATGAAGGAATTTTCTTGGGCTACTCCACTCAAAGCAAAGCATATCGGTGTTACAATAAGAGATTGAGGAAGATGATAGAAAGTACCAATGTAAAGGTTGATGAAGGAATTGAGAAGCCTTCAAGATTTTATGAATTTGATGAAGATGACCAAGATAGTGTTCAAGGAACTCAATCCTCTCCGGTGAAACAGAGTCAGCCTGATCCGGTAAATCAGGAAGAAGAGTTAGGTTTAAATGAGCCTGATCAAGAAACAGCAGTACTGGATACTCCCAAAATTCCAAGATATGTAAAACTGAATCACTCTGAAGATCAGATCATAGGTGACAGAAGCAAAGGTGTACAAACTAGAAGGAATATTGCTCAAGATCAGAATGAATGTTGTCTGATTTCAAGGATTGAACCTAAAACAATAAATGAAGCCTGCAATGATGAAAATTGGACCAAAGCAATGGAAGATGAACTGATGCAAATTGAGAAAAATCATACTTGGGATCTTGTTCCCAGACCTAGAGACAGGAATGTAATTGGAACCAAGTGGGTCTTCCGGAACAAACTAAATGAAGCTGGTGAAGTAATCAGAAACAAAGCTAGATTGGTCTGCAAAGGCTACTCTCAAATAGAAGGAATTGACTTTGAAGAGACTTTTGCTCCGGTAGCAAGAATTGAAGCAGTCAGATTACTTCTTGCATTTGCTGCCTTCAAAGATTTCAAGGTATATCAGATGGATGTCAAGTCTGCCTTCTTAAATGGTGATCTGGAAGAAGAAGTCTACATTGAACAACCGGATGGATTTCAATTGTCTGATAATAATGATATGGTCTGCAAGTTGAAGAAAGCTTTGTATGGATTGAAGCAAGCCCCAAGAGCATGGTATGAAAGGTTGGATAAGCATCTTGTGCAGATTGGATTCAACAAAGGTACTGCTGACAGCAACTTATATTTCAAAATTGATCATGAAAACATTCTGATTGTTGAAGTGTTTGTGGATGATATCATTTTTGGAGGAAGAGATAGTATGTGTAAAACTTTTGCAAATCAGATGAAAAGTGAGTTTGAAATGTCTATGCTTGGTGAAATGAATTTCTTCTTGGGTCTGCAAATTACTCAAACAAAAGAAGGGATCTTCATTTCTCAGACCAAATATGTGAAAGAATTGTTAAAGAAATTTGGTATGGAAGACTCAAAGCCTATGAACACTCCTATGGCAACCGGATGTAAGTTAAGCAAAGATGATGATTCTCCAAAGGCAGATCAGACAAAGTATAGATCAATGATTGGTGGATTGTTGTATCTCACTCAAACTAGACCAGATATAATGCAAGCTGTTGGTCTTGTGGCAAGATTCCAGGCTGATCCTAGAGAATCTCATGTTATGGCAATCAAAAGAATTTTTAGATACTTGAAAGGGACAGTTGAGTATGGTCTATGGTATCCTAGAGATCCGGATTTTTCTCTTCATGCTTACACAGATGCAGATTGGGCAGGAGATGTGGATGACCGGAAGAGCACTAGTGGTGGAGCATTCTTTTTGGGGAAGAGATTGGTTTCTTGGCTAAGCAAGAAACAAGATGCAATATCTCTGTCTACAACTGAAGCAGAATACATTGCAGCAGCAGGTAGTTGCACTCAAATCTTGTGGATGAAGCAGATGCTAAGAGACATCCAAGTTGAATATGAGGAGCCTATCACAATTTTCTGTGATAATTCAAGTGCAATTAATATTTCCAAGAATCCGGTATTGCATTCTAAGACTAAGCACATATCTATCAAATTTCACTTTTTGAGAGAACAAGTAAACAAGGAAGAAGTCAGATTGGAGTATGTTCCCTCCAAGGATCAGATTGCAGATATCTTTACAAAACCTCTTCCCAAGGACTCTTTTGAATATCTCCGGGAGAAGTTAGGGGTCATGGCCCCTCCGGTGATGAACTAAGATGCACTGATGTGCATCAGTCCGGTGGCTATCACAGTCATATCTTGTGATCCGGACTAATGGGGAGCTGCAACTAAGGGGGAGCAGCTGGTATTATTCTGATGCATGAGATTTGCAAGTATGAGCCCTTTGCCATTGATGTCAAAGGGGGAGAGAAGACATGTGAAAAACAAGTGGTTGATGATCAAAGGGGGAGCAGCAAAGGAAGACATGTGAAGAGTTGTTGTTGATAGGGGGAGCTGTGACAGAAAAGAGAAGTTCTTGTCTTGATGGTTTTTCACATCATATGTTGCCATCAATGACAAAGGGGGAGATTGTTGCAAGTATGAGGTGAGCCATTGTTGTCATTGATGTCAACATACTCATACTGCATTGACAAGAAGGATTTGATGAGCTTTGTGCTGAGGATATTGAGAAAATTAGCCTCAGTCAGGAACAGTGAAGAACAGTGATGAGAAGAAGGTAAATATACTGTATAGGATGAGAACCGGAGGATGCGGATTAAAGGGTTAGTAGATATGAGTCTTGAGATGCTACAGTTAAGATTTCAGAGGTCCGCATGAAGATCTGAAGGAGTTATGGCTGCCGGTATAGAACCGGGTCCGGCAAGTATCCGGAGGTGACAGAGGATCACAAAAAGGTCCGGTGAGGTCCGGAATTGTATTATCATAATCTGCGGATTGGAAGGAGTGTTTTAGATGTCCTTTTGATGTGTCATCCTGATTTGTGTGTGATTTGGAGGTCCGGAAGTACCTCTTGCATTATGACAGTGACGACAGACTGTGTTCTTGAAGTTCCGGATGAGGAAGACAAGAGATCCCAGTAAGCAGAGAAAGTGCGGATGTATCCGGACATTCAGACAGACTTGTGAAGGTTCCTGAATCATGTTTAGGTTGTGTTGTTGGTCCGCATTGATGGTAGAGCCCGGAATTGAAGTTATTCTTCCGGATGAAGTTATTGCTCTGTTTAGCCGACCGGATGTGTTATTCATCTTGCGGATACTCCTATGGTTGTTTGCCGACTTAGATGCTTGTTCCTAAGTCGATGTCTTGTATAAATAATGATTTGTGAATTCATTTCAGAAAGTGAGTATGGAGATGTGCAAGGTGTAGCGAAGAAAGGTGCGAAAGGCAGAGCAGAGATTGTTGGGCTTAATTGGAACTGATCCGGACATGGTAGAGATGTCATTCTCCAGTTCAAGACTGTGATTTTTATCACTCTGTAGACAGTGTGTCTCCTTGTAGGCAGTGGGCCTCTTTGTGAGCAGTGTGCTCGGGCAGTGAGCCCTTATTGGCATGTGCCATTCATTTTTCCTTATTCTTCTAACAGAGAATAATTCTTGGGTTAATCACCCCGTGGTTTTTCCCTTAACCGGGTTTTCCACGTCAAAATCTTGGTGTTCAATGTGTTGATGCTTATCTGTTCTTGTGTTTATATATTGTGCTTCCATGAATGATTATTTGATATGCTGCTAACTAACAACAGAGAATTAAGTGTTTGAAAGAGAACAAGTTCTATACAACTGATTCACCCCCCCCCTCTCAGTTGTATGCCCTAGATCCAACATATTTTATATAATGTAAATTATTTAGAAATGAGATAGAGAGACATAGAGGAGGATAGATAAAGAGAGGGAGATAAAGAGAGAATGAAAGAGAGAGGAAGAGAAAAAGAGAGGTAGAGGAAGAGAGAAGGGGAGAGACGGAGAGATAAAGGGATACACAAAGAGAGAGGAAAAGAGAAGTGGAGAGAGATAGAGAGAATGAAAGAGAGGAAGACAGAAAGAGAGGTAGATGAAGAGAAGGGGAGAGACAAAGAGATAGATGAATACAAAGAGAAAAAGAGACATAATACAGAGAGATAGACGAATAGAGAGAGACATATTTAGTATTTATAACTTAATTATATTTATTTTATATATAATATATAGTCTCTAATATTAGTGCATTTATTATTGTTTAGTATATTTTATATAATGTAAATTATTTAATATATTTTAAAAATACTATTATATTATAAAATCGTATATTTATATTTTAATCATATTTATTTTATATATAATATATAATATCTAATATAGTTATATTTGTTATTATATAGCATATTTTATATAATGTAAATTATGTAAAAGTGAGATAGAGAGACATAGAGGAGGCTAGAGAAAGAGAGATATAGAAAGAGGGAGGGAGAGAGGAAGTGAGATAAAAATACGGAGGAGGATAAAGGTAGAGAGATATAGAAAGAGAGACAGAGATAGAGAGAATGAAAGAAAAAGGAAGAGAAAAAGAGAGGTAAAGGAAGAGAGAAGGGGAGAGATAGAGAGATAAAGGGATACATAGAGAGAGAGGGGGGGAATAGAGAAGTGGAGAGAGATAGAGAGAATGAAAGAGAGAGGAAGAGAGAAAGAGAGGTAGAAGAAGAGAGAAGGGGATAGATAGATAGATAGATGAATACACACACACACACATAGAGGGGAAGGAGCTTGTAGAGAGGAATAGAGAAAGAGATTAGTCATGCTAACTAATTGGATGCATTTCATCATTTAGAATAAAAATGAGTCAATATTGTTTGCATAAATATTTTTCCTACACGTTAAAATTACTTAGAGGCTATCAATTACATTAAGACACTCTCAAAGCAATGGAGGCAGCTAGACAAGTACACTAAAAAAAAAGTATGGTCAACCATATAATGCAATGTGCTCTCCACCTTCCTGACACTTTTCAAAATGGCACTAAATTTAGAGAAGAATAATGATTTCACTATACAATTAAAGTGTCAATAATGTTTTCCACTCTTTGACAAACATTGGGCTAAGAATCTACTCCAAAACATATGAATCCAAAGGAAATGTACGAATGCCCTCCTCTTAAAGTTACAGGTACAAAAGAATAATAGTAACAAAAAATTAAACAAAAGAAACACATAAATACTAAGAAACCATAGTGAAAAACCAACAATTATGTTGAAATTTGGTTAATTTCTGTCGTAATTGATACTGCTAATATTTAGTATTTATAACTTAATTATATTTATTTTATATATAATACATAGTCTCTAATATAATTGTATTTATTCTTGTATAATATATTTTTGAGTGATTGTGTTGTCAATCTCTTATTTACTATTATTTATGCAATTACAATTGCTTAGCTTAAGATGAGCTCTACGAGATTGTATTAGCTATAGCATTTAGTATTGTAAAATGGTCAATATGTAATGTTAACAGTTAAACAATTGGTAATATTAAAAATGTCTTTTTGAGGAAAAAAACTAAATGATCCATATTCTTTGCTTCTTTCTATGCTTGATGTGGTTACTAACACCAAGCATTGTGTTTCTTTTACTGATATAATTTATATACTTTGTCACACCACGAGGAGAACTCACTAAAACTTCAATGGCTTTTATTGCATTCAAAAAATGAAAATATATCTACCTTATATAATCATTTACAACATCATATTAATGTTTTATCCTTCAATACACATGCAATTGATACTACCCTAAATACTATTGTGGTTGTCTCATCTTACAATATATGTATGTTTTTTTATTTCTATATTTTATTCCACAATTTATTGCATCCATTACTATCCTTGCGCAGAAACTCCATAGGCCTATCACCCAACAGCGTCCAAAACGAATCTCCAATATGTACTTTACTTTAATGGACTGTAGAAATAATTAGTTCTGTATATGGCGCTGCTACGGAAGAAAGTACGTACCATCTAAATGTATAGAGAATAATTATGGGCATTGGGCAGGGTTGCCCAATTGTTTTTAGTGTTGTCCTTTTCAATTCACCCGTCTTATCTCTGCGATGTGACTCTGAAAATAATCCGTGCAAATTGCAGTCCGCCAATGTGTTTTCAGAATAAAAACGACGCCAACAATTATTAAACGCTGGAAATTAGGTAGTCGGTAGTTGTTCGTTGCAGTAAGTTGTTTTGGAGACGGAAAGTATGACACAATCATTAAGTGCGGGGCAAATCTTGTGAAGGAGATGCGATTGGACAACTTTTCTTAGGTTACACATCTGAAAAGGAATGGATTCAGCGTCTGTATGCTGTAAATGGTAAATCTGCTACATTAATAGCCTTTCCAAATATATCTGGACAAGCCGTACGCCATGGTCATTGAAACAAAGGGATTTTTGCCTTGTTTATCGTGTCTTGGCTGGAAAAGTATTGAGTCTCCACAAATCCCCAACTAAGGGATATATAGAGAGAGAGTTGTACAAATAAAAATAACGATATAAAACCATACAAGACTATAGGCAATGATTTAATTTGGCACAAGTTTTTTTTTGGTATAGATAAAAACCATGTTTAAGTTATAAGGATGTGATCACAACTATAATTTATTGAGGAGATTGAATCGCACTCGTGATTTAGATAAGGATAAGAAAACTAGTTTGAATCAAGATGGATTTAGATCCTTAAGAGTTAAAGAGATTAAAAGTTGACTCCTAGATTTTGTTAGATTATGTACAAAATAAGTGGAAATAAGTACCATGATAGTAAAACAAGACTTAAAGTGAAAGTTAAATAAATAAAGAAAAAGAACAAATATACACTGTTCTCCTCTACAATTATAAATCGTTTCTAAATCTCAAATGATGGATATTGTAATAGAAAGAAAAATTGTATAGTTGAAAAACTTTTTAAAATATAACTAATAGTTTTTAAAATTACCATGTATCAATTACAAGTTAAGATAGCCAATGATCATTAAAACATGAGATATGATAAGAGAATCATAATAGTGTCCACCAAAGGTCAAAATTGGTTCATGGGACTAATAAAGTATAATGAAAATAAAGAATAGATAGTGTAAGCACAACTTTAACAAACTTAAGAGTAGTAGGCATGAGTTTTCCACAATCCATAGTAATTGTGCATAAAGCTTTTGGATTCAACTGTGTGTGTTTTTGTCTCAACGTTTCGGATCACACTCAGTGATCCATCATCAAGAAGAGGATACAATAAGAATATGATTGCAGAAAAGTGCCCTATAAAAAGGAGAGATGGGGAATGACTGAAGGGAAAGAAGCAGGTTAATTGCCCACCAAAGAATTGGAAAAGTCAAAAAAGGAGGAATTAAAAACAAGAGGAATAATAGAGAGAAAGTAGAAAATAAAAAATAAAAAAATCAATAAATCTAAAAAAATAAGACACCAATTAAATAACATAGTAAAAAATAATAGATTAATATAAAAGACAAAAATTAAGTAGCAAGAAGTAACAATAACATAACTTGCAAATTAATAACATAGAGGCAATAATTAAGATACATCTAAACTAAGAGAAAAATCTAAATAAGAGAGAACACATAAACCAATAACTTAATCACAATAAGGATAGAAATAGAAAAGAAGGAAAGCTAAATAAATAGATTAAGAAGTAAATCAAATAAACAATGCAATGTAGAAAGTAAGACAAAATGTTTCAAGGACCAAAATCTAGAAAGGAAGGCCAAAGTAATCAAAATTTAAATTGAATAAAGGATTAGAATAAGGGTAGAAACCACAAAATGTTAACCAAGAAACAAAGGCAAGAAAATGATCAAATGCATGAGAAAATGGTGTCGAAAGATATAAATAGAGGGAAGAAGAAGATAGGATGAAAAGTGAGAAATGTATGGAGAGCAAAAAAAAAAAAATTCTAAGGAGTAGCTATAAACAAACTGAATAATAAATAGAGAAAGGAAAGAGCTAATATGTAAAATGAAGTGAAACAATAAGACAAGAGGAATGCATAAAGAAACCAAAATTTAAAATTGAAAACCAATTAAATAAGCATGACAAAAGATAAATAAGTAAAGCGGGGTAAGATAATAAATTCAAAAGCAAACAAAAGGAACAATAAAATAAGAGAGAGAAAGAGGATTCTCCAAAAATTGCAAATTGGAGATATATGAAACAAGAAATATATAAGGAATAACTATAAAGGAATAAATTAACACGCTAAGTACCACAATAAGTCCAAAGAGACTAGGAAGCACACTAAATTAAGCTATGAGACAAAAAGAAACAAGCAAAGAATAACGCAAAGTAAATTAAGTACTACATAGAAGTAGGAAGTTAAGGGCGTGCAATAAAGTCGAATAATATGCATAATAGATAAAAGAGAAAGATAAATAGAATAAAAATTCAAAACCAAAAGTGAAGGGGAGAGAGAACAAAAACAGCTAAAAAGAGAAGAACTAAAGGAGAAGAGCACAAGAAACCACATCAAATTGCAGAAACAACATCGAGGTGACCAAACTAGAAGGTATAACCACACTCATCAGGGAGACCTGCAGACTCCCCACCTACGAAAAGGGAAGCCCAAAAGCACATACACCAGGTAAGATAAGAAGGGCCAAGGATAAGGAGGAGAAAGGTGATGGGCAAGGACGGTGGGGGGAAAAAATACCTTGGAAGGGCCAAGGTGGGAAGAGGAGAAGAGAAAAAAGACAAAAGAGGTGACCTAACTGAGAAGAGAGAAGGTCATTATTTAGCCTTATTCTCTCTTCTCAGTTAGGTGACCTCTTTTGTCTTTTTTCTCTTCTCCTCTTCCCACCTTGGCCCTTCCTTCTCAGTTAGGTCACCTCTTTTGTCTTTCCCCTCTTCTCCTCTTCCCACCTTAGCCCTTCCAAGGTATTTTTTCCCCCCACCGTCCTCGCCCATCACCTTTCTCCTCCTTATCCTTGGCCCTTCTTATCTTACCTGGTGTATGTGCTTTTGGGCTTCCCTTTTCGTAGGTGGGGAGTCTGCAGGTCTCCCTGATGAGTGTGGTTATACCTTCTAGTTTGGTCACCTCGATGTTGTTTCTGCAATTTGATGTGGTTTCTTGTGCTCTTCTCCTTTAATTCTTCTCTTTTTAGCTGTTTTTGTTCTCTCTCCCCTTCGCTCTTGGTTTTGAATTTTTATTCTATTTATCTTTCTCTTTTATCTATTATGCATATTATTTGACTTTATTGCACGCCCTTGACTTCCTACTTCTATGTAGTACTTAATTTACTTTGCGTTATTCTTTGCTTGTTTCTTTTTGTCTCATAGCTTAATTTAGTGTGCTTCCTAGTCTCTTTGGACTTATTGTGGTACTTAGCGTGTTAATTTATTCCTTTATAGTTATTCCTTATATATTTCTTGTTTCATATATCTCCAGTTTGGAATTTTTGGAGATTCCTTTTTCTCTCTCTTATTTTATTGTTCCTTTTGTTTGCTTTTGAATTTATTATCTTACCCCGCTTTACTTATTTATCTTTTGTCATGCTTATTTAATTGGTTTTCAATTTTAAATTTTGGTTTCTTTATGCATTCCTCGTCTTATTGTTTCACTTCATTTTACATATTAGCTCTTTCCTTTCTCTATTTATTATTCGGTTTGTTTATAGCTACTCCTTAGAATTTTTTTTTTTTGCTCTCCATACATTTCTCACTTTTCATTCTATCTTCTTCTTCCCTCTATTTATATCTTTCGACACCATTTTTTCATGCATTTGATCATTTTCTTGCCTTTGTTTCTTGGTTAACATTTTGTGGTTTCTACCCTTATTCTAATCCTTTATTTAATTTAAATTTTGATTACTTTTGCCTTCCTTTCTAGATTTTGGTCCTTGATACATTTTGTCTTACTTTCTACATTGCATTGTTTATTTGATTTGCTTCTTAATCTATTTATTTAGCTTTCCTTCTTTTCTATTTCTATCCTTATTGTGATTAAGTTATTGGTTTATGTGTTCTCTCTTATTTAGATTTTTCTTTTAGTTTAGATGTATCTTAATTATTGCCTCTATGTTATTAATTTGCAAGTTATGTTATTGTTACTTCTTGCTACTTAATTTCTGTCTTTTATATTAATCTATTATTTTTTACTATGTTATTTAATTGGTGTCTTATTTTTTTAGATTTATTGATTTTTTTATTTTTTATTTTCTACTTTCTCTATATTATTCCTCTTGTTTTTAATTCCTCCTTTTTTGACTTTTCCAATTCTTTGGTGGGCAATTAACCTGCTTCTTTCCCTTCAGTCATTCCCCATCTCTCCTTTTTATAGGGCACTTTTCTGCAATCATATTCTTATTGTATCCTCTTCTTGATGATGGATCACTGAGTGTGATCCGAAACGTTGAGACAAAAACACACACAGTTGAATCCAAAAGCTTTATGCACAAACTTAAGAGTAAATTTAAGTACTGAAGAGAAAGAATATGAATATTTGATAATTTATAATGATTATTTTAAAAAATACAAAATTGTAACAAATAATGATACTTAGATTTATTATCAAAGAATTAATGATTTGGGTAAAGATTCTAGAATTTAAGTAGACTTAAAATTAAGAATATATGATAATAGTTTGATAATTGTCTCATGATTAGAATATTCTTTTTTCTCTATACAAGGATGAGTTTGGGGATTTGGGTCAAGTTTGTGGTTGCAAATTAATCCTTCATTTGTGAACTTGATCTAAAAATTGGTGAAATTCTACTTTTCATCCTGCCTAATTAGCCTTGGCTTCTTCTATTTTTTTATTGATATTTGAGGGCTAGTGGTACTCATAAGTACCTTGATAGGGTTTTCGTTATGACACAAGGGAACATGTTCCCCTAGCTCAACCCACATAAATGTATGTACAAGATTGAGAACAACACTCTTCAATCATATATGTGCAACTAGAATGGTTGTGTAGAACTAGATTCCTTTTACTGCTCCAATTGAAGTGTATAATGTGAATTATATGCCTTGGAATGTTTAGAGATATTCTAGATACTTGTGGATGATTACAATGAATCCATTGAATACCTTTAACTACAAGGACTAAGCAACATATCATGCAAATTTATATTTAGTTGGCCCTAGGTGGGAAGGATATAGGTGGGAGTTGACTAAAATTTGAATTTGAAGTTATGAATTTGGAAGGGTCAAGTTTGTGACTACGAGTTCAACCTTGCAACCACAGACTTGACCTAGTATATGAAAGGTGTCAAATCAACATGGGAACCAATTACATGGAACTATGAGCATATAATGGGCATAATAAATATGTTAAAAGGTGAATGTATGGAATGCATGTAATGAATAAGCAGGTGGAATAGGGAAAGGGACCCAACTTTGCACAAAATTACAATGTTTGTTAATATGTAAGTGTATCAAGGCACTCTCCTCAAAATGGGGCACAAATCTAAATGTAAAATGACATGGGTATGCAAATTTTACAATTACAGTTTGCCCCTACTTTGAGGTGTATTTGAATCCTACAATGATCATGCATCTAAAAGTATGTAGAACTCACTTTTAAAGTAAATATTCAGACATCAAAGGATACAAAAGGGGATTCATATAAATTAATGTGCATCTAAAAGTATGTAGAAATCACATTTAAAGTAAATATTTAGACATTAAAGGATATAAAAGGGGGTTCATATAAAGTAATGGGCCCTAGTTGAGGTGTTGTCATGTAAATATGCCTTTTGTCATGTATTTTTCATAGGAACTAAGAATTAGTTTTTGTAAGAACCTATAATTATCTACACAATTAAACATTAGAATGTGAGTAACATGATATGCCCCTACAATTGGTTGCATCCATATAATGCCAAGAATTGTAGGAAAGGGGGAAAATAATACATGAAAAGTAAACGTAAGCTAAGCATGTAAGAATGTAAATATATATAACAATAACTACAAAGAACGCATCATATAACAATCATGTAAATGTCTCAAATGATGAGCATGGTATGCACATGGGTTGGAGATGGTATCAAAGAAGAATAATGTTACTTAAACATAAGAAAAGAATGGTGATGTGACACTTGGTAGCCAAGAACACCCATGTAAGCACATAAGGTACTATAGCAACAAATTCCCCCAATGTGGAATCTAAGAGCATGAGTACACATCAATATAGGTAAGGAAATATATCCCTAGTAGTGATGAAGATGTAAATGTATGACATGTAGTCAATAATATGGGGAAAGCCATAATGTAACCGTTAGAAGATGACTAGGTCATGTGGGTACACAATATGATTGGGAAGGCATAACCCCTTAAGACCCCCTAACGTGGAACATTAGCTACTTAGGATGTGTGTGAATCATGTGAGCACAATAACATAGAATATAAGCATAGAAGCTCATACCAAGTAACACACCTCATATGGGCAAGATAATGTGATAAGGGGAAAATGTATAAGGGGGAAGTCATGATACTCCCATATGTAAAGATGACTCCAATGTGACTTTAGCTCATAATCAATGTGTAAAAATGGAACAAGATAACTTGGCATGGAAATAAACATTGTGATAATCAATAAATTGGAATCATGTCCATAAATAAACATGAAAGGGTTTGTAAGGGACCATAAAGAAATATAGTGCAATAAATACACAAGTTACATGAAATAAATGAAAATGGCACATGTGTGGCCCAAAAAATGTCATAGTAAATAGATAGGCACCATGTATCAATAGTGTCACCCACTTGTATCACATGTCAAATAATGTCATCAGCCTATGATAAGGGTATCATAAATGCATTATGTGTGACAAACAATCTCAAGCATGTGTAGATCATGTGTCACTAAAATGTGTATTTCAATATTTATCTGGTCATGGTGGCTTGACAATAGAGCTCATAGGACGTTTGGTTTGCAAGTTGTAAGGTTTTAATTGGTTATATAAAGGAGGATAAATAGTAAATGATCGCTTTCATTTGCACCTTTATCCTTGAGATGAAAGGAAACAAAGGTGTAAAATATGCTTCCTATGTAATGCCCAACTATGTTTACCATTTCCATCTTGTGTTATAGATGATTATTTGTGCATTGATCCTGATATTGGATCCTTATGAGATATGTTGTACATTGAGTATTTCTATAGTTTATTGTGCATTATCGTGATTAGGCTTTGTTGCACTAAATGTACTAATGAGGTTGTTGCCATCAAGGTGTTTTGAGGGTGTATTCTGGATGCTTGGTGGATATTTTTGTATGACCATTGAGGAGTTTCTAATGAGGTCATGTCATGTGATTGATATGAATTGGTGTTTCAACATCATTATTTTCATTTAAATGATTTGTTGGGTGGGTAGACCTAGTCTCCTTTAGTATTATGTTGTATATGTATAATTTCACTTTTATCATTATGCCTGATAAATGATTTAATTCAAATACTAGATGGTTAATATTTAATTGTGTAATTTATGTTATTCACTTTGGCTATTGTCATATATTGGATAATTGCATGCAACATTTGCATTGAGTGTTCAATAAATTATAGGATATTGACCAATGGCCAAAATATGGAGAATATTGACATGGGACACTTAGCCATATCACTTTCATCCTTGTGTTATCGAAAGCTATGAAACCTCATTTGAATCAATTTCAATTATGGATCCCCCTTGTGATAGACCAGTAAAATGTCTTCCTAGGTGTATTTAATTTATTGCTTGTGCGAAATGATTTATGGTGTTTTGGAAATCGTTATTCATTTTATTCGTTCCTAGCGTAGAGGAAAAACATTTAATTGATTTGTTTGAGTTGTGAAGTATTTAATTTTGGAAAGGCATTGCATTTTATTTAAATGTGTTTTGGAAATACTGTGTTTGGGTAAAATGTACTTTAATTTGGGAAATTAGAATCATTTATGCTAGGAATATTGTGTGTTTGTGAAAATGGATTATTTAATTTTTTCTATGTTGTAGATATATTTAAATGTGAAAGGTATTATTTTATTGTGTTGTGGGGAAATAGATTAATTTCTATTTTTCGTGAAAATATTTATTGAAGAAAAATAAAGAAAAGGTTTTAGTTAATTATGTTTTAGTTATTTTGAATTAGAAGATATAAGGAAAATTGCTTTGTTTTATTTCATTATTATTCATTGTTTGAAATGGAGAGCAAGAATGGAGATTTTCAAACCTTTCTTGGAAGAAAATTGAATTGGTCATACCCAGAGATTGTTTGGCTAGATTGGATCGCTCGTAGAGGGAAAAAGATTCATCTCACCATTACCTTTAGTTTGATTGAGGTATCTCTCCATTTGGTTCATGTTTGAAATTTTTATTCGAAATTTAGTTTTGTAGGAAATTTATTTTTGGAAAATTAATTTTTCTACCAAGGTCAATTCATTGTTTTTTGAAATATAAATTTTATTTGAAAAGAGTGTTGTTGGCTAGATTAGGCATAAAAGAGTATGCTTACTTTTCTAGATTTTGCATTTCTTGAAAAACATAAAAATTAAGTGATTTTCCCTATTTTACCCTACGCGAATTCATTGAAAATTTTATGTGATTATAAAAGTGCTATTTTGGATTAATTTAGGCAAAGAGGGTATTTTTAGATTTTTAAATTTCTCATTTTGCAAAAAAAGTGAAGTTTGGGTATGGTTTTTGGAAGGATGCTCAAGGATATGTCAATGGAGGAACCTAGACATTTGTAAAAATATTTTATTTTATTTTATTGAAATTTGAAATTTATGAAAGTTTCATGTAATGTGGAATCATGTGTTATCCCATAGGTTTGCTTTTGTATGTCTTTTGGGAAGCATGTTTTATGGGAAAACCACACTTTTTCCTATTTTTGGGGGGCTCCTTGAGAAGTTGATCCTAGGATGTATAGGATAGGGGATACCCATAGAAGGCTTGGGGTGGTTGGCTTCTAGGTGAGAGAGTATGGATTTAAATTAGTTCCCTTTACCATGGGATAAGTGTATGGCCAATTTAAAATGGTCCCTACTACTTGGGTTGTAATATGTTCTTTTGTTGGGTAAGTGTGTGGCTTTAAAACAGTCCCCTTTGCCTAAGGTAAGTGTGTGGGTGCTTTAAAATGGTCCCTACTACTATGGATGAGATGTATTCGTTGTGGGGTGAGATTGAGCTTTAAAGAAGTCCTCTTTAGCTAGGGTAAGAGTGTGGACACTTTAAAATGGTCCCCTTCACCTCTGAAAAGCATTCATTGGGTGAGTGCTTACTTGAGACCTTTGTGACCTTTATGATTTCTAGCTTGGTTATGGAGAAGTAAGGGGAAGCCCACCCCATTGTCTTAGCTACCCTCCCCTAGTCCTTATTTGGTTGGATAGTGAGTATCAAACCTTTTGTTAGTTTGAACATGGGAAATAAATGTATATGCAAAATGGGAATACTATCCTAGATCTGATTTTGGTTTGTCTATTTCTAGTGTTCTTGCTTTATCCCCTTTTCAGTTTGGTATCAGGAATGTGTTGTGACCACCTACATGTATTTTGATGATTATTTTTCTCTCATATATGTATGTGTAATGGTGTTTGTTTTATGCCTTGTTTGGTGTGCATTGAAGGTGTGAGAATCCCTTATGCTTGGCTATTGTGATGGCATTATGTTATGCTTGTTGGCTTATGTGATTCATTCATATCTTTTATGTATTTGATTGGAAATTGTGCCACATGTTCATGTATTGGTGTATGTTGATTGGTGTGATTCTTTCCATGTATTCCTTGGATGTGTGAGAGTTTTGGCTTAGATAACAATGTTGCCATGATCTTCTCCATAGCTCCGAGGTTGCCTAGAGTTGTCTAGGGTGGTGGGTAACATTTCCCCATTGGCCCTATAGGAAGATCTCTTGGTAGCTGGAAGAGTTCCTTGTGCATTATTTTATAATATGATCATGTTGTATTTCATGATTATTGGAGCACCTTGGAGGTGGCTTGTTATTGATGTATATTTATTCATTGTAACATTTTATGATTGGAGTGTGATCATTCCATGTTTGGGAAGTAGCCTCTGCTATTTTATTATTTTATATGATCTTTTGGTTGGAAAACGATGCTTGTTCTAGAAGGTTTTTAGCTTGTTGAGAGAGTTCTTTTGATGTAGAATATGGATAAATTAGCAAGTTAGAGCCATCGTTTATTTTTTATGTTATTGCTTTATGTTATGGTTATTATTTGGGTTGTATTATGTCCACATTATGGTTGAGATATCCATGTTTTTATTTAGCCCATCTCGACTTTGGTGTTGAATGAGCATAGCATTACGTATGGAATTTTTCATGTTTGGCATGTATGTTGTATATATTGGAATATATATATTTTCTATATTTGAGTTGTAATCATGATTTTGAGTTAGTTAGCATGTTGGATTATGATTAGTGAGTAGATTATTTGTGTTGGATCCATGTGGGATGTTTCATCCTTGTGAGGTTTTGTGATAGATCCTCCCTTGGCCTATTGGTCGTATGTCGATAGTGTTGGGCATGTGGGCCATTTTTTGATGTGGGTTGTGTTGCAAGTATGTGCTAATCTGTGTTGTCATTGATGTCAACATGTTTGTGTTGTCATTGGTGTCAACTATGTCTTTTGATGTTGTTGTTAATGTTTGATTGAGTTGTGTTAAAGTGATATGAATGCCTTGTAGAGGTGCGATGGTGTTAGTAGATTGTTCCTGTTGCTGAGTTTCCAAGTGCTTTTGAGAAAATTTGATTAATACTGGAAACAGTGTGTTGAAGAGTTTTCTAGCTTATAGGATACTTTTTGATTTTTTGCGCTGCATTTCTTCTATGTTGGAGATCTAAGTGTGTGGTTTGGATATTTTGTTGAGAAGTGTTTGAAGATGCTAAATCTAGAATTTGGTGCTCCGGATTGCTGTGCAATGAAATTTACGTTCACCAGTTTGAGAACAGTGCCTGCTAGTGTCTACAGTGTGTCTAGGAGAAAGTATTTTACTCTGCATTCCTCCGCAGAAAGGTTTTAGGTGTTGCAGTTCTAGACATGTGTTCATAAGGTCCTTATCTATCTTCATTCTAGAGGGTTTGTGATTTGGTGCTCCGAAAAGTAATTTTCTTGTGTAGCAGAGTTCGATAGTGTTGTGTGTAAGCAGTTTGTGAACTGTCTTCAAGTGAAATTTGTTGTGGTTGATTTTTTTGGTTCTCAGGTGACTTCATGTTGTTTGTGGATGTTTCTAGATTGTTTTAAAGCCTTGTGTGTGGTCTGCAAGTTATGGTTTGGTTCATGGAAGCGTGTGATCAAGAATATCTTATGTTTACACCATATGGCCAACCTAGAATGTTTGTGCTAATTGTGGAGTTGATTTGATGATTATGTGAGTGTTGTGTAGTGTTCTTGGATAGATTTGGGTCCGAGCTAAGGCATAGAATGGTTTGTCTTCATTCCCTTGTGTCGTGGAATGTTTAGGTCTAGACCTAATTTAAACATTGTGTGTTTGTCGACCATGGAGATTGTTTCAAAGATTGAAGATTGTGTTGCCGACCTTGAAGATTGTTTCAAGGTTAATGATGGTATGAATAATTGTCAAGAATTCATGAATCTGTAGCATGTGAAGGACATGATGTTTGTGATGTGAGTGTGATAAAAGGCAGTAAGAACTTTCATGTGTTAGGCAACTGGATGCAGTGAGCAAAAGGTGTCTACTATCTTTCGATATAGATGCGAAGGTGATGTTTGTTCTTCATTTGAACTAAACCCATGCATGTGTCAGATGCAATTATATTAGTTCACTCGTGGCAATGAGCCTCTTCTTATTTCTCCTTCTTCTGGACATTGAGTCCTTGGCAGTGAGCCTTTCTTTTTGTGGGCAGTGAGCCTCTTGTAATTCGGTATTGCTACTACTTTATATTGTGAGCTAATCCTCACTGTGGTTTTTCCCTTTTACGGTTTTCCACATAAAAATCTGGTGTTCTCTTGTGCATAGTGTTGATGTGTTTAAGTTTATGTTATTTGTTTCTCATGTTTAATCATCATAACAGATTAAGGGTTTGAGTGAATTGATGTGGATGTTAATGTGTTTGTGAGGGTTTGAAATTTTTGATACAACTGATTCACTCCCCCCTCTCAGTTGTCTTGTGCATTCAACAAGTTGTTCTTGTCTTTTGGAGAAGTGTGTATTTTATTGCACCTTCTCTCTAGTGTCTTTATGTGGCACTTGGGTGATTTTTCATGCTTGGTGTGTAATTGTGACATGTGGGTGTTACACTTGCATCACAAAAAAAATGTTTGTTAATGTCCTAGTGTAAAAGTTGGGGCATTACACCTAGTATCAAAGCCCATGTTTCTGCATTAGCAGGTCTAGCTTGTTGTGTGTGTGTGTTTGGTCATCATGGAATGGAATTGAGGTGGTTGTTTCCCTCATCCTACTCCATGTGTTGCAAGAGAGCGAGGTTGTGGACAAGCATCTGACCTTCATCGTGGAGGAATCTATATCCTCTCATGTGATTATCGTGGTGTCTTTGTCACATAATTAGTGAAGTCTTCCACTAGTGTTTTTGTTGTGGTGTGCATCAACCTTACACCTAGCTTTCTTTTTTATCTCTATCCTTATTGGAGAACATGTTCAACATGTGTGCACATTGACAATCGTGTGTGGCCTCCAGGGTCTTGTTTTGTCTTTTGGGTGTTTTCTAGGTGTCCTTGAGTATTTTTGGGATTTCTAGTGGCCTTAAGGTGGCTTATGTGTTTCTCCTAAGTTTGTGTCTTTGAGAAATTTTTGGTCTGGCACTGTTCAGGGACAACAACACCCCAAGAGGACTACAACACCCAAGAAGGACTATAGTACCCTAAGAGGATACTAGCACTTATAGGGGACACTAGAGAAAATCACTAGAGTCCCAAAAAAGTGCTAGAGTCCTAGTTCTATGTTGTCAGCCTATCGCACGTTGTGGTCTTTGAGCCTAGGGATAGCGAGCATTTCTTGACCTTTTTAAATTGGACTCGCCTTGAAATGGGGTGTGGGATTTTGAGGTGGCATAATTTTCGACATGCTGGTACTTTGTAGTGTGTTGTACATTGTCATTAAGGAGGTTATTCATAGAAAATTTGGAGTGCCCTATTTTTGAAGTATTTTATGACATATTCTTATGACATGTAAGAGCCTATAAGAGGGGAGTTGCTTTGGAATCTTCACCAACATTGTGATAGATATTTACAATTGTCATACAACATTATTTTAGATAGTGGAAGTTACAAACTAGGCATCCACATTAGGTGGATGATTATGACAAAATATGACATTTACGTTAGGTGGAGGTATTATCCATTTACTATTTTTAGCCTATTTGTGGGAATCTCTAGTTGGGTGTTGGAAATTGGTGTCAAACATGGGCACAATACTTTTGGAGGTTTTAGCACATGTTTTCTCATTTGTTTATAAATTGAGTTCCTGGTGTAGTAGTATTGTATTGTAAGAATTTGTAGGTGATAGAATGTTGCTGAAATTACTCTAGAATTGTATATTGGTGATACTCTTGTAAAAGCTTTCTTTGCAAGTGTGTGTAATCTCTTTGTGGACTTGAATAATACATTGAGTTTCTTTGGAGTGTGGGGTTTTTTCCTAAAGGGGTTTTCCCCACGTATAATGGTGTTATGTGTTGTATTATTTATGCTTTTATATGTGTTTCTACATATTTTTGTAATAGTTTTAAATCAGATTTTAATTTTTTCTATACATTATTCCTCTCAAGATTCGTGTAGGAAGTTGATTCCACTTCCTTTTCTTCCTTAAAAGTGCTATTAGAGCCTAGCCATCTTTGATTCTAGTTTGGGTTGTTGGATTTTTTGATCTAATCAAATTTTGAGTGGGACCTTTTGCAAAATAATACTTTGTGATCTTATTGTAGGAAATACGTATGGCAAGCACATCAAGGAGGATTGAGGTTGAATTTTTTTTGTACAAACTTTGAGCTATAGAAAATAAAAATGGGGGATCTATTGGTAGACCATGATCTATGGGGTGCAATAGATGATAAAGTTCAAAGATATATAGATGCAACCAAAACTACTCAGTATGACATTATTATATATGAAAAAAGGTGAATGATAAGACTAGCATGCACACTAGATCAAACCCTCTTCCATAATAACATTCAAGGACAAAATGTAGCCAAATAACTACCAAATGGAGGTGGACATAGCTACAAATTTTGTACTCAAGAGTGCTATGGAAAAATCTGATTTAATCAAGCCCTTTTATCAAACCCTAGGTCAATGATGCACAAAACCCTAGTTTTACAAAGATTTGATTATAACAGAAGATCTACAGTAGATATCTAGAAACTAATTGCACAAGAATGATCAAGAAGATGTCAGAACTTGTGTCCCAAAAGCTAGAATGTTAGAGGACTATTTCGTGGGTGCCCAAGTCTTGGAAGTCAGAATCTTCAGAAGCTGCAAACTAGAGAAATGTTATAGAGACTACCCTGATGCCAGATCTGATGTTGAAAAAAGGGCAGGAAGACTAAGGCACCAGTACCCAAGTTTTCTATAGAGGAATATTCTCAAACTACTGTCAGATCATGAAACCCTGATCCTTGCTCAGTCTTCCTGTATCTTCACTTTTTTTGGATCTCGCACCTGTAACCTACACACAAGAAGAAGAGAAGGAGTTTGGGGGTTATGGTGTTTAGGTACTTGCCTCAGTCAAATCTTGGGATAGCTCATTCAAACTTCCCAACACCGTTGATAAAGAGAGCGTGCCCTTGTAGGGTAGAGGCTAAACACAAATCAATGAGATGAAATCAAATGATGATGAACAAGAATGATATCACCTATGTGATGAAACCCTTAGGAGGATGAAAGCTCTCCAACTCATAAGGAGAGATAGATGATAACCTCAAAACTTGCAATAACACATAATGACAATACAAATCTTCTCTAGAATCACAATGAATGCTTTGAATGATTTTTAATCCAATGCTTCAAGTTGGCTATCTCTATCTAGGTTCATAAAGAATTTGAAAACACACTTATATATGCTTTCCCGCTAACATTAGTCAAATTAACCAAAAGAGCCAACAAGGAGAAACCTTTTTAAAGGTCTTATGTCGACATACAATTAAATTTGCCATGACCAATCAGGGAAGACTTGAGCGTGGGTGCCCAAGTCCCAAGGCTTCTTTTTGATTTGGGGTAAGATAGAATATGGGCCCCTTGTTCCCAATTTGCATTGGTTTAGGGGGATTTTGCATCAAGATAAATATTTAGAATGTATAATGTTATCACGGGGACCTAGGAGCTAAACAAGGAGGTAAAAAGACATGTGTCCACTTTTTACTCCATAACATTTAGCCCCCACTTTAATGTGTGTATGATCTTATGATCAGTACATGCATTAAAGTATGGTTGAAGCATATCAAACACACCAAACACTAGAGTGAAGACACACCCTAAGTTTGAAGGACCATTTCTAGCCCCCGAGCTTAGGCAAGTATAAGAAAATACTTGACAGTCACGCAAAACATGGTGACTATAGTAAGGAAGCACGTAATGCATGAAGAAGACAGTAAGAAGGCACATAATACACGAAGAAGACATGAACGTAGTCATGCAATACACAAGGTATACATGAAGAGAAAATATGATTAAGCAATTATATAACCCTAACTAGGTGATGGGGGAGCTCATCGTTACGCACTGCCATAAAACATGCAAGACACACAAAAAACACACAAGACATGCAAGGAAGACACACAAAAAACACACAGAATACACGAGCGTCGTAGAGTATGTCGTCGACACACTATACATCTTACACAAAGCAAACACGGGTGATGGGAGGGAGCTCATCACTACACCCCACCATCTAAGACACGCCAAACACACCTGATGGTTGAGCTATGTTACCAAAACCACCAAAGACATGCTTAAGGGTGAATAATTCAAGATCCAACCCTGCCTTCATAGAGGACTTTTAAAAAAGATGTGCAACCACTCAAGGGAATACACAATCCCGCCTTCCACAGAAGGGCTTTCAAAATGCAACCCCACCTGCAACGTGTAGATGCCTTACAATGAAAAAGAAGCATGTGCACAAAGTATACAACCCCACATGCATCATGGAGATGCCTTACAGTGAAAAGGAAGCATGTGCACAAAGTATACAACCCCACATGCATCGCGGAGATGCCTTATAGTGAAAAGGAGGTATACACAAAACAAAACAAAGTACACAACCCCACCTACATCGCTTAGATGCCTTACGGTGAAAAGGAAGCTTAAAGCTGAGGATTTCCTTAGTTTCAGACTCTACCTCTGCTCTAAGTTTCTTCTCTCCTCTCCTTGCTCCTAAGGCCATGCTAACACCTGTTCCTTGAAAGGCCACCTAGCACAACACTCATAGCTCAATGAAAGGTTGTTGAAGGCAAGAGAAAGGTTGATTTGGGCATTTGGCATTCAAATCATTGGAGTTTTGTTAAAACTTCTATTTGATCTGGGCATTTGGCATTCAAATTACTGGAGTTTCATTGAAATTTCTATTTGATCTAGGCATTTTCCATTCAAATCGCTAGAGTTTCATTGAAATTTATGTTTGATCTAGGCGTTTGGCATAAAAATCACTAGAGTTTCGTTGAAAACCCCTGTTCACTTTTCTTTGGCATGTCGCATTAGGTTTCCTTCAACAGTGGAGTTTCTCACATTTGTTTGTGCACTCAGGTTTTTTCCACCCGCCTCCCTGGCAGTTGAACGCACCAACCATGCCCGAGTACTTTGTTTGTGTGCTTGGCTTTGTTTCTACACTCAT
The DNA here is from genome assembly GCA_027924645.1 of Cunninghamia lanceolata. Lineage (NCBI taxonomy): Eukaryota > Viridiplantae > Streptophyta > Pinopsida > Cupressales > Cupressaceae > Cunninghamia > Cunninghamia lanceolata. The sequence continues at coordinate 4,854,313 of BSBN01001583.1, forward strand.
CTTTGTTTATTGAGGTTTTGTCACTCAGCCTGGTCAAAGATCTTCCACCACTGGGTTTCAAACCTGTTGCAGTCACCAAAAGCTCCTTCGTCATCTTTCGACAAAGGTATTTGGTTGCCATGCATCACATTTTCTGTTCAAACCGTGCTTTCTCTATTTTGGAATGTTGGTTTTCCTTTGTTTATAGAGGTGATTTGGGCAACAATATTTGGTCAATCATCCCAATCTTTGGCTCTTTGCTTAGTCACTTGACTTTTTCAACCCTGGTTTAGGTCCCAATTGATTGCCATTTGTGGTGCTTCATCTTATATCCTGGACCCACTGGAAATTACAACAATTTAGGCACTGAGAAACCTCTATTTGAAGGCACAAAATAGAGTTTATTAGTTGTGATGGACGTCAAATTTCATCCTGAATACATCTTAAAATAACTGTTCATTGTGTGCAAAGGCAAAAAGGTGGAGTTTAACTTTGTTTTGAATTTTTTCTCTTTATATTTCAAATTTTTGCAACTATTCTTTTTGCAAAAGGTGTTTTTTTTGTATGTGTTTTCTTTTGGCCTTGAATCCATTTGACATAATATCGCACTAAATTATAAAGTGCCAATTTATGGTCAAATTGATTTAGCCTTAAAGCACTAACTTTATAAAGTGCCAGAATCAAGGGGGTGTTGTGTGTGTTTCCTTCACACTTCCTCGAGAAGTGCATTTGAGTTGTGTTTTTGTTTTCACTTCCGCACTTCTACTTTCTCTATTTCTGTATTTCTACAAATTGCTACAATCTAAAGTCTAAAGCATGGAGTCTAATGGAACTAAAGCACCGGGCTAACACCTTTTAACTATCAAGATTGGAAGTTAAAAGTGATTCTTGTACTAAAAAACAAAGGTCTATTTAGGGTAACTATGGGAACAAAAAAAGAACCTACTGCAACTAAGGACAAAGAAAAGTTTTTTAATAAATGTGACCAAGCCTTTCGCTTCTTATGTTCAAAACTTATCTCCTGAATTACTCTTCCATGTTGAGTCATTGAAAACACCCAACGAAGTTTGGGATACCCTCAATAAGTTATTTGGGAAAGTTGATGAACTTAAGAGTCATGAGTTGGAAAATGAACTCATAGGTCTTAATCCTAGGAATTTCTCAACTCTAGAGGACTTCTTCACCAAATTTAAATCCTTAAGGTTGAAATTAAAAGATCGTGGAATAGACAAGAAAGAGGATCAATTAATTCTCTTTGTACTTTCCAAATTAGGTCCAAAATTCTCAGTGTTTGTCTCAACTTTCTACTCTACCAAACGGGCTCTTGGAGCCTCATGGTCAATGCCCACACTTGATAACTGTATTGCCAACCTAACAAGAGAGCAAGCCAAGTTAATCCAAATGGGCACATTGAAGTCTACAAAACCTCAAGCCCTAATTGCTACAAGTGATAAACAACAAACTTCAAAAGGGAAGAAAAAGAACACTAAGAAGGACAAGGAAGCTAAGAAAGAATCTAAATCTGACAACTCCAAAAATGACAACTTTTCTCAACAAGGGAAACCTACTACAGAGAAAGTTAAGTGTGCCTTTTCTAAAAAAGCTGGGCAGGATGAACATCAATGCATGAGGAAACGAATAGAGCACCTCTCTCATATTCTCAAGAAGAATAATATAGGGCTACCGAATTCCGTCAAAGCATCTTCATCAAACCAAGAAAATACTAAGGCAAAAGAGAAATCAAAAGACAAAGCCTTAGTTGCTACAACATCTTCATCTCCATCATGGATAATTGACTCAGGTGCTTCCCACCATATGGGCTCTTCACAGGTTGTTTTTTCATCCTTAATGCAATCAAGTATGTCCACAATCACCTTAGGTGATGATACTCCATCTTTGGTCAAAGGGAGAGCCCGTCTGTTTAAGTTGAAGGAGGAACATTCTCAAATGTTCTAAGTGTTCCTTCACTATCAACTAATCTCCTTTTAGTGTATCAACTAACTCATCTAGGGAAGGGCATGAGAGTACATTTCTCTCCAAGTTTAGTTGAGATTAAAGAATTACAGAGCAACAAGTTGGTAGCTATAGGGGAGGCAAATCACCAATCCAGATTATATACCTTCTCCAATTTTGCAAAAGATATTTCTCCCAAAGCATTGCTAACTCATTTAGATGAAGTTAGCAAATTATGGCATGAGCGGTTTGACCACCTTAACTATCACTACCTTGAGCAACTATGTCAGCATAATATGGTCACGGGGTTTCCTAGAGTTAAATTTTCTAAAGGTCTTTGTGAAGGTTGTGCCCTTGGGAAGCATCCTGAAGCAAAATTTGACAAAGGAAAAACATGGAGGGCAACACAAGTCTTGGAACTTGTACACAGTGATGTTTCAGGGGCTTTTCCCCATCCATCTTTTACAAAGGCTAAGTATGTTCTCACCTTTATAGATGATTTCTCTTGATTCACTTGGGTCTACTTCCTTAGGCAGAAATCTGAAGTCTTCAATTTTTTTCAAGACTTCAAAGCTCTTGTCAAGAAACAATCAAGAAAGGTCATCAAAGTTCTTTGAATTGATAATGGGGGTGAGTATGTCAACAACCGTTTTGAGCAATTTTGCATAGCCGAGGGGATAGATTTGTAGCGCACAGTTCCTTATACTCCCCAACAAAATGGTGTTGCCAAACTTAAGAATAGATCCTTAAAAGAGATAGATAATTGTATGATTCGCTCTAAAGGCCTAACACCACAGTACTAGGCAGAAGCAATCAACTGCGCATGTTATATTCAGAATAGAATTCCTCACAAAGCATTAAAGGGTATCACTCCCTTTGAAGCTTGGAAAGGAAGGAAACCTACGGTTGATCATTTTAGGGTCTTCGGATCTCCTGCCATGGAACACATTCTGAAAGAGCATCGTAAGGCCATGGATCCACAATCCAAACCTTGCATCTTTGTCAATTATCTAGATTGTGTAAAAGGCTATCACCTACTCCACCCTACCACACATGAGTTGTTCATTGAGAGAAGTGTTAAGTTTCAACAAACTCCTCTTGCATCTATACTTAACATTTCTCAACATATTGTGGATTCACCAGATCCTGATTATAGTTCTGATGATTCAGATCATTCACAACAAATTCCTAGTGAAGTATATACTTCTTCTTCTAGTTCTGATAGTGGCGACAGTGATGAGGGTTCATCTTCATCTAGTTCAGGCATTGCATTAGAAGTTGATATTTCCACACCAGACTCGTGCCCACATCTCGAACTCTCCAATCACTTCACAGGGAAAATACATGGGTATAGGATTCAACATATGACATACAGATTCAAACAGATTTTTAGGGGGGACCACATGCCTTCTTTGCTTCAATTTTTGATCCGCAGACATTTAGAGAGGCATTAGGCATTCCTGAGTGGGATATTTCTATGGATGAGTAATATGATTCCTTAATCTAAAATCACACTTGGGATTTGACTTCTCTTCCTAAGGGAAGGAAGACAGTTCGATGTAGATGGATATATGGAACTAAGTTTGTAGCAGATGGGTCAGTTGATATGTACAAAGCATGATTGGTTGCCAAAGGATTTTCACAAGTTGCAGGCATTGACTATACAGAGACCTTTGCACCTGTCGCCAAGATGACTTCGATTCAACTCACACTTGCTATAGTCACAGCGCATGGATGGGCAGTGCATCAAATGGATGTGAAGAGTGCATTTCTTCATGGAGACCTTGAGGAGGAAATCTACATGGAATAACCACTAGGGTTTGTTCAGGATTCATCCTTAGTTTGTAGACTTAGGAAATCTATCTATGGCCTCAAACAAGCCCCTAGGGCTTGGTATGCCAAGATGGATTCCTAACTCCTAGCTTCAGGTTTTGCTAGATGCCATTCAAATCCTAACGTGTATCTATTGCAGCAGGATGATTCACTTTTGATACTAGTTCTATATGTTGATGATCTCTTGATCACTGGGAGTATTTCATTTGCCATTGCAGTAGTGAAGTCAACACTTCAGGATAGATTTGACATGACTGACTTGAGTTTTTTGCACTACTTCCTTGGCATTGAGATTTCACAGTCCGATTCAGGAATCACTCTTGCACAACCTAAGTATACTCTTGATTTACTGGCATAGTTTCACATGACTACCTATAAACCATCTCTGACTCCCTTTCTATCCGGAGTCAAGCTTGATGCTACTTGTACTGCATCATTGGTCCATGCTACTTTATATCGACAACTTGTTGGTAGTCTCATATATTTGACCCATACCAAGCTAGACATTTCATATGCAGTTGGCATGGTTTCGAGATTCATGTAGGAACCTCATGAGCTACACTGGAAAGCAGCTAAGAGGATCCTTCACTACCTTCAGGGAACTCTTGGGTTTGGGATTCATTACAAAGTTGGTTCAGAGGTTGACTTGGTTGGTTTTACAGATTCAGATTGGGCTGGTGATATTGAGAATCACAAGTCCACTTCAGATTACATTTTTTACTTGGTTCAGGCCCTATCAGTTGGTTTAGCAAGAAGCAAAGTGCTATTGCTTTATCATCCATAGAGGCAGAGTACAAGGGAGTTGTTAACGCCGCTACTAAGGCTATATGGCTTAAGGGCATTCTTACTGATTTTGATATTTCTTTCTGGCAGCGCATAGTCATCTATTGTGACAACTAGAGCACCATTCAGATATGTAGGAGTCCGGTTTAGCATCAACAAACCAAACACAGAGATTCATATGCCATTATGTTCAAGAGGTTATTCATGGTCAGATCATTGACTTAGTCTTTTGCCAGTCTTCAGAGCAGGTTGCTGACATTTTCACCAAATCCTTTACTAAGAGCAAGTTCATTCATCTACGAGCTCTTCTCGGCGTGCAGTCTACATCAGCAGCAACATAATCTTTTGGGGGGGCTTTCTAGCCTCCTTCTTTCTTTTGGAGGATAGTTTTTTCCCACTGGGTTTTCTATCTTTCTCCGTTTATGAGAGATTGCATTGTACATGGGTACCTCACCATGCCTTGTAGTCGGGACCCATTTCTTTTGTGCCCACCTAAGTATGCTTAAGGGGGGTGTTAATGTATATTTTGCATACACATAGACTTTAAGCAAACTTAGACATCCCTTGACACTTGGTCATGTGAGGTGTCAAGTTAGGAGTCTTTAGAGGTGTCGACCCACTTTCAACACCTCATACTACTTTTGTGGTATGAGACCCGCCACCACTCCATGTATGAGGAGCCCTGTCATCATTTCATGGAGATCGGGTGCCTTTCTCGTGTCTATATATGCACGCTTGTTTGACTAATATAACACACGACTACATTGATCTGTACGGTACTGTGATTATTTGCATTCGTTGTGTTTGTTTGACTTCATGATTCTGCAGCTCCTTTACGCTACAACCATATGACCTACCGCTCATGATTGTAAAATACACCTATCACCTAACGACATCCAAAACTAATCTCTAATATGTTTGTGATCGTTATACCATCATATTAGGCACACCTCTTATCAAGGAAATGTAAACTTTTATACCTCAAATTTAACTTCCTTTAATAATTTCACATGTCTCTTTATTAGGGTAAGTCATGTTTCTATAAAAGTAATGTGGATTGCCTATAGTTCGTTGAGCTCCTTTAATGAACACTACTTTTCCTGTTTAATATAGTGGAGGAAGCTGAATGAAGAGTTAATGGCAAAAACTTGTTTAGGTATGTCCTTTTGAATCATTTTTTGTTTTTTTGCCATACCTAAACTGTTTCGGTAGGACCGTAGAAATATCTGAACTGTAGAAATAATTATTTCTGTATAAGGCGCAGCTACTTAAGAAAGTAGGTACCATCTAAATTTATACAGAAAAAGTTATGGGCATTGGGCAGGGTTGCCCAATTGTTTTTAGTGTTGTCTTCTTCAATTCACCCTTATCTCTGCGATGTGACGCTGAAATAATCCGTGCAAATTGCAGTCCGTAAATGTGCTTTCAGAATACAGGACGTCAACAACAGAAAATACGACGCCCAACAATTATTAAACGCTGGAAATTAGGAGTTGTTTTGGGGATGGAAAGTATGACACAATCATTAAGTGCTTGTGAAGGAGATTTGGACAGCTTTTCTGGGAAAAGTAATGGATTCACCCTGTCTATTCTGTAAAAGGTTAATCTGCATTAACAGCTTTTCCAAATGTATCTGGAGAAGGCGTACGCCATGGTCATTGATAGAAACAAGAGATTTTGAGTTGTTTCTCGTGTGTTAGCGGCAAATCTATCGAGTCTACACAAATCCCCAACAACCTAAGGGTTATATATTGTTGTACAATTAAAAATAACTATAAAAAACCATGCAAGACCATAGGCAATGATTTAGGTCATTCTATTTCTCCTCTCTTGTTTTCTATTCTCTTTATGATGGATCATGTAAACATTGAGAGAAAATGCTATCATTAATGATTTAAGTGTAATTTTGGTACAAATAAAAATCATACTTAACTTTTAAGGATGTGATTAAAACCACAATTCACACTTGTGATCTAGTTAAGGACAAGAGCATTAGTATGAATCAAGATTGATCTAGACCACTAAAATTATAAAGACTAAAAGTTAATAGATTTTCTAGAAGTCGAGATTTAAAGTGAAAGAAAAATAAATAAACAAAAAGAACAAATATACACTTTTCTCCTCTACAATTATAAATTGTTTCGAAATCTCAAATGATGGATATTGTAGTAGAAAGAAAATATTATAGTTGAAAAACGTTTAAAAGTATAACTAAGATTTTTCGAAATTATCATGTAACAATTTATTTTTCATTTGTAGACTTGATCTAAAAATTTGTGAAATTCTACTTTTCATCTTACCTAATCAGCGTTAGCTTCTTCTATTTTTTCTTGATATTTGAGGGTTGGTGGTACTTATAAATTCCTTGATAGGGTTTTCTTTATGACACAAGGAGACATGTTACTCTAGGTCAACCCACATAAATGTGTGTACAAGATTGAGAACAACACTTGTAGACACCTAAAATTGTCCACTCATCATCTTGTCACTAGTCTTGTGCAATCAGGACATCCCTAAACATTCCTAAATTGCATTTTTCTCATAGTTAACTGAATAAACACATGTTTAGATAGTCAATTGATCAAATCCCCTTCAAACTATGATTTTAGAATATTTTATCTTTAAAATCACTATTCATGTCCTATTCACTATTGATATGTACCTACATTGGTACTTATCCATATCCTAAATGATTTATTAATCATTTATCCCCTTCTTCTATAGTCCAAACATTAGATAAATTTAATTTATCTATTATTCCCTTTTCCATCCCATGAATTAAATAAATATTTACATTTATTTAATTTTTGTATTTTCTACACTTTTGATTAGGTGACCTAAACCTAATTAATTACCTAATCTCATGCTTGCACATTCCACTATCCACACCTAACCCTAGTCAAATCCTCCACATCCTCCTATGTGTACAAAGGCATGACCTCTTGTACAAGACCACATGGGTCTCTTACAAAGGTATGGTCAAATTCCTTTGTATAAGAGTCATTTTGTCTTCATTCAATCCAATCCCTTCACTTTATCTAATTCACTTTTTAGCCCTTGATTTCCTCTCAATCCAAGGACATCACTTTTCAACCAATCAATGCTTTCCACTTGGCAAGTGTTCATAAATCCAAGCCTCTCAACAAATCTCATCCATTGATCCTTCAATCCAATCTTGACCCTTCATCCAACATAAAAAAATTCTATAAATAGCCTATCACTTAGGCCATTTTCAAGACTCTATGAATTGCAAAGTAATGCTATCCATTTGAGAAGCCACCTACATCAACACGACATCAAAGAGCACATCCACACAACAAGGGTTAGTATGTGAGGTGAATTAGATAGTTTTTATTTCATTATTTGTATGCTTCCTTTATGCTCTATTTGGAGGTCATTTTAGGATTTGCATGAAATAGGTCAATATAGCTTTGGTTTATTTCTCTATGTCCATTTTCTACTATGATACATTTGGCAGACTCAATGGGACCCCCTAAGGTCCTTATCTAACCTCTTTTATCTTGTTTAAGCTTGTTTCTAAGTTGTAGGCCCCATTTTCATCATTCTGGCATAGTTTGGCGGATATATTTGCACTTTGGTGGATTTGTCACCTATTTTTGTGGATCCGTCACCTACATAGGCCCTACTCACTGCACCTCTTTGTTTCAGTGGATATGTTCTTGAATCAGCAGATGCATTCCTAATTTCGACGGATCTGTTTCCTCAACATACAATCACCTTCAAATATACCCTAAACTTCCCTAATCTTTTTCTAATCATTTCATCATTCTATTTTATGACATGGATTCCATTTTATAGGGGGTTATAATGTCAAAATTTCCTCTCACCATCTAATTTCATAAAAAATATGACTTTTTCTTGCAAAATCTCCATTTTCAGGTCCTGAACACATATTGGTGGATTTGTTCCTGAATCAACAAATATGTCACCTATTTTGGTAGATTTGTCTGAGGCTTGGTGAGCATTTTCATATCCTATCATCTATTTTGGTGGATCTATCTATCTTTCGTCAGATCTGTCTTGTGTTTGGGCAGATCTGTACTATCATCATTTTTCTACAATTTTCTTCAAATATGAGTAATCTAACCCCTAAATCATGTAAATGCATGTTCCTTGGCATATAACATCATTTTGTGTAGCTCATGTTGGTCCAAGACTAAATCAACTACTAATCTTATGGTTTTGTAGCCCTCTTGTCAAAGGACCTATCATATTTTGCACTAAATCTAGGGACATCTATTTTTGGGGTTAAAAAGAACATTATTTTCTTTGTTTTGGATCAATCACGGTGTATGTTCTCCCCTTACACTTCATGTGATCTTGGGGATCAAAAACCTTGATTTGATTTAATCTTGTATCTTTGTTCATCCCAAGGTCCTTGGTGTGTATGTTATCTCCTTATGCTTCGTGCGACCTTGGATTCTTTCCTCTAGGGGGCCTTCCTTGGATTTCATCACCAAGGGGACGACCTCAACCCTTGTGTTCTGGTAGGGTATACAAATTTGGGAGAGAATTGAAAGACTCTCCCATTGGGGGACATTTGTTGTTTGAGAGAATCTTACAAGAACGTTATACCTTGCAAAGTGAACGAGGAGAGTGGGTTACCCTCTCGCACCACAACATTTTGCATATTCCTCATTTCAAGAACATAGATCTCACGCACCTTGTGTGTATCGAGGATATCCCCTATAAGCCCATTCATCCTAGCTAAGACCTTTCGACTGATCTTTTAGTGTAGTGTAAGGTTTAGCAATAAGCTTGAGGATACTTACCATGCACCTTCTTGAGTAGAAATAGAAATCCTTTGGGTAAGGCATCAAAGCCTCCAAGGAGAGGGAAAAGGTGAGCCCTTGTGCCACTTAATCCCTATCTACTCGCTCTTGAAAAGATATTAGTAGTTAGGTAGGAATAAATTGACGAGGTGTTGAGTGTGGGCCTACACTAAGAGTCACTCCCAATTGAATAATCTAGGGTGTTGTTGGGCTTGGTGTGTCTTCATCATCAAAACTTGTGCACCTCTTAATCCTAAACATCCAAAGCCTTTGCAAGAATTGTGCATGAATGTGTGTGGATTTTATTTGCAAAGTTTCCTAAGGTCAAGCATCCATCAAGCCATCCCTAATAACCTTTTAATCATCCACCTTCATTGAAATCCAAATCCAAATCATCCAATCTTCCTCCAAATCACCTAAACTACACCTAGTTTAGTGTATTCGTCACCTATTTAGGTAAAAATGCTTGATTGAACCAAAACCTAGAATATGCCCAACTCCAATTCGGTGGTTCTTCTTTGCTTTTTGGTGGATCCACTCTCACATCAATCTCCTTCTAAAATCTGTCTAACTCCATTTTGGTGGTTTTGCCCTCATTTCAGCGAATATGTCTTAATTTTCGGTGGATCTATATTAATTATCCAATTTCATTAAATCCCCCATCAAAATCATCAATTTTACAAGATAATTTTTCAAAAACTTTCCCCTACACCCCTATCATTGGGTTGGGTCTCCAAACACCACTGGAAATACACCCCCAATCAACATCCCCCCTTCATCAAATCCCATCATTTGAGCTTAATCAACTCCCTTCTTTGAGCTTAGTCTTGTTCATCATTCCTCCTTAATCATCATCATAATCCACCCTAAACCTAATCTAATCCAATCCGATCATCTCTCATCTAAACTCAATCAATACATCACCCTTATCATCCCTAATCCATAATCCAATCCATTAACTTCCTTATCTTATCCCATGATTATCCAAATCCAATCCCTCATCCATAGGATAATTCCATCCTAATCACCTCTTCATTCTCTTAATCCAATTCTCTTATTCACATCATCCCTAATCATCCCATCCATTAATAATTTCTAATACTATCCCATTACTTGAGCTTAATCTAATCCCTTAATTTGAGCTTTATGAAGTTCATCATAATCCACTTATCCTTCATCCCAAATAAATCATCCTTTACCCATACATCCATCCCTAATCAAAATCCAATCCTCAATCCTTAATCCAAAAATCATCCTTTGTAAATCAAAATTTTGTTAAGGAGTTAACCCCCTTCAACCCTCTCCAAATCCTAATCATACCCCATCCAAATTTCATCCAATCCCTAATCATTTTCCTCTAAAATCATCATCCATATTACTATCCAAAGGGCCTTAGACTTAATTATTAATCCAATCCAACAATCCAAGGGACCTTGGCCTAATCCCAATCATTCCAAATCTAACCATGGTCAAGTTTCATACATCGATGACCTTGATTAATCAAAATCAAATCAAACCCCATCCTAGTATCAAGTGTCATATATCATTGACCTTGATCAATCCAAATCCAAATCGCAATTAATCCAAATCAATCCAATCCCCTCTAATCTAAAATTAAAATCAAATTAATCAAGTTATCCTACATCACATCATCCCAAATCCAATTCCAATCATGAATTCATCCATCCTTCGATGATGATGATACTCTTTTTGACCAAGCTAAAAATGAAATCCTTGATGTAATCCTCACAAGAAAGCTTGCCATAAATTATCCTTGCCCATCCATGCATATGGAAGCACCTTATGACCATGCATTGGCTAGCACAAGGTACACACCCATGCCTAATTACCTACCCTATGGTCATCCTTATGCTACCCTTGACAAGGGAAATCCATTTTATCCTTCATCCATATCCCAACATCCATCCTCATATGAGATTCCTGTTGTATCCACCCCTCACCCATATCCATCACCTCCTTATCCAAATCCATCATATCTTTATCCATCATCTCCTTATCCACCAACCCTGCCATCTACTTCATCATCCCATCCACCATCTACCTCACTATCCAATTCTCCCACTAAATCCAAATCATCCTTTCTCCAAGGAATCATCACTAATAGTATCAAGAAAAATCATGAAAATAAACTTGTGGAGTCACGCCATTCCACTCCTCCCCAATCACCCAAATGTGTCATTGATGACCTTGTCACCCACCTCATGCCCATCAAAACTAAATCATAATCCATCCTATCTAAAGTCTAATCCAAAATATCGTCCACTTCTCCATCCACTCAATCCGAGGATCTTATTCAAACTACACGCTCCTCTCCGACCACACCATCCACAGAAATTTGGCTATGTCAAGAGCCTTGTCCAAAGCATGTCAAACCATCCATCCCCCTTCCTAATCACAAAATAAATACAAGTTTATTCCAATATAAACTTTATTCCAACATTTTATATCCTATCACAAAATACAAGTTTATTTTTTCCATAGTGCCTACATTTTTTAATTCTATAAATAAATTAATTTTAAACAATGAGATGTTCTTATTTGCTAATAAACATTGGTTGTTCTTAAAACATATTTATGTTTGTGAAAACCATAAATAATGAACTGATTTCTTATGTAAACATATAATAAATATTGTGTATTCTCTTTTGCAAGTCCATGGAACCTTGAAAATAGAAAAAATGCATTTTCCAGTCCTTTCCAGGCATTCTGCCCTCATTGCAATTACAAATTTGATAGCTATGAAGCATTGGAAGACCAGACTACTCATTGTGTGAAATGAAATAAAAATGTGAACTATGTCCATTCCCTTTATATCAAGATTGTTCTAACAACTAAAACCAAGAAGACAATACATTGCTCTTTTGATAGATCTGTTATTGAATAGTTGTTCTATCATCTATGAATAGTACATTGAAGACAAGTCAGAAGTCATCTTCATGCTACAGGATTTTATTGTAGAGGGCCAGTTCACACTGAACCAAAACAATGTTTTCATCAATGCAAATTGCACTGTAAAATAGTCACTACTTCCTATGGACAGGTGCAACAATGCTTCATTGCAAAATACCTTCTCTTTTTCTATACACTGACTATTTATACATTGCATGCTCAGACCCATCTTTTTATGCATCTTGCAGGCACCAAGTGGACAGAAGTATCACACATTAATGAATTTAAAAAAATATCTCTAGTCCCCTATGTTGAACTAGGACCTTTAACTAGTAATTGACCTGAACAACATTTATTTTTATAGATTTTGATGCTTATAGTCCTTTACTGTTTTATACTCTTTATTCATAAATGAATCTAAAAAACGCATCTATGATCTCGTATCTTGAACTAGCACATTTAATTGCTAATCCAAAAACAACATTTATCTTAACAGATTTTGGTGCTTATACTCCTTTGTTATTTTGTACTATTTTACACTATTTTAAGTTGTCTTTGTTGGAAAGAGACACTGCTACGCATGACAGGTGTTGTCATTGATGGAAACTAAGTCTATCCTACACATCCACATTACATGATTTGTTCATACCGGAAGTCAGAGTGAGGATTTGTCTAAGTCCAGATGTCAGAAATAGAGCATGTGACAGGGTCTGGTATCTTGGTTCGGATCTCACTAGTGGTAAATCACAGTGTGTTATGGATTTGACGGAGTAATAAGGATTTTCAGGACTATCTAAATCCAGGAATTTAGCCTCCAGTGATGAAGGATTCAAAAGTTATAAGCATCTAAGTATCGGGTTCTAGTTAGTCAGTACAGTTTGAAGAAGAATAGGCTGACCTAGTATTTGATCTTAGTCTAGATAAAGAAAAGTTGTTAGTTAAGCAATTTGTGATTATTAGTGGTATTGGCTGACATGATTGATGATTTGAGAACACAAGATTTTGGTCTGCATTATTGTTTGTGTATGGATTCAGCCGACAGAGCAAAGTTCTTGATAAATGTTCTAAGTTTTCTTGATGCCAACTACAGTTGATTGAATCTCTTGATGCGGATATATATAGCTGATGGATTTGAGTCTTTTGGAGAGTGATTGTGATTTGATGATGGAGTAAGTGCAAAAAAGGCAAAAAGAAGTGTGAAGGAGAAGAGATCTGAGGATCGGATCATTGCAGAACAGTAAACAGGGTAGAGCAAGGATGAAGTGTGTAAGATCAGTATTCTGTACTTAACCAGAACTGAATTCTTGCATTGGTAGATGTTATTCATCAGTTCAAACACTCTATAATCTTCTTATAATCATTTATGTACGCAGTGAGCCTCTTTGAGTAGTGAGCTCTGGGCAGTGAGCCCAAAGGCATGTGCCTTCCCCATTTGTAATACTTTTAATAGGGTATTAATTTTTGTGGACTAACCTCCACCATGGTTTTCCCTTAACCAGTTTTCCACGTTAAAAATCTTGGTGTCAAGTGTGTTACTTATGTTTCTACTCATATGTTATTGATTCTTACTTTCATGTTTATAATAATGATCTGTAAATAAGTGGTAGAGAAGATTTAAATTGCAACAAGTGTTAAAATTTTGAGACAACTGATTCACCCCCCCTCTCAGTTGTTTGCTCTAATTCCAACAATTGGTATCAGAGCAAGGTTCCTTGAAAGAAGTTTAACAACTTAAGGAAGATTTGGGAAGGTATTAAAATGGATTCATACAACCTTTAAGAACAACTTAAACTTTCTTTAGAAGATCTTGATTAGTCCAGAGCAGATGTCAAAGAACTGCAAGCAAACCTTAGAGATGCTGAAGACTTCATTAAGACCTTAAAACAAAAATTGAGCAAATCTAATGAAAATATAAAGGAGCTACTTCTTCAACTAGGAAATCAGAATGTAGACAATGACATGGATGAGGCTCAAAAAGAGAAGACAAAGGAATGTGAGAAGCTGGCAAAAGAAGTTTTTGTTCTAAAACATGAAATGGAATCTGGGGTGATGAAGTTAACCAAAGAAATTGAGGAAAGAAAGAATACTGAAGAAGACCTAAAACAAACTCTGAAAGAAAGAACAGAAGAATACTGCAAATTGGATGGAATTGCTGGCCATCTAGAGTCTGATCTACATGAAAGCAGAGACAACAAAAAAGAACTTGAAAGGGAAATTGTCATTCTCAAACATGACCTAGAAATTGCAAATGAATACAAAGAGAAATTCGAGATAAGCTCAGCTAAACTTGAAGTGTTGCTTGACAGTCAGAAGATGGCAAATGATAAGCATGGTCTGGGATTTGAGAAAGGTGAAAGCTTTGGATTTGGTCAAAGAAATTTTGATGCAAGAAATCAAAGAAGGAATCCTAGAAGACCTCTGGCAAGACAACCCAATGCTCAAAGGTATCCATCTTTCAATGGAAATTATTTCAAGTGTAATAAATTTGGTCATAGAGCTACTCAATACAAAAGTAGAGTGAATCAAAGTAGTCCATCCTTCTTCAGTCAATGCTTCAACTGTAAGAGGTATGGTCATAGATCCAATGAATGCAGAAGTATGGTAATGACTAACTCTAACAATAGAGGAAATGGCAACTCCTTTAATGGCTACTATTTTACATGCAATGGATTTGGACACATGGCCAATCAATGCAGATCAAGAGGGAATCAAGTAAATGAGCAAAGAAATGTTATGTGCTTTAATTGCAATAGATCTGGTCATATTTGCAAGATTCTACAGAAGAAGGAATAATAGAAAAGGTCCAGTAAACATAAACCAAAACATGCAGAGACAAGATAAAGGCAAGGGTAAAGTTGATGTGAATGAGGTCCAAAATGAAATAAGCAAAACATGGGTAAAGAAAGGTGAAATGAATGTTGATAATGGATCCACACTGGAATCTGGTGCTAATAATTCCTCCAGGAATTGAATTAGGAGCTCCGGCTCAGAGGGAGCTGCTTTGAAAATCTAATTCCCCCAGCCAGTAAGTGAGTGCCTGAATTTGGCACAATGAATGAAGTTAAAAAGGGCTATTGTAGATCTATTGAAGCTAATTCTGGAAGAATAGAAGCTAATGTGATTGATTGCGGAGCAATTGAAGATCGACTGTATGTAAAACAGTGTAACCAGATGTGTTAGGGTAGAGCATTTATTACAATGAAGAATTAGGTTTTGTGGAGGATAAAAGGTCATTCATTCAAGCATTTGGATCACTTTGCATTTGAAGAAAGCAAGCAAAAGAGCACCTGAGCTAAGATTTCAAGGATTTGAGGTCCAACCGGTGAATTCATCCGCTAACCCTAACTCCATGAAGAAAAAGGTATTTTTCTACGAAGCTTTGAACTTGTAATCTTTTGCAATGGCTACACCTTTGGTTGTTGATATCACTAAAAGGTCCCATCCAAAATTCAAGAATCATCAACACAAATCAGTAGAAGTCGACCCGTTGGGTGCATTTTCAAGTGTTCCATATGGTGTATTGCATGTCAAAGATATTAGGGTTTACATTCATGCAAGCATAGATGAATTTTGAGACTCAAGATTTGTAGATTTATTTGAGAATCATCTAAGACCGATGAAATTCATGATCTTAAACCTGAGTATAAGGCACTGCACGATAAACATGTCATTCAGATTATGGGGTTTCCAACCTTTGATGAAGATGAATGGATTCGGTATGTTTTAAGCTGAATGCATGATGAGTTTATATGGCTAATGAAACCTTTTAAGATCACCAAGAATGCCATCAAGGCCGTGATAGGGTTAAACTCATCTGGTGGACTGCCAATGTTGAAGGCTATAAAGAATCAAACTATGACTGATGCAACTAGTGCCAAATTCAACAAAAGGGCAATGACTATCAATGACATTATTGATCCGAATGTTAAGTTTGCTTCAATGGTAATTGGTTACAAGATTTATCACTCCAGCAGAGAGAACTCTGTTTCTAGAACATCCATATATGCTGCATACCAAATGTCAAAAGAAAATGCAGATTATGACCTGTGTGAGTTATTACAGAACCAACTAATTGAGAACTTGAACAAAATCAAGAAAGACAAGAAAAACAACTTTAAATATGGTACATTGGTCCTGTGTCTATTTTTCTACTTCATGAATGAGGTACCTGGACTAAAGGGTGTGCACTAGACTAATGATGAGCCAGTTGCTATTCAGATAAGAGATCATCTACATAGCATTGGTGACTATAAAGCACAGAAAACTGCAATTTGGGGATACTTCAATAATTTTCAGAGTATGATGCATTCAAGGGAAAGAATCCCTAAATCAGTTGTTGAAAAGTACAAGAATGAAATATGTTTCATGGTGGACACTGATCAAGGCTTAATGGAAGCAGTAGAACCCAGAACTATTTGGATCATACCTATGGGGTATGAGGTAGATGAGAAAATTTTGAATATGTATGCTCAACACCTTTTGAGCAAGCCAAAGGACACAACAATTGTTCAAGATTTGGGACATCTGAGGAGCTAAGTATGAAACTGCATGTTGAGTTTAGAAAACCTAAAACCAATAGGAAAGTAAGGAAAGAAGTTGAGCAGTTGGCCAAGAATCTAGGCCTTACCAAGGAGGCTGTGAGGCAATTTAGGGAAAGAATTGAAAAGGCTCAGAGGGAGAAACAAAATAAGAAACAAGGAAGTGCTCCAGTAGAATCCTCCTCGACATCAAGGACTACTAGGAGCTCTACTGCTGCCCTTGTTCCCCCAAAACCTACCAATCCTGAGGAACTAGAAGGCAAATCATCTAGAAAAGAAGGGAAAAGAGTGAAAACTAAGGTCGTCTGAACATATAAAAGCATGAAAAATGATGAAGAAGAAACTGATTCTGATAATGAGATCAAAGAGTTGAAGGCCTCAGGTACAAAAGCAGCTAAGGTAACTAAGGAGAAGTCCTCTGGAAGCAAAGGGGCAAGCAAGAGGCAAAAGACTGAAACATATGTTGAAAAGCCTACTCTCTCTGTGGATGACGTCATCAAATCAGTAACTATAGATGGCAACTTAAGGCCAATGACTGAATTCTTTGATGATTATAGTGATGCTGATAAGAGGGTTCTATAGGAAGCAACAGTCAAATATTTGAACATCTACAATAAGGCTTTGATTGAAATAACTTCTGAAATCCCAAAAAGTCTTGCAGATATTCTGGAGTTAAGAAAAGAAAATGCAAAAAGTAAAGACATGGAGATTAGGGAGCAAGTGTTGATAAATTTGTGCCCTCATATTACTCCAGATCAAATGAACATGATATTCAAGGAAGTGAAGGATGACTTCAGGAGTAAGAAAAGAATGAACAAACTCATGTTTGGTGAAACAGATGAAATAGTCAAAGATACTCAAGAGATTCTTCTGAATGTACTGAAAAGACATAATCTTCCTATAGTTGACAAAGAGATTGATGATGGGATTGACTCCTCAATTTCCGATGTTGAAGAATTGAAGATCAATGAGCAACAAACTGAGTTAGATGACTCCTCTATTCCAGAAGAGGAAGCAATAAACAAGGAAGATGTAAAGATGACAGATGAAACTGATGATAAAAGAGGTATTCAAACTCCTCCGGATCAATCTTGCAAAGAAGATACAAAGATGAATGTTGAAGCAGATGATCAAATTGAAGATAATTCATTGAAGAATAAAAAACATGAATTAGAAGAAGGAGAGAACCAAGAAGAAGAAAAGACCAAGGAGAAAAATGAAAATGAAGTATAGATTGCAAAGGTTGATGAAGAGCCCAAGCAGGACAATCCGATCAACAGTACCAGTAAGGATTAGATAGATACATCATCATTTTGGGAAGAGACACTGCAAAAGCAGTGAAGGAAATTTTGGAAAGAGAAAAACAAATTGAAGAAGATCAGGACATTATACAAGGTCCAATAAATTTTGATACCTTATCTCTGGTGCAAAAGATAAAATTGGTTTCCATTGCTCAAGCTAAGGCCCTAGAGAAGATATCTTGAAGTCTCACATAGAAGACAGTGAGCTACTTGGTCTTGCATCTGGAATATTGGAGAAGATCATGCCCACTTTTTAGAAAGATTCTTCAGCATCTCCATCCAGCCAATTGAAAAGTCTAATAAACTCGGTAAGCTCTTATTTTGAATCTCTAGAGAAGTCTATAGAGGACAAGGTTCAAAAGGAATTCAATGATAAGAGATTTGATGCTCTAAATGGGTTGATTGGAGTACATAGAATGGTGTTGAATGCCAGTGTAAAGAGTATTCAAAATGCTCTTACAAAAGGAGGAAACGTATATACATTTTTCTTATCCTGTCCTAAAGTTATAGAGGACATTGAAGATAAAATAAAAGTGTCTAAGCAAAAACTATCTAGTGTATCCAAATCCTTTGATCCTATGACTACATCAGTGACAAGCAAGGAGGCTCAGGTGATCAGCTTGATTGAATATATAAAGAAATTGACAAAAGAAAAGGAGAACATTGAAGCAAGGATGAGTGAGCTCTGAGGACTAATTTCTCCCAAGATGGAAGCAATGTTTAATGCTCTGATTGAAGCCCAAGCTACAACTTAGTCAAGTGACCCAATTGATATGTGGACGACAGAATCACAAGCATTTCTATTCAGTGGCCACATCTCAATTTTGAACACTATGAAGAAGAGTTGGGATAGTGAGTTGGCATGATTGAAGAACATTTTTGGTGATGTACTTAAGTTTATGTAAATAAGACTTAAAGGACTGTTTGTACATATGCGACTTGGTATATAAGATTTTTTGTGTAAATTTTGGTTACGGATCCCACCCTTTGCCATTGATGTCAAAGGGGGGTGAAGAGTAGTGAAAAATGAGGAATCTAGCAAAGGGGGAGCTTTAGAGAATAGTGAAAATCTCAAGTGTACATAGAAAGGGGGAGTTGTTCCGACACTTAGTCATTTTTCACAAAGTGTTGCCATCAATGCCAAAGGGGGAGTTTGTTGGCAAAAGGCACTACTACACATGATAGGTGTTGTCATTGATGGTAACTAAGTCTATCCTACACATTCGCTGTTAAGGGAAAATTGGATCTAAATGAATAATCAATACAGTATATCAATAATACCCAAAACTCAATGAAATAATGAACAAAAGAGATCAATCAAACAATGAACAATACAAAGCAAACCTCTTTTAATTCTCAGCTTCTATTGATCGCCTATCTCAAATGATCTTGTCTATGAATATGGTCCTCAAAAGGTGCACTTCCTTGCTATGATTCCAAGATGTTCAAATGGGAATGGCTATGATAGTTTCGCCATGAAGATGAGCTTCACAACAATGATAGTAATGTGTAGTAACGAGTGTGATCGCAAGCAATGAAGAAATTGGTGCCAAAGGCGCACTGTAATTCCTGCAGAGTAAGTTTACTTAAATCTTGGATGATTAAAATGGAAGAAGAGGGTTCAATTTATAGACTCAGAAGAGAAGAGATCAACGGTACAGAAAGAATGAGAAGATCAACGGTATAGAATAGTTGAGAGAATGTGCACGAATAAGAAGAAGACAAGTGTCACACAAAAGCTGTTTTATTTGAGTTAACTACTTTCTTTTCTAAAGATAAGACATGTTTTTCATCAATTAGAAAGTTTTTTTCTAATTTAAGAGATAATGATAAAAACAAGGTTGATTGAATAGATAACTCAACTTGAGATTTGCTTTTGCATGATTTGAGAGAAATTAAATAATAAATTATTTAATTTTGTGTGTATGAAGAAGAAGACCTATTTTTAGAAGATTTAGAAGATATTTAAAGAATTAGAAGATAAGAAAGCAAATTAAATAAATAAATTTATTTAATTGTTTGTGCATGCTTTGGAAGAATAAATAAAATATTTGATTGTATTTTATTTTTAGAGACAGAGGATTTAAATAAATTTGATTGATTTATTTAAATTTGGAAGAATGATTTGATTTAATTAAATAATTGAGAATTATTTAATTGTTTAGAAGAATTTAATTAAATAAAGGATTTTATTTAATTTTGACTTCAGAAGAGGTAATTAAATATTTTGATATTTAATTAACTTAGGAATATGAATCAAATAAATAAATTTGTTTATTTATTTATTGATAGAAGAATTAGAAGGGAATAAATATTAAGAATATTTATTTAGACTGAATCGTGTCATTTTTAGGTGTATACATCCGCATTACATGATTTGTTCATACCGGAAGTCAGAGTGAGGATTTGTCTAAGTCTGGATGTCAGAAATAGAGCATGTGATAGGGTCTGATATCTTGGTCCAGATCTCACCAGTGGTAAATCACAGTGTGCTGTAGATTTGAGGGAGTAATAAGGATTGTTAGGACTATCTAAATCTAGGAATTTAGCCTTCGGTGATGAAGGATTCAAAAGTTATAAGCATCTGAGTATCAGGTTCCAGTTAGTTAGTACAGTCTGAAGAAGAATAGGCTGACCTAGTATTTGATTTTAGTCTGGATGAAGAAAAGTTGTTGGTTAAGCAATTTGTGATGATCAGTGGTATTGGCCGACATGATTGATGATTTGAGTGTTGGAATTAGGGCAAACAACTGAGAGGGGGGGTGAATCAGTTGTCTCAAAACTTTAACACTTGTTGTAATTAATTCTTCTCTACCACTTATTTACAGATCATTATTATAACCATGAAAGCATGAATCAATTGAAAGGAAGCTAGGTGTGTGAAAAATGCTTCCTACACTAATCTAATGAGGGGAGGAGAGTGCAAATTCAAATTTATCCTAACTATTATAGAAACATTAAACCATTAACATGAGATATTATAGAAAACACATAAACAAGAAGGTGAGACAGAAGAAGAGAGACACAAGATATACGTGGGGAAAACCCTTACGGGTGAAAAACCACACTCCAAAACATTGCTCAACTGTATTACATAAACAAAGAAGGTTACAATACAAATTAGAACCAATGCTCTTGCAGGAGTCTTCAACACTCGTATCTGGAGATGATCCGATAGCATAACAGTACCTGTAAAACTTGTAGTACATCTTCTCCTCCAAGCATCTGTTTATATAGCAAATATAAGGCAAAATTGCCTCTATCTTGGAATGGGCATCCAACTTGGCCTCATGGCCCAAAACCCACACCTATGGACACTTGGTCAACATTGTAAAATGCTTCTGACACTTGTCCACAACCCCCATCCCAAAGAGGTTGCCTATTTCTGAAATGGGCTATGACAGATGCTCTTACGACCGTCATAGAATCTGTCATAGCAGTTACAACTTACAACTGTAAGAGAATCTGTCATACACAGGCTATAAATAGTGTATTCTCTTACAAAATGTCATAGTCCACCTTGGGGCACCCAAAGATACCTTTTTCAAAGATGCTCTTTGACACATGTCTTCACCTGTGATAGAATCTCCTATTTCCAACTCTTACATGTCATAACTTCGTCATAGGAATTTGTCATGACTGTTACGGTCAATATTCCCTTACAAAACATCCAAGATGCTGACACATGGCAAAATATTCCTACCACAAAGTGGGATGCCTATCTCCTCATGTGAGGACAAAATTACAAGTTGTCATCTTCCATGTAGGGTGACACATCACCGTGCCACATCCCACAAAATGACAATATAGAATTTACAATTAATTTACATCATAGCAATGAATAAATAAATATAATCAAAATAATGCAAGGAATTACCAAGGTTGAGACACCTTAATTCCCAACAATCTCCCACTTGTCAAACACCTTGTAAGACCAATAGAATAACAAGATTTAACTGCTATAGGTTGAGAGGCCCATAGACTCCGAACACCATCTGAACTTCTCTGTGCCCACTAGTTTCGTCAATGCATCTACAACATTCTTCAAAGTATCTACCTTCTCCAAATTTACCTTCCCATCCTCTACCATGTCTCGCATGAAGTGAAATTGTACATCAATATGCTTTGTTCTGGCATGGAAAGTTAGATTCTTCACAAGACAAATTGCACTCTGACTGTCATAACTGATCGTAATTTGACCTACATCAACACCAATATCTGAACACAATCTCTTAAGCCAAATGGCTTCCATACAAGCATGAGTTGTAGCCATGTATTTAGCTTCTGTAGTGGACAAAGCAACCACAGGTTGTCACTTACTCATCCAACTAATTGCACCACCAAACATTGTGAACACATATGCACTGGTGGATCTCCTGTTGTCAATGTCACTTGCCCAATCAGAATCCACAAATCTATGAATACGAACTGAATGTGGAGGTCCTATAGCATTACCGTGATAACATATGGAATACTCAGAAGTACCCCTCAAATATTGGAACACTCTTTTAACTGCATCCCAATGTACCCATCCAGGATTAACCATAAACCAACTAAGGACTCCCACTGCTTGGGCAATGTCTGGTCTTGTGCAGACCATAGCATACATCAAACTACCAACAACACTAGCATAAGGTACTTTGCTCATGTCCTCCACCTCACTAGGAGATTTTGGACAATCACTAATAGATAACTTTGTTCCCAATGAAACAAGAACACTCACTGGTCTACAATCTGCCATGTTGAACCTATCCAACATGGTCTTCACATACTTACTCTGGCTTAACCAAAGTTTTCTATTAGTTATGTCTCTTCTGATTTCCATTCCAAGAATGTACTTGGCTACCCCTAAATCTTTCATTTCAAACTGTGCTGCCAACTAAGACTTAAAATCAAAAATCATATTCTTACCTTTCCCAATGAGCAATATATCATCAACATATAATGCAACAATGAGAATACGATCACCATCAAACTTATAATACACATAGTGATCCGATTTTGATCTCAGATAACCAATTGACAACACAAAGGCATCAAACTTCAAGTACCACATTCTAGGAGACTGCTTCAAACCATACAAAGACTTCTTAAGCTTGCATGCCAAATTTTCTCTACCTTTCTCTATGTAATCCTCTGGTTGTGACATGTAGATTTCTTCTTCCAAATCACCATGAAGGAAAGTTATTTTCACATCCATCTATTCTATCTCTAAATCATAAGCAGCTGCAAGAGATAACAAAAATCTAATGGATGTCAGCTTTGCAACGAGAGAGAAAATTTCACCATAATCAATTCGCTCCACTTGTGAGTACCCATTCGCAACCAATCTAGCCTTGTACTTTTCAACACTGCCATCTACACCAAATTTCTTCTTGAACACCCATTTGCAACCAACGGGTTTTTGTCCATCAGGTAAAGGAACCAAGTCCCATGTTTTGTGATTTTTCTAGAGAAGCCATCTCATCCTCCATGGCCTCCTTCCAGGAACTTGCATCTTTCATGCCCATAGCCTCTCTCACAGTTCTAGGCTCATCAGTGTTAGAAAGTAAAGCAAAAGCACAACTAGAATCAAGTAATGAATAACCAAACCTATCAGGTTGCTTTCTTGTTCATGTAGACCTCCTCAATGGCTGAGGTTGAGGTTCTGCTTCTTCTTCATTGCTTCTAGAGCTGCTAGAGCTCTCCTCATCATCAAGCCTCACAGGGTCTGTTGGTTCAGTCTTCTCAGGGGTAGAAGGAAACTGAACCACATCTTCTTTCTTTTCTGATTGTTTTGGCTGTAGAACAACGGAAGAAGGTGTTAGCTCTCTGAAGATAACACTCCTGCTATACAACACTTTCTCAGTCATGGGATCCCAAAGCTTGTATCCTTTCACACCGACACCATAGCTAATGAAAATACATTTAACATCCTTGTTATCCAACTTAGACCATTTCTCCCTATGCACATGTGCATATGCCTCAACCAAAAACATGAAGATGCCTTACTGAAGGCTTCTTACTAGACCACATCTCCATAGGTGTTTTGCCAACAAGCGCTGATGTAGGAGATCTGTTTACCAGATAGCAAGCAATGGCAACAACTTTAGCCCAAAACGTTTGTTCGAGACTTGCTCCACTAAGCATACTCCTAGCCTTCTCCATCAGTGTCCTGTTTATCCTCTCTATAACTCCATTTTGCTGTGGTGTATATGGAGTTGTCTTATGCCTTTCAATCCCTTGCTCTTTGTAGAACTTATCGAACTCTGCCAAACAAAACTCACCACCATTGTCAGTTCTCAAAAACTTAATCTTTTTACAAGTCTGATTTTTAACAAAGGCTTTAAACTCTTTAAACCAACTAAAGACTTCAGTCTTGCTTCTGATAAAATAAACCCATGTCCTTCTACTGTAATCATCTATGAAAGATACAAAATATACAGATTTTGAAATCAAAGGAATATTCATAGGACCAAATACATCAGAATGAATTAGATCCAATAATACACTAGAAGACTTGTGAGAACTAGAGTAAAACTGAACACGATTTTGCTTTCCATAAATGCAATGTTCGCAAAGGTCAAACTCAAGATTACAATCATTTAACCCCTCAACGAGGTTTTTATTTTTTAGGGTATGCGGACCCTTCTCACCAATGTGGCCATATCTCAAATGCCATAACATAGTCTTTTTAGTAGGAAGCTTAGCTTCCAAAGCATGTGCACTACCATCAGAACCGGTTACAATAGATTTCTTCACTGCATGTTCAGATGGTGGGATGAAGTGACAGCAACTCATTTCCTTGAGTCAGAAGAACTATTGCACTATGAAGTGCATGCCTCTAGCTAAAACAGAGTACCCCTCTGAGTACCCTTCGCAAGCACCATAGATCCTCTTGTCATCTTGCATCCATCCTTTGAAAAGACAACCTGCACACCTGCATCATTCAACATACTTACAAAGCGCAGGTTCCGTGCAAGGCTTGGAATGTGCATAACTCCAGTGATCCCCTTCACTCGTCCATCAGGGAATTAGATTGAGACTCTTCCACGACTGACAATCTTCAGATGAGACTCATCACCAAGGTACACCTTTCCACCATCGAACTCTTCATACTTAGTAAACCAATATCGATGCGAGGTCATGTGGAATGATGCACCAGAATCAATCAACCACACATCATCAGACACATGGGTGGTGAAGGCTGCGATGAAGGCATCACCATCATCTTGTGACTTGTCAGAATCTGAATTAGGAGCTTTCTTCTTTTTCTTCTCCTCTTGGCATTCCTTTTAGAAATGTCCAGTTTTACCAGAGTTCCAATAGAGAGCCTTGGACTTTCCAGGAGATTTGGATCTCCCACGGGATTTGGATCTACCCTTATCACTTTTCTTGTCCTTCTTCTCCCCTTTCTCTTTGGGTCTTCCACGAACTGCAAGAGCCTCTTTGGCTACCTCAGAAGACTTTCTCCACATCTCTTTAGATAACAGCGAAGATACCACTTTTTCCATTGTGAATGTGGATATGGTGCTTCCAATAGCCATCACAAGATGATCCCACGAATCCGACAAAGAACAAAGTAGGGTCATACACCGATCCTCCTCCTCCATATTCACACCCACGGATGTCAACTATGCAATGATCATGTAGAAAGAATTCATATGGTCAGCAACAGATCCTCCATCTTCCATCTTCAGAGCAAACAACTTCTTTTTCAGAAAGAGCTTGTTCACCAAGGACTTGGCCTGATAAACATCTCCCAACTTCTTCCAAAGAGTTTTCATGGTCTTCTCCTCATGGATGTTTAACAGAATAGAGTTAGCTAAACATAGTCTAATGAGACCCTTAGCCTTCTGATCTTTGAGGTCCCAATTATCTTGTGACATTGTCGTAGGTTTAGTTCCATCAACGGTTTCCCATAGATCGCGATCAACAAGTAGGTCCTCCATCTTGAGTTTCTACAACTCAAAATTAGTGCCATTGAATTTCTCAACCTCTAACCTTCTAGATGTGGTTGCCCTCTCCTTGCTGCAATAAGATACAAAATATTCTGCACAAGACTCCCACTCAACCTAAGATTAGCTCAAAAAGCCCCTACCTAGCAGCGAGAACCAAAAACTGGCCAGGCTCTGATACCAACTGAAAGGAAGCTAGGTGTGCGGAAAATGCTTCCTACACTAATCTAATGAGGGGAGGAGAGTACAAATTCAAATTTATCCTAACTATTACAGCAACATTAAACAATTAACATAAGATATTGTAGCAAACACATAAACAAGAAGGTGAGACAAAAGAAGAGAGACACAAGATATACGTGCGGAAAACCCTTACAGGTGAAAAACCCCACTCCAAAACACTGCTCAATTGTATTACGTAAATAAAGAAGGTTACAATACAAATCAGAGCCAATGCTCTTGCAGGAGTCTTCGACACTTATATCTGGAGATGATTCGACAACATAATAGTACCTGTAAAACCTATAGTACATCTTCTCCTCCAAGCACTTGTTTATATAGCAAATACAAGGCAAAATTGCCTCTATCTTGGAATGGGTGTCCAACTTGGCCTCATGGCCAAAAAACCACACCTATGGACACTTGGTCAACATTGTAAGATGCTTTTGACAATTATCAACAGCCCCCATCCTAAAGAGGTCACCTATTTCCAAAATGGGCTATAACAGATGCTCTTACGACTCTTATGACCATCATAGAATCTGTCATAGCAGTTACAACTTACAGCTGTAAGAGAATCTGTCATACACAGGATATAATTAGCATATTCTCTTACAACATGTCATAGTCCACCTTGGGGTGTCCAAAGATGCCTTTTTCAAAGATGCTCTTTGACACATGTCTTCACCTATCATAGAATCTCATATTTCTGACTCTTACATGTCATAACTTCATCATAGGAATCTGTCATGACCATTACAATCAATATTCCCTTACACAACATCCAAGATGCTGACACATGGCAAAATATTCCTACCAAAAAGTGGGACGCCTATCTCCTCATGTGAGGACAAAATTACAAGTTGTCATCTTCCATGTAGGATGACACATCACCGTGCCACATCCCACAAAATGACAATATGGAATTTACAATTAATTTACATCATAGGTAATGAATAAATAAATATAATCAAAATAATGCAAGGAATTACCAAGGTTGAGACACCTTAATTCCCAACATCAATAACACATGAGCAAAAACATAAATAACACACTTGACACCAAGATTTTTAACGTGGAAACCTGGTTAAGGGAAAACCACGGTGGGGATTAACCCACAAGAATTAATACCCTATTAAAAGTATTACAAATGGGGAAGGCACATGCCTTCGGGCTCACTGCCCAAAGGTCATTGTTGAAAGAGGCTCGCTGCCTACAGAAATGATTACAAGAAGATTACAGAGTGTTTGAAATGATGAATAACATCTACCAATGCAAGAATTTAGTTCCAGTTAAGTACAAAATACTAATCTTACACACTTCATCCTTGTTCTGCCATGATCCGGTCCTCAGATCTCTTCTACTTCGCACTTCTTTTTGCCTTTTTCACACTTACTCCATCATCACATCACACTCACTCACCAAAAGACTCAAATCCATCAGCTATATATATCTGCATCAAGAAATTCAATCAACTACAGTCAGCTTCAAGGAAACTTAGAACTTTTATTAAGAACTCTGCTTTGTCAGTTGAATCCATGCACCAATGTTTGACCAAAATCTTGTGTTCCCAAATCATCAATTATGTCGGCCAATACCACTGATTATCATTAATTGTATATCCAACAACTTTTCTCCATCTAGACCAAGATCAAATACTAGGTCGCCCTATTCTTCTTCTAACTGTGCTGACTAACTGGAACCCGATATTCAAATCCTTATAACTTTTGAATCCTTTATCACCGAAGGCTAAATCTCTAGATTTAGATAGTCCTAATAATCCTTATCCCTCCTTCAGATCTGCGGCACACTGTGAATTACCACCAGAGAGATCCAGACCAAGATACTGGACCCTGTCACATGTTTCTTTTCTGACATCTGGACTTAAACAAGTCCCTCACACTGACTTCCGCTATGAACAAATCATGTAATGTGGATACATGTAGGATAGACTTAGTTGCCATCAATGACAACACCTGTCATGCATAGCAGTGTCTCTTGCCAACAATCTCCCCCTTTCGCATTGATGGCAACACTTAGTGAAAAATGACCAAGTGTCGAGACAACTCTCCTTTTCTATGTACACTTGTACTTTTCACTGTTCTCCAAAGCTCCCCCTTTGCTGGATTCCACAGTTTTCACTGCTCTTCACTCCCCCTTTGACATCAATGGCAAAGGGTGGGATTCGCAAACCAAAATTACACAAAAATTCTACATATCATGCCGCATATGTACAAACAATCCTTAAGTCTTATTCACATGAACTTAAGTACATCACCAAAAATGTTTTTCAATCGTGCTAGATCGCTATCCCAGCTCTTCTTCAGTGTGTTCAAAATTGAGATGTGGCCACTGAATAGGAATGCCTGTGATTCTATCATCCGTAGATCAATGGGGTCACTTGACTGAGCTGCAACTTGGGCTTCGGTCAGAGCATTGTACATTGCTTCCAGTTTGGGGGAAATTAGTCCCCTAAGGTCACTAATCCTTGCCTCTATCCTTTCCTTCTCTTTTGTCAATTTCTTAATATCTTCAATTAGGTTGATCACTTGACCCTCATTACTTGCCACTGATGTTGTCACTGGATCAAAAGAATTGGATACACTAGATAATTTTTGCTTAGACTCCTTTATTTTATCTTCTATATCTTTATAACTTTAGGATAGGATAAGCAAAATTTGTATATATTTCCTCCTTCTATAAGAGCATTTTGAATACTCTTTACACTAGCATCCAGCACCATTCTATCTACTCCAATCAATCCTTTTAGAGCATCAAATATTTTATCATTGAATTCTTTTTGAACCTTGACTTCTGCAGACTTCTCTAGAGACTCAAAATGAGAACTTACTGAGTTTATCAGGTTCTTTAACTGTCCAGAGGGGGAAGCTGAAGAATCCTTTTGGAAAGTTGGCAAGATCTTCTCCAAGATCCCTAATGCTAGACCAAGTAGCTCATTGTCTTCTATGTGAGACTTCAATATATCTTCTCTTGCTTTGGCTTGAGCTATAGAAGCCAATTTTATCTTTTGCACCGAAGATAAGGTATTAAAGTTTATTGGACCTTGAATTATGTCCTGATCTTTGTCAATTTGTTTGTCTCTCTCCAAAATCTCCTTCACTGCTTCTGTAGTGTCTCTTGCCTAAAATGATGATGTATCTGTTTGATCCTTACCAGCACTGTCAGTAGGATTGTTCTGCTTGGGTTCTTCACCATCCTTTGCAGTTTCTTCTTCCTTTTCATTCTTCTCCTTGACCTCTTCTGTTTCATGGTCCTTAGCCTTTTCTATTTCATGCTCTTCAATCTTCAATGAGTCATCTTCAATTTGATCATCTATTTCTATATTCATCTCTATATCCTTTTTGTCAGAATGATCTGGAGGAGTTAGAATACCTCTTGCATTAGCAGTTTCATCTGTAATCTTTTTATCTTCCTTGTTTATTGTTTCCTCTTCAGGGACAGAGGAGTCATCTAATCCAATTTGTTGCTCATCCTTCTACTTCTCTTCATCATCTGAGACTGGTGTGTCATCAATAGGTTCATCTGACACAACAAAGAACTTGTTCTTGTCTAATGCTTTTCTTAAAATTTGTTCAGTTTCTTGGACTATTTATTCTATTTCTCCAATCATCAGTTTGTTCATTCTTGTCTTACTCCTAAATTCATTTTTGACCTCCTTAAAAATTTTATTTGCTTCTCTACTAGAGATCACCGGACATAGGGTGGTCAACACATGTTCCCTCACCTCCATATCTTTTGAATTGGTAGCTTCTTTTCTTATTTACAAGATGTCTCTTAATCCTTTTGGAACTTCTGACAAAATTTCTACCAGTGCTCGATTGAATACATTCAAGTATTTGATAGTGGCTTCTTCCAAAAGTCTTTTGTCGGTGTCATTGTAAAGATCATAGAATTTAGTTAATGGTTTTAAATTCCCATCAATGGAGATTGTCTTGACAATGTTTTTCACAGAGGGAATTTTCTTCTTAACATCAACCTCTAATTTTTTCCTCTTATTTGTCTTCATGCTTTCAGAAGGCTTCCCTTCAGATACTTTAACAACTTTAGCAACTGTGGCCTTTAGCTCCTTAAGCCCATCATATAAGTCTGTCTTTTCTTCATCCTCCTTTTCCAAGTTGTCATATGATCTCTTTGCCTTTACTTTAGTTCTTTTCTTTTCCTTACCGAATGATTTATCTTCCAGTTTCTCAGGATTGGTAGGTTTTGGAGGAACAGGGGCAGTAGCAGAGCTCCTAGTGGTCCTTGGTGTGGAGGAGGATTCTACCAAAACACTTGCTTGTTTCTTATCCTGCTTCTCCCTCTCAACCTTTTTAATTCTTTCCCTAAATTGCCTCACAACTTCTTTGGTGAGGCCTAGATTCTCGGCCAACTGCTTAGTTCTTCTTTCCTTACTTTCCTATTGGTTTCAGGTTTTCTAAGTTCAACATGCAGTTTCACACTTAACTCCTCATATGTTCCAAATCTTTCAACTGTTGTGTCTTTTGGCTTGCTCAAAAGGTGTTGAGCATACATGCTCAATATTTTCTCATCTACCTCATACCCCATGGGCATGATCCAAACAGTTCTAAGTTCTACGGATTCCATTAAGCACTGATCAGTGTCCACCATGAAACATATTTCATTCTTGTACTTCTCAAAAACTGATTTAGGGATTCTTTCTCTAGAATGCATCATATTCTAAAAATTCTTAAAGTATCCCCAGATTGTTATTTTCTGTGCTTTATAGTCACCAATACTGTGTAGATGATCTCTGATCTGAATAGCAACTAGCTCATCATTAGTCCAGTGCACACCCTTTACTCCAAGTACCTCATTCATAAAGTAGAAAAATAAACATAGAGCCAATGTACCATATTTAAAGGAGTTTTTCTTATCTTTCTTGATTTTGTTCAAGTTCTCAATTAGTTGGTTCTGCAATAATTCACACAAGTCATAATCTACATTTTCCTTTAATATTTAGTATGCAACATATATGGTCATTCTAGAGACAGAGTTCTCCCTGCTCGAATGGTAAATTTTGTAATCAATTACCATTGAAGCAAGCTTGACATCCGGATCAATAATATCATTGATAGTCATTACCCTTTTGTTGAATTTGGCACCGGTTGGATCAGTTACAGTCTAGTTCTTCACGGATTTCAGCATGGGTAAACCATCAGTTGAATTTAACCCAGTCACAATCCTAATAGAATCCTTTGTAATTTTGAATGGTTTCAATAGCCACAAAAACTCATCATGCATTCAGCTTAAAACATACCAGACCCATTCATCTTCATCGAATGTTGGAAACCCCAGAATCTGAATGAAATGTTTATCGTGCAGTGCCTTATACTCGGGTTTAAGATCATGATTTTCATCCCTTAGATGAATCTCAAACAAATCTACAAACCTTGAGTCTCCAAATTCATCTATGCTCTCATGAATATAGACCCTAATATCTTCAACATGCAGCACACCATACAGAACACTTGAAAATGCACCTAATGGGTCGATTTCTACTGATTTGTGTGGATGCTTGAAAATGTACCTAATGGGTCAACTTCTACTGATTTGTGTGGATGCTTCTTAAATTTGGGTCGAGGCCTTTCAGTAATATCAACAACCAAAGGTGTAGCCATTGAAAAAGATTACAAGTTCAAAGCTTCCCAAATAAATACTTTTTTCGCGAAATTAGGGTTGGTGGACAAATTCACAGGTCGCACTTCAAATCCTTGGAATCTCAGCTCAGACGCTATTCTTCTTGCTCTCTTTGAATGCAAAGTGATTCAAATGAAGAGTGAATGACCTTTTTATGCTCCGCAAAACCTAATTTGCCTTTGTAATAAATGCCCTGCCCTAACACATCCAGTTACACTGTTTCTGCATACAGTCGACCTTCAATTATTCTGTAAAACGTCACATCCACTTCTTTTCTTCCAGAAATCCTTTCAAATGATCTGTAATAACCCAAATTATTTTCTCTCATCATGCCAAATTCAGGTACCCACTTACTGGCTGGGGGAATTTTGATTTTTAATGCATCTCCCCCTGAGCCAGAGCTCCTAATTCAATTTTCAGAGGAAATACTAGCACCAGATTCCAGTGTAGACCCATCATCATTGTTCATTACACCTTTCTTCACCCATGTCTTGTTCATTTCATTCTAGACCTTATTTACATCAACTTTTCTCTTGCCTTTGTCTTGTTTCTACTCATCCAGTTTACTGTTTATCAGACCTCTTCTTTCATCATTTTTGCTTCTGCAGAATCTTGCAATATGACCAGATCGGTTACAATTGAAGCATACAACATTTCTTTGCCTATTTGATTGATTTCCTCTTGATCTACACTGATTAACCATATGTCCAAATCTATTGCATGCAAAGCATTTGCCATTGAAAGAATTGCCATTTCCTCCATTGTTAGAGTTATTCATTATCATATTTCTGCATTCAATGGATTTATGACCATACCTCTTACATTTGAAGCATTGACCTGAGAAGGATGGACCAGTTTGATTTACTCCGCTTCTGCACTGAGTAGCTCTATGACCAAATTTATTACAATTGAAACAATTTCCATTGAAGGATGGATATCTTTGAGCATTAGGCTGTCTTACTGAAGGTCTTCTGGGTTTATTTCTTCCATTTCTTGATTGAGAATTTCTTTGTCTGGATACGGAGCTTTCATCTTTCTCATACCCAAGACCATGCTTATCATCAACCTTCTTCTAACTCTCAAGCAACACTTCAAGTTTAGCTGAGCTTATCTTGAACTTCTCCTTGTATTCATTTGCAATTTCTAGGTCATGTTTGAGAGTGACAATTTGCCTTTCAAGTTCCTCCTTGTTATATCTGTATTCTTGTAGGTCAGATTTTAGGTGGCCAATTATTCTGTCCATTCTGCAGCATTCTTCTGTTCTTTCCTTCAGAGTTTGATTCAGGTCTTCTTGAGTCTTCTCCCTTTCCTCAATTTCTTTGGTAAGCCTCATCACCCCAAATTCCATTTCATGTTTTAGAACAGAGACTTCTTTTGTCAGCTTTTCACATTCATTTGTCTTTTCTTCCAAAGCCTCATTCATGCTAGTTTCTTCAATAAGATTAGCTAGCTAATGAAGTAGTTCCTTCCTCTTTTCCATTGATTTCTTTAATTTCTCTTTTAGAAAATCAATGCAATCATCAACATCCTTAAGGTTCACTTTCAGGTCATCTATTTTTTCTCTGGACCGATCAAGATCTTCTAAAGCCAATTGAAGTTGTTCTCTGAGAGAACCCATTGAAACTCCTTCCCAGATCTTCCTCAAGATGTTAAGCTTCTTCCAAGGATCCTTGCTCTGATACCAATTGTTGGAATTAGGGCAGACAACTGAGAGGGGGGGTGAATCAGTTGTCTCAAAACTTTAAGACTTGCTGCAATTAATTCTTCTCTACCACTTATTTAAAGATCATTATTATAACCATGAAAGAATGAATCAATAACACATGAGCAGAAATGCAAATAACACACTTGACACCAAGATTTTTAATGTGGAAACCTGGTTAAGGGAAAACCACGGTGGGGCTTAACCCACAAGAATTAATACCCTGTTAAAAGTATTACAAATGGGGAAGGCACATGCCTTCGGGCTCACTACTAAAAGAGGCTCATTGCCTACATAAATGATTACAAGAAGATTACAGAGTGTTTGAACTGGTGAATAGCATCTACCAATGCAAGAATTTAGTTCCGGTTAAGTACATAATACTGATCTTACACACTTCATCCTTGTTCTTCCATGATCCAGTCCTCAGATCTCTTCTACTTCACACTTCTTTTTGCCTTTTTTGCACTTACTCCATCATCACATCACAATCACTCACCAAAAGACTCGAATCCATCAGCTATATATATCCGCATCAAGAAATTTAATCAATTGCAGTCGGCTTCAAGGAAACTTAGAACTTTTATTAAGAACTTTGCTCTGTTAGCTGAATCCATGCACCAATAACAACGCGGACCAAAATATTGTGTTCCTAGATCATCAATTATGTCGTCCAATACCACTGATTATCATTAATTATTTATCCAACAACTTTTCTGCATCTGGACCAAGATCAAATACTAGGTCACCTTGTTCTTCTTCTGACTGTGCTGACTAACTGGAACCTGATACTCAAATCCTTATAACTTTTGAATCCTTTATCACCGGAGGCTAAATATCTAGATTTAGATAGTCCTGACAATCCTTATCACTCCTTTAGATCCATAGCACACTGTGAATTACCACCAGAGAGACCCAAACCAAGATATCGAACCCTGTCACATGCTCTGTTTCTAACATCCAGATTTAGACAAATCCTCACTCTGACTTCTCGTATTAACAAATCATGTAATGCAGCTGTGTAGGATAGACTTAGTTGCCATCAATGACAACACCTGTCATGCATAGCAGTGTCTCTTGCCAACATTGAGAGCACAAGATTTTGATCTGCATTATTGTTTGTGTATGGATTCAGTCGACAAAGCAGAGTTCTTGATAAATGTTCTAAGTTTTCTTGATGCCGACTACAACTGATTGAATCTCTTGATGCAGATATATATAGCCAATGGATTTGAGTCTTTTGGAGAGTGATTGTGATGTGATGATGGAGTAAGTGCAAAAAAGGCAAAAAAAAGTGTGAAGGAGAAGAGATCTGAGGACCGGATCATGGCAGAATAGTAAACAGGGTAGAGCAAGGATGAAGTGTGTAAGATCAGTATTCTGTACTTAACTGAAACTAAATTCTTGCATTGGTAGATGTTATTCATCAGTTCAAACACTCTATAATCTTCTTATAATCATTTATGTAGGCAGTGAGCCTCTTTGAGTAGTGAGCTCTGGGCAGTGAGCCCGAAGGCATGTGCCTTCCGCATTTGTAATACTTTTAACAGGGTATTAATTTTTGTGGACTAACCTCCACCGTGGTTTTCCCTTAATTAGGTTTCCATGTTAAAAATCTTGGTGTCAAGTGTGTTATTTATGTTTCTGCTCATATGTTATTGATTCTTGCTTTCATGGTTATAATAATGATCTGTAAATAAGTCGTAGAGAAGATTTAAATTGCAGCAAGTGTTAAAGTTTTGAGACAACTGATTCACCCCCCGTCTTAGTTGTCTACCCTAATTCCAATAGTCTTGGACTAATACCTATGCTTGCTCGACTAATACCTATGCTTGCTCACATGCCATTGTTACTCCAATGACCAAAGTAGTGTTTGCCTAGAAAATGTGATCTCTAATTTTCATTGGTGAAAATGTAACATATCCAATGACATCAACACTTTTATATACAATGGATATAAGTTGTCATTATTTCCAGACTAACTTGTTTTAGATGAAAGCGTAATTGAATATTGTGCAAATGATCCTGCTACATGGTCTTTGTAGTGGAAATGACCTATATTTTCATTACAATATACTTATCATTTTAGAAGATAGTTAATCTTGAAAGTAATTATAATATTTAGAAAATGTTGTTACCCTTGGCTAGATTGTCTCCTAGGGTGTGAGGTAATGGTTGGGTGTGAGGTAATGGTTGGGAATAGACAGACAATAATACAAATGCTACACCCTCTGCAACTCATAATTACTCTTGCCTCTCTTCTATCATGTGACTGGCAGGTAAGAATGCATTTGAATCCTTTCTTTCTTTGCAATAGAGCTAAATAGAGTAGTATCTCTATGTCTTTGATTTGTGGGTTTGGCTTCAATGGCTTTTAGTTATATTTGATTTGTATATAATATACCTATATCCCTATTGACATCCATGTTGTCAGCCCTCTAGGCGACCATGCTACTAGGAGTAAAGAGCATTTGTTAAATATTATAGTTCCCTAAATTTAATTATTTTTTAGTGCCATGAATTTATTGGAATAAAAAAAATGCATTTTAGACTAACTAAAAAACTAATGTTTATACCATTATGTTTCTATCAACTAACACATGCCTTGCAATTAGAACAATATAAGTTTTGACCAATACCTCGGTATTTCCAAACTTGTCTATATATCGAATAAGCCTTGGATTCACATTACACTTATATGTGCAAATTTCATGCTTATATACAAATTATCAAATACCTTAGCAATTGATTAATGCTTGCTCTCTAATGTTAGAGAGGCTTAGTTCATTTATGTATACATCCATGATGATCATATGCCTTGTGACAATGATGAACATACACTAAGCAAGAATGTATCATGCGATTCACATATTCATGACATTAGTATAACTAGTGATGATATATAATTTCATATATGTCATGATAGTCCTCTACCCATAGATTTATGTGATTTGAATGAATTATCTCCTCTCATACATAATGATGAATATACTAAGAACCATTCTTTTACATGTCATGTCAAGAATCTATGGATACTTATGATATCATTTGATATACTCCTACCCCACATGATGATAGCTTATGCCTTTCTCATGTAGAATTCATTAGTGCTTCATTGCTCTATCCTACATTACATGAAGACATCAAGCTTTAGTGAAGAGCTCTTACATAATGATTATGATGTGTCTACCAATGCTTTGTTACATGTGAAATCCTTCCTACTTGCTAATTATGAACGCTTAGATAATGGCATCTTGTTGATTAGTGAGTTTTGTATATACTTAAGTAATGGAGCTTTGCAATACTTCCTTCATGATGATATCATGTAGTTGGATATGACCTCTCATGATCTATATTTCAATCCTAATTCTATCAACATGATATTAGATCTCTATTCTTGTTTTATTATCCATCATATAATACTATATGTTTTAAATGAATAATTCATATATATACAATTATTCTTGAATGCAATTAAATTGTTTCTAAATTAATTTAAATATCTAAAATGTATTCATCCTTTAATTAACAAATCATTATAGCAAACACTATTAAAAAAACTATGCTTTTAATCATAAATGCACTCACCTTGATATCTACATCTTTACTTAGGCCTTGTTATTTTTTTAAATTAAATTTCAACTAGCTATTTATTTTCTCTAGTACAAGCAATGTTTGTCAATCCTAATTCTATCAACATGGTATTAGATCTCTCTTCTTGTTTTACTATCCATCATATAATCTACATCTTTACTGGACCTTTCTCTTTCTTAAAATTAAATTTTAACTTTTAATCATGAATGTAGTCCCCTGATATCTACATCTTTACTTAGACCTTGTTCTTCCTTTAAATTAAATTTCAATTAGCTATTTGTTTGTTCTAGGGTACAAGCAGTCTTTGTCACTAGTAATTTGTCTAGCTTTTTTGAATTAATTTAAAAATCTAAAATGTATTCATCCTTTAAATAACAAATGATTATAACAAACATTATTAAAAAGCTATGCTTTTATCATGTTGATATCTACATCTTTACTTAGACTTTTCTCTTTCTTAAAATTAAATTTCAATTTTTAATCATGAATGCAGTCCCCTTGCTATCTACATCTTTACTTAGACCTTGCTCTTCCTTTAAATTAAATTTCAATTAGCTATTTGTTTGTTCTAGTACAAGCAGTCTTTGTTACCAGTAATTTGTCTAGCTTTTCAGAATTAATTTAAATATCTAAAATGCATTCATTCTTTAATTAACAAATGATTATAACAAACATTATTAAATAAACTATGCTTTTATCACCTTGATATCTACATTTTTACTTAACCTTGCTCTTTCTTTAAATTAAATTTCAACTACCTATTTGTTTTCTCTAGTACACTGCAAGCCCAAAAAAGATTTGTGAACTCTTTCTAGCAAACTTCTATTTTTTAACTAAATGAACTAAATTGTTTCTATCACTCTATCAAAGTCCATCATGATTTCTTCTCATCTTTCTCTTTAAATAATTGCTATAACATGATTCATGATAGCTTTTGACAGATTCAATAATCGAAACAATATCAACAAACAAACACTTGTTATTATTGTAATATTATGTTTTTCCTTGATTGACGCCAAATTTATAAAAATATTATTGATAAAATTATTTTAATATAAGTTTAAATAACAATTCATCCACACAATATAAATTTAAATATTGTCTGAATCATTAATTTAGAAAAGACTATAACAATCATTTGCTAATATATTATTAAGACATGAATTAAAATATTATTAATATAATAACATATAATAATTATAAAATAAAATAAAATAAAATAAAATAATATATATATATATATATATATATATATATATATATATATATAATCCATAAAAAATTATATAATAATTATGTTAGCATTAATTATTAACTATAATAATAATTTGCTATTATATATACACTTTAGATATCCTATAATTAATTATATTAATACCATAACCCTATTTAGATATCCTATAATTAATTATATTAATATCATAACCCTATTTATTATATAAATAGGCTTATAGGAATTTTAGGAATATCTAAATAATATGATAATTATTGCCATTATATTATAGTATATTAATTTTTAATAATAATATATTTAAAACTATTAATATATATAATAATAATTATTATTTAAACCTATATTAATATAGAAAATATTATGATAAAATTATGACAATCATTTGTTAAGTGGATGATATTTATAGGTCAAAGGATCGTAATGATATGTGTATCTTGATTTCTTATAGCATACTAAGTAGATATAGATAATGAGCCCATAGTTTAAAATATTAGTATATGTTTGCAATATTCAAACTCTTGTCAAATATATAATTTTTTAATGGTTAAATTAGAAATTATTAATGTCCCAAACTAAATTTATGGTTTTGTTAATAAGTTCTAGATTAATAATTTCAAATAGTAAGGTGATTATTATATTATTACTAAGTTCTAGCTTATATCTAGAACTTGCATTATCTAATTAATAACACAATGATTAATAATTTCCTTAGTATCATATCTAATTATGGAAGCTATTAATAAAACTACAATTTCATAATATCAAAATATCACTTACTAGTATTTGTATAATATCCAATGGATGATAATTACAACCAATATATAGACTAACATTGCTAATGAAGCATATATTAATTAGATGAGAAATATTAACTTATGGATGATAATCTTCTAGTTCAAAAAATAATAAAACAAAACAGTCCCAATTTTTGGAGGAAAAAAATGCCTAAAGAGTCATGTTCCCAATTACTCTTACCAAAGAAAACAAATTTAAACTTGAATAAAGGAAAGTGTATATTAAAAAAACATGAATCATTAAATTCAATTGAAAGGTTTCGAATACGCCCACCAGGGATCAAGTCTTACACCATAAGGAATGAGGCCAAGATTGTGCCCCAAACGAATTTGGTGGAATTGATACCCCTTAGTCCTTGGCTCTCCGCGAAGAGGTTTGAATTTGGCGGACCATTCAGTCCTTGACTCTAAGCCGATAGGTTCAACCTAACGTTCGTGCTCCAATATGAAATAACAAAAATGATTTTGTGGATGATCTCCTTAAAAAAAATTCACTACAATATTTACATTAATTAATTACAATATTTGTTTCATTCTCTTGTTAGGATAGGATAACCATGTTTCTATAAAAGTAAAGTGAATTGGCTTCACTTAGTTGAGCTCCTTTAATGAACACCACTTGTCCGAATTAATAATGAACACCACTTTTCCGAATTAATACAGTGGAGGAAGCTGAATGAAGAGTTAAGAGTACAAGAAACTGTTTACATATGTCCTTTTCAATCAACTTTTTTTTGCCATAAACTCTTCATTTAACATTAATGGACTGTAGAAATGACCGGACTGTAGAAATAATTTTTTCTGTATATGGCCCTTCTACTGAAGAAAGTACCATTTAAATGTATAGACAAAAGTTACGGGCATTGGGCAGGGTTGGTCAATTGTTTTTGGTGTTGTCTCTGCGATGTAACGCTGAAAATGATCCGTGCAAATTGCAGTCCGTAAACGGGGTTTCACAATACAAGACGCTAACAACAAAAAAACAACGATGCCAACAATTATTAAATGCCGGAAATTAGTAGTTGTTTGTTGCAGGTACTTGTTTTGGGGATAGAATGTATGACACAATCATTAAGTGCATGGCACAGCTTGTGAAGGAGATGCGATTGGACAACTTTTCTTAGGGTACACATCTGGAAAGCAATGGATTCAGCATCTGTGTTCTGTAAAAAAGTAAATCTGCATTAACAGCTTTCCAAATATATCTGGAAAAGGCGTACGCCACGGTCATTGATAGATTCGTTCCAAGCAACAAAGGATCTTTGTGTTGTTTCTCGTGTCTTAGCCTGAAAACTATTGAGTATTTGTTCTATTTTTATTGGTCAAAATTGATCTTTGACTGTTGAAGTGGATGATATTTAACCTTAAGTTTTAGGGATGTGATCACAATCACAAATTTATCCAAGAGATTGAATCATACTTGTGATCTAGGGGAGAGGGTCTCATAGTGGGTCACCCTAACTTTCGGGGTCCATATGGAGCACCACATGAGATGAAGATAAATATTTCTTATTCAGCGACACATGCAGTGAGGTGGATAGGTTAATTTTTTTCTTTTCAGCAGTGTCTAAGTCAGTTGCCACGTGGAGGACGACAACAAGTGGAGACTCATATTTTTTCCTTCTTTTTAAAGGTTGACCGAAGGTGGAGCACAAGGACGCCTGGTGCCAATTCATGATTGCTTCAATATGTGTTCACCATGTCGTGGGATCAGTGAACACAACGACATGTTAAACTCAAACATACTAACATTAATCCTTCGCCGCCTCACACCCCATTGCCAACCCACCGCAATAACTCTGTCTCCTTCCACATTTTGGTGTATGGGATGGTGCTAGTTTTCGAAGCGATGGCACCTTAAATGCTATAGTATGCAACATTAATCTTGCACCGACACCTCACTATCGACCCTCTTCTTCCAAAAAGAACATTTTGTTTGGCACCAGAAACTGTTCACTTATGCTCTCCTTCAGCCATGGCTTCCACATGATTTCTTAGCGCCCGCATGAAGGGAATGAGTCAATGAGGTCGAGGTCTGCTCATTGCTCATGTTGGAGGCCATTGTCTGCATTTCTATGACTTTGAGGTGAGTGTTGTGTGGTTACAGAACACGCCCCATTTTGACTTGACAAAACAGGGACCCAACTTTTTGTTTGGCTTTGTTTGTGTTTTCTGCTTGCTGGCGGTCTGGTAAAAGCTATGTTTATGCAGATGATCCTGCATAAAGGGGGCTGGGTAAGTCATCATCATGAGGTCAGTTTTTCCAAAGTTAATATTTCATGTCAATAACCTCATGGGTGGATAGAGTACAAAATTACATGCAGGTTTGCCTTTTGGATTACCTAGATATTCCTTAGGGAACAAAAGTTATGATGAGTCAAAGATTTGGTCAAACCTGATATTCTGAGGGGGAGGATCATATTTCTCAATATTAGTCATCTTATGAAAGATCACCCCGATCCAAATTATCACCCGATAAAATCATTTGCTTTGAACATCTGGACGCCAAATTTATGTGATAGTGACACTTACACGTAGGACATCATATATTTTGCGAGGGTCATATTCCCGAACATCCCCCGATATTTGAAATATCTGCCTGTCGCAAAATATCGCCCTGAACCAATGTCCTGTTGATGTCATCCAAACTCGATAATCGAAGAAATAAACATACCGATGATGTCACCACCCTTTTTACCTCGCAGAGGTATATTTCCAAACATGACCCTTCCCACATAACATGACGGTGATGTCATGGTGCGACAACGATGAACCAAGTCTTTATCCTGTTGACGTCACCCCGATATTTCGACAGGAGGTCATTTTAGTCTAAGGGGGTGATATTATAAACATCACCAGACATTCTGAACATCCCCCGATATTCAGAATATCACCCTATCCTGTGAAGATCACCCTGCACCTTGCCGCCATAACATTAAATGCACGCAGATATGGTAGGTGGTTCCCGCCCATTACGAACTTGATACATACACTTGGCAGGATCCAGAAGCTTCGTACGAGAAAATTGGATGTTGCATTTAATTTGCCCTAAGTTGCTCTAATTTGCCTTAGTGAAAGAGGTTAAAAGTGATTTACAGAGTCATTTCACACTTATCTTGCGATAAAACAAGTTTTTTACAGAGTTCCAAGCTTACAAATCCTCATAAGGCTACCTCTAGATGCATAGAGCTTGAATCAGAATGGGATATGACAACACTGTTGGTAATTGAGTCCCTTTCACAGATATCAGCATAATTAAGAAGATAAATGCATCAGGTAAGTAATTGAAACCCCCTGGTTGTCATATTCTGCATATCTAGGTATCATGGGGTATTCTGGTTTGAAATTTCAAATTATGCATGTCAGGATAAATGAAATGTGGAAAGAATAATAGTATGCATGATGAATAATGAATATGTAATGTATATGCATGCTTGTATGTGTATCAATTGTAAGACCAAGTTGTGTTAGTTACAAGCATCCATGGCAGATAAATGGCTGGCTAAGTTAGAGGCAGAATTTCTGAAGCCCATGTTTGCTCAACCTGAGGGTGTCCAGTTCAAATATGGTGCCATCACCGATACACACCAGGGAAATACAGATCTGGCTGCCTGGTCAGTCAAAATGAATGATGAAAAGAATAATAGCGCCCTACTAGATGCAGTCTTCGTATCAGGAATGTGGAATGCAGCTGGTTTCCCGTATTCCATGGAAACCCCTAAGCTGGTTATTGAGTGTGCGAGGAACTACAACCTAGAAACAAGGAGGGTGGAGAAACATGGCAGAATATATGCTGATCTATCAATCAAGGGTATTGCTGCTACATTTGGTTTGCCATTAGGCAAGAAGGTTGCCAACATAGATATGAAGAAATTGGAAGTAGAGTACGAGAATAACA
Organism: Cunninghamia lanceolata; assembly: GCA_027924645.1. Taxonomy (NCBI): domain Eukaryota; kingdom Viridiplantae; phylum Streptophyta; class Pinopsida; order Cupressales; family Cupressaceae; genus Cunninghamia; species Cunninghamia lanceolata. The sequence goes on from BSBN01001583.1 coordinate 4,897,439, forward strand.
AGAAGTCTGCCAGGAAGAAGATGTATCAATGGAGGGCGAAGAATAGTCCCTATCCTGCAGTAGCTAAACTTCCGGTTCATTTATATAAGTATGACTTTGACGACGAGTACCAATACATGATAGCCCTGCTCAACAGAGTAACAGGCCAGCCTGATGCTGGAACTTTTAGGGACTGGATGTATGCAGTCATCCTAATGTGCCTTTACACGGATAACAAGCCAATGTGGGCTAAAATGATAAGTGATGCTCTGAATGAGTAGTTGATGAATCTGGGAGGTCCAGATTGTTCCTTCTACATGACATCATATATAGTTTATTCATGTGCCTACAAGGGTACATTTGATGCATTGATTACAGATGGAAAAATTGGAGGTACGACCAATGATGCACACATATGGGATCATCATCCCCAACTGCAAAGAGTGAATTACCTCCAGGATTACAAGCTAGTAAATGATGCATTCTCTATGCACTTGGTGAGAACAATGGAAGAAGATAGAACCAAGAGACTGAGCATGGAGGCTCAGGAAGTTATCTACAGGCATGAAGCCTGGTTTATCCAATTTGCCACTTTCTCCTATATCAGGATTGAAGGTTTTGAGGGTGAGCCTCTCATGCTCCCAAGGTACCCCACAGATACAGTTGTCCTAATGGAATTTCTAAGACAAATCTCTACAATATTAAATGCCTATAAGGCAAACAACAAGCTTCCACCAGTTTTGTTTCCAGTTGCAATGGGTTGGTATATGTGCCCAGATTCTGAGAGTATAAAGAAGGCCATAGCTAGTCTAAATATGATGAATTTCCAGCCATTTCCATTAAAGAGATCATATGATCCATATGGGAGGATGCAGAAGATCATGGGGAAGCCTATTCATAGAAGACATCTTGAAGACTTCTGGGCAGATTGTGAAGATGAAGCTGAAGCCCAAAGAAGAAGGTATCAAAGGTTAACACTTAATCAAATCAAGACCTTTGATTGCATCTCCATCCTAGCACAATTGAAGAAAGATGATGGAATGATAATGGCTGATGAATATGAAGAGAAAAAGATATATAATGATAACATCTCTGCGCTGGATCTCACTATACAGGAGGATATCTCATTAGATCCATTCACAGGCAGGATATTACAGCTAACCCAAGCTTGGGTGGATGAGCAAATAAGTGTACTAAAGAAAAAAGGCATTGTCATCACTGTTGACAATAAGAAGAAGAGACAGGAAGTTCCTGAGGGTGAATATGATGATTTCCTGGTTGAGAAGAGGAAATCCAAAGGAGAGAAGGCACCACCTCCTGAAAAAAGCAAGAGGTCTTCAAGAGGTAAGAAGGCTGATCCTGAACCCAAAGGGGTTATAGTTGAGAGAGCCATAATAACAGCTGGAGATGCATCAGCATCAGAACTAGCGTCAGCCTCCTCAGCATCACCTCCTAAAGATAAACAAAAGGCTAAAAAGATTCAGAGGCCGGCTGCTGAAGCTATGGAAACATATGAGGAGGGTCAAGCCTCACATAAGCAGATAGAAGAGGATATTCCTCTTGAAGAAGAATCTGAAGAAGAGGAAGGCCCCATATCCTTCACAAGGAAAAGAAAAGCACCTCAGGTGATAGCAACTACACCTAAGAAACCAAGGACTTCTATGAGAGGTGAAATAAGATAAACTCCCATAATGTTGAGGGGAGTAGGTGGGGAAGTATTCAACAAGGAATTGCAGCATAACATTCCACTTCCCACTATTGTAAAGTTCAAGACTGAACAAGCAGAAGAGCAAATGAAAGAAACCTCTAAGGCAGTAGAAAGTGGTCAAGTTTCATTAGATGAGACAGTTGACTTATCTGATGATGAGGTAGTGAAGGATGTAGCTTCACAAAGAATGGAAACCCTTGCTGCCGGTGCCCGGATAGCTCCACATGAGACCCCATCAGTTCAGGCAGTATTAGAAGAGATGAAGCAAATAGAGCAAGAGAAAGAAAAGAGCCCAGAACATATTGCACAGCAAATAGGGCTGGATACCTTAGTTGATCAGGTAACAAATCCTGCAGTTATAGATCTGACATATGTAGAGGATGTAGATCCTAAGGATATGATAGGTGCGCCTGAGGAAACACATAATAGTGAAGAAATTAAACAGAAAGAAATGGAGAGGAAAGCTCCAAGTATGGGTCAGCAACAGTATGATACATCAGCTGAGCCCAAAACAGTAGACGTCCCACCAAAAGACAAGGAGGATAAAGAAATATCAGGTCCTGATGACCATAAGGCTCAAGAGGTAATTAATATAGGTCCAGAGCAGGTTATGGTTGCAGATCAACTAGAAGAGCTTAAGGTAGATACAGTAATATCTACGGAAACTAATATGCCTCATGATGAGGAAATCATTAAGGTAGATGAGACACCCATGGAGGAAGCAAAAGATCAAGATCATGATAAACATGCAGATGATCAACAGGATCACCCTCCAGAAAAGTAAATTCCTCAACAGAAGGATATACCCAAAGATCACCCTCATGAGGAGCATCATGAGGAAGAAATAAGGAGACACCCTCCCCATTGAACATGATGGTGGGTACCAGAGATCAGGGTGATCATGATGATGATGATGGAAACCAACAGCTAAAGGATCAAGTTCCTTCGTGGCTCGAGAAAGAAATTGGTGTAGAACTAGGTATAGAGGCACAAGAATTTGATGTGTCTATGTTGTTTTCAGAAACTTTAATAAAGCCTAAGAGGAAGGCAAGATTAACTTCTGCAATAAGAAGGGATCCTGTGACAGGCAGGAGGACTGCACAGTTAGCACTCCCTACTGTGGATAAAGAAAAGGGTAAAATCACTTTGGATGAATTCTAGATTAGGATAGTTGATCTTGGATTTGCTAATGAGGATTAAGAGGGCCAAGAAGGTAAAGATATAATTGATTCATTAACCCAAAGGGTGAAAAGAGAGAAAGAGAAGCATAGGCAGCATAAAGAGCACATTGCTCAGCTACATGCATATATAAGAGGGTTAATTAACCCTGACGATACATCTAGTGATCATGCAGTCCCATTGATTGCTATTTCTCAGGAAGAGGTCAACAAGTTGAACCTCATGAAACATGAATCAATAATAATGTTGAAATGGATGTCATTTGTGCTCGATGGAGCTGAAGAAGTGGCAAAGGCCTCTTTGAAAAGGTGGAATTCTTTGGGCACCTCCAGGAGAAAAGTAGATAAACTGTAGATGGAGATCGACAGGAGGTCATTTCAATTAGAAAAGATCATGAGCATTTTGGATGAAATGAAGAGGATTGATCCACAGATTCTAATAAAGAATCAAGTAATGAATAATAACACAGCCTTGTTGATTGATATCTGGAATAAGGACGTCAGATTTGAATGTGATGTACTCAAAAGATGCAACAGTAAACTAAGGAATATCAGCATGAAGCTACATGATATGATGTCCCATGAGGCAGAAGTTTTGGAAACATTAGAAGGAGATGCAGAAGGCAAGATAGAAAATCAAGATGAAGAGTTTGTTATCAAAGCTCTACATAGTAATTTCGAGCTAGTTGCTGAAGACCCTCTCAACCACCTGATAGAAGAAGTGCTGGATAAAGTAATGAGAATAAAGGTCAAGGTGGAAGATTATAATGAAACGTCCAGTAGCAGGAGGAATAAGTTGGAATCTCTCCAGAGCAAATATCAGGTGCATAAACATGCCATCACCAAAGCGAGAACTTAGGATGGTGGAGAATTGGAGAAAATAGTGCAAGCATATGAGAATATCAGGACAGTTATGCAGGTCCATATTCAAAAGGACAATCATGATGATGATGAAGATAGTGAGAGCGGTGAAAGTGATGATGATGACAAAGAACCTGATGAGGATGCATCATAAAGGGAATATATGCATCAGATACTTATGAAAGTATAAGTTGCCTAGATGGTTGCCAGCTGGCAACCTGTGCCATGTGGAAAAGATTGACTTAGTCAATGAAATGTAAACCGTAGATTTCAATAGATAAATCTTGATTGTAGATCAATTGTAACCGCTCCCTCATCTTGTTCTATAAAAGGTGCAGGGATGCCTCATTTTAAAACATTTGAAACTTAATTGAAATTTGTTTGCTGAAATATTCAGGGCTCATTTCAAAGTTGTTGTATACATATATGTTCTTGTGTACTTAATGAATGAGAAGACTGTTTTGATTACAATCCATCATAAATCTTGAGTAATCAGTGTGTGAATTCTTGATATATGCTTTGATTTGCTGCATCCCTTGGAGTGCATATCAGCTTGCATATGTTGTCTTCATACCTTTCCTTTGAAGTTAGCATCGATTGTATCTAGCTGTGGAATGCCCTGGTGAACATATGGTTTGATTTCTTCTCTTCATGACTATATCTGATTGTATATGTGGTTCAATAGCTGAAGGTTTAACATTAATTTGAAGTATTTCTTTCAATTTCTAAACATTTCATCATCACAATTGCAAATAATTGATAATCTTAAGAAAATAATACAAATATGCAGACATCCCGTAGATAATTGAACATATTTAGCATATTTGAGGTTAAAGCATGTCAAAATGACAAATATCAGGGTAAGTGCAGGAAGATGGGGGGCAAAAAAGGGGTCTTAAGTGGCCACTTTTTTTCTGAAATCAGGAAATACTGGCCTTAGATGAGAAATTGAGCATAGTTACACTCAAAATTTAGAGATGCAACCAAAACAATGTTCGTAGTGCTCTGAGTCTACTTTCTAAACTACTATTTTGTTTTGAAAATGGCATAGATTAAGGGGTTCAAAAGAGGGAGCCACAGAAATTGGTGTTGTTTCTGTCAAAAAAACATAACATAGCATGTTTTGTGGCTCCCTCAAAAGGTAAACTTTTTTTTGGTATTTTTAAAATTGCTTTGGTGAGAAATTAGCTAATAGCATGTAGTTTATGCCCGATTTTTCTGATAATTTTTTGATGAATATTTGATTTTTTTCTAATTTTCAAAGTGGACACATCCTAAAAAATAGAATTTTGGCCGTGCTACCCCTATAAATTTTGAAAACTAATTGAAAATCATTTTTTTATTTTTTTAATATTTGTAGAATGGAGTCTAGTTTCTAAATATGTAAATTTTTTGAAATTTGAATGAATAGTTATTTTACAATGAAAAAAAGACCAAACAGTGGTTTTTGCCTAAAAACGGACACACAAACAAAAGAAATTAAAGATGAAAGGATTAACATTGTTAAAATGTGAAAAAAATCACATCATCAAATAGCTAAGAGAAAGCCTAACATTACCCATGTGTTCGATTTGTTCGACCTTGAAACACGTGCAAATCTAAGGGTTAGCACGAACAAAATTATGTGAAATTTTGAAGAATATAGAAAAACACGTCTGTGACTGTTCATAAGGCACTCCAAGCCTTTGGGTTGGAAATCCAAAGCAAATTCCAAGCCCAAGGCTTGGAATTCCCAAAGCAAGACATAACGCGCTCGCGTTATGTTCCCCTCAAATTTTTTTATGTTCAAGGCTATTAATCACGAGGGTTAAGGGATAAGGGATAGAGTTGGAGGGTTTAGGGATAAGGGATTAGCGTTTAAGGTATAGTATTGAGCCCGTTGAGGGTCTAGGAAAAGGGATAGCGTTTAGGGTTTAGGGATGAGAGATGACAGATTAGGGTTGAGGGTTTAGGGTTTAGGGATAGGGTTGAGGGTCGAGGGATCAGAGTTAAGGGTTGAGGGTTGAGGTTCGAGGGTCAAGGGTTTAGGGATAGGGTTGAGGGTCGAGGAATTAGGGTTAAAGTAGAGTGTGGAGGGTATAAGGATTAGGGATAGGGTTGGAGGGTTTAGGGATAAGGGATTAGGGTTTAAGGTATAGTATCGAGTCTGTTGAGGGTTTAGGAATAGGGATAGCATTTAGGGTTTAGGGATGAGGGATTAGAGTTGAGGGATGATGGATTAGGGTTGAGGGTTGAGGGATTAGGGTTTAGGGATAAGGTAGGGTTGAGGGTTGAGGGATTAGGGTTTAAGGTATAGTGTTGAGGGTTGAGGGTTTAGGATTAGGGTTTAGGGTTGACAGATTAGCATTTAATGTCAAGGTTAGGGTTAGAGTGTCGAGGGTAGAGGGGTTAGGGATAGGGTTTAGGGTTGAAGGTTTAAGGATTGAGGGTTGAGGCTTTAGGGATGAGGGTTTAAGGCTTAAGATATAGTGTCAAGTGTTGAGGGTGTAGGGATAGGGTTTAAGTTTTAAGGGTTAAGGGTTGCGGGATAGGGATTAGGGTTTAAGGTATAGTGTTGAGGGTTAAGGGATCAGAGTTAAGGGTTGAGGGATTAGGGTTTGACGTTGAGGGTGAGGTTCGAGGGTCAAGGGTTTAGGGATAGGGTTGAGGGTCGAGGAATTAGGGTTAAAGTAGAGTGTGGAGGGTATAAGGATTAGGGATAGGGTTGGAGGGTTTAGGGATAAGGGATTAGGGTTTAAGGTATAGTATCAAGTCTATTGAGGGTTTAGGAATAGGGATAGCATTTAGGGTTTAGGGATGAGGGATTAGAGTTGAGGAATGACGGATTAGGGTTGAGGGTTGAGGGATTAGGGTTTAGGGATAAGGTTTAGGATTGAGGGCTGAGGGATTAGAGTTTAAGGTATAGTGTTGAGGGTTTAGGGATAGGGTTTAGGGTTGAGGGATTAGAGTGAAGGGTTGAGGGATTAGGATTTGACGTTGAGGGTTGAGGGTTTAGGGTTAGGGTTAAGAGATGAGGGATCAGAATTAAGGGTTGAGGGATTAGGGTTTGACGTCGAGGGTTAAGGGTTGAGGTTCGAGGGTCAAGGGTTTAGGGATAGGGTTGAGGTTGAAGGGATTAGGGTTAAAGTAGAGTGTGGAGGATGTAAGGATTAGGGATAGGGTTGGAGGGTTTAGGGATAAGGGATTAGAGTTTAAGGTATAGTATCGAGTCCGTTGAGGGTTTAGGAATAGGGATAGCATTTAGGGTTTAGGGATGAGGGATTAGAGTTGAGGGATGAGGAATTAGGGTTGAGGGTTGAGGGATTAGGGTTTAGGGATAAGGTTTAGGGTTGAGGGTTGAGGGATTAGGGTTTAAGGTATAGTGTTGAGGGTTGATGGTTTAGGGATAGGGTTTAGGTTTGAGGGATTAGGGTTTAGGGTTGATGAATTAGGGTTTAATGTTGAGAGTTGAGGGTTGAGGGTTGAGGGTTGAGGTTGAGGGATAGGGTTAATGGTCAAGGGATTAGGGTTAAATAAGAGTGTCGAGGGTAGAGGGATTAGGGTTTAAGGTATAGTATCGAGCCTATTGAGGGTCTAGGAATAGGGATAGCATTTAGGGTTTAGGAATGAGGGATTAGAGTTGAGGGATGACGGATGACAGATTAGGGTTGAGGGTTGATGGATTAGGGTTTAGGGACAAGGTTTAGGGTTAGGGTTGAGGGATTAGGGTTTAAGGTATAGTGTTGAGGGTTTAGGGATAGGGTTTAGGGTTGAGGGATTAGAGTGAAGGGTTGAGGGATTAGAATTTGATGCTGAGGGTTGAGGGTTTAGGGTTGAGGGTTTAGGGATAGGGTTAAGGGTCGAGGGATCAGAGTTAAGGGTTGAGGGATTAGGGTTTGACGTTGAGGGTTGAGGGTTGAGGTTTGAGGGTCAAGGGTTTAGGGATAGGGTTGAGGGTCAAGGAATTAGGGTTAAAGTAGAGTGTGGAGGGTATAAGGATTAGGGATAGGGTTGGAGGGTTTAGGGATAAGGGATTAGAGTTTAAGGTATAGTATCGAGTCTATTGAGGGTTTAGGAATAGGGATAGCATTTAGGGTTTAGGGATGAGGGATTAGAGTTAAGGGATGATGGATTAGGGTTGAGGGTTGAGGGATTAGGGTTTAGGGATAAGGTTTAGGGTTGAGGGTTGAGGGATTAGGGTTTAAGGTATAGTGTCGAGGGTTGAGGGTTTAGGATTAGGGTTTAGGGTTGATGGATTAGCATTTAATTTCGAGGTTAGGGTTAGAGTGTCGAGGGTAGAGGGATTAGGGATAGGGTTTAGGGTTGAAGGTTTAAGGATTGAGGGTTGAGGCTTTAGGGATGAGGGTTTAAGGCTTAAGATATAGTGTCAAGTGTTGAGGGTGTAGGGATAGGGTTTAAATTTTAAGGGTTAAGGGTTGAGGGATAGGGATTAGGGTTTAAGGTATAGTGTTGAGGGTTGATGGTTTAGGGATAGGGTTTAGGTTTGAGGGATTAGGGTTTAGGGTTGATGAATTAGGGTTTAATGTTGAGAGTTGAGGGTTGAGGGTTGCATTTAGGGTTTAGTATCGAGTCTGTTGAGGGTTTAGGAATAGGGATAGGGGTTAGGGTTTAAGGTATAGGATTGAGGGTTGAGGCTTTAGGGATGAGGGTTTAAGGCTTAAGATATAGTGTCAAGTGTTGAGGGTGTAGGGATAGGGTTTAAATTTTAAGGGTTAAGGGTTGAGGGATAGGGTTGAGGTTCAAGGGATTAGGGTTAAAGTAGAGTGTGGAGGGTGTAAGGATTAGGGATAGGGTTGGAGGGTTTAGGGATAAGGGATTAGAGTTTAAGGTATAATATCGAGTCTATTGAGGGTGTAGGATTAGGGATAGCATTTAGGGTTTAGGGATGAGGGATTAGAGTTGAGGGATGACGGATTAGGGTTGAGGGATTAGGATTTGACGTTGAGGGTTGAGGGTTTAGGGATAGGGTTGAGGGTTGAGGGATTAGAGTGAAGGGTTGAGGGATTAGGGATCAATGCAAAGGATGTGATGAATCTATAGCAGGACAAAATGCTAGCGTGTTATAGCATGAGCACGTTATAGCACGAGTGTGTTATAACGCGCTCGCGTTTTGTATTTCTATTGAAACAATAAAAAAGTGGTTACCCCCATGAGCCAGGCCCACATGCTCTATTTTCTTACTGATTCTGCGTGTGCTCTGACAAAAAAGAAGTGCTTTCATGCTATTGGGAAGTTCACATGCACATTTGACACATTGTACCACCTTTGCATGATCTTTCCACCACATTTTCTGCTTTGCTAACTTGAGAAGGAGGAAATAACATAGTTTTCACACCAAGTTTGATATATATCTGTTGTGTGGTTACACAACACGCCCCATTTTAACTTGGCAAAACAGGGAGCCAACTTTTCGGCTTGGCTTGTGTTGTTTGTTTTGTGGCGGTTTAGTAAAAGTAAGTCATGGGCATCATCATGTAGAACCAGGATGAGGTAAGTCATCATCATGAGGTTAGTTTGTCAAAATTCATATTCCATTTCTGTGACCTCATATTTGGAAAGAGCATTAAATTCCATGCAGGTTTGCCTTTTACATCACCCTGATATTCCTCAGGATGTGAAAGTTATGAACAGTCAAAGTTTTGGTCAAACCTGATATTCACAAGAGGGGGATCATATTTTATAACCTCAGTCATGTTGTCGAAGATCATCCTGATCTTGGTACATCACCCGATAAGTCATGCGGTCCAGAGGTTTGGACGTCAATTTTAAGTGGTAATAAATCTTCCCCGTCAAATAGTCTTATACATCGCGAGCATCATATTTCCAAATGTAACCCGATATTTCTTAATATCCTCCTGCCATGAAATATCACCCTAAGCCAATATCCTGATGACGTCATCCAAATCGGATAAACGAAGAAACAAACATGACGATGACATCATCATCACATTTACATTTCGACAAGATATTTTCTAAACATGATCATGTTCACCTAATATGACGATGACGTCATGATGCCCTCCCATACAAAGAATGAATATCAGGATGATGTCATCTCGATATTCCAAAAGAGAGACATGTAAGTTTGTCCCATCATCATATTTGAAACATCACCCGATACATCGAAATATCCTCCTGATGTACTAAACATAACCAAAGGGTGCTTTTGTCACCCGAATCTTGTCGCGACAACCATTCCAATTTGGCGGAGGAGGATGAGATTGAAACTTGACCCGATATTTGCGAATATCATCCTGCCTTCATGATATCCTGTCATATGGATATCCCCCCGCTCCCGTTGCCACCATTATCATTTAATGCGCGCAAACATGGTAGGTGGTTCCCGCCGACCCCGGAACCCAATGAAACACTTGGCGAGATCTTGCGTTTTTGCATGAATAATCAATGAATACAATCTAATTTGTCAGAGTTGCCCTAAATTTACCCTAATTGCAAGGTTAAAAGGTAATTCAACCATCATTTTTACATTTACCTTGCGATAAAATTATTTTACAGAGCACCAGCTTCCATATCCGCATACAAGCGATTGTTGCATGATTTGAGCTCACAGACAGAAGGAAGTAAGTGATCATCAGCTGAATTAAGAGCATCGTTAGCAGTTCACTAGTATAAACCAAAATCTGCATAACCAGGTAAGTAAATGAAACCCTCATCATGTTATTGTTGTTCAGGTATGATGATGTAGGTTCTGGTTTATGCATCCATATGATTAAGTAATGTTGAAAAGATATAGTAGGCATGGTGATTTATAAAGTTAATGGCAATATGCATACATATATATACCCGTTGTGAGATAGGATTTTGTTAATTGTAGGTACTCATGGCAGACAAGTGGTTGGTTAAATGTCAAGAGGAATTCAGTAGGCCCATGTTCTCTTCTCAGTGGGGGGTCCTGTTTAAATACGGTGCAATTACAGATACCCATAAGGGGAGCACCAATTTGGAAGCCTGGTCAGCTAGGCTGAATGATGGGAATGACAAAAGTCCTGTGCTGGACGTAATGTTCATATCAGGAATGTGGAACGCTGTCGATTTTCCATACTCTATGGAATCTCCGGAGCTAGTCATCGAGTGTGCCCAGACTTATAATCCTGAGACAAGGCAAGTGATGAAGCATGGGAGGATATATGCAGACCTCTCCATCAAGGGTCTCTCCTAGACATTTAGATTGCCACTGGGCAGTAAAGTTAAGAGCGTGGACCTGAGGAAGTCCGAAAAGGAGCATGAAGCTAACAAGAAATCAGCCAGGAAGAACATGTATCAATGGCAGGCTGAGAATAGTACATATCCTACAGCGGCCAAACTTCCTGTGCACCTGTTCAAGTATGATTTCAGTGAGGAATACCAATACATGATTGCATTCTTTAATAGAGTAACATGCCAGCCTGATGCTAGTAGTTTCATGGATTGGGTGTACGGAATAATAATGATGTGTCTATATTCAGATATCAAGCCACTATGGGGCCAGATAATAAGTGATGCTCTGCATGAGCAGCTAATGAACTCAGGAGGTTCAAATTGTGTATTCTATATGACATCTTACATTGTTTATTCTTGTGCTTACAAAGGCACTTTTGATGCTTTAGTTACAGATGGAAAGCTTACAGACACAAATGCTGCATATATCTGGGATCATCATCCCCAGCTGTAAAGGACCAATTACCTCAAAGATTACAAACTGGTCAATGATGCATTCTCCATGCATCTGGTAAGGACCATGGAAGAAGACAGAACAAAGAGATTGAGCATGGAGGCTCAAGAGGTAATTTATAGGCATGGGGCCTGGTACATACAGTTTGCAACCTTTTCATACATAAGGGTTGAAGGTTTTGAGGGACATTCCCTGATGCTGCTGAGGTATCTTACTGATGCAGTGATACTAATGGAATTTATCCGGTAGGCCTCCACTATGATAAAAATGTACAAGGACGCCAAGAAGCTGCCACCGATTTTGTTCCCAGTCAGCATTGGCTATTATATGTGCCCTGACTTAGACAATATAAAGAAGGTGATGGTCACCCTAAATAAAATGAATCTGCAGTGTTTTCCACTAACAAGACCATATGATCCTTACGACAGGATGCAGAAGATACTAGGAAAGCCTATTCATCAGAGGCACCTAGAGGATTTTTGGGCCAACTGCGAAGATGAGGCAAAGGCCAGGAGAAGAAGGTATCAAAGGTTAACTCTGAACCAAATTAGAACCTTTGATTGCATCTCCCTTCCCCAACAATTGAAGAAGGATGATGGCAGGATAATTGCAGATGAATATGAGCAAAAGAAGATATATAATGACACCATCTCTGCACCTGACCTCACCATGCAGGAAGATATATCTCTGGACCCTTTCATTGCCAGGACCATACAACTAACTCAAGCTTGGGTTGATGAGCAGGTGGAGGCATTGAAGAAGAAAGGTGTTGCCATTACGGTGGACAACAAGAAGAAGGGACAGGATATTCCTGGAGATGAATATGATAACTTCCTGAATGAGAAGAGGAAGACCAAGGGAGATAGAATCCCTCCACCTCAACAACAGAGCAAAATACCCCAAAGGGGCAAGAAGGTGGATAAAGAACCCAAAGGGGTTATAATTGAAAGGGCAGTATTTGTAGCTGAGCAGGCAGCAGCATCAGGATTGGGATCAGAATCAACATCCCCTCCAAAGAAAGAAAAGCCCAAGAAGAGTAAGACAGTAGAAGCTGGAATCACTGAGACCCTAGAAGAGGATCAATCCTCAAGAAAATTTGGAGAAGAAGATATCCTCATGGAGGAAGAGCCTGAAGAAGAAGAGGCTCCATTAATTATAAAGAGGAAGAGAAAAGCTCCACAGGTGCTGGTGTCCACCCCACCTAAGAAACAAAGAACCTCTATGAGAGGAGAGATAAAATAACCCCTTACATTATTACAAGGGGCAGGTAGTGAAGTACTTAAGGAACTTCAACATAATGTTCCACTTCCTACCATCGTCAAGTTCAAAACTAAACTTGCACAAGAACAAATGAAAGAAACTGATCAGACACAAGCAGAAGGTCATGTCTCATTAGACGAGACAATAAACTTGTCTGATGATGAGGTCGTGCAGGATGTGGCTGCACAAAAGATGGAGACACTTGCTACCGGAATAAGCATGACCCCTTACAAGCCTCCACCAGTTCAAACTGTACTTGAGGAGATGAAGCAAGTGGAAGAAGAACAAGAAAAGAGCCCAAAGTAGGTAGCTCAAGAAATAGGGCTAGAAGCATTAATTATAGAGGTGACAAGTCCTGCAGTGGTAGACCTGACAGAGAAACAGGATGCAAGTCTTGGACATCCTGCAGGATCACTTGACAAAGGGCACCCAGCAGAAGAAATGGAGATGGCAGAATCAGAGGGCCATACTCCTGAATTAGGCCAACAAAGTCCGCATGATACATCAGCAGAACTTGCTATAGTAGAGGTTCAGGAAGCGAAGGTTGATGAAGAGGAGAAAACAATAGAGGATCCTGCTGCCAAAACACAAGAGGTCGATAGTGCAGGCCCGGAACAAGTAATGGCTGCAGAACAAATGCCAGCACCTCAGGCAAAATCCACAGTATCCAGTACGGTGGACATGCATCAAGAAATAGAAAAGCCAAAAGAGGATGATAAACCTCAACAAGGGGAAGAGTTGAGAATAGAAGAAGTAATGACGGAAAAAGATCATGATCATCATGATCAACATAAAGATGCACCACAGGATTCCCCACACCAAGAGGATGCTCCTCCGGAGAAAGAAATTCCTCAATAGGAGGAGATACCGCAAGATCAACAACAAAGTGAGCATCAAGAAGAAGAAATGAGAAAATCACCATCTCCACCACATCTGCTGATATAAATGGGAGATATGGGTGAACATCATGATGATGCTGAAAAACATGATCAGGTGCCTCCGTGGTTGGCGAAAGAGGTAAATACAGAGGAAGAACTTGAAATTCAGGAATTTGACGTCTCCACCTTGTTCTCCGCGGATATAATGGAGCCTAGGAGGAAGGTCAGAATGACATCGGCCATCAAGAGAGATCCAGCAACCGGGAGAAGAACCACACAAATTGCCATACCTGCGGTGGAGAAAGAAAAAGGTAAAATTACTGTAGATGAATTTTAAATTAGCACAGTAGATCTAGGTTTTGCCAATGAAGACCAAGAGGGTCAAGAGGGCAAAGACATTATTGATTCTTTGAACCAAAAGGTGAAAAGAGAGAAGGAGAAGAATAAGCAACACAAAGAGCACATTGCTCAGTTGCATGCCTACATAAAGAGGTTGATTAATCCTGATGATACTTCAACTGAACATGCAGTCCCATTGACTGCCATTTCTCAGGAAGAGGTAAATAAGTTAGACCTCATGAAACATGAGGCGTCTGTAATAAGAAAATGGATGTCATCCACATTGGATGATGCTGTAGAAATGGTGAAGGCCTCTTTGAAAAGGTGGAGCATTCTAAGTGACTCCAGGACCAAGGTGGATAAATTGCAAATGTAGACTGGGAAAAGGTCTTATAAACTGGAAAGGGTCCTAAGCCTTTTGGGAGAAATAAAGAGGATAAATCCTCAACTGCTTATCAGTAAGCAGGTACTGAATAGTAATAAAGCATTGTTGGTAGACATCTGGTACAAAGACATTTAGTTTGAATGCAGAGTCCTCAAAAGATGCAATAATAAGCTGAGAGATATCAGCATGAGGCTACACGATTTAATGGCTGAAGAGGCAGAGATATTAGAAACATTAGAAGGAAAGGTGGAAGGGAAAATAGAAAGTCAAGATGAAGAGTCTGCCATCAAAGCTCTACACAGTAACTTCCAATCAGAAGCAGATGGTCCACCTGTCCACTTGACAGAGGAACTTATAGATAAAATGATGAGGATCAAGGTCAAGATGGAGAAATATAATGAAACACTGCAGGATAGGAAAAACAAGCTGGATAACAGCAGAGATAAGTATGAAGCACATAAGCATGCCATCATCAAAGCAAAGACTCAAGATGGCAGAGGAATAGATCAAGTTGTGCATTCATATGAACAGATCCGGAACAGCATGCAGCCCCATATGTGGCATCATCATCATCAGGATAGCGAAAGTTCAGGAAGTGATGCACATGATGATGATCCACATGAATCAGCTGAGGAACATGATGAAGATACATCATAAAGGGGATATAAGCATAAGTAATATATATGGTTGTCAGCTGGCAACTTGTGCCATTTTTGTAAATATTGACAAAGTCAAGAGAATGATGATCGTAGATTTGCATTGATAAATCAGGATCGTGGATCTTTTGTAACAGATTCCTCACCTTATTCTATAAAAGGTGATGGGATGCCTTATTGTAAACATTTGAAACTTAATTGAAATCCGTCTGCTGAAACATTCAGAGCTCATTTCAAAGTTTTTGTATACATTTATATTTTCGCATGCTTAATGAATGAGAAGACTGTGTCAATTATAATTCATAGTAAATCTTAAGTAATCAGTGTATGAATTCCAGATATATATGGTGATTTGCTGTGTCCCTTGGAGTGCATGTCTACTTACATGTGTTGTCTTCATACAAATTCCTTTGAAGTTAGCATCAACTATATCTAGCTGTGGAATGTCCTGGTGAAAATATGGTTTGGTTTTCTTCTCTTCATGACAGTATCTAATATACATGTGGTTCAAAAGCTGAAGGTTCACTTTAATTAGAAGTATTTCTTCAATTTCTTTTAAATTTCAGAGCGTTTCATCTCCATAATTGCAAATAATTGATGATCTTAAGCAAATAGCACAGATATGCAGACATCTCGTAGATAATTGCAAATATTTAGCATATTTGAATACAAAGCATGCACAATTGAAAATATCATGCAAAGATTGAAGCATTTCTGCATCTTTTCACCAATTAACTGCATAATATGACTTCTCTGTAAAGAATTCCTGCAGGAGTGTCATGATGACGTTGAACTTTCACGTAAGGCCCCAAAATGGAAATAGCAACTCACATTAACCTCTGAGTAACTTCAGACGATTAAGACCTAATCACCGGAGACTTGGGATCATGAATTCCTTGAATTCATAGTATCTTTCAAGATGAATAAAGGTTAATGTGTACTTTTATTCTATGCTTGTTTGTGACTAACATCATAACCAACAATATCTATTCAAGTTTCAATTTTTGTAGTGTTGCAATGTTAATTATGATTCAATTTTAGGAATTTAACATTATAGATTGGTTAATAGTATTGTTGTTAGTAATGATATTTGAGTGTTATTCAATTTAACATTAAAAAGGAAGCAAGTGGTGAAAAACTCAAATTGTTGAGGAGTTTGATGCAAGAAGATAAAAACACTACATAATTTGGTACTCTCTCCATTCAAATCTTCATTTTTTAGGTATGTCAAGTCTTTACATGCATGTTCTTTACATTTTCCTTATTTCAGATTGAATTACTTTATCATGCTTTATCATACATGTTTAAAATAGACACATTCCCAATCAAGAAAGCAGCCTACAATCTCACATGATGCCATGTATATTTTCTACACTTGGGCTCTTTAATAATTATGTCTAATAAACAAACCTTAACATACCATGATGTCAAACTATACAAGAATAAATCCTTACAACATAAAAAAAAATACAATCCCACTATTATCTTGTATTCATTTCTTAGGAACTAATATTGGTCTCTTTATCATGCTACAGACAAATTCTCCATCATACCGAGGAAACGATCAAGAATTAAACCAACACAGGAAGAGATAGAAGCTAAGAATGCAAAGAAAGCAGTGGCTATGAGGGAATTTCATGAGAAGAGGAAATTGGACACGATAAATGAAGACATACCAATTGAAGAGGAACAACAACCATCACAAAGAGATATGGTATTGGCGGCACAAAGAGAACGAATGCAAAAACTTCGTGGTACGAGAGATTTGAATACCATAGTTGGAGACACGTCCTTTACCGCAAGTCAACATGTAGGGACACCATCTACCACATCTCAAGTTGAGAGTACATCATCACTCACATGTAATGAAGGAGGTACGCCATCGTTCCCACCTCAACCTCAAGGTATGTCATCTATTCCATCTTCGATCGAAGGTATGCCATCTAACCCATCTCATTTAAATATTGATGAAATTCCTAATGTTGAGATGAATTTACCTAACTTGACACCACCTAGAATTTTGCATAGAAAGACAAAGTATTTGATTGATATTGATGAGAATATTTTGTAGCCAATGGAAGGTAAGATTCCAAAATGCACTTGTAGAAGATATGCTAATAAGATTTGGAGATTGTTCTTTGAAAAGTTAAATGAGATTGCAAGATGTCAACTATTCGTTGAAATGATGCGAAGTATAAAGTATAGGTCTATCATGAAGATTCTTGGGTTGAGAACATCAGAGGCTTCAAGTGAAAAATCTATTGTCAAGAATCTAATGAGTGCGTATGAGAGTGTGGGTAATACCTCATGCACAAAAGATAGTAATGCAACACGGCGTGTGATTACATCGACTATAGTAAGTAGTCAAACGAGGAAAGCTCGTCTCATTAGAAAGACAAGTCAAGAATTGAGAATTAATAGGAAAACTTTATCAAGAGCCATTGGAAGACGTTAAAGAATTGAGGACACTAATGCCAATGAATTATGGGCGTTCTCGGGGAGACTACCACGAAAAGATAAACCAATTGTTGAAGCATTGAGATCACTAATTGAAGACTTTTGGAAGAATTACACAAGGGTATCTTTGAATCAAAGGGATGTGGTAAGAAGGAGAATCGGTAGTCAGAACTGCGAGCCACATCCAAAGCATTTTTTGGACGAGAGTCAAACATAGTTTTATGGTAAATTTCTAGAGAAGTATCCTCAAATTAAAATTTGTCAAAGATATTTTGAATTGCTAAAACCTTTCTATGTTAAGATAAATCACACATGCACTACTTGTTGTTGTAGATTACATATTGAATTTTCTAACCATTTTGATGCTTATAGGTCTATATGTTTAGATAAGCATACTAACAATGATTTGCAGGGTTGTGCCATATGTGCCCCACCAACATCTTCAAGAGACTTCATATCAAGAATTTTATGTGAAAGAGAGGAAGGTCAAATATTCTACAAGAAATTATGCTTGGATGGCACATGTCATCGTTGTGGTGGCTTGCAACATTTGCCAATAGGTGAACATATGGAAATAACACATGCAGTTGGAAATGAACTAGTAGAGTTTGGCAAAAATAAAATAGTGGCATACAATACAAAAGATGGTAAAGAAGAAAAGAGGTGTGAATTAGTTATTGAAAAGATTCCAGTGTATCAGTTTATGCCTATATTTTGTGACAGCATAGTGTATGAGTATGCAAGACATGGCCATAGAGCTCGATGGTTGGACTTGCAATTCAAGTTATGTAAGGACACATTTCCGGTTGGTAGCATTGTTTCAGTCGTCGACTTTGCAGAGAACTACAGTCTACAGCCACAGCGTGAGGTGCAATCACAATATTACAACTCCACACAGGTTTCTATATTTGTGCACATCGTATTCATTCATGCAAATGATAGTACAGAGGATGACAGAAAGATTATAAGGGAGTATAATTTCTATATTAGTGATGATCGCATGCATTCTACAGAGTTCGTGCAAGGTTTCTTTCAGGTGTTCTACAATGATTTGGCTAGAAGGGGCATATCGTTCAGTCAACATATCATATGGTTAGATAACTGTGCGTCACAATTCAAGAACTTGTAGAATTTCTATTGGTTGAGTAGGAGGCATAATTTTACAGGTATTCAACATATGTGGAACTTTTGTGAGGCCGGGCATGGAAAGGGGGAGCATGATGGTGCAAGAGCATGTATCAAAAGAGCCATAGCATGAGAAGAGTTAAAGTATAAAGACAATGCAAAGTTGACAGATGCAAAATCGATTGTCGATTGGTGTAATACTTCCATGGGTCCAGGTAATGAAGGTAAGTCTTTAGTTCGTAGATTTTTTTGGTTGATAAATGATACTAACATTGCACCATATGAGGATTGTTGTACACTGATAGGATCAAATGAGATGCACTCTTTCAGAAGCTCAATTGCAGGTTCATGGAGTTTCCATACACGAAAGATGTCATGCTTTTGTTCTTCCTGTACAATTCAAGTCTGGGATGAGTGCGAGTCAAAGGAGTGGGTTGACGAATGGCAGTTAAGTTATCTTAGCCCACTTGACACATATCGACCCTCGACGACACTGGAACTAACACAGATGGAATCGTCAGTTGACTTTGACCACATATCAGATTTACTTCAACCAGGTAATATAGGGCACGTATATGCATCTAATTTCATCTAGTTCAACTAGGTAATGTCATCTTACTTTGTAGTGTTTTTGTAATGTTGACTAATTTCATCTAATTTGCTACACATATCAATGTAGGGCACATAGATGCAGTTATTGCAGATGAAGATAATGAAGAGGGAACGAATTATTATTTATGTCGTTGTGTTGAGGCCAAGAAGAAATTGGAGGCCCCTGTTACAGATGGAGAAAATATCGAATACCCTACAGGATCAGTGGTTATTACTGGAACATGGCTTAGAAGGTACCCACATAAGAGTTTTAATATTTGGCTATTTCAGGACTTTGACACGCATCGGAAGATTCTTCATTACTTGAACCTTGTCGTGGCATCCAATGTTCATTTGATAAAGTATCAGGGTAGACTTTTGAACAAAATATTGTGGAAGGTGCGTGAGTCTAACCATGAAGCAATACTTGACACAATAAAGAGTAGAGCAGACCCAGATGGTTCATTGGATTAATTTGTAAGTATTCACAATGATTTTTTAAAGTTATATTACATTGAGTTGTAGGTATGCACATTAATTTGTAAGGTTTGTCTTTTTTTATTTCCTCCTGCATTTTTACACATATGTACACATTTTTACATCATCATGTTATGCATTTTTGGTGTCCTACTCCTGATGCGACCAAACTCATAACTCACCCTACTTCCTCTAGACACCATTTGATGATCTCTCCAACACTTTGGATCAAGGGCACCCAATCATGATGATGACCTATGTACCATTCTCCCAAGGTGCTCATAATGAATGAAAAGAAGACCAAGGGCGCCCAAGCTTAATAGACTTATTTCTTTCAATTTTGATGATCTAAACTCTTGCAATATAACATCCACTTTCATGCCTTTAGATCTTCCTTCACATATAGGATGCCAAATCAAGTTGAAAAATCTACATAAGGTTGCCAAACTGGATGAAAGGAGACATGAAATGCACCTTAGGACTCCATGCTAAGGTTTGAGCCATTAAAGTCTCTTGATATTAGGCGCTCATGATGATGAAACTTAGAGCTTTTTCCTTTCCTATGCTCTCATCTAAGATTTTTGAATGATAAAGAGCGCCTCGACCTCTATAATGTACATTGGGCACCAAAATCAAGGTGATTTTAAGTCACTTTGAGTCATTTGGGGTCAGTTTGAGTCTTTGAGTCATGTTGCAAAAAAGTGTTAATGTTGTTAAGTTGCACAAAGCAACTTTTGCATTTTTGGTATCTTGCTCGTGATGTGACCAAACTGACTACTCCAATGCATCCGGATGGGTACATTTATGCTAGGCATGGTCCTATTTTTCACCCAAACATGTCGAAACAGTCTGAGCTACATTGTACCGACGATATCCCTAAAGAGTCCAAAGTGCAAAAAGATAGCAATCTTTGACGAGATGTTACTCAAAAATTGTGTCACTTAGAAACATTCTGTCTAAGGCAACGTGATCACATAAAGTGCCTCTACAATAACCTCTCTCAGTTTTTTATATCTCTGAGGCATTTGCTCGTGGTGAAAGGTTTTCTGCTACACCAAAAATTGTCAGAAGGAGGTAGTGTAAAGTTGCAAAGGGGTGTAACTTTCGTCCTGCTGCTGATGCCACCAAAATGACTATTCCAACGCGTCCAAATGGGTACATTTACGCTAGGCATGGTCTTTTTTTTCACCCAAACATGTCGAAACAGTTTGAGCTACATTGTACCGATGATATCCCTGAAGAGTCCAAAGTGCAAAAAGGTAGCAATCTTTGACGAGATGTTACTCAAAAACCGTATCACTTAGAAACATTCTATCTAAGGCAACGTGATCATGTAAAGTGCCTGTACAATAACCTCTCTCAGTTTTTTATATGTCTGAGGCATTTGCCCGTGGTGAAAGGTTTTCTGCTGCCCCAAAAATCATCAGAAGGAGGCATTGTAAAGTTGCAAAGGGGTGTAACTTTCGTCCTGCTCCTGATGCAACCAAACTGACTATTCCAATGCATCCAAATGGGTACATTTACACTAGGCATGGTCTTGTTTTTCACCCAAACATGTCGAAACAGTCTGAGCTACATTGTACCGACGATATCCCTAAAGAGTCCAAAGTGCAAAAAGGCAGCAATCTTTGATGAGATGTTACTCAAAAATTGTGTCACTTAGAAACATTTCCTCTGAGGCAATGTGATCACGTAAAGTGCCTCTACAATAACCTCTCTCAATTTTTTATATCTCTAAGGCATTTTCCCGTGGTGAAAGGTTTTCTGCTGCCCCAAAAATCGTCAGAAGGAGGTAGTGTAAAGTTACAATGGGGTGTAACTTTCATCCTGCTCCTGATGCAACCAAACTGAATATTCCAACACATCCAAATGGGTACATTTATGCTAGGCATGGTCCTATTTTTCACCCAAACATGTCGAAACAGTCTGAGCTACATTGTACCGACGATATCCCTGAAGAGTCCATAGTGCAAAAAGACATCAATCTTTGATGAGATGTTACTCGAAAACCATGTCACTTAGAAACATTCTGTCTAAGGCAACGCGATCATGTAAAGTGCCTCTACAATAACCTCTCTCAGTTTTTTATGTCTCTGAAGCATTTGCCCGTGGTGAAAAGCTTTCTGCTGCCCCAAAAATCATCAGAAGGAGGCAGTGTAAAGTTGCAAAGGGGTGTAACTTTCATCCTGCTCCTGATGCAACCAAATTGACTGTTCCAACACGTCTAAATGGGTACATTTACAATAGGCATGGTCCTATTTTTCACCCAAACATGTCGAAACAGTTTGAGCTACATTGTACCGACGATATCCCTGAAGAGTCCAAAGTGCAAAAAGGCAGCAATCTTTAACGAGATGTTACTCAAAAACTGTGTCACTTAGAAACATTCCATCTAAGGCAATGTGATCATGTAAAGTGCCTCCACAATAACCTCTCTCAGTTTTTTATATCTCTGAGGCATTTGCCCGTGGTGAAAGGTTTTCTGCTGCCCCAAGAATTGTCAGAAAGAGGCAGTGTAAAGTTGCAAAGGGGTGTAACTTTTGTCCTACTCCTAATGCAACCAAACTGACTGTTCCAACGTGTCTGAATGGGTATATTTACACTAGGCATGGTCCTATTTTTCACCCAAACATGTCGAAACAGTCTAAGCTACATTGTACTGACGATATCCCTAGAGTCCAAAGTGCAAAAAGGCAGCAATCTTTGACGAGATGTTACTCGTAAACCATGTCACTTAGAAACATTCTATCTAAGGCAATGTGATCACGTAAAGTGCCTCTACAATAACCTCTCTCAGTTTTTATATCTCTGAGGCATTTGCCCGTGGTGAAAGGTTTTCTGCTGCCCCAAAAATCGTGAGAAGGAGGTAGTGTAAAGTTGCAAAGGGGTGTAACTTTCATCCTGCTCCTGATGCAACCAAACTGACTATTCCAACATGTCCGAATGGGTACATTTATGCTAGGCATGGTCCTGTTTTTCACCCAAACATGTCGAAACAGTCTAAGCTACATTGTACCGATGATATCCCTGAAGAGTAAGTGCAAAAAGGCAGCAATATTTGACGAGATGTTACACAAAAACTGTGTCACTTAGAAACATTCTATTTGAGGTAACATGATCATGTAGAGTGCCTCTACAATAACCTCTCTCAGTTTTTTAGATCTCTGAGGCATTTGCCCGTGGTGAAAGGTTTTCTGCTGCCCCAAAAATTATCAAAAGGAGGCAGTGTAAAGTTGCAAAGGGGTGTAACTTTTGTCCTACTCCTGATGCGACCAAACAGACTATTCCAACACGTCTGAATGGGTACATTTACGCTAGGCATGGTCCTGTTTTTCACCCAAACATGTTGAAACAGTTTGAGCTACATTGTACTGATGATATCCCTAAAGAGTCCAAAGTGCAAAAAGGCAACAATCTTTGACGAGATGTTACTCAAAAATTGTGTTGCTTACAAACATTCCGTCTAAGGCAACGTGATCATGTAGAGTGCCTCTACAATAACCTCTCTCTTTTTTTATATCTCTGAGACATTTGCCCGTTGTGAAAGGTTTTCTGCTGCCCTAAAAATCATCAGAAGGAGGCAGTGTATTAAGTCAGGATGAAAGCCTATTCACTCTAGGTGCCTGTTGTGACCAAATCACACATCGTGCCAGAGAATCCCAAACATGCGCCTTGAACAAGTGATGCTACGAGTGGTGAACAAAATGGGCGCCTTGAAGAATTGAGCCCTCCAAGACATCTTGTAATTGCCTAAAAGTCCAAAATTTACATAAGTGAGTTAAGGTGCCATTTTCCATCTCCAGAGCCTCCTTTGAGTGCCTTAACATGGAGTGAATGTTTTAGTCTATGAAATATTGCGCCTAAAGAATATAACAACCCCTTGAGTCACTAGGATGAATTAAGTTAACAAAATGAACTTCATTGAGGGAGGCGCACTTGTGCATCTAGACAACTCCAGTTTAGCGCCTAAGAAAAAGCATGTTTAGAGACACCCCTTGAATGAACCCTCTAGAACCAATAACCATAGCTCAAGATCCATAACCATGAGAAGATAAAGCATTAAAAAAATTCATCTAAAGGATGGGAAATACCTCTTAGATGATAGTCTGCCAAGTAGACCAAGAGTGGGGAATGAGAATGCTCCTTGAAGATACACCAAGCCACAATGACTCTCTCCAATAAGAATCTTCTTTAGGTCCATAATTAACTCACGCCCATATCCAAGTGAAAGTCTCCTTGGTCTTCCTGCTAAAACCTCTAAAGGGTAACCATCTCAACAAGTGTCTCTAATCCCAAGAGAACTCTAGCCTCACCCAAGTCTCGAAGTATGTATGAGAACCTACAACCAATCAATCCATGTTAAGCTCCAAATGCAACACCACATTATCATGAAGCTCCCAAGCACATAACCAATGTACCCAATACCAAGAGAATCAACAAGACCACTGTCAAAACTCCAACTACAAAATCAGGTATCCAAACATGACATCATGATCTAACATCTCCTCCTAGAAGATCACATGCACCAATACAGACATCCTAGTCTCAAGAGAACTTGTATCATGCTAATACTCTAATCTAGAATCAAGAGTCCACTAAGACACACTACCAAACACCTCTAAACCAAGGATCAACATCTACAACCACATGAAGATAACCATCTCCTAAAAATAGTAGCCAAGATGTCAAAGCACTCTTACTACAAATAATAATCATAATCCAAGAGTTTGTCCATTACACCCAACCACTATATAAGATCATCCATCACTAGGTGACGAATACACATCACTATCAAAGCTCCCACTGAACCATGATATGAACTACACATGGCATTGTGATAACCATCTCCTAAATGAAGATCACCATGGTCCACACACACTCAACTATAATACTACTAACTCCAAAGTAGAACCAAGATCTCCAATCTAAGAAGATAAACCATCATTACTGTCAAAAGCTCACACTAAACTATGCAACAAAGATATCCATGACATCATGATAAACATGCTACAAGTCCCAATAACCAACTATCCAATCATTCTCATCATCCATCCTCTCATCCCAATGCAACATACCAATGCGCAAATGAGCATAGACAAGGAAAAATAACAAAGTCTTTATCAACACTGCATCAATCCCGTGGATATAGGCAATATGCATTTAAGTCATCCCACTACAATCAATGAGGTGTGCATCCCAAAAAAATGCATAACTTGTAGATCCCAACCATTGAAAACATGCAAAATCATCATCACATTAGTAACTTCCAAACTGAGATATCAAATAATATAACTTATAGACTTCACCAAATCAATCATAGATTCAACTTTCGAAACAAGTTTACAAATGAGTAACCATAGTCAAGGAACTAATCAAGCATCTAAGAGATAAGAACAATGTGCTAAAGTAAACCACAACACCACCTGTAATCATGAATCAAACATCATAACCCATACCTATCAACTACAAACATGGTTAAGTCTTGCCAATGCTCAAATGTACCTACATATCCATGACACCATAATTATCATCATTGCTATATCTATGCTCAAATCCCACTGAAACAAGACTCCTAGTCTCACCATGTATCAACCATGTCCTCAAACCAGAATATTGCTGAGCCCATGGAGATTGATACACCCACTTCAATAGAATAGGCAATTAATGTACCTGATGTGTCTTCATTTAATAAACTAGTAAACATCATTTGCATCCATACTTAAACCAATCTTATTGTTGTGTTTGATGTGTCCTCTTTCAAACAACCATTTAACAAAATTTGAGTCCAAACAATAAACATTTACAACCATAAACATCTCAAAGTCCAAAATCCAAACATTCTATCATCCTTAATCATTTCCATCATAGACCCTTGGTTTGAAAAAATCATTATGCAAGATAAAAACCCTATGCCTATTACCTTGTGCGAGGCTCATGCAAAACCCAAAATCACAATCAAAATAGATCCTCAAACCATGCATCCTTTAAATGAGAACTTTTATCCAAATCAATCAAAAAATGCCTTTGACAATGATGATGATGATAGTCTTGTAGATCAAGATGATATCAAGATGACAATAGCATTAACTATGAGATCATTACATGCAAACTTTCCATAAACCTTCATCTCCCACTCATGAACATGCAAGAATATTTCAAATAAGAAATGACTAGCACTAGCTATCATGCCAATCCTAAATACACATCTAATGGTCATCCTTATGGTACCTTTGGTAAGGGAAGAACCACTTTAGACCAAGGTCCTCATATTCAATTCATATCTCCAATCCCAACCGCATGTGAGAACTGTTTATCCTATGTATCCTATTCAAATCATCCATCTCATAATCCTTACATTCCAACTTATCCCATCAATCCAAACCCACTACATCCAAATCATCCTTTTTAGATTTCCTCCAAGGACTTCTAGTGGAGAAAAAATCTCAAACTAGAAATCACAAATTTAATTAGTGTACCTCTCCCAAGCCTATCCAAAAGCCACATAATACCATGTCTATCCATCAAACACCACAATGCAATCAAAATCCTAACAACATGCCCATGATCCAAGATCAAGTGCAATCATGCAAAGATATTATCAATCACAAGCCTATTAAGAATGAACTAGAGTCTTCTAGTACCATACTTTTCCATCAAACACCATCATTTAATCCATGGCCTATCAAGCCTATCAAAGAAAATGCAAACATCCTATGTAATACAATCGGACTTTAAATATTTGAAGTAGCCATCTACAAATATCCATTCAAACATGGATTTATAATGTAAGTATGGATGCCATCAATAAAAAAGATTTGTATTAACCAAATATCCATATAGGCATACATCAATATCTGTCGATATAAGTATAACATATATACAAAATAGCCATATAGGCTTACTAGAATGCCATATAGGCATACAATGTCAACTATGTACAATACAAAATATATGTCCACAAATGCCATATAGGCATACAACAATGGAACACAATAAAAAGTCATTCCCCTCTAGCTGGTGAAGAGAATAAATCATGAGCAGCCTTTGATCTTCTATGGGATGGAGACGCGCATGTGGGTGGTCTACTACGAACCTGAGGGCTACTCCTCCTATTTAGGTCTTCCTGCATCTTTACCCGTTACAATGAAAAGTATAGACATTAATATATAGAAATTACATGTTATAAAAAATAAAACATTTAACAAAATAATCACTTACCACTAACATATAATCTGTCTCCTCGCTTGCCTCAGTAGCAGGAATAGGCCCTGGTGATGTCATGTCCTATAGAAACCATCCAGATAGAAATTAAACTTCAAATCAATAATCTTTTGATTTTTTAAAAATAGACAACTATAACAATGAATGTAAATTGAAATTTACTAATCTGCCTCATACCCCTGTCAATGCCATGGAGCTATGAATCGCAGAGGCCACACCTTGCTCCATTGCCCTATGAACATGGGGAGGTGTCTCTGCAGCCTGCATCATCTGGAAATAAAACATTATTCAATTACGAAAACTATAATAGTGATGCAAATCATGGCTCCTAACATACACACACGTTCATCTAAACATGGAAGTACACACAATAAAGCACACAAATCACATACAAAAATTTAGTAAGTACAATTCATTCATTAAACTATTTATTTTATTACCTCCGTAAAGCTTTGAAGTCCACCACCGCTGGCAGGTGTTGCCATGAAATCTACAGTATTAACCTATTCAACATCCAAAATCAGAAATTAGAATACCATTCATATAACGATGCTATTCACATGTAATATTTATAATTGTTTACTAGTTACATACCTCGACAGTAGATGATCTAGTGAAAAATGCAGGTGGAGAACCACTGAAAACTGCATCGACGCTATGACCCTGAAATTTCATTAAAATCATCAATTTAAATTAGTTAATCTTGTATTTCAAAAATGAAATTTAATAAATTAAATTCAATAAACTTGCTAATATTTACCTGAGTATCAAGGCTGAAAGTCTCACTCAGGAGGGTATCTGTCATCACCATCTACTCAGCGACAGATGTAGCCTGTGCACCTGCGTCCTGACTGTCCATGGGGTCATAACCACAGGTTGACCTGCAAGCCTGACAAGTATGCGGTGGGACCCTACTCCTCGCACTATCTCCCAACCCACTCTGTGTTGCAGGACCAACATGCTCTATGATGCTCTGGGTCAAGGCACTAATCGACTGAAGTGTATCGACCTCAACACTCTCCTTCACAATGGAAGGGATAGAAACATGCTCGTGGGCTAGTCTACTGATTACTCATCTCACTACCTGCTGTGGGTGAAGACGTGCCCTTGGTCTATCTTGTGCTGACTGCCCACCTCTACCTTGGAAGTCCCGCATATCAAAATAGTTTGGCACTTTATTGAGGACAAACTCGCAGTAGAGTTTCCTCAAAAAGTATTGTGGGACCTCATTATTATTGCATGGAGGATGGTCAAAAACCATCCACCACCTCTACCCGAAATTGTCCCTTATCGCTTGGTTGTTGCACCAATGGATAGGGAACCTCTTGCATGTAATAGGTGGAGGTTGATTTGTTTGTGGGTTTGTGAAAATTGAACACAAGTCTAATTTTGTAATTTGTAATTTTTTGACATCTTGGTATGACAACTTGTCTGCATAGTAATCTCTAAACTCTCTCTTTTTATCCTTCCAACTAGTTATTTGCTTGCTAATTGAATCTACATTTGATAACATAGACTCAAGAGATTCGGCAAGCGTGGACCTATGCAAGGTTGAAGTGGAAGGATCTTTCAACCTTGCAATTATATCTTCAATTTCCTTTTTGTTGTTTTCAATTTGCCCCATTATATTATCTTGTGTTCCAAGGGCATGTCGAGGAATGAATGGAGGAGGTTGTTGTTCTGCAGGTATTTCCTCCTCAGGATTTTGTGGATTTTGAGGAGGAGGAGGAGGAGGAGGAGGTGCATTAACAATTCTTGACAAATAACAAAATATATATCAAAAATCAACAAAAACCTACCTATTTAGAAACAAATTCAAACAAAAAAAAAAAGATAACTCACCCCTTTGGCGTGCTCGACATTGCGGCGGCATTTTGGTGACAAATTGATAACCTTTTTGTGTTGATTGGTGTTTTGCAAAACGCGAGCGCATTTTTGAGGGTTTGGAAGTCACGAGTAAAGGAGAAAACAACAAGAAATGAAATTGGACTACTTTTTTTTTATTTGTAGCAAGTCATAACGCACTCTCGTTATGACTTGCTACAAATAAAAAAATGCGAACGCGTTATAATGTGCTCATGTTATGACTTAATTTTTTTTGAAATTAATTTGGCCACTTTTTGGCCCCCCATCTTCTTGCACTTACCCATCATGCAAAAATCTAAAGATAGACACAATATTTGAAGTATATCTTGTGTAGAATAACTCTCTATGCAGCATCATTACAGGAAACATTATCTTACTGATGAGATCTACGTAAGGCCCCAAAATGGAAACAACAACACACATCAACCTCTGAGTAACATCAAAAGATTAAGAACTAATCAACGGAGACTTGAGATCATGAATTCTCTGAATTCATCATATCTTTCAAGATGAGTAAAGGTTAATGTGTACTTTTATTCTATGTTTGTTTATGACTAATATCATCATCAACATAAATTGGTGCTAAAAGGAGGGCCGTAGGACGAGGATCATCATTAGTAGTTTAGGTGATGATAAAGATTGTAAGGTAACACTCATACACTGCTAAATTTCCAAGCTAGATGCAAATAGTTGTTGTTCTGAGTTGATATATGCTAATCCTGTGTAAAGATTTTGAAATCAATCATAAATATTGCAATCTTTATAGTAGATCAGCATGTATTTGCAAAGATCAGCCTTATCTCATGTAAATTTGTCCAAGCTTTGAGGTATCCTACTCTAGAAACCCGATATCAACCTGTGAATGTTGCCAAACCAAAAATCACCTCCTATTTGCAATATAGCTGCAAATATTCTATAAATACTAGGTCAATTTCCAATCCTGACCATAAATATAGTCCCTGCTGGCATATTCCAACTGATATTTACAAAGTTCTAGCCAATTTGCCTCAAAATTGAGAAATCCTGGCTCATAGGATAAATACCAGGTCACGATCCATCAGACCTTTTGACGAATTACCTGTTTAGAACTGTGGACATCCATCACACTCCAGGATCTAGTGCATCAGGAGCATCACTAGAGCCTCCTCCTGTAACTCCTATTGGCTTGCAAATACCTTCTGGACTATCTGTGACACGTCCTGTCTAGCCTCAGCCAACTGTACCACAGGCTCAACCTCCTCTGGTTGCAATGTCATTCTTTGTAGTAGAGTCACCATTGACCTTCACTGCATATCACGAGTTGCCAAAGAATCTAGATAAACTCTATCCAAAATATCATCCGTATCAAGATGTGGATGATCATATCAGAACCTTTAAAGAAGCCTGCTGTAGGGCCAGAATAGCACATCAGGATGTTGTATGCAGATTATTTCCTTTTTCCTTAGGGGAAGAGGCTTATAATTGGTTTATTAGTCTTGGTCAGAGTTCTGTTGGTTCATGGGCTGTCCTAGAGAAAGCTTTTACTGATAGGTTCAAAGTACCTATTGATCCTTCAATGAACTACCACCTATTTGCCACAATCAAGCGGTTTGAGAGAGAACCTATTGCTAATTTCAATGCTAGGTTCCAGAAAATGCTATCCAAGTTAGTTACCCCATATACAATAGCAGATGCTACTGCTAGGAGTATCTATTACTCAGCTCTGGATCCAGTGACTTCCATGTTCATCAGGAGAACACATCCTGAAATCACAACCTTGACAGGAGCTTTTCAAGAAGCTATCAAGGTGAATCAGCAGTTAGTCCCTGCTCCTACTCCAAATATTGCATTTCCTACATTGCCTGGCATGTATCCAACATGTCCTGCACAATATCCTCCCCAACCATAGTATAATGGAGCTATGATGCCTCTAGCAGTAATGCCAACACCATTGCAGATACCTCCATTGAGTATCATGCCTCCTCCTCCTAATGGGAATGGTCAAGTGCCACAGTATCCTGTACAAGCACCGACACCTCAGGGTGTGGATCAGAATAATAACAGTGGATCCTCTTTCTTCAAGCCTCAAACTGAAAATGTAGTGGCTAAAGCTCAGGAGGAGAAAGAAGAAATCAAAGAAATCTCTACTCAACTAAGAAAACTAACTACAGAGGTCACTCATTTGAGAAATTAGAACTTCTATTCTTAGCCTAACCAAAATAGAGGCTATAACAATGACATACCTAGTTATCCTGATAGGGGGTACAACAACAATAATTTCAACAATAATGGTGGAAATAACAACAATCCCCCTAGACAACCTAGAGTATGGAATTCCATGCCAAATAATGGCTCACTACCATCACCTTTAGATAATCAGCCACCTGGTGAAGCCAAACAGACTACTAGAGTCAATCTTGCTGAGGCAGCCCTCACCAATTGGTGTAGAATACACAATACAAATGCTCATGCAGAATTAGACTATCCACAATTTAGAATTGCTGCTAGCATTTTCCAGACAGAAGTGTCTAATACTTCTGGAAATCCACCTCAGGTGGAGGGAAATGAAATTGTCCCTTGTGGATATGACTCTGCATTTGTATTGGAGAGTTATACTGATCAGTATCATCAGCAGACTGTGTCATCCCACCAGAATTACAACCTAGCATGAGAAGAATCTGCCATGGCTTTTGAGTCAAATTATGTTTTCCCATTTGAGGATGAGAACGAGCCATCCAATGAACATGAGGAGGTGCATGCTTACCAGCAGCAATATCAGGGTAAGCATAATTATAATTTGAGAAGTAACTCCAACAGACCTACTGGTCCATTAACCAGTTCCTTGCCTCCAAATAATTTTAACACACCTCCTGATCCCAAGGCAAGTAACAATCCAGGATTTCCAAAGGTAAATGCACAGTATCTGTCACCACAGAACACAGTATCAAAAGCTGTTGGCCTACCTCATGAGTCTGACAAACTAGTCACATATCTGGCAGATGAGATGAAGAAGGTAAAGATCAGCCTGTCTCTATCAGAGTTGTTGAAAACTCTTGCAATTAAGAAGGCATTTATGAAATCACTAGATGATCCTGCTCCTAGAGAGGATAATCATTCCCTAGGTCAGCCTAGCAATAGAGATCATGTTGCTAAAGATAACACTGTCAAACATAAAGTGCCAACTACAGTCCAAGTTGCAGAAACCTCCCACATGACCTTGTACAGGGACAAAAGTGAGTCACCACCTTTCCTCCTTACCGTAAGGATGTTTAGCAAGAATTCACACGACTGTTTGGTAGATTCAGGTGCATCTACAAATGTCATGCCCCTTTCTATATGCAATGCTTTAGGACTACATCTTGCTAAATCCCTAAAGAAGGTGACACAACTAGATAAAATAGAAGTGTGGTAGGGGAGTTAACTCACATTCACATGCAACTGGCATCTGACCCCAAGATCCAATACTACATCGATATCCAGGTGGTCGACATACCTGATACATATGGAATGTTACTTAGTAGGGACTGGTCTAAAACCCTCAATGGATATATGTCTACTGACTTCAGTCACATGTGGTTACCTTGGAAAGGTATACCAAACCAGATAAGAATAGATGCTGAGCCTAGAATGAAGCACATGATCATCGAGTACAACAATACAAATGAGATCATGTACGTGAATGTTGAACCCAGAGTTTATGCCATTAGACCGTAGACTATTAGGATAGAAGAGATCTTGATGCTTGACTTTCATCATCATCATGATGATGATAATCAGGAGGACATACCGGCTATAGAACCTGATAGTAATTTTGAGAATGAGAATGAAATAGATCGCTTCAGAAACTTTGAGATGCATCTATCCAAGTAGGTAAAACATTGTCAATTGTTAGATATACCTATTCATGACATTTTGATTGATGGTTGGTGCGGATTACACGGCGAGGCGCATTCAGAGAAAACTTGTGAAACATGCTTAGATATGATGGAGCTGGAGCAGACATGCAGTGAGGCATCATCATCATCCAAGGTAAGTTCTGCATCTAGTGATGATGAGGATACTGACTTTTGTTTGTTTTCTGCAGGAAGCACAAGTGAGGTAACAAATCATGATGAGGATCATATCCTGAGAATAGAAGAAATTCTAGTATATAACTAGATAAATGTTAAGAAGAAAGAAAAGATCACCCCTGGGAGTGATTGTTTGATGGAGTCAGATTATGAACTGTCTGATGAAGACGGAGGCAGTAACCTGACCAGATTTGAGGAGTTTCTATCAGAAGAAATTAAAAAGATGATAGAACAAAAGAAGCATCCACAGGATGCACTGACTGAAGGATGGTGTAGGTTGCATGAGGCACTTCACTCGGAGACTACCTGTTCACTATGCTTACATATTTTAAAGAGGCATATAGTGCCTGATCCAGAGGATCATCCTCCTGATGATGAAAAGAAAGAAGGAGAATCAACTTTGCAGAAGAAAGAAAAGATGAGGTCTGAGAAAGCTGAAATTCCTAAGTTAAAATGGATATTAGGTGGAGCAGCTGCCAGAGCTGCAAAGAAAAGAGAAAGTTCAGCTAAACCTCTTGCTAGAGATAAACCTTGGATCCTTAGATTTGATGGATCTAAGTCCAAACAAGGAGTTGGAGTAGGGATTGATCTCATTGATCCATCAGGAAAGTCCTACTTAATTGCCTACAGATTACAGTTCCCCTGCACTAACAATGTGACAGAGTATGAAGCTCTGATTCACGGGATACTATTTGCTCTCAAGAAAAAGGTAAAAATTTTGCATGTCTTTGGAGACTCAGAATTAGTTGTCAGACAGGTAAGAGGAATTTACTCTTGCAACTATAAGAAATTGTCAAATTATAGACACAGAGTGTGGGATTTGATTGAAGACTTTGATGCATTTAATATCACCCACGTACCTAGAGAACAGAATCATAGGGCAAATGCCTTAGCACAGGCTACCAGTACATTAGAGCCCTTGTCCATATCAGGCCTAAAGAGATTTTTAGTCGAGCTGGTATCAATGCCATTAGTACCTGATAATGTTACTAATCTCCAGGTTTTTGATGATGATCAGCATATCCTAGATTTCATCTCTAATAGAGATATATTTGATGCTCAGATCATAGATGAGAACAATGTGGAAGAGCATGTTTGGGAAGAAGAAGAAATATTAGAGTTGCCTAGCAACAAGATTCCTAAAGGTATGATAGAGCTAGAGAGAGCATTTGACCTGGATAACATGTTAAAATAGAAAGATCTCCAAAAAGCTGATGGAGGATAGTGTTCACAAGTGAATATTGGACAAAATGAAGACAAGAGAAATGTCTTGATTCGTAAAGTTTGCACACCAGAAGAGTTAGAAGGAATAACTCAGGCCCTCAAAGATTACATCCATGTCATTGCATGGACCTATGATGAATATGACACATCAGTCATAACTCACACTATACCTCTCAAGCCAGATGCTAAACCTTTCAGATAGAAGCAAAGGCCAGTCAATGCTTTGCTTGAACCAATAATTTTTGAAGAAGTCAAGAAGCTGTTAAATACCAGGATCATATTTCCTATGAGACACTCCACCTTGGTGGCTAATCTAGTGCCAGTAAGAAAGAAGAATGGAGACATCAGGTTGTGTGTGGACTTCAGGAACCTAAACAGAGCATCAGAGAAGGATAATTATACTTTGCCTTCCTTAGATGAAGTCCTGCAGATTGTAAATGGTGCTAAAATGATGTCCTTTCTGGATGGCTTCTCAGGTTACAATCAGGTCATGGTTGACAAGATTGATAGATTGAAAATTGCCTTCACCACAAAGTGGGGGATATTTGCTTATAGACGTATGTCATTTGGGCTAATAAATGTTGGAGCAACATTCCAGCGAGCAATGGATGTAGCCTTTAGAGGCTTAATAGGAAAATGTATAGTCATATACATGGATGACTTAACAGTATTCTCTAAAGATAGAGGAAACCATGTAGTAGATCTCAAAAATGTACTGAAAAAATGTAAAGAATATGGGATATCCTTGAACCCCAAGAAATGCATATTTGAGGTGACAACAGGAAAGTTGCTGGGCCACCTGATAACTGAAAATGGGATTATCATTGATCCTGACAGGGTGGAGTCCATTATGAAATTACAACTTCCACGAAGCAAGAAAGAGCTTAAATCTTACTTTGGTAAGATAAATTTTGTCAGAAAATTCATCATTGGCTTTGTAGAAATAGTCAGGCCTTTAAATGCTATGCTGAAGAAGGATGCAAAGATTGAGTGGACATTAGAAGCCAAGGTAGCCTTTGAAGAGATAAAGAAAGCTATTTCTGATGCTCCTGTCCTTATCAGTTCAGACTACACCAGAGACTTTTATATTTATTCATTTACTTCAGAACATACCTCTGCAGTAGTGCTAACTCAGAGAAATGAAGAAAGGAAGAGAAACCAATTGCCTTCATGAGCTGCCCTTTTAAGGATGCTAAATTGAGATATGTAGATGTTGAAAGGTAGGCACTTGCTTTGGTCAGAGCAGTAAAGAAATTCAGGCATTATATCTTGAGAAGCAAGGTGATTACTGTGGTCCTAGATGCAGCAGTGAAGATGTTGTTAATGCAAAGTGAGCCTGGTGAAAAAAGGGCTAAGTGGATCACAGTTTTACAAGAATATGACATGGAAATTACACCCATGAAGCTGGTAAGAGGACAAGCTCTAAGCCAAATGATATCAGAGATTGATCCAAACATAGTAAGTCAACAGTATGTTATCAATGCTAAGGACAATGAAGAGTGGTATTCAAATATCAGGCACATCCTAATCACTGGAAGATGTCCTCCTAGACTGTAGGCTTCACAGAGAAGAGCCCTGAAGATAAAATCCTAGAAGTACATGATGAAAGCAGGAGTACTTTTCAAGAAAAGTTATGAAGGAATATACCTGAGATGCTTAGAAAAGCCAGAAGCAGATAAAGTTTTATCAGAACTACATGACAAGTTTGGAACAACACATGGCTCATCCTTGGCTACAACACATGCTATCCTCAGAGCAGGGTACTATTGGCCTACAATCTTCAAGAACACAGCTGAACACATTAAATGCTGTCATGTATGTCAGGTTGCTGCCAATAGAGAGAGATATACTACACAACCTTTGCAGCCAGTGATGGAAGCATGCCCATTTGCACAATGGGGCATGGATATCATAGGACCAATTAACCCTCCATCATCATCAGGCCATAGGTATGTGCTAACAATTACTGATTATTGTACCAGGCGGATTGAAGCCACTAGCAGCAAGACTTGCAGCGCATAAGATGTCATCAGATTTCTGGAAAGTAACATAGTCACCAGGTATGGGGTTCCCTATGCTCTGGTAAGTGATAACGGCTCTGCTTTTACTTCAACCAAATTGTCAAGTTGGGCATTTGATTATGGGATCATACTGAAGTTCTCATCCAATTATTATCCCCAAGGGAATGGATTGGCAGAACCCACTAACAAAAATTTGCTGAATATCATAAAGAAGTTAGTAGACAAGAACCCTAGGGAATGGAATACACATCTAAAATATGCCTTATGGGTAGACAAAACTAGAAACAAGGCTGCATTAGGAAACTCACCTTATCATTTAGATATGGGGTAGATCCAATCCTCCCTATTAACCTGAAGATTCCTACCTTGCAGTTTGCCCAAGAGTACCTAGGCATAGACAATAACCAAGAAGTCAGGTTGCTTCAGCTGATGCACCTGGAAGAGAAAAGAAGTCAGGCAATTGATCAATTTACCAAACATCAGGGTGTTGTTAAATGCTGGTTTGACAAAAGAGCCAAAGTTAAAGCCTTCAGGATTTCAGATTTAGTCCTGATGTGGGATAAAGCCCATGAGAAGAAAGGAGACCATGGTAAGTTTGATAAATTATGGATAGGTCCCTTCCAAATTTTTGAGATATTAGGAGACAGTACTTTCAGGCTTAAGAACCTGACAGGTGAGGATGTTCCATTACCAGTTAATGGACAGTTCCTCAAACACTATTTCCAAGCCTAAGTAACTTCATGTCAGTCATGTGTATCATAATGTATATTTGTATAGTTGTTTGTACAGTGTTTTGTTTGTTCTTGCTTTGCTTGTTGGTTGAGTTTTGGTTTTGATTAGTCAGGATGATGCAACTCATCACCCCAGAAAATAATAAAATTGTTAAGATTCAAGTGATGAGAACACATTTATATATAGGTTGTGACTCATTTTGAGAAAGTCATCATGATCAGGTCTATGATATCCTGTCATCAGGGTACCTTTTCCTAACCAAAGTGATTTCTTCACAATAACTCACCTAACAGCCTTGGGTTTGTTGAAAATACAAGTATAGGTGTTAAGCAAAAAATCTAAAGGGACTCCCTTGCTACCAATGCAATCTCCAACCTAAAACAGCAAGTGACCATATCTTGCATTCTGAGCTTACATGATGATATTAGATATATGAAGTATAAATGTTAAAAAATCAAAAAATATAATAATATTAGGCCATCTAAGTAACTCTACCGAGGCTATCGATGCCTGCTGGCAGTGGGACTCTACTTAGGGGGATTGTATAGATAACCTTGTCAGGGCTATGAACACCTGCTGGCAGCAAGGCTCTATCCAGGTTGGCTATGGGGGATGATCTCCAACTATGTAGTTTAACACCAGTTACTCATGTTTTCAACTTGCTTTCAAGATGAGGATAATTAATCATTCGCACACTGCTAATCCTTTGTTAGCATTGTTACCATGAGGACATTTTGTCATTCAGAAGGATTATGATGCTTATGCTTAGAAAGAGTTAGAATGCTATGTTATAATGTGTTCACATCACTTGAATCATTGGAATTTTGATATTTTATTTGGTGGCAAGTTGTTGTGTGGTTACACAACACACCCCATTTTGACTTGACAAAACAGGGACCCAACTTTTTGTTTGGCTTTGCTTGTGTTTTCTGCTTGCTGGCGGTTTGGTAAAAGCTATGTTTATGCAAGTGATCCTGCATAAAGGGGGCTGGGTAAGTCATCATCATGAGGTCAGTTTTTCCAAAGTTAATATTTCATGTCAATAACCTCATGGGTGGATAGAGTACAAAATTACATGCAGGTTTGCCTTTTGGATTACCCAGATATTCCTTAAGGAACAAAAGTTATGATGAGTCAAAGATCTGGTCAAACATGATATTCTGAGGGGGAGGATCATATTTCTCAATATCAGTCATCTTACGAAAGATCACCCCGATCCAAATTATCACCCGATAAAATCATTTGCTCCAAACATCTGGACATCAAATTTATGTGATAATGACACTTACCTGTAGGACAACATCATATATTTTGTGAGGGTCATATTCCTATACATCCCTCGATATTTAAATATCACCCCGATATTTGAAATATCTGCCTATCACAAAATATCTCCCCAAACCAATGTCCTGCTGACATCATCCAAACTCGATAATCAAAGAAATAAACATACTGATGATGTCACCACCCTTTTTACCTCACGGAGGTATACTTCCAAACATGACCCTTCCCACATAACATGACGGTGACGTCATGGTGTGACAACGTTGAACCAAGTCTTTATCTTGTTGACGTCACCCTGATATTTCGACAAGAGGTCATTTTAGTCTAAGGGGGTGATATTATAAACTTCACCAGACATTCTGAACATCCCCCGATATTCAGAATATCACCCTATCCTGCGAACATCACCCCGCGCCTTGCCACCATAACATTAAATGCATGCAAATATGGTAGGTGGTTCCCTATTACGAACCAGATACATACACTTGGCAGGATCTAGAAGTTTCACACTAGAAAATTAGATGTTGCATTTAATTCGCCCTAAGTTGCCCTAATTTGCCTTAGTGAAAGAGGTTAAAAGTGATTTACAAAGTCATTTCACACTTATCTTGCGATAAAACAAGTTTTTTACAGGGTTCCAAGCTTACAAATCCTCATAAGGCTACCTGTGGACGCATAGAGCTTGAATCAGAACGGGATATGAGAGCACTGTTGGTAATTGAGTCCCTTTCATAGATATCAGCATAATTAAGAAGATAAACGCATCAAGTAAGTAATTGAAACCCCCTGGTTGTCATATTCTGCATATCCAGGTATCATGGGGTCTTCTGGTTTGAAATTTCAAATTATGCATGTCAGGATAAATGAAATGTGGAAAGAATAATAGTATGCATGATGAATAATGAATATGTAATGTATATGCATGCTTGTATATGTATCAATTGTAAGACTAGGTTGTTTTAATTACAGGTATCCATGGTGGATAAACGGCTGGCTAAGTCAGAGGTAGAATTTCTGAAGCCCATGTTTGCTCAACTTGAGGGTGTCCAGTTCAAATATGGTGCCATCACCAATACACACCAGGGAAATACAGATCTAGCTGCCTGGTCAGTCAAAATGAATGATGACAAGAATAATAGCACCCTGCTGGATGTAGTCTTTGTATCAGGAATGTGGAATGCAGCTGGTTTCCCATATTCCATGGAAACCCTTGAGCTAGTTATTGGGTGTGCGAGGAACTACAACCCAGAAACAAGGAGGGTAGAGAAACATGGCAGAATACATGCTGATCTGTCAATCAAGGGTATTGCTGCTACATTTGGTTTGCCATTGGGCAAGAAGGTTGCCAACATAGATTTGAAGAAATCAGAAGTAGAGTACGAGAATAACAAGAAGTCTGCCAAGAAGAAGATGTATCAATGGAGGGTGAAGAATAGTCCCTATCCTGCAGTAGCTAAACTTCCGGTTCATTTATATAAGTATGACTTTGACGACGAGTACCAATACATGATAGCCCTGCTCAACAGAGTAACAGGCCAGCCTAATGCTGGAACTTTTAGGGATTGGATGTATGCAGTCATCCTAATGTGCCTTTACACGGATAACAAGCCAATGTGGGCTAAAATGATAAGTGATGCTCTGGATGAGCAGCTGATGAATCTGGGAGGTCCAAATTATTCCTTCTACATGACATCATATATAGTTTATTCATGTGCCTACAAGGGTACATTTGATATATTGATTACAGATGGAAAATTTGGAGGCACAACCAATGATGCACACATATGGGATCATCATCCCCAACTGCAAAGAGTGAATTACCCCCAGGATTACAAGCTAGTAAATGATGCATTCTCTATGCACTTGGTGAGAACAATGGAAGAAGATAGAACCAAGAGACTGAGCATGGAGGCTTAGGAAGTTATCTACAGGCATGGAGCCTGGTTTATCCAATTTGCCACTTTCTCCTATATCAAGATTGAAGGTTTTGAGGGGGGAGCCTCTTATGTCCCAAGGTACCCCATAGATGCAGTTGTCCTAATGGAATTTCTAAGACAAATCTCTACAATATTGAATGCCTATAAGGCAAACAACAAGCTTCCACCAGTTTTGTTTCCAGTTGCAATGGGATGGTATATGTGCCTAGATTCTGAGAGTATAAAGAAGGCCATAGCTAGTCTAAAATATGATGAATTTCCAGCCATTTCCATTAAAGAGATCATGTGATCCATACGGGAGGATGCAGAAGATCATGGGGAAGCCTATTCATAGAAGACATCTTGAAGACTTCTGGGCAGATTGTGAAGATGATGCTGAAGCTTGAAGAAGAAGGTATCAAAGGTTAACACTTAATCAAATCAAGACCTTTGATTGCATCTCCATCCCAGCACAATTGAAGAAAGATGATGGAATGATAATGGCTGATGAATATGAAGAGAAAAAGATATAATGATACCATCTCTGCGCTGGATCTCACTATACAGGAGGATATCTCCTTAGATCCATTCACAGGCAGGATATTACAACTAACCCAAGCTTGGGTGGATAAGCAGATAAGTGTACTAAAGAAAAACGGTGTTGTCATCACTATTGACTTTAAGAAGAAGAGATAGGAGGTTCCTGAGGGTGAATATGATGATTTCCTAGTTGAGAAGAGGAAATCCAAAGGAGAGAAGGCACCACCTCTTGAAAAAAGCAAGAGGTCTTCAAGAGGTAAGAAGGCTGATCCTGAACCCAAAGGGGTTATAGTTGAGAGAGCCATAATAATAGCTGGAGACGCATCAACATCAGAACTAGTGTCAGCCTCCTCAGCATCACCTCCTAAAGATAAACAAAAGGCTAACAAGATTCAGAGGCCAGCTGCTGAAGCTATGTAAACATATGATGAGGGTCAAGCCTCACATAAGCAGATAGAAGAGGATATTCCTCTTGAAGAAGAATCTAAAGAAGAGGAAGGCCCCATATCCTTCACAAGGAAATTAAAAGCACCTCAGGTGATAGCAACTACACCTAAGAAACCAAGGACTTCTATGAGAGGTGAAATAAGACAAACTCCCATAATGTTGAGGGAAGCAGGTGGGGAAGTATTCAACAAGGAATTGCAGCATAACGTTCCACTTCCCACTATTGTAAAGTTCAAGACCGAACAAGCAGAAGAGCAAATGAAAGAAACCTCTAAGGCAGTAGAAAGTGGTCAAGTTTCATTAGATGAGACAGTTGACTTATCTGATGATGAGGTAGTGAAGGATGTAGCTTCACAAAGAATGGAAACCCTTTCTGCTGGTGCTCGGATAGCTCCACATGAGACCCCATCAGTTCAGGCAGAATTAGAAGAGATGAAGCAAATAGAGCAAGAAAAAGAAAAGAGCCTAGAACATATTGCATAGCAAATAGGGCTGGATACCTTAGTTGATCAAGTAACAAATCCTGTAGTTATAGAGCTGAGATATGTAGAGGATGTAGATCGTAAGGATATGATAGGTGCGCCTGAGGAAACACAGAATAGTGAAGAAATTAAACAGAAAGAAATGGAGAGGAAAGCTCCAAGTATGGGTCAGCAACATCATGATACATCAGCTGAGCCCAAAATAGTAGACGTCCCACCAAAAGACAAGGAGGATAAAGAAATATCAGGTCCTGATGACCATAAGGCTCAAGAGGTAATTAATACAGGTCCAGAGCAGGTTATGGTTGCAGATCAACTGGAAGAGATTAAGGTAGATACAGTAATATCTACGGAAACTAATATGCCTCATGATGAGGAAATCATTAAGGTAGATGAGACACCCATGGAGGAAGCAAAAGATCAAGATCATGATAAACATGCAGATGATCAACAGGTTCACCCTCCAGAAGAGGAAATTCCTCAATAGGAGGATATACCCAAAGATCACCCTCATGAGGAGCATCATGAGGAAGAAATAAGGAGATCACCCTCCCCATCAAACATGATGGTGGATACTGGAGATTAGGGTGATCATCATGATGATGATGGAAACCAACAGCTAAAGGATCAAGTGCCTTCATGGCTCGAGAAAGAAATTGGTGCAGAACCACGTATAGAGGCACAAGAATTTGATGTGTCTACATTGTTTTCAGAAACTTTAATAAAGCCTAAGAGGAAGGAAAGATTAACTTCTGCAATAAGAAGGGATCCTGTGACAGGCAGGAGGACTGCACAGTTAGTACTCCCTACTGTGGATAAAGAAAAGGGTAAAATCACTCTGGATGAATTCCAGATTAGCATAGTTGATCTTGGATTTGCTAATGAGGATCAAGAGGGCCAATAAGGTAAAGATATACTTGATTCATTAACCCAAAGGGTGAAAAGAGAGAAAGAGAAGAATAAACAGCATAAAGAACACATTGCTCAGCTGCATGCATATATAAGAGGGTTAATTAACCCTGACGATACATCTAGTGATCATGCAGTCCCATTGACTGCTATTTCTCAGGAAGAGGTCAACAAGTTGAACCTCATGAAACATGAATCAATAATAATGTTGAAATGGATGTCATCTGCGCTCGATGGAGCTGAAGAAGTGGCAAAGGCATCTTTGAAAAGGTGGAATTCTTTGGGCACCTCTAGGAGAAAAGTAGATAAACTGCAGATGGAGATCGGTAGGAGGTCATT
Source organism: Cunninghamia lanceolata (assembly GCA_027924645.1). Taxonomy (NCBI): domain Eukaryota; kingdom Viridiplantae; phylum Streptophyta; class Pinopsida; order Cupressales; family Cupressaceae; genus Cunninghamia; species Cunninghamia lanceolata. The sequence continues at coordinate 4,940,035 of BSBN01001583.1, forward strand.
TCAATTAGAAAAGATCATAAGCATTTTGGATGAAATGAAGAGGATTGATCCATAGATTCTAATAAAGAATCAAGTACTGAATAATAACACAGCCTTATTGATTGATATCTGGAATAAGGATGTTAGATTTGAATGTGATGTACTCAAAAGATGCAACAGTAAACTAAGGAATATCAGCATGAAGCTACATGATATGATGTCCCATGAGGCAGAAGTTTTGGAAACATCAGAAGGAGATGTAGAAGGCAAGATAGAAAATCAAGATGAAGAGTTTGTCATCAAAGTTCTACATAGTAATTTCGAGCTAGTTGCTAAAGACCCTCTCAACCACCTGACAGAAGAAGTGCTAGATAAAGTAATGAGAATAAAGATCAAGGTGGAAGATTATAATGAAACGTCCAGCAACAGGAGGAATAAGTTGGAATCTCTCCGGTGCAAATATCAGGTGCATAAACATGCCATCACCAAAGTGAGAACTTAGGATGGTGGAGAATTGGAGAAAATAGTGCAAGCATATGAGAATATCAGGACAGTTATGCAGGTCCATATTCAAAAGGACAATCATGATGATGATAAAGATAGCAAGAGTGGTGAAAGTGATGATGCTGACAAAGAACCTAATAAGGATGCATCATAAAGGGAATATATGCATTAGATACTTATGAAAGTATAAGTTGCCTAGATGGTTGCCAGCTGGCAACCTGCGCCATGTGGAAAAGATTGACATAGTCAATGAAATGTAAACCGTAGATTTAAATAGATAAATCTTGATCATAGATCAATTGTAACCGCTCCCTCATCTTGTTCTATAAAAGGTGCAGGGATGCCTCATTTTAAAACATTTGAAACTTAATTGAAATCTGTTTGCTGAAATATTCAGGGCTCATTTCAAAGTTGTTGTATACATATATGTTCTTGCGTACTTAATGAATGAGAAGACTGTTTTGATTACAATCCATCATAAATCTTGAGTAATCAATGTGTGAATTCTTGATATATGCTTTGATTTGCTGTGTCCCTTGGAGTGCATATCAGCTTGTATATGTTGTCTTCATACCTTGCCTTTCAAGTTAGCATTGACTGTATCTAGCTGTGGAATGTCCTGGTGAACATATGGTTTGATTTCTTCTCTTCATGACTGTATCTGATTGTATATGTGGTTCAATAGCTAAAGGTTCAACATTAATTTGAAGTATTTCTTTCAATTTCTGAACATTTCATCATCACAATTGCAAATAATTGATAATCTTAAGCAAATAATACAAATATACGGACATCCCATAGATAACTGAACATATTCAACATATTTGAGGTTAAAGCATGTCAAAATGACAAATATCATGCAAAGATCTAAAGATAGACACAATATTTGAAGTATATCCTGTGTAGAATAACTCTCTGTGCAGCATCATTACAGGAAACATTATCTTACTGATGAGATCTACATAAGGCCCCAAAATGGAAACAACAACACACATCAACCTCTGAGTAACGTCAGAAGATTAAGAACTAATCAACGGAGACTTGAGATCATGAATTCTTTGAATTCATCATATCTTTCAAGATGAGTAAAGGTTAATGTGTATTTTTATTCTATGTTTGTTTATGACTAACATCATCATCAACAGTGAGGTTTTCATACCTCACTAAGGCAATGAACCAGCAAATAGTAAATTTTTTTAGGTGGTCGTTGTCTCTTGTGTGTTGCTTGGGCTTCTATATCTTTGTTTTTTGTTGTTTGAAAAGACATTTCTTCACTTTACTCTTCTATATGGCTGTAAATGAAAGGTGAGGTCCTCATACCTCACGTACATTAATTATCCACCTAGTTTATTAATTTTTTGCTCTTCTCGTCTCTGTTTATTAGTTTATTGATTGAGAATGCATTTCTTCGTTTCACTCCAACGTCTCGCTATAAATGGAAGTCAAGGACATCATACCTCATAAAAGAAATTGACCTGATTATTTATTTTAGTTTTTTGGTCCTTTTGTTTGTGCCATGTATTATTTAGGCCATTGTTTATTGTTTTAGAAGGCATTTCTTCATTTCACTCCTCCGTCTTATTGTAAATGGAAGTTGAGGTCGTCATAGCCCACTAAGGCAATGACCCACTAAAACTATGTGCTTTTACTCATTTCTTATCTATTGTGTTTTGTAATTTTCATTGTTTATTTCATGGTTAAGGGGTTTAGGGGGTCTATTAGTGGTGCACCCTAACATTCAAGGTTCATATGCCCTTCTACCAGCCATCGATGGTGTCTTGTTTCTGGTATGTGCTATATTATCTTTCCATATGTTTGATTATTCTTTACTGTTTGAGATGGGATTTCTTCATTTCACTCCTCTATGTGGCTGTAAATGGAAGGCAAGGTTCTTATAACTTACTAATGTAGTGACTTAGTTGCATTTTTTTATGATTTTGATAATGTTGAAAGGCACAATAATGATTGGTAGAATGTCTAGTTTAATGCTTAAGGCTCCTTGTTTCTTTAACTTTCTACTAAAAAGTTCAAAAGATTTTAAAATTCAAAACTAATGTTTTTGATAAGATAAGCGACATAAAAGGGTGCCGATCCTAGTATAGAACAACCAAAAAAGCTGCACCAAAAACTAAAATAGTTTAAGCAAAACCATCAAAGTTCAAGCATGAAACATAAAAACAAAAACAACTGGAAACCACAAACACAACAGAGAGACAACAGAGTGACAGCAGACCAAGCCTCCAAAGGCTAACCGAACATCTTATCCCAGTCATCCACCAGGAATTGGAAAACATCCTGGTACTCTTTCAGTTTTTAACCTTCTTCCCTTGGCCCGCAAGTTCCTCACCTTGAAGTACTGCTAGAGTGGTGGCAGACCTACGCATCACCTTAGCCGAGAACTTAGCCAGTATGTTGAACTTCCACTCTAGATCATTGAGTCTAGTCGAAAAGGGTTTCTATTTCTTTGTCTTTACTGGTCTTCTTTCCACCTTTTTTCTTTTTGCATGTTCCTTTCTTCCCCTTTTCAAAGATGACGAAGTCCGAACCTTGAACGTTGAACTCAGGGAAATTGTTGGGACCCTCATCCTCAACCTCCATTTTATCATTCTTGTTATCCTTGTTCATAGAGAATTCTCCCCCCATTTGTTTCGTTTCAGCCATCACCATATCCATTTTGTTGTTGCCCTTCGAATCCACACCCTGCTGCTCAACAAAAACCCTCTTATTTTCATCTTCAGAACCTTTGTCTCTCTGCGGGTTCATTGAATCCTCCTTGTTCTTTCCTCTAGACCAATCTTCAACTTGCGGCTCCACCATATAAACTTCCACCGCCAAGGCAGCCATCCTCTGGGGAGTAGAGGCAAGTTTGGCTGCGAGTCTCATCGACCTCCTAGTCGATGGCACCTGAGGCTTGCAATCTGTGATAGTGTAGTCCTCGTCACCAGCGCTGTTTGAACCCTTGCTTCCTTCCTCTGAGCTGACTTCCTCCACCACCATAGTAGCCTTAGCAACCTTAATTCCACTGTTAGTGCCACTCTCTTCCTCAAGGCTACCGTGCTTCTTCTTCTATGGAGTTGCTTGGGTAGGGTTACCTTGTAAAATTTTTCTTTTAGCAGGGGTCATAGCAGGAGATTTGGGAGTGATGTCTTCTCTGGTGGGTTCAGGGCTTTTGGCTAAGGTATGCTTTTTCTTACCAGACTTTAAGGAGGTGGCATAAGAAGCAGGGGTGACTTCTGTTATTATAACCAGTTTAACCTTTCCATGAGCAGAATTAGGCGACTGAGGGGGTTCCACCCTAACCGATAGTTTAAGGGTTTTTGTTTGAATAGTTTGTGGTTTCTAGAATTAAGATAGTTTGTAATATTTGTTTTTTTCTTTGCTTAATTTTAGGTATTGTTGCTTCAATTTACTTGTGTTTATGAACACAATAGTATGGTTGTCTTCTATGTTTTGTAACACATTTATTACTTTTGGAAATTATAATCTTATGTTCAAACATCATTATGAACTCTCCAATTTAATTTATAAATTTAAATTCTCAATTCTTTCAATTGGTATTTTATATTCACACATTTTGTGGAAATGGGTAATAAAAAATTTTATTGGTTGTGAAAAAAATTTAAAGTTGGGTTCGCTGTTGATTACTTGCTTTGGATATCTTGTGCTTAATAATCGTTATCTATTACTTAAACCCTAATTAGGTTTTTTCAGATCCACATTTATTCTTGATTTTATATTTTTTATCATATTTTGTATCCTTCTATTACAGTCGAAAAGGGGATCTAGCTTAAGAGGTCAAACTAGGTCAAACCCTCTTCCATTAACATTGAGACACAAACTGCGCTTGGCTTATACCCTTGAGGGAGAGCCAAACTACAAGGGTTTTGCCTCTTTGTTGTATAGATAAGAAGTCAACTAAATTCAACCTACCAAACTAGGATAAAGGATCAAACCCTAAATGAGCAAGATTGAGCTACAAATGACTATCATAAATAGAAACAAAAAATCAGAATGGATAAAAGAGATGAGGAAACATAGCATAGTAGGAACCTATAGCTAAAATGTCAGAAAGACTAGGGCATTGGGCACCCTAGACCCTTTCTAGGGTTTTGCAAAAATTCTAAGTTTCACCTGACCTGTACCTGCAAAACCTTCGTTCTCCTCAGATCTTGTCTTCTAAAACATGTTACTTCAACCTGGACACACAAAAGAATGGAAAAATGGTTGTGTCTATATAGGAGCTTGCCTTAGTTAAATCCCCACTTTGGTATTCCTACCTTATGAATAGCCAAGATTAAAACAAGATGGTGTGTGTGCTCAAAAACTCTAAGTGTGAGTAGTAATATGCAAGATCTAATCAAATATATCAAACCATAACCCTAGATGACTCAAGAAAATAGGAAGGAATGATACAAAAGAATGTTGAACAAGAAGGTGATGCAACCATACCCTTGGAGGGTATGGTAGCCAATCTCAAGTTGGTGGTTCCAACCCTTCTCCCAATCATGCAAAGTGCTTCAACCTAGGAACAAATGAGATAGACTCAAGATCTCATCTCCTAGCCTTCATACAAATATTTTCAAGAGCAAAGATGAACTCCACTTGATCAAACAGAAACTTGCAATAATTCAATACCATAGAGAGCTTTTTCACATCTAACCAATCTAGTTTCAAATGAAGAAATGACTTTCTTTTCTACAAGACTAAGAAATGAGTAATTTGAATTAAATAGCTAACAATATGTGTGAAAAATCAAATTTGAGTTTAGGGTCAGTCTAAACAACATTAAAGCTAATTTGTGGACCCAATTTGTCTCCCTAAAAACATGGGAGGGACCAGGGCACTAGGCACCCTAGGCCCTTGGGACAAATTTAGGCACAATCCTGCATTTAGTGGTGCTAACTCCAATATCAAGTTTCATTTTGGCTTATGATGAAACTTTAATCGAAAACATGACATTCATAGAAACAAGACCTAATGTAACAACCCCCCCTCCCTTGCTACGTAGGAGTCAAGCAAAGTCATTTTTTTATAATATTTTATTTCAACTCCTTCCCATGCGATACGATGCCCATTTGAGAAGTTGTCGAGGGAGTTTAAAGCTGTAGAAAATATCTAGTGGGAGTTTAATGTTGGAAAAAAATATCTGAGGCAGTGTAGAAAAGGGGTATACATCAGTCAACGAGTGGGTGGTGAATAAATGCAAAAGGAAATATCTCTAGGAGGTAGAGGATAAATAAGACTCACTGTTTTTGGAAAAACACACCATGATTTTTGGGAAGAGGCTCTCTGCTTTTGAAGAAAAGAAGAGACAGATAGAATGAGTGAGAGGGGAAGAAATATTTGCCTGGAGTGGTGAGTGACTACAAAGAAGAAAAAGAAAAGCAGAGGATAGTTTTAAAGAACGCAGGCCCCATCTTTGTCTAAGGATTATGTCGATGAGTGAAAGAGGGAGAGGCATTTAGCAAGGCAGCGTAGGAAAACAAAAGCAAATCTCTTAGGCGAGCATATCATTTTGCAAGTTTTGAGGTGAAGTGAAGGGGAGTGCAAAGGAAAAGAGGTATGTACCTCTGTGCATTGTTTTTCCAGTACAAAAACTAAAAGATGTTTGTTGATGTTGATGAAGCACAGAAAATCAAAAGCCCATTACTGCCTTAACAAAAAAACCAAATTAAGTTTGTTGTTATTTCATTACCCACAACAATCTAAAACTCCATTTTTGCCATTAAAAGAAAACATGCTAGAATTTAGTTAAATGCAAGATATTTACATTCTCTCCCTTGAATTGACCCTTATGTTATGCAGATCTGTTTCCTTTTTCTCTTAGATAAGAGGGAGTGGGTTTCAAAAGATCACGTGCTTTCTGATTTAAAATTTTATTGAAAAAGAAAACAGGGGATTCAATTTTAGAAAATGTAATGAGTGCAGCCATATAATAAAACTGAAAAATAATGATAGAGATTGAAGAGATCTAAGTCCCATGTAACCTTGTTTTCATACGTTGACTTCTGTGAAGTGATTTTCACCCTTTGATATCTTTCGACTTACATAAATGGAGTAAATATGAAGTACAAAACAACATCCTCCAAATATTATCAAATATTATGGGACTTAAAATATATAAAAAATTGTACTATAGAATACCATTATAGCAATATCTATAGATGTTTACCAATTAATATTAAAATTAACAGTAGTAATAACTTATAGAATGATGTTTGGCTATTCCAATACAACTCTTCTTCAAAAATTAAGTGGCTTTGCATTTTTGCCATTACGGTCATTCCTTGCTAATTGCAAGCCTTTTGGAAACCACCATCTTTGTGTTAAAGAATGAAATGGCACTAAATTCCTTAGGAGCAGTGATCTATGTTCTATGAACAATGATCTATGTAGGAGGAAAAACAATTCAGAATTCCTTTTTGTAAGTCTTTTTAACTCATTGTTTAGCTATGTTATATATGGTAGACAATATGTATTTCTATGCTGTGAGTAGACTCACAATGTCATTTTCGATGCTTTTATTATAAAATCCTTGCTATCCCTTGTGAAGAGTGACCAAATTGGGGTCACTGGAGTTATTACAAAATTGATATAACTGGCAAAATGCTATTTTCAACAAATTACACTACCATTGAAAGTTTTGGTCTTGTAGATCACATTTTTCTATTTCTAAATTATACTTCAGTGTTTTAATCTTTTTGTATGCCTCGTTTAGTCAAATGAGATGAACAAGGTCTAGGCATTAGAGTGTTCATCTGGAGTGGCTCTCTATAGGCCCAGGGCCCGCAAGTGGCTGCAAGGGGAACTAGTAGAAGAGTTACATTCATAAGTGATAACTAAATGAAAATATTGGGGTAAAAACATTAATAAGCTAATTAGTCCTCATGCATGGCCTTGAGCACTTGTAAAGGCTATGGATACAAGGAGAAGGCCTATCTGTTTGCAGGGCATCGAGTCATCCATCTGTGGGGCGTCGAGTCATCTATCTATGGGGCGTGGATTCGGGAATGATTGAGTCTCCTTGTTTGCATGAGAGGAGTAGTTGGTTCCGTGTGGTACCATCCCTTCGAGCACACATGATGACACTCCATATGATTACACTCTAGTATCTAGCACCTTAGCAGTCATGAGTGGTACCTGACTTATGACTTGGATGAGTACACCTGTGTTATAACTTTGGTTGTATGCATTGTTCTACCTGTCTGCTCCGTGTCTGATGTGAGTGTTGGCCATCTTGTATCCCCTTGTTGTTGTTCATCCATTTGGGCCTTGTGACTATCTCCGAGCATGGTGGGGTGATCTCTTAGGAGTCCACATGGTTGGGAGGCATTGTCACCACCATTGGGGATCAACGAATAGGTTTTGGAGCACGAGTGGAGATGATCTCTCTCTTCATAGCTTCATTCAATTATTGTACCCATTTAGTCCTTGTATCATATTCAGGACTATGTTATTATACTTGTATCATATTCTGGAATATATCTTTGTAATTGAATATGTAGTTATGTAATTGAACTCTCTTAATAGAGAATTTGTAACCATTGTATTAAATGAGAAGAAATGTGATGTTCCTTAATTGTTTTACAAATTCTGGTGTGGGTATTAGATTTGCTTGTACTTTATGCTTATGGATTCATTTTTATGTCAGATGGGATTAGGAACATTTTATTTGGTGTTTAAAATGAATGCTATCGATCTATCATATTGGCAACCGAATCTGTGTATGTTGTCTACTTATGTCAAAAAAAAATTATCTTGTTCCCTTTTGGCTCTTACCCTTCGGGGTTACGTAGTGTGATGTTACATCTGGTATCAGAGCCCATATTCACACACTGGGAGCTCTGGCGTACTTGAGCCTTCTATGTTTTGCTATGTTTGGCGTGTGTGGCATGAGCTTGTTATATTGTTTCATAGTCTTGTTGTTATGCTTTCATGCCTTAGAATGGTGTATAGGTCATCCTTATGGTAATCTATTTTGATGTGTTCTTTGCTTCCTTTAGGATGCCTCTTAGGGGTAGAGACAGAGGCAGAATTAGAGGTATATGGAACTGTACTTTGATGTAGCACCTGACATGATGCCAATCAGGGCAATCAGGGTAATCAAGGTGAGCGTCAGGAGGAACTGCGTGTTGAGAATCAAGCTGAAGGGCTCGAGGGTGCTTAGGTTTTAGCTCTTTTATAGAAAATTATGGACCAATTAGGACCTCTTTAGGAGGTATCTCATGAGGGAGAGTCACACCCTTCTCGTCAGGATGGTCAGGATGCTGGAGCTGAGTGTGAGCATTCTCGTAGTTCAGATAATTTGAGAGTAGTTGTTGTGAGGGATAGGGTGGATGGAGACAGTGTTATTGCAGATCACATGAGGGATCTTCTTAGGGCTCATCCCCCTACTTTTGATGGTTCTGGTATAGGTACCAAGGCTGAGACTTGGTTGATCGATGCTTTGCTATGCATCCTTATAGTAGCAATACTAAACCTCGATGTGCCATTATGCATCTCAGAGGTTTTGTATCTACATGGCAGAGAGTAGAGGAGTAGAATCTTCACCTAGACATTGCTTCCATGTCATGGGGACTATTCTTAGAGAGGTTTCATGCATGATTTGTTTTAGACTACTATCGATAGAGATGTACTGATGAGTTCCATGAACTTCGTCAGTTGACTATGATAGTAGATTAGTATGAGCACTATTTCTTTGAGCTTAAGCAATATGCTAGCATTTATGATGATGAGTCGATGTTAGTACAACATTTCATCAGGGGCCTGAATGCACGTATCAGTGGTGGTGTCCGTGTGTTTAAGCCGAAGACCTTAGAGATCACCATGGAGAAGGCGAGGTTGATAGAGGAGAATTTGTCTAGAGGCTTTTGTGGTCAAGCAGGTGTTCAGATTGGTAGTGCCCCTCCTTCAGGATTAGTTGCTTGGGGTACCCAGTCTCAATGAGTTGGTCCATCTAGATCTCAGGGTGCACCTTCTAGATCAAGTCAGTGACAGAGGCATAGGTCTACTCAATCTCAACAGAGTGGCCTGACACAAAGTTTTCAGAGTGCACAACAGAGTTCTAGGGGTGGTGGATCCTAGCAGTCACGTGCACCATTTTTAGGTTGAGGTTTTGGTAGGGGTGGTTGTTATGCTTGTGGGTAGCATGGTCATATAGCTACTCAGTGTCCTCAAAGATCAGTGACTGGAGGTAGTTAGAGATAGGCTTTTTCAGAGCCTACAGTAGGTGATGCTGGCAAATCACATAGAGTTTTTGCGGTGGTTGATAACTATTAGGCTGAGCATTAGGACACTATGGTCAAGTATTTAGGTTGAGGTGGACAAGTATCTTTCTTTGGAGGTTGTATGCATCCTTCATCATCAGAGATTGACCCTCGGGGGTCGATACATAGAGCAAGTAAGGGTCCAATGGGATCCTGATGGTGGGTCCTCAGCATCTTGGGAAGATGTGGTGAGGATGAGAGACCTTTATCCATATCTTTTTGCAAACTTCTAGGGGATGTAATGATCCCCGTGTTTGAATTATGTTTTTCTTATCTTGATGGACTTAGATGATTATATACTTTATTTTAGAATATGCATCTTGTTATTATTTTGTATTGGCACTGGTGATGTGCAATCTCGATACTATTATGATGTGGACATTATTATTACTTATGATGGATTTCATGCTTACATGATTGATGTTGCTTCAACTATATGATGTATGTATATGCACAGGTACCTTGATGTGTGCTTGTAGTGTTGCAGGTACTGAGTATCAAATCCGCCTAGATTCACAAGCCTGAGCGTACTCTTATTATCCCCGATGGTGGTTACTGGAGATAGTCACAAGTCCTTTACCCTATACCCTACCCTAGCCCACTACACCCAGATAGTGCAGTGTTTCTGTGTTGTGGTCTTACTATCCATATTACCTTATTGTCATGTGTAGTTTGCTAGTGTGATGATTAAAACTTTTCTCCTTGGCTTCCTTTGATTGTATTGAGTTTCATGGACTAGTGTGTGCTTTGGCTACAACTTAGCATTTGCAGGCATCCAGGAGTAAGCCTAGTCCTAGGGGGTAGGATGTAACAACCCCCCTGCTGTGTAGGAGTCAAGCAAAGTCAGTTTTTTTATAATATTATATTTCAACTCCTTCCCATGCCATACGATGCCCATTTGAGAAGTTGGCGAGGGAGTTTAAAGCTGTAGAAAATATTTGGAGGGAGTTTAATGCTAGAAAAAAATATCTGAGGCAGCATAGAGAAGGGGTATATGTCAGTCAATGAGTGGGTGGTGAATAAATGCAAAAGGAAATATCTCTGGGAGGTAGAGGAAAAATAGGACTCTCATTGTTTTTGGAAAAACACACCATAATGTTTGGGAAGAGGCTCTCTATTTTTGAAGAAAAGAAGAGACAAATAGAACAAGTGAGAGGGGAAGAAATATTTGCCTAGAGTGGTGAGCGACTGCAGAGAGGAAAAAGAAAAGCAGAGGACAGTTTTAAAGAACGTAGGCACCAACTTTGTCTAAGGATTATGTCGATGAGTGAAAGAGGGAGAGGCGTTTAGCAAGGCAACGTAGGAAAATGAAAGCAAATCTCTCAGGCGAGCATATCATTTGCAAGTTTTGAGGTGAAGTGAAGGGGAGTGCAAAGGAAAAGAGGTATGTACCTATGTGCGTTGTTTTTCCAGTATAAAAACTAAAAGATGTTTTTTGATGTTGATAAAGCACAGAAAACCAAAAGCCCATTACTGCCTTAACAAAAAAACCAAATTAAGTTTGTTGTTATTTCATTACCCACAGCAATCTGAAACTCTATTTCTGCCATTAAAAGAAAACATGCTAGAATTTAGTTAAATGCAAGATATTTACATTCTCTCCTTGAATTGACCCTTATGTTATGCAGATCTGTTTCCTTTTTCTCTCAGATAAGAGGGAGGGGGTTTCAAAAGATCACATGCTTTTTGATTTAAAATTTTATTGAAAAAAAATAGGGGATTTGGTTTTAGAAAATGCAATGAGTGTAGCCATACAATAAAACTGAGAAATAATGATAGAGATTAAAGAGATCTAAGTCCCATGTAACCTTGTTTTCATACGTTGACTTTTGTGAAGTGATTTTCACCCTTTGATATCTTTCGACTTACATAAATGGAGTAAATATGAAGTATAGAACAACAACCTCTAAATATTATCAAATATTATGGGACTTAAAATATGTAAAAATTTGTACTGTAGAATACCATTATAGCAATATCTATAGATGTTTACCAATTAATATTAAAATTAATAGCAGTAATAACTTACAGAATGATGTTGTTTGGCTGTTGCAATACAACTCTTCTTAGAAAATTAAGTGGCTTTGCATTTCGGCCATTGTGGTCATTCCTTGCTAATTGCAAGCCTTGTGGAAACTGCCATCTTTGTGTTAAAGAATGAAATGACACTAAATTCCTTAGGAGCAGTGATCTATGTTCTATGAACATCGATCTATGTAGGAGGAAAACCAATTCAGAATTCCTTTTTGTAATTTTTTTTAACTCGTTGTTTAGCTATGTTATATATGGTAGACAATATGTATTTCTATGCTGTGAGTAGATTTGCAATGTCATTTTCCATTCTTTTCTTATAATATCCTTGCTATCCTTTGTGAAGAGTGACCAAATTGGGGTCACTAGAGTTATTACAAAATTGATCTAACTGGCAAAAGGTTGTTTTCAACAAATTACACTATCATTGAGAGTTTTGGTCTTGTAGATCACATTTTTCTATTTCTAATTTATACTTCAATGTTTTAGTCTTTTTGTATGCCTCATTTAGTCAAACGAGATGAACAAGGTCTAGGAATTAGAGTGGTCATCTAGAGTGGCTCTCTACGGGCCCAGGGCCTACAAGTGGCTGAAAGGGGAACTAGTAGCAGAGTTACATTCATAAGTGATAACTAAATGAAAATATTGGGGTAAAAACATTAATATGATAATTAGTCCTCCAGCATGGCCTTGAGCACTTGTAAAGGCTAAGGATGCAAGGAGAAGGCCTATCCATCTGCGGGGCATCGAGTCATCCGTCTGCGGGGCGTGGATTTAGGCACGATTGAGTCTCCTCATCTGCATGAGAGGAGTACTTGGTTCTGTGTGGTGCCATCCCTTCGAGCACGCATGATGACACTCCATATGATTACACTCTAGTATCTAGCACCTTAGCAGTCGTGAGTAGTACCTGACCTATGATTTGGATGAGTACACCTGTGTTATGACTTTGGTTGTATGCATTGTTCTCCATGTCTGCTCTGTGTCTAATGTGAGTGTTGGCCATCTTGTATCCCCTTGTTGTTGTTCATCCGTTTGGGCCTTGTGGCTATCTTTGAGCATGATGGGGTGGTCTCTTAGGAGTCCACATGGTTGGGAGGCATTGCCATCACCATTGGAGATCGACGAATAGGTTTTGGAGCACTAGTGGAGATGATCTCTCTCTCTCTCTCTCTTCGTAGCTTCATTCAGTTATTGTACCCATTTAGTCCTTGTATCATTTCAGGACTATGTTATTGTACTTGTATCATATTCTAGAATATATCTTTGTAATTGTATATGCAATTATGTAATTGAACTCTCTTAAGAGAGAAGTTGTAACCATTGTATTTAATGAGAAGAAATGTGATGTTCCTTAATTGTTTTATGGATTCCGGTGTGGGTATCGGATCTGCTTGTACTTTATGCTTATGGATTCATTTTTATGTCAGATGGGATTAGGAATATTTGCTTTGGTGTTTAAAATGAATGCTATCGATCTATCATATTGGCAACCGAATCTATGTATGTTGTCTACTTATGTCAAAAAAAATTTATCTTGTTCCCTTTTGGCTCTTACCCTTCGGGGTTACGTAGCAGGATGTTACACACAATTAGGACTTTAAGGTAGACCTAAAAATGAACTAGGCTTGGGATCACTAAAGGGAGGAGCTAAACATAGTGAAATTGTGCTTACACAACTAGTGTTTACAATTTATGATATAACATTTAGCCCCCACTTTAGCGGCCATATGACACTATGTGCATATGCAAGCTAAAGGATAGGAAAGTAAAACATACTTTAAAAAGGATATAAAAAAGGATACCGTAGATGACGCAGATCGTCGCTGAGCAAGACGGTGAAGCCCCCCAGTCTGTGATCCTGCAAACCATAGAGTTAATGTGATAAAATAATCTTACAACCAACAAATGTATGTGTTAGTCAAAAACTCTAAAGGGGAAAGGTGATGAGACATGATTAGAGTGGAACTGGTAGGTAGATATATGCCCCCTGTTTCTGCTTGATTCTTTAGGATGTAGAAATAGGGTGGCAATCTTTCCACTTTGACTTTCTAGAGGGAAGATTGATGGATATGCTTTGGTAGGGTCATTTTTTCTAAATAACATCAGGATACAAAACATATGATTGTAGAGATGACGAAACTAGGATTTCAACATAACAAATGACACTCAAATATGACTTCGCGAGCCTAAGTTATCGATGTTTATATTAAGAGATATCGATGAGATATAGTCTTCGACCGTAGATAGTAATCAAAAGTTCTTGTCTTTTTACTATAAGTAGTAAAAGAAACTTCTCACTTTTTACTATTCTTGTGTCATTTTTAGTTTGGAGAAGTTTAAGCAAGGAGGAGAGCTATCATGTCGAGCTAAAGGCCATATCAACCATCAAGGGTAGATGTATTGCAGAATCAAGTAGCACAGGGACTACAAGAGCATGAGGTAGGCTTTTGTCAAACTTATATTTCAATTACTCTATTATTTTTATGTGTTTTTGCATTTTTCAAGCCAAAAGGGGTTCGGGGGACATTTTTTCATGTCATCATAGGGCACCATTTTCCTCTTGGGGTGCCCCAGACCCTTCTGATCGCCCAGGTTCTGCCTATGCACCCTAGACCTATTTGAGTGCCTTGGTCTAGGATCAAGGCTTTTTTTGATTTGTTTGATTGAATTTGAAGTTTTGATGGTAGAATTTTGATGTATACTTTGTTTATCATGTTTCAGGTACCCCCAGGGATGTGAAAGCATGCCAATAACCACCTATTCATGTTGTTACATAGCTGCTCAGGTAGATTAACTAACGTAGAGATGGGGCATCTGTGAGATTTTGCGATTTGGTGGGTGTATACAATTCCCACAATGACATATCATTCTACTATGTTGATGGCACTTATGGAGTAGTGGAATTCAAATACTTCCACCTTTCATCTTCTGATAGGGGAGATGATAGTTACATTAGAGGATGTGTATCTGATACTACGATTACCCGTGTGAGGTGAGACAGTTAGAGTCATCAAGCAGTGGTTCGAGGACTACACTCAGGCAAGTCAGATGTACTGTCTTGGTCACACCATGTCATCGAGTGATCATGGACACATTGATATTAGATGGCTAGATAGGGTGCAGTTGCTACACCAATTCTTTGTTGCATCATGATCGCTACCATTGTACTAGTTGTCACACTGGATGGGTGCGACACTCATCAAGTCATGAGGGCCTTGTCCATACAATTATAGCGATGGAGGAGCAGAGGACACTATACTCTTGGGGAAGGAGTATTCTATCTCACTTATATTATGATTTGGGTTGCTATGTGCATTATGAGGCACACAACTTGATGATATGCACACTCTTACAGGTGTGGGCATTCGATCACATTACGTGCATGTGGCTAGTGGGCTATTCGACAGAGCCTATCAGGATGTGCCCATGAGCACACACCTATGAGCTGAGGAGACCATGGAGATGGGGTGATTTATTATACTGGAGAGTAGTATTTGATAGGTTGTAGCCAGAGGTCATCGTGTGGAGACCCTACAAGTTATGCAGACTATGGATGGGACATACGAGGCAACTAGAGAGGATGCAGAGAGATCGATATTTAGCCATTCATAGAGATTGTGTTGTAGTTGCTTTCTATTATGATAGAGTGATGAGGTATTTTAGTCAAGTTTAGGGAGTTCCTACCACACAACCGTTCTATGTGCAGTCTTCATGTTGCGGGGTGCATCCCTATGATTTGGCATGACTTACCATCAGAGATGTGGTGTTGAGTGATCCAGATGATGTTATAGAGGATGATGATCCTATCTCTGAGGATGATGATTTAGGTGTTAGCCCAGTATACATAGCTTGGTGGGAGAAAATGTGTCTTATTCTGATCTTTCCTACAATCATCCCACTGGCGATCCTAGATCCTGGGTAGAGCGAGGGAATGAGTCAGAGGAGTGGGTGGGAGATAATGGTGGAGATCATGCTAGAGGTGATGATGATGATGATGAGGTGAATCCAATGGTGCTAGTGTCAATGTCGAGGGGAGACAACGCCAGGGAGCTGAGGGTACAAGCATCAAGGAGAGACCTAGGGCCTTACTTCATAGCGTGCAACCACTATGTGCTACTAGAGGAGTAAACCATTGATTCAAGCGCAGGGAGTCAAGTGGTGGTGCCACTATGATGCCCCCAGTGACGGGGATGACTATAAACATCACCACAGTCATGATTCTAGTCAATCTTGATTGGCAAGAGAGTGATCCCAGTGAGTAATTGATTATTGTACTTGTGTTTGTTGAAATATTGAATGTATTAAATGGCTTTGTGAATGAGATATTGATATGATATTTGTTTTTGATTTGTAGTAGGTACGAGGGCATGGTGTGACCTGTTGGGTCGATTAATAGTGGCAATGATACCTACTATGCTGACCAAGTATCCAATATGAGCTTATTATAGGCCACCTCACATGTAGCAGGTCAACATTCAAAGTTATTTGATCTTGTTGCATGATTGAGAGCAACCTATGAGGAGGGATAGGTAGTGCGAGATCAATTTGAGGTCAAGAGAGATTGGGTGATCTGAAGAGCAAAGAATGTAAAGGAGGCATGGGATGCACTTTAGATACAGCTAGATCAACGTAGAATAGTAGAGACACCAGGGATTGATCACAAATTTATGATTTATCTATAGGCGGATGTGGACTAGTTGTGAGCTAAGAGAGATCGACTTCAGCAGTGATATACAGATTATAAATAGGAGGTGGGAGAGCATAGGGGTGTACGATCATGGAGTACCTCTAGGAGTTACTCACAATTAGTAGCCTCACACAGACAACCTTTCGTTACTCAGGCTCCACTGGGTCCCAAGGGATTTGGATGTCATGATCTAGCACCTTGATAAGATTTTTATGTTTTGTATTATGATGCACCACATTTTGATGTAGCTAGTGGATTTTTCACTATCATGTACTCAAACTTCTATGATATATCATGTACATTAAATGTAGGCTTGTGCCTAAATTTTCTGGAAGGGCCTAGGGCGCCTAGCGCCCTGGTCCCTCCCATGTTTTTAGGGAGACAAATTGGGTCCACAAGTCAGCTTTAATGTTGTTTAGGCCGACCCTAAAATAAAATTTACTTTTTTGGGTTATGACGAAACTTTAATCAAAATCACGACATTTCATAGAAATGAGGCCCAATTAGGACTTTAAGGTAGACCTAAAATAAACTAGGCTTTGGGTCACTAAAGGGAGGAGCTAAACATAGTGAAATTGTGCTCACACAACTAGTGTACACAATTTATGACATAACAACTTTAACCTTTCATATCCATTCATGCATCAATATACTAGGGTTTGGTGTTTCTTTTCATAGTTTATCTTTTGTCCATCCAATCTGCCCTTGATTTGACCCAAATTTTATAATTTTACCATTCAAATTTGTTTCATGGAAAAAGGATGGGTTTCAATTTCAAGGTTAAATCCTCCTTTCACACCTTACATTCAAGGACATAAATCGAGTGAAGCCACAATCTCTTGCAAGAGGGCTCTACTATAGATTTAGTGTCCCTTAGAATGAATAGGAAACTTGGAATTTGCTAATTAATTAATCAATTAAAGTCCAATTATGCTTAAAACCCTAATTTCGTAAAATCATAAATAAATAGACGAATCATGACAAATGCTCACACATAGAGATATCAAATGACAATTAGATACATATTAGATTTTGAGATTCCGTATCTGAAAAAGCCAGGGACTAATGAGCAAGTGATTTCGTCCAAGGTACTAGTTTCTGTCAGGATCTCTGAAAGTTGTCTGTAACTTGTTTTTGTTGTTCAGGGGATTTCTATGTTTCAAGATCTGAAGGACTAATGAGCGGGCGCCCAAGTCTAGGTCTTGCTTTTCTACTTTGCTCTACAATTCTGACAATCTGTTATGTCTCCCTATAGCTGCACTCTTTCCACTTTTGCAACTTGTAACCTACAATCATAAAAAAGGGGGTTGGGGGTTGTGGTGTTTAGAGGCTTGCCTCGGTCAAGCCCCGAAGAGACATTCAAGTCCTCTGAACACTAGTGTCAGATAAAGAGTGTGTATCCCTACGGGATAGAGGCAAAAACCAATTGTTAAATGATGAAAACACAAATAAATGTCACCTCAGAGGTGTAGCTTGCATGTAGATGAAAATCCTTCACATCATGAGAAGATGAAGCCAAATTTGCATAACAAACACAATAATAAGACAAATCTACTCTACAACAATGAATACATTGAATACTCTAAAATTACAAGTGTGCCAAAAGTTTATAATCATCTTCTTGTTTACAAATGAATCCCTAAACATGCTTATATATGCAACTAAACACATTCCCACTAAGAATTTCGTAATTCCAACTTAAGGTGTCGGCATAGGACCTATTAACAGTCACATAACTGACACCTGAATTTAGGTCGTGCCTAAAATAGGGTAGGACTAGGGCACGAGCGCCCAAGTCCTCCCTCCCTATTTAGGTTAGGATTCATCTTAATAGCACCCCCTAGGTCCTATTTGTCATAAAACTTTAGGATTTTCTCATTGGGAGTCAACATGAATATGCAAGATGATTAAAATTCTTTCTAAAGGACTCAGGGGCTAAACATAGGAGGGAAAAATTCCTAGAGAGACATTTTCTGACAACATTTAGGCCCCACTTTAATGTATGCATGAATGCAAGGCCCATACATGCATTAAAGTATGGTAAAAAAACACAACAAACACACCAGGCACTTAGAGCTAATACATACACAAAGATTGATAACTATTTATAGCCCCCATTCTTAGGTAGACATTAGAGAAAACATGCCACAGACATGCCAAACACAATGAAGATAGTAACATGCACACAAAAAATGGAGAAGACAACATTGAAGAAACTCAAAACACAGTGAATATAGTGAATGCACTGATTATTTCTTTTTCATTTTCTCATATATAAGTGAATGTAGATACAAGTACATGGAAAGTAAACACACAACCCAAAATGCAGGAGGGACTCATCGCCACACGTCTTTAGACTACATATGGGGCAACAGACATGCAATATAAATCTCAGAGTGTAGGAGGGACTCATCGCCGCACGTATTTAGACTACACTTGAGAACAAACATGCCATACAAATCCCAAAGCATAGGAGGGACTCATTGTCACATGTCTTTAGACTATATTTGGGAACAAACATGCTATACAAGAGGGAAAACACACAAAAAACACAAGCGCTGTATAGTATGTTGAAGACATACTATACATCTAAAACATGAAAAACAAGTGATGGAAGGAGCCTATTGCTAGGTTCACCACCATCTCAGGCACATTATAGGCACACTTGATGGTTGGGCTTATGCCACAATAATCACCAAAGACACGGTTAAGGGAGAATACACTAACCCCGCCTACTCAAAGGAATTTTAGAATAAAAAGGATGTGCACTAGCTCAAGAGAAACACCATCCCCGCCTTCGCAAAGGGATTTTAAAATGCAACCCCACTCGCATCATGGAGACACCTTACAATGAAAAAGAAGCATGTGCTCAAAAGTATACGACCCCACCCGCGTCATGGAGACGCTTTACAGTGAAAAGGAAGTATATGCCATAGATCAATGTATGCAAACATGCTTTATCAATATCAAAATCATTAGACATATTACCTTATATATGCCCCCACCTTAAGGTGGTTGATATCGTGTACTGATATCAAGCACGTTAAGGGAGGAAGAAAACACACAAGGGAAAATGAGCTCTCGCAAAGCCCACACCCCCAAAGGTGACATGTACTTTACGATCACCGAATGTTCCCACAAACACACAATGTCCTGCAAGAAAAGAGGTTAGAAATCTTTCTCTAAGATAATAACCACATCACATGATCAAAAGCAATGCATTGTACATCATTCACATAAAGATCTGAGGCTATACTATGGGTCCTAGATCTGAGGATAACCGTGGGGCTATACTACAAAAATCTCAAAACCGAGCATAACCAAGGCGAGATTTAAAGATAAATAAAGTGCATGGAGAAGATGTATTGTTATGGTTTGTTAGTACGATAAGACAACATCAAAATATCACACGGAGTGATTCTACTAGCCAAGCGTCAGATAATATATATCAACCCCGTCATCATGTATGGACTAGGTCCATTTTTGCTTACTCACTGAAGGGACACGTGGTTCATATCAATCTTATTTGATTTTCATCATCCGCTAGCTAGATAGAACCACTAGAAGAATGTAAACAATAAATCAAGAGAGGAGAAACAAGTGCCTTAGGGTCATCATGTAGGAAGGTGCCCCCAAGTCACCAACTACAATGTTATGCCCCTAGGACACAACACACAACAGTGAAAAGAGAGGAGAGGAGCAATATAGAAGAATGGTGATACAAATAGAAGAAGGGTCACAATAGAGGTTGTCTCCAGTATTCTTGACCTTACAAGAGTATCAAGGGTCATCCTAGGAGGCCTAAACAACACATAACACAACACAGGGGAAACACAACACAGAGGAAAAGGGTTAGAAGTACTTACCTATAGGCACAACCAAACTAACGATTGTCAACAAGCAAATCATCATCTTCCCACTCCTAAATATTAGAAGAAAGTGGGACATAAGGTACCATAGCCCAACTTTTGTTCTTGTCTTCAAGTTGTTCATTCTTAAGCTCTTCTTGGTTTGATTCAATGTTAGGTGAAATGTTTTCTTGTTGATGTGCATTTCGTTGGGGAAAATCTTGTCTTTTTCTCCTTCTTTCTCTTGCTTGTCTATTTCTTCTTGTCCTATTGCTTATATCTTCAAAATTATTGTCATGTTTTTCCATAGATTTTTGCATGTTAAAGGAGGAAGCACCATGTTCAAATCTCATTTGTTTTGATGAAATGTTTTGTTCTCAACGACTCACTCTCAATCCTTGTAAGGAGGGTGGTGGAGGAACCTCAACATAGGGTCCTTTTCCTTTTGCTCTAGGAATTTCTTCTAATGTGGGTTGTTAATCTCTTACTGTTTCTTGCATAGAAGGACCGGCCACTCGATGTAATAGTTTTGCTTTATATTTTCTATATCTCGAGAAGTTAAAATCTATTCATGGCTTCAGTTCCTCATCAGATCATGGTCAAAAGTAATTGAGGTTGAAGTGTTGTCTTGTAACCAAAGGTTTATATCTATTGCGAGGAATAGTATGCACTTGTCCATTCAATGGAAATTTTACACGGTTATGAATCGTTGAAGGGACAACTTTCATAGCTTTTAACCATGGGTGTCCTAATTTTATGTGAAAAAGATCAGATAGAGGGACAACATCAAATAGTTGTTTTATAGATTTATCAAATACTGTGACCAATAAAGATATTTTCCCACAAGTGTTTATAAAGGTTCCCTTATGTGTCTTAATCATCATATTAGAAGGATCATAGAAATCTTGTACCAAGCCATGTGAATAAAGGAATTCCTCTGTTGCCACATTAGTCATGCAATTAGGATCTATAAGCGTTCCATCCACTAGATTTTCCATTATCTTCACAATGATATAAAAAGGTCCTTCAGTTTCTCTAATTGTTCTATCATGAGGTGTAAACACAATTTCGGGTTCAGGGACCTTTCTTTTCATATAAGGCCAAGGAGGGATCCTAATGTTATTGTTGCAATTAGAAGCCATGTGTATATGTTTTCAAATCAATGTAAAATCATATTTCAAAAAGGTTTTCAAAACTTATGCAAGGAACAAGTGCAAAATTGTGTGAGTTTATGACCTAAAATGCTTGATTTTTCAACTTTTTTCAATGCAAATGAGTAAAAGAAGAGGTGTTGTAAGGAAATTGATGAGGGACAGAAAATAATAAGATCAATATCGATCCAATAATGCAGCAATATCCTTCACAACACACCTACAGTTAGAAATCAGTCCTAAATGGGTGTTTAAAACAGTAGTAAAATCTAAAACAAGATTTTAACCACAAACCCTAGCTAATGCAAAAACTAGGTTATATGAAAAATGCACAATTTCAAGCAATTTTTAACAAATTAGGCATGAAAACACAATGCAAATGAATAATAAATGATGAATTTTTGTAATTTAAATGTGATCTAATTAAATACAATAAATTAAATGAAATTGAATGCAAATTAATTCAAATTATTTGAAAATGCAAGCCTAAAGTGTCAATTTTTTCAAATTTTTCAAATATTTCAATTTTTTTGTAAATTTTCAAATACAATAAAAATATGATGAATGAAATGAATGTAAATTTGAAGTACAACACTCAGAAAGATGCAAAATTCATTAAAAACAAGGGTTCACCAAAATGTTTCATGGAAAAAGGAGGGGTTTCAATTTCAAGGTTAAATCCTTCTTTCACACCTTACATTCAAGGACATAAATCAAGTGAAGCCACAATCTCTTGCAAGAGGGATCTACTATAGATTTAGTGTCCCTTAGAACGAAGAGGAAACCTGGAATTTGCTAATTAATTAATCAATTAAAGTCCAATTATGCTTAAAACCCTAATTTTGTAAAATCGTAAATAAATAGACAAATCGTGACAAATGCTCGCACACAAAGATATCAAATGACAATTAGATACATACCAGATTTTGAGATTTTGTATCTAGAAAAGTCAGGGACTAATGAGTGGGTGATTTAGTCCTTGGTACCAGTTTCTATCAGGATCTCTGAAAGTTGTCTACAACTTATTTTTGTTGTTCTCAAGATTTGTGTGTTTTGGGATTCAGAGGACTAATGAGTGGGCACCCAAGTCCAGGTCCTGCTTTTCTACTTTTCTCTACAATTCTGACACTCTATTATGTCTCCCTGCAACTCCACTCTTTTCGCTTCTGCAACATGTAACCTGTAATCATAGAAAAGGAGGTTGTTGGTTGTGGTGTTTAGAGGCTTGCCTCGGTCAAGCCTTGGAGAGACATTCAAGTCTTTTGAACACTGTTATCAGATAAAGAGTACATATCCCTATAGGATAGAGGCAAAAACCAATTGATAAATGATTGAAAACATAAATAAATGTCACCTCAGAGGTGTAGCTCGCATGTAAATAAAAATCCTTCACATCATGAGAAGATGAAGTCAAATCTACATAACAAACACAATAACAAGACAAATTTGTTCTGCAACAATGAATACATTGAATTCTCTAAAATCACAAGTGCGCCAAAAGTTCATAATCATCTTCTAGTTTACAAATGAATCCCTAAACATGCTTATAGATGCAACTAAACACATTCCCGCTAAGAATTTTGTAATTCCAACTTAAGGTGTTGGCATAGGACCTAATTAATGGTCACATAACCGACACTTGAACTTAGGTCTTGCCTAAAATAGGGCAGGATGAGGGCGCAGGTGGCCAAGTCCTCCCTTCCTATTTAGGTCAAGATTCATCTTAATAGCGCCCCCTAGGTCCTATTTTCCATAAAACTTTGGGGTTTTCTCAGTGGGAGTCAACATGAATATGCAAGATGATTAAAATTCTTTCTAAAGGACCCAGGAGCTAAACATAGGAGGGAAAAAGTCCTAGGGAGACATTTTTCGACGTAACAAGATTTTACATCTAAGATTGATATGAAATTTGATATCTCTAATAGACATACAATTGTAAACCTTGGAATTGATATCTCTCATGGTCATATGCCCTTTGATTTGAACCAGGGTTTAGAATTAAATACCATTTGGGGTTTACAATTTATGTTAGTTTAAGCTTGGAGTTTTAACATTCAGGGTTTACATCTAAGATTTCATACATGTAAACATCTTGTTTAGTCTAGTATAATGATAATTATGACATTTAACTTAGATGTTAGGTTTGATTCATAGAGACATGGACATACACAAGTTTCCTATCTAAAACCTTTAGCAAAATTACAATCACCTGCTCTCATGCACATGGACATAATAACAATCTATTTTTATTATAAATATGTTACTCATACTCAAAATGGATTGTTAAACTTGTAGGAGAAATCAAATTGTAGTTATAACCACCTAGTCTCGAGGTTTACAATTGTAGACAATGAGAGATCAAATTCCAAGCTTAAATTGACATAAATTGTACATATTTCCTGTTGAAATTTTTTGAAACCAGTTTTCTAAAAGTAAGTCTATATACTAAAAAGATACACTTTAATTGTCCCAAATACACATGAAACTTTAAAATAACTGCATAGTAATTGTCCCAGCTACATATGAAGTGACCACCCATAATAAAATATTGTTGTTCAAATATAAAGTTATTTATAAACAAAATGCATTGTCAATTGTCCCATCAAACAAATAGATATGTCCCATATCTCTCTTCAACTTAATTTCTTCAAGTGATATTTTCCCAACTACTGGTCACTTTGTCCATGACTAACTACAAGCACCACACTCAAAGGTGTAAGGTTGACCAATCAAGCCATCAAAACAAGAGGACATAAATCAATTGAATATCAAACTTATTACCAAATTCTATTTTTTTTAACATCCATCAAATCTATTTTTACATCTCACATGAATCGATCCACACAATTCAATTTTAGTTCTAGACCAAATGAGAGGACAAAAATGTAAGACCTCAGACCAAACAAACATTCAACCAAATCAATCAACCACTCACAATAGACTTAGGTGAAGGTGTTCCTCAACACCACATTCCCCATTTAGATATCTAGCAAAGTTGATTTATATTGTAGGTAGTAAGGATGGGATTGCAACAATTAATCATGATTGTATGCACAATTATGTCTAGGACCATATAACAACAAAGTTTAGTCTGACATAGGTGCCTATATGTAACATATCCCAATTTCAAATTATGAACACAATCATCTTTTGACACAACACATAAATCAACACAAGGCAATGAGATAGCTAAGAAACTCTCTATCTTTCTCATTTAAAAAATTATATTTACATTTCATGATTCAACTCCTCATATATCTATTTAGGCTATTAAATTAATGCTTAATCAACTTATTCATTTTATTTACCATTCTAGACCTAGATATATTTTGAAACTTGTTCATTTTATTTCCTTTCATTTTTGTGAACCGTTGTGATCTTATACCCCCTATGGTTTGGCTTTTTATAATATTTTGATTACATTCATCTTCATTTTAGATATGAAATTAGTGAGTATTCTTATTGCTTAGACTTTCTTTTTACCTAATTTAGGTTTGCCCTATTTTTCCTTGTGTTTCATCTATTTTTTGTTGATTTTTATATCATTAACCATAGATCAGTATGATCCTTTACCTTGGGATTATATTCATGCTTATATCACTTAGATGACAATGTGTTTTCATTCTTTATTTAATATTATACCTTCATCCTTGATGATATTGCATCCTTTTACCACATTGATGATGTTATATGTTTTATGAATGAGTTAGTTGAATTCTTATCTAAATGTTCATCTTCCATGGACCTTATTTGTACTTTTCCTTACATTTTAGAGGGCTTCAATACTTTTGTATACATTAATTTGGGGTCCATGTAGGGTGTCTCATGAGATGAAGACTCAAATTTTTTCTCAGCCATATGTGGAGTGAGGTGGATAGTTTATTTTTTTTCTAATTGGCTATTATCCTCATAGTCTAATGTTGGTTTATTCATAGTTGATACCTCTTATAGCATTACTCCCTAATATACCCAAAATATACCCATTTCAAATTTTAAAACATCTTGATAACTCCTTGTGATGTAGTCTATAGCATTTTGCGCTCTTCTTGGAGAATTAAATTATTCCATTTAGAATTTCTTGGTATCATGATTCATTGCTTGAATCACAACACATCTTCCTTGATGGAGTATTTGTTTCTCAACATGATTTTTCTAGGTTCCACTTCCTATACTGCTACATTAATTTGACTTAGATTCTCATCTTGCTTGTGTACAAAATGGATTATTTCAATTACACTATGATGTACTATTATGAAGGTGTTAACCCATAGCCTTTTGCTTAGAACATATATGACCTTGTTCTCCTTAGATATATTAAGAAATAATAAATTTATACTTTCTCAAAACTTCCATTCATTTGTGTTATCTAACATTAAAATTTGGCTGGGTAAATAGATATTACAAACTTTGGTGATTAGTTTTCCACTCAAATTTGTTCACAATAAGGTAATGCCACCACATTTTTAATGTGTACATAGCTACCTCTAATTCCAAGTTGTGAGTCAAGTAATTCTGGTAATATCATGCAAGTCCCATAAAGATAAGAACTTCCACAATATTTCTGAGTGAAATCTATTCAATT
Source organism: Cunninghamia lanceolata (assembly GCA_027924645.1). Classification (NCBI taxonomy): domain Eukaryota; kingdom Viridiplantae; phylum Streptophyta; class Pinopsida; order Cupressales; family Cupressaceae; genus Cunninghamia; species Cunninghamia lanceolata. The sequence continues at coordinate 4,966,086 of BSBN01001583.1, forward strand.
ATCACTTAAATTTTGTTATACCCACTAACATACCATTCAATTATTGCTTTGTTTTTATATGGACCATGAAAATGCCATCACCAAAAATAATATATCTTAAATACCAAGTTTATTTCTAAAATAATGAGCACTTGTAGAGATTCTCATATAGTTTGTTTTCTCTAAGACTTTAGCACTATCTAGATATGCTCTTTGTGTTCCTAGAGACTTTAGCACTATATGGATTGTTAAATGTGTGGGAGAAATCATATTGTAGCAACATGAATTTATTCAAGGATTTTAAACTAAGTATTATTTTTTGATGCTATGATTTAACTAGGTAATGTAATTATTAACATATACATGGATATCTCATAAAAATTAACGATTATCCTTTTTTTCACTTACTTATATGGTAATTCATGTGACAAAGAAGCTATTGATCACATTTCTTGAGTTTTTTTACAAACTTAACCACCCCTAAATTGTAGAACTAAAACATGAGTCAAGATATTCTATTGGATTAAAATAACTATGAGATCAAGGAATGCATGCTATGACAAGTAGGGTCTAAAATTTTGTTCTCGCTACTAAAAATAGATATTTAAACTAAAAACACTTCTACATGAGGGCTAGCATGAATAAGTTGTCAAAGGTAACTATAATTTAGCATTTAAAACTCGACAAGCCTTGTGTCTTGAAATAGATGAAGTTAAATATAGAGAAACCTGTATACACCTAAAAATGGCTCTAGTCGAATTAAATAAATATTTTAATATTTATTTTATTCTCATTCTTCTATCAATAAATAAATATCCTAATTTATTTATCTGATTCACATTCATCTAAATCTTCCAAAAAATTAAATAAAAATCAATTTATTTAATTAAATCATCCAAATTCCTCTAAATCATCCTTAATTGAATAATTCCAAATTATTTAATTAATCATCTATCCTAAAGTCTTAATTCTATAAATCCACAACATTTCCACCTCACTTTACACCTCATCATGTTGCACACATAATTGAATATTTTTAATATTTAATTATATAATTATCCTCACCCACATGTCCTATTTATCCTCTAACCATCCCTATTCTTAAGAGCTTGGTCTTTCCATGTCATCATAGTCAAAGGACACTCAGAGACACATGTCTCATACTTCCTAGACTCTTTCCAACAACCCTACAAAGAAGGACTCCTTCTTTGACCCTTGTCTTCTGGTCTTTGATAGCATTGTGACAAGTGGCCTCTTGTTCACACCTTTCTCTCCACCTTGTCATTGTAGGAGGAACATCTCCCCCTTTTATCTCTCTCATCCCAACTAATCAAATCTCTACCTTACACATCACAAGACTCATTCCTCCACCGTGGATCTTTTGACACTTGGATTTGAGCCTTCTTGGCCTATAAAAGCAAGCTTCTCACCTCCATTTCACAATCACATGAGCTATAGTACTTACATGCTACAAAAATTTCATCAAGCAATCAAGCGTGCCTTTGGCCCCCCATTTGCATTAGTATCATAATCTTCATAGTTGTACAATCATTTAGCTTCATTATCCTCATTATCAATATCATGACAATATCAAAATCATTATCATCATCTTAGTTGCATTGTAGGCTTATCACATTGCATTTTCATCCACAAATCCATTCCTCTCTTTGTCATCTTGGAAAGCAAGGAAGTACATTTCTGAGAGCAATATCATCATCAACAAGATCATTGAGAGGATAGGAAACAATGGAATGCACGGGTTAAATCAGTTTAGCAAGGTATAACTTATGTTTTCTGCATTTTTCTTAGTTTCATTGATGTATTGAATTTGAGTAGGAATTCTAGAGTATTTGTGGTATGTTAGTAGGTTCCAGCATTAGTTTCAAATTATCAATCACATTTTGGCCATGGGGCCTTGCCCCATTTTTAACTCCCAAATTTGAGTTTTAGGTGTACTTACAGTTGTGACAGGTCATTCCTGTGCATTCAATTTCTAGTTCTGTGCATCTGTGAAGAAAATTACAGTCTTGCGCATATGCTTCTTTCTACCATGCATATAACACTTCTTGTTGTGCATTTGTCTTTCTACACATTTAACGTATATTTCTGCAGATTCATTGTCTGTTTCAGCACATATGAAATTTGTCAGTTTTTAGTATGTCTTTTTGATAATTTGTGAGGCTAACACTTGTTGCAGGTATCATCAATCATCAAAGAAGTATATTCAAACTACTGAAAATGGATTTTTGTAGGTTTTAGGGCTTGGTTTAGGCATCATCATACAACTTGCATACAATCTTCACTTAGTTTTAATTAGGAGGAGTAACTCTATCTTGCATACAATCTTCACTTAGTTTTAATTAGGAGGAGTAATTCAATCTTGCATTCAAAACTTGCATACAATCTTCACTTAGTTTTAATTAGGAGGATTAATTCAATATTGCATTCAAATCTTGCATACAAATCATTCACTTAGTCTAAACTAGGAGGATAAATGTACAATCTTGCATACAATTCATTCACTTAGTCTAATTAGAAGGTTTAAATTGGACAAATTTTACATAACAAACTTGCATACAATCCAAACTTAGCATAAATAGGGGGGAGTAACTTGATTATCTTTCCTTTGTTGTTATCATGCAAATATGGTAATTTGTGTTGTTAGTTTAGTCACATTTAGCTTAATCTAGGTAGTCAATAAACAAGTGTTTGTTGTGCTTGCAAAGGTGATAGGCATATGCTCTCCCCTTGCAACATCTTGGGTGATAAAAAAGCTAGACTCATCTCCCCATTTCTTGTTTACCCTTAACAAGGCCTACTCTTAGATTATGATTCATTCGATAGGGCTGACCTTAAGCAGACCTTTCCTTTGACCTACTATATAAATGAGTAAGGCAAAAGCCAAGTCCTAACCAGCGTTAACCTTGCCTTTCGGTGCCAAATCGAAAAGAGGTGTACTAGCACTTTGTGGAAATGATTTTCGCATTGTGTGAAGTATTTGAAACTCTTAGCAGCATTGGTCAAAGCTTTTAGTAGCTTGTTGCATGCTCGCAAGGTGTTGGTCCCTCAAAGTTACTTAGAACCATTATTTTAGAGACCAAAATCCTTTTACTTGTTGATGCAGGAGGTTGGACCTCTGAAGCTGCCCAACGTTTTCACTAATCATGTGTAGAGATAGAAAATTCAACTCTTTATTGCGAATCAAACTTGGTATGCCTGAGAAGTGTGTGCTGTGTAAGGGGGAGCCAGTGCTACCATGTATCTAGTTGTTCGCCTTGATTTAAGTGGCTGGAGAAATCTAAGTTGGGATTCAACAAGTAGTATCCTTTCTCGCCTAGGATTATACTTGTCTTCAAATTTGTTTTAAACACCAAATGTCACAAAAAAAATCAAAATGTACTGCTTGCTATGTTTTCTTGCCTAAAAATAGAAAAATCATCACCGAAAATATTTAGGTTGCATAGAAAAATGTGCCTAAAACAAGCAAAATTGATCAAACATTGCAAAAAACACAGAACTATGCATTTAAAACTTATTGTTGTGCATTTGACACTTATTTCTGCGCATTCAATTCCTACTGCGCATATACAACTTCTTGCTGTACATTTGACAATTATTGCTACGTAATAATCTTTTATCACATATAAACGACAGAGCTGCGCATCTAGAATAGTGTACACAATCCACAGAACTGCGCATTCAAACTCTATTTCAGCACATATAAACCCGCACATATGTAATGGTGACCTATTCCCAAGATTTTGAGAGAAAAGTAAAACTAGTTTTGGATACCCATTTTTACCTAGAATACACTTGAGAAGTCATTGAAACCATTCAAAGTCATCCCATACCCATTTTCAGACATTTCACTCACATACCATACTTAGCCTTTCCCAAAATCAAACAAAATCAAAATTTTCCCAAAAGGTGCCATTAAGATCTATTTTCAAACAAACTAGTTAGTTTCCCTATTAGGATCAGTCATCCTCTATCTAGAAACTACACTAAACACCTTGACAAGGTTAGTCTACATCAATAGTGATTACAATCATCCCTATTTGGCTTACTTTGGATCAACACTTTGATTGCTATACATCGTAGCTCAAGACCATTGTTTGAACAAGGAAATCAAAACTCCACATTTAGAAAGTATTATCACCAACATATTCAATCCAATCTATCACCCTAAAATTACACCCTATCAAAAACATCACTTACATCCACAAGTCTTTCATCCAACTTCATTCATATCACACCTTTGTATGGTTGAAACTAGGTCTCAAGCCAAAAGAAGAAAAGAAATGGATTACACAAATAGTAGTGAACACTCTTCTAGTGATGGAGAGGAAGAAATCAACCGAGAGGAACTAGATAAATGCCTACAAGACCCAAAATTCCAAAAATTGATGGATAAGGTCATAACAATAGATCCTCACAAATACTTCCTCCTACTAGCACAACAAAGAGCCAAACTACTAGATGATTTTGACATTTCAAAATTGAGAGCAACAAACTCATCAAATGACATGGAAGCTCCCAAGAATGAAAAGGCTAAGGACATGTCAAATCCTTTAGATACACTCACACAACAAATCCAAGCCTTACAAAAACAATTTGTGGATCTACAAACATGAACTTCCACAAAACATTACTCATTAGAGGATATATCTCCATATCCTTTTGACAAAAGCTTAGTCATGGTACCTTTCCCTTCAAGATTTGAAGTCCCTAAATTTGATAAATATAGAGGGAAAGGTGATCCACATGACCACATTAGAGAATTCAACACTGCATGCTTAGAAGTCGTCCATAGTGAGACATATTTTATGCGACTCTTCCCACGCAACCTAGGAGGTCAAGCTATGGAGTGGTTCTCCTGTCTACCTCTCGAAATTCAAACATTCAATGAATTAGTGGACAAGTTTGTCACTCATTTCTCCTACAACATTGAACATGAAATTTCAATGTTAGACCTATCGAATAACAAACAAAAGAATGGAGAATCTTTCGCCACTTTCTTACGAAAGTGGAGACAGCTTGCTAGTAAATGTCCTTATCATATTCTTGAAAAGAAAATGATTGAAATGTTTGTCCATAACTTGAACACCGAATTAAGCTATCAAATCGAAATCCAATGCCCTACTTCTTTTAGTAAGGCCATTGAAATGGGATTACTTATTGAGAAAGCTTTGGTAGCAAAAGGACAAATAAAACTTTATAAGGACATCCCTAGTTCAAGCAACAACATGGATAAATCAAGGTTTTAGACTAAGAACAAGAACATTGTAAAGGATGGAGTTGTAGATGTAAAATGTGTGACACCAAAACAACCTATTCTTAATCTCTCAAGTCCACACAACAATACTACTCCAAACAAACCTCCAAACAATGAACCATGACCAACAAACTTCCCTCCTCGTAGAAAATTTACACTATTAGGGGAATCAATTGAATCAGCCCTAAGGAAGCTCATAGCAAACAACCTCATAATTCTTCCTACAACAAGAGAATATGAACCCAAGTTCAAACCCTCTTGGTGGAAAGATTCTGACTTTTGTGAGTTCCATAGAAGTAAAGGTCACAAGACTAATGATTGCCAATGACTAAAACACACCATCCAAGACTTGATAGATTGTGGAGACATATCAATTGATGGATATGCATCCAATGACAACCATTTGGCATTCAAGAATCCTCTCCCTAACTATGAAAATGGAGGTCCCTCTAAACAAAATAATAACGGTGGTAACAATGCCAACTACACAAATGTGTCATATGATTATGTTGTTAACCACATCTCTGAAAGTGACTCACATGTAAATGTGATTATTATAAATAAAAAGCCCGATTGTAATGTAACCACTCATCGTGGAAAGATTACTCTCCAAGGAGCTCCACCTAAACCATCTTCCATATCCAATCAATATAATGTCCTGGACCAACTCCAAACAACACCCACACATATATCTATTTTGGAGCTTTTGCATCTCTCACCATCCCATAAGGCTATCCTAGAAAAAGCTCTTTTGGAAACCACCGTGCCAATTAATCTAGCCCAAGAGCAATTCCAAGCAATGGTAGGACATATTACTACCCCCCATTTCCTCTCACTTACCGAAAGAGATGATATGTCTCTTACCCAACCTCACAATGCATCCCTTCACATCGAAGCCCTCATTCATAAACACAGAATAAAATGGGTCCTTATAGATGGAGGGGAAGGTTTAATCATATGCACACTAAAATTAATCCTTGCATTGGGGTTCTCCGAGAATGCTATTGATCTAAAGAAGAAGATCACAATCAAGACCTATGATGAAGAAGAAAGGACATCTAAAGGTATGATTGCTTTGCCAATACGAGTTGGACCGGTAGAGAAAGACATGGTTTGCCAAGTCCTTGACATGGAACTAGCCTACAATATCCTCCTTGGCTGACCTTGGACACATGCAATGAAGGCCGTACCATCCACCTATCATCAATGTATAAAGTTCCCTTACAATGGCCAAGAGATTACTATCCAGGGTGATCCCGATCCATTCCAATACTACAACACCATCAAACCAAAGCCAGAAGTTGTCATACCTACCAACCATGCAAGCTCATCCTCTACACCCCTTGTTGACCCAAGTCCCATACCTTCTACATCCAAAATCATCAAACTAAAAGTTAGGGTCAGAGATAAAGGGATAGGAGAGTATTCCATCAAACAAACCTTTTGTCTTGTAAAACTACCTCTATCACCCAAGTCTTATGGAAAACCCTCTATGGAAAAACCACAGAAATCAAAAACTCCTAATGGTCCTTTTATCAAATGGGGTACTCTGTTAGATGAAAGTGATGAGAAGGATGTCCTTCAATGGCTGTATAAAGAAGAAGATATGGAATCCAAACCACAAGATCAGCAACCCCAACTACAAATTGATCACTATGGCCTGAGTTTCTCTATTTTGTAAAGAATGGGATATGATGGTCATAGTCCCATAGGCTTGAGAAAAGAACGTATCATAGAACCCATACAACCTTCTTCCTTATCGGCTTGAGACACTACAGGGCTAGGGTACCAGAGAAAAGACAAGGAAAAGGTTACCACCAATCTAGTTGAGCAAATTCACAAATTGCAAGAGGAGAGTGAAACAGACTCTAACAAATGGGAATGGGATAGTCTTTTTGAGCTATCTTGTGAAGATAAAGGTATTTATGTGGTTCATGTTGATAACTAAGAGGGGGGGTGAATCAGTTATCCTAATTATTTCTTCTTTTGAACTTTCTTATTAATCAATGCAGCATTGAAGCAAACAAACAAACATTATCATGAAATGAGAAACACATGACATAGTATTTTTGACGTGGGAACCCTGTTAAGGGAGAAAACCATGGGATGATTAACCTAAAGATTATTCTCTGTTAGAAGAATAAGGAATTACAAAAATGGCACTTGCCAATTAGGGCTCACTGCCCGAGCACACTTCTCACAAAGAGGCACACTGCCTACAAGGAGACACACTGTCTACAAAAGAATGTTATACAATACTTGAACTGGTTGGAAGCATCCACATATGCTGGAGTTCAGTTCCGGTTAGGCTCAGTACACTGATCTGCTGCACTTCATCTTTTCTCTTCTCTTTATTCTTCTTTCCTTTCACATACTGGATCTCTTTGGCTGTTTCTGCTCTACTCTGCACTAATTCGCACAACAACTACACAACTCACAACTAAATCCATCATGCATATATATCCACACAAGTAATTTCATCACCTTTCTAGTCGGCATCCGGAACAGTCTATTTTCTCACAAACTCTGTTCTGTCAGCTGAATCCTTGCTCATCAAGTAATGCAGATCAAGCATATACTTGTAGATATCATTAATCATGTCGGCCAAACATAATCCATGTCTTCATAACCTTTACCACTGTCAAAAACACATCTGGAAAGCAATCTAATGTTCTGTCAGTCAGTTCTTCCTCTATTCACACTGTTACTCAGGAATCCGGTATTCAACTGTTCATATCTTTTTCCTTGTCCATCACCGGAGGCTAAATCCTTGGAATCTATCACTCAAGGTAGTCCTCTTGACTTCCCCAAATCTGCACTGCACCAAGATACTTCGTCTGAGAGATCCGGACCAGTCTGTCAGACCTTGCCACATGCTCTGTTCTTGTTCACCGGACCACAATAATCTTCATTCTGACTTCCGGTGGAGGCACACTATGACTTGCGGATATGTGGGATGACCTTTGTTGCCATCAATGAAACAACCATGAATCCATATAGTGTCTCTTGCCAACAATCTCCCCCTTTGGCATTGATGGCAACACTTAGTGAAAAATGACTAAGTGTTTACACTATGCTCCCCCTTGGCTGATGCTCTATCTTTATATACAATTTCTGGAACTCCCCCTTAGTTGGATTCCTCATTTTTCACTGCTCCTCACTCCCCCTTTGACATCAATGGCAAAGGGTAGGGTCCGCACACCAAAATTTTCAAAAATTTTACTATACTTAGCCACATATTACATACTCACATAAACTGAAGAATGTCTGCAAAGGATGTCTTCAATTGGACTAGTTCTGTAGCCCAACTTTGCTTCTTCTGTCCAAAATTGAAATGTGGCCACCCAACAAAAATGCAAAAGCTTCTGCCCTCTTGAGATCTGTCGGATCATTGGTTTGGGCGGTAGTCTGAGCATCACTTATGGCCTCATGCATAGTTTCTAACTTAGGGATAATAATCCTTCAAGTTCTCCCATCCAGTTAATTATATTCTTCCTTTCCTTCTCAAAGTTCTTTATTGTATTTGTGATTGCAATAGTTTGACATTCTTGAGTTACTATGGAGGAAGAGAGAGGATAAAAACTTTGAGACAAACTCAGTAGTTTGTCCTGTTCCTCTTTTATTTTCTTCTCAACTTGTACTGTTGCTTTTGACCAGGAGATACAAAATTTGTAAATGTCACCGCCATCCTTAAGAGCATTTTCTAAGCTCTTTATTCCAATACTCATATTTCTCCTATCATTAGAGATTAATCCTAGTACTTCTGAAAATTTTTTATCCAAAAACTCCTTCCTGACCTTTTCTTCAGCTGATTTTTCTAGAGAATCAAAATGTGTATCAACACTGCTGACTAAGGTTTTGAGATTACCGGAAGAGGAGGCTGTCGGATCTATCTGGACCGATGGCATAATCTTTTCAAGCACTCCAGAAGCAGCCTCTATCAACTCACAGTCTTCCATGTGAGACTTTAGGAGTTTTTCATTTGCCTTAGCATTTGCAAATGAAGCTATCTTCATTGTCTGTACTAGAGAGAGGGAATCAAAGTTGAATGGACCTTTTAGAAGCTCCGGTTCATCAATCTCTATTGTTTCTTGACTCAGAAATTTTTGAATAGTTTGTGCAGTGTCTCTTGCCGGAGACAGATGTTTCTTCTCTTCTACAGTCTTGGAACTGTCCTTTGGAATTTTCTCTTTCTCCACATTCTTACCACTATCAGTTGTGGTTTTCTCTGTTGGAGTCTTCTCTTTCTCTGCACCCTTGGTACTGTCAGCTTCTTTTTCTTTTGCCACTGCTTCTTTCTCCAGTAGTTTCTCTTCTTCTTTGGATTCGGAGACTGTAGGGGAAATCGGAGGAGAAATGTTGGTTTGTTCAGGGCCCATCTCTTATGTTGCTTTCTCAGAAGTTTCTTCTGCAACACTTGTGGATGAGGGATTAGTACCCAAGTCCTCTACAATAGGAAGATTAAACCTTTTGAAGGCCTTCCGGAGGATCTCTTCTGTCTCTATGGCCACCTTGTCAGTCTCACCAAGCATGAGTTGATTCATCCTTGCTTTACTCCTGAACTCATCTTTGCAGTCTTTGAATATTATGTTCATTGTCTTGGGACCAATTTGAGGATATAGATGAATAGCTATCTACTCCCGGATCTCAAGATATTTTGCCTGGGCATTGTTCTTTCTTATTTCTAATTCCTTTTCTAGACTTTTAGGAATTAGAGATATAATCTCAATGAAAGCCTTATTGTATATGTTCAGATACTTGATTGTGGCTTCCTGCAGAATCTTTTGGTCAGCCTCATTGTAGTCATCATAGAATTCAGTCATTGGTTGAAGGTTTCCATCCACCGTGACTGACTTGATTACACTCTCTAGAGATAGGGTGGGCTTTTCAACAAATACCTCCGCCATTTCTTCCTTGTCTTGGCTTGTGGAGGGTTTACCGGATCCTTTCTTCTTTTGCTTCTTTATTTCTTTTACCCCCTCATCTGATTCCATTTCCTCTTCATCTTTCTGACTTGTATAAGCCCTTGTGGCTTTTATTTTAGACCTTTTCTCTCCTTTACCGGATGTCTGACCTTCCGGTTTAGATATTTTTGAGCTTTTGGTTTTGACAGGTGTAGATCCTTTTGATGATCTGGTCTGGGTTGAGGTTTCCAATAGAGCACTTTTCTTGCTTTTCTTTTCTACCTCTTTCTTTTCTTCCTCAGCCTTTCTCCTCTTTTCCCGGTTGGCATCAAGTGCCTCCTTTGGGATGCCTAGGCCTTGGGCAATATGTTCAACTTCTTTTCTTACTTTCCTTTTTATCTCAGGTTCTCTGAGTTCCACATGGATCTTCACACTCAGCTCCTCAAAGGTTCCAAACCTTTCTGCTTTTGGATCTTTAGGTTTGTAGGAATACACTCAACACTGAGAGGGGGGGTGAATCGGTGTTGTTAACAATTTTTACTCCTTTTCTTAATTTAATTTCACAATTGTAAAATTCTTCAGATAGAACAAAGAAAATATGCAGAGTATCAACACAAAACTTGACACAAGAAATTTCCCGAGTGGAAAACCCTCCTGGGGTATAAAAACCACTCAACTGCCTCACTGGCTTAACACAAATTTCAGATTACAATTGTCTCACTGACATTACAATTTTGCCTCACTGGCATATTGTACTTCTCTGCATGTCTCACTGACATTACAACATCAACAATTTCAATGAAAATTATAACTCAGGGGATTTCCCTGTTTCAATAAAACCAAAACCTTATTTCTCCCTTTAAAAGACAAACAAAATATATTCTTAGCAATCAACCTTCAACTATCTTCAACATCTACGATCATTCAATTTTTATCTTCAAGATAATTCATACCTCTGCAAAACAATCTCATACTAATTCACCATTTCTTGAACATTCTCCCTATACAAATCTGAACAATTGACCCTCTCTGAGAAATTATTGTCTTTTATCAATTTCTCTTTATCTGAACAAACATTAATCCATCTTGATCATTGAAGGACTCCATCCATTTATTGAACCAATTTTCTTTCAAAACTTCAACATACTTCCCTGAAAAATTGTTTCTTCATACCTGCAAAAAAATATATTTCAAAAACAAAAATACTATTCACAAAAATTTCTTACAACCTTCAATTATCATCTCTTCTCTGCAATCTCCCACATCTGCCATACAAAAATCAAATCTTATACAAGATAAGATTCCATCATATATTCTCTTCAAAAACTGTTCAACTTCAACATCATCTTGTTTTATTTTCTCAAACTTATCACATTCTCTCTTATGAAAATCAAACAACAAAACAGAAAAAATAAAATCCTTCGAAGAGCTCTGCCTTTTCGTCTTCTTCTCAATTAGAAACCTTCTTAATTTCACTCTTTCCTTCACACAAAAATCAACTTCATTGCCCCTTGAACTTCGGTGGGAAAAGTCAAAAATAACATGTTTATTGCCTTTTTATCAACAATGAACGTCAAGTTTAATAAGGTAAACTGACCGTTTGAAAAACTTTCTAATTTAAAACACATCCCTCCGATGTGCGGTGCGTGCCAATATCACATTAAATTGTGATCGTTGGATGCAAAGGCTTCAAACACAACTTTCATCCACCGTTTGCGCTAGGGGATCGGGGTCCATATGACTTACCCCATCACGACTTAAACCACCTTCGACTGGTCACCATTCAAATGAAACCTGCTATCAATGGTCAATTCAAAATTATAACATAAAGTGCAAACAAAGGTGACGGGCAGATTATGATTGCTTTGAAATGAGTGGTAATCACATTTGTTCAAAGCTTGTTAGGTATTGAGCACTCACCACACTTGCCATTCCAAGAAATCTAAACATCATAATACCTTTAACTCAGCAAAATGAACCATATTGTATTAGATTTATAAAATATGATGCCACTGTCATGATGTCAATTAGGTGGAGTTAGAATGATGCATATTAACCTTTAACATGTGATACAACTCCAAGAACCTTGCTCTTATTCAACACTGATGATATGTAGTGAATGCCATCTACTTAATATGACAAACCAACATATGAGATGCCACTGATTAATCAATTTAATCCACTGAAATTATCAAGTCACAACAACTTCACTCAAGATCAAAACTGAGAAATCACTACCACACTAACCCACTGAAAGATCAAAACTGAGAGAAAACCATGTCATTGATGTAGATCAAAACTGAGAGATCTAAAAACCATGTTACTGAAATCATTGCCATTGATGAAGACCATGTCTCTGATGAAGACCATTCACTGATGATACTACCATTTTGGCATCAATGAAAACCACCATCATTTTGTCATCAATGAAAAGACAATATACTCAACTGTGAAATGTGCTACAAAACCCCCCCTTTGTCTTTGACATTGATGGCAAAACCATAACTGATTTCTCCCCCTTTTTGACATAAAAATATCAAAGGCAAAAAAATAACACCACAACCAATAGATTCCTGTTCTTGTAAATACAATCCTCTGAAAAAATTTGTCAAAACCAACACTTTACTTCATACTAATCAAATATACAATACTGTAACATTGCCAACCACAAAAAATATGTACAAAAACTATATACAGGCTATGTACAAATGAGATTCAGGACATCAAAAATAATCTAGAAAACAACTCCCCCTGAATCTAATATCTCTGTAACTTACTGAAGAGAGACAAGAGACAGAACTCCTAATCTCTGTCTCAGAGTTTCAAATGTCTCCTTTGGCAAAGGCTTTGTGAAGATATCAGCTAATTGATCACTAGTATGCACATATTCCAAAGCAACTTCATTTTCAATCACCTTTTCCCTTAGAAAATGATATCTGATAGCAATGTGCTTAGTTCTTGAGTGCATTATAGGATTCTTTGACATATTGATAGAACTTGTGTTATCACAAAGAATAGACACAGGCTTTTTAACCTCAACCTTAATATCAAGAAGTGATTGTACCATCCAAAGTACCTGTGTACAACAAGATGAAGCAACAATGTACTCAGCTTCAGCTGTAGATAGAGAAACACAATCTTGTTTCTTACTATGCCATGCAACCAATCTGCCACCCAGAAAGAAAGCTACCCCACTTGTGCTTTTTCTGTCATCAGGACACCCTGCCCAATCTGCATCTGTATAGGCAAGAAGTGTAAAATCATTGTGTCTAGGATACCATAAACCAAAATCAAGTGTACCCTTAATATATCTAAAGATTCTCTTAACAGCATTCAAATGTGATTGTTTAGGACAAGCTTGAAATCTAGCAACCAAACAAACAGCCTGCATAATATCAGGCCTAGAAGCAGTGAGATATAAAAGACTCCCAATCATAGATCTATACAGAGATTGTTCTACTTCAGGTGATTCATCATTTTTACTTAGCTTATGCCCTATCTCCATAGGAGTACCCAAAGGTTTGCAATCATCCATTTGAAATCTCTTTAACATCTCTTTAGCATATTTATTTTGTGAGATAAATATTCCCTTTTCAAGCTGAGATACCTGAAGACCAAGAAAGAAAGACAATTCTCCCAACATAGACATTTCAAATTCTGATTTCATGATGTTAGGAAATGAATGACTCATATCATCATTGTTACTACCAAAAATGATATCATCTCCATAAACTTCAACAACCAGAATATCCTCACCTTTGATTAAATAGTACAAATTACTATCCACACCTCCTTTTGTGAATCCCTGTTCTTGCAAAAACTTATCCATTCTATAATACCAAGCCCTTGGAGCTTGCTTTAAACCATATAAAGCCTTTTTCAAGCTGTAAACATGATTTGAATTATCTTTATTCACGAAACCTTCTGGTTGTTCCATGTAGACTTCTTCTTCAAGATCTCCATTTAGAAATGCTGATTTTACATCCATTTGGTAAATTTTGAAATTTTTATAAACTGAAAAAGCTAAAAACATTCTTATAGCTTCTAATCTAGCAACATGAGCAAATGTTTCTTCAAAGTCAATACCTTCAATTTGTGAATACCCTTTGCAAACCAATCTGGCTTTGTTTCTAACAACTTTACCTTTATCATCAAGCTTATTCCTAAATACCCATTTTGATCCAATGACATTCTTACCTTCTGGTCTTGGAACAATTTCCCATGTTTTGTTCTTTTCTATTTGGCTTAACTCGTCTTCCATGGCATTAACCCATGCTTCATCTTTTCTGGCCTCAACATAATTCTTTGGTTCCATTTCAGATATCAAACACACATGTGCTTGATTATGTGCAGCAGCTTGCTTTCCTCTTCTTGTTAACACACCACTGTCCTTATCCCCAATGATCAACTCATGAGGATGATCTCTTTGAAATGCCTTTGAAAGAGTCTTTGTCTTAACATCAACAGATTTTTCAAGATCTTCTTCCTCTTCCTGAATTTCTTCTTCCTTTTGTGAATGATGATCAACTTCAATGTCATGAATCAACTGCATACAGGGCTGCAAATCCTCATCCACCTTAACATTAGTACTTTCAATTATTCTTTTGAGCCTATTGTTAAAACACTTATATGCCTTGCTATGTGTAGAATAACCAAGAAAAATGCCTTCATCACATCTAGACTCAAAACCACATAAGCTATCATTATCTTTCTTGATGTAACACTTACTTCCAAAAATTTTGAAATACCCAACATTAGCTGACTTACCATACCACAGTTCATAAGGAGTATAATTTGACTTTACCCTTAATTGAACTCTGTTCAGAGTATATACAGCTGTATGAACAGCTTCTCTCCAATAGACATTAGGCAGATTTGCATCATGTAGTAAGGTTCTTGCCATTTCTTTTACAGTCCTATTTTTGCTTTCAGCTACTCCATTTTGCTGTGGAGTTCTAGGAGTGGAGAATTGCCTTCTTATCCCATGTTTTTCACAATACTCCTCAAATTCCTTTGAAGTGTACTCTCCTCCATTGTCTGACCTTAGACATTTTAGCTTGAAATCAGATTCCTTTTCAACCATCTTCTTGAAGATTTTGAATCTATCAAATGCCTCTGATTTATGCTTTAAGAATGTTACCCATGTCATTCTTGAAAAGTCATCAATGAAAAGCATAAAATATTTTTCTCCTCCCAGAGCTTTAGTCCTTGTAGGACCACACAAATCTGAATGTACCAGCTACAGAGGTTTTGAAGTAAAATACTCCTTAGGCTTGAAACTAACTTTAGTTTGCTTACCCAGCTGACACTTTTTGCATATAGTATTACTTGGTTTTGAAATATGAGGCATATTTCTGACATTGTGATTCCTGCTGATTCTCACAAGATTGTCAAAATTCACATGACCAAGTCATCTATGCCACAACCAGCTTTCCTCAATTTGACCCATGAAACAGATCTGGCTATCAATACTTTTAGTTTCTGAGTTATGAAGATTGTAGATGTTACCACTAGTCCTTAGACCTGCTGCAATAACTTTACCTGATTTCTTTTTGATCTCACATCCATGTGCATCAAAAACCACATTAAAACCATTGTCACATATTTGAATGACACTTAACAAGTTGTGCTTAAGTCCTTCTACAAAATACACATCATGTAGTGGTGTTTCTTCATAAAGAAGAATTGTACCTTTGCCTTTGATCATAATGCAATCATTATTTCCAAACATAACAGAACCTTCATTAATGTCTTCAAACTTAACAAATTTTTCTTTGTCTCCTGTCATGTGATTGGAACAGCCACTGTCAATCACCCACTGTTCCTTCTTTCTGGCATGAAAAGCAGCTTGTGCAATCATAACATTAATGCTCTTATTGATTACCTTAGGTTTCCAAACAAGCAACTTCTTTTCAGAACTTGAAGAAGACAAACCTGTAATAGTATTCCTTATAGTTTGCTGCATTTGCAAAGAAGGTCTACAAAATTTGGCAATATGCCCAAAATTTTTACAATTGTGACACTTCAAACTTCTTAAAAACATGAATGGATTCCTTGGAAATAAATGCTTTTCTCTCCTGACTCCAAATCTGCATTCACTGGCTTTATGTCCAAACCTATTGCAACAAAAACAATATCCAGTAAAGTGAGCATTATATCTGAAAGTATCACTTCTGTTGTAGTTTGTTGTCCTTATGATTGATTTGCCATTTGTACTAGCCTTTTGTGAACATTGTCCCTCTTCAAATCCAAGACCTGATTTATCTTTGAATCCTTTTTGTTTATCAAGAAGATCATCTAGTTTATCACTGCTTCTGCACATATCAAGTCTTCTTCTCAGATCAACAATTTCAGCTTCAAGTGTATGACATTCCTTGTCCTTGTTATTCAACTCTTTGTCTTTATCATCAATAATTCTCTTACTTTCTTCAAGAGAAAGAATTAGATCAATAATCTGTTTCTCATAACAAGTTAACTTATTATTCATGATATCATTTTCTTTTTGAAACAAACTTCTTTGTGCAATGATTTCCTTTTTAAGTTTCTTGACTTGACTTAATGCACACATCAATTCTCCTTCAAAATCAATAACAGCTTCACAACTGTTTGATTGTTCCTCACATTTTTCATTTTGAACTTCATTTAGAATGGCGATAAACAAACTCTGTGCATTTTCATCAAGAAAATCATCTGAATCACTTTCAGTCATATCAACATTTTTGATGAACAAACTTCTTTTCTTTCTGAAATTATTTTTCCTTCTAGAAACAAACTGTTTCTTTTTGAATTGCTTCTTGTTTTCATCTTCATCACTGTCTAGATCTTTGTAAGGACACTGAGCTGCATAGTGTCCAATCTTTCCACACTCAAAACATTTGAATGGAAGCTTACCTTTGTACTTACCAACAGATCCCTTCTTCAACTTGCTTGCAAGAGATATTTCTTGATCATCATCCAATTCATCTGAATCAGAAATCTCCTTTTATTTTCTGACTGATTTGAAAGCAGCTTCTTTGCTTGAAGATATGTCATTACTAATTCTCATCTCATAAGCTGTGAAAGTGCCATGAAGTTCATCAAAGGTAACTTTGCTTAAGTCTCTTTCTTCAACTGCAGACACTTTGGATTCATATTTTGGATTTAAGGTCCTTAAGATTTTTGTAACAACTGTCTTCTCTTCCAGTGTATCACCAAGTCCTCTGATAGCATTTACAATTTCTTGGACCCTTAGAAGATATTCTGCCACTTTCTCATCATCACTCATTCTGAGACTTTCAAATTTTGCTCTGTAGGATTGCAGTTTTGCTTCTTTGATTTTATCATCTCCTTGATAGATATTAGACAGTTTGTCCCATATTTCCTTGGCTGTTTTACACTCCATGATTTTGACAAGTATGTCATTGGTAAGACCACAACATAATGCATTTTTAGCCTTAGCATTATTTTCATATGCCCTTTTCTCATCAGCTGTGCTAGGAGGATTTGTAGCAGTATATGCAGTAACAATGGCAGCATACACATCATACCCCAGAGATGATAAATATGACTCCATCCTGAATTTCCAAAAAGCATAGTTAGAGCCATCAAACATAGGTGCCTTATAATTTGAGTAACCTTCTTGACTTGCCATGATAAGTATTCCAGAAATATGATCTACCCAAGCTGATTAAGCTTTGACAGGGTACCAGGCTCTGATACCAAATGTAGGAATACACTCAACACTGAGAGGGGGGGTGAATCAGTGTTGTTAACAATTTTTACTCCTTTTCTTAATTTAATTTCACAATTGTAAAATTCTTCAGATAGAACAAAGAAAATATGCAGAGTATCAACACAAAACTTGACACAAGAAATTTCCCGAGTGGAAAACCCTCCTAGGGTATAAAAACCACTCAACTGCCTCACTGGCTTAACACAAATTTCAGATTACAATTGTCTCACTGACATTACAATTTTGCCTCACTGGCATATTGTACTTCTCTGCATGTCTCACTGACATTACAACATCAACAATTTCAATGAAAATTATAACTAAGGGGATTTCCCTGTTTCAATAAAACCAAAACCTTATTTCTCCCTTTAAAAGACAAACAAAATATATTCTTAGCAATCAACCTTCAACTGTCTTCAACATCTACAATCATTCAATTTTTATCTTCAAGATAATTCATACCTCTGCAAAACAATCTCATACTAATTCACCATTTCTTGAACATTCTCCCTGTACAAATCTGAACAATTGACCCTCTCTGAGAAATTATTGTCTTTTATCAATTTCTCTTTATCTGAATAGACATTAATCCATCTTGATCATTGAAGGACTCCATCCATTTATTGAACCAATTTTCTTTCAAAACTTCAACATACTTCCCTGAAAAATTGTTTCTTCATACCTGCAAAAAAATATATTTCAAAAACAAAAATACTATTCACAAAAATTTCTTACAACCTTCAATTATCATCTCTTCTCTGCAATCTCCCACATCTGCCATACAAAAATCAAATCTTATACAAGATAAGATTCCATCATATATTCTTTTCAAAAACTGTTCAACTTCAACATCATCTTGTTTTATTTTCTCAAACTTATCACATTCTCTCTTATGAAAATCAAACAACAAAACAGAAAAAATAAAATCCTTCGAAGAGCTCTGCCTTTTCATCTTCTTCTCAATTAGAAACCTTCTTAATTTCACTCTTTCCTTCACACAAAAATCAACTTCATTGCCCCTTGAACTTCGGTGGGAAAAGTCAAAAATAACATGTTTATTGCCTTTTTATCAACAGTGAACGTCAAGTTTAATAAGGTAAACTGACCGTTTGAAAAACTTTCTAATTTAAAACACATCCCTCCGATGTGCGATGCGCGCCAATCTCACATTAAATTGTGATCGTTGGATGCAAAGGCTTCAAACACAACTTTCATCCACTATTTGCGCTAGGGGATCGGGGTCCATATGACTTACCCCATCACGACTTAAACCACCTTCGACCAGTCACCATTCAAATGAAACCTGCTATCAACGGTCAATTCAAAATTATAACATAAAGTGCAAACAAAGGTGACGGGCAGATTATGATTGCTTTGAAATGAGTGGTAATCACATTTGTTCAAAGCTTGTTAGGTATTGAGCACTCACCACACTTGCCATTCCAAGAAATCTAAACATCATAATACCTTTAACTCAGCAAAATGAACCATATTGTATTAGATTTATAAAATATGATGCCACTGTCATGATGTCAATTAGGTGGAGTTAGAATGATGCATATTAACCTTTAACATGTGATACAACTCCAAGAACCTTGCTCTCATTCAACACTGATGATATGTAGTGAATGCCATCTACTTAATATGACAAACCAACATATGAGATGCCACTGATTAATCAATTTAATCCATTGAAATTATCAAGTCACAACAACTTCACTCAAGATCAAAACTGAGAAATCACTACCACACTAACCCACTGAAAGATCAAAACTGAGAGAAAACCATGTCATTGATGTAGATCAAAACTAAGAGATTTGAAAACCATGTTACTGAAATCATTGCCATTGATGAAGACCATGTCTCTGATGAAGACCATTCACTGATGATACTACCATTTTGGCATCAATGAAAACCACCATCATTTTGTCATCAATGAAAAGACAATATACTCAACTGTGAAATGTGCTACAAGGTTGACTAAGCATGTGTTGAACATGCAGTTCCACAATCTGTTCATCAACCTCATACCCCATGGGCATGATCCAGACTGTCCTTGGCTCAACTGCCTCCATTAGGCACTGATCAGTATCAACCATAAAGCAGACTGAGTCTTTGTATTTTTCAACAAGAGACTGGGGGATTCTTTCTCTTGCTTGCATCATACTCTGAAAGTTTTTGAAGTATCCCCACAGAGCTGTATTTCTTGCTTTGGCATCCCCAAGTCCATGTAAGTAATCTCTGATCTGGACTGCTATAGGTTTGTCATTCTGCCATACCCATCCACTTGATTCGGGCAGCTCATTCATGAAATAGAAAAATAGACATAATATAAGAGTACCATACTTAAAAGAATTCTTTTTGTCCTTTTTGATCTTCTGTATATTTTCCATTAATTGGCTTAAAAGAAGTTCACAGAGATCATAATCTGCATTCTTCCTCAGCATCTCATAGGCAGTGTATACTGCAGTTCCGGATACAGAATTCTCCCTACTAGAGTGATAAATCTTGTATCCTATTACCATAGATGCATACTTGATATCCGGATCAGAAATATCTTCAATGGTCATTGCCCTCTTATCAAATTTTGATCCGGTGGCCTCAGTTACAATGTTATTTTTGACGGATTTGAGGATAGGTATCCCTCCGGAAGAGTATAGACCAGTCACTACCCTAATTGCCTCTTTTGTGATCTTGCAAGGTCTATCTAGCCATAGGAAGTTGTCATGCATCCTACTCAATACATACCGGACCCATTCATCTTCTTCGGAGTAGGGGAAATGAATGAATTGATCAAACTATTTCTTCTGGATACCCTTATACTCTGGTTTAAGCTCAAAAGCATTGTCTATCAGTTGTTTGTGATAGAAATCTCTCAATTTGAATTCCCCAAATTCCTCAATACTTGCATGTATGTAAACCCTAATGTCTTCTGTGTGTAAAACGCCATGAGGAATACTAGAGAATGCTCCTAAGGGATCTACCTCCAATGACTTGTATGGGTGTTTCTTAAATTCAGGTCGGGGCCTATATGAGATCTTTACTATATTCAGAGTAGCCATTTCTTAAAAGATTTGTAGTAAGATATCGAAAACATAAAATACCTTATGCGCCTTCGGTTACATGGAGTGGTTGGATTGATTTCTGTATGTAATGACTTCGGCAGGAGATCTTTGGTGAACTTGATGAATCTTGTTGCAGAGCTCCACTTTTCGCTTCTTCTTGAGTGCAGAATGAGCAAGTGATTTATGAGAAATCCCTTATATTGCTCCGCAAACCCTAATATCTGATGGCAATAAATGCTCGACCTACATTATTCTGGTTTGCCTTATTTAGATAACTTGAAGAATCAGATCAGTCCTGATCTATGAATATCATGCGGATCTTCCAACCATGAACAAATCAAGATGACACATCACAAGGACATCCCAAACACTCTGTCCAATCTGCAGAATAAGACAATGCGCTTCCAGATCTCTCCGGACCTTTTTGTATCTTCTGTCATTCCGGAGCATCTCCCGGGACAGGTCTTACTTGATCGATCACAACTTCTTGACATCTTCATGTAGACCTCTGAAATCTTATCTGGATCATCTCAAGACTTATATCTACAAACCCTTTACTCTGCATCTTGTGCCACATCCAGTACCACTTGATTGGCTGGGGGAACAGGATTTTCTTTGAGTCTCCCCCTGAGCCAGAGCTCACCTTTAATTTTTGGAAGGAATATCAGCACCAGAGTCTGGTGCGGATCCAACCTCTACATTCTCTGAACTTTTCTTCACCCAAATCTTGTTCATCTGATTCCTAACTTCATCCGCATTCATCTTTTGTTTAGCCTTGTCTTGATTCTGATTATACACTGAACCTCTTTTGTCCTGATTCTTGCTTCTGCAGACTTTTGCATTATGATCGGACCTATTACAGATTTGGCAAATAATATTTCCTTGCATATTTGACTGATAACCTCTTGATCTGCATTGATTAGCCATATGACCTACTCTATTGCATGCAAAGCATCTACCATTGAATGATTTATTTATTTGCATATTTCTGCATTCATGAGACTTGTGTCCATACCTTTTGCAGTTGAAGCACTATCCGGAGAAGGATGAATTAGTCTTATTCATTCTCTTTCTGCACTGATTAGCTTTGTGACCAAAGTGATTGCAGTTGTGGCAGTATCCATTGAAGGATGGATATCTTTGAGCATTGGGCTATCTTACTGGAGGTCTTCTAGGCCTATTCCTTGGATTTTCTGATCCAAAATTCTTTTGACCAGATCCAGAACTTTCTCCTTTCTCATATCCCAAACCATACATGTCATCTGCCCTCTTTTGACTTCCAAGAAGAACTTCAAGTTGAGCAGAACTTATCTTGAATTTCTCTTTATATTCATTTGCTGTTTGAAGATCTCTTTTGAGAGAGACAATTTGATCCTCAAGTTTTTCTTCATTATCTTTGGCATCTTCAAGATCAGATTCAAGATGTCTGATAATCCTATCCATCTGGAGGCAATCTTCTGATTTCTCTTTAAGAGATTGTCTTAGATTGTCTTCAGCTTTTCTTTTCTCTTCAATCTCTTGAGTAAACTTTATAACTCCTGATTCCATTTCATGTCTTACCATAATGACTTCTTTTGATAACTTTTCACATAACTTGGTTTTCTCAGTCAATTCTTCATTTGTATTACTTTCTTCACTTTGTCTTGCCAATTGTTGGAGCAGCTCCTTTCTCTTTTTCATAGAGAGACTTAATTTGTCCTTTAGTTCTCTCATGAATTCATCAGCCTGTTTGAGTCTTTCCTTTAATTCATTAACTTCAGAGTTTGACTGTTCAAGATCCTCAAGGGCAGTCTTGAGTTGTTCCCTTAAACCATATGCATCCATTTGAACTCCCAGATCTTCCTCAAGCTATTAGGCTCTATTAGGAGGAACTTAGCTCTGATACCAATTGTTGATAACTGAGAGGGGGGTGAATCAGTTATCCTAATTATTTCTTCTTTTGAACTTTCTTATTAATCAATGCATCATTGAAGCAAATAAACAAACATTATCATGAAATGAGAAACACATGACACAGTATTTTTGACGTGGAAACCCTATTAAGGGAGAAAACCACGGGGTGGTTAACCCAAAGATTATTCTCTGTTAGAAGAATAAGGAATTACAAAAATGGCACTTGCCAATTAGGGCTCACTGCCCGAGCACACTGCTCACAAAGAGGCACACTGCCTACAAGGAGACACACTGTCTACAAAAGAATGTTATACAATACTTGAACTGATTGGAAGCATCCACATATGCTGGAGTTTAGTTCCGGTTAGGCTCAGTACACTGATCTGTTGCACTTCATCTTTTCTCTTCTCTTTATTTTGCTTTCCTTTCACATACCAGATCTCTCTGGCTGTTTCTGCTCTACTCTGCACTTATTCACACAACAACTACACAACTCACAACTAAATCCATCGTGCATATATATCCACACAAGTAATTTCATCACCTTTCTAGTCGGCATCCGGAACAGTCTATTTTCTCACAAACTCTGTTCTGTTGGCTGAATCCTTGCTCATCAAGTAATGCGGATCAAGCATATACTTGTAGATATCATTAATCATGTTGGCTAAACATAATCCATGTCTTCATAACCTTTACTACTGTCAGAAACACATCCGGAAAGCAATCTGATGTTTTGTCAGTCAGTTCTTCCTCTGTTCACACTGTTACTCAGGAATCCGGTATTCAACTGTTCATATCTTTTTCCTTGTCCATCACCGGAGGCTAAATCCTTGGAATCCATTACTCAAGGTAGTCCTCTTGACTTCCCCAAATCTGCACTGCACCAAGATACTTCTTCTGAGAGATCTGGACCAGTCTGTCGGACCTTGCCACATGCTCTGTTCTTGTTCACCGGACCACAATAATCTTCATTTTGACTTCCGGTGGAGGCACACTATGACTTGCAGATATGTGGGATGACCTTTGTTGCCATCAATGACAACAACCATGAATCCATATAGTGTCTCTTGCCAACAGTTCAAACATATAGCTCAACAAACACATACCATGAGGGTCAAAGCTCAGGGTCTAGACTATTAGAGTTTGATTCGCAAAATGCTGAGAGTGAGTCTCAAGAGGAAGGTCAGATGTCACACTTGATAGACAATACTGAGGAGAGTACTATTTTAGACCTTGTTAATACCCCCACACACCTAGACAATTCCTCTGTCCTAACCATCATTTCCATTGAGTCAAACCAACCTGATGATCCCCTACCTTTAGTACATCCTGAACTCATAGATTGGGAACTACAAGAGGCCCCCAAACTAGATACCTTCCAAAATGATGATGCTATCATTGACTATCTAGAATTAAGAGATCACTTACCATTAGGAGATCATAAATCTAGCTTTGCTATAAAACTCAATGACAAGGCTTATTTTGGAGAGAGTGCCAAGCCTTTTAGTCATAAAAATGTAAAAATAAAAAATAGATCTAATGGTGAAAACCACTCTGTGGCAGTGTTAGATCATAAAATAGTAAAAAAATAAAAGATGAATCCGATGGTGAAAACCTCTGTGAGGTGCCAAAGGATGAAAGGCTTGACACTCTCCCCAACCTTGCACATGAGCATTGGCATAGAAGACAATCCAAAGATAATCCATCTGGAAGAATCTTTATCTGAGCAAGAAAGACTAGAATTCATCCAATTCTTTAAATAGAGATAGATAAATTTTTCTTGGTCCTATGCGGATATGCCTAGACTTGATCCTAATCTCATAATGCATTACTTATCACTAGCTCCAGGAGTTAAACTAGTAAAACAAAAGCTACTGAAGATGCATCCACATATAGCATTGTTAGTGAAGGAAGAATTGAAGAAGCTATTGGATGTGGGATTTATCAGACCAATTAACTATCTGGAATGGATTTCCAATATTGTTCATGTCTCAAAACTAGATGGAAGGGTCAGACTTTGTAATGATTTCAGGGATTTGAATAAGGCTTGCCCTAAGGATGACTTTCCTTTGCCTAATATTGACATCATTGTGGACCTTACAGCGGGGCATACTATGCTATCTCTCATGGGTGGGTTTTTTGGCTACAATCATATCAAGATAGTACTAGAAGACCAACACAAGACTACTTTTACATGTCCATGGGGTACATATTGCTGGTGTATGATGCCATTTGGACTAAAAAATGCAGGAGTAACATACCAAAGGGCAATGACAACAATTTTCCATGATATGATGCACACCATCATGGAAGATTATGTAGATGATATTCTAGCTAAATCACTCACAAGAGAAAGGCACCTGCAGGTATTAGATAAAATATTTCAGATATTGGAGTAGTTCAACATCCACTTGAATCGAAACAAGTGTGTGTTTGAAGTCACATCCGTTAAACTTTTAGGATATATAGTTTCAACTAAAGGAATTGAGGTGGATCTGGCCAAAGTGAAAGCAATAATGGACATGCCACCACCTCAAAATATCAGTCAACTAAGGTCATTGCAAGGCAAGCTACAATCTATCTATCAGTTTATATCACAATTAGCTGACAAATGTCATCCATTTACCCACCTCCTTCTTAACAACATTCCTTTTAGATGGGATGAGGGGTGTGAACAAGCTTTTAACTTCTTGAAAGAGTACCTGATGAATCTTCCAATCTTGATGCCTCCAATACAAGGCAAACCTCTTTTGCTTTATATTTTAGCTACACCAACTCCTCTAGGAGATTTATTGGCACAACAAGACTATAAAGGAAAGGAATGGGCCATTTACTACATCAGTCAAATATTGGTAGGTTATGAGCTACAATACACACCCATTGAAAGAACATGCCTTTCCGTAGTTTTTGCATCCCAAAAGCTAAGATATTATATGCTCACACATTCAATCAAGTTGGTAGCAAAGATAGATCCATTAAAGTAGTTTCTCAGTAAAGCTACTCTGACATGCAGACTATCAAAGAGGGTAATGATTCTTAGCGAGTTTGACATTGAATATGTGGACAAAAGAGCTATAAAAGGTCAAGTGATTGTGGATTAGTTAGCGAATGCACCATTGCATGATGACAATCCATTAAGCTTTGAGTTTCCAGATGAAGCCACTTTTAGCATAACAACCCAAACATGGAATCTCTATTTTGATGGATACTATACTTAGTATGGGTCAAGAGCAGGCATTTTGTTGGTCACACCTCAAGGGGATACAATTCTAAAATCATATAGACTACTTTTCCCTTGTACCAACAATGTGGAGAATATGAGGCATTGGTCATTGGTCTTAAAATGGCTATAGAATTGAAAGTCTGAGAGCTCCATGTGTATGGAGATTCACAACTAGTCATAAATCAAGCAAATGATGACTATCAAACCAAGGATGAGAAGTTAATACCCTACAAGCGTATGGTAGACGACTTTAAAGAATATTTTGTTGTGATTTGCTTTGAAAAAATACCAAGACTAGAGAACAAAGCTATAGATGCCATGGCAACCATTGCATCACTCCTAGACATACCAAAAAATCAGCCACGTTATGAGTTCTTAGTGGAGCTAGTGTCTCATCCAACTTACAATATCCCTGAAACCAGAATCATATGCCACATAGTAGGATCTGATTCCCCCTTGTACAGAAATATCTATACCTATCTGAAAGAGAATACCTTACCACATGGTCTATCCAATAATCAATGATGAAGTTTCATCCTTCAAGGCTCTCACTATACCATAATTGCTGATACCCTTTATCGATGAGGTCTTGATGGTACTCTCTTTAGGTGTCTCGAAAGTGAGGAATATGAAATCGCCTTGAGAGAGGTTCACGAAGGAATTTGCAGAATTGACTCTAGTGGTCCTACCTTGGCTAAGAAACTCGTGCATGGGATACTATTGGCCAAGTATGGAAATAGACTCCTATCATTTTGTGAAAAGGTGCAAGAAATTCCAAATTCATGGGAACCTAATACATGCACCAACACAAGAGCTGTAGCCTTTAACGACTCCTTGGCCTTTCTATTAGTGGGGACTTGACTCAGTGGGAAAGATTCACCCCCCATCATCCAACGGCCATAAATTCATTATAATCATCACTGAGTACTTTACTAAGTGGATCGAAGCCGTACCCCTAGCCAATGTCATAGGCAAAATTGCCTCATTCATCCTGAATTATATCATTTGCCGCTATGGCATTCCTTTATCCATTATTATTGATAATGGAAGACCTTTTAAAAACTAGGATGTCAAAGAACTTTGTGACAAATTCCATATCCAACACCACTTTTCCACCTTGTAGTGCCCCCAAGGAAACAGTCAGGCAGAGGCATCTAATAAAACAATCCTAAAAATCCTAAAGAAAATTGTCAATGATGCCGACTGTGATTGGCACATCCAACTAAATCCTGCTCTGTGGGCCTACCGTACGAGTATCTGCATAGCCACAGGTGCAACACCCTATGCCCTAGTTTATGGCTTTGAAGCCATCTTGCCCATTGAAGTCGAGTTACCATCCTTGTGAGTATCTTTAAAAGGTCTAATAACTGATGAAGAATACCGAGTTTCTAGACTATAGGAGTTAGAGCTACTGGAAGAAAGAAGACAAAATGCCTTTAACCATCTAAAATCCTATCAACAAAGGATGTCAAGAAGCTACAACCACAGAGTAAAACCTAGAGTCTTTCAAGTCGGTGACCTAGTTCTCAAGGAAAATCCCAGAAATCAGCAAGATAGGGAAAAGAAAGGCAAGTTTGAACCCAACTAGCTTGGTCCATATGTAATCATTGCTATTTACAGATTAGGAGCCTATCAATTAGCAATGTTAGAAGGTGATCTATTTGATGATCCCATCAACAATATGCATCTTCACAAGTTTTATACCTAAACCCTCAATGCAAGGAAATTTTAAAAAACAAAAAAAAAAATTGGCCAATAAAAACAAGTGGTGAAAAGTGAAAACCTATCCAAACAAGCGCTATTTGTGATAAACCTCTTCCTCCATCTTGTAGGATTTCAGTTTCATCCATATTTCCTTTTGTATCCATAAAAATGCACCAAGATACTTATCATGGCTTATTGTTCGCTCGCCCATATCACCTTATCCAATCAGGTTATCCATCTAATCCTTCATCCATCTTATCATCTATCGCAACTCCATTGTCAATATCATTGTTGAACTACATCACCTCTGAGTTATCATGTAGGTAAGGCCATCATCGATGAGCCCCTGAGGCTTCCCATCCATCCATATCCCTCATCATATCATAAACCTTTGTTTCACCATCTATTCATCCATCACCATTGTCAAACTACGTTTCCTCTGAGTTATCATGTAGGCAAGGCCATCATCAGTGAGCCCCTGAGGCTTCCCATCCATCCATATCCCTCATCATATCATAAACCTTTGTTTCACCATTTGTTCATCCATCACCATTGTTAGTCTCTATGGTTGAACTAGGTCGCCTCTAAGTTATCACGTAGGCAAGTTCATCATTGATGGGCCCTTGAGGCTTCCCACCACCTAGGTCTTAGGTCCACATACTCCACACCGTCGAACAATGTTGCCTCTACGTTGTCACGTAGGCAAGGGCATCATCGATGAGCCCCTGAGGCACTAGGTCAGTCCCTTAGGGCTTGTCACATCGAGTCTACCATCATTTCATCCATATGTTTCATCCATAATAAGTTGATTCCTTTTGCTTGACTGGGGGAAAACTCCTTGACCTAGTTGGGAATTGGATTCTTGAATGTCACAAAATCTTAGAGGATAACAAACTGGATCACGATACTATCCCCAGTAAACATGCATCACTACAAGAAAACCTTTTCAACAAAGCTTGATGCAAGACATTAACCTATATCAGACGTAAATGAACCTAAACTATCAAGATGATTATATCTGTTATCATGATAAGAAAACATATCTATCGCAAGAATATTTGATGGTTGTTATAGGTTTAAGTCTTAGGTCTTGATTTTTGTTATCATGTTTCCTATGCTATTCAAGGATGTCCAAGACTAGAGGAGCTATGATGGCACATGATTATTTTCATTTGTTTGTTGTTTGTGGATCAATCTTTAGTAATGTGATGACTTGTCTAACAACATGATCAGCAAAAGATCATCGAGGACATTATGGGTCTAAGCATGAAAGAGTGCAATCCTTGTCTATTGATATATGCAAGCAATACTCAGGTCATCTCAGTTCAATTTTGCCTAGATGCTTGTATTAACTTGCTAGATCAAAATCCATGTAAGAGATACTCAAGTCATCATGGTTTAATTATACCTAGATGCTTGTATTTTCTTACAACATTTTAAAATCTCAATGATGAAAAAAGTACTTCAAATACTTGTATACAAGATGACAAAGCCTCATTTGTGCATGTTAGGTTTGCATTTCATTTCATTTATAAGCATTCCATAAATTATCATTTACCAAGTGCCTTAATATCCAAGTCAATTTCGTTCATTTTGTCCAAATTATCCATTTATCCAAATCATTTCTTTCATTTATCCTAATTATTCTTCTAAGTTATCTATCTGTCTAAATCATGTCTAAATTCTTCTAAGTGTTTCTTTCATTTTTGATTGAGTATACTTGGCATAGAAAAAATACATCATTGTCATTTTGCATATTATAAGCATATCCATCATAAGGTCATATCATTTAAGTGCATTAGTTGCATTATATATTTAGATCATGATAGTGATGTCATTTGTTCATAGAGATTACATACATAACATTTCTTATCATCAAAAATTGAAAAAGCATAGATATCATTTGTCATAGCAGTTGCATATTAGATCATCATCCATAGAAAATTAAACATCAAGTATTGCATTTAAGAATCATCAACATATGCATTAGGACATCATAGACTATAAGCATATAGGATCATTACACATAACATTACGCATGGATAGTAGTCATCATGTGAATCAATAGGTGCATCATATCATAAGTGTCATGTACATCATAGAATCAACATGTTAGAATCATCAAATATAAGCATAATCATAACATCCATCATATAGATAACATACATCCATAAGTACACATGTATATAGTCCATCAAACTCATATAGATCATCATCAAAAATATATAAATGTCCAAGTATACAATGATATCATAAAAAAAGAGTATCTCGAGCTGTAAAACATAGCGTGTATACAAAAAAGATATAAACTGATACATGTCTCAAGAATGCCTAAGTGGTACTACCTTTGGAAGGTGCTGGTTGTTGAGGCTGAGGACATGTAGGACCTATCCCTGGTGGCCCATGAGGAGGTGGTGGCCCTATAACTTCTCCACTCTCTAACAGTGTCCACGTAGACCTATTGTGTGAACTAGGGTGGAAACTCCCCACTCTATGCTTTGGGGGTGTTGGTCTCCTACAATGATTTAGAAACTAAGCCCATAGAGCTGTGACTCAGAGATTGGACATCTAACCTGAATAGCTGTCTTAATCACTATGAAGATGCATTTAACTTGTCAACCCAAGGACACGAACTTGAAATGGGTTAGCACGGTATGTGCACTAGGAACTTCCAAAGTAGCCACATTCATTCTACAACTAAGAAAGACATAATGCTGAAAATAAACTTCTTGGAAAGAAATAACATAAATACTAAATATCAACCAACAACTATGCTAAGCTGAAGTGCATGACATAAATTGAAGTTCTGGGCAAATAAACAGGAAACTACTCTGTCTGCTTTAGCTGTAGGAACAGACACATAATGGAATTCTAGTGGTTGTAGGAACATTCAATGCCAGATTTAACTAACTGCTTAATAGAAAATACAACTCAACTAAAGGATGGAATGCTCACCAAGTGGCCCCCCTTGGATGAGTATTCCTTAAGACAAATTTAAACTCAGAGATGCGAACTTATAACTTCATTTTATTCATTGGAAAATGTGAGTACAACTGAATGACTTAACTGTATTGCTAAAAAACTTAATAATGCAAGTACAACCTTAGATCAATCAACCCCTCAGAAGGAGCATTTGAGTCTTATTTATAGAAAGAAAACTATAAAATCAACTACCTAGCAAGGTGGTCAACTCCAACAGAATAGGGGATGCCACTTTAGGGAAAGCATAGAAAGTGGAGAGGAGGTTATGCATGCATGGAATCTAGTCAAGAAAATTGCTTCAACACAGATCTAGCACAATAGTAACTCTTAAATTTGTTCAACAAGTAATTAAGACCAGTTACAAGGCGGTTATCTTCCCTCCATTTGCCATTTGAACAACCACCTTGCTTGACTTTGATGGTGAGTAACCAACTGGCAGAATCTTCCTCAACTTTATCGCTGCTAATTATATCTACATAACAATATTAGTACGCACAATAATTGCATATCTGTAACTATCTTAGAGTAACATTCATTAACCACATGTAAAATTAACATAGATAGTTCATACAACATGTCAATGTCATTAAAGATTATAGGAAATAACCTATGCCCAACATCTTATGATTTTGAGGAAATGTCATGAAAAGATCAAGATCTAAGTACCAAAGTCCATGATAACTATAGAAAATGGATAATAAAGTCTAACAAAATTGAGTCATACACTAGACTCATCAGGGGGCACTACCTGCTCATACAAGGATCTCTAGTAAAATATCTCTTGTCCAGCTCAAACCATCTCTGCCACAGTCTGCCTAGTGGGACCATGTGTTGTGGTCTGCTATACCTACTATAGTAGGGTCTCTACCCTAGTGTATCTCTGAATGGTGGTGTCCTACTCTAGTACAGTTGTCCTCATGTCTCCCTATAGATGGGTAATCTCCTGTTGCATCTGTCCAACCTACCCCTGTAACTGAGCCACATGGGCTTGTAAAGATACCATCTATCCATCATCTTGCCCTTGTACCTGAGGTTGAACCTGTATCTGGGGCATCCCCTCAACTTTCAATTTCACTCTCCTCTGTCCCCCATCATCTCCATCATCTCTGCCACCTCTTCCTCCATTGCCACCTCTGCCTCCATCGCCACCTTCGTCACCATCATCCCCTCCACCTTGGCCCCCTCTGCCACCCCTCTCGCCTCGCTATCACCTCCTCCTCTACTGGGGACCATCGTCATCTCTCTCATCTCCATCGTCTAATTTAGGAGCTCGCTCCCTAGGTCCTGAGTATCTCAGAATAGGATGCACTATGAAGTGTGTAGCATTGTTAGCCATCATACCCGCATCCACAATCTGTCACCATAGATCCCACTCCTAGTATGGAATCTATAGAAAGTCTGCTCTCACCATCTCAAATGAAGCCACATGACCCCACCATGGACGCTCCTTATACGTCTGAGCAAATATAACAGTCCCCTGGGTCATCCCCTGGACCCTGCCAAACTATCGGAGCACACGGGAAATGATATGTCACTCTAGGATATTGGGGGTCCTCCCTATCAATCACCATGTCTGAAAATAGTAAGGTAGCTCTACAACATCCTCCTCCCATGCCTCACAATCTAGGTACGGCCGCCACTCAACTCCATCCACATTATCTAATGCATGCCACCAATACTCAACCTTTGCCAGCTTGGGCTGGGAAAGGGTCTCTTGAAACATGTCGAAATACAGTCTAACATGGCCTTTGACACCCATCCCTATTGGTCATGTAACAACTATGTGCAACCATGCCCAAATATGTAACAATGACACTCCAGCAGATAGACTCACCGCTCCATCATACACAAACTGATGCAGATCATGGTACAAGTGTACAAGTATGCATGGACCCCAGGTGAAGCGTGTCCCCTCTGATATCATTCTCTCTAGAGTCCTCTCCCATCCAAATTGAAATCCACGAGATCTCCTATCTGGACAAACCACTCCCCCAATCAACCCTACTAGTATGGTTGGCAGGGGCTCGTAATAGTCTACCATATAAGCCCACCTAATCTCTGTCCCCTCAAGCTCAGCATCATCAAACACCCATCTACACTCTGCCAATCTAGTTCCCATGTGTGACTCATACTCAACCAGCTCCCCCTGTATCAGAATCTGTAGAATCTGATGCACATCCTCAAGGGTCACTATGATCTCTCCAATAGGAAAATGAAATGTGCCAGTCTTTCTATGAAATCTCTCACCCAGTCCAGTCAACAGTCCTAGATTTTTCCTCACCTCAGGCATAAAGTAGATATACCATAATCTAACTGACCCTAGAACCAAGTGATCAGTCTCGGTCAATTATGGTCGCAGTAGCTGAGTAACAGGGAATCTCTCCCGTGACATCAACACATTATCTAGCTCCTCTTGTAATCAAAATAACAATGTGCATTAACAAATCAACTATGCTGCATATCTATCAAATCTATCAAACTAGTTACTTAGCTATCCTATCAATCACCTATCCTATCATCTCTTTGGAGATTCTATCAATATCCAAGATGACCTATTAGTTGGCCAACATCGATCAAGATGCTGACTTAATCAAACTAGCTAAGTAATTGACTATTTTTCTCAAATGCACAACTCTGTTTACCAGATGCACCACTTTGTGGCATATGCGTAGAACCCCTTATCAAATGCAAAAATTTAGGCATATGCATAGAATCAGGAGCCAAAAGTGTAGTTTTAAATCAAATGTGTATTTTCCTACTAGATACGGGGAACCCCTAACCATATACACATCGTTATTATGAATCCACAGGACTGCTTGTTAAATACACCTAATAAATCAAATACATGGAAACCTTAATTGTATGCGTCAGTTTACTATGAATGCGTAGTACTATTTGGTAAATGTGAAAAAATGCATATGCACCTATTCCACTATCAAAAGCGCAGATTTGGGACACATGCGTGGATTAAACTATCAAATGCGCGGAAATAGCAAAATGACGCATTCAAAAACGTAAACTATGACCCTAGATTTTGACCGCAATAAATGCACTACAACCAAAATTAAATGCATACATATTGGGGGTTCGTACTCTGTTGGCTGCATGAATCATTGAATCCTCTCGAACCTATGGTTCTCTATTAGAATCTACAGCATCTTCACTGACTGCTCTGCTCTGCTATGCACTAGGTCTCCCTATAATCTCTCCTCAAATGACAAGTGTGCAAATGAATAGAAAGGAGACCCCACATCATTATTTATAGCCAAGTGAACCCTAAATGGAGGTGTTTGACCTTACACATGTGAGCATTATGTTCTTCATCCGTTTTTCACTCTTTGTCATCCAAAATTTTCACCCGCGTATCATGTCCTCAATTCTTCTTTATTGTGAGATTGTTCATCATCCTTATACCAAAATCCAACCCGACTAATCTCTCAAAGGGGAATCCTACCATTATCAAACCTATACCAAGGGAAAACAAGGGCATGTATCATACTCATAAAATTTTTATTCTTTGAAACAACTTGATAAAATACATTGTCTCCAAGAGGGGAAAAATGTATACACCTAAAAATGGCTTGAGTCAAATTAAATAAATATTTTAATATGTATTTTATTCTCATTCATCTATCAATAAATAAATATCCTAATTTATTTATCTAATTCACATTCATCTAAATCTTCCATAAAATTAAATAAAAGTCAATTTATTTAATTAAATCATCCAAATTCCTCTAAATCATCCTTAATTGAATATTTCCAAATTATTTAATTAATCATCTATCCTAAAGTCTTAATTCTATAAATCCACATCATTTCCACCTCACTTTACACCTCATCATGTTGCACACATAATTGAATATTTTTAATAGTTAATTATATAACTATCCTCACCCACATGTCCTATTTATCCTTGATAACCATCCCTATTCTTAAGAGCTTGGTATTTCCATGTCATCATAGTCAAAGGACACTCAGAGACACATGTCTCATAGTTCCTAGATTCTTTCCAACAACCCTACAAAGGACTCCTTCTTTGACCCTGGTCTTTTGGTCTTTGAGAGCATTGTGACAAGTGGCCTCTTGCTCACACCTTTCTCTCCACCTTGTCATCATAGAAGGAACATCTCCCCCTTTTATCTCTCTCATCCCAACTAATCAAATCTCTACCGTACAGATCAAAAGACTCATTCTTCCACCATGGATCTTTTGACACTTGGATTTGAGCCTTCTTGGTCTATACAATCAAGATTCTCACCTCCATTTCACAATCACATGAGCTATAGTACTTACATGCTGCAAAAATTCCATTAAGCAATCAAGCGTGCCTTTGTCCCCCCATTTGCATTAGTATCATAATCTTCATAGTTGTACAATCATTTAGCTTCATTATCCTCATTATCAATATCATGACAATATCAAAATCATTATCATCTTAGTTGCATTGTAGGATTATCACATTGCATTTTCATCCACAAATCCATTCCTCTCTTTGTCATCTTGGAAAACAAGGAAATACATTTCTAAGAGCAATATCATCATCAATAAGATCATTGAGAAGATAGGGAACAATTGAATGCATGAGTTAAATTAGTTTAGCAAGCTATAACTTATGTTTTCTGTATTTTCTTAGTTTCATTGATGTATTGAATTTGAGTAGGAATTCTAGAGTATTTATGGTATCTTAGTAGGTTCCTGCATTAGTTTTAAATTATCAATCACAAAACCTATCAATAAAGAGTACATTCCCATGGAGAACATGACTAGATTTATTAAGATAGTATGATGTGTTAGCATTGGGGAGAGTTGACATCCCAAAGGTATTTTGTGTTAAGCTATGTTGTAGTGTACATTTCAAATTGATATATGGATAAGTGCAACATAGCTTAACACTAAAAATGTTTTAGCATAATCAAGTCTCCCCAATGCTAAAACTTCATACAAGTTTGAAGTGCTAGAGAGCTGAAGTGATAATATTCTAGCACCAAATGAAATGAGATTTCTATAAGAAGAGGGTTGGTAGTGAAGTGTGGGCACAAGATTAATGTTGCATACTAAAGTACTAAATGCACCATTGCTTTGAATCTTGACACTATCCCATACATACAAATGTGGAAGCAAACATAGTAAATGTGGAAAGTTGGAAATGGAGTGTGAGGCAATGCAGTGTTAATGTTAGTGTGTTTGAGTGTTATATGTTGGTGTGTTTGTTGATTCCATTGCATGGTGAACATGTACTATGTCCATCATGAATTTCCATAGAGGGTCCTCGTGCCCCACCTTCAGTCAACCTTAAGAATAGCAAAAGTGAAGATATAGGGAGGTTACTTAAAGGTTAAAGATTCAAGATCCAAAAATAGAGTTTGGAAATTCCATTGTAGCAGACTTGGGTGCTAGTCCCAGTGTCCAGCAACTAAAACAAACACTAAATTTAGCATCAGAGCATCATTTATGACATTTTTCTAGTTTTGAACTTTCAGAGATTGGGACTTTCTGGACTCGGGTGCTAGCCCCATAGTCTTTCGACATTTCAGCTTCTGAGGGACAGATTAGGACATCTCATTGATCATCTTGATACTTTCAGATCCTGACTTGTTATTTCTCTGTTATATGCTAATTATCCAAATTCTAGGGTTTAGTGCATTGATTGGCCTAGGGTTTGATAAAAGGCTTGGTTGAATCACATCTTTCCTTTGCAAATAAGAGTAAAAAATCAATAGTTGAGTCCTCTTCCATCTTGTAGTGACTTGGCTCGGTTTCATCCTTGAATGTTGTAGTGAAAGGAGGGTTTGATCTAGTGTACTCGCATGCATTCATTATCTCATCCTCTTTTTACTATATAAAATTTTGGTGAACCCGTGTTTAAAGAATTTGCATCTTTCTGAGTGTTTAAATCAGATTGTGCATGACTTCATATCATACTTATCATCATTCTTTGAAAAAATTTGCATACATTGTGAAAAAATTGAAAAAAAAACATTCTAGGTTTGCACAAAGGCATAGTTTTGCATTATTTCATTGCATATCATTGACACACTTAATTTTCTGATTTTTAACATCAGATCTGAGACAAATTATAGCAATTAATCATTTCATGATATCACATCTTGCATTTGCATATTACATTTATAAGGTTTTTGTTCAAAACTTGCATTTTTCATATAACCTAGTTTTTTTTTGCAAAAGCTAGGGTTAGTAGTCAAAATCTTATTTCAATTTTTTCTGCTCCTTTAAACACTCATCCAAATATAATTTTGAGTTGTAGTGTTGTTTCATTGTGTATTCTTTCATTAAAATTTCAAAATTTGTAATTACACAGTGTGTATTTCAACATTAAGGGCTTTTACACACTTTCTTCACAACTATTTGAACAAAATTTTGGTATCATTCCTATTGCCTTGTTGTGTAGCACTATTTACATTATACTTACTTTGTTTGTAGTGAAATTGGTGTGTGTTTGATATTCAAAAACCTAATTTCCTCAAACTAGTGCCTTGGTGTGAAATAGTCTCACATACATGACTTCACATCACAATAAGGACACTATGGTCCAGGATCCTCGAGTTTATAGGAAGATGAAGACTTTTGAACTTGAAAAAGCCTTTACACCACATGATAGAACAATTGGAAACATTGAGGGACCTCTTTACATTACTGCACGTATAAGTGGAAATCCTACAAGAGCAGTCCTTATCGATCCTAATTGTATGATGAATGTGATTACTGAAGAGTTCCTCTACATGCATGATTTGATACAAGAATCTTATGAACCCACACATATGATGGTTAAGGCACATACTGGAGCTTTCCTCCTAAAAATAGGGAAGATTACATTATTGATTAAAGTATTTGAGAAAGCCCTAGAGCAATCATTTGACATCATCCCTACCTCCAACCTATTTCATGTGAAATTAGGCCATCCATGGCTCAAGTCCATGAAAGAGGTCCCATCTACAATTCATAAATGTCTAAAATTTCCTCACCAAGGGAGAGTACATGTCCACCATAGTAGATGGAAAACTATGGTTGCTCATGGAAACTTCAACCTAGATTATTTTTGGCCACAACCTATTGAACCTACTCAACCACAAGAAGATCACTTCTTCCTGGCATATTAGAGATACAAGGCAAAGTTAATAACAAAATTGGCCAGACCTCCTATTGAACAAGTAGAAAGTGAAGAGCAGCCTGAATTGAAAGAACCCCCTTGACCACGAGGTAAGTGAGTCTTTGCCGAAGTTCCTCCTCTGCCATCCTTACAAGGATCAAGAGATACCCATAAAGAACAAAATAGTTTATCACAAAAGATTAATTTGGTATAGGCGTCTTGTTCTGAAATGTCGAAGACTGTGGAAAATCATGAGAACCCTTTTGCAAACATCACCAATAAAACATGAAGGAATAGGCAAGCAAGAGAAAGAAGAAAGAAAAGACAAACCTTAGCTCGACAAGCAACACCTCAACAAGAAAACATTCCACCAATGGATATTGAATCAAATACAGAAGAGCTAAAGGTTGAAGAGTTAAAGTACAATGATTCAAGTTGGGCAATTGTACCTTATGTACCTATTTCCTCTTACATTCAAGATTGGGAGGAAGATGATTTTCTCAAAGACAACCGCTAGTTTGGTTGTGTAACATGTAAGTATCTCTAATTTATTTTAGCCACCTTTGATGTAGCATCTATTTGAGTTGCTCACTTATGTGGCCTCCTCTTATTTGTTGTGTTCCCCCATGTTGTGTTATATGTTGTTTAGGTCTTTTTGGATGACCTTTGATACTCTTGTAAGGTCAAGGATACAAGGAGATTGCCTCTGTTGTCACCATTCTTCTATTTTTCTCTATATTTTTCTACTTTCCTCTCCTCTATTTTATTGTTTTGTGTTGTGCCTTGGGGGATTAACATTGTGGAGGATGTCTTGGGGGCATCCTCTCATGTTGTAAACCCAAGTCACTTTTGTCTCCTCTCTCACTTTTATTGTTTCCATTCTTTAGTGGCTCTACTAGTCAACAAATGACAAAAACAAACAAATACTAATACAGACCATGTGTCCCTTCAGCAAGAAAGCAAAAATGGACCTAGTCAATATATGACTTGATGGGGTTGATATATATATCCAACACTTGACTAGTAGAATCACTCTATTTTGTGATTCGTATTAAATTTTTTTTTGTTGTAGCAAACCTTCACAATACTCTAAATCTACTCCAATGCACTTTGGATTATTTTTTCTCTCACCTTGTTGCCACACTCAGTTCCGAGATACCTGAAGTATAACTTAGTGGCTATACTCGGTTCTGAACCCGCAAGTGTAGCCTTGGTCTATTATGTGATTTGATAAATGATTTTTGCATAGCTTTCATGAAATGATTTTGTTGTTATCTTAGAGTAAGATTTTCTAACCAAAGCTTATCTCTTGTTGATTATCTTAGCAAATGATATCGACGTGTTTGTGGAAACATTTGACAATTGTGGCACATGTCACCTTTGGGACATGGGCGTTGTGAAAGCTCTTGTTCCCTTGCATGTTTTCACTTTACCTTAATGTGCTTGATATCGGCAAGCGGGATCAACCACTTTAAGGTGGGGGCATATATCATGGTAACTGCTTGATTACTTTTTACATTGACAAAGTGTGTTTTCATACATTGATCTATTACGTATACCTCCTTTTCACTATAAGGCATCTCTGTGATGGGTAAGTGCACAAAGATGGGGGACCAAAAGGGGGTCTTAAGATGCCACTTTTTTTCTGAAATAAAAAAAGACTGATGTTGGATGAGAAATTGAAGATAGTTACACTCAAAATTTGAAGACACAACAAATACTAGAGTTGTAATGCTCTGAATCTAGTTTCTAAACTACTATTTTTATAAAAAAAATGGTTGAGATTAAGGGGTTCAAAAAGGGGGAGCACACAAATTGGTCCTATTTTTTTTTTTTTAAAAAACATAGCATCTAGTATGCTCCCTCTAAAATGTTAACTTTTTTTTAGTATTTCAAAAATCGCTTCAGTGAGAAATTAGCTAACACCATGTAGTTTATCCCTAATTTTTCTAATAATTTTTAATGAATAATTGATTTTTTACTAATTTTCAAAGTGGACACATCCTAAAAAACAAAAAATTGAGCGTGCTCCCCTCTAAAATTTTTCAAAACTAATCAAAAATTGATTTTTTTAATACGTGTAGAATGGAGTCTATTTTCTAAAAAATATATTTTATTTGAAATTTTGATGAACGGTTAAAAAAAGGGAAAAATACCAGACACTGGTTCTTGACAAAAAATGAATACACTAACAAAAGAAATTAAAGATGAAATCCTCAACATACTCAAAACATGAAAAAGATTATATGGTTAGAAAGATAACAAAGAGCTTAAGATTATGGTGTTATTTTTTTTGACTTGTCATTGAAAAAAGTGCAAACCTGATGGGGAGCATGCTCTAGATAATGTGATTTTTGTTACAATATAGGAAAACCTGTCTTTGGATGTCCTAATCACGGTCCAAGCCTTTGGGTTGGAAGCCCAAGGCAAATCCAAGCCTAAGTCCTAGAAATTACCAAGGTAAAGCATAACATGAGCATGTTTTATTTGACCATAACGCAAGCGTGTTATAACGCGCTCACGTTATGGTGAAATAAAACATGTCACTCACTCCCTCTTACCCCTCTCTATTATTCTCTCCCCCTCCCCTCTACGTCTCTCACTCCCCTCCTCTCTCTCTCACTCTCTCTACTTCCCTCCCCTCTCTTCCTCCTATCCTCTCTCCCACTCTCTACTTCCCTCCCCTCTCTACCTCCTACTCTCTCTCTCTCA
Organism: Cunninghamia lanceolata; assembly: GCA_027924645.1. Lineage (NCBI taxonomy): Eukaryota > Viridiplantae > Streptophyta > Pinopsida > Cupressales > Cupressaceae > Cunninghamia > Cunninghamia lanceolata. Next base: position 5,006,645 of record BSBN01001583.1, read on the forward strand.
CTCTCTACTTCGCTCCCCTCTCTACCTCCTACCCTCTCTCTCACTCTCTACTTCCCTCCCCTCTCTACCTCCTACCCTCTCTCTCACTCTCTTCTTCATTCCCCTCTCTACCTCCTACCCTCTCTCTCACTCTCTACTTCCCTCCCTTCTCTACCTCCTACCCTCTATCTCACTCTCTACTTCCCTCCTAGCTCTACCTCCTACCCTCTTTCTCACTCTCTACTTCTCTCCACTCTCTACATCCTACTCTCTCTCTCACTCTCTACTTCCCTCCCCTCTCTACCTCCTACCTCTCTCTCTCTCTGACCCATCTACCTCATAGTTTTCCTTTTCCTAGCTTTCCTAATTTTCCTTTTCCTTTCCAATTTCCCTTTAGATCTCACCAAATTTTCCCTATTTTACTATTTCCACCTCTCCTCATCATTCTTCCCATCCCATGAACTTTTTTTTTATCTTGATTCCATTTCATCTTCCCAATTTATATCCTCATCCCTCTTTGCATGTCCTAGTCTTCTTGTTTCCATGTTCTCTGTCGATAAGGGAGGGGAGAGGGAGGAAGAGGGAGAGAGGGTGGAGATGGAGGGGAGAGAGAGGGGAGAGGTAGGGTGATAGGGAGAGAGATATATAAAGAGTCATAATTTTCTTGTTTTCATTTCCTTCATCGATAAGGGTGAGGGAGAGATAGAGGGGAGAGATAGGGAGAGATAGAGGGGAGAGATAGGGAGATAGAAGAATGATAGGGGAGAGAGAGGAAAGATATGGGGAGATATGGAGAGATAGATATGTAGAGAGAGAGGGGACAAATAGGGAGAGATAGAGGAGACAAAGGGGAGAGATAGGGAGATAGAGAGTGAGCGAGATGTCCAGAGAGATGGGGAGAGAGATTGAGAGGTAGAGGGACGATAGGGATGTAGGGAGATAAGGGAGAGATAGGGAGATAGAGGTTAGTGTTTCTTAGGTTTAGGGTTTAGGGGCATTATTTAGGGTTTAGGAGTTGAGAGAGAGAGAATGGTTTCTCAAGTTTAGGGGTTAGGGTTTATGGTGCAGTCATGGTAGGAGGGTTCACAGAATGAACTATCTGGACCGTACAACAAGAGTAAACACAACAGAAACAACTCAAAGAAATAGAAAAAATGCAGATTCAGTCATTTAGTATATCATAGAATTCAAATACAATCTAGCTAGCAACATGCGAGCTTACAATTAGGGCTCATAGGTCTAATTACATACATGCACAAGATAAAGCTTTGAATCTCCTTTGCACAAAATCTAAACTATTGATCTTATAAATCATGAGAACTTGATAACTACTTTCCTAAGGATCTATTACATCAATATATATCAAATCTAGACCAATAGATTCCCCCACGTTGGCTAAGGAAGGTCACAAACTCCAATGAAGAGTTGTAACGTGTTCATAGATAGGTCAGACCTAAATGCATAGAACACTTCCTCAAATGAATGGAACAACATGTAGACCCTTGGGAAAGGTTAGTCATGAACCAAAGGACATTGAATGATGTGTCATTGAGATCCACAAGTCAAGGAATGATCCACAAGCCTTCTCCTTTAACTGATTGTTTGAGACTGTTAGGATGCTCTGCTTTGAGAAAATAATTGATTGTCTAATAGCGATATCTTTCCAGTAATTGATCCAAATGCTTTGAATTCTTGATATGATGTAGATGAATGAATGTAGATGCGAAGTCCAGATCAACAAGATGTGAAATGCCAATACCAGACCAAAAGCTAAAAATTGCTTCTGACTGAACTTCCTAAACTGAACTAGAAAAATGAAAGAACTGAAATGCAAATGTTTTTTAGTTGATGCAAGATTGCTCTTGAACTAGGGATGCTCCTGCATCAGACATCCAGGGTTATTGAAAAAAGTGAGTCCCTCACTTTGCTGGGGCTAGGGGAGAACCAAGACAGTCCACCTCAGCCCGATAAATCCATGATGAATCTTCTTCTGATCTGCCTTTCCACTTCACAAGATATTCTTTGTATTGTCTTCCTCTAGTGCTACGTCCAACTCTGCTATCCAAAATGTCTTCAATCTATTCCGGTGCTTGTTGTGGTAACTGCTTCTTCAAGTCCTCTTCCATGCTATCACTGAACTCTGCTTCATGATACTGATATAGATCTGCAATGTTGAAAATAGGTGATATACCCAATGTCTCTGGTAACTCCACTTCATATGCATTTCCTGAATCAAATTTATTGAGTATCTTACAAGGTGCAAACTTCTTCATCTTCAACTTGTTATATGTCCCAACTAGAAATCTTTCTTTTCTCATATATACCATCAGTACATCTCCAACTTCAAATTCCTTGTCTTCTCTTCTCATCTTCCTTCTCTTTGTACTTACTATTCATGTTCTCCAAATGCTTATTTGTCTGATTATGCACTGTCTTCCTATGATCTACAAATTCTTCTGCTTCCATACTTCTCTTTTATTCTGTATTGATGTCTCTCAATTCTGCAACTCCTCTAGGATTCACTTGGGTCACAATCTCAAAAGGTGTTCTTATAGTACTCCTATTTATTAAATTGTTGTATGCAAACTCTACTTGTGAAAGAATCAAATCCCAACTTCCAGATTTCTCTCCAACCAAACATCTCAACAAGTTTCCCAAACTCCTCTTCACTACCTCTGTCTGTCCATCTATCTGTGGATGAAAAGTTGAACTAAACTTCAAATCTGTCTTCATCTTCTTCCAAAGTGTCTTCCAAAAGTATCCAACAAACTATGTATCTCTGTGTAAAACTATACTCTTAGGTAATCCATGTAATCTCACAATTTCCTTAAAAAATATGTCACCTACATGCACTACATCAATTGTCTTCTTACAAGGTATGAAATGAGCCATCTTTGAAAATATGTCAACCACTACAAATATTGAATCATGTCCTCTCTATGTCTTAGGTAATCCCATTACAAAATCCATGCTTATGTCTTCCCAAGGTCTCTCCGGTACTGTCAAAGGTTTATACAATCCAGTATTTTGACTACTCCCTTTTGTAACTTGACAAACTCTACAACTTTGCAAAAATCTCTGAACATCCTTATTTATCTGAGGCCAAAAGTAATTTTCACTCACCAAGGCCACTGTCTTATCAATGCCAAAATGTCTTGCCAATCCACCACTATGTTTGTCCTTGATCAAATTATCTCTCATTGAACTTCTAGGTATGCACAATTGACTTCCTTTGAACAAAATATCTTCTTGAATGAAATAATCCAACCACTTACTCCTATCTGTCATAACAAGTTCCTTACATGCTTTCCAAGGTTATGCAAAATTAGTGTCTCCCTCATACATGTTCTTCAATTCATCAAATCCCAACACTTCAACTCTCATCTCTGTCAACACGTTTCTTCTTCTACTCAATGCATCAGCAACTTTGTTTGATTTTCCACTCATATGCTTCAACACAAAATTATAACTCTACATGAAATCTACCCATCTCATATGTCTTTGATTCAACTTACCTTGACTGTTCAAATATTGCAAAGCTTGATGATCTGTATACAACACAAACTCCTTAGGCAACAAATAATGTCTCCACTTCTTCAAGGCTTGAATTATGGCATAGAACTCTTGATCATAAATTGAATATCTTTTCCTTGCATCATTCAACTTCTCATTGAAATAAGCTACATGTCTACCTTCTTGACTTAATACTACTCCAATCACATTTCCACTTGCATCACAATCAAATTGAAATACCTTATTGAAATCTGGTAATGCCAAAATAGGTTGCTCTGTCACTTTCTGCTTCAACAACTCAAAACTTTTGTCTGCTCTAGATGTCCACATGAAATCCTTTCTGTCACCTCTCATTGTCTCTGTTATAGGGTTGCAAACTGAACTAAATTTTTTGATGAACTTCTGGTAGAATCTAGCCAATCCATGAAATGATCTAACCTCTCAAATGCTCTCCGGTGTAGGCCATTCAATAATTGCTCTCTATTTCTCAAGATCCATCTTCAATCCTTCCGTAGAAATCACAAATCCCAAATATACCAACTCTTCCTTCATGAAATTACATTTCTTGATGTTTATCAGCAATTTCTCTTCCCTCAATCTCTACAAAACTTGTCTACTATGTAACAAATGTGCTTCTTTTGTCTTACTGGAAATCAAAATATCATCCAAGTATACAATTATGAACTTACCCAAGAATTTCTTCAAAACTTCATTCATCAACCTCATGAAAGTAATCGATGCATTTGTCAATCCAAAAGGCATTATTAACCATTCATACAATCCTTCATTTGTCTTAAAAGTAGTCTTCCATTCATCACCTTCTCTATTTCTGATCTGATGGTATCCACTCTTGAAGTCTATCTTTGTGAAATATCTTGCTCCACTCAAACAATCCATGATATCATCCATCCTAGTAAAGGAAATCTATACTTAACTGTGATCTTGTTTATTTCTCTAGAGTCAGTACACATTCTCTATTCTCCATTGTTCTTAGGTGCCAAAAGTGCAGGTACTGCACAAGGACTCAAAATTTCTCTGATCAAACCTTTCCTCAACAATTCTTGTATTTGTCTACTCAATTCTTCATTCTCTGCCAGTGTCATCTGGTGTGTTGCTTTATTAGGCAAACTTGCTCCCAGTATAAGATCCATGTGCTGACTGACACTCCTTATAGGTGGTAATCCATCAGGTACATTATCTGATATGATGTCTTCATACTCTGTCAGCAAATCTCTTATCTCCTCCGGTTGTCCTTCTTCAGTCTCCTTCTTCAATGTTTCAGGTTTCTTAGGAATCAAGGCATAACACATATTCTCATGTCTCAAACCATCCAAAAAATTTCTTCCATCTACCAAATAGATTTTAGCATTCCCACATACTTCACTCTTAGGATCATTTTCTAAAGGAATCAAAGTAATTCTCTTTCCATTTGCTATTATAGTATAAGTATTCTTTCTTCCATCATGTATAGTTTTCTATCATACTGCCAAGGTCTACCCAACAAGATATGAAAAACATCCATAGGCATAATATCACACAAGACTTCATCATGATAAGATCCAATATGAAATTTTACCAAACATTGTTCACTCACTAGTACCTTATGATCATCCTGAATCCATGCTATCTAATAAGGCTTAGGGTGTTTCAATCTTTCCAACTTCGGCTTTACAACTTTACAACACTTACCTCCAGATTTGCATCTTGTTTTGAACAAGCTTTTCCTTTGTGATGGTTCCTCATTTGCCTCTATTTGAAATAGTGCTCTCCTCATCACCAATGATTCTCCTTTCTCAAGTTTGCCAACCGAACTAGGTGATTCAACAGGTTCTTCTTCAACATAGGCTGCTCTTCCACTATTCTATGTCCTCTTACTTGTGCTACCATGATTACACTCAAATGCTCTATGTCCTTCACCTCCACACTTGAAATAAGTACCCCTGAATGTTCTCTTATCAAATCCTCTTCCTTCTCTCCTGTATCCTTCATTCTGGTATGCACAAGGGTTTCCTCTCCAGTAGAAATTTATGTAATCTTTCTGGTAAGCATTGTTATCTCTATCATCCTTCTTAAATGGACTGTCAAACTTGTTCTTCTCCGGATGTGATCTATCTCCTCCAGAAAATGTTCTACCTCTTTGAAATTTACCTCCTTTACCTCTCTATCTCTGATCATGTCTCTTATTCAGCTTCTCTTCAACTTTCAAGGAAAATTGATATGCTTGTTCGAAAGATGTCATCCTCACCAAACTTAGTTCTTATTGAATGTTCAATCTCAGTCCATTGATGTATCTAGCCACTTTCTCCTTGCTTGCTTCACTATGTCCTGTTCTTATGATCATCTTGTGAAATTCTTCAGTGTACTCCACAAATTTCTCCTTTTGTCTCAGGTTATGCAATCTTTTCAACAGCTCCAACTCATAGTTAGTAGGTATGAATTAATTTTTCAACTTTGTCACCATTCAGTCCCACTTTGTAATCTTTTCTTTTCCTCTTCTATTTCTCTCTAACAAAACTTCTTTCCACCATATAGCAGCATGTCCTTTCAACTTTGTCTTGCAAATTTCACCTTCTCTGGATCTTCAATTTCCAAATATTCAAAGTATTCTTCCATTTCATTTATCTAGTCAATCAATTCTTTAGGATTCAAATTACCAGTATAATTTAGTACATCAACTCTAGGTCTCTTTCCAATCTTTGAAATAGCTCGCAGCATCTTTATCTAATCTGATTCTTCTTCTCCATTACCTTCTAGGGTTTCACCAGTTTGTTTAGCAGATTGAAATTCTTCTTCATCATCACTTTCAAGATTAGGTCTTGGTGTCAATCCTCTTTGCCTATCTTCTTCAACAGCATCCAATCAAATTTGCATGGTTCTCATCAATTCCATCATTTCATCCATTCTATTAGCCATTGTACCAACAGGAGGAACTCTTCACGATAGCATCTTCCTAGGATCAAGTACAAATTACCTCTGGTTTGGAGATCAGGCTACAAGTGACAACTGCCTCTCAATCGGCGATCGGTTACACACAAGTAACCTGACTCAGAATCCCCTTCACCAATTCACTCCAAAGAATTGAAACCTTCACTTTGATACCACTTGGTACAGTCACGGTAGGAGGGTTCACAGAATGAACTGTCTAGACCATACAAAAAGAGTAAACACAACAGAAACAACTCAAATAAATGGAACAAATGTAGATTCAATCATTTAGTATATCATAGAATTCAAATACAATCTGGTCGGCAACATGTGGGCTTTCAATTAGGGCTCATAGGCTTGATTACATACATGTGCAAGATAAAACCTTGAAGCTCCTTCGCATAAAATCTAAACTATCGATCTTCTAAATCATGAGAACTTGATAACTACTTTCCTAAGGATCTATTACATCAATATATATCCAATCCAGACTAATAGATTCCTCTACGTTGGCTAAGGAAGGTCACAAACTCCAATGAAGAGTTGTAACGTGTTCACAGATAGGTCAGACTTGAATGCATATAACACTTCCTCAAATGAATGGAACAATGTACGGACCCTTGGGGAATGTCAACCACAAACCAAAGGACATTGAATGATGTACCATTGAGATCCACAAGTCAAGGAATGATCCACAAACCTTCTCCTTTAGCTTATTCTCTGAGACTATCAGGATGCTCTACTCTGAGAAAATAATTGATTGTCTGATAGCGATATCTTTCCGGTAACTAATCCAAATGCTCTAAATTCTTGATATGATGTAGATGAATGAATGTATATGCTAAGTCTAGATCTAAAAGATGTGAAATGCTAATACCGGACCAAAAGATGAAAACTACTTCTGATTGAACTACCTGAACTGAACTAGAAAAATGAAAGAACTGAAATGCAAATGTTTTTTGGTTGATGCAAGATTGTTCTTGAACTAGGGATGCTCCTGCATCAGTTTAGGGTAATTATTTATGGTTTAGGGGTTTAGGGTTACTCAGCTTTAGGGTTTAGGGGTCAAGGTTTAGGGGCATTATTTAGGGTTTATAAGTTTAGGGTTTAGGGTTTAGGTTTTAGGGGTTAGGGTTTAGAGGAATGTTTTAGGGTTTAGGGGTTAGCGGTTAGGGGTTAGGGATTTAGGGTTGTTTGGGTTAGGGGTTAGGTTTTAGGGTTTAGGGTTTAGTGTTTAGGGTTTAGGGTTTAGAGAGAGATAAAGAGGGGACCGATAGAGATTGGGAGAGATAGAGGAGACAAAGGGGAGAGATAGGGAGATAGAGAGTGAGGGCCATGTCTGGAGACATGGGGAGAGAGATTGAGAGGTAGAGGGAAGATAAAGATAGGGAGATAGGGGAGAGATAGGGAGATATAGGTTTAGAGTTGCTTGGGTTTAGGGTTTAGGGTTTAGGGGTTTAGGGGTTTAGGGTTTCTCAGGTTTAGGGTTTAGGGGTCAGGGGTTAGGGTTTAGGGGCATTATTTAGGGTTTATGGTTTAGGGGTTAGGAGTTAATGTTTAGAGGTTTAGGTTAGGGTTTAGAGAGAGAGAGGATTGATAGGGAGATATAAAGGAGACCAAGCGGAGAGATAGGGAGATAGAGAGTGAGGGACATGACCAAAGACATAGGTAGAGAGATTGAGAGGTAGAGGGATGATAGAGACATGGAGATATGGGAGAGATAGGGAGATAGAGGTTTAGGTTTTCTTGGGTTTAGGGGTTTGGGTTTAGGTTTAGGGTTGATCAGGTTTAGGGTTTAGGGGTTAGGAGTTAAGGTTTAGGGGCATTATTTAGGGTTTATGGTTTAGGGATTAAGGTCTAGAGGTTTAGGGTTTAGGATTTAGAGAGGGAGAGATAGGGAGATAGAGGTTTAGGGATTAGGGGCATTATTTAGGGCTTATGGGTTTAGAGAGAGAGAGGGAGATAGAGAGATATGGAGATAGAGAGTGGGGGACATGGCCAGAGACACAGGGAGAGAAATTGAGAGGTAGAGGGATGATAGAGATAGAGAGATAGAGGTTTAGGGTTGCTTGGGTTTAGGGGTTATGGTTTAGTAGCATTATTTAGGGTTTATATGTTTAGCATTTCTTGATTTTAGGGTTTAAGGGCATTATTTAGGGTTGCTTGGGTTTAGGGTTACTTAGGTTTAGAGTTGCATGTCAAAAGTAGTCTCTCTATCTTTATCTCTCTCCCTCCCCTCTTTGCCTCATCTCCTATCTCTCTCTCTATCTCTCGCTCCCCTCTTTACCTCCTACCCTCTTTGTCCCCTCTATACCTCCTACCTTTTCTCTCGTACCTTTGTACCTCCCGGTAGCTTGTTGCCTGGAACAATTAGGATGCTTGGCACACAAAATGAGACCTCCCCTAGCATTTAACCACACACCTCAACATGTTGGCATAGTTGGTTTAGCCCCATGAGGAGAAAAAGAAAAAATATGGCACCTAGCAAGGTTGTGCTACACGAAACTGAAGCATTTTGCAAGAATGCATTTGATTTCTGTATGGTCAAATGGATTGGAGTTGACCAAAACTGAGAGAGGTTATTGTGGATGGACCCCACATGCACCTGTAGGTTGAAACAAAACATTCCCAGCTACCATGAATTCTGAGAAATGCTCCATCAAAGTTTGGCAATTTTTTGCTCTTAGGGATCTTAAGTGACTTTGTCCGTAGTGTTGATGATTGTTTTGATGCAATCATAACAGTAAGTTAAAATTCACATATAATGAACTGAAACTATACTTGAAAGATAAGAAGGAGTCATTTAAGATTCAACTAATCCCAAGTCTACAATGGTTCGGTTGGTCAAGTTCAGTTGGTCAATGTGAAGCTGTAATGTTCAAGGGGCCTTACGTAGTTTAGGTTTGTTTGGTGGTTTAATGGACTAAGAATATGCAAAAGAATCATAGATTTCAACAAGTATTTTGTTTATTTGCATACAAGTGTTACTGTGTTGCAAGTTCAGATGATTTTCTTGAATTATTGCAGCTTTCTTCTTTATACATTTATGAAAACTGTCTACTCTTAACTCTGTTATGCATGCTTCTTCAAATTTGAGACAATTTCCTTTAGATTTCTACGTTTTCAGCTAAATATTTCAGATGGGTTGGGAAAAGTTAGAAAGATCTAATCTATACCTCATTTAATCTACCGAAGGATCTAATTGTTTCTGTTATGCACTATGTAAATACCACAGTAATTTGATCAAATCCACAGTAAAAACCTTTAAATGCAAGTTCTGAGCATTTTCACAAACATACATTTAAAATTGCAAGCTCTCAAAGAAAATATTTCAAAACACAAAGAAGAGCAGGAGAACACTCAGAAGATAGATGCAGAACTCCAGATTCTATTGTATTAGAAACGAATAGTCATACATGATTTACAATGTAGGAATGACTCTTAGTTTCATTGATCATACTACAGAGAACTTACAAGCTTTATAGATATAGTAAGCCAGCCAGACATTCCACGCGCACCTTACTGCAGACAAACAGGTGACCTCCTTCTTCTACTTCTAGACTAAACTAAGCTAACTTGCTGTATGTTCCTAAAAATCCCTGTTGTAAAGTATTACAATGTAGAGAGGCACAATATATAGACTTTCTGGTTGTCCTCACTACAGCAAAAAACCTAACTAAACCCCTGGTTCAAACCCCTGGTTACAGCAATAAATACAGATGAACCAGTTCTTCAAAATATCTCTGAGCAGTGTCAAATCTGGGCAAAATATTGCCCCTTCTGAGAAGTTCCGGCAGCTTGGCAATAACTTCTGTTTGTCTGTTGCAATAATGCTCTCAGCTGCAACTTCATTCTTCATTTGGTTGGCCTTGACTTCTTCGCACTTCATCTTTATCCTCTTGCTCCTGAGATTGGATTTCCTTCCTCCATGAGGTCACTGTGATCAAGTTCCAGCTGCTTCCTCAACTGCAAGCCTGCAAGACAAGACAAGCAATAAGTATCACATTTATCACATAAACAGCAGGAAATTAAAATAATCGTTTAAATCAGGGTGACCGTGCAAAATGTGGAAATCAGGTCCAAAATTAGCAGAAACTGCGTTCAAAATGTACACAGACTGTTCAAAACCATCAGGTCAACTATCGTTGACCAGGAAAATGCCACGGGCACCCAAAAAATAGTTTAAAAATTTCCATCGCTATGCATCCTCCGCCCATCGGCGTGACAATCGCCATCGGCGTGCCAAAAAATACATTGGCCGATATTCGCTGTTTGGCCAATGGCCTTTCTCTCTTTGTTTTTTCCTTTGTTTTCTCTGTTTCCTTCCTATCGGCAAGAGCTTATACTATCGGCGAGCTCTATATTCTCTCCGCCGATGACCTTCGTTTGGCCGACGGCCCCTTGCTTTGTTTATCCTTTGTTTATTCCTCTGTCGGCTTGTTTTTCCCCTTCATCGGCGAGAGATTCGCCATCGGCGAACTCTGAATCATCTCCGCCGACCACCTTCTTCTTACCGATGTCCCCTCCTTCGTTCGTCATCGGCGAGAGGTCGCCCATCGGCAACCTCCATTCTTCCTGCGCCGATGCCTTTGCTATGCCGATACCTCTATCGGTGAGAGTTTTGCCGATGACCCCCCTTCGTTGTTCACCATCGACATGAGATCGCCCATCGGCGACTCACAAACTTCCCCTGCCGATGCCTCTTGTTATACCGATAGCCCTTTATCGGCGTAAGTGTTGCCGATGTCAGTTGTTAGTTCTATCGGCGAGAGATCCCCTCTCGCCCAAATATTTCCAAATACTGCCGACGGTGCTTGTTATGCCGATGGCATACCATCAGCGAGACCACGTGCTTCGGGGTGACCATTTCAAACTTGGCCGACATTGAATGTTACACCGATGGCAAAAGGCTATCGGTGAGAGACATTACTTCGGCGACATATATTTGAACTCCACCGATCACATATGTTAGGCCGATGGCCTCTTCGCCATCCTTCCTGCCTAAGCCTTGAACCCGAACCATTGAATTTTAAACCATTGAACCCCGAACCCTTCGAACCAAAAAAGAAAAAAGGTTCAACATTGTAAAAACACTGCCAATGAATGAATAATGGCGATCAAAGTGTGCCGATGTATTTTCTGCAAAACAATCAAATGTAACATATAGAGTGGAACCCAGACAAAATTGCCCATGACCTGGAACCACTAAATATGAATTTTTCAAAATTTAAAACGAATGCCAACAAAAAAAAAAAAAAATGCAAACAACTGACTGTTTATCATGCAAAACCTGATAGCACATTTTACCTAAATGATCATAACTTGCAAAATATGATGAATTTTAAGATGGTTCAAAAAGCAACCCTGGCTCATTTTTCACAAGGAATCCAACCATATTATGCAATGGTACTGCAAATGCAATTTTCTATATTTTTTTTAACAAGGTTTGCAAATTTGACTCTCTTTTCCCTTACCACCAAGCAGAACAAAACAAGCAAAAGCAAAAAGGCAAAGCAACAGCAGGGGTCCTCATTTTGCTAAGGGGCAAAATGGGGCGTGTTGTGAACATCACAACAACTAGCAACCAAAACAAAACAACTAAATTCAAAGTGTTCAAGAAAACTAGATGAAATGAATCCATAACTTCCGACTATCTTTCCTGCAAATTACTATTCAGCTTGAGACTCAAAGTATTCAATAAAGATGCATGAATTTCCATTTTCAGTTTAATTGTGTGCACGTGATTAATTATCCTCATCTTGAAGATCGGTTGAACAAACCAGTGACTGACATTAGCCTACGTAGGTGAGGATATTCCCTCATAGCCGACCGGATAGAGCCTTGCTGCCAGCGAGCATCCATAGCCCCGGCAAGGTTATCGTTACAATTCTCCTAAGTAGAGCCCCACTGCCAGCGATTGTCTATAGCCCCGGTAGAGTTACTTAGATGGCTTAATCTGGATTTTCAGTATAATCTTCTTTATTTATTTATTTTATTTTCTAATATTTTGAAAGACTTCATAAGATATAACAATTTGTAACTTCATGATGCAAGGAGTGGACACTTGCTGAAATTAAGCTGAGAATTATAATGGTAGCAAGGGTAACCTCTAATTTTTCACCTAATATCTACACTGGTAAGTTCAACAAACCCAAGGATTTTAGGTGTGTCATCATGAGAAACTTTCTTCGAATTCTCAATCACATTTATTGAATACGAAACTTCAGAAGATGAACAACCCTCTACATTCATGACAGTAACAAGTTATGTGTAAATTGTAAATGATTAACTTGAATACCCTAAATTTTATACTGTTTTGAATGGTTGCTAGTTTTGCTCCTTAATACTCTAAAGTAAAATAAAGATCCCTGCTGAGGAGACAACCAACAAACCAAACAAACAAGCTGTACAAACAACACAAAAAAACGAAAAACTATACAAACAAAAAGAAACAAAAACAGAAAGAAACAAAAAGGATCTATACAAACAACTAACCTAAAAAAAGAAAACAGCAAAACAAAACAAAACAACTACCCTACAAAACTATATACAAGCCTCTCCAAGGCAAACAGAAACCCAGGAAAAGACCCAAGAACACCCCTACTTGCATATTTCTTTAGATTGTGCAGGAGTAACAGGGTACTAGTTATGGTCCTCATCCTAGCAGATTTATCTTTGAATTCTGAAAAAAATTCTAGTATTCTAAATTCATTGTGCTTATCAGAATAGCTCTTAAATAGTAACTGAGGCATCTCATCAGGTTTATGATTAATCCATATGCATGTCCTATCTCTTGAATTTCCATAATCAAAATAGTATTTATCATTATTTACTAAGGAAAGGAAAGAGACAACCTGATGTGCCCTTAGCTCTGTGGAACACGCTTGTTCATTAATAGCTGGCTCTTCATTCAACTCTACATTTTCGTTGCCCAGCTCTATGTCTAGTCCTTTTTCAAGTTGAAAGATGAATGACTGAAGATGTATCATTTCTTCATCTTCATTTATCTTTGTTCCTTCATTCTGGATGTTCAGTTTATCCTCAAACTCAGCAAACCTCTCAATGTTCTCATTAGTTTTCTGCACATCAGCACTTAAGTAAGTATCTTCATCATCATCTGATATACAGAATTTAATCATTTCTAAATCACTTGAGAGTAAAGGTGGGATGACATCTTTAGATCGACAGGAATACTCCCCTATTTTATTTTCAATGTGGCATGGGGGGGATGTCTGATTATGCACAGCAACTCCATGATCTTCTGTATTTTCACTTTTTAAGAATTGGTCATCAACTGACTCACATTTATCGTCCAGTGTGGAGTCTGCTTCTATTAACCTGCAACAATCCTGAACTTGGTCATTCAATTCAGAGAAATCAGTCATGGGATTGGGATTTACTTTCTCCTCTATGACTTCACTAGTTTCTATAGTAGGGATCTCATCAATTTCAGTGCACTCTAATTTTTTCATTTGCCCACATTTCTCCTTTCCATAAAATGACTCAAGGAAAGATGTTTTACTATCTTTACCAAAAGCATTAGGATCAGCAATAAAAACCTTATCCTGACAAATGGTTTCCTCTCTACAAGATTTAAAAGATTTATACTTGCACTCCCCTTTTCCTGTATTAGGAAGTAGAGACCTACTATCAATCCCTCCATAATATGACCTAAGAAAAGATGCTCTGTTATCATTCCCTTCCAGAATTGATTTTTCTATTGTATTTTCTAACCACCTATTAGTTTCTAGTGCTGTATTAGCTTGTTGCTGCAAAATTTCTTTTTCCTGCCAGCTTTCAGCCCTGAACACATCTGAAAAAATAATTAGTCCTTTCAAATATGAATCTATCCTAGTGAGGAATGTTAAACATTTAAGTTCATGGTGTTCAATAGTCTGGTGTATCCTGCAACAACTAGAAAAACAAAAATTAGATAAACTTTGAGAATAAAACTGTTCATTCAAAGCTCCCTGAAATAAAGGACTGTTAACTTGAAAAATGTCCTAATATGTGTCCATTAAAAAAAAATGGGACCTTCTTTTCACCCTTTTAGGCCTTTTGAAATTTTATGAGATCTAACATATCTCAGAATATAACATTTAAAACTCAAAATTTTAACCCTAAACCAAATCATGCCCTCCTTCTAGCGCCAGAAAACTGTTGATGATTGTTTTGATGCAATCATAACAGTAAGTTAAAATTCACATATAATGAACTGAAACTATACTTGAAAGATAAGAAGGAATCATTTAAGATTCAACTAATCCCAAGTCTACAATGGTTCGGTTGGTCAAGTTCAGTTGGTCAATGTGAAGCTGTAATGTTCAAGAGGCCTTACGTAGTTTAGGTTTGTTTGGTGGTTTAATGGACTAAGAATATGCAAAAGAATCATAGATTTCAACAAGTATTTTGTTTATTTGCATACAAGTGTTACTGTGTTGCAAGTTCAGATGATTTTCTTGAATTATTGCAGCTTTCTTCTTTATACATTTATGAAAACTGTCTACTCTTAACTCTGTTATGCATGCTTCTTCAAATTTGAGACAATTTCCTTTAGATTTCTACGTTTTCAGCTAAATATTTCAGATGGGTTGGGAAAAGTTAGAAAGATATAATCTATACCTCATTTAATCTACCGAAGGATCTAATTGTTTCTGTTATGCACTATGTAAATACCACAGTAATTTGATCAAATCCACAGTAAAAACCTTTAAATGCAAGTTCTGAGCATTTTCACAAACATACATTTAAAATTGCAAGCTCTCAAAGAAAATATTTCAAAACACAAAGAAGAGCAGGAGAACACTCAGAAGATAGATGCAGAACTCCAGATTCTATTGTATTAGAAACGAATAGTCATACATGATTTACAATGTAGGAATGACTCTTAGTTTCATTGATCATACTACAGAGAACTTACAAGCTTTACAGATACAGTAAGGCAGCCAGACATTCCACGCACACCTTACTGCAGACAAACAGGCGACCTCCTTCTTCTACTTCTAGACTAAACTAAGCTAACTTGCTGTATGTTCCTAAAAATCCCTGTTGTAAAGTATTACAATGTAGAGAGGCACAATATATAGACTTTCTGGTTGTCCTCACTACAGCAAAAAACCTAACTAAACCCCTGGTTCAAACCCCTGGTTACAGCAATAAATACAGATGAACCAGTTCTTCAAAATATCTCTGAGCAGTGTTAAATCTGGGCAAAATATTGCCCCTTCTGAGAAGTTCCGGCAGCTTGGCAATAACTTCTGTTTGTCTGTTGCAATAATGCTCTCAGCTGCAACTTCATTCTTCATTTGGTTGGCCTTGACTTCTTCGCACTTCATCTTTATCCTCCTGCTCCTGAGATTGGATTTCCTTCCTCCATGAGGTCACTGTGATCAAGTTCTAGCTGCTTCCTCAACTGCAAGCCTGCAAGACAAGACAAGCAATAAGTATCACATTTATCACATAAACAGCAGGAAATTAAAATAATCGTTTAAATCAGGGTGACTGTGCAAAATGTGGAAATCGGGTCCAAAATTAGCAGAAACTGCGTTCAAAATGTACACAGACTGTTCAAAACCATCGGGTCAACTATCGTTGACCAGGAAAATGCCACGGGCGCCCAAAAAATAGTTTAAAAATTTCCATCGCTATGCATCCTCTGCCCATCGGCGTGCCAAAAAATACATTGGCCGATATTCGCTGTTTGGCCGATGGCCTTTCTCTCTTTGTTTTTTCCTTTGTTTTCTCTGTTTCCTTCCTATCGGCAAGAGCTTATACTATCGGCGAGCTCTATATTCTCTCCGCCGATGACCTTCATTTGGCCGACGGCCCCTTGCTTTGTTTATCCTTTGTTTATTCCTCTGTCGGCTTGTTTTTCCCCTTCATCGGCGAGAGATTCGCCATCGGTGAACTCTGAATCATCTCCGCCGACCACCTTCTTCTTACCGATGTCCTTACATCGGTGTGACTCCTACCAATGTCCCCTCCTTCGTTCGTCATCGGCGAGAGGTCGCCCATCGGCAACCTCCATTCTTCCTGCGCCGATGCCTTTGCTATGCCGATACCTCTATCGGCGAGAGTTTCGCCGATGACCCCCCTTCGTTGTTCGCCATCGGCGTGAGATCGCCCATCGGTGACTCACAAACTTCCCCTGCCGATGCCTCTTGTTATACCGATAGCCCTTTATCGGCGTAAGTGTTGCCGATGTCAGTTGTTAGTTCTATCGGCGAGAGATCCCCTCTTGCCCAGATATTTCCAAATACTGCCGACGGTGCTTGTTATGCCGATGGCATACCATCGGCGAGACCACGTGCTTCGGGGTGACCATTTCAAACTTGGCCGACATTGAATGTTACACCGATGGCAAAAGGCCATCGGTGAGAGACCTTACTTCGGCGACATATATTTGAACTCCGCCGATCACATATGTTAGGTCGATGGCCTCTTTGCCATCCTTCCTACCTAAGCCTTGAACTCGAACCATTGAATTTTAAACCATTGATCCCCGAACCCTTTGAACCAAAAAAGAAAAAAGGTTCAACGTTGTAAAAACACTGCCAATGAATGAATAATGGCGATCAAAGTGTGCCGATGTATTTTCTGCAAAACAATCAAATGTAACATATAGAGTGGAACCTAGACAAAATTGCCCATGACCTGGAACCACTAAATATGAATTTTTCAAAATTTAAAACGAATGCCAACAAAAAAAAAAAAGGCAAACAACTGACCGTTTATCATGCAAAACCTGATAGCACATTTTACCTAAATGATCATAACTTGCAAAATATGATGAATTTTAAGATGGTTCAAAAAGCAACCCTAGCTCATTTTTCACAAGGAATCCAACCATATTATGCAATGGTACTGCAAATGCAATTTTCTATATTTTTTTAACAAGGTTTGCAAATTTGACTCTCTTTTCCCTTACCACCAAGCAGAACAAAACAAGCAAAAGCAAAAAGGCAAAGCAACAGCAGGGGTCCTCATTTTGCTAAGGGGCAAAATGGGGCGTGTTGTGAACATCACAACACGTAGCTTATTGCCTGGAATGACTGGGACACTTGGTATATGAAACAAGACCTCCCATAGCATTTATCCACCCACCCCAATGCATTAGTGTAGTTGGTTGGGCTCCACAAGCTGTGGAATGTAAAATTTCACTCCTAGCACCTTTCCACTACATGAAACTAAAGCATTTTGTAAGAATGCATTTCATTTCAACACATTCAAATGGATTAGAGTTGACCAAAATTGAGAGAGGTTATTGTGGATAGACCCCACATGCACTTGTAGGTCAAAACAGAACATTCCTAGCTACTACTAATTCTGAGAACTACACTGTCAAAGTTTGGTAGTTTCTTTCTCTTAGGGATCTTAAGTGACTTTGTCAGTAGCCTACTGCTTGGAACAACTGGGACACTTGGCACATGAAAAGAGACTTCTCCTAGCATTTACCCACCCACCCTGATGCATTGGCACAGTTGGTTCGGCCCCACAAGCTATGGAATGCAAAATGTCACTCCTAGCACCTTTCCACTGCATGAAACTGAAGCATTTTGGAACAATGTGTTCCTTGCCACCATAGCAAAACAAAATTGATTTAAAAAAAATCAAGGTAGGTATGGAATGTGTTATAATTGCATCCATCAAAGCATAAAGGATATGGGAATTTTGTCAGATGTTGTTGCAATTGCCCTGATAGACATGTATGCAAAGTGGCAGGTGTAAAGCAAATGTAGAATGGTGAAATGAGGATATGCAAAGATTAGAAACCATATAGAAGGTTTATTGTATATTCCAACCTCTAAAATATTTCTTGTAGCTCTATATATATCTGCATATGGTGGAATTGGGAGAAAATTAAAATTTACTAAAACTACCCCTAATGGTTGAGAGTACTGTCTTTGCTATAAAATGCAAAATAAGTTGCTTCAAGGGGTCTAACTCATTAGATTAGGTATGTTAACATATATGACACCTCATGGAAGCATCATAGTTTTCAAATAGTCCATTTTGGCCGGGAAATGGGAAACCCTTATCCAAATGACTTAAATGGATGTCTTGACCTGCAAGACCACTTGGAGACATGAAAATGTCCTCTTTGCCATTTCCTAAATTCACTTGATTGGTTTTGAACCTATTCTCCTGCATCAACAAGGCAGGTCAACTATTTGACATGATGCCTCAAATAAATGTTGTCTCATGGAATACCAGACACTAGTTTTTGACAAAAAATGGATACACTAACAAAAGAAATTAGAGATAAAATCCTTAACGTACTCAAAATGTGAAAAAAATTATATGGTTAAATAGCTAATAGAGAGATTAAGATTATGGTGGTATTTTTTTTTACTTTTCATTGCAAAAAGTACAATCCTGATAGGGAGCACACTCCAGCTTATGTGATTTTTGTTAGAATTTGGAAAAACATGTCCTTGGATGACCTAAGCACAGTCCAAGCTTTTGGGTTGGAAGCCCAAGGAAAATCCAAGCCACAGGCTTGGAAATTACCAAGGCAAAGCATAACACGAGCATGTTATAACATGCTCACATTATGTGCATTCACATAACACGAGTGCATTATAACACACTCACATTATGTGCATTCACATAACACGAGCACATTATAACACGCTCACATTATGCTTTGATAAAATATGTCACTTTAGCTCCCTTTTCCTAGTTTTCCTAGTTTTCCTTTTCCTTTCCAATTTCCCTTTAGATCCCACCATTTTTTCCCTATTTTACTATTTTCCACCCCTCGTCTCATCATTCTTCCCATCCAATGAACTTTCATTTTATCTTTTTTCTATTCCATCCTCCCAATTTATATCCTGATCCCTCTTTGCATGTCCTAGTTTTCTTGTTTCCATGTTCTTTGTCGATAAGGGAGAGGGAGAGGGAGGAAGAGGGTGGATATGGAGGGGAGAGAGAGGGGAGAGATAGGGTGATAGGGAGAGAGAGAAAGATAGAAAGAGAGGGCTAGTTTTCTTATTTTCATTTCCTTCATCGATAAGGGAGAGGGAGAGATAGGGAGATAGAGCAATGATAGGGGAGAGAGAGGCAAGAGATAGTGAGAGATAGATAGGTAGAGAGAGAGAGGAGACAGATAGGGAGAGATAGAGGAGACAAAGGGGAGAGATAGGGAGATAGACAGTGAGCAAGATGTCCAGAGAGATAGGGAGAGAGTTTGAGAGGTAGAGGGTCGATAGAGATATAGGAGAGATCTAGATAGAGGTTTAGGGTTGCTTAGGTTTAGGGGAGAGAGAGAGAGAGAGAGAGAGAGAGAGAGAGAGAGAGTTTATGACTTTAGGGTTTAGGGTTTAGGAAAATTATTTAGGGTTTAAGATTTCTGGGGTCTCAGGTTTAGGGTTTATGAGTTAGGGGTTAGGGTTTAGGGGTTTAGCATTTCTCGTGTTTAGGGTTTTGGGGTTAGGGGTTTAGGGTTTAGGGTTTAGAGAGAGATAAAGAGAGGGGACTAATAGAGATTGGGAGAGATATAGAGGAGACAGAGGGGAGAGTTAGGGAGATAGAGAGTGAGGGACATGTCCAGAGACATAGGGAGAGAGATTGAGAGGTAGAAGGAAGATAGAGATAGGGAGATAGGGTAGAGATAGGGAGATAGAGGTTTAGGGTTGCTTGGCTTTAGGGTTTAGGGATTTGGGGTTTAGGGTTTAGGGTTTTAGGGGTTAGGGGAACTAGGGAGAAAGATTAAGAGGTAGAGGGATGATAGAGATAGGGAGAAAAGGGAGAGATATGGAGATAGGGGTTTAGGGTTTCTCAGGTTTAAGGTTTAGGGGTTAAGGGTTAGGGTTTAGGAGCATTATTTAGGGTTTAGGGTTTATGTTTTAGGGGGAGGGTTAAGGTTTAGAGTTTTAGGGTTTAGGGTTTAGAGAGAGAGGACCAATAGGGAGATATAGAGGAGACTGAGGGGAGAGATAGGGATATAGAGTGAGGGACATGGCTAGAGACATAAGTAGAGAGATTGAGAGGTAGAGGGATGATAGAGATAGGGAGATAGAGGTTTAGGGATGCTTGGGTTTAGGGTTTAGGGTTGCTCAAGTTTAAGGTTTAGGGGTTAAGGGCACTATTTAGGGTTTAGGGTTTAGGGTTTAGAGAGAGAGGACCAATAGGGAGATATAGAGGAGATCGAGGGGAGAGATAGGGAGATAGAGAGTGAGAGACATGGCCATAGACATAGCGAGAGAGATTGAGAGGTAGATGGACAAAAAGATATGGAGATAGGGGAGAGACAGGAAGATAGAGTATTAGGGTTTCTTGGATTTACAGTTTAGGGTTTATGGGTTTGGGGTTTAGGGTTTAGGGGTTAGGGGTTAGAGTTTAGGGGCATTATTTAGGGTATAGTTTTTATGGTTTAGGGGTTAGGGGTTAAGATTTAGAGGTTTAGGGTTTAGGGTTTAAGATAGAGAGAGGACCGATAAGGGGATATAAAGAAGACTGAGGGAAGAGATAGGGAGATAGAGAGTGGGGGAGGTGGCCAGAGAGATAGGGAGAGAGATTGAGAGGAAGAGGGATGATAGAGATAGGGAGATAGAGGTTTAGGGTTGCTTGGGTTTAGGGGTTTGGGGTTTAGTGTTTAGGGGTTTAGGGTTGCTTAGGTTTAGGGTTTAGGGGTTAAGGGTTAAGGTTTAGGGGCATTATTTAGGGTTTAGAGAGAGAGAGAGAGGACCGATAGGGAGATATAGAGGAGAGTGAGGGGAGGGATAGGGAGATAAAGAATGAGGGACATGGCTAAAGACATAGGAAGAGAGATTGAGAGGTAGAGGGATGATAGAGATAGGGAGATAAAGGTTTAGGGTTGCTTGAGTTTAGGGTTTAGGGGTTTGGGGTTTAGGGTTTAGGGTTTAGGGGTTATGGTTTAGGGGCATTATATAGGGTTTAGGGTTTATGTTTAGGGGTTAGGGTTAAGGTTTAGAGGTTTAGGGTTTAGGGTTTAGAGAGAGAGAGAGGACCGATAGGGAGATATAGAGGAGACCAAGGGGAGAGATAGGGAGATAGAGAGTGAGGGACATGGCTAGAGACATAGGGAGAGAGATTGAGAGGTAGAAGGATTATACAGATAGGGAGGTAGGGGAGAGATAGGGAGATAGAGGTTTAGGGTTGCTTGGGTTCAGGGTTTAGGGGTTAGGGGTTAAGGTTTAGGGGCATTATTTAGGGTTTAGTGTTTATGGTTTATGGGTTAGGGGTTAAGGTTTAGAGGTTTAGGGTTTAGATTTAGAGAGAGAGGACCAATAGTGAGGGGAGAGATAGGGAGATTGAGAGTGAGGGACATGGCCAGAGACATAGGGAGAGAGATTGAGAGGTAGAGGGGTGATAGAGATATGGATATTAGGTAGAGATTGAGAGGTAGAGGGACAATAGGGATATGGAGATTAGGTTTAGGGTTTCTTGGGTTTGGGGTTTAGTGGTTTAGGGTTTAGGGTCACATGTCAAAAGTAGACTCTCTATCTTGATCTCTCTCCCTCCCCTCTTTAAACACTTAAAACACTGATACGTTTCCATGCATGAAAGCACATAAAGTTTCCATGCTTTTCAAAATGTATAATGCTAGCGCATTTTGGGAAGCAAAAAATAGGAAAAAAACATGTGGGATCCATGATTTAGACCCCATATGTCTTTTATTCCCTACTTTTCATGTGTGCTATCAGACAAGAAAACATTTTTTCATGGCGTTTGACATTTGAAGAATCATTGTTTGATCAATCCACCACCCTTTTTTGTTTTTTCAACATAGAAGAACTATTTTTGCATGATTTTGGACAAAATTTGATTATTTAAACTGAAAGTTTCATGTTTCATATTGTTTCAAAGCTAATTTTCATGTATTTAGATTGAATTTGATGATATATGTTTGTTTTTTTATAAATATCACTAATCCTATTAGAGTTATATAGAATTCAATATTGAATACGAAGGAACTTTCCAAAAAGATCAATTTTTTGAGGATTTTGAAGCCAAATTTTGGAGGATTGGTCAACTTGAATTTTAAATTCTAAGGTATGTTCTTTATGTATTCATTTACTTCACTTTATGTTCTTTAGAACACTCACAATCACTAAAAGTGGAACTATCTAAGTTAAAAAAATCATCATTATGTGCATTAATAGAATTAGATTCATTAAAATATGATGTATAAATGAATTTGTTGTTCTCAATTAGTTAACCCTAAATAATTGTAAACATTGTCAAAATTGTAAGTACACATCCCCGATTCTTCTTCTTGTCAATGTGGAAGTGAACCATGACCTTAAGAAACAACATCATGACATTCAAGTCTCTTTTTTACTTTCTCAATTTGAACTATGTCATTGATACCTCCCTATAACAAAGTATTATCATCATTCTCTCTAATGTAACCAGTTGTATCAACATTTAAAATATAGTGTTATTGATGCTACAAATCTAATATATTTGGTTCTCATATAGTAATGAGTTGTAACTATCATCCTCTTGGCCATTTACCTCTAAAAAATTAGTTTGAGTTTCATTTATTGGACCTATACTAGATAAGTTCTTTGTTGTTTTCAAGTACCCTCTAAATTTTTTAGAATGCCATCTCTAGATCTCTCCAAGAAATTAGACTGGTTAGGTTGCAATAAACTCTATATTTTAGTCTTTTTGTCATCATAAAACTTAGTCAAAAGATCACTGACAACTCTGTAATCATAATTAGCCTTAAAATTACTCCTTTCTTGAGGATTTCACCCCTTGTCTATCTTGAATAGCTAATTCAAACTATAATTGATGCTCTTTACATGTTCACCATAATTTTCTTCAAGTCTTGAATCATAAATCTAGTTTCTAATCTTAGTTAGTATTTTGTCTCTTAACATTTCAAACATATCTATTGAAGGCAAGGAGTCTTGATTAGTGTCTTACCACTTAGACCAATTGTCACATCATTTCTAGTCAAACCAAGGACATTCTCCTAACTTTTGAAGTTTGCACCATAGTTAGGATTACAAAAAAGAGATGAAACTTTAAGAGTTTGATCATAGTAGAATATGAGATTAACAATCAACATGTGCTCATCTATGTCATCAAGAACA
Source organism: Cunninghamia lanceolata (assembly GCA_027924645.1). NCBI lineage: Eukaryota > Viridiplantae > Streptophyta > Pinopsida > Cupressales > Cupressaceae > Cunninghamia > Cunninghamia lanceolata. The sequence continues at coordinate 5,030,131 of BSBN01001583.1, forward strand.
TCTAGGCCTAGATTGTCATTACACATTTCACTTCTAATCTAATCATGTCAAAATCAAAAAGTTTGGAGTCATTTATTAGACAAACATAATCATAAAATCCCTTTTCATTTCCACTCTCAATAGTGACATATAAACCATTCAACTCATGCTCATCATTGGGACTAGGTGTGCCATCATACTCAATGTCTTCTTTACTGCCAATTAACCAATTTGTATTCATTGATTGCGATAATTCAACACTTTCAGTCCTTACAAGGGTACACCATACTTAGCTTGTTTGTCATAACAATCATCACATTGATTATTCATTATGCTTCTAACATAATCATTGTGTTCCTTGTCATGAAATCCTTTGGTTTTTTATGAATTACCTTTGTGATCATTACTCCCATGACCTTGATTGACATTAGATTTCTAATTTGAGATGACTTCATACTTGTCTTCATGCGCTACTCTAACTAATTCACCACCTACAATATAAGAATTTGGGCTGTCCTTTAATATGTAGGTAGGTCTAGTTTTACCTTGTGAGTCTCCATTTAGAATGGTTGGTCCATCACAATGTGCTTGTCATAACTCTCCTTAGTTCTAGTGACTTCTTGTATCTTGTCTTGAGTAGGTTTATCCATGGGAGGTTAAGAAAGTGTGTTTGAGAAGGTATGTTAAGAAAATATGAAATTAACCTAGAGATTGTGAAAAGTGTGTTTGAGAAGATATGTTAAGAAATTGTGAAATTCACTTTAATTATATATGATTATATATTTTGAGATTTGTGTATGAGATTACTTTACTCTATTGTACCAAGATGGACTAATTTAAATCCATGTCTTATTCATGATGCATATAGAAATCATCATCATGCCGAGGAAATGAGAAAATACTCTAACACCAGAAGAGTGTGAAGCTGAGAACGAGAGGAACAGAGAAAGAATGTGGTGAATTCATGAAAGTAGAAAATTGTCAACCATACAAGAAGACATGGCACCATTGCCAATTGAAGAGGAACATAACACATCTAATTAAGCTAAAAGAGATGGAATTGGAAGCACAAAGGGAATGAATGCAAAACCTTCATTCAATAAGGAAATTGAATCTCAAAGTTGGAGGCACTCCATTGTTCATAGGTCAAGTTGAAGGAACACCATCATTCTCTTCTCAAATTGGAGGCACTCCATCTTTCACAGGTGAAGTTCAAGGGACATCTTAATTCTCTTCACCAGTTGGAGGCATGCCATCATTCACATGTCAAATTGAAGGTACGCCATATTCTCCATCTCAACTTCAAGCCTTTTCATCTTTTCTATGTCCAATTGAAGGTACACCATCTATCCCATCTCAAGTAAATATTGAATAAATTCCTAATGTTGAGTCAACTTTACCAATGAAAATGCCTCCTAGAATTTTGCATAGAAAGCCTAAGTTTCTAATTGATATTGATGAGAATGTTTTGAAGCCCATGTAGGATAAGATTCCCAAGTGTACTTGCAAAGATATGCCAATAAGATATGGAAATCATTCTTCGAGAACTTAAATGAAACTGGAAGATGTTTACTATTTGTTGAATTGATGAGAAATCTACAATTTAGGCCCATTATAAAGATTCTTGGCCTAAGAACATTGGATGCCTCAAGTGAAAGTCAATTGTAAAGAATCTAATGAGTGCATATGAGAGTGTGGGTTCCACCTCATGCACCAAGGATAGTAATGCCACACGATGTGTCATTACATTGACAATAGTAAGCCAACAAACAAAGAAAGCTCACCTCATTAGAAAGACAAGTCAAGCATTGAAAATTAGTAGATAAACTCTAATGAAAGTCATTGGAAGACGTGAAAGAGTTGAGGACCCAAATACCAATGAATTGTGGGTATTCTCTAGGAGACTCCCACGGAAAGACAAAGTTGTTTTTGAAGCCTTGAGATCCCTCATCGAAGAATTTTGGAAAAATAACACAAGGGTATCTCCTAATGCAAGAGATGTTGTAAGAAGGAGAATTAGTTGTCTAAACTATGAGCCACATCCAAAGCATTTTTTGGATGTGACTCAAACACAAATTTTCAAGAAATTTCAAGAGGTGTATCCTCAATTCAAAATTAGTCAAAGGTATTTTGAAATAGTAAAGCCTTTCTATGTCAAAATAAATCACACACACACAACTTGTTGTTGTCGAGTACATATTGAGTTTTCTAATAATTATGATGTTTATATATGTGTGTGTGTGTGTGTGTGTGTGTGTGTGTGTGTGTGTGTGTGTGTGTGTGTGTGTGTGTGTGTGTGTGTGTGTGTGTGTGTGTGTAGATTTTCATTCTAACAATGTTTTACAGGAGTGTAATATAAAGTGTCCACCTAGATCTTTAATAGATTTCATATCGAGCATCTTATGCTAGAGAGTGGATGGTCAATTATTCCACAATAGCTTATGCTTGGATGGCACATTTGATCAATGTAGTGGGTTACAACATTTTCCAATTTGTCAACATATGGAGAACACACATGCAATTGGAAATGAGCTAGTAAGTTTTGGCAAATACAAGACAGTGGCATATAGTTTGAAAGATGTCAAAGAAGCAAAAAGGTGTGAATTTGTCATTCAAAAGATTCTAGTGTATCAGTTTATTTCTATTTTCTATGATAATATAGTTTACTAGTATGCAAGGCATACCCATAGAGCTTGATGGTTGGACTTGCAACTCAAGTTATGCAAGGATGTGTTTCCACTTGGTACCATCATTTCAGTTGTTGACTTTATAGAGAACTACACACTACAACCACATAATGAGGTGCAATCACAATATTACAACTCTATGAAGGTTGCTATATTTGTGAAAATAACATTCATTCATGCAGAAGATAGTATAGAGGACAACACGAAGATCTTGAGGGAATATCATTTTTATATCAGTGATGATCACACACATTCTATGGAGTTCGTGCAAGGTTTCTTTCAGATGTTCTTCCATGATTTGGCTAGTAGGAGCATACCATTTCGTCAGCATATCATATGGTTAGATAATTGTGCATCACAATTCAAGAACTCACAGATGTTCTATTGGTTGAGAAAGATGCATAAGATGAATGGTGTTCAACAAATGTAGAATTTTTGTGAGGCCAGGCATGGAAAAGGGGGAGCATGATGGTGCAGAAGCATGTATCAAAAGAGCATTAGCATGAGAAGAGTTGAAGTACAAAGACAATGCAAAGTTGATAGATGTGAGATCTATTGTCAAATGGTGTAATGCTACAATGAGTCCAGGTAATTGAGGTAAGTCTACAATTTGTAGATATTTTTGGTTGGTTGATGATACTAACATTGCAAAATATGAGGACTATTGTACAATGACAAGATCAAGTGAGCTACACTCTTTTAGAAGCTCTAATGCCGGTTCATGGAGTACTCATACACGGTGGATGGTATGCTTTTGTTCATGTACAAATGAATCTTAGTATGATTGTGAGTCAAAGGAGTGGGTCGATGATTGGTGTACAAGAAGCCTAAGCCCGATTGACATGTATCGACTACTGACAACACTACAAATCATAGAGATTGAATCATTAGTTGACTTTGACCATGTTTTAGATCTAGTTCAACCAGGTATTATCAGCATTAAAATTTAATAAAATTCAATATTTCATCTTATTGTGTATTTTTTCTTGTATTGTTGACTATATTCATTGAACTGAATGCACGTATCAATGAAGGGCATGTTTATGTAGTTATTGCAGCTAAAGACAATGAAGAAGGAATGAATTATTATTTGTTACGTTGTGTTGAGGCAAAAAAGAAATTAGATTCCCTTGTTATAGATGGAGAAAACATTGAGTACCCTACCTAGGATCAGTGGTTGTTACTGGAACATGGCTTAGAAGGTACCCAATGAAGAAGTCTGATGTGTGGTTGTTTGAGGATTTTGACACACATAGGAAGATTCTTCATTATTCTAACCTTGTTGTGGCATCAAACGTTCATTTGATCAAATATGGGGGTTGACCATTAAACATGACCTTGTGGAAGGTTCGTGAGTTTGACCACGAGGCAATACTTGACACAATAAAGAGTAGAGCAGACCCGGATGGTTCATTGGATTGAATCAATGGAATGACAAAAAGGTATGTTATTTTTCTTTTCTATCCTTATTTCACCTTCTATATTTTAGCTACTCATTTTAGCTAAATTATGCAGTTGCATTTTCATGCATGATTCTAGTATGATGGAGGTAGGCATAATCCTTATGAAGTTGCCTTTGGAAGGAAAGTTAGGTAGGATTTCATGATTATTTCACGATGATATGTCCTTTACTTACTATTTCATAATGAGTTTTAATGATGGTACTATGAGTCTTAATTCATCTTAATGATGTTAGTATTTCATAATGAGTTTTAATAAGTTTTAATGACAAACCCTCATTTGTTTTTTCACATTTGGTGCTAACAATTGATAGCAGTGGTAAGGGTAGCTTCAATCCATGCCCTACAAGACACTGGATCAAGTGAGAACACCTTTATAGTACTAAATTTTTATCTACTAGAAAGGTATTATGATTGAATTTTTACATTTGGCATCTCTCGGTGCCAAACGGATGGTGCCAATGCATCTGGGTGGGTGGGTAAACTCTAGGGGAGATTTCTTTTTGGTCGAAAAGCCTCATGGTCGTTCTTGGCTACATCAAACGTAGACAAAGTCTCAAGAGCCCTAAGACAAAAAAAGGTGTCAAACTTTGGACTGGCTGTTCCATCAAACTGTGACACCTAGGAATATCTTATTTGCATGTATATGTAGGTGTCAGGTCCACCTACAAACACCTACTTCAATTTTTTCAAATCAATTTCATTTTCCTATGGTGGTAAGGAACATATTATTTCAAAGTGCTCCAATTTCATCCAGTGGAAAGCTGCTAGGAGTGATATTTTGCATTCCATAGCTTGTGGGGCTGAACCAACTACTCCAAGATGTCAGGGTGGGTGAGTAAATGCTAAGGGAGGTCTTGTTTCATACACCAAGTGTTCCAGTCATTCGAGGCAGCAGGCTACCAACAAAGTCAGTTAAGATCCTAAGAGAAAAAATTACCAAACTTTGACCGAGTAGTTCTCTGAATTAATGGTAGATGGGAATGTTTTGTTTGGACCTACATGTGCATGTGGCATCCCTCCACAATAACCTCTCTCAGTTTTGGTCAACTCAAGTCCATTTGATTGTGCCGAAATCAAATGCATTCTTGTAAAATACTTTTGTTTCATGTGATGGAAAGGTGCTAGGAGTGAGATTTTGCATTCCACAGCTCGTGGGGCTTAACAAACTGCACCAACACATCGGAGTGGGTGGGTAAATGCTAGGGGAGGTCTCTTTTTGAGAACCAAGCGTCCCAGTCGTTCAGGGCAGCTGGCTACCAACAAAGTCACTTAAGATCCTCAGAGCAAAAACTGACAAACTTTGACGGAGCAGTTTTCAGAATTCATCGTAGCTAGGAATGTTCCATTTGGACCTATAGGTGCACATGGGGTCCGTCAACAATAACCTCTCTTGGTTTTGGTCAACTCAAATCAATTTGACCATGTCAAAATCAAATGCATTCTTGCAAAATGCTTCAGTTTCATGCAGCACAACCTTGTCAGGTGCCATATTTTTTGTTCTACTCATCATGGGGCTAAATCAACTATGCCAACACATCAAGGTGGGTAGCTTAATGCTAGGGGAGGTCTTGTTTCATGTGCCAAGCATCCCAATCATTCTGAGCTGTATGGTACTGACAAAGTTGAAAGGTGCTAGGATTGAAATTTTGCGATCCACAGGCTGTGGGGTCAAACTGACTATGTCAACACGTCTGGGTGGGTCAGTAAATGCTAGGGGAGGTCTTGTTTCATGTGTCGAAAGGTGCTAGGAGTGAGATTTTGCATTCCATGGCTCGTGGGGCCGAACTGACTATCCCAATGCATTGAGGTGGTTGATTAAATGCTAGGGGAGGTCTCATTTTGTGTGCCAAGCATCCTAGTCATTCCAGGATGTAAGCTACCCACAACTTTGCTGGTAGCTTACATCTCAGAATGACTAGGACACTTGGTACATGAAATGAGACCTCCCTTAGCATTTAACCACCCACCCCAATGTGTTGGTGCAGTCGGTTTGGCCCCACGAGCTGTGGAATGCAAAATCTCACTCCTAGCACCTTTCCACTTTATCGGTAGCTTGTAACCTAGAATGACAGAGAGTTGGCACATGAAATGAGACCTCCTATAGCATTTACCAGTTCACGCCAACGTGTTGGCGTAGATAGTTCAACCCCATGACCTGTGGAATGCAAAATTTTAGTCCTAGCACCTTTCGACTTTGTCAGTATCTTGCAGCCTGAAACGACTGAGACACTTGGAACATGAAATGAGACCTCCCCTAGCATTTACTCATCCACTCATACATGTTGGTGCAATTGGTTTGACCCCATGACCTGTGGAATGCACAATTTTAGTCCTAGCACCTTTCGACTTTGCTAGTACCTTACAGCCCGGAACAACTGGGATGCTTGAAACATGAAACAAGACCTCCCCTAGAATTTACCCACCCACTCCAATGCATTGGCACAGTTGGTTCAGCCCAACGAGGAGCAGAATAAAAATTATGGCACCTAGCAAGGTTGTGCTGCATGAAACTGAAGCATTTTACAAGAATGCATTTAATTTTGGCATGGTCCAACATATTTGAGTTGACCAAAACCAAGAGAGGTTATTGTGGAAGGACCCCACATGCACCTATAGGTCTAAATGAAATATTCCCAGCTACCATGAATTCTGAGAACTTCTCTGTCAAAGTTTGGCAGTTTTTGCTCTTAGGATCTTAAGTGACTTTGCCAGTAGCTTGCTACCTCGAATGACTGGGACACTTGGCGCATGAAACAAGACGTCCCCTAGCATTTACCTACCCACTCTGATGTGTTGGTGTAGTTGATTTGGCCCCACGAGCTATGGAATGCAAAATGTCACTCCTAGCATGTTTCCACTGCATGAAACTGAAGCATTTCAGAAGAATGCATTTGATTTCAGCACGGTCGAATGGACTGGAGTTGATCAAAATTGAGAGAGGTTAGTGTGGACGGACCCTAGGTACACCTATAGGTCTAAACAGAATGTTCCCAACTACCATGAATTACAAGAACTACTCCATCATAGTTTGGCAATTTTTTGATCTTAGGGATCTTAAGGGACTTTGCCAGTAGCCTGCTACCTCAAATGACTGGGACACTTGGCGCATGAAATGAGCCTCCCCTAGCATTTACCCACCCACCCTAATGTGTTGGCACATTCAATTTAGCTCCACGAGCTGTAAAATGCAAATCCTCACTCCTAGCACCTTTCCACTGCATAAAAATGAAGCATTTTGCAAGAATGCATTTGATTTCAGCACGGTCAAATGGACTAGAGTTGACCAAAACTGAGAGAAGTTATTGTGGATGGACCCCATGTGCACCTATAGGTCCAAATGGAACGTTCCCAGTTGCCACAAATTTCAAGAATTGCTCCGTCATAGTTTGGTAGTTTTTTGCTCTTATGGATCTTAACGGACTTTGCCGGTAGCTTGCCGCCCTGAATGACTGGGACACTTGGCACATGAAACAAGACCTCCCTTGGCATTTACCCACCCACCTTGATGCATTGGTGTAGTCAGTTTGTCTCCACAAGCTATGGAATGCAAAATGTCACTCCTAGCACCTTTCCATTGCATGAAATTGAAGCATTTGAGAGATTGTCTACGTTCGATGTATGGAATGCAAAATTTCACTCTTGGCATGTTTCTAGTATATGAAACTAAACTAAAAGCTGGGTCCTCTTTTGCCTCTTGTGTTTTGACCTTTTGTCTTGGTTGTTGTTGATCTGCTATAGTTTCACAATATTTGTGAATCGTGATGGTACTTATCCACAAGTATACCACCAGATCCCCTATACAATACAAGAAATCAAATCCCAATTTTATGAGCACAGTGAGAGAACATCTCTCTTCTAAGATTTCCAAATCATTGGACTGTAGTGCCAAATGAGAAGAAATCCACAAATACTACCACAAATACTACCACACACTAACCTCACCACTCTTTCCCTTATGCTGCCCTTTGATAAGAGATCAATGCTGCGACACAATATTGTTGCTGAAAGTTATCAAAAAACATAGGGGAGTGGACCTAATATTTGAGCATCCTAACTACACACCTCTAACAGTTGTGAATTAAGTCATGTTTTGTTAGTGCGATGATGTGGCATTACATGATTGGTTTCTTTTTAGATCTAAAGAGCACATTTCATTCAATTGTAAGTAGTTATAGTCAATACTAACAACCTTAAAGTCACAACTAGTAGTGTTAAATTTTTAAAAATATTAAACCTTAAATCCACAAATACTATCACAGCTATTCGAACATGCTCAGCCACACAAATTTGATAAAAACATATTTATAAGGCAGATATGTAAGACAACATAGATTCTCACTTATCAAAAAAATCTAATAGTCACTCTTATTTACATTAACTCCTCGCCAACATCATAAAATCCTTATTAAGATTACAAACACCATGATTTTTTTTTGTAATGAAACTTCCATACACATGTATGGACAAGGTATTGAGGACACATATTTCATCCATTTGCTAGTAAAAGCTAGGGTTTTCTAGATTTTCTTAAGCATTTTCAGCTTCTAGCAAGCATGCCATAGCTTTCCCTTCACCTAGAGTCCATAATAGGGAGTGCTAATATCAAGTTTTACTAATTTTGGCATCACTTTAGACCTAACATCAATAAAATTTAGGGTTTTATGAAAGATTTATTTCAAAAGTGAGGTTTTGGTAGTTTATGAGGGTTTGGTAAAGTCATGGAGAGGCTTATTATGCAAGTTTGAGGTTGTCTTTTATTGTTGTTTTGAGGATTTGTCATGGAGAGGCTTATTATGGTTATTATGACAGTCATAGGAGGATAGTCAAGGACTGCCATAGTTTTAGGGGCAGTTATGGAGTCATTTCTTGTTTGAAACCCTCATCAAGATGGTATTATATGTAGATATAGGATATCTTTATTTATGCATACCTAAAACAAGGACATGTTGTACTGCCAAAAATGTGACCATGTTGCAAGAGATAGTTTTGATGTCATACATCATAAGGCTTAAACTATTGATCAAAACTCCTATCATGAACTCAAGTTTGCAAAAGGACTTCATCACTAGTCTTGGATAGGGTATGGACATCCATCAAATTATAAAGGCTATAGGAATTTTTCCAAACATTGTCATTTGCTAGTTTATCTCAGACCAATCAATATTCTATCTTAGACCACAAAACTACCCCTTTCTATCTCAAACCAATCAAAATTCTATCTCAGACTAATCAACATTCTTGTCTCTTCATGACTGTCCCATATCATTTTATTGGTCCAAGACTACCTCCTTTTCACATACACTCTTTGTCTCATAATCATGACTTGAGGACTGTCTCTTTGGCTGTCATGTTTTGTGACTATTTCACATGATAATTGTTCAATCTCAGTGATAATAAAGGATATAGGAATTTGTCAGAATTTGTAATTGCAAATGCCCTTGTATATACATGTTTGCAAAGTGTGGAAGCACAGACAAGGCACATGGACTATCTAATAGAACACCACAAAGAGAAATCCTCTGTAGAAAATGGATTTGTTGAAAAGACTTTAGAAACTTTCAAGAATATATAATTCACAAGTGTAAAGCCAAATTCCACAACCTTCACCAACATCCTCCCCATCTCTACCAAATTAGGATCTTTGGAATAGGGTATGGACAACCATCAAATCATAAATGATATTATGTAGGTTTTTGTGAAGTTGACTGTGATGATTATTATGTAGGTTTTATTTTGAATGGTGGACAAGGGTTTGGTGTCTCGAGAAGTATTATACATTTGGACTTTATCTTATGAGCATTATGGTGAGGGCCAATGGTATTGTGTTAGTCATAGTGATAAACCCTAGAGGCTTGTGCAGTGTAATATACCTATACTCAACTTCTCTCTCTCATGTGGAGTATAAAGTTGGAATAGAAATATAAAATGCCAATGTTGGGTTAAAAACCTCATGGTGGAATCAACTTGTCCCTACACCCTTTATTAATGTGCTCAAAATGAATTTGTAGATGATTGTAAAGAAAAAAGTAGAGTGCCTTCTAAAATGACTAGTTTTCCCTTGAATATTGTTGTGGTTGTTAGTTCCATGTGTATAGACTCATTGATAAGATGTATTGTTATTATCCCTTAAGAACAAAGTGAAAATTCTTTACTTGGATTGAATATGTGGATAGCAATTATGTATGTGCATATGAGAAAAATGTTACCTTAAAAGAATTTGAAATATTTGAAAGGGCTATAGGATAGACCTATGGGACCATGGATATGACTTTATTGTAACTCTAAAATGATTTTTAAGGAAACCCTTATTTATGGAATTGTTATTGTGTATATTTTTGCAATAATTAATCTCAAAGTATATATGTTGCAATAATTGCAAGATATGCACAAAATGGATTTATTGATAAGGATTTAGAAACTGTCAAGAAAATACAATTGGCAGGTGTAAATCCAAATTCCACAACCTTAACCAACATCCTCCCTACCTATGCCAAAATGAGATCTTTGGAACATGGTATGGACATCCATCAAAGCATAAAGGATATGGGAATTTTGTCAAATCTATTTTAGTTGAAACTACCCTAATAGGCATGTATGCAAAGTGTGGAAGCATAGACAAGGTATGTGAACTATTTGACAGAACACCTCAAAGAGATGCAATCTCATGTCCAATGAAATAATTGCAAGATATGAACAAAATGGATTTGTTCATAAGGCTTTAGAAACTTTCAAGAAAATGCAATTGGCAGGTGTATTTAAACCAAATTCTACAATCTTAGCCAACATCCTCCTTACTTATGCCAAAATTTGAAGTTTGGAACAAGGTATGCACATCCATCAAAGCATAAAGGATATGGGGATTTTGTTATATCTATTATAGTTGAAACTACCCTAGTAGACATATATGCAAAGTGTGGAAGCATAGACAAGGCACATGAATTATTTGGCAGAACACCTCAAAGAGATGCCATCTCATGGAATCCAATAACTGCAAGATAGCACAAAATGGATTTGTTAATAAGGCTTTATAAACTTTCAAGCAAATGCAATTGAGAGGTGTAAAGCCAAATTCCACAACCTTAACCAACATCCTCCCTTCATATGCCAAAATGGGATATTTGGAACATGGTATGGACATCCATCAAAGCATAAAGGATATGGGAATTTTGTCAGGTCTTGTAGTTGCAACTACCCTAGTAGACATGTATACAAAGTGTGGAAGCATAGACAAGGTATGTGAACTGTTTGACATGATGACTCAATGAAATGCCATATCATCGAATGCAATGATTGCAAGATATGTAAAAAATGGATTTTTTTGATAAGGCTTTATAAACTTTCAAGAAAATACAATTGGCGGGTATAAAGCCAAATTCCACAACCTTAGCTAATATCCTCCTTGCTTATGCCAAAATGGGATCTTTGGAACACAGTATGGATGTATCCATCAAAGGATCAAAGATACAATAATTTTGTTAGATGTTGTAGTTGCAACTATCCTCATAGACATGTATGCAAAGTGTGGAAGCATAGACAAGGCACGTGAACTGTTTTACATGATGCCTCAAAGAAATGTCATCTCATGGAATGCAATGATTGCAAGATATGAACAAAATGGATATTTTGATAAGGCCTTAGAAACTTTCAAGTAAATGCAATTGGCAGGTGTAAAGCAAAATTCCACAACCTTAGCCAACATCCTCCCTTCATATGCCAAAAAGGAATCTTTGGAACATGGTATGGACATCCATCAAAGCATAAAGGATATAAGAATTTTGTTAGTTCTTGTAGTTGCAACTACCCTAGTAGACATGTATGCAAAGTGTGGAAGCATAGACAAGGTACATGAACTGTTTGACATGATGCCTCAATGAAATTCCATATCATCGAATGTAACAATTGCAAGATATGCAAAAAATGGATTTTTTTTCTAAGGCTAAGGCTTTATCAACTTTGTGTAAAACCAAATTTTGCAACCTTAGCTAATATCCTCCTTGCCTATGCCAAAATGGGATCTTTGGAACACAATATGAACATCCATCAAAGGATAAAAGATACGGAAATTTTGTTAGATGTTGTAGTTGCAATTGCCCTCAGAGATATGTATGCAAAGTGTGGAACCATAGACAAGGCACATGAACTATTTGGCATGATGCCTCAAAGAAATGTCACCTCATGGAATGCAATGATTGCAAGATATGAACAAAATGAATTTTTTGATAAGGCTTTAGAAACTTTTAGGCAAATGCAATTGGCGGACTGTGTAAAGCCAAATTCCAAAACCTTGGAAATGGTATCATTAGAACATGATATAGACATCCATCAAAGCATAAAGGCTATAGGAATTTTGTCAAATGTTGTAGTCGCAACTACCCTGTGAGACATGCATGCAAAGTGTGGAAGCATATACAAGGAACCTTGAACTGTTTAACATGATGCCTCAAAGAAATGTTGTCTCATGGAATGCAATGATTGCAAGATATGCACGAAATGGATTTTTCATAAGGCTTTAGAAACTTTCAAGAAAATGTACAAAATAAACTTTCAACGAAATTCAATTGGAACGTATAAAACCAAATTGTGCAACCTTATCCAACATCCTCCTTGCCTATGCTAAAATAGGATATGGGGAACATGGTGTGGCCAACCATCAAAGTATAAGGGATATAGGAATTTTGTCACATGTATTTGTAGCTGCCCTTGTAGACATGTATGGAAAGTGTGGAAGCATAGACAAGGAGCATGAGCTGTTTGACATGATGCCTCAAAGAAATGCACAGTCTCATGGAATGTAATGATTGCAAGATATGCACAAAATGGATTATTTGAAAATGATTTATAAACTTTCATGCAAATGCAATTGGCACGTGTAAAACCAAATTCCTATAATGATAATTGATCATCATATTAAATATTTAATATAAATTGTCATATACATAATGTCATGATCATAACATCTAGTATATATATAAAGCCATATAGGCATATCCAAATAAAGCCATATAAGAATATACAAAAATATACATTGGTAACATACAAAAAGTATGTATACAAAGCCATCTAGGCATACAAAAAATGTCCAAAAATCTAGTTTCCTATGAACTTCTATCAAATAATCGGTAGCCCTTGCTTGATCATGAAGATGGAGAGCCAATTAGTGACTCATTCTCTCTCCCATTGAGTAGACCTCCTCGATAGATATTTTTGCAGCTCCACCTATTAATACAATCAAACAATATGCACATTAATATAGAAAACATGAAATATATAACATAACATATGTAATTGATCACTTACCTCTACCTAATGATCCCTCTCAATCATCTTTTCTCTTTCTTCATTCATAGTTGGAGGGGTAGGAGTTGTGACCTCCTGTGAGAATCATTAAGAAGAAAAATTGACTAAGCATAAATATAATTTATGTACATCAAATGACATGAGATAAAATAAGAAATACAAAATAACATTTACATGTTACTAGCTCATACCTTGGGTTAAAGGATTTGAAGACAACATGGATGCAACAATGCCTGCCTGAGCTAACTCACGAAGATGAGGAGGAGTCTCCATATTTAGCATCTGAAAATAAAGTTCAAGGTTAATCGACTAAAATAGATACATAACATTATTTAAATGCATACTAATTACAAATGGTTAAGTTTACCTCCGTAAAAGTGGTTTTACGTGCAGGGGACCAAGGAAACCATGGGGGTGCTGGTGAAGCTCCCTATTGAAATCATTAAATTGTCACTAAATAATATAACCATTGATATATGTACTATATTTATGATCATGTGATAAATTACATACCTGCTGCCTCGACCTCCTCTCATAACCCGCCAATGGACAGCTAATAGAGGCAGGATGAAGACTCTAACCTTGGAATTTCATTACACAGACAATTACATACATTAATTTTGGCTTATAGTATAGATAGTCATATAAAATTAATTGTAAATTTCAAATAAGAATATACTAAATCAAGATGAAACTTGAAAAAAATTACCTGTGAGTCAATACCAAATGTATGCTATAAGACATCATCTGTGAGAACAAGATCATCCAATATGGATGTGTCCATCACTAGATATTGCCCCTACGTCACAGCATCCTACCGAGAGTCTTGCTGTGAGTCCTGCATCCCATAATTGCATAGGTTCCCACATGAACTGTACAGATGTGGGGACAAATGATGCCTGCTTCTCTCACCCTCATCGGCCTAGGTGAGATCATCATCCTGCTATGCTAGAGACTGTGTGAGAGCACTCAATGAATGCAGTGTCTCCACCTCAATACTCTCCTTCAAAGTCAAAGGGAGTGACACATGTGTTGGCCTCATTAGGGGTCTAGGTACATGGTTTTGGTCTCATTGTGCCCCCTCTCTATCTTGGGCAGAGCCACCACCTCTACCCTGGAACTCTCAAATGTCAAAATAATTTAGAATCTTCTTGTGGACGAACTCACAATAGAGTTTCCTCAAGAAAAATTGTGGCACCTCATTGTTGTTGCATGGATGCTCATCAAACACCATGTACCATCTATCCCAAAAGTTTTGGGATATATCTTCATTCCTACACTAATGAATTGGGAAGCATTTGCAAGTCTCTTCTAATGTTTGGCCAGTTTTAGGATTGATAAATTGTGAACATAATGCAGATTTTGTAATTTTTAGGTCCTTCACTTGTTCATAAGGCAATTTGTGGGCATAGTATTGCCGACACTTCTTCCTATAGTCATGAAATTTAGTGATTTGGTTTGTCACCGATTCAATGTGAGAAAAAATCACCTCTAATGACTTGGCAAGTGCTCTCCTATGATTGTTGCTTGCACTTGGACTATTTAACGTTTCAATTAGGGTTTGAAGATGTTTTTTATTTTCTTCTATTTTCCCTAAATAGTTTTCCTATGTATCTCTTTCATGGTGAGGACACATGAAGGTGAGGGGTTTTGAGGGTTTTTGTGGTTGTTTTGACCCTCCTCTACTAGATTTATGTTTTGTGCTGCCTCATTGAATATAAATTCAATATAAAAAACCAATCAAACATTGCAAAACTAAAAATTTCTTTTCAAATTCATAAAAATCAATCAATACCTACCTTCTTCAGCTGCTACACCCTCTACATTTCATTGATGATGTCCTTAGGAGTGGGATTAGCGAGGTGACATGGTGAAAATGTCAATTACTCTTCTCCCTTGCTTGATTTCTCCTTCCTCCAATGCACTCGTGGTCTTGTGATTGTTTTGTCTTGTAGAAATGAGAGATTGGTTGTGGCTTTTTGTTGTTGCTTTTTTTACTTTATATAACAGAAAATGTGAGCGCATTATAATGTGCTCATGTTTCATCTTGCATGGGACTAAAAAGTCATGTGGCAAATTTTTGGTCCCACAACTCCATGCATTTACCTAGGTAATGGCTAGGAATAGACAAATAATAATACAAATGCTACATCCTCTGCAACTCATATTTACTCTCACCTCTCTTCTATCATGACTAGAAGGTAACGTCTTTATTTTTGTGGGTTTGGCTTCAATGTCTTTCATTTATATTTGATTTTTATATAATATACCTATATCCTTGCTAACAACCATGTTGTCAGACCTCTAGGTGACCATGCTACTAGGAGTAAAGAGCATTTATTAAATATTATAGTTCCCTAAATTTAATTGTTTTTTAGTGCCATGAATTTATTGGAATTAAAAACAAAGCATTTTAGACTAACTAAAATACTAATGTTCATACCATTATGTTTCTGTCAACTAACACATGCCTTGCAATTAGAGCAATGTAAGTTTTGACTAGTATCCTGGCATTTCTAAACTTGTCTATATATTGAATAAGCCTTGGATTCACATTACACTTATGTGTGCAAGTTTCATGCTTACATATACAAATTATCAAATACCTTAGCAATTGATTAATGCTTATCATCTAATGTTAGAGAGGCTTAGTTCATTTATGTATACATCCATGATGATCATATGCCTTGTGACAAAGATGTACATATACTAAGCAAGAATGTATAATGTGATTCACATAGTCATGACATTAGTATACCTAGTGATGATATATAATTTCATATATGTCATGATTTTCCTCTACCCATAGATTTATGTGATTTGAATGAATTATCTCCTCTCATACATAATGATGAATATACTAAGAACCATTATTTTACATGTCATGTTGAATCTATGGATACTTATGATATCATTTCATATACTCCTACCCCACATTCTGATAGCTTATGCATTTCTCATGTAGACTTTATTAGTGCTTCATTGCTCTATCCTACATTACATGAAGACATCAAGCTTTGGTGAAGATCTCTTACATAATGATTATGATGTGTTTACCAATGCTTTGTTACATGTGAAATCCTTCCTACTTGCTAATTATGAACACTTAGATATTTAAGTCATCTTGTTGATTAGTGAGTTTTGTATATACTTAAGTAATGGAGCTTTGCAATACTTCCTTCATGATGATATCATGTAGTTGGAGATGACCTCTCATGATCTATATTTCAATCCTAATTCTATCAACATGGTATTAGATCTCTATTCTTGTTTTACTATCCATCATATAATACTACATGTTTTAAATAAATTATATATATATATATATATATTGAATGCAATTAAATTGTTTCTAAATTAATTTAAATATCTGAAATGTATTCATCCTTTAATTAACAAATCATTATAGAAAACACTATTATAAAAACTATGCTTTTAATCATAAATGCACTCACCTTGATATCTACATCTTTACTTAGGCCTTGTTATTTTTTAAATTAAATTTCAACTAGCTATTTGTTCACTCTAGTACAAGAAATGTTTGTCACTATTTCTTACACGTAAAATCATTCCTACTCACTAATTATAGACACTTAGATGATGGCATGTTGTTGATTAGTGAGTTTTGTATATACTTGAGTGATGGAGCTTTGCAATACTCCCTTCATGATAATAGCACGGAGTTACAGATGACCTCTAATGATCTATATTTCAATCCTAATTCTATCAACATGGTATTAGATCTCTCTTATTGTTTTACTATCCATCATATAATCTACATATTTAGTTAGACCTTTCTCTTTCTTAAAATTAAATTTCTACTTTTAATCATGAATGCAATCCCCCTAATATCTACATCTTTACTTAGACCTCGCTCTTCCTTTAAATTAAATTTCAATTAGCTATTTGTTTGTTCTAGTACAAGAAGTCTTTGTCACTAGTAATTTTTTCTAGCTTTTCTAAATTTAAATATCTAAAATGTATCCATCCTTTAATTAACAAATGATTATAACAAACATTATTAAAAAGCTATGCTTTTATCACCTTGATATCTACATCTTTACTTAGACCTTTTTCTTTCTTAAAATTAAATTTCAACTTTTAATCATGAATTTAGTCCCCCTGTTATCTACATCTTTACTTAGACCTTGCTCTTCCTTTAAATTAAATTTAAATTAGCTATTTGTGTGTTCTAGTACAAGCAGTCTTTGTCACTAGTAATTTGTCTAGCTTTTCTGAATTAATTTAAATATCTAAAATGTATTCATCCATTTGTGAACTCATTCTAGCAAACTTCTATTTTTTAACTAAATGAACTAAATTGTTTCTATCACTCCATCAAAGTACATCATGATTTCTTCCCACCTTTCTCTTTAAATAATTGCTATAACATGATTCATGATAGCTTTTGACAGATTCAATAATCGAAACAATATCAGCAAACATATGCTTGCATCACTTGTTATTATTGTAATATTATGTTTTTCCTTGATTCACCACATTTGTAAAAATATTATTGAAAATATTATTTTAATATAAGTTTAAATAGCAATTCATCGACACAATATAAGTTTAAATATTGTTTGAATAATTAGTATAGAAAGTACCATAACAATCATTTGCTAATATATTATTAAGATAGGCATTAAAATATTATTAATATAATAGATTATATATATATATATACCCTAATCATATTTATTATTATTAATATATGTTTAAAATTATCGATATTTAATATAAATAGGCTTATAGGAATTATAGAAATATCTAAATAATATGATAATTATTGCCATTATATTATTAATTTTAATAATAATATGTTTAAAACTATTAATATATATAATAATTATTATTTAAACCTATATTAAATAGAAAATATTATGATAAAACTATGACAATTATTTTGTAAGCCGACGATATTTATAGGTCAAAGGATCGTAATGATATATGTACTTTGATTTCCGAGTATGAAAATTATGTATATATTATAACATACTAAGTAGATATAGATAATGAGCCTATAGTTTAAAATATTAATATGTGTTTGTAATGTTCAAACTCTTGTCAAATATCTAATTTTTTAATGGTCAAATTAGAAATTATTAATGTCCCAAACTAAATTTATGGCTATGTTAATAAGTTTTAGATTTATTATTTCAAATAGTAAGGTGATTATCATATTATTACTAAGTTCTAGTTTATATTTGGAACTTGCATTATCTAATTAATAACATATAGCGATTAATAATTTCCTTAGTATCATATTTAACTATGTAAGCTATTAATAAAACTATAATTTTAAAATATCAAAATATCACTTACGAGTATTTGTATAATATCCAACTAGAGATCAAGTTTGGTGAGTGCAAGGCCCTCTGAGCAGAGAGGTTCAACCTAAGGCTCTTGCTCAGACTCTGGTAGCAAAGATGATTCTGTAGATGATCTCCATTAAAAAAAATTCACTATAATATTTACATTAATTAATTATAAGATTTATTTCATCTCTTGTTAAGGTAATCATGTTTCTATATAAAAGTAATGTGAATTGGTTTCACTTTGTTGAGCTCCTTTAAGGAACACCACTTTTCCGATTTTTTGAAGAGTTAACAGTAAAAGAAACTGTTTAGTCCTTTTGAATCATTGTTTTTGCCATAAACTCTTCATTTAACATTAATGGACTGTAGAAATTTCCAGACTGTAGAAATAATTATTTCTGTATATGGCACTGCTACTGAAGAAAGTACCATCGAAATGTATGGACAAAAGTTATGGGCATTGGGCAGAGTACAAGAAACTGTTTACATATGTCCTTTTCAATCAACTTTTTTTGCCATAAACTCTTCATTTAACATTAATGGACTGTAGAAATAATTTTTTCTGTATATGGCCCTTCTACTGAAGAAAGTACCATTTAAATGTATAGACAAAAGTTACGGGCATTGGGCAGGGTTGATCAATTGTTTTTGGTGTTGTCTCTGCGATGTAACGCTGAAAATGATCCGTGCAAATTGCAGTCCGTAAACGTGGTTTCACAATACAAGACGCTAACAACAAAAAACAACGACGCCAACAATTATTAAACGCTGGAAATTAGTAGTTGTTTATTGCAGGTACTTGTTTTGGGGGATAGAATGCATGACACAATCATTAAGTGCATGGCACAGCTTGTGAAGGAGATGCGTTTGGACAACTTTTCTTAGGGCACACATCTGGAAAGCAATGAATTCAGCTTCTGTATTCTGTAAAAAAGTAAATCTGCATTAACAGCTTTCCAAAATATATCTGGAGAAGGCGTACGCCACGGTCATTGATAGATTCATTCCAAGAAACAAAGGATCTTTGTGTTGTTTCTTGTGTCTTAGCCCGAAAACTATTGAGTATTTGTTCTATTTTTATTGGTCAAAATTAACTTTTGACTGTTGAAGTGGATGATATTTAACCTTAAGTTTTAGGGATGTGATCACAATCATAATTTTATGTAAGAGATTGAATCATACTTGTGATCTAGGGGAGAGGGCTCCATAGTGGGTCACCCTAATTTTCGGGGTCCATATGGAGCACCACGTGAAATGAAGACACAACAATTTCATTCAGCCACACGTGCAGTGAGGTGGATAGGTTAATTTTTTTCTTTTTAGGGGTGTCTAAGTCAGTTGCCACGTGGAGGACGACAAGTGGAGACTCATATTTTTCCCTTCTTTTCAAAGGTTGACCAAAGGTGGAGCACGAGGATCCCTGGTGGCAATTCATGATCACTTCAATATGTGTTCACCATGTCATGGGATGAGTGAAGACGACGACATGTTAAACTCAAACATACTAACATTAATCCTTCACCACCTCACACCCTATTGCCAACCCACCGCATTAACTCCATCTACTTCCACATTTTGGTGTATGGGATGGTACTAGTTTTTGAAGCGATGTCGCCTTCAATGCTACAGTATGCAACGTTAATCTTGCACCGACACCTCACTACTGACCCTCTTAATCCAAAAAGATAATTTTGTTTGGCACCAGAAACTATTCACTTATGCTCTCCTTCGGCCATGGCTCCCACAGGATTTCTTGACGCCTACACGAAGGGAATGGGTCGATGAGGTCGAGGTCTACTCATTGCTCATGTTGGAGGCCAGCATCTGCATTTCTATGACTTCGAGGTGAGGTTTTCATACCTCACTAAGGCAATAAACCAACAAATAGTCAATTTTTCCAGGTGTTTGTTGTCTTCCATGTGTTGTTTGGGCTTCTACATCTTTGATTTTTGTTGTTTGAAGGCATTTCTTCACTTTACTCTTCCATATGGCTGTAAATGAAAGGTGAGGTGCTCATACCTCATGTACATTAATTAACCATCTAGCTTATTGTTTTTTTGCTCTTATCATCTTTGTTTATTAGTTTATTGATTGAAAATACATTTCTTCATTTCACTCCAACATATTGTTATAAATGGAAGTCAAGGACATCATACCTCAAAAAAGAAACTGACCCGATTATTTATTTTAGTTTTTTTGGTCCATTTGTTTGTGCCATGTATTATTTGGGCCATTGTTTATTGTTTTAGGAGGCATTTCTTCATTTCACTCCTTCATCTCATTGTAAATGGAAGTTGAC
This sequence comes from Cunninghamia lanceolata, assembly GCA_027924645.1. Classification (NCBI taxonomy): domain Eukaryota; kingdom Viridiplantae; phylum Streptophyta; class Pinopsida; order Cupressales; family Cupressaceae; genus Cunninghamia; species Cunninghamia lanceolata. The sequence goes on from BSBN01001583.1 coordinate 5,051,174, forward strand.
ATCGTCATACCTCACTAAGGCAATGACCCACTAAAACTGTGTGCTTTTACTCATTTCTTCTCTATTGTGTTTTGTAAATTTCATTGTTTATTTCATGGTTAAGGGGTTTAGGGGGTCTAGAAGTGGTGTACCCTAACATTCAAGGTTCATATGCCCTTCTACCAGCCACGGTGTCTTGTTTTTGGTCTGTGCTATATTATCTTTCCATTTGTTTGATTATTCTTTACTGTTTGAGATGGGATTTCTTCATTTCACTCCTCTATGTGGCTGTAAATGGAAGGCGAGGTTCTTATACCTTGTACTAATGTAGTGACCCAGTTGGTTTTTTTTAATGATTTTGATAATCTTGAAAGGCACAATAATGATTAGTAGAATGTCTAGTTGAATGCTTAAGGCTCTTTGTTTCTTTAACTTTCTACTAAAACGGTTCAAATGATTTTAAAATTGCAAACTAATATTAAAGGGTGTTTGTTTGAATAGTTTGTGGTTTTTAGAATTAAGATAGTTTGTAATATTTAATTTTTTCTTTGCTTAATTTCAAGTATTGTTGCTTCAATTTACTTGTGTTTATGAACACAATAGTATGGTTGTCTTCTATGTTTTGTAACACATTTATTACTTTTGGAAATTATAATCATATGTTCAAACATCATTACGACCTCTCCAATTTAAATTAAAAATTTAAATTTCTAGTTCTTTCAATTGGTAGTTATATTCACACATTTTGCGGAAATGGGTAATAAAAAAATTTATTGATTGTGAAAAAATTTAAAGTTAGGTTTGCTATTGATTGCTTTTTCTTTGGATATCTTGTGCCTAATATGCTTTACCTATTACTTAAAACCTAATTAGGTTTTCTTAGATCCACATTTATTCTTGATTTTATATTTTTTTATCATATTTTGTATCCTTTTGTTATAGTCAAAAAGGGGATCTAGCTTAAGAGGTCAAACTAAGTCAAACCCTCTTCCATTAACATTGAGACACAAATCGAGCTTGGCTTCTACCCTTGAGGGTGAGCCAAACTATAGGGGTTTAGCCTCTTTGTTGTATAGATGATAAGTCAACCAAATTCAACCTAGCAAACTAGGGCAAAGGATCAAACCCTAAATGAGAAGATTGAGCTACAGACGACTATCAAAAACAAAAACAAAAATTAGAATGCATAGTAGAGATGAGGAAATAGAGCATAGTAGGTACTTGGAGATGAAATGCTAGAAAGACCAAGGTGTTGGGCGCCCTAGACCCTTTCTAGGGTTTTGCAGAAAGTCTGAGTTTCGACCGACCTGTACCTACAAAACTTTTGTTTTCCCTGGATCTTGTCTTCTAAAACCTGTTACTTCAACCTACATGCACAAAAGAAGGGGAAAATAGTTGTGGCTATATATGAGCTTGCCTTATTTAAGCCCCCACTTCAATATTCCTACCTCATGAATAGCCAAGATTAGAACAAGATGTGTGTGCTTAGAAACCCTAAGTGTGAGCAGTAACATGCAAGATCTAATCAAATATATCAAACCCTAACCCTAGATGACTCAAGCAAATAGGAAGGAATGATACAAAAGAATGCTTCACTCAAGGAAGCTCATAACTTCACCTCATGGATGACGATTCACCGAAGGTTTACTAAATAAGAAGGCGATGCAACCATACCCTTGGAGGGTACAGTAGCCAATCTCAAGTTGGTGGTTCCAACCCTTCTACCAATCATGCAAAGTGCTTGAACCTAGGAACAAATGAGATAGACTCAAGATCTCATCTCCTAGCCTTCATGCAAATATTTTTAAGAGCAAAGACGAATTCCACTTGATCAAATAGAAACTTGCAATAATTCAATAGCACAGAAAGCATAACAATAGAGAGCTTTTTCACATCTAATAAATCTAGTTTCAAATGAATAAATGACTTTCTTTTATACAAGACTCTAAGAAATGAGTAATTTGAATTAAATAGCTGACAGTACGCACGAAAAAAAGAAAATTTGAGTTTAGGGTCAGCCTAAACAACATTAAAGCCAACTTGTGGACCCAATTTGTCTCCCTAAAAATATGGGAGGGACCAGGGCACTAGGCGCCCTAGGCCCTTGGGACAAATTTAGGCACAAGCTTGCATTTAAGTGGTGCTAACTCCAAATCTCAAAATTCTTTTTAGGTTATGACGAAACTTTAATCAAAATCATGACATTCATAAAAACGAGGCCCAATTAGGACTTTAAGGTAGACCTAAAAATGAACTAGGCTTGGGATCATTAGAGGGAGGAAATAAACATAGTGAAATTGTGCTTACACAACTAGTGTTTACAATTTATGACATAACATTTAGTCCCCACTTTAGCGGTCATATGACACTACGTGCATATGCAAGCTAAAGGACAGGAAAGTAAAACATATTGTAAAAATATATCAAAAAGGATATTGTAGATGACACAGATCATCGCTAAGCAAGAAGGTGAATCCCTCAGTCTGTCATCCTACAAACCACAGAGTTAGTGTGATAAAATAATCTTGCAACCAACAGATGTATGTGTTAGTCAAAAACTCTAAAAGGGAAAGGTGATGAGACATGATTAGAGAAAAAATCACGGGTAGATTTATGCCCCCTATTTCTACATTTTTTCTTACTTCTTTAGGATGTAGAAATAGGGTGGTGAACTTCCCACTTCGACTTTCTAGAGGGAAGGTTGATGAATATGCTTTGGTAGGGTCATTTTTCTAAATAACACAGGGACACAAAACATATGATTGTAGAGATGGCAAAACTAGGATTTCATCATAACAAACGAGACTCAAATCTGAGTTCACAAGCCTAAGTTATTGATGTTTCTAGATTAAGAGATATAGATGAGATGTGGTGTTCGACCCTAGATAGTAATTAAGAGTTCTTGTCTTTTTGCTATAAGTAGTAAAAGAAAGTTCTCACTTTTTACTATTTTGTGTCATCTTTAGTTTTGGAGAAGTTTGAGCAAGGAGGAGAGCTATCATGCCGAGCTGAAGGCCATATCGATCACCGAGGCTAGATGCACTATGGAGTCAAGTAGCATAGGGACTACACGAGCATGAGTTAGGCTTCTATCCAACTTGTATTTCAATCATTCTATTATTTTTGTGTTTTTGTCATTTTTCAAGCCATAATGGGCCTGAGGGACATTTTTCATGTCATCCTAGGGTGACATTATCCTCTTGGGGTGCCCTAGACCCTTTTGAGCACCCAGGTCCTCCCTATGTGCCCTAGACCTGTCTGAGTGCCCTGGTCTAGGATCAAGGCTTTTTCTAATTTATTTGATTGAATTTGAATTTTTGATGGTAGAATGTTGATGTATATTTTGTTTATCATGTTTCAGGTACCCCTAGGGATGTGAGAGCATGCCGATAACCACCTATTCATGTTGTTACATAGCCGCTTAGGCACACTCACTAACATAGAGATGGGGCATATGTGAGATGTTGGGATATGGTGGGTGTACACAATGCCCACAATGACGTATCATTCTACTGTGTTGATGGCACTTATGGAGTGGTGGAATTCAAATACTTCCACCTTTCATCTTCTGACAAGGGAGATGACAGTTACATTAGAGGATGTGTACCCAATACTATGATTACCCATGTGAGGTGAGACAATTAGAGTCATCGAGCAGTGGTTCAAGGACTACACTTAGGCAAGTTAGATGTACTATCTTGGTTGCACCATGTCATCAACTAATCGAGGACACATTGATATTATATGGCTGGAGTAGGGTACAATTGTTACAACGATTCTTTATTGTATGATTATCGCTACCATCACACTAGTTGTCACATTGGATGGGCGAGACACTCACCTTCACAAGGGCCTTGTCCATGCAATTGTAGTGATGGAGGAGTAGAGGACGATAAACTTTTTGGGGAAGGAGTATGCTAGCTCACTTATATTATGATTTGGGTCATTATGTGCATTATGAGACACACAACTTGATGATATGCATGCTCCTATAGGTGTGGGCATTTGATCACATTATGTGAATGTGGCCAGTGGGCTATTCGATAGAGCCTATCAGGACATGTCCACAAGCACACACCTATGTGCTGAGGAGACCATGGAGATGGGGTGATTTATTATACTAGAGAGTAGTATTTGACAAGTTGTAGCCATAGGTCATCATGTGGAGATCCTACATGTTATGCAGATTGTGGATGGGACATATGAGGCAACTAGAGAGTGTGCAGAGAGATCGGTATTTAGTTGGTCATAAAGATCATGCCATAGTTGCTTTCTATTATGATAGAGTGACGAGGTAGTTCAGTTGAGTTTAGGGAGTTCCTATCACACAACTGTTCTATGCTTGATCTTCATGTTGTAGGGTGTATCCCTGTGATCAGGCATGACTTACCATCAGAGATGTGGTGTTGAGTGATCTAGATGATGTTTCAGAGGATAATGATCCTATCTCCGAGGTTGATGATGTAGGTGTTAGCCCAGTATACACAACTTGGTTGGAGACAACACGTCTTGTTCTTATCTTTCCTGCAAATCATCTCACTGGTGATCCTAGATCCTGGGGGAAGCGAGGGGATAAGTTAGAGGAGTGGGTGGGAGACAATGGTAGAGATCATGCTAGAGGTGATGATGATGATGATAATGATGAGGAAAATCCACTAGTGCTAGTGTCAATGCCAAGAGGGAGATGACACTAAGGAGCAAAGGGTCCAAGCATTGAGGAGAGACCTAGGGTCTAACCTCGCAGCATGCTACCACTATGTACTACTAGAGGAGTACAACATCGATTCGAGTGTAGGGAGTCAAGTGGTGGTGCCACTACAGTGCCCCTAGTGATGGGGAAAAGTACAGACATTAGCACAATCACAATTCTAGTTGATCGTGATTGGCAGGAGAGTGATCTTGGTGAGTAATTGATTATTGTACTTGTGTTTGTTGAAATATTAAATGTATTAAATGATTTTTTGAATGAGATATTGATATGATATTTGTTTTTGATTTGCAGTAGGTACAAGGGCATGTTGTAAACTTGTGGGTCGAGTCATAGTGGCAATGATACCTACTGAGCCGATTGAGCAGCCAGTGCGGGCTAGTTATAGGCAACCTCACATAGCATGTTGACATTCAAAGGTTTTTGACCTTGTTGCATGACTAAGAGAAACCTATGAGGAGGGACAGGTAGTGTGAGTTCTGTTTGAGGTCAAGAGAGATCATCCAATCCAAAGATTAGAGAGTGTCGAGGAGGCATGGGATGCACTTTAGATATAGCTAGATCAATGTAGAGCAGTAGTGACACCATGGACTGATTGCAGAATTATGAGTTATCTACAGACGGAGGTGGACTGGCTGCGAGCCAAGAGAGATCGACTTCATTAGTTATATATAGATTCTACATAGGAGGTGGGAGAGCTTAGGGGCACACTTTGGGGTGTACAATCACAGAGTACCTCTAGGAGTTACTCATGATCAATAGCCTCACACATACAACCTTCTATTACTCAAGCTCCACTGGATCCCAAGGGATTTGGATGTCACAGTCTAGCACCTTGATGAGATTTTTATGTTTTGTATTATGATGCACCACATCTTGATGTAGTGGTGGATTTTTCACTATCATGTACTCAAACTTCTATGATATATCATGTACATTAAATGCAGGCTTGTGCCTAAATTTGTCCCAAGGGCCTAGGATGCCTAGCACCTTGGTCCCTCCCATGTTTTTAGGGAGACAAATTGGGTCCACAAGTTGGATTTAATGTTTTTTAGGCTGACCCTAAACTCAATTTTACTTTTTTGGGTTATGACAAAACTTTAATTGAAATCATGACATTTCATAGAAATGGGGCCCAATTAGGACTTGAAGGTAGACCTAAAAATAAACTAGGCTTTGAGTCACTAAAGGGAGGAGCTAAACATAGCGAAATTGTGCTTACACAACTAGTGTACACAACTTACGACATAACACATTTAACCTTTCATATCCATTCATGCATCAATATACTAGGGTTTGGTGTTGCTTTTCATAGTTTATCTTTTGTCCACCCAATCTGCCCTTGATTTGACCCAAATTTTATAATTTTACCATTCAGATTTTACATCTAAGATTAATATGAAATTTGATATCTATAATGGACATACAACTGTAAACCTTGGAATTGATATCTCCCATGGTCATTTGCCCCTTGATTTGACCCAAGGTAAACTTAGAATTAAATACTATTTGGGGTTTACAATTTATGTTAGTTTAAGATTGGAGTTTTAACATTTAGGGTTTACATTGAAGATTTCATACATGTAAACATCTTGTTTAGCCCAGTATAATGATAATTAAGACATTTAACCTAGGTGTTAGGTTTGATTCATAGAGACATGGACATACACAAGTTTCCTATCTAAAACCTCTAGCAAAGTTACAATCACTTGTTCTCATGCACATAAACATAATAACAATCTATTTTTATAATAAATATGTTACTCATACTCAAAATAGATTGTTAAACTTGTGGGAGAAATCAAATTGTATTTATAATCACCTTCTCTCGAGGTTTACAATTGTAGACAATGAGAGATACCAAATTCCAACTTAAACTGACATAAATTGTATGCATTCCCTATTGAAAAATTTTGAAACCCATTTTCTAAAAGTAAGTCTATATACTAAAAAGATACACTTTAATTGTCTCAAATACACATGAAACTTCAAAATAGTTGCATAGTAATTGTCCTAGCTACATATGAAGTGACCACCCATAATAAAATATTGTTGTTCAAATATAAAGTTCTTTATAAACAAAATGCATTGCCAATTGTCCCATCAAACAAATAGATATGTCCCATATCTCCTCTTCAACTTAATTTCTTCAAGTGATATTTTCTCAACTATTGGTCACTTTGTCCATGAATACTTGCAAGCACAACACTCAAAGGTCTAAGGCTCACCAATCAAGCCATCAAAACAAGAGGACATAAATCAATCAACTATCAAACTTATTACCAAATTCTATTTTTTTAACATCCATCAAATCTTTTTGTTCATCTCACATGAATTGATCCACACAATTCAATTTTAGTTCTAGACCAAACAAGAGGACAAAAATGTAAGACCTCAGACCAAACAAACATTTAACCAAATCAATCAACCACTCACAATAGACTCAGTTGAAGGTGTTCCTCAACACCACATTCCCCATTTAGATATCTAACAAAGTTGAATTATATTGTAGGTATTAAGTATGGGATGGAAACAATTAGTCATGATTGTATGCACAATTATGTCTAGGATCACATAACAACAAAGTTCAATCCCACATAGATGCCTATATGTAACGTGTTCCAATTTCAAATTTTGAACACAATCATCTTTTGACACAACACATAAATCAACACAAGGCAATGTGATAGCTAAGAAACTCTCTCTTTCTCTTATATTTACATTTCATGATTCAGCTACTTATATATCTATTTAGACTCTTACATTAATGCTTAATCAACTTATTCATTTTATTTCCCATTCTAGACCTAGATATATTTTGAAAGGTTCCTTTTATTTCCTTTCATTTTGGTGAACCCTTGTGATCTTATACCCTCTATGGTTTTGCCTTTGGCTTTTTGTAATATTTTGATTACATTTATCTTCATTTTAGACATGAAATTAATGAGTATTTTTATTTCTTAGACTTTCCTTTTACCTAATTTAGGTTTGCCCTATTTTTTCCTTGTGTTGCATCCATTTTTTGTTGATTTCTATATCATCAACCATAGATCATTATGATCCTTTACCTTGGGATTATCTTCATGCTTATATCACTTGTGTGATAATGTGTTTGCATTCTTTATTTAATCTTAGACCTTCATCCTTGATGATATTGTATCCTTTTACCACATGGATGATGTTATATGTTTTATGAATGAGTTGGTTAAATTCTTATCTAAATGTTCATCTTCCATGGACCTTATTTGTACTTTTCCTTCCATTTTAGATGGCTTCACTACTTTTGTATACATGATTTTGGGGTCCATGTAGGGTGTCTCATGAGATGAAGAATACAAATTGTTTCTTAGCCACATGTGGAGTGAGGTGGATAGTTTAATTTTTTTTTTCTAATTATCTATTATCCTAATAGGCTAATGTTGGTTTATTCATAGTTGATACATCTTATAGCATTACTCCCTAATATACCCAAAAATATACCCATTTCAAATTTGAATACATGTTGATAACTCCTTGATATGTAGTATATAGAATTTTGTCTTCTTCTTGGAGAATTAAATTATTTAATTTAGAATTTCTTGGTATCATGATTCATTGCTTAAATCACAACACATCTTCCTTGATGGAGTATTTGTTTCTCAACATGATTTCTCTAGGTTCCAATTCCTATACTGCTACATTAATTTGACTTAGATTCTCATCTTGCTTGTGTACAAAATGGATTATGATGTACTATTACCAAGGTTTTAACCCATAGCCTTTTTCTTAGAACATCTATGACCTTGTTCTCCTTTCCTTGGATATATTAAGAAATACTAAAGTTATACTTTCTCAAAACTTCCATCCATTTGTGCTATCTAAAATTAAAATTTGGTTGGGTAAATAGATATTACAGACTTTGGTGATTGGTTTTCCACTCAAATTTGTTCCCAACAAGATAATGCCATCACATTTTTAATGTGTACATAGCTACCTCTAATTCCAAGTTGTGAGTCAAGTAATTCTTGTAATATCATGCAAGTCCCATAAAGATATGAACTTCCACAATATTTTTGAGTGAAATCAATTCAATTATAATTTAAATTTTTGTTATACCCACTAACATACCATTCAATTAGTGCTTTATTTTATATGGGCCATGAAAATTCCATCAAAAAAAATAGTATATCCTAAATACCAAATTTCTTTCTAAAATAATGAGCACTTGTAGAGATTCTCATATAGTTTTTTTTCTCTAAGACTTTAGCACTATCTAGAGATGCTCTTTGTGTTCCTAGAGCCTTTAGCACTATACGGATTGTTAAACGTGTGGGAGAAATCATATTGTAGAAACATGAATTTATTCAAGGATTTTAAACTAAGTATTATTTGTTCATGCTAAGATTTAACTAGGTAATGTAATTATTAACATATACATGGATATCTCATAGAAATTAATGATTATCCTTTTCTTCACTTACTTGTAGGGTAATTCACATGGAAGAGAATCTATTGATCACATTTCTTGAGGTGTTTTACAAACTTAATTACCCCTAAATTGCAAAACTAAAACATGAGTCAAGATCTTCTATGGGATAAATATAACTATGAGATCTAGGAATGCATGTTATGACAAGTAGGGTCGAAAATTTTGTTGTCACTACTAAAAATAGATATTTTAACTAAAAACACATCTGCATGAGGGTTAGCATGAATAAGTTGTCAAAGATAACTATAATTTAGCATGTAAAACTTGACAAGCCTTGTGTCTTGAAATAGATGAAGTTAAATATAAAGAAACCTATTAATAAGGAGTACATTCCCATGGAAAACATGATTAAATTTATTAAGATAGTATGATGTGTTAGCATTGGGGAGAGTTGACATCCCAAAGGTATTTTGTGTTAAGCTATGTTGTAGTATACATTTCAAACTGATATATGGATAAATACCACACAACTTAACACTAAAAATATTTTAGCATAATCAAGTCTCCCCAATGCTAACACTTAATACAAGTTTGAACTACTAGAGAGATAAAGTGATAAGATTCTGGTGCCAAATGAAATGAGATTTCCAGAAGAAGAGGGTTGGTAATGAAGTGTGGGTGCAAGATTAATGTTGCACACTACAATATTAAAGGCACCATCACTTCAAATCTTGACGCTATCCCATACATGCAAATGTGGAAACAAACATAGTAAATGTGCCAAGTTGGAAATGGAGTGTGAGGCAATGCAGGATTAATGTTAGTATGTTTGAGTGTTACATGTTGGTGTGTTTTTTGATCCCATTGCATGGTGAACATGTACTGTGGCCATGATGAATTTCCATAGAGGGTCCTCGTGCTCCACCTTCAGTCAACCTTAAGAAAGATGTGGAAAAAAGGAGTCTCCACTTGTCGTCATCCTCCACGTGTACACTAACTTGAAAACCCCTCAAAAGAAAAAAATGAAATTGTCCACCTCACTACATGCATGGCTGTGTTAAAATTTATAGAATTCTCAAGGACTAAACAACAAATGCATAGTGGCCTAAACAATACATAGTAGAGAAGAAATGAACAAAAAATGAAAAAAACTATAGTGAGGTATGACAACCTCACATTCCATTTATAGTTAGGTAGAAAAGTGAAATGAAGAAATGCCTTCTCAAACACTAAATAATGTAAAGTCCACGTGAACCTCATATTTAGGGTGCACCACTATCATGCTCCCTAGGCTATGATTTTACTCAAACATATTTTATGTTGAGCATATGGGATTCATAGTTGCCTTGCATCATTATCAAATTAAAAAAAAAAAAACATTTCATTGACAAATGGAAGACACAAAATTGAAATTCCCTTTGAAATGGTAGACATAAATCATTATCATAGTTATGACTGGCATATAAAATGTAAAAAACATGCCTCTTTAGGCTACAATATCAAACTTGTTTGTGTATTTAATGATTGTAGTAAAAAGACTAGAGAACCCATTTCACTCAAACCCTAGGGGAAAAGACAATAGACTTGATGTGATGGAGCTTGGTGTTGCTTGGCTACTTGAAAAAGTTATCCCACCCATGTTCTACTCCCTTGTTTCTAGAATTGGAGTGGTAGTTACATAAGATGGGGTCAAACTTGTACAATTCATTGCAGAAGAATATTGAGGGATATGAATGTTCGTCATATCCCTAAATAATGCATGATGTTTAGGTAAATCGTTTAATGGATTGCTTAAACACATTTGTTTATCTAAAGCCCTCCTTGATAACTCAAGTTATTTTTCCTTTCTTTCTTGGTCCCTTTGGATCCTCTCTTGCTCCATTTCCTATCCCTTTTCCTACCTTTGTGTTAGAAATGAAAGTAAACAACTATTAATGGAAAACTGATTACAACTATTATATAGATATTTAACTATGCAGAACCAAAATGGAGATGGTATGAAATCAACACAAAGAAATAATGGAACAAAAGATCAAACACATAACACAATATTTATGTGGAAAAACCCTTTTGGGAAAAAAATCCACACAAGAAGAGATGCACCAATTTGTATTAACTTCAATAGAGTTTACAATACAACACTCACAATCTCCTCTTCGGTATTCAATCATATAGTGTATGTAATACCCAAACACAGTTGTAATACAATATCATCTTAAAAAAGTGTTTCCTTCTAAGGCAAAAAACCCTAACATAACCTCGATTGTCAGATCTGCGACCTAATAATGAACGGTCTAGATTGACTATGAAATTACAATATTTTACAAGGTAATTTTCTAAAAATTTCTCTTTAGGGGCACTGCCTCCAAACCCCTGCTAGGGGCACTATGAAGCTATTGCCACCCCCTAGACCCCTTGGAAATAGTAGTGGGGGGGAAAGGGCCCCCACACCCCCTGTCGAGTACAAGGATCCAAAGTGTGGTTGAAAAAAGATTGCTACTAGATGAATACTTCATCGCTTATGAATGATTTAAAAACAATATTACAAGTAATTAAATACATAGTATTTACAAGGTTGCTAGAACCTTAATACTAACACTTTGTAATATTTTTTGTTGTTCTCTTGCTTATCGTTAAAGGTCTCTATCTAACTTTTCTTACTCCAATTCTCTTGCAACAATTTGTGTTGCCTTTCTCTCCTCTATTTATTCTCTCTTTTTTACTTTCATCTCTTCAATTTATTTCTTCCTTTTCTCTTGTTGTATCAAAATATTCATGTAATCATTTGTTGTTAGGAGTTGAGATTGTCAGCTCAATCAAATTCCATTATCCTCTTCATTCCTTAGTCTTTCCTTGCTAATGTGAACATACAATTTAAGAAATTTGTTGATGTTTGAGTGAGTTTGGGAACCCAATGATTGATCTAATTCTGTATGACTACTTTTTTGACCTTCATTGGAAATTGGTTCATTATCCTAAGTTTCTCCTAGGTCTATAGCATTATCTCCACCATCCAACCTCCACAATCAGCATAGTAATGTACCATTTCAGACACATTCAATGTGGGTGGCAGAGATGGGAAGTAAATTGTACCTTCTTATTTCTTAGGAATGTAATTTAATTCCTAAATTCATAACTCCCTCTAATAACCATGATGGTTGGCTTGGATGAGATGGAAGACTAAGTCCATCTTCTAGCTAATCATATTGAGTTTCTTCTATCTCAACATTGACTTCACCCTCCAAAGAAGTACTTTCAGGTGCATCATTTAATTTCTCTACCATTGGTTTAGTTGTTGTAGGATGTAATTTCCCCATTGTAAGGCCTGATAGCAAGTTGTTTGCCACTTCTACTTCTGAAACATCAACTCCTAAAAGAATTAGAATATTCTACACTATAGAAGTGTCATCATGTATGCTAAATTTAAATGTCTTGCTAGGATGCATGTCCTCCATAAGTGCATCATGATTAAGTGGCCATATACCTAGATCCTCTTGAATCTTGTTGTGATTTTTACAACATTCAATTCTTTTTAAAATGATTTGTTGCCAAGTACTACCAATTCTACCCTCTTAATTTCAATATTTGGAAACATGGCTAGCCACACTGTTCTTTCAAACTTGAAATATGATTTGAATGTAGAAAAAAGCACTAACATTGAGTGGTTATAGTTTGTGTGATGTGTGAGTTAGCAGTGTTATCAAGTCAAAATCCCTAATGACCTTTCCTCTTGGGTTGTCATTAAATAATAATATGGCTTCCATGGCCATAAAAAATTAGCAAATGTTTATTGGCTAGTGGGACACCACTTGGAACTGATCTTGCAAAGTGATGCAACTAGTTCAGAAATAATTCTTTAGTCATCCTTGCATGGGGTTGGGAAGCCATGCAAGAACCTATTTCATAGATAGCAATATAATTTTTGAGTAACTACTTTTTACCCTTGAACAAATAAAAACCTAGTATGTTTGTCTAGCAGCATTCACACAACACAAAATGTTAATCTATTCCATACTCTTTGGTATAATGTATGATACAATTTAGCTACCTCTTTTTGCCAACACTTGCATGGCTCCATTTCTCCATGCTTGAATGGTGATTCCATCACAATTCCATATTTTGTGAGGATCATATGGATTGTCATCATAAGCTTTTGATAGTGTCATGTAGAATACAGACACAACCATATGCCTTAGGTTTAGCGCTCTGTCTCTATCAAGGTCTTCTATTATCCTTAATGTGAGTTCAAGATGACACCTTTTAAAACTAGTCCACCATGACTTACTAGGAAACCCATCCTTAAATGGGTTGGGCTATGTTTGGTAGATTTGTGTAACTTCTACCTTGAGATTGATAATCTCAAGCATGTGGTCCACTATTGCCATCTATTTACACCAATCTAAAATTAGTGCCTCTTACTTTGCATTTAAGGCTATAAGAGGACCTTTATTTGAAGTTGAAGTTATACCACCTAATTAGTTGCTCAGTGTGGTACTAGGGATTACCTATTTCTTTGTTGCACTCATTGTTGAGATCACATTATCCTTGACATCTTTAAGAGCTGAAATCATGTCCTCTTTGGTCCACTCTTGTTGCATTGAAATCTTCCTAGTTCTAGTAGCTTCATTCACTTGAACAACTACCTCAATTTGTTGTGGATTGGCCTCATTAACATCTTGAATTTCTTCATCTTGTGGGAATCGTACTCCTCTTTTATGTGGAGGAAGTGTTGTCCTTAGTCTCTTTGTTTTATTTTAGGTTCGCATATGAGTTCTATTCTTCATATATAGAGATATAGATGTCACACATTAACTACTAGATAAAAATTATATCATATTACAAATATTCTTCAACGTCAATTTTGAATTTTAGAATTTTTTTAGTAGAAAGTTAATGAAACAAAGAACCTTAAGAATTCAATTGGACATTGCATTCAACTTGACATTCTAACAACCATTACTATGGCTTTGAAGATAATCACATGTGTTGATTAAGAGAGAGGGTTGTAGAGTGGTGCAACCTAACATTCACAGTCAATGTGGGCTTATACATGACAAGGAGACAAATTTTGTTTAGTCGTCCACAAGTGAAGTGAGGTGGATAGTTTAAAATTCTTGTTACAAGTGAACAATGAAGGTATTTAGTTTAAATGGTTTTAATATAACCAAGAATGAAAATAAATTTACAATATCTTTCAAAAAGAATAAAACTTTTTTATACCATTTTGGTTACCATTGAAGTACTAGTTTGTAACTTGAGTTTGATAGTTCATAGTGATAGATGAATAAAAGATTAGTTTGTAAATTTACTTTGATAGTTTGAGTTTAATAGCTTGGTGCTTACTATAAAAATAAGGTAACTTGAACTTATAGTAATTATAGTTTGATAGTTTGATAGTTTGTAGTTTATATAGCGATATTCAGATATTTATGGACTTATGAACCTTAAAAAACTTCCTATTCTAGTCTATTCAAAGTATTTCATTTTGAATGTCAATATGTTTAATAATAGAAAGAAATAATAATTATATACATAATAGAAAATAAAAATAGATAGTTATCAGGCATGAGTTTTCCAATCCATGAAGTTAGTGGAGAGTACTTTTGGATTCAACTGTGCATTTTTGCATCGAAAAGAACTCTCTACTAGTTAGTTTTCTACCTAAATATATTGTGATAAAGATTACTATCATGTATATGTTTGTAGATGAGATATGCTTTGTAGGTTTATTTTACCTTATTACTATCTAACTGTAAACTTGCCTACTAAACAAACCAAAACATTATCACTCATTCTCATCAACAGTGAAAAATGGATATCTACTAAAAATAGATAACATGACAATGAAAAAGCTAATTGAATATAGTAAAAAAATAAATACAACATATAATCATTTACATTATATATATACAACATTCACACTATATACAATAGATAAGCTTGCATTCATAGTATAGTCTAAACTTATAGTAATGGTGTCGATACCAGTGTGCAACTTGAACTCTGTAGGAAATTCTTGTAAGGACTATAGAAAAATTAGACTAGAGAAATGGATGTATTTGTAACAATATGTGATAGGAATTGTTTTTGATCTTTGCACTTTCATTTGATCGGTTGAAATTGAATTTTGTGGATCGATTCATTTGAGATGAACAAATAGATTTGATGGATGTTAATGAAATCAAATTGTAATAAGTTTGGCAGTTGATTGATTTAGTTGAATGCTTGTTTGGTCTGAAGTCTTAAATTTTTATCCTCTTGTTTTGATTACTTGATTGGTGAGCCTTACACCTTTGAGTGTGGTGCTTGTAGGTACTCATGGAGGAAGTGACTAGTAGTTGGCAAAATATCACTTGAAGAAATTAAATTGATGACCTGAGATATGGAACATATTTGTTTTTTGGATGGGACACTTGGCAATTCTTTTTGTTTATAAAGGAGTTTATATTTGAAAACAATATTTTATTGTGGTTGGTGTTAGTGTAAATAGTGTCATTATCTAACTAGTTTAGATATCACCTCTTTGAAGGTTTGACCTATTCACACATAGGCTTAAGTTTACTTAGTCTTTTAGGAGTTTGTCTCACTTTGACATGTGTCATTAGCTATATGAGACACCTATTTCATTTTGGCTTGCCACTTGCCCTCACACATGTCATGTGAGTTAGACAAGTGTTGCATGCTTGTAGGGGTAGTCAGTAGTTCAGTCATACCTTCCTACCTCCTTCTCCTTGCCTATTTGTGCAAGGCTTCTCATTGTATTTTACACACTCTCATTATATATGATAGATATGCTCTTGTGCTCCATATTTTACTTGTGGAAGGTCATTCTATTTGTGCTTATTGATCTTGGCTGCTCCAACATGGTATCAAAGCCATGCTTGCACATTCCTTCCTGAATTGGTGACTCCAACACTTAGCCCTATCATCGGAGCATTTTGGAGCCAAATGGACCACACCATTGAGTTCAAAAGGCCCGAGAAAGTCAAGGTGACCCTTTGAATGATGCTTTTCAGTAAAATCATTTTTTTCAAAAAAACATTACCCTTAGGGTTCGTACGGTCTCCAAATCTGTACCGTATGAAATTTTTGTAAAAATTGCAATTTTTTTGTAGAGGGAAAATTTGCCCCCCGCAATTTTTGTCTTTGATTTGACCAATATTGGGCCTCTCAACCTTTGTACTTTTGGTTTCTATCTATATAGATTTCTACCTGCAAGAAAAGCAATTTTTTCTTCAAAATCCACTTTTTTGCAGGTTTCCATCATCAATTTGGCAGATTTCTTCACTGTTGGGCAAAAGTTTTTGCATCGATTTGGTGCAATTTTTTGGTATTATCCACTGTCGAGGGTTCTAGCCTTGGTTTCCTAGGAGATCATCATTTTCATCATTGAAGCCACATTCCACTTGTTGATATTTCTATCTCAATTTGACGTCCTCACTCTGTTGGTCACTCCATGCTTGATATGGCCCCTGTATCAACCTTCTCAACCTAACTGGGCCCTCATAGCCACTCTTTTTGGTGGACCAGGCTTCCTTTATACAAAGCCACTAGCATTTAATGGATTTTTCTCTACCACCAGCATCAAAATCTTTGTCATTGCTTATTAAAGGATGACATTCATTTATTTGTTGTAGGTCGAAGGCACTCCATTCATTGGTTGTTGGTTTCTATTTACCACTAGTTATTTGCTGAGCGATCTCCACTTTGGTGGTTGTTCCTGTTGATGGATATCATCAACCAATCATCTATATTTGCCTTTTCTTGAAAGATGTCTAGCATCTGTAGGGTTTTACAACCCCAGATCTAGTTTGTGGTCTTCATTCTCCTGTAGGTTGATGTCTCTTGCATGGTTGTGCTATGAAGTTGACCTCTAGTCGACATCTAAAGTCCTTGCATGCTTCAAGTTGAAGCACAATCGATGAGAAGTTTCTTCTTCTTGGGATTCGACACCACAATATTTGGTAGAGATTCACTATGAGGTAAGCAGTCTTCAAAAATCATGGTTTTATCCATGGTGGATCCCTTTGAAGAGTGCTAGTTGCTATTCGCACAAAGGTTGTTGGCATTTACCAGGTGGCAGTTTCATTCCTTCTTGTGTTTGCTTTTATTAGGTAGGTAAAATTTAGTTTTAGATAGTGATTCTTTAAAAATTTGTAAAAATATCCGTGTGTTATAAATAGATTATTTGGCTTCCAAACTTGCACAAATTGTAATTTTTTCTTGCATATCTTTTTAGGGGGCTTCTAAATAGTCATCATCCTTTTGGGGGGGCAAATTTTTTTTTCTACTTTGACAGTTCTTAAAATTTTATCATGTCTCTCACACACAATGCCTTTCATTCAAGTATTCTCAATAAACCTCGTAACAAATGGAAGATCAAATGTGGATATTGTGGGCTAAAATGACATACTGCAGAAGAATGTCATCATCAAAAATTGATGAACTAAGACAAAAACTTATTCATGAATATCACATTTATATTGATATTAATAAACCACTTGCAAAAAAATCTCATCTCATTAAGCTAGCTTGTGAGACACCATCAGTTGGGTATGTACATTGTAGTCAGATGACTTACATTGAGATCCCATCTACACCATCATCACCTGTTGCTACATTTGAATCCCAAGTTGATATCTCCATGGCTTCTAGTGGCTCTCTGCTCCAGGATAGGGTTATCATCTTTCCAGATCTGCCACATTGGGATGCATATCTACCCAACATGTCATGTCTTTTTCGTAGAGTCTTACATTGCAGATTTGGGAGACATCATTGAGGACATTCGTGTTCTTTTCGATGACAACTTCAATGAAGTTGCATCAACCTTGTCTTCTTCCAATATGATTGCTCTTACCTTTCTTGTACATTATCTTCTATAGTGTTAGATTCTATAGACATGTATGAGTCCACATATTTGTTGGGATAAGTTGCCATTAACTTGCAATCCTAACCAATTCATGTGTCTCCAAAATTCTTGGAATGTGTTCCCCAACACATAAAGACTTTGAGAGATTAATTATTTATTAATTATTTCACTTTGACTTTTGCAATCAATTCCTAAATGATAAGTTCAAACTTGGGCATCCATTTTTAGAGTGGGGGCCATGAAGACTTTGTTGACTTCTCCTAAGTCTATTTTGAGAGTTTGATAACTCCTAGTGAGTGGGAGTTAAACTTGGGTGTCCCCTTTTGATGGGGACTTATATTTAGACTTGGAGTTGTGATTTTTTATGCACATGAGTGGATAATGTTGAGACACCTTGCATGGATATAATGTTGGAGTTAACTATAGTGTTAGAGATGCATGAATTGGATATTGCTTGCATGGACTTGCATGTTTTTGCATGTAGCTTACATGTACTTGCATGTTGTTACATGTTACTTGCATGTTGTTGCATGTTGATGCATGTTGTTTCATGTTTCTCATATGGACTTGTGTGTTGTTGCATGTCACTTGCATGTGCTTGCCTATTGTTGTATGTGCTTGCATGTTGTTGCATGTCACTCCTATGGACTTGTATGACCTTGCATGTTGTTGCATTTCATTCCTATGGACTTGTATGACCTTGTTTGTTCTTGCATGTCAGTTATATGACTTTGCATGTAGTTGCATGTTGGTTTTGTGAGTTTACTTGTAGAACACTCCAAATCCAAAAACTTATAGGATGGTACATCTTAGTGATTCAGGAAATGGGTATCAGTTGCATGTTGTTAAAAATACTTGAATGTCAGTTGCATGTCAGTTTTAAGATATTACTTGTAGGACACTCTAACTCCTAAAAGTTACAAGATGGTATATCTCAGTGTTTCAGGTAATGGGTATCAATTGCATGTTAGATTAGTTGTTTGCATGTCACTTGCATGAACATAACAAGATATTTTAGAATAACCTTGGGGACATCAATATTGCATGTTGTTTGCATGAAATTGATGTGTCTTGGTCACTTCAGTTATCAAAAACTCATTGGGCAAATATGACGACCAAATGGAAGATTTTTTGATTTTTCTTTTATTTGGTGATAAGTTTGATGTTGGGACAACTATATTTATCCATCTTGGGTGCCCACATCATGAAGGGGCAATTAACTCAAAGCTTGGACTTTGTTTGAGTTCAGTCTTCTCAATTTAAGTGAGCTTGAATTTTTGCATGAGCTTTGGAAGCTATGTTATCAATTATAATTAATTGTAATTTGAGTTTCAAGCTTTTGAATTAAAAGAGGGTTTTTGATTTAATTGAAACCTCATACATTTTCTAGATAGTTGAAAGAGGAAAAATACTTAGAAGAAAAAATCAATAAGGTTTTTGTAAAGACTTAGAAGAAAAAAGCAATAAGTTTTTTGTAAAGACTTAGAGAAAAAAAGCAAGAAGCTTTTTTGTGAAGCGCATCAAGGACTTAGAGGAATTTCAATATTGAGTGTAATCTTTTCCAAAGAGATTTAATACAAGCAGGAAACATCTTTGAGTGTGGAGTTTTTTCCCGAAAGGGTTTCTCCACATAAATACTGTGCAAGCTTCTTCTCTTCTCTTCTACATTGGATTGAAAGTGCATAAGCACTTGTTCATTAATTGTTATAGATTAATCTTAATTTTAGATTTGCATACACAAAATTTTAAAGTTTATAGCAGCATTTTTACACTCATTTTCAACATTTGGTATCAGAGCTAACAGTTGTGTAGAGTGAGGGATGCCTTTCTCTTAAATTGTTGAAGATTTTTTGGCTGTAGTGGGAGCTTTGTTTTGTAGGTTTTGCAGATCTGTGAGTTTAGAAGCCATGGTATTTACCTCTTAGATGGATATTGTCAAAAGAATCTTTGTTGGGTTCTTGAGGCTCAAGGTTATGGATCTTTATGGAGTTGATCTTGTGGTAGTGATTTGGAGCTCCATTTTGACAATGTGTATATTCTCTTATTTGGTGGTTTTATTCCTTTACCTTGTGGTCATGTGCAGTGAAAGGGTGTTTATGTTGGATGGTTAGTTTTGGTTCGTTAATCACATGAAAAAATATTTATTTCTTGGACTACAGTTTGGAGTGCTTATGTTGGATTCATGGTTTCAGTCCATGGTTACATGAAAGCATTGGATGATTTATCATTGGTTGTATAGAGGTTGTGGAGTTGGTATTTTTTATGATATGGACACTCCTAAACAACCTGATTTCTCCTTTCTCATATTCATATTTTTTTGAATATTTAGGTTTTCACAGTTTTCCTGTTTCAAAAGATTGTGGGTTTGTAGATATGTGATATTCCATTATTTCAGAGGACAAATTTGATGGTGTTCATTGGTGTGAATGTTTAGATGTTTAAGTGGTTTCAGATTTATAGAGATATGGTTTTGCAGGTTTTACATGTTAACCAAAATCTGTGGTTTGTAGATCTGTCAAAAATTGTGTTTAGACACTTTCTATAAGGAAACAATTTCAGACTTGCAAGGCTGCTTGTTGGGTTCTTATGATCTATGGTTTCTCCTATGTGGATTTATTTGACAAATCAGATCTAGAGTTGATTCTGGTGTTTGAGTCTTAGAAATCTACATGTTATAGCTAGTTACATTTGTTTTACATGTTACTGATGTGGGGTTGAATCTATTTTTTAGTTATTAAAGGTTGAAGCACGGATCATGTTCTCTTCTCCTATGAGATGTTGCATGTGTGCAGATCTTTTGAATAAGCTAATGAGGATTTTATTTGGTAGGCCCCTTCTTGGTCACCTTAATTACATTGGTATTTTTGTATTGAGACAAAAGGGTAGTTTGGAGTACTTGATTTAGTTATTCATTGGAATCTATAGCAGTAAAGTTATGTTGCATAAGAAGCTTTTTTTAGTTTCAGTGGAGTTTTGGTAATGATGTTGATCATGATACCATGCATAACTTGGTATCACTTTCAGTGGGAGCTTTGTGCAATTACATAATGTGTTCTATCTTGTTTGTTTAAAGATATTGGTTCTAAACTATTGTTGTTGTGGTGTTGTGAGCCATGCATAATCTTTTTAGAAGATGGATGATCTTTTGCAATGGTTGTTGGTGTCATAAGAAGCTCTTGGATTATGCCTTTAGTTTGCAATAAGGGTTCATTGACATTTTTGGTTCTATTGATAGAGGATGCTAGATCTTCATGTTTTTTGAAGAGGCATTGAAATCTTGGTTTTCCATGGAGGGCTCTTGGACTTTTTGGTGAGGTGTTGAGTTTATAACTTATCAGTTTTTTTGATATATGATCCTTGGTTTAGAGGATGTATAGTATTATGTCATGATGCACTCTTGATCATGAGTTAGAGTTTTTGGCATAATATAGGTGCTCTTGGGAGCAAGATATGTTCATTGGAGCATATGATCTTCTTTTTGAGAAGATGTTAGATCATGATGTCTTGATATGTTCCTGATTCTATAGTTGGAACTTTGATAATGGTTTTGTTAGTTCTCTTTGGTTTTGAAGTATTAATCATGTGCTTGGAGCTTCATGATTGTGCAGATTGCATTTGAAGTTGGCATGGATTGATTGCTAAAAACTCATGGATACTAGAGAGACTTGGGTGAGGCTTGATATCTCTTGAACTTAGAGATATGTGTTGGACATATTTCTCATTATGAGATGTCAACAAAAGGACCAAGAAGCCTACGCTTGGATATGGATGTGAGTCCATTATAGACCTTATGAGAAGGTTGTCTTTATTATAAGCTTTTATTTCTTGGTGTTATATGCAAGGACAATCTTGTATCCCACTCATGGTCTACTCATTAGGTAAATGATCTAATAGGTGTTGCCCACCTAATTATTAGATGCATTCTTTATATGTATCTTGTCTTCTCTTTTACACTAGTCTTGAAATGGATTGTTGAGAAGTAGATGCATGGGTTTATGGATTTATGTTGTTCTCATTATTATTTGATCTTGATCTATGGAACTAGTTATGAGGATTTGTTTTGGAGAGGTACATACATGGTTTGTGGTTTTTGGGCTTATTCTCTTTGTTGTGGGAATGTTTGGCTAGTTTGATCTACTT
The DNA here is from genome assembly GCA_027924645.1 of Cunninghamia lanceolata. Taxonomy (NCBI): domain Eukaryota; kingdom Viridiplantae; phylum Streptophyta; class Pinopsida; order Cupressales; family Cupressaceae; genus Cunninghamia; species Cunninghamia lanceolata. The sequence continues at coordinate 5,073,278 of BSBN01001583.1, forward strand.
TTAGTGAGAAGTTAACATCTATTGCTGCCATGTTTTCATGTCATATTTTGAATGATTAGATGTTGATACCTTTTTAGTTTGGAAGTGTTGAAAGAGATCTTACTTTACATAGTTTGGCACAACTTAGTGTGGTATAAAGACATGGTATGACTTTGTAGTTTCTCTCTTTCCTGGTATATTGTCTTCTTGTTAAAGGTTCTCATGTTTATGGAGTTGAGGTAATTTGTATTGGAGTCAAGTGTTATTGTTGTTAACAATAATTTGGTAGCTCCTTGATCTCTTTCTTCATTGGTTTAGAGGCCTTGGGAGAGTTTTTTAGTGATTGGTAATGAGAGATGTTTTATGGGGTGATCCCACAAAAGTGGGTTACACTTTCGTGGATGAAAAAAATTGAAGCTGCCAAAAAATCTTTAGTAGACACCTTCGTTCTAAGGTCCACTCTACGAATGAAGGCATTGTCGGCCAATTCAAAAAGCATATAGTCAGAACCTTTGTTCGAAGGGGGTCTGCGAACAAAGGTGTTTGAGCACCAAATTAAAAACAATAAAATAATGCCTTCACTCAAAGACCGTCTTCGAGTGAAGGCATTATTTTATTATTTTTTCTTATAAAAAGGCTTAAGACTCTCAAATGACAATTTTTTTGTCATTTGAGAGCTCGTAGTAGAACGAAGGTGATAGGGAATGACGTCCGAAGGGGATAGGGAATGACATCCACAAGGTGATAGGGAACAACATCCATGAAGGTGAAGACCCCACATGATAGCATCTCCATACACGTCGAGCACCAATCATAGTTGAATATGACCCAAATCAGCATACACATCGAGCAAACTCCCATATTCAGGTGTATAGATTTGCCGTTCCCTTTGTAATATTGTATATATGCAATGCTTACATGTTCACTCAAGAATACACCAGTTTCTTGCTGACAGGGGCTTCCATGCTTCCATTACAGTCAATTAAATAAAGAAAATTTTCTGCTATGAAACCCTAGTTAATGAAATATAGAAAAATTCAACTAAACGTAGGAATTTGATGAATTTAGTTAAAGAACTAGAACAATTTGGCAAACCCTAGTTTTCCATTACAATCAATAAAATTGGGAAAAAAACCATAAAAAATAGAAATTTATCTTGATATAATGAAAGAAGTATCAAACCCTAGTTTGCCAAACTAGGGTTTGTCAAACCCTAGTTTGGTAAACTAGGGTTTGTCATTACAATCAATAAAATTGAGAAAAAAATCATAAAAAATAGAAATTTTTCTTGATACAATGAAAGAACTATCAAACCCTAGTTTTCCAAACTGGTAAACTAGGGTTTGTCATTACAATCAATAAAATTGAGAAAAAATTCATAAAAATAGAAATTTTTCTTGATATAATGAAAGAACTATCAAACCCTAGAGTTTCAAAAGAAATTAGGGTTTGTCAAATTAGGATGAAAAGATGAATTTAGTTTCACCCTAATTTGACAAACCCTAAACTAGGGTTTGTCATTACAATTAATAATTTATAGAGAAAAAATTCATAAAAAATAGAAAATTTTCTTGAGACAATGAAATAACTATCAAACCCCAGAGTTTCAAAATAAATGAGGGTTTGTCAAATTAGGGTGAAAATATGAATTTAGTTTCACCCTAATTTGACAAACCCTAAACTAGGGTTTGTCAAACCCTAGTTTGGCAAACTAGGACCATTTATCTTTTAATCCTTGTTAGATCCTACTTCCAATTTGGCTTATACATATCCTAAACCTACTAAATTCATCACACACATGGATATTCTAAGCATAGAGGCATTGCATCGATATGTAAAGTTCAAGAAATTATAGACAAATGGAAGATAAATATTACACATACTCATGAGCACCAAAATCCCTCACTTGATAAGATGAATCATGGAAAAGTTTAAGTCACATGAATGCCAAGATCCTAGTCTTGTTCACCATATGTAGACCTCAAGAAGCACATTATTTGGATAGTTACACAAATTTTGTAGTTTACATGTGTGAATTTATGTATATAAATTTATGTATTTTTGTGATGTTTCTTGTACTGGATATGCTATAAATCATATTGAGTTACCATGGAAAGATATGAATGTATAATTTCATAATTTTTCTATTGTAAACATAAGTATGATAAAAATAGACAACTAAATAAACAAAAAAAGGGTCTAGGAAGGAGGGTTATGGCAATATATGTCTTTGCAGATGATGTAGATGAGATACAAAAATTTCAAGTTAAACATTCATTAGAACTCCTTTTATAACCATGATCAAACAATAAATTTGATCCAAGAATAGTTACTAAACTTGAACTTTTAGATTGTTAATCCTTCTTTTGAGAAGATAACAATGAAACATAATAACAAGCTACATTAATTAAGATTATTCAATGCTAAGTCTTTGAATATTGTTAATATTTTCCTATTAAGCTATCTAATTTTCATGGTGAATGAAGACATTAAAGCTACCTTAGAACATTCCCTAAACTCAATTCTATTTTCTAAGGTCAATCTGCATTTGTTATTAACCAAGAATTATGAAGTGAAAAAGTGTCATTTCATTCTAAAATTTCCCAATTCAAAACTAGTGTGCTAGAAGGTCGGGTGGGTAAGTAGTATATTTTTATCCAAAAATTAGGATAAAGGTCTAGTTTTTGTGTAAGGAGATCTAGTTTTTATGTGAAGAGATCTTAGTTGTCACATAACAAGATCTTAGTTCTAAGATAGTGAGATTTTATGCTTGTTTATATATTTTATTGTATTTTTAAGTGTTTAAATATCTACCATGTTTGGTCACACATGTGTCAAGTTGAGCATTAAAAACCATTGTTAATGGTGGAATGTTTGATTAAAAGAGTGATAAATAGGTCTTATCATAGTTAGATCCATTATTGGTAAAATTGTGTGAGGTCCTCCTAGTTTATAGACTAATTTTGATGTAACATTAGAGGAATCCTCCATAGGTGAGACCCCTAGTAATTAGGGCTTTGAAGCCAACACCATAAGTAGCAAGGAATTGCATATTAGTTGTCAATGGGGAATGTTGGAATATTTAATACATAGTTGACATAAATATGAACATTCTCAATTTATTCTTTGACCACTTATATCAAGTTGGGTATGAGAGGAAGTACAAATAACAATACATGCCAAGGTACTTTAGTTTGTGGGAGGACTAACTAGGAAAATGACTTTTTTTTCTAATTTTCTTTTTAGAGCTACATTTTCTAAGATTATATTAATTTGACAACACAAATCTGATGCAATGTGAGTGCATTCTATCACCTCATGCTTTAGTATTCTACTAAATAGAAAATGGGGAAATACTGCACATGTGGTTCTTAACGAAGTTCAAAATCATAACTACAATTTTAAACTACAACAAGAAACAAAATATATTCAAAGGATTAGGTTTGGACCACTAGAGAACAAGGACATGTATATTCAAATAAGGTATAAATTGGATGTCAATTCTCTACACAAAATATGCCATTTAGACATTAGTTATGACATCAAGAACAATAGGTCAAAATAAGTCCAAAATGATTGGGGAAAAGTATTAGGGATGGAATTTTCACCATTACAGGAGTTTAAAAAATCAAAAATAAAATATCTACACTAAAATCATTTGAGACTCATACTAAATTTCCTAAATGTTCTCATTTAATTATTGGAATTTTATTACATCTTTAGTATATAGTTAATAAATAAATATATTACAATTAAGGTCACCTTAGTGACTTGTTCTAGTATTTAAATAATTAAATGTTAGTAAATATTATTATTAGTTTTGGGAGTTACTTTCCCATAAGTAGTTTTGGTAGTTAGTAAGGGAAAGCAAAGGCTTTTATTATAATGTAAAAATTAACAAGTTGGTAACATAATGGCAGTAGCTTTGCTACATTTTTTTTAATTACTGATAAAGGGAGGGACAACCATTAAAAATAATTACACTGGAACTAGAAGCTCGGGCCACACCTACCTTAGATAGGCCATGCTCCCTCACAAGAAGTTGAACCTCCTTAAGATCTATTGTTGCAAATGTCTAGAAGTAGCCATGTATGCAAAATTTGGAAGTATAATGTTGTGTAGAGGAGAGGAGAGGACAAAATGGTGAGCGATTCATGGATCTATGCCAAGGTAGTTGTGATGGATGCACATCACCACATGTTTGGATGCTTCAAGCATCTCCATTCTATCCAAGAAGCTCCTTAATGGCCAACGAGTGGTGGTTGTGCAATGTGAAGAGATCTGTTTGTTAGGTGGACTTGTTTGCTAGAAAATGACTTGTACCTCCATTTTTTAAGAATGAGAATGAATACGAAGCCATATCATGGCCCCATTCATTTTAGGGCACCTTCTAAAATTCTTTGGAGGTCAATTAGAGTCCTAGAAGCTGAATTGAACTATGTGACTTGTTTGCTCTGTAACTGATTGAAAAAATTGAGAGGTGGTATACAACTATCCTCATCATTTTAGTTGCAAGACAATCAAAATATTTTTCTAAAATTGTGAGCATGCATAGGAATGATAATTTTATTAGTTCATTATAAACATATTTCTTTAAGTAAATTCCCTTAAATGATGAAATCATGTCTTACAAATGTATATATTGCAATAAAGTTGTGGACAAAGTAAATAGTTAATGATAATTTTGCAATAAAGTTGTGGACATGTTTGGATGCATCAAGCCTCTCCATTCTAGCCAAGGAGCTCCTCAATGGATAATGAGTGGTGGTTGTGCAATGTGAAGAGATCTATTTGTTAGGGGGACTTGTTCGCCAGAAAATGAAGTACCTCCATTTTTTAAGGACAAGAATGAATACGAAGCCATCTCATGGCCCCATTCATTTTAGGGCACCTTCTAGAATTATTTGGAGGACAATTAGAGTCCTAGACTTGCTAAATTGAACTATGTGACTTGTTTTCTATTTTAGAATACATAGAACTTTATATGCATATTTTCTATAAAATTGGAAGTGGTGGGGATGTGCCAACTAGATATAGTAGACCCGGGAGTCATGTTTTCTATACTTAACACATATGCTTTCTATAGATGTAGCAAGAAAATATAGACAAATTCATAGCATCCTTAATCACTCAAGGTCAAGAAAATACTTTAATAAAAACATGTCTAATTTAGTGAATGTATAATCAATTAAAGTAATGTAATAGTCATATATTTCCATGGTAACTAGATATGTATAGTCATTGGTTGTATCCATGTTCTTAGTGTGTAATATTCATTATTTTATATCTTTAATTTTTGAGTTACCTATATGTGTAATGTACATGGAGTAGGAATGACTTAAATGGTTTATTACACACATGGTATTCATTTTTATGACACTGATACATGTTTAACATTACACATGTATGTGTAGATTTGGAAAAGTTAAAATCTCTCTCTCTCTCTCTCTCTCTCTCTGCAAGTTGAAAAGGAAAAGAATCATCCATGTATTTTAGAAATGAAATCTTCCCTCTTGCTCAACTATTTATTTAACGTGTTGGAATTGCATTAGGATCTAGCCATGTTTAACCAATTCTCTACAAGATGACTGATATGCCTCACCAACATCAGTAATAACTAGTGTCTAAGTTTGGAAGTTGTGGAACAATGTATCAAATGTACACACCTGTACATCAGAGAAGAAATGTATGTTGATACAGGTGAGTGCAACACAACATCCCTATCTACTTTGATGTAGGACGTGTATGTTGATACATTTGTTCCGTAGGACCCAAAGTAGACACTATCACATTATCTTGTTGGTGTGACATATCTGTCATACTTGTAGAGAATTGGTTCAACATGGCTGGATCCTAATGCACATGTATGTATCTATTGGAATAAGTAATTTATTTTTACATGCACAAAATTTAGGTTGATATATACATCATGGCACATGCACCACCACCTCTTGGACCTTCTATATTTACACACACATATATTGAGATTCAGAAATTGATAGCTCTTCTTTCTGACCCCAACACAACAGGGGTTTATAGGGACACATGTCAATCAATTTTAACTAGCTTGCAATGCATTAGACAGAGTCTAAGAGATACCTGTGCTTATTTGGGTGATACTCTTGTTTCTATTCTTGCCTAGATGCGGCAAGAGGTTATTGGTGATGTTTCTCTTATGTTTAGCTTAGTGTCTTGAAAGAGACTATCAAATCCTAATGTTTCCCATCTTATGTTGGTAAGCCTAATGTGAGGGGCTACCAAGTGACTAGACGTGTAGACCCTCTTATGGCCCCATTGATATATCCATGTTTTCTTTCTGCTCATGGTCATTATCCCAATAATAACCAAATTCCTTTATATTTTGCACAACAGTTATATGCAGAGGTTCATATGGGCCTCAAGGTGAACTACTTGGATATGCCAGAATATTTTGGTCAAGGGAGGGACATGGTTGCTGATAGAGATGCCTATTGTTGACCAAATCGACAGGCTCCAGTTTTTAGGGCCTTGGTTGGGGAGAGGATGCCTGCTATCTCCCTAGCACTGGCCCCTATTGCCAACTAGGTTGTCATTGCTTCCCAAAGGAAAGAAATCAACAATGTAGGTGATATTGCAACTGCCACATCTATTATATCTTCTGATCATGTGGGAAGATATTTGATGAGCCATCCTGGATGATCCAGACCATCAGATCATGCTACTGATCCTTATGCTATCGCGGGTGTCCCGTCTCCTGTAGACATAGATGGTCTAATAGGAGAGCGTATGCTTCAGACTACAGAGAGTTATCTTTCTGAGGACCTATTGGAGTCATATGCTTTTATTGAATCAGAGCTTGGTATCCATTTACACGAGGTTAGAGGACATGTGGGTAGCGTTTTCCATTCATAGAGTGCATCATGATCCTATTAGGCTACGAGACCTTCTCATCAGGTGTCTGTGAGTACCCCACATCCTGATCCACCCTTAGATCATTTAGCTGCTACAGAGGGATATACACCTATCATGCCTCGTGTTGAGCACCAGACATCCTAGCCCTCCCTAGATTCACTTGAGGTATAGTTATAGATGGGATCGGTGTCAAGTTTTGTGGATATGCTTCTTCATTCAGCCTCTTCATTGCCAAGTTGCCTGGTTAGTCCACTTTAGACTTCATTACTTGAGCTAGCCAAGGAGGCACCAGATACAATCATTACAGTAGATCATCCTACAACACCTGATACAAGGTAAGTACATGCGTATGTGCATGTATGATTTAAACTTGAACTTAAATTAAAGTAAGTTAAATTACTTTTCTCTAGATAGAGTCCTAATGTTGTATAAATATATTATTATTATTATTATTTTGTAGGGGTTAGCTCATGTTACACCTTCTCTAGGGATGGACCGTGTACGCAGGCATGATTCAACTAATGGTAGTAATGTTAGTGGATAGGTGAGTTTTAAATTTTTAAATCATTATTGTACTTACATACATGTAAATGCATATAATTTGTACACTTTTATACATACATGTGTTGTACTATCTCTAGGGCTCAGCCCATCCATCAGATCAAGATGCCCAGTCAGACTTGGGTCTCTCAACTCGCAGCTGACATGATGACTAGGCTATTGGTAGCACTTCGTAGACATGTGTTTCTCCAGATATTTCTCTAGATTTTATATTTGTTTGAGCATACATTTCTATAGATGTACATGTTTATGTATGGACATTTCTATCTAGATACATTTGCATGTATGTGTATTTGTGGACATTTATGACCTAGTATTTCTATCTACATGTGTGTTTTTGGACATTTCTATCTATATACATTTGCATGTATGTGTGTTTGTGGATATTTATGACCTGACATTTCTATCTACATGTATGTTTGTGGACATTTATGAGGACATTTCTATTTATGACTATTATGATTGTTTTTGTCATGAGAAGTTATTTAGACCTTATTTGTGTAGTTTAGTAAGTGTAGAATATAGGTTTTAAAATGTAAAGTTACAATTGCATTTGAATTATGATTCATTTATGGGTATAAATAAAAGTGAAAAACAAAAAAGTCTTGATATACATGAAACAAAACAATATTATGATTAGTTAAGACTTAGAAATGATTCATTTAGAAATGATTGCCTTGTATTAAAGACAAAACCATTCTCCCAAAAGAGTTCATTAGAAAACATCTACCATGACATAAACAAATCTAAACACAATTATGTGGTGCTAATACTTTGCTTAAACCAAACTTGATGAACACTTATCATACAAATGAAAACATCAAATACAATTCCAAACATGAAATTTATTATAGTTTTACTTGATTATAAATATAATTGTTCACATAGCTTTTATTTGATGTGGGGATACGCAAGCCACAACAAAATAATGATGATTTCTCCTTCACATTCTACAAACTAGAAATTGGGTTATTTGAAAGGGTGTAATGGTTATGTTGACATGCACATTTGAATGCAAAATAGTTAGGTGTTTATGTAATTCAATAGAATATAGATTTTAAAATTTGTAAATTTACAAACTCAATTACAATTGCAAATTGTGATTCATTTATGGGTATAAAGAAAAGTGAAAAACAAAAAATTCTTCATACATGTGAAACAAAAAAAAATTATATAAATAAATGGTCCTCCAAATAAAACAAAAGTTTACAAAAAAAGTCTTGATATGTGAAACAAAACAATATTAAATCTACATTTATTTGATGAATTTTGTTATTTATGACACATATTACCTATTTTTCTAAATGAATATGAGGAATAAAAAGAAGGGAAGGTACTGAGCCTATGATAAGAAACAAATGTGAAATGATAGAAGAGGAGCCATAAGTGGCACTCTAAATTGAAGAACTTCCAAAATTTATTTTGAAATAAAATGGGAATCAATATAATTTGTATTCACAGGTGCAATTAAAATTTGTTTGAAATTATTGTATTGTTAAATTATTTTTGGGCCTATGTGCAGTCAAATACTATTAGTGATGTTTTTCAATTACATGGCAATAAACAATGATTATTATACCATTAAATCTATTAATGATATCAGTTAAAATTTTTAGTAGACATTTAGTATATCAAGCATGAACAATTATAACTAGCATACAATTGAGATAACCTTACATATAGTTGGCTAGTAAAAGACTAAACTTCTAAAGTTAAGGTAGTTTGCACTTGAAACTTGTTAGAATTTGAAAAGATTAATAACCCAGAAAACTAATGCAAACGAATAGATATCTAAACTATGAATGCAAATGATACGAAATCAAAATAGCAAGATAGAGTTAGTCTCCAAGAGAGTAATGCAAATAGTAGAAGAAAAATACTATTAAGAGGATGCAAAAGAAAAAGATACAAAATACAAGCCAGGTAGCATGCTTATATAGACTAGGAAGAGGGAGGAGGTGGCAACACCGACCAATCAAGAGCAACCATCTATCAGACTAACGATAGAAAAGTATCTTCCCAAGATAGCTAATGGAAGCTCACATGTAAGAAGGTGACACCTTGCAACCACTCACCTAATAAGACATGCTTTATTAACCTAAGTGAGATTAATAGAAGTGTAGGAAAAACCTAGGAATATAGGGAAAAATAAATAACCCAACTAAGAAATAAAAACCTATACTAACACCCCCCCATAAGTGAAGCTTAGGTGGATGTAGAAATGGGTCCCAACAAATCAAACCTGATGAGGTACCCATGTACATAAAATTCCCCCCCAAAGAGAGAGAAGAGACCCCCTAAAGTAGAGAGAGTCAGGACTCTGAGTGAGAGGTAGAAGGCCCCCCACAAGATGAAGCATCCCACACCCCTAGCAAAGCTTGCAAATGAAGGAACTTGCTCTCAGTGAGGGGTTTGGTGAAGATATCAGCAACCTGCTTGGAAGTCAGATAGTAGCGAAGGTCAATGACGTGGCCATGGATGAGCTCCTGGATGTAGTGCATATGGACCTCAATATGTTTGGTCTGCTGATGATGGACTAGATTCTGTGAGATCTAAATGGCACTCTGGTCATCACAAAATATGACTGATGGCTGTCTGATCTGGATACCAGACTTAGTGAGAAGATTCTGAAGCCAAATGGCCTCAGTGGTGGCATTCATAGCCCCCTGATACTCAGCCTCAGTAGAAGATAGAGCAATAGCAGACTGCTTCTTGCTCAACCAACAAACAAGACCTGAACCAAGTGAGAAGCTATAACCTGAAGTAGACTTGCAATCCTGAGAATCACCTGCCCAATCTAAATTTGTGTAGCCCACCAAGTCAAGCTCAATGCCCACTATGTAGTGAATCCCAAAACTGTGAGTACCCTAAATGTAGTGAAGGATCTGCTTTAATGCTTTCTAGTGTAGCTCATGAGGCTCCTACATGAATCGAGAGACCATGCCTATAGCATATGAAATGTCAGGTCTCGTATGAGTCAGATAAATGAGACTCCCAACAAGCTATTAGTACAAAGTGCCATCAACAAGTGGAGAAGAACACTGAGCCTCAAGTTTGACTCTAGAAAGAAAGGGAGTTAGAGTAGGCTTATAGTCAGCCATATGAAACCTCGAGAGCAAATCTAGAGCATACTTGGACTGTGTGATGGTGATCCCAAAAGAAGACTGAAAGAGCTCAATCCTAAGAAAGTAATGCAACAAGCCCAAGTCAGTCACCAAAAACCTGTCATGAAGGGCAATTTTGACAGCCCCAATGGTGGATGAAGAACTCCCTATGATCATCAAGTCATCAACATACAGAACCAAAAATAGGAGTGAATCATCCTGCTGCAGAATGTAGACATTGGGATCAGAATGGCACTGAGTGAACCCAACTGATAGAAGGAAGGAGTCCATCTTGGCATACTAGGCCCGAGAAGCCTGTTTGAGGCCATAGAGAGATTTCTGAAGATGACACACAAGTGAAGAATCCTGAATGAACCCCTGTGGCTGCTCCATGTAGATCTCCTCCTGAAGGTCACCATGAAGAAAAGCACTCTTCACATCCATCTGGGGTACTTCCCAATGATTAGCCAACAATGGCAAGAATAAGTTAGATGGAATTCATTTGGGCAACTGGCACAAAAGTCTCAGAGTAGTCAATCTTAGGAACCTAGGAGAATCCTTTGGTGACCAAGCGAGCCTTATGCTTGTCAACCGACCCATCTGCTGCAAATTTTGTCTGATAGATCCACTTACATCAAACAAGTTTTCTTTTCTTAGGAAGAGGGACAAGATCCCAAGTGTGGTTCCTCATCAAGGCACTATACTCCTCATGCATAGCTGTATCCCACTCAGGAATACCAGAAGCCTCATGAAAAGACTGTGGATTTGAGGCAGTAGCAATGAAGACATGTGGAGCATTCTAGAATTGTGAATGTGTCCACCTGGTGTCTGATGGATCCCCAACCCAATCTCCAGTAGACTGCAAGGTCTATCTAGCCCAAAGTGGACCAGAATATGGAGAATCTGGAGGAGAATCATTAACCTCTAAATGATGACTAGGAGAGGAAGGAGGTGAGTCCTCTGAATCACTCTTTGGATTAGAAGTGGAGGTAGAAGACTGCTCATGTGAATCTGACTCATCAGAAGATTTGTCATGCATCCCAAGTGACTCCAATGTCAAAGAAGAAGGAGTTGGAGAAGTGATAGAAAGTGAGCTCGAAGAGCCCTCCTCAAACTGAACACTCCTCTCAATGAACAACTCATGTGTAGTAGGGTGGAGCAACCGATAACCCTTCACACCATCAAGATAACCTATAAATATGCAAGGTTTGCTCTGCCGATCCAAGGCCTTGCATTTCTTTGCAGGAATGTGGGCCCATGCAAGAGAACCAAAAAATTGAAAGTGCTTAACTAATGGTTTCTGACCGCTCCAAGATTCAAAAGGAGTGACTCCCTTCAAGGCTTGGTGAGGAATGCGGTTCTAGATATAACAAGCACAGTTAATGGCCTCTCCTAATACTGTGGTGCAAGAGATCTGGAGTGCATCATACAGTTTGCCATTTCCTTCAAGGACCTATTCTTTCATTCTGCAACACCATTCTACTAAGAATTGTATGGAACTGAATGCTGCAAATCAATCCCCTCTGAAGTACAAAACCTCTCAAACCGATGGTTGACATACTCACCACCATTTTTAGTGCGTAAAACTTTGATGGCTTTCCCAGATTACTTCTCTACAAAAGTCTTGAAGTCCTAAAAGTGATCAAATACCTCAAACTTTTGTTTGAGAAAGTACACCCAAGTATATCAAGAAAAGTCATCAATAAATGTGAGAACATATCTAGCCCTACTGAAAGAAGGATGCCAAAATGGACCAGCCAAATCACTGTGAACTAACTCCAGTATTTGTGAAGCTCTCCATGCCTTACCTTTGTCAAAATTTTCCTTAGGATGCTTACCAAGAATGCAACCTTGGCAAACACCACCTAAAAACTAAATTGAAGGCAACCCTGTGACCATACTCTGCTAGTTGAGCTGCTACAAGCAGCGGAAGTTAAGATGGCCAAACCACTCATGCCATAATCTACTCACATCATTAGAATGAGTGAGCAAAATAGTCAGAGGATCAAGAACGAAGTGAGAAAACAAATAGAGCCATGAATGATGATCTGCAGTCCCAACTACAACTGTAGAACCACTGTGCAACTCATGAATCTCCATTGAATCAAGAGTAAACTCAACCTGCTTGCCTAAACCTATGTGAGTGATCTAGTATACTGATAGGAGATTAGTTGATAATGAGGGCACACAAAGAACATCATGGAATGTGCCATCCCCCACATCAATAGACCCTCTCCCACACACCTCAACAGGAGTGTCATCGCCCATCAAAATAGAAGGCATAGTACACAGCTCCAAAGATGCAAGTTCTTCCTTAGATGAAGCCATGTGGTGCAAAGCACCTGAATCAAGAACCCAAGTGGATGGTGAAGAAGCAACTACAACAAGGGCCTTTCCCTTTCCTTTCCCCTTGTTTTCTTTTGCCTTATTAGACCCCTCATTAGAACTCTATTTGATAGACTTAGGAACACTGATATTATTCTTCTCAAGAATGTGTGTTAAGTGATCAATTTGTTTCTTCAGACATTTATGTTCATCATGACCGGGTCTTTTACAATAGGCACATTGGACCCTCTCTTTCTTAGGCTTGTCGCCCTTGGAAGATTGGGTCTCATTAGTTGCTTTTGAAGCAACCGGTATCTGATCCTTCTTCTCCTTACTATTCTTCTGTTTCTTATCCTTACTATTGTTGTTACTACTTTGTCCTTTTTGTTCTTTTGTGCCTTGGTTGGCAGCCAAGGCATGTGACTTAGAGGACTTAAGAGTGCCCATCTGGATTAGCTTGTCTTGTTCCCAAGTGAGATTGACAACAAAATCATCTAAAGATGGCATGGTAAATTGAGTACCAAGTGCACCCTTAGTAGCATAGAAGGTAGAAACAAACACAGAATATTCTGAACTTAGCTTAGAGAGAATACTAAGAATTAGTTGTTCATCTTTCTTTTCAATTCCACATTGTTTTAACTGTAGTCTTAGTGATTTCAATTTAGTGAAGAAATCCTGGATTGTGTTGAAATTGCCTGGACTTAAACTAATTAGTTCATTTTCTAACATATGACCCTTCATTGAATCTTGTGTACCAAATAGTTTTTCTAGCTTTGTCCAGATTTCATTTGGTGTATTCAAAGACTCATTGTGAAAGAGAAAATCAGGAGAAATAGACAAACACAATGTTCCATATGCTTCATCACATTTGTTAAACCACTTAGGCTTATCTTCATCTTTAGCATTTTCAGTTTCAAGTCCCATAGTTATCCTATTTAATCCAGCTTTCCTTAAGTGAATTGTCATGCGTGATTTCCACTCAAAGTAATTGTATGGAGTTAGGATGGGTAGATTTGTTTGATCCATGATGAAGAAATGTGGAAAAGAAGAGAACCCAACCAAGACAACCCCCCTTTTCACTCAATCAAAGAACCCCCCCAAGAAAATATGATTTTGCACTTTATATTAGTGCATTTACAACTACCACTAGCAAGAAATACTAAGTGGTCTTGATTTCAATGCATTACAAAACCTTCATGAAGAGCATATGCTAAAAATACAACTTTGGCACAATATCCAGAGAAATAAACAACACCACTGTGATCTACTCAAAATCATGCACTTTCAAAAAAAGAATTGCCTCAATACAAGGTCATATGTGAAAGTTATGATTCTCCAAAGTTCTCAAAACGAGAACTGTGCAGTGTCACGACTGAGAATCTGCAATTTTTGAAAAATCTCTACATCAAAATCAAAAAATGATTGCACTAATGCATAGAACACTAAAAAATAGCCAAAATAAAAAAAAACATTTTATAGGAAACGGAGTCCGTATGAGCAAGAACAGAGCATTTGAAAATGCCCTTCAAAACTGCAACTGCCAATGGAGAGGGGTACTGTTGTACCTTTCTAAGTTCAATTCTACAAAATATACAAACTGTGTGCAAAAAATGAAAGATACCCAAATGGTTTTTCTGTGCTGCGAACAAAACCCAGAAGGTATTTTTTCTTGCTGATGTACAGAAGATGTAGTTCTAATGTAAGTAGAATGCTTTTAGCTACAAAAAATGACCCCAGCAACCAAAAAACATGTAAAGGTTGAATCAGCTACCTAAGACAAGCAATGGCTTGTTGGAACCTACAATATTCATTGAAAACACCAAATATGCAAGCTGGTTGTTAGATTTGAGCTTGAAACCCCGGTTCCGCAACTGTGTAAGATGATCTCTGATTTCGGTGAAACGAAAGCCAAATATAACTTTCTCAAGCCTCTTGGACGCGTTGGAATAGCTGGAAATGCTGCCAGTATAACCAAAAATTTTGCAATCACTCATATTTCATAAAACACATGTGCAAACCTTAGAGATTAAAAAAGTTTCCATCAAACTTTTCTGATTCTCAAGATCATCCGGAGATGCAAGAGAAGAGCATATTTGATTTTTTGAAAAATTGCAATAAGCTTAATTAGCCCCCCCTGAATCTCTCAAATAAGGAAACTGAAATCTATTCTTGCACATAGCAAGGCTATGATACCATGTTAGAATTTGAAAAGATTAATAACCTAGAAAACTAGTGCAAATGAATAGATATCTAAACTATGAATGGAAATGATGGAAAATCAAAATAGCAACATAGAGTTAGTCTCTAAGAGAGTAATGCAAATGCTAGAAGCAAAATATTATTAAGAGGATGCAAAAGAAAAAGATACAAAATACAAGCCAGGTAGCATGCTTATATAGACTAGGAATAGTGAGGAGGTGGCAACATTACCAATCAAGAGAAACTATCTATCAGAATAAAGATAGCAAAGTATCTTCCCAAGATAGCTAATGGATGCTCACATGTAGGAAGGTGACACCTCACAACCACTCACCTAATAAGACATGCTTTATTAACCTAAGCAAGATTAATAGAAGTGTAGGAAAAACCTAAAAATATAGGGAAAAATAAATAACCCAACTAGGAAATAAAAACCTACACTAACAAAACTAAAACAAGATTTTCAAGTACCTAATTCTTACAATTCTCTAACTATCCACTTTATCATGAGGCATGTTCCTTGTGTCTAGGGGTCTAAGATTCCAAGCCTGCCACAATCTTTATGTTAGAGATAATGTGCCCATGTAGAGCTTGACATCCCTCTATTATTACCCCATTGGCCCATAGAAAGCATCTTATAATCTTTGTTAGTTATTTATAGCATGATTTGGAGAGAAACTAACATGAATAAATGCATACATGTGGTTGGCTATGAGTAATTAGTTATCTCTTCAACTAAATTTTGAAGGAAAAACATGCATTCATTAACGAAATGGGAATTCAAAGACACTACATCATTAAGCAATGAAATACCATATAAGATGTTGCAAATGGACATGATACAAGAGATAACCTAGGGAAGCTACTACATGAGAACATATATAAATGGAGCCTAGGATGTCCTCAAATTTTTATCATGACAATTTTAAACTTTTAAGTCTACCCATAAAAATCATGAAATTGATGTCAGTCAAAGGTTGCTCAAGGTTGTGTGCCAAATATTTAATTTTTGTTGATATTGTGGGAATTTCAATGTTTGTATCGGTGGCCTAAAATGATTTGTCAACTTCAAAGTGGAATAATTAAGATCTCTCTTTTTACATTTGTCAAGTGAAATTTTATTGGTTGAACAATTTATAGATGTAACATGGCTATATATATCTATAAACTTTATAGATAACATCTCTAGTGCATATACATGTACATGTAAATTGTAGCACAGTTCAAACAACATATATAGAATTAAATAAAAGCATTCAAAAATTATCATATTGATGCATGCTTGAATAAGAAGATCTAGGGCATTCTCTACATGACTTCTAATAGAGAGATCATTTGTACATTAAGAACTGCCATGGTTGAAATTTAAAATTTGTTCAACAAAAAAACTATTAATTTAACTTGCATAGATTGTAAAATAATTAATACATGAGCATACATCTAAATAGTTAATTTAGGTCTTCAAAACATAAAAAAATGTAAGTTCTTCATCCATATTTTTCATACCACATCAAGTGGTTCAGTTCGCTCTTCAATCACATCTAATATTCTCTGATGATCTTCACTATGTAGTCTCCACTTACGACGTCCACATGTGTTTGAAACTAAATGAAGAGTTAGGCCGGTAGCAATTACTAGGTGGCTATATTGATATACCTTGTTATTAGGTTGATAATCAATAAAGTGAATCCCATGTTGAACAATCTTGACTTGTTTGAGATATTTCCCTTGCACTACAATTGAACCTGTGGGAAACAACATTCCACATTGTAAGACATAACATTTTCAAGGTAAATGTAACCTACATGTACATCTATGAACATGTATAGCATTATCATTGCTTGGTAAGACATAACATAAATTATAGTATAAAAATTGGACACATTTCAAATCACTCTTGAGGTACTTGATGTAGTGCCCCTCAACTTGTCCTCTGTTAGATTGATGTTTGCTTAGTAGTATTTGACATTATGACAGTATCTTAGACCATTTGATGATGGATTCCTTGTTATTTTGTTAATTTACTATGGACCTAATTGTGATGATAATAGTTGTTGATGTTGGATTCTGTTATTTTATGCTTTACAATTTGATAAATAAACTAGATGTTATAGATGCTTTGATGTTATTTACTATGTTTGATTGTGAGATAATAGATTGTTTTATGTTGTTGTTAAGTAACCAGAAATCTTGTTCAATGTAGCGATTTGTTTATACATGAACGTGAATGGAATAGTGTCGTATTACTCACACTCGAGTACCCTACCCCACTGTGATTTCCATTCACTATACGACTGCATGTGGATATATATCTTGTTATGTTTAACCGTGCGGTTGCTGTAGGATGCAAGTACTAGGCACCGACTCCACTTGATTTACTAGGTCTGAGCGTGCCTTTGCCAATGGAATAGTTGTTTGGAGTTAACGTGAGGTCCATTGTTATTGTCGTCTAGTTGTCAGTTTACCCTTGTGGTCATTGTCTGTCGTTTGATCATGACTTGCAGACAGGTAATGTTATACCTTGAAGTCTAACTAGGTCAGAAGGTGTTTATGTGTGTAAGGTAGTGTTGTGCATTAAATAGAATTATTATATAGAAAAATATAAATGTCGATAATTGAGTATACTTGTTGTAAATAAATTATAGTTCTATGGGAAGTAAATTTGTTAAATAAAGTTGTAAGAAATTTTGTATTGTTTAATATAATAATTATTTACAATGAATATTTAAATAAATAAATAAATTGTAAGTCATGTTGTAATTCGTGATTTATGATTTAATTGATAAAATAAATTATAATAGAGTTGTAAAAATTATAGATAGACGTAATGTTACAACTTTATTAATAAAAATATAGTTGGTTGGTTATAAAAAGAATAAATTTGGTTGGAATGAGGTATAAATATTAATAAAAATCATAAATTTTGATAATAATTAACTATTAGACCATTAAAATAATAAAAAAATATATTTTGAGGAGTGGAAGAGGCATAGGATTGCGTGTCGTATCCTTACAAGGTGGAAGGGTTTGTTTGATAAAAAGGAAATTGGTAGAGAGAAGGGGGAATTTGCAAGGAAGAGGATTGCAGGAGGAGAGTAGAGAAGAAGACTAGGAAAAAAGCTTGGACTGCAGCAGTTGAAATGGAATTGTCGAATCGACATCGCAGCCAGGTTCCATTAAACGTTTAATTTCTTCCTCTATTATGAATCTGCAAATGTTGTTGGTCATTTATTTTATTCCAAATGGTTTGTTTGGGTTGAATTTATGCTTTGAGATATACTCCAATCTGCAATTAGGTTGTATTCTAAGTTTTTGCCACCAAATCTTAAATCCAGTTGTTCATTTCTGTAGACTGTTTTCTCTACGTTTAACCAGTAACAACTCTTAGGGTTTTAAATCATTTTTTGCTCAAGGAATTCATTGTTCAATTGTCTTCCTTCCACTCTATTTGCCGAATCATTCTGTCACTACTGTAATCATTGAGTTTTAATGGACTTTTTCATAGCATTGAGGGAGTTTTTCTACAAGATCTTTGGCATTCAATCTCAGACCAGTGAATAGTTTATAGGTTCTGAACTTACAAGTCAAACATCTACTCAGATCCCTTAGATTGCCTTTGTAAATTCCTTGCACAGACTTAACTATGTATTTCCTTCTGTCAACTTCCTTATTCTCTCTCAGACATTAAACTGTTTGTCAAACATTCATTTGGCATTGCAACTCATAACAATATGAGCTATCGATTTGGAAAAAGCAGTAGCAATGCTTTGATCTAAATTTTCTGGCATCTTTGAAAGTTATTAAGGACATTTTAGACTGTCATCAAACCTGGCATCTAGCATTTAGAATAGAAGTAGACTTGGTCGGCCTTTGCTTTTTATATTGGTCTAAAATAATATCCTTATGGAGCGGTTGAAACAACAACATAGGTTGTTTAGTTAAAAACGTAAGATTTGGAGGTTTTATTCATTGCACCACATTGATTTCATCCTATAATCTGTCAACAATCATGTATTCTTCTGGATTAAGATCTTTCAAAGGTTTTACAAAACAAATTTTGTGTTTTCCCTGCTATTATTAGATTCTATGAAATGGCGTTTCTTTTAATTGAGAACACCATTCAAATGATGTGCGCATATATAGCTGGCCAGATGGCATCGAACCCTAGTTTTTTTAAGAAAGAGAACAGATATAGATAATGGATCAGGTGTTTATAATCTGCATTTGTTTAAATCACAGTTAAAGCCCAATAATGCATCAACCATTCCATGAAATGATGAAAGTAATAACACAGTCAAGTATAGCAAATCGCTGGGTTTAGAGACTAGATTTTTATACATTCTTTTGTATATTACCTGGATACATTCCTATTGATAGTTGTCTTTTGCTGAGCGCACATTTGGAAGGGTTTTGTACATGTAGGTTGCACCCTCATTGCAGTTTAGCGTCCTTTTAACAATTCTCATAACCAATGACTATTTCATAACATTAGAATTCTGGCAATAGCTACATCTCAGGAAGTTTCTATGAAGGATTTAGAGTTATAACCTCAGATCACCTTGTGTAGTGTTTAAAGCCTTTGCAACAAATCCATTATTATTTTATCCTACTATCATTCCATTCCTCTGCAGAGCTATTCTTAGCTGAGCGCATAATTTGATGGGGTTCAACCATGCAGTTTGCACCTTAATTCAGCTCAACGGTGTTTAGAACTAGTCCTCATACAACCAGCGCAGACTTACCAAGTATCTCAGTGTTAAGTTCCACATTTTTCTTAAAAACAGACCATACAACCTGTGCAAACTTAACAAGTATCTCAATGATAAGATTAAACACTGCCTCTAGAAGGTCAATGCAGCCAAGGAGGACCGACTCTGTTTATAACACGATTAGCTATTGGTAATCTACAAATAATTTGAAACTTGATAATTTCTGTCAGAAATTAAACTAGAGGGGAGGTATTTCTGTGTATTTTTGAACTTGTAATTACACTTTTCATGTTTGGAGATCTGCACAACAGTTGGAAGCATTAACAAGACACTGGGATCTCAAAGAATGCCCTTGGATACCATAAAAACTTAGTCATCAAACCTATTGCCTTCATTTTTTTTTGTGATCATTGCCTTTCATTAGAGAGAGAAAACTGTTGAAGTGTTACAATCAATTATATCAATTGCAAGTTTGAAGGAGTTGGATAGGTGCTGCCAAAAGTCGTTAGACTGATTAAATATCATCCACATCAATGGTAAAATAGTCAATAACAATTTTACACCTTCTCTACGATATATGCCAAATTGTTCACGATCTTTCTTGCAATTCGATAGGTCTACTTTCGAAATAGTTGTAATTGGAGCATCTACATGAAAACGGGAATGCCTTGGAAACAAATGCAACTACCAAGTGATGAACAACCATCCCGTTAGAATGAAATCACCGTTGATAAAATCATTTCCCAAGATGTTCTTATCACAAATATCGTCAGCATATTCTTTTTATCGTTGGAAATGGTAATTTGGTTGGTAAGAGAATTTGTTATCGTAATTTGTTTTTGGTTGAGGCATTATTGGTTAAATCATTAGATTATTCTCAAGTCAGAAGAGATTCATTCGAGGTGGTCAGATGATATGTATTGTAACAGCTACTAAACATGATAGGGCAAACAGTTGTAAACGTTATCTTGAATGAGGTTAGCACAAACTAAATAATGTAGTTCAGTCAAAAGATTCTCTTAGAATGGATTGTGTTGATAGGATCATGAGAGTGTCGTAATGATAAGTAGGAATTAAATAGTATAATTGTATTAAGTGGTTCTTTTACGAATGAAATGTTGTAAATTATTTAGTAATTTATCTTCTGAAACAAAATGAAGAATATTTAGATAATTAGTTGTAATGTATTAATTTAATTGTTGCATTTAATTAGTTTGATTAAAAGAGTTAATGTAATACATAGTTGATTTTATTACAAAGTCGTTTACATTGAGCCAAGAAGGAATTTTAGTGATTAACTCTAGAATCTGTATTGAACTGTATGAGTTAAGTATTTCTCTTGTCATAAAGAGTCGAATTGAGAGTGGTCAAACTCGAATTCCAGAGGCTTAGTATGTCAGAGTTGAGTACATGCGACATGTGGATAGATGTTTTTTTGTATTATGATGTTATAACGATTATGTGGTTCAAATTTAGTATGAAGTATAATGAAGTATTGGTTAAGTTGTTAATGTGTTTTTTGAAGTAATATTCTCTAGATGAGATATTTAACCACTTGTGACTATCTTGTATCCGTTTTGTCGTAATTGTCTTATGGAGAGACTTGGAATCTGTAAAAGAGTAAAGTGTTGTAATGTTATAAGTAATGGATAACAATCCGTGTTATGATTTTGTTTGTAATGCAAGAGGGTTTATGCCTTGTAGTGAACATGTATGTGTATTGTTATAATGCCTTGTATGATGGTTAAGATTTACTAGGTGTTAGAAAGGAGAGTGGCTTTCAATGTGGGGCCGGCACCCAAAGTGGTCGCCAGGGTAACCCATTGAAAGTAGATTAATGAAGTGATAACCTAAACTGAACTAGGGGGTTAAGGGTAGATTTCACATTAAACAAGATAAATGGATTCCTCTCCCATGGCCTGTAGTGCTTGTTTAGACCAAGGATGGGTAGAGAACGCCTGGTCAGCAAGATTGACTTCCTTGTCCTCACGAAAGGA
The DNA here is from genome assembly GCA_027924645.1 of Cunninghamia lanceolata. NCBI lineage: Eukaryota > Viridiplantae > Streptophyta > Pinopsida > Cupressales > Cupressaceae > Cunninghamia > Cunninghamia lanceolata. The sequence continues at coordinate 5,095,043 of BSBN01001583.1, forward strand.
AGGTCGATTCCGCATGTGTCACCCTATGGGGCTGGAGTCTAGTGAGAGACTGCCAGGGTAACCATAGATGGGGGCCGGAGTCTAGTGAGAGACTACAGGGTAACCCATGCTAGGACCATGCGATGACACTCTCCCTACTACAACCTAGCATTCCTTGTATGGTCTCTCCACATATGTTATGTGTTGCCTCTGGAAGTTGTGTTGTGTTGTTTATGTTATTGCCATGTGTTGTATTGGAGTTTGGTTATCCTTTGTTCATGTTAGTCTTTTTCTACCTAACTATTATTGTTTGGGACCTCATGTTAACTCCTAGCTCGGGGGGTGGACCTTAGGGTTCTGCATGTTTAGGTGGAAGAGCTTTCTTATCCATTGGTTATTCCTTGTCGAAGTTCATGTGCAGAAAAGATTTATCTCAATTTTTAGACAATTGTACTTATACCAGTTGATGAAGATGTATGTGTATAATCTTGTACCAGACTTGTGTATCTGATCATTCATAATGTATGTAATTTTGTAGTCAGAAGACGGCATTGTAAATAATGTAATGATGTACTTATGTGTAAAGAAAACATTATATTTGTGTATTCGATCATGTAGATTATATTATTTGACAACATGCAATGAATATGAATAAGTTATTTAATTGTGCATTGGATTTAGATCAGTTACTGATGTTAGTAATGTATGTTAAATTATGTCAGTTGATATGTAAGTAATGCAGCCTCGAATCCTTAGAGAATATGTTGTAAGTTTAATGGTGTAATTAGTTATGTTAACATTACTTTGATATTTTATTCACTCTAAAAAAAAAAAATCAGTTTCATTTAGCATAAATGTGCATTTCTCTAAGGTGTTCAGGGCAGGGCATTACACTTGACATGTACATATGTAACAAATTGAAAATTATTTAAAAATATATTAAAATAAAGTTAAACCTGTGGAAAACACCATTCCATCACTTGTTTTTGGATTTATTATCTTTTGCCTCTCTTCTGTGCAATGCAATAAATAATAACTAACTTGTTCTATATTTACAGCCTCTGATATGACTACAAAAATATCTCCTACACCAAAAATTTACATACATTCTAAAATTTGTAACTTAAAAAATTTAGAGATACCTTATATACACACACACACACATACCTTTTTTAATCAACCCTGAAATATGGTTATAACCAATTGAAATCAAAGGAATGTCTTCAAATCTTTCATCCTCATCTTCATTGTATGAGTTGGTAACAACTAGTGGCACATTTTTCCATTCATTGACATATCCATGTTGCTAGTTATTACAATTCTAAAAATCTCCCAACATGCACTCATAACAAAAACAAGAGTAATCCCTAGTGTACAACATCCATGTAGGGCTATCTGTACTCATGACACAATGCATAGATCTTGTTTTCTTTACCCTCTTGCATCCATACATTGATCTTCTATCCACACCTACAAATTTATTATATATCAAGTACATTATGAATAAAATATATCTAAATAATTAAATTCAAACTAAAATAAACAAACTTGTGTGTACACATATATCATATACATGAATATATATATTTAAAGTACATCCATACATTAAATAAATTCAAACAATACATACCTGATATCTCCCAAAACACTCTATGTGGAATGTATCTATTTGTTCTTGAAGATGTGCCAACCTCATTTGGTGCAAAGTGTAACTTACACCATTCAACAACATCATGTGCATCATTTATATGGTCTCCATCATAATTCATTTGATGTTTCGTTAGAGCACATTTTATGCAAGCTCCTGTGCCATCATGTTCACCCTTTCCATGCCCACTCTCAAAGAAACTCCAAACATGTGGTATATTGTCATTTCGATGATATCTACATAGTGGATAAAATGGCCTTGCTAATTTGAATTGTGATGCACATCCATCTGACCATACAAAATGCCTTTCAAACTTTACACCCCTGCTTGCCAAATATCCAAAAAACTTCTTAAAGCAATGTTGTACAAAAAGTGTGTCATTCTCTTTATCATCACTACTGTAAAAGTGATATTCTTTCTTGATGACTCATGGTTGAAATGTACTATCAACACCATCCAAATCTAATTGTGCATGTCGATAACACACATGCACCATAATAGTGATCTGCTCTGAAAAGTAATATTCTAATTGAATCTCTTTTTGATGTACAAAAGAGTAATTTTCTACAAAGTCGACCACCGATAAAATCGTTCTAGGTGGGAAAGTATCTCTTAATGTTTGAAACTATTGTGCTTGCCACTTAGCAAAAAAAGCATGATGTATGTATGGTTGAATCAATTTACGGAAATTTTTCATAAATGTTCCAATAGGTATCTCCTCTTCTACATAATCTAACCTTGTGGATTCTTTCCCATGTTTTGTTTGAAACTTTACATACTTGTACCTCTTGCAATTTACCAACTTCATTGGGTCGATATCTTCATTTCTCAAAGGCATTTTAGCAAAATTTTCACATGTTTCACAAAGACCTTTTATGTAGTTTATTTGACTAGATTTCCATTATCATCATCTGATTTATCACATAAGATGGATGCTATGAACTGACTTGCCCGTTTAGGAGGTGCACTTACAAGACCATCACTGTCTTCACAAATCTTTCAAAACACCTAATAGTAGAGATCAAATTCAATATGATAACAACAACAACAAGTTTCAAAAACCTTGTTTGTCTTCACATAATATGACCTTAACCTTTCAAACATTGTTTGCCCAATCTTTATATTTGGATTTGAATTACAAAAGTTCACATACATCTCATGTTGTGTTATATCTAGCCAATGTTTTGTATGTAGTTCATAACTATTGGGCCCAATTCTGTGTTTGATAACATCTCTACTATTTGATGAAGCATGAGTATTATCATTCCAAAAGGTTGAGATCAAGTTTCTAACATCTTTAATCCTATTAGATCGAGGAGCTCTACACATAATTACCCAATTGCTTTATGAGGTACTATCATCCAATAATTTTCTCCTTTTCACATATTTTGTTACTATCTTTCTACTGAAACCAAGCTGAGATGAAATTGAAGACAATTGTCTTTTTCTAGAATTTATTTCACTTACAATACCCGTGAACATTGCTCTTATTGTAATGGACTTATCCGTAGATCAAGATTTTTTCCCGATGGAAGCCAAACCTTCTTTAACATTTTCAACAATATCTTTTTCTAGCTATGAACCTTTCCCCTTTTTCAATGACAAATTGACACCCAACAATTGTAATGGCTCATGTAGCTCCTTACTAAGAAGTACAATTGATAACAATTGGGTTCGGCCAAGTGTATCAAGATTATTGAAATGAGCAATTATTTCCTTTGCAGTTTTATTCATTGACCTCCTATCAGTATGTCTAGGTTGTCCAGCATAATGTTTCAATTTCTCAATATCCATTTTAAGTAAATGATCTAAATTTCTATAAGAAATTTTTCTTTTCACCTCTTCAGCAAGATTAATATGCTCATCCATACTAATCAAAGGAAGCGATCCTAACCCCTCTCCAACATCCATTGTTTGCACTTGGGCCTCCTTTTGGTTAACATCAACTATGTGTTCTTCAACAACATTTTCTCCACTTTCTATATCACAAATGAAGGAAATGCATATTAAAATAAAAATAAAAATAAAATTATTTATTTTATAAAATAAAACTTTCTGAATAATAAACTTTTTTTTATTTTATTGATTTATACTCTTAAGTTCTACAATGTAGAAATTATTATGTTTTCTAAAAAAACAACTTGAGAGAGAGAGCAGTGGATAGAGAGAGAGAGAGGTATGTATTTATTTCTAGGTAGAGAGGTAGAGATTATAGTCAAGAATGAGGAATGACTTAAACTAAATGACATCGGAGCTACATGAAATCAATGCATATATATTTAAGCATAAATCAAGTGACCTAAATTAAATGACATCCTGCTACATGATTCATCAATAGATGTATATATTTAAACATAAATAAAATGACCTAGATTAAAAATAGAAAAAGAAAATATATGCATACCTTGTTTTTGTTTATGATATTTTTACAATCTTTCTTCATTCAATTTTGCTATAGTTTCTGCGGAATACTTTCGTGTAGTCTTATTTTATCTTGTCCTTTTGTTTCCCATCTCCTTCTTTGTAATATATGACTTCAAAATTCTTCTCTCAAAGATTTCTTGGACTCCCTTGCACAAGAAAAATGAGAATTTATCTTGTTTGTAATTGATTTATAATGAAAAAAAAGCAATCCTATTTATATTCTATACGAATACTTAAAACATTAAAAACAAAGCTTGTCGTCATGCCTTTGAATGAAGGCCAACAGTTAAAGAAAAAACAAATATTTTTAAATACAAGGTGCCTTCGAACAAAGGTGTCTATTATGATCTACAAGATGTCATGTCAACACCTTCATTTGAAGGTGGTATTTCTTTGAACGAATGACATCACTTCCCTTCATTCGCGGGGTTCTTCGAGCGAAGACCCTCACTTGGCACCTTTCTTGCTTTCCTTCCCTTTTCTTTTGCAAAATTTGGGTGTACGAAGACCAGTTGAAGGTCCAAATGGATTCACCTTTACCAAACCAAATTGGAGTATTGAAATTCTCGAAATGAGATTTCCAACGAGTATAGTTTTGATATATTTTGATTTTATTATGATTTTTTTTATAGATTTACTAAACATAGGTTTTTCACCGAACATCAAGTTCTCTGTTCTACACACATGGACAAATAGTAAATTAGTGATTTTTTTTTTGAAAAATATGTATACACTAGGTATTGATGTCCTTGTTTTAGCAAAAAAAAAATTGAATTTCAATACATACGGAAAAAGTTATGTTCTATGGAATAAGCGTATGTCTAAATTATAATTGGTTTGACTTCAAAACTATATTAAAAATAAAATATTCAACAAAACATTATGAAACCAAATACATTCACTAGATATCGGTGTTACCAATCTAAATTCGAAAGAATCAGAATTTTATCTTTTGTAGAAAAAAAGTTATGCATTATGGAATACACACCACTTTAAAATAATGTTGTTTACTATTAAAAACTAGTTATTAAAGGAGATGCAAAAAATTACAATTTAACTCAAAAAAAAATTTTAAAAAATATTTTTAAAATCTAGAGACAAAATCTCACAAATCACTAGTTCGCATCATCTTCAAATTCCTAACGGTTTAGCGGCTATAGATGTCAGAATGTGAAGATTTAGTTCAAAATGTTGATTTCAATGTCAAGTTTGGCAAAAAAAGTGTAACCCATTATTGTGAGATGACCCTATTATGCATATTGTTATTTGTTTTGACACTATATGGTAGAGGAGTTAGCCACATCATCTAAGATAAGTGCTATAGGAGGATTTGTAAATGTCTTGATCTTATTTTCAAATTTGACATTACGCATACAGTGCAAGTTCTTGAATCTATATGCTCTTTATTGTCACAATATCTTCTTGGTTGTCTAAATTTGTAGGTTATTAATGTGAAGATGATTTTTTGCATGTTTCACTATTGGGATCTATGAGTTGTGGAAGTTTAGTGGGCTTCTTTTACCCATTGGTTGCATTGAAGACTTGGATGTCAACTGTCAATATCCATAGATCCATTCAGTGTTATTGTAGATTTTGTTTGTTGGCCTTGTCTTTGGTCATTTGTACATTGGTATGTTGCATTGAGATGGGAGGATGGATGATTAGCATGATTGTTTTATAGGAACTTGATTACAGGTTTGGGTTGGTATGTTGATGGCATGGAGTTCTACCTATGATGATTTGTTTACCTTGGTTTTTTGAGGTATGGATATTTTGGATGAGTTAGCAACTTGTTGTGGTTGCTTTTCCATTTGGTATGAGTGTGGCAAATACACAAAGTCTTATTTTATCATATGATTTGATGCTTGTGTTCATGTTAAGATTGGTGCAGGTTTCAGTGGTAGTTGATATGTTTCACCTTGGTTTGTTTCTTATTTATCATGGGTGACTTGATGTGAGGATTTCTTGTTTGAGATGATGGTTATCATGGTTGCTTTTGTAGGTATCTTGTTGGAGCACAAAAGCATGTTGAAGAATCAATGGTACATTGATGGATAGGGATGTTTTTCCCTGTGATTTAAAGTTTGATTATATCATTTAGAGTTATTACAATGTATAATGTCAAGTGGGAGAATGTTGGGATAAGCTTCCATTAACTTGTAATCCTAACCAATTTACATGTCTACAAAGTTCTAGGAATGTGTTCCCCAACACAAAAACACTTTCAGAGATTAATCATTTATTAATTATATCACTTTGAATTTTGCAATAAATTCCTACTTGATAAGTTCAAACTTGGGCATCCATTTTTAGAGTAGGGGCCATGAAGACTTTGTTGACTACTCCTAAGTCTATTTTGAGAGTTTGATAACTCCTAGTGAGTGGGAGTTAAACTTAGGTGTCCCTTTTTGATGGGGACTTATATTTAGACTTGGAGTTGTACTTTTTATGTACGAGTGGATAATGTTGAGACACCTTGCATGGATATAATGTTGGAGTTAACTACAGTGTTAGAGATGCATGAATTGGATATTGCTTGCATATGGTCAAAATAGCTTGCATGGACTTGCATGTTTTTACATGTATCTTGCATGTACTTGCATGTACTTGCATGTTGTTGCATGTTGTTGCATATTGCTCATATGGACTTGCATGTTGTTGCATGTCACTTGCATGTGTGTGCATGTCACTCCTATGGACTTGTATGACTTTGCATGTTGTTGCATGTCACTTGTATGTGCCTACATGTTGTTGCATGTCATTCCTATGGACTTGTATGACCTTGCATGTTATTTCATGTTAGTTATATGACCTTGCATGTAGTTGCATGTCAGTTTTGTGAGTTTACTTGCATAACACTCCAACTCCTAAAACTTGTAGGATGGTACATCTCAGTGATTCAGGAAATGGGTATTATTTGTATGTTGTTAAAAATGCTTGCATGTCAGTTTTAAGATATTACTTGCAGGACACTCCAACTACTGAAAGTTGTAGGATGGTACATCTCAGTGTTTTAGGTAATGGGTATCAGTTGCATGTTGGATCTAGTGTTTGCATGTCACTTGCATGTACATAACAAGATATTTCAGAATAACCTTGGGGACATTAATATTGCATGTTGCTTGCATGAAATTGATGTATCTTGGTCACTTCAGTTATCAAAAACTCATTGGGAAAATATGGATGCCCAAATGGAATAGTTTTTGATGTTGTTTTTATTTGGTGATAAGTTTGATGTTGGGACAACTATATTTAGCCATCTTGGGCACCCACATCATGAAGGGGCAGTTAACTCAAAGCTTGGACTTTGTTTGAGTTCAGTCTTCTCAATTTAAGTGAGCTTGATTTTTGCATGAGCTTTGGAAGCTATGTTATCAATTATAATTTATTGTAATTTGAGTTTCAAGCTTTTGAATTAAGAAGATTTTGAATTAAAAGAAGATGTTTTATTTAAGTGAAAACCCCATACATTCTCTAGAGAGTTGAAAGAGGAAAAAGACATAGAAGAAAAAAGTAGTAAGTTTTATGTAAAGACTTAGAAGTAAAAAGCAATAAGTTTTTTGTAAAAACTTAGAGAAAAAAAGCAAGAAACTTTTTTGTGAAGTGCATCAAGGACTTAGAGGAATTTCAGTATTGAATGTAATCTTTTCCAAAGAGGCTTAATACAAGAAGGAAACATCTTTAAGTGTGGAGTTGTTTCCCAAAAGGGGTTCTCCATGTAAATACTATGCAAGCTTCTTCTCTTCTATTCTCTTCTCTTCTACATTGGATTGAAAGTGCATAAGCACTTGTTCATTAATTGTTACAGATTCATCTTAATTTCAGCTTTACATACACAAACTTTTAAAGTTTATAGTAGCAGTTCTACCTTCATTTTCAACAATATTCAACTTCACCATTATGTATTTTGACATCCTTTGCAGTAGTATCAGATTCTTCTGGGTCAAGCTATCACCATACATCTATGGTCCATGTACCTAAATCTCAGTATTTGTCACATGTCAGCATTGTCTTGGAGATCCTTGAGCATCCTTCAAAGACATCAGGGCATCATCTGAATCTTTCAATCATGTGTAGAATTCAAAGACCTTCATACTTCTTCCTATATGTTCCTATTCGGAATGGGAATATTCTTTGCACACTTCTATGGCTTGATTTCTTTCTAAGGGGAGAAATGTGGTTCAATGTTTATGGATTATCTTCATCATCTAGTCTTGATCATCTACCAATACTACATGAGGTATTTTGAGGGGAGGCTACATGGTTAGTCTTCTCATCTCAGTTTTGGGAGGATCCATCTCTTCTCATGGAGTTCTTTACTTCACATTTTTTGGGGGTTCACATCGACTTTCTCTCTTTTCTCTCCTATGGGGAGAACATCATATTGTACACTCATGTTAGAAGTAGTCCTTGGGAGGTCATGTATAGTTCTCCTTCTTTTCTTTCACTTGTACAATTCTATTTGTATCATTTCTCTTTTAGAGGAAAGTTTTTTCCCACAGGGTTTTTTTTCTTTCTCCGCTTTATGAGAAATTCATTTGTACATGGGTTCCTAACATGGCCTAGTAGCTAGGACTCATCATTATCTTTGTATTCTCCCTAAGTTGCACTTAAGGGGGGTGTTAGTGTAAATAGTGTCATTATCTAACTAGTTTAGATATCACCTTTTTGAAGGTTTGACCTATTCACACATTGGCTTAAGTTTACTTAGTCTTTTAGGAGTTTGTCTCACTTTGACTTGTGTTGTTAGCTATGTGAGACACCTATTTCATTTTGGCTTCACACTTGCCCTCACACATGTCATGTGGGTTAGACAAGTGTTGCATGCCTGCAGGAGTAGTTAGTAGTTTAGTTGTACCTTCCTACCTCCTTCTCCTTGCCTATTTATGCAAGGCTTCTTGTTGTATTTTACACACTCTCATTGTATATGACAGATATGCTCTTGTGCTCCATTTTTCACTTGTGGAAGGTTATTCTCTTTCTGCTTGCTGATCTTGGTTTCTCCAATAGTTGGGATAATTAAAATGCAACTATTTTAAAGTTTCGCATGTATTTGGGACAATTAAAATGTATTTTTTTTAATATATGGACTTAATATTAGAAAATGTGTTTCAAATATTTTCAATAGGGAATGTGTACAGTGTGTGTTAATATAGAATATTGGTACTTACATTTGTATAAGTCATCTATTTGCCACCTATTTTGACTAAATAATAACTAATTAATAAACAAATAAACTTTAGACATTGTTTGGATCCTAACTTATCCTTTTTTGGTGCAATAAAGTGTAGGTTTTAGGAGTATTTAAAATATTTTTTGAATAAATATTACTTTATAGTTGGTCCCATCTTGATCAACTACTATGCCTAGTATAGGACCTCGTTCCACTATGGGGCCCTTTCCCGTTGTTGGGGACACAAAAACTAATATGAATCAAGATGGATCTAGACCAGTAGAGTTAAAAATATTAAAAGTTGATTGATTTCCTAGATTTTATTAGATTATGTACAAAATACTTCGTCAAATTAAGTAAAACAAGACTTAAAGAGAAAGAAAAATAAATTAAAAAAATACAAATATACATGTTTGTCTTCTACAATTATAAATTGCTTCTAAATCTCAAATGATGGATGTTGTAGTAGAAAGAAAAGTGTTATAGTTGAAAAACTTTTAAAAGTATAACTAAGATTTTTTGAAATTATTATGTAACAATTACAAAGTAAGAGAGCCAATGATAATTAATGCATGAGATATGATAAGAAAATGATAATAATGAATAGATAGTATAAGAACAATTCTAGCAAACTTAAGAGAAGAAATTTAAGTACTGATGAGAAAGAATATGAAAACAAATCATATACTTGTGGATGATTATAATGAATCCATTGAATACCTTTAAATACAAGGACATAGCAACATATCATGCAAATTTCTATTTAGTTGGCCCTAGGTGGCGTTGGTATACATATTTGCACTATCACAAATGCGTTTACAATTTGATCATGTTTTCCCAAATAAATAATGAAATATGCACTAATAGTTGGTAAGGTTGCAGTTCTTTTGTCAACCTACCTCTGCATTTAGAGGGGAAGCTCCCTCATATGATAAGATTTTGAACTTTTGTGGTATTTTTATTAAAATATCAGAGGATTTACAAAGTAAAACTTGAAAAGAAAGATGGAGGAACTTAAATGATAGACTTACAAATATCGACTCAAGCTTATAAGTGGAAATGATGGTTTTAACCATACTACAAAATGAAGAGAATACTTCTTAGTTTTACACATAAAGAACGAATGCATAGATAAAACTAGATATGATTTAATTATTTATATTGAAAGGTAACACAAAGAAGAACCATTCACTCAACACATGAAGAACAAACGACTAAAGAAAATATTTTAAAAATGCACCATTGAAATATTTTCTATTTCTTTGTGAAAAGTTGTACAACTCACTCCGTTATAGTCTAAAATTATGAAAGCCAAAAAAGTATATCCTTTACAATGACCGAGTCCTGTCTATATAGACTAGCCTTTCGTAACCAACTTTGTAACCACCTAATAACTACTTTTTAACTACTTAGAAACTACCTCCTTGAGAAATAACAAAATAAAAATAAACTTAGTTTTAGTTAGAATTTTCTTAATTTTCCTGAAACAAAGTGTATTTTCTAAGTTCAATTCACTATGGAACCTGAGGCTCTTTTATAAAAATAAAACCAACACATAAAGCTTATGAAAAATAAGACCAAAGACTGGTCTTATTAAGAGGCTCTCTCTGGTGCATTCGAAGACTTCTTTGTTTTATAGGCTCGGAATAGTTTTACTGCTGGAGCAAGGAACTTATTCTTCTACATGATTACACTGCTCATCCAGATTTTCCAAACTGACAAACCTTCTCAAACTTCTAATAAATCATGATGGTAAGTAGGAAAATGACTGTTATAAGCATTAAGAGCTATATAAATATTACTCAATCCTTTCATTGACCTTGAATTGAAAATTTGCCTATTGAAAAATTTTGTGTTTACCATATCTTCAAAACTTTGCTTGATAACACAAATATACATCAATTGAGTCTCATTCTTTATCAAAAAATCAGAATTAATTGAAAGAAGATCACCCTGAACTTTTGACTTTACCTATTCACAAACCTCCAAAAATTTATTCACCCCAAGAAAAATTTGATCAATGTTTGACAACTTCCATTCAATGTTAGTTGTATACACCTAAAAATGACATGACTCTGTCCAAATAATTTTTTTTAATATTTATTTAAGTCTACATTCCTCTATCAATAAATAAACAAACAAATTTATTTATTCGATTCATATTCCTCTAAGTTAATTAAATATCCAAATATTTAATTACCTTTTCTAAAGTCAAAATTAAATAAAATCTTTTATTTAATTTATTCCTTCCAAACAATTAAATAATTTCTAATTATTTAATTAAGTTGTTCATTCCTCCAAATTTAAATAAATCATTTAAATTTATTTAAATCCTCTCAATCTTTAAAAATAAAATATAATAAAATATTTTATTTATTCTTCTATCTTGAACAAACAATTAGATAAATTTATTTATTTAATTTGCTTTCTTATCTTCTAATTCCTCAATTAAATAAATTTATTTATGTAATTTGCTTTCTTATCTTCTAAATCTTCTAAAAATAAATTCTTCTTGTCATGCAAAAGCAAAAATTGAGTTATTGATTTAAAACAGCCTTGTTTTTATCAACAAACTCTTAAATTAGAATAAAACATTCTAATTTGTGAAAAGAAAATCTTGTCTTTGTCATGAAAGCAGTTAACTCAAAAAGAATAGTTTTTTCTATGACACATGTCTTTCTTCTATTCACGCACGTTCTCTCAACTATCTTCTACGATTGATCTTCTTACTTCTTCTACACCATTCATCTTCTCTCTCACAAGTCTATAAATACCCTTCTATTCTTCCATTCTCATAATATCCAAGCTTTCCATATTGTTACTCTGTAGAATTATCAGTGCACCTTATCATTCCATACCAATCTATAGCTTCTGACCATCCTCATTTGTATTTGAAGATCATCTTCAATGCAAAAAAGTATCCTAGCCACCTTTCTACCGCCATATGAAGAAGTACAAGGAATTGCATTTCCTGAGGGCCATATTCTTCACAACAAAGATCGATCGAGACTAGGTGAGCAATGGAAGCCATGGGGTAATAGAGGTTGTATGATTCATTCTTATTTTAAAGCTTTTGTTATATGCATGTTCTATTGTGTTTTTGGGTTTGATATTAATTTATGATATTATCCACTTTTACCCTTAACATTTCTGGCACACAACCTCTGTTACCCCACGACTTCCATTGCTCACCTAGTCTCGATCGATCTTTGTTGTGAAGAATATGGCCATCAAGAGCACTTCTTCAAGATGGCGATAGAGAGTTGGCTAGGATATTTTTTTGCATTGAAGATGAACTTCAAATACTAATGAGGATGGTTAGAATCTATAGATTGATATGGAATTATATGGTGCACTGATAATTCTATAGAGTAACGATATGGAAAGCTTGGATATTGTGAGAATGGAAATATAGAAGGGTATTTATAGACTTGTGAGAGAGAAGATCAACGGTGTAGAAGAAGTAAGAAGATCAATGGTAGAGGATAGTTGAGAGAATGTGCGCGAATAGAAGAAAGACATATGTCTTAGGAAAAACTATTCTTTTTGAGTTAACTACTTTCATGACAAAGACAAGATTTTCTTTTCACAAATTATAATGTTTTATTCTAATTTAAGAGTTTGTTGATAAAAACAAGGTTGTTTTAAATCAATAACTCAATTTTTGCTTTTGCATGACAAGAAGAATTTATTTTTAGAAGATTTAGAAGATAAGAAAGCAAATTAAATAAATAAATTTATCTAATTGTAGAATTAGAAGATAAGAAAGTAAATTAAATAAATAAATTTATCTAATTGTGGAATTAGAAGATAAGAAAGCAAATTAAATAAATAAATTTATTTAATTGTTTGTGCAAGATAGAAGAATAAATAAAATATTTGATTATATTTTATTTTTAGAGATTGAGAGGATTTAAATAAATTTAAATGATTTATTTAAATTTCGAGGAATGAACAACTTAATTAAATAATTAGAAATTATTTAATTGTTTGGAAGGAATAAATTAAATAAAGGATTTTATTTAATTTTGACTTTAGAAGAGGTAATTAAATATTTTCATATTTAATTAACTTAGAGGAATATGAATCGAATAAATAAATTTGTTTGTTTATTTATTGATAGAGGAATGTAGACTTAAATAAATATTAAAAATATTTATTTGGACAGAGTTGTGTCATTTTTAGGTGTATACATTAGGTATCTACAAATTGGACTAATTTTCTTCCTCTCTTGTGATTTTTTTTAGAAACTAGTACTTTGAGATCAATTTCAGCCATCTTCATGAGGTCTTTTAGGACCTAACACACTGATTCTTCCTTTTTGATATTTTTCATTTCTTTACTAATCTCTTCTTTCCATGTTTTTGCTTCTAAAAATAGTTTCTTAGCTTCTTCAATGAACTTCAAAACATTTGATATTAATTCCCCTACCCACTGCTTTGTTACCTTTCCATATGATTTGTACTTTTGAATGCTCTCAATAACCTCTTTTTGAACATTATTTTATGATAAGGAACTGATAAGAATATTAATTGCATTCAGAAGTTGAGCCAAAGTATTTATGTTGGAGAGAAGATACGAAGTCAAAACTTGCACTTGTTACTTTAACTGATCTTTCGCGTGCTTTTCTTTTCTATCCTTTCTATCTATTTAACAACTAACATCTAGAAATTATGGATGTCACCTTCATGAGTTGAAGGTCGAAGGTATATCTTATCAATATGGAAATCAACTTTAGTGGCCTCCTTCATGTCTTTTTCTAACACAGGCTCTGCAACTTCAACACATATTTCTTGAAACAGAATCAATCATCATCCTAGATATGGTTTTTGCCTTTTTGGAGCATGTTGGTGACTACATATGGTTTAGGTACAATCAATTGCGCAAGTTTACTTTTATTCAATAGGCTTCATTATAACCAGGAAATGGGAGGATGTAATGAAAAATATAGGACATCAATGGATAGTGGATATAGTGGAACGAGAAAGGGTGGAACAATTGGAACACTATCATCATCTAGGAATGATATTACAGGTGGTGCAGAAGAGACTTGTGCCATGGGGGATAAATTATGAGAATGGGAGAGAATTTGTACTTTCTCATCATCATCAGACGAACCTTTGGGATTAATGAGATTATACTCTGTGCCTTCTTGTAGCATAATTTCTTTCATTTTCTTCTTCTACTTTTCTTTATTTGAGTCTTCTCCACATATTTCCTTGAGGTCATCCTTCCTTGAAGGATTTTCGTCATTACTTCTTCCTTGAATAGTAATATAAGATTTTTTTTTTACAGAAGAGCTTTGAGGATCGAAAGAGGAAGATTCTCACTTCTTATCATTGCTCTTTTTAGATAATTACCTTTACCAGGAGTTTGGGATGTTGTTGGTCCAGTAACCTTCTATTTCACCCACTTTTCTAACCTCTTGCTAACATAAGTAGTTCTTTCCTCAATGCACATAATTTTTGGAATAGCCTAATTTATTGGTGGCAAGGGCAATCTTTGAATCTTTTCAAAATAGATGGGATCAAAAAAGTCTGACCCATCATCTTCAATCCCTTGTGTGTCCCAAGCGAGCCTTAATTCTCCAATTTGAAGTAGGGTGAATCTCATCGAATTCCTTTTTCTAAATTCAAAATCATCTTCACAGTCTTCCCCAAAATCCTCAATTTCAGGAATATAATCATATCCAAAACTGAGATTTAAATTTTCTTTAGAAAAATTCTTACCATTGAATGGGAATCTCATGGTGTAGAAATAAAGGTCTTCTTTTTCACCCACTTTTATGACCTCTCGAGAACATAGGTAGTAATTTCCTCATTTCACACAATTTCATGAATAGCCTAATTTATTGGTGGCAAGGGCAATACTTGAATCTTTTCAAAATAGATGGGATCAATTAAGTTTGACCCATCATCTTCAATCCCTTGTGTGTCCAAGCAATCCTGAATTCTCCAATTTGAAGTAGGGTGAATCTCATCCAATCACCTTTTCTAACTTCAAAATCATCGTCACAGTCTTTCCAAAAATACTCAATTTCAAGAATATGATCATATCCAACACCAAGATTCATATTTTATTTAGAAAAATTATTACCATCGAATGGGAATCTCATGGTGTAGGAATATGATCATATCCAACACCAAGATTCAGAGCTTCTTTAGCAAAATTCTTACCATAAAATGACAATCTCATGGTGTAAAATAAATATTTAGTTTTCCCACTAATCTCTTGATATTATATGCATTTGAGGATGACTTGTACCTATAATGGGTAAGGCCAATTGGAAATGGGACTCCAATTTTCTTCCTATCTCTACACCTCTTGTTGACTACACTGAGTTTCTTGCAAAGTTCTATCAGGATAAGTTTATTGTCTACATATCTCGACAACTTGTAAGCATAGACATCATTGTTAGACTTGGGGCACACAACTGAGAGGGGGGGTGTGAATCAGTTGTGCAATACTTTCTCCAATTTACACACTTAAATCTCCTTGGTGATTAGCAATGTATTAAACATGAAACATAGTGCATTCAAATCAAAAGCAAAGACTCATCAACACATAAGACACCAAGATTTTGACATGGAAAACCCAGTTAAGGGAAAAACCACGAGATGATTAACCCAAGAATGTATTCTCTGTTAGAAGAATAGAAAGAACAAAATGGCACATGCCAATTAGGGCTCACTGCCCGAGCACCCTGCTCACAAGAAGCTCACTACCTATAAGAGACACACTATCTACAAGGAAATAAGTATCACATACATGAACTGGAGAATAGCATCTTTACCATGCTTGAATCAGTTCCATTAAGTTCAATACTCCTGCTCTACCTTTCACTCTGCTCTTTGCTACCACACTCTTATCTCCACTAGGCACACTTTGAAATGACTTCACAATCCCTTATTTATACACGACATCAACTTAGGAACAATCATCTAAATTGGCAAACACCTACAAGAACATCTGCAAGACGTGTCATACATCTGGTTGGCCAGTCTAAGGAAGAACACCAACATCCGGTGGTTATTCTTCAAATATGAACTTTAACTTCAATGCGGATCACCAACATGAACTAGAAATGATCCATAGATCACCACAAGCTTTCCTGAATCACCAAGAACATCCGCACTTCATTTGCTCACTAGAATCCTTCTCTCCTTCATCTGAAACCTCAAGAACATAGTTTGTCAACACTGTCACAAAAGAATAGGTTCTTCCAGACCTTCAAACCATGAGCCAATCGACTTGACACTTCATAAGGATGTTCTCAACACTACCTCAAATTTGCAAGATGGGATAGTGCATTTCCGGATCTCACCAGACCTATTTGTGTCACTCTGTCACCTCTGAACACCTACCGGAACTGGTTCTACTTGAGTGACCATAACTTCTTCCGATCTTCATGTGGACCTTTGAAATTTCTACTAGATCACCTACAGACACATATCTACAAACCCTTTAATCCGCATCCTCTAATCATCATCCTATCTTGAACTTTTACCTTGTCATTTCTGTTCTTCACTGTTCCTGATTGAGACTAATTTTCTCAATATCCTCAGTACACAGGTCATCCAATCCTTCTCAATAATGCAACATGAGCATGTTCACATCAATGACAACACCAGTTAGACTCATACTTGCAACAATCTCCCTTTTGTCATTGATGGCAACATATGATGTGAAAAACCATCAAGACAAGAACTTCTCCTTACTGTCACAACTCCCCCTATCAACAACGACTATTCACATGTCTTCTCTTCCTTTACTTCTCCCGCTTTGATCATCAACCACTTGTTTTTCACATGTCTTCTCTCCCCCTTTGACATCAATGGCAAAGGGCTCATACTTGCAACTCCAATACTTTAGAATCATACCTGCTGCTCCCCCTGAGTAGCAACTCCCCATCATCAACCCGGATCACAAGATATGACTGTGATATCCACTAGACTGATGCACATTAGTGCATCCTAGTTCATTACCGGAGGGGCAATAACCCCTAACTTTTTCCTGAGATAGTCAAAAGAGTCCTTGGGAAGAGGTTTAGTAAAGATATCTGCAATCTGATCCTTGGAGGGCACAAACTCTAGTCTGACTTCATCCTTGTTCAATTGCTCTCTCAGAAAGTGAAACTTGATAGATATATGCTTAGTCTTAGAATGCAACACCGGATTCTTAGAAATATTTATTGCACTTGAATTATCACAAAAAATTATGAAAGGCTCCTCATACTCTACTTTAATATCTCTTAGCATCTGCTTCATCCATAAAACTTGAGTGCAACTACCTGCTGCTGCAATGTATTTTACTTCAGTTGTAGACAGGGATATTGCCTCTTGTTTCTTGCTTAGCTAGGAAACCAATCTCTTTCCCAAAAAGAAAGCTCCACCACTAGTACTCTTCCGGTCATCCACATCTCCTGCCCAATCAGCATCTGTATATGCATGAAGAGAGAAATCATGATCACTAGGATACCACAGATGATACTCAACCATCTCTTTTAGATATCTAAAGATCCTTTTGATTTCCATGACATGAGATTCTCTGGGAACAAACAACCTGGAATCTTGCAACAAGACCAACAGGCTGCATTATATCTGGTCTAGTTTGAGTGAGACACAACAATCCTCCAATCATTGATCTGTACTTTATCTGGTCTGCCTTAGGAGAGTCATCATCTATGCTCAACTTACATCTGGTTACCATGGGAGTATTCATTGGCTTTGAATCTTCCATCCCAAATTTTCTCAACAATTCTTTTACATATTTGGTCTAAGAAATAAAGATTCCTTTCTTTATTTGAGTAATTTGTAGACCCAAGAAGAAATTCATTTCACCAAGCATAGACATCTCAAACTCACTTTTCATTTGATTTGCAAAAGTTTTACACCTACTGTCTCTTCCTCCAAAGATGATATCATCAACAAATACTTCGACAATCAAGATGTTTTCATGATCAATTTTGAAATATAGGTTATGGTCAGCAGTACCTTTGTTGAAACTAATCTTCAAAAGATGCTTGTCCAATCTTTCATACCAGGCTTTTGGGGCTTGCTTTAATCCATACAATGCCTTCTTCAACTTGCAGACCATATCACCATGATCAGACAACTAAAACCCATCCGGTTGCTCTATATACACTTCTTCCAAGTCACCATTTAGAAAGGCAGACTTGACATCCATCTGATATACCTTGAAATCCTTGAAGGCAGCAAAGGCAAGGAATAATCTGACTACTTCAATTCTTGCCACCGGAGCAAAAGTTTCTTCAAAATCAATTCCTTCTATTTGAGAGTAGCCCTTGCAGACCAATTTGGCTTTATTTATGATTACTTCACCAACTTCATTTAGTTTGTTCTGGAAGACCCATTTGGTTCCAATCACATTCTTGTTTCTAGGTCTAGGAACAAGATCCCAAGTGTGATTTTTCTCAATTTGCATCAACTCTTCTTCCATTTCTTTGGTCCAGTTTTCATCATTGCAGGCTTCATTTATTGTCTTAGGTTCAATCTTTGAAATCAAACAATATTCATCTAAATTTTGAGCAATATTCCTTCTAGTTTGCACACCTTTGCTTTTGTCACCTATGATCTAATCTTCAGAGTGGTTCAGTCTTACATACCTTGGAACTTTGGGAGCTTCTTGTACTTCTGCTTCTTGATCAGGTTCATTCAGACTTATCTCTTCTTCCTGATTTACCGGATCAGTTTGAATCTGACTTTCAGAAGAGGATTGAATTCCTTGAACTAGAACACTATTTTGATCATCTTCATCATATTCATAAAACCTTGAGGGTTTCTCTATTCCCTCATCAACCTTCACATTTGTACTTTCTATCATCTTTCTTAGTCTCTTGTTATAACACTGGTATGCTTTGCTTTGAGTAGAGTAACCCAAGAATATTCCTTCATCACTTCTGGCATCAAACTTGCCTAGATCTTCATCTCTTTTGATGTAACATTTTCTACCAAAGACTCTGAAATATCTTACAATAGGAGTAATGCCAAACCAAAGTTCATAAGGGGTCTTACAGGTATTGCTTCTGATTTGAACTTGATTGAGAGTATAGACTGCAGTGCTGACAGCTTCTCTCCAATAGATTTGAGGAACATTTGCTTCCACCATCCTGGTCCTAGATGCTTCATGGATGGTCCTGTTCTTTCTTTCCACTGCTCCATTCTGCTATGGAGTCCTAGGAGCAGACAACTGTCTCTTAATTCCATGTTTCTCACAGAACTCTATGAACTCACCGGATGTGAATTCTCCACCCCTATCAGACCTCAGACATTTCAACTTTCATCCTGTTTCATTCTCTACCATAGCCTTGAATACTTTGAATTTCTCAAGAGCTTCTGATTTCTCCTTTAGAAAGGTTACCCACATCATCTGGGAATAGTCATCAATTAGCAACATGAAGTATCTATCACCTTGAATACTCCTGGTTATTGCCAGACCACAAAGATCAGTGTGAACTAAGTCCAATAATCCGGTAGAGGATAGTTCCTTGCTTTTGAATGAGACTCTGCTCAGCTTACCCAACTGACATTCCTTGTACAAGCTGTTAGTAGGTTTCACCAATTTTGGAAGATCTCTTACAACCTGAGCATTGCTTATCTTGATGATATTATCAAAATTCACATGAAACATCCTTCTATGCCATAGCCAAGTCTTATCAATTTGAACAAATAAGCAACTTTTACCAGTACCAACCAAGTGGAAGATATTATATTTAGTTTGAGTATCAGAGGCAATCTCTGTTCCAGATCTTTCAAAGATTTTGCATTTTCCATCCTTGAATCGGAGATCATAGCCTTTGTCCACCAACTATCCAACACTGAGAAGATTGTGCTTCAAACCTTCAACATACAGTACATTACCAGTTTTGTTTCTTCCATCAAAAGAAATAGTTCCTCTTCCTCTGATTCTACCAGCAGAATTATCACCAAACTTTACCACTCCACCTTCATACCTTTCCAAATCTAAAAACTTATTTTTGTCACCTGTCATATGGTGAGAGCATCCACTGTCAATGACCCAATCATCCTTCTCTTCAATTTGGGCAGCTAGAGCTCTTTCCATAGTCTTAAGATTGACAGATACAGAGGACATTAGATTTTCTTCCTTGATGGCAATGAACACCCATTCATTTCTGGATTTGTTTCCTATCTCTGATTCATCATCTATTACTCCTTCATTATCATCATCTTCATGTACATAGTAACAGTTCTTTTGGAACCTTGTCTTGTTAGGATTTTTCTTTGAAAATATTTTCGGACACCTTGAGGCAAAATGACCAATCTTATTGCAATTAAAACACTTAAAAGGTAATTTTCCTTCATACTTACCAGATCCTCTTGGCAGCCTCTTTGCAAGAAGGGCTTCAAGCTGAGCAATTTCTACTTCTTCTTCTTCCAAATCTTTTCTTGCTTTTTCATACCATGACAATTTCCTTGAAGAATTCTCTCCCAGATCAAGCCTTTGTTTACCTTTAACAGAAGCACTGGCTTTGAATGCAGATTCAGTCTTGGGGGGCTCGTCTCCAAACTCTATCATTTCAAATGTAGCCAATTTCCCAGCCAATTGATCTCTTGTGATAGTTGTATGGGCTCTAAATTCTTCAATGGCAGTAGCCTTGATTTTGTAAGAGGCAGGAAGAGATCTAAGAAATTTACCAACAATCTCATTTTCATCCAAGACACCACCAACATTTCTAATTCCACAAACCAGCTCATTCACTCTTGGCATAAAAGAGGTAATATTTTCATCATCTCTCATCTTCAGTTTTTTAAATTTCCCTTTTAAACTTTGTAACCTTGCACATTTAACATATTGGTCTCCTTCATGCAAAAGTTCCAGTTTATTCAAAATTTCAAAGGCAGTTGGTAGGTCAATAACATTTGAGAGCTCTGAGTCAGATAATGTGCTTAGAAGAGCCTCTTTGGTCCATAGATTATTTTCAGCATTTGTGATTTCATTTAGGGTTGTCAGACCACCCTATGGAGGTACATACACTTTTGTAACCATGGACCAGTACGCCATTCCCATACACTGCAAGTGGCATTTCATGCGACCTTTCCAAAGAGCAAAGTTGGTTCCATCAAAATTCAGACTATCCTTCTTGTAAGACGACATCTTGGATCTCCTCAAGCGGTTAGGCTCCTTTTAGAGGAACTTGTCTCTGATACCAATTGTTAGAATTAGGGCACACAACTGAGGGGGGGTGAATCAGTTGTGCAATACTTTCTCCAATTTACACACTTAAATCTTCTTGGTGATTAGCAATGTATTAAACATGAAACATAATGCATTCAAATCAAAAGCAGAGACTCATCAACACATAAGACACCAAGATTTTGACCTGGAAAACCTGGTTAAGGGAGAAAACACAGGGTGATTAACCCAAGAATGTATTCTCTATTAGAAGAATAGAAAGAACAAAATGGCACATGCCAATTAGGGCTCACTTCCTACAAGAGACACACTGTGTACAAGGAAATAAGTATCACATACATGAACTAGAGAATAGCATCTTCACCATGCTTGAATCAGTTCCATTAAGCTCAATACTCATGCTCTGCCTTTCGCTCTGCTCTTCACTACCACACTCTTATCTCCACCAGGCACACTTTGAAATGACTTCACAATCCCTTATTTATACACGACATCGACTTAGGAACAATCATCTAAGTCAGAAAACACCTACAAGAACATCTGCAAGATGTGTAATACATCCGGTTGGCCAGTCCCAGGAAGAACACCAACATCAGGTGGTTATTCTTCAAATACAAACTTTAACTTCAATGTGGACCACCAACATGAACTGAAAACGATCCATAGATCACCACAAGCTTTCCTGAATCACCAAGAACATCCGCACTTCATTTGCTTACTGGAATCCTTCTCTCCTTCATCTGGAACCTCAAGAACATAGTCTGTCATCACTGTCACAAAAGAATAGGTTCTTTCAGACCTTTAAACCATGAGCCAATTGACTTGACACTTCATAAGGACGTTCTCAACACTACCTCAAATCTGCAAGATGGGATAGTGCATTTCCAGATCTCACCGGACCTATCTGTGTCACTCTATCACCTCTGAACACCTACTGGAACCGGTTCTACTTGAGCGACCATAACTTCTTTTGATCTTCATGCAGACCTCTGAAATCTCTACTGGATCACCTACAGACACATATCTACAAACCCTTTAATCTGCATCCTCTGATCATCATCCTATCTTGAACTTTCACCTTGTTGTCATTTCTATTCTTCATTGTTCTTGATTAAGACTAATTTTCTCAATATCCTCAGTACACAGCTCATCCAATCCTTCTCATTAATGCAACATGAGTATGTTGACATCAATGACAACACCAGTTAGACCCATACTTGCAACAATCATAACCTCCAACTTTTATATAAGTAAATTTTGGGAATTGAATGAAATAACTCCCATGCTTTTTGACAAGTGCTACTACTTTTGGAGATATTCTGAGCCCTGTATTTCCCTAAAGCACTCTTACTGTCAACATGGTGAATGGATCATTCACACTCTTGAAGTTTTTATAACTTTGTTCCAATTGTAACTATTGATAATACTCAGATTTGAGTTTCATCATCATAAATTCCCTTAGTGCTAAGCCCCGACCATGCCTTCATGCTTGTAATCACGTAAAAGAGATAGGAGGACATGTAGAAACATTGATCTGATTCATAATGAGTCAATTGATGATGCAAATTATCAATAACAATGCTTTCCCAGTCAATGAACTATTTTCCATCACATATGATGGCAATAAAGAGGTACATCCATTCTTGAAATTTCTTTGAATTCTCATTTCCTATTAGCTTGTTAAGTAGAATAATTATCTTAGAGATATCTTCAACAAAAAGAGACCTGTGGAGGATTTTTGGCAAGTGCTATTTTATGGCTTTGGGTATGAGAAGCCAACTCTTTTCTATTTCATTGAGAGATTTATTCTTTTTCTCAAAGAAGTGTTGTCATGCAATAACCATATTAACATCAACAAATTGGTCTCTGATAGGTAGTCTAAAAGTAACGGCAATGGAGACATTGTCCAATCTAGCCACCAATTAATCATCGATACTCCTAATTTCTCTAGTTATTGGTTTATACCCTCTAATACATTGCAATACCAAATCTAGACACTAAACTACTATGGGAAAACTTGCAGCATGAGCTAAACCACTCAGATACATCTTCTCTGCCATTGGAGACCTCTTCTATTCTTCCATCGTCTCTAAAAGTTCTAAAGGTTGATATGTCCCAACTTCATGTCAATGATTTCAAGGAGTGTGGATTCTAACACTGACATGAATTCAAGCCCTTGGTATTGATTTTTCATGATGTTATTTATGAATCACTGATTGGTTGTATACTATCAAAATTATCATCATGCCTTGTATATGACCAGTATTTTCCAATTATCCTTTCAAGTAGCCTCTGTTAAGAATAGCCTTAGTTATTGGATGTGTTGTGATGTTCACAACACACCCCATTTTACTCCTTATCAAAATGAGGACCCCTACTGTTGCTTTGCTTCTTTCAGTTCTGCTTGTGTTGTTTTGCTTGGTGGTAAAGGGAAAAGGGATTCAAAATTTGTAAACCTTGTTAAAAAATAGGGAAAATACATTTTCAGTACCAATGCATGATATAGTTGGATTCTTTGTGAAAAATGAGCTAGGGTTGCTTTTTGAACCGTCTTGAAATTTGCCATATTTTCCAAGTTATGATCATTTTGGAAAAATGTACAATCAGGTTTTGCATCATACAGTGTCAGTTGTATGTCTTTTTTCCTTGTTTGCATCTGGTAAAAATTTTGAAATATACATGCAGAATGGTTCTGAAGTGGTTTCAGGTTAAAATGTTTGATGTTTTGATTTCCACTTTGTATCTCATATTTGTCTGTTTGCAAGGAAAAATGCACAGATGCACTTATCAAAAATGGCAGATTACATTTGGTATTTGGCTTAATGTATATTCATACATGCCCTATAACATTACAACGAAGTATACATTATTTGGGCCAAAAGGGGAAAAAAGACTTAATCGATCAAAAGGGGTTGCATATGTATGCCTATCGGTGTAACCATTGCCATCGGCAATGTTAGGATTTATCTCCCCAAAGGGTATGGTCTCACCGAAGAAAGCTCATCGGTATGACTCTAGATATCGGCCATGTTTGGAATTGTCGTGCCGATAGCAGAGACTTATGCCGATATAACATACGATCGATGTGGTAAGGGTGATCGGTGAAACAAGCATTAGTCAGGATAACATTTGAAACCCTCGTTGATGAAAGGTCTTACGCCGATGAAGGTTATCGGTGAAACAAGTGGCGATCGGGGCGAAACGTTTGGCTTTCCCCGATAGGCAAAGTCCTGTCGATGGGAAGGAGAATATTGAAAGGCCCATATCAGCTAGAGTATAGTCATCAGTGGAGGTAATTTTGGCCGTGCCGATATGGAATGTTATCCCGATAGAAAGAAAGAGTAAAACTATTGACGGGAGGTATCCAAGGTTACGCCGATAGAAGGAAGGAGAGGGCATCGATGAGACAATAACGATTGGCAAAGGAAGTAATGGCCTCGCCGATAGTCCAGACTTACGCCGATGGGAAATATAAGGTGATCGGTGTGAAAGTGGTGATCAGCGAAGGAAGTTTATGACTTGCCGATGGGCGATCTCAACCCGATGAACAAAAGGGGACTTAACTGAATAAAATGGCGATCAACAAAACAACATCGGTCGGGGTAGCATTTCATGCTCTCACCGAAGGTTGTGTCTCCCCGATGAACAAAGGGCATATTAGCCAGGCAATGGATATCGGCTAAGGAATTTTTACCCACGCCGATGAAGAGACTTACATCGATAGAAGGAAAAGGGGTTATCGGTGAAACGAATGGCAATCAGAATAACATGTAAGCCTTCACCGATTGGTGAAAGTTATGCCGGTATAAGGCGTCAGCCAAACAATGAACATCAGCCAATAGTTTTTTGGACACGCCGACGGCATATCTCATGCCAATGGGTGGGAAAAGAACAGAGCAATAGGGTTTTGGGCATTTTCAGCGCCCGATGGTATTTTGAGCAATCAGTATGCATTTTGAACGCATTTTTTGGGGCATTTTTAGGCCCGATTTCTATATTTTGCGCAGTCACACCTTGTTTTCATCAGATGTTTTAAAAATTTCTTGTTGTTTATCAAATGAAATGATACTTATTGCTTTGTTTTCGCAGGGTTACAGTTGAGGAGGGTGGCTAAATCTTAATGGCAGTGACATCATGGAGGAGATCTGATCTCAAGAGCAAAGGAAGATAAGGATGAAGGGCAAGGAAGTCAAAGGCCATTCATTGATAAGGACAAAATGTAGCTGAAGGCATTATTACTGTAGACCACATAAGTTATTGTTACCCTACTAAGCTTCCCAGAAGGGCATTTTTTCGCCTAGATTGGATGTATGCTCGGAGGTATTTTGGGAAACTGGTTCACCTACATTTATTGTTATAACTAGGGGTTTGAACCAGGGTTTAGTTAGGATTTTTTTTTTTGCTGTAGTGAGGACAATCAGGGTCTTTATATTGTGCCTCTCTGCACTGTAATACTTTACAACAAGGATTTTAGGAACATGTAGGGATTTGAGCAAGTTAGCTTAGTATAGTTTAGGAGTAGAAGAAGGAGGTCACCTATTGTCTGCAGTAAGGAGTGCGTGGAATATCTGGCTTCCTTTCTGTATCTGTAAAGCTTGTAAGTTATCTATAGTTTGATCAATGAAACTAAGAGTCATTCCGACATTATAAATCATGTATGACTGTTTGTTTCTAATACAATAGAATCTAGAGTTCTGCATCTATCTTCTGAGTGTTCTCCTACTCTTCTTTGTGTTTTGAAACATTTTCTCTGAGAGCTTGCAATTTTAGATGTATGTTTGTGAAAATGCTTTGAATATACATTTAAGGTTCTTATCTGTGGATTTGAGCAAACTGTTGTATGATTTATATAGTGCATAATAGAACAATTAGATCCTTTGGTAGATTTAAATGAAGTTTAGATTAGATCTTTCTAACTTTTCCCAACCCATCTGAAATACTTAGCTGAAAAACATAGAAATTTGAAGGAAATTTGTCTCATATTTGAAGAAGCATGAACAACAGAGTTAAAAGTAGACAAGTTTTCATAAATGTATAAAGAAGAAAGCTGCAATAATTTAGGAAAACCATTAAAAGCTTTGCAGCACAGTAACACGTTTATGCAAAGGGGATGAACAACATATTGACATTTCATGATCTCTTTGCATAGTCTGAGTCTAGTTAACCAACAAGAAACCTTAAATTATGTAAGGCCCCTTGAACATTATAGCTTCACATTGACCAATAGGTCAAGACCCGACCACAGTAAACTTGGGATTAAGTGAATCTTAAACGATTCCTTCATATCTTTCAAGTCAGTTTTGTTTCATTATATGTGAATTTTAACTAATCGTTATGATTGCATCAAAACAATCACCAACAATTTTTATTGCACTAGAAGGAGGGCTTGACTTGAGTTAGGGTTTGTTTCAAACTGGCTAATAACAGTGATAGAGTGATCAGGTCTAGATCCAGTTCAAAAGATATATTCATGCAATTACCTGACATAAGGCGAAGTAAGAACCCTTTGATTTGGAATCCTAAAATATCGCAAGTAGGAGGCTCATCTGGAACACCTCCTGGGTCACCTTTTAACATCCGTAGCATTGTGAGTCCTAACATATCACTATTCAGATCTTTAAATCTTGGTTCAGGCACTCCTGGAGGTCTTAATCCTCCTATAAACCCTATCCCACCAATCAATCTAGGTATTCCTACAAGCTCAGGTCAAGCTCAAACACCTGCAATGGCTTATTTCAATGTCATTTCTCCCATATTTTTCAATGATTATCATGAGATACCCAAAAATCTGGAAAAGATATGTCCTAAATACCAGTTACATCAGGATCCAGAGGATCATATTAGAATATTTAAGGAAGCATGTTTTAGGGCTATGTTAGAGCACGAGGATGTTGTGTGTAGATTGTTTCCCTACACCTTTAACAAACAAGCCTCTAACTAGTATGTAAACCTACCTAACGGTTACATTTCTTCCTGGTCACTTATGGAAGAAGCATTTCTATCAAGATTTAGAGGACCCATTGACCCTTGCATTTTGTATCATAAATTGGCTACCATAAAAAGGGGAGAGGGAGAGTTGATTGATAATTTCAATGACAGATTTCAGAAGGCCTACTCTAGGTTAGTAGACCCTTACACCGTGGATGATGATACCTTGTTGGCTATGTACTATGCAGCCTTGGATCCTTTAACTGCCATGTTTGTCAAAAAACAACCTGACATAGATTCAATATCCAAAGCCTACAAAGAGGCAGCCTCAGTG
Organism: Cunninghamia lanceolata; assembly: GCA_027924645.1. Lineage (NCBI taxonomy): Eukaryota > Viridiplantae > Streptophyta > Pinopsida > Cupressales > Cupressaceae > Cunninghamia > Cunninghamia lanceolata. The sequence goes on from BSBN01001583.1 coordinate 5,122,703, forward strand.
AACCAAGAGATGAGGCATACCACTTATAGCCCATTTGTTAATGGAGGAAATTTTGGGATGCAGAATCAGGCACAACCATGGAATGGAGTCCCTTCACATCACACTCCATTATTAAATCTGGTTCCTTCTTACACACCTGTGTATAGTCCTACCCCAATCCAAGCCATAACTCCTTACACAGGTAGCACTACTAATAAAAATCAAAATAATGGTTAGCCTTTCTTCCAACCTCCTAGTGATACAACTGTGGTAAAAGCAAAAGAGGATAGGGAAGAGATTAAATAGATCACTACACATTTGAAAAGGTTAACCACCAAAGTGACACAACTAAGAAACGAGAACCTCTATGGAAGAGGCAACCAAAACTACAATCAAAATCAGAATTATAACCAAGGCCAAAACCAGAACTATAGTTCCAATCAAAATCAACAGTACAATCAGAGCCAAAACTATAATAAGCATCAAGGCCCTAGTTATGGGCAACTAATGCAAAATAGGGGGCTAGTGGTAGATAATAGGACCTGGGGCAATAATAACAGAAATCAGAATCAGCCTAGGCCACCCAAGACATGGAACACTGGGCCCAACAACGGTACTCTAGCTTCTCCTTTTGAGAATGCAGATAATCACGATGCAAAACAAATAGCTGGCATCCAACTGGCCAATACATCGCCAAAAAATTGGTGCAGATTTCACAATACCAATGCCCATGCTGAGCACGACTGTCCACAGTTCCACTTAGCAGCCAGCATTTTTAATATAGATGTGTAGCCTCCTACCTTTGAATTTCTCATTCCCAAGGGTAATGAGGTAGTACCCTCAGGATATGATACAGCCTTAGTCTTAGAAACGTTTACCTTTGCAATTGTAGAAGAGAAAGAGGATGAATTGCTAGAAGATGGACCAAACTGTTGTGAAAATCTTTACCCTAAATCAGCCTTTGTGTTAAACGCTTTTTAGTTTCCCTTTGAAACTGAAAATGAGGTATTAACTAAAACAGAAGAAGTGCAGGCTTTTCAACAGACAGATAAAAACCACACCTACAATTTAAGGAACAACCCTAGGCCAGGAGGACCTTTCACCACTTCCGTTCCTCCCAACAACTTTAATACACCCCCAGATCAGAATGCCAGCAACAATCCTACAATACTTAAAGCTAATCAGCACACAAATAACGGAACAGCAACACAAAAGGATCAAACAAGTAAAACTGAAACAATAGAGACAACAAGATTAATGAGTTACTTGTCAGAGGAAATAAAGAAAATTAAGGTTAGTATACCTCTAAATGAATTATTGAAAACCCCAGGGATCAGAAATGCTTTTATAAAATCTCTGGATACATCTGTGATAGACGAGGTTTCTGCTGATATAACTGTTCCTAATAGAGATTCACCGCCTAAAGAGGAAAGTAAGAAAGTTGAGTTGCCTTCGAATACAAATGTAGTAATACATGCAGATAAGAGGGATGCTCCCCTTTCTTGGTAACTGTTAGACTGTGCGGGAAGAACATACACAATTGCATGGTAGATTCTGGTGCCTCAGCCAATGTAATGCCCTTAGGAATATGTAAAACTCTAGGGCTGACTCCCACCAAATCTGCTAAGGTTGTCACACAGTTAGATAAGACTGAGGTTAGAGTGATAGGAGAACTCATGAACATTCAGATGCAATTAGCTTCAGACCCTAGGGTAAGCCAAATCATTGACATTCAAGTAGTGGATATACCCATAAATTATGGAATGTTGCTGAGTAGGGATTGGTCCAAGACATTAAACGGATATATGGCCACTGATTTTTCACATATGTGGCTACCTTGGAGAGGTGTCCCAAACCAGATTAGAATAGAGGCAGAGCCCAGGATGAAACACATGATAACAAAGTATAATCGAATGAATGAAATATTATATGCTGCTATTGAACCTGGTGTCTATAGAATTACCAATAATGGGGTACAGATTGAAGAAATCATGATGTTAAACATTAGAGAAAAAAGTGCTAGCAAGGAGAACATTATTCATTGAGTTTGATGGAAATTCTTCGGATGAAGAAAATAGTGCAATAGGTAAATTTGGTCATGCCATTAGACAAGAGGTAGGAGAGTGCATTAAACAAAATCTGCCAGTCCAATGTAAATTGTATAAAAATAGGTGTAGGGTCCATGATAAGCAACATTTTGAGGAGGTTGTGAAATATGCAAAGATATCATTGAATATGAATACAAAAAATGCATAAAGAGGGTAGAGTTACAAGAGGAAAATGAGAATCCCGATCAAACACAATAATATGTTTAGGGAGATGTAGATGCCTTGATTCCAGATTTAGGAGAAGAAATAAAGGACAAGGGTAGTTGTCTTTCTAATTTACTAGATGGAAATACACATATGCAAGTTGACCAAACAGAAATGCCCATGAATGAACAAGACAACACCCCATAGATGATAATAGAGGCAAAGCATGCCAAGATAAAAGGTCAGAAGAGTAAAGATGGCATGTGGACATTAAAATGTGATGGGTCCAAATCAAAATAGGGTGCGGGTGCAGGTATTGAACTCATAGATCCTTAGGGTAAATCACATCTAGCAGCATATAGATTACAATTTTCCTATACTAACAATATTGCTGAATATGAGGCCCTAATTTTAGGACTTGTCATGGCCATCAAGAAAAAGGTGAAAATGATCAGAGTATTTTTAGACTCTAAACTAGTAGTCAGACAAGTAAGGAAACTATATGCCTGCAATTACAAGAAAATGATTTATCACAGACATAGAGTATGGGGTTTAATAGATGCGTTTGATGCTTTTAACATAGAGCACATCCCTAGAAAGCTGAACCACAGACCAGATGCTCTAGCAGTTGCTGCTAGCACACTAGAACCCTTGACACTTTCAAGATTGAGATGATTTGCTGTTGAGCTAGTTAATGTTCCCAGTATCCCAGACAACGTTACACACTTTCAGGTATTTGGAGGGGATCAACAAATTATTGATTTTCTGACTTGTAATGAGGTATTTGAGGCTCAAATCATTGATGAGCAAGAAAGGCCTAAAATAACATGGGATGAAGAGCATATAATCAACTTGAAGAGCAACTTCTTACCCAAAGGAGTAATTGAACTAGAACATATCTTTGACTTCGATGGAGTAATGAGATAGAAGGACTTGCCCAAAATAGAAGGGGGTAAGTGTGACTTACATAGCTTAGGGATAGAGCAAAATCCACAAAATGTACTAATCAGAAAAGCTTGCTCTGAGAAAATTAGAAAAGAGGTTTTAGACGCTCTGAAAGATTATAAACATGTAATAGCATGGACCTATGAAGACTTGAAAACATTTGATAAATCCATCATAACTCACGTAATACCTTTAAGACCAGAGGTTAAACCATTCAGGCAAAAACAAAGGCCTGTGAACGCCATTCTAGAGCCTTTAATCTTTGAGGAAGTAAAAAAATTGTTGTCTGCTGGAATAATTTTCCCAGTCAGACATTCAATCTGGGTAGCTAACTTAGTACCAGTGAGAAGAAAAATGGAGATATCAAGTTATGCGTAGATTTTAGAAATTTGAACAAAGTATCCGAAAAAGATAATTATCCTCTGCCTCCTATAGACGAAGTACTGCAAGTAGTAAACGGAGCAAAGATGATGTCTTTTTTAGATGGTTTCTCAGGTTACAACTAAATCTTGATTGATAGGAAGGATAGATTAAAAACCACCTTCACTTGCAAATGGGGAAATTATGCATATAGGCGAATGCCTTTTGGTCTGATTAATGCAGGTGCCACTTTTCAAAGAGCCATGGACATTGCATTCCATGGATTATTAGGTAAGTGCATTGTTGTGTATATGGATGATTTGACTATGTATTCCAAGGACGCATCCACCCACGCTGAAGATCTCAGGAAAATACTCAGGCGATGTGAAAGGTATGGAATTTCCCTTAATCCTAAGAAATGTATGTTTGGCGTAACTGAAGGTAAAATATTAGGCCATGTCATTTCTGAAGATGCAATTTCAATTGATCCAGATAGAATAGAATCCATAAAAAATTTGCAAATACCAAATAGTAGGAAAGAGTTGAAATCATTTTTTGGCAAAATTAACTTTGTTCGGAAGTTTATCACAGGTTTTACAGAGATCGTGCAGTCGTTAAATGCCATGTTGAAGAAGGATGCGCAGATGGAATGGACACCTATGGCTAGGGCTGCATTTGAAGATATCAAGGAAGCAATTTCTAATGCTCCTATATTGGCAAGTCCAGATTACACAAGACCATTTTACATATACTCCTTTGCATCTTCTCATTCAGTTGCAGCTGCCTTGATAGAGAAAGGTGAAAACAATGAGGAGAGGCCCATCGCATTCATGAGCACACCTTTGAAGGATGCACAGTTGAGATATCTAGACATTGAGAGACAAGCATTTACATTAATAAGGGCTGTGAAAAAATTTAGACATTACATTCTGCGCAGCCAGATCAAAGCCATAGTGCCAGACGCAGTAGTAAAGATGTTGTTGATGCAAAACGAACCTGGAGAAAAGAGAGCCAAATGGATCACCACGCTACAGGAGTTCGACATGGAAATTATTCCCATGAAGCTAGTCAGAGGACAGGCGTTGGTACAAACAATAGCAAATACAGATCTAGATTTGATAAAACAGCAGTATGTATTGAATTCCCAGAACGCATCAGACTGGTATGGAGATCTAAATGCCTTTTTAATAGCTGGAAAGTACCCAAATAGGATGAAAGCTTCTCAGAGGGGAGCTTTGAAGGTTAAAGCACAAAAATATATGGTGCAAGGAGGTCTTCTATTCAAGAAGAACCATGATGGAATTTATTTAAGATGCCTAAATAGAACTAAGGCAGATAAAGTGTTAACAGAACTACATGACAAGTACAGAACTGGCCATGGTTCCCATCTAGCTACAACACACAAAATATTGAGGGCAGGCTATTACTGGCCCACGATGTTCAAAGATACTGAGAGTCACATTAAAAGTTGCCACACCTATTAGACTGCAGCAAATAAGGGGAGAAATTAGGCCCATCCACTAAAGCCTGTGATTGAATCAAGACCGTTTGCACAATGGGGCCTGGATTTTATTGGAGTCATCAATCCTCCATCTTCTGCAGGACACAAATTTATACTGACGGTGATAGACTATTGTACAAGGTGGACTAAGGCTACCTGTTGCAAATTCTCCACAACTGAGGTAGTTATCAAGTTTCTTGAAGAAAACATCATCACCGGGTTTGGAAGTCCCTATTCACTAGTATGTGATAATGGCCCTGCTTTTTCATCTTTAAAGTTTTCTAAATGGGCATTTGAATACGGGATCATTTTAACGTTTTCTTCAAATTATTACCCTCAAGGTAATGGATTGGCTGAATCAATGAACAAAATTTTATTAGACATAATCAAGAAGTTGATTGCAAAGAGTCCTAGAGAGTGGAATACCCTGTTAAGATATGCATTATGGGTAGATAGGACCAAGTTTAAAACAACTTTAGGTAGCACACCTTATCATTTAGTTTATGGGACTGATCCCATACTTCCAGTAAATCTGAGAATACCAACCTGGAAGTTTGCCAATGAGTATCTAGGCTTTGACAACCATAGGGAAGCCAGAATAGTACAAATGCTACAATTAGATGAGAAAAGAGGTCAAGCCATCGAGAATTTTGCCAAACACCAAGCAGTTGTTAAGAGGTGGTTTGATAAAAGGGCAAGAGTCAAAACATTTAGGATATCAGACTTAGTGCTGTGTTCGGACAAAGCACATGAAAAGAAAGGAAGCCATGGAAAATTTGATAAACTATGGCTAGGCCCATTGCAAGTCTCTGAAATAATAGGAGACAATACATTTAGACTCAAGACCTTGACAGGGGAAGAGGTGCCATTGCTAGTTAATGGCCAACATTTGAAACACTACTTCTAGGCCTGAGGTAAAGGGCAATCCATTTTGGTGTAATATAGTGTAAGTAATGTACAGTTCTTCTTTTGTTGTTTTCTTTTTTTTGGGTTGGCTGTTTGTATAGTTTTGTTTTTTGTTTCTTTCTGTTTGTTTTTTTGTTTCTGTTTGTACAGTTTTGTCTTCTTTTTCTTTTTGTTCGATCTGTCTGTTGTTTGTTGGTTGTCTCCTCAGTAGGGATCTTTGTTTTACTTTAGAATATTAAGGGGGGCAAGCCAGCTACCATTCAAAACAGTATAAAATTCAAAACATTCAAGTTAATCATTTGCGATTTACACATAACTTGTTGTGACTGTCATGAATGTAGAGAGTTATTTTACTTGTTAATTTTCGTATTCAATAAATGTGATTGAGAATTCAAGGAGGTTTCTCACGATGACACACCTAAAATCCTTGGGTTTGTTGAACCTACTAGTGTAGATATTAGGTGAAAAATATGAGGTCACCCTTGCTACCATTACAATTCTCAGCTTAATTTCAGCAAGTGCTCACTCCTTGCATCTTGAAGTAACAAATTGCTATATCTTGTGAAATCTCTTTCAAAAAATAGAATATATAAAATATAAAAAATATATAAAGCGGATTATACTAAAAATCTAGATTAAGCCATCTAAGTAACTCTACTAGGGCTATAGACGCTCGCTGGCAGTGGGGCTCTACTTAGGAGAATTGTAATGATAACCTTGCTGGGGCTATTAACGCTCACTGGTAGCAAGGCTCTATCCGGTCGGCTATGAGGGAATATCCTCAACTACGTAGGCTAATGTCAGTCACTGGTTTGTTCAACCGATCTTCAAGATGAGGATAATTAATCACTTGCACATACTTAAACTGAAAATGAAAATTCATGCACCCTTATTGAATACCTTAAGTCTCAAGCCGAATAGTAATTTGTAGGAAGGATAGTCAGAAGTTATGGATTTATTTCATCTAGTTTTCTTGAACACTTTGAATTTAATTATTTTGTTTGGTTGCTAGTTGTTGTGATGTTCACAACATGCCCCATTTTACTCCATAGCAAAATGAGGACCCCTGCTGTTGCTTTGCTTCTTTCAGTTCTGCTTGTGTTGTTTTGCTTGGTGGTAAAGGGAAAAGGGAGTCAAAATTTGCAAACCTTGTTAAAAAATAGGGAAAATACATTTTCAGTACCAGTGCATGATATAGGTGGATTCTTTGTGAAAAATGAGCTAGGGTTGCTTTTTGAACCATCTTGAAATTTGCCATATTTTGCAAGTTATGATCATTTTGGTAAAATGTACAATCAGGTTTTGCATCATACAATGTCAGTTGTATGTCTTTTTTCCTTGTTTGCATCTGGTAAAAATTTTGAAATATACATGCAGAATGGTTCTGAAGTGGTTTCAGGTTAAAATGTTTGATGTTTTGATTTCCACTTTGTATCTCATATTTGTCTGTTTGGCAGGAAAAATGCACAGATGCACTTATCAAAAATGGCAGATTACATTTGGTATTTGGCTTAATGTATATTTCATACATGCCCTATAACATTACAACGAAGTATACATTATTCGGGCTAAAAGGGGAAAAAAGACTTAATCGATCAAAAGGGGTTGCATATGTATGCCTATCGGTGTAACCATTGCCGTCGGCAATGTTAGGATTTATCTCCCCGAAGGGTATGGTCTCACCGAAGAAAGCTCATCGGTATGACTCTAGATATCGGCCATGTTTGGAATTGTCATGCCGATAGCAGAGACTTACTCCGATATAACATATGATTGATGTGGTAAGGGTGATCAGCAAAACAAGCATTAGTCAGGATAACATTTGAAACCCTCGCTGATGAAAGGTCTTATGCCGATGAAGGTTATCGGTGAAACAAGTGGCGATCGAGGCGAAACGTTTGGCTTTCCCTGATAGGCAAAGTCCTGCTGATGGGAAGGAGAATATTGAAAGGCCCATATCGGCTAGAGCATAGTCATCAGCGGAGGTAATTTTGGCCGTGCCGATATGGAATGTTATCCCGATAGAAAGAAAGAGTAAAACTATCGACGGGAGGTATCCAAGGTTATGCCGATAGAAGGAAGGAGAGGGCATCAATGAGACAATAACGATCGGCGGAGGAAGTAATGGCCTCGCCGATAGTCCAAACTTACGCTGATGGGAAATATAAGGTGATCAGTGTGAAAGTAGTGATCAGCAGAGGAAGTTTATGACTCACCGATGGGCGATCTCAGCCCGATGAACAAAAGGGAACTTAACCGAAAAAAATGGCGATCGGCGAAACAACATCGGTTGAGGTAGCATTTCAGGCTCTCGTCGAAGGTTGTGTCTCCCTGATGAACAAAGGGCATATTAGCCAAGCAATGTATATCAGCTAAGGAACTTTTGCCCACGCTGATGAAGAGACTTACACCGATAGAAGGAAAAGGGGTTATCGGCGAAACGAATGGCAATCGGAATAACATGTAAGCCTTCACCGATTGATGAAAGTTATGCCGATATAAGGCGTCAGCCAAATAATGAACATCGGCCAATAGTTTTTTGGACACACCGACAGCATATCTCACGCCAATGGGTGGGAAAAGAACAGAGCAATAGGGTTTTGGGCATTTTCAGCATCCGATGGCATTTTTTCGATCAGCGGTGTTGACCCGATGGTATTTTGAGCGATCAATATGTGTTTTGAACGCATTTTTTGGGGCATTTTTAGGCCCGATTTCCATATTTTGCGTAGTCACACCTTGTTTTCATCAGATGTTTTAAAAATTTCCTGTTGTTTATCAAATGAAATGATACTTATTGCTTTGTTTGTTTTCGCAGGTTTATAGTTGAGGAGGGTGGCTAAATCTTAATGGCAGTGACATCATGGAGGAGATCCGATCTCAGAAGCAGAGGAAGATAAGGACGAAGGGCGAGGAAGTCAAAGGCCATTCATTGATAAGGACAAAATGCAGCTAAAGGCATTACTATTGCAAACCACACAAGTTATTGTTAACCCACTAAGCTTCCCAGAAGGGCATTTTTTCACCCAGATTAGATGTATGCTCGAAGGTATTTTGGGAAACTGGTTCACCTGCATTTATTGTTATAACCAAGGGTTTGAACCAGGGTTTAGTTAGGTTTTTTTTTGCTGTAGTGAGGACAATCAAGGCCTTTATATTGTGCCTCTCTGCACTGTAATACTTTACAACAGGGATTTTAGGAACATGCAGGGATTTGAGCAAGTTAGCTTAGTATAGTTTAGGAGCAGAAGAAGGAGGTCACCTGTTGTCTGCAGTAAGGAGTTCGTGGAACATCTGGCTTCCTTTCTGTATCTATAAAGCTTGTAAGTTCTCTGTAGTTTGATCAATGAAACTAAGAGTCATTCCGACATTGTAAATCACGTATGACTGTTTGTTTCTAATACAATAGAATCTAGAGTTCTGCATCTATCTTCTGAGCGTTCTCCTGCTCTTCTTTGTGTTTTGAAACATTTTCTCTGAGAGCTTGCAATTTTAGATGTATGTTTGTGAAAATGCTTAGAATATACATTTAAGGTTCTTATCTGTGGATTTGTTCAAACTGCTGTATGATTTATATAGTTCATAACAGAACAATTAGATCCTTTGGTAGATTTAAATGAAGTTTAGATTAGATCTTTCTAACTTTTCCCAACCCATCTGAAATACTTAGCTGAAAAATGTAGAAATTTGAAGGAAATTTGTCTCATATTTGAAGAAGCATGAACAACAGAGTTAAAAGTAGACAAGTTTTCATAAATGTATAAAGAAGAAAGCTGCAATAATTTAGGAACACCATTAAAAGCTTTGCAGCACAGTAACACATTTATGCAAAAGGGATGAACAACATATTGACATTTCATGATCTCTTTGCATAGTCTGAGTCTAGTTAACCAACAAGAAACCTTAAGCTACGTAAGGCCCCTTGAACATTACAGCTTCACATTGAACAACTAAATTTGACCAATAGGTCAAGACCTGACCATAGTAAACTTGGGATTAAGTGATTCTTAAATGATTCCTTCATATCTTTCAAGTCAGTTTTGGTTCATTATATGTGAATTTTAATTAATTGTTATGATTGCATCAAAACAATCGCCAACAGGATGGGTCTTGTATCCTATTCTAAGACTCCCATTTGAGTAGAGACAAGGAGTATATTGGAAAAGGTTGAAGAGTCTGGTATTATCACCTGTGGAGTGTGTTCGTTTTGGAATTTATAAAGTCTATTCAACAAATTGATCTTGTGGGTATCCTGTATTCATTGCATTCCATGAGAAGACATTTATTTGAGATCAACTATCAAACCATTCGAGCTGCATGCTTTGTGTAGTGTCTCCTCATCACACATGAATATCTTTCAAGGAACCCGTGACTATAATATCTTACAAAATCCACTTTTAATCATGTCATGTTGTCTAAAGCTCCCATTTGTTTATTAGCATTGAGGAGACTAGCAAAGGTTGTAGAATTTTCCTTTACACTTGTAAATTGCATTTATTAGAAACTCAAAATTTTTGTTTTATTATGTGTATTTTCACTCATTGCAGTTCATGAGAACACATTTCTTTAAAACATTTTGCCAGAAACATTTCCTAAGCTTCTATGTTTTCAAACTTTGCATGCATGTTTTACTAGAGTATTCCAACTACAAAAGATGATAAATAAACTTCTATCATTATGTTTTGATGGATGTCTATAACATTTTTCAAAACTCCCATTTGGGTACTAGCTGGGAAAAAAATGGCGCAAGTTGTTAAGTTAGGCTTCATAGGCTGTAAGTATGTTGCAAAAGGTTGTGGAATCTAGTTTTAAACTTGCAGAATGTGTTTGTATCATGCATGTATTGAACTCTATGCGATATCCTTTTTTGGAGACTATGTGTTGAGAAGTTCACCTACTATGTCTATGCTCCCAGATTTTACATACATTTCTTCCAGAAAAATTATAACTATGATATCTGATAAAAATGCCTTTGCATTATGCTTTAATGGATTTCCATACCTGATTCCAAAGATTCCTTTTTGACACAAGCCGCAATGATGTTGGAAAGGGTTGTGGAATTTGGCTCTACACATGCAAATTACTTTTTCTTGAGAGTTTTCAGATCTTCTTCAATGAATTCATTCTGTGTTTATACTTTAGTTATTACAACCCACGAGATGCCTCTTTTTCTGTAGTTTGGCAGTATCTTGTCAAAAGAATTTAGTGCCTTTTCTATGAGTCTACATTTTGCATACATATCTACTAGAGCATTGTAATTCTAACATCTGATGAAAGTCTTTATTCTATCATGCTTTGATAAATGTCTAAACCTTATTTCAATGCTCGCATCTTGGCATAGGTAGAAGATGCTTTTAAAAGGTAGTGGAATGCCTTTTATGACAGCCAATTGCATTTGTTTAAAAGTTTTTAAATCCTTTTACAACGAATCCATATTTTTGTTGGATATGAAACCCAACGGTCACCTCTTGTCCTTTTGGGTGACTCTTCATTGTTTTGGCTCTTTCTATCTTATCCTCTCATGGATATTGTAATCTATATAAGCACATGTATATGTTGTTATAAACAAGATAAAGAACACAATAATTAGAGTTTTCCCTGCTTTGTGGACATAGCCATATATATGGTGAACCACATTAAATTGAGTTGTGTTATGTAATTGTTGCTTACAATTCTATTGCTCTTTTGTTTTCGCTATTCCATTGTTTTAACAAGTGGTATTAGAGTTGGTTGAGGAATTCGTAACAGATTTTGAAGAAATGGAAGAAGTGGACAAGTGGAGAATACAGAAACTTTTTGGGTAGAACTTTGGGCTATGGAAGCTTCAAATTCGTGCCATACTGATTCAAAAAGACCTAGCCATCATGCTAAAAGGAAAGACAACAAAACTAGAGAGTATGACAGACGACGAGTGGGGTGTCATGGATCAAAAAGTAGCTACTACAATTATCCTTTCATTGTCCAGTAATGTCCTATTTAATGTTGCCTTAGAAACTTTGGCAAAACAAATTTGGGACAAGCATTGTGACATGTATGTGATGACATCAACAACCAATAGGGTCTTCTTGTTGAAGAAGTTATTCAATATGAAGATGAAAGAAGGAAAAGGTTTTCCAAATCATTTGAATGAATTCAACACCGTGATCAGCCAACTAGTTTCTTTAGAAATTAATTTTGATGATGAAATGAGAGCTATGTTGCTCTTGTGTTCTCTTCTCGATAGCTGGGATAACATGGCGATGACTATTAACAATTCGGCATCTAGGAGAAGAGGATCTAAAGACAAGGAAAAGAAAAAGGAAGCAATGTTAAGATTTGACAATGTCGTTGCCACACTTCTCAACGAAGACATGATAAGAGGATAAAATAAAACATCTGGCGAAGCCTTGGCTTTAGGGAATAGGAGAAGAACCCAAGATCAAGGAAAGCATAATAGGAGAAGATCTAAATCTGCCAAGAGATCAAATTCAAGAGGACAGAAAGAAGGTTGCTGGTTTTGCGGAAAAGATGGACATGTCAAGAAGGATTGTTGGTGTTACAAGGAAGCCCAAAAATAGTTGAAAGAAAATAAGGTTAACACGACATATGAAGATGATGGAGGAGCTCTAGTCTTGACCACAAGTGAAACTATAGCCGACTCATGGATATTAGACTCTGGTGCCTACTTTCATGCAACCTCAAATTGCGATGCCTTAAAAAACTATCAAGTATGAAAATTTGGTAAATTTTATCTTAGTGACAATGAGCCATGTGAGATAGTTGGCAAATGCGACATAATGTTACATTTAAAAAATGGAAACAAGTGGCTATTAAATGATGTAAGACATGTTCTTAAGCTAAAGAGGAACCTGATTTCTACTGGATAGCTTGTTGCTCAAGGGTGCAACATCATCTTCTCTTCTAATATTTGGAAAGTGACCAAAGGAGCCTTAGTTGTTGCAAAAGGTAGCAAATCAAGATCTCTTTATGTCCTAGAGTGTCACGCTGAAGTGGGAGTTGTGATGACCGTAGTGGACAACGGGATAAAACTTTGGCATAAGAGTCTTGGCCATATGAGAAAAAAGGGAATGGAAGTTTTGCTCAAAAGAGGTTAACTTTCTGGTTTACAATCGATAGATTTAGTGCTATGTGAGCATTGTCTTTACGGAAAACAAAGATGGGCTAGCTTCTCCAAAATTGGACACGACAAGAAGTCAAGCCCCTTAGAACTCGTACATTCAGATGTCTTCGATCCCACGGGGGTCACCTCAATTGGAGGAGCAAACTATTTTGTAACTTTCTTAGATGATTGCACTCGTAAAGTTTGGGTCTATATGGTCAATAGAAAATCAAAAGTGTATGCAAAATTTAAAATTTATAAGGTTGTTGTTGAAAATCAAATCAGGAGAAAAATTAAATGTCTAAAAACTAACAATGGGGGGGAGTTTTGCTCTTTGGATTTTGATACTTATTGTGCAGATAATGGCATTCAACACATCAAGGTTGTATTATTTACACCTTAAGAAAATGGTGTAGTCGAAAGGATGAATGGTATGATTCTAGATAGGGCACGTAGCATGCTCTCTAATGCTAGTTTGAGTAAAGAGTTTTGGGCTGAGGCAGTTAACACGACAGTTTATTTGATCAACATAAGTCCTTCTACTAAGCTAGATTTTGACATTCCAGAAGAAGAGTGGTTTGAAAGAAAGAATACTTTCAAGATGTTTGAGATAGGTTCCAGATCCATAGGATTTTATATGCATATTCTAGAATTTTATGGTTCCATCAAATTTCAGACTTAGCTATTTTTTAGGATTTTTTAAGAATTCAGACTTAGCCAAATCAGGGCTTCAGGACCATGTGACAGAATGAAAGTATATGAACCCCTTAGTGAAATCTTGTGAAATTTGACATGATTTTGCAACTTTAAGATTTAGAAACTAGGAATTTCAACATGACACATCCTGTAGTAGCATTTTCAAAGGTAATATCCAGTGACATCAGATTTTGGAGCAAAATGTCGTAACACCCTAGACTTATAATTAAATATATTTTTAAATATACTTTCACCCTAAAAATTTTCAAATCTAGCACTAAAAATGCCCCCTACCAACCTTTGTGCTAAAAATGTCTCCAACTAACTTTTGCGCTAAATACACCCCAACTGACCTCCCTCCAAGTTATCGCTAAGTCGGTCGCATAAAAAATCCTTGCCAATAGCACTAGCAGAACTTGCGTTAAAGTCTTAACCCACCAGCTTGCGTTGAAAAGCACACTCACCAACTTTGGTCAGTGATCTCTCAAATCTGTGCAAGTCTGTGTCCTTCAAAAGTAGCGCTAATGCATTATGCGCTGAAATCTGACTTTGGGCTTAAATGACCTCTGACTAACTTTTAGTCAGTGACCCATGAAATCCGCAGGTCGGATGAACCCAAAATCCCTGCTAGGTCAGATGAAGTCAAAATCCCCACTAGGTCAGATGTTTCCAAAATCTCCACTAGGTCAGATGAAGTCAAAATCCCCACTTGGTCAGATGAACCCAAAATCTCTGCTAGGTCAGATGAACCCAAAATCCCTGCTTTTGACCTATTTTGGCCTAAAAACACATTTTTTCAAGGTGAAACTTAGATTTTCTTTATGAATTTGAATTGCATATCTATTTTTCACATCATGATGGATCTTTTTACCAAGTTTGTGTAGATTTTGGCCACGTTTTATGACAATTAATGCCACTGCACATGAAAAGTCTGTGTCCCCCAAAAATCTCGCTTTGTACAGAAAAGGCTAGAAAAACATGAAATAAAAGTCTGTAAATGGATTCTAATGACCACAAAAACTTTTGAGATCAATATATTGGTCAAATGGGTACTTGAAAATGGTAAAAAATGCAGAAAATCATGTGAAAATCACTGGATTTATGAAGTTGTCCACAAGGAAGCAACATTGAGTTTAAGTTGTTCTAGACTAATCGATGGTTGGAAATAGACATATTTTGATTTAAAATGATGGGAAATGACTTTTTATAATGAAATTGATGCTTGGTATTATTAATTATAGGTCTAAGAGGACAAAGGAGCTTGTTGGAGCCATCTTGGAAGGTTTACACACATATATGCAGTGTTGACCCAGAAATGTAGAAACTTCATTTTATCAACCAAATTGCTGCTACACCTACAAGTGGATGTTAGTATGATGTCTAAGATGATGGAAATAAGTCCTCAGAGCTTGAAGACACTGAAGATCATACTTACATCATTGGTGTTCCTAAAGATCCAGTCCAATGTCCAAGTGATCTAGTCTAGGGTCATAACTCTTAGCTATTTTATCAGAATTTAAACTTCTTGGACTCTTTGTAAAGATAAACTAATTATCTAGTTTGAGCTACTTGGTTTCTAAGGCTTAATGCCAAGTAATCAATGAAGTTTTGATCCCCAATTTTTCTCCAAAGGCCTCCAAAAATGCAATTTACTACGATGTAGAAAATACCCAAAATACCACTCAAATGACCCTGGACTGGATCACCAAGACATGCATACAGTTGTCCTAGCAGTCCAGTCATCAAGAATCATTCCAACAAGCATCCAATTGGATATATCTTCACTAATAATGTGCCACATACTCCTCTCGACCCATTCAACACTTGGAATCCCATGAATCCACATCAGCTCAAGTTTTCAAGTGTCATGTGACTCTATTTTGGCTTTATTAGGCCTTAAAAATTGACTTTTTATCATATACAACCAAATGGGTATCCATTTTGTCCAGATTCAATGTATTTGCAAGTTGTATTTTGCCTTTTTCCTAAAGGACAAATGCAAATCTGAAAATGTAACTAACTGATGTAACTCATTAAATGCCATGTAATATTGATCGTTGGTGTTGAGTTAATCTCCACCGTCCATTCAAAAACTCAGTATGGTGCTTTGTCTATAAAAGGGTCGTCCTTTTCTCTCATTTGTAAGTAAGATTTGATAATGAATTGCTGAGACTGCCAAAACATAGTCAATACAAAGCAAGTTTTACAGGTTGTTGGGAATTTGTGTTTATGTGTTTTTTCATTTTGGTTTTCATGGTTTATATCAATCTAAATTTAATTATCTAGTTTGAGCTACTTGGTTGCTAAGGCTTAATGCCAAGCAATTGATGAAGTTTTGATCCCCAATTTTGCTTGAAAGGCCTCTGAAAATGCAATTTACTACGATGTAGAAAATACCAAAAATACCACTCAAATGACCCTAGACTGGATCACCAAGACATGCATACAACTGTCCTAGCAGTCCAGTCATCAAGAATCATTCCAACAAGCATCCAATTGGATATATCTTCACTAATAATGTGCCACATACTCCTCTTGGCCCATTTAGTACTTGGAATCCCATGAATCCACATCAGCTCAAGTTTTCAAGTGTCATGTGACTCTATTTGGGCTTTATTAGGCCTTAAAAATTGAGTTTTTATCATATACAACCAAATGGGTATCCATTTTGTCTAGATTCAATGTATTTACAAGTTGTATTTTGTCTTTTTCCTAAAGGACAAATGCAAATCTAAAAATGTAACTAACTAATGTATCTCATTAAATGCCATGTAATCTAGACTGTTGTGTTGAGTTAATCTCCACCGTCCATTCAAAAACTCGGTATGGTGCCTTGTCTATAAAAGGGCCATCTTTTTCTCTCATTTGTAAGTAAGATTTGATAATGAATTGCTGAGACTGCCAAAACATAGTCAATATAAAGCAAGTTTTGCAAGTTGCTGAGAATTTGTGTTTATGTGTTTTCTCATTTTGGTTTTCTTGGTTTATATCAATCTGAATTTAATTAGTTGTGCTTTTGCAATGATGGGTAAATGTTAAGATATCTGATGAATGCTTTGGTCCATACTATTAGTGCTTGCTGATTGTAAGTTTTTGTGTATAGTTAGCCCGGGCCTTGTCATTGAATGCAGTTCAATTGCATTCCACTAGTTAAGCCGCACCATTGTCTGGGTGTTTAAAGAGTGAATGCAATTTGACAATCATAAGGATCCTTTAAAGATTGCATCATTTCTTGCAAAATTGTGGGTTTCCTATCATGGTGAAAAAGGGAATGGTTTATTGAAAGTATTTGTCTATCTGCAGCATTTTACCCAGTTGTGACTATCACTTATGATCTCTTATCCCTTCTCTCTCTTCTTTTCCTTTTGCATTTTATTTATATCAAGTTTGTTAGGTTAGATTATAAGAAGCATCTACATTCCAAATCTACTGAAAGTATCATAGGGTTTCTGCAAACATACTGCTGTCATATTCCATAAACCCTATATTTTAAGTAAGACCCCTTGTTGGCATAGATAGACATACCACTGAGTCATTCTAAGCAAGCTAAGACCTAGTTGTATTATCCTTGGGGTAGTCGTATCTTGGAT
The DNA here is from genome assembly GCA_027924645.1 of Cunninghamia lanceolata. Taxonomy (NCBI): domain Eukaryota; kingdom Viridiplantae; phylum Streptophyta; class Pinopsida; order Cupressales; family Cupressaceae; genus Cunninghamia; species Cunninghamia lanceolata. The sequence goes on from BSBN01001583.1 coordinate 5,140,031, forward strand.
AGGATACCTTTTTCAAGAGAGGTGTGATACCAGCAATCATACTTGTGTTGTTGTGTGCTAAAACCACCATCAACACCTACCTACCTTGTCTTACCCGTGACCTTAGGAAGAAGGTGAAATCTTCCAAAAGAATTTGGAAGAACTCTCCTCAATGCAAAACAATACATTTGATAGTAAAATTCAAGGAAGTCAACTTGGAAGGAAGAGTCCTCCTCAACCACGACTCCTTCCTTTGGATCCCATGCACTCCACTATGGGACAACTCGCTAATAGAAAACCTTTGTTTGGTGCAGGGGAGTCATACACACCACAAAACTCTTTGAAATCATTGTCCTTTCCCTCATCGTAGCCTATGCAATCTCATTTACAAACAGAAACCCCACATCTGGCAGATGCCACACAGCCTGATGAAAGTCTCATGCAGCCATTCCATATCCAATCGTTGCTAGTTGAAACTTCAACGCAACTTGATTTGCAATGTTCAAAAAATGAAATTTAGCATTCTCATCCTCCCACATCAATAGTAAGGGAGTCACTAGAAATATAGAGGAGCAAAATTGATTCACAGGGCAAATAGATAAGTAATGTTGCGAATAATAATCAACAACAAAATGTTGAAATTAAATAGGGCATTGCACATGAATAGGGAATTGTAAATGAATAGGGTAGTCTACAACATCAAATTCCTCCATTAAGGAGGTCTACTAAGGAGAGGAAACCTTCTTCCAAGATGGATGATTATCAATTGCTCTTTTCTGATCAATCAGAGCTAACTACATTCTGAGAGGCCTACAATGATAGGGACAGTGACAAGTGGATGGCTGCAATGAAGGATGAAATGGAGTCACTAATCGCAAACCATACATGGGATCTGGTCCAACTTCTACCCAACTGAAAGGCATTGAAGAATCGGTGGGTGTATAGACTCAAAGAGGAAGAAGGAGGCACAAAACACAACAGGGCCAGACTTGTAGTGAAAGGGTATGATCAACAAAAAGGAGTAGACTTCAATGAGATTTTTCACTAGTCATAAAGATGAACATAATTCGAGTTGTCTTGGGCTTGGCAGCAGTTTATGACCTTGAGCTTGAGAAACTTTACGTCAAAACTACATTTCTCCTCGGTGACATAGAAGAGGAATTATACATGCATTAACTTGAAGGTTTTGTCAAGCAAGGGCATGAGAATTTGTATTGCAAATTAAGGAGGTGCTTGTATGGGCTAAAACAAGCCCCAAGGCAATGGTACATCAAGTTTGATAATTTTATGATGGAAAATAAGTTTATACATTGTGAATCTGATCCATGTTTATACTACAAGGTGTTGCCAAGTTGTGAATTTGTTTTAATGCTGCTCTATGTTGATGAAATGCTCATAACTGGCACCAACATGAGAGTTATTGGTGATTTGAAGAAACTCTTGGGTAACAAATTTGCAATGAAGGACCTCAGGGTAGAAAATAAGATTCTTGGTATGACCATCATCTAGGATAGAAAGAAGAAAGAAATCAAATTATCTCAGCAAAAGTATATTGAAAATAATTTGGACAGATTCAATATGAGAGGTGCTAAGCTGGTTAGCACTCCTCTTGCTGATCAATTTCACTTGTCTTCCACATTGTGCCCCAAGACACAAGAAGATCAAGACTACATGAAGAACATTCCATACTCAGTAGTTGTTGGAAGTCTTATGTATGCAATGGTGTGCACCTGTCCTGACATTTCCCATGTAGTGGGAGTTGTGAGTTAGTTGATGAGTAATCCCGGTAAAACTCATTGGGAAGATGTGAAGTGGATATTGACATATCTTGATGTACTATTACTCAGAGCAAAGCATTCTAACAATTCTTGATAATCAGCTAAAGGAGAAGGCTTGCGGATCATTGCTTGATTTGCAGATCTCATTAACACATCATTCAATGTTCTTTAGCTCATGGTTGACCTTCCCCAAGGGTCCTCACTTTGTTCCATTCATTTGAGGAAGTGTTCTATGCATTTAGGTCTGACCTATCTGTGAACACGTTACAACTATTCAATGGAGTTTGTGATCTTCCTTGGCCGACGCGGAGAAATCTATTGGTCTAGAAATGATATATAAAGATGCAATAGATGCTTAGGAAAGTATTTATTTAGAAATTGATTCATATTCTATAGTTTAGATTTTATGCGAAGGGAACTTCAAAGCCTTATCTTGTGCAGGTATATAATCAGGCCTGTGAGCCCTAATTGTAAGTCTGCATGTTTCTGACGGATCTCTATTTTAAATTCTATGATATACTAAATGATTGAATCTACATTTGCTTCATTTCTTTGAGTTGTTTCTATTTTGTTTACTCTTGTTGCACAGTCTGGATAGTTCATTCTATGAACCCTCCTACCATGACTGCACCAAGTGGTATCATAGCAAAAGTTTGAATCTTGGAGAGTGAAAGTTTGATTCTTTGGAGCAAATTGGCGAAGGGGATTCCATAAGATCTTGTTGTGAGTAGATCACTGATTTGAGGCAGGTTACTTGTACACAACTAATCACCAATTGAGAGGCAGTTATTGCTTGTAGCCTGATCACCGAACCTGAGACAGTTTACACTTGATCCTAGAAAGATGCCGCCATGAAGAGTTCCTCATGTTGGTACACTGGTTAATAGAATGGATGAGATGATGGAATTGGTGAGAACAATGCAAATTCATTTGGATGTTGTTGAAGAGGATAGGCGAAGAGGATTGACACTGAGACCTAATGTTGAAAGTGATGATGAAGAAGAATTTCAATCTGTGGAACATACTGGAAAAACCCTAGAAGGCAATGAAGAAGAAGAATCAGATCAGATAAAGATGTTGTGAGCTATTTCAAAGATTGGAAAGAGACCTAGAGTTGATGTTCTGAACTATACTGGTAATTTGAATCCTAAAGAGTTGATTGACTAGATAAATGAAATGGAAGAATACTTTGAATATGAGGAGATTGAAGATCTAGAGAAGGTAAAATTTGCAAAGACAAAGTTGAAAGGACATGATGCTATATGGTGGAAAGAAGTTTAGTTGGAAAGAAACAGAAGAGGAAAAGAAAAGATTACAAAGTGGGACGGGATGGTAACAAAGTGGTGCAGTCATGGTAGGAGGGTTCACAAAATGAACTATCTGGACCATGTAGCAAGAGTAAACATAATGGAAGCAACTCAAAGAAATAAAGTAAATGCAGATTCAGTCATTTAGTATATCATAGAATTCAAAATAGAGATCGGTCGACAACATGCGGGCTTACAATTAAGGCTCATAGGCCTGATTACATTCATGCACAAGATAAAGCTTTGAGGCTCCACTCAATGTTTAAACTATTAGATTTTTCTTATGTGAATAGATACTTTCCTAAGGATCTATTACATCAGTATATATCATCTCTAGACCAATAGATTCCTCTGCATCGGCCAAGGAAGATTACAAACTCTAATGAAGAGTTGTAACATGTTCATAGATAGGTAGGACCTAAATGCATAAAACACTTTCTCAAATGAATGGAATAACATGCAGACCCTTGGGGAAGGTCGGCCACAAACCAAAGAACATTGAATGATGTGTCATTAAGAGTCACAAGTCAAGGAATGATCCGCAAGCCTTCTCCTTTAGCTAGTTATCAAGAACTATTAGAATGCTTTGCTCTGATAAAATAGTCAACTTCTGATAGCGATATCTTTCTGGTAACTGATCCAAATGCTCTGAATTCTTGATATGATGTAGATGAATGAATATAGATGCTAAGTCTAGATCTGCAAGATGTGAAATGCCAAAACTAGACCACAAGATGAGAACTGCTACTGACTGAACTGGAAAATGAAAGAACTGAAATGCAAATGTTTTTGGTTGATGTAAGATTTCTCTTGAACCAGGGATGCTCCTGCATCAGACATCTGGGGTTATTGAAAAAAATGAGTCCCTCACTTTGCTGGGGCTAGGGGAGAACCAAGATGGTCCACCTTAGCCTGAGAAATCCAAGATGAATCTTCTTTTGGTCTGCCTTTCCACTTCACAAGGTATTCTTTGTATTGTCTTCCTCTAGTGTTGCATCCAACTCTGTTGTCCAAAATATCTTTAATCTGTTTTGGTGCTTGTTATGGTAACTGCTTCTTCACGTTTTCTTCCATGCTATCATTGAACTCTGCTTCATGATACTAATAAAGATCTGCAATATTGAAAATAGGTGAAATACCCAATGTCTTTGGTATTCCACTTCATATGCATTTCCTGAATCAAATTTCCTGAGTATCCTACAAGGTCCAAACTTCTTCATCTTCAACTTGTTATATGTCCCAACTGAAAATCTTTCTTTTCTCAAGTACATCGTCACTTCATATCCAACTTCAAATTCCTTATGTCTTCTCTTCTCATCTACTTTCTCCTTGTACTTACTGTTCATGTCCTCCAAATGCTTCTTCACCTAATTATGCACTGTCTTCATATGATTTGCAAATTCTTCTGCTTCTGCACTCCTCTTTTCTTCTATGCTGATATCTATCAATTCTACAACTCCTCTAGGATTCACTCTAGTAACAATCTCAAAAGGTGTTCTTGCAATACTCTTATTCACTAAATTATTGTATGCAAACTTTGCTTGTGAAAGAATCAAGTCCCAACTTTCGGCTCTGTCTCCAACCAAACATCTCAACAAGTTTCCCAAACTCCTATTCACTACCTCTATCTCTCCATCTGTCTGTGGATGAAAAGTAGAACTGAACTTCAAATCTATCTTCATATTCTTCCAAATTATCCTCCAAAGGTAACCAACAAACTTAGTGTCTCTGTCTGAAACTATACTCCTAAGTAATCTGTGCAATCTCACAATCTCTTTGAAAAATAAGTTAGCTACATGCACTGCATGAGTTGTTTTCTTACAAGGTATGAAATGAGCCATCTTTAAAAATCCATCAACCACTACAAATATTAAATCATATCCTCTCTGTGTCTTAGGTAATCCCATTACAAAATCCACGGTTATGTCTTCCCAAGGTCTCTCTAGAACTGTTAAAGGTTTATACAATCCAATGTTCTGACTACTCCCTTTTACAACTTGACAAACTCTACAACTTTGTACAAATCTCTGAACATCCTTATGTATCTAAGGCCAAAAGTAATTTTCACTCACTAAAGCCACTGTCTTGTCAATGCCAAAATGTCCTTTCAATCCTCCACTATGCTTCTCCTTGATCAAATTATCTCTCATAGAACTTTTAGGTATGCATAACTGACTTCCTTTGAACAACATATCTTCTTGAATGAAATAATCCAACCACTTACTTCTATCTGTCACAACAGGTTCCTTACATGCTTTCCAAGGTTCTACAAAATCAGTGTCTCCCTCATACATGTTCTTCAATTCATCAAAACCCAACACTTCAACTCGCATCTCTGTCAATAAGTTTCTTCTTCTACTCAAGGCATCAATAACTTTGTTTGATTTACCACTCCTATGCTTCAACACAAAAGTGTAACTTTGCATGAACTCTACCCATCTCATATGTCTCTAATTCAACTTACCTTGATTGTTCAAATACTGCAAAGCTTGATGATCTGTATACAACACAAACTCCTTAGGCAACAAGTAATGTCTCTATGATTGGTAAAATGGGATGAATAAAACTAATTATAAAAACCCAAAACATCAATGGAATGTGCAAACAAAAAGGATTTAAAATAAGAGAGAGATACTCACAACCTTTTTTACCTTGTGATTTCCATTGTTCGCATATTCTCTTTTGATCTTTTGGTGATGAAGATGGCCCTCAGGAAGCTTGCTTCCTTGCTTTGATTCCTCAAGATGACAAGGAGAAATGGCTTCGATACTTGTTGTGTTGAAGATGAGCTTCAACACAATATGAAATGGATGATAAATGGTGGATGTGAAAGTGGGGTACCAATGGCACGCTATAGATTATGCAGCATAAGCTTACTCAAAAGTTGGATACATGAATGAAGAGATAGAGGGTTGTATTTATAGAGTTGTGTGAGAGAAGATCAATGGTGGAAAAGAAATAAGAAGATCAACAAAGGAGAATGTTCAAGAGAACGTGTGCGACTAGGACACATGTCATTCAAAAAGATGCTTTGTTGAGTTAATTGCTTTCTTGATGAGGATGAGTTTTTATTTCTTAAATTAGAATATATTTTTCTAATTTATGAGCTTTGTTGATAGCTCTAAATCAGTTAAAATAGATTTTTCTTTTGTGTGACAAGAAGAATTTATTTTTAGAAGATTTTGAGGACTTTTTAGAAGATAAGAAAGCATAATTAAATAACAACTGGTTCAAGATGATGGACACAAGAGACATGAGGTCACAACAGATGGAGGAAGTGGTTTGTCGTAGATAGCGCCTATTTACCAGGTTTTCACCACTTGCTTTTATTTGCACGAAAGCTAAAAGTACACATGATGCCTGTTTGCTAGGTTTTCATCATGGTACCTATCCCAGGTGCCTGTTTGCCAGGTTTTCACCAGAGGACAATTTTTTTGTTACTTTTCCATTTTTCTAATTTTTTGGTTTTTTTTTATCACTTTTCCAATTTTTTTTGGATTTTCTAAGGAATCCCTTGCATTGGGGTTTTAGGTGTAGAACTTGCGAAGATGCATGCTGTTGATGGGATCATCGAATAGTTCACCTTCAGAGGTAGCCAATTGATATGCCCTGGACCCATAAGCCGCAAAAATGACATAGGGACCCAACCAGTTGGGTTCAAACTTGCCTTTCTTTTCTCGATCTAGCTGATTTCTAGGATTTTCTCTAAGGACTAGATCACCAACTTGGAATACTTGATGCTTTACCCTATGGTTGTATCTTTTGGATATGCGTTGTTGATAATCTTTTAGGTGGTTAAAGGCATGTTGCCTTCTCTCTTTGAGTAGCTCTAACTCTTGAAGTCTGGATGCTCTATACTCTTCATCAGATATGAGGCCTTTTAACGAAACTCACAAGGATGGGATCTCAACTTCAATGGGAAAGATAGCTTCAGATCTATAGACCAAGGAGTATGGTATTGCACCTGTGGGTGTGCAGATATTTGTACAATAGGCCCATAGCATGGGATTTAATTGGATATGCCAATCATGGTTGGTGTCGTTGATAGTCTTCTTGAGGATTTTCAAGATGGTTTTATTTGATGCCTCCACCTGGCCATTGCCTTGGGGATAGTAAGGGGTAGAAAAGCGGTGCTAGATATGGAATTTGTCGCATAGTTCCCTAATATCTTGATTTTTGAAAGGTCGTCCATTATCCATGATAATGGACAAAGGGATGCCATAATGGCAAAAGATATAGTTTAAGATAAAGGAGGCAATTTGCTTGCCTGTGATATTGGCTAAGGGCACGGCTTCAATCCACTTCGTAAAGTATTCAGTGGTGGTGATTATGAATTTATGGCCCCTGGATGAAGGAGGGTGAATCTTGCCCACTAAGTTGAGTCCCCACTGACAAAAAGGCCAAGGAGTTGTTAATGGCTACAGCTTCTGTGATGGTGCATGTATCAGGTTCCCATGGATTTGACACTTCTTGCACTTCTTTACAAAATGATAGGAATCTTGTTCCATGGTTGGCTAGTAGTATCCCATGCATATGAGTTTCTTGGCTAGGGTAGGGCCACTAGAGTGGGTCGCACATGTACCATCGTGCACTTCATTCAAGGCAGTTTGATATTCCTCACTATTGAGACATCTAAGGAGAATACCATTGAGACCTCTACGATATAGGGTATTGGTGACAATGGCATACCGAGATGCTTGACAGATGAAGGTTCATTTTTGGTTAATGGAGAGATCAGGTGGGAGGGTATTCTCTTTAAGATAGGCAAATATTTTTCCATAGAGGGACGAATCAGTTCCAACAATGTGGCAAATGATATGGCATTCAGGGGTGTCATATGCAGGACATGACACTGGCTCTACCAAGAACTCATAATGTGATTGATTATTTAGAATATTGAGGAGAGATGCAATCATTGCCATTGCGTCTACAACTTTGTTCTCAATCCTCGCTATCTGCTCAAAAGAGATCTTGACAAAATATTCTTTGAAGTCATCTACCATTCAATTGTAAGGGATTAATTTCTCATCTTTTGTCTGGTAGTCATCATTTACTTGATTTATGACCAGCTATGGGTCACCATACACCTGAAGTTCTTGGATATTCCATTCAACTGCTAGCTTGATGCCAATGACTAGGGCTTCATACTCTGCCACGTTGTTAGTGCAGGAAAATAATAATATGTATGATATAGGAATGGTGTCGCCACTAGGGGTGATCAACAAGATACTTGCCCCTGATCCATGCTAAGTATATGAGCCATCAAAATACATTTTCCAGGTTGCTGTAGTTATGTGAAAGATAGATTCATCTGAAAATTCAAAACTCAAAGGGCTATCATCTATTAGAGGTGCATCTACCAGTTGATTTGCAAGTACTTGGCCTTTTATTGATTTCCTGTCTATATACTTGATGTCGAATTCACTAAGAAGCATCACCCATTTGGACAATCTACCTATTAAGGCTGCTTTGTTGAGTAAGTACTTGAGGGAGCAATTTTTGCTACCTGTTTGACTGAATGTGACAACATGTAATGTCTCCACTTTTGTGAGGTGAAGGCCATAGCGAGACATGCTCTTTTAATTGGTGTGTATTGTAGTTCATATCCAACAAATGTTCAAATGATATAGTAGATTGCTTATTCTTTCCCTTCATAATTTTGTTACACGAGGAGAGCTCCCAGAGTTGTTGGTGTGGCCGAGATATACAACAACAGAGGTTTACTTTGAATCAGTGGCATCAATGTAGGTGGTTTCATGAGATATTCTTTTAACTACTGAAATGCTTGCTCACATGAATCATTCCATTTGAAAGGGACATTCTTATGTAGAAGGTGGGAAAATGGGTGGCACTTGTCTACCAATTGAGAAATGAACCTTCTGATAGATTGTAGTTTTCCCTATAGGGACCTTAGCTATGTGAGATTCTTAGGAGGTGGCATTTCCATGATGGCCTTCACTTTAGCTGGGTCAACTTTGATTCCATTGGCAGACACTATGTATCCAAGTAGCTTACCTGAGGTAACTCCAAATACACACTTCTTTGGATTGAGACACACATTAAATTTTTCTAGTCTTCTGAAGATTTTGTCCAGTATTGCCAAGTGTCCTTCTCTTGTGAGCGATTTTGCTAGAATGTCATCAACATAATCTTCCATTATAGTGTGCATCATGTCGTGGAAGATTGTGGTCATAGCTCTCTGCTATGTTGCACCAGCATTTTTCAAACCAAATGGCATGACACACCAACAATAGGTGCCCCAAGGACATGTGAATGCAGTCTTGTGTTGGTCTTCAGGTGCAATTTTTATCTGGTTGTATCCAGAAAAACCATCCATTAGTGATAGCATGGTGTGCCCTGCCCGAGACCTATAATAATGTCAATGTTTGGCAGGGGGAAATCATCTTTTGGACAAGCTTTGTTCAAGTCCCTGAAGTCATTACATATTCAGACTCTACCATCTGGTTTGGCAACTGGTACTATTGTTTAAATCTACTCAGGATAGTCTATCGGTCTGATGAATCTGACATCCAACAATTTCTTCAACTCTTTTTTTACCATGAGGGCCACATGTGGGTGCATCTTTCTCTGTTTTTGCTTTACTAGCTTAGCTCCTAGAGCTAAAGATAAGTGATGCATTGTGAGATTCATATCTAGCCTTGGCATGTTTGCATATGTCCAAGCAAAGTTGATTTGTTTTCTCTTGAAGAATTCAGTGAATGCCAGCTTTTCTTGTGTTGTTAAAGACTATGCCATGTGGATCATTATGGGATTATCACCTATGCTGACATTGATAGGCTCTACTAGTTATATCAAGATTGAAGATCTCTCCTGATGTGTAAGATTGGGTAGAGGGTCAAGCCTTCCATCCTTTGGCGCCTTAGAGAGGTTTTCACTATTGGATATGTCTATATTTTTACTTTTTTCATGATCTAACACTGTTGCAGAACGGTTTTCACCATTAGTTCTTTCTTTCATTTTGACATTTTTAAGACTGAAAGGCTTGGCACCCCCTCCAAAATAGGCCTTCACATTGAGTTCTATGGCATAGCTAGCTCTATGGTCTCCAGTGAGAATATGATCTCTAAGCTCAAGATAGTCTATGATGGCTTCATCATTCTAAAAGGTATTAAGCTCAAGGGTAGTGCCCTATAAATCCCAACCTATGAATTCAGGGTGCACCAATGGTAAGGGGTTATTGGGGTGGTCTAGTTCAATGGTGTTGATGGTTAAGATAGAGTTGTTGTGGAGGTCATTATAAGCATGAACAAAGTTTGCGATGGTACTCTCTATTAGTAGATCTGTCAAGGGGGGTATCATTCTTTCCTCGCGACTTTCACTATCATTATTGCATGGGCCAAACTCTAGTGGTCTAGCCCTTAGACCTTGTCTTTCATTAGCATGGGTTGGGTCATACTTGTGGACAACATCGATACCTTTTTTGTCACAAGATAGCTCTGAGAGACTATCCCACTCATATTCATTGGAATCAGTCTCACTACCCAGTTGCAGTTGCTGAATTTGATCAACTAGATTACTAGCAGGCATTTCTGGTTGTTTGCCTTTATTTTTATTTGCTATGTTGGTTCTTGATGTGCCAGTGTAACCTAGCCCTATAGTGTCTCAAGCTGTCAATGTATGAGGTTGGATGGGTTCAGTGATACCATCTTTTCTTGAACTGAGTGGACCATGTCCTTAATACCCCATTCTTTGTAGCATGTGGAATCCTTGACCATATTTTTTAGTTTGTATAGTGGTGTGATGGTCTTGTTGTGTTGATGAACTACCTTCATCCTTGTATAATCATTATAGGATATCCTTTTCATCACTCTCATCTTCAAGGCTTCCCCATTTTATAAACGGACCTTTGGTAGTTTTGTCTGCTTTGGATTTACTCAGGGTAGGTCTTCCATATGATCTAGGAGATAGAGGGAGTTGTGCCAAACAGAGGGATTGGGAGATTGCGTACTCACCCAAGCCCTTATCTTTGAGTGTGAGGTCAGGTTGGGATGCCTTTGAAGTCAATGCAAGTGAAGCTGGGTCAACACGAGATGAAGATGAAGTAGAGGCACGGTTGTTAGGAATCACTTCAGGTTTAGATTGAATGGAGTTGCAATACTGAAATGGATTTAGGTCACGTTGGATGGTGATCTCTTGGCCTTCATAGGGGAATTTGATACACTGGTGGTATGTTGACAGTACTACTTTTAGAGCATGTATCCATGGTCTTCCAAGAAGAATGTTGTATGCTAGCTCCATATCAAGGACTTGGCAAGCCACATCTTTTACTATAGGTACCACTCTTATTGGTAAAGTAACAATTCCCTTGGAAGTTCTCTCCTCCTCATCGTATGCTTTGATAGTGATTTTATTTTTTGGATCTATAGCTTTCTCCACAAATCCCAATACAAGGATTAGCTTCAAGGTGCAAATATTCAAACCAGCTCCTCCATTGATTAGAACCCTTTTTATCTTGTGTTTGTGGATGAAGGCTTCGATATGAAGAGAGGCATTATGAGGTTGGGTAATTGACATATCATCCTTTTCAGTGAATGATAGGGAGTGAGGTGAGGTAATGTGACCTATCATGGTTTGAAACTGTTCTTTAGCGAGGTTCATTGGAACGGAGGCTTTAGAAAGAGATTTGTCGAGTATGGCCCTATGGGACAGAGACAGATGCAGAAGATCCAGGATGGAGATATGTGTCGGTGTCTTATGGAGTTGATCTAGGATACTATACCAATTAGCTAGAGGGGCGAAGGCTCCTCTAAGAGTGACTCTCTTACTGTGAGTGGTAACATTACAATCCAGATCTTTGTTTATAGTGATCACATTGATGCATGAATCACTTTTCAAGATGTGGTTAACAACATAGTCAAAGGTGACGTTTGTGTAATTGGCGTTGTTAGTTCCACTATTGTTTTGGTTGGAAGGCCCTCCCTACTCATAGTTGGGAAGAGGATCGTTGAATGCTAGGTGACCATTATTAGAGGTATGTTTGTCAAGTGACACTCTGTTTTTCTCAATCAAATCTTGGATAGTGTGTTTGAGCACAATGCAGTCGTTGGTTTTGTGCCCCCTGTTTCAGTGGTACTCACATAAATCATTGTCGTTCCACCAAGGAGGTTTGACTTTTGGTTCATATTCCTACACTGTTGGAAGTGTTATGATCTTACTTTTGATTAACTTCCATAGGGCAGTTTCCAATGATTCTCCCAAAGGTGTGAATTTTCTCCTAGGTTGGAAATTTGTAAATCGTGATTCAGTGTTTCTTGGTTTGTTTTGTGGGGGTTGTTTTGAGGAGTTGATAAGTTAAAGATTGGTTGTTTTGGTGCCACATTATTGGAATCTACCTCCCCATCATTCACAATGTTTTTGTTCTTTGTCTAGAATTTGGTTTATCTACGTTGTTATTGGTACTAGGAGTGTCCTTATAAAGCTTTATTTGACCCTTAGCGATTAAAGCCTTTTCGATGATTAGACCCATCTTAATGACCTTACTAAAGGAAGTAGGACATTATATTTGTATATGATAGCTTAGGTTGGTTTGTAAGTTATGGACAAACATTTCCAGCATTTGTTTTTTAGGCATTTGATGTGGGCACTTACTTGCCAACTATCTCCATCTTTGTAGGAAGGCGGCGAAGGATTCTCCACCTTTTTGCTTGGTGTTACAAAGATCTAAGATTGAGGTGTCATGCTCAATATTGTAGGAGAAGTGTGTGACAAATTTGTCCACAAGTTTGTTAAAAGTTCTAATGCAGGGTGGTAGTCTAGAAAACCACTCCATGGCTTGTCCTCCTAAGCTTCTTGGAAACAGTCGCATAAGGTAAGTATCATTGTGTGCGACTTCAAGAGATGCAACGTTAAATTCCCTAATGTGGTCCCTTGGATCACCCTTTCCTCAGTATTTATCAAATTTTGGCACCTCAAATTTAGAGGGGAAAGGTATCATGATCAAGATTCTATCAAAAGGATATGGAGAAATATCCTCTAGGGAATAATGCTTAGTTGATGCTCCTGTTTGCATGTCTATGAATTGTTGTTGTAAAGCTTGGATCTATTGGGTCATTAAACTTAAGGCATTTGTGGAATCAATATTTGCTTTGCTTTTGTATGTGGGTATTTCCTCGTGTGTGCTTCCCTCAGGGTTTCTTTCTTCCCCAGGTTCTTTTAGAGCTTCTATGTCAAAATCTTTAGGGAGCTTGACTCCTTGTTGTGCTAGGTGTAGAAAGAATTTACTAGGGTCTTGGGCAAGTACATTATCCATTATGCATTGAAATCTTTGGTCTTACTGTGTTTGAAGGACCTCTTCCATAGAAATTTCCTCATCATTGTTGTGAGAGGTTGGAATAGTTGTCTCAGCCATTTCAATTTGTTTTTCCTTTTGGGACCTCATTAAGACCATGCAAGGTGACTAGAGATGGGATGAAGCGAGTTTGAAAGATTTGAGCAAGGGGTGCTAGAATGTGTCAAGATTTGAGCAAGGTTCTCCTTAGATCTAATTGGTGTCAAACAAGTTGGGTGAACAAAATGATAGTCAAAGTAAGGATGATAGAAATTTGTTTACTTGATGTGGACTAGTTTTGCACAAGCCACTAGTGGAGTTCCGAGAGAAAAGGATAAGTGAGATCCTTGATAGTAGAGACTCACTAGGTTTGTTTGAGGTTTGATGCGATCAAGAATAGATTGGTTCTAACCTTGTTGGATTTTAGAAGAATTTTTCTAAGATTTTGGATGATGCAATGTGGTAAAAGCAGCTATGTGTGGAAGAACAGTGAAATGGTTGATTTGCACGATTTTAACCAGATCTTGGAAAAAATAAAATAGGTTTGAAATGGGTTTATGAAAAGTTGATAGTTTTTCTCCTAGGAAGTATAGAATAGCTCTCTGGTTTGGATCCTCAGCAATAAATGCACCGGAATAGAGTGCAAAGGCACCACAAGTCGAAGTAAATGCACCAATCTGGTAAATTTTATATGCACTATAACAGGAATCAAATGCATAGTAGGTCTAAGCATATGCATCGTAGGGCACAGCAGATGCATTGTTCTAGTTTTTAGTTTGGTTTTTGTAGAGTTTTTGGCACGTTTTTCAAAAAAATTCTACTTTTGGTTGAAAACTTGGTCTTTTCTTGAATTATGATTTTCAATTATGGCAAAAGACACAGCAAGCACATAGAAGTTGTCATGGTTTTTATCTTTTTATTATTTTTTTGGTATTTTTGGACTTTTTGACATAAGAACAATTACAACCTAGGCTGGAAAGGACAGTATTTGTTGAGTCCTCTAGCTGTGCATATTCAAAGCATGTAGCTCCAAGATCTTGTAGCACTAACTCCCCTCCATAGCACTCACTTCTCACGCATGCCAGATCTAGGTTTTCTTAGGCTTGTACCCCCACCAAACCATAGGATTGTCCTTGCTACCTCTACTAAGAATCACATGAATCGGGGCTGCTTCAAAGGTTCCACCTTTTGTGTCAACAAATAGGGGTTTTTGGTATACTAAACAAATGGCTAAGTAGTCAAGGCAATCATTCAAGTGGTTACATGTACGGCAGTGCTACTCTCCATTATGGAGTCTCCCAGCCTCCAAGGGTTACACCTTGCAGGGTTTTGGGGGAGGTTGGCTGTCGGTGTAACACAGCGGCACTCATTGCAGGAAGCTTTCACCTCAAGCACAATTTATTTAAAGTGGATTGATAGGGCTTAGCTTTACCCTGTTTCCACTCAACTTCATTCCCACTTGGATAGGTGGGCATCCAAGGGCAGGCCCCTTTAAAGGTTATACATAGGGAATAACAAGTTTGGCATTCTGGTCACCCAGTAAAAGGGAGAGCATAAGCCTATTGTCATTCAACAGAAATAGAAGATAGTGGTTAATCCAATCTTAATTAAAAGGAAAGAAACTAAATGCATTATCTACTTGGGCACTCACACATTTGTTAACTTTGAAGTGTTTAAAGATAGTAATGGTTCATTTCCCTTTGTGAGATAGTAGTGTTCTAAACAAAGAAAGATAGAAAAATGCAAAGATAGCAATAATGCAAAGATAGCAGTGATTGTTCATTACTATCCTCCTAGTTAAGGACTACGTGAGATTTGCATGCATGCACTTATTTTTTTTACTTTTTCCCCTAATTAATCTAAGATGAGTTAATTAGTGCAGCTAAATGACTATCCAACTCCTAATCCTGCAAGATAAACGTTAGCATTAATCTGAAGACTACGAGAAAAATCCTAAAACCACAATACAGAATGGATGCACTGCTTAACAGTTTGTATGCGCAAAAATAGAGACTGTAAGTGCAGCTTTACAAATGCGCTAAGACAGATGTCAAAATCACAGGAAAAAGAGACAGAAGCATCGTTTCTACAGATGTGTTGTAACAAAGTATGCAAGCGTCGTGTTTGAGGGTGTATGCACTAGAATGTTGTAGGTGCCAGAACAAGTGGTATATGCACCAACTCAGAGGATGTATGCACCATAACTCTGCATGTGTTGTAACAAGCTATAGATGTGTCATCTTAGAGGTTATTTGCACTAGAAGTTTGTATGCACCAGAATAGGTTCTAGATGTGCCTCGGGATCGATCAGATGCACCGACTAAACCTGCTTGAAGCCTGTACAGAACTTGTATGGAACCTGTCACTCAGAAACTTAGTTTTTTTGTTATTTTAGGGGCAAGAGCCCCACGGTGGGCACCAGAAATGTGATGGGTAAAATGGGATGAATAAAACTAATTATAAAAACCCAAAACATCAATGGAATGTGCAAATAAAAAAGATTTAAAATAAGAGAGAGATACTCACAACCTTTTTTACCTTGTGATTTCTATTGTTCGCCTACTCTCTTTTGATCTTTTGGTGATGAAGATGGCCCTCAGGAAGCTTGCTTCCTTGCTTCAATTCCTCAAGATGACAAGGAGAAATGGCTCAGATACTTGTGTTGAAGATGAGCTTCAACACAATATGAAATGGATGATAAATGGTGGATGTGAAAGTGGGGTGCCAATGGCACGCTATAGATTCCGCAACATAAGTTTACTCAAAAGTTGGATATATGAATGAAGAGATAGAGGGTTGTATTTATAGAGTTGTGTGAGAGAAGATCAATGGTAGAAAAGAAATAAGAAGATCAATGGAGGAGAATGTTTGAGAGAATGTGTGCAAATAGAAGGACACGTGTCATTCAAAAAGATGCTTTGTTGAGTTAACCACTTTCTTGATGAGGATGAGTTTTTATTTCTTAAATTAGAATATTTTTATCTAAATTAAGAGCTTTGTTGATAACTTTAAATCAGTTAACTCAGCTTTTGCTTTTGTGTGACAAGAAGAATTTATTTTTAGAAGATTTTGAGGATTTTTTAGAAGATAAGAAAGCATAATTAAATAAATAAATTTATTTAATTACTTGTAGATAATTTGGAAGAATAAATAAAATATTTAAATATATTTTATTTTTTAGAGATTTAATTTAAATAAATTTGCCTTTTATTTAAATTTAGAAGAATAGATTATTTAATTAAATAATCAAAATTATTTAATTATTTAGAAGAATAAAGTTGATATATAGATGGAATTAATTAAATAAATGTAATTTATTCAATTAATGGGAGAAAATGAATCAAATAAATAAATTGATTTATTTATTTATTCATAGAGGAATATGAACATGAAATAAATATTTAAAATATTTATTTGGGTAGAGTCATGTCATTTTTAGGTGTACACAGTCTCCACTTCTTCAAGGTTTGAATTATGGCATAGAACTCTTGATCATAAACTGAATATCTTCTCCTCGCATCATTCAACTTTTCACTGAAATAAGCTACAAGTCTACCTTCTTGACTTAATACTGCTCCAATTGCATTTCCACTTGCATCACAATCAACTTGAAATACCTTATTTAAATCTGGTAATGCCAAAATAGGTTGCTCTGTTACTTTCTGCTTCAACAACTCAAAACTCTTATCTGCTCCTAATGTCCACTTGAAATCTTTTCTGTCACCTTTCATTGTCTCTGTCATAGGGTTACAAACTAAACTAAAAATTTTAATGAACTTCCGATAGAAACTAGCCAATCCATGAAATGATCTAACCTCTCCAATGCTCTCTAGTGTAGGCCATTTAGCAATTGCTCTCACTTTCTCAGGGTCCATCTTCAATCCTTTTGCAGAAATTACAAATCCCAGATATACCAATTCTTCCTTCATGAAACTACACTTCTTGATGTTTATCAGCAATTTCTCTTCTCTCAACCTCTGCAAAACTTGTCTAATATGCAACAAATGTTCCTCTTTTGTCCTACTAAAAATTAGAATATCATCTAAGTACATAAACACAAACTTATACAAGAATTTCTTCAAGACTTCATTCATCAGCCTCATAAAAGTACTCAGTGCATTTGTTAGTCCAAAAGGCATCACTAACCACTCATACAATCCTTCATTTGTCTTAAAAGTAGTCTTCCATTCATCACCTTCTCTGATTCTGATATGATGGTATCCACTTTTCAAGTCTATCTTTGTGAAATATCTTGCTCCACTCAAACAATCCATGATATCATCCATCCTAGGTAAAGTAAATCTATACTTAACTATGATCTTGTTTATTGCTCTAGAATTAGTACACATTCTCCATTCTCCATCCTTCTTGGGTACTAGCACTACAAGTACTACACAACGACTCAAGTTTTCTTTGATCAAACCTTTCCTTAACAACTCTTGTATTTGTCTATTCAGTTTTTCATTCTCTGACGGTGTCATTCTATGTTCTGCTTTGTTAGGCAAACTTGCTCCTGATATAAGATCCATGTGATGACTGATACTTCTTATAGGTGGTAATCTATCAAGTACATTATCTGATATGATGTCTTCATACTCTGTCAGCAACTCTCTTATCTTCTCTGGTTCAATCTCTTTCTTCAACGCTTTAGGCTTTTCAGGAATCAAGGCATAACACATACTTTCCTATTTCAAACCATCCAAAAATTTCCTTCCATCGACCAAACAGATTCTAGCATTCCCACATACCACATTTTTTGGATCATCCTCCAAAGGAATTAAAGTAATTCTTTTCCCATTTGCTTTTATAGTATATGTATTCTTTCTCCCATCATGCATATCTTTTCTATCATACTACCAAGGTCTACCCAACAAGATATGACAAACATCCATAGGCATAATATCACACAAGACTTCATCATGATAAGATTGTTCGCAAGAGACACTATATGGATTCATGATTGTTTTCATTGATGGCAACAAAGTTCATCCCACACATCTACAGGTCATGGTTTGTCTCTACCAGAAGTCAGAGTGAAGAATGTTGTGGTCCGGTAAACAAGAATAGAGCATGTGGCAAGGTCCAACAGACAGGTCTGGATCTCTCAGAGGAAATATCTTGGTGAAGTGTAGATTTGGGGAAGTCAAGAGTACTACTTTGAGTGATAGATTGCAAGGATTTAGCCTCCAGTGATAGATGAGGAAAAAGATATGAATTCTTGAGTACCATGTTCCTGAGTGACAATATGAATAGAGGAAGAACTAACTGGCAGAACATCAAGCTTCATTTTGGATGTGTTACTGATGGTGGTAAAGGTAATGAAGGCATGAATTATGTTTGGCCAACATGATTAATGATTTCTACAAGTATATGCTTGATCCACATTACTTGATGTGCAAGGATTCAGTTGACAGAACAGAGTTTGTGAAAAGATTGACTATTCTGGGTGCCGACTTGAAAGGTGATGAAATCACTTGTGTGGATATATATACAAGATGGATTTAGCTGTGAGTGGTGTTGTTGTTGTTAGTGATGTGCGAATAAAAGTAGAAGAGCAGAGTAGAAGCAGTAAGGAAGGTTCGGTATGTGAAAGAAAGCAGCTTAAGCGAAGAGGAAAGATGAAGTGCAGCAGATCAGTGTACTGAGCCTAACCAGAACTAAACTCCAACATATGTAGATGCTCCCAAATCAGCTCAAGTATTGTATAACACTCTTTTTGTAGACAGTGAGTCTCTTGTAGGCAGTATGCCTCTTGTGAGCAGTGTGCTCAGGCAGTGAGCCCTAATTGGCAAGTACCATTTTGTTTTTCTATTCTTCTAACAGAGAATACAATCTTGGGTTAATCACCCTGTAGTTTTCTCCCTTAACAGGGTTTCCACGTCAAAAATATTGTGTCATGTGTATTTCCATTTCATGGTTATGTTTTCTTGTTTGAATTAATGTTACATTGATTATCAATAAAGTTCAGAAAGCAGAAATAATTAGGATAACTAATTCACCCCCCCTCTCAGTTATCAACAAAGATCCAATATGAAATTTCACCAAACATTGTTCACTCACCAGTACATTATGATCATCCAAAATCCATGCTATCTGATAAGGCTTAGGGTGTTTCAATCTTTCCAACTTTAGCTTAGTCACCATCTCCTCTGAAACTAGGTTATCTAAACTACCACTATCAATTATAACTTTACAACACTTACCTCCTAATTTGTATTTAGTTCTAAACAAACTTTTCCTTTGTGATGGTTCCTCATTTGTCTCTACTTGAAATAGTTCTCTCCTCATCACCAATGATTCTCCTTTCTTTGGATTGCCAACTAAACAAGGTGATCCAACAGGTTCATCTTCAACATAGACTGTTCTCCCACTATTCTCTATCTTCTTGCTTGTACTACCCTAATTACATTCAAATGCTCTATGTTCTTCACCTCCACACTTGAAAAAAGTACCTCTGAATGTTTTCTTATCAAATCCTCTTCCTTCTCTTTTGTATCCTTCATTCTAGTATGCACTAGGGTTTCCTCTTCGGTAAAAATTTCTATCATCTCTCTGGTAAGCATTGTTATCTCTGTCATCCTTTCTAACTAGGCTGTCAAACTTGTTATGCTCAACAAATGATCTATCATATCTGAAAAATGATCTTCCTCTTTGAAATTTAGCTCATTTACCTCTGTCTCTGATCATACTTCTTATTTAGCTTCTCTTCAACTTTCAGGGCAAATTGATATGCTTCTTTCAAAGATGCCATCCTTACCAAACTTAGTTCTTCTTGAATGTTCAATCTCAGTCCATTGATATATCTTGCCACTTTCTCCTTGCTTACTTCCCTATGTCCTGTTCTTATGATTATCTTATGAAATTCTTTAGTGTACTCCTTCATAGATTTCTCCTTTTGTCTCATGTTTTGCAATCTTCTCAACAATTCCAACTCATAGTCAGTGGGTGTGAACTGATTTTTCAACTTTGCCACCATCCAGTTCCACTTTGTAATCTATTCTTTTTCTCTTCTATTTCTTTCCAACTGAACTTCTTTCTACCATATAGCAACATGTTCTTTCAACTTTGTCTTTGCAAATTTCACCTTCTTCGGATCTTCAATCTCCTCATATTCAAAGTATTCTTCCATATCATTTATCTAGTCAATCAATTCTTCAGGATTCAAATTACAAGTGTAGTTTGGTACATCAACTCTAGGTCTTTTTCCAATCCTTGAAATAGCTCACAACATCTTTATCTAATATGATTCTTCTTCTTTATCACCTCCTAGGGTTTTGCCAGTGTGTTCAACAGATTGAAATTCTTCCTCATCATCACTTTCAACATTAGGTCTCGGTGTCAATCTTCTTCACCTATCTTCTTCAACAACATCCAAATGAATTCACATTGTTCTCATCAATTCCATCATCTCATACATTCTATTAGCTATTGTACCAATAGGAGGAACTCTTCGCGGTGGCATCTTCCTGGGATCAAGTGCAAACTACCTCAGGTTCGGTGATTGGGCTATAAGCAACAACTGCCTATCAATCGGTGATCGGTTGCGCACAAGTAACCTACCTTAGATTGGTGATTTGATTACAACAAGATCTTATGGAATCCCCTTCACCAATTCACTCCAAATAATCAAACTTTCACTCTCCAAGATTCAAACTTTCACTCTGATACCACTTGGTGCAGTCACGGTAGGAGGGTTCACAGAATGAACTATCTAGACCATGCAGCAAGAGTAAACACAATGGAAACAACTCAAAGAAATAAAACAAATGCAGATTTAGTCATTCAATATATCATAGAATTCAAAATAGATATCAACCAACAACATGCAGGCTTACAATTAGGGCTCACAGGCCTAATTACATTCATGCGCAAGAGAAAGCTTTGAGCCTTCTTTGCTCAATGTCTAAACTATTAGATCTTTCTTATGTTAATAGCCACTTTCTTAAGGATCTATTACATCAGTATCTATCATCTCCAGACCAATAGATTCCTCCTCATCGGCCAAGGAAGATCACAAACTCTGACGAAGAGCTATAACATGTTCATAGAGAGGTTGAACCTAAATGAATAGAACACTTCCTCAAATGAATGGAACAATGTACAGACCCTTGGGGAAGGTTGGCCATGAATGAAAGAAAATTGAATGATGTGTCATTGAGATCCTCAAGTCAAGGAATAATCTGCAAGCCTTCTCCTTCAGCTAGTTATCAAGAACTATTAGAATGCTCTGCTCTGAGAAAATAGTCAACTTCTGATAGCAATATATTTCTGGTAACTAATCCAAATACTCTGAATTCTTGATATGATGTAGATCAATGAATATGGATGATAAGTACAAATCTGCAATATGTGAAATGTCAAAACTAGACCACAAGCTTAGAACTCTACTGACTGAACTGCCTGAACTAAACTAGAAAATGAAAGAACTGAAATGCAAACAAACTAAAATACAAATGTTTTTGGTTGATGCAAGATTTATCTTGAACTAGGGATACTCTTGCATCACAAAGTTGAAGAATCAATTCATACCTATTGACTATGAGTTGGAATTGTTGAAAAGATTGCAAAACCTAAGACAAAAGGATAAATTTGTGGAGTACACTGCAGAATTTCATAAGATGATCATAAGAACAAGACATAGTGAAGCAAGCAAGGAGAAAGTGGCTAGATATATCAATGGACTGAGAGTGAACATTCAAGAAGAACTAAGTTTGGTAAGGATAACATCTTTGGAAGAAGCATATCAATTTGCCCTGAAAGTTAAAGAATAGATGAATAAGAAGCATGATCAGAGATAGAGAGGCATAGGAGGTAAATTTCAGAAGGGAAGATCATTTTCTGGATATGATAGATCATTTGTTGAGTAGAACAAATTTGACAGCCTAGTTAGAAAGGATGATAGAGATAACAATGCTTACCAGAGAGAGGATAGAAATTTTTACTGGAGAGGAAACCCTAGTGCATATCAGAATGAAGGATATAGAAGAGAAGGAAGAGGATTTGATAAGAAAACATTCAAAGGTACTTGTTTCAAGTGTGGAGGTGAAGGACATAGAGCATTTGAATATAATCAGGGTAGTACAAGCAAGAAGACATAGAATAGTGGGAGAGAAGCCTATGTTGAAGAAAAACCTATTGGATCACCTTGTTTAGTTGGCAATCCAAAGAAAAGAGAATCATTGGTGATGAGGAGAGCACTATTTCAAGTAGAGACAAATGAGGAGCTGTCATAGAGGAAGAGTTTGTTCAGAACTAAATGCAAATTTGGAGGTAAGTGTTGTAAAGTTGTAGTTGATAGTGGTAGTTCAGATAACCTAGTTTTGGAGGAGATGGTGACTAAGCTGAAGTTGGAAAGATTGAAACACCCTAAGCCCTATTAGATAGCATGGATTCAGGATGATCATAAGGTACTAGTGAGTGAACAATGTTTGGCAAAATTTCATATTGGATCTTATCATGATGAAGTCTTGTGTGATATTATGCCTATGGATGTTTGTCATATCTTGTTGGGTAGACCTTGGCAATATGATAGAAAAGCTATGCATGATGGGAGAAAGAATACATATACTATAACAACAAATGGGAAAAGAAATACTTTGATTCCTTTAGAAGAAGATCCTAAAGATGTGGTATGTGGGAATGCTAGAATCTATTTGGTAGATGGAAGGAAATTTTTGGATGCTTTGAAATAGGAAAGTATGTGTTAAGCCTTGATTCCTAAGAAGCCCGAGGTGGTGAAGAAAGAAATTGAACTAGATGAGATAAGAGAGTTGTTGATACAATATGAAGACATCATATCAGATAATGTACCTGATGGATTACCACCTATAAGAAGTATCAGGTATCACATGGATCTTATACCGGGAGCAAGTTTGCCTAACAAAGAAGCACATAGAATGACACTGGTAGAGAATGAAGAACTAAATAGAAATATACAAGAGTTGTTGAGGAAAGGTTTGATCAGAGAATGCTTGAGTCCTTGTGTAGTACCTATAGTTCTTGCACCGAAGAAGGATGGAGAGTGGAGAATGTGTACTAACTCTAGAGAAATAAACAAGATCACAGTTAAGTATAGATTTCCCTTACCTAGGATGGATGATATCATGGATTGTTTGAGTGGAGTAAGATGTTTCACAAAAATAGACTTGAAGGGTGGATACCATCAAATTAAAATCAGAGGAGATGAATGGAAGACTACTTTTAAGACAAATGAAGGATTGTATAAGTGGTTAGTGATGCCTTTTGGATTGACAAATGCACCAAGTACTTTCATGAGGTTGATGAATGAGGTCTTGAAGAAATTCTTGGGTAAGTTTGTGATTGTGTACTTGGATGATATTTTGATATTCAATAAGATATGAGAGGAACATTTGTTGCATATTAGACAAGTTTTACAAAGGTTGAGAGAAGAGAAATTGCTAATAAACATCAAGAAGTGTAGTTTCATGAAGGAAGAATTAGTATATCTGGGATTTGTGATTTCTGCTGAAGGATTTAAGATGGGCCCTAAGAAAGTAAAGGCAATTATTGAATGGCCTACACTAGAGAGCATTGGAGAGGTTAGATCATTTCATGGATTGGCTAGTTTCTACCGAAAGTTCATCAGAAATTTTAGTTCAGTTTGTAACCCTATGACTGAGACAATGAGAGTTGAGAAAAAAGATTTCAAGTGGACATTAGGAGGAGATAAAAGTTTTGAGTTGTTGAAGTAGAAAGTAACATAGCAACCTATTTTACCATTACTGTATTTCAATAAGGTATTTCAAGTTGATTGCGATGCTAGTGGAAATGCAATTAGAGCAGTGTTAAGCCAAGACAGTAGACCTGTAGCATATTTCAGTGAGAAGTTGAATGATGCAAGGAGAAGATATTCAGTTTATGATCAAGAGTTCTATGCCATAATTCAAGCCTTGAAGAAGGGGAGACATTACTTGTTGCCTAAGGAGTTTGTGTTGGATATAGATCATCAAGATTTGCAATATCTGAATAGTCAAGGTAAGTTGACTCAGAGACATATGAGATGGGTAGAGTTCATGTGGAGTTATACTTTTGTGTTGAAGCATAAGATTGGTAAATCAAATAAAGTTGTTGATGCCTTGAGTAGAAGAAGAAACTTGTTGACAAAGATGAGAGTTGAAGTGTTACGTTTTGATGAATTGAAGAACATGTATGAGGGAGACACTGATTTAATAGAACCTTGGAAAGCATGTAAGGAACCTGTTGTGGCAGATAGGAGTAAGTGGTTGGATTATTTCATTCAAGAAGATATGTTGTTCAAAGGAAGTCAGTTATGCATACCTAAAAATTCTATGAGAGACAATTTGATCAAGGAGAAGCATAGTGGTGGATTAGCAGGACACTTTGGCATTGATAAGATAGTGGCTTTGGTAAGTGAAAATTACTTTTGGGCTCTGATATATAAGGATGTTTAGAGATTTGTCTAGAGTTGTAGAGTTTGTCAAGTTGCAAAAGGGAGTAGTCAGAACACTGGATTGTATAAACCTTTGATAGTACCAGAGAGACCTTGGGAAGACATAAGCATGGATTTTGTAATGGGATTACCTAAGACACAGAGAGGACATGATTCAATATTTGTAGTGGTTGACAGATTTTCAAAGATGGCTCATTTCATACCTTGTAAGAAGACAACTGATGTAGTGCATGTAGTTAACCTACTTTTCAAGGAGATTGTGAGATTGCATGGATTACCTAGGAGTATAATTTCAGACAAAGACACAAAGTTTATTGGTTACTTTTGGAAGACACTTTGGAAAAAGATGAAGATGGATTTGAAGTTTAGTTCAACTTTTCATCCACAGATAGATGGACAAACAGAGGTAGTGAATAAGATTTTGGAAAACTTGTTGAGATGTTTGGTTGGAGATAAAGCCAAAAGTTGGGATTTGATTCTTTCACAAGCAGAGTTTGCATACAATAATTCGGTGAATATGAGTAATGGAAGCACACCTTTTGAGATTGTTACTGGAGTGAATCCTAGAGGAGTTGCAGAATTAACAGATATCAGTACAGAAGAAAATAGGAGTGCAGAAGTAGAAGAATTTGCAGATCATATGAAGATAATGCATAATCAAGTGAAGAAGCATTTGTAGGATATGAACAGTAAGTACAAAGAAAAAGTAGATGAGAAGAGAAGACATAAAGAATTTGAAGTTGGAAATGAACTGATGGTGTACTTGAGGAAAGAAAAATTTCTAGTTGGGACATATAACAAGTTGAAGATGAAGAAGTTTGGACCTTGTAGGATACTCAATAAATTTGATTTAGTAAATGCATATGAAGTGGAATTACCAAAGACATTGGGTATTTCACCTATTTTCAACATTACATATCTTTATTAGTATCATGAAGCAGAGTTCAGTGATAGCATGGAAGAAGATTTGAAGAAGCAGTTATCACAACAAGCACCGAAGCAGATAGAAGACATTTTGGATAGCAGAGTTGGACGTAGCACTAGAGGACGACAATACAAAGAATATCTTGTGAATTGGAAAGGTAGACCGAAAGAAAATTCATCTTGGATTTCCCAAGCTGAGGTGGACCGCCTTGGTTCTTTGCTAGTCCCAGCAAAGTGATGGACTCACTTTTTCAATAACTCTGTATGTCTAATCTAGGAGCATCCCTAGTTAAGGAGAAATCTTACATCAACCAAAAACATTTGCATTTTAGTTTGTCTACATTTCAGTTCTTTCATTTTCCAATTCAATTCAGGCAGTTCAGTCAATAGTAGTTCTCAGCTTGTGGTCTAGTTTTGGCATTTCCCATCTTGCAGATCTAGACTTAGCATCTACATTCATTCATCTACAACATATCAAGAATTTAGAGCATTTGGATAAATTACCAGAAAGATATCACTGTCAGAAGTTGACTGTTTCTCAAAGTAGAGCATTCTAACAATTCCTGATAATTAGCTAAAGGAGAAGGCTTGCAGATCATTCCTTGATTTGTGGATCTCATTGACACATCATTCAATGTTCTTTAGCTCATGGCTAACCTTCCCCAAGGGTCTACACATTGTTCCATTCATTTGAAGAAGTGTTCTATGCATTTAGGTCCTACCTATCTGTGAACATGTTACAACTCTTCATTGGAGTTTGTGATCTTCCTTGGCCGATGTGGAGGAATCTATTGGTCTAGAAATGATATATAAAGATGTAATAGATCCTTAGGAAAGTAGTTAATAGAAATTGATTCATATTCTATAGTTTATATTTTGTACAAAGGGAGCTTCAAAGCCTTATCTTGTGAATGTATGTAATTAGGCCCTTGAGCCCTAATTGTAAGCCTGCATGTTTCCGGCGGATCTCTATTTTGAATTCTATGATATAACTTAATGACTGAATATGCATTTGCTTCATTTCTTTGATTTTTTTCCATTGTGTCTACTCTTGTTGCATGGTCTAGATAGTTCATTCTGTGAACTCTCCTACCATGACCACACCATATCTAAAAGGCACTTTAGATTATGTCTTATGCTTTGGTGGGAAAGTTGCACAATTACAAGGCTTCATTGACTCAGATATGGCGGGTGACTTGGATAAAAGAAGATCTACATCAGGCTATGTTTTCACTTTTTTTAGGGAAGCTATCAACTGGGTCTCAAGATTGCATCAAGTAGTTGCTCTTTCCACTACTGAGGCTGAGTACATTGCCCTCACTGAAGGAGCAAAAGAAATGGTTTGGTTGCAACATTTGTTAATTGATTTGGGATCCAAACAAGTTTTCACACTCTTTTGTGATAGTAACAACGTTATCCATTTTGCCAAGAATGTAACATTTCAAAATAGAACCAAACACATTGAGTTGAGGTATCACTTCATCTATAGCATGATTGAAGAAGGGAAGTTACAAGTTCAAAAGATTGACACAAAGATCAATCCAGTTGATGTATTGACCAAGGTTGTACCTAGAGAGAAGTTTGAATTCTGCAGGGCTTCTCTCGACATTGTCAAACTCTGACAATAGGCCTAAAGTAGGGGAATAGCTTTGAAAGTTTGTAGTAGTCATTGGGTTTCAAGTGGGAGATTGTTGGATATGAAACCCAATGGTCACCTCTTGTCCTTTTGCGGTGACTCTTCATTGTCTTGGCTCTTTCTATCTTATCCTCTCATAGATATTGTAATCTATATAAGCATATGTATATGCTATTGTAAACAAGATAGAGAACACATAATAATTAGAGTTTTCCCCTGCTTTGTTGACATAGCCATATATATGGTGAACCACTTTAAATTAAGTTATGTTATGTGATTGTTGCTTACTGTTCTATTGCTCTTTTGTTTTTGCTATTCCATTGTTTTAGCAATTTTTGTGTATTGTATTTTCTTTGAAATTTATAGTCTTTTAAACATATCTCTTATGCACGCAAGATCAATTACTTAAGTAGTTATAATAACTACTTATCCTCTTATTAATTCTTTATCGACAACTTAAGGCACTTTCAAAACTTCATCCATGGTAAGTGATGCTTTCAATACCAATCAATTTCCTTGATAGTAAAAGTATGAGTCTTCCTTTATCGGTGTTATGAAATCCTTCCATAAATAATAATTAGTTAGAAAAGTTAGGAATAATAACTTTCATTTAAATTCTAACCATTCCCATCTTAAAAATTTCATCATCAGTGAATGAAGATGATTTCAAAAGCATTTTAACAAACTGAAACTTCCTTTGTTTAGGGTTAAAATTTGTAATCCTTTAACATTGGTGGATAATAGTTTCAATATAAGAAGTAGCCACTATCATCAAAGCCTTATTGATGTTTTGGGTAAACTTTATAACTTTGTTGAAGATGCATTAAAACTTTTGAAAACACCCACTTAGTATGATGATAGAATATTTTCCTTTGTTAGAGTTTAAGATTACTTTGAAAACCTTTACATTAGTTGACATCCACCTTTGTTATTAGAAGAAGCCAATCTCAATATAGCCTCATCTGCATTTTAAAGGCTATTAAAAACTTTTATAAAGAGCCAATTAAAGTTATAAAATCAATTTGAATATCTAATAAGGGAACATATAGCCTTTTCGAAAAGACTTTGTCGATGTTCAAAATAAGTTTTGAAAGTTTATAGGCTTCCAATATTACTTAGAAAACTATCCCATCATATAACGATATAAGCAAGGTCTTCTTCATTGTCACCATGTGAGGAACCTTTTGAAACCAACACTTATGAAGTCATTCATAAATCGCGATGGCACAAGTAAAATTCTCTTCTCATCAACATTTTTGGAAGGACTTGTTGAAAAGCGTAAGACAACTTAGAGGGGGGGTGAATCAGTTGTAACCAAAACTTCAAAACCATTAACACATCATCCACTCAATTAGTATTATTGTATTTAACCATGAAAGCATGAAATCAGAAAATTAAACACATTCACACATGAGACACCATATTTTTATGTGGAAAACCCTATAAGGGAAAAACCACAGTGAGTGTTAGCTCACAATATAATATTTAATAACAATACTAAAAATCAGAGGCTCAGTACCTTAGGGCTCACTGCCCAAAATGCTCACTACAAAAGATAAGGCTCACTGCCAAAAGATGAGGCTCAATGAGAAGAAGGGCTCGCTGCCAAAAGATTGTGAACTGAGATAGTAGCATCTACTCCATGCCAAGGTTCAATTCCATTGAAGCACATTAATTCATCTTCTACTCTTCCTTTTTCACTCACATAGTTATATTCACATCTTCGCACTTGGATGCCTTTTTCATGATTTCATTACTAGTATTTATACAATTCATCAACCTTGGAATTAACATCAAGGTTGGCATTACAATCATCAACCATTAGAACAATCTCCAAGGTTGGCATTACAAACATACATTAGAATAGGTCTGGACATAAATAGAATTGAGAAAGAAAAGAGTGAATGTGGACCATGCCATGCCTTAGCTAGGACTTAATTGTAATCTTCAACACAACAACACACTTCCTCAATCTTCAAAGCATAATCACAAGTAGTGAAAACAACCAAGTTAGCCAAAACTGATGTTAACAGTAAGACCTTTAAGAACACGCTTCATGCATGATTTGGATTACACTTTGCGGACCAATCAAAAGGTAGGAACATGATCAAGAGACATCCACAAGCACGTTATAATCACCAGAAACATCTGCACAACCTCTAAACACTTTATCCACAAGATTCTTCAAACTGAAGCACTTAAACATTACTGTTAGCCACTGTCATAAATAAAAGATCACTTGTGGACCACCAAATCATGAACCATTGAACTAAAGGTACATAACATCATTACAAACTTAATTCTAGAATCGTGGACTGTAAGACTTAAATGTGGAGAAATGCATAGTAGAATGCATTCTCCCTATCCCCATTGAATGCACAGAAAAATGGTTTTTACTCTGGTGAATAGAACTCGCTCAAATCTTCACACTAGAGGCTCAAACTTGAAACATAGCAACTATAGACATCCTTTTAAATAACTTCCAAACCACAGACCAAGATATTCAATATACATGATATGCAGAGTAAAACACTGAAGTGTTCTTCTACAAACCAAAGTACTCTGTAATAAACTATTTCCATTAGGAGAGAAAATTTTCTCAAAAGCACTTAGAAAGCCAATAACAGGAACACTTTCTCATTATCTTCAACACTTATATAAGCCAACACAAAACAACTAACTCAACACAATCAATCATCAAAACAAGAGCACAGTTGACACCAATGACAACACTGGTAAGCACATACTTGCAACAATCTCCCCCTTTGTCATTAATGGAAACATTGAGGTGAAAAACTATAAGAACCATCAAGACAAGATTCTGCATTGATTACTTTCTCCCCCTTTCTCTTTACACATCTAAACTCTTTCTCCTCCTAAGTTTTTCACATGATTTTCTCTCCCCCTTTGACATCAATGCAAAGGACATCACTTCTTTTTCTACACATACTTGCAAGATACTACTCTGATCAAATTGGAATTACTTTATGAATTCTGTAATACTCACTTCTCTTTATCAGGAACTCATATCAACAACATCTACTTGCTCCCCCTGAGAGGTAGCCTTCAAAACATCAATCCATATCAAAGAATAAGACTTTGGGCACCACTGGACCGATGCACTTCCCATGCATCTTAGTTTAGAGTAGGAGGGGTAATAACCCCTAAATTTTCTATAAGATACTCAAAAGTATCCTTAGGCAGAAGCTTTGTGAAAATATCTGCAATCTGATCCTTTGTAGACACATATTCCATCTTTATTTCATTCTCTGTTACCTTTTCTCTCAAAAAGTGATACCTTATAGATATATGCTTTGTTCTTGAGTGCATCACCGGATTCTTTCAAATGTTTATAGCACTTGTATTGTCACAAAAGATTGAAATTGGCTCTTCATACAAGACTCTTATATCCTTCAATGTTTTCTTCATCTAAAGCACTTGAGTACAACAACATGTTGCAGCAATGTGTTCTGCTTCTGCAGTAGACAAAGAAACTAATTCTTGCTTCTTGCTAAACCATGAAACCAATATGTTACCCAAGAGGAAAGCATCTCCACTTGTACTCTTCCTGTCATCAGCATCTCCAGCCCAATCTACACCTATATAGGCACTAAGAGTGAAATCAATATCTTTGGGATACCACAATCCATAGTCTGGAGTGCCTTTCAAATATCTCATGATCCTCTTGACTTCTATCACATGTGACTCTTTGGGATCCTCTTGAAATCTTGCCACAAGGCATACTACATGCATTATGTCAGGTCTGGTATAGGTTAGATAGAGCAATCCTCCAATCATAGACCTATACATTTTTTGATCAGTCTTAGGTGATTCATCATTCTTGTTTATCTTGCAACCAGTTACCATAGGGGTACATACTAGCTTAGAATCCTCCATTCTAAACTTCTTCAACAATTCTTTCACATACTTGGACTGAGAAATGAAAATTCCTTTTTCTGATTGAGTAATCTGCAGTCCTAAAAAGAAATTCATTTCACCAAACATAGACATCTCAAATTCTTTTTGCATTTCCTCTGCAAATATCTTACACATACCTTTATTACCTCCAAACATAATTGTATAATGAAAAATTTGGATTTATAAATGGAAATGATCAAACAATTGAAATGCATAACCTAAACCCAAATAATTCAATACCTCGAAGATGCAAGATGAGCTCGATTGATTGGTTGCTTTGTTGTGTTGATTGCTCGATTCCGCAGCATAACATTGATAAGGAGATAGATGATGGATGCTTGATGGTTGATAGATGCAAGCTAGATGGATTGAAGATGATGGATGAGGACTTGAGATAAAAATTCAGCAGAGTGAGGTTGCATGAAGAAGAATCCTGAAAATCCCCCCCTAATGGCTCAAGAGAGGCTTGTTTTATAGGAAAGGCTTGGTTCCAATGGATGGCTAGGATCAATTAGGGCTTTAGATGAAATGGATGGATAGGATTGAGTTAGGTTTCCTTGCACATCAAGAAATTGTAGTCAATTGACATGTGGCAAAGGAGGATAAAGCTTAGGTGTGCTTGTGTAGATAAATACTAAAATTAGGTCCATTAGTTGTGCATGTGAAGGATAAAAGTTGTAACACATGATTGACTGGACAAGTGTTGGAATGTGATGAAAGATGAGTGTTTAATTCAAATAAAATATTTGAATTAGTTGGGATATGAGTTGGATATTAATTAAATAAATAAAATTTATTTAATTAATAGGATAAATGCATAAAATGAGATAAGACATGATGTGGAAATTAATTAAATAAATAAAATTTATTTAATTAATTGGGATGGGGATAGGATAAATGGGATTATGCATGTGAAATTAATTAAATAAATAAAATTTATTTAATTAATTAGCTAAGTAGGATGAGGATGGGATTGAATGAGATTTTAATTAAATAAATAAAATTTATTTAATTAATTGGCTAATGGATAAATGGGATTAAGAGTGGGATTAAGACAAAATGCTACATGATGTCTAAGTGATGTTTTTATCAAGGTGTTGCAAGACATGGACAAATTTGGGTGTCTACATTTTGCCCCTCTTTGAGATGATGTTCGAGATGATAAGCTTTATGTCGAGTAACATCATTTCAAAGAAGTTAAGGTATGGATAGAGAAACAGGATGCTGATGATGATAATGATGATGATGATGATGATGATAGAAAGGATATGTTGGTGATGCCCCCTCGAGAGGATAGGTGGGTTGGACAAACACGGGTATGCTCTCGAAAAGAAATAGTTTGGCTAAGAAAGATAGCTAAGGGAATGGATAGAAGAAATGAATGATGCGTTATGCTGCAAGGAAAGTGAGCAACCATGTTGTTTGATATAGCACTAGACGTTATGCACCAAGGTATAAGGACCAGGGTGATGATGTGTCTCATGCCCCAGCGTAATACAACCTTGTCTAGATACAAGATATGAATATTAGCTGGAATGATATCAATGTGATACAAATGCAAGATAAAATGATGACACACACAAGCAAGCAAGCAAGCACGCACAGATGATACAAAAACAAACAAGGTATTGCCCCTGTCAAGCTGTAAACCAATGAATAATTGATTGTTGTTTGTTGATAGTTGAGAGTGTTGTCATTGTGGGGAAAGCTATATCCCTAGATCAACACAGGGTTGTTTGCTGAGTTGGTTGGCTGATTAATTGATTGATTTGGCTTACAACAAGGCTAGGATCAAGACCATGGATTGTGATTGGATAACTTGGCTTGATTGATTAACTTGATTGGTATGGATTAAGGATTGGCTTGCATTTGGATCTTTGTTTGGAATGATTTAAAGATGATGAAATGCTGATTAGATTGATTTGATGAAGGATGGATGTGCTATGATAGATTGATTGGAAGAAGTTGTTTATTGATGATGTATAAGATAGATGATAGAAGAAATGATGAGAGAAGAAAGAGGAAAATCACTTGTGCCTGAATCTGGGCACTTCCTTCGTACTCCAGACTGCCTACATACCCTATATCCACAGGATCAAGGCACTTAACGATGGAAATGAGATGTAGTTCTGATGTTGTGTTTTATTGATGAGATGATAAAAATGGATTGAGATTGATGAAATGTTGATGATGTGATCATATGTGGTGGATTGAGTTGCTTTTGATTTGCTGAAGTGATTGGATTTATTTTGATGGCTAGCTTGATGTGCTTTGGTTTTGATGTTTGCTATTGCTGGGTTGATTGTTTTGATGATTGGATTGTTTTGAATGATGATAGTGATGCTGTGATGATTAGAGTGTCCACTCAATCTAAGCATAAGCAAGTGTTCTCAGTGTGCTCAAAGGATGCAAAATAAACAAGGTATTGCCCTTGTCAAGTCATAAACCAATGATTGATTGTTTCATTGATAATGATAGATAGTGTTGTCATTGCGGGGAAAGCTATATCCCTAGATCAACACAAGGATGTGGGAAAGCTATATCCCATTGATGATGATTGATGATGATTGATTGGGCTTATGACAAGTTGAGGATCAAAACTTGTTGATTTGATTGGATAATGTTCCTTGATTGATTAGCTTGCTTGATATGGATTATTGTGACTTGGATTTAAGATCATTGCTTAGATTGATTTGATTGATATGATTGGAAGAAGTGATTGGTTGAAATGGATGAATGAATGTTATTGATAGGAAGAATTGATGATGATGATGATTTGATTTTGATTGAATGTGGATGGAGTGGATTGTGTTCGATGATATGATTGGTTTTATTGCTTGGATTTTTTGTTGTTGGATATTTGATTTTGTTGGATTTTTGAGAATATTTTGATTTTTTTGTGTTTTTGAATGTTTTGGGATGTCAATGGATTTACAATTTGGGTAGCCTTTGTGCTTGATACCAATGACAAGGGAGAAAACCAAGTCTAGGTGTAAAGATGGATGAATGGGATTGGATGGATAAAAGGATGGGCTCATAGTAAATGTGATGAAAGGCTCATGATAGATGGGTAGATAAGAGGATAGGCTGTATAAGGTATGTATGCATGTCTCATGAAAAATGGATAGGTAGGCTATAGTGGAAAGCTCGTGATAAACAGATGGGGATAAGCTATAAGATGGAAAGCTCATGATAAGGATACGCCATAGTGGATGGATCATAAGGGAGCTACGATGTGATCTTCAAAGGCTATGTTGCATCAGAAGAATAACTTGCCCCATTCTAGGTGGTAATGCTTAGGATTTTTACATGACAAAGTTCATGACCAAGGGATGACATGATAGATTGGATTTTACATGACAAGGCTTATGATAGGTGGATACTGATAAGATGGATTGATTAGGAAGGTATGAGGTATACCAAGAGATATCTGAAGCATATTTCAACATTTTGCCCCCATGTCTTCCTCAAGATCAAAAGGAGGAGGATGGATAAATTGGTTCAATAGGATAGGCATGTTTATGTAATGGCTAAGGATGGTAGGATGGTATGGTAATGGTAGGATAGGATGGAAAATTATATAATGGGATGGATAGTTGGGAAATGGATAGGTTGGATGAGACAATGTGCCCCAAGTGTAAGTGACATAGAAGATCAACCTACACATGACGCCTGTTTGCCAGGTTTTCATCATGGTACTTATCCAAGGTGCCTGTTTACCAGGTTTTCACCGTTGGACGAAGGGATTTCTGTTTACTTTTTTGATTTTTTTGATTTTTGATTTTTTTTTCTTTTTTTTTTCATTTTTTTTTTTTTTTAGATGGGTTGACAATTACACATGGCGCCTGTTTGCCAGGTTTTCACCATGGTAATGGATAGGAGGGACTCAAGTGTTTAGTGCTATGAAGGTTGGTAGGCCCATTGGAGATGGATGTCATCGCATGGACCATGTCAAGTGTGCTCATTGATGTTGATAAGGGATTGCATGGATTAGGTAGATAGTGGATGATGATGTGGAATTATGGTAGGGTAGGCTAGTGGCTTATGGTGTGGATTTATATAGGCTTATGGAATGAAGATGGATGAAAAGTTTATGCCAAAGCATGGACCATAGGCATAGCATAGGGGAGATATGTAGGATAATGGATGGAAGATGGGGAGATGTAGTTGTGTGGAGGTGCTGTGGAGTGGAAGGGAACCATGACCAATGGTTGCACACACCATGATAAACATTGAAGCTTTTGATGAGATGGTGGTGTAGGAAGCAATGGAGATGTTTGCTTAGGAGATGGTTGATGAAGTTATTTAGGAACCCATGTGGACTTAGGATTTTTAGTGCTTTTTTTTTTCCTTGTGGGATTTTTGAAGGGAATGGAAGTTTTGGATGGAAGTAGGCTTCTGAATGGAGATAGGTGATTGGGATTCTTGAGATGTGGATGAGGATGCCTCATTTGTTTTGTTAGTTATTTGCTTAGGAACCCAAATCATTTTACTTTTGGGCTTTGCATTTGGAGGTATGGGCTTGGATGGTTGCTTAGATGTAGATGAGGATGCCTCAAATGCTTTGCTAGCTATTTGTTTAGGAACCCAAACTATTTTGCTTTTGGGCTTTGCTTTTGGAGGTATGGGCTTGGATAGCTTTGTGAATGTACTTTTCTTAGAAGATGGATGATTCAGAGACTTTTCACATTGATACCCTAAGGCATGAGGGTCCTTAGGAGTTTTAGTTGGATCTTTGGCTTTATAAGTAAAGGCATCCAAATGTTTATTTTGGAATCCCATGGGTTTGATGGAAGCGGGGTTGGTGGAATGAATGGAAGCTTCATGTTTAGGTAATGTGTGCGTTTGTTGGCCATGATTAGGGATGTAAGGATACTTATGAATGATAGGTATGTTAGGTGTTGGAAGCAACGGTGGTAAGGTGGATGGAGGGATATTTGGAGTTGGTAAAAGTGGAGGTAAAGTGGATGGCAGAAAGTGTATGGTCACATGCTTTTGACATTTATAGGATGATGGATATGGAATGGTAACATATGTTTTGTGAACATGATGTGGTTTGTGATGGAAAGTGGACTTAGGATGGATGGAGGAATTATCAACATCTTTAGCTTGTTTACCTTGGGGTGTGTATCCAAGGCTATATGAGCATGGAGGAATCTTGACATGGTTTGGCTCCAAAATACCTTGTTCATAAAGGCCTAGACCTTTACCTTGGTAGTTCATGTTTTGGAGGATGCGATTGACTATGGGACTAGATGTGTTTTGGGAACTAGACTTGAGTTCTTTATTGGATGGAGAAGATGAAATGGAGGACAATGGTTGTTGTTGTCCTAAGGAAGAACATTCATGGATAAGGGTGGATAGACCAATAGGACATGATGGATTTGAAACGGGATCGATGGTAGATGTGGAGGGAGGATCATTAGCATTGTGTGCACTAAGATCCAAGTTATTTGTTTGATCTTCTATGCTTATGTGTTCTTGAGAGGCACATGTCTCATTATGACAAGTGGATGTTTGCTCATTGTGGATAGGGCTAGATGGCGGATGACTAGGAGCAATTTGGATATCTCGCTCATGGATGGTTATAGGATTATAGATAGGATCAAGGTACTTTTTAATAGGTTCTTCATCATAGATATCATCTTGATCATGAGATAGATAAAGTTTTGCCAAATGGATCATCATGGTTTTCATGATCTTAGCTAGAACCTTGATCATAACTATGAGCAAAAATAGGATTAAGTGGGCTATAAAAGGGATAAATTTGCTCATGAATGAGGTCATGGTGAAGGCTAATAGCTTGAGGGCAACCCATAAGTAGGTCATGGATAGGTGGAACTTAGAGGTGCTTTGATCTTGATTAAGATTAAGGTTCAATATTTCCACATGTTTAAGATTATGCTCTTGACATACCTCTTGACTTTGGATGGAAGTGGAAGGTTCTTGAGTGGACTTGATAGGCTCTTGATAGTTATCAACATGAAGGCATGATGGCTCTTGACTTAGGCTTGTGGTTGGAGACTCTTGAATAGACTTGTTGGCTTGTAGGTCACATGATGGGCTTAAAGGGCTAGGCATGTTAATGGAAGGCTCTTGAAGAGGCTCAAGGATATGTGAACCACATGATGAGATTATAGGATTGGACATGACCTTTGGAAGTTCATTGGTAGGCTCATGAATGGGTGTTTGACATGGAGGCAGTTTATTCCTTGCTAGTAGCCAATGGATCACATCCTTTGCAAGTGTATGGGTGGATGGAAAATATAATGGATGGATGATAATGGTAGATGGTGTTGGATTAGGATTAGGACTAGGATTAGGTTGAGAGCTAATTGGATTGGATGGATTAGAATTTGGACTAGATGGGGGTGATGTGGCACGATTTCCCATTATAGGTGGGTACACCTTGTAAACAATTGAGAGAAATGTTGGGCATTGATTTGTATTATGGCCTTTGGTCCTATGATATGCACAATAATCATGTTCATCATATGGACTTTCTTCACATGGGTTGATGGGGGGAAGTTCAATGAGTTTTGCTTCAAGCATCCTTTGTAAAACTCTCTCAGCCACATCCTTTGGTGAACGATTAGAATGACATGGTGATGAAGGTAATGAAGGGCTTGGTGGTTTGGAGGGGATCAATGGACTAGGAATAGGATCACATGGTGGTTTTGGGATAGGCTTAGTTGGCTCATGTGATGGCATGTGATTGGATGGTGGAGGCCACTCTAGATTGGTATATCCCTTGTCAAAGGTTATTGGATCTTGCATAGGATAACTTGGGCTTTGATTTATGTACAAGGGACCACTTGGACTTGGATGTGCTTCTTGTTGTAAAGGTGGACTTAGGTCTATCAATAGTGCTTGATGGTCTTGTTGAAGAGGTGTACTTGGTCTTGCTTGATCTATGTACAAAGCGCTATTGGGAGTTGGATGTTGTTCTTGTAATATCACTTGATTGCCTTGTGGATGGGCTTGATAGTGCATTGGAATGGTGGCATGAGGGATTGGATAAGCTTGATGTGGCATTGACTTGGTGGATAGGTGGATTAGTAGATGGATATGACATGTGGCTATGAGGTGGATTAGGTTGATAGGAAGTGGCTAAGGATTGTTGTACTTGTCGAGCTTGACTAGTGGCTAAAAGGTGTTGAACTTGGGCTATGAAGTGTTGTAGTTGAAGTGATTGGCTTGCATGAGGTTGAGCTCTTTGGATGAAGAATTGTAATGTTTTAATGGCATCTTGGTTTAGGGGTTGTGATCCTTGATAAAGATTTTGGAGGAATCTTTGGAATTTGATTTCTAGGTCCTCTAGTGTAGACATGTTGTCACCAAGTGGTTGTCTTAAGTCCTTTTAGCAAGTGCTTGCTTAGGGATTTGGATGATGATGTGGAATGTTTAGATAATGTGTTTAGATTAATTTGTTTATGTGTTTGGTGTTTATAGCTTGATTTGGCAATGTTCAAACAAATGATTATGCATCTAGACACATGAATCACTCACGCAAGACACATAAGCAAGTTTTAGTTTGGAAGAATGTGATGATGGTTAAGCAAGCACATGAAGACAATTCAACAAGTCCTAGTTAAGGCAAGGCCACTATCATAAGGAGGTTCTAGTGAAAATCTGGGGGACTGGCACCCCACGAGCATCCAGCAAGCCACTTAAGACTTTAACTAACCCTACTAGGAATTTTAATATACACAAAGGTACACCTCCTTTCGAGTTAGCACTGTATGGTGAGCGCTAATACCGGTTAGACTTAGCTTTCGCCTTATCCTCTGATTTTTATAGTGGACCGGATGAAAGTACCGCTTGAGTTCGTTCCCTTGGGGTGGATGCCAAGGCAGGCCTCTCTAAGGCTAAACAAAAGCAACACAAGTAAATGTTTTTGATCTCCAAGTTCGTGTTGGGACGTGAGGAGAGAGCATACACATTTACTTGGTCACACTCGCATGGGGTTCATTAACCTTAGAAATTCAATGTGTGATCAAACAGTTCAAGCACTTGTTTGTTTTAAAACCCAAATCCAAATGTGATAAAAGACAATGGTTCGTTTTAGCCCAATGTTTTGATGTGAATTTGCAAACAATTGTTCGTTTTATGCCCAAAATCTAAATGTGTTTGCAAACAATGATTAGAAGATGAAAGAGATGAAAGATTAGAATGAGTGCACCTGATACAATCACTCTCCAATTTGCTGTAGATGTTGATGCCAATGCTGCTCCAGCTCCTTAGATGCCCTTACAAGTCACCAATTCCAAAAAGAAACAAGTAAACTTGCAAAGAAGATGATTACATGAAAAGATGAAATCTGAAAATTCTGATGAAAATGATCTGATACAGAAAAATAGATTGCATAAACAGAAAGTTCAAGAGATTCTAAGCAATTTGAAAAAATGTTTCGCTGAAAAACGATCAAAATTGCTCAAGTTATGCTCAAATGAAGTTTGCAATGAACCTAAACTTTGACTGATAAAAAAGCCTGAAAAATAGTACAGTCACCTGATAAAATTGGTGCAGTTGTGAAGCTTGTCCTCCCAGCTTTCCAACAAGTCCTTGTTTGTGTGATTTGGTCTCTGTATGTGAAAGTTATGATAGAAATACCAAGATGCACAATGACAGCAAGCAGAAGCAAGTTACAGTTGCCAGATGCGATTCATTGTTGAACATATGCGATCTGTATTTGCAGTAGGCGAGACCCTGTAGATCATATGCGACAAGAAAAATATCGGACACGGCCCTTGTAAGCTTGTAAGCGATGCGGATATACCAGAAGCGACCAACTGCAGGCTGAAAGCGATCTGTATCTACAAAAAATAGCCGAAACACAAAACCCTAGGCGAGCACTATCAGTTCAGTAGCGATGGGTATCAGTTTAAAAGTGACTGATGTAGGTTCTTAAGCGATGGGTTATAGCCGTAAGCGACCGTCTGAGGGTTAAAAGCGACCCGTATCTGCAAAAAGCAGTCAAAACACAGAAACCCTAGCCTACACAGGCGATCAATGTGAATTCAAAAGCGATGCATATCAGGTCAAAAGCGGGCACTGTCAGTCCATAAGCGACACACATAACATCAAAAGCAATGACTGTTATTTTAAAAGTGATCCGAATTAATCGGAAGCGCTCATTGTTAGGCCATAAGCGATTAATTCAGTTGAAAACCCCATAGCGAACAGTGAAAACAACAGGCGGGTTTTGTTAATACAAAAGCGATCCAAATCATACCTGAGGCGATCACTGTCGGTTTAAAGGCGATCCCGAAAATGATAGATGCGGCCGATCCTGGTGTAAAAGCGACGCGGATATGCAGAAAGCAGTGGATTTTTGCTCATAAGCGATGCAAAAATGGATGGAAGCGACAAGTAATAGCTTATATGCGACCAACAACAGTCCAAAAGTGATGCATAATAGCCCAAAAGCGACCTGGAGAGTTTCAGGAGACAGAATGCAAATGTTAACCATAAGCGACCAATTTTACCATATGCGGGCTCTTTTTGTTCAAAAGCGAGCACTGTTTGCTTAAAAG
The DNA here is from genome assembly GCA_027924645.1 of Cunninghamia lanceolata. Classification (NCBI taxonomy): domain Eukaryota; kingdom Viridiplantae; phylum Streptophyta; class Pinopsida; order Cupressales; family Cupressaceae; genus Cunninghamia; species Cunninghamia lanceolata. Next base: position 5,180,828 of record BSBN01001583.1, read on the forward strand.
CGAGCTAGATTTGACCATAAGCTACTGCTGTTTGCCCAAAGGCGAGCTGATTTAGCCCAGGCGACTGCTGTTTGATCATAAGCGACCTGAATTACCAGAAGCACATTGTTGCAGTCCGGTTGTTGTTTTCTTCACCAAACGCTCCATTTTTCATCAAATTTAGGCAAATTTGTACTCAAAGTTTATGGAAACGGCCTCCCGGACGCAATGGTGAGGTTAGATTTGGGATAAGAGATCATCTACATACATATTTAGCCAAATCTTTGCAAACTAGGGTTAGAAAAATGCAAATTTTTGCTACAAAAGCTTGCAAAAATGAAAGATTGGCGCTCCAAGAGATCTAAACTTCATAAAAACAACTCAAACAAGAGAGGTTAATCAAGGACGTGAGTCCCACCGGGCGTGCCAAAATGTGATATCGAAAAATTTGGATTTGTAAATGGAAATGATCAAACAATTGAAATGCATAACCTAAACCCAAATAATTCAATACCTCGAAGATGCAAGATGAGCTTGATTGATTGATCGCTTTGTTGTGTTGATTGCTCGATTCCGCAGCATAACATTGATAAGGAGATAGATGATGGATGCTTGATGGTTGATAGATGCAAGCTAGATGGATTGAAGATGATGGATGAGGACTTGAGATGAAAATTCAGCAGAGTGAGGTTGCATGAAGAAGAATCCTGAAAATCCCCCCTAATGGCTCAAGAGAGGCTTGTTTTATAGGAAAGGCTTGGTTCCAATGGATGGCTAGGATCAATTAGGGCTTTAGATGAAATGGATGGATAGGATTGAGTTAGGTTTCCTTGCACATCAAGAAATTGTAGTCAATTGACATGTGGCAAAGGAGGATAAAGCTTAGGTGTGCTTGTGTAGATAAATACTAAAATTAGGTCCATTAGGTGTGCATGTGAAGGATAAAAGTTGTAACACATGATTGACTGGACAAGTGTTGGAATGTGATGAAAGATGAGTGTTTAATTCAAATAAAATATTTGAATTAGTTGGGATATGAGTTGGATATTAATTAAATAAATAAAGTTTATTTAATTAATAGGATAAATGCATAAAATGAGATAAGACATGATGTGGAAATTAATTAAATAAATAAAATTTATTTAATTAATTGGGATGGGGATAGGATAAATGGGATTATGCATGTGAAATTAATTAAATAAATAAAATTTATTTAATTAATTAGCTAAGTAGGATGAGGATGGGATTGAATGGGATTTTAATTAAATAAATAAAATTTATTTAATTAATTGGCTAATGGATAAATGGGATTAAGAGTGGGATTAAGACAAAATGCTACATGATGTCTAAGTGATGTTTTTATCAAGGTGTTGCAAGACATGGACAAATTTGGGTGTCTACAATAATATCATCAAAAAAGACTACAACAATCAAAATTTGATCATCGTCGATTTTGAAGTAGAGATTGTTATCAGCAGTACCTTTAATGAATCCTAATTGCATCAAATACTTGTCCAATCTTGCATACCAGGCTCTAGGGGCTTGCTTAAGCCCATACAAGGCTTTCTTTATTCTACATACCATGTCACCTTGGTCTGATGACTAAAATCCTTTTGGTTGTTCAATGTAAACCTCTTCTTCCAGTTCTCCATTCAAGAATGTTGACTTCACATCCATTTGATATACTTTTAAGTCTTTGTGAGCTATAAATGCCAAAAACATTCTTATTGCTTCAATCCTTGCCACAGGCGCAAAAGTCTCCTCAAAGTCTATTCCTTCAACCTGAGAATATCCTTTGCATACCAGTCTTGCTTTGTTTCTTACTACTCCATTTTCATTCATCTTATTTTTGAAAACCCATTCAGTTTCAATCGCATTCTTATCAGCAGATCTAGGAACCAATTCCCAAGTTTGATTCTTCTCTATCTACATCAGCTCTTCTTCCATGGCTTTTACCCAACTTTCATCTTGACAAGCTTCATTTAAGTTTTAGGTTCAATCTGTGAAGGCAAATAGTAGTTCACCTATTCCTTTGCATCTCTTTTCCTTGTCAATACCCCTTTGCTTTTGTCACCAATAATTTGATCTTTAGAATGATTAATCCTTACATACTTAGGAGTCTTAGTAGCACTTTTTGGAGCCTTTTCTTCTTTAGCTTGACTATTCTTTTGTTCCACCTTTTCTTCATTGACTATAACAACAGGTTCATCTGATTCATAGTCACTAAGTTCTGATGTTATTACCCTGACTTCATCAACCTTCACATTAGTACTCTAAATGACTTTCCTCAATCTCTTATTGTAGCACTGGTAGGCCTTACTCTTAGTAGAGTATCCAAGGAAAATTCCTTCATCACATCTAGCATCAAACTTGCCTAACTATTCATCTCTTCTGATATAACATTTGCTTCCAAAAACTTTAAAATATTTCACTGTAGGAACTCTTCCATACCACAATTCACTTGGATTTTTTGTACTATTACCTTTGACTTGAACTCTATTTTGGATGTATACAATAGTATGTATAACTTCTCTCCAATATACTTCCAGTAGGTTAGCCTCTAACATCATTAACCTAACAGCCTCTTGAACTGTCTTGTTCTTTCTTTCAACAACTTCATTCTGCTGAGGACTCCTAGGTGCAAACAACTATCTTTTTATCCCATGCTCTTCATAGAAAATGGTGAATTCATTTGATGTAAACTCACCTCCTCTATTAGATCTTAAGTATTTGATTCTCAATTCCAACTCATTCTTTGGAACCAACTCATTCTTTGGAACCATTGCCTTGAAAACTTTGTATTTGTCTAGGGCTTATAATTTCTCTTTTAGAAAAGTGACCCATGTCATTCTAGAATTATCATTAATAAGCAACATAAAGTACCCATCTCCTTGCAGACTTCTTGTTCTTGTAGGACCACACAAATATATATTCACTAGCTCAAGTAATCCAAAAGAAAATTGTTCCTTACTTTTGAAATTTGTCCTTGTCTATTTGCCCATTTGACATTCCTTGCAAATAGTATCAATAGGCTTCACAATCTCAGGAAAATCTCTTAGAGCTTGTACTGAGCTTATCTTCACCAAGTTGTCAAAATTAATAAGGCACATCCTTCTATGCTACAACCAACTTTCATCTGTCTAAGCCAACAAACAACAGTCATTAGTTCCTCTCAAATGCTAAACATTACCTCTAGTCTTCTTACTAGTAGCAATCACTATTCTAGAGCTTTCCATGATCTTACAACCATTATCCTTGAATCTCGAATCATACCCTTTATCACACATCTGACCAACACTTAGAAGATTATGCTTCAAACCCTTCACATAGAGAACATCATCTATGTTATGCTTAGCATCAAAAGAAATAGATCCTTTTCCACAAATCTTACCAGTTGCATCATCTCCAAACCTAACCAGTCCTCCATCATATTTTTCCAAACTTATGAACTTGCTTTTATCACTAGTCATGTGATGTGAGCACCCACTATCAATAATCCATTCATCCTTATCCTTCTCAACCTAAACAGATAAAACACTCTCTTCCACTAAATTTTCTTCCTTCACACAGCTAGCAGGATTAGTAGACACAGGTTCTTCTTTAATAGCAATAAACAAGCATTCATTTGCACTCGTATTAGCATCATTAGAGTCATCATCTATTACACCATCATTATCAAGATCTAGGACATAATAGAATTTCTTCATGACTCTAAGTCTACTTTCAAATTTCTTCTTACCTCTCTCAATTCTCTCTAGACACCTGGAGGCATAGTGGCCAATCTTACCACAAGAAAAGTATTTGAATGGTAATTTGCCTTTGAACTTACTGATACCTCTTTGTATTCTATCCATAAAGTTGGCTTCAATCTCATCAAGGTCATCATCAGATTCCACAGCATATTTTTGAGCTCTTGAAGTCTTTTCTAAAGTGCTGGCTTTGAAAGCAGTCTTAGTCTTTGGCAAGGCATCACTAAACTCTCTCATTTCAAAAGTTGTAAGCTTCCCTAGAAACTGATCCTTTGAAATATTTTTCATACTCACAACCCCTTCAATTGTTGTAACCTTGTGACTATAGGATTTAGGTAATGACCGAATAATCTTCAACACAACCTCATCCTCATCAGTAGTTCCTTGAAGACCTTTGATTCCATTGACAATTTCATCAACTTTTTGCATGTAGATTGTTATGTTCTCATCTTCACTCATCTTTAAGGCTTCATACCTCACCTTCAAGTTTTGCAATTTGGTACTCTTTATAGAATCATCTCCTTCATATAAATTTTTTAACTTATCCCAGATCTCATGAGCAGTCTCCAAATCCATAACTTTCACCACTTCATTGTTAGATAAGGCATTTAATAGAGTATCTCTGGCTTTTCCATTTAATTCATACTATTTGACTTCATCTTCATCTGATGGACCATTTGGAGGAATAGTATATTTCGTTTCTACTATTTTCCAAACACCATAACCAAGAGAAATGAGATGAATTTTCATTTGTACCTTCCATAGAGCATAATTTGTTCCATCAAACTACGGTGACTCCTTCCTGTGTGCCATCCCTGATCTACCTTGAGCTATTAGGATTTTTGCCAAGGAACCCTCGCTTTGATAACAATTGTTAAAAAGTGCAAGACAAATGAGGGGGGGTGAATTAGTTGTAACCATAACTTCAAAACCATTAACACATCATCCACTTAATTACTGGTTTTGTATTAACTATGAAAGCATGAAATCATAAACTTAAACACATTCACACATGAGATGCCAATTTTTTACGTGGAAAACCCTATAAGGGAAAAACCATGGTGAGTGTTAGCTCACAATATAATATGTCATAATAATACAAAAAATCAGAGGCTCTCTGTCCAAAATGCTCACTACAAAAGATAAGGCTCACTGCCAAAAGATGAGGCTCACTGCCAAGAGATTATGAACTGAGATAGTAGCATCTACTCCATGCCAAAGTTCAGTTCCATTGAAGCACACTAATTCATCTTCTTCTCTTCCTTTTTCACTCACACAATTATATTCACATCTTCGCACTTGGATGCATTTTTCTTGATTTCATTACTAGTATTTATACAATTCATCAACCTTGGAATTAACATCAAGGTCAACATTACAATCATCAACCATTGGAACAATCTCCAAGGTCAGCATTACAAACATACATTAGAATAGGTCTAGACTTAAATAGAATTGAGAAAGGAAAGAGTGAATGTGAACCATGCCCTGCCTTAGCTGGGACTTAATTGCAATCTTCCATGCAACAACACACTTCCTCAATCTTCAAAGCATAATTGCAAGTAGTGAAAACAACCAAGTTGGCCAAAACTGGTGTTAACACTAAGACCTTTTAGAACATGCTTCATGCATGATCTGGATTACATTTTGCAGACCAATCAAAAGGTAGGAACATGATCAAGAGACATCCACAAGTATGTTATAATCACCAGAGACATCTATACAACTGCTAAACACTGTATTGACAAGATTCTTCAAACTAGAGCACTTGAACATCACTGTCGGCCATTTTCATAAAGAAAAGATTGCTTGCGGACCACCAAATCATGAACCATTAAACTGAAGGCACATAACATCATTACAAACTTAATTCCAGAACTTCAAACTGTAGGACTTAAATGCAGAGAAATGCAGAGTAGAATACATTCTCTCTATTACCATTGAATGCACAGAAAAATAGTTTTTACTCTGGTGAGCATAACTCTCTCAAATATTCACACTAGAGGCTCAAACTTGGAACATAGCAACTACAAACATCCTTTTAAATAACTTTTAAACTGCAGACCAATATATTCAATATACAGGATATGCGGAGAAAAACACTGAATTGTTCTTCTGCAAACCAAAGTACTCTATAATACATTGTTTCCATTAGGAGAGAAAATTTTCTCAAAAGAACTTGGAAAATCAATAACAAGAACACTTTCTCATTATCCTCAAAACTTATATAAGCCAATACAAAGCAACTAACTCAACACAAGCAAGCATCAAAACAAGAGCACAGTTGACATCAATGACAACACTAGTAAGTACATGCAACAGGACTTAATAACTTCATGGATGTCATATTTAAACTTTTTTTAAATTGACTACCTCACCTAATGCTACTCAAAAAACTTGATAAAAATCACTTGATTGATCTCCAAGCATGAAAATGGTAAAAGATGCACAAATTTTGACTGAGATAATATTTTCTCACAAAATCTTGGCACACCATCAATACATTTGGCATTACAAAACCTCTTGTTAGATGATCTTGCTCCAATGCCCATAAAACTCTTATTTTAATTGTTTCTACAAATTACCTATAGAAAATCAGAAGCTTAAAATATCCCTAATTGTGAGGTGTTTTGACCCAAAAACTTGCCACATTTAGGTGAAATGAAGTTGCGAACAGAAACATAACATGATTTTTTTTACATATGTTAGCAATATGTGTTGTCATTGATGTCAACATAGTATACATTGATTAACAGATGGAAATGTATAGGTTGACTTGTGAAAAGGAAGAGTCGGTATGGTCAAGGCAAATCAGTCCGGGAGAAGAGGAAATACTCTAAGTATGGATCAGTTCTGGGATTGAACATGATGCAGAGGTAAACACTCATATCCTTGCATGGTTCCTGCATACACACTTACATATCTCATCAGTTGGGAGTACCGCACTCAAGGGAAAGACATAAAATTGATTAAGGCATTCATAATATACATCCTAAGATAGAGTCAACTTGAATTGGTCTGCGCTTTTCCGCAAAGAAAGATTTGGCCATGTAATTCTCATGATAGCTTCTGATATGTACTGACATGATATTTCCAATATTTTAGCCTCTCACGTTGTCACCATGAAAAGTTGCAAGGAACAATTTATCAGCCATCACCTTGATAGAGGAAAGTAGTAATGGGGAGACAATGGAATGCTCTACATTCCTCCAAAAGAGATCTGTTTGTCATGTTGTTCTGAGAAACAACTAAAAAATGTATTATATATGTTTTGATAGAGTTTTAAGTACTCTGGTGGTCTGTAAAAAAAATACTTAAGCAACCTAAGCAATGCAGTCTATTCTGGAGCTTGAATACACAAGTTGAGTTCTGTAAAAGTTGAAACATATATATAGTTCTATTATCAAAGCTTATGCGGAGGTATTATATGGTCCAAGGTACATCAAGTATGATCCACATGGAAACATCCTTCATTTTTCAGTACCGCATCAAGTATTTATGATAAGTAAATTTTAAGTATAACTGTCCTTCGAAACTCTAGGTACTTAAGTCATTTTTTGAATTCCTTCAAAAACTTTAGAAAAAGCTGTGTAGATCTAGTAAGTAGCATACATTGATGTCTATGATCATTCCCAAAAGGTTTCAAGCCCTGCACTACACCATAACATCATATCTTGGGACGTGAAGCATTACATAAGGTCTAGAAGACTCTATTCTCTACATATAGATATATTTCTTGTCTTGTAGATGCATAGTTTGGAATGATACTTTTCCAGTAATGTGTATGGATTTTTTTGAGCTCTAGTATGATTGAATCCTTGGTTTGTATTGAGTTTCTAGCTTCTCCCCAGCAATTGAAAGATGAATAGTTAACAGTGCTAAGCAGTATGAGTTGATTAGTTAAGTACCTAATGCATGCGAAGGCTCTTGACTAGTTTCTCCAAGTCTGGAAGGCATGGAAAGATGTGCCTTGATGTTTTTCATAATACCCCGAGGTTCGAAACAAGTTTTCTTATCATTTTGTATGTGTTGAGTCTGACCAGTGACAAGTTACACATTACATTCAATATTGATCTTGATGCCAACCTAATCAATGTTTCAAGGTGTTGTGGAGGATATATATAGAAGATATAATTCATTTGAAATGTAATCAAGGTGAATGTGAATAGAGCAGAGCAGAGAGAAGACATGAAATGCGTAAAATTAGTTTGAAGATATATATTAAACAAGAATAGTAGACCACATCATCAACATACAACAAATGTGTTCTCCATAGTAGTCCTTATATCTATATCATCATTTTAAATCCAATAGTAGTGAGCTGAGCATTCAGGGAGTAGTAGCTTTGTTGGGTTGTAACCCTAAATCAAAGTTGTAAATCAGGGAATAGTAGCTTCCTTGGGTTGAATGCCTATAACAATGTTGTAATGCTTTTTTTAGTGAGCATATTATTTTGTGAGCTAATCCTCATCGTGGTTTTTCCCTATTTTAGGGTTTTCCACATAAAAACATTGGTCTTATGTGTTGACTCTTGAATTGCATGTTTTCACTTATGTTTTCAAAGTTATTCAGCTTTATCAGCAAATGTTTAGTTAAAGTTTTCAAGTGTGCTAATTCACCTGCCTCTCAGCACCCTATTGTGTTCAACAATTGGTATCAGAGCCAAGTACCTTTGAGAAGCTTAACCACTGAGGTAGATCCTCCACTTGAACACATGGAATCTTAAGTGATGAACACTGATATTTTTTCACTAGAACCAGATCTAGAAGGAATGGAACCTAAAGGTTGGGACTTTGAGTCTAATAAGTGTGAAATAGATTTTGAAGAAGAACTCAAGTTAGCCCTTAATGATCTTGAGGAAGAAAAAGATCTAAACTTGTAATATGAAGATATGCTTGAAAAAGCAAAGGAGACTGTTGACAAACTGAAGACAAAAACCAAAGAATCAAAAGAAGAAATTGGCAAACTAAAATATCTGATAGAAGGAGATAATGGAGGTGACAAGCTCAATGAGGCTGAAGACATGATCTCAAATTTAAAGGTCATGATTGAATAAGAAAAAAGGATTGAAGATTTCTTAAATATCAAGCTCAATGAAGAATCAACTAAATGTTCCAAACTTAAGGAAGAAGTTGTCTAGAAAAGGAAAAAGAACAGATTGAGAAGGGACTAAAACTAAAAGGGGGAACTGAGATTCTTGATGAAATAATAAGCTCTCAAAATCTAGCAAAAGAAAAAATAGGTCTTGGTTTTGAAAAGGGAAAAATTCCTATGATCAATGCCTCTGCAAACCTAAATGATAATTTTCATTTAGGAGGAAACTCTGAAACTAAGAAGGAAGAAACCTACACTAAAGATCCTAAGAAAAAAACTTACAGAGTTACAAGAGAAGATGAATTCACTCCTATCCAAAGTCAAAGGAAGAATGTGAAGAAGAATTTAAAAAATCCTCAACCTACAAGGCAACCAGCTCACATTAGGTATTCTCAAGGCTTGAATGGCAATTGTTTTATTTGCAATAAGTTTGGTCACAAAGCTATTGATTGTAGGAACAAGATGAATCAAAATGCTTTAAGATGTTACACTTGCAATAAAGTTGGTCATAAAGTTGCTAAACGTAGAAGTAAGATAAGCCAAAACCCTATTAGGTGTTATGCATGCAATAAGATGGGACATAGGGCAAATGAGTACAGAAGTAAAATGCCAAGGTAAAATAGGGATAACACTCAATCCTTTTATGGACACTATTATACTTGTAATAAGTTTGGCCACAAAGTAGCTAACTGCATGTCAAGGGCAAGAAGAAATGGAAATGCTCAGCAAACAAAGTGCTCCTGTCATGAGTGCAATCAAACAAGGCACTCTGGAAAGAATGTGAAACCCATGTTCCAAAAGAAAATTGATGTTTCTTAGCAAAGAGTGGAAATGAACAAAGTATGTGACATCTTTGGACCTCTGCCTAGTGCAAGTGGATCCTCTAATAATTAAAAGGTAAAATAATGGGTCAAGTGAGGTTATAACAGTAAAAGTTTCAAACCCCTGAGCATGAAAGATGTTGGGTTCTTGGCATATTGATTAGTGCTGGCATGAGAATGATAAGATAAGGATTTAAAGGAGACTGATGAATATTCTAGAGAAAAATCTTTAAATATGATAGACTGCGGAAGACTTTAGGGTTTACAGTGATAAGGACTTCTACCAAGAGGTTAAATGGACTTAGGGGGAGTTGTTTATGAAAATCTATCATCTCCTCTTCATGATGATGAAAGCATTTCACATGTAGATGAACTTAACAAAAATTCTAGAGCAATTGAATGATCTATGTAGGATTGTTGAAGGTTTATAAGGTTCTGCATATGAAAAGGGCAAATTTGGTGAAAGCAAAGGACACAATTAATGTAGAGAAGAAGTGTTTGGTGAAATGGCTATATGGGTGAATGCCCGATCCTTTTTTATCACATTTGATCGAAGACAAAAGATTTGAAGAGCTAAAGGAGAACTGAAAGCACTTCGTAATTCAACCAAGAAAGATCTACCACCACACATCCAGGTATTTTTTCATATCTTTCGTTAAAACCCTAGCTCCTGAAGATATTGCAATGGCAACACTAGTGGTGAAAGATATAGTTGAAAGGTCAAGGCCAAAATTCAAGAAACATCCTTTCAAATCCACTATAACTGATGAGGATGGAGCTTTCTCACATGTTCGTACAAATGTTTTACACATGGAGGATGTTTGAATCTACATTCACTCACTGATTGATGAGTTTGATCATCTCAAAATTGAACAATTCATAAATGAACATTTGTTGGGAGATGATTTTTACTTAAAACCAAAATTTGCAAACATCACTGCCAAAAACCTAGACATTTGGAAGGGTTTTCTAAACTTTTGGTATGAAGATGCTTGGGTAAGAATTGCCCTAATATGAATTCATGAAGACGTCTTCTACTTAGACTGCCCTTATATAATAACTAAGGATGCAATAAAGGTGGTGATTGGTTTATGCTCCTTTGGACCAGTGCCTATTCTGAAGTCTATAAAGAATGAATAAGTAATGAGGCTCACTGGAGCTAAATTTGATAAGAGAACTCTGATAGTGTATGATATTGAAGAATTAGGGGTCCGATATGCAATCATGAGCATTGCATATAAAATCTATTTTACAAACAGGGATAACTCTGCCTCTACAACAACAATCTACACAGCGTATCAAATGGTTAAAGAGGGAAAAGATTTTGATCTTTGTGAGCTCCTATGACAACAACTAATAAACAATATAAAAAGGACAAAAGAAACCAAATACAAATTCCAGTATGGCTCCTTAATCATGTGTCTTATGTTTTACTTTTTGAATGAATTACCTTGAACGATGAAAGGAGTAGTGTAGAATCCAAATAATCATGTTGCCCATCAAATCAAGAATTACATGAGAATTTTTTTAGATCATAAGCACTGTGATACCTTATTTTGGGGGTTCTTCAAGACCTTCTAGATAGATATGCAATCAAGAGAAAGGATACCCACCAAAGTTGTAGAAAAATATAAAAATGATATCACATTCATGGTAGATAAAGACAATTGTTAAATGGAGGCTGTTGAGCCAAGGACATTTTGGATCACAACTTTTCCCTATGAGATTTCAGAGTTTGATTTGATAGGGTATACTAACATACTTCTTAGCAAGCCAAAGGATCTCTCTACTGGAAGGTTTGGCACATATGATGATATCATGTACAAAAAAATTAAGAAGGATGTAAAGGAAATAGAAGAGGCAAAATCCAAAGATGAGGAAATGAAAATGAACATAGAGGAGATACGTAGGTCTCCTAAAGGTTCCTTAGGAGGGGCACAAACACTTCCCTCTACACAATTGCTAAAAAGAACAAGTAGATCAACATCTGTTGCAACTACTTCTTTTGTTGCCTCTGGATCTTCACTACCTACCAAAATAACTAGTTCTAAAATCCCAGTACAAACTATTGAAAAGAAAAAACCTAGGCAAAAGAGCAAGGGAAAAAGAGAAAGAGTCAAAGATGTTGAAGAAGAGGAAGAAATTAAAGATGAAGAAAAGATAAATCCAATGAATGTTGAAGAAGATGAAGAAGATTAAGAGGAAATAAAGTCTAAAGCATCTTCACTAAAGAAAAAACAAGAAAAGAAGGTGAAACCTCAGAGAAGAAAGATAAAGGAAAAGATAAGAAGATCAAGAAATCTGATTATATTCCCTTGCAACTAGAAGCAACTATAAATTCAATGAAAGAAGGTGCCTTGAAATAAGTTGCAAGAATTTATGATGAAAGGCCTAAAAAATGATAAATCCACTCTTGAAGAAGCAGAAGTCAGATACATGGGAGCACACAATCTGGATTTGATTGAAATCATACATGAACTTCCCAAAAGATTGGCTGATATCCTAACTAAAAGAAGAAATGATGCTCTAATTGAAGAAGCTGAGATAAAGAAAAGTGCAATTGAAAAGACTTGTCCCACCATCTCCAAAGAAGACAAAGTCAGAGTTTCCAAAATTCTAACAAAAGAATTTAGAACAAAAAGGAGACTAAACACTCTGATCTCAAGAAATGAGGAGATAAAGAAGTTGAAAAAGGAAACATTAAAGAAAATAGTTGAAGTTCTCAAAGAGATGAAGATTGAGATGGGAATCATTGAACATGTATCAGAGGAAAGTGGGGAATGCATTGATATGCCTGAAAAGAATGAGGAAATTGTCACTCTTGAGAATAAGGGAACAACAACTACAAAAGGCCAAGATAAGACAAATTTACCTCCTCTAGACACTCCTTTAGAACAAAGTCCCTTTCGTCTAGAAACTGCTAAGGCACAAAATATTGAGGGTCAAGATAAAAGTAGTACTGTACCTCCTCCGAAGAATTCAGGAAATGTGGAAATGAGGAAAGAAGATACTTCTAAGGAAAGCCAAGAAGAGAAGGGAAAGAGTCATGAGGAACAAAAGAATGAAGATAAGGGAAAATCTAAACAGGAAGAGAAGTTAGAAGGGACAAATGACATAGGCCAAAGTGTATCTGAGATAGGTTCTCTTCAAGACCTATTGAATCTACAAATACAATTTCAGCCGATCATCACTCCCCAACTATTGCAGGTTCCAACTAATCAGGGATAGATAGATCTGACAAGTATCTCTCCTCTACACAAATTGCAACTTGATGACTTACTACATGCCTCTCCACGAAAAGAGTTTTTACAAGAAAATTTGAAGAAAACTAGTGCAAGAGAAGATGCAGTAAAGGTTATTTAGGAAAGGTTACTAGAGGTAACTAGATTGATCTCTCTCTTCCTAATGGGAAAAAGCTGAAGTTATTAATGGACTCTTTCAAAGATCACTCTTCCCACTTAATGCAAAAAGAAGAACAAGAGGCAGAAAGAAGAATAACTAACAAGAAAATGGTTGAAATGATTGAAAAATGTGTCAGTGTACATAATAAGCTTAAAGAGAATTTGAAGAAATTCAAAATCTACATTGATGAAGTTGCAAACCTATATCTATTTTGTTTAAAATGGCCTACTTCAACAAAGAATATCAAGGAACATATTGACTCTATTGAGTCACAACTATATACGTTGGCAGAAGCTTATGATTTGCAAAGGATAAGAATGGTGTAACCAGGATACATGTAGAGAATCTTCATGCACAATTATCCCAATTACAGGACCAAAGAGAAAACATAAAGAAGCAATTTGGTTAGTTGAGAGAGGCAGTTAATTTGAGACTTGCCTCAATGTCTAGCATGTTAGGGGAGGTAGAAAAGACATATCAAAAGATGAAGACCCCAATCAATTTAGAGGAAGTTAACGAAATGTGCATACAGTGTGAATGTCAGAATCAAATGCTTTCCTAAGAATGTGTCATCTGGACCACAACTGTTCAACAACTCAAGGTAATTTATAAAGCCATTATCCCATCCAAATGAGTTATTAGAACAATTTTGTTGTATATAGTATTGCAGAGACATTTAATAAAGTGGAAGTACCATTATGGTTTTCAAGGATACAACTTTCTAACTAAATAACACAATCAAGGGGAGCATTGTTTAGATATCTTTTTGTAAGGGGGAGTACATATAGTATTTGGATTGATACAAAAGTTATTGATCCCTTTTCCCTTAATGTCAAAGGAGGAGAGAGAAACATAGGTATAAGGGGGAGTATATATTTCCATCAATGACAAAAGGGGAGATTGTTGGCAATATGTGTTGTCATTGATGTCAATATAATAGATGGAAATGTATAGACAAACTTGTGCAAAGGAAGAGTTAGTATGGTCAAGGCAAATCAGTCCTAGAGAAGAGAAAATAATCTAAGTATAGATTAGTTTTGGGCTTGAACATGATCTAGAGGTAAACACTCATATCCTTGCATGGTTCCTACATACACACTTACATATCTCATCAGTTGGGAGTACTGCACTCAAGGGAAAGAAGTAAAAAATTGACTAAGGCATTCACAGCATACATCCTATGGCAGAGTCAACTTAAATTGGTTTGCACTTCTTTGGAAAGAAAGATTTGGCCATGCGGTTCTCATGATAGCTTATGACATGTACTAACATGATATTTCCAAGATTTCAGTGCCTCACATTGTCAGCATGAGAAGTTGCAAGGAATAGTGTATCAACTATCACCTAGACAGTGCAAAGCAGTAATGGGGAGACAATGGAATGCTCCGCATTCCTTTGAAAGAGATTTTTTTTCATGTTGTTCTGAGGAACAACTAATACATTTATTATATATGTTTTGATGGAGTCTCAAGTACTCTGGTGGTCCACAAAGACAGTACTTAAGAAACATAAGCAATACAGTCTATTCTAGAGCCTAAATACACAAGTTGAGTTTTACAAAAGCTTAAACATATATATAGTTCTATCATCAAAGATTATGTAGAGGTATTATATGGTCCAAGGTACACCAGGTATGATCTGCATGCAAACATCCTTCATTTTCTGGTACCGCATCAAGTATTTATGACAAGTAAAGTTTAAGTATAATTGTCCTCCAGAACTCTGGGTACTTAAGTCATTTTTTGAATTCCTCTGGAAACTTTAGAAAAAGGTGTGCAAATCTAGTAAGTAGCATATATTGATGTCTATGATCATTCCCAAAAGGTTTCATGACCTGTACTACACCGCAACATCATATCTTGGGATGTGAAGCATTACATAAGATTCGGAGGACTTTGTTCTCTATAGTTAGATACATTTCTTATCTTACGGATGCATAGTTTGGTATGATACTTCTCTAGTAAGGTGTATAGATGTTGTTGAGCTCTTGTATGATTGAATCCTTGGTCCACATTGAGTTTCTAGCTTCTCCCTAGCAGTTGAAAGATGAATAGTTAACATTGCTAAGTAGTATGAGTCAACTGGTTAAGTACCTGATACATGCGGAGGCTCCTGACTAGTTTCTCTAAGTTTGGAAGGCATGGAAAGATGTTCTTGATGTTTTTCATAATGCCTTGAGGTTTGTAACAAGTCACTAGTAGAAAAATAGAAATAAATGACTAAAAAAACTAGCAAAAATTAGTCATGTGATCAGTAGTTTGGTCACGTGACCATTGGTAGTTTATTGCCAATCATTTATTTTGTGACCAAATTTATGACCAAACAAATTTTAGTCATTAATTTGGTAGTATATTTAGTCATTAATTTGGTATTATATTTAGTCACTTGACCATTGGCAGTTTATTATTGGTCATTTATCTCACGACCAAATTTATTTAGTCATTGTAATCATTAATTTCCGTCAACTGATAGTATATTTAGTCATTTATTTAGTCACTAATTTATGTCCATTGGTAGTATATTTAGTCATTTGTATTAACTAATTTTTGTCCAATGGTAGTATATTTGGTCATTTTAGTCATTATTTTTTTGTCAACTGGTCATATATAAACAACTAGTACATGATAAACATCAACTATGCCATTGTTTGTTGACAAACTTCAACAAATCTGCTCAAAGGATTGAAACAACAATGCTGGAAAATAATTCACTATATATTCACACTATATATAAAATATGTTACAAAGAACTCGTTTATCAACAAATCTGCTCAAAGGATTGAAACAACAATGCTGGAAAATAATTCACTATATATTCAAACTGTATATAAAATATGTTACAAAGAACTCTATATATAGAGTTTTCAAGACAAAATCCTTCTGCAGTATCCAAACTGCTGATTTATTATGCTTTTAAAACTGAAAAAAACTAAAACTAAAGCTAAAAAGCCATCGGTGTGAATGCATGTCTTCAGTGATGCCATTGTTGCACATGGAGTGGGCTGTAAATGCATCTAGAAGGCACTAGTTTTGCATTTTCTCCTTGCTTTGTACCTGTCCATAATAAAAAAACTCAAAATTTGTTAATATTTTAAAAAGATTTATGAAACTTTGAAATATGAAAAATAAAGTGGGATGATAAGGAATTTTACAGCAATAAGGGCATATATTATGAAAGTATTCATGAAGAAATGCATATACAGGTCTGATAGTCAAACTCTATAGTTCATTTATTCATATTTGATTGAAACACAATATGATCTATGCAAAGGTATCCCCCAGTCATATACAATTTCAACTGAACAACATTGAGGACTAATGTTCAAGTTTGACTCACACAAATAATGCTACAACAATATGAAATTTACCAATAATTAATAATCTGTCTATAACAACAAATGACTTTAAATGCATTGACTGTGACTAAATGCATATTGAATGTCTTTAAATACAAGTACATGGCAATATTCACATAAAACTTGTACCAAGTAATCTCATGGCAAGAAAGGAATGGGTGTGAGTTGACCAAATTTTGAATTTCAACTTTCAAATTTTAGGGGTTAAATATATAGGTGTAGGACTGATCTTGCACCTATTTTTGTATTGCTGACATGACATACTCCATCACTCTAAAATACAATAAATCATAATTTAACCAAAGAAAGCACTAGCATATAAATAGTCTTCCAATATTAAAGAATTTTACAAACTGAATGCACTAATACTGAATGGAACTCAATAGCATTAATGCAATAAGATCCACCTTACACTATATGTATCTTATACACAAATATGACAATAAAGACTGAAGCAAATTGAAAGACATGAGGAAAACCAACAAATGGTACCAAAGAAGCAGTCAGTCATGACAAGAAAGAAATATGCATATTCAAAAAAACTCACTTACACACCCTCCTTGTTGGTCTTGTGCTCCAGATAGTTTTTCAAAATATCATCCACTATTGGGTTACATGGAAGCTTAACCAACTACAACCAAAATAGTATGAACTATATATAACTTTGATACTAAACAACTAGAACACCTAGACCATCACATACTAATCAAAACATAAGCATGTCAATTTTGGTAAAAATATTCTTCTAAATGGCTGTGAAAGTCTAAATGATATGTACTGCTCAAAATATAAATTTAATATACATACTAGACTCAAGTTATAAAGATATGCACAAAATGGATTTTGCAAGGATGCTCTCAAAATCTTTGATTTAATTAAGCACTCTGGAACATATCCTAACATTGTATGCTTTGCTTGTATTCTAGGTGCATGCATCCATGCAAGTTTAGTGGATGAGAGATGCACATACTTCAATCACATTTGTAACCCTTATTGCATTACACCTATAGTTGATCATTATGTGTGCATGGTTGACCTCCTTGTCCATTCTAACTATCTTTAAGACACCCTAAACTTTATCATTGAGATACCTATTAAATCTATGCTGGTTGTATGGATATGTTTTCTTGGTGCATGTAGATCACATATGAATATAGGCTTAGGAGTATTTACAACAACACTGATTTTTTATTTGGATCCTAAAAATGATGCACAACTTATGTTCTTCTCTCAAACATCTATCCAGAAGTGGGCAGGTGTGGTGAGGTAAGGAGATTGATGAAAGATATTGGAATTAAAAAAATCCCTGGATGCAGTTGCACAGGCTCTTCCCACATCACCACGGAAGTTTATAATAACTATTAGTCATTACTAAGGTTATAATATATATTACTAGTGCAGTCATATAGTAATAAATATATGGTTAATTATTATATATATTAAATTCATATATAATATATAAACTTAAAATACATATACTATAATATATTTATCCACTTATTAATATTAAATATATCAAATTGATTAATATGATATTAACCAATAAATTATGTAACATTGGATAAATAAGTTATAATAACCATATATTATAATTAATAATTATATTAATTATATAATATATCAAAATAATTAATATTATATATTAGATAATAATATATATAATACCTAATATAAAACAAATATTAATTATAGTTAATAAATAATAATATTATAATATAATTAATAAATTAATAAATAAGTATATTTGTATCATTAGATTAAGGTTATTATTAATAATCCTATCCTATTAATTATCAATTATAATATTTTATAAAATTATTATATAATATATTGATTATAATAACGAGTTATATACCTAATATCAATAATATATTAATTTGAGTAATATATGTGTTAATATGATCAAATTAATATATTAAGGTTTTAGATGTCATCTCATGGAATGCAACGATTGTCGAATATGCACAAAATGGATTTTTTGAAAAGGCTTTAGAAACTTTCAAGCAAATGCAATTGGCAGGTGTAAAGCCAAATTCCACAACCTTTGCCAACATCCTCCCTACCTGTGCCAAAATGGGAGCTTTGGAACAAGGTATGGACATACATCAAAGCATAATGGAAGGGGGATTTTTGTCAAAAATTATAGTTGTAAATGCTTTGGTAGACATGTATGCAAAATGTTGGACAGGCTTCCTGCATCACTGTAGGAGCTGTCAAGAGTCGGTGCGGGAGTACACTCCCACACTAACTCTTGGCACCTCCTGTGACGATGCGGGAAGCCTGTCTAATTGCATCCCAGGAAGGATAGAGGAATTTTGTAATTTGTTATAGAGGCAACTTCCCTGGTAGACATGTATGCAAAATGTGAAAGCAATGACAAGGCATGTGAACTGTTTGGCATAAGGCCTCAAAGAGATGTCATCTCATCGAATGCAATGATTGTGGGATATGCACAAAATAGATTTTTTGAAAAGGATTTAGAAACTTTCAAGCAAATGCAATTGGTAGGTCTAAAGCCAAATTCCAGAACCTTTGCTAGCATGCTCCTTGCCTATGCCAAAATGGGAGCTTTGGAATAGGGTATGCACATCCATCAAAGCATAATGGAAGGGGGATTTTTGTCAAAAATTATAGTTGCAAATGTTCTGGTAGACATGTATGCAAAATGTTGGACAGGCTTCCTGCATCACTGTGGGAGTTGTCAAGAGTCAGTGCGGGAGTGCACTCCTGCACTGACTCTTAATAGCTCCTGTAGTGATGCGGGAAGCCTGTCCAAATGCATCCAGGGAAGGATAGAGGTGTTGGCAAGAGACATTTCTACACATGACAAGTGTTGTCATTGATAGAAACTAAGTTTATCTCACATATCCACATAACATAATTTGTTCATACCGGAAGTCAGAGTGAAGATTTGTCTAAGTCTGAGTAGTCAAAAACAGAGCATGTGACAGGGTCCAGTATCTTGGTTCGGATCTCTTTGGTGGTAAATCATAGTGTGATGTGGATCTAAGGGAGTGATAAGGATTGTTAGGACTATCTAAATCCAAGAATTTAGCCTCCAGTGATGAAGGATTCAAAAGTTATAAGCATCTGAGTATCAGGTTCTAGTTAGTCAATTCAGACAGGAGAAGAATAGGTTGACCTAGCATTTGATCTTGGTCCAGATGAAGAAAAGCTATTGGTGAAGCAATTTATGATAATCAGTGGTATTAACCAATATGATTGATGATTTTAGAACACAAGTTTTTGGTCCACGTTGTTGATTGTGCATGGATTCATCTGATAGAGTAGAATTCTTAACAAATGTTCTAAGTTTTCTTGAAGCCAACTACAGTTGATTGAATTTCTTGCTGTAGATATATATAGCTAATGGATTTGAGTGTTTTGAGGTGTGTGTGAGTGTGTGATGGAGTAAGTACGAAAAAGGTAGAAAGAAATGCAAAGATAAATATCTAAGCTAGGATTATGGCCTGAGTGAAACAGGGCAGAATAAGGATGAAGTGTGTCAGATCAATATTTTGTGATTAACCAGAACTAAACTTTTGCATTGGTAGATGCTATTCATCAGTTCAAACAATCTATAATCATCTTGTAATCATCTCTATAGGTAGTGAGCCTCTTGGAGCAGTGAGCTCTGAGTAGTGCGCCTTGAAGGCATGTGCCTTCGCCATTTGTAATACTTTTAACAGAATATAATTTCTTGTGGGTTAACCCCCACCGTGGTTTTTCCCTTAACCAAGTTTCCATGTAAAAATCTTGGTGTTCATGTGTTATGATCTTGTTATTTCTATTCTTATGTTCATGCTTCTTCCTTTGAATGTATATAGAAAATTAATTAAGGAACAATAGAAGAAGTTTTGTAGAAAATTGATTCACCCCCCCTCTCAGTGTTCCTTAATTCCAACAATTGGTATCAGAGCAAGGTTCCTTGGAAGAAGTTTAATAGCTTGAGGAAGATCTGGGAAGGTAAAAAAATGGATTCATACAACCTCCAGGAACAACTTAAACTTTCGTTAGAAGATCTTGATCAGTCCAGAGCAGAAGTCAAAGAACTGCAATAGAACCTTAAAGATGCTAAAGACTTCATTGAGACCTCAAAAAAAAAATTGAGCAAATTTAATTAAAAGAGGAAGGAGCTACTTCTTCAACTAGGAAATTAGAAAGAAGACAATGACAATGATAAGGCCCTGAAAGAGAAGACAAAGGAATGTGAGAAGTTAGCTAAAGAAGTTGTTGGCCTAAAACATGAGATGGAATCTAGGGTGATGAGGCTAACCAAGGAAATTGAAGAAAGGAAGAAGATCGAAGAAAAACTGAATCAATCTTTTAAAGAAAGAGTAAAGAATGTTGTAGATTGGATAGAATAGCTAACCATCTAGAGTCTAATTTAAATGAAAGTAGAGACAATGAGGAAGAACTTGAAAGGCAAATTGTTATTCTCCAACATGACCTAGAAGTTGCAAATGAATACAAGGAGAAGTTCAAGATAACCTCAGCTAAACTTGAAGTGCTGCTTGAGAGTCAAAAGAAGGCTAATGATAAGCATGGTCTTGGGTATGAGAAAGGTGAAAGCTCTGGATCTAGACAAAGAAATTCTCAATCAAGGAATGGGAGAAATAGACATAGAAGACCTCTAGTAAGACAACCAAATGCTCAAAGGTATCCATCTTTCAATGGAAATTGTTTTAATTGCAATAAATTTAGTTATAGAGCTACTTAGTGCAGAAGTAGAGTAAATCAAAGTGTTCCATCCTTCTCTAGTCAATGCTTTAAGTGTAAGAGGTATGGTCATAGATCCAATGAATGCAGAAGTATGATAATGAATAACTCTAACAATAGAGGAAATGGCAATTTCTTTAATGGCAAATGCTTTACATGCAATAGATTTGGACATGTGGCTAATCAATGTAGATCAAGAGGAAATCAATCAAATGGGAAAAGAAATGTTGTGTTCTTTAGTTGTAACCGATTTGGTCATATTGTAAGATTATATAGAAGCAGGAATAATGAAAGAAGAGGTCTAGTAAACAGAAAACTAGATGAGCAGAGACAAGACAAAGGCAAAGGCAAAGTTAATGTAAGTGAGATCTAGAATGAAATGAACAAAACATATGTGAAGAAAGGTGAAATGAATATTGACAATGGGTCTACACTAGAATTCGGTGCTGGTAATTCCTCCAAAAAATTTAATTAGGAGCTCTGGCTCAGGGGGAGCTGCATTGAAAATCAAATTCCCCCAGCCAGTAAGTGGGTGCCTGAATCTGGCATGATGAGAGAAGATAATTTGGGTTATTATAGATCATTTGAAAGGATTTCTTGAAGAAAGGAAGTGGATATGATGATTTGCAGTATGATTCATGAGAAACTGCATCAAGAAACAGAGTAACTGGATGAAGTTAGGGAAACACATTTATTACAATGGAGAATCAGGTTTTGTGGAGCATAAAAGGTCATCCTTTCATCATTTGGATCACTTTGCATTTGAAGAGAGAGAGAAGAAGAGCATCTAAGCTAAAATTTCAAGGATTTGAGGTGCAACTAGTGAATTCATCAGATAACCCTAATTCTGTGAAAGATAAAGGTATTTTTCTGCAAAGCCTTAAACTTATAATCTTTTGCAATGGATACACCACTAATTGTTGATATTACTGAAAGGCCGTAACCCAA
The DNA here is from genome assembly GCA_027924645.1 of Cunninghamia lanceolata. Taxonomy (NCBI): domain Eukaryota; kingdom Viridiplantae; phylum Streptophyta; class Pinopsida; order Cupressales; family Cupressaceae; genus Cunninghamia; species Cunninghamia lanceolata. Next base: position 5,202,895 of record BSBN01001583.1, read on the forward strand.
ATTCAAGAAGCATCCACACAAAGTAGTAGAAGTCAAACCATTAGGTGCATTTTCAAGTGTTCCATATGGTGTATTACATGTTGAGGATATTAGGGTCTACATTCATGCGAGTATAGATGAATTTGGGGACTCAAGGTTTGCAGATTTGTTCAAGAATCCTCTAAGGGATAAAATTCATGGTCTTAAACTTGAGTATAAGGCACTGCATGATAAACATGTCATTCAGATTATGGGGTTTCCAACCTTCGATGAAGATGAATGGGTCTGGTATGTTTTAAGCCGAATGCATGATGAGTTTATATGGCTAATAAAACCTTTCAAGATCACCAAGGACACCATCAAGGCCATGACAGGGTTACACTCATATGGTGGACTACCAATGTTGAAGGCTATAAAGAATCAAACTGTGACTGATGCAACTGGTGCCAAATTCGACAAAACCTCAATGACTATCAATGACATTATTGATATAGATGTTAAGTTTGCTTCAATGGTAATTGGTTACAAGATTTATCACTCTAGCAGGGAGAACTCTATTTCTGGAACAACCATATATGTTGTATACCAAATGGTAAAAGAAAATGCAGATTATGGCCTATGTGAGTTATTATAGAACCAACTAATTGAGAACTTGAACAAAATAGAGAAAGACAATAAAAACACCTTTAAATATGGTACATTGGTTCTATGTCTATTTTTCTACTTCATAAATGAGGTACCTAGAGTAAAGGGTGTGCACTAGACTAGTGACCAGCTAATTGCTATTCAGATAAGAGATCATCTACACAACATTGGAGACTATAAAGCATAGAGAACTACAATCTGGGGATACTTCGAGAATTTTCAAACTATGATGCAGTCTAGGGAAAGAATCCCTAAATCGGTTGTTGAGAAGTACAAGAATGAAATCTATTTCATGGTGGACACTGATTAGTGCTTTATAGAAGCAGTAGAGCCCAGAACTGTTTGGATCATGCCCATGGGGTATGAGGTAGATGGAAATTTTTTGAATATGTATGCTCAACACCTTTTGAGAAAGACAAAGGACACAACCATTGAAAGATTTGGGACATATGAGGAGATAAGTGTGAAACTGCATGTTGAGCTTAGAAAACCTAAAAGCAATAGGAAAGTAAGGAAAGAAGTTGAGCAGTTAGCTGAGAATCTAGGCCTCACCAAGGAAGCTATGAGGCAATTTAGGGAAGGAACTAAAAAGGTTGAGAGGGAGAAGCAGGATAAGAAACAAGCAAGTGCTCTAGTAGAATCCTCCTCCACACCAAGGACCACTAGGAGCTCTATTGCTGCCCCTATTCTGCCAAAACCTGCCAATCCTAAGAAACCGAAAGACAAATCATCCAATAAGGAAAATAAAAGAACAAAAGTAATGGAAAAAAGGCCATATGGTAGTTTGGAAAAGGAGGATGAAGAAAAGACATATTCAGATGATGAGCTTAAAGAGATAAAGGTTGTTAGAAATGAAAACAACACTACTTTAATGGAAATCTGATTCAATATAAATTTCTACAATCTTTAACTATGTGTTATTAATGGAGATTGTAACATAGAAACAAAACTATGCTTCACAGAAATGCAAAATCAGAAATATGAACACATAACACAATGTTTAACATGGAGAAAACCCTTTCAATTAAAAAATTCCACACATGAAAGAGGCCCAATCTTTGTATGAATATGAAATGATTTACAATACAACAACACTTCAACTCTCTCCACTAGTCTTTAATCTGACAACATTCTTTCAACACCCGAGTACCTAAAATCTGTATTGCAGCAACTAATACATGGAAAATACTTATAGAAACATTTTCTAACTCATCTTAGGTGTTCACCTTCTCTCTCATGAGATTCCCCAACATACAATATTAAATGCCATCTTACAAGCACCTTCCACTTGTCCAAAAACTACCATGCAAAGGTTGGGTATCCAAGACTAAATCTGGCCTCTTACAACATCTTATGACACGTCATAACTATCATAGATTCCAAAAAAAAAGTATCTTTCTGAGATAGGAACCTTTGGCTAAATATAGAAAATATACAACTAACATATTTGTGATATGCATCATAGAATCACAGAATCTTATGACAACTTACAGCTGTCATAGATTCACTCACCAAACATTATACAGTTGTCATACATGCCAAAAATAGTATATTCCTCAAGGGAGCATGCCTATCCTCATTTACCATGAGTTTTTACATTTGCCAATTGTAAAAGTCACTCCATAATAACTTCTAGTGACTCTGAAAATACTCCTGCCAGTGAAACTAGTACATCTCCTCATGGATAATTACAAATTATCCAAAATGGAATAAATACAATATTCAGATTTACAAGGTTAATGGCACCTTATCCCAACATTCTCCCACTTGATATTATACATTGTAAATCAACCCATAGGAAATCAAATGAAAATAATCAAGCACTAAAAAGAAGGCCCATGGCCTCTCTGCACCACACGAACTTCTCTGTGCTCACAGGCTTGGTGAATGAATCTGCAACATTCTCTTGAGTGTCTATCTTCTTTAGCTCAATCTCTCCATTTGCAACCAACTCTCAAACAAAGTGATATTGAACATCAACATTCTCAGTCCGAGCATGATACATGGGATTCTTAGCCAAACAGATAGCACTCTACCTATCAAAACCAATCTAAATGATCCTGCGATCAAAACCAATACATGTACACAGTCTCCTCAACCAAACTGCCTCCTTAGAGACATGAGTAGTAGCCATATACTCTGCTTCTGTAGTGGACAAAGCAACTGTGGGTTGCCTCTTACTCATCCAACTCACTGCACCTCCAAACAGAGTAAACACATAAGCACTAGTGGACCTTCGACTATCCAAGTCACCTGCCCAATCTGCATCAACAAAACCCTATATGTCTAAAGATTTATCAACACTATCAATACCAGAATAAACCAAACAATGATCAGGAGTACCTGCAAGATATTTAAACACCTTCTTTGCATAGTTCTAATGTTGTCTACCAGGGTTAGACATAAATCTGTTCAAAACTCCCACTGCTTGGGCAATATCTAGTCTAGTGCAAACCATTGCATACATCAAACTCCCTTAAGCACTAGCATATGGCACATTAGACATATCATCAAGATCATCCTCAATCTTTGGACACATATCTAATGAAAGCTTAGTATCAATGGGTAAAGAAACTCTAACTAGGTTACAGTCTTGCAAACTAAACCTTTACACAATAGTATTCACATACTTACTTTGTGACAACCAAAGCTTTCTATTAACTCTATCCCTCCTAATCTCCATTCCCAAAATATACCTTGCAGCACCAAGATCCATCATCTTAAATACACCTAAAAGTTGGGCTTGAAGCTAACTGACCATACCCTTAGTATTGCTGAAAATTAACATGTCATCAACATACAAAGCAATAACCAATATAGAATCATCAACACAATGAATGTAAACATAAAGATTCTCCTCACTTCTACCAAAACCCAATTTCAAAACAAATGAATCAAACTTTTGATACCACATTCTGGGGGACTATTTTAGACCATAAAGAGACCTCTTGAACCTGCAAACCCAATGTTCTTTTCCTTTTACCTCAAAACCTGTAGGTTGTTGCATATAAATTTCTTCTTCAAGATCTCTATGTAAGAATCCAGTCTTAACATCCATTTTCTCAATCTCCCAATCATAAGATGCAGCAATGGATAAGAGAAATCTAATAGAAGTCAATTAGCAATAGGAGAGAATATCTCACCAAAATCTACTCCCTCTCTCTAGGAGTAGCCCTTGGCTACCAGTCTAGCCTTGTACTTCTCCAATGACCCATCTGCTCCAAACTTCTTCTTGAAGACCCACTTACATCCTATGGCCTTTCTTCCTTTGGGCAAACAAACAGGATACCAGGTGTTACAAGAGTCTAAAGCCATCATCTCCTCCTGCATGGCTAACTGCCAAGACTCTCTATCATCTACAGAAGTAGCTTCCCTGTAGGATCTAGGTTCATCATTAGTACTCAATAAAGCATATACACAACAGAAATCTGGTGGGCTATACCTATCAATTGGATTCCATTGTCTTGTGGATCTTCTCAAGGGTGGAGTAAGAGACTCTACTCATTCTTTTGTATGATCATTTGCAACAACTTCTTCTATAACAATAGACTCATCTTCATCAAAACTACTCGAATCTTCTTCTTCTTCTTCACCCCCAATCCATCATTCTGTTCTTCCTGAGGTGCATCTTGCTACTCTAAACCAAAGTGCACCTTCTTTACCTTTTCATCTTTTTCTTTTGGCTGCTCAGGGTCAAAAATAGCTCTAAGTTCCCTAAAAATAACATCTCTAGAAAAGATAATCTTGCATGTTAGTGCATTCCAAAGCTTATAACCTTTAACATTGTCACCATATCCAATGAATGTGCACTTTTCAGCCTTTGGATCCAAATTAGATCACTTTTCCTTAGGCACATGAAAAAAATCCTCACAACCAAAAATCCTTAAATGTGAAACAGAAGGTTTCTTACCTGTCCACACTCCATAAGGTGTCGAATCAAGAGCCTTACAAGGATATCTATTTATCAAGTAGCAAGCAGTACACACAACCTCTGTCCAAAAGCATTTATTCAACTGTGCATTACTAAGCATATTTCTAGCCCTTTCCATAATTGTTTGGTACATCCTTTCTGCAACACCATTATGTTGTAGTGTATACAGAGTTGTCTTTTGTCTGATTATACCTACATGCTTGCAAAACTCATCAAATTCCTTAGAGCAATATTCCCCTCCATTGTTAGATCTTAATACTTTTATCTTTAAACTTGATTGGTTCTCTACTAAGACTTTGAATTCCTTAACTTACTGAAAACTTTAGATTTATGCTTCATAAAATAAATCCATGTAAATCTAGATACATCATCAATGAAGCTTACAAAATAACAAGATTTTCTGATAGATTCATTATCCACAGGTCCAAACACATCTGTATGAATAATTTCTAACTTCTCTTTTGCTCTATTGCTTCCTAAAGGAAATGATTTTCTATTTTGTTTACCAAACACATAATGCTCATAGAAATCAAAGTGCTCATTAGAATATGAGAAACTATCCAACAAATTTTTATTCTTAATGGTTTTTAATACATTATTGCTTGTGTGGCCAAATCTACGGTGCCACAACATACATGCATTTTCAGTATTAGCCTCAGATACATAAGAGGCATTATAAACTGTAGTGGCTTCAAGCTTGAATAGGCTTCTGAATCTCTTCCCCTTCACTACCACCAAGTTTGCTCTCACTAATCTACATCCATGCTTGTCAAATGTCACATGCATTCCCAAATCATTCAACTTCGAAACTAAAATCAAATTTCTAGCTAATCCAGAACCATGCAAAACACTATGGATGGTTTTAATCCTCCCATCACTGAAACACAACAATACCTTTCCTTTCTTGACAATCGGATATGTAGAGTTGTCACCAAGGTAGATATTACCTCCATCATATTCTTCATATGGGGAGAACCGTTCCTTATGCAGAGTCATACGAAATGAGCATCCTGAGTCAATCTACCAGTGATCATTAGAAACAAGATTACATACAGAAAGTAAAACTTCTTCACCTACATTCAAGGACCTATCCGAAGCACTCTCCCACTGTTTCTTGGGATTTTTGCACTCCTTCTTCACATGTCCCCTTTTATTGTAGTTCCAACACTTAACTCTGTTCTTTTTATCAAGAGTCTTATATCGGCCCTTGGACTTGTCCTTAGCTCCTTTCTGATCTCCTTTAGGTCCTCTTTCCTTAGACCTTCCCCTAACATAGAGCATCCCCTGAACTATCTGAACTCTTCTTCCTCAATTCCTGTGATAGTAGCACTGAAACAAGAGCATCCAAATTTGGATCCGCGAGGTTAGCAGTGATAGAAAGGATAACATTCTCCCAAGACTTAGGTAAAGAACATAGAAGTAAGATACATTTATCTTCCTCACCAACCTCAACATCTACTAAATCAAGTTGACTCACTAACAAATTAAAAGAATTTAAATGCTCTGCAACTGATTCACCTTCTCGCATTTTCATGGAAAATAATTTTCTTTTTAAATAAAGTTTATTTACCATACTCTTGGCTTGATAGATCTCTCCCAACCATTTCCACAAATTGTATGCAATCTCTTCCTTTGTGACATTCAATAGGATAGAGTCTGAAAGACACAACCGAATGGTTCCTGTGCCTTCTTATCCAATCTATCCCACTCATCTTAAGAGACATCATCAGGTTTCTTCTCTTTTTGGATAGCCAACCATTGGTTTCTTTCTTCCAACAAATCTTCCATTTTCAACTTCCACAACTCATACCCTATTCCGTTGAACTTCTCAATGTCCAATTGAGAGGTTGATGCAATGGTGGATGCAGCCATAATAACAACACAAGATCTGCAAAACAAACACACCAAATCTCCCACTATAGATATAGCTTCAACACTACCACCTGTTGTGATGTAATCACACATCGCCCCATTGCAAATGGGGACCCCCTCTTTTTTTTCTTGCTTTCTGTCCTTGTTTTGCTTTAGGTTTAGTTTTCCTCTGAGCTTGTAGGATTTTGATAGTGTTGTGTATCCAAGTCTCAACAGTTTCTTGCTAAAGGTCTATATGCCTTCATCTTGATGCATGTCACTGAGACCCTGAAAATGACTAAGTCTGATATCCTGAAAATCCTGAAAAAATGACTAAGTCTGAAATCTGGTGGATCCTCAGAAATCTAGAATCTGCATGCTAAGTCCTATGGATCCAGGACCTATCTCAAACATCCTAGAAGTATATTGATAAATATTTAAAGTATAAGAAACTCAAATTCTAACTTATACTTAAACATATTTTCAATATACTTCCATTCAAGAAATACAAAATTTGACTAAGGCAAGAAATTCCTCACTCCACCTCCAAACCCGCCCAGACTGGGCGGCCTCACAAGGTCATCTTGGATAGTGTCTTCATCATCAGGAGAGCTTGTCCAAACACTGCCCTCAAACCCACCCAAGGGAGAAAGACATCAAATTTACGAGGTTTTAAGCACAAAAGATAGGGAAATGATGAAACTCCAACAAAATTTCATGAGTTTGATGGAATCAAAGGCACTACAAGGTGAATTCCATGGATTACTTCCCAACCCGCCCAGCCTGGGCGGCCTCACAAGGGAGTGATGGACAATGACTCCTGCCACATCAATCTCTCTACACACTACTCCCAAAACCGCCCTAGAGGAAAAATGATTAAGTGTTGAGGTTTTCTTGTGCAAAACACTGAGGTATGGTGATTTGTAAGTAAGATTTTTGAGTTTGAGTGAAGTCAAGTGGATAATAAGCAATTTTCTAGGTGTCACTCTCCAACCCGCCTTACTTGAGTGGCTTTGGCATGTAGACCTGGACAATGTCTTCATCACCTCATCAATTTCTCCAAACACTACCTTCAAACCCACCCTAGGTGAGAATGATCAAAATTTGAAGGGTTTTTAAGCATGAAGCACTAGAGGGTGAAGACATTTCAATGAAACTTGGAGGTTTGAGAGGATTGAGTGAGTTTTGAATGAAAATCCAAAGGTCACCCTTAAACCCGCCCTACTTGGGCGGCCTTAAGAGGTTCCTGTGGACAACTTCACCTCTTCCACATCAAATACTCCAGACAACATCTCCAATCTTGCCCTAGGAGAGATTATGCAAAATTCAAAGTGTTTCAACACAAAACATCAGAAGGTGATAAAGATTGATGGAAACTTGAAGCTTTTAGAATGATTAAGTGAGTTTTAAGATGAAAATCCAAGGGTCATGTCCAAACCTGCCCTACCTGGGCGGCCTCAAGAAGGGGTCTTGGACAATGTTGCCTGTCTTATGAAATCCTCCACACATACCCTCTAAATCCGCCCAAGAAGGAAAGTGGTCAAGTTTTCAAGGTTTTCTTGCACGAGACACTAGGATATGATGAAATTCCAATGGAAGTTTGCAAGTTAGATAGAATCAAGTGCATTTCAAAGAAGAATCCATGCATCACCTCTCAAGCCGCCCTACCTAGGCGGACTCATGAGGGAGTGATGGACAATGTCTCCCCCCACATCAAACTCTCCATGCACTGCTTCCAGAACCACCCAGGGATGAAGGTGGCATAAGTTGCAAGTTTACTTGATGAGAATGATGAAGATGACACCAAGCATTACTTAAACTCCTCCCAACAAGGATGAATCAATTGGAAAGAATGATAAAAGATCACTAAGCCTGATGTCCTGAAATCCTAAAAATTGGCTAAGTCTGAAATCTGGTGGATCCTCCAAAATCTAGAATCTACATGTTAAATCATATGGATCCAAGACCCATCTCAAACATCCTAGAAGTATATTGATAAATATTTAAAGTATATCCGGTATGGCTACGAGACTTGCATTCCAAGCACCACCTTCAAACCCACCCTACCTGGGTGGCCTCAAGGGGTGCTCATGGACTATGTCGTGTCCCACATGAAATTCTCCATACACTATCCTCAAAGCCGCCCAAGATGAGGGATAACATAAATTGCTAAGTGTTGTGATGTTCACAACACGCCCCATTTTGCCCCTTAGCAAAACGAGGACCCCTGCTGTCGCTTTGCTTTTTACTTCTGCTTGTGTTTATCTGCTTTCTGGCGGTTTGGTAAAAATGAGTCAGGTGCATCATCATCATGAAGGTTGGGATGAGGTAGGTTATCATCATGAGGTCAGTTTGTCAAAGTTCATATTTTGTTTCTATGACCTCATATTTAGAAAGAGCTTGAAATTCCATACAGGTTTCCCTTTTACATCACTTGAAAATTCGTCCATATGTGGAAGTTATGCACAGTCAAAGTTTTGGTCAAACCTGATAATCGCAAGTGATCATCATATTTTTTATCCTCAGTCATGCTGTCAAGATCATCATGATCTTGATCTATCACTTGATAAAATCATGCAGTCAAAACATTCGGACGTCAATCTTAGGTGATAGTGCCCTTTACCCGTCGAATGACCTTATGAGCATCATGAGCATCATGTTTTGAGTGTAACCCGATATTTCATAACAACGAGCATCATGATATTTTTACATCACCTGATATTATAATATCATGCTGATATTATAATATCACCCTGCTTAGAAAATCCACCATCTACATATTTGCATGCGCATGTCAAAATCCTATCAGAGGGTCATCATCCTGATCTTTCAAGGGAGGATCATATTTGCTGATATTCGCTAATATGATGATGACGTCATCATATCCTCCTGATCTCCTTTTTTATATGATCATGATGATCACCCTATCTTTTAAGGGGGGGGTAATACTCTCAGCAGCATGATCATATTTTAAATATCACCCTAGCGCTAACCTGATGATGACCTCAACTCATCCTCATGCTCCTAAGGCGGAATATGATGGTTACCTCATCCTGATATTCGATGAGGAGGATCATATTCCTAATGTAACCCGACATTTCATAAGGTCCTCCTGCTGAGAAATATGACCTTTTGCAAATATCCTGATGATGTCATCCTAACCTGATAAACGAAGAAGCAAATATTAGGACGACATCATCATCACATTTCCCTTCGGCAGGATATTTTCCAAAACATGATCCGGTTCGCGAATATGATGATGAAGTCATATTCTAAGTTCAACAAAAGCCCCGGATATCCTGATGATCATCATCATCCTGATCTTTCGAGAGGGTTACCTTGGCCACAAAGGGGTCATATTACATTCACCACCTGATCATGCTCCTTAGGTGACCCGATATTACATTTATCCCCTGATCTTAACTAAACATGACGGTGACGTCATCTTTTGCATTTTAATGAAGCCCGGATATGACGATGATGTCACCATCATATTCCTTTCCTCAGCAGCAGGATCATATTTCATATCCTCCTATTTTCCTTCGACATGATGATGATGATGATTGTCATTCTTTTCCCCAATATATAGAAGCGAAACATCCTGATGACGTCATCTGGACCTTCGGAAGGGGGAGCATCATATTTCCAAAATATCATGCAGACGAAAGTTCTAAGTTTCCATCGGCATGGTTTTATCTATCGGCCAAGTTCATTTTTTCTCCCGCCGATATGAGTTGTCTTCCCGATGGAAAGGTGATCGGCCAAACAGCGAACATCAGCCGAGCGATTTTTTGACACGCCAATGGCGAATCTCACGCCGATGGGCGGGAATGTACATAGCGGTGGAGTTTTAAAGCATTTTTTGGCGCCCGTGGCATTTTTTCGGTCAGCGATGGTTGACCCGATGGGTTTTGAGCAGTCTGTATGCGTTTTGAACGCATTTTTAAGAGTATTTTGGACCCGATTTCCACAATTTTGCACAGTCACCTGGATTTAAATGATTATTTTAATTTCCTACTGTTTATGTGATAAATGTAATACTTATTGCTTGTCTTGTCTTGCAGACTTGCAGTTGAGGAAGCAGCTGGAAATTCAACACAGTGACATCATGGTGGAAGGAAATCCAATCTCAGGAGCAGGAAGATAAAGATGAAGTGCGAAGAAGTCAAGGCCATTCAAATAAAGGACAAAGTTGCAGCTGAGGGTATTACTACAACAGACAAACAAAAGTTATTGCCAAGCTGCCGGAACTTCTTAGAAGGGGCAATATTTCGCCCAGATTTGACACTACTCAGAGATATTTTGAAGAGCTGGTTCACCTGTATTTATTGCTGTAACCAGGGGTTTGAACCAGGGGTTCAGTTAGGTTTTTTGCTGTAGTGAGGACAATCAGAATGTCTTTATATTGTGTCTCTCTACACTGTAATATTTTACAACAGGGGCTACAACAGGGATTTTTACTTTTAGAAGCACACAGGGATTTTAGTATTTTGCCAGAATTGTAGAGTCTTTCTGGGCATAGTTTAGAAGTAGAAGAAGGAGGTCGCCTGTTTGTCTGCAGTAAGGTGCGCGTGGAATGTCTGGCTGCCTTACTGTATTTGTAAAGCTTGTAAGTTCTCTGTAGTATGATCAATGAAACTAAGAGTCATTCCTACATTGTAAATCATGTATGATTATTCGTTTCTAATACAATAGAATCTGGAGTTCTGCATCTATCTTCTGAGTGTTCTCCTACTCTTCTTTGTGTTTTGAAATATTTTCTTTGAGAGCTTGAATTTTAAATGTATGTTTGTGAAAATGCTCAGAACTTGCATTTAAGGTTTTTACTGTGGATTTGATCAAATTACTGTGGTATTTACATAGTGCATAACAGAAACAATTAGATCCTTCGGTAGATTAAATGAGGTATAGATTAGATTTTCCTAACTTTTCCCAACCCATCTGAAATATTTAGCTAAAACGTAGAAATCTAAAGGAAATTGTCTCAAATTTGAAGAAGCATGCGTAACAGAGTTAAGAGTAGACAGTTTTCATAAGTGCATGAAGGAGAAAGCTGCAATAATTCAAGAAAACCATCTAAAACTTGCAGCACAGTAACACTTTTATGCAAAGGAATGAAAAGTATTGACATATCTCATGATCTTTTTGCATATTCTTAGTCCAGTAAGCCACCAAACACACCTAAACTACGTAAGGCCCCTTGAACATTACAGCTTCACATTGACCAACTGAACTTGACCAACCGAACCATTGTAGACTTGGGATTAGTTGAATCTCAAATGATTCCTTCTTATCTTTCAAGTATAGTTTTAGTTCATTATATGTGAATTTTAACTTATTGTTATGATTGCATCAGAACAATCATCAACAGTTTTCTGACATTAGGAGGAAGGCTGTATATTGCAATCATCAACAGTTTTCTGGCGCTAGAAGGAGGGCCTTCTTGAGTTAGGTTTCATTTCAAACTGGCTAACGACAGCAATAGAGTGACTAGGTCTAGATCCAGTTCAGGAGATATATTTATGCAACTACCTGATACAAGGCGAAGTAAAAACCCTTTAATTTGGAATCCAAAGATATCGCAAGCGGGAAGTTCATCTGGAACACCTCCTGGGTCACCTTTTAACATCTGTAGTATTGTAAGTCCTGACAGATCACTGTTCAGATCTTTAAATCTTGGTTCAGGCACTCCTGGAGGTCTCAATCCTCCTGTAAATCCTAATCCACCAATCAATCCAGGTATTCCTGCAAGTTCAAGTCAAGCTCAAACACCTGCAATGGCTTATTTCGATGTCAATTCTCCCATACTCTTCAATGATTATCATGAGATGCCAAAAAATCCGGAGAAGATATGTCCCAAATACCAGTTGCATCAAGACCCAGAAGATCATATTAGAATATTTAAGGAAGCATGTTTTAGGGCTATGTTAGAGCATGAGGATGTTGTGTGTAGATTGTTTCCTTACACCTTTAATGAGCAGGCCTCTAGCTGGTACGTAAATTTACCCAATGGTTACATTTCTTCCTGGGCACTTATGGAAGAGGCATTTCTGTCAAGATTTAGAGGACCCATTGACCCTTGCGCTTTGTATCATAAATTGGCTGCTATAAAACGAGGTGAGGGAGAGCTAATTGATAATTTCAATGACAGATTTCAAAAGGCCTATTCTAGGCTGGTAGCCCCTTATACCATAGATGATGCTCCCTTGTTGGCTATGTACTATGCTGCCTTGGATCCTTTAACTGCCATGTTTGTCAAAAGAAAACCTGACATAGATTCAATATCCAAAGCCTATAAAGAGGCAGCCTCAGTGAACCAAGAAATGAGGCATACAACTTATAGTCCATTTGTCAATGGAGGGAATTTTGGGGTGCAGAATCAGGCACACCCATGGAATGGAGTCCCTGTGCAGCACGCTCCACTAGTAAATCCGGTTCCTTCTTACACACCTGTGTATAATCCTACTCCAATCCAAGCTATAACTCCTTACACGGCTAGTACTTCCAATAACAGTCAAAATAATGGTCAGCCTTTCTTCCAACTTCCTAGGGATGTAACTGTGGCAAAAGCACAAGAGGATAGGGAAGAAATCAAAGAAATTACTGCACATTTGAAAAGATTAACAACCGAGGTGACACAGCTAAGAAATGAGAACCTCTATGGAAGAAGCAACCAAAACTACAATCCACATCAAAATCACAACCAAGGCCAAAATCAGAATTATAGTCTCAATCAAAATCAGCAGTACAATCAGAACCAAAACTACAATCAGCATCAAGGCCCCAGTCAGGGGCAACCAATGCAAAATAGGGGGCCAGTGATAGATAATAGGACCTGGGGCAATAATAACAGAAATCAGAATCAACCTAGGCCACCCAAGACATGGAACACTGGGCCCAATAATGGTACTCTGGCTTCTCCTTTTGAGAATGCAGATAATCATGGTGCAAAACAAACGACTAGCATACAAATGGCCAGTACAGCACCCAAAAATTGGTGCAGATTTCACAATACCAATGCCCATGCTAAGCACGACTGTCAACAGTTCCACTTGGCAGCTAGTATTTTCAACATAGATATACAGCCTCCTACCTCTGAATTTCTCATTCCTAAGGGTAATGAGGTAGTACCCTCAGAATATGACACAGCATTAGTCTTAGAAACGTTTACCTTTGCAACTGCAGAAAAGAAAGAGGATGAATTGCTAGAGGATGAGCCATGCTGTTGTGAAAGTCTTTATCCTGAATCAGCCTTTGTGTTAAATGCTTTTCAGTTTCCTTTTGAATCTGAAAACGAGATATTAAATGAAACAGAGGAGGTGCAGGCCTTTCAACAAACAAATAAAAGCCACACCTACAATTTGAGGAACAACCCTAGGCCAGGAGGACCTTTCACCACTTCCACTCCTCCGAATAACATCAATACACCCCCAGATCAGAATGCTAGCAACAATCCTGCCATACTTAAAGCTAGTCAGCACACAAATAATGGAACAACAGTGCAAAAGGATCAAACAAGTAAGACAGAAGCAATAGAGACAACAAGATTAATGAATTACTTATCAGAGGAAATAAAGAAAATTAAGGTCAGTATACCTCTAAATGAATTATTGAAGACCCCAGGGATCAGAAATGCTTTTTTAAAATCCCTGGATACATCCATAACAAACAAGGTGTCTGCTGATATAACTGTTCCTAATAGTGATTCACCACCTAAGGAGAAAGGTAAGAAAGTTGAGCAGCCTTCCAATACAAATGTGGTAATACATGCGGATAAGAGGGATACTCAACCTTTCTTGTTAACTGTTAGGTTGGGTGGGAAGAATATACACAATTGCATGGTAGATTCTGGTGCTTCAGCCAACGTAATGCCCTTAGGAATATGTAAAACTCTCGGGCTGACTCCCACCAAATCTGCCAAGGTTGTCACGCAATTAGATAAGACCGAGGTTAGCGTGATAGGAGAACTCATGAACATACAAGTGCAATTAGCTTCAAACCCTAGGGTAAGCCAAATCATTGACATTCAAGTAGTGGATATACCCGTAAATTATGGAATGTTGCTAAGTAGAGATTGGTCCAAGACATTAAACGGATATATGGCTACTGACTTTTCACACATGTGGTTACTGTGGAGAGGCATCCCAAACCAGATCAGAATAGAGGCAGAGCCCAGAATGAAACATATGATAACAGAGTATAATCGAACTAATGAAATATTATATGCTGCTGTTGAACCAGGTGTCTATAGAATTACCAACAATGGGATGCAGATTGAAGAGATTATGATGTTAAACATTAGAAAGAAGTGTGTCAACAATAGAACGGCACTATTCATTGAGTCTGACGGAAATTCTTCAGATGAAGAAAACAATGCAATAGACAAATTTGGTCATGCCATTAGACGAGAGGAGGAAGAGTGTGTTACACACAATCTCCCAGTCCAATGTAAGTTATATAAAAATAGGTGTAGAGTCCATGATAGGCAACATTCTGAGGAGAATTGTGAAATATGCAAAGACATCATTGAATATGAATACAAAAAGTGCATAGGGAGGGTAGAGTCACAAGAGGAAAATGAGAATCCTGATCCAACACAGAGATATGTTCAGGATAATATAGATGCCTTGATTCCAGATTTGGGAAAAGAAATAGAGGACAAGGGTAGTTATCTTTCTGAGTTGCAAACTAAAAACCCACATATGCAAGATAACCAAACGGAAAAACCCATGAATAAACAAGACAACACCCCACAGGCAATAAAAGGGACAAAGTATGCCAAGGTAAAAGATCAGAAAAGTAAAGATGGCATGTGGACATTAAAATGTGATGGGTCCAAATCAAAACAGGGCGCAGGTGCGGGTATTGAACTCATAGATCTTCAAGGTAAATCACATTTGGCAGCATATAGATTACAATTTTCCTGCACTAACAATATTGCCGAATATGAGGCCCTAATTTTAGGACTTGTCATGGCCATCAAGAAAGGGGTAAAAACCATCAGATTATTTTCAGACTCTGAATTAGTAGTCAAACAAGTGAGGAAACTATATGCCTGCAATTATAAGAAAATGATTAGTTACAGACATAGAGTATGGGGTTTAATGGATTCGTTTGATGCTTTTAACATAGAGCACATTCCTAGAGAGCTGAACCACAGGCCAGATGCGTTAGCAGTTGCTGCTAGTACATTAGAACCATTGACACTGTCAGGATTAAGACGATTTGCTCTTGAGCTAGTTAACGTGCCCAGTATACCAAACAACGTTACACACTTTCAGGTATTTGGAGAGGATCAGCAAATTATTAATTTTCTGACTTGTAATGAGGCATTTGAGGCCCAAATCATTGATGAACAAGAAAGGCCTAAAGTAACATGGGACGAAGAAGATATGATCAACTTAAAGAGCAACTTCTTACCAAAAGGAGTAATTGAATTAGAACACATCTTTGACTTCGACGGAGTAATAAGACAGAAGGACTTACCCAAAACAGAAGGGGGTAGATGTGATTTACATAACTTAGGGACTGAGCTAAATCCACAAAGTGTACTAATTGGGAAGGCTTGCTCTGAGAAAATTAGAAAAGAGGTTCTGGACGTTCTGAAAGAATATAAACATGTCATAGCATGGACTTATGAAGACTTGAAAACATTTGATGAGTCCATCATAACTCACGTAATACCTTTAAGAAAAGAAGTCAAACCATTTAGGCAGAAACAGAGGCCTGTAAATGCCATTCTAGAGCCTTTAATCTTTGAGGAAGTTAAAAAATTACTGTCCGCTGGAATAATTTTCCCAGTCAGACATTCTGTCTGGGTAGCTAACTTAGTACCAGTGAGGAAGAAAAATGGAGACATCAGGTTGTGCGTAGACTTTAGAAATTT
Source organism: Cunninghamia lanceolata (assembly GCA_027924645.1). Classification (NCBI taxonomy): domain Eukaryota; kingdom Viridiplantae; phylum Streptophyta; class Pinopsida; order Cupressales; family Cupressaceae; genus Cunninghamia; species Cunninghamia lanceolata. Next base: position 5,219,187 of record BSBN01001583.1, read on the forward strand.
AAACAAGGCATCTGAAAAGGATAATTATCCTTTGCCCCCAATAGACGAAGTACTGCAAGCAGTAAATGGCGCAAAGATGATGTCTTTTTTAGATGGTTTTTCGGGTTATAATCAGGTCTTAATTGATAGAGAAGATAGACTAAAAACCACCTTCACTTGCAAATGGGGAAATTATGCGTATAGAAGAATGCCTTTTGGTCTGATCAATGCAGGTGCCACTTTTCAGAGGGCCATGGACGTTGCATTCCGTGGATTATCAGGTAAATGCATTGTTGTGTATATGGATGATTTAACTGTGTATTCCAAGGATGCATCCACCCACGCTGAAGACCTCAGAAAAGTACTCAAGCGATGTGAAAGGTATGCGATTTCCCTTAATCCTAAGAAATGTATATTTGGCGTAACTGAAGGTAAATTATTAGGCCATGTCATTTCTGAAAATGGAATTTCAATTGATCCGGATAGAATAGAATCCATAAAAAATTTGCAAATACCAAACAGTAGGAAAGAATTGAAATCATTTTTTGGTAAAATTAACTTTGTTCGGAAGTTTATAACAGGTTTTGCAGAGATCGTGCAGCCGTTGAATGCCATGTTGAAGAAAGATGCACAGATGGAATGGACACCAGTGGCCAAAGCTGCGTTTGAAGATATCAAGGAGGCAATTTCTGATGCCCCTGTATTGGCAAGTCCAGACTACACAAGCCCGTTTTACATCTACTCCTTTGCATCTTCTCATTCTGTCGCGGCTGCCTTGACACAGAAAGGTGAAAATAATGGAGAGAGGCCCATAGCATTTATGAGTGTGCCTCTGAAGGATGCACAGCTGAGATATCTAGATATCGAAAGACAGGCATTCGCATTAGTGAAGGCTATGAAAAAATTTAGACACTATATTCTGCGCAGCCAGATTAAAGCCATAGTACCAGACGCAACAGTAAAAATGTTGCTGATGCAAAACGAGCCTGGAGAAAAAAGAGCCAAATGGATCACCACACTGCAAGAATTCGACATAGAGATCATTCCTGCAAAGCTGGTCAGAGGGTAGGCGTTGGTGCAGACAATAGCAAACATGGATCCAAATCTAATAAAACAACAATATGTATTGAATTCCCAAGACGCATCAGGCTGGTACGATGATTTAAGCACCTTCCTGATTGCTAGAAAGTACCCAAGCAAGATGAAGGCTTCTCAGAGGAGAGCTTTGAAGATTAAGGCACAGAATTATATGGTGCAAGGAGGTCTTCTATTCAGGAAGAACCATGATGGAATTTATCTGAAATGCATAAATAGAACCGAAGCTGATAGAGTGTTGACAGAGCTACATGACAAGTACGGAACCGGCCATGGTTCCCATTTAGCTACAACACACAAAATACTGAGGGCGGGCTATTACTGGCCCACTATGTTCAAAGATACTAAGAGTCACATCAGAAGTTGCCACACCTGTCAGACTGTAGCAGACAAAGGGAGAAATCCGGCCAATCCATTGCAACCTGTGATCGAATCCAGACCGTTTGCACAGTGGGGCTTGGATATTATCGGAGTCATCAATCCCCCATCTTCTGCAGGACACAAATTTATATTGATAGTAATAGACTATTGTACAAGGTGGACTAAGGCCACCTGCTACAAATTTTCCACAACTGAGGTAGTTATCAAGTTCCTTGAAGAAAACATTATCACCAGGTTTGGAACGCCCTATTCATTGGTATGTGATAACGGCCCTGTTTCTCTTCTTTAAAATTTTCTAAATGGGCATTTGAATATGGGATTATTCTAAGGTTTTCTTCAAATTATTACCCTCAAGGTAATGGACTGGCTGAATCAACAAACAAAATTTTATTAGACATAATCAAGAGGTTAATTGCCAAAAGTCCTAGAGAGTGGAATACCCTGTTAAGATATGCATTATGGGTAGACAGGACCAAGTTTAAAATAGCTTTAGGAAGCACACCTTATCACTTAGTTTATGGGACTGATCCCATACTTCCGGTTAATCTGAGAATACCAACCTGGAAGTTTGCCAATGAATATTTAGGCTTTGATAACCATAGGGAAGCCAGAATAGTGCAAATGTTACAACTAGAGGAGAAAAGAGGTCAAGCCCTCGAGAAGTTTGCCAAACACCAAGCGGTTGTTAAGAGGTGGTTTGACAAAAGGGCAAGAGTCAAAACATTTAGGATATCAGACTTAGTGTTGTGCTGGGACAAAGCACATGAAAAGAAAGGAAGCCATGGAAAATTTGATAAATTATGGCTGGGTCCATTACAAGTCTCAGAAATAATAGGAGATAACACCTTTAGACTTAAGACCTTGACTGGAGAAGATATGCCATTACCAGTTAATGGCCAGCATTTGAAACACTACTTCCAGGCTTGAGGTAAAAGGAGGGCAGTCCTTTTTTCTTAATGTAAAGTGCTGTGGGTAATGTACAGTTCTTCTTTTGTGTTCTCTTTTGGGTTGGCTGTTTGTGTAGTTTGTCTTCTATTTGTTTTGCTTTTTGTTTCTTTCTGTTTATACAGTTTTTCTTTTGTTGTGTTGTTTGTACAGCTTGTTTGTTTGGTTTGTTTGTTGTCTCCTCAGCAGGGATCTTTATTTTACTTTAGAGTATTAAGGAGCAAAAGTAGCAACCATTCAAAACAGTATAAAATTTAGGATATTCAAGTTAACCATTTGCAATTTACACATAACTTGTTACCGTCATGAATGTAGAGAGTTGTTCATCTTCTGAAGTTTTGTATTCAATAAATGTGATTGAGAATTCGAAGCAAGTTTCTCACGATGACACACCTAAAATCCTTGGGTTTGTTGAACTTACCAGTGTTGATATTAGGTGAAAAATCAGAGGTTACCCTTGCTACCATTACAATTCTTAGCTTAGTTTCAGCAAGTGTCCACTCCTTGCATCATGAAGTTACAAATTGTTGTATCTTATGAAATCTTTCAAAATTAGAAAACAAAAAATAAATAAATAAATAAATAAAATGGATTATACTGAAAATCCAGATTAAGCCATCTAAGTAACTCTACCGGGGCTATAGACGCTCGCTGGCAGTGGGGCTCTACTTAGGAGAATTGTAACGATAACCTTGTCGGGGCTATGGACGCTCGCTGGCAGCAAGGCTCTATCCGGTCGGCTATGAGGGAATATCCTCACCTACGTAGGCTAATGTCAGTCACTGGTTTGTTCAACCGATCTTCAAGATGAGGATAATTAATCACGTGCACACAACTAAACTGAAAATGGAAATTCATGCATCTTTATTGAATACCTTAAGTCTCAAGCTGAATAGTAATTTGCAGGAGGGATAGTCGGAAGTAATGAGTTCATTTCATCTAGTTTCCTTGAACACTCTGAATTTAGTTGTTTTGTTTTGGTTGCTAGTTGTTGTGATGTTCACAACACGCCCCATTTTGCCCCTTAGCAAAACGAGGACCCCTGCTGTCGCTTTGCTTTTTGCTTCTGCTTGTGTTTGTCTGCTTTCTGGCGGTTTCGTAAAAATGAGTCAGGTGCATCATCATCATGAAGGTCGGGATGAGGTAGGTTATCATCATGAGGTTAGTTTGTCAAAGTTCATATTTTGTTTCTATGACCTCATATTTAGAAAGAGCTTGAAATTCCATACAGGTTTCCCTTTTACATCACTTGAAAATTCGTCCATATGTGGAAGTTATGCACAGTCAAAGTTTTGGTCAAACCTGATAATCACAAGTGATCATCATATTTTTTATCCTCAGTCATGCTGTCAAGATCATCATGATCTTGATCTATCACTTGATAAAATCATGCAGTCAAAATATCCGGACGTCAATCTTAGGTGATAGTGCCCTTTACCCGTCGAATGACCTTATGCGCATCATGAGCATCATGTTTTGAGTGTAACCCGATATTTCATAACAACGAGCATCATGATATTTTTACATCACCTGATATTATAATATCATGCTGATATTATAATATCACCCTGCTTAGAAAATCCACCATCTGCATATTTGCATGCACATGTCAAAATCCTATCAGAGGGTCATCATCCTGATCTTTCAAGGGAGGATCATATTTGCTGATATTCGCTAATATGATGATGACGTCATCATATCCTCCTGATCTCCTTTTTTATATGATCATGATGATCACCCTATCTTTTAAGGGGGGGGTAATACTCTCAGCAGCATGATCATATTTTAAATATCACCCTAGCGCTAACCTGATGATGACCTCAACTCATCCTCATGCTCCTAAGGCGGAATATGATGGTTACCTCATCCTGATATTCGATGAGGAGGATCATATTCCTAATGTAACCTGACATTTCATAAGGTCCTCCTGCCGAGAAATATGACCTTTTGCAAATATCCTGATGACGTCATCCTAACCTGATAAACGAAGAAGCAAATATTAGGACGACATCATCATCACATTTCCCTTCAGCAGGATATTTTCCAAAACATGATCCGGATCGTGAATATGATGATGACGTCATATTCTAAGTTCAACAAAAGCCCCGGATATCCTGATGATCATCATCATCCTGATCTTTCGAGAGGGTTACCTTGGCCACAAAGGGGTCATATTACATTCACCACCTGATCATGCTCCTTAGGTGACCCGATATTACATTTATCCCCTGATCTTAACTAAACATGACGGTGACGTCATCTTTTGCATTTTAATGAAGCCCGGATATGACGATGACGTCACCATCATATTCCTTTCCTCAGCAGTAGGATCATATTTCATATCCTCCTATTTTCCTTCGACATGATGATGATGATGATTGTCATTCTTTTCCCCAATATACAGAAGCGAAACATCCTGATGACGTCATCTAGACCTTCCGAAGGGGGAGCATCATATTTCCAAAATATCATGCAGACGAAAGTTCTAAGTTTCCATCGGCATGGTTTTATCTATCGGCCAAGTTCGTTTTTTTCTCCCGCCGATATGAGTTGTCTTCCCGATGGAAAGGTGATCGGCCAAACAGCGAACATCAGCCGAGCGATTTTTTGACACGCCGATGGCGAATCTCACGCCGATGGGCGGGAATGTACATAGCGATGGAGTTTTAAAGCGTTTTTTGGCGCCCATGGCATTTTTTCGGTCAGCGATGGTTGACCCGATGGGTTTTGAGCAGTCTGTATGCGTTTTAAACGCGTTTTTAAGAGTATTTTGGACCCGATTTCCACAATTTTGCACAGTCACCTGGATTTAAACGATTATTTTAATTTCCTGCTATTTATGTGATAAATGTAATACTTATTGCTTGTCTTGTCTTGCAGACTTGCAGTTGAGGAAGCAGTTGGAAATTCAACACAGTGACATCATGGTGGAAGGAAATCCAATCTCAAGAGCAGGAAGATAAAGATGAAGTGCGAAGAAGTCAAGGCCATTCAAATAAAGGACAAAGTTGCAGCTGAGGGTATTACTACAACAGACAAACAAAAGTTATTGCCAAGTTGCCGGAACTTCTTAGAAGGGGCAATATTTCGCCCAGATTTGACACTGCTCAGAGATATTTTGAAGAGCTGGTTCACCTGTATTTATTGCTGTAACCAGGGGTTTGAACTAGGGGTTCAGTTAGGTTTTTTGTTGTAGTGAGGACAATCAGAATGTCTTTATATTGTGCCTCTCTACACTGTAATATTTTACAACAGGGGCTACAACAGGGATTTTTTCTTTTAGAAGCACACAGGGATTTTAGTATTTTGCCAGAATTGTAGAGTCTTTCTGGGCATAGTTTAGAAGTAGAAGAAGGAGGTCACCTGTTTGTCTGCAGTAAGGTGCGCGTGGAATGTCTGGCTGCCTTACTGTATCTGTAAAGCTTGTAAGTTCTCTGTAGTATGATCAATGAAACTAAGAGTCATTCCTACATTGTAAATCATGTATGACTATTCATTTCTAATACAATAGAATCTGGAGTTCTGCATTTATCTTCTGAGTGTTTTCCTGCTCTTCTTTGTGTTTTGAAATATTTTCTTTGAGAGCTTGCAATTTTAAATGTATGTTTGTGAAAATGCTCAGAACTTGCATTTAAGGTTTTTACTGTGGATTTGATCAAATTACTGTGGTATTTACATAGTGCATAACAGAAACAATTAGATCCTTTGGTAGATTAAATGAGGTATAGATTAGATTTTCCTAACTTTTCCCAACCCATCTGAAATATTTAGCTAAAACATAGAAATCTAAAGGAAATTGTCTCAAATTTGAAGAAGCATGCATAACAGAGTTAAGAGTAGACAGTTTTCATAAGTGCATGAAGGAGAAAGCTGCAATAATTCAAGAAAACCATCTAAAACTTGCAGCACAGTAACACTTTTATGCAAAGGAATGAAAAGTATTGACATATCTCATGATCTTTTTGCATATTCTTAGTCCAGTAAGCCACCAAACAAACCTAAACTATGTAAGGCCCCTTGAACATTACAGCTTCACATTGACCAACTGAACTTGACCAACTGAACCATTGTAGACTTGGGATTAGTTGAATCTCAAATGATTCCTTCTTATCTTTCAAGTATAGTTTCAGTTCATTATATGTGAATTTTAACTTATTGTTATGATTGCATCAGAACAATCATCAACAGTTTTCTGACGTTAGGAGGAAGGCTGTATATTGCAATCATCAACACTAAGTTTGTTTGATCAAGATGGTACAAAGGAGAGGAGATAGTCAAGTTCAAAGGTAAGAAGTTCCTAAATGTTGAAAATCCACTCACCACCTCCTAGCCTACCCTTCCTGGGCAACCTTGACCTCTATGCTTGGACAACTTCACCTCTTGCACAACACACTCTCCAGACATCAACCTTAAACCCGCTCAAGTAGAAGACCTATCAAGTTTGCAATGTTTTGAGTTGAAGTACAATGAGATCATGAAGATTTGATGCAAGTTCATAAGTTTGAATGTTTTTTGAGGCATTTTGAGGAAAAATCCAAGGGTCACCTCTAAACCCGCCCTATCTGGGTGGCCTCAAGAGGTCCTTGTGGACTGTATCACCTGACATAATGCACTCTCTAGACAACACCTCCAGAACTGCCCAGGTATGTAGACAATACAATTTACAAGTAAAATCAATGGAAATGATGAAGATGAACACCTGGGAGATGAGATGACTAGGTTGAGATGATTGAAAAGTTTCTAAGTACTAAAATCCAAGGCTCACTCTCAAACCCGCCCTACCTGGGCGGCCTAGAGAGGTGAGTCTAGAATTTGATGTCTAAACACTGCAGTCACTCCATTCAGAGCCTCCAAACTCACTATCATGCTTCATACTCATGCAAGATCACTCAAGAAGAGGGAAGTTGCTGAAAATTTCAAGTCATGAATAATCCTCACAACCCCTCCCAAGCCGCCCATGCTAGGCGGCCTTGAGCTCTATGTCTGGATAACTTCATCTCCTTCCACATGACATCCTCCAGACAACACTCCTAAAGCCACTTAGGGGTGAAAACCATAAATTTGCAAGTATATGTAATAATGAAAATGAACATGTCAAAGGTGAAATGAGCAAGTGCAAAGTTGTTTTAAGTTGAAAAATCTAATGGTCATCTTCCAACCCGCCCTTCCTAGGTGGCTTTGACCCCTCTGCTTGGACTACATGTCCTCCACAATGCATATTCCACTCACCCCTTCCAAAGCCGCTTAGCTTGGGCGGCCTAGAGCCTAGAACATGGATATCCACATCACACACTCCATACCCTGTCTTCAAATTCGCCCATCCCTCTAAGGATTTCCATCTCATGCAAGGAGGTTATATTATCAAGGAAGCAAGCGAAGGAGCTCTTAAATTATCAAAACCAAGCCAAAAATTGTCTGAGTCATGAAAAATCCTCACACCTCCTTCAAACCCGCCCATGCTAGGCAGCCTTGAGCCCTTCATCCAGACAAGGTCTTGTCCACAACACATTCTCCACCTATCACATCTAAACCCGCCTAGGCACAGAGGTGAATTATCAAGTGAATTCAAAGTGTAACTTTCAAATTTGATTTTGACAAGTGATGGATGCTTTGAAATGCCATTTTTTGATCCCACATGCATAAGATAATGTAATTTGTTATTGAAAATCCTTTATATCAAGTCTTAATTTGATGTGTTTCTTCTTGTAGGTGATGAGGGATCCAAGGAGGTGAATGGCAAGAGCTCATACAAGAGAAGTTTGGAAGGCTGAGGAACATTACTCAAACTTGTCATCATCACCACATGGAGGAGAGCTCCAACATCAAGTTTATCTTACTTCGAAGACTTCGTATGTCTGGATGAGGAAGACATCAACGCCATGCGGAGGGGAGCTAGTCTAAGATGATCAAGGTTACAAGTGTAGTTCATCATCAAGAGCATCATCCATTCGAGGTAAGGATCAGTGGAAGGTTGTCACTTCACCATGCACATCTTGAAGGAGGTCATCATCCAGAAGCTCACATATCATGTGTCAGACAAGAAGAAATCTCATCAGGCACTAGTCTACTCCATGAGTCCATGCAACTATCCAGAGGCATAGTCTTGCACAAGCACAACAACATCACAAGATGAGAGATGAGCATGATCATCAAAGCGATCCATGAGTTACATCAAGACAACAAGAAGAAAATATTCTAAGTAAAGTGAACATGAAGTGAATCACACTAGTTCATTCAAAGATGCTGAGGTGGCACGTACACATCATTAAGCCTATCACATTCTGCCATGTAAGAGGGCCCACCATAGAGATGCTCCAAAGATGCTTATCACATTGGGAAACGTGCCTTCATTGCCTCTTTCATGTTCTAAAAATAACAAATTTTGTAACAAACTGCCTTGTTGTCTCGATCTTGGCCGTTGATTGTCAAATCAATCCTGGCCCTTCATGTAATTTATGGAGTCTATAAAAGGCTCATTCTTCTCATTTGTAAGGGACAAGAGATATAGGAAGAGATTAAGAGTAGAGTTGTTGTAGGAGAGTAGAATAGCAAGTAGAGTCGAGGAAACTATTTGATGTCATTGAAGAGATATTGTGAAATTGTTGTAAAAACACTTCCTGGATCAATACAAGCTCATTGTTGATTTTTCATGGTGATTTGTGTGATTGTGGGATGTTGGCATGGTTTCAAATTCTTGCAGATGATTGAGAAATGTTTCCAAGTAGAGTAGAATTAGATTAGAAGTTCACTGTATGATGGATTTATGTTGAGAAATTTGATGAATTCCTTTATGTTCATACTTTTTGTGACTTGTGGCTTGCAATTCACAGTGCAAAGTTAGTCTAAACCTTCATGTGCTTTAGTTCAGTTGTGAAGATTGTTCAAGTTGCGCCAGCTGTGGGTGTTTGGATGAATGCTTCGCAATTTGAAAATCATTGAGTTACCTTAGAAGATTGCACCAAACTTTGTGTAGTTGTTGGTCCTCATGGCGAAGCGGAGTTGGGTTATAAGAGGAATTTGTCTATCTTGACATCATCCATCACTTCATTGTCCTTAGATTAGCTTTCTCAACCCTTGTCTTTTGCATTTTCTTTCATAGATAGTTAGAAGTTCCATTTCACAAGGAAAGAAGTACATGTTTGAGTGGAGTAAGGAGCACATTCAACGTATGTCCCTTTGTGATTACCAGCATGATCACATCAACAACTGAGTCTCTCCATCACAAAACATGAATCAAGAACCTTGGAGTTGTCTCGATTGATCACATTGTTTAGCATTCGAGAGACTTTGTTCAAGAGAGGATAGAATACTTAGTATTTTATTCTGAGTTTGCATGTGCAAGAAAAACACATCAACACCACCCAAGAGTCAAAGCTAGCTAGGATCTGATACCAAATGTTAGAAATGAAAGCAACACTACTTCAATGGAAATCTGATTCAATATAAATTTCTGCAATCTTTAACTATGTGTTATTAATGGAGATTGTAACACAAAAACAAAACTATGCTTCATAGAAATGCAAAATCAGAAATATGAACACATAACACAATGTTTAACATGGAGAAAACCCTTTTGGGTAAAAAACTCCACACAAGAAAGAGGCCCAATGTTTGTATTAATCTGAAAATGATTTACAATACAACAACAGTTCAACTCTTTCCACCAGTCTTCAATCTGACAGCATTCTGTTAGCACTTGAGTACCTAAAATCTGTATTACAGCAACTAATACATGGAAAATACTTATAGAAATATTTTCTAACTCATCTTAGGCATTCACCTTCTCTCTCATGAGATTCCCCAACATACAAATATTAAATGCCATCTTATAAGCACCTTCCACTTGTCCAAAAATAGCCATGCAAAGGTTGGGTGCCCAAGACTAAATCCAGCCTCTTACAACATCTTATGACACGTCATAACTATCATAGATTCTAGAAAAAGAGTATCTTTCCAAGATAGGAACCTTGGGCTAAATATAACAAATATACAACTAACATATCTGTCATATGCATCATAGAATCACAGAATCTTATGACAACTTGCAACTGTCATAGATTCACTCACCAAACATTATGACAGTTGTCATACATGCTAAAAATAGTATATTCCTCAAGGGAGCATGCCTATCCTCATTTACCATGAGTTTTTACATTTGCCAATAGTAAAAGTCACTCCATAATAATTTCTGGTGTCTTTGAAATTACCCCTGTCAGTGAAACTAGTACATCTCTTTATGGATAATTACAAACTACATATAATAAATGGAATAAATACAATATTGGGATTTACAAGGTTAATGGCACCTTATCCCAAAAAAGGCCACATGCACTAAAGCAATCAAAGTGTCTATAGAGAAGCATTCTAGAAGCAAGATGACAAATAAGAAGCAAAAATCATAGGTTGGTGTTGAAAAACCAACTCCTGCTGTGGAAGACATTGTCAAAATAATCACTATTGATGGTAATCTCAAACTAATAACTAAGTTTTATGATCTTTACGATGATGCTGACAAAAGACTTTTGGAAGAAGCCACTATCAAATACTTGAATGTATTCAATCGAACACTGGTAGAAATTTTGTCAGAAATTCCAAAAGGTTTGAGAGATATTTTGGAAATTAGGAAAGAAGCTACCAAGACAAAATATATGGAGCTATGGGAACATGTGTTAACCACTCTATGTCTGGTGATCTCCAACAGAGAAGCAGATAAAATATTTAAAGAGGTCAAAAATAAATTCAGGAGTAAGAAAAGAATGAACAAACTGATGATTGAAGAGATAGTTCAAAAGTTGTCCAAGAAACTGAACAAATTCTAAGGAAAGCATTGGACAAGAACAAGTTCTTTGTAGTTTCAGATGAACCTGCTAATGACACACTAGTTCTGGATGATGAAAAGTAGCAGAAGAATGAGCAACAAATTGGATTAGATGACTCCTCTATTCTGGAAGAGGAAGCAACAAACAAGGAAGATGAAAAGATGACAGATGAAACTGATGATACAGGAGGTATTCAAACTCCCCTAGATTAATCTTGCAAAGAAGATATAGAGATGAACGTTGAAGCCCTAGATGATCAAATTGAAGATGATTCATTAAAGAATAAAGAGCATGAATTAGAAGAAGGTGAGGACCAAGAAGCAAAAAAGGCCAAGGAGAAAAATGAAAATGAAGAAGAGATTGCAAAGGTTGATGAAGAGCCTAAGAAGGACAATCTGGTTGACAGTACCTATAAGGATCAGATAGATACACCATCATTTTGGGCAAGAGACACTATAGAAGTAGTGAAGAAAATTCTAGAAAGAAACAAACAAATTGAAGAAGATCAAGACATAATTCAAGGTCCAATAAATTTTTATACCTTATCTTTAGTGCAGAAGATAAAGTTGGCTTCTATAGCCCAAGCCAAAATAAGAGAAGATATACTGAAGTCTCAGATAGAAGACAACAAGCTACTTGGTCTAGCATCTAGGATCTTGAAGAAGATCATACCTACTTTTCAGAAGGACTGTTCAGCATCCCCCTCTAAACATTTAAAGAACTTGATAAACTTTGTAAGTACCCATTTTGAATCTCTTGAAAAGTCTATAGAGGTCAAAGTTCAAAAGGAATTCAATAATAAAAGATTTGATGCTCTAAAAGGATTGATTGGAGTAGATAGAATGGTGTTGGATGCTAGTTTAAAGAGTATTCAAAATACTCTTACAGAAGGAGGAAATGTATATAAATTTTTCTTATCTTGTCCTAAAGTTATAGAGGATATTGAGGATGAAATAAAAGTGTCTAAGGAAAAACTATCTAGTGTATCCAAATCTTTTGATCCTGTGTCAGGATTAGTGGCAAGCAAGGAGAGTCAGGCAATCAGCTTGATTGAAGATATAAAGAAATTTGACAAAATAAAAGGAGAGCATAGAGGGAAGGATGAGTGAGCTTAGGGGACTAATTTCCCCTAAAATGGAAACAATGTTCAATGCCTTGACCGAAGCCCAAGCTACAACTCAGTTAAGTGATCCCATTGATCTATAGACAACAGAGTCATAAGCATTTCTTTTGAGTGGCCACATCTCAATTTTGAACACTATAAAGAAGAAGTGGGATAGTGAGCTGGCACAATTGAAGAACATTTTTGGTGATATATTTAAGTTTATGTAAATAGGACTTAAGGATTGTTTGTACATATGTAGCCTGGTATGTAGAATTTTTGTGTAAATTTTGGTTTTCGGACCCCACCCTTTGCCATTGATGTCAAAGGGGGAGTGGTTGAAGAGTAGTGAAAAATGAGGAATCTAGCAAAGGGCGAGCATTGGAGAATAGTGAAAAGCATAAGTGTACTTAGTAAGGGGGAGTTGTTCTGACACTTAGTCATTTTTCACTAAGTGTTGCCATCAATGCCAAAGGGGGAGATTGTTGGCAAGAGACACTGCTACACATGAAAAGTGATGTCATTGATGGAAACTAAGTTTATCTTACACATTTGCATAATATAATTTGTTCATACTGGAAGTCAAAGTGAAGATTTGTCTAAATCTGGGTAGTCAGAAACAGAGCATGTGATAGGGTCCAGTATCTTGGTTTGGATCTCTCTTGTGGTAAATTATAGTGTGCTGTGGATCTAAGGGAGTGATAAGGATTTTTAGGACTATCTAAATCTAGGAAGTTAGTCTCTAGTGATGAAGGATTCAAAACTTATAAGTATTTGAGTATCAGGTTCCAGTTAGTCAGTTTAGATAGAAGAAGAATAGGCCGACCTAGCATTTGATCTTGGTCCAGATGAAGAAATCTGTTGGTTAAGCAATTTGTGATAATCAGTGGTATTGGCTGACATGATTGATGATTTTAGAACACAATTTTTTGGTCCATGTTGTTGATTGTGCATGGTATCAGCTGACAAAGTAGAGTTCTTAACAAATGTTCTAAGTTTTTTTGAATCTGACTACAGTTGATTAAATTTCTTGATGCGAATATATATAGCTGATGGATTCAAGTGTTTTGAGGTGTGTATGAGTGTGTGATGGAGTAAGTGTGAAAAAGGTAGAAAGAAATGTGAAGATAAAGATCTAAGCTAAGATTATGGCCTAAGAGTGAAACAGGGAACAATAAGGATGAAGTGTGTGAGATCTATATTCTGTGCTTAATCAGAACTGAACTTCTGCATTGGTAGATGCTATTCATCAGTTCAAACAATCTGTAATCTTCTTATAATTGTCTCTATAGGCAGTGAGCCTCTTGGAGTAGTGAGCTCTGGGCAGTGTGCCCTGAAGGCATGTGCCTTCCCCATTTGTAATACTTTTAACAAAGTATAATTTCTTGTGGGTTAACCCCCACCATGGTTTTTCCCTTAAGTGAGTTTCCACGTAAAAATCCTGGTGTTCATGTGTTATGATCTTGCTGTTTCTGTTCTTATGTTCATGTTTCTTTCCTTTGAATGTATATGGCAAATTAATTAAGGAACAATAGAAGAAGTTTTGCAAAACACTAATTCACCCCTCCCCCCTCTTAGTGTTCCTTAATTCCAACAAGAGGAATTTTGTCATTTGTTGTAGTGGCAACTTCCCTGGTAAACATGTATGTAAAATGTGTTAGCATTGACAAGGCATGTGAACTATTTGGCAGAATGCGTCAAAGAGATGTCATCTCATGGAATGCAATAATTGCGAGATATGCACAAAATGGATTTTTTGAAAAGGATTTAGAAACTTTCAAGCAAATGCAATTGGCAGGTGTAAAGCCAAATTCCACAACCTTTGCCAGCATCCTCCCCACTTGTGCAAAAATGGGAGCATTGGAATAGGGTATGGACATCCATCAAAGCATAAAGGATAAAGGAATTCTGTCAGATGTTGTTGTAACAACTACCCTAGTAGACATGTATGCAAAATGTGGAAGCACATAGAAGGCACATGAACTATTTAAAAAAATGCCTGAAAGAAATGTGGTCTTGTGGAATGCCATGATTACAAGATATGGACAAAATGGATTTTTTGAAAAGGCTTTAGAATCTTTCAAGTAAATGCAATTGACAGTTCTAAAGCCAAATTCCACAACCTTTGCCAGCATCCTCCTTGCATGTGCCAAAATGGCAGCTTTGGAATAGGGTATGGACATCCATCAAAGCATAATGGAAGGGGGGTTTTTGTTAGAAATTATAGTTGGAAATGCTCTAGTAGACATGTATGCAAAATGTGGAAGTATAGACAAGGCACATGACCTATTTGACAAAATGCCTCAAAGAAATGTGGTCTCATGGAATGCCATGATTGCAGGATATGTACAAAATGGATTTTGCAAGGATGCTCTCAAAATCTTTGAATTAATGAAGCACTCTGAAGCATATCCTAACATTGTAAGCTTTTCTTGTGTTCTATGTGCATGTAGCTATTCAGGTTTAGTGGATGAGGGTTGTACATACTTCAATAAAATGAGTAACCCTTATTGCGTTAGTCATACAGTGGATCATTATGTGTGCATGGTTGACCTTCTTTCCCATGCTGGCTATCTTCAGAACAACCTAAACTTTATCATTAAGATGCCAATTAAACCTATGGTGGTTGTGTGGATGTGTTTTCTTGGTTCCTATAAATCACATATGAATATAGGCTTAGGAGTATTTACAGCAATGCTACTTTTTTATTTGGATCCTAAAAATGATGTGACTTATGTGTTGGAAACAAGGCAGATAACTAAGAGGGTGGGGGTGAATTAGTTATCTCAAATATCTTAACTTTCCTTTCTCCTTTAATAATTAGTGCAGCATCAAAACATATAAGCATAAATGATCATAAGAACAAAAATAAAATCAACACACATAACACAAAGATTTTTACGTGGAAAACCCTATTAAGGGAAAAACTACAGGGTGACTAACCCAAGATTGTATTCTTTGTTAAAAGAATAAGAAGTACAAAATGGCACTTGGCAATTAGGGCTCATTGCCCGAGCACACTACTCACAAGAGGCAAACTGCCTACAAGAGACTCAATGTCTATAGAACTTACAGAAAGTAATTAGGTGTTTGAACTGATGAGAGGCATCTACAAATGTTAAAGTTCAGTTCTAGTTAGGCACAATATACTGATGTGATGCACTACATTCTTCCTCTGCTTTAGTGTTGTTGCTCTATCACATACCAAACTTGTAATGCTAATTCCACACTTATCCCTTCTTTTCTTCACACTCTATTTTCACATATCTATATTCACACTCACCTACATACTGGAATCCATCTGGTATATATATCTGCAACAAGGATTTCAACAACTTTCTAGTTAGTAGCAAGAATACTCAAGATATTTACAAGTTACTAATCTGTCAGCTAAATCCATGCTTGATTTGTGATGTGTATCAAAAACATAGACATAGAAGTCATTAATCATGTCGGCTAACAATGTATGATACCCCAAATAGCTTGATCAACACCTTTTGCTCATCCGGATTAAAGTCTGATGCTTTGTCAGTCAGTTCTTTCTCTGTCTACTCTACTTGACTAAAACTTGATGCTCAAATGCTCATATCTTTTCCATGCTTTACTACTGGAGGCTAAATCTCTAGAATATAGTAGTCATGATACTCCTCTTGACTTATCCAAGTCCACAAGTTGCTAAGTTACACCATTTGAGAGATCTGGACCTAATTGTCAGACCTTGTTGCATACTCTGTTCGTGTTCACCAGACCAAAACAATCTTCAATCTGACTTCTGGTATAGGCATACGATGTACTACGGATGTGTGGGATAGACTTTGTTTCCATCAATGACAACACTCATGAAGCCACACAATGTCTCTTGCCAATAATCTCCCCCTTTGGTATTGATGGCAACACTTAGTGAAAAATGGCTAAGTGTTGCAGTAAACTCCCCCTTTGCTGATGCTCTATCTTATGCACTATCTTACCAAAGCTCTCCCTTAGCTGGATTCCACATTTTTCACTACTCCTCACTCCCCCTTTGACATCAATGGCAAAGGGCAAAATATACACACCAAAATTTGCAAAAATTAACCTATATATAGCCACATAAGTATATATAGATGTATGTTTTACTTACATATACTTAAGTATATCCACAAAAGTGGCCTTCAACTGTAAAAATTATGTGGCCCAGCTCTGCTTCATCCTATCCAAAATGGAGATGTGACCACTCAACAAAAATGCATATGCTTCTGCCCTTCTTAAATCTTTCGGATCACTAGTCTAGGCTGTGGTCTGAGCATCTGTCAAGGCCTCATGCATTGCCTCTAACTTAGGGATAATTATCCATCTGAGTTCACTCATTCTATTTACTATATCCTTATTTTCTTTGTTCAACCTCTTTATTTCATTTATGATGACAATGGTCTAGCATTCTTGATTCATTAAGGATGTAGTGAGGGGATCAAAATTCTGAGATAAACTTGATAGTTTTCCTTCTTGTTCCTTCACCTTCTTTTCAATATCCTCTGTCACTTTGGGCCAAGATAGACAAAATTTGTACATGTCCCCACCATCTTTAAGAGCATTTTCAAGGCTCTTTATTCCAATGCCTAGGGTCCTCCTATCATTAGCAATGAGTCCCTGTACTTCAGTGAATCTTTTTCCCAAAAACTCCTTCCAGACCTTTGCTTCCGCCGATTTCTCTAAAGATTCAAAATGAGTTCTAACAGAGTTTACCAGAGATTTCAAGTTACCAGATGGAGAGGTTGAAGGATCCTTTTGAAATGATGGCATGATCTTCTCTAGCATCCTAGATGCAATCTCTAACAACTCACAGTCTTCCATGTGAGATTTTAGAAGTTTTTCTTTTGCTTTGGCTTGAGCAAAAGATGCTATTTTCATTTTCTGGACCGGAGAGAGAGAGTCAAAATTTAGTGGTCCTTGAAATAGTTCAGGTTCATCTATCTCCATCATTTCTTTGTTCAAGAAGTTCTTCACTACCTCTGTAGTGTCTCTTGTCGATGACTGAGTCTTCTTTTCTTTTGGGATCTCAGAACTATCATCATAGATCTTCTATGTTTGTTCTTCTTCTTTTCCCTTTACCTCCTCTTCTTGACTCACTTTCTCCTCTCTTCTTCCTTCTCCTTTAGCTCTTGAGTTTGGAATATCTACAGTGGGATCCAGAGGAGAGATGTTGTCTATATTTACTACTTCATGAACTTCCTCTTCTGGAATAGAGGAATCCAAGTCCTTATGCTTCTCTTCACCTATCTCTTTTGACCCTTCTACATTTTTGTCAGAAGATCCTTCATTGGCTACATTTAATCCTTCAACATCCATGGTAGAAGGTTCTTCATCTGTTTCCTCTACAATAGGAAGATTGAATCTTTTGAAGGCATTCTGGAGGATGTCTTTTGTTTCTCTTGCTACTTGATCAGTTTCTCCAAGCATAAGTTTGTTCATTCTTGCTTTTCTCTGAAATTCATCCTTACAGTCCTTAAAGATCATGTCCTTTGCTTTGGAGTAATAGAAGGATAGAGATGAATTGCTATCTATTCCCTAATCTCTAAGTCTTTTTCTTTTGCATTCTCTTTTTGTAGTTCAAGTACCTTCTCTAGACTTTTGGGAATCAATGAAATAATTTCAATGAATGCTTTATTGTAAATATTCAGATGCCTAACTGTAGCTTCTTCCAGAATCCTCTTGTCAGTATCATTGTATTCATCATAGAACTCTATTACTGGTTGCAGGTTCCCATCCACAATGACTGCCTTGATGATATCATCAATGGAAAGAGTGGGCTTTTCAAAAATTATTTTGCCTTTTCTTCTTTGTTTTTACTCGCAGAGAATTCCCCAAATGTTTTCTTCTTCTTCATTTTCTTAATTTCCTCATCAAACTCTATTTCTTCATCATATTTGAGACTTGTGTATGACCTTGTGGCTTTTGTTTTCATTCTCTTTTCTTCTTTTCTAGATGTTTTGGCTTCCGGTTTGGTGGCTCTTGAGCTCTTAGGAGAGGCAGATGTAGAGCTCTTGGAGGATCTAGTCCGGGAGGAGGCTTGTACCAGAACACTTCCTTTCTCTGCTTCTAATTTCTCTTTCTCAACCCTTTCCATTTTCTCTCTATTTGCATCTACTGCCTCTTTTGATATGCCAAATCTTTTGGCAATTTCCTCAACTTCCCTTCTAACTTTCCTCTTTAACTCTGGTTGTCTTAGTTCAACATGTATTTTTACACTTAGTTCTTGAAAGGTTCCAAACCTTTCTCCCTCAAGGTCCTTATGCTAGCTCAATAGGTGTTGAATATGTAGCTCCAAGATTTTCTTATCGACCTTGTATCCCATTGGCATTATCCACACTATTCTAGTCTCAACTACCTCCATTAGGCATTGATCAGTGTCAACCATGAAGCACACTGTATCCTTGTATTTCTCAACTATGGATTGAGGTATCTTCTCTCTGGCTTGCATCATGCTTTGGAAGTTCTTAAAGTAACCCCAGAGAGCTATACTTTGAGCTTTAGCATCACCAAGTCCATACATATAGTCTCTAATCTGTATTGTAATCGATTTGTCATTTTGCCAAACCCAACCACTTGATCCAGGTAGCTCATTCATGTAATAGAAGAATAGACATAGTATTAAACAACCTTACTTAAAGGAGTTCTTCTTGTCCTTCTTGATCTTCTGTAGGTTTTCTAACAGTTGATTTAAGAGAAGATCACATAGGTCATAATCTACATTTTCCCTCAACATCTAATATGCTGCATATATTGCAGTCCTAGACACAGAATTCTCCCTACTAGAATGATAGATTTTATATCCAATTATCATTGAGGCAAATTTGACATCCGAATCTATGATGTCATCTATGGTCATTTCTCTCTTGTCAAACTTAGATCTAGTAGCTTCAATTACTGTCTGGTTCTTGATAGATTTGAGTGCAGGTAACCCACTAGATGAGTGTAGTCTAGTTACTGCCATGATAGCATCTTTTGTTATCTTGAAGGGCCTCATTAACCACATGAAATTATCATGTATCCTGCTTAGGATATACCAGACCCAATCATCTTCTGCCAAACAAGGGAATTGTATGCAATATCTGAAGTGTTTATCCCAGAGGGCCTTGTATTGGGGTTTGAGTTCAAAACTCTCATCTATTAGTTATTTGTGATAGATGTCCATTAACTTAGAGTCTCCAAATTCCTCAATGTTGGCATGGATATAGACCCTAACATCTTCTATGTGCAATACCCCATGTGGAATGCTAGAAAAAGTGCCTAAAGGATCAATTTCTAGGGATTTGTAGGGGTGTTTCTTAAATTTTTGGCATGGCCTATCAGTGATCTTAACAACCATAGGAGTAGCCATCTTTAGAGAGAGATTTTTAGAATGGAAGTACCTTTTTACACTCTAGGGTTCAAAATAAGAGCTGGAACAAATTGTTGGTTGAATTGGATTTTGCAGTTGATCTTTGAGAGAGTTGTAGAAACTTTGCTGCAGAGCTCTTCTTTTCTTCTTCTCAAATGCAAATGTGCAAATGATGAGTGAAAGAACTCTTTTATTCTTGTGCAAACCCTAATTTCCTTTTGCAATAAATGCACAACTTAGTTTATCTGGTTGCCTATTCTAAGAGAGATCTTCTCGAATCACTGTATTGATCTTAGAATCATTGTCAATGAGGATTGACAATGTATCTTCTTTTCTTCAGTCATGCCATGGGTCTGCAGATCAAAGTATCTCAATTTTGAATCACACTGGATCTATCTGTGAAAATCCTACTTTACTAGATGGCTGTTAAACTGGATCAACTTGAACGGTTAAATTCTTGTAAAACTCCATGCGGATCTTTCATATTTTTACTAATGGTTATTTAGATATTCTTCTAAGAACCCTTTAATCCACAGCATTCCATGTGCCAAATTTAGGCACTAATTGACTAGCTGGGGGAATTTATTTTTCTCTATGACTCCCCCTGAGCTAAAGCTCATCTGTTTAGTTTTTAGAAGGAATATCAGCACCAAATTCTGGTGCAGATCCATCCCCAATATTTTTTGTACTCTTCTTCACCCAAATTTTGCTCATCTCCCTTTGAACTTCATCCACATTCACTTTGCCTTTTCCCTTATCTTGGTTTTGATTATGATGCACCGGACCCTTTTTATCCTAATTTTTGCTTCTACAGAATTTGGCAATATGACCGTATCTATTGCAATTCTAACAAATAAAATTTCTTTGCATATTTGATTGATATCCTCTTGATCTGCATTGATTAGCCATATGTCCCATTCTATTGCATGCAAAGCATCTACCATTGAATGAATTGTTTATTTGCATATTTCTGCATTCATGAGATTTGTGACCATACCTTTTACAATTGAAACATTGTCTGGAAAAGGATGGATTAGTCTGATTCATTCTCCTTCTGCACTGAGTTGCTTTATGACCAAAGTTGTTGCAACTAAAGAAGTATCCATTGAAGGATGGATATCTTTGAGCATTTGGTTGCCTTACCAGAGGTCTTCTAGGCTTGTTTCTTTGATTTCCTAATCCAAAGTTCTTCTGACCGGATCCAGAGCTTTCACCTTTTTCATATCCCAAGCCACACTTATCATGTACCTTCCTTTGGCTTTCAAGAAGAACTTCAAGTTGGGTTGAGCTTATCTTGAATTTCTCTTTGTATTCATTTGTTGTTTGAAGGTCTTGTTTAAGAGTATCTATCTTATTCTCAAGTTGTTCTTCATTATCGCTAGCTTCTTTAAGATCAGATTCCAGATGCCTAATTATTCTATCCATTTTGTGGCAGTCCTATGTCTTCTCCTTGAGGGATTGTTTTAGATTATCTTCAATTTTCCTTTTTTCTTCAATTTCTTGGGTGAATCTCATAACCCCTGATTCCATATCATGCCTTACCATAATGACCTCTTTTGATAGCTTCTCACATAGTTTGTTTTTCTCATCTAGATCTTCATTAGTATCATTGGCTTCACTCTAACTTGCTAATTTTTTAAGTAGTTCCTTTCTCTTTTTCACAGAGATACTTAATTTTTCTTTTTGTTCATTTATGAAATCATCAGCTTGTTTGAGTCTTTCTCTAAAGTTATTGACTTCAGAGTGGGATTGTTCAAGATCATCTAGGGTAGACTAAAGTTGTTCCTTCATACCATGCATATCCATTGAGATTCCCAAATCTTCCTCAAGCTGTTAGGCTCTGTTTAGAGGAACTTAGCTCTTATACCAATTGTTGGAAACAAGGCAACTAACTGAGAGGGGGGGTGAATCAGTTATCTCAAATATCTTAACTTTATTTTCTCGTTTAATAATTAGTGCAGCATCAAAACATATAAGCATATATGATCATAAGAACAGAAATAAAATCAACACATAACACAAGGATTTTTACGTGGAAAACCCTATTAAGGGAAAAACCATGGGGTGGCTAACCCAAGATTGTATTCTTTTTTAAAAGAATAAGAAGTACAAAATGGCAGTTGCCAATTAGGGCTCACTACCCGAGCACACTGCTCACAAGAGGCACGGTGCCTACAAGAGACTCAATGTCTATAGAACTTATAGAAAGCAATCAAGTGTTTGAACTGATGAGAGGCATCTACAAATGCTAGAGTTTAGTTCTGGTTAGGCACAATATATTGATCTGATGCACTTTATTCTTCCTCTGCTTTAGTGTTGTTGCTCTGTCACATACCAGACTTGTAATGTTGCTTCCACACTTATCCCTACTTTTCTTCACACTCTATTTTCACATATTTGTATTCACACTCACCTACATATTGGAATCCATCTGGTATATATATTTGCATCAAGGATTTCAACAACTTTCTAGTCAGAAACAAGAATACTCAAGATATTTACAAGTTACTGGTCTGTCGGTTGAATCCATGCTTGATTTGTGATGCGTATCAAAAACATAGACATAGAAGTCATTAATCATGTCAACTAACAATGTATGATCCCCAAAATAGCTTGATCAACACCTTTTACTCATCTGGATTAAAGTCTAATGCTCTGCCGGTCAGTTCTTCCTCTGTCTGCTCTACTTGAGTGAAACCTAATGCTTAGATGCTCATATCTTTTCCATTCTTTACTACTGGAGGCTAAATCTCTAGAATATAGTAGTCATGATACTCCTCTTGACTTATCCAAGTATACAACTTGCTGAGTTACAACATTTGGAGATCCAGACCTGACTGTCGGACCTTGTTGCATACTCTGTTCTTATTCACCGGACTAAAACAATCTTCAATCTAACTTTCGGTATAGGCGTACTATGTACTGTCGATGTATGGGATAGACTTTGTTGCCATCAATGACAACACTCATGAAGCCACACAGTGTCTCTTGCCAACATTATGTTCTCTTAAATATATATGCAGAAGTGCATAGCTAGGGTGAGGTTCAAATGGTAAGGAGATGATGAAAGATAGAGGAATTAAAAAGATCCCTGGATGTAGTTGGATAATAGAAGGTAGATTTTTGTCAGATATTATAGTTTGAAATGCTCTGATAGACATATATGAAAAATCTGGAAGCACAGCCAAGGCACACAAACTGTTTGGAAGAATGCCTCAAAGAGATGTCATCTCATGGAATGTAATGATTATAGGATTACACAAAATGGATTTGTTGAAAAGGCCTTAGAAACTTTCAAGCAAATGCAATTGGTAGGTGTAAATAGAAGTTTTAATAGAAGCAATTTATGAGTAGCTTTCAAAGAAAAGAAAGGAATTTGTATAGTAACATTTGTCAAAACCTATCAAATCTTTTACAAGGTTTGTATTCTGCATTACAGAATTTGCATATTCTAAAAGGGCCTAGAATAGTAAGCATTTCAGATAGAGGGCAAAAAGTCTATGTATAAGTTCATAATCTTATAGATTGAAGATAGTTTGAGCCTTTGTTGGAGAATCCATTCTTGTCCAAGCATGTCAATAAGGACAATGAGTAGTCTCACTACATTATACAGTTGAGAAAGGCATTAAATAAGTCTATTGAATACTCTATGATGCAATATGCAGATTGCAAAACAGATTTCAAGTATACATAGCCTAAACAATCATGAAGAGCATTATACAGTGGTATGTAGGTTAGGGTAATAACCCAAACCAATGTGTACCACTATAGGTTTTGTGATAACACAAAAAGCCTCGTCATGCAGTGACTAAATCTATATAACAAGGTAAGGATCTTGAAGACTTTTTAGAGTGTCATATATTTATATGAAATCATTCAAATATGCCTGAGTCATGAAGGATATTGGAGTAACTATTAGGGTTTACAATAGTTAAGTCTAAAGAAGCACACACAAGTTTCAAAAACCCTAATCATATCCAAGGAGTATGGAATGTCTCAAGAGACCTTAGACCCTCACTGCCTCCTATAGGAGGTATTGAAGCAGTCCAAGATGACCCCTGTATCGCTATTTTGGAACAACATAGATAGGCCTGGCAAGTTATTTTAAATATTCCTAGGGTCATCACTTACATAAGACCTGCTTATGTATTTGGAGGTATCAACATCTTCTACAGGGTCTACACAATCATAAGATATCTAGCAGCCATCTAAGAATAGTAGTAGCTTTATCAAATGTTGTTTAAGAATGTCTTATGATTTTGAAGGTCTCCACAAGCTTGGATAGTTAATTTATACATGAATGTAATCAGATTTCAAAATCAATTCACAAATAAATTCTAAGTTGTGGCATTCAAATCAACTACTATTTGTAAATAATTATGTGATGAAACATTTTAACTGATCCATAATTTCTAACCAGTAGGAAGTGAAATATCCTTCAGTTATATAGAGGTTATTAAAAGATCCTAAATTTAAGTCATAGAAAATGAGAAATTAGAACATACCAAACCATTGGTGGTTGTCTGTAACATTCCAGTAACTTCGTGCCTTGCTGCGAGGACCAACGCCTTTCCTAGTCTCCCATCCACTGAACAAGAGAAATGTGGCCTTGTCCATGGTCATAATGTTAATCCCTTCCCTGATGTGATCCACAAACGTAGCAACCTAGCCCAGACGCCTCTGATACAACTCTAAGTACTTATGCTTTTTGTTTAGGGTTTCAATGAGAAGTGCAAAAATTAAATGGAGGTGGGCGCGAAAATGAAATGAAAATTAAATTGACCCTAAAGATTGCATCCATTAGATCTCATTCATATTATATAATATTATATTATTATATAGATGACATCCTTTATATTATTATTAGATCATCCATTTCATTTTGGCGCCCACCTCCATTATATTATATTATATTATATTATATTATTATTAAATATATTATAATATTAATAATATAATATAAATATAATTGTTGTCACTCAGAATTGCACCCATATGAAAAGCTGGTGAAGCACTGCAATTCTGTGTAACATGGGACTAATTTTAGGTTGTGGGTGCCCTATGATGAAATTAGACCTCTAGATTGTGGGCTGGTTCCCTTCAAATGTTCTATTGAGATGTATGTTTTTACTATTCAGGGAAAAGGGAAGAAATAAACTAATTGAAATATAAAAGGATAAAAATTGTGATGCACCTAATTTGGGTAAAATAATGCAATCTAATCCCCAATGTTTGTTCAGAAAATTGACTTTTACACAATCCAGACTTGGCATAAATACCTCAAAAGTGATTCTAAGGAATGTTTGAAAACATGTCTTTATGAAGGAAAAGGTTTTTTTTTCACAACACAAAAAGACTATTTCTAGTTAACACAACCTAAATCTTGTGATAAATATATGCTTAATGCTGCAAGCAAGGAAGTGAGACAATAATTTTAAAGGTTTAATAATAAAACATAGCCAAATTTTATCAAATCACTTCAATAATCAGCACTAAAAGGAAAGGTAATTCAACTGATCTGAAAAATAAAGGAAAGTTTTGCAAAGAAGACAAAAGTATGACCTGTAACATGTCAATCTCTCAATAAATCTGTAAAAGTGAGCTACAAGAATTCTCCAATCTATCTGAATCAGAATGAGAATCGAGAACTAGCAAAAACAAAATTTTTCTCTACAATATATAGGTCTTCTCTCTCCAAGAGGCATGCAAAAAATATGTACATACAGACAACTACCTCTAAAAATAATCAATCCCGAGCAACCTCTAAAATCCTCAAAAATAAGGCCTAAAACTGCTACAAATTGAGCAAAAATAGCTTCAATTTGGGTCTCTCCATATGTTTGACCAAAAAAGTTGACTAAGGACCCTAAAAATACTCCTAAAAATAATGCAAAACCTCCTAGGTGGCCTAGTCAACTCAACTAATCAATTTGCATGATTTTGCATGAGCGAACTTAATTGTGAGTAAATAATAAAGTAATAGAAAATTACTTTATTATTGGTTACAATTTGTTCTATTTTTGATTTTACAATTTGTGGAAAATAATAAAGTAATTTGGAAAATATTACTTTATTATTTATTCACAATTAATGACTTTGTAAAATCATACATGATTAGAAGAAAAATATCACTTCTTATCACTCCAATTACATTTGCCTAATTTGCATGATATGAGCAAAAATAGGACTTAGGACAAAAAAGAAAACTCCTTATACCTCCATGTGAGAAAAATCCCTTAGTTTGCATGACATATGCATTTAAGGCAAAATTCTACTCTTATCACTCTATTTATAATGAAAAAACACTTAGGCATGAACAATATCCCTTATCACTCCACATGCACTAAGGAGAAAATAATATCACCCTTATATCTCCATTCATAGTATATGCCTTCATGCATAAATTTTATCTCTCATCATAACATGCTAACAAACACCTTATTACTCTTACACATTATATCAATATGCATCAAATGTATCTTCACTTTATATCTCAATTGCAACTTAAAATCAAGAAAGAAAAAATAACTCTATGACCCATCGTTGCACCAAAATACTCCATTATATCTGCATCATTATACTGCCACCATGCATAATCACTTACCTTGGAAAAATCCATCTTAGTCTCATGCATGCCATGTTTGAAAACACACCCTCTTAGCTTTGATAGCCACTATGCATAAACAAGAGGTACCCTTACCTTTGGATGTTTTGAATAAGGACAAGGAACCTAAGCATATGTATCATTGTCCATGAAATACCTGACAACCAAGGAATCTTTAAAAGGTTTATAAGGCATGAAGCCTTTCTCTTGCATTATATCGGCCCTCTTAACTTAATAAAAAAATAAGCATTAAGCTTTGTTTGTCGGCCACTCCATGTTATGGTGGCTAGGATCTTTTAAGGCCAAAGGTCTTGACCACAGCACTCCTTTGGATAAGGTAATTATTTGTTTTTTGTAAGTCAAAAATACAACTGGAAGAAAAGAACCTTTGAACAAAAGTAAGGAAACAACCCTAAATTTGTTCATTCTTCATTTGGTCTTCCTTCTTTAGAGCTCTGCAACTACATTAAGCTAGCTTAGGATTTGAATGCCTTCATCATGACTTTGGTCTTTCTCCCTTCAACGGCTCTTCTTGGTTGAAACCTTGGAACTCTTCACCATTAATTGAGAAGGTAACATTTGTTTGAGTTCTATATGAAGCATTTTATTGATCTATAGCTTTCTTCTTTCATGGCTATGGCCTTCTTCTTCATTCATGGCTCTCTATTTGTTGTGTATTCTTTAATACCTTCCTTCTTGTTTCTGTATCTTTCCTTTATGGTCTTCATCTATTCTTGAAAATTTGAGGCCACTGTGAGGCCGTGGAAAGATCTCTCCTCCTATCAGCAAAAGAGGTAAGCACTTGTCATTTTCATCTATGTAGCTTCATTTCTCTTTGGTTTTACATTTTGTACAATGACAAGTCTATTGGTAGACATGGGTATTGCATTTTATAGAAAAAAATGATATGTCACTATCGGCCATGACTGTATATATCTCCTTTTTGCTTTGACTTGTCTATAGATGCAAAAAACCTGAGGCTTTAAGGTCTTGAGATGAGGGTTTGTTGTCTTCTTGCACTTTTCAAGGCTTCCATCTTGTCACAGCCATGCTCTTTCTGAAAATAGGCACCAAACTGTGTAACCTGTTGAGGGTTTGTTTAGTTTTGAAACTAGGGTTTCAACCCTCCTTGCACAAAAATTCCTTCATAATGCCATGGCCATGCTCTTTCACTTTATCTCTTTCTCTTTTAACTGTAAAGAAACAAGGGTTTGATATATCTTTGAAAAGATCTTGTTTAGTTTGTAGATGGGTATACCTTCTTTTATTAGAAATCTTACTCCTCTAGCATGGCTATGATTGTATCATCTCTTTGTTTGAAACTTCTTAACTGTGAGTGCAAAAATTAGCACTAGGGTTTGATATCTTGATATGGGTATACATTTTTTTGATAGGCAGTTTTTCTAGTATAGCACCTTCTGACTGTGATTTTTCTCCATCTATTGGCAAAAGCATTTAAGAGTTTGAAGTATTAACAAATGGAGTTTTTCTTTGTTTCACATAACACTTTCTCCTCCTTGTGACTAGAATGGATGATGATGATACACTTCCCTTATATGTCCCACTATAGCTACTGGGTATAAGCAAGTCTTGATATTCTGTATGATAACAAATCTTTTGATATTTTGTATGATAACTATTATCATTTAATATTTTGTAGGATACATTGGCACTCTTGGGAGGTTCTCCTATAGCATAGATGGTCTCTTTAGCTTATTTGCATATGATATATCTCCTCAGATTGTTAATTGTAATATGATGGATTGCTATACTATGGCATCATATTTTGGCTGTCACACTGTCTTTATTGCATCAGGATTTATACTTGACTATCATGTTATCTTCTCATTAGTTGTTTGTATGTTCTCAAAATGCACCTATAGCTTAAATTGCATACTCTTATCTCTCCTGCTTATTTCATCACTTGAATGTCTATTGCATCATATGTATCATGCATCTCTCTCCTACACCTGTAGTTGTCCTTATGCATCTTTAAGGTATACCTGTAGCATCCTTAACATGTTCATATCTCTTCTTGGATGTTATGCATTCTTTAAATACACCTGTAGCATGCCTTTGTACATAATGACTACTTATCTTATTATTTGGTTCTCACAGTAACATATGTATCAAGCATTTTTGTTTTTATCTTTGACCATGGTAATTGACTACTATGACTACATCATGATGGCATAATGGCATAGAAGAAAGAGGACTGTTTACCTTATGAATTGTCAATGACCTATGTCAATCATTAATACTGTAGCATCTGGCATGTATCATGTTCTTCTTTTGCTGCTCCTCCTTCATCATTGATTCACTTCTGTAGATGGGTATGACAACTTATGATATATCCTAACTATATCTTACTTTGTAAAAGTCATTTTATTGACCATGTCCTAACTGTTCATGGTGGAAGTGATTGTATTTGTATCTTTGTTCTTGCAATATATCTTTCTTTATGGCATGGCACCTTCTTGACTGCACCATGGCATCACTGTAGCTTTAGGCATGGGGAATAAAGCTTGTTAAATCAAAATAAGGATAAAATGCATGGAATCCACCTTGTTATCCTTGGACTATTGAATTCTTTACACTCCACTATGCTCTGTGTATTTGAATCCTTGTTTGCTCTATAAATGACAGTCTCTTGCTTTTGAATTTGTACTTAACTATCATGTCAGTGATGACATATGTAGCTACTCCATAGCTTGTTCTTCTTATAAGGTTTCTGATACTAAGTGATAGTCTTTATCATTTGATGAATGCTCTTTAGAAGGCATGTTGTATGCATTTGTCATTTGCATCTTTGCCTCTAGCATGTGACTATTACACTTATCTCATATATCTTGTGAAGTTTTGCCTTATGACAGTCAAGTTGGCATAGTGTTTATGATTGTCTTGCCTTCCACTGTTTCATCTGTTGTTCCATGTGGCATTCTACTTGACTATCTTTACGAGACACTTGCAACTTGAATGTGATATAACTATTTAAACTTTGACCATCTTTAACAGTATGAGAACAACATGAGAAATACCTGGTATAAAGTGTTTCTCCTCCATCATTGATTTATTCTGTAACCTGTTCAAATGATAAATAAGTTCTTTTATTGTTCTTTACTCTATCTCTCTTCTTCTTTACCAAGCACAATAATCTGAAAACTTGTATCACCTCCTTAGATGCCTTTAATCTGATTTCTGCATTTTTGTCTTTTTGTCAATCTTGACTCAGTCATGTAACCTTGATTTGTTTCAATCAACTGTAATAATGTCATGATGACATCTCCTCTATGTAAGTTGAATAGATGATGCATGATATAGCTTAGAATGATGCATCCTATCTTTTCTAATACTCTTTTCAAAAAATGAAAAGAAACATGCTAGGCTCAAACCCTTGTGGGAGCCACATTTAATCCACATGTTTATTTGTCTTCAAATCAACAACAAAACTTGTCCTATACCTGTACAGTGAAGAAACAAGTTAGCAAAAAAAGCACCCGATAGTGTTGATTGATCTTCTTCATGATTAATTCCTAATTTGTGTCATTATCTGATTTGATTTCTCCTCTAAATGCATGATATGATAAGTAGATGTCTCTATTTGATAAAAGCATGTGATAATTTTAAACATCTAGAGCACTAACAAGGTTGTCCCCAAAATTTTGTAAGTTCAACTGATGATGGCTTGGGGTGAAGAATGAAGACTAAAAATTTGAAGGCCAGCCTTAATAGAAACCTCCATCATCAGGCAATGATGGATGTTTAACCTTATCATGTGTTTATTTCTTTTTCTTTTATCAAACAGATGCATAGCTTGCATGTCTGCAACTGCTCAGTCTAGTTACTCCCATGGCTTGTGTGGGACATATTTAAATACTTCTTTTAAACATGATCAGTTAATTTCTCTTATGCATATGATGTATATGTATTTCCTTTTTCAATCAATGCATGAGATAAAGTAGCAAATACTTTAATGTATGTTCAAAACATGAGATGAAATAACAGTGCAATACAAATATCTTTCTCTCTTTTATTCAAAACTAATTAACTGAATAATCAATTTAACTTATAACTCCTGAAAGATCAAACTGTGTAGAACAACTGCATCTCCTTGAATGTTTGATTTCTTGACAATCAATTCTTTTGTCATGATAACTTATCAGTCCTAATTGGACTGATGGATTATCCTGACAACTGGATATTCTCTTCTACTCTGTCAAGGCACCAACCATTTAATGAATGTATAACTTTGAATTTTTCTATTATCACTTTTGAACAATTAAACTTAGGTCCAACTAATTTTAAGTGTGAACAAAAAATTAGTAACATTTCTGGTGATCTCTCAGGGGTGTTTGCCTGTTAAACAATTTAGAACTAATAGCCTAGCCTTTCCATTGGGCATAGAGTCATTTCTGCCCTGAATTTAGAGAAATTCTGCAACTCACACTAACTAAAAATAGCAACGACAACTAACTAAAAACTGAAACTAAAACTGATTTGCCTAAAACAAAACCAGCAACATGTGCAAAAGCACTTCTTGGAAACAAAACAACACTAAAACTAACTGTGCAAGAGCACTTATTTATAGCATAAGGTTGCCTTACTTAGTAGCATAACTTGAGATGAATCCCATTAACTGGGATTGGCAACACCTCACCATCTAACTTAGCAAGCTGAAATGCATTACGTTGCTTGCATTTTGTGATTATATATGGTCCATCCCACATTGCATCAAACTTTGTATGTTGTCCTAGCTTGCTTTTCAATTCATTCCACTTGAAAACTAGATCTGTTTATTTATAAACTCTTGGTACTGCTCTTTTATCAAAAGTTCTTTTCATTTGGGCCTGGTGTACTTCTAATGTTTTCAAGGCCTCTTTTTTGATCTCTTCAAGCTCAATCAGTTGTGCAAGCCTGATTTCCATTGGTTGTTCTTCAAGTAACTCTAGCTCTTTTATATAGCTAAGTGTTGGCAACTCCACTATTATTGGCAACTTGGCTTCCTTTCCATATGTAAGCACATAGGGTGAATTACCTATTGATCTTTTAGGTGTAATCCTATCAGATAACTTTAACTTATCATGCCAAGACCTTTGATTCTCATCATCTATTTTCTTTATGATCTTAATCAAATTTTTGTTGGTTGATTCAGCCTGTCCATTACCTTGAGGGTAATAATTTGATGAAGTATTCAAGAATATGTTGTTTTTGATAGACCAATCAGATATTATTAATCCAATAAATGCTAAAGTATTATCTAAAATAATTGAGTCAGGAGTTCCAAACCTAGACACTAAATCTTGATAAAAATTCAGGATTGATGTTTCATTAGCATCTTTCAAAGCAACTGCTTCAATCCACTTAGTGAAATAATTAGTAGCTATCAAAATCCACTTGTGTCCTTGGCTTGAAGGTGGATTAATAGGACCAATGAAGTCCAATCCCCACTTGCCAAATGGCTGTTCCACTTGAATTGGATGCAAGGGCATTGTTGCCAGTCTTTGTTTACCTGCAAAAACTGAACACTTTAGACATTTCTTTACCCATTCATGAGCATCCTTAAACATGTCAAGCCAATAGTAACTAGATCTCATAATTTTTAGAGCTGTTGTTCTCACTGCAAAGTGACCTCTAGCAGGTCCATCATGAAATTCTTCTAGAATCCTTTGAGTCTGATCTGGCTGTACACATTTCAGTAAAACATTGTTAAAATCTTTCTTCTATAGAATTCCATCAATTATAGCATAAGGGATTTCCTATAATCTGTAATATCTTCTTTTAGATCTATCTAGGCCTTGTGGAAAATCACTAGTGTGTAGATAAAGAATCATATCATGCACCCAACTTGCAAGGGGTCTAGGACAATAGTTGTTTCATCATTTTGAAGCACTGTCTTAGCCTCTCCTTCAAGTTCTTTATTGTATCATTCATTTCCTGCAAGTTGTTCATACAGTCCTTTGCCTTGGACCAGCTTGGTTACCTTAATTTGTATGTCATATTCCATGACCTTTGTTATCCACCCTTCTCTCTTATCATTTAAATCCTTACAGAGTAAAAATTCTTTCACAGTTGGGTGAGTGATGTAGCCAACAACATACACTCAATAAAATTGTGCCATTAATGATGTGAGAGCCAAAGATTAAGAGCACTGGAAAAAAAATTCTATTCACCAAATTTGCTGCAATCTATTCACCAATAGGTATTTCTATTTTGTAGATAGTTTTCTTATCAAGAACATGTGCAATATTTTCCTTCTTCTTATGGGGAATGTGGTGGTGCCATGCCACTTCTAGTTGACTATCTTCAGCATCATCCTCACCATGGAATGCATATAAATTAGAAATATTAAACATAGGAGAAATACCAAGATCATCTGGTAAATTGACCTCACATGCATTATCATTGATCTTCTTTGTAATTTTGCAAGGACTAATTTTCCTGTACTTCAACTTGCGATATGTTCCAGTAGGAAACTGCTCTTTTCTCAAATATACCATCACTAAGTCGCCTTCATTGAATGTCTGATGTTGCCTACTAGTATCCACTGTATTCTTGTACCTCTCATTACTGTCCTGCAACTTCTGTCTCACTTCTTTCTATAACTATTGAAGGTGTTCTGCAAATGCTTCCCCATCATCACTAACCCTATCTTTCATTGGTAGCTATACCAAATCTAGAACACCTTGAGGATTCTTTCCATACACAATCTAGAAAGGGGACTTTCCCATTGATCTGTTAATAGAACTATTATAGGCAAATTTAGCCTGGCGTAATGTCAGGTCCCATTGTTTTGGCTTTTCTCCAACAATACACCTCAACAAATTTCCCAGACTCTGATTGACTACCTCTATTTGCCCATCTATTTGAGGATGATAAGCACTACTAAACTATAACTTAGTCTCCATCTTCTTCCATAAAGTCCTCCAAAATTGACTGAGGAATTTACTATCCCTATCAGAGGTAATAGTCTTTGGAACACCATGTACTTGAACAACTTCTAAAAAAAACTCTGCTACCCTCGTTGCATCATTAGTTTTCTTATAGGCAATAAAATGAACCATCTTGGAGAACCTATCAACAACTACAAAAATGGAGTCATTACCTCGTTGAGTATGTGGAAGTCCCAACATAAAGTCCATGCTCAAATCTGTCCATGGTGCAGTTGGTACTGGTAATGGCATATACAACCCTGTATTCTACGAATGTCCCTTAGCCACTTGGCAGATTCTACACCTTGTTACATACTTAGTTATATCCCTTTTCATCCTTGGCTAGTAATATTTATCTTCTATCAAGGCTAATGTCTTGTCCTTGCCAAAATGTTTAGCCAACCCACTACTTTGAAATTCTCTGATAATGTTTTCCCTCATAGAGCCAGCTAGTATGCATAGTTGTTTTCCTTTAAAGAGATACCCATATTGCATAAAATATTCACCCCTAGAGTGATCCAAGTTACCAAATACTGGTGCCTTCAATTATTCCACAATCTCCCAAAAATCATCATCAGACTCATACAAATTTTTGATGGCATCAAAACTAATTGCCTCAGTTTCCATTGTGGTCAAAAGTGCAACATGCCTACTTAATTCGTCTGCAACCTGATTTTGTTTCACTAGACTTATGCTTCAACACAAAATTGTAACCCTACAAGAAAGAGATCCACTTGGCATGCCTACTATTCAACTTTTTCTATGTGTTCAAGTATATCAGTGCAATATGATCTGTAAACAATACAAACTCTTGGGGAACTAGATAATGTCTCCAATGCCTCAATGCTTGAACAATTGCATAAAATTCCAAATCATAAGTAGAATAATTCTTTCTCACTTCATTCATCTTTTCACTAAAGAAAGCTATAGGTTTTCTAGCTTGGCTAAGCACAACACCTATTCCCACATGGGAGGCATCACATTCTACTTCAAATACCTTATCAAAATTTAGCAATGCAAGTATAGGTGCTTCTGTTACCTTTTGCTTCAAGTACTTAAAGCTCTCCTCAGCATCCTTGGTCCATACAAACTCCCTTCCTTTGGTGCAATCTATTATAGGAGCTACAATACTACTGAAATTTTGAATGAACTTTCAATAGAAAGTGGCCAAGCCATGAAAATATTTTACCTCTGTGATGCTACTTGGACTAGGCCATTCTAGAATTGCCTTGACCTTTTTTGGATCCATTCTAACACCATCTTTAGAAATGACAAAGCGTAAAAAAACCAAACTGTCCTGCATGAACCTATACTTCTTCAAATTTCCATAGAGCTTCTCCTTCCTTAACACACCAAAGATGATCCTCAAGTGTTGTAGGTGCTCTTCTTTGCTGTTACTAAATACCAAAATATCAT
The DNA here is from genome assembly GCA_027924645.1 of Cunninghamia lanceolata. Taxonomy (NCBI): domain Eukaryota; kingdom Viridiplantae; phylum Streptophyta; class Pinopsida; order Cupressales; family Cupressaceae; genus Cunninghamia; species Cunninghamia lanceolata. The sequence continues at coordinate 5,253,814 of BSBN01001583.1, forward strand.
CAAAATAAACTACCACAAACTTACCAATGTAAGGTCATAGTATAGTGTTCATCAATCTCATAAATGTGCTAGGTGCATTGGATAACCCAAATGGCATAACCATCCACTCATATAATCTATCTCCAATCTTAAAGGTTGTCTTCCACTCATCCCCTTCTCAGATCTAGATTTGGTGGTAGCCACTTCATAGGTTGATCTTGCTGAAATATTTGGCCCCTGCAAGGACATCCATCATGTCCTCCATATGAGGTATAGGAAACCAATACTTGATGGTAATCTTAATAATTGCTCTGCTATTAGTGCACATCCTCAATGTTCCATCTTTTTTGGGGGTCAACAATGCAGGTACAGCACATGGGTTCATGCTCTCTCTCACCACACCTTTACTTATGAGTTTTGTTACTTGCTTATTCATATCTGCATGTTGTGTTGGAATTCATCCTATAAGCTTCTTGGTTGGGTAGAGTTGCTCCTGGAATCAAATCAATATGATGTTGAATAACTCTCTTTGGCGGTAGACCATCAGGTAATTCATCATGCAAAACATCAACAAATTATTTCAATAGCTCTATTACTTCTGGGGGAACTAACATGTCTTTCTCTTCACCTTTTTTCACTACTAATGCATAGCAACACCCTGTCACCTTCATTTCTTTAACAAGATCTCTTTCAAGAAACATGGTCTCACCTTTTCTTCATCCTTGAGAGGCAATAAAATCACCTTAGAGCCATCTTTCCAAAAGGTGTATGTGTTTTTCTCTCCATCATGCATAACTTTTCAATCATACTGCCATGGCCTTCCCAATAACACATGATAGGCATCCATTGGGACAACATCACACCATATCTCATCCTGATAGATCTTCCCTATGCTAAACTTAATTAGGCATATTTTATTAACAGTGACTTCATTTCGCTTTTTAAACCATGCAATGTGGTACGGATGAGGATGTTTTTCATAGTGTAAATTCAATTTTTCTACCATTTCTTTAGAAACCATATTTTCACAACTACCTCCATCAACAATAACTTGACATACCTTGCCACCTAAAGTGCATCTAGTTTTGAAGATATTGGTTCGAAGCCATGAACCATCAGATCTTTTGGATTGTGTTTTCTTCTTCTCTGGAGTCACCATTGCTCTTCTCATCATGAGACTTTCTCCCACATCTGGTGGAACCTCTAGTTTCGTCCCTTCCACTTCATGTTGCGTTTGAATCAGGTTCACCCTAGGTTGTCCTCCTTGATTTCATTCTTGCATGTTACAATTTGAGCATTCAAATGCCCTATGACCTTCTTCTCCATGTCTAAAACAAGTGAAAGGCCTTCTTTGGTTTTCCCATCCTCTACCGCTACCATAACCTCTAACTCTTTGAAATTCCCTTCCTCATTCTTGATTCGAAGGATCTTGTCGAGTGTCTACTTGTTTTTCCAATCCATGGAATGACTCTCCCCTACCATAATTTGAACCTCCTCAAAATGGGGTTGATGTACCCCTTCTTCCTCCTCTATTCCTCTAATGGTACTGTTTGTTTTGTTTTTCTTCAGCCTTTAGAGCCAACAGGTAAGCCTCTTCCATACTGTTGAGTTGATGTATGCTCAATTCATCTTGTAGAGAATTTCAAGCCATTCACATATCTAGCAACCATCTGTTCATTAGTTTCTTGATTCTCTATATGTATAGACAGTGTATAAAACTCATTTGTATAATCTTTCATAGAAAAGAGGTTCTGCTTTAAATTTTGAAACCTACGAAATAGGGTTTGCGTATAATCTATGGGAAAAAAAATTCTCTCAACTTCTTCTCCTTTTTATTCCATGTCCTAATCTTATCCTTGCCTTTCCTTGTTTGTTCCTTTTGAAGATGATCCCACCAAATCATTACATGACCCTTTAATTTGGTGCATACAAATTTCACCTTCTTTTCCTCTGTCATGGATTTCCATTCAAAAAAATTTCTCATGTCATTCAACCAATCTATCAACTCCTCTGGTTTAAGAATACCTGCATAATTTAAAACATCTACCTTGATCCCTTCATTTTTCCCTTCTAAGGCCCTAAGCATCCTCTCTTCAAAACTTATGCCTTCTAATTCTTCTTCTTCATGTTTCTTTATCCTGATTTGTGCCTCCTTGACCTATCTCCTCATCAGATTCGTCTCCTCCTCTACCCAGTCTTTGGTTTTCCATCTGTATTGTAAGTTCTTCTATTTGCCTTTGTAGATTTTGCATTTCTCTATGCATCTAGGCAAGACTGCCTCTTCCTCTTCCTCTCCCATCCATCTTCTTGCTCTAATACCAGATGATGTAGCCAACAACATACACTCAATAAAATTGCGCCATTAATCATGTGAGAGCCAAAGATTTGGAACACTAGAAAAAAAAACTTCTATTCACCAACTCTATTGCTACAATGAGAGAAAACTCTCTTATATCCAAGAAAACAAAAAAATCAAAAAATTACCTTTTTTGGCAGATTTCGACAATTGTCAAATTTTGCTATTTTAGGTAGTTTTACAATCATATCTTGAGAATCCATTTTTTTCCCAAAAACTTCCTAAATCTATGGTAGGATGAAAAGCCAACTAACATCCTAAATTTGAAACATGAGTTTCGAGTTATTAAAAAAAATAACTTTTAAAAAACTAGAAAAAAACACTAAATTGTCATTTTGAGGGCCAAGATGAAAGTTTCAAGCCCTGAAAAGGTGCCAAGACAAGGTCCAACCAACTAGGGTACGTTGGGAAACCACCATCCACCTCATAATGCATCCACCTATAAAATTTCATAGAAAACCCACATCCGCCTCAAAAGTTATGACCTCCAGAAGTCCCTGCATCATTGAGCTACCATTAACTGAATTTTATTATTTGAAAGCATATGTTTGAATTTCTTTAAACTCCTAATAATAGCTAGTACATGCTTTTCAACAAAAGAATATCTTACCTCATAATCATGTAAAACTTGGCTGAAAGATGCCACAGGTTGTTCCATTCCTTCATTGTTTTGCTAACAAAGCATAGCTGATATAGTATCCACACTGCCAAATGCATATAGAATGAAGTCTTTATCAAAGTTTGGATTTATCAGGGTTGGAATAGTAGCAAGTGCCTCCTTTATCTCTTCAAAACTCTGCTTTCCTTCTTTGGTCTAGCTGAAGGGAATATTCTTTTTCAGCATTGTTGTAAGAGGTTGTAAAAGTGCTACTATGTTAGGAATAAACCTTCTTACAAAGTTAATTCTTCCCAGAAAGCTTTGTAAGCCTTTCTTATGTGCAAGAAGAGGTAATGCCAATATTGCAGTAATTCTTTTCAGGATCAATTGATAATCCATACTTAGACACAATGTGTCCCAACAGTTTGCCTTCATGAACAGAGAAAATACTCTTCTTTGGGTTTAATGATACCCCAAATTCTCTAGATTTTTCAAAGATTAGTCTTAAATGATGAAAATGATCTTCATCTTTTTTAGAAAAAATTGTCATATCATCTAAGTATACAATCACTATTTTATTAATCAAGCCTTGAAAAGCCATGTCCATTGCTCTTTGAAATGTTGCACCTGCATTTGATAAACCAAATGGCATCTTTCTGTATGCTAGTGTGCCCCACTTTGTGGTAAAATCTGTCTTGTACTTGATGCAGAGCATCCACCATTCAAACCCTAACATACACTCACCAATGTATGTCTATGGATTATTTAATATGCATACATTCTCCATTGTATGTTTATTTGTCTATCGGCAAAACATAACACCATCGACCACCTTCATACTTATCTCCCCGATGCTAAACTCACCCTGATGTATATCTTTTACACTTGTATCTATCGCAAGATACATTCTTGAATGTATGTACATTCACTTACCTGCTACACCCGCGATCTATATGCCTCGCTTCATACTAAACACTGAAACATACAACAGTCAACCCGCAACCACTGGTTTCTGCCACCCGTTTTATCGATCGCCGCTTGCACATAGCCCTTTGTATTGCGGAATGTATATCCCAATATACAACTAATACATACAACTCTTAATCTGCTCTTCTAGTACCCTTACCTCCTACTGCCAGTCAACTCTTGTATCTGCCAACCAAAAAACCCTTTCAACAAACATTCTGGCTACCACCTCGGCTAGTCACCCTTTGCATTATTTGGCGATGTATAATTTCGTTGTATCTTCATAACATACTACCGCGAAATACAACTGACGGATACACAGAGGCTGTCTCACTCATACAACTACAGTATACACACAAACTGTCTTTGACATACAAAAGACATATACTCATAAATTGTATAACTCGATATACCTTTGCAACATACAAACCCCAATGTGCATCTATGGGATACTCACAACATTCATCTACAGGATACACAGGAAATGTACCTAATACTCACCAGTGATATACACAGTGAATGTATATCTTCGATGTACATTTGCAATGTACATTCATACATGCATTTCAAATATGCATTGATCGAATCTTAACTTCTTTGTATTCCGATTGAAACTCCAACTTTCTCTCTCCCTTGTACATGCGATAGACTTGTATATTTCGATGTATGTTTCAACATACAACAGCGATTGACCAAAATTGACATACACGCAACATGTGATAGCAATATACTCATGGATTGTATATCTCACATACAAAAGCGATATACACACACTTTGTATGTCTCTTGCAACCCACACGGATTTTCACTATTTCAATCCGCTTTTCACTTAGTGATTGAATCAATCTGCTTCACCTTCAATCATGCAGCTCTCTACACTTCAACAATCTAGCACACAGCCATGCTAGAATCCTTTAAAGTATTCCTTTCCCAATCCTGCAAGCGTTAATACAGACAAAATAGAAAACAAAATCCTAACTAATATATATACATCCATTCCACCGATTCAGAGAATCAACCGGTGGAATGGATAAACGAATCCATCCAACCTCAGTACAGAAAATCAATTACATAGTGAATTCAAATGCAATAGAACATTGTTTATTATGCTTCTTCAGAAATAGGATTACAGATGCTCTATTTACAATTCCACAATAGAACTAAATTGAACTTGAATACTAACTCTCTATCTGTCTGTCGATTTGTCCCTGGGGAAGTATTTATCTACTCACAAAGAGTAGTACTGACTTGGTTCCCAGCAGCTGGGAGACAATTCCAATCGGTTGGGAGATCTCACTGACTAACAAACCCTTAACTAACAACCTAAAAATAGCAAGCATCAGTCAAACAGACCTTATTACATTTAATGGTCATTTAGGACCTTATTGAAAACATAAAACAACTAAATGCCTCATGGAGGCCACTATGGGTTAGGTGCACCTGCACCAGTACTGATCTTCCTCTTTTACAAGAATTTGGTTATAACCTGAATAACCATCCAATAAAGAAAATCTCTTTGATCTAGAAACAACTTGCAATATCTGTTCCATAGATGGTAAAGGATAATGATCCTTTAAAGATGCTCTATTTAAATCACAAAAATCAACACATAATCTGATTTCTCCATTCATTTTTTCTAACAAGAACCAAGTTAGAAACCCATGAAGTATGTTTGATAGAAAAAATGATATTACCTTCAATGAGTTTATTGAGTTCTATCTTCATGAGCACTTCCAATTTGGGATTCAATGGCCTTTGCTTATGTCTAACAGGTTTAGCTTTGGTTCCAGCTCTATTGTGTGTTGAGCGAACTCAGGGTTGAAACCTTTTAGATCTCCATATTCCCATGCAAAAATGTCACTAAACTCTTGACAAAGATGGATGAATGTTTGTTGTTCTTGTTTGGTACATATTTTTCCCAGCTTGAGTAACTTTCCTTTAAAGATCTCAATAGGTTCGTAATGCTCTTGCTTTATTGACAAGTTGGCCTTGTCTTTTCTTACCTAATCATTAGTATTAAAGATAGATTCCAAGATCACTAAGCCCTTGGGTAGCTTATTTGATCTTAACTGAAGTATCTGGTCATCATATTGTTGTGCAAATTTTTGCTGAATACCTACAGAAAATTCAGCCTTTTCCATTAAGAAATTTACAATCTGTTCATCACTGTCAAACACTTGCCAATTGACATTATTATCTAGAACTGATGGTCTAACAACAACTTTGACATATAAAGGAGAGTGAATATTCTTTATTTTAGTAGGAATATCATATTCAGTTCCTATGGCAGCTAACTTGTCAGCTTGCTTGTTATTAGTTCTAGGTACAGATATCAAATTAAAAGCATCAAACTCCTCTATCATATCCCAAACTCTGTGTTTATACAATTTCAGCAAGTCATTTTTTGTAGCAGCAAGATTTCTGACCTGTTTGACCACTAATTCACTATCTCCAAAAACTTTTAAACAGTTAATTTTCCTTTTCCTTGCCCACTCTAATCCATTAACTAAAGCTTCATACTCGGCTGAATTGTTAGAATAGCTGAAAGCAAATCTGAAAGATGAATAATATTTCTCACCTGTGGGAGAAACTAAAGTAGCACCTCCTCCAGCTCCTACTTTGCTTCTAGAACCATCAAAATATAGTTCCCAAACATCATTTTCAGACTCTATAGTTTGTTGTTTTTCTTCTTTAATCAGATTTAGAATAACTGCATTATTTTCTTGTATCATGTACACACCAAGGCCTATCTCATCCATTTGCTCAAATGGATCTATTTCATGATTTTTTTCTACCCATTGATCTAAAACTATATCTGGAATTCCTTCTAAAGGTGTATTCAAGTCTTGGACAGGAATCAAATCTTCTTGATCAAAAATGGAAATATTAGCATTTATAGAACTGGGTGTGTAAGGTTTCAAGTGATCTTTTGCTAGTGGTTCAGACTTGATTGTAACCTTGGTTCCATATCTAGTTTTGAAGAATAAATGTGTCCAATCAGATGATAAGTATCCACCTAACCTTGCTATAAAATCTCTAGACAAGCAAATGGCAAAGGTAGGTGGCAGATCAATGACATCAATGTCCTGGTATATAACAAAGTTTGGACAAGCATGTAAAGTAAGGCCTAAATTTTTGAACATTCCAACTATACACACTTCAGTTCCATCCATTTGTACAACACCTCTAACAATAGGTTCATATTTCGGACCTGACTTATCAGCTAGCTATTTTGGCATAATTGAATTGCTGGCTCCTGAATCTATCATGCAATTATGTACTAAATAGTCACCTACAATCAAAGTGACATAAAATGGTGGAGGTTTTCCTACTGGTTTAGGCTATTCTATTCTTTTTTCTACCTCATTTGCAATCATAATTTGAGGTTGATGTGATTTTTGTACTTCATTTGACAAAGGCAAGTGAGATAATACATGTTGTAACAAATCATTTTGTCCTGGAATGTGCAAAGCATCTAAAATAGACATGCTTATTGTTGTCTTTTTCATATGATCCAAAATATTAAAAGCATGACCACTAACCTTTTGCTGTACTTTTGGGACAACAACCTCTGGTTGGTCTTTTGTTGGCTATTTATTTTCTGTAGTTGGTTGTCTTGACAAAATGTGCAAATCCTTTGATGTAGAAGCTTGATTATGTTTATTCTAAGCTATAGAAACTGTATTTTTTTTCTTTATTAGCTTGCTGTGGTACATTTCCAGCTTGTTGTTTACGAGTATCATCTTGCTGATTTGTATTTCTAGACTGTTGTTGCAAGTTAACAACTCTCTTTTTTTATCTTGTATTTGCTATAATATTAGTAAAAGATTGCTTTTGACCTGACAACTAATTTACACCACAAAATTTATTAGCCTACCAATTCATTAAAGCTACATCAGGATTAACATACTGAGTATGAATGTCCAATTGGTTATTTACATCACTTGCTAAATTTTCAGCAGCAGTATAGTTATTTTGTACCATCAAAGATTGATTTACTATTCCATTTGGCCAAGTGGAGTGATTATGAGGCTGATTATAGGGATAACACCATGCATAGTCTTGAACCATGTTACTCTATATAGGCACTATTTCTTTTGATGTACTGACAGCATTTGGATTGTATTGCTGATTTGGCCTATTGTTATAATTTCTCCTTTGACCCTGATAATCTGCATGATAACTAGGTCTATTTGCTTGGTAAGGTCTATTATTCTAATTTGTTTGAATTTTCAGACTCACTAAGTCATTACTCACAGTTTGTAATATTTTTACTATACTTTGTTGGTTTTCTTTGAACTCTCAAAATTCAGAATGAATGGGGTCTGTACCATTTTGTGCATTTGCTTGATAACCAAAAGATGGTATTGCTGAAATATGTGGGGCCAAAATTGGTATTAAAGGCTATATATCTAGAAAAATTAGTATTGGGGGCCTAGGTGCTATCTTACCAGCTTGTATTAAATTGTTTTATGCTCTTATTGCAATATCAAAAGTAGCTAGTAAAGTTACCCCTCCCATAGATTGTATCATAACAACAATATCAAAATTTAATGCCCTTAAATAATACAAAAAAATATGCTCTAGTGATGGTTTCACTGTTTCATGGATTCTATTCCATGTTTTCTGAAATCTAAAATTAAAATCTATCATTTACTCTTGTGGAGCCCTCTTAATAGTAGTCATTTGTTCAACTAATGATAAGTGATCATACTTGTCTTGAAATTGCCTAAACCTCTAAACTATTGAAGAGCTTTACCTTTAAGTGATGTTTCCAACAACCTAATTGCAATGTTCTCCTTAGTGATGTGGTGAACAGAACACAAAGAAGCCACATCTCTGATATGTTCAATGGGTGTAGTCCCATCTTCTCCTGTGAAATTTGGTAAACTTTTCAATGCAGCCATTAGTATGTCATCATGTCGATTCAGATTCAAAGGCCTACCTCCATTAAATGAAAAAAAAGGTTGATTTCGAGGTGGTGGTGGATTTCTTCCACCTCCTCCACCACCTCTAGGTGGTGGTAACACTCCTCCACCTCCTCCACTGGGAGGTGGTAATACTCCCCGTCCTCCTCCTAGTAAAGACATTGGAGTAGGTAGAACTTAAGCTGGTGTTTGGACTGAAACTACTTGGAATATTTCTTGTAATATAGGTTCATCTTCAACAAATTCAAGAAATGGTTCCTCTTGGAAAATAGGAATGTGTTCTTTTGGGCTTGCTGGTGGAGAACTAAAAAATTATGTTGATGAACTTGTAAACAATGGATTCTAATGTAGAGCAAACTCAAGATGTGTACTTAGCAGATCTGAAACAACTAATGAATCTATTGTATTGGCCTCTTTCTCTGCTTGTATTCTCCTCTTTGGTGGAGACAACTGATCATGCTTCTTCTTAGAATTTTTACTTGACCTCATTTGACATGTTTTCATAAGTTGCAAGATCTAATTTGAAAAAACCAAAGTATTAGATTCACCAGGTGCTTGATAATGAACCTCTAAAAGGCTGGAATTATGTTGTTCATACCAAAAATAGCAAAAAGAAATAAGTCCTTTTGAATTGAAAATCAGTTCAAAGTCCCACTGAGCATGCCGAAAACTATTATCACTAGGAATTGCACCTGTATGCAAAGCTGGTGAAGCACTACAATTTCCTATAACATGGGACTAATTTCAGGTTGTGGGTGCCCTATGACAAAATTAGACCTCTAGATTGTGGGTTGGTTCCCTTCAAATGTTCTATTGAGATGTATGTTTTTACTATTTGGGGAAAAGGGAAGAAATAAAGTAATTGAAATATAAAAGGATAAAAATGGTGATGCACCTAATTTGGCTAAAATAATGCAATCTAATCCACAATGTTTGTTCAAAAAATTGACTTTTACACAATCCAGACTTGGCATAAATACCACAAAAGTGATTCTAATGAAGGTTTGAAAACAAGTTTTTATGAAAGAAAAGTTTTTTTTTTTTCACAACACAAAAAGACTGTTTCTGGTTAACACAACCTAAGACCTGTGACAAATATATGCTTAATGTTGCAAGCAAGGAAGTGAGACAATAATTTTAAAGGTTTAATAATAAAACACAACAAAATTTCATCAAATCACTTCAATAATCAGCACTAAAAGGAAAGGTAATTCAATTTATCTGAAAAACAAAGGAAAGTTTTGCAAAGAAGACAAAAGTATGACCTATAACCTGTTGATCTCTCAATAAAACTATAAAAGTGAGCTACAAGAATTCTCCAATCTGTCTAAATCGGAATGAGAATCAAGAACTATCAAAAACAAACTTTTGTTTTACAATATATAGGTCTGCTCTCTCCAAGATGCATGCAAAAAATATGGACTTACAGATAACTGCCTCTAAAAATAATCATTCCCAAGCAACCTCTAAAATCCTCAAAAAAAGGGCCTAAAACTACCACAAATTGAGCAAAAATAGCTTCAATTTGGGTCTCTCCACATGTTTGACCAAAAAAGTTGACCAAGGACCCTAAAAATAATCCTAAAAGTCATGCAAAACCTCCTAGGTGGCCTAGTCAACTTAACTAATAAATTTTAATGATTTTGCATGAGCAAAATTAATTGTGAGTAAATAATAAAGTAATAGAAAATTACTTTATTATTGGTTACAATTTGTTCTATTTTTTATTTTATAATTTGAGGAAAATAATAAAGTAATTTGGAAAATATTACTTTATTATTTATTCACAATTAATGACTTTGTAAAATCGTGCATGATTAGAAGAAAAATATCACTCAATTACATTTGCCTAATTTGCATGATATGAGCAAAAATAGGACTTAGGAGAAAAAAAAAACTCCTTATACCTCCATGTGAGAAAAATCCCTTAGTTTGCATGACATATGCATTTAAGGCAAAATTCTACTCTAATCACTCCATTTACAATGAAAAAACACTTATGCATGAACAATATCCCTTATCACTCCACATGCACTAAGGAGAAAATAATATCACCCTTATATCTCCATTCATAGTATATGCCTTCATGCGTAAATTTTATCTCTCAACATAACATGATAACAAACACCTTATTACTCCTACACATTATATCAATATGCATCAAATGTATCTTCACCTTATATCTCCATTGCAACTTAACATCAAGAAAGAAAATAACAACTCTATGACCCATCACTGCACCAAAATACTCCATTATATCTACATCATTATACTACCACCATGCATAATCACTTACCTTGGAAAACTCCATCTCAGTCTCATGCATGACATGCTTGAAAACACACCCTCTTGGCTTTGTTAGCCACTATGCATAATCAAGAGGTACCCTTACCTTTGGATGTTTTGAATAAGGACAAGGAACCTAAGCATTTGTATCATTGTCCACGCAATACCTAGCCACAAAGGAATCTTTAAAAGGTTTATAAGGCATGAATCCTTTCTCTCCCATCATATCGGCCCTCTTGACTTAATAAAAAATTAAACACTAAGCTTTGTTTGTCAGCCACTCCATGTTATGGTGGCTAGGATCTTTCAAGGCCAAAGGTCTTGACCACTACACTCCTTTGGATAAGGTAATTATTTATTTTTTGTAAGTCAAAAATACACTTGGGAGAAAAGAACCTTTGAACAAAAGTAAGGAAACAACCCTAAATTTGTTAATTCTTCATTTGGTCTTCCTTCTTCGGAGCTCTACAACTGCATTAAGCTAGCTTAGGATTTGAATGCCTTCATCATGACTTTGGTCTTCCTCCCTTCAATGGCTCTTCTTGGTTGAAACCTTGGAACTCTGCACCGTTAATGGAGAAGGTAACATTTGTTTGAGTTCTATATGAAGCATTTTATTCATCTGTAGCTTTCTTCTTTCATGGCTATGGCCTTGTTCTTCATTCATGGCTCTCTATTTATTGTGCATTCTTTAATACCTTCCTTCTTGTTTCTGTATCTTTCCTTCATGGTCATCATCTGTTCTTGAAAATTTGAGGCCACTATGAGGTCATGGAAAGATCTCTCCTGTTAGCAAAAGAGGCAAGCACTTGTCATTTTCAACTCTGTAGCTTCATTTGTCTTTGGTTTTACACTTTGCAGAATGACAAGTTTGTTGGTAGACATGGGTATTGCATTTTATAGCAAAAAATGCTATGTCACTATCGGCCATGACTGTATATATCTCCTTTTTGCTTTGACCTGTCTGTAGATGTAGAAAACCTAAGGGTTTAAGGTTTTGAGATGAGGGTTTGTTGTGTTCTTGTACTTTTCAAGGTTTCCACCTTGTCACAGCCATGCTCTTTCTAAAAATAGGCACCAAACTATGTAACCTGTTGAGGGTTTGTTCAATTTTGAAACTAGGGTTTCAACCCTCCTTGCACAAAAATTCCTTCATAATGCCACAACCATGCTCTTTCGCTTTATCTCTTTCTCTTTTAACTGTAAAGAAACAAGGGTTTGATATATCTTTGAAAAGATCTTGTTTAGTTTGCAGATGGGTATACCTTCTTTTATGAGAAATCTTGCTCCTTTGGCATGGCTATGACTATATCATCTCTTTGTTTGAAACTTCTTAACTATGAGTGCAAAAATTAGCACTAGGGTTTGATATCTTGATATGGGTATACATTTTTTTGATGAGTAGTCTTTCTTGTATAGCACCTTCTGACTGTGGTTTTTCTCCATCTGTTAGCAAAAACATTTAAGAGTTTAAAGTATTAACAAATGGAGTTTTTCTTTGTTTCACATAACACTTTCTCCTCCTTGTGACTAGCATGGATGATGATGATACACTTCCCTTATCTATCCCACTATAGCTACTGGGTGTAAGCAAGTCTTGATATTCTGTATGATAACAAATCTTTTAATATTTTGTATGATAACTGTTATCATTTAATATTCTGTAGCATACATTGGCACTCCTGGGAGGTTCTCCTATAGCATAGATGGTCTCTTTAGCTTATTTACATATGATATATCTCCTCATATTGTTAACTGTAATATGATGAACTACTGTACTGTGGCATCATCTTTTGGCTGTCACACTATCTTTATTGCATCTGGATTTATACTTGACTGTCATGCTATCTTCGCATTAGCTATTTGTATGTTCTCAAAATGCACCTGTAGCTTAAATTGGATGCTCTTATCTCTCCTACTTATTTCATCACTTGAATTTCTATTGCATCGTATGTATCATGCATCTCTCTCCTACACCTATAGTTGTCCTTGTCCATCTTTAAGGTATACCTGTAGCATCCTTAACATGTTCATATCTCTTCTTGGCTGTTATGCATTCTTTAAATACACCTGTAGCATGCCTTTGTGCATAATGACTGCTTATCTTAACATTTGGTCTCACAGTAACATATATATCAAGCATTTTATTTATATCTTTGACCATGGTAATTGACTACTATGACTACATCATGATGCCATAATGACATAGAAGAAATAGGATTGTTTACCTTATGAATTTTCAATGACCTATGTCAATCATTAATGCTGTAGCATCTGGCATGTATCATGTTGTCCTTCTGCTACTCCTCCTTCATCATTGATGTACTTCTATAGATGGGTATGGCAACTTATGATATATCGTAACTATATCTTGATTTGTAAAAGCCATTTTATTGATATTGTCTTGACTGTTCATGGTGGAAGTGACTATATTTGTATCTTTGTTCTTGCAATCTATCTTTCTTTATGGCATGGCACCTTCTTGACTACACCATGGCATTACTGTAGCTTTAGGTATGGGGAATAACGCTTGTTAAATCAAAATAGGGATGAAATGCATCGAATCCACCTTATTATCCTTGGACTATTACATTCTTTACACTCTACTATGCTCTATGTACTTGAATCCTTGTTTGCTCTATACATGACAGTCTCTTGCTTTTGAATTTATACTTGATTATTGTGTCAGTGATGAAATATGTAGCTACTCCATACCTTGTTCTTCTTATAAGGTTTCTGATACTAAGTGACAGTCTTTATCATTTGATGAATGCTCTTCAGAAGGCATGTTGTATGCATCTGTCATTTGCATCTTTGCCTCTAGCATGTGACTGTTACACTTATCTCATATATCTTGTGAAGTTTTACCTTATGACAGTCAAGTTTGCATAGGTTTTTATGATTGTCTTTCCTTCCACTATTCCATGTGGCATTCTACTTGACTATCTTTATGAGACACTTGCAACTTGAATGTGATATAACTGTTTAAACTTTGATCATCTTTAACAGTATGAGAACAACATGAGAAATACTTGGTATAAAGTACTGCTCCTCCTCCATCATTGATTTATTCTGCAATGTATTCAAATGATACATAAGTTCTTGTATCCTTCTTTACTCTATCTCTCTTCTTCTTTACCAGGCACAATAATCTAAAAACTTGTATCACCTCCTTAGATGACTGTAATCTGATTTCTGCATTTTTGTCTTTTTGTCAATCTTGACTGAGTCATGTAACCTTGATTTGTTTCAATCAACTGTAATAATGTCATGGTGACATCTCCTTTATGTAAGTTGATTAGATGATGCATGATATAGCTTAGAATGATGCATCCTATCTTTTCTGATACTCTTTGCAAAAAATGAAAAGAAACATGCTGGGCTCAAACCCTTGTGGTAGCCACATTTAATCCACATGTTTATTTGTCTTCAAATCAGCAACAAAACTTGTCCTATACCTACACAGTATCTTCTTCATGATTTCTCCTTGATTTGTGTCATTATCTGATATGATTTCTCCTTTGAATGCATGATGTGATAAGTAGATGTCTCTATTTGATAAAAGCATGTGATAATTTTAAACATCCGAAGCACTAACAGGGATGTCCCCAAAATTTTGTAGGTTCAACTGATGATGGCTTGGGGTAAAGACTGAAGACTAAAGATTTGAAGGCGAGCCTCAATAGCAACCTCCATCATTAGGCAATGATGGATGTTTAACCTTATCATGTGTTTATTTCTTTTTCTTTTATCAAACAGATGCATAGCTTGCATGTCTGCAACTGCTCAGTCTAGTTACTCCAACGACTTGTGTGGGACATATTTGAACACTTCTTTTAAACATGATTAGTTAATTTCTCTTATGCATATGATGTATATGTATTTCCTTTTTCAATCAATGCATGAGATAAAGTAACAAATAGTTAAATGTATGTTCAAAACATGACATGAAATAACAATGCAATACAAATATCTTTCTCTCTTTTATTCAAAACTGATTAACTAAATAATCAATTTAACTTATAACTCCTGAAAGATCAAATTGTGTAGAACAATTGTATCTCCTTGAATGTTTGATTTCTTGACAATCAATTCTTTTGTCATGATAACTTATTAGTCTTGATTGGAATGATTGGTTATCCTGACAACTGGATATTCTCTTCTACTCCGTCAAGGCATCAACCATTTAATGAATGTATAACTTTGAAGTTTTCTATTATCACTTATGAACAATTACACTTAGGTCCAACTAATTTTAAGTGTGACCAAAAAATTAGTAACAATAATATTATATTATATAAATATTATATTATAATAATATAATATAATATACTATTATAATATTATATAATATAATATTATATTATAAATATTATATTATAATATAATATAATATATATTATATATATAATAATAATATAATATTATAATATTAAATATATTATAATATTATATTATTAAGTAATATTAAATTTATTATAATATTATATAATATATATTATAATAAATATTATATAATATTATATTATATTATAATACAACCCACTCCCTCAATTTGAAAGATTTTTTTTAATTATCCGCTTTAGTTGTATTTTTTGCTCGATGACCAAATTAGTCATTTATTTAGTCATTTATAGTTGTGTTGCAAAAAGTTTTAGTCACTTGGTCATTTATTTGCCATATTTCTACTAGTGAGTTTTCTTATCATTTTGCATGTGTTAAGGCTGACCAGTGATAAGTTACATGTTACATTCCATATTGATATTAATTCTGACCTAATCAATGTTTCAAAGTGTTGTGGAGGATATATGTAGAAGATATAATTCATTTTAAATGTAATCAAGGTGAATGTGAATATAGCAGACAAGAGGGAAGATATGAAATGTGCAAAATCAATTTGAAGATATGTATTAAGAAAGAATAGTAGATTGCACCATCAACATACAACAGATGCATTCTCCAGAGCAGTACTTATATCTATATCATCATTGTAAATCCAATAGCAGTGAGTTGAGCATTCAGGGAGTAGTAGCTTCCTTGGGTTGTAACCCTAAATCAAAGTTGTAAATTAGGGAGTAGTAGCTTCCTTGGGTTGAAGCTCTAAAATAATACTGTAATACTTTTTGCAGTGAGTATATTATTTTGTGAGCTAATCCTCATTGTGGGTTTTCCCTGTTTTAGGGTTTTCCATGTAAAAACACTGGTGTTATGTGTTGACTCTTGAATTGCATGTTTTCTCTTATGTTTTTAAAGTTATTCATCTTTATTAGCAAATGTTTGGCTAAAGTTTTTAAGTGTGTTGATTCACCCCCCTCTCAGCACCCTATTGTGTACAACAAGATCTTCATGTTTAATTGTTTCTGTAAAATTTGTCAATTTGTGCAACACCTCAAGAAGTTGTGAATGAAACAATGATGCATAAATCCTTACAAGTTGATGTAATTACCTTAGATGAGTGCAACTACATATGAAGATTACTGGAATAGGCAATTATGACAATTGGCAGGGAAAAAGATGCAAAAAAGTTTTGAAATTGGCAAGTTCAAAAACATAGACAACTTGCTCTAAGGACAAGGACCTTGTAGACGTAGGATGAACCTAGAAATCTTTTACAAATCCATTTATTTCATCCATTGGGAAAAATATATTCAAGATACAAAAAAAATTAAAAATGGGACAAAACTCACTGACACAACAAAAATAGCTAGACACTATGTTGTAAGTATGTGCTAATCGGTGTTGTCATTGATGTCAATAAGCTTGTGTTGTCATTTGTGTCAACTCCACCAAGAGTATGAGTAGTTTGTGTTGTGCATAGATGAGGATATGAACTATTTCTAAAGGTGATTTGGTTTCTTTGCAGAGGTGTTGAAGATCTTGAGAATATGGTTTTGTTGTTTGGTTTCCAAGTGCTTTTCAGAAAATTTGATTAATAAAGGAAACAATGTGTTGAAGAGACTGACTGGCTTAATAGAGTAGTGATCGAGCTTTGCTCCAAATTTCTTCCTAATTGAATATCTGATTGTGTGGTTTGGATATGTTGTTCATAGGTGTTGAGAGATGTTATGTTCTAGATTTTGTGCTCTGGTTCATTGTGCAGAGAAAGTTGTGTTCACCAGTGTGAGGAAAATGTTTCTAAGTTGTGCAGAAGTGTCTGGGAGAAACTATTTTTCTCCACATTTCTCCCTAGATTTGTTTCTAGCTTTATGATTCTAGATTTATTCTTATAGGGCCTATATCTTTCTTCAGTTCAAGTGGTTCATGGTTTGGTGCTACGCAAGTACATCTCTTAAGTTGCAATTGATGACAAAGTATGATATAGCTGGTTAAGTACTCCAGTGTGAACTTTCTTCAGGTGAAAGATGTTGCAAAGGAATTTGTTAGTTTTCAAGTGCTTGTAGATGTTTCTAGATCATGTTCATGCTTGATTCATGGTCCGCATGTCAACTTTTAGTTTTGAGGAAGTGTACACTTAAAAGTTCATAGTGTTAACACAAGTTTGGCTGACTTGGTTGTTTACACTAATTGTGGTTGTGCTTCGGTGATTGTGAAAGAGTGATGAAGTGTATAAGAGTGGATTTAGGTTTGTTCTAAGGCATGATGTGGTCCACATTCATTCCTTTCCTTCACGGGAATGTTTTGGTCCAGACCTAATTTGAATTTTATGGGTTAAGTTGTGTTACTGACCTTGGAGAATATTTTCAAGGTTGATGATGGTATAAATAAGTGTCAAGGATTCATGAATGTATGGATGTGTGAGGAATGTGATGTCTATAATGTGGATTTGATCAGTGCACTGAGAGCTTTCATGTGTTAGGCTGCTGGATGCATTGAGAAGAAGGTGTCTACTATTTTTTAGTGTTGTTGCGAAAGTGTTGGTTATGTTGTGGTGACTATTGAGCTTAATTGGAACTAAACTCCATGCATAGGTTAGATGCAATTATATTAATTCATCTCTAGCAGTGAGCCTCTTCTTCTTCTATCTCTTTCTTCTGGACAGTGAGCCCTTTGGTAGTGAGCCTTTTATAATTCGGTATTGCTACTACTTTATATTGTGAGCTAATCATCATTTTGGTCTTTCCCTTCTTGGGTTTGTTGGAATTAGGCTAGACAACTGAGAGGGGGGTGAATCAGTTGTCCCAGAAAATTAATCTTTTCTATTGTTAAACTTCTTTCAGAACTTACAAATAGATTAATGATGTAAACATTAAAGCATGAAACAATAACACATGAGCAAAAACACAATTTACACACTTGACACCAAGATTTTTGATGTGGAAACCTAGTTAAGGGAAAAACCACGGTGGGGGTTAACCCACAAGATTCGTACCCTGTTAAAAGTACTTAAAAATGGGAAGGCACTTGCCTTCAGGTGCACCGCCCAGAGCTCACTACTCAAAAGAGGCTCACTACCTATAGAATTTATGTTTAATATAGAAGGAATTAACTGAGAGTTAGCATATTCTTCATGCCTGGTTCAGTCTCTTTGAATGCTCAAAAAACTTCTGCTCTTCTCAGAACTATTTCTTCACTATCACTTCATCCCTTATTGTTCTTATTCCTCTACTTTTGTTCTTCTCTGCTCTGCCTCTAATCCTTTCTTTAGATTTATTATTTCGCACAAGGATGATTTTCAACAACTCAACTACATACCTTTATATGCTTCATCAACCTTGGAATAAACATCAAGGTCGGCACTACAAGCATTTGACTTAATGTGAATCACTAATCTATCAGCCAAATATAACTGGGACTCAAGTCTTCCTTGATCAACATGCCACACTCCATCAGACTACTCTTAGATCATCCGCAACACTCTTGAATCATCCGGTTGGCCAAGACTAGGAAGAATAGAAACACCAAGAAGGAAATCTTCACCAACGAGCTCAAACTTCAATGTAGACCTCCAAAGACTTCCACAAGCACATTAAATTCAACAAAAACATCTGCACTTCTCTAAATCATCATAATCACTTGCATCTTCATCCAGAACCTCAAGAACACTGTCTGCCATGACTATCACACCAAAAAGATTTCTTGTGGACCTCCAAACCACGAACCACTTGAGTTGATGATACACACTGACCTGCTAAACATGCCTCTAGATCTGCAGATCATCATTTTATATTTCTAGAACAATCTAGACCTATTTCTTGTCACTTTGTCTCTTATGAACATTGTAAAACCCAGTTCTACTCAGATGGCCATAGCTTCTTCAAATCTTGACTGGAGCTACTTTAGACAATCCTCTACACATCTATATGGTCCGCATATATTGAGCTTCATTAATTGTTTCAATATCCTCAACAGTCTAGTCTTCTAAATAGGCAAAAAAAATAGAATACAGTTGACACGAGCAGCAACAAGGATATGTTGACATCAATGACAACACCGATTAGGCACATATTTGCAACAATCTCCCCCTTTGTCATTTATGGCAACATATGATGTGAAAATAGATTCAACCATCAAGACACGAACTTCTCCCCCTTTCTCTTATCACTTCTCCAACTACTTTCTTTACTGCTCCCCCTTTCATTAACAACTGGTTTTTCTCATGACTTATCTCCCCCTTTGACATCAATGGCAAAGGACACATTTGCAATCTTTTCTCCCTTTTTATCTCCAAAATTTGCATGCTAACTACTTCTCCTGAGTAGTATCTCCTTAACATCAATCCGGATCACAAGATATGATTTGTGCATTCCACCAAACTAATGCACCTTAGTGCATCTTAGTTCAGAACAGGAGGGGTAATAACCCCTAACTTCTCTCTGAGATACTCAAAAGTATCCTTAGGTAGAGGATTGGTGAAAATATTTACAATCTGATCCTTTGAAGAAACAAACTCCATTTTGACTTCATTCTCACTTACTTTCTCTCTCAATAAATGATACTTGATGGACATGTGCTTAGTCTTTGAATGCAACACCGGATTCTTTGAGATGTTTATTGTACTTGAATTATCATAGAAGATTGTAACAGGTTCTTCAAACATAATTCTGATATCTTTCAGCATTTGCTTCATCCACAAGACTTGAGTACAATTGCTTGCTGCTGCTATATACTTTGCCTCTGCAGTAGACATAGATATTGCCTCCTACCTTTTGCTCAACCAAGAAACCAATCTCCTTCCCAAGAAGAATGCGCCACCACTAGTGCTTTTTCTATCATCCACATCTCCTACCGAATTAGCATCTGTATATGCATGAAGAGTAAAGTCATTATCCTTTGGATACCATAAGCCATAATCAAGTGTTCCTTTGAGATATATAAAAATTCTCTTGACTGCTACAACATGGGATTCTCTAGGATCAACTTGAAATCTAGCAACAAGTCCAACTGCATTCATGATATCAGGTTTGGTCTGAGTGAGATAGAGCAGTCCTCCAATCATTGATCTATACCTTTTCTAATTTGCCTTAGGGGAGTCATCATCTTTACTCAACTTACATCTGGTTAACATAGGTGTACCTACTGGCTTTGAATCTTCCATTCCAAACTTCTTCAACAATTTTCTCACATACTTAGATTGAGATATGAAGATATCTTTATCTAACTGAGTGATTTGCAAACCCAAGAAGAAATTCATCTCACCAAACATGGACATCTCAAATTCACTTTGCATCTGATCAGCAAATGTTTTGCAGATGCTCTCATTTCCACCAAAAATGATATCATCAACAAATACCTCAACAATCAGAACGTTATCATGATCAATCTTAAAGTAAAGATTAATGTTAGCAGTGCCTTTGTTATATCCTAGCTTTAGTAGATACTTATCTAATCTTGCATACTAGACTCTTGGGGCTTGTTTGAGTCCATATAATGCTTTCCTCAACCTGCAGACCATGTCTTTTTTATCAAACAACTGAAATCTTTCTGGTTGCTCAATGTAGACTTCTTCTAATTCTCCATTTAGGAATGTGAACTTGACATCCATTTGATAGACCTTGAAATCTTTAAAAGTAGAAAAATGCAAGAAATAATCTGACTGCCTCTATTCTTGCCACAGGAGCAAAAGTTTCTACAAAATCAATTCCTTCCACTTGAGAATATCCTTTGCATACCAGCCTTGCTTTGTTTCTTACAACTTCACCATCTTCATTTAGTTTGTTCCAGAAGACCCATTTAGTTCTAATCACATTTTTGTCCTTAGGTCTAGAAACAAGATCCCAAGTGTGATTCTTTTCAATTTGCATTAATTCTTCTTCCATTGCTTTTACCCATTTTTCATCATTGCAGGCTTCACTTACTAATTTTCATTCAATCTTTGAAATCAAACAAATCTCTTCTTGATCTTCAACAATTCTTCTCCTACTTTGAACACCTTTATTTCTCTCCTATGATCTGATTTTCAGGATGATTCATACTTACATACCTAGGAGTTTTGGGATTTGCTTGAACTTCTATTTCTTGAACTTGTTCCTCAACTTCTATGTTATCCTCTTGAGTTACTAGATTTTTTAGATTAATCTAAATCTTAATCTGAGTTTGCACTTGCCTTTCTTGACTTGGATTTTCATCTTGATCATCTGAATCATATCCACAAGACTTGGAATGTCCTTCTTTGCTCTCATCAACTCTGACATTAGCACTTTCAAAAATCTTTTTCAACCTCTTGTTAAAACACTAGTATGCTTTGCTTTGAGTAGAGTAACCTAGAAATATTCCTTCATCACTTCTTGCTTCAAACTTTCCTAGATCCTCATCTCTTTTGATATAGCATTTACTACCAAAAACTTTGAAATATCTCACAGTAGGAGGATGACCAAACCAGATTTCATAAGGGGTCTTACCAGAATTACCTTTGATCTGCACCAGGTTGAGAGTGTAGACAGCAGTACTCAGCTTCTCTCCAATAAACTTGTGGAACATTTGTTTCCATCATCATGTTTCTAGAAGCTTCTTGAATGGTCTGGTTCTTCCTTTCCACAACTCCATTTTGCTGAGGAGTCCTAGGAGTAGATAATTGTCTTTTTATTCCATTGTTTTCACATAATGTATCAAACTCACCAGAACTAAACTCTCCACCTCTATTAGATCTCAAACACTTTATCTTCACACTAATCTCATTCTCCACCATGACTTTAAACACGATGAATTTGTCAAGAGCTTATGATTTTTCTTTTAAGAAGGTTACCCACATCATCTAGGAGTAATCATCAATCAACAACATAAAATATGTCTCCTTGCATGCTCCTAATTCTAGCAGGACCACATAGATTAGTATGCACAAGTTCTAACCATCCACTTAAAAATTGTTCTTTACTTTTGAATGAAGTTTTGTTTTGTTTACCCAATTGACACTCTCTACACATGCTATCAGGTTTCACAAGTTTTGGAAGATCTCTCACAACCTAAGTAGATCTTATCTTGACAATGTTATCAAAATTAACATGACACATTCTCCTATGCCACAACCAACTTTGATTTGTCTGAGCAATCAAACAACTTTTGCTAGAGATACTTAAATGAAAGATGTTGCCTCTAGTTTGAGTACCAGATACAATTTTAGTTGTAGAGCTTTCCAGGATTTTGCATTTTCCATCCTTGAATCAGAGATCATAACCCTTGTCAACCAATTGTCCAACACTGAGAAGATTATGCTTCAGTCCTTCCACATATAGAACATCATTAGTGTTATTATTACCATCGAAAGAGATGGATCCTCTTCCACGGATTCTACCAGCTGAGTTGTCTCCAAATTTCACAATTCCACCTTCATATTTTTAAAAGATTACAAACTTACTTTTATCACTAGTCATATGATGAGAACATCCACTATCAATCACCCATTCATCCTTTTCAACAACCTAAGAAGCCAAGGCACTTTCCACATTTGCATAGCTAGTAGATTCAGTAGACACCAGATCTTCTTCTTTCATAGTAATGAACACCCAATCACCTTCAGTGGAACCTCCGTGATCAGATTCATCATCTGTGACTCCTTCTCTAGCTTCTTTGACATAGTAGCATTTCTTCTAACCTTTATATCTGTTATGGTTTGGCTTTGAAACCCTCTCCTAACATCTTGAGGCAAAATGACCAATCTTATTACAAGCAAAACATTTGAATGGTAACCTTCCTTCATACTTACCGAATCCTCTTGATATTCTTTTGGCAATAAGAGATTCAAGATCTACAGTCTCAATTTCATCATCTTCAAGATCCTTTCTTGCCTTCACAAATCTATTTTATCTTCCTGAAGAAATTTCACCTGGATCATATCTTTGTTTTCCATACACACTAGCTTTAAATGCAGATTTAGACTTGGGAAAAGAATCACCAAACTCATTCTTTTCAAATGTTGAAAGATTACCAACTAATTGATCCCTTGTAACAGTTGTCATAGTCCTTATTTCTTCAATGGAAGCAACTTTATGCCTGTATGCTGCAGGTAAGGATCTGAGTACTTTGGCAACAATTTCTAATTCATCCAATACTCCACCAGCATTCTTGATACGGGTCACAAGTTCATTTACTTTCTGCATGTAGTAAGTAATGTTTTCATCTTCACTCATCATCAACCTTTCGTATTTATCCTTTAGGCTATGTAGTTTGGCACATTTGACATATTGGTCACCCTCATACATATTTTCCATTTTTTCCAAATTTCATGGGCAGTTTTCAATTCTAGGACATTTACCAATTCTGTATCAGTTAAGGCACTCAATAATGCTTCTTTAGCTTGAATATTGTATTCAAATTCCCTAAGTTCATCTAGAGTTGTAGGTCCATTCTTCATAATTTTATATTCTTTCTCAGTTATCGGCCAAAAGGTATCACCTATACATTCCAAATGACAGTACATGCGCACCTTCCAAAGGGAGTAATTTGTTCCATCAAATCTCAAGCTTTCCTTCTTATAAGTTGACATCTTAGATCTCCTCAAGTGGTCAAGCTTCTTTCAAAGGATCTGGATCTGGTACCAATTGTTGGAATTAAGCCAGACAACTAAGAGGGGGGGTGAATTAGTTGTCCCACAAAATTAAAATTTTATGTTGTTAAACTTCTTTCAAAACTTACAAACAGATTAATGATGTAAACATTAAAGCATGAAACAATAACACGAGTAGAAACATAATTTACACACTTGACACCAAGATTTTGATGTGGAAACTTGCTTAAGGGGAAAACCACGGTGGGGGTTAACCCACAAGATTCGTACCCTATTAAAAGTAATTAAAAATGGGAAGGCACTTGCCTTCAGGCATACTGCCCAAAGCTCACTACTCAAAAGAGGCTCACTACCTATAGAATGTATCTTTAATACAGAAGGAATTAACTAAGAGTTAGCATCTTCTTCATGCCTGGTTCAGTCTCTTTGAATTCTCAAAAAACTTCTACTCTTCTCACAACTATTTCTTCACTATCACTTCATCCCTTATTGTTCTTGTTCCTCTACTTTTGTTCTTCTCTGCTCTGCCTCTGATCCTTTCTTCAGATTTATTGTTTCAAACAAGGATGATTTTGAACAACTCAACTACATGCCTTTATATGCTTCATCAACCTTGGAATAAACATCAAGGTTGGCACTACAAGCATTTGACTTAATGTGAATCACTAAGCTATCAACCAAACATAACTGGGACTCAAGTCTTCCTTGATCAACATGCCACACTCCATCAGATTGCTCTTAGATAATCTATAACACTCTTGAATCATCTGGTCAGCCAAGACTGGGAAGAGCACCAAGAAGGAAATCTTCACCAACGAGCTCAAACTTCAATGCGAACCTCCAACATAGTAGTCACATGATCCAGAGACTTCCACAAGCACATTGAATTCAACAAAAACATTCGCACTTCTCTAAATCATTAGAATCACTTGCATCTTCATCTGAAACCTTGAGAACATTGTCTGCCATGACTGTCACACTAGAAAGATTGCTTGTGGACCTCCAAACCACGAACCACTTGAGTTGATGATACACAATGACCTCCCAAACATACATCTAGATCCGCAGATCATCATTTTATATTTCTGGAACAATCCAGACCTCTTTCTTGTCACTCTATCTTTGATGAACATTGCAAAACCTAGTTCTACTCAGATGGCCATAGCTTCTTCAAATTGACATGTGGACCTCTCAAATCTTGACTAGAGCTACTTCAGACAATCCTCTACACAACCATATGGTCCGCATATATTGAGATTCATTAATTTTCTCAATATCCTCAACATTCTAGTCTTTTGAACAGGAAACAAAATGGAACAGAGTTGACACCAGTGGTAACAAGGATATGTTGACATCAATGACAACACTGATTAGGCACATATTTACAACAGGGTTTTCCACATAAAATTTGGTGTTGTCTTGTGTTTGGTGCTGTTATGATTTAGTTTTTGTTATTTTCTTTTCATGCTTAATCATCATAACAAGTTTAAAGGTTAATGTGGATCTGAATGTTTGTGAGGGTTTGAAATTTTTGATACAACTAATTCACTCCCCCTCTCAGTTGTCTTGTGCATTCAACAATTGGTATCAGAGCGAGGTTACTTTGAAGAAAGCTTAACAACTTGAGGTAGATCCGAGATGGCACACAAGAAGGATATTCCCTTGTTTGATGGATCAGACTATGCTCTCTAGAAGGTAAGGATGGAAGCCTTTCTAATTGCTCTTGGTTATGAGATATGGAAATCGATTAGGTCTAATTACATTGTACCTGAGAATGGTATAAGTATTGATGATGAAATCAAAGCTTATGAAATAGATGGTAAGGCAGAACATGCTCTCTTAAGTGGTCTTACTAATTTTGAGTTGGTGAAAGTTGTTAATTTGAAAACTGCTAATGAGATTTGGAAAAAGTTGGAAAGTGTTTATGAAGGAGATGATAAGGTCAAACAAGATAAAATATAGAATTTGAAGGTCACATTTGAGACCATGCGAATGTCTGAAGATGAAAACATTACAAGCTACTTCTAGAAGGTGGATGAAGTTGTCAATGGCATTAAAGGACTTGGTGGAAATATAGATGATAAAGAAGTTATATATAAGGTACTCAGAACTCTTCCTAAAGCTTACAGTCATAAGGTTTCTGCTATTGAAGAATTACAAATTTTGAATCAATTTACCAAATATCAATTGCTTGGCATCTTAACTGCTTTTGAAATAAGAGAGTTTGGCAAAAGTAGTGGAACTATAAAGGATGAGACTGCTTTTAAGGCTAGAAAATTAGAGAAGACTGGAATCAAATCCATAATACCTTGATGAAGTGGAAGCTAACTGTTTGAAAAGGATGAAAAAGGGTACTGGAAAGTTCAATGGTGAGTTACCTTTTAAATGTTTCAATTATGGAAAGATAGGTCATTATGCTTCAAGATGTCTAAATAGAGCTTTGAGAATTTAGAATAGGGAAAACAAAGGTAAGATTGTTAAGAAAAGTTACTATGTTAGAGAAGATGCAAGTATATCTGATGATGAATTTGATTATGAGGATCATAATGATAATGAATGCTTATTCATAGCCCTAAGAGATGAAATTGTTTCTGCTAACTCTGGAAGTTGTGTGAAGGAAAAGGGTCAAGAAGTAAGTGCTAACCCTAAAAGAACTATAATGTCTTCTTTTCATGCTAGGAAACAAAAAGATGGCAATGGTTGCTCAAATCATATGACAGGTGATAATAGTAAGTTTGTTAAACTTGAAAAATTTGATGGTGGATTACTTAGGTTTGGTGATGATGCACCTGCTAAGATCTATGGAAAAGGTTCAATCAATTTTGATGGAAAGAATAACACTGATGATGTTCTTTATGTCAAAGGTTTAAAGCATAATCTCTTAAGTGTTGGACAAATGTGTAGCAAAGCTTACAATCTTATGTTTCAAGATGATGGTTGTGAGATCAAAAAAAGCTCCAAAATAGTGATTGCTACTAGAAAGAGGACAGGTGGAAATGTTTATCGTCTCAAAGGTGGTGATAGTTATTGCTTTATGACTTAGATCAGTGAGAGTTGGCTATGGCATAGGAGATTGTGTCACATTAATTTTGATAGCCTAGTAAGGATAAGTTCAGTTCAAGCTGTGAGACATCTACCAAAGATTACAAAGCCCATCAATGTTGTCTATAAGGAATGTTAGATTGGAAAAAAACAAGAAGTAGCTTCAAAGTCAAGGATCAGTCATTTATTGGACTATTGGAATTGGTACATATAGATCTTTGTGGTCCTACCAGAGTAAGGAGTTTTCAAGGTGACAGATATTTTATGTTATTTATTGATGATTGCTCTAGAATGACATGGGTCACTTTTCTTAAGGAAAAATTAGAAGCCCTAGATAAGTTTAAAGAATTTAAAACAATGGTTGAAAATGAAATGGATATGAAGATCAAATGCTTGAGGTCTGATAGATGTGGAGAATTTACTTCTAATGAGTTTAACATGTTTTGTGAGAATCATGGGATAAAGAGGCATTTATCTGCCCCTAGGACTCCGTAGCAGAATGGAGTCGTTGAAAGGAAGAACAGGACTATTCAAGAAGCTGTAAGGACAATGATCAAAGAGGCAAACCTACTAGAAGTCTACTAGAGAGAAGCAATTCAGACTGCTGTCTACATATAGAATAGAGTATAGGTAAGAGAAAATGACACAAAGACTCCCTATTAACTATGGTATGGAAGGATTCCTATTGTTAAATATTTCAAAGTTTTTTGAAGCAAATGCTATATCAGAAGAGATGAGGAACTAGGAAAGTTTGATGCAAGGTTTGATGTAGGTATTTTCCTTGGGTATTCTACTAGAAGCAAAACTTACTGGTGCTACAACAAAAGACTAAGAAAAATTATTGGGAGTGCTAATGTTAAGGTTGATATAAGATATACAAAAGATTTCAGAGGTTAATGAATATGAATCAAATGAGTCTTTTTGCAGAGAAGAAGAAGAAACTAAAGAAAAAGAAGTACTGGTTGAAGAACAAGAAGCTCTAGAAAGAACTCCTAAAACTCCCAAGTATGTGCAGAAGCATCACTTTGAGGATCAGATCATTGGTGTTAAGAGAAAAGGTATATTGACAACAAGGAGAAATACTAAAGAATAGGTAAATCTATGTTTACTTGCTAAATTTGAACCTAAAATAGTGGTTGAGGCATGCAAGGATGAGTATTGGATCAAGGCTATGGAAGAAGAACTAATGCAGATT
The DNA here is from genome assembly GCA_027924645.1 of Cunninghamia lanceolata. Taxonomy (NCBI): domain Eukaryota; kingdom Viridiplantae; phylum Streptophyta; class Pinopsida; order Cupressales; family Cupressaceae; genus Cunninghamia; species Cunninghamia lanceolata. Next base: position 5,282,065 of record BSBN01001583.1, read on the forward strand.
GAGAAGAATCAGACTTGGGAACTTGTCCCAAGACTAGAGAACAAAAATGTAATTAGAAATAAGTGAGTATTCTGGAACAAACTAAATGAGAATGGAGAAGTGGTAAGGAACAAGGAAAGACTTGTGTGTAAAGGCTACTCACAAGTGGAAGGAATAGACTATGAGGAAACTTATGCTTTGGTGGAAAGAATGGAGGCCATTAGGATGTTTTTGGCTTTTATAGCACCTAAGGATTTCAAGGTATATCAAATGGATGTGAAGTCTTCTTTCTTGAATGGTGAGTTGGAAGAGGAAGTGTACATAGAGCAACCAGAAGGATTTCAGTTATTAGATAAGCTAGATACAATTTGTAGGCTGAAGAAAGCCTTAGAGCTTGGTATGCAAGGCTAGATAGGTATTTATTACAACAAGGTTTCCATAAAGGGTCTACAGATAGTAATTTGTACATCAAAGTAAGTGGAGATCAAATTTTGATTGTGGAAGTGTATGTAGATGATATAATCTTTGGTGGAAATGAAGGTATGTGTAAAAGTTTTGTAGATGAGATGCAAAAAGAATTTGAAATATCAATGAGTGGGGAAATGAATTTCTTCCTTGGCCTACAAATCAATCAGATAGATAAGGGTATTTTCATTTCTAAGTCAAAGTATGTAAAAGAGTTGTTAAAGAAGTTTGGAATGGAAGATTTTAAACCAGTTTGTACTCCTATGGTTACTAGTTGTAAGTTGAACAAGAATGATGAATCTCCTAAGGCTGATCAGAGTAAGTACAAATCAATGATTGGAGGATTACTATATTTGACTTCTACTAGACTGTATATTATGCATGCAGTCTGTCTTGTGGCTAGATTTCAAGAAGATCCTAGAGATTCACATGTTATGGCAGTTAAGAGGATATTTAGATATTTAAAGGGCACTCTGGATCATGGCTTGTGGTATCCAAAAGATACTAACCTTACTTTAAGTGCTTATACAGATGTAGATTGGGCTAGTTGTGTAGATGACAAGAAAAGTAAAAGTAGTGGTGCATTCTTTCTTGGATGCATTTTGGTGTCTTGGCTAAGTAAGAAACAAGATTCAGTGTCTTTATCTACTACGGAGGTAGAATATATTGATGCAGCATCATGTTGCACATAGGTGTTATGGATGAGACAAACCTTGAAGGATATCAAAGTTGTGTATGATGAGCTAATTTCTATTTTCTATGATAATACAAGTGCTATTAACATTTCAAAGAATCTGGTGATGCATTCAAGGACAAAGCATATCTCAATTAGGTATCACTTTCTAAGAGAGAAGGTTATATATAATGAAGTGAAGCTTGAGTATGTGCCTACAAAGGATCAAGTTGCTAACATATTCACTAAGGCTCTTCCTAAGGATACATTTGAGTATCTTTGGGAGAAGTTAGGGGTTATTGCCCCTCCTTCTTTGAACTAGATACATAAGGACATGCATCAGTCCAGTGGATTTCAACATTCATTCTTTTCTTGACTGATGTTGGAGGCTACCTCTCAGGGGCAACAGATAGTGGTCATGATGATTATTGCAGTCAGGGGGAGTAAGAGTTGATATAGTTTGGTGTGCACTCCTAATGGGATTATTCAAAGCAGTGAAAAGAAATGACCATGTGACCTGATAGGAGTGAAAGAAGAGGTGTGTCACCCTTTGCCATTGATGTCAAAGAGGGAGAGAGAGTAATGTGAAAAGAAAAGAATTGGTAATCAGAGAGAGAGTAAGATGTGTAAAAGAAAGGGGGAGAATAAGAAAGTAAAGAATATTGTAGAGTTGTATCTTGATAGTTTTTCATATTATGTGTTTCCATCAATGATAAAGGGGGAGATTGTTGCAAGTATGTGCTAATCAGTGTTGTCATTGATGTCAACAAGCTTGTTGTCATTTGTGTCAACTATGTCAAAAGTATAAGTAGTTTGTGTTGTGCAAAGATCAGGATTTGAACTATTATTAAAGGTGATTTGGTTGTGTTGTGTGGTTACACAACACGCCCCATTTTGACTTGGCAAAACAGGGACCCAACTTTTTGGCTTGGCTTGTGTTGTCTGCTTTCTGGCGGTTTGGTAAAAGTAAGTCATGTGCATCATCATGTGGAACCAGGATGAGGTAAGTCCCCATTATGAGGTTAGTTTATCAAAATTCATATTTCATTCCTGTGACCTCATATTTAGAAACAACATCAAATTCCATGCAGGTTTGCCTTTTACATCACCCTGATATTCATTAGGATATGAGAGTTATGAACAGTCAAAGTTTTGGTCAAACCTGATATTTGCAGGAGGAGGATCATATTTTATAACCTCAGTCATGTTGTCGAAGATCATCCTGATCTTGGTACATCACCTGATAAGTCATGCGGTCCAAATATCCGGACGTCAACTTTAAGCAATAGTAAATCTTCCCCTCAAACAGTCTTATATATCGCGAGCGTCATATTTCAGAATGTAACCTGATATTTCTCAATATCCTCTTGCCGTGAGATATCACTCTAAGCCAATATCCTGATGACATCATCCAAGTCCAATAAACAAAGAAACAAACATGATGATGACATCATCATCACATTTGCCTCTCGGCAGGATATTTTCTAAACATGATCATGTTCGCATAACATGACAATGATGTCAAGATGCCTTTACGATATAATGAATGAATATCTAGATGACGTCACCCCGATATCCTGAGAATTAGAAAAGAATGACTTCAGTCATCAGCATCATCCAAAAGCACAGCCTAATATTTTCAAATATCCTCCTGACGTTTAAAACACAGCTTAATGGCGCGAACATCACCCGATATCTAAACATACCTGACGTTTTCAAACATCATCCTGCCATTTAAATATCACCCCACTCCCGTTGCCACCATTAGCATTGAATGCACGCAGACATGGTAGGTGGTTCCCGCCAATCCATAAACCCGATGGAACACCTGGTGAAATCTTGACTTGCCGTGTAGAAAATCAAGAGATAAAATCTAATCTGTCAGGGTTTGCCCTAAATTCACCCTAATTGCAAGGTTAAAAGGTAAAACTAATGCCATTTCACATTTACCTTGTGAAGAAATTACTTTTTATAGAGCACAACTTCCATATCCTCCTACAGATGATATTACGATGAGTGAAGTTTGTAAGCAGCAGAAAGCGCGCGATCATCAGCAAGAATTAATGGCACTTTTAGAATTCCATTGGTATAAAAGAAATTGGCATAACTAGGTAAGTAAATAAAACCCTCGTCTTGTTGTTTCTATAAAAGTCAGGTATGATGTTGTAGGTTCTGGTTTATGCACCACCCATGATGGACTTATGCTAAGTGAATGTGATATGCATTATGAATATTGAAGATAAATTGTTATAGGCATGCATGTATATACCCATTGTAAGACGGGATTTCATTAATTGCAGGTAACCATGGCTGACAAAAGGTTCGCCAAGTGTCAAGAAGAATTCAGCAAGCCCATGTTCTCATCTCAGAGGGGTTTCCCGTTCAAATGCGGTGCAATAACAGATACCCATCAGGGGAGCACCAATTTGGAAGCCTGGTCAGCTAGGATAAATGAGGAGAATGACAAAAGTCCTGTGCTGAATGCAGTTTTTGTATCCGGGATGTGGAACGCTGCAGGTTTTCCATACTCCATGGAATCTCTGGAGCTCATCATCGAGTGTGCCCAGAATTATAACCCTGAGACAAGGCAGGTGATGAAGCATGGGAGGATATATGTAGACTTATCCATCAAGGGTCTCTCCCGAACCTTTGGATTGCCTTTGGGTAGCAAGGTCAAAAGTGTAGACCTGAAGAAGTCAGAAAAAGAATATGAAGCCAACAAGAAATTAGCCAGGAAGAACATGTATCACTAGAGGGCTGAGAACAGCACATATCCTGCAGCAGCCAAACTTCTTGTGCACCTATTTAAGTATGATTTTGCTGAGGAGTACCAATACATGATTGCACTCCTGAATAAAGTAACAAGCCAACCTGATGCTGGTAGTTTTAGAGACTGGATGTATGGGGTAATCATGATGTGTTTGTATTCAGATATCAAGCCACTGTGAGACCAGCTAATAAGTGATGCTCTGCATGAGCAGCTGATGAACCTAGGAGGTTCAAATTGTGCTTTCTACATGACCTCATACATTGTCTACTCCTATGCTTACAAAGGCACATTTGATGCACTGGTCACGGATGGGAAGGTCACAGGGACAGTAAATGTTGTGAATATCTGGGATCATCATCCCCAGCTGCAAAGAGCCAATTACCTCCAAGACTACAAACTGGTCAATGATGCATTCTCTATGCATCTGGTGAGGACCATGGAGGAAGACAGAACAAAGTGATTGAGCATGGAGGCTCAAGAGATAGTTTACAGGCATGGAGCCTGGTACATATAGTTTGCCACCTTTTCATACATAAGAATTGAAGGTTTTGAGGGACATCCCCTCATGCTGCCTAGGTATCCCACAGATGCAGTGATAATGATGGAGTTCATCAGGCAGGGCTCCACAATGATAAAAACATACAAGGATGCCAAGAAGCTGCTGCCAATTTTATTTCCAGTCACCATTGGCTGGTACATGTGCCCAGATTCAGACCACATAAACAAGGTGATGGTCACCTTAAATAAAATGAACCTGCAGTCGTTTCCATTAATCAGACCATATGATCCTTACAGCAGGATGCAGAAAATACTAGGAAAGCCTATTCATCAGAGGCACCTAGAGGACTTCTGGGCCGACTGTGAGGATGAAGCAGAGGCAAGAAGAAGAAGGTATTAAAGGTTAACTCTGAACCAAATTAGAACCTTTGATTGCATCCCCATCCCCCAACAATTGAAGAAGGATGATGGCAGGATAATTACAGATGAATATGAGCAGAAGAAGATATATAATGACACCATCTCTGCACCTGACCTCACCATACAGGAAGATCTATCCTTGGAGCCCTTCATTTCCAGGACCATGTAACTAACCCAAGCTTGGGTTGATATACAGATAGAGGCATTGAAGAAGAAAGGTGTTGCCATTACGATGGACAACAAGAAGGGGCAGGATATTCCCAGGGATGAATATGATGACTTCCTGAATGAAAAGAGGAAGACTAAGGGAGATAGACTCCCTCCACCACAACAACAGAGCAAAAGACCCCCAAGGGGCAAGAAGGTAGATAAAGAACCCAAAGGGGTTATCATTGAAAGGGCAGTATTTGTAGCTGAGGAGGCAGCAGCATCAGGATCTGGATCAGAATCAGCATCCCCTCCAAGGAAAGGAAAATCCAAGAAGAGTCAGACAGTAGAGGCTAGAATCACTGGGACCCTAGAAGAGGGTCAATCCTCAAGAAAACATGGTGAAGAGGATATCATCATGGAGGAAGAGCCTGAAGAAGAAGAGGCTCCATTGATAATAAAGAGGAAAAGAAGAGCTCCACAAGTGATGGTGTCCACCCCACCTAAGAAACAAAGAACCTCCATGAGAGGTGAAACAAGACAACCCCCAACATTGTTACAAGGGACATGTAGTGAAGTACCTAAGGAACTTCAACATAATGTTCCACTTCCTACCATCGTCAAGTTCAAAACTGAACTTGTGGAAGAACAGATGAAAGAAACTGCCCAGACGCAAGCAAGGCATGTCTCGCTAGATGAGACAATAAATTTGTCTGATGATGAAGTCGTACAGGAAGTGATTGCACAAAAGATGGAAACACTTGCTGCTGGTACAAGCATGACCCCTCACAAGCCTCCACCGGTTCAAACTATACTTGAGGAGATGAAGCAAGTGGAGGCAGAGCAAGAAAAGAGCCCAGAGCAGATAGCTCAGGAAATAGGGCTAGAAACATTAATCACCCAGGTGACAAGTCCTGCAGTGGTAGACTTAACAAGGAAACAAGATGCAAGTCCTAAACATCTAGTAGGATCACCTACCAAAGGGCACCCAGCAGAAGAAATAAAGATGGCAGAATTGGAAGGCCATACTCCAGAATTGAACCAACAAAGTCCACAGGATACATCAGCAGAACCTGCTATAGTAGAGGTCTAGGAAACAAAGGCTGATGAAAAGGATGTACCTGAAGATCCTACTACCAAAGCCCAGGAGGTTGACAGTGCAGGCGCAGAACAAATAATGGCCTCAGAATAGACGCCAGCGCCTTAGGCAGATTCCACAGTATCCAGTACGGTGGACATGCAACAAGAAACAGAAAAGCCAAAGGAGGATGATGAACCTCAACAAGGGAAAGAGTTGAAAATAGATGAAGTAATGACAGAAAAAGATCATGATCACCATGATCAATAGATATATGCACCACAAGACTCCCCACACCAAGAAGATGCTCCTCCAGAGAAAGAAACCCCTCAACAGGAGGATGTGCCGTAGGATCAACAACAAAGTGAGCATCAGGAAGAAGAAATGAGAAAATCACCATCTCCACCACATCTGTTGACGGAAATAGGAGACACAGGTGAACATCATGATGATGTGGAAAAACATGATCAGGTACCTCCGTGGTTGGACAAGGAGGTAAATATAGAAGAAGATTTTGAAATCCAAGAATTTGATGTGTCCACCTTGTTCTTCGGGGATATAATGAAGCCTAAGAGGAAGGCCAGAATGACTTTGGCCATCAAAAGAGATCCAACGACTGGAAGAAGGACTGCACAGATTGCTGTACCTACTGTGGAGAAGGAAAAGGGTAAAATTACCTTGGATGAGTTTCAAATTAGCACAGTGGATCTCAGTTTTGCCAATGAGGACCAAGAAGGTCAAGAGGGCAAAGACATTATTGATTCTTTGATTCAAAAGGTAAAAAGAGAGAAGGAGAAAAATAAGCAACACAAAGAGCACATTGCTCAGTTGCATGCCTACATAAGGAGGCTGACTAATCCTGATGATACTACAACTGAACATGCAGTCCCATTGACTGCTATTTCTCAAGAAGAGGTAAATAAACTAGACCTCATGAAACATGAGGCATCTGTAATAAGGAGATGGATGTCATCCACATTGGATGATGCAGAAGAAATGGTAAGGGCCTCCTTGAAAAGGTGGAGCACTCTCAGTGATTCCAGGACTAAAGTAGATAAATTACAAATGCAAACAGGAAAAAGGTCTTACAAACTGGAAAAGGTGCTAAACATCCTAAGAGAAATAAGGAGGATAAATCCTCAACTACTTATCAGTAAATAGGTACTGAACAATCATACTACATTGTTGGTGGACATCTGGTATAAAGACATTCAGCTTGAATGTGGAGTGCTCAGAAGATGCAATAATAAGCTAAGAGAGATTAGCATGAAGTTGCACAATTTAATGGCTGTTGAGGCGGAAATATTAGAAACATTGGAAGGCAAAGTAGAAGGAAAAATAGAAAATCAAGATGAAGAATTTGCCATCAAAGCTTTACACAGCAACTTCCAAATAGAGGCAGATGGTGCACTTGTCCACTTGACAGAAGAAGTTATAAATAAAATAATGAGAATCAAAGTCAAGATGCAGAAATACAATGAGACACTGCAGGATAGGAAAGATAAACTGGATAGCAGTAGAAATAAATATGAGGCACACAAGCACGCCATCATCAAAGAAAAAACTCAGGATGGTGGAGCAATAGATCCAATTGTGCAGTCATATGAGCAGATCTGGAGCAGCGTGCAGCCTCATATGCAGGGTCATCATCATCAGGATAGTGAAAGTTTAGGAAGTAATACACATGATGATGATCCACATGAATCAGACACAGATCATGATGAGGATACTCCATAAGGGGACTGCGTAAATAATCCAAATAGTTGCCAGCTGGCAACTTGTGCCATTTTGTAAAGGTTGACAAAGTCAAGGGGAATGATGACCGTAGATGTGCATTAGTGAATCAAGATCGTGGATCTTTTTGTAACGGATTCCTCACCTTGTTCTATAAAAGGTGATGGAATGCCTTGTTATAAACATTCGAAACTTAATTGAAATTCATCTGCTGAAACATTTAGAGCTCATTTCAAAGTTTTTGTAAACATCTATATTTTTGCATGCTTAATGAATGAGAAGACTGTGTCGATTACAATTCATAGTAAATCTTGAGTAATCAGTGTATGAATTCTGGACATATGTGGTGATTTGTTGCATCCCTTGGAGTGCATGTCTACTTACATGTGTTGTTATCATGCAAATTCCTTTGAAGTTAGCATCAACTATATCTAGCTGTGGAATGTCCTGGTGAAAATATGGTTTGGTTTTCTTCTCTTCATGACAGTATCTAGTATACATGTGGTTCAAAAGCTAAAGGTTCAACTCTAATTAGAAGCATTTCTTCATTTTCTTTAACTTTTAAAGCATTTCATCCTCATAATTGCAAACAATCGATGATCTTAAGAAAATAACACAAATATGCATACATCTCGTAGGTAATTGCAAATATTTAGCATATTTGAATACAGAGCATGCACAATTGAAAATATCATGCAAAGTTTGAAGTATTCCTGCATCATTTCATCAAATAGTTGTATAATATGACTTCTCTGTAAGAATCTTTGCAGAGGTATTGTCATGATGATGAACTTTCACGTAAGGCCCCAAAATGGAAACAGCAACTCACATTAACCTCTGAGTAACGTCAGACGATTAAGACCTAATCACCGGAGACTTGGGATCATGAATTCTTTGAATTCATCATATCTTTCAAGATGAATAAAGGTTAATGTGTACTTTTATTCTATGCTTGTGTATGACTAACATCATGACCAACATAAATTGGCGCTAGAAGGAGGGCCCGATCTGAAAGATTGCACTCACCATCATTATCTTCAGGTTTGATGATGCAGAGAGTAAGGTAACCTCGAACCGTCCATGAATTTCAAGTATCACGCAAATATTTACTGTAAGAAGCTCTTATATGCTCATTCTGTGTAAAGATTTCTAGATCTAACATAAATATTGTAAGCTTTACAGTAGATTATTATGAATTCACAAATATAAGCCAAAGCTACATAAATTTGTTCAAGCTTTGAAGAATTTTGGCTTTAGAAATTGATATCTCGTGCCTAGGGTCATTATACCTCAAAAATCTTTTCATATTTGCAGTATCCTTGCAAATATTTCGTAAATATCCAGTCTGATCAGTCATCCGACTGCAAATATCACTTTAGCCAGTGAAATCCAGCCAATATTTGCAAAGTTTCAGCCAATTTGCCTCAAAATTGAGAAATCCTAGCTCACAAGATAAATACCAAGTCTAAACCTAGTGGAATTTTTGAAGAATTGCCTGTTAGGGGTTTCAGGCCTAGAACTGTGGACATTCATCATACTCCCGGGTCCAGTGCATCACGAGCTTCACCAAAACCTCCTCCTGTAACTCCTGTTGGTTTGCAAATACCTTCTGGGATATCTGTGACACCTCCCATTCAACCTCAGGGTGTACCTTTAGTCCAACCCCAACCAGCTGCACCACCAGCTCAACCTCCTCCGGTTGCAATGTCTTTCTTTATAGCAGAGTCACCTTTGACCTTTACTGCATATCATGAGTTACCAAAGAATCCAGATAAACTTTGTCCAAAATATCATCCTTACCAAGATGCTGAAGATCATATCAGGACCTTTAAGGAAGCTTGCTGCAGAGCTAGAATAGAGCATCAAGATGTGGTGTGCAGATTATTTCCTTTTTCCTTAGGGGAGGAAGCCTATAATTGGTTCATCAGTCTTGGTCAGGGTTCTATTAATTCATGGGCCTTACTAGAGAAAGCTTTTCTTGATAGATTCAAGGTTCCTGTCGATTCCTCAATAAACTATCATTTATTTGCCACTATTAAGAGATTTGAGAATGAGCCTATTACAAATTTCAAAGCTAGGTTTCAGAAAATGTTGTCCAGGGTGGTCACTCCTTATACTGTGTCTGACAAAGCTGCAAGGAGCATTTATTATTCGGCCTTGGATCCTTTGATCTCCATGTTCATAAGGAGAACGCACCCCCAAATCACAACTTTAGCCTTAGCTTTTCAAGAAGCCATACAGGTAAATCAGTAGTTGATACCTGCTCCTACTCCAAATATAGTATTCCCTACCCTGCCTAGCATGCATTCACAATATCCTGCATCATATTCTGCACAGTATCCTGCACAATATCCTAATGGAGCAGTGATACCTCCAACAGTCATGCATGCACCCTTACAAGTACCTCCACTGAGCATTATGCCTCCTCCTAGTGGAAATGGCCAGTTGCCACAATATCCTGTACAAGCTCAGACACCTCAAGGTACTGATCTATCTAATAATAATCATGGATCCTCTTTCTTCAAACCCCAGACTAAAAATGTGGTGGCCAAAGCTCAAGAAGAAAAGGAGGAAATCAAAGAAATCTCTGCTCAATTGAGAAAGCTCACCACATAAGTGACACATTTGAGAAATCAAGGTTTCTATTCCCAGTCCAATCAGAATAGAAATTATTCCAATGATAGACCAAATTATCCTGACAGAGGATATAACACCAATAATTTCAATAATAATGGTGGAAATAACAATAATCCTCAGAGACAGCCCAGAGTATGGAACTCTAGGCCAAATAATGGCTCATTACCATCACCCCTAGACAATCAGCCTCCAGGTGAAGCCAAACAGACCACTAGAGTTAATCTTGCTGAAGCAGCCCTTACTAATTGGTGTAGGATCCACAATACAAATGCACATGCAGAATTAGACTGTCCACAATTCAGGATTGCTGCTAGCATCTTTCAAACTGAAGTGTCTAACACTTTTGGAAATCCACCTCAGGCAGAAGGAAATGAGATTGTTCCTTGTGGATATGACTCAGTTTTTGTGCTGGAAGCTTATACAAATCAGCCTCATCAGAGTTATAACCAAACATGTGAAGAATCTGCCTTAACTTTTGAAACAAATTATGTTTTCCCCTTTGAGAATGAAAATGAGCCTGTAAGAGAACATGAGGAAGTGCATGCATACCAGCAGCAATATCTCGGTAAGCATAATTATAACTTAAGGAGTAATGCCAACAGACCTACTGGTCCATTGACATCATCTCTACCTCCAAATAACTTCAACACACCTCCTGATCCTAAAGCTAGTAATAACCCTGGCTTTCCCAAGGTAAATGCTCAATACTTGTCGCCTCAAAACACAGGATCAAAGATTGTAAATACACCCCATGAATCTGACAAGTTAGTCACCTATCTGGATGATGAAATGAAGAAAATTAAGATTAGCCTGTCCTTGTCTAAGTTACTGAAAACTCCTACCATCAAAAGGGCATTTATGAAGTCACTGGATGATCCTGCTCCTAAAGAGGATGGTCATCTTTCAAGTCAGTCCAGTGGCAAAGATCATGCTGCCAGAGATAATACTGCCAAACCTAAAGTGTCAGCTACAGTCCAAGCTACAGAAACCTCCCACATGACCTTGTATAAGGACAAAACTGAATCACCTCCGTTCCTCCTCACCATAAGAATGTTCAGCAAGAACCTACATAATTGTTTGGTTGATTTAGGGGCCTCCACGAATGTTATGCCCTTGTCAATATGTAATGCTTTAGGACTACATCCTGCTAAATCCCTAAAGAAGGTTACTCAACTAGACAAAACAGAAGTAAGTGTAGTAGGAGAGTTAACTCATATCCACATGCAACTAGCATCTAATCCTAGGATCTGGTATTACATTGACATTCAGGTAGTCGATATACCTGATACTTATGGAATGTTGTTCAGCCGAGATTGGTCTAAAACACTTAATGGATATATGTCTATGGATTTCAATCACATGTGGTTACCATGGAAAGGTATACCTAACCAAATCAAGATTGATGCTGAGCCTAGAATGAAGCATATGATCACCGAGTACAATAGAACAAATGAGATAATGTACGTGGACATAGAGCCTGGAGTTTACTGCATCAGGCCACAGACTGTCAAAATAGAAGAGATCTTGATGCTTGACCTTCATCATCATCATGATGATGATCATCATGAGGATGTACCAGTTGTAGAACCTGATAATAATCCTAATAATGAGAACGAAATAGATCGCTTCAGAGACTTTGCGGTGCATCTGTCTAACCAGGTAAGGCATTGTCAATTGTTAAATATACCTACTAATGATATTTTGATTGATGGATGGTACAGATTACATGATAAAGCACATTTAGAAAGAACTTGTGAAACATGCTTAGATATGATGATGCTGGAACAGACATGCAGTGAGGCATCATCATCATATTCTGAGGTAAATGATACATCTGATGATGATGATGATACTAATTCTTATCCATCTTCTACAGGAACAGAGGAGCTAATAGATCATGATGAGGATCATATCCTGAAAATAGAAGAAATTCTGGTATATGACCAGATAAATGACGAGAAGAAAGAAAAGATCACCCCTGGAAGTGATTGTTTTATGGAACCAGATTATGAATTGTCTGATGAAGACAAAGGTAGTGACCTAACTAAATTCAAAGAATTTCTAGTAAAAGAAATAGATAAGATGACACGACAGCATAGATCTCCCCAAGAGGTCTTAATTAAAGGTTGGTGTAGGTTGCACGAGGCGCCTCATTCAGAAACAACTTGCTCCCTATGTTTACACATTTTGAAAAAGCATACAGCTGCAGATCCAGAAGGTCATCCTCCTGCTGACGTGAAAGAGAAAGTAGAAAAGCCATCAGGCTCACAAAAGAAAGGAAAGAAGAAACTTGAGAATGACGACATCCCTAAGTTAAAGTGGATATCAGGTGGAGCAGTAGCCAGAGCTGCAAAGAAAAAAGAAAGTTTAGCTAAACGTCCTGCTGAAGATAAACCCTGGATCCTAAGGTTTGATGGATCCAAGTCCAAGCAAGGCGCTGGGTAGGAATTGATCTCATTGATCCATTAGGAAAATCCTACTTAGCAGCCTACAGATTACAGTTCCCCTGTACTAACAATGTAACAGAGTATGAGGCTCTGATTCATGAAATACTATTTGCCCATAAGAAAAAAGTAAAGATCTTGCATGTCTTTGGAGATTCAGAACTAGTTGTGAGGCAAGTAAGAGGAATTTACTCCTGTAAGTATAGAAAGCTGTCCAACTACAGACATCGAGTGTGGGACCTGACTGAGGACTTTGACGCCTTTAATATCACCCACGTGCCAAGAGAACAAAACCATAGGGCAGATGCACTTGCCCAAGCTGCCAGCACATTGGAGCCACTATCTATATCAGGTCTAAAGAAATTTTCAGTAGAACTGGTGTCAGTACCTTCGGTACCTGATAATGTGACTAACCTCTGGGTGTTTGATGATGATCAACACATTTTGGATTTCATCTCAAACAGAGATGTATTTGATGCCCAAATCATAGATGAGAATGGTATGGAAGATCATGTTTGGGAAGAAGATGAGATATTAGAGTTGCCTAGCAACAGGATTCCCAAAGGTATGATTAAATTAGAAAGAGCCTTTGATTTGGACAATATGCTTAAACAGAAGGATCTGCCCAAGGCAGATGGAGGTCAGTATTCACAAGTGAATATTGGACAAAATGAAGACATAAGAAATGTACTAATTGGTAAGGTTTGCACACCAGAAGAGTTAGAAGGAATAACTCAAGCCCTTAAGGATTACATACATGTAATTGCATGGACTTATGATGAGCTAAAGACATATGAAACATCAGTCATAACTCATACTATACCTCTCAAGCCAGATGCTAAACCTTTCAGACAGAAGTAGAGGCCAATCAATGCTTTGCTTGAACCAATAATTCTTGAAGAAGTCAAGAAATTGTTAAATGCTAGGATAATCTTTCCTGTGAGACACTCCACCTGGGTTGCTAATCTAGTCCCAGTCAGAAAGAAGAATGGAGATATCAGGTTATACGTAGATTTTAGGAATCTAAATAGAGCATCAGAAAAGGATAATTATCCTTTACCCTCATTAGATGAAGTTCTGCAGATTGTAAATGGAGCCAAAATGATGTCCTTCCTAGATGGATTTTTAGGATACAACCAAGTGATGGTTGATAAAATTGACAAATTGAAAACTGCCTTCACCACAAAGTGGGGGATATTCGCATATAGACGTATGCCATTTGGACTTATAAATGCTGGAGCTACATTCCAGCGAGCAATGGACATAGCCTTCAGAGGCTTAATAGGAAAATTTATAGTCATTTATATGGATGACTTGACAGTGTTCTCTAAGGAGAGGAGTAATCATGTAACTGATCTCAGAAATGTATTAAAGAAGTGTGAACAGTATGGAATATCACTAAACCCCAAAAAGTGTATATTTGGGGTGACAACAGGAAAGGTACTAGGCCACCTGATCACAGAAGATGGAATTATCATTGACCCTGACAGGGTGGAGTCTATTATGAAGTTACAACTTCCAGGAAGCAAGAAAGAACTGAAGTCTTACTTTGGTAAGATTAACTTTGTGAGGAAATTCATCATAGGCTTTGCTGAGATTGTCAGACCGTTAAATGCCATGTTGAAAAAAGATGCACAAATTGAGTGGACACCAGAGGCCAAAGCTGCATTTGAAGATATAAAGAAAGCCATTTCTGATGCTCTGGTCCTCATTAGTCCAGATTACACAAAGGATTTCTACATCTATTCATTTGCTTCAGAACATACCTCTGCAGCGGTGCTTACTCAGAGAAATGAAGAGAAAGAAGAGAAACCAATTGCTTTCATGAGCTCTCCTTGCAGGGATGCTAAATTGAGATATGTAGATGTTGAGAGACAGGCACTTGCATTAGTCAGAGTAGTAAAGAAATTCAGACAATACATACTAAGAAGCAAAGTGATTGATGTAGTACCAGATGCAGCAGTGAAGATGTTGCTGATGCAAACCGAGCCTGGTGAGAAAAGAGCCAAATAGATTACTGTATTACAAGAGTATGACATGGAAATTATATCCATGAAGCTGGTAAGAGGACAAGCCCTGAGTCAAATGATATCTGAGATTGACCCCAACATCACTAGTTAGCAGTACATTATTAATGAGAAAGATAATAGAGAATGGTATTCAGATATCAGGCACATCCTGATCACTGGAAGATGTCCATCAAGAATGCAAGCTTCACAGAGAAGAGCCTTGAAAATAAGATCCCAAAAGTATATAATGAAGGGAGGAACCCTATTCAAGAAGAATTATGAAGGAATATACTTGAGGTGCTTAGAAAAACCCGAAGCAAATAAAGTCCTGTCAGAGTTACATGACAAGTTCGGAACGGCACATGGATCAGCCTTAGCCACAACACATGCCATCCTCAGATCAAGATATTACTGGCCTACAATTTTTAAAGACGTAGCTGATCATGTTAAATGTTGTCATGTTTGTTAGGTTGCCGCCAACAGAGAGAAGTATGATGTGCAACCCTTGCAGCCAGTGATGGAAGAGCGCCCATTTGCACAGTGGGGCATGGACTTCATAGGACCAATCAATCCTCCATCCTCCTCAGGTCATAGGTATGTATTAACAATTACTGACTATTGTACCAGATGGACTAAGGCTATCAGCAGCAAGACCTGTACTGCAGATGATGTTATTAGATTTTTGGAGAGTAACATTGTTACTAGGTATGGAATTCCTTATGCTTTGGTAAGTGATAATGGTACTGCCTTCACTTCAACTAAATTGTCAAGTTAGGCTTTTGATCATGGGATTATACTTAAGTTTTCATCCAACTATTATCCCCAAGGGAATGGATTAGCAGAATCTACCAACAAAAATTTACTGAATATCATAAAAAAACTGATAGAGAAGAACCCTAGGGAATGGAACTCATTTTTGAAATATGCCTTATGGGTAGATAGAACTAGAATGAAAACTACATTAGGAAACACGCCTTTCCAACTAGTATATGGGGTAGATCCTATCCTCCCTGTAAACTTAAAAATTCCTACTCTGCAGTTTGCCCAAGAATACCTAGGCATAGACAATAAGCAAGAAGTCAGGTTGCTTCAGCTGATGCACCTAGAAGAAAAAAGGAGTCAAGCCATTGGCCAATTCGCAAAACATCAGGCTGTTGTCAAACGCTGGTTTGACAAGAGGGTCAAAGTTAAAGCTTTCAGGATATCTGATTTAGTCCTGATGTGGGATAAAGCCCATGAAAGGAAAGGTGACCATGGTAAGTTTGATAGATTATGGATAGGTCCCTTTCAAATTTCTGAGATATTAGGAGACAGCACTTATAGGCTTAAGAACCTGATAGGTGAGGATGTCCCATTGCCAGTCAATGGACAATTTCTCAAGCATTATTTCCAGGCCTAAGTGACTCCATGACAGTCATGTGTATCATATTGTACATTTGTATAGTTGTTTGTATAGTGTTCTTTTGTCCTGTTGTGTTTGTTTGTTGAGTTTTGTTTTGGTAAGTCAAGATGATGCACTTCATCACCCCAGAAAATAACTGAATTGTTAGGATTCAAGTGATGAGATCAAATTTAGATAT
Source organism: Cunninghamia lanceolata (assembly GCA_027924645.1). NCBI lineage: Eukaryota > Viridiplantae > Streptophyta > Pinopsida > Cupressales > Cupressaceae > Cunninghamia > Cunninghamia lanceolata. The sequence continues at coordinate 5,298,499 of BSBN01001583.1, forward strand.
AGGTTATGATTCATTCTAAGAAGTCATCATGATCAGGTTTATGATATCTTTTCATCAGGGCGTCTTTTCTTGGTCAAAGTGAATCAATCACAATGAAACACCTAACAGCCTTGGGTCTGTTGAACACACAAGTATAGGTGTTAAGTGAAAAATCTAAAGGGACTCCCTTGCTACCAATACAATCTCCAACCTAAAGCTATAAGTGACTATACTTGGTACAAATGAGCTGACATAATGATATCAGAAAAGAAAAAATATATAAATAATAATATTAGATCATCTAAGTAACTCTACCAGGGCTATAGACGCCTGCTGGCAGTGGGGCTCTACTTAGGGAGAATGTATAGATAACCTTGCTAGGGCTATGAATGCCTGCTGGCAGCAAGGCTCTATCCAGGTCGGCTATGAGGGATGATCTCCAACTATGTAGTTTAACACTAGTTACTCATGTTTTCAACCTGCTTTAAAGATGAGGATAATTAATCATATGCACACACCTGATCCTTTGTTAGCGTTGTTACCATGATGCAATTTTATCATTCAAAAGATCATGATGCTTATGCTTAGACAGAATTAAAATACTATAGATGAATGTGATCACATCACTTGAATCATTGGAATTTGTTTGTTTTCTTTCGTGGCAAGTTGTTGTGTAGTTGCACAACACGCCCCATTTTGACTTGGCAAAACAGGGACCCAACTTTTTGGCTTGGCTTGTGTTGTCTACTTTATGGCAGTTTAGTAAAAGTAAGTCATGTGTATCATCATGTGGAACCAGGATGAGGTAAGTCACCATTATGAGGTTAGTTTATCAAAATTCGTATTTCATTCCTGTGACCTCATATTTAGAAAGAGCATCAAATTCCATGCAGGTTTGCCTTTTACATCACCCTGATATTCATCAGGATATGAGAGTTATGAACAGTCAAAGTTTTAGTCAAACCTGATATTCGTAGGAGGAGGATCATATTTTATAACCTCAGTCATGTTGTTGAAGATCATCCTGATCTTGGTACATCACCCGATAAATCATGCGGTCCAAATATCCAGACGTCAACTTTAAGCAATAGTAAATCTTCCCATCAAATAGTCTTATATATCACGAGCATCATATTTCAGAATGTAACCCGATATTTCTCAATATCCTCCTACTGCAAGATATCACTCTAAGCCAATATCCTGATGACGTCATCCAAGTCCAATAAACAAAGAAACAAACATGACGATGACATCATCATCACATTTACCTCTCGGCAGGATATTTTCTAAACATGATCATGTTCGCATAACATGACGATGACGTCAAGATGCCTTTATGATATAATGAATGAATATCTAGATGATGTCACCCTGATATCCCGAGAATTAGAAAAGAATGACTTCGGTCATCGGCATCATCCAAAAGCACAGCCCGATATTTTCAAATATCCTCCTGATGTTTAAAACACAGCTTAATGGCGCGAACATCACCCGATATCTAAACATACCCGATGTTTTCAAACATCATCCTGCCATTTAAATATCACCCCACTCCCGTTGCCGCCATTAGCATTGAATGCACGTAGACATGGTAGGTGGTTCCCGCCGATGGAACACCTGGCGAAATCTTGACTTGCTGTGCAGAAAATCAAGAGATAAAATCTAATCTATCAGGGTTTGCCCTAAATTCACCCTAATTGCAAGGTTAAAAGGTAAAACTAACACCATTTCACATTTACCTTGCAAAGAAATTACTTTTTATAGAGCACAGCTTCCATATCCTCCTACAGACGATATTACGATGAGTGAAGTTTGTAAGCAGCAGAAAGCACACAATCATCAGCAAGAATTAAGGGCACTTTCAGAATTCCATTGGTATAAAAGAAATTGGCATAACCAGGTAAGTAAATGAAACCCTCATCTTGTTGTTTCTATAAAAGTCAGGTATGATGCTGTAGGTTCTGGTTTATGCGCCAACCTTGATGGACTTATGCTAAGTGAATGTGATATGCATGATGAATATTGAAGATAAATTGTTATAGGCATGCATGTATATACCCATTGTAAGACGGGATTTCGTTAATTGTAGGTAACCATGGCTGACAAAAGGTTTGCCAAGTGTCAAGAAGAATTTAGCAAGCCCATGTTCTCATCTCAGAGGGGTGTCCTGTTCAAATGCGGTGCAATTACAGATACCCATCAGGGGAGCACCAATTTGGAAGCTTAGTCAGCTAGGATAAATGAGGAGAATGACAAAAGTCCTGTGCTGAATGTACTTTTTGTATTTGGGATGTGGAATGTTGCAGGTTTTCCATACTCCATGGAATCTCCGGAGCTCGTCATCAAGTGTGCCCAGAATTATAACCCTGAGACAAGACAGCTGATTAAGCATGGGAGGATATATGCAGACTTATCCATCAAGGGTTTCTCCAGAACCTTTGGATTGCCTTTGGGTAGCAAGGTCAAAAGTGTAGACTTAAAGAAGTCAGAAAAAGAATATGAAGCCAACAAGAAATCAGCCAGGAAGAACATGTATCACTAGAGGGCTAAGAACAACACATATCCTGCAGCAGCCAAACTTCCTGTGCACCTATTTAAGTATGATTTTACTGAGGAGTACCAATACATGATTGCACTCCTGAACAGAGTAACAAGCCAGCCTGATGTTGGTAGTTTTAGAGACTGGATGTATGGGGTAATCATGATGTGTTTGTATTCAGATATCAAGCCACTGTGGGGCTAGCTAATAAGTGATGCTCTGCATGAGCAGCTGATGAACCTAGGAGGTTCAAATTGTGCTTTCTACATGACCTCATACATTGTCTAATCCTGTGCTTACAAAGGCACATTTGACGCACTGGTCACGGATGGGAAGGTCACAGGGACAGTAAATGCTATGCATATCTGGGATCATCATCCCCAGCTGCAAAGAGCCAATTACCTCCAAGACTACAAACTGGTCAATGATGCATTCTCTATGCATCTGGTGAGGACCATGGAGGAAGATAGAACAAAGCGATTGAGCATGGAGGCTCAAGAGATAGTTTACAGGCATGGAGCCTGGTACATACAGTTTGCCACCTTTTCATACATAAGAATTGAAGGTTTTGAGGGACATCCCCTCATGCTGCCTAGGTATCCCACAGATGCAGTGATACTGATGGAGTTCATCAGGCAGGGCTCCACAATGATAAAAACATACAAGGATGCCAAGAAGCTGCCGCCAATTTTGTTTCCAGTCACCATTGGCTAGTACATGTGCCCAGATTTAGACCACATAAAGAAGGTGATGGTCACCTTAAATAAAATGAACCTGTAGCCATTTCCATTAATCAGACCATATGATCCTTACGGCAGGATACAAAAAATACTAGGAAAGCCTATTCATCAAAGGCACCTAGAGGACTTCTGGGCCAACTGTGAGGATGAAGTAGAGGCAAGAAGAAGAAGGTATCAAAGGTTAACTCTGAACCAAATTAGAACCTTTGATTGCATCCCCATCCCCCAACAATTGAAGAAGGATGATGGCAGATAATTACAGATGAATATGAGCAGAAGAAGATATATAATGACACCATCTCCGCACCTGACCTCACCATACAGGAAGATCTATCCTTGGACCCCTTCATCGCTAGGACCATGCAACTAACCCAAGCTTAGGTTGATGTACAGATAGAGGCATTGAATAAGAAAGGTGTTGCCATTACGATGGACAACAAGAATAAGGGGCAGGATATTCCCGGGGATGAATATGATGACTTCCTAAATGAAAGAGGAAGACTAAGGGAGATAGACTCCCTCCACCACAACAACAGAGCAAAAGACCCCCAAGGGGCAAGAAGGTAGATAAAGAACCCAAAGGGGTTATCATTGAAAGGGCAGTATTTGTAGCTGAGGAGGCAGCAGCATCAGGATCTGGATCAGAATCAGCATCCCCTCCAAGGAAAGGAAAATCCAAGAAGAGTCAGACAGCAGAGGCTGGAATCACTGGGACCCTAGAAGAGGGTCAATCCTCAAGAAAACATGGTGAAGAGGATATCCTCATGGAGGAAGAGCCTAAAGAAGAAGAGGCTCCATTGATAATAAAGAGGAAAAGAAGAGCTCCACAGGTGATGGTGTCCACCCCACCTAAGAAACAAATAACCTCCATGAGAGGTGAAATAAGACAACCCCCAACATTGTTACAAGGGACATGTAGTGAAGTACCTAAGGAACTTCAACATAATGTTCCACTTCCTACCATCGTCAAGTTCAAAATTGAACTTGTGGAAGAACAGATGAAAGAAACTGCCCAGACGCAAGCAAGGCATGTCTCGCTAGATGAGACAATAAATTTGTCTGATGATGAAGTTGTGCAGGAAGTGATTGCACAAAAGATGGAAACACTTGCTGCTGGTACAAGCATGACCCCTCACAAGCCTCCACCAGTTCAAACTATACTTGAGGAGATGAAGCAAGTGGAGGCAGAGCAAGAAAAGAGCCCAGAGCAGATAGCTCAGGAAATAGGGCTAGAAACATTAATCACCCAGGGGACAAGTCCTGCAGTGGTAGACTTAACAAGGAAACAAGATGCAAGTCCTAAACATCTAGTAGGATCACCTACCAAAGGGCACCTAGCAGAAGAAATAAAGATGGCAGAATTAGAAGGCCATACTCCAGAATTGAACCAACAAAGTCCACAGGATACATCAGCAGAACCTGCTATAGTAGAGGTCTAGGAAACAAAGGCTGATGAAAAGGATGTACCTGAAGATCCTACTGCCAAAGCCCAGGAGGTTGACAGTGCAGGCGCAGAACAAATAATGGCCTCAGAATAGACGCCAGCGCCTTAGGCAGATTCCACAGTATCCAGTACGGTGGACATGCAACAAGAAACAGAAAAGCCAAAGGAGGATGATGAACCTCAACAAGGGAAAGAGTTGAAAACAGATGAAGTAATGACAGAAAAAGATCATGATCACCATGATCAATAGATATATGCACCACAAGACTCCCCACACCAAGAAGATGCTCCTCCAGAGAAAGAAACCCCTCAACAGGAGGATGTGCCGTAGGATCAACAACAAAGTGAGCATCAGGAAGAAGAAATGAGAAAATCACCATCTCCACCACATCTGTTGACGGAAATAGGAGACACAGGTGAACATCATGATGATGTGGAAAAACATGATCAGGTACCTCCGTGGTTGGACAAGGAGGTAAATATAGAAGAAGATTTTGAAATCCAAGAATTTGATGTGTCCACCTTGTTCTTCGGGGATATAATGAAGCCTAAGAGGAAGGCCAGAATGACTTTGGCCATCAAAAGAGATCCAACGACTGGAAGAAGGACTACACAGATTGCTGTACCTACTGTGGAGAAGGAAAAGGGTAAAATTACCTTGGATGAGTTTCAAATTAGCACATTGGATCTCAGTTTTTCCAATGAGGACCAAGAAGGTCAAGAGGGCAAAGACATTATTGATTCTTTGATTCAAAAGGTAAAAAGAGAGAAGGAGAAAAATAAGCAACACAAAGAGCACATTGCTCAGTTGCATGCCTACATAAGGAGGCTGACTAATCCTGATGATACTACAACTGAACATGCAGTCCCATTGACTGCTATTTCTCAAGAAGAGGTAAATAAACTAGACCTCATGAAACATGAGGCATCTGTAATAAGGAGATGGATGTCATCCACATTGGATGATGCAGAAGAAATGGTAAGGGCCTCCTTGAAAAGGTGGAGAACTCTCAGTGATTCCAAGACTAAAGTAGATAAATTGCAAATGCAGACAGGAAAAAGGTCTTGCAAACTGGAAAAGGTGCTAAATATCCTAGGAGAAATAAGGAGGATAAATCCTCAACTACTTATTAATAAACAGGTACTGAACAATCATACTGCATTGTTGGTGGACATCTGGTATAAAGACATTCAGTTTGAATGTGGAGTGCTCAGAAGATGCAATAATAAGCTGAGAGAGATTAGCATGAAGTTGCACGATTTAATGGCTGTTGGGGCGGAAATATTAGAAACATTGGAAGGCAAAGTAGAAGGAAAAATAGAAAATCAAGATGAAGAATTTGCCATCAAAGCTTTACATAGAAACTTCCAAACAGAGGTAGATGGTCCACTTGTCCACTTGACAGAAGAAGTTATAAATAAAATAATGAGAATCAAAGTCAAGATGGAGAAATACAATGAGACACTGCAGGATAGGAAAGACAAACTGGATAGCAGTAGAAATAAATATGAGGCACACAAGCACACCATCATCAAAGCAAAAACTCAGGATGGCGGAGCAATAGATCAAATTGTGCAGTCATATGAGCAGATCCAGAGTAGCGTGCAGCCTCATATGCGGGGTCATCATCATCAGGATAGTGAAAGTTTAGGAAGTGATGCACATGATGATGATCCACATGAATCAGACACAGATCATGATGAGGATACTCCATAAGGGGACTGCATAAATAATCTAGATAGTTGCCAGCTGGCAACTTGTGCCATTTTGTAAAGGTTGACAAAGTCAAGGGGAATGATGACCGTAGATGTGCATTAGTGAATCAAGATCGTGGATCTTTTTGTAACGGATTCCTCACCTTGTTCTATAAAAGGTGATGAAATGCCTTGTTGTAAACATTCGAAACTTAATTGAAATTCATCTGCTGAAACATTCAGAGCTCATTTCAAAGTTTTTGTAAACATCTATATTTTTGCATGCTTAATGAATGAGAAGACTGTGTCGATTATAATTCATAGTAAATCTTGAGTAATCAGTGTATGAATTCTGGACATATGTGGTGATTTGCTGCGTCCCTTGGAGTGCATGTCTACTTACATGTGTTGTTATCATGCAAATTCTTTTGAAGTTAGCATCAACTATATCTAGTTGTGGAATGTCCTGGTGAAAATATGGTTTGGTTTTCTTCTCTTCATGACAGTATCTAGTATACATGTGGTTCAAAAGCTAAAGGTTCAACTCTAATTAGAAGCATTTCTTCATTTTCTTTAACTTTTAAAGCATTTCGTCCTCATAATTACAAACAATTGATGATCTTAAGCAAATAACACAAATATGCATACATCTCGTAGGTAATTGCAAATATTTAGCATATTTGAATACAGAGCATGCACAATTGAAAATATCATGCAAAGTTTGAAGTATTCCTGCATCATTTCATCAAATAGCTATATAATATGACTTCTCTGTAAGAATCTTTGCAGAGGTATTGTCATGATGATGAACTTTCACATAAGGCCCCAAAATGGAAACAGCAACTCACATTAACCTCTGAGTAACGTTAGACGATTAAGACCTAATCACTGGAGACTTGGGATCATGAATCCTCTGAATTCATCATATCTTTCAAGATGAATAAAGGTTAATGTGTACTTTTATTCTATGCTTGTGTATGACTAACATCATGACCAACAGGTTGCTTTGTAGAGGTGTTGAATATGTTGAGAATATGGTTTTGTTCTTTGGTTTGCAAGTGCTTTTGATAAAATTTAATTAATAAAGGAAACAGTCTGTTGAAGAGATTGACTAGCTTAACAGAGTAGTGATCAATCTTTGCTCCACATTTCTTCCTAATTGAATATCTAATCATGTGGTTTGGATATGTTGTTTAGAGGTGTTTAGAGATGTTATGTTCTAGATTTTGTGCTTTGGGTCATTATGTAGAGAAAGTTGTGTTCACCAATGTGTGGACAATGTTTCTGAGTTGTGCAGAAGTGTCTAGGAGAAACTGTATTGCTCCACATTTCTCTGCAGATTTCTATTTATCTTTATGGTTTTAGATTTATGCTTATAAGGTCTATATCTTTCTTTAGTTCAAGCGGTTCATGGTTTGGTGCTCTGTAAGTACATCTCTTAAGTTGTAGTTGATGGCAGAGTATGATATAGCTAGTTATGTACTCTGGTGTGAACTTTCTTAAGGTGAAAGATGTTGTAAAGGAATTTGTTGGTTTTTAGGTGCTTGTGGATGTTTCTAGATCATGTTCATGCTTGATGCGTGGTCCTCATTTTGACTTTTGGTTTTGAGGAAGCATGCACTTAAAAGTTCATAGTGTTAACACAAGTTTGGCCGAATTGGTTGTTTACACTAATTGCAGTTGTGCTTCAGTGATTGTGAAAGCATGATGAAGCATGTAAGAGTTCATTTAGGTCTATGCTAAGGCATGAGGTGGTCTATATTCATTCCTTTCTTCCATGGGAATGTTTTGGTCTAGACCTAATTTGAACTTTATGGGTTAAGTTGTGTTGCTGACCTTGGATAATGTTTTCAAGGTTGATGATGGTATAAATAAGTGTCAAGGATCCATAAATGTATGGATGTGTGAGGAATGTGATGTCTATAATGTGAATTTGATCAGTGTAGTGAGAGATTTCATGTGTTAGGCTACTGGATGCAGTGAGCAGAAGGTGTCTACAATTTTTCAATGTTGTTGCGTAGGTGTTGGTTGTGTTGTGGTGAATATTGAGCTTCATTGGAAATGAACTCCATGCATAGGTTAGCTTCAATTATATCAATTCATCTCTAGCAGTGAGCCTCTTCTTCTTCTATCTATTTGTCCTAGATAGTGAGTCATTTGGTAGTAAGCCTTCCTTTCTTCTGGGCAGTGAGCCCTTTGGCAATGAGCCTTTTTTAATTTGGTATTGCTACTACTTTATATTGTGAAATAATCCTCACTGTGGTTTTTCCCTTCTTCGGTTTTCCACGTAAAATCTAGTGTTGTCTTGTGTTTGATGCTGTTATGATTATATTTCTATTATTTTATTTTCATGCTTAATCATCATAACAAGTTTAAAGGTTAATGTGGATCTGAATGTTTGTGAGGGTTTGAAATTTTTGATACAACTGATTCACCCCCCCTCTCATTTGCCTGTGCATTCAACAAACTACTCATATAAAGACGGTTGGGAGTATTCCCACTTTACTAATTAAAAAGTTTTAAATGCTACCCATTGTAATGAAGGGGTAGTCGAGTACCATTAGGATAAGACAAATAAAATGACTTGTCACCACACACTTGCCTAATCATAAATGGATCTTTCTAGAGGGAGTCAAATTTTCCATGGCTGCCTTTTGGTTCCTTTCTCTTATCTCACAACAATACGACATCTCCCACAATATAATTTATTTGTTTAGTTTTCTTATAAAATAGTTTCTTGACTCTTTCTTGGTGCTCTGCAATTCTGTCTATAAACCCGCACCTCTGTTCTTCCATCTTTGTCAAATACATGACCCTTTTTCCAAGGAATCCTTATATTCGTGATTCTTAATTTTTTTCTGAAGAGAGAGAAGTGAGCTCTAGGAGAATTAGCAACCTTGCATCAACTCCATACACTAGCTAAAAGGGAGACATACCAATTGTCCTTTCATACATGGTTCTATTAGCCCACATTGCATCAAATAACTTCTTGAGCCAATTTTTCCAATTCTTTTCAACTAGTTTACGGATGATGGAGATAAGATTTTTATTTTTAGGCCATACAGCACTTGCTTCTCCTTAAAACTCTAGAGATGATTGGATGTGTTATTGTTGGTTTTGCCTCTAGGTTTAGAGTCAAAGGATGGTTCCTTGCATTTTTAAGGACCAAACCAAGAAGTCATTACACTTGAGCCTCAACCTCTTGGATTGTGACTAGAATGAGTTGTTCCAATTTTTAAAAATTTAGATTAGAAGATGCAACCAAAGGGGTATAGATTTAATTGGTTGCATAGTATAAGGGATGAGACATCCCTTCAAAATGAACTAGGTCATAGGAAATATAAGATAGAAAAGAGAGACCTAATTACTATTCAACTAACTAGGTCAATCCTTTTAATCAAACATTGGAACACAAGCCACCAACGACTTCAAGTAAGGCTATTGTCCCTTGAGAAGAGCCTTCCTAGGTTGGTGAGAGCTATGTCCCTTTTTTGCAATAAAAAATATTGAGGCAATTAGGATAGATCCAGGATTTCTATAATGAAATACACTAAAACAAAAGTTACAAATATATCGAAACTAACAACCTAGAAAGCATGACCTGAACTGAGTTGAGCAGAGTTGTCAAGGACCACTACCAGAAATAGGGGTAGATCTAGGAGGAATAGGGTATCCATGTGCTAGTTTCTTGGGAGTTTATCTTGTTCAAAGTTTGAGACACTTCCCACACCTGTACTTTCATCCTTGTGTTGATTGTTTCTATCTAGAACTTTGTCTTCGACCTGTACACATAAAAGAGGGAAAATGTTGGAATTGTTTAGGGGCTTGCCTAAGTCAAACCTCATGAATGGTGTTCCCACCTCCACAAAAACAAGTATGAGTGACCAAGAGCACGTGTTCTTATAGAACAGAGGCTAAATCCAAGATAAAGGAATGTTGTAAACAAGCATAAAGGAAAGATGTTACCATGAGCATGAAATCCTTGATGGGATGATGTCACTATCAAATCTCCACAAGGAGGGAATGAAGGAGGAATGAGCTTTCACCAAGACCTACAACAAGGGTTAGTACACACAACAATAATTTGCACAAATAGAGAGTTCATCGATAGATAAAGAGAGACTTACAAAATTTAGGAGAAGTATGCTCGACATCCATCCTTGAGGGATTCAATATGAGGGAAGGCTATTCATCCACTAATGCTTTATCCTTTGAAGGGAGATCATTGGAATGAAGAAATGTATTAATGGTATCATCCTCTTGCACCAAGATGCCCTCATAACTAGGAGGAATCTTAGGAGAGGGATCAATAGAATACAATGACATAAGCATAGCTATGTTTTTATCATATGCATCAATTTTGTAAACCTTTCTAGTAAAATTTGAAGAGGACATGTTTGTATTTAGATAGTTTTGTTTTATGTTTTTGCTTTCAAATCTCAAAGAAAAGATAGATGTATGAATGTTATTGATTTCTAAATTAAACACAAATGACAAGTATGATATGCTATAGAAATTTGTAATTAGATTTAGCAACTGATCAACATAGCAAAGATCTAAAATAAGTTTGTAATCATGACCACTATGTGCAAGACTAGTGGGGTTTACCAAAATGGTGAGGTTTTTGGTAACCATAATAATGAAGTATAAATGCTAGATGTGCAAATAGAAATGTGTAATCAATTTAATACTAATCAAATCTGATTCAGTAAATAGAATGTTGCAAAATGTAAGTTGCAATTAACAAATAGAAAGTTCATAGATAGATAAAGAGATAGAACTCTTATTAGAGAGAAATCGAATAGAGAGACATTAGGTGTAAATGAGTGAGAGAGACTTGTATTTATATGAATCTCAATTACATTTTGGGGGCCCAAAATGAACTAATGCTGACAAGGTGCATCACCCAAGGCAAATAATGTTGACATACTTTAATTCAAATCTTTTTAAGGCCTAACTAGTGGGACACTAGCACTTGGGCATTAGGGTCTTGGCCAATTCACTCCCGAAAGGGTAAGTTACCCGAGGACTTAGCCAAGATCCTTAATCAAGACCCAAAATTGACACAACATTCAAGAAGGTACCAAAACTCATGTGAAATGGTTTGGGATAACAATTTACGACACTACAGGAAACTCTCAGGTGAACTGGTTCTATTATACCTAATTGTGCTTTCCAAGACTAAAACTTGATGTGAAGCCTACACCATGATGTGTGCATTAGAGGCAGATTTTTCTTGAAGTTCCTTATAGAATTCTTCATCAATTATTGTTGGTTTATGTTTATGCCCCTACCTTGATTGTACCTCATGCATAGTTAGTAAGTGTGATCTTGCATGTCCAAATACCACTAGTGCATTGATGTGTAGATTTGAGATCTCTTATGCTTCTTTTTCTTTGGACTACTAATAAAAGAGGTGATTGATATCATCATCCATCACATGTTCATAGATAAGAGTCATTACTATATGATTTTGCATTGGTAACACCACCATGCTTCAATATTTGTATTAGACCATGTCATTGTTTCCTTAGCTCAATCTTCTTGGTGTAAAGCATATGATCAAATTTATGGCCCAAGTTCTAGTCTTCTTTCATATTGTAGAAGTGGAAGTGGTAATCCTATAAAAGGGAATTCTCTTGTATTGATTAGATCACAAGAATGACTGCTATGTTATTTTTACATCTGGGTGTTGGCACAATAATGGGTTACACTTTCTAGGACATCCTGATTTTAGTTGAAATCACATATTTTTAGAAAATATAATGGTTTAAGCCTTGAAAGGTTCCATTTAAAGGATTCTAATTGAAGAGGGTTTGATCAAACCCCCTTGGATAGAACCTTGCTAGTTTTAAAGCATACCTATAATGGAGTCGCCTCTACACCTATCAATATGCTGATAAAAAACCACTTTTGATTTACCTTTTGGGGGATAAATGAATTCATTTAAAATTTATGTTTTGTAAGTATGTAGTCCTTATTATAAGCTACAAAAAAAGTATAATTTTAAATATATTTAATTTGATTATTATATTTATTTTTTATTTCTTGTGAATGTAGGCTTTTCACTAAACATCAAGTTCTTTGTTCTACACACATGGATAATTAGTAAATTAGTGAAAAAAATTATGAAAAATATCTAAGCCCTAGGTATTGATGTCCTTATTTCAACACAAAAAAAAAAATGAATTTCGATACATATAGAAAAAGTTATGTTTTACGGAATATGCCTATGTATAAATTATAATTGGTTTGACTTCAAAACTTAATTAAAAGAAAAATATTCAACAAAACATTATAAAACCAAATGCATGCCCTATATATTGGTGTTACCAATCTAAATTCAAAAGAAATAGATTTTATCTTTTGTAGAAAAAAAAGTTATGTGCTACAGAATACACATCACTTAAAAAATGTTGTTTACTAATAAAATCTAGTTATCAAAGGAGACACAAAAACAATTACAATTTAACTCCAATTTTTAAAAAATATATATATTTAGAATCTACAAACAAAATCTCACAGATCACTAGTTCACATCATCTTCAAATTCCTAACAGTTTAGCGGCTATAGGTGTCAGAAAGTGAAGATTTAGTTCAAAATGTTGATTTAAATGTCAAGTTTGGCCAAAAAGTGTAACCCATTATTTTGGGATGACCCATCTAGTGTTAGTTTCTAAGGCTAGTCTTGGAAATTGGAGCATCTTCCATAAGGTTGTGGAGAGATTTTATTTCTAGTTGGCTTTAGTTCAAGGAAAAAACTTTCCCACCTTGATATTGGAATTGTCCTATGAATCATTTCTCTACAAATCACCATTTGGTTTTGAGAAGAGACTGGAGAGCATGTCTTAGAAGAAATAACTATATAATTACATATCAACACAAGTGAAAGGAGGAAATTGATATTAGACTCTTATAAATCATAACCTTATTAATGTTGGTGCCAAACTCATGGTCTAGGATGTCATGCAATCACATAAGATCTATTGTAACTATGCATGTAGTGCATCAAATAGGTAATCAAATGATGTTCCAAGATAATCCCTAGACTCAAATCTCCATGTGGTTGGTGAAATAAAACTTTTCTATTCTAGGAGGGACAAATGCAACCTTGTATATACACGGGAGAGTCTCTTGCTACCTATCCTCTATCTCTCTATCTCTATCCTCCCTCTATATCTCTATTGTTCCTCTATCTAGCTATCTCTTTATATCTCTCTCCCTCTTTCTTGCTCTCTCTGTATCTCTCTCCCTCTCTCTATCTCTCCCCATCCCTCTACCTCTCAATCTCTCTCCCTATCTCTCTAGGCATCTCTTCATCTCTATCCCTCTCCCTATCTCTCCCCATATCCCTATCTCTTAATCTATTCTTATCTACCTCTCTCTATCTCTATATATTTCCCTCACTCTTTATCTCCCTTTCTCCCCTCTTTTTATCTCTATATATATCTCCCTCTTTATCTTTCTCCCTGTATAGATCCCTCTCTCTGTCCCTTTATCTCTTTATTTTTCTATCCTCCCTCTCTCTAAATCTATCTACCTCTCTATCTCTATATCTCTCCCTCTATCTATCTTTCTCTCTCTATCGACCCCTTGGCATGTGAGGGAGAGAGATATAGAGATAGAGAGGCAGATAGAGTCAGAGAGAGGGAGGATGGAGAAATAAATAGATAAATAGAGAGATAGATAGAGAGAGAGAGAGAGAAATATATAGAGAGAGAGAGAGCATTAAAGAGAGAGGGAAAGATAGAGAGGGAGAGAGCTCATAGAGATATAAAGTTAACGTTAGAGAGAGAGAGAGGAAATAATATAGATAGAGGGGTATCTATAGAGATAGAAATGGATAGGTGGAGATAGAGATAGGGAGAGGGAGATGGGGGGTTGAGATAGACAAAGGGATCTATAGATAGGGAGAAAGATAGATAAACATGGAGATAGAGATAGAGATATAGAAAGGGGAGAGATAGGGAGATAGAGAGTGAGGGAGAGATAGATACGGAAAGATATAGAGATAGATAGAGAGAGGTAGAGAGGGATAGATTAAGAGATAGGGTTATGGGGAGATATAGAGATAGTGAAAGAGATGAAGAGATGTCTAGAGACATAGGGAGAGAGATTGAAAGGTAGAGGGATGGGGAGAGAGGGAGGGAGAGAGAGAGAGAGAGAGAGAGAGAGAGAGAGAGAGAGAGAGAGAGAGAGAGAGAGAGAGAGAGAGAGAGAGAGAGAGAGAGAGAGAGAGAGAGAGAGAGAGAGAGAGAGAGAGAGAGAGAGAGAGAGATGGGGAGAGATAGAGATAGGGAAAGAGATGAAGAGATTTCCAAAGACATAGGGAGAGAGATAAAGAGGGGGAGAGAGATAGAGAGGGAGGGAGAGATAGAAAGACAGAGTTAGAGAGAGGGGGTCGATAGAGAGAGAAAGAGAGAGAAAGAGAGAGGGAGACAGATAGAGAGGTAGATAGAGTTAGAGAGAGGGATAAAGGAGAGAGATAGGGATTCATAGAGATAGAATTCAAGATTTAGAGAGAGAGGGAGTCCATAGAGAAAAAAAAGATAGATGGAGAGAGAGATATGCATAGAAAGCATTTTAACTTCTTTAAAATGTGCTCGCATTATAACATGAGTGCATTTTTACTACTTTGGGAAATTCCAACCCTAAGGGTTTGATTTGGCTTGGGCATCAAATCCAAAGTGTTGGAGGTACCTTTTGGATGCCAAGGATGTGTTTTCAACAAAAGTTAGTGTAATAAATGAAATCAAAATGAAGATTAAAACTAATCAAATGCAAAATAGAATGATTATACCTCCATAATGACTCACAAATCCATGCGGGAAGGAGATGCACCCAATTAAGTCTCCTCAGATTTTACCCATGATAACTGAAATGTATGTGGATTGCTCAAATGCTCAACACAATGTAGGATGAATGATTAGGGATTAGATGATGGATTTGAGAGACTAGATGGAAATGAGAGATGATTTAGAGTGATTTGGACATTATGGTGGCATGATAAGGGGATTGTGAAATGATTTTGGCAGAGGTTTGATGCATGAAAGAGTCTCTCTCAAATGGCTTGGAGAGGGTTTCATTTATAGAGTTTCTGAAAGGAGGATGGAGGGTGAGGATTAGAAGATGAGATCAAGGGCTAGGAATCAATGAGAGTTAGGGTTAGGATTGGGTTCATAGCCTTGTGACAAGTGTCACAAGGAGAGTGGATGAGGGAGATCAAGGGTTGAATCTTGGTCGATGGAATTGGAGGGCTCTCATTAAAAGTGAATTTTAAATTCACATGGGGAAAGGTGTGGAGGATTAAAATGAATAAAAGATTCATTTTGGGAAGAGGGGACATGACAAGTGAATTTTTAATTCACCTTTATGTGGAGATGTGAAGATGTACTCTTACATGTGTAAGAGAGTGATAAATGAGGTGTAAGGAGGATTTGACCATTTGAATAAAAGATTGATTTTTATTCAAAGGTGCATGGAAGAAGGGGATAAGCAAGGTTAATTGAGTGTTTAGCTTAATTAACCTAGGTCTAGGGGATAGGTAGGCTAGGGTAGATTGATCAATAGGATAGATCAATTAGATAAGCATGATTTATCTAATTGACAGGGGTTAGGAAAATGGACAAAAAGCAAAATAAATATTAGAAATATTTATTTAATTGATGAGGATAGTGTTGTAAGGTCTAGTGATAAATCAAATGGATTAATTGATCACAAGAGATAGACAGATGGTTAGGGAAGCTATGCGAAATTGATTTGCAAAGCAAGTCAAATTTAGGTGTCTACATTTGCCCCTCTTTGAGATGGTGTTGCAGCTAAGTAACATCATTTCAAAGAAGTTAAAACATAGAGTTGGATTGGATAGAAAAAAGATTTTGGCTTAGAAGAATAGGGTAAGGTTTGGGGATAATTGGTAAGGGTGATGCCCCCTCGAGAGGATAGGCGGGTTGCAAGAACACGGTTGTGCTCTCGAAATGGATGGAAGAGTTTGGTTGAAGTGGTTGGAGGATAAGTGGTGAGATGAAATGATGATGATGGTGGAAAATTGATTGGTGGATGATCATTGTGTTGAAAAATGATTTAGAGAAATCCTAGGTTTGATATAGCAAAGTGGATATGTTTTCACCAAGGTATAGAAGACCAGGGTGATGATGTTTATCCAACATTTGCATGGACTAGACACGCAGACAAAGGGATGATCTCATGCATGCCCAAGATAGTACAACCTTGTCCTGACGAGGGAAGGGGACTCATAGCATAAATCGTTAGTACACAAAAGGTATGATGAACCTTAGATGCATAAGGGGATCAATATGCTAGAACCGACCCTATGATCAACAAGATATGAATACTAGCTTGGAGTAATGAAATCAGCCCACAAGCACAGCATACAAAAAGCAAGACTATGCCCCATTCTAGATGTTTTCGCCACATACCATGATATAGTAAGATCAAGGTAGCTTTGATGTGATCTTCGAATAGGACAAAAGATAAAAATCAAAAACAAAAAGATCAACGAACCAAAACAAATAGCCATTGTCTCTCTTGCCAAAATGGATAATGATTGGATAGATTCTGCCTATCATAGGAAAGATATATCCTAAGGCAGGAATCAATTGATGATTGGATCATGATTAGTTGATGTTACAAGATTGGCTCAAGATATGATGGTGACAAGTTATGATTGATGTTGATTTGATAGTTGATGATTTTTGATAAGGGATGATACTTTGATAGGTGATGCAATGCTTGGATCCAATGTAAGCTCAGTGGGTTCGATGGGTGCATCTTATGGACCTGAGTACTGGAAACATCCTTCGTATCCCATACTGCCTACATACCCTGTATCCATGGGATCAGGGCACATTAAGATGCAGGTGATTAAGATATGTAGTTTAGATTTGTGATGATTGATGTGGGATGATGATGTGTTGGATGATTTGGCTGATTGTGATGAAGCAAGTTTGATTTCGTGATGGATAAATTATTTTTGGAATTTTGTGTGTTTTTTATTATTTTTGGTATTTTATGATTTTGTGATGTTTTTGGATTTTTTGATTTTGTGATGTTTTTAGATTTTCATGATTTTGTGATGTTTTTGGATTTTCGGATTTTTTTGATGTTTTTGGATTTTCTATTTTTTTTATGTTTTTGGATTTTTTGATTTTGTGATGTTTTTGGATTTTCATGATTTTGTGATGTTTTTGGATTTTCTAATTTTTTTTAATGTTTTTCAGATTTTCATGATTTTGTGATGTTTTTGGATTTTCTAATTTTTTTTAATGTTTTTCGGATTTTCATGATTTTGTGATGTTTTTAGATTTTCTGATTTTGGAAAAGGAATGGTTTATTATGAGATGGTTGCATTGGATTTCATGTGGATAACCTTTGTGCTAGATACCAATGACAAGGGAACACCAAGTCTAGAGGTGAAAGTGATGGGGTTGCATAGGGGGATTGGATAGTTGATTCACGATAGATGAATTTAGGATTTTCTCCAAGGGCTAGGTTGCAAGGAATCATATGCCCTAATGCTTAGGATTTTGCAAGATGGGCTCATGTTTTGAATGGGTGCACTTTGCAGTAGATGGGTGGAGGATATACTTGAAAGGGAGTATGCTAAGAGGTCTCCAAAGCATGTTGTTGATATTTTGCCCCTTGTCTTCATCAAGATCTAAGGTGGGAGATATAGTGGATAGCATGGATGGAGAATGATAGGATAAGTAGGGGGTAGTGGATAGGAATATGATAGGATAAGGATACATGGATAGGATATGTAAAAGGATGTTATGGATTTGGATGATTGGATGGTTTTGCCCCCAAGTGTAGGGATACAAAATGGATGGAGAAGGGATTACGCATGACGCCCATAAGGGGTTTTCATCAAGGTACTTGCCCAAGGTGCCACAAGGAGTTGTTTTCACCATTGGATGTATTTTTTCTCTTTACTATTTTCTTGATTTTTTGATTTTTTTTTTTTTATGGAATGGGGACTCTAGCATCTATTTCCATAGCATGGAGAAGATGGTCCCATGTTGGATAGCATTTTGGATGATGATTGCATAGATGTTGGTGGATAGGAGAAGATGGAATGGATGGTGGATAATGGATTATGATGTGGAAAATGCGAATTATGATGTGGATTATGCAAAAGCATGGACCATAGGAATGTGATGGGGAAGATATGTAGGATAGTGAACGAAAGATGGAGAGATGGGAGTATGTGGGAATGTTAAGTGGTGGAGGGGAACCAAGACCAACAGTTGCACACACCGTGATGTATTTGGAAGCTTGTACTTTGGATGTGGAGTTGGGAGTAATGGGGATTGGGATGGGGGATTTTTGGATGGTCGATTTGGGGTTTTAGGTACCCAAATGGACTTAGGAATTATGGGATTTTTAGATGGGGAGCGGGATGTTTAGGATTTTGCAATAGATTGGGAGGTGGACGCCTCATTAGAGTTGAGTGATCTTTGTTTGGGGACCCACACCATTTTTTCTTTTGCTTTTTCTTGTGATGGTGTGGGCTTTGATAGCCTTTGGGATTTTTGATTTTGCTTGGAAGGGATAACATCTTTAGGCTTTTGTGCTCTATGAGTTGAGGCATTCAAATTTTTGAATCCCATGGATTTAGGGGAAGCTTCATGTTTGAAAGATGTGTGCTTTTGTTGATCTTGATTGGGGATTTTAGGGGATTTATGGGTGGAGGAGTAAAAAGTGGATTTATGGATAAATGGATGAGGAGATTTGAGGATGGGGATATTAGGAGTTGGTACGATGGGAGGTAAAGTGGATTTAATAGGAATGTTTGGAGTTGGAAGTAGTGGTGGTTATTTTGATGGAGGGAGATGAATGGTCACATGCTTTTGCAAATGATAGGATGATGGAGGAGGGATAGCGACATATGTTTTTGGAGTGCGATGTGATGCACCATGTTTGGGATTGGATGAATGGATTTTAGAAGGTGTGTGGGTGGTACCAACATGTTCATTTTGTTTGTCTTCGGATGTATAGCCGAGGCCATGCGAGGATGGATGGAATGTGGTGTGGATGGGCTCCAAAATGCCTTGCTCATGAAGGCCTAAGCCTTTGCCTTGATAGTTCATGTGTTGGAGTATGCGACATGCAATGGGATGTTTAGTGCTTTGGAAACAAGACGCGTGTCCATTATTTGTTGGAGAAAGATAGGTGGTGGATGGAAATTGTTCACCTCCTACAAGGGAGTCACCACTGATGAATGTGCTTGTGCCAAGTGGATAAGGGGATGGATTTTGGATGGGATTGGTAGATGGATGTGAAGGATTCATGGGGGATGGTGAAGGGGTGGTAAAAGATGGTGTGAGATCAATAAGCTAATCAATGGATGGTAGGGGATTGGGGATCTTATTAGATGGGATGGTGAGATCTTGATCAAGAGAAGGGGTTGATGTTTCAACATGCTTTGGATTTGATTCTTGACATGGCTCATGTGTTTAGATAGAAGTGGGAGTGACTTGGATGTATGTGATAGGTGCTTGGTTGGATGCAATAGGTGCTTGACTTATGGATTCTTGAACATGGATGCATGATGGTTCTTGAGTTATGATAGGAGATTGTTTAAGAGGTTTGGTGGATGCTGGATTGCATGAGGGTGTTTGATTCCTTGCTAATAGCCAATGGATGGCATCCTTCATGAGTGAATGGGTTGAGGAACAATATAATGGATGGATAGTAAGGGTGGATGGTGTAGGATTAGGATTGGGATTGCATAGAGGGGTGATGGGATTAGGTTGTGATGGTTCGTGGATGGGTTCAAGGGTAGGTATTGGACTAGATGATGGTGTTGGAGGGGTGGGGGATTCCTTTGCTTTGCTTGGTGATGTTCTTTGGAGGAAATCCCGCAAGGATTCTTTGGATGTGATAGTGTTGGGACTTGGGAGATTTGATGGTGGATTAGATGGTGGATGGGTGATAGGGATTGGTGGATTGGGAGATACATAAGGTGATGGATTAAGGTTGATAAGGTTGGAGGGATATTGTGATGGGGGGAGTGGAGGATGGGGATTAAGAGATGGGGGATTTGGTTGTTGATATGAGGTTTGGATTTTGGATATAAGGTGTGCTAGATTGGTGTTCCCTTGATCAAAGTTAGAATGACAAAGGTTGGGGGATGGATAAGGTGGAGGTATTGATTGGTTGGATAAGTATGATGGCATGGATGTGTAAGGGGATGGTGATTGATATGAGGGTAAAGGTTGATATGATGAAGGTTGATATGATGGAAGTTTGTATGAGTTTGAAGGTTGATATGATGGAAGTTGATATGATGAAGATTGATGGGAGGTTGATGGTGTGGATATGTAAGATGTAGGTTGGTATGATGAAGATTGAAAGAATGAAGATTGATATGATGTGGATGGGGATGATGTGTAGGGTGTTTGTTGATATGGAGGTTGGGTAGGGGCTTGGGATTCTCCAATGATGAGGTGTGCTAAGGGTATATCTTTAATGTCATTTTTGTTCCTTAGCATTAGGATCCATGTTCTCATAGACTTTTCTAAGTCTTTGTAATTGTTGTATTGATTCATAAAGATCCATTTTGTGGGAGATGGTATGGGATGATGGGGATAATGGATGATTGAAGGAGACTAGGTCCTTAACCAAGGTTTAATTTGCAAAAGATGATCTTTGATTAAGGATTAGGAATTGGAATGTTTGATTAGAGTTGACAATGGATGAGGGATGATTGATGTGGGATTTGATTTTGGAAATTGGATTTGGATGAGATGATATTAGAATGATGTTGATGAATTGGATGAAGGATGATGAGAGTGATTAGGATAAGATTAGATTGAATGATTTGGATGATGATGTGGATAAGATAGGTGATTAGAATGATTATGATAGATGAGTGATTGGATTTGAATGTGTTGGAAGAATGAGGTGAATGACTTGTCTTATGTGTTTTGATGTTTATCTTGATTTGGCAATGTTCAATGGAATAATCACACATATACAATCATGAATCACTCACACAAGACACAAGCAATTTTGAATTTTGAATTTGAAGAATATGATAATGATTAAACAAGCACATGTGTAAAACAAATCAACATGCCCTAATGTCTAGTTTGATGTAAGGTATGGCCAATTAGGTTTGGGCAATGTTTACATGAGGTTGACTAAGAATTGAAAGTGAAATCCTGTCACACATCTGAGAGAAGGGGGTAACCCACCCTTCACCGTCACTTCCCAAAGGTAGAAAGTTCTTTGGGGCTTAGCCAAGAGTGACAAGATTCTGATTTCAAAGAGGGTGTCTTTTGATTCAGCCTCGAATGAGGTCATCCCTAGGGGTGATGAAATCCCCTAGTAGGCCTCCTAGGAAAGGATAAACAAAAGCAAATCAAAGTGAGGTGTTTTTGATCTCCAAGGTCACCTTGCAGTGCGAGGAGAGAGCATACACACACCCACTTGACTCACACTCTCACTTGTAAATTATCCCTTAGAAAAATGAAATGTGAGGAAGACACGTCAAACAATGATTCTTTTTAGCCCAATTTCAAGATGTGATTGAAGGCAATAGTTGATTTTAGGCCCAATTTCAATGATGTGCGATCAAACAAGATTCATTTTATGCCCAAACCGAAGTGTGTTTGCAAGCAATGATTGAGAGATAAAGGATGAAAATGAAGGCACCTGATTAACTTGCTCTCCAAATTGATGTAGATGCTACTCCAGATGTTGCTCTGGCCCCAAATGATCACCTACAAGTCACAAGAATGAAAACAGAGCAAGTAGACTAGCCAAGGAGATTATGATGCAAAAATTGAGAATCTGATTAAATATGATAAAAAAATGAACTGATATAGAGAAAATAAGTGCATAAACAGATTCTTCAGGAGATTGTATGTGATTTGAAAAAAAAAATTGCTGAAAACCGATCAAATTTGCACAAGTTATGATGATTTGAAGTTTTTAAGCCTGTTTGACTTTGATTGATGAAAAAGGCAGGAAAAAGGTACCGTCACCTGATAAAATCCTCACAACTATGTAGTTGGCTGAATCCTCTTTCCGATGACTATTTTTTTGCAAATTTTTGACTCCGTATGACCAAGTTATGAGCGAGAGAAAAAAATGCCTCCTTTGGTATGTAGAAGGCACTAGGAGGTCAAGCTGCCTGTTTAATGTTAACTTGACTGTTAGCGGTTTTGTGCTCCTTGGTCACATGTTTTTGTTAGCAGGTTGGCAGTTTGCATCTGGCAGTTAATGTTAGGGTTGGGGAAATAGGCCCCTGGTCGCTGATATGACCAGGGGCTCAAAAAAAAATTTTAAAATGACAAAGGGGCTTGTAAAGGCCCCCCAACCCCTGATTGTTAAAGAGTTAGGGTTTTTTTGGAGGTTCAGCGAGAAGAGGGGAAGTGTTGGTCATAGTTGGGAGGCAGGCGACGTCGTAGGGAGCCGAGCGTCGCAGGAGGAGGGGAGGTAGAGGGAGCGGCGATGGTGGAGGGGCTGTGAGAGAAGGGAGGAGGGTGGTCGGCGTGGAGGGAAGGGGTTTGGGAGGGCGCGGGGGGTTGCAGGGGAGGCAGTGGGGATGGTGTTGTGGGGAGGTGGGTGGCGGCGCAGGAGATGGTGGCCGCGGCGGGGGACGGGTGGTGAAGCGGGAAGCGGAGGGGATGGAGGGTTGGGAGGTGGCGGGAGACGGGATATGCACAGGTGGGAAGAGCAGAGGAGAGGTGTTGGTAGTGGCGCGGGAGAGGTGGGAGATGGGGGGTCGGGAGGATGGAGGGTGTTGTTGCGACAGGGGATGTTGGGGAAGCGGTGGATGGGTGGTTTGGAGGTGGCAGCAGGCGGTGGACGGGAGATATAAGGGTTTAGCAGGCGGCGGAAAACCTGCAAAATAACAATATTACACTGCAAACAAACAATGTTACCCTACAAACAAATGATGGCCGAAGATGGAGAATGCACCGAATAGCACAGCAGGGGTATGGTTCCGTACGGTATGGATCCGTACGGTACGGATCCGTACGGTACGGGCTGTACCCTAAATTTTTTTACCAAAACTAGGCAAGTTTACTGTCATAATTCATAGAAACAGTGACCTAATCGTAATAATGATGTCCGTTTCTGCTCAAAATGGAACCTGCAACACGTTGCCTCCAAAACTTGAAAAAAACTGTTAGAAAAATGAAGATTTTGACAAGAAACCTTCACAAAATGACGATGAGATCCGTGATCGGGCATGCCAAATGTAGTAAGTGAAATCAAAATGAAGATTAAAACTAATCAAATGCAAAACAAAATAATTATACCTCCATAATGACTCACAAATCCATGCGGGAAGGAGATGCACCCAATTAAGTCTCCTCAGATTTTACCCATGATAACTGAAATGTATGTGGATTGCTCAAATGCTCAACACAATGTAGGATGAATGATTAGGGATTAGATGATGGATTTGAGAGACTAGATGGAAATGAGAGATGATTTAGAGTGATTTGGACATTATGGTGGCATGATAAGGGGATTGTGAAATGATTTTGGCAGAGGTTTGATGCATGAAAGAGTCTCTCTCAAATGGCTTGGAGAGGGTTTCATTTATAGAGTTTCTGAAAGGAGGATGGAGGGTGAGGATTAGAAGATGAGATCAAGGGCTAGGAATCAATGAGAGTTAGGGTTAGGATTGGGTTCATAGCCTTGTGACAAGTGTCACAAGGAGAGTGGATGAGGGAGATCAAGGGTTGAATCTTGGTCAATGGGATTGGAGGGCTCTCATTAAAAGTGAATTTTAAATTCACATGGGGAAAGGTGTGGAGGATTAAAATGAATAAAAGATTCATTTTGGGAAGAGGGGACATGACAAGTGAATTTTTAATTCACCTTTATGTGGAGATGTGAAGATGTACTCTTACATGTGTAAGAGAGTGATAAATGAGGTGTAAGGAGGATTTGACCTGTTGGTGATTGTTTTGATGCAATCATAACAATAAGTTAAAATTCACATACAATGAACTGAAACTATACTTGAAAGATAAGAGAGAATCACTTAAGATTCAATTAATCCCAAGTCTACAATGGTACTGTTGGTCAAATTCAGTTGGTCAATGTGAAGCTGTAATGTTCAAGGGGCATTACGTAGTTTAGAGTTTCTTTGTGGTTTACTGGACTAAGATTATGCAAAAGGTCATAGATATCAACAAGTATTTTGTTCATTTGCATACAAGTGTTACTGTGCTGCAAATTTTAGATGGTTTTCTTGAATTATTGCAACTTTTTCCTTTATACACTTATGAAAAATGTTTACCTTAAACTCTGTTTATGCATGCTTCTTCAAATTTGAGACAACTTCCTTTAGATTTTTACGTTTTCAGCTAAATATTTCAAATGGGTTGGGAAAAGTTAGAAAGATCTAATCTACACCTCATTTATTCTACCAAAGGATCTAATTGTTCTGTTATGCACTATGTAAATCATACAGTAATTTGATCAAATCCACAGTTAAAACCTTAAATGCAAGTTCTGAGCATTTTCACAAACATACATTTAAAATTGCAAGCTCTCAAAGAAAATATTTCAAAACACAAAGAAGAGTAGGAGAACACTCAGAAGATAGATGCAGAACCCCAGATTCTATTGTATTAGAAACAAACAATCATACATGATTTACAATGTTGGAATGACTCTTAGTTTCATTGATCAAACTACAAAGAACTTACAAGCTTTACAAATACAGTAAGGAAGCCAGACATTCCACGCACACCTTACTGCAGACAAATAGGTGACCTCCTTCTTCTACTTCTAAACTATGCTAAGCTAAAATCCCTGTGTTTTCCTAAAATCCTTGTTGTAGCCCCTGTTGTAAAGTATTATAGTGCAGAGAGGCACAATATAAAGACTTCTGATTGTCCTCACTACAGCAAAAAACCTAACTAAACCCCTGGTTTAAACCCCTGGTTACAGCAGTAAATGCAGGTGAACCAGTTCTTCCAAATATCTCTGAGCAGTGTCTAATCTAGGTGAAATATTGCCCCTTCTGAGAAGCTCTGGCGGCTCAGCAATAACTTCTGTTTGTCTGTTGTAGTAATGTTCTTAGCTGCAACCCTGTCCTCAATTTGAATGGCCTTGACTTCTTCGCATTTCATCTTTATCTTCCTGCTCTTGAGATCAGATTTTCTTCCTCCATGATGTCACTGTGATCAAGTTCTAGCTACATCCTCAACTGCAAGCCTACAAAACAAGACAAGCAATAAGTACCATATTTATCAAATGAATAGCAGGAAACTAAAATATCTATTTAAATCAAGGTGACTGTGCAAAAAAAAGTGGAAATCTAGCTCAAAAAAACTCTCAAAACGCGTTCAAGACTGCACACATGCTGCTCAAAACCATCGGGTCAACTATCGCTGACTGAAAAAATGCCATGCGTGCCAAAAATGTGCTTAAAACTCCTATCGCTTTGCTTTTCCCGCCCATCGGCGTGATAATCGCCATCGACGTGTGCGAAAATTCCTTAGCCGATGTTTGTTATTTGGCTGATGGCCTTTATCGCTTTATTTCCTCCTTGTTTCCTTCTATCGGCGAGAGACCCTTTATCGGCGAGGACATGAATTCCCTAGCCGATGCCTTTTGTTACACCGATAGCCTTATCGGCTTGCATTTCTTTCTTATTGGCGAGAGATTCGCCATCGACAAACTCCAAATCTTCCCCGCCGATCATAATTATTTCACCGATGCCTTTATATCAGTGAGACTCCTTCCGATGACCCCCTTGTTGATCGCCATCAGCGTGAGATCGCCCATCGGCGAACTCCAAACTTCCCCTGCTGATGACATTACCTTGGCTGATGGCCCCTTATCGACGTAAGTGTTGCTAATGTCAGTTGTTAGTTCTATCGGTGTGATACCATACCATCGGCGAGGGCAAAATCTTCCCCGCCGATCACCCTTGTCTCATTGATGCCTCTCTGTCGGCGTGACTCCTGCCTATCGGCGAGCCCAAAATTTTCTTCACTGACCGCATTGGTTATGCTGATACCTTATATCGGCGAGAGTGTTGCCGATGTCGCCCCTCTCATGTTCTGTCGGCGTGAGATCCCTTCTTCGCCCGGACATTCCCAAACTCCACCGATGGTGTAAGTTATGCTGATGGCATACCATCGGCGAGACCACATGCTTCGGGGTGACCTTTTGAAACTCAGCCGACTACATTTGTTACACCGATGGCAAAAGGCCATCGGTGAGAGATTTTACTTTGGCGGCACATTTCCAAACTCCACCGATCACCCTTGTTTTGAACTTGAACCCTTGAACCGAAAAAAAGGTTTAATACAGAGGTTCGATGCGATGGTTCAATGATACATCCCTACGCAAGGCAACCGCATGACTCGACTATTAGAAGAAAATGAACCCCGCGAACCTTGAACCATTGAACCCTTGAGAAAAGGTTCAAGCAGATGGTTCAATGCGGCAGTTCAACGTTGCAATACAGAATAACAGTTCGCCCCTTTAGATATTTTTGAACACATCGAACCATTTGAACCCTGAACCATTGAACTATTGAACCATTGAGAAAAAAGGTTCAATTGGGTGGTTCAACGTGGCGGTTCAAAGCCCGAAAACCTTGCCAAAATAAATAATGGTGACTCAAAAAAGATAACAAAGTGCGCCGATGTACTTTTTCCAAACAGACAACTATGAGATACAGAGTGGAACCTAGACAAAATTCCCCTTTTAACCCAAAACATATATTTTCAAAATTTTAAACGAATGCCAACAAGGAAAAAGGCAAACAACTGACTGTTTATCATGCAAAACCTGATACTACATTTTACCAAATTGATCATAACTTGCAAAATATGATGAATTTTAAGACAGTTCAAAAAGCAACCCTGGCTCATTTTTTACAAGGAATCCAACCACATCATGCAATGGTACTGAAAATGCAATTTTCTATATTTTTAACAAGGTTTGCAAATTTGACTCTCCTTTTCCCTTACCACCAAACAGAACAACACAAGTAGAAGCAAAAAGCAAAGCAACAGCAGGGGTCCTCATTTTGCTAAGGAGCAAAATGGGGCATGTTGTGAACATCACAACATGACCATTTGAATAAAAGATTGATTTTTATTCAAAGGTGCATGGAAGAAGAGGATAAGCAAGGTTAATTGAGTGTTTAGCTTAATTAACCTAGGTCTAGGGGATAGGTAGGCTAGGGTAGATTGACCAGTAGGATAGATCAATTAGATAAGCATGATTTATCTAATTGACAGGGGTTAGGAAAATGGACAAAAAGCAAAATAAATATTAGAAATATTTATTTAATTGATGAGGATAGTGTTGTAAGGTCTAGTGATAAATCATATGGATTAATTGATCATAAGGGATAGATAGATGTTTAGGGAAGCTATGCAAAATTGATTTGCAAAGGAAGTCAAATTTAGGTGTCTACAGTTAGAAAATTCAACCAAATATCATGTGTGCTCTCCTTCAGGTTTACACATTTTTCAATGTCAATATGAAAAAATGCCAAGATGAATTCAAGTTTTTTATTATCTTTCTAACTATGTAATTTTTTCAAAAATTAAACAAAATTATGGTTTCCATCTTCAATTTCTTTTGCTAATTTATTTATTTTTCAGAAAATCCATGCCTAGTATTTATGGTGTCATTTTTACATGTTAATCAAAATTTGAAACAAATTACATTTTTTAGATTCTAGACTCAATTTATACACATTGACAAAATTGTTTTTTTATTAGTTTTCAAAGCATTAGGGGGAGCATGCTCAAATTTTCACTTTTCAAGATGTGTCCACTTTGAAAATTCATAAAAAATCATACATTCATTAAAAAATTAAAAAAAAAATCAAGCATAAACTACATGGTGTTAGCTAATTTTCCACTAAAACAATTTTTCAAATACTTAAAAATGTTGACATTTTAGGGGGCACACACTAGACACTATGTTATATTTTTCTGATAAAAACAAGAACAATTTGTGTGCTCCCCCTATTTTAACCTCTTAATCTCCACCATTTTTAGAAAAAAAGAGTAGTTTAGAAACTAGATTCAGAGCACTACAAAACTTGTTCTTATCAGATCTAATTTTTAGCGTCGCTATCTTCAATTTCTCATCTAAGATCAGTTTTAGTGATTTCAGAAAAAAGTGGCCACTTTTGACCCCCTTTTGGTCTCCCATTTCCATGCACTTACCCATTATACATACTCAGTAATGATGAGAATATAAATTTCCTCTGTGAACTATTTTTGCATAATTTATTTTTAGTTGAACACAATACATTCTTTATAAATCTATTTGTGGGTGAATGCCAGCTGAGTGCATTTATGTCTTTGATGAGGAATCATGAAATCTGGTTAGAAAGGATGGAGGCACACTTGTTGAATATGGAAAATATTGGGCTATTCCTCAGGCATGAAAGCCCCACTACCATGGCATTTGAAACTCAAGTCCAAGTATTTTTCTATAATCCTAATATTTTTCCCCTATATCAATGGAATTTGGAAGAATGTGTCATAGAATTTGGCTTATTTGTGCACTCCTCAGCTAGCAAAATTTTTACACTTGCAAAAGGTGGAACACCTTGTCTTTGGAGTAGAAAATGAGAGATTTGCTATCCCCAACCAACCTCAAATGGTTTATTAGGAAGCCCAAGGTTGTGACAAAGCTAATAGACAAATACAAGTAAGATTAGGTGGGGATGCGGTTGAGGCCTCCCTTGATTATTGAGCCTCTGCCCATGTGGGTCGAACAGATGGAGGATGCCAAATTTCAAGTATGGTTGCAAAGGGTAGATGAATTTAAGGGCAATGTTGATACTACTAGAACAAATTGGACAACATTCCAAAACAACTATAACATCACTGAAAGATTATATCAACTGAACAGGTCAAGGCACCAAGACAATGTAGGAGGACCTGCAAACCCATAAGCTTGGGGGGATGATGAATGCCAGGTAGAACTCACAAAAAACATTGCAAATATGTCTTTCTTTTGCTATCCTAAAAATGATTGCATCCCTTAGTTGTACCTTAAAGAATGATAAAAACCTTATTTAATTCTATTACAAGTAGATGTAATATTGCAGCAACTGTTGGGATTAAAATGGTATCATGTTATGTTTTTTACTAACAAAAATTTATAGAAATATAATTTTGAGTGTAGGAATCTTTCCACATTAGAAAATGAGGTCTTCATGGAGCTCTGGAGATGCTTCTAGCAACTTCAAAGATCAACGGAAGCTCTGGAGATGCTCCTGGAAGCTCTGGAGTTCAGTAATAGTGGTAATAATAGAAGCTTCAAAGATGCTTCCAGCACTTTGAAGTTTTGTAGAAGATGTCAAAGATTTTGGAGAAGACTATAGCTTAACATACCAGCTCACATTCCACCTATATTCTTAGGAGGTATGTTGACCACCCTTCTTGATGTCGTTGATTTAGCTCGAGAAAAGAAGCTATAGTTGATTGTTTTTGCATGAGTGCAAAAGTTGCTAGAATTGATTGTTTTCATTTATTTACTTTTTATCAATGACCTTTATGTCCTATTTAAACTCAAGTTAAACTCTTGTTTAAAGTGATACCTTCAGTATCACTTCAATGATTTCTTTCAGTTTGCATGACTCTATTTTTTAGTATTAGATTGCATGTTTAGAATGTAGAATAAGGATTTGATATCTGATCCAAAACTGTTAGTAGGAAATAATCTAGAGATATTTTGTCAAAATTGTGACTTATGTATGGATGGAAGATAGAATAGAATATATAGATTTTGATTTTTGAGAAAACAAGAGATACTCTATTTTGTAAAAGCACATACCCTATTTTTGGAAGTACCAAAAATAAAGAAGGTAGATTCATAATTATAGTCTGAAGTATTTATTTAGTCTTTCCTCCAGAGGTGTGAAGCAAGGGCCCACTCCCATGAAAGGAGTAGAGATTGGTATTTAGTAGTTAAGGTTTCTTATGTTGACTGAGTTTGAAACAATTTTTGAACACACCAGGATACTGGGGGGGTGAATCAATATCTAAACAACTTCAACTTATCTGCAGCAGATTAAAACTTAAGCATCACAGTATTAACATAAGTTGTAATGGTTTTGAGGCTCTTTTGTTCTTAAGCCTCTGGGGTTTCTTTTTGTTCTAATGTAAGGGTGCAGACCCTAGTTTTTGCCACCTTATATAATCAAAAACAAATTGGGTTGAAAATAGATAAAGCCTATGGAAAATGTTATGCAATGGATGCTAGAGAGGTGCCAGTCATAGGAATTATGAAGGATGTAAACTTTATGCTTGCAACCTATCTAGAAAAGACCCTACAAAATGAATGTGACAATAGTTGATATAAAACCACAATATGGCATGTTATTGTCTAGAAGTTGGGCAGTATTAATTAGAGGAAGTATGCAACTGGATCTATCATATGCCATGATTCCCATGAATGGTAAGGATGTTAAGCTAGTCAGAGAAGAAAGATCACTAGAAACAGTTGAAGATCAAGAAATAAAAGATCAAGTTTGTTTTGTGGATATTGATTGGGAAAACTTCAGAATTATTTTAGGTGATCAAGAAAATGAGGGGGGAGATCTTGGCATT
Source organism: Cunninghamia lanceolata (assembly GCA_027924645.1). Lineage (NCBI taxonomy): Eukaryota > Viridiplantae > Streptophyta > Pinopsida > Cupressales > Cupressaceae > Cunninghamia > Cunninghamia lanceolata. The sequence goes on from BSBN01001583.1 coordinate 5,329,486, forward strand.
AAAGAACCTGACCAGCATGGTCTTTGGACTATGTACTTTGATGGTGCTTTCTCAAAGGAGGGCTCTAGTGTAGGAGTGGTGTTTCTGTTTCCCACTGGTAAAATTTTCAAATTCTCTTTTCTGCTGAAATTTGCTTGCACTAATAATATTGTAGAATATGAAGCTTTGTTGTTAGGATTGAATGTTGCCCTCAAGCATGGCATTAAAATGTTAAAAGTGCTTGGAGATTCAGATTTGATAGTTTTCCAAGTAAGAGATAGATATCCTTCAAAGAATAAGAGGTTAAAACAATATAAGCATGTTGTTTGGGATATTATCAAGTTGTTTGATGCATTTTCAATAAATTGGATAGAAAGATCAAAAATGTCATGGCAGATTTCTTGGCTAATGTAGCAATTAGGCCAGATGATGTCACATTATCTGATATTACAAATGTTGAAGTAAAAATTAGACCTGCAGTGCCATACAACATATGTAGTTGGCAAGTGTTTGATGACGATAAGGACTTATTGAGATTCCTGCATTGCAAAGATGAATATGAGAATTAGGAGGTTGATTTCCAAAATTTTGTAGAAGTTATATATGGGAAAGAGACTCTTTTGGGGAAGGAAGTAATATAGCTTAAAACAAATAAAATCCTCGGAGGGTTAGTATCTTTAGAAAGAGCATTTGACAGTAGATATTATGTTGTTACAAAGGCATCTCCTACAACCAAGGATGATTTGGAAGAGGTGAATTTGGGGACACATTATGCCCTAAAAAAGGTATACATTGGTAAGCAACTTAAGCCACATCTCATAACAATGTTGATAGAATTATTGAGGAAGTACAAACATGTCTTTTCTTGGTCATATGAAGACCTAAAAGCCTATAGATAAGATTTATTTTAGCATGAAATCCCTTTGAATCCTAGAGCTAAGCCATTCAAACAGAAGCAAAGGCCCATCAATCCTACTTTGGCTCCAAAAATGTAGGAAGAACTTATGAAGCTTAGGGATGCTAGAATAATTGAACCCATAAGGCACTCAACTTGGGTGTCAAATCTTGTCCTAGTTAGAAAAAAGAATGGAGACATAAGACTCTATGTAGATTTCAAAAATTTGAATGTGTCTTCTTTGAAGGATAATTACCCACTCCCTAACATGGAAGCTATGTTGTAGAAAGTAACAAGGTGTGAACTCTTGTCCATGATGGATAGATTTTCAGGATATAATCAGGTGAAAGTAAAAGAATCAAAGCAATACAAAACTGCCTTCACAACTCCATGGGGAACCTATGTATATGTAAGAATGCCATTTGGACTGACAAATGTAGGTGCTACATTCCAAAGAGCAATGGATTTTTCTTTTCCAAGATTGATTGATTCAATTCTGGTTGTGTATCAAGATGATGTAACTACTTATTCAAAGAAGGAAGAGCAACATTGTTTGCACCTAGAGCAGATTTTTATTAGAGCATTAGAGTATGGCATTTCACTTAATCCAAAGAAGTGTGCTTTTGGGATAATTGAAGGAAAATTATTAGGGAAAATTGTTTCTAAGGATGGAGTCAGGATTGATCCTGAAAAGGGTTGTAGCAATTGACAGAATCCAAATACCCAAGACAGTGAAAGGTATCTAATCTTTCTTTGGACAAATCAACTTTGTTAGGAGATTTATTCCCAACTTTGCAGAGATCACTAAGGACATATCCAAGATGTTAAAGAAGGGGGAATCTATAACTTGGGGAAGTGACGCAATCCAATCATTTCAAAACATTAAAGAAGCTATTAAGATGGCCCCTATTCTAAAATCTCCTAATTTTTCTAATCCATTCCAGTTGTTCTCATTTGCTTCCTTTCACACAATTGTTGCATGCCTATTGCAGAAAAATGAAGATGGTTTTGAGCAGCCTATTGCTTTCTTTAGCAAATCATTGCAGGTAGCAGAACTAAAATGTGACATCATGGAGAAGCAAGCTTATGCTTTGGTCAAAGCAATTAATCATTTTAGACCCTATTTGGTAGGATGTCAGATTATTGCATATGTGCCTCATGCAGCTGTCAAAGACATATTCACTCAACAAGAAGTGACAGGAAGAAGATGCAGATGGATAAATAAATTACAAGAGTTTAATATTGAAATACAGATAACCAAGTTAATAAGGGGACAAGGTCTAGCTAAGTTGATGGCACAGTCAAATTTGGAGGCATGCCAAGTCAATATGACCCAGGATGGGACTGTAAATATGTCAGAGTTAGAATGGTATAGTGATATTGTGTATTTTCTGCAAAATTTAAGTTGTCCAACTCATTTGAATGATAGCCAAAAAAGAACTCTGAAGCTGCATGCTATCAAATATGTTTTTATCCAGGGAGAATTGTATTGGAAGAATCCTAATGGTGTGTTGCTCAAATGTGTGAATCGACATTAAGCTAAGAATATTTTAAATGACATGCATAAGGGAGTGTGTGGGGGACACTATACTACCAAGATAATAGCTCAAAAATCCTTAGAGCAGGATATTGGTGGCCAATACTCTTCTCTGATGCACATAAGATGGTAAAAAAGTGTGATCCCTGTCAGAAATTTTTAGGAAAGATCAAATATGAAGGTGCATTACCCCTTAAAATTGTAACAGTGGAAGCTCCATTTCAGCAATGGGGAATTGACTTTATAGGGGAAATTACAAAGAAATCAAGTGGAGGACATAGTTGGATCTTAGTTTCTACTGACTATTTTACTAAATGGATTGAATCCATCCCAACTAAGAAAGCTACAAGCAGAGTAGTACTTGATTTCATTTTAGAACACATTATTATCAGATTTGGAGTACCAGCAAAATTAGTCATAGACAATGCTATGTGCTTTAGGTCTAGTGAGTTTATTGACTTTTGCAACAATTATGGAATTAATCTATCTCATTCATCACCATATCATCCACAGGGAAATGGTCAGGCAGAGTCAAGTAACAAGAGTCTCATGAAAATCATCAAGAGGATAATTGACAAGAATAAAAGGGCATGTAATTCAAAGTTAAAACTAGCACTATGGGTTGATAGGGTGACAATAAAGAAGGCAATTGGGAGGTCACCTTTTGAATTAGTGTATGGCATAGAGGCCAAGTTGCCACTGAATAATCTCCTACCAGTGTATAAATTTATACGGGAGAATGATGAAGAGATAGAAGATCCAATGAGTGAAAGGATACACCAGCTGGTTGCGCTAGATGAGACTAGGAGGGAAGTGTGCAGAAGACTAATCTCAAGAAACAATAAAAAGTAAAATATTTATTTGATAAGAGGACTACAGAAAGAAAGTTTCAAGTGAATGACCTAGTCCTTCTATGGAATGCAAGAGGTCAGTACAAGGGAAAACATGGAAAGTTTGAAGCCTTATGGATGGGCCCATATCTGATAAGTAACACCCATGGAGAGGATTCCTATTTTCTCCAAGCCCCTGATGGTGAATTATAGGAATTACCAATGCATGGTCAATTCCTTAAGCTTTATTTTTCATGAATTATGTATCTTTGTGCGCAATGTAAAAATAAGGTGTATATATTTTTGTAAGTACTGTATATTCTTGTATAATCATTTTTTTTTGTATTTTGGTCTGGTCTACTCCCAGAGGTCCAATGGTTCTTGTTGTAATCTCGCGCTTGCATGTCCCCAGTCAAAGCTAATGGTGGTACCCTTTAGGGTAGCGTTTTAGGTTCGTAAAGTTATAAGTCTTTGCCTTTTAAGAAGGTCCATTAAATCTAAGTCCCTAAGTTCATGCGCTTTATTTCTATTTCCTTGTTGACCACTTGTGATAGGTTTTTGGTCTCTTAAGTTTTGACTTTAATCCTTCATACACATTAGGTGACCGGCCCCGTGTTCTAGGTTTTACCTCTTATGGCCTATAAAAAATTAAAGCCATGTCCTAAGTCTTCCCATAGTTTATAAGACTTAATGAAGTAAATATCATAGCATCGCAGTGCATCATCAATGACGTCACCACCCTGCTGCACACGGCCGCGACATGGTGACACCTATCAAAGGATCTATGCTTACGTCCCATTACATTAGGAATCCTGTACCTGCCAACCATATGTTGCCACATGTCAGTATAAAAGTGGTCCGAGGGAAAGTTTTAATCTAACGGTTGTGCTTCGACGCAGGTGTATCTTGCCAGGAGGGAATCTTTGTTGCGCGGTCGTGAGATGGTGACACGCGGCCCTATCTTACAAAGGAGTTCAAAAGGAAATGAGAGAAGGAGAAATGGAGGATTTATCACACCCACGTAGGGTAGGTAAAGTGGTGGCCCACTGTCAGCTGCGACACCGCAAAGTGACGCCACGTGTCCAGGCCAGACAAAAGGTGATGTGGTCAGCAATGGATGTACATCTAATGTGGCTCATCCTAATTGGTTGAGGACTTTTCAACCATGATGACTGAGATTTTCAAATCTCATAGCTAAATGATGGTTGTGGATCTTGTAGTTAGGAATTCAAATCAATAGTGTAGTTTTAAACTTTTGTGATAAACGTTGAGGGCGTCCTGTGACACGAATGAAAGGTTAAGGCCAAGGGTACCTCCATTAATGCATCAAGGGCTATGCTAGGAAGCTTAAAAGGAAGAAAGTTAGGGCTTTGTGCATCATTTCTTCAAGTACATATAGATTTCAAACGCGCAAAGAGCTCTCAAGCTAGCAAAGAATAGAATCCAGACTCCTGTAAGCATTAACCAGTAAGTTCATTTTGTCTTCTTGTGCCCAGCATATTTTAATTTGACTAATTGATTAAGGAGGTAAAAAATTGCCTATAAAAGAAACCCTATCCTATTACGATCAGTTTGAAAATGAGTCAAGCTAGTCAGCCCTCCACCTCTAAGTGCAGCTTAGATGAGGATTTTATGATCTACCTTCCAAGTTCTGCCAGAAGAGCCCAAAATTTGCATGGTCTAGGCAGGCCTGATGACAAGTTCCTTGATTTGTATTACAACTGTAGAGATGCTATACTGCCTATTCATGGTTGGGTCTTATTTGAACACTGGCACAGAAGAATGAATTATAAGGCCCCCATCTGCCATGCATGGCAATTTGATTTGGCCAAGCTCATTTGCTCCAATTTATTCCCTAATCCTAACCTAGTTAGGGCAATAGCAATGAGATATGATCCTAACACGAGGACAATCATAGAAGGAAATGGCACAAAGATGATCAAATTCACCAAAGGGTACATTGCCATTGTATTTAACCTAAACCCTACGGCTAGTAAGCCAATTGACCTGAGTACTTTGAAGAAGAAATATCAAACTGTTAAACGTGCCTATAGGGAATTCAACCTGGCCAAGCACAGGCCAAGGGGTGTTGATGGAAAACTGGTGAAGATTTCAACCAGTGAATAGGAGCCCTTTCATTGCATCTTATTCATGGATTAATTTGTTAGAACTTATCATAGTTTGTGTCAAGTATTAGGCAGGGATGCCTAAGATAAAATGTCCATCTCTCTAATGATGATGGTAGTAGACATTCAATGCCAAGAGACCAAAGAGCCATATGATTATGCCACCTATATTACAGATAGGATGCACAAGCAGATGTCAGAAATCAAAAGCAAGTTATCAACTGCAGATGCCCATGTTGAATTCACATGGTATTCCATGTTGTGCCACATGCTTCTGTTTTCTCTATCTGGAATGTGGCACCAGAATTTGCATGTCAAAATGACAGATGCCCAGGGAAATATGCTACCAATACAGGTGTGGAATTGCATGCTAGATATGCACTGTACTACTGCTAATTATGTAATCTTTGAGGAGTATTTTGTGAGGAGGATTCTTGGTATCCTGGAGCCAAAGGGAGAGAGACTTCACCCAGATTTCTTAGATTTTCTAAGGCCTTTGGATAGGACTCCTCACTTGGGGGTTGATCACAATTGGAATGACTAGTTTTTTCATGAGCACACTACTTGCATCAGGGTCTATGGATGTGAGACCCCACCCCATATCTTTCCTAAATATGTACCTAAGAGAGATGCATTCTTAGAGATCATTAGGCAATTGAATGATTTAGATAAGGAGCATCTGAGGAGACATAAGAAGGGCTCATTTTTTCATTAAGAATCAAGTGGGACACAAAAATGGCAGGTGAGAGAGTCAAGAAAATTGTAACTGTTGCATATTAGAGTGCCCTTGCAGAGGTGCAGGACCCTATTCAGAGAATTCAGAAAATGCTAGATAATGCAAAGCAACTAATTGCTAGTGCTCCTATAGGAGAAGAAAGGTCATCATATTAGGCTAGTAGTTCTAGAGGTGGATATGATGTGAAAAGGGAATCAGCTATCCCTTCGCCTGCCAAAAGAGCAAAAATTATTGATTTAGAAAATCTAGAAGAAATTGAAGTGGTAGATTTAGAGGGGGAGGCAAAAGAACATGTGCAAGAAGCTGCCCATTAGGTGAATTCACCTGATAGGGTAAGGCTTTATTCATCCCCTGAAAATAGGGTAGTCAAGACAATGAGAAGCCAAAATGTAGACATTGAAGATGTTAGAATAATGGCTTGTAACAAATTTTTAGAGGATGATGAATTTGTAAACACTCCTAAATTTAGGAGTTATGTACTGAAGGTAAGAAGTGAAGAGTTCCAAAAAAGGATTGAAAATGCTAACAGTGGAGCAGATCCCACTGAATATGAGGCCATCACCCAAAGGGTGTTGAAAGAGGTCAATCAATCCATAAGAAAAATGACTCAGAGGATGGGAGGGCATTGGTTGCAAAGATTAATATCTTACTCCTTCCTCACTGGACCCTGTCGGATGCAATTGCATTTGACACAATTACTAGAGAGGATTTTGATGTGACAGGTGAACAAATAGATAAGGCTCTCTCCGGTGCAGCCTTCAATCCTAGATTTGAAACATTGGCTATATGGGCACTGGCCCCAAATAATAACAAACCTAGGGTTGAATTGGGGGAATTAGTAGGTGATGTTATAATTAAGAGGGTATCTGACACCCCTGCCCCCCCAGGCTGCAAGTTTGAATGTCTAGACTGCATAATTTGTAGAAGCAGTTACAAACAAGTTGCAGAAGGATCACAATGAGCTATTGCTACAATATGTCCAGGTAGTTGCAGAGCTAAATAGGTGCAAAGAGCAATTGTCATTAGGGGCTAGTACTTTCACTCCCCCACCAGTGATCCCAATAGTCGAGTCCTTCCCAGTTGATACAGAGCCTCTATTGATTGAAATCAGAGAGCTGAAGGAGGAGGTGAAGAAATTGGAGGATGAGAAAAAGAATACAGTGAAGGATATGGTCACCAATTTGATAAATAATAGGGTGACCAAACTCTTGGCAAGGGTGGATGAGACTTGGAGGTCTTATTCACAATTGAGGATAGCCTATGAAAAGCATGAATCAGATAAAGAAAGGCTCTCAGTTGTGAAAATAAGATGGTTTCTAAGAACTGGAGAGGTTAGGGACCTCCTTAGATGTTCAAGATTTGATACATAGGCACACCCTGAGTTAAAGATGGTAAAGGATATGTTGTAACATTTTGAGGATGTTGTCAATTTTTAGTTGAAATTGGATAAAGTTTTGCTAGAGAAGAAGCAAGCTATAGAAAAGATGGACACAAAGTGGCTGCCAAGTATTTTGGATGGTGGTGGACAAGTCAAAGACTTAGATAAGTGGAAGGCATAAATTGAAGATAATGCCAACAAGTTAATTCCTACTTGTTTTACTGAGGCCAACCCAACTATGAAGATGTTAAGCCTAGCACTTGATAAGTTGCACATAGTTGAAATAACTTTTGAAATATTTTGCAAGGAATTAAAGATTTTGTTAGATGATCAGTACATCCGCCATAATGGCAGGATTGTAGAGATAATCTCATTCTAGTGGCCATCTAAAAAGACATATAGTGAGTGGACAGAAAAGTATGGGCCTACAAATTGAAAGGAAAGGCCAACCACCACCTACCATGTATTAATAAGGTAGATCTCCTTCAAGTGACTTCACATATTGCAAGTCTATCTACCTTTTCTCTTCTTCTCTCCATTGTAGTAAATGTTCTCAACGCCAAAATGGGCGATGCATTGTATCATGTAATTCTCTGAAATGACATTATAATTAACGTTGAGTACACGTTCTTGGTCTATAAAAGAATTGTGTTACTCATTTTTTTTGTTGAATATTTTGGAAATTTCTGAGTAAATGAAATACTGGTTTTGCTGGGTTGCTCCATCTCTTGTCCTGTAAGTCTATGAATTGTGTGTTGAATGTATTTTGCATAAGTTTTATCAGTTTCATGTTGATATAAATGAAAAATGCTATATGCATGTGTTCTGTCAACTGTCTCCACGGTTGTATGTGTTCTTCTTTTGAATCTAATAATTAAGGGTTATCTGAGATTCTAGAATATAGGTTTTTGATATTGCATGCTTAATCTTCTACTTCTATTCAAGGGATAGATTAAATGTTTTGGGTTAAGTGTGGAGAGGAATGTATTGCAGCAGGGATATATGTACATAGAGTTAACAGGATACTCTGTTTTGGGTGTGTCTTTAAGGAAGATACTGATTAACCCCTTGAAACTTGATTGTTAGCTTAGTTTATGCAAATCATTCACACATATATGTCAATGTGACTCCTTGCCCTAGGATAAGCACCAGTCAAAGGTGGTATTGAGTTTTTGAATCAAAACCCAAGTCTTGTAGCCAAGCACAAAACAAAAAACTGAACAGCATTTATAAACTTTTAGGATTTTAGGAGTAATTTAGGTTCATAATCCTTTGGTTCACAATAGAAGTAGGTTCCAAATCTAGCCCCTTTGCATTCATCTTAGAGTTTTGGCCTTCATAAGAAAGGATTTATCTACTTTATGTCAATATCTGGTTACAGTCAAAGATTTATCCTATAGGTATTGAGTAGGGAATACCCCCCTAGGTTTTGTCGAGCCTGAAGAAGGAGAGGAGACATTTAGAGTTTGTCTCCTGTACTATTGGCCCCTGACCTGAGGATCTTGTTGATATGTGATGGCTACCTTGTAGGGAAACTTGGGACTGATCAGTGGGAAAAATATCCAATAAATCTAGCAACTCCACTGGGGAGTTGAAAAGGAACCTAGAACTTAAGTTAAATCCCATTTGTGGCTGGCAACTCTAAAACAAATCTCCCAGATGGTAAAATAGAAGTTGTATGCAAGGGAGAAGATCCTTGCACAACCCTTTGTTCCAAGAATTACCAAGAAAAATGTATAGGAGAAAGGGAACTGCTCAACCCAGTCATGAAGGCTCACCAAGCCCTAGGAATAATGATGATCCCCAAGATAATCCCAGGTCTTCTGGACAACAACCACAATATTTTTCAAACACAAAAGCTAAGATTCAAGATACATATGAAAGATAGCAAGGTGACAGGCTGAGGATGAGATTAGAAGTTTTCTAAGGGCATCCTTTTTTAGATCCCCTTGTTATATTTGAAGACATAGAATCCCCAAAGGATACTGATAATCCCAATGGAAAAGGACCATCCTCTTCTATGCCAAGAGATGATGAGTTGGCAGAAGAAATTAGGAATCTCAGGGTAGAACTTGATTATTTGCAGGCCCTAAGAATCAAAGATGATATGAAACAAAAGGTGCAAGCCCTGAAAATGGCCTAGCAAGATTCAATTCCCATCCTTAACAATGCAAATGTGCTGAGAAACCAGTAGGCAAATGAGGTTCGAAACCAACAAAATGATCAAAACACCCTTGGAAATGATCAAGGACTTAACCAGCAAATGAACTAAAATCCACCAAATAATCAGAGACAAAATGTGACTAACAATAGGGTACCACAAAACAATATGAGAAATCAGAATAATAATGTTAATGCCAATAGGAATACAAATGCCAACCAATTTGGTAGAAGACCTATGCAGCTAAACAAGTTCAGACAATTAGATTTCAATGGTATTCCTAGATAACCTAACCCTATTGACAAACATATAAGGGGTGAATTACCATAGTTTTTAGGAAACAATTTTGTGTTGGTAGAAGATCACTTGAAAGCTTTCCAAAATGTTATGGATAATTTTGAGGTAGAGCATGAGGATGTTTTCATGAAATTATTTATGCAATCCCTATTTGATGAAGCTAGAGAATGGTATAGAAATATGCCTGATCAAAGTATTACATCATGGGATGACTTTAGAAGGATTTTTAGAGAGCAGTATGGTGATAAGACTAACCCTAGTTTTATTATTAATGAATTCACTGGTATTGCTAAGGGGTCAAATGACCCTGTTGCTGATTTTAATGCTAGGTTTACCAGATTGTTGAATAAGTTGCCACCTCATATGAGGCCGAATGAACCAATGTGTATGGTGTTGTATATAAATGCCTTTGATGTCAAAACAACATATGAATTAAGGGATAAAATCCCAACTAGTCTTAGGGATGCTTTCAGAATTGCAACAAATATTGAAAATAATAGGAAAGTATATGGTAAGACAAATAGAAGAGATGATGTAAGGATTCTACAGAACCCAAATAATAGGTCTCAGAATATTCAAGGTAATACTTCCACTTCTGAGGATAAACTGGATAAGTTGACATCTGTTGTTAAGGACTTAAGTTACAAGCTTGCTAAGAACAAAAAAGGGCTTGGTCCTAAGAAGCAGGTTCATCAGAGGCAAGAAAAGAGACCTCAGTTGCATGACATGCCATATAATACAAATTGGTACAATGGTAAACCCATTTCCAACAACAAGCCTGAACAAAGGTCTCAAAATATTAAAGAAACTCCTGATCCCTTGAAGAAAACTGTCAATATTGTGGAAGATGCCCCATGGTGCATAATTTGTCAGATGCCTCATTCACAGTCACAATGTATGATTGCTCAGTCCTTTTATAATGATGTTGTTGCCTGTGACAAGTGTAATGAACCTCACTATGTAGAAAATGACAGTGTTAATATGCTCTCTACAAGTGGATATTACTCCTCCTCTGATGAGGTTGATATGGAGACAAATGTGAATGAAGGTAAGTGCTATAAAGGTGAAATCTACCAACAAGATTTTTTTAATGATGAAGATCAGGATCATCAGGTTTATGCTCAGGATTCAAATGTCCCTTTGGTTAATTTGAGGAGACCTTATGATGAAGAAATTAGAGCTCTTACAGCTACTGCAGTAGCTCAGGTTAAGAGTAATTATAATCTCAGAAGTAAGGCTCAGGCAGGAGATTCAGGCCAGCCAGGAAGCATCTTTGCAAAATAACCTCAGTATAAACATAAAGACCCTGAAACACAGAAGAAACAAGGTAATAATAGTAAGAAAGATTCAAGCGATAAGTTGGGCCAAAATACTAAGAGTCTAGAGAATAGGGTTTCTTAGAATGTAGAAAGTACTGAAAGTTCACAGGTCATAGATTTTTTGTGCATTTAATTTTATATGGTAGATTGTTAGAGCACACTTCAAATCTAAAGAACAGTAAGGAAATCAAATTTGCATTGAACCATCATATAAGTCATTTGCATTTTTGTGAATGATGTCTTTAATCTTTGAAGACATGATATTCCCACAATCCATGACATGAAATTGTTAAGATTCTAGTAAACAACTATATATAACTTTTTTGCATCGACATTGTAGATCACACTCTATGATCCATCATCAAGAAGAGAATGAAAATGAAGTAATGTTGCAAATCAAGTTCCTTAAAAAGAGAGAATGGATTGACATGGAATACAAGGGTGGACATATGGTGAAGGGAACACAAGTAGGAATAGAGAATAGAGAACTAAATCCAAAATTGGTTTTAAAAATACAAAGAGATAGATACCTAATAGGAACAATTGATGAAAGAAAGAGAGAAAGAAAGTAAGGAAAAGATTAAAGTGAAATTTGCAATAATAAAGAGAAAAATAAAAATAATATGTAAGGAAAAAGTCAAAATTTATGAGTAAGGAAATAAATATAAAATAAATAAATAAATAAATTATTAATAGTAGAAAAATAATAAAGAATTGAAATAATAATAATAATAAATTAGAGATTAAAATTATAATAATAAACATTAAAAAGAGAAGGAACAAGAGAGTTTATGAAGGGGAAGAAATTAACTGAAAAATAATAATATAAATATAATATAAAATAAAATAAAATTATATTAAAAATAAATTAAAAATGATAAAATAAAGTAATAATGAATGAATGAAACTGAACTAAAAATAAATAAAATTAAAAATTAGAAAGACCTAAGCCCAAAAGAAGAGGAGCAACCTAGACATAACCTAGAGAACATAAAAGGAGCTAGCAATTATTGAAGATAATTTGAGGAAGGATCGGTGACAAGGGGGGATAGGGTTGGAGAGGAGGGATGGTAGGGAAGAGGAAGAGGAAGAATAAGGTGGGGGATTTAGAGAGACTAGGACAAGTGCTAGATCTAGAGGAATGGTTGGGGGTGTGAGGAGAGGTATCGAGAAAAATTGGAGGCCAAGGGAAAGAGAAAGGAGTGGGGAGAGTGGGAGAGAGGGGAATACTAAAAGAGAAAAACCAAGGGAGAGAAGAGGGAGAGGGAAAAGGGAGATTAGAGGGGTGGGAGGTAATCTTGAGAGGAATTTAATAAAGGATTCTTCGTATGGCTCAAGTTCCACCCATCATCTCGATTTAGGTTGCCAAGGTTATTTTTGATAAAAATAGCTTCTTTGAGCTTTCTCTTGAAGAAACTATCTTCCTTGGATAGGACATGTGTATACTCTAGGTGAATGTGGTGCTAGGTGCAAGAGGAGTGTTCTATGAGGTTTGATTTTAAGACCCTTTCATTCCTAGTGTTTGCAATGTGCTCTTTGATTCTCATGCAGGTAGATCGACATGTCTCACCAATGTAAGGGGTTCCACATGAGAAATCGATTTTATAGATACCTAACTTTAGAAGAATGTCATTGGGATTTTTAAGATGAGATGAGGTTTCCAATGGTAGAAAGATGTTTGAAGGCACATTTAAGCCCTTTTCTATTAAGGATTTTGGTGATCTTATCAGAGATGCCTTCAATGTAGGGGAGGCTAGTGCCACAAACAACATCAGAGTCTTTATTTTTTAATTTAGACTTTAGGTAGGTTTAGGCTTGCTTAAAAACTTTCTTGTTACGATACCCATTTAGTTTGAAAACTTTGGTAAGGTGGGAAATCTCTTGGTTTATGTAATCATTATCAAATGTAGAAGGCCCTAGTGGCCATTTAGTCTTTAAGACACTTGCCTGTTGGGCAAGGTGGTGCTATGAGGAAGTGAGAAGGTAGAGGTTTTTATGGTTGGATTTCCTAAAGACACAATGACCAAGGGAACCATCTTATTTTCCTTATGAAAAGGATGTCAAGGAAGGGGAGTTGGTTATTGGTTTCAAGTTCTTTGGTGAACTTGATGTAGGGGGAAATGTTGTTAAGGTGAGCATGGAAGATTTCAAGCTACTTAGGGTCATGGTGCCAACATATGTTGGTGTTATCCAAATAGCATTCCACCATTTCAATTTAAGATGGAATGAGTTCAAGGCAAGCTCTTTAAAATGTTCCATGTACATGTTAGGTATGACTGAGGATAATGGAGATCCCATGGCAACCCCATCGGATTGCTCATAAATTATGTCTTGGAGGGTGAAGAATGTGGACTTTAAGCACAATTCAACCAAGGATACAATTTTTTCATTGATCTTCTACCTAACCAACACAATGGAGTCTTCTGAAGGGACTTTGGTAAAGAGGGATACCACATTAAAGCTAACTAGAATGTCATCATCATCAACCTTTTTATCTTTGGTGAAATTGACAAAATGGTTAGATTCTTTGATGAAAGATAAAAACTTTTTTATTAAAGGAGTAATTAACTTGGCCAGGTAGATAGCAAGTTTGTAAGTTAGGGAATTGGTGGTGTCAACAATAGGCCTCAAAGGAATGTTGGATTTATGAATTTTAGGCACACCATAGATGCATGGTGTGATTTCTTTATTGGGCATGAGACTTTTTGGTGCAATCATCAAGGGGTGACAAGCTCCTCAATGGTCTCTCTAAACACCACTACGATAGATTCAGATACTTTGAAGGTAAGGTGAATAGATTTTTCTATAATATCCTTTGTCAAGTCATTCTTGCATGTCTTAGATCAATTCAATGCATCAAATCATGTTTGCAATAGTTGATATCAAACTTACTAGACTCAATCAATCTACATTATTTTCTCTGATAATTTAAACCTAAAATATTTATCAATCTAAAATAATTAATTTTCTAATAATTGTAAATTGATTCAAAATAACTTATTTTATCCATCATTAATTTTAAAACTAAATAAACTTAATCTATTAATTTAAATTCCATATATTTATTTTAAAAATATATCTTGACTCTAATTATCTAAATTAATTTATACTTAATTATTTGTAAATTTATTTAATTAAAATAAATAATTTATGTGAAACATTTAAAATATTTATTTCATTTACACAAATATTTACTTTTATAATTCATAAGTCTCCATCACATAATGATATTCATATTTTTTTCTCTCGATATCCATACCAATAAAAAACATGCTCCTAAAAACATACTCTTGAAGCAATTTATAGAATAAAACTACAATGATGAAAGGAAAAGATACTCTTGAAGCAATTTATAGAATAAAATTACAATCATGAAAAGAAAAGAAAAATTATTTAAGACGATACTTTATGAAAATGGGTTACCCGGGCTTCACATTTCACCTTTAACTTTTTTTTTAAAAAATGAATATTCCTAAACAATGCCAACGACACCAAGAAGTAAATTATCACTTATTTATTAAAGACCTCAAGATATAAGTATAGATTTGTATATTTAATTTTGAAAAAACATAAAATTTGGACATGTATCATTTAAAATCCTTTCATATAAGCCTTTAAAGTTTTAATTCTCAGATGCAATCATAAACATATGAAAGGATCTTCTTATGTAAGAATTGAGTTGGAGAAATTTCAAATGAAGAGAAGCCACGTGCAGTTATTTAATTTTTTTAGCATAATAGTGTACCAATGATTCTTTATACTAATAAATATATAAACTTCTGTAATCAATGATTTTAGCAGGATAGATAATGTGACAAATAATTAAATATGATATATTTATATGGAGCACTAAATTACAATTATATGATTAAGATTTTAAACATTCTCCAAATAACATATATTATAGTCTCTCCTTTGCTAGAATAAACCCAGTAAGAAAAAATCTAGCTCCATAAAATACTTGGAGAATAAATTACAATTATATGATTAAGATTTTAAACATTCCCCAAATAACATATATTATAGTCTCTCCTTTGCTAGAATAAACCCAGTAAGAAAAAATCTAGCTCAATAAAATACTTGGAGAATAAAATGGTGAGCATAGAAATCGATAAGCTATCATGTTTCTGGCTTTGTTTTCTTTTAACCCCAACTCAGTTGCTATGTGATACCCTTTAAACAATGAACATCCTTGTGCTTCAAAGGCCCAGTGTATCATTCATTCGGTCGGAGGGATTTAAATTCAAGCCCAAGAATCGTTCACCTGTGGTTGCTCCTCTGAAAACGGGCATATGAGAATTTTGGGTCTGAGAAAATGGCTTAGCGTCTGAAAGTTGAGCCCCCGTAGTTGACTTGTGCATCCAATCTGAAGGATGACAAATTCCATTTTGGGGTGAGAATCCTGATGATGCTGCGAACAGTGAAGTGAGTGACCCATTACTGTACAATTTCCAACTCCAATCCTCCTTTGACCAGGGTAGTAGAGATGAGATGTCACTTCCTGTTTTCCTTTTAACTGCTCCGTCCAGGTTGGGCAGCTGATTAACGGTAGCAAGAAATTTCATCAATGTCACCATTAACTACCCAAGAAGTTTACATAGAATGCTAACTCTCTGATTCGTATTGAGATTTGATATTCAACCTCACCAATCATTTCTAAATATGATGATGACCAAACATTTTCAATGGCCTTCATTCGAGTTTCTTATTAGACACTAACAAAATGATTTAGTTTTAAGTGGACATTTACTTAGCCATTTTGCTTAGTGGAGATTGGTATTGTAATTGTTGGAGCTGAAGATGAAGGAATATGAAAAATTGGAGTTGATGTTAAAAGTCAAGCATTTCTGTAATTTTTTCAAAATAGAAAAAGGCAGTGGGCTGCCCAGTCAACTTCTGACCACTTTTTAATGGGTAAAAGGTGGTCAGCAACTGACCGACCAGTGTATTTGATATTTTTCAAGTTAAAACTTATGGTTATTTTTAAGCATCACTTAGTTCAATGGTCAAAGGTAAATTCTGACCAATAAAAATAAGACAGCTATTTACCACTTTTTGGTATGGAAGAGGTGTAGAATTAATATTGACCATTGAAATAAGTGATATTTAAGTACACATAAAATTGATACAAACAAGAGTGTTTGTTAAGCCCTTCCAAATTCCAACATATGAATGAAAGGCAGAACAAGTGCTGTAATTGATATGCTTTCCGCATGTCACTGCTATGTATTATATTTGATAGTTAAGGTGACTGTAATATACCTTAAAACAACCAAAATGTCTGAAAGTGCTGAATCTAGGGATTAGTAGTAGAACAACATACCCGGTAATTAGGGAAGGCCAAGGGATGAACTCTGCTCCATTGATTTACTTGCTCCATAGTGAGGTGTGCCTTATCATCTTTGGGGATGGGAGGAAGGGACACTGGTTTATATGTTAACCCATGGTTAACTTGGAACTTCTCCCAATTCGGAGAATCAACTTGACCCTGAGAAGAAACTAAGAATATGAGAAGATAAAAGTTATCATAAACAAGACACAATAAAACAGGGGGAACTTGGCCAGTAGTACCTACTATAATTCCTCTAGATAGAACAATGAGCACCTTTTTGTCATACATTACTAATCAAACGTAATCTCAAAACCCACACCAGTAATAAAATAATCAAGCTTCTTATTCCTGGCGTGGCAAAAGATTTTCCATTGTAAGTAAATTTTAACAATAGGAGAGGTGTCAAGAAGATTACCATTGTATTGATACACCGAGCTTTCTTCCGGTCAGGATCAACAAGAGTGTTTAGGTTAGACTTCATTTTGGATACCAATGTGTTGTCAACTGCTGGGGAAGAAAGGCCGAGGCTAAGATCCAGATTGTGTTCTACACCTGAGAATACCATTTTTAAAGTTATAAATATGCATATTTTTGGTTATTATATTAAAATTGAGTTAGATGGCCTGTATAGAAGGAATCCTACTTTCATTCTCCAGTTGATCTGCATGAAACCTCTCTCCATTATTGAGTTCTGCATGAAATTCGTTGATGTAAATGCTGGGATCGAAGTTGGTAACTGCCTCCTTTCCATTACACTTGATAGCTGCTCGGTCATAAGCCCTGTAAATATCAAATTGAGAATATTCTCAATATTATGGACAATGTAGCATGAAATAGTTTACTTCCTATGTTCAAATTGGCAACTCTAAGGATTGCAGCATACATTGCAGCTTCCATTTCATTGTCGAATAAGCCCAAATATATATACCTGCCAGTATATGCACAATGGCTATAAGTCGAGTCAGAGAAGAACGAACTCAAAATCAATTATACGCGTCAAGAGAGTCAATTTAACATTTACATCCCTGGCCTTCAATATTGAAAAACAGAAATGCTTACAAAGAACTTTAGTTTATATTACTTTTTGCCAAGGAATTGTCCCATCCTGGCTTCCCATCGGCCTGCCTTGTGGAGAGTGACGCCTCTATACTTGGAACTTCCTCGAGAGAAGCCGGTGCTTTGTCGACGAAGAATATGCACAAATTCTTCTTTGGTGAGATTGCTCGTCTGATTTTAAAAAAAAAGACAAAAGAAAAGGAGATCAAACTGATAGAAACTCTCCAGCAAGCTAAAAGAAAACGACTGAGAAATTAGACCAGACAGATACCTGCTTAAGGTCATCTTCATAGTCTGAAAGATTAAAATTTATATCAGCGTCTGGTCCTCTGAACTTTATGGCTGCCCTATCATATGCCCTACAACAACCAAAAAAAAGGCTCATAAATATAAATTTCTCCAGTCCCCCCTCTCAACCTACCGCTCCCCATCCCCTCAGCCCCCTAAAATTTAAGGGAGACAAAAAAAAAAGGAAAAAAGAAAGCCTAATGAGGATTTCCTCCAATCTAAACAATCTCAAAAATTCATTTCTTCTCAATGCAAATAAACCCTAAAATGGGCAATCCTACCATCTGGACAGAAAATTATATACCAGATTCTTTTACATATATTGGATTTAAGCAACAGTTTACAAACATATACAGCCAAAGCTTGCACAGCAGATAAAAACTAAAACAGGTGCCCACAGAGGAACAAGCTCCGCTGAGAAAGGCTACAACATCAGTGAACCTAGCTGATAAACAGTCATAAAACCCTAGTTACAGCCAAAGGGCCAAGATAAACAACAGAAACATACCTAATACATGGATTGAGGTTCATACATATAGAAGAACGACCATTTTCCAGCTGTGAAGATGAAAACAATGACAACATCTTAGAGCTTGAATTCATCAACAATAGGCCATTCTTTATATAGGCCAACATTGGTGGCGATCTGATTGACAGTGGCTTGAACATTGTTCAGGTAGTAATAGTTTTCTCTGTTAATTTTGCCTTCATTGAGAAGCATGCAGGAGATAGTGGATAGTTGGTTAGATTCTGTAAGATTATGGAATGGTACTGAGATTGCTTCGATATCATGTAAAAATTTGCCAATGAATGCAAATGAATCCATGATCTTGATGACAAGAGCGATCACAATAGCAAAAGCACAAAGACAATATAAGATTGCAGAATGCAATATAATAGTTATTCCAAAATAGAGGATGCAATACAAGCAATGTGATTTAGAATGGATATGGGCAAGCCTTGAATCACCAACATGCTCTAATACCATGTAAACTACCTGCAAAATTTTGTATGGTGCCTAAATGAGGCAGGAAACCATCAATGGAGATTGCAATCTTTTCTAAGGAGTGGGGTGGTGGTTGGTCATAGGTGGTAAGCCAACCACTATTGGATCTTCAGTGGACAACCCTCGTTAGGGTGGCTATGCCACAGGGACCCCTATCCATAGCATTTATCAATCCACAAGGACCAAGGCCTCGAAGCCAATGCCATTGAAAGTGCCATAACAATATATGCAAATTGTATGACATGGTATGCTTGGTACCACTTTCCAAAATCTTTCAAAATCAAACCTTAAGAAATTTTGAATGAAATTTATTTTGCTGGATAAATATTTATCCCTGTATGATTATGCTGGTGAATGATGCTAGCACACACTTGGCCAAGTGAATCTACCTATAACATAGAGGGGAATAGTCTACTTAATGTTCCTTTTGTATAGCGAGGGAGGGCAAAATTTGTCCTTAGGGTCCTAGGCCAAGTGCTCAAAAATTGATGATTTGACAAGCATTTCTATGGTTTTGGGGCACTTCAAACCTAATGGTAAGGTCAAATTTGACCCAAAATGCATTGAAAGTTATGTAACCTACAAAATATTGTAAGCACCTCCCTGCCACAAACCTATATAGATATAGCATCCAATGTCAAATTTGTTGAGTTGTTGTTCATATGGACCAGCTAGGACTTGAACCTAGGACCTTCCATTTGTTGCTAGAGTGCTCTACCAACTGAGCTACTGGCCCCTCGTGGCCAGCCCATCGTTAGGTATAGCATCCAATGTCGAATTTGTTGAGTTGTTCATATGGACCAGCTAGGACTTGAACCTAGGACCTTCCATTTGTTGCTAGAGTGCTCTACCAACTGAGCTACTGGCCCCTTGTGGCCAATCCATCGTCAGTCCAGGTGTGGCTTATCTCCACCCCCCCCTGAAGCCACACTACAGGTGCTTGGGGCTCCTAGCATGGCTCTGATACCAATTGTTGAGTTGTTGCTCATATGGACCAGATAGGACTTGAACCTAGGACCTTCCATTTGTTGCTGGAGTGCTCTACCAATTGAGCCACTGGCCCCTTGTGGCCAAACCATTGTCAGTCCAGGTGTGGATTATTTCCAACAAAATTGAGATGAAGTAGAAAGAAAAATCAACTTGTTTGGATGCTCTAGTTGCAATGGTGAGCTCTGATCTAATCCACCAATTACAAAGAGCAAGCTTGGAAAATGAAGCCATGACTCCATGATCTTGATGACAAGAGTGATCACAATAGAAAACAGACAAAGACAATCAAAAATTGCATAATGCAATATAATAGTTATTCCAAAATAGAGGATGTAATACAAGCAATGAGATTTACAACAAATATGGGCAAGCCTTGAATCGTCAACACGCTATGATACCATGTAAACTACCAGCAAAAATTTGTATGTTGCCTAGAAGGTGGTTGGTCATGAGTGGTAAGCCAACCAATGTTGCATCTTCGATGGACAACCCCCATTAGGGTGGCTATGCCACAAGGACCCATATCCATAGCATTTATTAATCCACAGGGACCAAGGTTAAGCTATGGGACCTTACATACCAAGGCCCCAAAGCCTATGTGATTAAAGGTGCTCTCACAATATATGCAAATTGTATGAGGTGGTATGCTTGGTACTACCAAACTTTTAAAATCTTTGAAAATCAAAACCCTTAGAAATTTTGAATGAAATTTATTTTGCCCATAAATATTTATAATAGTTGTATGATTATGTTGATAAATGATGCCAGCACACACTTGGGCAAGGAATCTACCTATAACATAGAGGGGAATAGTCTACTTAATGTTCCTTCTATATGACCAAGGAGGGCGAAATTTTCCCTTAAGATTCTAGGCCAAGTGCTCAAAAATTAATGATTTGATAGGCATTCCAGTGGTTTTGGGGCTCTCCAAACCTAATGGTAGGGTCAAATTTGACCCAAATGCATTGAAAGTTGCATGACCTACAAAATATTGTAAGCCTGTCCTTGCCACAAACCTACATAGATCTAGCATCCAATGTCAAATTGAGATGAATGGAAGGCAAAATCAACTTGTTTGGATGCTCTAGATGCAATGGTGAGCTCTGATCTAATCCACCAATTACCAAATGCAAGCTTGCAAACTGAAGCCATGAAGCCATGATCTTTA
This sequence comes from Cunninghamia lanceolata, assembly GCA_027924645.1. Classification (NCBI taxonomy): domain Eukaryota; kingdom Viridiplantae; phylum Streptophyta; class Pinopsida; order Cupressales; family Cupressaceae; genus Cunninghamia; species Cunninghamia lanceolata. The sequence continues at coordinate 5,350,584 of BSBN01001583.1, forward strand.
TGACAAGATTGACCACAATAGGAAAAGTTCAAAGACAATTGAAGATTGTAGAATGCAATATAATAGTTATTCCAAAATAGAGAATGCAATACAACCAATGAGATTTGCCATTGATATGGGCAAGCCTTGAATCACCATCATGCTCTGATACCATGTAAAATATCGGTAAAAGTTTGTATGCTGCCTGAATGAGGTAGGAAACCGTCAATCGAGATTGCAATATTTTTTAAGGAGTGGGGTGGTAGTTGGTCATGGGTGATAGGCCGACCACTATTGGATCTTCAACAGATAACCTCTATTAGAGTGGCTATGCCATAGCGACCTCTATCCATAACATTTAACAATCCATAGGGACCAAGGCTATGCCACAAGAGCTTGTATACCAAGCCCTTGAAGTCTATGTCTTAAAAGTGCCCTTACAATAATGCAAATTGTATGAGGTGGTATACTTGGTGCCAGCAAACTTCCAAAATCTTTCAAAATCAAAACCTTTAGAACTTCTGAATGAAATTTATTTTTCCCATAGATATTTATACCTTTATGATAATGTTGATGATTGATGCCAGCATAAACTTGGGCAAGTGAATCTACCTATAACATAGAGGGTAATAGTCTACTTAATGTTCCTTCTATACAACCAACTTGCCCAAGTACAACATTATGTAGACTATTCCATCAAACTTAGAAAGTACAACTTTTTTTAAGTGCGTATTACCTCCCTAAGAAGATGCTTACTATTGTGCAAGGGAGATAACACTTACACAAGTAGATACCTACCTAAGTAAGCTTAGCCTAGGTGCACACTAATACAAGTGTAAAAAACTAAATGCAAGAAAATAAGCATGCACCAATAGATTCATTGGCAAGCTATGTAATCTTGGAGTTCATGTCTTCTTTCTTTCCTTCTAAGGCCTAAAGATATGTTTGTAAGTGGTTGAATTGTTATTCAAGGTCTTTCTTTCAACATTTAGTTGTTCCTTGAGAGTTGATAGATTTTACATTTGGAGAAATAGCACGAAGCATTTGAATTTCAATCTCCAAAGGGAACATGGAGTGAGAAATAGTAGCTAAATAATGATATTTCCATATGAATTTAATTATAATGTATGTTTGCAAGTATTGATGACAACATTGTGAGAAGATGAAAGATGACAAACATCAAACTTCCACAACCATTGTGAGAGAAAATGGTAGGCAATATAGACATGAGGAAGAGTCAAAGGTTGTGGACATGGGAAGAAAACTAGAAAGCATGTTTGATGGACTTAATTTTGAAGCAAAATAGGCAAGTTGGAGGGGGTAGATGAACTTGAGTTAAGTACCAATGGGTAGCTAACATATAGAATCTTCCAAGCAGTGGGTTCGAACAATGCATTAGCTTTGGATTGCTAGATACATTGGCTAAGCTTATTCCATGTAGTTCGAGTAAACATGCAAGTCCATTTGGTGTTGATACAAAGGGAGAGGGCAATAGAAGGAAGAATTTGTATATAGGTTGTTTGAGAAGAAAGAACCCAAATGTTGTAGCAATTAGACTACCTCGTATCCTTCAGAAAGTTGCTATAGAAAAATGTGAAAAACATGATGATAGGGGAGGGTGGGATGAGTTGTCAAAGTTCAAGCACTAGTTGCTTCTCTTTGTGACTAAGGTGGAATTGAAGGTTGAGTTAAATAGCTAAAATTTCCACTTGAAATTGGGAGCATCCCAAAGAACTTGGCACACTTGGATACCTTTTTAAAGAGGCATTTGCCTTTCAATCTGTGAATGAGACCTAGTAATTAAATTCTTCCTATTGAATCAACCTACTTCACAAATGGATGAAGTAAAAAAACTTAGACCATGCCTTAGAGATTGGTCAAACTAGGCCAACCACCGGGAGACTAATTTCCAATCCTTCCAAATGTTACTGAAGGGGACCAAGACTTGTGTCTTGAAGACTGGAGCTAATAAGATTTTATAATTCCATTTCACTATGTTCCAAGGATGACCATTTATAGTCAATTGGATGCAGAAATGAACCAAGTGTTGCCAAAGTGAATACTCTTCTAATGCCCTCACAATCCATTTGGTTGTTACACACACTCTAATAAAATGGGTCTGACTCAAGGCCCCTTTTGTATTTTAGTTGAATGCAATGTAGCCAGAAGGCAGCTAGCATACCCTTCTTATTAGCTCCCACTTGACCCACATGAAACTACTTATATGTTGTGTTAATTGATTATATCAACTCTTAAAGGGCAACCAGAATGAAGAAATGTAAATGGTTGATCAAGAGAATTTTACTAGTCACTTAAATGCATCCAACCATGGACAAGAATTGATTAGTCTAGTTTATGAGCTTCCTTTTGACTTTGTTAAGAAACCATGTCCACATGTCCTTCAATGTGATACTAATGTCAAAAGGGATATCGATGTATCTAGTGATGGAACCATATATTTCACTTCCTGATAGTCACCAAGTATCTAGTGATGGAACCATATTTCACTTCCTGATAGTCACCAAGTATCCATGGGGCTAAGGATTAGGCTAGGTCATGATGAACTTAGTCCTATGCATAGGTAGTTGAGAGCCTAAAACAACACAAAAAAGGTCTAAGATATCTACGGAGTGGGTCACTTCATCAACAAAATTTTGGATAAACAACATGCTACCATAAACAAAGTGTGAGTTGAGGGCCTCAACATTTTTAGGAAGAGAGATGCCATGGATGAGGTTATGAGATTGTATGCATGGGAAGAAGTAACTCAGGAAATTGGGGGAGAGGAAGCCATTGATGGTCAATCTTGCACTGACATCCATGAATAGCATTTGGATGTGAGCATGGATCTTATGGCTACATCACCACTTTAGCATGTTAAGAATGAAGGGCTACTGGATGCAGTCATAGGCTTAATCAAAGTCTAGATTGATGATAAGAGCATCTTGTGCCATTTGTTGGTCCATTCAACGATTTTCAAGCCAAAACCGTGATATCCAATATAAATCTGCCACCTAAGTGTTACATCCCTCTTTTTGAAAACAATTATGCTATTTACTTTCTTGCAAATTTCAGTAATTTAATATGTTGTGAACATGGAAATTGACGATTTATCTTACAAAGTTGTTATATGGAATTGTGGAATCTAATGATTACAATCAAGGTGATATTGTAGACTAAATGTCTTTATAATAAATGCAATGATGTTTGGATATATTATGCTTTGATTTGAACATAGGTGCTTTGACCACAAAATTGTATGTGAGTCTGTCGATGCAGGAACAGGTGGACCGTGTTCGACGGGAAGAGAAAGTATCTTCGAGAGAGAGTATAGACTTTGGAAACTAACCATGGGTGTTTGTTAATGAGAACGCCAAGCAGGTAGATAAACCTTGGAACCGTCATTTTAGTCTTGGTTGTTGGTTGGGTTAGCTAACTAGATGTCGACGTCAAAGGATAAAGTATAACATCCTAGTCGAAAGTCGTCTTGTAGAATCTTGGAGTCGTCGATATCGTCGAAAGTCCATCATAACAAGTCGACTTAGTTAGACGTTTATTATTTTCGTTTATAAGTATTTAATGAACCATCTTGTGGCGAAATCGTAAATCATGTCTCGTAGTCGAAAGAGGCGAGAGGTCATTTTGTGCATTAAAACGATTAGTAAACCTTGTGATGCATTATGACCAATCCGTCGTGATTGTCGTCAAACGCATCGAACTTGTGTTGTGAAGTTATTCTTTTCGCGTAGATCGACGAATGTCGATTTGTAGCCATAGCATGAAATAGTTTGTTATGGTCGTCGTTCAGCTTGAGTCTTTTTCTTTATCTTTGACCGCGAGTTATTTTAGTCTGACCTTGAGTCTCTTATCTAGAGTGGTCTTTATCTCCTTTTCTTATTTCAACCATTGAGATGCCTTATGCATTTGTTTATCCGCCACCTTGTTGTGTTTAACTCCTCGATTTAAATCTTTAAGTTGGCCTTGGAAAAGTTAGATGCCTTTTGTTTTAATAAGGACGGAGTTGTATGTCCTTTGGCAAGCCACATCAACGAAGGAACTTTAACCCTCTTATGGTCATAGTAAGCTTTGAGGTCAGTTTTACTCAGTTAAACAACTTCCCTGAGTTTTGGCAATTTTCGGTGGTCTTTTAATGTTTTAACCACTCTAACCATAGGCGAGAGAGAGAGAGAGAGGGATGGATGTTGGAGTTGTGAGAAACCACAGTTTATGGCAGAGGCCCCATCATTAAGGTGGGCGCGAAGGCATAGGAGTGGTGGTTGTGGAGAGTAAGAGGAAAAACGGCAGAAGCTTCCTACGCGGTTGGGAAGTTAGTCAAGTGGTCGATAGAGAAGGAAAGATTCGATGTAGAGTGGGAGGAATCTGGGGAAAGGTTTTACGTCATTATGGAGAGAGAGAAAAGCAGTTTGGAAACTGCGAAGTAACGGTGAGTGGGGAGCTGCGAGGGAGGAAGAAATTTAGCGGCAAAAAGAAAACGGAAGGTAAGGAGAGATCGATGGTGTCACATCCCTCTTTTTGAAAACAAATTATGCTATTTACTTTCCTGCAAATTTTAGTAATTTAATATGTTGTGAATGACATGGAAATTGACGATTTATCTTACAAAGTTGTTATATTGAATTGTGGAATCTAATGATTACGATCAAGGTGATACTGTAGACTAAATGTCTTTATAATAAATGCAATGATGTTTGGATATATTATGTTTTGATTTGAACATAGGTGCTTTGACCACAAAATTGTATGTGAGTCTGTCGATACAGGAACAGGTGGACCGTGTTCGACGGGAAGAGAAAGTATCTTCGAGAGAGAGTATAGACTCTGGAAACTAACCATGGGTGTTTGTTAATGAGAACGCCAAGCAGGTAGATAAACCTTGGAACTGTCATTTTAGTTTTGGTTGTCGGTTGGGTTAGTTAACTAGATGTCGATGTCAGAGGATAAAGTATAACATCCTAGTCGAAAGTCGTCATGTAGAATCTTGGAATCGTCGACATCATCGTAAGTCCATCATAGCAAGTCGACTTATTTAGACGTTTATTATTTTCATTTATAAGTATTTAATGAACTATCTTGTGGCAAAAAAAATTGTAAATCATGTCTCGTAGTCGAAATATGCGAGAAGTCGGCTTGGTCCGTCTAACGTTGTAAGAACTCGTTTGCGTTGAGATCAATCCGTCGTGATTGTCGTAAAACGCGTCGAACTTGTGTTGTGAATTTATTCTTTTCCTTTTTGGCCAAAAAGTTGCTCTAGACACTTGTTAACCGTCGTCTTGTCAAGTTTAACCTCACTTTTAGCTTTTAGATGCTTTGTGTTCGAGTGAGTTTTGGTCAACGAAGTCTTCACCATGATTGGATCTGTCTCAATGAGTTAAACGTTTACCATGGTAATCCGTGAACCTTTGGGCCTATGCATGTCATCATGACGTGTGTCCTTATGCAGGCAAATGTGTGATGTTGAGATGCCAAGCGTGTTGTATACCTTGCAAGAATAGCTTAGATTTTATGCCATGTATTCTTTTCTTTCCTTGATATTCTTGTTGATTGTTAAGTTGCGCAACGTTATTAAAACCATTTTCCATTCAAACCTTTATGCTTAGCCTCATTATGAGAGCTTAGATTCTAATTCACCGTGGGAGAGGGAATCCTTTGTGAGTGGGGAATGGAACGAGGTAACTGTCGTTGTGTGGCAAGGAAACCGCAGAGAGAGTTCCTTCGAAGTAGGGAAGTAAGCAGAGTAACCAATAATAAATGTTGATACTCCATTATCTAGGAAGGTGGAGAGGTTTCGGTTGTTGTTGTGTGAAAGAAGATGGAACTGCGGAGTTTAGGGAGAAGTCGGAGGTAGTTTTGGAAGTGAAGAGATTAATGGAAGGCGGTTGAAAGTTGTTTTAACCTTCTTCATGGGCAGTAGGAGTGAGGGGAACATGAAACGAGAGTTTAGTGAGAGGGTTTCCTTCGCAAGGTGGAAAAGAGGAAGGAGTAGCCGTCGTTGAGGGAGAAATGGCAGGAAGAACTGCGAAGAAAGAGGAGAAGTAACTGCGAAGTTAGAGATGAGGGAGATATCGACGGATAGGGAGAAGCTGCGAGAGAAGAGAATTAAAACGGCGGTTGTTGTTTGTTGGAGCCCATCACCGGAGAGGGAGAAAGCAGTTCGAGGGAATAGTGGTGTTTGGTAGGAGAAGAAACTGTGGAATTAAGGGATAGAAAACGGCAGAGAGAACGGAATTACGGGGGCCTGCATTGTGAAGAAAGGAAAAACGGCAGTGAAAGAGCATGCTAGGGAGTTGAGTAGTAGTAAGAGAGTTTGGTTTGGAGTGGCTGTCAGAGTGTGGGGAGAAGGAAAAATAGTGAGAGAGAAACGAAATTCATTTTACTTCTGCATCGTGGAAGGGTGAGAGTTTTTGGTAGAAATTGGCAAGCGTGAGTGAGGGAAGGAGTGATGGTTTACATCTAAGGAGCGATCCCTTTTCTGAGTAGAAAGCAACAGAGGGAGAGATAACTAAGGAAGCCTGTAGTTGTCTGAGGGTGATCGTTTTCTAAGTAAGGAGCCTGCCTTGACTTGAATAGTGTCCGGCAGAGAGAGGGGTCTGTTTAGTGTGGACTGTCGTTATTTCAGAAGGAGATAAAAGAGATAGTTTCGAAGAAAAGCAGAGGAGAACGTGGAATTGCCACAGCAACCTCCATTTTCATCAACAGGTTCATTTCCTTCTTTACTTTTCTCAGTTTAGACCAGTAAGTAAGTAAGTCTCACTTTTGCAAAAGATCAATACGTTTAAAATGAGAAGAAATGTATGACAACGTAAACCTAGTATGATATCTGTGTGCGGTCAATCCATGTAATAGTATCATTGCTGTGTTTGAGATTTGAAAACTCAGAAATAGGAGTATTGATGTCTCATCACTATGTTTGTGATTTAAAAACTTAGAAAAAGGAAGTATGCTGTCTTCTAGAATTCGTAAACTCAGAAATTGTAGCATTTTTGCCATGAATTAAACGGTGTAATAAAAGAACGCAGTTCTCTAACGTATATTCATTTAGGAACGAACTTATATTGATGCAAGATGTAATATACCTTCCTTGAACGATAACTCCACAGCGAGTAAACATGTTGCTCCACGTGCATGTTGCGTAGGAATCAAAAACCACAGTTTTAAGCATGTTTTGACATAAAATTTAGTATGTTTGATAGCCAGAAAATGCAGTTGTAAATAGCTGATGTCTTATCCGTCATACACCTTTAGTTAGAGGTCGACCATGTGTTGGTCATCTCTATTGACATAAGAAAGATTCCAAAACCATATATATTTTATTTACGACTCTCATCTTGATGAATCATGTGAAATTAATGACACGGAAATTGAAGTAGGGAGTTAAAGTATTAGTAATGATTAGGAAACCGTCATGGATTTGAAACAAGCAAGTAGAGTGGAAAACCTGCTTCTGAAATTAGATTACATTGCATGCAACGATTCTAGTATCGTTTTGTAGACCTTATGAGTCTAGAATCCTTGAATTCTGGGATAACAGGAAAATTGTTTAGATACTCGAGTATGTTGTGTAAACATGGGAACCAAGTAAACAAATTATGAAACCACTTAGGAGTGGGCGCTTATAAGCAATGTTTTTACTTGAAAATGGATTATGAAACTCTAAACTCGAGATTAAAGTAAAAGTTGCGCCATGCGCTATTATAGGAGGATATCCTAAGCCCTTGAGGTCATCAAGGTCGTCCATTAGTTCAAACTATACGAATAGGAAACTGTAGGATTTCGACCAGTTCAAGTTGAGTAGGGTGGGTGAACCATGTATATGCGTTCTTAGAACGCTAATTTAAAACAAATCCTTTGGCCAAGGTGGTGTACTATCCTCAAGTGCATCGAACGTTCACCGTAACTGGATGGCGTTTCTTGTGGAGTGTCGTGCATGACTAGAGGGTATCTAGGGATCTGCACGATAACAAGACACGTAGGTTACAACACCAGAGCTCAGATGGAAAACACCGATGGTTATCCTAAGTCTATCCTCTTGAGTAGGGTAGGGCCACTTCCGGTTAGGAAGGAGTGCGGGAGATCGACGGTCTGTGGTTGGAGGTTAAGCTCCTTGAAGATACTTTCTCTTCCAAATACTGAGGAATGCCGAGTCTTGAATGTGATGGATCGACAATCGAGATGCATGATAATGGTATGTTTCCAATATTTGTTGTTTCAAGAAAATTTCATTTGTTAGAAAACAAAGTGTTTTATGTATATCATTTCTTTCAGTTTTATGAAAAAGAGATCATGACATGATAAAATGAAAAATGTTGTATTGGATTATGGATGAGTTACTTTTGTATTTGATTACCTAGTAAAAAATAATTTTACCGTTGTGAAAACTTAGTTACTTCTTGCCATTTCGGATTTTGGATGTTACAAATGGGCAGTTGGGAAGTTACGAAGTGAGGGTGAGATTCTATGGAGTGTGGAATATAGTTAATGAAGTGGTTTACGCTGAAAAAGGAGAGCTGTGTAGTGAGGTCGCGGTGTGAAGAGAGCGGAGGCAGCGAGAGGTGGCTGTCGTGGGGGAGTTTTAGAAGCTGCGAGGAAGAGTAAAAGGGAGAGTGGAAGGTAGTTTGACAGGTTTTTGGTGAGTGAGAAAATGGTGAGGTTAAATAAATAAAGTGGGTCGCTGTGTTGAGAGGGAGGACCGTTTCTTCTAAGAGGGTGATCAGTTTTTCTGAGGAGAGATCGGATTTCTGAGTAGAAAGCAACAGAGAGAGAAAGGTAACTGAGGAAGCCTGTCATTGTCTGAGAGTGATAGGTTTCTGAGTAGGGAGCAGCTTCTGTGTAGTGATCGACAGAAGATAACTGTGAAGCCTGCCTTTGTCTGGAGTAGTGTTGTCCGGCAGAGAGAAGGATGACTAGCCAAGAGGAGAAGTAGAATTTGTCACAGCAACCTCCATCTTCGTCCACAGGTTCATTTCCTATGTTTTCTTCTCACAGTTTAGATCCGTAAGAAAGTAAGACTCATGCTTGTGAAAGATAAATAAGTTTAAAATGAATAAAATAGAAAGACAACGTAATTCTATTATGAATTATGTGTGCGGTCTATCCATGAAAAGGTATCATTGCTGTGTATTGTTAATTGGAAACCTCAGAAATGGTAAGATTGCTGTTTGTTAGAAAGCGAAAACTGTATTCTTGTTTGACATACAAGACACTGTGTGATGATGGAACACAGTTTCTGTTTTGCATACATCTAGGAATGAACACCACTAGATGCAGATTGTAAATTACATTCTCTGAATGGTTGGAAATAATGTATGTTCGAAGGTCATCCATTAGGACTGTTTTATCAACTCAAAACTGCCCATGAAGCACTTGAAAAGATAGCTCCACAACAAGGAAACATTTTGCTCCACATGCATGTAGTGTAGGAGTTTAAAAACCTCCGATTTAGAACATGTTTGGGACGTAAACTTTAGTGTGTTAGCAACCGGAAAGGTCGTTGTAACCAGCTAGTGACCTTATCGTCTTATATTTTAGTTAGAGGTCGACCCTGCGGTTGGTCACCTCCATTGTCATAAGAAAGATTCCAAATCAAATTATATCTTATTTACGACTCTTATCTTTTTAAATCATGTGAAACTAAATAACATGGAAGAGGAGTAGGAAGATTAAAGAATTAGTAATGGTCGAAAACCGTCATGGTTCTGAAATGAACAATTAGAGTTGAAAACCTGCATGTGAGTCTAGATTATGTTGCATGCGATGGTACTAGTATCGCTTTACCTCGTAGATCATATGAGTCTAAAATCCTCGAATTTCGGGATAACAGGAAATGGTTTTCGATATTTGAGTATGTTGTGCAAATTTGGAAACCGAGTAAACAAATATGAAACCACTTAGGAGTGGGCGCTTATAAGCAATGTTTTTACATGAAAATGGATTATGAAACTCTGAACTTGAGATTAGAGTAAAAGTTGCGCCATGCGCTATTATAGGACGATATCCTAAACCCTTGAGGTCATCAAGGTCGTCAATTAGTTCAAACTATACAAATAGGAAACTGTAGGATTTCGACTAGTTCAAGTCGAGTAGGGTGGGTGAACCAAGTTCATGCGTTCTTAGAACGCTAATTTAAAAACAAATCCTTTGGCCAAGGTGGTGTACTATCCTCAAGTGCATCGAACGTTCACCGTAACTGGATGGCGTTTCTTGTGGAGTGTCGTGCATGACTAGAGGGTATCTAAGGATCTGCACGATAACAAGACACGTAGGTTACAACACCAGAGCTCAGATGGCAAACACCGATGGTTATCCTAAGTCTATCCTCTTGAGTAGGGTAGGGCCACTTCCGGTTAGGAAGGAGTGCGGGAGACCGACGGTCTGTGGTTGGAGGTTAAGTTCCTTGAAGATACTTTCTCTTCCAATACTGAGGAATGCCGAGTCTTGAATGTGATGGGTCGACAATCGAGATGCATGATAATGGTATGTTTCCAATATTTGTTGTTTCAAGAAAATTTCATTTGTAAGAAAACAAAGTGTTTAATGTATATCATTTCTTTCAGCTTTAAGAAAATGAGATCATGTTTATGATAAAATGAAAAATGTTGTATTGGATTATAGATGAGTTACTTTTGTACTTGATTACCTAGTTAAAAAAAAAAATTACCGTTGTGAAAACTTAGTTACTTCTTATCATTTCGGTTTTGGATGTTACACTAAGAATCCCATCTGTTTAGGCCACACAATCTCTTGGGTAAGATACTTGATTCTACGAGCTAGAGCTTTGGCTATGACCTTGTACATGAAGTTTACAACAAGGTGATGGGCCGCCATCCATTGACATCATCCTCTTGTTTACCATTGGGACGAAGCTTCATCAGTCACTAGTTTATAGTAGCTCCTAGACTTTCGGTTTCAATACCTTCTAGATAGAGATGGTAGAAACCTTCTCGAATGTACCACCTCCTCACCATGGAAGAGATTGAAGAAGTTATCTACCACATACCAGGTTCTTCGTGCATGGTTAAAGAAGCTAATGACCTTAAGGGCTGCTGATGACATGAAAGATAAGTACTTGTGTACTAGGTACCATACGATATGTATTGATAGACATAATCTGGCAACCATGCAGCTTCTATTCATACTGCAGTTCTACGGAATTGATCTAGAAAATAGCCCATTTAGTTAGGCATTGCTGAGCTTTAAGTTCAGGTAAAGCAATAATTCCCAAAGTTTTAAATCCCAAGTATGATATTTTCATTTTATTGGAAGAGACAGAGGTATAATGCATACAAGCAATTCTTGTAACTAATGGCAAGCGGTGGCAGTTTGAGACAAGAAAATAGATTTTAAAGTGAGGAATTACAGAAATAGGTTTGTATGACAAATCCATACCTACTTCTAAAATCTGGATAAGAAAAGAAATAGTAAAGAAAGTCGGCTAACATCCCTAATGAGAAAATGAAAGCCCATCACAATGTATGGTAAGTCACAACCATAGCAGGAAGTGCATGTGAAAGATAAAAGCTCTTCCTTTAAAGGATTTGAGAGCTTATATAAGTTAAAGTTTGATTTAATCTTCACCATTAAACGGCTCAATATAAAATATAAACTATATAAACTGGATAAGCACTTAAGATTCCAATCCAAGCAAAGAGGAGTCGAAAATGTCACATTGTTTGTCTATATGACCAAATAAAACAAAAGCACAGTATGAATGATTTATTTGTCTACAACGGAAGTGGTCAAATATCATATTATGTTCAGATTATAGAGCGTAAATATGTTGTTGAATACTGTTCAGTAATACACAGGATTCCGTAGACTAGGAGAGACTTGCAGCCCTCGTCTAGGCTTAGAGCTCCTCAATTACTAAAGATAAGCTGAGAACGGGAGTAAAATTTTGGCCTGTTATTTTTCTATAACTAAATATATATTACTGCATCTCGAGAAAATACTAAGCCTTTTAATGGTCGGGGATAACAATCTGATTTAAAGAAATAAAAAACTAAAAACAATCACGCGCAGATGCTACAAGACTGTGATTTATAGTAAATTAATAGCATTGAAAAGACCAAAAGATTTTGGGAGATAATCAATATACCTGGCAGCAATATGGGCAGTATCAAAGCCACCTGCACTCCATGTGTTGAAATATTAATAAATATGAGATGACATCTTAGACGGCGCCTATTGAACTGAAACATTATAAGATTTTCACACTTACCGAGATAAACCTGCTTTCCACAATCCCTACATACCCAAAAATGTAAAGAATCAATGGAGTTGTGCATTATTAAAAAATTTCTATGCAGTATTTAATTGTTTCTACTTTTTTTTTTTCTGAGCAATCCAGTCTGGAAGCAGTCAAAGTTCAACAAAAAAAAGATAATTTAAGAATGAGACTAACCAGATGTGCGATTCCCATCGACCAGTGCGTCTATAGAAAGTAACGCCACGGTATTGAGAGCTTCTTGATCTGGGTCCTCGCCTGCTCTTCTTTACCTGTTCTTGTTGTTGCGGTGGTGGAGGCAAAAGCTTTAATCTTGCGTCTAACCAAAATGCCCCCGAAAGCTGGCTTTCAGAAGGAAGAACGGATTCCAAGGGATTTTTTGGGGGGAAAAGCTGGCGTGTGATATAAGTTTCGAACCGGGGTTTGTCCGTAGAGAAACCGAAAAGATTGCTCATGTTGGAAGAGGAATTTGATGGGATAGGCTGAGTTGAGGAGGATGAATCGCATTCCAAGAATTTGGTATTGTTGTCCATGGGAGATGCAGAAGCATTGACGACGGAAGAATTGGATGTTCCAGAATCGTCTCTATGAATCTTTTTCCACAAATCTCTGGCAGGGTTGGGCGAAGGCTCGTCCTCCGATTTCACGGTCACTGTAATGGCAGGACTTAGAGAAGTTTCATCACAGCAGATAGAACAAGAATCTTCTACCTCGGGAGATTTGGCGGTTGCCTCGCCAGGGAGAAGCAAAAGGGAGAAGCTTTGTAAAGGATGCCTGGAATTTGTTGTCAATATGCCGTCTGGAGGCGTTGAATTGAGATCCCACCCGCTGCTGTCATTTGCTGGAGCTACCCCTTCATTCATGGCTGTAATCGGCTGGGAAAATCTCTAGGCCGTAGAAAACTTTGAAGTAGAGATAAAATCCTCCAGATTTCTGTCTTACGACGTTTGTTTGGCTGAAAAGGAAGTCTGTCCAGAAATACAAGAGGAAAATCTCTAAAGCACCAGCCTGGAAATCCTTAAAAGTTTTGAAAATAGACAGAAGTTGTGCAAATTTCTTCGATCAAATCAAAGATCTTCGGAATCACTCTCTTGAAAAACCTGCTTTGGCAATGAAACTGTTGAAATAATGAAAGACTCCTCCGAATTTCGCTTGCCGAGGTTTGTCTTCCGTCAAATAACAGAGAAAATTCAACACACACAGCGTTGCAAAGAGTTTCCACGGTTCCACCGACGTAAAAAATCTGAGTGGCTAATAAGCGCTCCAGAAATCCAAGCCAAAAGAACCTGAAATCTCGAGATTTCGAATCATCATTCAAATGGACGGAAGCTTTACCAAATTTGGAAGCTTTTGAACAAAATTTGAAGCTTACAAAAAGCCCTTGAACAGAAACGGCTAGAACCAATAATTTTGTCGTCCCGCTGAGAAGCTCCAATTTAGTAGAATGAATGCGAGGACACAGAACCCGAGGAAGTTCCTTCTCTCCAAACAGCCTGTCAAAACAACTCTCGTACAAAAAACAGGCGCATCAAAAAAAGTTCCTTTTCCTAAACCCCGACCTGTAGCTGCATATTTCCATGTTCAAAACCCCCAGCCTAAGTGATAAACATTAAGCCAGTTTCTCTTGCTCCAAGGCCAAACTTCAAGCAAGAAATTGTATCCGTCCCGATTTAAATTTAACACACAACATAATAAGATTTAAAGTCAACTGCTTTAACCAAATAAATGCCAGCTGATTCAATCGACAGACTCCAATATTTATTCTGTCTTGTTCTCAAACCCTTCGTACACACCTCCTCCAATCAGATCCCGCTCGAATGAGGATTTCCTCGAAAATATCATCAGCCGCGTTCAAACCAAAGAGAACCACTCCCAACGGATATTCTCGCCGCTTATTACCTTAATCCAGCCTGCAACAATAACTTTCAGCTTCAAAACTGCAACTTTTTTTCATGCTTCAGAAATCTTGCCTAGAAATTTGCATCCACGAAAATCTCAATCTCTTGCAATTTCTTGTCCTTTTCTTCTACATCGTAACAGATATCAAAGCAAACACAACTCTTTGCCTGGGATAAATCTTCCATGCCGCCTGCTTGAAATCTCTCCCTTTCAACCTTTCTAATCAGATTCGCGTCAGACACAGCCTAATACCACTCCACACGAGTTCGAACCCCAAGCTCGTTTTTCAACCGACAAAAACCAGGAAAGCAATCATGGAGTCTATAACGAAACTTGACCGGTTTCTAAGCTTGGATAAAAGCGGTTTCCATCCAAACCGCTTTCAACAAGCGGTCTCATGTGATGGAACTTAACTATGCCTCTCCACCTGACAACGTTATTTGACGGGAAAAACATAGCTTACTGTAAGAAACGGGATAAGTGCGTTGACTACAGATATAGGACAGCAAATGACCAGACACTATGAGAACAAACGTTAGGTATAATATTAGCACGAATGAGTTTTCTAGAGAGATTATTAGATTAATACAAAAGTCTTTCTAGATTTAATTGTGTGTTTTTTTAATCAATTTTTTGGATCGTATTCAATCATATATCAACCTTTTAGATCATATTCAGTCATCCATCATCTTACATATTAAATATATTCTCCGTGAAAAAAAAGGTACCTTTGAAACAAAACAAGAAAGAATAATAGAACTTAGTTTGTATGCTTTTTTATCTCCACATTTTGAATCACACTCCATGATCCATCATCAGGGGGAAAGGAAAAGAATTGCATATGATCCATCATCAGAAGGATCGTATTCAATCATATATCAGCATTTTAGATCATATTCAGTCATCCATCATCTCACACAAATAACCTAACACTATGAGAACAAACGTTAGGTATATTAGCAGGGATAAGTTTTCTACAAAAGATTAATATGAGAACAAACGTTAGGTATATTAGCAGGGATAAGTTTTCTACAAAGATTATTAGATTAATACAAAAGTCTTTCCGGATTTAATTGTGTGTTCTTGCATTCAAGATCGTATTCAATCATATATCAACGTTTTGGATCATATTCAGTCATCCATCATCCCACACATTAAATATATTCTCCATGAAACAAAACAAGAAAGAATAAATGTAGATTTCCCTGATGATGGATCATGGAGTATGATCCAAAACGTTGAGTAAAAAACACGCACACAATTAAATCTGATGTCTATCAAAGAAAGAATAAATTCATTCACAAGTTGTTGGATCATACTCAATCATATATCAACGTTTTAGATCATATTCAACTATCCATCATCTCACACATTAAATATATTGTCTATGAAGAAAAAACAAACCTTGAAAACAAAACAAGAAAAGGATAAATTCATTCACAAGCCTCATAGGCATCTTACAATAAGCTTTACCAAATTTGGTCTAACTACGGTTAATGGGTTATTAGGTAACAGATTTGTTGGTCTAACTACGGTTAATGGGTTATTAGGTAACAGATTTGTTGCACAATACTTAATTAATTAAGTAAGGTTAAGGGGTGATTAACAACGCCTATTCTATGTCGCTAATATTCCTCATAGTTTGACATGTACGAAAACCAAATAGTACAAAAAGTATTTGAATACTATTCACGTGGAGGATGTTTAGGTTTTGTGATGCATCTTATCTTGCATGATTTTCACACGGACCAAGCTCCCCCCAAAAAATTCCCTTGCTCACAAGTTTTTACAAAACACATTAAAAAAATATATATTAATTAATTAAGAAATTTTATTCCAAAAATTAATTTTATATTAGTAATTAAAAGATTTGGTCTGTGACAACATGTATAATTCAATATATCACAATTTCTTAAATTGTTTTTACAAATAATACGTCTAGAAATATATCTATTAGAATTACCTCTTGTTAAAAAATTTCATGTCAAATTTTAATCATTCATAAGTCGAAACATAATAGTATGGGGAAAATTTTTAATCATTCATAAGTTGAAACATAATAGTATAGGAAACTTATTGAGTTACAACTTAAATTTTGTTGTGCATTAACTTTTCATAATCAAATATTATTTTGACCTTAAAAAAATCTAAGGTCATTAAGTGGTAGTTTTGAGGAAAATGTTTAAAATATTTACTTTTTGGTATTTTTTATGTTTTAATATTACATTTTTGAGTATTCTAAAATAGAATTTAGTTATGCTACTATTAGATCTTGTTTAGTCTCTAGCCCAACCCAAGTCAACTAGCTCAAAATCTTAACTTTGAATACAAACTTTAAATTGCATAGTAACATGTTAGGAGTTATGACTCTAACAAGTAATGGTACAAACATTAAAACATTATAACAAACATTTCATTTTCTAGTTATTCTAACAAGCAATTCATTTTCTAATATTCTTGTCCTTATTTGATTGTTCATTTCAACTTCCAATAAAGACACACATCACTATTGGGTAGGTATTATGACTCTTTGGTTTTCATCACAAATACTAATTTACTATGCAGTTATTTTTTATTTTTTGTATATAATAATTCTATTTGAAGCATGTAAGAATAGTAGAAGACATACAATTTTTCTACAAATCTTATATATTTTATATAAGCTCTTAGTTAAAAATACTATTTTTTTTTTAATAATTGTTTTTTATTCAATTATTGTTAATACAATATTTGTAAAGGTGAAAAGTGCATACCTAACACTTTTTCCCTCCTATTTTGACTCTTTGGTTTTCATCACAAATACTAATTTACTATGTAGTTATTTTTTATTTTTTGTATATAATAATTCTATTTGAATCATGTAAGAATAGTAGAAGACATACAATTTTTCTACAAATCTTACATATTTTATATAAGATGTTAGTTAAAAAACTATTTTGTTTATTTTTGTGATAATTGATTTTTATCCAATTGTTGTTAATACAATATTTGTAAAGGTGAAACGAGCATACCTAACATTTTTTCCCTCCTATTTTGGACTCACTTTAACCCTTTGTTCCAAATGCAATAGTTAAGTTCACGATTTGTGTATTTATGTGCAAGAGTTGGGATTCAATTTGCATTTGAACTGAGCCTAAGTTCCCATTCTGTAATAGTTTAAAACCAATCCTTGGTCCTTTTGTTCCTAGTCCTAGTTTGAGACTACTCAAATAGCCTTGATCTTGGATTGAGATTGCTAGAGCAACCTTAATCCCCAATTTCAAAATCCAAATTTAATTATAGGCCCAAGATTATTGTATCTTAACTACTCATTACATATTACCTTGTTAGAAAGTAAGTGTCAATTCACCAATAGTTATTAGGGTAAAATGCCCTCAAGATGATGAGGTTGCCTCATTGAAAGCCAAAATTCCAAAATGTATACAACATCTACAATTTACAAATGTTTATGGGGGTTTTTGGAATATTTGTAGAACAAAATATTTAAAAACTAAAAAATGAAAGTGTGAATTAAATTAATTAGCACTCAAAGATCAATTTAACTTAACATGGAAATTATGAAGGTTTACAAATATGACAAGAGAGTGTGAATTTGATCAAATAAAATTTTGAGTTTGAAAAATTCAACAGAAGAAAATACTTTCAATGATTTAATGTTGAAAATATAATAGATTTACACGTTTGGCAAATAAAGAATTTGAAAAACAAATAATTACACCCAACTTAACAAAATATGTAACGCATGAGACAATCTAGACAAAAAGTTTAAGTTGACAATCTTTATTTATTTCCCCCCAACAAAGATAAAAGCCTTCCATTTTCTTGTATAATGTATTTACAAAATTTGTCACAAACTCTCATATAATGATCACATTCTACAATAAATAGGTGCAAAGACTTTCACCTTTCTAAATAACTATCCAATTACTCACTTTAGACTTTAAAAATATTGAAGATAAAATATAAAAGTCAAATGAGAATATAACTTAACTCATTAAATATTACATCATGAACATTAACGAAAGTGACTTTATAATTAAATAGTACATTACAACAATAAGTTGATGTGTAATTAATCATCATTAAATAGTAGATTACAAAAAAAGTTGATGTGTAATTAACCATCATTACATAGTACATTACAAAAAAAAAGTTGATGTGTAATTAACGAAAGCAACTTTATAATTAAATAGTACATTATAACAAAAATTTGATGTGGAATTAACCATCATGATCATTTTTTGAAGGAGAACCTTTATTTGTGCCATCATATTCCACTAAGATCATTACTTCATCTATCCCACAAATATGTTGTTGATATCGTTTTCATTTATCAATCACTTCTTTCACAATATTTTGATTAGGTGTTAATAAATATCTAAAATTAACATTACAAGAGATGTAGGTGTCCATAATCTTGGTATATATTCTATGAAACTTGACCAACCTATTATGGAAGTCATTGAACAAATTCTTCATAGCCATGAATTTGTCAATTGATGAAGTGTTGAAGCCTAATTCCTTGGATGATTGTAGCTTGATTAGTTCAAGCAATTGATTTCTTAGAACACTAGTAGAATTGATGATTTTTTATCATAATAATATTCCCATGGTATATTCTTGATTAATTCTTAATTATCAACTAAAGTGTCATGGCATTTAACTAACCTTCTTGAATTGATCCTTCACTTCTTTGAGAAGATCAATTCTCCACTTTATTTCTTTGGACCATTCAAGAGGAGTATATGACCTTTAGACTTCTTAAAAATACCCTTTGCCATGAGAATTGCAGTCATATTTTCTAATTTCTTTGATTATTGATAGATTTAGCTTAAGCACTACCAATTTTAGATCAAATTTTTCTTCAAACTCCATCATGGATTTCAATTCTTCTTAGATTTTATGATGCAAAAGGATAGCTTCATTGAAATCAATTTGAATCTTTATGAAAGTAGATTTTTTGTCCATACCTTAGTAGATTTCATTATGGATCTCATTTCTTAATAATTGATATATCTTTGTCAACCACTATAATAGGAGGTGAAATCAGTGTTGATGAGGATTGGATAGTACCTATTGTAATATTTAAATTGTATACGCTACAAAATTATCAATTATGTATTATACTCACTTTGGTGTCCACCCCCTTAGCATGTTCTAAGGCACACTAAAGTAATGATAACAACCTTCTCTCCACCAATTTTAGAAATTCTATATCATTATGTTATGTGTTACTATTGCTATGCATTCCAACTTTATTTTTAACATTTTCTCCAAGATGACAATGTAGGCACACATACATCTATACAAGCATGTTAGTGTCTTTCAAGTTTTACAAATTTAAATTACTGGTTGCCCCCCCAAAATAATTCTTGGACCCATCGTAATGCCTCTTTACCATAAAAATGCCTCTATGCAGGCAAATCTAACATTTCCTCTCACTCTCTAACCTCTTGGAACCTCAATTTTGAATTTTAATTTGATTGATACATGCGATTTTCTCTTGAATTTCCTCTTGCTAGTTGTTCTTTGATGGTTGTAACTTCTCTTGGTTGAATGTTTGAATATTTTTGGATATATTATCAATTCTATTGATCTTAGGCTATCTAAATTGCTCTCAATTCTTAGTTTAACCTCCCTTTTAATCTTGTTATTTTTGTGCTTTATTTGCTAACAAAAACTATACAACTACATTCTTATGATTGCATCTCTCGTATATCTTCATGGTAATGTTCATGTATTCTTGCTTCTAGTGTTCATTTTGTTGCATATGTGTTGTCATTGATGTCAATAGGTTGTGATGCAGAAAGCATACTGTTGCAAGTAATGTCAAAGGAGCAGATCAAAGGAGAGATGAAGATCAGTATCATCTGTGCACAGTCATACCTTATCTACCTTATCTTCTAAAGTAAGCTCATGATAAGTGTATGTTATCAATACTTTTGATGTGTTATGTTGGTAATGAATGTCAAGGAAGTTATGTTGGGTGAATTGTGTTGTATTTGGATGATATGAAGACATGTGACTTGACACTGGATAAAGAATGTTGCAAAAAGTTTGAAGAAATTTGGTTAAGTATTGTTCAAGACAGGAAAGGTGTCACAAGCTCAGGAAAGTGTACTACATTCTACCGCTAAAGTAGATATGGGTTTATAGATTGGAAGATAGCTTGACACTACTCTCAGGCATGTATGGTTCAAATTTGAGATCATGAAGTCTCCTGCAAAGTGTTTTAGAGTTAGAAGAGTGAAGGCAGTAATGAAACAGGGTAAGTTTAGTCATAGAGAGACAGAAGAATGCTCTGCACTTCTCCACAGATGAAGATATGACATTGCAGTTTGAAGGATAGCTAGATATGAGTAAAAGGTATGCATGTTCCAAATCTTAAGTGATAATATGTTCAACAGAAGTTTCTTTGGAGTCAGTTGTGTGAAGACAAGTCTTATTGTTGGTAAGTAGAGGGAGATAGTGGATGCCACTGTATTTCACCACACACTGATATTTAGCTTTTTTTATTGAATGATAAGCTTACATGATCAATTGATATGCTTAGTTTAAGTTTCAAATGTTTTTGTTTACCACAAGTATGATCTTCAATGTATTTCATCAAGACTGTGTAAGAAGAGTATGTTAAGAATATTGGCATAAATGTTCAAGTGTTTGTGCCAGCATGAAATATCTTGAAGTGGTAAAAGGAGTGTATAGGGATGATTTGCAAGCCATAAAATATCTTTTGAGTGGTCTGCATGATGTAATTTTGTCTCCTCCGGCACCGCTTTTGGTCTAAAGCTAAATGCAAGGAAGGATAAGTGTTTGTTGGGCTGACTTGGTGTATGCTAATGTTTATGCCATGTATTTGGAAGTGTGTGTTAGTGTGGAAGAATGTGCTAAGGTAAATTAGGTCCTAATTAACTCTTGTTTTTGAACCACATTGTATTTCTACTTACCGCAAATGTTTGGGAGCTAATTGTTGTGGCCATTGCACATTTCATGTTACACGTTTCATCTGGCCGACAAAGGAGAAAGTTTTTGAAGCTTGCAGAGGATATAAATGTAAGATCAAAGTTGAATGTGATGTGTATTGTGTGTTAGCATTGATAATGTACGAATAAGATAACAACAGATGCAGTTTTGATGATGAAATGTGGAAAGGATCAGTTTATGTACTGTGATATTATTGTAGAGGAAATAGTAGGTGATGTGATGATAGAGAAGAGTTTGTTGGTGTTTTTATGTTGCAGAGCTTGTTATTGTGATTGTGCAGAGCTAAGATAGTTGTGTAGAGTTTGGAAAGGTCAACAAAAGGTTGAAGCAGTCAGTTTTGTGAAAGAAGGATCTGAATCAGATAAGTGTTGTAACTAAGGTTGAAGCCTCTCTTTGTAAAAGTTGTAAGTGTTGTAGCACTTGAGGGAGTTGCAACTTCCTTTGTGTTGTAGTCCATAAATGCTAATGTAAACCTGTTTATTTGTGAGGTTGGATTTGGACAATAGATCCAAGCAACTTGCTCACCATGGTTTTTCCCTTCTAGGGTTTTCCACATAAATCCAGTGTTATGGTTGTGTGTTTATATGTTCTTCTATTTATTATGGTTTAAATGCATGCATTTTATTAATTTTTGTTGGAAGCAAAGAATTTGATTGAGTACTTATTCACCCCCTCTCAATACTTCTGTGTGTTCAACAATTGGTATTAAAGCAAGGTTCCTTGATATAGTCTAACAGCTGAGGTAGATCTTGGAGTAAAACACATGGGAACTAAAGTATTGTTTAATGACAAGAATCCTCTGGAAGATGATAAAGATATGACAGCCTTTAATATAGAAGATTGTGAAGTTGATTTTGAAGGATAACTCATTTCTACCCTAGAAGATCTGGATGCAACAAGAAGAGAAAATGAAAAATATAAGATTAAGCTTAAAGAATCAAAAGAAGCAATTGTCAAATTGAAAGTTCAAGTTGAAGAAAGTAAGAAGGTTGCAGATTGTCTAAATGCTAAGCTCAATGACAAATCAGTTGAATGCTCCAAACTAGAAGAAGAAATTGTCTCTTTAAGGAAAGAATTGGAGAAAGAAAAGGATCAGATAGACAAGGGTCTAAAATTGAAGAAAAGCACCAACATCCTTGATGAGATAATCAGTAGTCAAAGACCTCTAAAGCATAAAGGTAGCAGTGTGGTGCAGTCATGGTTAGGAGGGTCCTCAAGAAAATAGTCCAGATCGTGCAGCTCGAGTAAACACAATGGAAACAACTCAAAGATATGAAGCAAATGCAGTTTCAGTCATTCAGTATATCATAGGATTCAAATACAAATGGGCCAGCAACATGCAAGCTTACAATTAGGGCTCCTAGGCCTGATTATAAAATATCAGAATATGCACAAGATATAGCTTTGAAGCTCCTTCACAAAGAATCCAAACTATGAACTTATACTAATGATCATCACTTGATAACTACTTTCCTAGGCATCTATTACATCAACATATATCATCTCCGGAACATAAGATTCCTCCGCATTGGCCAAGGATCATTACAAACTCCAATGAAGAGCTGTAACGTGTGTACATGGATAGGTCAGACCTAATTGAATAGAGTTCCTCCACAAATGAATGGAATGATGTGCAGATCTCGGGGAAGGTTGGCCACGAACCATAGAACATTGAATGATGTGTCATTAGGCTCCGTAAATCAGGAAATGCTTTGCAAGTCTTCTTCTTCAGCTAATTAATTAAGACTGGACCAGGATGCTCTGTTATGAGAAAACAGTCAATCTTCTGATAGCAAGAACTTTTCGGTACTTGATTCAAATGTTGTAAAATTTGGATATGATGTAGGTGAATGAATCTAGATGCTAAATCTAGCTCCGTAAGGTTTGAGATGCAACTGTGGTAGAATACAGACCAAAATACAGAAATTGCTACTGACTGAACTACCTGAACTAAACTGGGAAGAGAAAAGAAACAAACTAAAATGCAAACAAACTGAAATGTAAATATTTTTGGTTGATGCAAGATTGATCTTGAACCAGGGATGCTCCTGCATCAGACATCCGAGGTTATTGAAAAAGTGAGTCCCTCACTTTGTTGGGGCTAGAGGAAAACCAAGACGGTCCACCTTAGCCTGAGAAATCCATGATGAATCTTCTGTCAGTCTGCCTTTCCACTTCACAAGGTACTCTTCGTATTGTCTTCCTCAGGTGCTGCCTCCAACTGTGCTGTCCAAAATGTCCTCAATATACTCCGGTGCTTGGTGTGGTAACTGCTTCTTCAAGTCTTCTTCAATGTTATCACTAAACTCTACTTCACGATACTGATAGAGGTCTGCAATGTTGAAAATAAGTGATATACCCATAGTCTCCAGTAACTCCACTTCATATGCATTTCCTAAATCAAACTTTCTGAGTATCTTACATGGTCCAAACTTCTTCAACTTCAACTTGATGTATGGCCCAACTGGAAATCTTTCTTTTCTCAAGTATACCATCACTTCATCTCCAACTGCAAATTCTTTATGTCTTCTCTTCTCATCTACCTTCTCCTTATACTTGTTGTTCATCTCTTCCAAATGCTTCTTTACCTGATTATGCGCTATCTCCATATGTTCTACAAATTCTTCTGCACTCCTCTTTTCCTCCATACTGATATCTTGCAATTCTGTTACTCCTCTAGGATTTACTCTGGTAACAATCTCAAAAGGTGTTCTTTTAGTACTCCTATTCACTGAATTATTGTATGTAAACTCTGCTTGTGAAAGAATCAAGTCCCAATTTCCTACCTTCTCTCCAACCAAACATCTCAACAAGTTTCCCAAACTCCTATTCACTACTTATGTCTATCCATCAGTTTGTGGGTGAAATGCTGAACTAAACTTCAAATATATCTTCATCTTCTTCCAAAATGTCTTCCAAAAGTATCCAAAAAATCTTGCATCTCTGTCTGAAATTATGCTTTTAGGTAATCCATGCAATCTCACAATCTCCTTGAAAAATAGGTCAGCTACATGCACTGCATCAATTGTCTTCTTACAATGTATGAAATGTGTCATCTTTGAAAATCTGTCCACCACTACAAATATTGAATCATGTCCTCTTCATGTCTTTGGCAATCCCATTACAAAATCCATGCTTATGTCTTCCCAAGGTCTCTTCAGTACTATCAAAGGTTTATACAATATAGTATTCTGACTGCTTCATTTTGCAACTTGACATATTCTACAACTTTGCACAAATTTCCTAACATCCTTATGTATCTGAGGCTAAAAGTAGTTTTCACTCACTAATGCCACTATCTTATCAATGCCAAAATGTCTTGCCAATCCACCACTATGCTTCTCTTTGATCAAATTGTCTCTCATTGAACTCCTAGGTATGCATAACTAATTTCCTTTGAACAACATATCTTCCCAAATGAAATAGTCCAACCACTTACTTCTATCTATCAAAACATGTTCCTTACATGCTTTCCAAGGTTCTGCAAAATCAAGATCTTCCTCATACATGTTCATCAATTCATCAAATCCCAACACTTCAACTTTCATTTCTATCAATAGGTTCCTTCTCCTACTGAATGCATCTGCAACTTTGTTTGATTTTCCACTCCTATGCTTCAACACAAAAGTATAACTCTGCATGAACTCTCCCACCTCATATGTCTCTGATTCAACTTTTCTTGACTGTTCAAATATTGTAAAGCTTGATGATCTGTATACAACACAAACTCCTTAGGCAACAAGTAATGTCTCCACTTCTTCAAGGCTTGAATTATGGCATAGAACTCTTGATCATAAACTGAATATCTTCTCCTTGCATCATTCAACTTCTCACTGAAATATGCTACTGGTCTACCTTCTTGACTTAACACTACTCCAATTGCATTCCCACTTGCATCACAATCCACTTGAAATACCTTATTAAAATCCGGTAATGCCAAAACAGGTTGCTCCGTCACTTTCTGCTTCAACAATTCAAAATTTTTATCTGCTCCTGATGTCCACTTAAAGTCTTTTCTATCACCTCTCATTGTCTTTGTCATAGGGTTACAAACTGAACTAAAATTTCTGATGAACTTTTGGTTGAAACTAGCTAATCCATGAAATGATCTGACTTCTCCAATGTTCTCCAGTGTAGGCCATTCAACAATTGCTCTTACTTTCTCAAGGTCCATCTTCAATCCTTCTGTAGAAATCACAAATCCCAAAGACACTAATTCTTCCTTCATGAAACTACACTTCTTGATATTTATTAGCAATTTTTCCTCTCTGTCTCTGCAATACTTGTCTAGGGTGATGCAAATGTTCTTCTCTTGTCTTACTGAAAATCAAAATATCATCCAAATATACAATAACAAACTTACCTAAGAATTTCTTCAAAACTTCATTCATCAATCTCATGAAAGTACTAGGTGCATTTGTCAATGCAAAAGGCATCACTGACCACTCATACAATCCTTCATTTGTCTTAAAAGCAGTCTTCCATTCATCTCCTTCTCTGATTCTGATCTGATGGTATCCACTCTTCAAATCTATCGTTGTGAAATATTTTGCTCCACTCAAACAATCCATGATATCATCCATCATAGGTAAAGGAAATCTATACTTAACTGTGATCTCGTTTATAGCTCGAGTCTATACACATTCTCCATTCTCCATCCTTCTTTGGTGCTAACATTGTAGGTACTGCACAAGGGCTCAAACTTTCTCTGATCAAACCTTTCCTCAACAACTCTTGTATCTGTCTATTCAATTCTTCATTCTCTGTCCGTGTCATTCTGTGTGCTGCTTTGTTAGGCAAACTAGCTCTAGGTATAAGATCCATGTGATGACTAATACTGGACTGATTGGTGGCAATCATTTAGGTACATTGTCTGATATGATGTCTTCATACTCTGTCAGGAACTCTTTCATCTCCTTTGGTTTTGATTCTTTAGTCTCCTTCCTCAATGTTTAAGGCTTCTTAGGAATCAAGGCATAACACATGCTCTCATGTCTCAAACCATCCAAAAAATTTCTTCCATCGACCAAACAGATTCTAGCATTTCCACATACTTCACTCTTAGGATCATCTTCTAAAGGAATAAAAGTAACTCTCTTTCCATTTGATGTGATAGTGTATGCATTCTTTCTTCCATCATGTATAGCTTTTCTATCATACCGCCAAGGTCTACCCAACAAGATATGACAAACATCCATAGGCATAATATCACACAAGACTTTATCATGATAAGATCCAGTATGAAATTTCACCAAACATTGCTCACTCACCAGTACCTTATGATTGTCCTGAATCCATGCTATCTGATAGGGCTTAGGGTGTTTCAATCTTTCTAACTTCAACTTAGTCACCATCTCCTCTGAAACTAGGTTATCATAACTACCACTATCAATTACAACTTTACAACATTTATCCCCTGATTTGCATCTAGTTTTGAACAAACTCTTCCTCTGCAGTGGTTCCTCATTTGTCTCTACTTGAAATAGTGCTCTCCTCATCACAAGTGATTCTCCTTTCTCAGGTTTACCAACTGAGCTAGGTGATCCAACAGGTTCTTCTTCCACATAGCCTGCTCTTCCATTGTTCTATGCCCTTTTGCTTGTACTACCTGGATTACATTCAAATGCTCTATGTCCTTCACCTCCACACTTGAAACGGGTTCCTCTAAATGTTCTCCTATTAGATCCTCTTCCTTCTCTTCTATATCCTTCACTATAGTATGGACTAGGGTTTCCTCTGCGGTAAAAATTTCTATCATCTCTCCAGTATGCATTGTTATCTATGTCCTCCTTCTTGAATGTGTTCTCTTGTCTGCTCTGCTCTGCATATGATTTCTCTCCTTCAAAAAATGTTTGACCTCTCTGAAATTTACCTCCTCTGCCTCTCTGTCTTTGATCATGCCTCTTGTTCAACTTCTCTTCAACTCTCAGGGCAAATTGATATGCTTCCTCCAAAGATGTCATCCTAACCAAGATTAGTTCCTCTTGCATGTTCAATCTTAATCCATTGATGTATCTAGCCACTTTCTCCTTGCTTTCTTCACTATGACCTATCCTTATGATCATCTAATGAAATTCTTCAGTATATTCCTTCACATATTTCTCCTTCTGTTTCAGGTTTTGCAATCTTTTCAACAGCTCCAACTCATAGTTAGCAGGTATAAACTGGTTCTTCAACTTTGTCACCATCTTGTCCCATTTTGTAATCTTTTCTTTTCCCTTTCTATTTCTATCCAACTGAACTTCTTTCCACCATATAACAGCATGTCCTTTCAACTTTGTCTTTACAAATTTCACTTTCTCCGAATCTTCAACTTCTTCATATTCAAAATATTCTTCCATGCCATTTATCCAGTCAATCAACTCTTCAGGGTTCAAATTGCTAGTATAATTCGGTACATCAACTTGTTGTGATGTTCACAACATGCCCCATTTTACTGCTTAGCAAAATGAGGACCCCTGCTGTTGCTTTTTTTTCTTTTACTTGTGTGTTTTGTTTTGCTTGGTGGTAAAGGAAAAAAGAGGGTTAAAGTTGCAAACTTTGATAGAAATGAAGAAAAAATGTATTTTCAGTACCAGGGCATGATATGGTTGGATTCCTTGTGAAAAAATGAGCTAGGGTTGCTTTTTGAACCATCTTAAAATTTGCCATATTTTGCAAGTTATGATCATTTTGGTAAAATGTACATTCAGGTTTGTATATCGCTTTGCATATGCAAAGTCCTTTGTATGTGCAAAGTCATTTTTGTACTTAGTCGCTTTTGCATTCGAGTTCATATACAAGGCCGCTTGTATGTCTTTTTTCCTTGTATGCATTTTAATAAAGGTTTATGCACACATATAAGGTGGACCCGAAATGGTTTTAAAGTTAGAATGAATTAATGTTTAGGATCCACTTTGTATATTTTATGTTTGTATGTTTGGCAGGTAGGAGATACAAACACTTCATACATGGTGGACCCGAAAAGGTTATTAAACGGGGCTAATTCATTGTATATCCACGGATTTGAAAAGAAAGGGGCGGGGCTTGTATAATATACAATGCACATATACAACGCAGACCCGACGGATTGTTAAAAACAAGTTAAATGGTTGTATGTTTCAGTGTTTGTATGTTTCATACATACAAATGATACATGCAAGGTTACGTACAAGCTGGATTCGAAATACGGGTCCAAAATAGAAAATTCCTTGTATATCGGATTACACATACAAACGAAATATACAAGGCCCATATACGACGCGGATTTAAAAGGGTTATTAAATGGAGTTAAGTCGTTGTATATTTTACATTATGTATATTGGAACACACAACGGGATATGCATACACCGGACCCGAAGCATCTTTGAATTAGAATTAAGTCTTTGTATGTTTCGATTTGTATGTATGTTTCAATATACATACATTCCGAAACATACAAAGCGGAGATACATTGTCCGAACCCGAAAGTCTATTAAAAAAGGGCTTAAATCCTTGTATATTTAAAACATCCAAAGCAAACATACAATGAAATATACAACCCCGGAACTGAAAATTTATCAAACAGGGTTAAGTCCATTTACACTTTAAACAATGCATATCGAAAGATACAAAATAGCATACGTAGTGTGGAGTCGAAAGAGAATTTAAAAAGGTGAAAATGCTTGTATATTTTGCGTTTGTATATTTCTAATATACAAACCGATATGGAAGGTTAAACATACAAGCCGGAATTGAAAAGATTAAAATTGGGTTGAACCAACGTATTACGTCCAAATTGTATATTGAGATATACATTGCACTATGTGCATTGCGCGGACTCAGCAGGTGAATAAAATGTGGTGTAAAAAATTTGAGATCTGAAAAAGACATACAAAAGAGGAAGGTGAGGGGGACCCCACCACTTGTATATCGAGTTTGCTTGTATTTAGGGGATATACAAGTGAAGGATGCATTGAGTCATATACAGTGCGGAGCTCAGAGGCAAATTTAAAGGTGGTTATTTCGTTGTATCATGTCCAAATGTATATCGAGGGATACAAGCCAATATGCATTGAAGTATACATTGGGCAGAATCAAAGAGAAAATCAAAATTGATTTAATGCTTGTATCAAACCCAAGTGTATATCGGAAGATACAAAGTAACATACATACAGCGCAGAATCAAAAGGGGAAGTTGAATTTGGTTAAATGCTTGTATCACGTCCGAATTGAATATCTAAAAGATACATGCATTTACACATTAGGCGGAATTGAGAAAGTTATAAAATAGAGTTAGGTGCTTGTATATTTTGCGTTTGTATATTGCGATATACAAACCAACATACATTGCAAATATACAAGTGCTACAACACAGAATCGAAAGGAGGATTGAAATCCGATTTAACGGAGGCGTCACGTCCAGCTTGTATAGTAGATTATACATGGATTTAAACGAGGAAATGGGCAGGAAAAGATGGAGCGATAGGAATTTGGAGGTCAATTTTGAGGCCCGAATGCATATTTTCGGTCAACGATGGTTGACAAGCATTGTATATGCATTTTTGGATGCGATTTTCACAAGTTTTAGGGCCTGATTGATGCGTTCACACAGTCACGACTAGATTTGGTAGCTGTTTTTCCTCCTACTGTTTATTAAATGAAATGATACTTATTGCTTATTCATTTTTGCAGGTTTGCAATTGAGGAAGGAGCTGAAACTTAATGGCGGTGACATCACGGAGGAGGAAATCCAATCTCAGGAGTAGAGGAAGATAAGGATGAAGGGCGAGGAAGTCAAGGGTCTTCACTGATGAGGACAAAATGCAGTTGAAGACATTATTGTAGCAGACCACAGAAGTTATTACGAAGCTGCTAGGGTTTCCAGAATGGCATATTTCACCCAGATGGGATGTATGCTCAGAGATATTTTGGGAGACTTGTTCTTCAACATTTATATTGTAACAAAAGGTTTGAACCATTGTTTAACTAGGGTTTTGAGCTGTATTGAGGATAATCAAAGTCTATATATTGTGCCTCTATGCACTGTAAAACTTTACACAAGGGCTACATAGAGATTTGTAGCAGCAAGAATTTGTAAAAATAGCATTTTAGTTTAGTTTAGAAGTAGAAGAAGGAGGTCGCCTATGTCTGCAATAAGGAATGCGTGGAACATCTGGCTTCCTTACTGTATCTGTAAAGCTTGTAAGTTTTCTGTAGTTTGGTCAATGAAGCTAAGAGTCATTCAGACATTGTAAATCTTATATGACTGTCTGTTTCTAATACAATTGAATCTGGAATTCTGCATCTATCTTCTAAGTGTTTTCTTGCTCTTCATTGTGTTTGAAACATTTTTTCTCTTAGAGCTTGCAATCTTAGGTGTATGTTTGTGAAAATGCTCAGAACTTACACTTAAGGTTTTTGTCTGTGGATTTGATCAAATTGTTGTATTATTTATAAAGTGCATAACAGAACAACTAGATCCTTTGGTAGATTTGAATGAAGTTTAGATTAGATCTCTCTAACTTTTCCCAACCCATCTGATAATACTTAACTTAAAACACAGAAATTTAAAGGAAACTGTTTCATATTTGAAAGAAGCATGGATAGTTGAGTTTAAAAGTAGACAGTTTTCATAAATATTTAAGAGGAGAAAGTTGCAATAATCTGAGAAGACTATTTAAATTTTTGCAGCACAAGTATAAGTTTATGCAAAAGGGATGAACAACATATTGATATTTATTAATCTTTTGCATAGTTTAAGTCCAATTAACCAATAAGAAACCCTAAACTACGTAAGGCCCCTTGAACATTACAGCTTCACATTAACCAACTGAATTTGCCCAATAGGTCAAGACCTGACCATATTAAACTTGGGATTAAGTGAATCTTAACCGATTCCTTCATATCTTTCAAGTCAGTTTTGGTTCATTTTATGTGAATTTTAACTAATTGTTATGATTGCATCAAAACCATCATCAACACAACTCTAGGTCTTTTTCTAATCTTTGAGATAGCTCACAACATCTTGACTTGATCTAATTCTTCTTCTTCTTCGCCTCCTAGGGTTTCACCATTTTGTTCAGCAGATTGAAATTCTTCATCATCACTCTCAATATCAATTCTAGGGCTTAATCCTTTTCTTCTATCTTCTTCAACAACATCCAGTCTAATTCACATTATTTTCATCATTTCCATCATTTCATCCATTCTACCAACCATTATTCCAACAACAGGGATTCTCCTCAGTGGCATCTTCCTAGGATCAAGTGTAAACTGCCTTAATTCGGTGATCGGGATACAAGGTGACAACTGCCTCACAACTAGTGATTGGTTGCAACACAAGTAACCTAACTTAGATTTGGTGATCTGTCCACGACAAGATCTTATAGAATTCCTTCACCCACTTTGCTCAATTCACTCCCAAAGATTCAAACTTTCACTCTGATACCACTTGGTGCAGTCACGGTTAGGAGGGTCCTCAAGAGAACAGTCTAGACCGTGCAGCTTGAGTAAACACAACGGAAACAACTCAATGATATGAATCAAATGAAGATTCAATCATTCAATATATCATAGGATTCAAATACAAATGGGCCGGCAACATGCGGGCTTACAATTAGGGCTCACAAGCTTGATTACAGAATATCAGAATATGCACAAGATATAGCTTTGAAGCTCCTTCGCAAAGAATCCAAACTATGAACTTATGCTAATTATCACCAATTGATAACTACTTTCCTAGGCATCTATTATATCAATATATATCATCTCCAGAACATAAGATTCCTCCATGTCGGCCAAGGATCATTACTAATTCCAATGAAGAGCTGTAACATGTGTACACGAATAGGTCAAACCTAATTGAATAGAGTTCCTCCGCAAATGAATGGAATGATGTGCGGATCTCAGAGAAGGTCAACCATGAACCATAGATCATTGAATGATGTGTCATTAGGCTCCGTAAATCAAGAAATGCTCTACAAGTCTTCTCCTTCAGCTGATTAATTGATATTGCCAGGATACTTTGTTCTGAGAAAATAGTCAATCTTCTGATAGCGCGAACTTTCTGGTACTTGATTCAAATGTTCTAAAATTTGGATATGATGTAGGTGAATGAATCTAGATGCTAAATCTAAGATGCAACTACGGTAGAATGTGGACCAAAATATAGAAACTGCTACTAACTGAATTGCCTGAACTAAACTAAGAAGAGAAAAGAAACAAACTAAAATGCAAATGTTTTTGGTTGATGCAAGATTGCTCTTGAACTAGGGATGCTCCTACATCATAGTGTATTTGAGAAAAGGTCAGAGTTCTAAAATAGATATACTTGAAGGCATGTTTGAAAGGAAAAAGGAAGAGCCCTACACTAAAGACTCTGAGGATACTGAAGATGAGGAGCAAGAGTTGGATGATGATGACTTCATATAGGTTAGTGATCAGAAGAAAGATTTCAAGAGATTTCCTCCTAGACAAGCTGCTACTTCCAGTTTCTCTCAATCCTTTTATGGTTACTATTATTCTTGCAATAAATTTGGCCATAAGGCTAGTGATTGTAGAACTAAGGCTAGAAGAAATGATCACATGAGGAAGAATTCATTTGTGCCTCTAAAACATTATGCTATGATCTCGCATTCCTTTGATGGCTATAGTTATACATGCAATAAGTTTGGTCATAAGGTTGTTGACTGTAGAACTAAAGTAAGGAGGAATGGTATGACTCTAGAATATAATGTTGTTAGCTACAAGTGCAACAACTTTGGCCATAAAGCAAGATTCAACAGAAGTGGTTCTATGAAACCACTAGTTCAGCAATGGAAGATGAGGAAATTCTAGTTTAGCAAAAGAAGGAAATGGCAAAGATATGGAGAAAGAAGATAGAACAAGATAATGAGAAGGAATAATTTATTCTTCTACCTAGTGCAGAAGACTTCAGTGTTGATTAAGAGAAGGCATAAGATTTGTTGATATGCACCAGACAACTGAGAGGGGGGGAGGGGTGAATCAATTGTCACAAAAACTTAAACACTTTCTACAATTAAACATTCATCACTTATCCACAATTATTATGATTTAACAATGTGTGCATGAAATTAGAAACTTAACCACAGATACAACATCAAACACATGAGACACCAGATTTACGTGGAAAACCCCAAGGTGGGGAAAAACCATGGAGATGATTAACTCTTAATATATATTGCAATATTGAAATAGTGATGTTTAGGCTTGGTCACCCCACGAGCCTAAACATACTGGCTTACTGCCATGAAGAACAACTAGGTCTAGCAGACTCACTACCTCAACCCTAAACCTAGAAAGATTACAATAAGGGTTGTTAAACCCTATTGGTGGCTTACTGCTAGACTCACTGCCACAATCAACACCTTTCTGTATAGTGAACAACAATTCCTTTGCTCTGCTCTTCCCCTACTTTGCTCTTCCTCTTCTTTCCTCTGCCTCTTCTTTGCTCTACCTTTGGACCTTTCTTAATATATTTTCATTTTCTCTCAAGGACACATTTTCCATGACTCAACTACAAGTATTTATACACTACAACCTTGGAATGATCATCAAGGTCGGCATCACAATCATCAACCATTGGAACAATCTCCAAGGTCGGTATTACAAACATTTACAAAATAGGTCCCGACCTATTGCAATATCATGCAAAGGGAATGAAATACGGATCATGCCATGCCTTAGCTGGGACTCAAACATGATCTTCCATGCCACAACATGCTTCCACAATCTTCCAGAGATCTCCGCAATCACTGAGATCAACCAGGTCGGCCAAGATTGGTTACACGCTACATTAACTGGGAACAATCTTCACACATCATCACAATTTCTTAATGTGGACCAAAGTCCAGATAGTAACATGATTAGGAAACATCCACAAGCACACTATAATCATCAGGAGCAACCGCACGAACCTTAACAACTTTATCCATAGGAATCTTCTCACTGGAAGACATGAACTTCATTGTCTTCAACTATCATAAAAGAAAGATAGCTTGTGGACCACCAAACCATGAACCATTGCAACTGTAGGCACTTATCATCATCCTAGACTTCCCTTTAGAACTGTAGAGAAAAATACTTTATTGCAGAGGAATGCGGAGCCAAATACTGTCTTCCTATCTCAACTAAACTTAGATAAAAAAGGAGGTTTCACTCTGGTGAATACAACTCACTTAGATCTTCATGCGGATGGCTCAAACCTGGAATGTAGTATCCTTAGACATACTTCTAACTTACTTCCAATCCATAGACCATGATCTTCAAGTAGGAATAAATGTGGAGTAGTTTACCGGATTGTTCTTCAGCATACAACTCACTGTCTGTACTGCACTTCTCTGTAACTCACTTGTTTCTTTCAGAGAGGCTAATTTTCTCAATATCCTCAACATACAAGTCTTCTAAACAAATAATAGAATAAGATACAGCTGACACCAATGACAACAAAAATATGTTGACATCAATGACAACACTGATTAGGCACATAGTTGCAACAATCTCCCCCTTTGTCATTGATGGCAACATATGATATGAAAACTACAATAGCCATCAAGACATGATTCTCCCCCTTTCTCTTTACACACCTGCACTTCTTTCTTTCTCCAAAATTCTCCCCCTTTCTTTTATACATCTACACTCCAAGTTTTACACATGACTTCTCTCCCCCTTTGACATCAATGGCAAAGGGCACATACTTGCACTCTTCTGCTCTGATCTAATCTCTCTTTTGAACTCTCTGACTACTCCCCCTTAGAAGTAGCCCTAAGAAGCATCAATCTGGACCTCTAAACACCTCCAGATTGATGCACTTTTGTACATCTTAGTTTAGAGTAGGAGGGGTGATGACCCCTAACGTTTCTCTGAGATACTCAAAAGTATCCTTAGGCAAAGGCTTGGTAAAAATGTCTACAATCTGATCCTTGGTAGAAACATACTCAAACTTCACTTCATTCTTTATCACCTTTTCTCCCAAAAAATGATACCTAATGGATATGTGCTTTGTCCTTGAATGCATCACTGGATTCTTTGATATGTCGATGGCACTTGTATTGTCACAATAGATTGTAATTGGATCTTCATACACAACTCTGATGTCTTTCAAAGTATGCTTCATCCATAACACTTGAGTGCAATTACATGCTACTGCAATGTATTCTACTTCTAGAGTAGACAGGGATATTGAATCATGTTTCTTACTCAACCAAGATACTAATCTTTTCCCAAGAAGAATGCACCTCCACTTGTGCTTTTTTTGTCATCCACATCTCCAGCCCAATCTGCATCAGTATATGCATTGAGAACAAAGTCACTGTCCCTAGGGTACCACAAACCATAATCAATTGTGCCTTTTAAATATCTCATAATTCTCTTGACTGTCATCACATATGATTCCTTGGGTTCTGCCTAAAATCTTGCCACAAGACACACTGCATACATTATGTTAGGTCTGGTTTGAGTCAGATAAAGTAATCCTCCAATCATAGATCTATACTTTTTCTGGTCTGCCAAGGGTGAGTTATCATCTTTGCTCAACTTACAACTAGTTATCATAGGTGTGCATACTAGTTTAGAGTCTTCCATCCCAAATTTCTTTAACAACTCTTTCACATACTTAGATTGAGAAACGAAGATACCCTTATTTGATTGACTTATTTGTAGACCTAAAAAGAAGTTCATCTCTCCAAACATAGACATTTCAAATTCACTTTGCATTTCTCCAGCAAAAACTAAGCACATACCTTCATTGCCTCCAAAAATAATGTCATCAACAAAAATTGCAACAATAAGGGTTTGTTCATCATTGATCTTGAAGTAGAGATTACTATATGTCGTACCTTTACTAAACCCTATTTGTATCAGGTACCTATCCAACCATGCATACCATGCCCTAGGAACTTGTTTTAATCCATACAATGCTTTCTTCAATCTGCATACCATGTCCCCTTGTTCTGATGACTGAAATCCTTCTGGTTGTTCAATATAGACTTCCTCTTCCAACTCTCCAT
This sequence comes from Cunninghamia lanceolata, assembly GCA_027924645.1. NCBI lineage: Eukaryota > Viridiplantae > Streptophyta > Pinopsida > Cupressales > Cupressaceae > Cunninghamia > Cunninghamia lanceolata. Next base: position 5,386,674 of record BSBN01001583.1, read on the forward strand.
TTAAGAAGGTAGACTTCACATCCATTTGACAAACTTTGAAATCTTTGTATGCTGCAAAAGCCAGAAACATCCTTATTGCTTCAATCCTTGCTACTAGAGCAAAAGTTTCTTCAAAGTCTATTCCTTCAACCTAAGTGTATCCTTTGCATACCAATCTTGCTTTGTTTCTTACCACTTCACCATTTTCATTCATTTTGTTTCTGAAGACCCACTTTGTACCAATTACATTCTTGTTTGCTAGTCTGGGAACAAGATCCCAAGTCTGATTCTTCTCTATCTGCATCAATTCTTCTTCCATGGCATTTATCCAATTCTCATCATTGTAAGCCTCATCCACAGTTTTAGGTTTAATCTTAGAGATCAGACATAAATTTACTTTTTCTTCTGCATCTTTTCTTTTGGTTAAGATCCCTTTGCTCTTATCTCCTATGATTTGATTTTTAGAATGACTGATTCGTACATATCTTGGAGTTTTGGTAGCATTTACCGGAGCTTGTTCTTCTTCATCTGTGCTATCTTCATGCTGCACCACTTCTGAAACATCTTGATTATCTGACTCATATCCACTTGATTCTGAAGATTTTTCCTTACATTCATCAACTTTAACATTTGCACTTTCAATGATCTTATTCAGCCTCTTATTATAGCACCGGTAGGCCTTGCTCTTGGTGGAGTAACCAAGGAAGATTCCTTCATGACATCTAGCATCAAACTTGCCTAAATCTTCTTCTCTTTTGATATAACATCGGCAACCAAAAACTTTGAAATATTTCACAGTAGGGACTCTACCATGCCACAATTCATAGGGAGTTTTTGAACTATTACCTTTTACTTGAACTCTATTTAAGATATATACTATGGTATGAATTTCTTCTTTCCAATATGCTTCCGGAAGATGAGCTTCCTTCATCATGGTTCTAGCAGCTTCTTGAACTATTCTATTTTTCCTTTCAACAACTCCATTTTTTTGTGGAGTTTTGGGCATAGATAGCTATCTCTTTATTCCATGCTCTTCACAAAAGAAATTGAATTCATTTGATGTGAACTCTCCTCTATCAGACCTCAAACATTTGATTTTCAAATCCATATCATTTTCAACCATTGCCTTAAATGCCTTAGATTTATCTAGAGCTTTAGCTTTCTCTTTCAAAAAGGTGACCCAAGTCATTCTAGAGTAATCATCAATGAGTAGCATGAAGTACCTGTCTCCTTGCAAACTTCTTACTCCGGTAGGTCCACACAAATTTGTATGCACTAGCTCAAGTAGTCCTCCAACTGATTGATCCTTGCTTTTGAAACTTGTTCTTGTATGTTTCCCAAATTGACACTCCTTGCAAATTGGATTAGCAGGCTTCACAAGCTTAGGCAAATCTCTAACAATCTGTGTAGTAATTATCTTCATAATATTATCAAAATTTATGTGACACAACCTTCTATGCCATAACCAACTCTCAACAATCTAAGTCAACAAACAATAGTTCTCGGTTCCTTTCAAGTGATAGATATTACCTCTGGTCTTCTTACCAGTTGCAATGACTATTCTGGACCTTTCCCTGATCTTGCAACAATTGTCCTTGAAGCTTAATTCATAGCCCTTCTCACACATCTGACCCACACTTAGAAGATTGTGCTTCAATCATTTCACATACAAGACATCTTCGGTACTATGCTTGCCATCAAAAGAAATAGATCCTTTTCCACAAATCCTACCAACTATATCATCTCCAAACCTAACCAGTCCACCATCATATCTTTCCAAACTTACAAACTTACTTTTATCACCAGTCATGTGGTGAGAGCAACCACTATCAATAACCCATTCATCCTTGTCCTTAATGACTTGAGCAGCCAAAGCACTTTTCACTGGTTTTTCTTCCTTCACACAGCTAGGAGAATTAGTAGACACAAGATCTTCCTTAATAGCAATGAACAAGCATTCATTTACAAAGGAACTAGCATTATCTGGTTCACCATTGTCTGATACTCCTTCATCATCATCACAATCTTCAACATAATAACACTTCTTTTGGGTCATAGGCCTGTTCTCATATCTTCTTCTATTTCTTTCAATTCTTCCAGGACATCTGGAAGCAAAATGACCTACTTTACCACAAGAAAAACATTTGAAAGGTAATTTTCCTTTATACTTACCAGATCCTTTTTATAGTTTGTCCACAAAGTTGGCTTCAACTTCATCTATCTCATCATCGGATTCTACCTTATACTTTTCTGATCTGGAAGTACTTTCAGGAGTACTGGCTTTGAAGGCAGTCTCAACTTTTGGTAGAGCATCATCTAACTCCCTCATTTGAAAAGCAGTAGGCTTACCAAGAAACTGGTCCCTATTAACTATTTTTACTTGCATGAATTCTTCAATCGCGGCCACCTTGTGACAGTAGGACTTAGGCAGAGATCTGAGTATTTTCATAATAATTTCCTTTTCTTCGAGAGTTTCGCCTATGGCTTTTATCCCTGTAACAAGTTCATCAACTCTTTGCATAAAAGCTGATATGTTTTCATCATTCTTCATCTTCAAGCTTTCATATTTCACTTTCAAACTTTGCAACTTGGCTTCCTTCACAGAATCATCTCCTTCATACAGATTTTTCAACTTTTCCCATATCTTATTTGCAGTTTCAAGATCCACCACTTTCGTCAGTATTGATTCGATTAATGAGCTTAGCAAAGCATCCCTTGCCTTGATATCTATCTCATATTCTTTGATTTCATCTTCAGTCGTCAGACCATTTTGAGGTATGGTGTATTCTGTTTCTGCAGCTTTCCAAACTTTGACACTGAGAAAAAGAAGATGGCTTTTCATTCGAGTCTTCCAAAGAACATAATTAGTTCCATCAAAATGCAATGCTTCCTTCTTGTAAGACATTTTGGATCTTCCTCAAGCTGTTAAACTTTCTTCAGAGGAACCTTGCTTTGATACCAATTGTTGATATGCATCGGACAACTGAGAGGGGGGGGTGAATCAGTTGTCACAAAAACTTAAAACACTTTCTGCAATTAAACATTCATCACTTATCCACAATTATTATGATTTAACAATGAGTGCATGAAATCAAAAACTTAACCACAGATACAACATCAAACACAAGATACACCAGATTTACGTGGAAAACCCCAAGGTGGGGAAAAACCACGAAGAGGATTAACTCTCAATATATATTGCAATCTTGAAATAGTGGTGTTCAGGCTTGGTCACCCCACAAGCCTAAACATACTGGCTTACTGCCATGAAGAACAACTAGGTCTAGCAGACTCACTGCCTCAACCCTAAACCTAACAAGATTACAATAAGGGTTGTTAAACCCTATTGGTGGCTTACTGCCAGACTCAATGCCACAATCAACACTTTTTTGTATAGTGAACAACAATTCCTCTACTCTGTTCTTCGTCTTCTCTACTCTTCCTCTTCTTTCATCTACCTCTTCTCTGCTCTACCTTTGGACCTTTCTTAATATATTTTTATTTTCTCTCAAGGACAGCTTTTCCATGACTCAATTACAAGTATTTATACACTACATCAACCTTGGAATGATCATCAAGGTCGGCATCACAATCATCAACCATTGGAACAATCTCCAAGGTCAGTATTACAAACATTTATAAAATAGGTCCTAACCTATTGCAATATCGTGGAAAGGGAATGAAATGCAGATCATGCCATGCCTTAGCTGGGACTCAAACATGATATTCCATGCCACAACACACTTCCACAATCTTCCAAAGATCTCCGCAATCACTGGGATCAACCAGGTCGGCCAAGACTGGTTACACGCTACATTAACTGGGAACAATCTTCACACACCATCACAATTTCTTAACGCGGACCAAAGTCCAGATAGGAACATGATTAGGATACATCCACAAGCATGCTATAATCATTAGGAGCAACCACATGAATGTTAACAACTTTATCCATAGGAATCTTCTCACCGGAAGACATGAACTTCATTGTCTTCAACTATCATAAAAGAAAGATAGCTTGCGGACCACCAAACCATGAACCATTGCAATTGTAGGTGATTATCATCATCCCAGACTTCCCTCTAGAACCACAGAGCAAAATACTTTATTGCGAAAGAATATGGAGCCAAATACTATCTTCATGTCTCAACTGAACTTATAGAAAAAGGAAGGTTTCACTCTGGTGAATACAACTCACTCAGATCTTCATGCAGATGGCTCAAACCCAGAATGTAGCATCCTCAGACATACTTTTAATTTACTTCCAATCCACAAACCATGATCTTCAAGTGGGAATAAATGCGGAGTAGTTTACCGGATTGTTCTTCAACATACAACTCACTGTCTGTACTGCACTTCTCTATAACTCACTTGTTTCTTCCGGAGAGGCTAATTTTCTCAATATCCTCAACATAGAAGTCTTCTAAACAAGTAATAGAATAAGATATAGTTGACACCAATGAAAACAAGAATATGTTGACATCAATGACAACACCGATTAGGCACATACTTGCAACAAGGTTAGGGGGAGCTAACTATTGATATGGTTGTTATTCATATTAACAATGATAAAAATTCACAAGACAAACCTTTATCTTCTTGAAGAATACGATTAATCCAGGATGAATTAATGATTCCAAGTCTCTGTAAATTAGAACATGATCTTCTGATAATCTCTCAGTAGGTTGTGATGTGAATATGTTGTTATTCCAAGTTGGGGCCTTACTGGATATGTAGATATTTGCTCTGTTCCACCTGCTCTGTATAAATTATCAACAAATAATGTTAAATCCTACTATTTCTAACCAAAATATGTAGATTTTTATGTTAAGTTTGATCAATTCTTCTGATCTTCACTCTGGTTATGATTATTCATGATGATGTGCATAACTTTGATTAGTTCTTCTGAATTTAGTTAAATTTGAACTAATTTGTACTTGATTTTGCTTCTGCACTATGGATTCTTCTAAATAATGTGCCTACAAGCTGATATTTCTATGATCTTTGTCATTATTTTCAATTATTTGCATGATATTTGCAATTGTACATGTGATTTATTCAAATATGCATATGATAATCATGTGTCTACGGATGTCTGCATATTTAGTGTTCTACTTTTCATTTATGAATGTGTTGTAGTTGATAGATTGCCTTTTGTATATTATTAGAAGCTTAATCAAGAGAGAATTGTTGAGCACATGGTTCTTTCTTGAGATTGATTGTACATATGCATACTTTTGAATGTTGAATGAAATGGAGATATAGATTACTAATTAATCATAAATTTCATTAAATCATCATCAACTGCAACACACTGATAAATGAAAAGCAGAACACTAAATATGCAGACATCTGTAGAAACATGAATATCATATGCATATTTGAATAAATCACATGTACAATTGCAAATATCATGCAAATAATTGAAAATAATGACAAAGATCATAGAAATATCAGCTTGTAGGCACATTATTTAGAAGAATCCATAGTGCAGAAGCAAAATCAAGTACAAATTAGTTCAAATTTAACTAAATTCAGAAGAACTAATCAAAATTATGTACATCATCATGAATAATCATAACTAGAGTGAAGATCCGAATAATTGATCAAAATTAACATAAATATCTGCATATTCTGGTTAGAAATAGTAGGATTTAACATCATTTGTTGAGAATTTATATAGAGCAGGTGGAACAGAGCAAATATCTACATATCTAGATACAAATACTTCAAATTCATGCGTAAGGCCCAAACATGGAATAACAACATATTCACATCACAACCTACTAAGAGACTATCAGAAGATCATGTTCTGATTTATGGAGACTTGGATTTATTAATTCATCCTAGATTAATCGTACTCTTCAAGAAGATAAAGGTTTGTCTTGTGAATTTTTATCATTGTTAATATGACTACCAACCATATCAACAGTTTTTAGCGCTAGAAGGAGGGCCAGATCCATTTGATTTGAGGATTTATCATCTTGATATCATTTCCCGCACTCCTGTGAGGAAATATTTTTTCAAATTTCTCAACGACACTCCAAATCTGGTGCATCTGTGCAAAGATTCCACCAATATCCAACAATTTGAGGAATTTGATCGTAAATATCCCATCCTTGTGGACATCCATCCTGATATTTACATATAGTTGTCTGGAATTTAAAGTTTGAGTCAAAATTTACATTCTCTACAAATATTCTACAAATACCTTGTTATTTTGGACATTTGTTCATAAATATCTACTCCAGAGGAGTAATTACTCACATATTTACAAATATTGTGTCAAAACATCTGAAGTCTGTCCTAAGCTTTGAAGCACTGGCTCACCAACCTAGCACTAGGTCAAGATCTTCTGGTCCTTTAGAAGAATTGCCCATAGTTAGACCTAGACCACATTCTATTAGTTAACCTAGATTTGTTGTCATTAGTTTGTCAGTATCTCTAGTAGTAGTCATTGTCATACCTCTAGCATATCTTGCAATGTCATTCTTTGTTGTTGGTTCACCACTTCATTTTTCTACTTATAATGACTTACCTTAAAACCCAGACAAGATTTGTCCATAATATCATCCCTATCAAGATGCAGATGATCACATCCGGACATATAAGGAGGCCTATTTCAGGGCCAGAATACAACATGAGGATGTTGTATGTAGATTGTTCCCATATTCACTAGGAGAAGAAGCATATGGCTGGTATGCCAGTCTTCCTCAAACTTCCATAGATTCGTGGGATGGCTTAGAGAAAGCTTTTAAAGAAAGGTTCAAGATACCTATGGATGCATCCATGATGTGCCACCTCTTTGCCACAATCCAAAGAGCTGAAGGAGAGTTGATTTCAAACTTTAATGCTAGATTCCAAAAGATGTATTCCAAGCTGACAACCCCTTTTAATGTGGATGATGAGGCAGCTAGGTTAGTTTATTATTCAACTCTAGATCCCTTAACATCTATGTTCATCAGAAGGACATACCCTACCATCACATCCTTGTCAGGTGCCTTTACTGAGGCTATCAAGGTTAACCAACAGTTAACACCAGGTCTTACACCTAACTTAGGATATCTTGCATGTCCTAATCAAACACAAACTAGTGGAGCTCTGATGCCCCCTGTTAATCCATTGCAGGTGCCTCCACTTAGCATTATGCCTCCTTAGGGTAATGGTCAAATCATACCTCACCTTGGACATGCACCTTAGGATGCTACACAAACTAACAATGGTAGTTCATTCTTCTAGCCACATCAAGACAGTGTAGTACAAAGTGTAGGAAGAAAAGGATGATATTAAAGAGATATCAGCCCAGTTAAGAAAGTTGACTACTGAGGTCACTCATTTGAGAAATCAGAACTTTTATTCCCAGTCCAATTCTCAGAATCAAAACAGAGGATATCCTGATAGAGGATATAACAACAATAATGGCAGATTTAGATATCTTGATAGGGGTTATAACAATGAGAGAAACTTCAACAACAATAATAACAATGCCCCTAGGCCACCAAGAGTCTGGAACACCTGACCTAATAATGGTTCATTGCCTTCACCCTTAGATAACCAGCCTCCTCTTGAGCCTAAACAGACCACAAGGGTCAATTTGGCAGAGGCTGCACTTACTAATTGGTGTAGGATACATAATACAAATGCACATGCTGAGTTGAACTATCCATAGTTCAAAATTGCAGCCAACATATTTCAAGATGAGGTGTCAAACACTGCAGGGGATGCATCCTTCCTTGAAGGCAATGAAATAGTGCCCCTAGGATATGAGTCTGCCACGGTACTTGAGAGTTCCTTAAATGATCATTAGCATCACCAAATAGATACAATCCATGAGAATTATACCCTGGTATGTGAAGACTCAGCCATGTCTTTTGAAACAAACTATGTTTTTCCCTTTGAGGATGAAAATGAGCCTAACCAAGTGTAAGGGTTAGCTGGCAGAAGATATCAATTAAATGCAAATAAAGATTAAACAGAGAAATGGAAATACATAGAATTAATAACAGCGAGAGACAAGTTTTAACATGGTTCACCCAAACTCAGGCTACATCCACCAAACAGAGAGTCCAATATTATTATCCAGTAAATCAAACCGATTACAATCAACAATCCCTGCAACTCAATACCGCTGCAAAATGCTACAATACAATATATCAAAACCCTAACCCTTAGCTACTTTTATTAAGCTTTTTGCGCTGCCCCCAAACCCCCGCAAGGGGCGCTGCCCCTTGACCCCATAAGAATTTGGGGGGAAACCGTGCTGATAAAAGTGGGGAAAATGTAACCTCTGAGTCTGATTAGGCTCCATATAACAACAACAAGAAGCTGAGGAAGTGTACACCTATCAACAACAATACTAGGGTAGACATAATTACAATCTTAGGAACAATGCTAATCACCCTGTTGGTCCCTTGACCACATCCATTCCTCCTAACAATTTCAACACACCTCCAGATCCTAAAGCCAACAATAATCCTGGACCTCCTAAGGTGAATCCGCAATACTTTACACCACAAGCAGTAGTAGCTAAAGGTATGATCCAAGTACCCGAATCAGATAAGCTTGTTGCTTACCTTGCTGAGGAAATAAGGAAGATAAAAATCAGTTTATCCCTCTCAGAGTTATTGAAAAAACTTGTTATTAAGAAAGCCTTCCTGAATTTACTAGATGAACCTATAGCTAAGGAGGAGAATCCTAGTCATAATCCTAGTCACATCACTACTAGAGATCTTGCACCTAGGGATAATACTACCAATACAAAAGTGCAAGCCACAGTGCATACTACAGATGCAACACAAATGACCCTATACAAGGAAAAATTAGAGTCACCCACTTTCCTACTTACACTTAGGATCTTTGGTAAGAACCCACAAATGCTTGGTAGACTCAAGTGCCTCAACCAATGTGATGCCCTTCTCCATTTGCTAGACTTTAAGTCTACATCCTGCAAAATCACTTAAGAAAGTAACTCAACTAAACAAGTCTGAGGTCAGTGTAGTAGGAGAATTAACACACATTCACATGCAGCTCGCATCTAATCCTAGGGTGTAGCATTACATATATATTCAAGTGGTGGACATACCTGATACATATGGCATGCTCCTCAACAGGGACTGGTCTAAGACATTAAATGGTTACATGGCCATGGATTTTAGTCACAAGTGGTTGCCATGGAAAGGCATTCCCAATCAGCTTACAATAGAAGCCAAACCTAGGATGAAACATATGATAACCAAGTATAATCACGATAATGAGATATTGTATGTGGATGTTGAGCCAGGGGTATATGCCTTAAGACCTTAGGAAGTTAGGATAGAAGAGGTACTAATGTGCAGGCATACCTATGAAGACAACAAAATTGAGAAAATTATGACACAAATCAGATTAATGATAGAATCTGATTTTAGTTCATCTAATGAAGATGAAACTGATCATTTCCATGAATTCCAAAGATACCTGTCAAGTGAAGTCCACAAATGTCAATTAACAGGGTTATCTGTTAAGGGCATACTCATGGGAGGTTGATGTAGATTGCATGAGGAAGCACACTCAAAAAATGCATGCCAAGCATGTCTAGATATAATAGATGCAACAGAGAAAATGTGCATGGAGGACAAGCAATTTTCACTAGAGGTATGTGAAGTGCTTAGCATTGATGATTTTAACCATTTGTTTCCTCCAAATGTAGGGGAATATACATAAGAAATAGGCCAAATGGATATCCTGATGCATAACATAGAAGAGGTGTTTCTATATGATGATGCATATTCAAGTGATAAAGTTAACATAATCACATTAGGGACTGACTGTCTTATTGAGTCTGATTATGAGATATCAGATGAAGATAGGGGAAGTCATTTGACGCAATTTGAGGAGTTTCTATCCAAACAAGTTCAAAGGCACATTTTGCAAGGAATTCCACCTAATTAGGTACTGATTGATGGCTGGTATAGGCTAGATGAAGCTCCCCATTCAGAGACAACTTGTGCCCTGTGCTTGCATATACTAAACAAAGAACAATAGTTGTGCTCAAAGGACAAATTGCATAAAATCAGGGATAATCTGGAAGATACAGAAAGAGAAGTTGTAGAATCTCCTGATGATAGATGTGATGATATCAAGTTGATAAAAAGAGAAGATACTCAACATGATGATGTTCAGAAGAAGCAAGTGGATGTTTTAGTTCAACCAAAACATTCAGACATGGTAAAAGATGAACCACAAAAGATTAAATGGATATCTACAGGAGCAGCTGCACGTGCCAAATGAAAGAAGGAAGGTCCTGATAAACCATTAATAGAAGATAAACCATGGACCTTGATATTTGATGACTCCAAGTCAAAGCAGGGAGCTAGAGTAGGAGTGGACCTAATTGATCCACAAGGGAAATCATTCCTGGCAATATATAGGCTGCAATTCTCATGCACAAACAACGTGGTTAAATATGAGGCCCTAATACATGGCCTATTGTTTGCTCTTAAGAAGAAAGTAAAAGTTTTGCATGTCTATGGAGACTCAAAACTTGTTGTAACGCAAGTTATAGGCATATATGCATGTGACTACAAGAGGCTATCTAGTTACAGGCACAAAGTCTAGGATTTGATAGAAAGCTTTGATGCTTTTAACATCATGCATGTTCCTGGAGAACTTAATCACCATGCAAATGCACTAGCACAAGATTCTAGTACGCTAGAACCTTTATCCATATCCAGGATGAAGAGGTTCTTAGTCAAGTTGGTGTCAACACCATCTTTTCCTGATAATGTCACCAATTTTTAGGTTTTTGACGATGATTAGCACATTCTTGACTTTATTGCCAATAGAGACATATTTGAAGCCCACATATTAGATGAAAAGGACCTGGAAGACCATATTTGGGATGAAGAAGATATAGTTGATCTTCCTTGCAACAGAATTCCTAAAGGCATGATTGAACTAGAAAGAGCCTTTGATCTAGATAACATGATCAAACAAAAGGATCTCCCTAAGACAGATGGAGGAGAGTATGAACATATTAACATAGGGCAAGATGCAGATAAGAGAGATGTCTTGATAGGCAAAGTCTGCACTAAAGAAGAAAGAATGGGGATAACCTAGACCTTAAGAGACTATATCCATGTCATTGCATGGACATATGATGAGTTAAAACTTATGACACATCCATTATAACTAACACAATCCCCCTGAAGCCTGATGCAAAGCCCTTCAGCTAGAAATAGAGACTGGTGAATACTTTGCTAGAACCTCTCATTTTTTAGGAAGTCAAGAAATTACTTGCTGTGAGGATCATATTTCCAGTGAGGCATTCAACCTGGGTTTCTAATTTGGTTCCTGTCAGAAAGAAAAATGGAGATATACACCTGTGTGTAGACTTCAAGAACTTAAATAGAGCATCCGAGAAGGATAACTATCTTTTGCCTTCTTTGGATGAGGTTCTCCATATGGTGAATGGTGCAAGAATGATGTCCTTCCTAGATGGGTTTTCAGGATATAACCAGGTAATGGTTGATAAGATAGATAGATTAAAAACAAATTTCACCACTAAGTGGGAATCTTCACCTATAGGCACATGCCATTCAATTTAATCAATACTGGGGCAAATTTCCAACGAGCTATGGATATAGCATTTAGAGGGCTGGTAGGTTAGTGCATCATTATATATATGGATGACCTAATAATATTTTCAAAACAGAGGGGTGATCACATAGAAGACATTAGGAGAGTGTTGAAATGTGAACAGTATGGCATTTCCCTGAACTCAAAGAAATGCATTTTTGGGGTGACCACTGGCAAACTGCATGGTCATGTCATATCTGAGAATGGGATAACCATAGACCCTGCAAGGGTAGAGTCAATCATGAAGTTGCAACTTCCAGGAACCAAAAAGGAACTAAAATCTTACTTTGGTAAGATCAACTTTGTTAGGAAGTTTATTACTGGGTTTGCAGAGATAGTAAGACCTCTCAATGCTATGTTAAAGAAGGATGTGAAGATTGAATGGACCCCAGAGGCAAAGGAAACATTTGAAGATATAAAGAAAGCCATTGTAAATGCCCCAGTCCTGATCAGTCCAGACTATACTAGAGATTTCTACATATATTCATTTGCATCATACATGTGCAGCAATCTTAACTCAGAGGAGTGAGGCAAAATAGGAAAAACCAATTGCATTCATGAGCTCTCCATTTAGAGATGCTAAGCTAAGGCATATTGATGTAGAGGGACATGTTCTTTCCTTAGTCAGGTCTATAAAGAAGTTCAGGCATTATATCCTGAGAAGGAAATTTATTGTAGTAGTACCAGATTCAACTGTGAAGATGTTCCTCATGCAAAGTGAACCAGGAGAGAAAAGAGCTAAGTGGATTACTATACTGCAAGAATATGATATGGATATAACTCCAATGAAACTAGTTAGGGGAAAAGCCCTTAGATGATTACAGAGATAGATCCCAGACTGACAAGCCAACAATATGCAGTGGATGCAGAGAAATGTGATGACTGGTACTCTAATATCAGGCATGTCTTGATCACTAGGAGATGTCCACCCAATATGCATGCATCCTAGAGAAGAGCTTTGAGAATTAACTCACAAAGATATATGATCAAAGGAGGAGTCCTATTCAAGAAAAATTATGAGGGGATATACCTCAGGTGTTTAGACAAGCAAGAAGCTGCCAGGGTCCTTGAATTACATGATAAGTTTGGTACAACCCATGGATCACATCTGGCTACCACACATGCCATCTTGAGGGCTGGGTACTATTGGCCCACTATCTTCAAGGATACAACTGAGCACATCAAATTCTGCCATACATGTCAAACTGCTTCAAATAAGGAAAAGTATGTAACTCAACCATTGCAACCTGTGATGGAGATGCGTCCATTTGCATAATGGGGCATAGATTTCATTGGTCCTATCAATCCTCCATCCTTTGTAGGATACAGGTATGTGCGGACTATCACAGATTACTGCACCAGATGGACTGAAGCCATCAACAATAAGACTTGCACCTCAGATGATGTGATTAGGTTTCTAGAAATCAACATCACCACTCTAGGTATGGAATCCAATATTCTCTAGTCTGTGATAATAGACCTGCTTTTGATTCTCTTAAATTTTCAAGTTGGGCATTTGATCATGGGATAATTTTAAAGTTTTCATCAAATTACTGCCCCTAGAGTAATAGCCTAGCTGAATCAACCAATAAGAATCTATTGAATATCATAAAAAAGCTAATTGAGAAGAACCCTAGGGAGTGGAACACTTTACTCAAATATGCCTTATGGGTAGACAAGACCAAAATGATGATTGCCTTGGGAAATTCTCCCTACCAATTAGTTTATGGGGAGGATCTGGTGCAAGAGCACCTAATGGACTTTATGCCTCCATGAGGCCATTTTGTAAATATTTGATTTATGTTGTGTTTTGAGTATTTTGTCATGTAATAAAGTCTATTAAAGACCACTCTTCATGTTTTAGAGGTCACTTGTAGTGGAGTTTTAAGATTTGGTTAAGTTTAGTCTTTCTATGTTGAGTAGTGTTAGTGGTTTGGCTATTTTTAGTCTCTTCTTTTTGTATGTAAAAGAGAGTGGAGTGATGGAGCAATGACGATGGATGTAAAGACATTATTTATGCCTTGACATTTCGTACAAGAGGTAGAGATGAAGTTTAGAGAAGAGAAATGAAATAGAAGTCATCTTGTTTGGAATGGTACGGATTGTATGGACCAAGTATAGGTCTAAAACTAATGAGAAAAGATGGAGATATGAGTCTAGTTTCATATTCTTTTAGTTTGGGCAATTTTCATTAAGAATTGAGTGAGTTATGCGATATTTGGTGAGGGCAGGTCTACGATCTACTAGTGTCTCCATCTCTGTAACAGTCCATTTTTAAGCATACTTTTAAAAGTAACCCCTACCCATTTTGAGATATGTTAAATAAGGGTCAAATGGGTATTTGAATTAGGTTTGAGTTTTTGGAGATCAGTTTTGGGTTGAAAGTTATGGCCAAGAAAACCCTATCTAGCGCTCCATTTCAAAACATAGGGAAGAGTAGAACAATCACTTTCTGAGGCATATGTCCAAAAACAACCTATGTTGCATGTGATATATGTTGTGTAAGAGCGAAAAGGGTATCCAAATCAGGTTTTAGATCATGGGTTTGAATTGTATTATAAAAATTATGTCGAATTTACCTTATTTGCTGCTCTCATCAAAACATAGTGGAAGTTTGTGAGAAAAGTCTTTTGTTTGAAGTGTGTTTATTTTGGGTGAATCCTCCATACTTTGCATCAATTTGGTATCAGAGCTCAGAAGGTCTAGGCAAGAGAGTTTGGTGTTTGTGTTTGTGTGTTTGTGCAGGTTGAAGAGAGAATCTGGTTGCTAAAAGACTAGGTAGAGGAAAAGAGAAGAGACCTAGGTGAGGCAAAGACAAGAAGAAGCAAGGTACTTTCTTGAAGAGAAGATGGATTTGTTCAGGAGATGCTTGCAGGTTGGGGCTTCACAAAAGAAGAATCAAGAAGAAAAAGAGGGGAAGAGGAAAGAGGAAAAGATGAGGCAAATAGAGGTTGAGAAAGAGATGAGGCAAGCTATGGAAGAGATGGGAAAAAATATGGAAAGAATAGTTTAGCAGTTGCAAAGTTGGCACTTATTAGTGAAGAGGAAGGTTACATGGCCCATCAAGAAGATTATACAAAGAAGAAGAAGACAAGTACGAACAACAACAAATGAGGTAGAGGTAAAGTTTGAATCTACTGTTCGAGTTGAGCAAAGTAAGTTACAAGTTGAGATACATGATATTCCAATTGTGTTTGAAGATGAACAAACCTCTTTGTTTGATGATGAACCAATAGAAGGGCATATTAATGTTGAGATTAATGATATGGTTGTTGAGGTTGCTGATAAATTTGATATTGATACTCAAGTTGCTGATGATAAGGTTGTTGATAACATTGGTGTTGATATTCATGATCAAGTTATTATTGATAATGAAATTGCTAATAAGGATATTTCAGATTTGTTTTCTAATGGTGTATATGAAGGTTTGCAAGAGTATGATGTAGGTTACACTAATGGTGAATACGCTGTCATATGGTGTTCCAATGATGAGTATGAAGACACAGATAAAGACAAAGCTACTGAAGTATTGGCACAAGAAATGGAGTTTTTGAGCCTTGAAGTTGAGAAGATAATGCATAAGAGATGGTTTAAGAAGAAGAAAAAGAAGAAGAACCCAGGAGGAGTTACAAAGATGAAGGACAGGTTACGGAAGAATTGGAGGACTAGGAAGAAAGACGCAACTTTCATTTAATGGGACTTGAATTTTCTTTTCTCTGGGAGTATGGTGCAAGAGCACCTAATGGACTTTATGCCTCCATGAGGCCATTTTGTAAATATTTGATTTATGTTGTGTTTTAAGTATTTTGTCATGTAATAAGGTCTATTAAAGACCACTCTTCATGTTTTAGAGGTCACTTGTAGTGGAGTTTTAAGATTTGGTTAAGTTTAGTCTTTCTATGTTGAGTAGTGTTAGTGGTTTGACTATTTTTAGCCTCTTCTTTTTGCATGTAAAAGAGAGTGGAGTGATTATTTATGCCTTGACATTTTGTGCAAGAGATAGAGATGGAGAGATGAAGTTTAGAGAAGAGAAATGAAATAAAAGTCATCTTGTTTGGAATGGTATGGATTGTACGGACCAAGTACATGTCTGAAACCAATGGGCAAAGATGAAGATATGAGTCTAGTTTCATATTCTTTTGGTTTGGGCAATTTTTCTTAAGAATTGAGTGAGTTATGCCATTTTTGGTGAGGGCATGTCTGCAATCTACTAGTGTCTCCATCTCTGTAACAGTCTATTTTTTAAGCATACTTTCAAATGTAAGCCCTACCCATTTTGAGATATGTTAAATAAGGGTCAAATGGGTTTTTGAATCAGGTTTGAGTTTTTAGAGATCAATTATAAGTTGAAAGTTATGGCCAAGAAAACCCTATTTGGCACTCCATTTTAAAACCTAGGGAAGAGTAGAACAATCACCTTCTGAGGCATATGTCCAAAAACAACCTATATTACATGTGAGATATGTTGTGTAAGAGCGAAAAGGGTATCCAAATAAGTTTTTAGATCATGGGTTTGAGTTGTATTTTGAAAATTATGTTGAATTTACCTTATTTGCTGCTCTCATTAAAACATAGTGGAAGCTTGTGAGAAAAGTCTTTTGTTTGAAGTGTGTTTGTTTTGAGTGAATCCTCCATGCTCTGCATCAATTTGGTATTAGATCTCAGAAGGTTTGGGAAAGAGAGTTTGGTGTTTGTGTTTGTGTGTTTGTGTAGGTTGAAGAGAGAACCTAGTTGCCAAAAGACTATGTAAAGGAAAATAGAAGAGACCTAGGTGAGGCAAAGACAAGAAGAAGCAAGGTATTTTCTTGAAGAGAAGATGGATTTGTTTAGGAGATACTTGCAGGCTGGGGGTTCACAAAAGAAGAATCAAGAAAAAAAAAGAGGGGAAGAGGAAAGAGGAAAATGAGGCAAATAGAGGTTGAGAAAGAGATAAGAGAACTGAGGCAAGCTATGGAAGAGATGGGAAAAAATATGGAAAGAATAGTTTAGCAGTTGCAAAGTTAGCACTTATCAGTAAAGAGAAAGGTTACATGACCCATCAAGAAGATTATGCAAAGAAGAAGACAAGTACGGACAATAGCAAATGAAGTAGAGGTAAAGTTTGAATCTACTGTTTGAGTTGAGCAAGGTAAGTTACAAGTTGAGATGCATGATATTCCAGTTGTGTTTGAAGATGAACAAACCTCTTTGTTTGATGATGAACCAATAGAAGGGCATATTGATGTTGAGATTAATGATATGGTTGTTGAGGTTGCTGATAAATTTGATATTGATATTCAAGTTGCTGATGATAAGGTTGTTGATAATGTTGGTGTTGATATTCATGATCAAGTTATTGTTGATAATGAAATTGCTAATAAGGATGTTTTAGATTTGTTTTCTAATGATGTATATGAAGGTTTGCAAGAGTATGATGTAGGTTACACTAATGGTGAATATGCTGTCATATGGTGTTCCAATGATGAGGATGAAGACAAAGACAAAGCTACTGAGGTATATGCACAAGAAATGGAGTTTTGGAGCCTTGAAGTTAAGAAGAAGAAAAAGAAGAACCTAGGAGGAGTTACAAAGATGAAGGACATGTTACAGAAGAATTGGAGGACTAGGAAGAAAGACGTGACTTTCATTCAATGGGACTTGAATTTTCTTTCCTTTAGGAGTATGGTGCAAGAGCAAGTAATGGACTTTATGTCTCCATGAGGCCATTTTGTAAATATTTGATTTATGTTGTGTTTTGAGTATTTTGTCATGTAATAAGCTCTATTAAAGACCACTCTTCATGTTTTAGAGGTCACTTGTAGTGGAGTTTTAAGATTTGGTTAAGTTTAGTCTTTCTATGTTGAGCAGTGTTAGTGGTTTGGTTATTTTTAGTCTCTTCTTTTTGCATGTAAAAGAGAGTGGAGTGATAGAACAATGAAGATGGATGTAAAGACATTATTTATGCCTTGACATTTCGTGCAAGAGACAGAGATGAAGGAGAGATAAAGTTTAGAGAAGAGAAATGAAATAAAAGTCATTTTGTTTGGAATGGTACAGATTGTACGGACGAAGTACAGGTCTGAAACCAATGGGAAACGATGGAGATATGAATCTAGTTTCATATTCTTTTGGTTTGGACAATTTTTATTAAGAATTGAGTGAGTTATGCCATTTTTGGTGAGGGCAGGTGTGCAATCTATGAGTGTCTCCATCTCTAGAACAGTCCATTTTTTAAGCATACTTTCAAATGTAACACCTACCCATTTTGAGATATGTTAAATAAGGGCCAAATGGGTATTTGAATCAAGTTTGAGTTTTTAGAGTTCAGTTCTAGGTCAAAAGTTAAGGCCAAGAAAACCCTATTTGGTGCTCCATTTCAAAACCTAGAGAAGAGTAAAACAGTCACCTTCTGAGGCATATGTCCAAAAACAACCTATGTTGCATGTGAGATATGTTGTGTAAGAGAAAAAAGGGTATCCAAATCAGTTTTTAGATCATGAGTTTGAGTTGTTTTCTAAAAATTATGTTGAATTTACCTTATTTGCTGCTCTCATCAAAGCATAGTGGAAGTTTGTGAGAAAAGTCTTTTGTTTGAAGTGTATTTGTTTTGAGTGAATCCTCCATGCTCTACATCAGGATCCCATCCTCCCTGTCAACCTAAAAATCCCTACCCTACAATTTGCTCAAGAGTACTTAGGCATTGATAATAAACATGAAGTGAAGTTGTTGCAACTGATGCACTTATAAGAGAAAAGAAATAGGGCAATTGATCAATTTGTCAAACATCAGGCTATTATCAAATGCTAGTTTGACAAAAGAGCCAAAGTAAAGGCTTTTAGGATCTCAGATTTGGTCCTATCATGGGATAAAGCCCATGAGAGGAAGAGTGATCATGGAAAATTTGATAAACTCTAGATTGGCCCCTTCTAAATATTAGAGATTTTAGGTGGCAACACCTACAAGCTCAGGACTTTGACAAGTGAAGATGTTCCATTGTCGATCAATGGACAATTCCTAAAACACTACTTTCAGGCCTAGGTGGGTCAGGTCAAAACCATGTATTATATGTATATTTTGTATAGTTGCTTGTATAGCTTGCTTTGTGTGTTTGCTTTGTTTGTGTGTTGTTGAGACCCGATTTTGGTCAAGCAAGATAGTGCCCCTTTCAACTTCAAAAAACTAGTGAAATTGTTAGAATTCAAGAAATGAACACAAATTCCTACATGGGTTGTAACTCCTGTCAGTTTGAATACCTCTGATCAGGTCTGTGATATCATGTTCATTAGTGGTAACTCTTTTGTTCAAGGAGATCTTCACACAATACACCTAACATCCTTGGATTTGTTGAAGCCACTAGTGTAGTGTTAAGTAAAAAATCTAAAGGTTTACCATTGCTACCATTGCAATTCTCAACCTAAACAAGCAAATGTCCACTCCTTGCAAATGTGCTTACATGATCATATCTTATGAAAATAAAAAATAGAAAAGGAATATATTGAATATCAAAAGAAAGAAATACTTAGGCCATCCAAGTAACTCTACTGGGGCTATGGACACATGTCTGGTAGTGGGGCTCTACTTGGGAGAATTGCAAAGATAACCTTGCCAGGGCTATGGATGCCTGCTTTCAGCAAGGATCTATCTAGGTTGGCTATGAGGGTTAAATAAAACTATGTAACTTAACACTTATCACTAGTGTTTTCAACTTATCTTCAAGATGAAGGAAATGAATCACATGCACACACCTAATTCCTTCTTGTTGCATTGTTATGTTGATGAACATGATATCATTCAGGAAGGTTAGGGTGCTTATGCTAGATAAGAGTGGGAACATTATGTCCTAATTTGTCTTCATCTCTCGAATTATTTGAATATCAAAAGAAAGAAACATGCCCCATTTTGCCCCAGCAAAATAGGGACCCAACTTCATTTTTCTTTTGCTTGGCTTGCTTGTTCCCTTTGCTTTTGGGCGGTATGGTAAAAATTAGTAGCAGATGTATGTTAGGATCCCATCTTGTGCATATCAGGACCTCAAGATCTAGGTTAAATTTTCAAATTTAGAATTTTTCATCATAAACCATGCCAAATGAAAGAGCACAAAATTCTAAGTAGTTTTGCTTTTTGAAGCACCCCAAAATTCCCTAAGACCAGGAAGTTATGCCTGGTCAAAGTTTAGTCAAGCAGTCTTAGGGACATCATCACATTTCGTAACATCTAGACATTAACTTAATGTCCCAATCATAAAATTACTAAGGAAAACTTAATATCTACATATTTATGAATGTGCACACGTCAAACTTTAACCCACGATGTAAGAGACTGTCAAAATGCATGGACAGTCATGAGTATGCATCTTCAATTTCAATATGTAGACTTTCATTAATATCCCAACTTGCTTTAATATAACGATAAAACTTAATGTTCAGATATTAACTCAATGTCCTGACATTCGCCAATATCCCGATGATGTCATCCGATTCCAACCTTAGAGAAATAATAAAGGATGATGACATCATCCATACATTAAGAGTTCATAACATATTGATAGATGTTAACATCTGGCATTAACTTAATGTTTGGACCTTCGCTAATATGCGGATGGTGTCACGATACACCGAACTAAGAATATCCTTTAGGAGGGTGATGTCATCATCACATTGAGACCTAGGGATATTTCATAAATGCTAATATCTGGATATTTCTTAATATCCACATATCCATTCTTGTGACCAAAATCATGAGTATCCATGAACCAATCAAATGATGCCATGTGGCACTTTGACTTTTCTCATCTAGACATTTCGTAATGTCTTCAGTTTTGATGATCAAAGGTAAAATACCTTTAGATTATAATGACTTGACATTCACCCATGGTCAACATTAACCAACGTCATAATGATGTCATACGCATATGCACATTCCGAAAGGTATGCATATTGTTCAAACATCTGAATATTTGCTAATATGCATATTGTGTAATAAATGCCTAGAAATGGTAGATGACCATTTGAAATTTCAAATCATTAACCAGCACTTGTTGCAATCCTAAGGACTAGATGCCAATATCCATGAACATATGTAATTTGACATTAATTATGCCCTAAAATTGTAATTTCTAACACATAAAGAAGGATTTTTGGTCATTTTGCATTCACCTAAGCATTTGAAAAGAGAAATTATAGAGCTCTAGAGCTATTACGATGGCCATTACATAGATCTACAATCACAACAGAGTGGTGTGCACATTGGATGGAGAATGGCAAAGGATGAGTGCATAGTGGACTTGCATATCCAGATATCAACTAATCAAGGTTTAAGTGCAGTAAGTCAGGTATGTAACGTAAAACCCTCATTTTGTCATCTCTGCATAGTAAAAGGTAAAGTGATATTTACTTAGGGTAAATATGGGTGATGATACGTATATTCATATCATGCAAACTGTTGAACTTCATGATACTTATAAATTAACTGTTTAAACTTAGAAGCTACACATTAGGTTAAGAGATGCATATCTGAAATTGTAGGATATAATGGAAGTTTGCAAAAACTGAAGTGAGAAAGAGTTCATGACCCCCATGTACCCACAACCCAGTGGGTCTGGTTTCAGATATGGTCAAATTGGAGACACCCATGCTGGGAAACTAGTTTGGAAGCATGGATGGCCAAATCAGAGAAGGGCGGAGGAAACTCTATGCTTATTAACATCTACAACTCAGGAATGTGGCATGCTGGTGGATTTTCATATGCTACAGAAGCTATTGAGTTGGTGGCAGTATGTGTTGACAATTATAATATAAATACTAGAAGGGTGGAGAAGCATGGTCGTATATATGTAGACTTCTCGGTTGCAGGGATTACAATTGCATTTAATCTGCCCACAGGTCCCAACTTATATAAGATAAATCTTGAGGATTTGGAAATCAATTATGAACATTATAGGAAGATAATGTTCTCAACTTGGAGAACTCAAGACAACACATATAAAGCAACATCTAAACTTCTTGCGAACCTCTACAAATTTGAAATTTCTCTCCAGAGGTATAGTACATGATGGTCATGCTGAGACAGATGAGAGGGATGCTACATGCAGGGAACTTTGAGCCATGGATGTACGGGCTCATAAGAATGGTCGAGACCACCAACATAGAAATTCAGTGGGCATCACTCATCAATGATAGCCTGGATTCAAGAATCAAGAGGTTGGGTGGTAAGGTAAACCTGTTCCACATGTCTTCATATGTGGTTTATGCCTATGCAGCCAGGGGTACATTTGATGGCTTGCAGACAGTAGGCAAAGTTGGAAAGAACCCCAATGAGGTGAACATATGGGGTCATTACCCACAATTAGAGAGGAGGTCATCCCTCCAAAATTACAAAAGGGTTAATGATTGTTTTATCATGCATCTGGTATGCCTCATGGAAGATGACAGAGCCAAGAGGATGAGCATTGAGGCTCAAGAGGTGATAGTAAAGAATGGAACTTGGTTCATCTAGTTCCCAGCCTTCACATATATAAAATGGAAGGATTCAATAGGCAACCCCTTATGTTTCCAAGGTACCCAATAGATAGAGTCATCCTCATGGAGATGACCAGAGAAATAGTGCCCTCATATGAGGTATTTGCTAAGAAGAATAGGAAGCCCAATGTCAATTTTCCTCTTTATATTGGATGGTATATGTGCCCAGACATTGAGGCAGCAAAGGATTGAGAGGGAGGACTACAGATGTTGTATTTGCAGCCTTTCTAATTGGCTAGGCAATATGATCCATATAGAACAATGGAGAAACATATCTACAAGAAGCCTGTACATCAAGTACATCTGGAGGATTATTGGGCGGATTGCCTAGATGATGTAGAGGTAAGGAGGAGGAGCTATCAAAGGTTAACATTGAAGCAAATCTATACCTTAGATTTCATTCCTATGCCTCCGCAATTGCATCAAGAGGATGGAATAATAATTTCAAAGGAGTATGAAAGTAAGAAAATATATACAGAGACTATCTCCTTGCCTAATTGGAGCCAACCAGAGGTGACATTCCTAGACATGATAACACAAAGGGTCATGCAATTGACCAAGGCATGGTGGTGCAGAGGCACCTACCGAACAGCTGGCCTCCATGAGGCAGTTAGTTTGTTATAGGTCTTGTTTATGTTTCCAAGAAGGTCTGTTAAGACCAATTGCATGTAATAAGGTCACGCTGATCATGATAAGATCATGCTGACCAGGCTTTTACTATTTTTAGTTAAGTTTGTTAGAACAGCTGTCATGCTGTAGGGTCCGGTTGGATCTCCCAGCCGCCTGGAGAGTTCCCAGCCGCTTGGAGTCAGGTCAGTAGTACTCGTAGGAAAATCTATTTAAGGATGAGGATCGGTTGATATTGTATACAGATACAGATAGAGATATCATCGATCATAGTATTGTGTCGCATTGAGAAGTCAGATTGCAGAGAGAGATTGAGCATTGTAATTGCATCTTTTGAAGTCAATAAAGATCCTGTTTGTGTTCTTTATCTGGTTGGATTCCATTGTTTAATCGTTTTGCTGATCTGGTGGTTTCATGGACATGCTGACCCATTCCACCGGTTGATTCGTCGAATCGGTGGAATGGCTGTGTATAGTAGGTTAGGAGGTAGTTTGTGTTTTCTGTTTGTTCGCATGCAGGTGTGCAGGATCGCGGTTGACAGATGTTGAGAAGCCTAGCATCCTCATGTGCTAGGTCGAGTTGATAAGTTGGAGTTGGAAGATCACCCTGGAAGTGGATCGGGTCATCCCTGGAGGATCGGCGAAGTGATATTTCGCTAAGGTTGGGAGTTCGTCAAAACGGGTTCATCAGGATATTCCAGTTTATATCCTGCAGTCGCTTTGGACGTCGTCGTCCGGATAAGTGAAGATGAACATGATGCAGTTGAGTGCATGAAGAGCAAGTTCGTCGGGGTGATCATCGTTAGGAGTTGCCGAAGAAGAGTACATCGGCATAAGGTGAAGATCGGGTTATGAAACTGTGGAAGTTTACATGTTGCAAGTACATCAGGATGTTGTAAGTCAGATATATACTTAGTGAATATATCACCGTCAGGATCATCTTCTGTGAGTGCCCATCATCCGCATATCGCTAACAGATGCGGGAGTGAAAGTTCAGTTTTTGTGAACAAGTGTTGAAGAGGTCATCAGGATATTGTGTGACGTCATCGTCATCCGCATATGACGTCATCATCATCAGGATATTGAGATATCCCCCTATGCATGTTGATCCTGTCGTCGCTAAGGGTTTAGGTATCGGCGAAGGCTCTCGGCAGAAAGTTGTGAAACATCATCAGGAGGTGTATCGACGTAGGCAGAAAGTTGTGGAACATCATCAGGAGGTTTCGAGAGAACCAGATAAGTTATATCATGATGCTGTTGCTTGTGTCGTCGGCTAGCGGAGCATCGAAGGCAAGGTGTTGAGGTGATCGTCATCAGGATATTTGGAGCAACCGGATATTGGGATATCCTGCTGACGAAGCGAATGTTGAATAACATGATGATGCTGATAACGTTTGGAGCCCGATGAACAGTGCAACAGGAGGATGTTTGCGCCCGTTGAATATCATGATGATGATGATAGGCGACAGGCGGAGGAGGTGAACAGTAGTCGGCAGGAGGATAAGTGTGATCATCCGAAATATGATGATGCTGTTGGTGTGTACAGGAAATATGATGATGATGTTGAGCCGATAGGGATTTTTATCATGCTGTTGGTAATGTTGGCAGCTCCTTCCTGTTAGTTAGCTTCCGTTGCGTTTCACTCTGCATCACATGGGTGGATCAAGAGGTTGCTACTCTAAAGGCCAAGGGGGTGGCCATTACAATAGATAAGAAAAGAAAGAGGCAAGAAGTGCCTGAAGAAGAATATGATGACTTTTTAAGTGATAAAAGACAAAACATGGAGGCTAAGCAAGCCAAGGCAACTTCCTCAAAAGAAGTTTAAAGGAGTATGGATACTAGTATCTGCATATCCCCAAGGCCATCTCCTAAGAAAGTACAAGGCCTAGTGTCTATTGCCACAATGTCCAAAGAACCCGTGGAACAACCTATGCATACAGAGGAACTAGGTATCAATTATCAAGACTTAGAAGATGAGGAGGATGGTGTACCTCTGGTCAAGAGGAAGAAAACTCAAGATATACTAGCAGAGACTAATATCCCAAGGCTGAAAAGAGGACATGCACCCACAATGAGGGGGTCTACAAGCAAACAGCCAGACATTCTGCTGAAAGGCCAAGGAGGTGAAGGGCTCTCTAGGATGGGGACAATACATCAGAGATTACTACATGATGTCCCTATCCTAACTATTGTAAAAATCAAGGTAGAGTTAGCTGAGGAAGCTAGGGAAGAGCAAAAGAAGAAAGTGAATGACCCATCTTTGCCCCTGGATGAAACAATAGACCTCACAAATGATGAGGTGACAAAAGATGTGGAAGCCAACCCCATGGAGACTTTGGTCAAAAACACAACAATGACTCCCTAGGCTACACCTCAAGTGCAGCAAGGCACAAGGGAAGAAGAGGAAGTAGTGGACAATCCAGAGGTAGAAACTCAGAAGATAGGCCTGGATGGATTGATTGGGAAGGTAACCAGCACAACTATGATTGATTTGACATATGATGAGGTTAAGGATACCGAAAAGAATAAAGCCATGGAGTCTATGCAGACTAAAGATACATCATCCATGGATATTAATACAGAGGTACATATTGAAGTACTTGCATAGCAGAATGTCCAGGTTATTGATGATGGACATGCTGAGGGGAAAGAGAAAGAACAAAAGGTTGATACATTTGGACAATCAGGTCCTACGGTCACATTTGGATCTCAAGATCCCAAAGATGTAAAAGTGTTAGTATCTGGACAAGCAGGTCTAATGAATGAAAATTATGAGAATAAAGTGGAAGAGAAAATTGATGGTGATAACCAAGCAGTTAATTAGGATGTAAGGATCCCAACCATCAAGCATCTAATGTGCATACCCCTCCTCCTCAAGAAGATCAATAGGTGTACAATCAGAATGTAGTGACAACTCCAGATGTGCATACTGGTACAAATAAGCAGGATGAGGATGTCCGAACAGAGGTGCCAATAAATGTAGAACCTGATAAGGATAAGTTAGAAGATCAGGATATGACTTCTGAGGATGCTGCACAACAGAAGGATCAACAACAAATGAATAAAGAGGTTCCTACTAATGAGGAACAACAACAACAACAACAAAATGTGGAGGAAAATATTCTAAAGAATATAGACATGGAAGTACATGATGTTTACATTGAGTAGACTGACCAATAGGGGTCCGGACCTGATGTGCCACATTGGCTCATGCATGAGGTAAATCAACCTCAAATTATTGATTCTTCCAATTTTGATATTTCTTCATTATTTTCGATAGGGGCAACAAAACCAAAGCAAAGAGCCAAAGCTACTTTAGCAATAAAAAGAGACCCTACAAGGAGAGAACAACTCAGGTAGTTGTACCTATTGCAGATAAAGCAAAGGGGGAGACAAAAGTTGGTGAATTTTAAATAACTACATTGGATCTAGGCTTTGCTACAGTGGAACAAGAAGGTCAAGAAGCTAAGGAGAGCATGGATGCCCTGCTTGCCAAGATAGCTAAAGAAAAGGCTAAGAATAAAGAGCATAAGAAGCAAATTGCTCAGATGCAGACATTTATTAAGGGATTGGTGGCACCAACAAATGTGCCCATATCATCTTCCACATCCTTGACATTGGTGTCACAAGAAGAAATCACATGACTGGATGCTATGAAACAACAAGCAAATGTCATGAATAGCTGGTTCACCAAATTTTTGATTGATGGTGAACAGGTAATAAGAACCTCATTGTCCAATTGGGACATGTTGAGTAATTTGAAGGGGAAGGTTGACAAAGTGAAGAAAGAAGCTAACCAAAGGTTGATAAAGAGTGATAAGAATCTAGCTATACTTAAAGAGATGAGGAGAGCAGATACGAATATCCTCATGTCCAAAAATGTCTTAACACCTCAAACATTACCACAACTAGATAACTGGTGTGAAGACATAAGATTTCAGGTGGACATCCTGAAGAGATGCAATGCTAAAGCTACGGATGTTAGTGTCAAAGTACATGATCTCCTAGCAGAGGAGATAGAGATTTTGGAAGCCCTTGAGGGCGAGGTTGAAGGAAAAGTAGAAAATCAGGATGAAGATTTTGCTACAAAGGCATTTAAAGATAATTTTAAGCTTTTAGTAGAAGATCCAATCAAGCATTTCTCTGAAGCTACCATTGATAAAGCTATGAGGATGCAGGCTAAAATAGAGAAATATAAGGAAGAGCTAGATGGCTAAACAAACAAATGGATAACTCTGCAGGAGCAGTTGAAGGTACAAGAATGTGCAGCCAAGAAGTCAAAGTGTTGGATGAAACTAAAATAGACAAAGCTATCCAGACATATGAGCTCATCCAAGGAAATAGATGCATAGTGACAAAAGATGAGCCTTCTATAGATGAGGAGTAGGATGGGAATACAGAGTAGGGGGGTCATATTGACCAGGTCAACGATTCTAGAATATTCCATATGCCAGCTGGACTTCACCAGATTGATTACTAAATGCAATCATGTGCCACATTCAATCATGATTGTTGAATCTTTTGAGTGATCCTGACCGTTGGATCAGTTGTAAATGCATCCTCTCCTTGTTCTATAAAAGGAGGAGGATTGCCTTTTGTATATTATTAAGAGCTTAATCAAGAGAGAATTATTGAGCTACATGGTTCTTTCTTGAGACTGATTGTACATATGCATACTTTTGAATGTTGAATGAAATGGAGATACAGATTACTAATTGATCATAAATTCTAAGTAATCTTGTGTGGATGTCATCTTGATATCTCACTATGACTTGCTGCATCCCTTGGAGTGCATGTCAATTGGTGAATATTGTTGTCATCCTGTTCCATAGAAGATTAGTATCAATGGTGTGAAGTTGTGGAATGACCTAGAAACACATGGTTTGATTTATCTCTTTTCATGAAATGTTAAATTGTGCATATGGACCAACTGTCGAAACTCACTCACCTTAAATAATGTTAGGATTTCATTTTAATTTCTTTAAATTTCATTAAATCATCATCATCAATTGCAACACATTGATAAATGAAAAGAAGACCACTAAATATGCAGACATTCATAGACACATGAATATCATATGCATATTTGAATAAATCACATGTACAATTGTAAATATCATGCAAATAATTGAAAATAATGACAAAGATCATAGAAATATCAGCTTGTAGGCACATTATTTAGAAGAATCCATAGTGTAGAAGCAAAACCAAGTGTAGATTAGTTCAAATTTAACTAAATTCAAAAGAACTAATCAAATTTATGCACATCATCGTGAATAATCATAACCAGAGTGAAGATCAGAAGAATTGATCAAACTTAACATAAATATCTGCATATTATGGTTAGAAATAGTAGGATTTAACATCATTTGTTGAGAATTTATATAGAGCGGGTGGAACATAGCAAATATCTGCATATCTGGATACAAATACTTCAAATTCATGCGTAAGGCCCCAACATGGAATAACAACATATTCACATCACAACCTACTGAGAGATTATCAGAAGATCATGTTCTGATTTATGAAGACTTGGAATCATTAATTCATCCTAGATTAATCACATTCTTCAAGAGGATAAAGGTTTGTCTTGTGAATTTTTATCATTGTTAATATCACTAACAACCATATCAACACTAACCACTGCATATCTATTATTCCCCCTGAATAATTGTGGCTTCTACAAATGTAATCTAGGCATATAGATGAGTTGGCATGAAATTGACAGATGAGGCTATTGATAGGGCAAGATAGTTTCTTTCCCTCAATTTTTTGGAACAAAATCACAAGATGCGAAGGATTGCAGAATGGTTTTGAGTCTTTGTGGATTTACAGAGCATTCTAGTAGCAGTTTACCTAACTAGATAAGGGTGCATTAATTATGAAAAGTTAGGGAAAATGAAAGCTACTTATGTTTCATTTTGAATGATCTAAGCTCATTCGAAATCAAAGCATTTGCATCCAGAGTTGAGAAAAGAAGAAGGCATTCAGAGCACTTGGTAGAGTTGGAACCCTAGCAACTGAACACAAAGGTATTTATCAGAACCACTACTTCATTAAACCCTAGTTTCTAAGTTTAGAGAAAATTTGAAATGGCTACTCCTCAATTGGTGGATGTTACTAAGAAACCAAGACTGAAGTATAAGAAATATCCTTACAAAGCAATGGAGGTAGATAAGGATGGGGTGTTTTCAAACATTCTAGCATATGTTGTGTACATAGAAAATGTTAGGTTTTACATTCACTCCAAGCTAGATGAGATTAATCATGTAAAGTTTGAGGTGCTTAGAGATCAACTCCTGGATGATGACGTTATCTACAAACCAGAATATGCCAATGTGGGGGCCAAGTGACTCAACATATGGAAGGATTACCCCAACTTTTCGGATGAGCATGAATGGGTAAGATATATTTTGAGCAGAATTCATGATGAATTCATGTATCTTGACAAGCCCTATAGGATCACTAAGGATGCAATTAGGGTAGTTACTGGGTTGTGTTCCACCAGACTTGTACTGGTGATGAAATCCATTAAAAATGAGAAGGTCACTAAGTTAACAGGTGCTAAATTTGAGAAGAGGACCCTAATTGTAAATGAAATAACAGACCCAGGTGTCTGGTATGCTGTAATGGGTATAGCTTACGAGGTTTATTTCACAAATAGAAAGGATTTGCCACTGGTATAAAAATTCACACTACTTACCAAATGGTAAAGGAAGGCAAAGGTTTTGACCTATATGAGGTCATGAGAGAAAAATTGTTGGAAAATCTGAAGAGGACAAAAGAAACAGGATACAATTTCATGTATGGTACCCTCATTATTTGTCTTACATTTTACTTTTTGAATGAATTACGTGGTTTTAAGGGAAAAGTTTGGCAACAATACCTTCCTATTGTTGCACAAATCAAAAACCATTTGAGAGGGTTTGGAGATACAAATAATTGTAATATAATGTACTGGGGTTTCTTCAAAACCCTACAAACTAATATGCAAGCAAGGGACAAAGTTCCATCTAGCATTGTATAGAAATATATAGAACAAATAACATTTTTGGTTGACAAAGACTATACTTATATGGAAGTGGTTGAACCTAGAACTACATGGATTCCAAGACTGCCCTATGAGGTCCGCAAAAGAAATCAAGACCTATGCTAATATTTTTCTCATCAAACCTAAAGACAAAACTGTTGAGATATTTCATACCTATGATGAAATTATAGACAAGAAGAATAAAAGATGTGAGGAGGAGTACCTTGAGAAACACAAGTATGAGTTTCATAATAAATGGGGCATTCCACTGAACTCTACTTAAAAAGCCCCACGAAGAATCCACAACCTAGTCCTACTAATCTGCTAGTTGCTCAAGGGCCAAGAAGGACTAGTAGGTCCACATCTACTACTATAAATGCTCCACAACCCTCTAGATCAGCACAAATAGTGTCTAATGGAAGAAGAACAAATTTTAAAACATTGGCATAGATGAAGACTATAGAGAAGAAGCATTCCAAACCAAAACAACTAGCTAAAAGAAAGAAGACTCAAGTAGAGAAGGTAGAAGAGGAAGAAGGAGAAGAAGGTACCACTAAACCTAAGAAGAAAGAGAAGAAATCTAAGCAAACTCCTCTGGTGGTGCTACAACATGACCCTCTACAATTAGATGCAATCTTCAATGCAATTGTGCATTATGGTATTGTTGCAAATATGTGCCTAATCGGTGTTGTCATTAGTGTCAACTATATCCTATTCTATTTCCTGTCTAGAAGACTTGTATGTTGAGGATATTGAGAAAATTAGCCTCTCCAGAAGGAACAAGTGAGTTACATATCTCTTTGTCAAGAGAAAGTGTAATGCAGTTCAGTGAAGCAGATTGCTCTGCATTCCTAGCAAGATGAAGATCAGAGTCTACAGATTAAAGGGTTTGCAAAGGATTGTTTGAAGTTACTCCAGTCAAGATTTGAGAGGTTTGCATGGAAAATTGGTGAAGTTATGGCCATCTGAGTAGAACCAGGTTTTGTAGTTGTTTAGAGGTGATAGAGCAACATAAATTTGGTCTGGATTGATCCGCATTGGAATATTATAATCTACGGATCTAGAGGTGTGTTTGGGATGTCAGTGTGTATCCTCAACTCAAGTGGTTCGTGGTTTGGAGGTCTGCAAGCAATCTTTCTATTGCGACAGTCATGACAGTTAGTGTTCTTGAGTTTTCAGATGACGGTGCAAGTGCTTATGGTGATTTAAGGTGGTGTGGTTGTTCTGGTTGATTTCATTATGCTTGTGGTGGACTTTGGATCATGTGCCTATTGTGTTGGTGGTTTGCATTGAGGATTGAGCTCGTAGTTGAATATTTCCTCTTTAGGGTTGCTGTTCTTTCCAGTCTTGGCTGACCAGATGCTTGGTGCATGTTGTGGATGATCCAAGAAGAGTTCTATGGAGTGTGGCGTGTTGTTCGAGGAAGATTCAAGTCCCAGCTATGTTTGGCTGACAATGTAGTGGTTCACATGTAGCATTTTAAGTCTTGTGATTGTAATTGCTTGTAATACCTATCTTGGAGAATGTTCTAGATAGATGGTTGTTTGGCTGACTTTGATGTTCATTCCAAAGTTGATGACATGTATAAATAAGTGTTGTGAAGTCATGGAAATGTGTGGAGAAAAGTGAAGATGTGGAGGTAGAGAGGAATTGTTAAGGGGGTAGAGCAGACGTGTTATACGCTTCAATGGAACTGACCTTGGCATGAAGATGTTGTTTCTCAGTTCAATCTTTCTGTGTTAAACTTGTGAACGTTTCTGTAGGTAGTGAGCCTCTTTGAGCAGTGAGCTCTGGACAGTGCACCCGAAGGCAAGTGCCTTCCCATTTTATATTTTTTTAAGAAAGAATAAATCTTCTGGGTTAACCCCCACCGTGGTTTTTCCCTTAACCGGGTTTCCACATAAAAATCCTGGTGTTATATGTGTTGATTATGTTTCTACTCTTGTGTTGTTGATTCATGCTTCCATGGTTATATCTTTAATCTGTTAATAAGTAGTAAAGAAGATTAAATGCAACAAAAGATAAAAGTTTTGTGACAACTGATTCACCCCCCTCTTAGTTGTCTTCCCTAATTTCAACAATTGGTATCAGAGCCAGTTCCTCTAAAAGAAGCTTGACTGCTTGAGGAGATCCAGGATGTCAACTTACAAGAAGGATAGTCTGAGATTTGATGGAACAAATTACTCTCTTTGGAAGAGTCACATGCAGTGCCATTTGCAATGCATGGGTGATGCTTATTGGTTGATAACAAAGGATGAGTATACGCCTCTAGAGAAAGGTCCTTCAACTCCAGATAAACTCAAAGATGCTGAAAACAACATTTGGGATAAAGAAGCATTGTTAAGTGCCCTGACTGATACAGAAATGACAAATGTCCTGGAATTGAAAACTTCTCATGAAATCTAGAAGAAATTGGAAACTCTGTATGAAGGTGATGAATATGTCAAATGTGCTAAGTTACAGAGCTTGAAAGGTAGATACAAAAATTTGAGAATGAGTGAAGATGAAAACATCACTTCCTACATGTAGAAGGTGAATGAACTTGTGTACAGTATCAGATGTGCTGGTGGAAAATTGGAAGAATCAAAGATTGTTGGCAAGGTGCTCAGATCCTTACCTACTTCATACAAGCATAGAGTTGCTGCTATTGAGGATATCGGGACTGTGACAACTGTTACAAGGGATTAGTTGGTTGGCAAGCTTTCAGCATTTGAAATGAGTGAGTTTAGTGATTCCCTTCCTAAATCAGAATCTACTTTTAAGGCCAGTGTTTCTGGGAAGCAAAGATTTGATCCAGGTGAAATCTCTTCAAGAAAACTAACCAGATATTAGGAGACAATGAAGGAACTTGAAGAAGATGAAATAGAGCTTGAAGAACTTGAAGCCCTTATTGCCAAAAGACTACCAAGAGGATTTGGTAAGTATGAAGGAAAATTGTGAAAGGAATCTAGGTGTGTGGAAATTGCTTCCTACATTAATCTAATGAGGAGAGATGAGTGCAAGTTCATTTCAATCTTTACAGTTACAACAATATTAACCCACTAATAGAGATATTGTAGCAAACACATACACAAGAATGTAAGATAGAAGAAGAGAGAGACAAGATATACGTGGGGAAAACCCTTACAAGTGAAAATCCCCACACTCCAAAACACAGTTCAAATGTATTCCGTAAACAATGAAGGTTACAATATTGTCACAGAGCCAATGCTCTTGTAGGAGTCTTCGACACTCCTATCTGGAGACAATCTGGAAGCATAATAGTACCTGTCAGTCACATCATACATCTCCTCTCCAAAGCACCTATTTATATAGAAAATACAAGGCAAAATGGCTCTATCTTGGGATGGGCATCCAACATGGCCTCATGGCCCAAAACCCATGCCTATGGACACTTGTCCAACATTGTAAGATGTTCCTGACACTTGTCAAGTCACCCCATCCCAAAGAGGTTACCTATTCCCAATTTGGGTAATGACAGATGCTCTTACGACTCTTACAACCATCATAGAATCTATCATAGCTGTCATAACTTATAGCTGTAAGAGAATCTATCATACACAGGCTATAAATAACATATTCTCTTACAACATGTCATAACCCTCCTTGGGGCACCCAAAGATTCCTTTTTCAAAGATGCTTCTCAACACATGTCTTCACCTGTCATAGAATCTTCCATTCACGACTCTTATGTGTCATAGAACTGTCATAGGAATTTGTCATGACCGTTTTGGTCAATATTCCCTTACACACTATACAAGATGCTGACACATGGAAAAATATTCCTACCACTAAGTGGGATGCCTATCTCCTCATGTGAGGACAAATTTACATGTGGTCATATTCCATATAGGATGACACATCACCGTGCCAACTCCCATAAGATGACAACATAGGATTTGCATCCTAATTACACAATAGGCAATAAATAAATAAATACAATAAAATAATACAAGGAATTACCAAGGTTGAGACACCTTAATTTTCAACATTCTCCCACTTGTCGAACACCTTGTAACAGCCAATGGAAATAACATGATTTAACTGCTATAGGCCGAGAGGACTATAGACTCCAAACACCATCTAAACTTCTCTGTGCCCACTGGTTTCGTCAATGCATCTACAACATTCTTCAAAGTATCTACCTTCTCCAAATTCACCTTCCCATCCTCTACCATGTCTCGCACAAAGTGAAACTATACATCAATATGCTTTGTTTTGGCATGGAAAGTTGGATTCTTTGCTAAGAAAATCGCACTCTGGCTGTCACAACAAATTATAATCTATCCTGCATCAAAACCAATATTTAAACACAATCTCTTAAGCCGAATGGCTTCCTTACAAGCATAAGTTGCTGCCATATACTCAGCTTCTATCATGGACAAAGCAACCACAAGTTGTCTCTTACTCATCCAACTAATTGCACCACCAAACATAGTGAACACATAGGCACTGGTGGATCTCTTGCTGTCAATGTCACCTGCCCAATCAAAATCCACGAATCCATGAATACAAACTAAATGCAGAGGTCCTGTAGCATTACCATGATAGCATATGGAATACTCAGAAGTACCCCTCAAATATATGAACACTCACTTAACTGCATCCTAATGTACCCATCCAGGTTTAGCCATAAATTGACTAAGGACTCCCACTGCTTGGGCAATGTCTGGTCTTGTGCAGACCATAGCATACTCAAACTGCTAACAACACTAGCATAAGATACTCTGGTGATGTCCTCTATCTCACTAGGATATTTTGGACAATCATTAACAGACAACTTTGTCCCCAAAGAAACAGGAACACACAATGGTCTACAATCTGCCATGCTGAACCTATCCAACACGGTCTTCACATACTTACTATGGCTTAACCAAAGTTTTCTGTTAGCTCTGTCTCTGATTTCCATTCCCAGAATGTACCTGGCTACCCCTAGATTTTTCATCTCAAACTATGCTGACAACTGAGACTTCAAATCATAAATCATATTCTTTCTCTATGTAATTCTCTAGCTGTGACATGGAAATCTCTTCCTCCAAATCACCATGAAGGAATGTTGTCTTCACATTCATTTGCTCCACCTCTAAGTCATAAGCTACTGCAAGAGATAATAGGAACCGAATAGATGTCATCTTTGCAATGGGAGAGAAAATTTCACCTTAATCAACTCCCTCCACTTGTGAATACCCCTTCGCAACCAGTCTGGCCTTGTACTTTTCAACACTACCATCTACACCGAATTTCTTCTTGAACACCCATTTGTATCCAATAGGTTTCCGTCCATTAGGCAAAGGCACCAAGTCCCATGTTTTATTCTTTTCCAAAGAAGCCATCTCTCTTCCATGGCCTCCTTCCAAGAACCTGCATCTTTCATGCCCATAGCCTCTGTCACAGTTCTAGGCTCATCAGTGTTAGTAAGCAACACAAAAGCACAACTAGAATCAAGTAATGAATAATCAAACCTATCAGGTTGCTTTCTTGTTCGTGTAGACCTCCTCAATGGTTGAGGTTGAGGTTTTGCTTCTTCTTCTAAACTTTCAATGTTGCTAGAGCTCTCCTCATCATCAGGTCTCACAGGGTCTATCGAGTCAGTCTTCTCAGGGGTAGAAGGAAACTGAACCACATCTTCTTTCTTTTCTGTCTATTCTAGCTGTAAAACAACATAAGGTGTTAGCTCTCTAAAGATAACACTTCTTTTATACAACACTTTTTCAGCCACAGGATCCAAAAGCTTGTATCCTTTCACACCGACACCATAGCCAATGAAGATACACTTAATAGCCTTGTTCTCCAATTTAGACTGATTCTCCCTAGGCACATGTGCATATGCCTCAACCAAAAACATGAAGATGTCTAATTGAAGGCTTCTTACCAGACCACACCTCCATAGGTGTCTTACCAATAAGAGCTGATGTAGGAGACCTGTTTACCAGGTAGCAAGCAGTGGCTACAACTTCAGCCCATAACTTTTGTTCGAGGCTTGCTCCACTAAGCATACTCCTAACCTTCTCCATCAGTGTCCTGTTCATCCTCTCTGTAACTCCATTTTGCTGCGGTGTGTATGGAGTTGTCTATGTCTTTCAATCCCTTGCTCTTTATATAACTTATCAAACTCTACTGAACAAAACTCACTACCATTATTAGTTCTCACACTTAATATTTTTACTAGTATGATTTTCAACGAAAGCTTTAAACTCTTTAAACCGACTAAAGACTTCAATCTTGCTTCTGATAAAGTAAACCCATGTCCTACTATAATCATCTATGAAAGATACAAAATATACTGATTTGGAGATTGAAGGAACATTGATAGGACCAAGCACATCAGAATGAATGAGATCCAATACACCAGAAGACTTGTGAGAACTAGAGTAAAACTGAACATGGTTTTCTTTTCCATATACACAATGTTTGTAAAAGTCAAACTCGAGATTACAATCATTTTTTTAAAAGATAATGCACCTAGTAAACTTTTTAACATGACCAGCAACACTAGTGCGACACATCCTCTGGCTCCACGCGAATGCTTTTGCTCAGAGAAATGAACCGGTGAGGCCATAACATGGGGGACCTCATACCCTAGAAAGAACACTTCAAACTTGTGAGCTTGTTGGCCAAGCGAAGGCGTAAAGCCTATGAGCTCATTGGCCTAGTGGGGGTTTGAACTCTAGTGGCCACCACTACACCCGAGTGACTTAACCACTGAACCATGCCCTTATCGGCATCAAGATTACAATCATTTAACCCCTCAACGAGGTTTTTATTTTTTAGGGTTCTAAGACCCTTCTCACCAATGTGGCCATATCTCAAATGCCATAACATAGTCTTTTTAGCAGGAAGTTTAACTTCCAAAGCATGTGCACTACCATCAGAATGTGTTATAACATATTTCTTCACTGCTCGTTCAGATGGTGGGGATGAAGTGACTGCAGCTCTTTTCTTTGAGTCAGAAGAACTATTGCACTATGAAGTGCATGCCTCCAGCTAAAATAGAGTACCTTTCCGAGTACCCTTTGCAAGCACCATAGATCCTCTAGTCATCTTGCATCCATCCTTTAAAAAGACAACCTGCACACCTGCATCATTCAACATAGTTATAGAAAGTAGCTTCCGTGCTAGGCCTAGGATGTGCATAACCCCAGTGATCCCCTTCACTCATCCATCATGGAATCTAATTGAGACTCTTCCATGACCAATAATCTTTAGATGAGAATCGTCACCCAGGTACACTCTTCCACCATCGAACTCTTCATACTTCATGAACCAGCTTCGATGCGAGGTCATGTGGAATGATGCACCAGAATCAATCAGCCACACATCATCAGATGCATGGGTGGCTAGGGCTGTGATGAAGGCATCACCATCATCTTGAGACTTGTTAGAATCTGAATCTAGGACATTCTTCTTCTTCTTTTACTTTTCTTCCTTGCATTCCTTTCGAAAATGCCTAGTTTTTCCATAGTTCCAATAGAGAGCCTTGGACTTTCTAGGAGATTTGGATCTCCCACAGGATTTGGATCTGCCCTTCTCAGCTTTCTTGTCCTTTTTGCCTTTCTCCTTAGGTCTTTCACGAACCACAAGAGCCTCTTTGGCTGCCTTAGAAGACTTTCTCTGCATCTCTTCAGATAACAGTGAAGATACCACTTCATCCATTGTGAATGTGGATGTGGTGCTTCCAATAGCCATCACAAGATGATCCCACGAGTCCAACAAAGAACAAAGCAAGGTCATATAATGATCCTCTTCCTCCATCTTCACACCAACTAATGTCAATTGAGCAATTAACATGTTGAAGGCATTTAGGTGATCTGCAACAGATCCTTCATCCTCCATCTTCAGAGAATACAACTTCTTTCTTAGAAAAAGTTTTTTCACCAGGGACTTGGCCTAATAAACATCTCCCAACTTCTTCCAAAGGTCTTTTGTGCTCTTCTCCTCATGGACATTTAACAGGATAGAATCAGCTAGACTGAGTCTTATCAGACCCTTAGCTTTCTGATCTTTGAGATCCCAATCAGCTTGTGCCATTGCAGCTGGTATTACACCAGATACGATTTCCCATAGGTCACAATCAACAAGCATGTCTTCCATCTTAAGTTTCCATAACTCAAAATTAGTGCCATTGAATTTCTCCACCTCTAATCTTTCGGATGTGCTTGCCATCTCTTTCCTGCAACAAGATTATAGAATTCTCTGCACAAAACTCCCATTCAACTTAAGATTATCTCAAAAAACCCCTACCCAACAACTAGGACCAAAGGTGATCAAGCTTTGATACCAACTGAAACGAAGCTAGGTGTGCAGAAATCGCTTCCTACATTAATCTAATGAGAAGAGATGAGTGCAAATTTATTTTAATCTTTACAGTTACAACAATGTTAACCCACTAATAGAGATATTGCACCAAACACATACACAAGAATGTAAGATAGAAGAAGAGAGAGACAAGATATACGTGGGGAAAACCCTTATGGGTGAAAAACCCCACACTCCAAAACACAGCTCAAATGTATTCCATAAACAATGAAGGTTACAATACAGTCACAGAGCCAATGCTCTTGTAGGAGTCTTCGACACTCATATCTAGAGACAATTTGGCAGCATAATAGTACCTGTCAATCACATCATACATCTCCTCTCCAAAGCACCTGTTTATATAGAAAATACAAGATAAAAATGGCTCTATCTTGGGATGGGCGTCCAACATGGCCTCATGGCCCAAAACCCATGCCTATGGACACTTGTCCAACATTGTAAGATGTCCCTGACACTTGTCAAGTTACCCCATCCCAAAGAGGTCACCTATTCCCAATTTGGGTAATGACAGATGCTCTTACGACTCTTATAACCGTCATAGAATCCATCATAGTTGTCATAACTTATAGCTGTAAGAGAATCTATCATACACAAGCTATAAATAACATATTCTCTTACAACATGTCATAACCCTCCTTGGGGTGCCCAAAGATGTTTTTTTCAAAGATGCTTCTCGACACATGTCTTCACCTATCATAGAATCTTCCATTCATGACTCTTATGCATCATAAAACTGTCATAGGAATTTGTCATGACCATTTTGACCAATATTCCCTTACATACTATACAAGATGCCGACACATGGCAAACTATTCCTACCACTAAGTGGGACACCTATCTCCTCATGTGAGGACAAATTTACATGTGGTCATATTCCATGTAGGATGGCACAGCACCGTGCCAACTCCCACAAGATGACAACATAGGGTTTGCATCCTGATTACACAATAGGCAATAAATAAATAAATACAATGAAATAATACAAGGAATCAACAAGGTTGAGACACCTTAATTCCCAACAAATTACCTTTCAAATGTTTTGCTTGCAATAAGATTGGTCATTTTGCTTCAAGATGTCCAGAAAGGGTTTCAAAGCCAAACCCTAACAGACCTAGGTTTTAGAAGAAATGCTACTATGTCCAAGAAGCTACTGATAAAGGAGTTAAAGATGATGAATTTGATAATGGAAGTACATCTGGAAATGAATGGGTGTTCATTGCTATCAAAGAAGAAAATCTGGTGCCTACTGAATCTGCTAGCTATGTGAATGTGGAAAGTGCCTTGGCTGCTCAGGTTGAAGAAATGATGAATGGGTGATTGATAGCAGATGTTCTCATTATATGACAGGTGACAAAAGTAAGTTTGTATGGAAAGATATGAAGGTGGTATTGTGAAGTTTGGAGATAATTCAGCTGGTAGAATCCATGGCAGAGGATCCATCTCTTTTGATGGTAAGCACAACACTAATGATGTTTTGTATGTAGAAGGGTTGAAGCATAATCTTCTCATTGTTGGATAGTTACTTGACAAAGGGTATGACCTTTGATTCAAGGATGGAAAATGTAGAATTTTGGAAAGCTCTGACATTGAGATTGTGTCTAGTACACAGACTAGAGGTAATATCTTTCATTTAAGTTGCACTGGTAAAAGATGTTTGATTGCTTAGATTGATCAGAGTTGGTTATGGCATAGGAGAATGTGTCATGTAAACTTTGATAACATTGTCAAGATAAGTACTACTCAAGTTGTAAGAGATCTTCCAAAGCTTGTAAAACCTGCTAATAGCATGTGTAAGGAATGTCAGTTGGGCAAACATAGTAGAACTACATTCAATTTATGTTGCTGAATGATGATTACTCCTAGATGATGTGGGTCACTTTCTTGAAAGAGAAATCAGAATCTCTTGACAAATTCAAGGTGTTCAAGGCTAGGGTGGAGAATGAGATTGGTGTGAAGGTAAAGTGTCTGAGATCTGATAGAGGTGGAGAGTTTACCTCTGGTGAGTTTAATGAATTTTGTGAAAAGCATGGAATAAGAAAACAATTATTTGCTCCTAGGACTCCTCAGCAAAATGGAGTTGTGGAAAGGAAGAAGCGGACTATTTAAGAGGCTGCTAGAACCATGATGATGGAGGCAAATGTTCCACATGTCTATTAGAGAGAGGCTATGAGTATTGTTGTCTACACTCTTAATCGGGTGCAGATCAAAGGTAATACTGGTAAAACACCTTATGAACTTTGGTTTGGTAATGCTCCTACTATGAAATACTATTAGCACGCATCGTAGGCTGTTGAACTCGCAACCTCCATTGAACCTCTGAACCCCGATCTGCTGAACCACTGAACTATCGGTCTGCTGAACCTTTGAACCTTGGTGAGCCATTGAACCACTGAACTAGCGCCTGTCGTTGAACCTGCTGGGCTCGTTGAACCATTGAATTGTTGAACCGGTTCAATGGGTGGTTCAACGATCGTTATTAATCTTTACCACCTTCATCATTCTGTTGGGCTTTCAACCAACACGCGGTTAAACTGTTGAACCCTTTGAATCGTTGAATCGGTTCAAAGGTTCAACCAAAAGGTTTTCTCCACCAAACTTATCATGCTGATCACTTAGCTTCAAAAGCCATTGAAGTAGTGAACTCTTGAACTTTTGAATTTGATTCAAACAAAAGACTATGGCCTGATTTAAGTCATCGGTGGAGCATTTACTCTTCACCCGATGGTGAACTTCACACTGACGCTACACTCTGTTTCTGCTAAATTAGCGGATCGTTGAACGATTAAAATTGGTTCAATCACAAACTTAACACTTCAAATTTCACCGGTGGAGTCTGCCGAAACCTTCATGATTTCACAGAATTACTTCTCCCACAAACAAACAAAATTTTACACTTCGTCAGCCTAGCACATGCGGATGCTAGGGTTTATTCTAGCATGCTGTTGATCGATCCTGTAACTGCAAAACTCACACAAACAAAAAATGCAAAAACAAAATCTAAACTAATATGTACAGCCATTCCACCGATTACAGAGTAATCAACTGGTGGAATGGAGAAATCCCATATCGACCGTAAATCAAAAATCGACTACACAGATGTAATTCAAATGTAAAATAGGATCTTCTTTATTTCTCTGAGGGTGAATACAAATGTCTATTTTCACAGTACAACTCAAATTTCACAATCACTGCTTTGTCTAATTTCTTCTTTCTGATCTCTCTTTCTATCTGTCTCTAATCGATCAGAACTTGGGCTATTTAACAACCCATAGAGAGTAGTACTGACAGGATTCCCAGCAGCTGGGAGACAATTCCAGGTAGCTGGGAGACACAACTAACTAACTAACTCATAACTAACTAACAACCTGTCATTACAGATCGACAGGTGTCCTATCAACAGAAACAAACTAAAAATAGTAAGCGTTGGTCAAATAGACCTTATTACATAGTAAATGCATAACAACGTATTCAAGACTTTAGGCTTCTAATTAACTTGATGAAGGGGTGCCCCTGCACCATACTCCCAGAGAGAAGAGATCTCAAGCCCACTTGAGATCAGAGTGTGTAAGTCTGTTCCATGTTTCTTGATCTTTTCGGCAGTCATCCAAACTGCTTCTGAATTAGGTTGCCCCTGCCAAGTGACCAAATATTTGATATATTCTTTATTCCTGGTCTTCTTTACCATTTGGGTATTTAAAATCTTCTGCAAGGTTGGTGGATCATGTTTTGGAATATCATCATCTGGTGTACCCTGTAATGTTTCC
The DNA here is from genome assembly GCA_027924645.1 of Cunninghamia lanceolata. NCBI lineage: Eukaryota > Viridiplantae > Streptophyta > Pinopsida > Cupressales > Cupressaceae > Cunninghamia > Cunninghamia lanceolata. Next base: position 5,428,501 of record BSBN01001583.1, read on the forward strand.
TATTCCATATTTGCAGTAGGTTTGTATGGAGTTAAATCGCATACATTAAATATAGGTGACAATCCAAGATCAGAAGGAAGTTGGATCTCATAAGCATTTTGTCCACATTTCTTCAAAATCTGACATGGTCCAATCTCCCTCTACATTAGCTTAGTATGTTTTCCTTTTGGGAGTCTTTCCTTTTTCAGATAAACCCATACCAAATCTCCAACATCAAAATGTACATCTCTCTTTTTCTTATCAGCATAGTCTTTATATTTCATTATGGTTTGCTGGAGTTGGTTCTTGACTTGATCATGCACCTCTTTTATTGCTACTACAAAAGCTTCTCCATCTGCACTAATTGAGTCTCCTGTAGGTAGATTTCTTAATTCCAAAATACATCGTGGATGCATACCATACACCACTTGAAAAGGTGATTTCCCTGTACTCCTATTGATGGTATCATTATAAGAAAATTCTACCTGTGGTAGGATGCTATCCCACTTCTCTCCATGCTATTTTGTCAAACATCTGAGCAGATTTCCTAATGAACGGTTAACCACTTCAGTCTGTCCATCTGTCTGAGGATGATATGCTGATGAGAAAGATAAATTTGTGCCAAGCTTCTTCCAAAGAGTCCTCCAAAAATGACCAATGAATTTTACATCTCTATTTGACACTATACTCAATGGCAATCCATGTATCTACACTATTTCCTTGAAAAACAAATCTGCAACATATGAAGCATGACAAGTAGTTTTGCATGGCAAGAAATGTGCCATTTTTCTAAACCTGTCTACTACAACAAAGACACTATCACAACCCTTCCTAGTTCTGGGTAAACCCAACACAAAATCCATACTTATGCCTTCCCATGGCCTAGAAGGAATGGGCAGTGGCTAATATAAACCTGCATTAGTTGATCTACCTTTTGCTTTCTGACATATCACACATGTCTCCACAAATTTTATAACATCAGACTGTAGCTTTGGCCAAATGTAATGCCTCTTTACCAGTTCCAAAGTCTTATCTAAACCAAAATGTCCTGCCATAGCTCCGCAATGCTTTTCCCTAATGATGTTCAGCCTCATAGAACACCTTGGAATACACAATTGTACACCTTTGAACAACAATCCATCCTAGATCAGAAATTCAAAAAATTTAGTATTATATTTGTCTCCAAAAGAAATACATACTTGATATATCTCTCTAAAGTCTTCATCAGCATCATACATAGTCTTCAAGGAATTAATGTCAACACTTTCCAATTGAATCTAATTGATAGTTAGAGCTCTTCTGCTCAAAGCATCTGCTACCTTATTCTTTACCCCTTTCTTGTGCTTAAGTGTGAAAGTAAAGGCTTGCAAAGTTTCTACCCATTTCATATGTTTGTGATTCAGCTTCTCTTGACTGTTAATGAAACTAAGAGCCTGATTATCTGTAAATACTATGAATTCTTTTGGCATTAAGTAATGTCTCCAATTCTTGAGTGACTGGACTAGAGCACACATCTCCAAATCATATGATGAATACCTCTTCTTTGCATCATTTAACTTCTCATTGAAAAATGCAATAGGCCTACCTTCTTGATTGAGTATTGCACCAATTGCCATGTGACTGGCATCACATTCTACCTAAAAAATTTTGTTGAAATCAGGAAGTGTGAGGACTGGCTGTTGTGCCACCTTCTTCTTCAGTGTTTCAAATGAATCATCTGCTTCTTTGGTCCAAGTAAACCTACACTTCTGTCCTCCTTTAATGGTGCCAAGCATGGGTGCATAGACATGACTAAACCCTCTTATAAACTTCCTGTAGAAATTTTCTAACCCATGGAAACTTCTGACATCATTCATAGTTCTCAGAGTTGGCCAAGTCAATATGGCACTTACCTTCTCCTTATCCATTTTCAGTTTACCCTGTGAAATGACAAAACCCAAATAAGTGATCTCTTCCTACATAAACAAACACTTTTCTAAGTTGATCATGAGCTGTTCTTCATGTAACCTTTTGAGGACCAAGTCTATATGTCTAAGATGCTCTTCCTTGGTATTACTAAAAATCAGAATGTCATCTAGATATACTATGACAAATTTGCCTATAAATTCTCTCAAGACCTCATTCATTAGTCTCATAAAAGTACTAGGAGCATTGGACAATCCAAAAGGCATAACCTTCCACTCATACGATCCCTCATTTGTTTTAAATGCTATTTTCCACTCATCTCCTGGCCTAATCCTGATCTGATGATAACCACTCTTCAAATCATTTTTTGTGAAATACTTAGCACCTCCCAAACAATCAAGCAAATCTTCTATCCTAGGTATTGGAAATCTATACCTAATTGTGATCTTATTAATAGCCCTTGAATCAGTGCAAAGTCTCCAAGTGCCTTCCTTCTTTGGTGCTAGTATAGCTGGTACTGCACATGGACTTAAACTCTTGCCAATTAGGCCTGTGTCCAACAATTCTTCAATCTATCTTGCAACTTCTGCATTCTGTTCTGGAGTAAGCTTGTATGCTGCCTTGTTTGGAAGTGTAGATCCTGGTATCAGATCTATGCAATGACTGATATCTCTTACAGGTGCTAGGGATCTTGGCATTCCATCAGAGATGATGCCTTTGTATTTATCCAACAACTTTTGGGCAACAGGATCTATGAACCTCTGTCACTTCTCTCCCTTGATTTCTTGCTGCTGTTCTTGATTTAATTTCAGACATGGAATTAGGGCATATGCAATTGTACCCTCTTCTACTATTTCTTTCAAGAACCGTTTACCTTCTACCAGCATTACCTTGGCTTCTTTCCCCTTTGACTCTACCTCCTTCTCCATCAATGGTAGTAACTCTATCACCTTACTATCCTTGGTGATTGAATATGTATTTCTAACTCCATCATGTTGTGCTCCTAAGTCATATTGCCATGGTCTTCCAAATAGGAGATGGCAAGTGTCCATCTGAGCTATGTTGAAGAATAATCTATTCTTATATGTTCCAATTTGAAACTCTACCCAAGCTTGCTCTTCTACAACTGTTTGCTAACCTTGAGTGAGCCGTGAAATCATATATGGGTAAGGATGTGGTAATCTCCTAAGTTTCAGCTTTTCTACCATTTCAACAGACACAAAATTTTTAGTAGATCCAGAGTCAATCATAACTCTACATACCTTTCCTCCTACTTTGCAAGTAGTTTTGAAAAGAGATTTCCTTTGTGGGGGTTCTCTGCCAAGTACCTTCATGGTGGTCATTGCTCTTCTAATCATTAAAGATTCTCTTGTCTCAAGATATCCATAACTATCAAGAGCTCTTACACTTTGACCAGTGTTTGAGCTTGTCACACTTTGACAGTCAGATTCTTGTATAAGATTTGTTCTTCTTTCTCCCATTGAACTTGATGCTTCCTCTGGACATCTGATGGCTATATGACCTTCCTGATTACAATTGTAACATCTGATAGATCCTCTGCCCTGAGATCTTCCTCTGAATGGCAGTCTTCTACCCCTAAAGTTTCCTTGCTGATTGTAGTTTCCTCTTTGAGTTTGATTGCTATCTCCTTTGCTGTTTTCCTAATTGGATTCTCCGTGATATCCAAATCCATTGCCTCTGCCTCTGAAAGGACTTCTTCCACCTCTTTGCTGTCTTCCTCTTCCTCTGCTGTTTTGTTCTTGTCTTCTCTTTAACTTCTCTTCCACCTTTAGTGCCAATTGATAGCACTTCTAAACTGTATCTGGACTATGCAGATTTAAATCTTCTTGGATGGCAAGTCTCAACCCATTGAGATACCTTGCTACCCTCTCTTACTCATTCTCTTTTACTTTTGTCTTGACACAGAGTTTCATGAACTCTTCAGTGTATGAACTGACATCTAACTCTCTTTGTTTCAAATTTTGTCTTCTCTTGTGTAATTGGATGTTGTAATCCAAGGGAACATAGGCTTCCTTCACTAAAGCCACCATTTTCTTTCAAGTAGCAACTCTGTTCTTTCCTTCCTTCACTCTGTCATCTTGGATGAAATTCCATCAAGTCAATGCAGCCTCTTTCATTTTGGACTGTGCCATCTTTACCTTTTGATGCTCTGGTATTTCTTCTATTTCAAAGAAATTGTTCAAGGAGTCTATCCACTCCATCACTGAATCAGGATCCATCTTTCCTGTAAACACTGGTAAATCCAGTTTCACATCCATGGTTCTTCTCTCCATGGATTTGAGAGAATTCAATAAGTGTCTCTGGTCTGCAAGAACCTCTATCTCTTCCCGCCTAGGGATTTCCTCTTCTTCCCTATCATCTTCTTAACCGAAACTTACTCTATCCCTCAATTTCTCCAACTCATCTTTCAAAGCCTAATTCTGAGCTTTCACTGCTTTGCTCTTTGCAATCTGCTTCTTTACCAAGACAACCAACTCAGTGTTGGTCATCCTTGCTAGGAGCTCTAATGATCCCTCTTCGTCTGACATTCTATCTTCTTATCTTCCTAGAAGATACTCCTTCACTCTGATACCACTATGACGTAGAGTGGGCAGCAGAATTTGATGGAACCGGTCTAAAAATATGTGGCTGTGATTGTAGTTGAGTCACTATAGCCCTACACTTAATATTTTATTGTGTCAAATGCTATCGACATGCATCACAAGCTGTTGAACTCACAACCTCCATTGAACCTCTGAACCCCGATCTGCTGAACCGCTGAACTATCAGTTCGCTGAACCTTCGAACCTTGGTGAGCCGTTGAACCTGTCGGGCTCGTTGAACCATTGAACCGTTGAACCGGTTCAATGGGTGGTTCAATGATCGTTATTAATCTTTACCACCTTCGTCATTCCGCTGGGCTTTCAACCAACACGCGGTTGAACCATTGAACCCTTTGAACTGTTGAACCGGTTCAAAGGTTCAACCAAAAGGTTTTCTCCACCAAACTTATCATGCCAATCACTTAGCTTCAAAAGTCGTTGAAGTAGTGAATTCATGAACTTTCGAATTCGATTCAAACAAAAGACTATGGCCTGATTTAAGTCATCGGTGGAGCCGATACTCTTCGCCCGATGGTGAACTTCACACTGACGCTACACTCTATTTTAGCTAAATTAGCGGACCGTTGAACCATTAAAATTGGTTCAATAACAAAAACTTAACACTTCAAATTTCACCAGTGGAGTTTGTCGAAACCCTCGCGATTTCACAAAATTACTTCTCCCACAAACAAACAAACTTTTACACTTCGTCAGCCTAGCACATGCGGATGCTAGGGTTTATTCTAGCATGCTGTCAATCGATCCTATAACTGCAAAACTCACACAAATAGAAAATGTAAAAACAAAAGCTAAACTAATATGTACAGCCATTCCACCGATTACAAAGTAATCAACCGGTGGAATGGAGAAATCCCATATCGACCATAAATCAGAAATCGACTACACAGATGCAATTCAAATGCAAAATAGGATCTTCTTTATTTCTCTGAGGGTGAATACAAATGTCTATTTTCACAGTACAACTCAAATTCACAATCACTGCTCTGTCTAATTTCTTCTTTCTGATCTCTCTTTCTATCTGTGTCTAATCGATCAGAACTTAGGCTATTTAACAACCCATAGAGAGTAGTACTGACAGGATTCCCAGCGGCTGAGAGACAATTCCAGGCGGCTGGGAGACACAACTAACTAACAAACTCATAACTAACTAACAGCCTATCATTACAGATCGACAGGTGTCCTATCAACAGAAACAAACTAAAAATAGCAAGCGTTGGTCAAATAGACCTTATTACATAGTAAATGCATAACAATGTATTCAAGACTTTAGGATTCTAATTAACTTGATGAAGGGGTGCCCCTGCACCAAAGTTCAAGCTCAGACTCAGATTTAGATTGCTCTGAAAAATCCAGTGACTCAAGAAGTTAGTGAAAATGTTGAGGAACAAATTCAAGAATCAGAAGCTCAAGAAAATCCCAAAACTCCTAGGTATGTAAGGTTGAATCATTCTAAAGATTAGATCATAGGAGATAGAAATAAAGGTGTTCAAACTAGAAGAAAAATTGTTGAAGAACAAGTGGAGTATTGTTTAATTTCAAAGATTGAACCAAAATCAGTGAATGAAGTATGTAATGATGAAAGTTGGGTAAAAGCAATGGAAGAAGAATTAATGCAAATTGAAAAGAATCACACTTAGAATCTTGTTCCTAGACCTGAAGACAAAAATGTAATTGGAACTAAATGGATCTTCCAGAATAAATTGAATGAAGATGGTGAAGTTGTGAGAAACAAAGCAAGATTGGTGTGTAAAGGATATTCTCAGGTAGAGGGAATTAATTTTGAAGAAACTTTTGCTCTGGTGGCAAGAATCAAAGCAGTCAGATTATTTCTTGCCTTTACTGCTTGCAAAGATTTCAAAGCTTACCAGATGGATGTCAAGTCAACATTCCTGAATGGAGAGTTGGAAGAAGAAGTCTACATTGAGCAACCAAAAGGATTCTAGTTGTCTGATCAAGAAGATATGGTTTGCAGATTGAAGAAAGCATTGTATGGACTTAAACAGGCCCCAAGAGCCTGGTATGCAAGATTAGATAAGTATCTGCTAAAGTTAGGCTTTAGCAAAGGCACTGCTGACAGTAATCTTTATTTCAAAATTGATCATGAACACATCCTAATTGTTGAGATATTTGTTGATGATATCATCTTTGGCCGAAATGAGAGCATGTGTAAAAAATTTGCTGATCAGATGCAAAGTGAATTTGAGATGTCCATGCTTGGTGAAATGAATTTCTTCTTAGGTCTGCAAATCATTCAGTCAAAAAAATGTATCTTCATATCTTAGTCTAAGTATGTGAAAGATTTGTTGAAAAAGTTTGGAATGGAAGATTTAAAACTAGTGAGTACTCCTATGATAACTGGATGCAAGTTGAGTAAAGATGATGATTCCAGAAGGCAAATCAGAAAAGGTATAGATCAATGATTGGAGGACTGCTTTATCTGACTCATACTAGACCTAATATTATGAATGCAGTTGGCATTATTGCTAGGTTTCAAGCTCATCCTAGAGAATCTCATGTTGTAGCAGTCAAAAGAATTTTCAGATATCTAAAGGGAACGTCTAGTTATGGCTTATGGTATCTTAAGGGTGATGATTTCACTCTTCATGCATATACAGATGCTGATTGGGCAGGAGATGTGGACAATAGGAAGAGTACTAGTGGAGATGCATTTTTCTTGGGGTAGAGATTGGTTTCTTGGTTGAGCAAAAAGCAGGAGGTAATATCTCTATCTACTGCAGAGGTAGAGTATATAGTAGTAACAAGTAATTGTACTTAAGTTTTGTGGATGAAACAAATGTTGAAGGATATCAGAGTTGTGTTTGAAGAGCCTGTTACAATCTTCTGTGATAATTCAAGTGCAATAAACATCTCAAAGAATCTGGTGTTGCATTCAAAGACAAAGCACATATCCATCAAGTTTCACTTTTTGAGAGAGAAAGTGAATGAGAATGAAGTCAAGTTGGAGTTTGTTTCATCAAAAGATCAGATTGCAAATATCTTCACTAAGCCTCTACCTAAGGACACTTTTGAGTATCTCAGAGGGAAGCTAGGGGTGATTACCCCTCATGTTCAAAACTAAGATGCACTAATGTGCATCAGTCTGGTGGAACTCACAGTCACATCTTGTGATCTGGATTGGTGTTAAGGAGATGCTACTCAGGGGGAGTAGTCCATATGCTAATTTTTGAGTTTAGTTTGGTTTCATCTAAGAAGCAAAAGAGGGAGAGATGATTGCAAATATGTGCCCTTTTCCATTGATGTCAAAGGGGGAGAGAAGTCATGTGAAAGACTTGAAAGTAAGTAGTTGCTGGTGAAAGGGGGAGCAGTGAAGAAAGTGATTGCAGATGTGATAAGAGAAAAGGGGAAGAAGTTCTTGTCTTGATGGTTGAAACAATTTTTCACATCATATGTTGCCATCAATGACAAAGGGGGAGATTGTTGCATATATGTGCCTAATTAGTGTTGTCATTGATGTCAACATATCCTTGTTGTCATTAGTGTCAACTGTATCCTATTCTATTGCCTATCTAGAAGACTTGTATGTTGAGGATATTGAGAAAATTAGCCTCTTTGAAAGGAACAAGTGAGTTACATATCTCTCTGTCAAGAGACAGTGAAGACAATGCAGTTTAGTGAAGTAGATTTCTTCGCATTCCCAGTAAGATGAAGATCAGAGTTTGTGGATTAAAGGGTTTGCAAAGGATTATCTGAAGTTGCTCTAGTAAAGATTTGAGAGGTCTGCATGGAAAATTGGTGAAGTTATGGCCATCTGAGTAGAACCAGGTTTTGCAGTTGTTCAGAGGTGACAGAGCGACATAAATTTGGTCCAGATTGATCTACATTGGAATATTATGATCTGTGGATCTAGAGGTGTGTTTGGGATGTCAGTGTGTATCCTCAACTCAAGTGGTTCATGGTTTGGAGGTCTGCAAGAAATCTTTCTAGTGTGATAGTCATGACAGTTAGTGTTCTTGAGTTTTCAGATGAAGGTGCAAGTGCTTCTGGTGATTTGAGGTGGTACAGTTGTTCTGGTTGATTTCATTGTGCTTGTGGTGGTCTCTAGATCATGTGTCTATTGTGTTGGTGGTCCACATTGAGGATTGAGCTCGCAGTTGAAGACTTCCTCTTGAGTGTTGTTGTTCTTTCTAGTCTTGGCCAACTAGATGCTTGGTGTGTGTTGCAGATGATCCAAGAAGAGTTCTATGGAGCATGGCATGTTGTTTGAGGAAGATTCAAGTCCTTGCTATGTTTGGCCTACAATGTAGTGGTTCGCATGTAGCATTTTAAGTCTTGTGATTGTAATTTCTTGTACTACCTATTTTGGAGAATGTTTCAGATAGATGATTGTTTGGTTGACTTTGATGTTCATTCCAAAGTCAACAACATGTATAAATAAGTGTCGTAAAGTTGTGGAAATGTGTGGAGCAAAGTGAAGATGTGGAGGTAGTGAGGAAGTGTTAAGGGGGAAGAGAAGAGGTGTTATGCACTTCAATGGAACTGACCTTGGCATGAAGAAGATGTTGTTTCTTAGTTCAATCTTTTTGTGTTAAACTTGTGAATGTTTCTGTAGGCAATGAGCCTCTTTGAGCAGTGAGCTCTGGGCAGTGTGCCCGAAGGCAAGTGCCTTCCCATTTTATATTCTTTTAACAGAGAATAAATCTTGTGGGTTAACCCCCACCATGGTTTTTCCCTTAACCAGGTTTCCATGTAAAAATCCTAGTGTTATATGTGTTGATTATGTTTCTGCTCTTGTGTTGTTGATTCATTCTTCCATGATTATATCTTTAATCTATTAATAAGTAGTAAAGAAGATTAAATGCAGCAAAAGATAAAAGTTTTGTGACAACTGATTCACCCCCCCTCTCAGTTGTCTGCCCTAATTTCAACAGGTATATTGAAGGAAACAACAGATTTATATCTAGATGTGCTACCTACAGATTAGAGTACCATAGAAAAGGATGTACTAATGTATATGCTCAATTATAATGTGCCCTTGAATGACATTATTGAAAAGGTTCCGGAGAGCCTAGCTCAGGCTCTAAGACAAAGAAGAGAAAGAGTCATAGAAATGGATGATGAGCTAAGATAGAAAGCTCTTGATAAGGCTGGAACTAATGTCTCAAGAAGAAAAAGATAAAATATCTCAATTGCAATCTTAGGAGCTAAGGACAAAGCATAGGGTAGACATCCTTATGAGCATGGAGAAAGATGACAAAGATAAGATTTAGAAAGAGACAGAAGAAGTAACAATGAAAAATACTTAAAGGAGTGAAAGTTGCTGAGAATGTGGAGCAACCACAAGTTTCTCCACCGCACAATGTTGTTTCTCCACCTCACATTGTAGTATCTCCTCTGCATAATATAGACCAACAAGTTCAACAAGAGGAGAAAGAAGAGTAAGCTGCACAAGATGAAGAGAAAGTTGCACAAGGAGAAGGAAATGCATCTCTTGATCATAATGTTGTGTAAGATAATCCTCCTCTGGAGAATACTGAACAATAGGGTAACCCTGATCAGCAAGAGGAGAAGATAAATGTAGATGGAGGGGAGAGTTCAAATAAAGCACAAGATACATCTACCTCCTCTTCTTTGGTAGATTCAATCAAAGAGTTTTTGGCTCAACATTTATGTAAATCTAACTAGTGGTTACTCCACAATTTTCACAGTTGTCAGTGTTTGATGGACAAGTTAACTTGTCCAGTATATCTCCTCTCCACATGTTGCAACTTGGAGATATATTGCAATCATTAGAAAGACAAGAGATTTTACAACAAGTTGAAGGAACTGATCTATTAGAAGAGGTAATTAAAATAATTTAGGAGGAACTACTTGATACAAAAAGGGACCCATCTCTACCTCTTGCACAACATATGAAGCTTCTATTAGAGTCTTTCAAGGCTCATTCATCTTATCTTGAGAAGTAGGTTGAACAAAAGATAACTGAGCAGGTGAATAGTAAAAGGTTGACTAATGCATCTGGTATATGTGCTAAGGCACTTAATAATTTGCAAGAAAACATGAAAAACATTAAAAAATGTATGATATTTTATTTCAGGGTTTAACTGCATAGTTTTTGAGTCAAACACATGACCCATTTTTCATGAGTAGTGGTTCACAAGAACCCATCTCTCATGTTAATGAATGGTGCACTTAGCACTCATTGCATCTAGGTGATGCACACAAGGGTGATGCATCGGGACTTCCTGAGAGGTCACCCATCCCAGTACTACTCCAACTCAAGCGCGCTTAACCATGGAGTTTCCCCCAAGATCAATCCCACTTAGCTTGCTACCCCATTTGCAAAACCTTCAGCAAGTGTTGTGCCTTATGAACCATTCATTATAGAGCCCATTTAGCTCATCAATTGATAAGTACGAGGTATTTTTTGCAGCATGTCAAATTATGATATTTTATTTCAAGCTTTAACTACGTAGTTTTTGAGTCAAACACATGACCCATATTTCATGAGTAGTGGTTCATAGGAACCCATCTCTCATGTTAATGAATGGTCCACTTAGCACTCATTGCATCTAGGTGATGCAAGGGTGAAGCATTGGGACTTCCTAGGAGGTCACCCATCCTAGTACTACTCTGACTCAAGCGCGCTTAACCATGGAGTTTCCCCCAAGATCAAGCCCACTTAGCTTGTTACCCCATTTGCAAAACCTTCAGCAAGTGTTGTGCCTTATGAACCATTCATTATAGAGCCCCTTTAGCTCATCAATTGGGAAGTCCCGATGCTTCACCCTTGTGTGCATCACCTAGATGCAATGAGTGCTAAGTGGACCATTCATTAACATGAGAGATGGGTTCCTGTGAACCACTACTCATGAAATATGGGTCATGTGTTTGACTCAAAAACTATGCAATTAAACCCTGAAATAAAATATCATAATTTGACATGCTGCGAAAAATACCTCATAGTTATCAATTGATGAGATAAAGGGGCTCTATAATGAATGGTTCATAAGGCACAACACTTGCTAAAGGTTTTGCAAATGGGGTAGCAAGCTAAGTGGGCTTGATCTTGGGGGAAACTCCATGGTTAAGCATGCTCCAGTCGGAGTAGTACTGGGATGGGTGACCTCCCGGGAAGTCTCGATGCTTCACCCTTGTGTACATCACCTAGATGCAATGAGTGCTAAGTGGACCATTCATTAACATGAGAGATGGGTTCCTGTGAACCACTACTCATGAAATATTGGTCATGTGTTTGACTCAAAAACTACGCAGTTAAACCCTGAAATAAAATATCATAATTTGACATGCTGCGAAAAATACCTCATACTTATCAATTGATGAGCTAAAGGGGCTCTATAATGAATGGTTCATAAGGCACAACACTTGCTAAAGGTTTTGCAAATGGGGTAGCAAGCTAAGTGGGCTTAATCTTGGGGGAAACTCCATGGTTAAGCGTGCTTGAGTCAGAGTAGTATTGGGATGGGTGACCTCTCGGGAAGTCCCGATGCTTCACCCTTGTGTGCATCACCTAGATGCAATGCGTGCTAAGTGGACCATTCATTAACATGAGAGATGGGTTCCTATGAACCACTACTCATGAAATATGGGTCATGTGTTTGACTCAAAAATTACGCAGTTAAACCTTGAAATAAAATATCATAATTTGACATGTTGTGAAAAATACCTCATATTTATCAATTGATGAGCTAAAGGGGCTCTATAATGAATGGTTCATAAGGCACAACACTTGCTGAAGGTTTTGCAAATGGGGTAGCAAGCTAAGTGGGATTAATCTTGGGGGAAACTCTATGGTTAAGCATGCTTGAGTCAGAGTAGTACTGGGATGGGTGACCTCTCGGGAAGTTTCGATACTTCAACCTTGTGTGCATCACCTAGATGCAATGAGTGCTAAGTGGACCATTCATTAACATGAGAGATGGGTTTCTGTGAACCACTACTCATGAAATATGGGTCATGTGTTTGACTCAAAAACTACGTAGTTAAACCCTAAAATAAAATATCATAATTTGACATGTTGCAAAAAATACCTCATACTTATCAATTGATGAGCTAAAGGGGCTCTATAATATTAGAATGGTTCATAAGGCACAACACTTTCTGAAGGTTTTGCAAATGGGGTAGCAAGCTAAGTGGGCTTGATCTCGGGGGAAACTCCATGGTTAAGTGTGCTTGAGTTGGAGTAGTACTGGGATGGGTGACCTCCCGGGAAGTCCCGATGCTTCACCGTTGTGTGCATCACCTAAATGAAATGAGTGCTAAGTGGACCATTCATTAACATGAGAGATGGGTTCTTGTGAACCACTACTCATGAAATATGGGTCATGTGTTTGACTCAAAAACTATGCAGTTAAACCCTAAAATAAAATATCATAATTTAACATGTTGCGAAAAATACCTCATACTTATAAATTGATGAGCTAAAAGGGCTCTATAATAAATGGTTCATAAGCCACAACACTTGCTGAAGGTTTTGTAAATGGGGTAGCAAGCTAAGTGGGCTTGATCTTGGGGGAAACTCCATGGTTAAGCACGCTTGAGTCAGAGTAGTACTGGGATGGGTGACCTCCCAGGAAGTCCTGATGCTTCACCCTTGTGTGCATCACCTAGATGCAATGAGTGCTAAGTGGACCATTCATTAACATGAGAGATGGGTTCCTGTGAACTACTACTCATGAAATATGGGTCATGTGTTTGACTCAAAAACTACGTAGTTAAACCCTGAAATAAAATATCATAATTTGACATGTTGCGAAAAACACCTCATACTTATCAACATTCAAAAATGTTTAGAAAATGTAAAAGTTTTATATCAATTTTGTTTAAATTGGTCTACAACTACTAAGAGCATAAATGATCAAATTGACTCTATTAAGTCACAATTAACTCAAGCAGTCAAAGTATATGATCCTTTAAAGGATAAAGATGGAGCTACTAGGGCCCAAATAGAAAATCTCCATTCCCAGCTGAAGTAGCTTTTGGATCAAAGAGAGCAAATAAAAAGTGAAATTGGACAACTAAGGGAAGTGGTGAGTCTGAGGGTAGCAGTCTTGACAGGCATTTTGACAGAAGCAAAAAATGTTCAAAAATTAAAAGTGCCAGCTACTTTGGAAGAAGTAGAAGAATTGTACATTCAGCTTGAGAGCCAATTGGACATTATATCTTCTATGAAGAAGAACTGGGATACAACACTTGCCCAGTTAAAGGTAATGTATAAGAATGTTCTGCCTTCTAAGTAAATTGAAGACATGTTGAAGATAAGACAAATTTTGATGATTGTATAGATATGCAGAGAATAAGATAGGAATAGTCAGTGCTATTTTGATATGAACAAGACACTCTATATATATTATCCATGAATATCATAAGGAAGTTGAAGAACAAGAGTTTTGGTACATCAATTTTGAAGTGACAAATGCTACTTCTCAAGGGGAGCAAACTGATAAAGAATGATAAGGTTTATACAGATAGGGGAACCTACTTGTTTTTGCAGGAATAGATGAAGACGACTAGTCCTTTGCCATTGATGTCAAAGGTAGAGAAATATGCATATCAAGTTAGTGTTGCCATAAATGACAAAGGGGGAGATTGTTGCATATATGTTGTCATTGATGTCAATAGGTTGTGATGCGGAAGGCATACTGTTGCAAGTGATGTCAAAGGAGCATATCAAAATAGAGATGAAGATCAATATCATATGTCCATAGTCATGCCTTATCTACCTTATCTTCTGACGTAAATTCATGATAAGTGTATGTTATCAATACTTTTGATGTGTTATGTTGGTAATGAATGTCATGGAAGTTATGTCGGGTGAACTATGTTGTATTTGGATGATATAAAGACATGTGACATGGCAATGGATAAAGAATGTTACAAAAAGTTTGAAGAAATTTGGTTAAGTATAGTTCAAGACAAGAAAAGTGTCATAGGCTAAGGAAAGTGTACCGCATTCTACAGCTGATGTAGATATGGGTTTACAGATTGGAAAATAGCTTAACACTACTCTTAGGCATGTATGGTTCAAATTTGAGATCATGGAGTCTACCGCAAAGTGTTTTAGAGTCAGAAGAGTGAAGGCAGTAATGAAACAGGGTAAGTGCAGTCAAGAGAGATAGAAGAATGCTCCACACTTCTCCACAGATGAAGATATCACATTATGGTTTGAAGGGTAGCTAGATATGAGTAAAAGATATGCATGTTTCAAATCTTAAGTGATAATATGTACAGTAGAAGTTTCTTTGGAGTCAACTATGTGAAGACAAGTCTTGTTGTTGGTAAGTAGAGAGAGATAGTGGATGCTACTACATTTCACCACACACTGATATTTGGCTTTGTTGATTGAATGATAAGCTTATATGATCATTTGATATGCTCAGTTCAAGTTTCAAATGTTTTTATTTATCGCAAGTATTATCTTCAATGTATTACATCAACAATGTGTAAGCAGAGTATGTTAAGAATACCAACATAAATGTTCAAGTGTTTGCGCCAACATGAAATAGCCTTAAATGATAAAGGGAGTGTATAGGGATGATTTGCAAGTCATAAAATGCCTTTTGAGTGGTCTGCAGGTGTAATTTTGTCTCCTTCGGTACCACTTTAGGTCTGGAGCTAAATGCAAGGAAGGATAAGTGTTTGCTAGGCTGACTTGGCGTATGCTAATGCTTATGCTATATATTTGGATGTGCACACTAGCGTGGACAAATGTGCTAAGGTAAATTAGGTCCTAATTAACTCTTGTTTTTGAACTACATTAGATTTCTACTTACCGCAAATGTTTGGGAGTTGATTGTTGTGGCCATTGCATGTTTCATCTTGGCCGACAAAGGAGAAAGTTTTTGAAGCTTGCAAAGGATATAAATGTAAGATCAAATTTGAGTGTGATGTGTATTGTGTGTTAGCATTGATAATGTGTGAATAAGATAACCGTAGATGTAATTTTGATGATGAAATGTGGAAAGGATTAGTTTATGTACTGTGATATTGTTGTGGAGGAAATAGTAGGTGATGTGATGATAGAGAAGAGTTTTTGCTAGTGTTTTGATGTTGCAAAGCTTGTTATTGTGGTTGTGCAGAGATGAGATAGTTGTGCAGAGTTTGGAAAGGTCAACAGAAGGTTGAAGCAGTCAGTTTTGTGAAAGAAGGATTTGAATTAGATAAGTGTTGTAACTAAGGTTGAAGCCTCTCTTTGTAAAAGTTGTAAAGTTGTAAGTGTTGTAGCACTTGAGGGAGTTGCAGCTTCCTTTGGGTTGTAGCCCATAAATGTTAATGTAAACCTATTTATTTGTGAGGCTGGATTTGGATAGTAGATCCAAGTAGCTTGCTCACTGTGGTTTTCCCTTCTAGGGTTTTCCACATAAATCAGGTGTTATGGTTGTGTGCTTATGTGTTCTTCTATTTCTTATGGTTTAAATGCACACATTTGATTAAATGTTGTTGGAACTAAAGAATTTGATTAAGTACTAATTCACCCCCCTCTTAGTACTTCTATGTGTTCAACACATTTCCATTAATTTATAGCTCTTTATGGTAGACTCTCTTTTGGGCTATTCTTCTTATCATTGGTAAAGTTATTGGTGATTTTCATCTCCCATTTACTCTTCATACAAACACTAGGGTGTCAAATCCTTGTATACCTAGGGTTTTAACACTTATAGACAAATTTATTTTGTTGTTTTTAAGTTCTAGACACACATAAGCTTAAGTGCACACAATAAAATCGTATTCCTCATTCCACTGAGTACTTATTGAGGTCAAATGACCAAACTAGGGGCTTAACCATCTTAGCAAGATCCAAAGAAGTCAGAAATATTTTCTCTATCCTAGACATTTTTCTTGAAGAGAATGCTCATAATGGAGGTTCACGTCCTCTTATCCAAGCTTTATTGTTTCATTATTTCATATAGGTAATTTTGAATAAAAGTTACATTATTATTGTTATCTAATTGTGCTTTTCAACCCAATCAGGTTAGGCTGGGACAACTCTAATGTTTTCTACTTTGAAGAAGAAGAAAGGTACACAAAATTCTACTAAGGTTTCTCATATGATCATACAAATAGTACCATAAAGAGAATTTTTAGTATTCATTATGCCATTGCTTTACAGAAAGGAGAAATTGTATACAAACTTTTGCATAAAGTAGCTATTTATATTCATTACAAGAAAGTATGTTCATAAGTTCCCCACACAAGCCATGGGAATAACTAATAAGATGCAATAAAAGAAAGATTGAACATATGTAAGTTAAAAAGATAGATAAGAAAGGAGGGATCTGTCATTGCCTGTGATGAATCCCATTATTGACCAGCTGCTTCTTCAGTTCCTCATTGGAGCTCCATAGTTGTCTGCAAGAGATAGGAAGAGTGATGTTAGAGCTCGGGATTCCAAGTCTATTACATGTCAAACTATCAGATAAACAACCCGTCTCTTACTAAACATCAAATCAGAAAGGTAGAAGTGTCTCAAGATCAGATATACAAGTATCATGAAGATTCAAGGAAAGTAAAGATCATCCAATCATCATGAGAAGCTTTGAGCTTCTTTGTTTTCTTAACATTTTTGTTGATTGTGCAAGTACATGTATAATCTCATCATTCAGATCAACAAAGAAGTCACATGGATAATCAACTGGAAGAGGATTCATGAAGGTAGGTATTACTCATCAATGACTGTCATGTTAAAGATTCAAAGGCAAGCCCTCACATTGAAAGGATGGTCACAAATGAGTAGTGTTTCCCCTTTGAAATAATAATAGTATGCATCATGAAAAGGTGCAGCCACAAGTTAAGGAACAATCACAAGGTATGCAGACAAGGTTGATATAGGTAAAGGACCTATTCAAAGTCAAAGGACAGTTAGGACCATAGGGAGCAATTAGATGTGAAAGTACAACCCTAAAAAAGGCATAGGAAGTCATTCAAGGTATAGATATATGCATATCAAGACATGAGAAAAGGTTGTGACAGTTATGTAGAACAATATAGTACAACCATCTTGGTTATCATGTGCCAAGGGGTAATCACATCAAGAGCAGCCCAACACTATATTAGAAGCAACCAATGCAGTCATAAAAGTCTGTGTAATAGTCATATAAAGGATAGTTAAAAGCCTTCAATAATAGTCATGTATGGATCATAAAAGGTACAACATTAATGGCCAAAGGGATGCAACATTAATCACTAGAAATGGAGGAGCTCTACTAAATTTTGAACAATGAAGAGAGGCATTTCATGGTGCACAAACATGGCTCTGATCTAGCTCTGAAACCTACATACAAGGGGAAAAGGGGGACCACTATGTTAAATAATAAAAGAGAGTCACAGATGGAAGGATTCCATATCACGAAAACCCTGCTCAGAATTTGCTATATGTGGAGAAAAATGTGGGTCCCTCAACGGTTGAGCTTAGCATACTGCCTTCCTGTATCTCATCTAGGGTATAGTGCAGATAAAGGACAGCCAGAACACCATTAAAGATGTTTGAAGTTCACTAAAGTTTTGAAACCCTTGTCAAATCAAATGAACAAGAAAAGCAATGTATTGTGGTAGACAGACAATGTTCTTATTATAGTTGAATGTAGTATAGTGAATCATAAATACTAAGTATGATAGTCCCTTTTAAGGTGACAGTCAATAGATTGAAAAAATACATAGTTACCATTCACCATTGAGGATAATTAAGGACCACATTGTAAGGGGTCTTAAAGGCAGTGACTTCCATGAAGAACACAGTCTCCATTAATCACCAAGGAGGACTAGGGTTTTGAACATTGATTCATATTTGAAGAGAACAAAACAACAATATATGATAGTCACATTTTAAGATATAAAGGATAGTGTTACACAGCGATACTAAATCATAAAGGAGTATGAGATAACCTATAGTGATAAATATGTGCCAATGGTATAGAAGGACTGTGGAAAAGTCTCGTAGCCATTGAGATGAAAGAGGCAAAGTTATGGTGATTGAGGAATGAGGTAAGAGGCATTTGAAAAGATTATAAAGGTCTGACATATAGTCATGCAATATCACCAATGTCTTATCATATATTCCAGTGCATAGAAATATTCAAGAGTCTGAGGAAAAGTATGAGAGAACAGTTAAAGACTATCTAAAAGGCAGATTGTCTAGGACTGTCTCAACGCAAGAAGGAACAGAGGCAGTCTTGCCTATAGGATCAATCACCTTAGAGAGAGGAAAAGTTATCATATCAAGAATGAGAAGAGAATGTAGTCTTAAAGGTACACAAAGAAACAACCATGTGGAGATAGATAAACATCATGCAAAGAATGTGTGTGTGAGACAGTCATGATAACAACCATGTAATAATACAAAGGACCATGAAGCATCAAAAGGGACAATCATACAGTCTCCCAAAATGCAACAGAAGGACAATCTACTATGAAGCATCATCAATATACATGTAACTGGAACATGGAGATAGTCTTAAGAAGAACAAGGGTCAGTTACCTAAAAAGAAGTCTCCAGGCATAGATGTATTAAATCTTGACAGGGTCTAGGTTATTCATCTTAGTCTTCATAACGAGAGATAACCAGAGTTTTGTCTTTGAGTCTTTTCAAGGGGTTTTATGAAGAATGTAATGAAGGTAGAGCAAAGTCTTCTTAGTCACAAAGGATATCCATGGATATCTGAGATTATCTACAGAAGGAGGTCTCCAAGCACCTTTCCAAGAACCTCTGTCAAGCATCAAATAAACCTTCACAGCTTTATAGTGTGATAGAAAAAGCTACAAGAATGTACATAGAACTCCTGGTAAAGAACAAGGAAGAGCTTTTCTTCATAGTATATCAGCATATGGAAAAGTATAAAAGAGTATTATGAAAAAAAGCTAAAAAAGAAGAGCCTTCCCCAAAAGCTTCATTGAATTCATTTAAGGAAAGAATAACCCAGAGACAATGGAGAAACAACCCATGCTATAAAGACAACATAGAAGCCATACAAGAAAAAATTTAGAGATTCATCATGGATTTCACCAAAACCCTAGCAAGAATTGGCCTTTTTTCGTTGTTTTGTCACAAGGGCAAAGTAACAGCCTTCAAAAAAAAGAAAAAAAAAACAATCTTCTCACCATTTTCACAAAGAGGAAACAACAACAGGGATAAAGGAACCAGTTTTGCATAGTAAAAGGCATTGTTTCCTCTTAAGGAGATTGCATATAAATCATTCTATAGTCATTTTTTACCCCTTTCTTGAAGAAAGAACAATAGAGATAAAGAAATCACTTACCAAAATGGGAGGAAACCTATAGGAGAAGCTTGAAACCAGCTTTCATACCCTCAGTAAACCCCAACATGGCAGTACTCTCTCGTAGGTAGGAGCAAACAAGTGAAAAGAATGAAATGTTTTAGGGTTCCAATGAAGTTTGGTTACAAATGCCTGTGCCCTAGCCCGTGGAGTGAAGTGAGCTCTTTTTGACTTTGCTTTTTTTAAAAAGAAATCATTGCAAAACCAAATGACCCCGTGGTCAAGACATGAAATCATAAAAACCTAATGCATAATGAAGGCTGAGAGGGAGTCATAAAGATTAAGATGGTATTTTATGTCTTTTCAAAGCTTCTTTTGACCTTAGGAGTAAATCAAATGATATGATTAAGGTTGAGGATTGGATGAAAGCTACAAAAGTCTTTTGACTTTAATTTTTGACTTAGGCACTTTTGAACAACATGGAGAACTTTGATGACCAAGGACAAAATAAGAGGTTATTTTTGTATGAAAGATGGAGGGGGTTCTTTTTGCCCTAAGGGCTATCATTTTAATGTAATACTCATATTTTTTGCATAAATATATGACAAAAACAATGTAACTTAACACGTATTAAGTGCAATAAGCATAATAATTGCCTTAATACTTGTTAAATAATGTCCTAGAGGGAGATATAATCATTAGATAACACTTATTAAGGCATAATCATGTTATTGCCTTTAATATTTGTTAAATTAGACTTTTTTTCCCTTTATTCATACAAAAGACAGAAGGAGAAGTTAAACTGAAGTGCAAACTCATGCAGGGGATAGACTTGAGTTCTATTTTTGCTTTAGGGTCAAAGAGGGCTAATTTTGGCAGTTTTTGGTCAAAGGACATTGAGACTTGGAGTTCTGAGCTATTTTTGCTCATTTTGGAGGAGTTTTGATGCCTAATTTTTAGGCTTTTCACTTGTGCTCGCCCAACAACTTGGAGTTGCTTTTTGGGACTCATTCATGCAGATTTTGGAGTCCAGTTGAGTTGGAGTTGACTACCATTCACTTTTTGGGGACAATTTTGTATTATATGGAAAAAGCTTATGCTTTTTTCCTTAGTTCTTGCTTTTTTGCCTTTGCATTTTTGCAGAGAGGGAGATTGTCTTGTAACTCAGACATTTTTTACATTTTTCAGTAGCAGCAATTCATTTTTTCCAGTAGTTCATTATTATTTTGTAGAGATTCCTTCTATTTTCAATACAATCAGGGGTTCATCTATTCAGATTCAGGTGTCTTGTTTCATTTTTAGTGATTTGATAAAGGATTTTCTGTGTTTTACTTTGAAACCTTTAAATTCTTCTGTCTCATTTTGATTGAATGCAAGTATTCAAATTACAAATTTCATTACAGGTCACAGATTATGCAAATTCTTTCATGCTTTTCTGTGAAACACTTTTGTGGTGAAATTTATTAGTCTGAGTTGTATGAACAAATTTGTTGAAGGGTAATTGTGAACCATAATGCAGATTTAAGTTAAAATATTGGTGCATCACCCCCTTTAGATAGATTTTTTGTTCAGTTTCTAGTTTATGCAAGTTTTCTTATATCTTTTTCCTCCATCAATTCATAGATCTAAATGAAATTTAAAGGCAGCTGGCTCTTCTAGAGGTTCATTCTTGAAATAGATAAACCTGCAGTCTGTGAATGTTCCCATGTTGCACGAGATTTCCATGCTTGTAAAAGCTTAGCATTCAGGGTGCAATCCTTCGTGACAATATTTTTTGGCATGCCCGGTGGGACTCTGAACAGAGTTTCAATGACTTTAACACATTTTTTCTTTGCTATTTGGTATGCACAATAAGGTTTTTAGCCTTTCAAAGGTAAAAACAACATACTTGGTGACTCAAGATTCTGATTTTTAGCAGATCCAGTGAATTCAACACATGAGAAAGGTCCAAATGAGAGGAAGTTCAACTCTGTTTGAGTATTTACAGCTGTAACCTCCAAGGAGAAGAGGCAGAACAATAGTAAGAATACCCAGTCCAATAGGGAGAACTCAATCTACCCCTCCAAGTCTCAAGACTGCAGAGGTTGATTAGAGAAATTTGGTGATAAATTTGCAAACACAAACACCTCAAGCTCCACCAATGACGAGAAGATATCCTTTTGTACAATTCAATACTAGCAGCCCAGTGTTGCTTGTAGCACATGATGACATTTTGGTGGCAGCCTTGAGAGGCTTACCATTTTTTATAGGAGAAGACCAAACTACTCCAATTGAGCATATAAAAGATGTGGCTACGTTGTGTTCAGTCCATCACATAATGCAAGAAGATGTTGCAGTAAGATTGTTGGCTACATCTTTGAAAGGTAAAGCCCTTCAATGGTTCAGGGAATTGCCAGTAGGCTCAATTACATCATGGGATCTGTTAGGAGATGCATTGAATAAACAATTTGAAGACAAATCTGACAATCTGTTGTTAGTTGAACAACTCAGCACAATAAAGAGAGCTCCATAGGAGCATATGGCTAATTTCAACTTCTGTTTTTAGCAGACTTGGGACAAAATACCAGTAGCGGGAAGGCCTACTAAGGAACATGCATTTTTGTATTTTCTTAGAGCTCTAAATAGTGATATAGCAGTAATGGTGTAGTCAATGTGTGGTACAACACTACCAGGTGCTTATGCAATTGCCATAAGAGCTGAAAATACCCTGATTCAAGCTGGTAAAATAGCCCCAAGGCTGTTAATGCCTATTTTTCCAAAAATACAGCCATCAATCCCATTACAAATCCCACCTCTTGTTGCTATATCTGTTGTACTAGCACTCAATTACCAAGTTTCAGCCCAAACAAATGCTACCCCAACCCCATCTCAGGAGGCAAAAAGAAAAAAATAAAGTTGTTACAAAAGCAAACCAAGCTATTACAAGGTCAAGCAGAGCTGCTACAAAATATTGGTAAGGAGTTGATAAGTATAAAAATGTAGCCAAATCAAATTTATAGACCTTATCAGGCCCCTTACTAGAATCAACATCAAAATAACTAGTAAAACCAACAAGGTAACCAACAGAACATACCTTCTTATCAGCTTGAAAACCAAGGCTAAAGAAGGAACTTCAATACAAGGCCTTATCAGCCTTACAACCAACATACTGCCAACTCATCTAGAGAGTTAGTACTACTGCAAAATAATATGGCACAAGAGTATGATTAGTGTTACCCATGCAACCAACCACACAACCAGTCAACCTGCTCAAATGGCATGATTAATTAGGCCTTAATGGTGCAGATTAATGCTGTTGTCTAGCAAAGTACTGTGCATGAAGTTTTAGAACAACAAGCTTATAATCCTGAACAATAGAAATCAGATGCAACATTTATGAATTGGCAGGGTGAAGAGTTTTGTAGGGTTAATCATGTGCAAGGGGAAAATCAATCTGCCTAGTCCATAGCAGCTAACACAAGAGACAAAAAGAGAGTTGCAGATATTGGACAACAAGCTGGAAGAGGCCAAAATCAGGCCCAATCAAGCCAATAAGGTGCTGCTGGTCTATCACAGCAGTCAAATATTCATGTTCTACCAAGAGGATAGCTGATTCCAAGCCAAAACCAGTCCAGAGTGCAGCCACAACAAGTACAACAGTAAGTTGATCTTGCTATTTCAAAAGGACAGCCAAAGGTTGGTTCATTTTCTTTTAATATCATTATTATATGAAGAAGGCAAATGTTACCATGTCTATGTGTGAGTCATTATCCCTTCCAGGTCAAAGATATTTGTTGCAGAAGGCATTATCCAATGTTTCCTTGACCAATGAGCCAAGTCAAAGTCAGTCTAGAGACCAGAATAGAGTTGTGCTTGCAAATGACCCACCATTCGAGATAGAATAGCAAGTACATGAGGTTAAAACAACATTTTATGTGTCTGATAATTGGTAGCCACCTTGTACACAATTGTATGATAGATTCAGGTGCTAGTACTTCAATCATGCCAAAATAGATAGTGGATAAGCTGGGTCTGACTTATGAACCAATGCCCAAACTTGTAACACAGTTAGATGGTTCATCCATTAACACCATTGGAGTCATAAGAAATTTGGACCTCACATTACATGCTTGCCCAAATTTTGCAATTCCTTACGACATATATGTGATAGACCTTCCCCCATACTTTGCCTTATGCCTTTCCAGGGATTTTACAACAAAGCTAGGAGGTTATTTGTCAGCTGATTGGACTCATATGTGTTTTAGGACTAGGTATGGTACAAGGGTGACTATAAAATATGAACCCCTTGCCAAAGATCACTTGGAACCCTATGTCCCTAGTGCTATTAATGCTAACCTCACCTACCATGAGGAAGAGCAACCTGCTATTCATGAGAATCATACCCCAATCTAGAGCATTGCAGACCTGTTTTTAGATGAATGGGCATACAAAAACCATGAGGATGACCCTTATAAGCAAATAGAAGTAGCTGGATTAGGAATCTATATGATTCATGAACAAAATTAGGCTATTCCAAACTTTATGAAAGGTGAGAAGCAACATGAATAGTCATATGAACATGTGGTCAATGACTTGTGGTAGTTGTATTTTGATGGTGCATGGAGCAAAGTAGGTGCAGGAGGTGGTGCTATGCTTATTTCCCCTGAAAATGAAAAATATTATGCAGCTTTCAGATTTGCTTTCATCTTTTCAAATAACACAGCATAATATGAGGCACTCATTCATGGATTAGAATGGGCTAGAAGGAAGAATATTAAGTGTTCGAAGGTGTATGGTGATAGTGAACTTGTTGCAAATCAGGTAAGGAACTTGAATGTCACCAAAAATGACTTGCTTAAGTCATATAAGCATGGAGTATGGAATCTAATTGAAGATTTCAATGCTTTTAATCTATTGTTTGTGCTTAGAAATCAAAACAAATAGGTTGATAAGCTTACAGCCATGGGGGCTGAATTTGATATACCCAAGGAAATCAGAAACACCAAACAACAATACTATGTGAAGGTGGTTGTGAGGCCATCAGTGCTTGATAATAACATAAATTGGTAGTTTTTGAAAGTGAAGACCAAATAGCAAACTTTCTCATAGAGGAAGTTGAGTTTTCAGCTGGTAACCAGTAGAAATTGCAGCAGCAATTTGAAGACCAGATTGTGCAATTAAAGACAAATAAGGTGCCAAAAGGCCTAGTTACTTTAGAATCAATTTTCAATTCAGATGACCAGTTAAGGAAAGAAAAATCCAACATACTTATCAAAGAGGAGCACTATGAATCAATTGAAATCTTCAAGTCTAAACTATTCAAGTTAGGAAAGGTATGTACAGCTGAGGATAAGCATGCTTTTGTGTTATTATGCCAAGAATTTGATGATATTTTTGCATGGGAGTACAAGGACCTCAAAGGTTTTAACCCCAAGCTGGAAGTAATGATGAAAATATAATTAAATAAGCTAATTCAAATCAGCATCATTTTCCTAGTCAAACACACTTCATGGGTGTCTAATCTGGTTCCTGTTAAGAAGAAAAATGGTGAGATTAGGTTGTGTGTTTATTTCAGGGACCTAAATAGAGCATCATTGAAAGATGACTACCCGCTGCCCTCAATGGCGCAGATTCTGCAAGTAGTTTCAGGTGCTGAAAGGTTTTCTTTACTAGATGGCTTTTCAGGGTATAACCAAAATTTGGTTAAGGAGAAAGACCAGTACAAGACAACATTCACAACCAAATGGGGTACTATGACTTATCAAAAGATGCCATTTGGGTTGTTGAACACAGGATCCACCTTTCAAAGAGCCATGGACATGGCTTTTCAGGGCATAATGAATAAATTTGTTTTGGTATACCTAGATGACGTAACTATTTTCTCCAGGGATGCCAAAGATCACTTTTCTCATCTCAAATGGGTCTTTGAAAGACGTAGGGAATATGGAGTCTCACTGAACCCCAAAAAGTGCATATTTGTTGTACATGAGGGCAAATTACTTGGTCATATTGTTTACAAACAAGGAATAACAATAAATCTAGAAAGAGTGAGTGTTATTGTATCCTTACCCTTACCAGCCCATAAGAAGGGACTGCAAAGTTTCTTGGGTAGAATTAATTTTGTTAGACGGTTTATTCCAAATATTGCAAGTTTATTGAAGCCCCTAACAGCCATGTTGAAAAAGAACATTGGTTTTAGCTAAACTAAAGAAGGAAAAGATAGCTTTGAAGACATCAAAGCAGCTATAACAACAGCTCCAACATTAGTAAACCCAAACTTCTCAAAAGACTTCATTCTGTATGCCTATGGAGGAGTTGACACTATCTCTGCTATGCTGACCCAACATAACATAGAATGCCAGGAGCAACCAATAGCCTTTTTTAGCCACCTGGATTAGAAGACTATGAGCAAAGGTACACATTTGTTGAAAAGCATGTACTTGCTGTCATAAGAAGCCTCAAAAAATTTAGGTACATGTTATCTAATAATAAAATCCAGCTGATGGTTGCTCATTTAAGTGTGAAAGAATTTTTGTTGAGCAAAGATTTGGCAGATAAAAGAGCTGGTTAGATAACTACAGTGATGGAGTATGATGTTGACATCAAAGTTACCAAGCTGATTTGGGGTAAAGGACTATGTGAGCAGCTAGCTGGAACAATAGAAAATGAAGATAAACTACCGAAAGAAGTGGTTTTAATGGCTGATAATACTGTTGTACCTGTTGTTCTAGCTAGCAACACTAGCTAGACACGAGATATGATGCATTATTTAGTAATATTTATAGACCAGAGAGTGCCCAGCAGGGCTAAATACAACAAAATGAAGATATTACATGCTGCAAGCCATTTGTTTTGTTATTGTTGAAGATATCTTGTTTAGAAAAGACTACAATGGAGTGCTTTTGAGATGTGTTGAAACTGATCAGATTGATAAAGTATTACATGAGTTTCATAATGGGCCAGCTGGTGGTCACTTTGTTGCCCGAACAACAACCTTAAAAATTATGAAGACTGGATACTATTAGCCATCTCTATTCAAGGATGTGCATACTTGGGTAAGAAAGTGTGCTAAATGTACAGTATTTGCAGGTAAAGAGAGGTTGATAGCCATGCCACTCCAACCCATCACAGTTGATCAACCCTTCACCAAGTGAGGTCTTGACTTCATTGGGGTAATTAATCCACCTTCAAGACCTAGTCACAAGTGGATATTAATAGCCACATATTATTTTACTAAGTGGATAGAGGTAGTAGCTTTGAAAGAAACTAATGAAAGTGTTGTTTTAAACTTTTATAAAGACCTAGTGGCTAGGTTTGGTGTACCAGATGCAATCATTTCAGACAATGCATTAGCTTTTGTTAGCCTAAAAATAACTGACTAGGCCATCAAACATGGTGTTTACCTAAGCACTTCATCAAATTACTACCCTCAGGGGAATGAGCAGGCTGAATCCACTAATAAAAATCTCATTAGGATCATCAAATGGACAATAGAAGATAACTAGAGAACCTGACACTCAAAGTTGAAATCAGCCTTATGGGCTGATAGAGTGACTCCTAAAAGGTCAATAGGTCAGTCTCCTTTTGTTCTGGTTTATGGTAAAGAGGCTAAACTACCTATCTCAACTAAGCTACCAACCCTAAGTCTTATGAAAGAACATGAGTTCATGGAGGATGGTCCTTTGGAGATACAACTAGTTGAGCTAGTAGAGTTGGAAGAAATAAGGAACCAAACAACACAACAATTAGAGATGTACCAGATGCAAATGAAAAGAACATTCGACAGGAGGGCAACTTTTAGAATTTCTAAGGAAGGAGACATTGTTCTTAAGTGGGATGAGTTAAAAAACATGCCAGGTAAGCACACCAAGTTTGATGATATGTGGACAGGCCCATTCATGATTGTTGAATGTAAGCAACACAATGCTTTCCAGCTAGCTACAATATAAGGAGAGGTTTTACCCATCCTAGTTAACGGGATTCACCTTAAACACTACTTTTGAGAAGCAAAGGGTTACAAATGTGCCATAGTTAAGTAGAAGTTTTTAGTTATTAAGTCTGGTTACACATCTATTTTAGTTCAATTTTTGTTTTTCATAAAGTGTTGTTGCACAGCTAGCTGGCACTATTCAGAGCCATTGTAGTTTGCTTTCAGTTTTGTTTTATTGCTGTTCAGTTTCTAATAGCTGAGTTATGAAGGTTTTTCTGAGTTGTAAAGGACATGAATTGACTCCTATGCCCAATGGATAGGTTATGCTATTGGTCTAAGATGCTTAGCAGACAAGTATATAGCAGAGGTCGCCAAAAATGTTACCTAATTGTGCTTTTCAGCCCAACCAGGTTAGGTTGGGACAACTCTAATGTTTTCTAATTTGAAGAAGAAAGATACAAAACAATTTGGTAAGGTTTCTCATATGGTCATACAAAAAGTACCATAAAGAGAATTTTTAGTTTTCATTGTGCCATTGCTTTCCAGAAAGGAGAAATTGTATATAAACTTTTACATAAAGTAGTTGTTTATATTCATTACAAGAAAGTATGTTCATAAGTTCCCCACACAAGTCATGGGAATAACTGATAAGATGCAATAAAAGAAAGATTGAACATCTATAAGTTAAAAAGATAGATAAGAAAGGAGGGATCTATCATTGCCCATGACGAATCCCATTGTTGACTAGATGCATCTTTAGTTCCTCATTGGAGCTCCGTAGTTGTCTACAAGAGATAGGAAGAGCAATGTTAGAGATTAGGATTCTAAGTCTCTTACATGTCAAACTATCAGATAAATAACATGTCTCTTACTAAACATCAAATCAGAAAGGTAGAAGTGTCTCAAGATTAGGTATCGTGAAGATTCAAGGAAAGTAAAGATCATCCAATCATCATGAGAAGCTCTAAGCTTCTTTGTTTTCTTAACATTTTTGTTGATTATGCAGGTACAGGTATAATCTCATCATTCAGATTAGCAAAGAAGTCACATGCATAATCACCTGGAAGAAGATTCATGAAGGTAGGCATTACTCATCAATGACTGTCATGTCAAAGATTCAAAGGCAAGCCCTCACATTGAAAGGACAGTCACAAATGAGCAATGTTTCCCCTTTGAAATAATAACAGTATGCATCATGAAAAGGTGCAGTCACAAGTTAAGGAACAATCACAAGGTATGCAGACAAGGTTGATATAGGTAAAGGACCTATTCAAAGTCAAAGGACAGTCAGGACCATAGGGAGCAATCAGATGCCAAAGTACAACCCTAAAAGAGGCATAGGAAGTCATTCAAGGTATAGATATATGCATATCAAGACATGAGAAAAGGTTGTGATAGTTATGTAGAACAATATAGTACAGTCATCTTTATTATTATGTGCCAAGGAGTAAACAAATCAAGAGCAGCCCAACACTGTATGAGAAGCAACCAATGCAGTCATAAAAGTTTGTGTAACATTTATATAAAGGACAGTTAAAAGCCTTCAATAACAGTCATGTTTGGATCATAAAAGGTATAACATTAATGGCCAAAGGGATGCAACATTAATCACCAGAAATGGAGGAGCTGTACTAAATTTTGAATAGTGAAGAGAGGTGCATTTCATGGTGCACAAACATGGCTCTGATCTAGCTCTAAAACCTGCATACAAGGGGAAACGGGGGACCACTGTGTTAAATAATAAAATAGAGTCACAGATGGAAGGATTCCATAGCACGAAAACCCTACTCAGAATTTGCTGTATGTGGAGAAAAATGTGGCTCCCTCAAGGGTTGAGCTCATCATATTGCCTTCCTGTAGCTCATCTAGGGTATAGTGCAGATAAAGGACAGCCAGAACACCATTAAAGATATTTGAAGTTCACCAAAGTTTTGAAACCCTTGTCAAAACAAATGAACAATACAAGCAAAGTATTATGGTAGACAGACAATGTTTTTATTACAGTTGAATGTAGGACAGTGAATCATAAATACTAAGTATGATAGTCCCTTTCAAGGTGACAATCAATAGATTGAAAAAATACATAGTTACCATTCACCATTGAGGATAATTAAGGACCACATTGTAAGGGGTATTAAAGGTAGTGACTTCCATGAAGAACACAGTCTCCATTAATCACCAAGGAGGACTAGGGTTTTGAACATTGATTCATATTTGAAGAGAACAAAACAACAATATATGATAGTCACATTTCAAGATATAAATGACACTCTTATACATAGATACTTAATCATAAAGGAGTATGAGATAACCTACAGTGATAAATATGTGACAATGGTATAGAAGGATTGTGGAAAAGTCTCGTAGCCATTGAGATGAAAGAGGCAAAGTTATGGTGACTGAGGAATGAGGTAAGAGGCATCCGAAAAGATTATAAAGGTCTGACATACAGTCATGCAATATCACAAATGTCTTATCATATATTCTAGTGCATAGAAATATTTAGGAGTTTGAGGAAAAGTATGAGAGAACAGTCAAAGACTATCTAAAAGGAAGACTGTCTAGGACTGTCTCAATGCAAGAAGGAATAGAGGCAGTCTTGCCTATAGGATCACTCACCTTAGAGAGAGGAAAAGTTATCATACCAAGAATGAGAAGAGAATGCAGTCTTAAAGGTACACAAAGAAATAGCCATGTAGAGATAGATAAACATCATGCAAAGAATGTGTGTGTGAGAGAGTCATGATAACAACCATGTAATAATACAAAGGACCATGAAGCATGAAAATGGACCATCATACAGTCTCCCAAAATGTAGAAAAAGGACAGTCTACTATGAAGCATCATCAACATACAGGTAACTATAACATGGAGACAATCTTAAGAAGGACAAGGGTCAGTTACCTATAAAGAAGTCTCCAGGCATAGATGTATTAAATCTTGACACGGTCTAGGTTATTCATATTAGTCTTCATAACAAGAGATAACCAGAGTTTTGTCTTTGAGTCATTTCAAGGGGTTTTATGAAGAATGTAATGAAGGTAGAGCAAAGTCTTCTCAGTCACAAAGGTTATCCATGGATATCTAAGATGATCTATAGAATGAGGTCTCCAAGCACCTTTCTAAGAACCTCTGTCAAGCATCAAATAAACCTTCACAGTTTTATAGTTTGATAGAAAAAGCTACAAGAATGTACACAAAAATCTTGGTAAAGAACAAGGAAGAGCTTTTCTTCACAGTATATCAGCATATGGAAAAGTATAAAAGAGTATTCTAAAGAAGGCTACAAAAGAAGAGCCTTCCCCAAAAGCTTCATTGAATTCATTTAAGGAAAGAATAAGCTAGAGACAATGGAGAAACAACCCATGCTATAAAGAAAATAGAGAAACCATACAAGAACAAATGTAGAGATTAATCACGGCTTTCACCAAAACCCTAGCAGGAAATGGTCTTCTTTTCATTGTTTTGTCACAAGAGTAGAGTAACAACCTTCAAAAAAAAGTAAAAAAAGCAATCTTCTCACCATTTTCACAAAGAGGAAACGACATCAGGGATAAAGGAACTAGTTTTGCATAGTAAAAGGCACTGTTTCCTCTTAAGGAGATAGGATATAAATCATTCTACAGTCATTTTTTACCCTTTCTTGAAGAAAGAACAATAGAGATAAATAAATCACTTACCAAAATGGCAGGAAACATGTAGGAGAAGCCTAAAACCAACTTTCATATCCTGATCAAACCCCAGCAAGGTGGCGCTCTCTCGCAGACAAGAGCAAACAAGTGAAAAGAGTGAAATATTTTAGGGTTCCAATGAATTTTGGTTACAAATGTTTGTGCCCTAGCCCATGGAGTGAAGTGAGGTCTTTTTGACTTTTCTTTTTTTAAACAAAGAAATCATTGCAAAACCAAATGACCTCGTGGTCAAGACATGAAATCATAAAAAACCTAATGTATAATGAAGGCTAAGAGGGAGTCATAAGGATTAAGATGGTATTTTATGTCTTTTCAAACCTTCTTTTGACCTTAGGAGTAAATCAAATGATATGATTAAGGTTGAGGATTGGATGAAAGCTACAAAAATCTTTTGACTTTAATTTTTGACTTAGGCACTTTTGAACAACATGGAGACCTTTGATGACTAGGGACAAAATAAGAGGTTATTTTTGCATGAAGGATGGAGGGGGTTCTTTTTTCCCTAATGGCTATCATTGTAATGTAATACTCCTTGTATTTTTTGCATAAATAAATGACAAAAAACAATGTAACTTAACACGTATTAAGTGCAATAAGCATAATAATTGCCTTTATACTTGTTAAATAATGTCCTAGAGGGAGATATAATCATTAGATAACACTTATTAAGGTATAATCATGTTATTGCCTTTAATATTTGTTAAATTAGAGTCTTTTTCCCTTTATTCATGCAAAAGATAGAAGGAGAAGTTAAATTGAAGTGCAAACTCATGCAGGGGACAAACTTGAGTTCTATTTATGCTTTGGGATCAAAGAGGGCTAATTTTGATAGTTTTTGGTCAAAGGACCTTGAGACTTGGAGTTCTAAGCTATTTTTGCTCATTTTGGAGGAGTTTTGATGCCCAATTTTTAGGCTTTTCACTTGTGCTTGCCCAACAACTTGGAGTTTCTTTTTGGACTCATTCATGCAGATTTTTGAGTCCAGTTGAACTCGAGTTGACTGCCCATTCACTATTTGGGGACAATTTTGTATTATATGGAAAAACCTTATGCTTTTTTCCTTAGTTCTTACTTTTTTGCCTTTGCATTTTTGCAGAGAGGGAGATTGTCTTGTAGCTCAGGCATTTTTTACAGTTTTCAGTAGCAGCACTTCATTTTTTCCAGCAGTTCATTGTTATTTTGCAGAGATTCCTTCTATTTTCAATATAATTAGGGGTTCATATATTCGGATTTAGGTGTGTTGTTTCATTTTTAGTGATTTGATAAAGGATTTTATGTGTTTTACTTTGAATCCTTTAAATTCTTCTGTCTCATTTTGATTGAATGCAAGTATACAAAGTACAAATTTCAATAAAGGTCACATATTATGCAAGTTCTTTCATGCTTTTCTGTGAAACACTTTTGTGGTGAAATTTATCAGTCTTAGTTGTATGAATAGATTTGTTGAAGGGTAATTGTGAATCATAGTGTAGATTTAAGTTAAAATATTGGTGCATCACCCCCTTTAGATAGATTTTCTATTCAATTTCCAGTTTATGCAAGTTTTCTTCTATCTTTTTCCTCCATCAATTCACAAATCTAAAGGGCATTTAAAGGGAGCCGTCTCTTCTAGAGGTTCATTCTCGAAACAAACAAACCCACAGTCTGAGAATGTTCCCATGTTACACGAGATTGCCAAGCTTGTAAAAGCTTAACATTCAGGGCACAATCCTTCGTGACAACAACTATTATTTCTCATTTTCTATGCATTTCTTCTATTGATGTTCACTTGATTTGTCATTGCCATGTGTAGGCATATTGGGTTCTGTCAAGTTACTTGATTTTTTCACCCTTTTTGGATGATAGCACAAAGCAAATAATACACCATGGACATGTTGGTGTCTAGTCTAAAACACCTGTAGAATCATTTTCTAGGTTCTTTATCATTCTAGTTTTCTATTTCTTTAATTCATTTATGATAGTTTTGTTAGAAAAATCAAAGATTGTCTACATTTACTTAATAAAGAAAACACAAATATTGATCATATTATTTTTTTGGTGATCAAAGTATTACAATATGGCTTTTTATAAAGCCTTTCAAATAGATAAATTCTCAAACCACCATATGGGAATAACTCCCAACTAAATACTAACTAACATAAGTCACTAAGGTTTATTAATTTAAACCTTAATATTCCTATTGTGATGTTCACAACATGCCCCATTTTACTCCTTAGTAAAATGAGGACCCCTGCTGTGGTTGTTGCTTTTGCTTTTGTGTGTGTTGTTTTGCTTGGTGGTAAAGGGAAAAGAGGGTAAAAAATTGTAAACTTTGTTAAAAATAGAGGAAAAAATGCATTTTTAGTACCAAGGCATGATATGGTTGGATTCCTTGTGAAAAATGAGCTAGGGTTGCTTTTTGAACCATCTTAAAATTTGTCATATTTTGCAAGTTATGATCATTTTGGTAAAATGTACAAGGGAAGGGTTTGCTGCTTGCATATACAAAGTCCTTTGTATGTGCAAAGTCATTTTATACTTAGTCGCATTTATAGTTGGGTTAATATACAAGGTTAAATGCATAATGGGTCGCTTGCATATTGCACATGCAATCCCCTTTGTATATCGCTTTCATATGCAAAGTCGATTGTATATCTTTAGCCTTGTATGCACTAGGAAAAAGTTTTGAAATATACATGCAAGATGGACCTGAAATAACTTAGAGTTGAAGTGGATAAATGTTTGGATTCCATTGCGTGTATCTAATGTCTGTATGTTTGGCAGGTCACAACATACAAGGAAATATACAAACATTTTATACATTGTGTGGAATCCAAAAAGTTATAAACCAGAGAGAATTCATTGTATATCCGTAGATTTGAGAGGAGGGTTTCTTTGTATAGAAGGCCCGATATACAACACGGACTTTAAAATTTTTTGAAACAATGTTAAATCGTTGTATAAATCTGGCTTGTATATTTACATGTACATTGCAATATACAGCAACTTCTACAAAGGGCCGGAATCCAAATGAGGTATATTCTGATTTAATGCTTGTATCAAACCCGAATGTATGTCTAAAGGATACAAGTGTCTTATGCATCGGATGGACCCGAAAAATTATGAAATAAAGCTAATTGGTTATATAATTCCGCCTTGTATGCATGTTTGAGATGCAAAGCGAAGCGTGTGTGGTAATTTATACATTGCGATGAATATACGAGGCGGATCTCAATGGAGGATTAAATTTGGTTAAATGCTTGTATCACGTCTGAGTTGAATATCTAAAAGATACAATGCATTTATACATTGGCCAGAATTGAAAAGTTATGAAGTCAAGTTAAGCGCTTGTACATTACCAAACATACGTTGTGATATACAATGCGAATGTACATAGTGCAGATTCGAAAGAGAAATTAAAAAAGTGAAAGTGCTTGTATATTTTTTGCGTTTGTATATTTCTAATATACAAACCGACATGCAAAGGTTAGACATACAAGCCGGAATCCAAATAAGTTTGAAGTCAGATTTATTGAATGTATCATGCCTGGCTTGTATATCGGGTATACAAAGATTTAAACAGAGAAATGAGAGGGAAAAGATAGAGTGATGAAATTTTGGGGCAGTTTGCGAGCTCGAATGCATGTTTCTGGTCAATGATGGTTGACTCGACTAGTTTTAGCATTGAATATGCATTTTGGACCCGCGTTTTCTCATGGATTTGGAGCCCGATTTCTATGTTTACACAGTCACGACTAGATTTAACGGCTGTTTTTCTTCCTGTAGGTTTATTAAATGGTGATACTTATTACTGGTCTATTTTTGCAGGTTTGCAGTTGAGGAAGGAGATAAAGCTTGATGGCAATGATGTCATGGAAAGGAGATCCGATCTCAGGAGCAGAGGAAGATAAGGATGAAGTATGAAAAGTCAAGGGTCTTCATTGATGAAGACAAAATGCAGTTGAAGACATTATTGCAGCAGACTACAAAAGTTAATATTAAGCTGCTAGGGTTTCCAGAAGGGCATATTTCACCTAGATTTGATGTATGATCAGAGATATTTATTTTGGGAGACTTATTCTCCAACATTTATTACTGTAACCAAAGGTTTGAACCATTGCTTAACTAGAGTTTTGAGCTGTATTGAGGACAGTCAAGTCTGTCTATTGTGCAGCAGAGATTTCGTAAAACATAGCATTTAGAATAGAGGGACCTTTTAGTTTAGGAGTAGAAGAAGGAGGTCGCCTGTGTCTGCAACAAGGAGCATGTGGAACATCCTGCCTCCTTGATGTATCTGTAAAGCTTGTAAGTTTTCTGTAGTTTGATCAATGAAGCTAAGAGTCATTCAGACATTGTAAATCTTATATGACTGTCTATTTCTAATACAATTGAATCTAGAATTCTGCATCTATCTTCTGAGTGTTTTCTTGCTCTTCATTGTGTTTGAAACATTTTGTCTTAGAGCTTGCAATTTTAGGTGTATGTTTGTGAAAATGCTCAGAACTAACACTTAGGGTTTTGTCTATGGATTTGATCAAATTGCTGTATTATTTATAAAGTGCATAGCAGAACAATTAGATCCTTTGGTAGATTTGAATGAAGTTTAGATTAGATCTCTCTAACTTTTCCCAACCCATCTAAAAATACTTAGCTTAAAACATAGAAATTTGAAGGAAATTGTCTCATATTTGAAAGAAGCATACATAGCTGAGTTGAAAGTAGACAGTTTTCATAATATTGAAGAGGAGAAAGCTTGCAATAATATAAATCATTTAAAGCTTTGTAAACACAGTAACACTTTAATGCAAGAAAGGAATGAACAATATGCTGATATTTATGATCTTTTGCATAGTTGGAGTCTAGTAAACCAACAAGAAACCCTAAACTACATAAGGCCCCTTGAACATTACAGCTTCACATCGACCAACTAAATTTGCCCAACAGGTCAAGACCTGGCCATATTAAACTTGGGATTAAGTGAATCTTAACCAATTCCTTCATATCTTTCAAGTGAGTTTTGGTTCATTTTATGTGAATTTTAACTAATTGTTATGATTGTCTCAAAACAATCACCAACAGTTTCTCTAGCGCTAGAAGGAGGGCCAACTTGAGTTAGGGTTTTGTTTTAAGTAGAACTAGCTCATAACAGTGATAGAGTGACTAGATCTAGATCTAGTTCAGGGGATATAATTGTACAATTACTTGATATAAGATGAAGTAGGAGTCCTCTGATTTGGAACCCTAAAATAACACAGCCAGGAAGCTCATCTAACGCACCCCCTGGATCACCTTATACTATCCATAAGTTTGTGAGTCCTGACAGATCGTTATTCAGATCTTTAAATCTTGGTTCAAGTACTCCAAGAGGTCCTAGTCCTCCTAAAGATCCTATCCTACCAGGAAATCTAGGTATTCCTATAGGTTCAAGTCAAGCACAAGTACCTGTGATGGCTTATTTCAATGTCCAGTCTCCCATAGCGTTCAATGATTATAATGAGATGCCCAAAAAATTGAAAAAAATATGTCCCAAATATCAGTTACACCAAGACCTGGAAGACCACATTAGAATATTCAAGGAAGCATGCTTTAGGGCTAGATTAGAACATGAGGACGTTGTGTGTAGATTGTTTCCCTACACTTTTAATGAACAAGCATCTAACTGGTATGTAAACTTACCCAATGGCTATGTTTCTTCCTGGTCACTTATGGAAGAAGCATTTCTATCTAGATTTAGAGGACCTATTGATCCTTGCATCTTGTATCATAAATTAGCTACCATAAAAAGAGGTGAGGGAGAGTTGATTGATAATTTCAATGATAGATTTCAAAAGGCCTACTCTAGGTTGGTAGCCCCTTACACCGTGGATGATGATACCTTGTTGGCTATGTACTATGCAGCCTTAGATCCTTTGACTGCCATGTTTGTCAAGAGAAAACCTGACATAGATTCAATATCCAAAGCCTATAAAGAGGCAGCCTCAGTAAACCAAGAAATGAGGCATACAACCTATAGGCCATTTGTTAATGGAGGAAATCTTGGGATGTCAAATCAGGTACAACCTTGGAATGGGGTCCCTATGCATCACACTCCATTATTAAATCTAGTTCCTTCTTACACACCTGTGTATAGTCCTACCCCAATCCCAGCCATAACTCCTTACACAGGTAATGCTGCTAATAACAATCAAAATAATGGTTAGCCTTTCTTTCGACCTCCTAGAGATACAACTGTGGCAAAAGCACAAGAGGAAAGGGAAGAAATTAAAGAGATCACTGCACATTTGAAAAGATTGACCACCGAGGTGACACAACTAAGAAATGAGAATTTTTATGGAAGAGGCAACCAAGGATTCAATCAAAATCATAATTATACCCAAGGCCAAAATCAGAACTATAATTCAAATCAAAATCAACACTACAATTAGAGCCATAACCAAAATAATAGCCAAGGCCAATGTTCAAATCAGAGCCAAAACTATAATCAACATCAAGGTCATAACCAAGGGCAACTAATGCAAAATAGGGGACCAGTGGTAGACAATAGGGCCTAGGGTAACAGTAATAGAAATCAGAATCAGCCTAGGCCACCCAAAACATGGAACACTGGGCCAAACAATAGTACTCTAGCTTCTCCTTTTGAGAATATAGATAATCATGATGTAAAATAAACAGCTGGCATTCAAATGGCCAATACATCACTAAAAAATTGGTGCAGATTTCACAATACCAATGCCCATGCTGAGCTTGTCTGTCCACAGTTCCATTTAGCAGCCAACATTTTTAATATAGATGCACAGCCTCCTACTTCTGAATTTCTCATTCCCAAGGGTAATGAGATAGTACCCTCAAGGTATGATACAACTTTAGTCTTAGAAACCTTTACCTTTGCAACTACAGAAGAGAAAGAAGATGAATTCTTAGAAGACGAGCCATACTTTTGTGAAAATCTTTATCCTAAATCAGCTTTTGTGTTAAATGCTTTTCAGTTTCCTTTTGAAACTGAAAATGAGGTATTAACTGAAACAGAAGAGGTGTATGTCTTTCAACAGACAAATAAAAACCACACCTATAATTTAACAAACAACACTAGGCCAGGAGGACCTTTCACCACTTCCATTCCTCCTAACAACTTCAATACACCCCCAGATCAGAATGCTAGCAACAATCCTGCCATACTTAAAGCTAATCATCATACAAACAGTGGAACAATAGTACAAAAGACCCAAACAAGTAAAACTGAAATAGTAGAGATAACAAGATTAATGAATTACTTGTCAAAGGAAATAAATAAAATTAAGGTCAGTATACCTCTGAATGAATTATTGAAAACCCCAGGGATCAGAAATGCTTTTATAAAGTCCTTGGCTACAAATGAGGTTGCTGCTAATATAGCTGTTCCTAATAGAGATTCACCGCCTAAAGAGAAAAGTAAAAAAGTTGAACAGCCTTCCAATACAAATGTAGTAATGTATGCTGATAAGAAGGATGCTCCTCCTTTCCTGTTAACTATTAGATTGTGTGGAAAGAACATACACAATTGCATGGTGGACTCTAGTGCATCAGCCAACATAATGCCCTTAGGAATATGTAAAACTCTGGGGCTGACTCCCACCAGATCTGCCAAGGTTGTCACACAGTTAGATAAAACTGAGGTTAGTGTGATAGGAGAACTAATGAACATTCAAATGCAATTAGCTTTAGACCCTAGGGTAAGCCAATTCATTGACATTCAAATAGTAGATATACCCATAAATTACGGAATGTTGCTAAGTAGGGACTGGTCCAAGACATTAAACGGATATATGGCCACTGATTTTTTGCACATGTGGCTACCTTGGAGAGGTGTCCCAAACCAGATTAGAATAGAGGCAGAACCCAGAATGAAACACATGATAATAGAGTATAATAGGACTAATGAAATATTATACGCTACTGTTGAACTTGGTGTTTATAGGATTACTAACAATGGGGTGCAAATTGAAGAGATTATGATGTTAAACATTAGAGAAAAATGTGTCAGCAAGGAGACAACATTATTCATTGAGTCTGAAGGAAATTCTTCGGATGAAGAAAATAGTGCAATAGACAAGTTTGGTCATGCCATTAGACAAGAGGTGGAAGAATGCATTAAACAAAATCTGTCAGTCCAATGTAAACTATATAAGAACAGATGTAGAGTTCATGATAGGCCACATTCTGAGGAGAGTTGTGGAATGTGCAAAGACATTATTGAATATGAATACAAAAAATGCATGAAGAGGGTAGAATTACAAGAGGAAAATGTGAATCCTGATCAACCACAGGGATAATTTAAGAGTAAATTAGATGCTTTGATTTCAGAGGAAATAAAGGACAAGGGTAGTTGTCTTTTTGATTTGTAGGCTGAAAATACACATATGCAAGTTGACCAAATAGAAATACCCATGAACAAATAGACCAGCACCTCACAAGTAATAGAAGAGAAAAAGCATGCTAAGGTAAAAGGTCAGGAAAGTAAAGATGGCATGTGGACACTAAAATGTGACAGGTCCAAGTCAAAACAAGGTACAGTTGCAGGTATTGAACTCATAGATCCTCGGGGTAAATCATATCTAACAGCATATAGACTGCAGTTTCCCTGTACTAACAATATTGCTGAATATGAAGCCTTAATTTTGGGACTTGTCATGGCTATCAAGAAAAAGGTAAAAATGATTAAGGTATTTTCAGACTCTGAACTAGTAGTCAGACAAATAAGGAAACTATATGCTTGCAATTACAAGAAAATGATTTGTTACAGATATAGAGTATGGGGTTTAATAGATTCATTCGATGCTTTCAACATAGAGCATATCCCTAGAGAGCTGAACCACAGGCCGGATGCACTAGCAGTTGTTGCTAGCACATTAGAACCCTTGACACTGTCAGGTCTGAGACGATTTGCTGTTAAATTAGTTAATGTTCCCAGTATCCCAGACAATGTTACACATTTTCAGGTATTTGGAGGGGATCAGCAAATTATTGATTTTCTGACTTGTAATGAGGTATTCGAGGCTCAGATCATTGATGAACAGGAAAGGCCTAAGATAACATGGGATGAAGAGGATATAATCAACTTAAAGAGCAACTTTTTACCCAAAGGGGTAATTGAACTAGAACATATTTTTGACTTTGATGGAGTAATAAGACAGAAGGGGGTAAGTGTGATTTACACAATTTAGGGATAGAGCAGAATCCCCAGAATGTACAAATTGGAAAGGCCTGTTCTAAGAAGATTAGAAAAGAAATTATTGATGCTCTGAAAGATTATAAACACGTAATAGCATGGAC
Source organism: Cunninghamia lanceolata (assembly GCA_027924645.1). Lineage (NCBI taxonomy): Eukaryota > Viridiplantae > Streptophyta > Pinopsida > Cupressales > Cupressaceae > Cunninghamia > Cunninghamia lanceolata. The sequence goes on from BSBN01001583.1 coordinate 5,469,086, forward strand.
ATATGAAGACTTGAAAACCTATGATACATCCATCATAACTCATGTGATACCTTTGAGACCAGAGGTAAAGCCATTTAGGCAAAAACAAAGGCCTGTGAACGCCATTCTAGAGCCTTTAATCTTTGAGGAAGTTAAAAAATTGCTGTCTGCTGGAATAATTTTTCCAGTTAGACATTTAGTTTGGGTAGCTAACTTAGTACCAGTGAGAAAGAAAAACAGAGACATTAGATTATGCGTAGATTTTAGAACCTTGAACAAAGCATCTAAAAAGGATAATTATCCTCTGCCTCCCATAGATGAGGTGTTGCAAGCAGTGAATGGGGCAAAGATGATGTCTTTTTTAGATGGTTTCTCGGGCTATAACCAGGTTTAAATTGATAAAGATGATAGGTTAAAAACCACCTTCACTTGTAAATGGGGAAATTACGCATATAGGAGAATGCCTTTTGGTCTGATTAATGCAGGTGCCACTTTTCAGAGAGCCATGGACATTACGTTTCATGGATTATCAGGTAAGTGCATTGTTGTGTATATGGATGATCTGACTGTGTATTCGAAGGATGCATCCACTCACACTGAAGATCTCAGAAAAATACTTAAGTGATGTGAGAGGTATGGAATTTCTCTTAACCCTAAGAAATGTTCACTTGGGGGTGACTGAAGGTAAATTACTAGGGCATGTCATTTCTGAAGATGGAATATCGATTGACCTAGATAGAATAGAATCAATAAAAAATTTGCAAATACCAAACAGTAGGAAAGAGTTAAAATCATTTTTTGGTAAGATTAACTTTGTTCGGAAGTTTATCACAGGTTTTGCAGAAATCGTGCAGCCATTAAATGCCATGTTGAAGAAAGATGCACAAGTGGAGTGGACGCCTATGGCTAGAGCCGCATTCAAAGATATCAAGCAGGCCATTTTTGACGCCCCAGTGCTGGCAAGCCCAGACTACACTAAGCTGTTTTATATCTATTCCTTTGCATCCTCCCATTCAGTTGCAGTTGCTTTGACACAGAAGGGTGAAGACAATGAAGAAAAACCCATTGCATTTATGAGCATGCCTCTGAAGAACGCACAGCTAAGGTATCTGGATACCGAAGACAAGCATTTTCACTAATAAAAGCCATGAAGAAATTTAGGCATTATATTCTACGCAGCCAGATCAAGGCCATAGTGCCAGACGTAGCAGTAAAGATGCTGCTGGTGCAGAACGAACTTGGAGAAAAGAGAGCCAAATGGATCACCACGCTGCAAGAATTTGACATGGAAATCATTCCCATGAAGTTGGTTAGAGGGCAAGCATTGGTGCAAACAATAGCGAACACATACCCTGATTTGATAAAACAGCAGTATGTACTGAGTTTCCAGAACACATCTATTGGTATGACGATTTAAAAGCTTTTCTGATAGCTGGAAAGTACCCAAATAAGATGAAAGCTTCTCAGAGGAGAGCTTTGAAGATTAAGGCACAAAAATATATGGTGCAAGGAGGTCTTCTATTCAAGAAGAACCATGATGGAATTTATCTGAGATGTCTAAACAGAGTTGAAGCGGATAAGGTGTTAATAAAACTACATGACAAGTACAAAATAGGTCATGGTTCCCATCTAGCTACCACACACAAAATATTGAGGGTGGGCTATTATTGGCCCACGATGTTCAAAGATATAGAGAGTCACATTAAAAGTTTCCACACCTATCAGACTACAACAGATAAGGGATGAAATCAGGCCAATCCATTACAACCTGTGATTGAATCAAGACCATTTGCACAATGGGGCCTAGATTTCATTGGAGTCATTAATCCTCCATCTTCTGCAGGACACAAGTTCATACTGACGGTGATAGACTACTATACAAGGTGGACTGATGCCACATGCTACAAGTTCTCCACAACTGAGGTAGTTATCAAGTTTCTTACAGAGAACATCATAACCAAGTTTGGAACTCCCTATTCATTGGTATGTGACAACGACCCTGCTTTCTCTTCTTTAAAGTTTTCTAAATGGGCATTTGAATATGGGATTATTTTAAAGTTTTCTTCAAATTATTACCCTCAAGGTAATGGATTAGCTGAGTCTACGAACAAAATTTTATTAGATATAATCAAGAAGCTGATTGAAAAGAGTCCTAGAGAGTGGAATACCTTGTTAAAATATGCATTGTGGGTAGATAGAACCAAGTTTAAAACAACTTTAGGCAGCACACCTTATCATTTAGTTTATGGGATTGATCCCATACTTCCAATAAATCTGAGAATACCAATCTAGAAGTTTGTCAATGAGCATTTAGGCTTTGATAACCATAGAGAAGCCATGATAGTACAAATGCTACAATTAGATGAGAAAAGAGGTCAAGCCATCGAGAAGTTTTCCAAACACCAAGTAGTAGTTAAGAGGTGGTTTGATAAGAGAGCACAAGTCAAAACATTTAGGATATCAGACTTAGTGCTGTGCTGGGATAAAGCACATGAAAAGAAGGGGAGTCATGGAAAATTTGATAAACTATGGTTAGGTCCATTGCAAGTCTTAGAAATAATAGGAGACAACACATTTAGACTTAAGACCTTGATTGGGGAAGATGTGCCATTACCAGTTAATGGCCAACATTTGAAACACTACTTCCAAGCTTGAGGTAAAGGGAAGTCCATTTCTTGTGTAAAATAGTGTGAGTAGTGTACAGTTTTCTTCTGTTGTTTGTTGTTGTGGGTTTGCTTGTTTGTATAGTTTTCATTTTCTATTTTTGTTTTGTTTCTGTTTCTTTCTGTTCGTTGTTTGTACAGTCTTCTTTTGCTTTGTTTTTGTTCTTCTTGTACAGTTTGTTGTTGCCTCCTCAGTAGGGATCTTTATTTTTTACTTTAGAGTATTAAAGAGCAAGCTAACAACCATTGAAAATAGTATAAAATTCAGAATATTCAGGTTAATCATTTGCAATTCATGCATAACTTGTTGTGACTGTCATGAATGTAGAGAGTTGTTTAGCTTCTGAAATTTCGTATTCAATAATAGTGATTGAGAATTCAAGGGAAGTTTCTCACGATGACACACCTAAAATCTTTGGGTTTGTTGAACCTACCACTGTAGATATTAGGTGAAAAATCTGAGGTCACCCTTGCTACCATTACAATTCTCAGCTTAATTTCAGCAAGTGCTCATTCCTTGCATCATAAAGTTACAAATTGCTATATCTTGTGAAATTTCGATCAAACATCAAAATCAATAAAATATAAAGATGTAAAAATAAATAAAGTGGATTATACTAAAAATCTAGATTAAGCCATCTAAGTAACTCTACCAAGGCTATGGATGCTCACTGGCAGTGGGGCTCTACTTAGGAGAATTGTAATGATAACCTTGCCAGGGCTATAGATGCTCGCTAGCAGCAAGGCTCTATCTAGTCAGCTATGAGGGAATATGCTCAACTACGTAGGCTAATATCAGTCACTAGTTTGTTCAACTGATCTTCAAGATGAGGATAATTAATCACGTGCACACACTTAAACTAAAAATGAAAATTCATGCACCCTTATTGAATACCTCAGGTCTCAAGTTGAATAATAATTTGTAGGAAGATAGGTGGAGGTTATGAATTTATTTCATTTAGTTTTCTTGAACACTTTGAATTTAATTGTTTTGTTTGGTTGTTAGTTGTTGTGATGTTCACAACACACCCCATTTTACTCCTTAGCAAAATGAGGACCCCTGCTGTGGCTGTTGCTTTTGCTTTTGTGTGTGTTGTTTTGCTTGGTGGTAAAAGGAAAAGAGGGTAAAAAATTGCAAACTTTGTTAAAAATAGAGGAAAAAATGCATTTTTAGTACCAAGGCATGATATGGTTGGATTCCTTGTGAAAAATGAGCTAGGGTTGCTTTTTGAACCATCTTAAAATTTGCCATATTTTGCAAGTTATGATCATTTTAGTAAAATGTACAAGGGAAGGGTTTGCTGCTTGCATATACAAAGTCCTTTGTATGTGCAAAGTCATTTTATACTTAGTCACATTTACAGTCAGGTTAATATACAAGGTTAAATGCATAATGGGTCGCTTGCATATTGCACATGCAATCCCCTTTGTATATCACTTACATATGCGAAGTCAATTGTATATCTTTAGCCTTGTATGCACTAGGAAAAAGTTTTGAAATATACATGCAAGATGGACCCAAAATAACTTAGAGTTGAAGTGGATAAATGTTTGGATTCTGTTGCATGCAAGGAAATATACAAAACATTTTATACATTGCATGGAATCCAAAAAGTTATAAACTAGAGAGAATTTGTTGTATATCCACAGATTTGAGAGGAGGGTTTCTTTGTATAGAAGGCCTGATATACAACATGGGCTTTAAAAGTTTTTGAAACAATGTTAAATCGTTGTATAAATCTGGCTTGTATATTTACATGTACATTGCAATATACAACAGCTTATATAAAGGGCCGGAATCCAAATGAGGTATAATCTGATTTAATGCTTGTATCAAACTTGAATGTATGTCTAAAGGATACAAGTGTTTTATGCATCGGACGGACCCAAAACATTATGAAATAAAGCTAATTGGTTATATAATTCCGCCTTGTATGCATGTTTGAGATGCAAAGCGAAGCGTGCGTGGTAATTTATACATTGCAATGAATATACGAGGCGGATCTCAGCGGAGGATTAAATTTGGTTAAATGCTTGTATCACATCCGAGTTGAATATCTAAAAGATACAATGCATTTATACATTGGCCGGAATTGAAAAGTTATGAATTCAAGTTAAGCGCTTGTACATTACCAAACATACGTTGTGATATACAATGCGAATGTACATAGAGCGGATTTGAAAGAGAAATTAAAAAAGTGAAAGTGCTTGTATATTTTTTGCGTTTGTATATTTCTAATATACAAACTGACATGCAAAGGTTAGACATACAAGCCGGAATCCAAATAAGTTTGAAGTCGGATTTATCGAATGTATCACGCCCAGCTTGTATATCAGGTATACAAAGATTTAAATAGAAAAATAAGCGGGAAAAGACAGAGCGATGAAATTTTGGGGTATTTTGTGGGCCCGAATGCATGTTTCTGGTCAACGATGGTTGACCCAACTGGTTTTAGCGTTGAATATGCATTTTGGACTGACATTTTCTCATGGATTTGGAGCCCGATTTTTGTGTTTACACAGTCACGACTAGATTTAATGGCTATTTTTCTTCCTGCAGGTTTATTAAATGGTGATACTTATTACTAGTTTGTTTTTGCAGGTTTGCAGTTGAGGAAGGAGATAAAGCTTGATGGCGATGACGTCATGGAAAGGAGATCCGATCTCAGGAGAAGAGGAAGATAAGGATGAAGTATGAAAAGTCAAGGGTCTTCATTGATGAAGACAAAATGCAGCTGAAGACATTATTGCAGCAGACTACAGAAGTTAATATTAAGTTGCTAGGGTTTCCAGAAGGGCATATTTCGCCCAGATTTGATGTATGCTTAGGGATATTTATTTTGGGAGACTTATTCTCTAGCATTTATTACTGTAACCAGAGGTTTGAACCATTGCTTAACTAGAGTTTTGAGTTGTATTAAGGACAGTCAAGTCTATATATTGTGCCTTTATACACTGTAAAACTTTACACAGGGGCTACATAGAGATTTTGTAGCAGTAGAGATTTCGTAAAACATAGCATTTAGAATAGAGGGACCTTTTAGTTTAGGAGTAGAAGAAGGAGGTCACCTGTGTCTGCAACAAGGAGCATGTGGAACATCCTGCCTCCTTGCTGTATCTGTAAAGCTTGTAAGTTTTCTGTAGTTTGATCAATGAAGCTAAGAGTCATTCAGACATTGTAAATCTTATATGACTGTCTGTTTCTAATACAATTGAATCTAGAATTCTGCATCTATCTTCTGAGTGTTTTCTTTCTCTTCATTATGTTTGAAACATTTTCTCTTAGAGCTTGCAATTTTAGGTGTATGTTTGTGAAAATGCTCAGAACTAACACTTAGGGTTTTGTCTGTGGATTTGATCAAATTGCTGTATTATTTATAAAGTGCATAGCAGAACAATTAGATCCTTTGGTAGATTTGAATGAAGTTTAGATTAGATCTCTCTAACTTTTCCCAACCCATCTAAAAATACTTAGCTTAAAACATAGAAATTTGAAGGAAATTGTCTTATATTTGAAAGAAGCATACATAGCTAAGTTGAAAGTCAACAGTTTTCATAATATTGAAGAGGAGAAAGCTTGCAATAATATAAATCATTTAAAGCTTTGTAAACACAGTAACACTTTTATGCAAGAAAGGAATGAACAATATGCTGATATTTATGACCTTTTGCATAGTTGAGTCCAGTAAACCACAAAGAAACCCTAAACTACGTAAGGCCCCTTGAACATTACAGCTTCACATCGACCAACTAAATTTGCCCAACAGGTCAAGACCTGACCATATTAAACTTGGGATTACGCGAATCTTAACCGATTCCTTCATATCTTTCAAGTCAGTTTTGGTTCATTTTATGTGAATTTTAACTAATTGTTATGACTGTCTCAAAACAATCACCAACAATTCCAATACTACTCCTCCTTAAGGTTTACATTACACAAATAGAGCATATAGCAAAACATGTCAATTACACAAGAATAAAACACATTCTTGAGAACATTTTTCTTTGAAGAAATAATTACTAAATTAGGTGGAACTCCATCAAGATGCCTTGTAACCCGTGGATGGGTGTAGCTCCCAATATAAACTCCTAAGTTCCTGGATTACCATCTCCCCTAATTATCAAATCACAAATCCCCTGAATTATTGGTCAACAATCCATGTTGAGCTACATCCATAATGCTCCATCAAGTTGTCTCATGACCCTTGGAAGGGTATAATTCTCTAGATCCATAGACTCTTGAACTAACTAGACAATAATCCATATTGAGTTCACCAAATCCCTTCCTGTCTTCAAAAGAAAACTTCACAATATATGCATTCTTTAATTATATCAACATAAAAAGAACACATAAGAAAACAAAAGCATATGTTTCTCATACTATAAGACATCATCTATGAGTAAAAAGCTGGCTTGAGATGATGAAAATCCTCCTGCCTTTAGTACCTCCTACCTCTAATTTGAAATTTGTTAAAATAATTATAATACAATAATAAACATTTAATTTCTTTAGTTTTATTCTTGTAGGTAGAATAGTTAAAATCTTAGGCTATACAGGAAAAATAATTTTCTACATTACATTTTTGGTGAACCCATGCTTTTCACCTTCTGAAATTGTCTGATTTCTTTCTCCAATCTTTAAGATTTCCTTTACAACTAATATGACTAGAAATGTACATATTAGAATTACTCCTATGATTAAAAATTCTCATATCAAGCTTTTGTCATTCATAAGTTGAGACATAATAGTATGGGGAAACTTATTAAGTTACAACTCAAACTTTATTTTGCATTAAGTTTTCATTATCAAACAAGTATTATTTTAATTTTAAAAACATCTAAAATCATTAAGTGGTAGTTTTAAACAAAATATTTACTTTTTTGGTATTTAATATGTTTTGATATTTACATTTTAGGTATCTATAGTAGAATTCAGTAATGTGACTATTAGATTTTGTTTAGTTTCTAACCTAACCCAAGTTAACTGGCTCAAAACCTAAACTTTCTATTACATATACTTAAACTTTAAAATTCATAACTTAACATGTTACAAGTTATGACCCTAACAAGTAATGGTACAAGTATTAAAATATTCTAACAAACATTTCATTTTCTAGCTATTCTAAAAAACATTTCACTTTCCAATATTCTTCTCCTTATTTGATTGTCCATTTCAACTTCCAAGAAAGACACACATCACTACTATGTATTATCACTCTTTGGTTTTCATCACAAACACTAATTTACTATGTAGTTATTTTTTATTTTTTGTATTTCAAAACTATATAATAATTTTATTTAAAGCATGTAAGAAGAGTAGAAGACATACATTTATCCTACAAATCTTACATATTTTATATAATCTCTCAGTTAAAAATCTATTTTGTTTATCCTCCTGATAGTTGGTTTTTATTTGGTTGTTGTTAATAATATATTTTCAAAGGTGAAAATTACATACTTAACACCTTCTCCCTCCTATTTTGGATTCACTTTGACACTTTGTTCCAAATGCAATAGTCTAGTTCACAATTTGTGTATTTATGTGAAAGAGATGGGATTCAATTTGCATTTGAACTAAGCCTATGTTGCCATTCTATAATGGTTTGAAACCAATCCTTAATCCTTTTGTTCCTAGTCCTATGTTGAGACTACTTAAATAGACTTGATCTATTGCATGTGTTGTCATTGATGTCAACTGAGTATTGTGTGGAAGGCATAATGTTGTATGTGATGTTAAAGGACTAGATCAAAGGAGAGATGATGGTCAGTATCATCTATACATAGTTACACCAGCAGAGAAGAGAAGCAATGATGATGTGAGAAAAGAGATTAGTATCATATGTACATAGTCATACCTTATCTACCTTATCTTTTGAACTTCAAGTGTAAGTCCATGATAAGTGTATGCTATCAATATATTTGATGTGTTGTGTTATACTGGTTGAACTTTGTTGTATTTGGATGATATGAAGTCATACTATTTGGCACTGGATGAAGAAAGTTACAGAAAGTTAGAAAATTTGTCTGTGTTTGTTCAATCAGGAAACGTGTCACAGGCTCAGGAGAATGCACCACATTCTACTGCTGATGTAGATATGGGCTTGTGAATTAAAAGATATCTAGACATTGCTCCAAGGCATCTATGGTTCAATTTGAGATCATGAAACTTACCGCAAAGGGTTTTAGAGTCAGCAGAGTGAAGGCATTATTGAAGCAGAGTAGTTCCAGTCACAATGGTTCAGGAGATTGTTTTGCGCTTCTCTGCAGATGAAGATATGACATTGCAATTTGGAGGATGGTCAGATACAAGTACAATGCATGCATGTTTCAAGTTTCAATTGTTAAAGTGTACCACAATAGTTTCTAGAGTTAGTTGTATGAAGACAAGTCTTGTTGTTTATTTAGGTAAGTAAAGGGAGATAGTTGAAGCCACCACATTTCACCACACATTGGAATTTGGATTTTCTATTGGAAATACAAGCTCACATGGTTAGTTGGATTGCTTAGTTCAAGTTTCAAATGTTTTTTTACCACGAGTATGATCTTCAATGTATTACATCAAAACTATGTAAGTAGAATGTGTTAAGGATACCGACTTCAGTATTTAAGTGTTTGTGCCATCATGAAACAACTTGAAATGGTAAAAGGAGTGTATAAGAATGATTTTCAAGTCATATGATGCTTATTGTGTGGTCCACATGATGTATTTTTGTCTCCTCTGGTACTGCTTTAGGTATGGAGCTAATGAATAGAAGCTTAAGTGTCTTCCGGGACGACTTGGTGTATGCTGATGATTGTGCTATGTGTTTGGATGTGTGCACCATCATAGAAGAATGTGCTAAGGTAAATTAGGTCTTGGTTATCTCTTGTTTTTTTAACTGCATTGGATTTCTACTTACTGCAATTGATTTGGGAGTCGACTAGTTGTGGTCGTTGCATGTTTCATGTTACACGTTTCATCTTGGCCAAAAAAGGAGAAAGTTTTTGAAGCACGTGAAGGATATAAATATAAGATAAAATTTGTTGAAAGATGTATGTGATGTATGTTGTGTGTTATCTATGATAGTGTGTGAAAAAATTAACCACAGAAGCAGTTTTGATGATGAAATGTGGAAAGGATCACTTTATGTAATGTGATGTTGCTGCAGAGGTAATTGAGAGAGTTGTGATGATAGAGAAGTGAATCTAAAGGTATTTTGATATTGTAAAGCTCGGTATTGTGATTGTGCGGAGATGAGATAGTTGTACAGAGTTTGGAAAGGTTAGTAGAATGTTGAAGTAGTCTATTTTTGTGAAAGAAACATCTGAGTCAGATAAGTATTTTGTTGCAGAGGTTGAAGCCTCTTTTGTAAAAGTTTTAAGTGTTGTAGCACTTCATGGAGTTGCATCTTCCTTTGGGTTGTAATCCATAAATGTTAATGTAATCCTAATTTTATTTGTGAGGTTGGATTTGGATAGTAGATCCAAGCAACTTGCTCACTGTGGTTTTTCCCTTCTAGGGTTTTCCGCGTAAATCTAGTGTTATGGTTGTGTGCTTATGTGTTCTCTCTATTTGTCATGGTTTAAATATCTACATTTGATTGAATTCTATTGGAAGAAAAGAATTTGATTAAGTATTGATTCACCTCCGCTCTCAGTACTTCTATGTGTTCAACAATTGGTATTAGAGCCGAGTTCCTTGATACAGTCTAAGAGCTGAGGTAGATCTTGGAGTGGAACACATGGGAATTGAAGTATTGTTTAAAGATAATAATCCTTCAAAAGATGATAAAGATATGACAAACTTTAATGCAGAAGATTGTGAAGTTGATTTTGAAGGAGAACTCATTTCTGCCCTAGAAGATCTAGATGCTGCAAGGAAAGAAAATGAAGAATATAAGGCCAAGCTTAAAGAATCAAAAGAAGCAATTGTCAAAATGAAAGTTCAAGTTGAAGAAGGTAAGAAGGTTGTAGATTGCCTAAATGCTAAGCTCAATGACAAATCAGTTGGATGCTCCAAATGTGAAGAAGTTGTTTTTTTGAGGAAATAATTGGAGAAAGCAAAGGATCAAATAGACAGGAATCTAAAACTTAAGAAAAGCACCAATATCCTTGATGAGATAATCAATAGTCAAATATCTCTAAAGATTAATGGTGGTATTGGATTTGAGAAAGGTCAAACTTAAAAAAATATATACTTGAAGGCATGTTTAAAATGAAAAAGGAAGAGCCCTGCACTGAAGACTCTGAGGAGACTAAAGATGAAGAGGAGCTGAAGTTAGATGATGGCTTTATAAAGGTTAGTGATCAGAAGAAAGGTTTCAAGAGATCTTCTCATAGACAGGCTATAATCTTAGGTTCTCTCAATCCTTTTATGGTTACTGTTACTCTTCCAATAATTTTGGTCATAAGGCTATTGATTGTAGAACTAAGGCAAGAAGAAATTATTACATGAGGAATGTTGCAAGTATGTGCCTAATCAGTTTTGTCATTGAAGTCAACATATCTTTGTTGTCATTGGTGTCAACTATGTCCTATTCTATTACTTGTTTAGAAGCTTTGTATGTTGAGAAAATTGGCCCCTCTGGAAGATACAAGTGAGTTACAGTGAAGTGTAGTATAGACAGTGAGTTGTATGCTAAAGAATAGTCTGGTAGATTGCTCCGCAATTCTCGCTGGTTGAAGATCTTTTTCTATAGATTGGAAGTTATTTAAAGGGATGTCTGAAGATACTAAATCCTGAGTTTGAGTCTCCAGTATGAAGAATTGAGAGAGTGACCTTCACCAGACTAAAACATACTTTCTTGATTATTGTCTGATAATAGGGAGAAAGTATTTGGCTCCGCATTCCTCCACAATAAAGTATTTTGCTTTGTGGTTCTAGAGGGAAGTCTGGGATGATGATAAGTGCCTACAAATGTAGTGGTTCATGTTTTTGTGGTTTGCAAGCTATCTTTCTTTTATGACAGTTGAAGACTGTGATGTTCATGTGTCTTGGTGAGAAGATTCCTATGGATAAAGTGGTTAAGGTTCGTGCGGTTTCTCTTGATGATTATAACGTGCTCGTGGATGCCTCCTAATCATGTTCCTATCTTGACATTGGTCCGTGTTAAGGAATTGAGATCAATTTTGAATATTGTTCCTAGATAGTATAACGTGTAACTAGTCTTAGCCAACTTGGTTAATTCCAGTTATTGTGGAGATTCCCTAAAGATTGTGGAAGCATGTTATGGCATGGAAGATCATGTTTGAGTCCCAGCTAAGGTGTGGTGTGATCTGCATACATCTTTACTTCATTTCCTTTGCATAATATTGTAATAGGTCAGGACCTATTTGTTGCAAGTAGGAGGTGAACCAGTGTTGTCATTGATGTCAACATACTCATATTACATTGACAAGAAGGATTGGAACAGTGAAGAACAGTGATGAGAAGAAGGCAAATTTATTGTATAGGTTGAGAACCGGAGGATGAAGATTAAAGGGTTTGTAGATATGAGTCTTGAGATGCTCCAATTAAGATTTCAAAGGTCTGCATGAAGATCTAAAGAAGTTGTGGCTGTCTGTGTGGAACCGGTTCTGACAAGTGTTCAGAGGTGACAGAGGATCACAAAAAGGTTCGGTGAGGTCCGGAATTGAATAATCCTAATCTGTGGATTAGAAGGAGTGTTTGGGATGTCCTTGTGATGTGTCATCTCAAGTTGTGTATTTTGAGGTCTGGAAGTACCTTTTGCATTGTGACAGTGGCGACAGACTGTGTTCTTGAAGTTCCAGATGAGGAAGAGAAGAGATTCCAGTAAGTAGAGGAAGTGCGGATGTACCTGTTCATTCAGGCAGGCTTATGAAGGTTCTTGGATCATGTTGAGGTTGTGTTGTTGGTCCGCATTGATGGTAGAGCCCAGAATTGAAGATATTCTTCCAGATGAAGTTCTTGTTCCGACTAGCTGACTAGATGAGTTGTTCATCCTGCGAATGTTCTTGTGGTGGCCGACCGAATGTATAAATCATTTTGCAAATGTTCTTATGGTTGATTGCTGACTTAGATGATTGTTCCCAAGTCGATGTCTTGTATAAATAAGTGTTTGAGAATTCATTTTGATGTGTGGATTGTGTGGATGAGTGTGGTGTAGTGAAGAGAAGTGCGAAAGGCAGAGCGGGGGTTTTTGGGCTTAAATGGAACTGATCTGGACATGGTAGAGATGTCATTCTCTAGTTCAAGACTGTGATTCTTATCACTTTGTAGACAGTGTGTCTCCTTATAGGAAGTGGGCCTCTTTGTGAGCAGTGTGCTTGGGCAGTGAGCCCTAATTGGCAAGTGCCATTCTTTTTCTTATTCTTCTAACAGAGAATAATCCTTGGGTTAATCACCCCGTGGTTTTTCCCTTAACCGGGTTTTCCACGTCAAAATCTTGGTGTTTAATGTGTTGATGTTTATCTACTCTTGTGTTTGTGCATTATGCTTTCATGGATGATTAATTGATATGCTGTTAACTAACAAAGAAGAATCAAGTGTTTGAAGTAAAAAGCAAGATTTTATACAACTGATTCACCCCCCCTCTTAGTTGTATGCCCTGGATCCAACAATTGGTATCAGAGCCAAGTTCCTCTGAAAGGATCTTAACCGTTTGAGGAGATCTAGGATGTCGTCATACAAAAAGGATAGTCTGAAGTTCAATGGAACCAACTTCACTCTCTGGAAAGGTCGCATGAAATGTCACTTGGAATGTATGGGAAAAGCATACTTGGCCATGGTCTCAAAACCATATGTACCTCCACAAGGTGGTCTGACAACTCTGAATGAAATCACAGATGCTGAAAACAATCTGCGAACCAAGGAAGCTCTTCTAAGCGTATTGAATGACTCAGATCTCTCAAATGTTATTGACCTACCAACTGCATATGAGATCCTGACTAAACTGGAACTTCTGTATGAAGGAGATGAGTTTGTCAAGAGTGCAAGGTTGCAAAGTCTGAAAGGGAAATTTGAAAGATTAAAGATGAGAGATGATGAAAACATCACTACCTTTATGCCAAGAGTGAATGAGCTGGTATGTGGAATTAGAAATGCTGGTGGAACTCTAGATGAAAATGAGATTGTTTGCAAAATCCTCAGATCCCTTCGTGCTACCTACAAAATCAAGGTTGCTGCCATTGATGAATTCAGAGCCCACACAACTATCACAAGAGAACAATTGGCTGGCAAACTAGCTGCATTTGAAATGACCGAGTTTGGAGATGATCCTCCCAAGACTGAATCTACTTTCAAAGCTAGTGCCTATGTGAAAGGCAAACAGAGAATTGATCCGGGTGAAAACTCTTCAAGGAAGATGTCATGGTATGATCAAGCAAGAAGAGACATGGAAGAAGAAGCAGAAATAGCTCAACTTGAAGCCCTCATTGCAAAGAGACTGCCAAGAGGATCCGGTAAGTATGAAGGAAAACTACCCTTTAAGTGCTTCAACTGCAATAAGATTGGTCATTTTGCTTCAAGATGTCTGGAAAGATCTGCAAGGTCTAATACTAATAGACAAAGGTTTCAAAAGAACTGCTATTATGTTCATGAAGAAGATGACAATGAAGGAGTAACAGATGATGAATCAGAACTAGGAAGCAAAGCTGGAAATGAATGGGTGTTTATTGCCATCAAGGAAGAAGATTCAATATCCTCTGAATCTGTCAATCACAAGGTTGTGGAAAGAGCTTTGGCTACTCAAGTGGAAGAAAAGGATGATTGGGTTATTGACAGTGGATGTTCTCACCATATGACTGGTGACAAGAATAAGTTCTTAGATTTGGAAAGGTATGAAGGAGGAATGGTAAAGTTTGGTGACAATTCTGCTGGTAGAATCAAAGGTAGGGGAACTATTTCCTTTGATGGAAAGAGAAAAATAGGTAATGTACTATATGTTGAAGGATTGAAGCACAATCTTCTCAGTGTTGGTTAGTTAGTGGACAAAGGCTATGATCTCTGGTTCAAGAATGGAAAATGCAGAATCTTTACAAGCTTCAGAACTGAAATTGCATCCGGTACTCAAACAAAAGGTAATATCTTTCATCTGGTTGGTTCAAATAAAAGTTGTCTGTTTGTTCAAGTTGATCAGAGTTGGTTATGGCATAGAAGAATGTGTCATGTAAATTTTGATAACATCATCAAGATAAGCAATATTCAGGCTGTAAGAGATCTTCTAAAATTGATGAAACCTACAAATAGTTTGTGCAAAGAATGTCAGCTAGGTAAACAGAGCAGAGTCTCTTTCAAAAGCAAAGATCAGTCCTCTACCAGATTGTTGGAATTAGTACATACTGATCTCTGTGGTCCGACAAGAATCAAGAGTCTGCAAGGTGATAGATATTTCATGTTGCTAATTCATGACCATTCCCGGATGATGTGGGTTACCTTCCTAAAAGAGAAATCAAAAGCCCTTGAGAAATTCAAAATCTTCAAAGCTATGGTAGAGAATCAAACCGGATTGAAACTGAAGTGTCTAAGGTCTGATAGAGGTGGTGAATTTACATCTGGTGAGTTCATTGACTTTTGTGAGAAGCAGGGTATAAGGAGATAGTTGTCTGCTCCTAGGACTCCATAGCAGAATGGAGTAGTTGAGAGAAAGAACCGGACCATCCAGGAAGCTGCCAGGACAATGATGTTGGAAGCAAATGTTCCTTAGATGTTTTGGAAAGAAGCTATCAGCACTGTAGTCTACACTCTCAATCGAGTTCAAATCAGAAACAATACCGGTAAGACTCCCTATGAACTCTGGTTTGGCATCACTCCTACTGTGAAATATTTCAGAGTATTTGGTAGCAAGTGTTATATTAAAAGAGATGAAGATCTAGGAAAGTTTGATGCTAGAAGTGATGAAGGAATTTTCTTGGGTTACTCCACTCAAAGCAAAGCATACCAGTGTTATAATAAGAGACTGAGGAAGATGATAGAAAGCACTAATGTGAAAGTTGATGAAGGAATTGAGAAGCCCTCAAGATTTTATGAGTTTGATGAAGATGACCAAGATGGTGTTCAGGTTCAAGGAACTCAATCCTCTCCGGTAAGTCAGAGTCAGCCTGATCCGGTAAATCAGGAAGAAGAGATAGGTTTGAATGAACTTGATCAAGAAGCAGCAGTGCAGGATACTCCCAAAATTCCAAGGTATGTAAGACTGAACCACTCTGAAGATCAGATCATAGGTGACAGAAGCAAAGGTGTGCAAACTAGAAGGAATGTTGCTCAAAATTAGGATGAATGTTGTCTGATTTCAAAGATTGAACCTAAAACAATAAATGAAGCCTGCAATGATGAAAAATGGACCAAAGCAATGGAAGATGAATTGATGCAAATTGAGAAAAATCATACTTGGCATCTTGTTCCCAGACCTAGAGATAGGAATGTGATTGGAACCAAATGGGTCTTCTGGAACAAACTGAATGAAGCTAGTGAAGTAATCAGAAACAAAGCTAGATTGGTCTACAAAGGCTACTCTCAAATAGAAGGAATTGATTTTGAAGAGACCTTTGCTCCGGTGGCAAGAATTGAAGCAGTCAGATTATTTCTTGCATTTGCTGCCTTTAAAGACTTCAAGGTATATTAGATGGATGTCAAGTCTGCCTTCCTAAATGATGATCTGGAAGAAGAAGTTTACATTGAACAACCAGATGGATTTCAATTGTCTGATAATGATGATATGGTCTGCAAGTTGAAGAAAGCATTGTATGGATTAAAGCAAGCCCCAAGAGCATGGTATGAAAGGTTGGATAAGCATCTTGTGCAGATTGGATTCAACAAAGGTACTGCTGACAGTAACTTATATTTCAAAATTGATCATGAAAACATTTTGATTGTTGAAGTGTTTGTGGATGATATCATTTTTGGAGGAAGAGATAGTATGTGCAAAACTTTTGCAAATCAGATGCAAAGTGAGTTTGAAATGTCTATGCTTGGTGAAATGAATTTCTTCTTGGGTCTGCAAATTACTCAAACAAAGAAAGGGATCTTCATTTCTCAGACCAAATATGTGAAAGAATTGTTGAGGAAATTTGGTATGGAAGATTCAAAGCCAATGAACACTCCCATGGCAACCGGATGCAAGTTGAGCAAAGATGATGACTCCCCAAAGGTAGATCAGACAAAGTATAGATCAATGATTGGTGGATTATTGTATCTCACTCAGACTAGACCAGAAATAATGTAGGTTGTTGGTCTTGTAGCAAGATTCCAGGCTGATCCTAAAGAATCTCATGTTATGGCAATCAAAAGAATTTTTAGGTACTTGAAAGGAACAGCTGAGTATGGTCTATGGTACCCTAGAGATTTGGATTTCTCTCTTCATGCTTAAACAGATGTAGATTGGGTAGGAGATGTGGATGACCAGAAGAGCACCAGTGGTGGAGCATTCTTTTTGGGGAAGAGATCAGTTTCTTGGCTAAGCAAGAAATAAGATGCAATATCTCTGTCTACAACTAAAGTAGAATACATTGCAGCAGTAGGTAGTTGCACTCAAATCTTATGGATGAAGCAGATGCTAAGAGACATTAAAGTTGAATATGAGGAGCCTATCATAATTTTCTGTGATAATTCAAGTGCAATCAATATTTCTAAGAATCCGGTATTGCATTCTAAGACTAAGCACATATCTATCAAGTTTCACTTTTTGAGAGAACAAGTGAACAAGGAAGAAGTCAGATTGGAGTATGTTCCTTCCAAGGATCAGATTGCAGATATCTTTACTAAACCTCTTCCCAAGGACTCTTTTGAATATCTCTGGGAGAAGTTAGGGGTCATGGCCCCTCCGGTGATGAACTAGGATGCACTGATGTGCGTCAGCCCGGTGGATATCACAGTCATATCTTGTGATTCAGATTGATGATGGGGAGCTGCTACTAAGGGGGAGCAGCTGGTATGATTCTGATATGTTAGAATTGCAAGTATGAGCCCTTTGCCATTGATGTCAAAGGGGGAGAGAAGACATGTGAAAAACAAGTGGCTGATGATCGAAGGGGGAGCAGTAAATGAGGAGAAGACATGTTGTTGATAGGGGGAGCTGTGACAGAAAGGAGAAGTTCTTGTCTTGATGGTTTTTCACATCATATGTTGTCATCAATGACAAAGGGGGAGATTGTTGCAAGTATGAGGTGAACCAATGTTGTCATTGATGTCAACATACTCATATTGCATTGAGAAGAAGGATTGGATGAGTTGTGTGCTGAGGATATTGAGAAAATTAGCCTCAGTCAGGAACAGTGAAGAATAGTGATGAGAAGAAGGCAAATGTATTGTATAGGTTGAGAACCGAAGGATGTGGATTAAAGGGTTTGTAGATATGAGTCTTGAGATACTCCAGTTAAGATTTCAGAGGTCTATATGAAGATCTGAAGAAGTTGTGGCTGTCTGTGTGGAACTGGTTCCGGCAAGTGTTCAGAGGTGACAGAGGATCACAGAAAGGTCCAGTGAGGTCTGGAATTGTATAATCCTAATCTATGGATTAGAAGGAGTGTTTGGAATGTCCTTGTGATGTGTCATCTCAAGTTGTGTATGATTTTGAGGTCCGAAAGTACCTTTTGCATTGTGACAGTGGCGATAGACTGTGTTCTTGAAGTTCCAGATGAGGAAGAGAAGAGATTCCAGTAAGTAGAGGAAGTGCGGATGTACCTGGTCATTTAGGTAGGCTTGTGAAGGTTCTTGGATCATGTTGAGGTTGTGTTGTTGGTCCACATTGATGGTAGAGCTCAGAATTGAAGATATTCTTCTGGATGAAGTTCTTGTTCCGACTAGCTGACCGGATGAGTTGTTCATCCTGCGAATGTTCTTGTGGTGGCCGACCGGATGTATTAATCATCTTGTGAATGTCCTTATGGTTGATTGCTGACTTAGATGATTGTTCTAAAGTTGATGTCTTGTATAAATAAGTGTTTGAGAATTCATTTTGATGTGTGGATTGTGTGGATGAGTGTGGTGTAGTGAAGAGAGGTGTGAAAGGCAGAGCAGGGGTTTTTGGGCTTAAATGGAACTGATTCGGACATGGTAGAGATGTCATTCTCTAGTTCAAGACTGTGATTCTTATCACTTTGTAGATAGTGTGTCTCCTTGTAGGCAGTGGGCCTCTTTGTGAGCAGTGTGCTCAGGCAGTGAGCCCTAATTGGCAAGTGCCATTCTTTTTCTTATTCTTCTAACAGAGAATAATCCTTGGGTTAATCACCTCGTGGTTTTTCCCTTAACTGGGTTTTCCACGTCAAAATCTTGGTGTTCAATGTGTTGATGTTTATCTACTCTTGTGTTTGTGCATTATGCTTTCATGGATGATTAATTGATATGCTGTTAACTAACAAAGAAGAATCAAGTGTTTGAAGTAAAAAGCAAGTTTTTATACAACTGATTCACCCCCCTCCTCTCAGTTGTATGCCCTAGATCCAACACTATTTTGTAAATGTTTGTAATGCCAGCCTTGGAGATTGTTCCAATGGTTGATGAAGTGTATAAACACTTGTAGTTGAGTCATGTAAAAGATGTCCTTGTGTGAAGATGGGAAGATAAGGAAAGGAAGTGGAAAGGCAGAGCAGAGGACCCATTGTACTTCAATGTATTAATCTCAAACATGAAGAAGATGTTGATTGTAGTAGTGAGCTTGGCAGTGAGCCGCCAGTAGGGTTTAACAGCCCTTATTGTAATCTTTCTAGGTTTAGGGATGAGGCAGTGAGCCTGCTAGACCTAGTTATACTTCATGGCAGTGAGCTAGTATGTTCTGGGCCTGTGGAGTGACCAAGCTTGAACATCATTTTTCAAAGATTGTAATATATTTTGAGAGCTAATCCTCTCCATGGTTTTTCCACACCTTGGGGTTTTCCATGTAAAAATCTGGTGTCTCTTATGTATAATGTTGCATTTGTGTTTAAGTTTCTGATTTCATGCATTCATTGTTATATCATAATAATTGTGATTAATGTGTAAGTGAAGAAGTGTTTAAGTTTTTGTGACAATTGATTCACCCCCCCTCTCAGTTGTCTGGCATATTTCAACAATTGGCATCAGAGCCAAGTTCCTCTGAAGAAAGTCTAACAGCTTGAGGAAGATCCAAAATGTCTTATAAGAAGGAAGTACTACATTTTGATGGGATGAACTAAGCTCTTTGGAAGGCACGAATGAGAAGTCATCTTCTATCTTGGTTACAAAGTATGGAAAGCTGTAGAAAGAAAATACACCTTGCCTCAGAATGGTTTGATGACTGAAGACGAAATCAAGGAATATGAAGTGGATGTCAAAGCAAAAGATGCTCTGTTAAGTTCATTGAATAGCACAGTACTAACAAAAGTGGTGGATCTTGAAACTACAAATGAGGTATGGGAAAAGTTCAAAAATCTGTATGAGGGAGATGACTCCATGAAAGAGGCCAAGCTACAAAGTCTGAAGGTGAAATATGAAAGTTTGAAGATGAAAACATATCAGCCTTTATGCAAAGAGTTGATGAACTTGTCACCAGAATAAAAGGTATGGGGGGAACTCTCGGTGATAAGGAAGTTGTAATGAAAATTCCTAGATCACTGCCAAATACCTACAATCACAAGGTAGCTGCAATTGAAGAATTTATGCAAGTAAAAGATGTTAACAGAGATCAGTTACTTGGTAAACTTACTGCCTTTGAGATGAGAGAGCTTGGTGATGCCCTGCCAAAAGTAGAGATTGTCTTCAAAGCCAGTACTTCTTGGAAAACCTCCAGATCAGAAAAGTACAAGGTAGAATCAAATGATGAGTTTGATGAAATTGAAGCCAACTTTGTGGATAGACTGCAAAGAGGATCCAGTAAGTTTAAAGGTAAATTACCTTTCAAATGTTTTTCCCATGGTAAAGTAGGCCACTTTACTTCCAAATGTCTTGAAAGAATTGAAAGAAATAGGAGAAGAGATGAGAACAGGCCTAGGATCCAAAAGAAATGTTATTATGTTGAAGATTTTGATGATGATGGAGTATCAAATAATGGTGAACCAGATAATGCTAGTACTTTTGGTAATTAATGCTTGTTTATTTCTATTAAAGAAGAACCTATGTCTACTAATCATGCTAGTTGTATGAAGAAAGAAAAACCAGTGGAAAGTGCTTTGGCTGCTCAGGTTGTTGAAGACAAAGATGAATGGGTTATTGATAGTGGTTACTCTCACCACATGACTAGTGATAAAAGTAAGTTTGTAAGTTTGGAAAGATATGATGGTGGACTGGTTAGGTTTGGAGATGATATAGCTGGTAAGATTTGTGGAAAATGATCTATTTCTTTTGATGGCAAGAATAATACTGAAGATGTCTTGTATGTGAAAAGATTAAAGCACAATCTTTTGAGTGTGGGTCAGATGTGTGACAAAGGGTATGACCTAATCTTCAAGGAGAATGGATGCAAGATCGGGAAAGCTTCAGAACAATCATTGTAACTGGTAAAAAGACTAGAGGTAATATCTACCACTTGAAAGGAACTGATAATTATTGTTTGTTAGCTCACACTGATGAAAGTTGGCTATGGCATAGAAGGTTGTGTCATATCAATTTTGACAACATTGTGAAAATAAGTACTGCATAGGCTGTTAGAGATTTGCCCAAACTTGTGAAGCTTGCTAATCCTATTTGCAAGGAGTGTCAATTTGGGAAACAAAAAAGAACAAGTTTCAAAAGCAAGGACCAATTAGTTGATGGATTACTAGAACTAGTGCATACAGACTTGTGTGGACCTACCAGAGTAAGGAGCTTGCAAGGAGACATGTATTTCATGTTGCTTATTGATGATTATTCTAGAATGACTTGGGTTACCTTTTTGAAAGAAAAATCAGAAGCTCTAGATAAGTTCAAGGCATTTAAGGCAATGGTTTAAAATGAGATGGATTTGAAAATCAAATGTTTAAGGTTTGATAGAGGAGGAGAGTTCACATCAAATGAATTCAATTTCTTTTGTGAAGAACATGGAATAAAGAGACAATTATCTACACCTAGAACTCCACAACAAAATGGAGTCGTTGAAAGGAAAAATAGAACAATTCAAGAAGCTGCTAGAACCATGATGAAGGAAGCTGGTCTTCTGAAAGTATATTGGAGAGAGGTAATTCACACTACTGTATATATTCTAAATAGAGTCCAAGTCAAAGGTAACAATTCTAAGACTCCTTATGAATTGTGGTATGGCAAAATTCTTACTATGAAATATCTCAAAGTTTTTGGTAGCAAATGTTATATCAAAAGAGAAGAAGATCTAGGCAAGTTTGATACTAGGTGTGATGAAGGAATCTTCCTTGGTTATTCCACCAAGAGCAAGGCCTACCGGTGCTATAATAAGAGGCTGAATAAGATCATTGAGAGTGAAAATGTCAAAGTTGATGAAAGCAAGGAAATATCTCCAGAATCAAGTGGATATGAATCAGAGAAACTAGATGTTTCAGAAATGGTGCAGCATGAAGATAACTCAGATGAAGAGGATCAAGCTCTAGAAAGTGCTACCAAGACACCAAGGTATGTAAAACTTAATCATTCTAAAGATCAAATCATATGAGATAAGAGTAAAGGAATCCTGACCAGAAGAAGAGCTGCATAAGAACAAGTAAATTTCTATCTGATTTCCAAGATTGAACCTAAAAATGTGAATGAAGCTTGCAATGATCAGAATTGGGTAAAGGCTATGAAAGAAGAATTGATGCAAATAGAGAAGAATCAAACTTGGGATCTTGTTCCCAGACCAGTAAATAAAAATGTAATTGGTACTAGGTGGGTTTTTAGAAACAAGATGAATGAGATTGGTGAAGTAGTAAGAAACAAAGCAAGGTTGGTATGCAAAGGATACTCTCAAGTTGAAGGAGTAGATTTTGAGGAAACATTTGCACCAGTGGCAAGGATTAAAGCTATAAGAATGTTTTTGGCATTTACAGCCTACAAAGATTTTAAGGTATATCAGATGGATGTAAAGTCTGCATTCTTGAATGGAGAATTGGAAGAAGAAGTATATATTGAACAATCAGAAGGATTCCAGTCATCAGATCACCGTGACATGGTATGCAGATTGAACATGGCTTTGTATGAATTAAAACAAGCCCCCAGGGCATGGTATGCAAGGTTGGACATGTATCTAATACAGATTGGGTTCAGTAAAGGTACTACGGATAAAAATCTCTACTTTGAGATCAATGATGAACAAATCCTAATTGTAGCAGTCTTTGTTGATGACATTATCTTTGGAGGCAATAAAGGTATGTGCACAATTTTTACTAGAGAAATGCAAAGTGAATTTGAAATGTCCATGTTTGGTGAGATGAATTCTTTTTGGGTCTACAAATAAATCAATTAGATAAAGGTATCTTCATTTCTCAGTCTAAGTATGTGAAAGAGCTACTAAAGAAGTTTGGGATGGAAGACTCTAAATTGATAAATACTCCCATGATAACTGGTTTCAAGTTGAGCAAAAATGATGATTCACTTATGGCAGATTAGAAAAGGTACAGATCTATGATTGGAGGACTACTCTATCTGACCCAAACTAGGCTTGACATAATGCATGTAGTTTGTCTTGTGGCAAGATTTCAAGCAGAGCCCAAGGAGTTACATATGATGGAAATTAAGAGAATTCTAAGATATATGAAAGACATAATAGATTGTGGTTTGTGGTATCCAAAGGATAATAATTTCACTCTCAGTGCATACACTGATGCAGATTGGGCCGGAGATATGGATGACAGGAAAAGTACAAGTGGAGGTGAATTCTTTTTGGGAAAAAAGGTTAGTTTCTTGGTTGAGCAAGAAATAGGATTCAATATACCTATCTACTGCAGAAGCAAAATACATTGTAGCAGCATGTAGTTGCACTCAAGTATTATGGATGAAGCAGACTTTGAAGGACATCAGAGTTATGTATGAAGATCCAATTGCAATCTTTTGTGACAATACAAGTTCCATAAACATATCATAGAATCCAGTAATGCATTCAAGGACAAAGCACATATCCATAAGATACCACTTTCTAAGAGAAAAGGTGATAGAGATTGAAGTCAAGTTAGAGTATGTATCTACAAAAGATTAGACTGCAGACATTTTCACCAAACCTCTACCTAAGGATACTTTTGAGTATCTCAAAGAAAAGCTAGGGGTTATTACCCCTCTTGCTCTAAACTAAGATGCACAAGAGTACATTAGTCCAGAGGTGCCTCTTCAGATCCAGATTGATGCTTTTAGGGCTATTTCTTAGGGGGAGTAGTCAGAGAGTTCAGAAGAGAAATGAAATCAGAGCGGAAGAGTGCAAGTATGTGCCCTTTTCCATTGATGTC
Source organism: Cunninghamia lanceolata (assembly GCA_027924645.1). NCBI lineage: Eukaryota > Viridiplantae > Streptophyta > Pinopsida > Cupressales > Cupressaceae > Cunninghamia > Cunninghamia lanceolata. The sequence goes on from BSBN01001583.1 coordinate 5,492,980, forward strand.
AAAGGGGGAGATAAGTCATGTGAAAAACTCAGAAAGAAAGAGTGCAGATGTGTAAAAAAATAGGGGGAGAATCTTGGTCAGAAAGAAAGAGTGCAGATGCATAAAGAGATAGGGGGAATCTTCTCTTGGTGGTTGTAGTTTTTCACATCATATGTTGCCATCAATGACAAAGGGGGAAATTGTTGCAAGTACGTGCCTAATCAGTGTTGTCATTGATGTCAACATATCTTTGTTGTTATTGGTGTCAACTATTTCCTATTCTATTACTTGTTTAGAAGCTTTGTATGTTGAGGATATTGAGAAAATTGGCCCCTCCAGAAGATACAAGTGAGTTACAGTGAAGTGCAGCATAGACAGTGAGTTGTATGCTAAAGAATAATCCGATAGATTTCTCTGCATTTCTTGATGTATGAAGATGCTAAATCTTGAGTTTGAGCCTTTGGTATGAAGAATTGAGAGAGTGGCATTCACTAGAGTAAAACCTGCTTTCTTTGATTATTGTCTGGTAATAGGGAGAAAGTATTTGGCTCCGCATTCCTCCACAATAAAGTATTTTACTCTGTGGTTCTAGAGGGAAGTCTGGGATGATGATAAGTGCCTACAAATGTAGTGGTTCATGTTTTGGTGGTCCGCAAGCTATCTTTCTTTTATGACAGTTGAAGACAGTGATGTTCATGTGTCTCAGTGAGAAGATTCCTATGGATAAAGTGGTTAAGGTTCTTGTGGTTTCTCCTGATGATTATAACATGCTTGTGGATGCCTCCTAATCATGTTCCTATCTTGACATTGGTGCACATTAAGGAATTGAGATCAAGTTTGAAGATTGTTCCCAGACAGTGTAACGTGTAACTAGTCTTAGCTGACTTGGTTAATTCTAGTTATTGCGGAGATTCCCTAAAGATTGTGGAAGCATGTTATGGTGTGGAAGATCATGTTTGAGTCCCAGCTAAGGGGTGGCATCATCCGCATACATCTTTACTTCATTTCCTTTGCATAATATTTTAATAGGTTAGGACCTATTTTGTAAATGTTTGTAATGCCAACCTTGGATATTAATCCAATGGTTGATGATTGTAATTCTGACCTTGATGATCATTCCAAGGTTGATGAAGTGTATAAACCCTTGTAGTTGAGTCATGGAAAAGATGTCCTTGTGTGAAGATGGGAAGATAAGGAAAGGAAGTGCAAATGCAGAGCAGAGGACCCATTATACTTCAATGTATTAATCTCAGACATGAAGAAGACGTTGATCATGGCAGTGAGCTTGGTAGTGAGCTACTAGTAGGGTTTAACAACCCTTATTGTAATCTTTCTAGGTTTAGGGTTGAGGCAGTGAGCCTACTAGACCTAGTTATACTTCATGGCAGTGAGCCAGTATGTTCTGGGCCCGTGGAGGGACCAAGCCTAAACATCATTTTTCAAAGATTGCAATATATTTTGAGAGCTAATCCTCTCCATGGTTTTTCCCCACCTTGGGGTTTTCCACATAAAAATATGGTGTCTCTTGTGTATAATGTTGCATCTATGTTTAAGTTTCTAATTTCATGCATTCATTGTTATATCATAATAATTGTGATTAATGTGTAAGTGAAGAAGTGTTTAAGTTTTTGTGACAACTGATTCACCCCCTCCCTCTTAGTTGTCTGACACATTTCAATAGAGGAATAATTCATTTTTTCCTCCAAAACATGATTCTATGATCTCTCATTCCTTTTATGGCTAATATGTTATGCATGCAATAAGTTTGGTCATAGGGCTGTTGATTGTAAAACTAAAGTAAGGAGAAATGGTTATATGAGTGAAAACTCATACAATGTTGTCTGCTACAAGTGCAATAACTTTGGACATAAAGAACGATTCTACAAGAGTGGCTTTGTGAAACCACCGATTCAACAAAGAAAGATAGAAGAAACTTTGGCTCAAAAAAAGAAGGAAATGGTAAAGATATGGAGAAATAAATCAGAAAAAGATAATGAGAAGGAAGAATTTGTGCTTCTTCCTACTTCAGAAGATTTCATTGTTGATTAAGAGAAGGCATAGGGTGAGGGGGAGCTAGCCATTGCATATCTATTTATTCACCCCTAAATAATTATGTCTTCTACAAATGAAAGCTAGACATATAGATGAGGTTGTTGATAAGGCAAGATAGTTTCATTCCCCCAAATTTCCAAAAAAAAAAAAATCACAAGATGCGGAGCATTACAGAAAGAATTTTGGTCTTTGTGAAGCTATAGAGCACATCAACAATAGCAGACCTAATAGGAAAAAGGTGCATTAATTGTGAAAAGTTAGGGTAAATGGAAACTACTTATGTGACATTTGGATGATCTAATCTCATTTGCATATGGAGATGAGAAGAGAAGAAGGCATTTAGAGTATTTGGTAAAGTTGAGAAGGAAAGAGTTGAAGGTGAAACCCTAGTAACAGAACACAAAGGTATTTTTTTAGAACTGCTACTTCATTAAACCCTAGTTGCTAAATTTAGATAAATTTTGAAATGGTGACTCCTCAATTGGTGGATGTTACTAAGAAACCAAGGCTGAAATATAAGAAATATCCTTAAAAAGCTATGGATGTAGATAAGGAAGGGGGGTTTTCCAATGTTTTAGCATATGTTGTGTACACAGTAGATGTGAGGGTTTACATTCACTCCAAGCTAGATGAAATCAATCATGTGAAGTCTAAAGAGCTAAGGGATACCCTCCTGGATGACGACAACTACAAACCAGAATATGCTAATGTGGGAGCCAAACGATTGGATATGGAAGGATTACCCTAATTTTTGTGATAAGCATGAATGGGTAAGGTATATATTGAGTAGAATTCATGATGAGTTTCTATATCTTGACAAACCCTACTAGATCACTAAGGATGCAATTAGGGTTGTTATTGGTTTGAGTTCAATCAGACCAGTTTTGGTGATGAAATCCATAAAAAATGAGAAGGTTATTGAGTTGACAAGTGCCAAATTTAATAAGAGGACCCTGAGTGTAAATGACATAACAGATCCAGGGGTCCGGTATGCTTCTATGGGCATTGCTTATAAGGTTTACTTCACAAATAGAAAAGGATCTGCCACTGGTACATCAATTCACACTGCTTACCAGATGGTAAAGGAAGAAAAATATTTTGACCTATGTGAGGTCATGAGAGAATAACTATTGGAGAATGTGAAGAGGACAAAAGAAATAGGATACAATTTTAGGTATGGTACCCTCATTATTTGTCTTGCATTTTACTTTCTGAATGAACTACCTGGGTTTAAAGGAAAGGTCTGGCAACAACATATTCTGATTACTACACAAATTAAGAATCACATGAGAGGTTTTGGAGATGTAAAGAATTGTAATACAATGTATTGGGGGTTCTTCAAAACCCTACATTCTGATATGCAAGCAAGGGACAAAGTTCTATTCAGCATTGTATAGAGATACAAAGAACAAATCACTTTTTTGGTTGACAACGGCTATACTAAATATGGAAGTGGTTGAACCTAGAAATGCATGGATTCCAAGATTGCCTTATGAGGTCTCTGCAGAGGAGATAAAGACATATGTTGATATCCTTCTTAGCAAACCCAAAGACACAACTACTAAAAGATATGGTACCTATGAGGAAATATAAGATAAGATGGCTAGGAAGAGTGTAGAGGAGTAGTTTGAGAAAAACACAGAATAATTTCATAAGAAATGGAGCATTCCATCAAAATCTACATTAGAAACCCCTGCGGAGGATCCTCAACCTAGTCTTGCAAATCCACCAACCACCCAAGGACCTAGAAGGACTAGTAGGTCCACTTGTGCAACTACAAGTGCTCTACAGCCCTCCAGCTCAACACAAACAACATCTACTAGAAGAAGAGTTGCATCTGAGACCTTGGCTTAGATCAAAACTATAGAGAAGAAGCATGCTAGGCCAAAGCAACCCACCAAAAGAAAGAAGGTTAAGATAGAAGAGATTGAAGAGGAAGAAGAAGGAGAGGATGGCACCTCTCAGCTGAGGAAGAAAGAGAAGAAATCTAAGCAAACTCCTCTAGTGGCACCTCCACATGAACCTCTCTAGTTAGAGGCTATTTTGGAAGCAATTGTGCATCATGGTATACTAAAGGAGACATCAAAGATACATTCAGATGTGTCTCCTACAGATCAAAAGACCATTGAGAAGTCAATAGTGATGTACTTGATCAAGTATAATGTGGCTTTGAGTGATATAATTGAAAAGGTTTTGGAGAGCCTAGCTCAAGCTTTGAGGCAAAGAAGAGAAAAGGCCATAGAAATGGATGAGGAGCTAAGACATCAAGCTCTTGATGAGGCTAGATCTTCTATTTCTCAAGAAGAAAAAATATCTCAAATGCAAGCTCAGGAGCTAAGGCCAAAGCATAGGGTAGATGTCCTTATGAGCATGGAGAAAGATGACAAAGATAAGGTTCAAAAGGAGATTGAAGAAGTGACATAGAAAATACTTAAAGGAGTGAAAGTAGCTGAGAATGTGGAGCAAACACAATGATGTAGGAGCATCCGGGTCCACAAGCAATCCTCATCAACCAAAATGTTTTCTTTCCTTTCTTGCTTGTTTATTTTCCTTCTTGTTTTGTTGTAGGAGTTGATGATCAAATTTCTAGAGAATTTCCTAAGGATACTTGGCCAAGTGTTGACTTGATCTTGAAGAAGATCCAAAAGGGTACTCACATTTCAATTTTGGTAAAGATCTGAGATAAATTGGACAAGCTATGCAAAAGTGGAACTTTTAGTGTCTACATGATATGGATATATGCAGATGACCCTTGAAATCTTGCAAAAATCCAAGTGATTATGTCATCTTGTTAAAAATCCAAATGGGTGTCCAAAATTCCAAGTTGTACAAGATTCTGAGTAAAATTGAGCAAGTTATGCTTAGGTGGAACTTTGGTCTGCAATAGGATATGCGACACTTTTGTATGTCACATGATATGTCCAGCATACCTCAAAATCCCCACAATATCCTGTGAGGGCACTTTTTCCCACAATACCTAGTGAAGATATTTCTTCCCAGAATATCCAGTGAGGGCACTTTTTCCCACAATATCCAATGAAGGCATTTTTTCCCCCAATATCCAGTGAGGGCACTTTTCCCACAATATCCAGTGAGAGCACTTTTTCCCGCAATATCTAGTGAAGGCACTTTTTATCACAATATCCAGTGAGGGCACTTTTGCCTGCAATATCCAGTGAGGGCACTTTTTCCTTCAATATTTAGTGAGGGCACTTTTTCCTGCAATGTCCAACAGGGTCACTTTTTCTTTCTTTTTCACTTGGAAGCACCCAGAAAGTGACAAAAATAGGTTTTGACTTCCTGTACAATTGATCCAAGAGCTATTTAATGATTGACAAGTCTCCTATTCACATGATGAGTGTGGTGGCCGCCTCAAATGCCTATAAATAGGGGAATTTCACACTAAAAGAGAGAGACCTCTCCATAGTGAGTTTTTGGCTTCCACTAGAAGATTTTTTTTGGGTTTCACCAGAAAGGTGAGATTGTTCTGGGTTTTCATAGGAAAGCTAAGATTGTTTTGGGTTTTCACAGGAAAGCTAGGGTTAGCTTGATCTAACTATTGGAATGATTGTAAGGCTTAGGCCAAGGCATGTATGAACATCATTGTACTCCTGCTATAATATTTTCTATTGCATATGAATAAAGAGTTTATTGTTTCATTATTGTGTGTTGTTCATTTTGCTACCTGGTTCAGTAGCTTGTCAAAGCCCTTGGACTTGACCTGCATCAAGTGGTATCAAAGCTTAAGTTTAGAATTCCTTGAGGGCATGGGATTGTTGTGCAAGGGACCCTAAGGAGATTATTGTAGGAAGAGTGAAGAGAAGGACTTGCAACTATAGAGGGTTTGCAAACATGGCACACCAAGCAGGAGGAAAAAGAGGAGCTGCTCCAAGAGCTGGAGATGCAACATTGGTAGAGATGCTAAGAGGCATCACAGCTAGGTTGGATGCAATGGAAAGAACACAATGCAAAGGAGTAACTATAGAGGATGTGAGTGATAATGAGAAAGAAGTCAGTGAAGAGGAAGTAGAAGAAGGAGAAGACATATATAAGAGGAGGTTTCTAAGTGCAATGAAAAAGACTACCAGTAAACCCCATTTAGAGTTACCCAATTACAATGGAAGTCTGAAACTAGATGAGTTGATAGACTGGATTTCAAAGATGGAGAAGTATTTTGAGTTAGAATCTATTGAAGACCCTAAGAGGGTAAAACTTATAGCTGCAAAGCTAAAGGGACATGCATCTCTATGGTGGGATCATGTGCAAGTTGAGAGACAAAGAAAAGGAAAGGAAAAGATTAAAACATGGGAGAGGATGTTACTACCAATTTAAAGGAAAATTTTTTCCCGCAAACCATTAAAACACCATCTTTAAGATGCTACAGAACCTCAAGGAGAGGGAGAAAAATGTGCAAGACTATACCGAAGAGTTTTATAGATTGAACATTAGGGTTGGTCACATTGAAGATGATGCAGAGAAGATCTCCAGGTATGTAAATGGTTTGCATTATTCTATCCAAGATGAAATTACCATGGTTAGGATTGCCAACATAGAAGAAGCCTATCCATTTGTATTGAAGGAAGAAGAAAAGATCACTAGAAGGAAGAATAGCTCTAGTGGAATAGTTAAACCCTCCAAAGGAAGAGGATAGTCAAATCCTAGACATGGTTCTCAGGATAAGCAAGGAGAAACAAGTTCTTCTCAGTCAAGTACCCAAGGAGGTAGAGGAAGGGGTGATTATTCTCAAGGTAAAGGAAATTTTGGAAGAGGAAGAGGATTTAGCAGAACATGTTTCTAGTGTGGACAAAGTGGACATAGGGCATTTAAATGCCCCCAAGTACTGTTGCAAGTATGTGCCTAATCGATGTTGTCATTGATATCAACATATCTATGTTGTCATTGGTGTCAGTTGGGCTCTTATTTTGTTGCTTGCTTGTAATAAGTGAGATGCTTTGTATTTACTTATGTAAGTGATCTTGATGTTGAGGATATTGAGAAAATTAGCTCCTCCGGTAAAAATAGTGAGTTGCAGTGGAAATAGTGTATTGCATACAGAAGAATAGTCAAGAAGATTGTTTTGCATTTCCTGTAGGATGAATATCTTTGTCTGTGGATTGGAAGTTATTTAGAAGTCTATTTGAAGATGTTATATCCCAAGTTTGAGCCTCCAGTATGAAGATTTGGGTGAGTTATGTTCACTAGAGTGAAAACTACTTTTCCTGTATGATTGGATGTGACAGGGAGAAAATATTATGCTCCTCATTCCTCCGCATTGAATTATTTTAGTCTGCGGTTCTAGAGTTAAGTCTGGAATGATGATAAGTTCTTTCAACTACAATGGTTCATGATTTGGTGGTCCACAAGCTATTCTTTCCTTAAGATAGTGGTTGACAGTATTGTTCTTGTGCTCCAATTTGAAGAATCTTCTTGACAAAGTGGTTAGAAATCATGCGGTTATTCCCAGTGATTACAATGTACTTGTGGATGTCTCCTAGTCATGTTCCTACCTTTGGATTGGTCTGCAAAGAGAAAATTGGATCATGGATGAAGAATGTTCTTAACAGACCTAGTGTTCTCACCAGTCTTGGCCGACTTGGTTGATTTCACTAATTGCAGAGATGCCTTGAAGTTTGTGGAAGTGTGTTGTGGCATGAAGAATTATGTTTGAGTCCCAGCTAATGCATGCCATGATCGACATACATCTTTACATCTTTCCCTTAGCTAATTTTTGTATTAGGTCTAGACCTATTTCTATGTATGTTTTTGTAATGTTGACCTCAGAGATTGTTCCAATGGTTGATGAATGTATTGCCAACCTTGATGTACATTCCAAGGTTGATGACTTGTATAAAGACTTGTAATGTAATTGTGAAAAGAACATATAGAGAGAAAAAATGAAGAGATAAGTGCGAAGGTGTGAAAGAGCAGAGCAGAGAAGTTATATTGTGCTTCAATGGAATTGAACCTAGGCATGTAGTAGATGCTACTTAATTAGTTCACCATTTTTGGCAGTGAGCCACCCCTTGGCAATGAGCCACCCTTTAGCAATGAACCATTCTTTGCAATGAACAATTTGAGCAGTGAGCCTCTATTTTTCAGTATTGTTATAACTCATATTTTCTGTGGGCTAATACCCACCATGGTTTTTCCCTTTTAGGGTTTTCCACATAAAAATATGGTGTCTACTGTGTTGAATGTGTGATTATGATTAAGTCTATGGTTTTATGATTCCATGGTTAAATATGATTATTAGTAATTAAGTAGTTGATGGTTTATGAAGTTAAGTTTTTGTGACAATTGATTGACCCCCCCTCTCAGTTGTCCTTTGTATTCCAACAATTGGTATCAGAGTAGGTTCCTCAAAAGAAAGCCTAACAGCTTGAGGGAGATCCAGGATGTCTTTTAAAAAGGAAGCACCATAGTTTGATGGGACAAATTATGCTCTATGGAAGGTATGAATGAAAAGCCATCTCCTTTGTCTTGGTTATAAAGTGTGGAAAGCTACAAAAACATAATACACCATGCCTGAAAATGGTTTGACAACTAAAGATGAGATCAAAGAATATGAGTTGAATACAAAAGCTAGAGATGCCTTGTTAAGTGCTTTGTCTGACACTGAGATGATAAAAGTCATGGATCTAGAATCTGCGAATGGGGTTTGGGAAAAGTTGAAGAAACTATATGAAGGAGATGATTCTATAAAAGAAGCCAAGCTATAGGGTCTAAAACCAAAATATGAGAGCATAAAGATGAATGAAGATGAAAACATTACAGCCTTCATGCAAAGGCTTGATGAACTTGTCAATGGAATAAAAGGCATGAGAGGAACTATTGGTGATAAGGAAGTCGTGATGAAAATTATTAGATCACTACCAAAGTCCTATAGTCACAAAGTAGCTACCATTAAAGAAGTAATGACTGAGAAAACTATCGACAGAGATCAATTACTTAGAAAGCTTACAACCTTTGAGATGAGAGAGTTTGGTGATGCTCTACCAAAAGTTGAAACTACTTTCAAAGCTAGTACTTCAGAAAAGATCTCTAGAGCTGAAAATATAAGATGGAACTTGATGATGACTTTGATGAAATTGAAGCTAACTTTGTTGACATATTACAAAGAGGTTCTAGTAAGTTCAAAGGGAAACTACCTTTCAAATGTTTTTCATGTGGTAAAATAGGTCATTATGCTTCCAGATGTCTTGAAAGAATTGAAAGGAATAGAAAAAGATTTGAGAACAGGCCTAGAGCTCCAAAGAAATACTACTATGTTAGAGATTTTGATGATGAAGGTGTGACTGATGATGAATTTGATGATGCTAGTACTAGTGCAAATTAATGCTTGCTTATTGCTATTAAAGAAGAACCTATGTCCACTAATCCTGCTAGTTGTGTGAAGGAAGAAAAACTAGTGGAAGAAAGTTCTTTGGCTATTTAGGTTGAGAAATATAAGGATGAATGGATTATTGATAGTGGATGTTCACATCACATGACTGGTGACAAAAGTAAGTTTGTAAGTTTGGAAAAATATGATGGAGGATTGGTTAGGTTTGGAGACAATGCAACTAGTAAAATTTGTGGAAAAGGATCTATTTCATTTGATGGAAAGCATAATACTAACAATGTCCTATATGTGAAGGGCTTGAAGCACAATCTTTTGAGTGTTGGTCAGATGTGTGACAAAGGTTATGATCTGAGATTCAAAGACAATGGATGCAAGATCATGGAAAGCTAAAAAACTATGATCGCTACCGGTAAGAAGACCAAAGGTAACAGCTACCAATTAAGAGGAACTAATGATTACTGTTTATTAGCCCAAGCAGATGAGAGTTGGCTATGGCATAGAAGGTTGTGTCATATAAATTTTGATAATCTAGTAAAGATAAGTTCAGGTCAGACTGTAAGAGATTTACCAAAACTTGTGAAACCTACCAATACTATTTGTAAGGAATGTTAGTTGGGGAAGCAGACAAGAACAAGTTTCAAGAGTAAAGAGTAATTGTCTACTAGTTTTCTAGATCTAGTTCATACAGATCTATGTGGTCCTACAAGGATAAGAAGTCTACAAGGTGACACGTACTTCATGTTGCTTATTGATGATTATTCTAGAATGACTTGGGTTACTTTTCTAAGAGACAAATCTAAAGCCCTAGAGAAGTTCAAATCCTTCAAGGCAATGGTTGAAAATGAAATAGACTTGAAAATCAAATGCTTGAGGTCAGATAGAGGAGGTGAGTTCACATCAAATGAATTCAAAAATTTCTGTGAAGAGAAAGGAATAAAGAGACAGTTGTCTGCACCTAGAACTCCTTAGCAAAATGGAGTTGTGGAAAGGAAGAACAAGATAGTTCAAGAGGCTGCCAGAACAATGATGAAGGAAGGAGGACTGCTAGAAGTTTTCTAGAAAGAATCTATACATACTATTGTCTACATTCAAAACAAAGTTCAAGTGAAAGTTAATGGTACTAAAATCCCCTATGAATTGTGGTATGGAAGAATTCCAACAGTAAGATACTTCAAAGTCTTTGGCAGTAAATGCTATATAGAAGAGATGAAGACCTAGGGAAATTTGATGCAAGATACATGATGAAGGAATCTTCCTTGGATACTCTACCAAGAGTAAGGCCTACCGATGCTACAAAAAAAGGTTGAAAAAGATTGTTGAGAGTGCAAATGTGAAGGTGGATGAAGGCAAAGGAAAAACATCAAATCAGAGTGGCTATGAGTCATATGAACCTGCTGCTATAACTTATGAAGAAAAAGAAGACAATCAAGATGAAGAAGAAAAGGCTCCAGAAATTGATAAGGCCCCCAGGTATGTAAGAATCAATAACTCTGAAGATCAAATTATTGGAGACAAAGAAAAACAAGTACTGACAAGGAAAAGAGATGCAAAAGAACAAGTAAATTATTGGTTGCTCTCTACAGTTGAACCAAAAACTGTGAATGAAGCCTGCAATGATGAAAATTGGGTAAAGGTAATGGAGGAAGAACCAATGCAGATAGAGAAGAATGAAACTTGGGAATTAGTTCCTAGACCTGCTGACAAAAATATTATTGGAACCAAATGGGTTTTCAGGAATAAGCTGAATGAAAATGGAGAAGTTGTAAGGAATAAAGAAAGACTTGTGTGTAAAGAATATTCTCAAATTGAAGGGATAGATTTTGAAGAGACTTTTGCTCTAGTAGCTTGGATTGAAGCGATCAAAATGTTTTTGGCATTTGTAGCTCACAAAGATTTCAAATTATATTAGATGGATGTGAAATCTGCATTCTTGAATGGTGAATTAGAAGAGGAAGTCTACATTGAGCAACCAGAAGGATTCCAACTATCAAATCAAGGTGATATGGTATGCAGGTTGAAGAATGTTGATTGTTAGGAGCACTAAGAGGGGGGTGAATTAGTGTTCTATAAATCTTTTCTTAAACTTTTACTTTTAACCATTTCAAAGGAATAATCAAATAGAAGCAAAATATACAATTGAACAACATCCACAAAAGCATGACACATAACACCAAGATTTTATGTGGAAAACCCAAAAAGGGAAAAACCACAGAGAGGATTGACTCTCATAAACATATTGCAATCTTTACAAAAATGATGTTTAGGCTTGGTCACTCCACAGGCCTAGAACATGCTGGCTTACATCCATGAAGTACAACTAGATTTAACAGGCTCACTGTCTCAACCTTAAACATAGCAAGATTACAAAATAAGGGCTGTTAAACCCTACTAGAGGTTCACTTCCTTGATGACAAAAACATGCTTCTACTCAAATCACACATGATAACTAAATACTACTTAGGCATCTGCTGCTATGCCAGGGTGCAGTCATTTAACAATTGTATTCTGAATCCCAAGTCTTCATTGCTACTGATCCTCTAACTTTGCTCCACTATTCACATCTTCAAATCACACATGCACACTCTGCACTTGTTCACTCATACCAACTAAAGTTCATCGCTCTTATATATATCTGCATCATGATTTAATCCATAATCAGGTCAGCATCCAAGAAGTGAAACGTGTACATAGAAAGATGTACCTTGTCACTTAATCCAATGCACTATGGGTCATACAAACCCAAATATTTCCCCAAACATGTTCATCTAGGTCATCTCTAATCATTCAATTACTTACATAGATCTTTCACACACTATCCTTTCTCCGCATCATGATTTATCTCACCAGTCGGCCTATTTCTCAAGAGCATGCTTAACAAGTTCATCTGTTGACTTGCAACTTCTACTACAAATCACAAAACACTTCTAGAATCATATGAAGGAGTTTTTACACATTCTCAAACTCACCTTCAGTATCGCAAGGCATTATGTCATCTTGTGGAGAAATGCGTACCATCAGAACTCAGACTCTGTCTCTGTTAAACTCTGTCAAGCACTATGCTGATACTTAGCAGCTTGTAGCTAGCCTTCCAGTGAACTTTAGATCTCCTAACTATGGAATAAGATACTTCTTACAAGTATTTACAACACCTTACAATTGCATAACAAAATACTTATCTGCGGAGGAATACGGACCACTGCACTAGACTCTGTTCACTGTTCTTGCTATACCTTTGCTTGCCTAGACTTGGACATTTCTTCAAGATGACTTCCAAAGAGGATCAAGACTTAATCTCTAAGGCATAACACTATCAAACAAGAACTAACATCATACCTGAAACACATTACTAGATCATCATCCAAAAGGAGATGCGGAGTAGTCTACCAGGCTGTTCTTCAACATACCTGGTGCAGGAACACCTTCAAATCAGGGTTTATTTATGTTTGTTTTTCTTAATGAGGTCCTTGATACCATCAAATGGTTGTAATGAGGCTTGTAGTCATGCTTGTAATGGACTATGTCCAAATAACTAGAATCTACTATTGTTAGGTTATTGGTCCTAGGTAGGACAGTCTTGTAGTCATAGGGAGTCATTTGAATTTTAATGTTTATACAAGTTAGTCATTTAAAAATTCATGTTGTAAGCCTTTAAAGGCATGCCAAGGGTTATGTGGAAGATTAGAACCTTGCCAAAGATTAATCCATATGTTTCAAAAAAGCAAGATTAAACCAAAACAATGGGTGGAAGAAGACAAGTTTCTAAAAACAGTTTTAAAGCTGCAGTTACAAAATCATGAAGAATTCGATGGTTGAGGAGTTATAGGGAATTCCAAATGACTCCATGCTTTGTAGAAGGCTATTTGAAGCCAAATATGATTCATTGTATAGGGACTATTCGGTGGAGAGGAAAGAAATAGAAAAGAACAGTTGTTTTTCTATTTTTCTGAGTTTTTTCTGCTTTTTACAGCCATACTTGATTTTGTACGGAATAGTCATAGCATCTTTTTGAAATGGATGAATAGAGTATTGAGTTAGCTTGGTAATGGATCTTATTGGAAGTCTTGACAATAAAATTGGAGGGAGAAACCACTGTTAACCTTTAAACTGTATTAAATCTGCTATTTACAGTCAAGAAAATTTGCTGTTTTATGCGCTATTCCGTACATGTACGGCCTGGAGATGGAGGTTGCTGGTGATGGTCAGTTAGTGGGAAGTATTAACAATCTTGTGCAGGTGATTTGAGGTTCTGACAGTAAGAATTTGGAGAGATATTCACACTTTCCCCCAGATTGTTTTTTTTAGTGACAATTTTCTAATTTTTCCTTTGTGACAGTCCGTACTATGAAGAGGTACGGAATTGTTAACTCCATTGCATGAGTTGATTAGTAAGTTTAAGATGTTAGCTATCTTGTGAAGTTGATTTATGGATTTGAAACTCATATAGGAGGAGATAACAAAGATTTCTTTAGATCTTGGTTTTATAAGACCCTAACTTAGGTTTTAGTGGAATTTCTCACTTTTACCATCATTTTGTTGATATAAGACCTTCACCAATCAATGGAAGGGGATGTGAAATAGTTTGTCCATAGCCTTGTGAAGGTTACAGGGGTAGGAGATTGGGAATGGTGAGTATGGGCATGTGAGAAACCCTGCAGAATCAGTGTTAGGAGTTCAGAGTGAAGGACAGTTGTCTTAACCAAGAAAGAAAAGGTAAGTTTGGTGAGTTTGTTTGCTTTGTCATTGAAGGCAATTAAGTGTTAGGTATATTGTTGAGTTGGTTGGTTATTTGGCATTGGAATTGTGTCAATGGAGATCACCCCAAGGAGGGTACCCTGACTGTCTCCTTAGAGATAGAAGTGTGTGACTGTCCTGAATAAACAGTGTTGAAGTTTGCTATCCTGCATAGTGGTTGGATAGAGTTTTGATTGAAGCTGGGCATCTTGGAAGATGTAGTATGAAGTTATTGGGTCAGAGACCTTGTTTAGGTGATGTGTTGAACAAGTTTCAGTTGATTGGTTATAGTGTGAGTGCTATAGTTGCACTTGAAGAACAATCTATGAAGGAGTGAAATTGAGAGACTGAGTTATGATATTTACCTCTGCATCAATACCACTCACTATCTATACTGCACTTCACTGTAACTCACTTGTATCTTCTGGAGGGGCCAATTTTCTCAGTATCCTCAACATACAAGTCTTCTAAAGAAGTAATAGAATAACATATAGTTGACACCAATGACAACAAGAATATATTGACATCAATGACAACACCGATTAGGCACGTACTTGCAACAATCTCCCCCTTTGTCATTGATGGCAACATATGATGTGAAAAACTGCAATAGCCATCAAGACACGATTCTCCCCCTTTCTCTTTACACACCTGCACTTCTTTCTTTCTCCAAAATTCTCCCCCTTTCTTTTATACATCTGTACTCCAAGTTTTTCACATGACTTCTCTCCCTCTTTGAAATTAATGGCAAAGGGCACATACTTGCACTCTTCTGCTTTGATCTAATCTCTCTTCTAAACTCTCTGATTACTCCCCCTTAGAAGTAGCCCTAAGAAGCATCAATCTAGACATCTAAGCACCTTTAGACTGATTCACTATTGTGCATCTTAGTTTGAAGTAGGCAGGGTGATGACCCCTAACTTTTCTCTGAGATACTCAAAAGTATCCTTAGGCAGAGGCTTGGTGAAAATGTCTGCAATTTGATTATTGGTAGAAACATACTCCAACTTCACTTCATTCTCTATCACCTTTTCTCTCAAAAAATGATACCTAATGGATATGTGCTTTGTCCTTGAATGCATCACTAGATTCCTTGATATGTTGATGGCACTTGTATTGTCACAAAAGATTGTAATTGGATCTTCATACACAAATCGGATGTCCTTCAATGTCTGCTTCACCCATAACACTTGAGTGCAATTACATGCTGCTACAATGTATTCTACTTTTGTAGTAGACAAGGATATTGAATACTGTTTCTTGCTCAACCAAGATACTAATCTTTTTCCCAAGAAGAATTCACCTCCACTTGTTCTTTTTCTGTCGTCCACATCTCCGGCCCAATCTGCATCAGTATATGCACTGAGAACAAAGTCACTATCCCTAGGCTACCACAAACCATAATCTATTATGCCTTTTAAATATCTCAAAATTCTCTTGACTGCCATCACATGTGATTCCTTGGGTTCTGCCTAAAATTTTGCCACAAGACATACTACATGCATTATGTCAGGTCTAGATTGAGTTAGATAAAGTAATCCTCCAATCATAGATCTATACTTTTTCTAGTTTTTCAAGGGTGAGTTATCTTCTTTGCTCAACTTACAACCAATTATCATAGGTGTGCATACTGGTTTAGAGTCTTCCATCCCAAATTTCTTTAACAACTCTTTCACATACTTAGACTGAGAAATGAAGATACCCTTATCTGATTGACTTATTTGTAGACATAAAAATAAGTTCACCTCTCCAAACATAGACATTTCAAATATACTTTGTATCTCTCCAACAAAAACTGAGCACATACATTCATTGCCTCCAAAAATAATGTCATCAACAAAAACTGCAACAATCAGGATTTGTTCATCATTGATCTTGAAGTAGAGATTACTATCTGTCGTACCTTTACTGAACCCTATATGTATCAGGTACCTATCCAACCATGCATACCATGCCCTAGGAGCTTGTTTTAATCCATACAATGCTTTCTTCAATCTGCATACCATGTCCCCTTGTTCTGATGACTGAAATCCTTCCAGTTGTTCAATATAGACTTCCTCTTCCAACTCTCCATTTAAGAAGGCAGACTTTACATCCATTTGATAAACCTTGAAATCTTTGAATGCTGCAAAAGCTAGAAACATCCTTATTGATTCAATCCTTGCTACTAGAGCAAAAGTTTCTTCAAAGTCTATTCCTTCAACTTGAGCGTATCCTTTGCATACCAACCTTGCTTTATTTCTTACCACTTCACCATTCTCATTCATTTTGTTTCTGAAGACCCACTTGGTACCAATTACATTCTTGTTTGCTGGTCTAGGAACAAGATCCCAAGTCTGATTCTTCTCTATCTGCATCAATTCTTCTTCCATAGCCTTTATCCAATTATCATCTTTACAAGCCTTATCCACTGTTTTAGGTTCAATTTTAGAAATCAGACAGAAATTTACTTGTTCTTCTTCAACTTTTCTTCTGGTTAAGATTCCTTTGCTCTTATCTCCTATGATTTGATTTTTAGAATGACTGATTCTTACATATCTTGGAGTTTTGGTACCACTTACTGGAGATCAAACATATGATTTTCTCTTATCTCTTCCTCTATCAGATCTCAAACATTTGATTTTCAAATCCATGTCATTTTCAACCATTGCCTTAAATGCCTTGAATTTGTCTAGAGCTTCAACTTTCTCTTTCAAAAAGGTGGCCCAAGTGATTCTAGAATAATCATCAATGAGAAACACAAAATATCTGTCTCCTCATTATCATTTCCAAAATCAAATCTCTTCTTCAGAGGCATGCTTGTCCTAGATGTCTTTCTACCATCAGAATCATCCCCATTATCAGAGTTGGAATCACTGCCATTGTCTGAGAGGAATCAAAATGCTTCCTCTTTGCTGGGGCTTGATTTCTATGCTTTCCATCATGGGCGTTAGTTCGACCAGCTGCCTCTAGCAGTGAATTCTCAACATCTGCCATAAGCCTTGCTTGATTTACAACTACTACAAATACAACCCTCCAAGGGCTTCTATGTGTGAGCATGACAAAGAGGATCATTTATCCTTAGTCAAAAAGAAGAATTTCCATGATGCAGGTTGAAGAATCATGTAATTCATAGAGAAAATTGATACACTATTGTGCTGAATGCAAAGTGAAAACAAGTTCCTTTTTACCCTCCATGTAATTGACTTAGTCACCATTAGATGCTTATCCCAAAAGGCTATTCAAAACCCCTCACTGTAGAATATGGTCGATTAGGATTGCTCCATAATATGCCACGTTAACTCCCTTTCTTCTAGTTCTTCCTTCTAAGAGCTGTGTCCCATCAACTTTCATCATATGCCTTCATGCTAGATTCTGGAACCCACTTTCTGGCTGGGGGATTTAGATCTTCCACACTGCTCCCCCTGAGCTAGAGCTCTTGATTTACTTCCTAGAGTAAGTATTTGCACCGGATACTAGTGCGGATTGATCCATGACTTCAATTACTTCTTTCTTGATCCATACCTTATTCATTTCTTTCTTGGTTTCAACCGGATTGACTTTCTCTTTTCCCTTATCATTTCTCTGCTATGTTTTCCTTTCTTCAAAGTAGTGATTTCCCTTCTCATTCCCGCTTTTGCAAAACCTTGCAACATGTTTAAATTTGTTGCAATTGAAACATACCACATTCTTTTGACCTTGAATCCTTCCATTGATTGAATTTGATCTGCATTGATTAGTCATGTGTCTAAATCTATTGCATGCAAAACACTTTCCATTGAATGATTGATTGTTCCTGATATTTTGAAAATTAGTTCTTACCAAACTTTTGCATTCATTTGATCCGTGTCCCATTTTATAGCATGCATTACACCTAATAGAATTATGACTTACTTTACTTCTACATACAATAGCTCAATGGCCAAATCTATTGCAGGTGAAGCATTTACCATTGAATGATTGTTCATTCCTCCCATTGTTGAAACTTTTCCTGATCTGATTTCTACATTCATTTGTTCTATGACCAAATTTCTTACAATTGAAACACTGACTAGAAAATGATGGAATCTTTTGATTTATTCTACTCCTACACTAAGTAGCCTTATGACCAAACTTATTGCATGAATTACATAACCATTGAAAGATGGTTACCTTTGAGCATTCGATTGTCTGACCATATGTCTTCTAGGTCTTCTTCTTTGATTTTTGAACTAGTATCCTTTGTTTTCCTCTGACTCTGTCCTCATTTGATCAGAGTTTGAGCTTTCTCCTTTCTCAAATCCTAAGCCATGTTTGTCATCAGCATTCCTCTGGCTAGCAATCATTTCATCAAGCTTTGCAGTACTTATCTTAAATTTTTCTTCAAAACTTATAGCCTTTTCTAGATCTATTTTCAATCTTATAATTTCTTTTTCAAGTTTTGCACAATCTTCTGGTCTATTTTTCTAAATCAAGTTTAGATCCTCTTCTACTTTTTTTCTTTTCTATAACTTCTGCTTCCAAATCCTCCAGGGCTTCATTTGCTGATAGCAATTAGTCACTAACTTCTTTGTATTTGTGTTTGAATTTTTTGACTTACTCTTTTAGCTTTAAGATGCACTCATCTGCTTGTTGCAAGTTTTCTTTCAGATCCCTAACTTCTGCTTTAGAGTTTTCAAGATCCATAAGAGCTACTTCTAGTTAATTGTACCTTTCATAATTTATATACCTTGCTACCATGATCACACTATCCTAGATCTTCCTCAAGCTATTAAACTTCTTCTGAGGAACCTTCCTCTAATACCAATTGTTGATTGTCAGGAACACTAAGAGGGGGGGTGAATTAGTGTTCTATAAATCTTTTCTTGAACTTTTACTTTTAACCATTTCAAACGAATAATCAAACAGAAGCAAAATATACAACTGAACATCATCCACAAAAGCATGTCACATAACACCAAGATTTTACGTGGAAAACCAAAAAAGGGAAAAACCATGGAGAGGATTGGCTCTCATAAAGATATTGCAATCTTTACAAAAATGATGTTCAGGATTGGTCACTCCACAAGCCTAGAACATGTTGGCTTATAGCCATGAAGTACAACTAGATTTAGTAGGCTCACTACCTCAACCCTAAACCTAGAAAGATTAGAATAAGGGTTGTTAAACCCTATTGGAGTCTCATTGTCAACTTACTGCATTGATGAGAAAAAACATGCTTCTACTCAGATCACACATGATAACTAAATACTGCTTACGTATCTGCTACTGTGCCAGGGTGTAGTCATTTAATAACTATATTCTGAATCCCAAGTCTTCATCGTTGTTAATCCTCTAACTCTACTCAACTATTTGCATCTTCATATCACACATACACTCTACATTTACTCACTCATACCAACCAAAGATCATTTCTCTTGTATATATTTGCATCATGATTTAATCCATAATCATGTCGGCATCTAAGAAGTGAAATGTGTACATAGAAAGATGTACCTTGTCGCTCAATCCAATGCACTATGGGTCGTACGGACCCAAATATATTCCCAAACATGTTCATATAGGTTGGCTCTAATCATTCAATTACTTACATAGATCTTTCACACACTATCCTTTCTTCACATCATGATTTATCTCACCGGTCGGCCTATTCCTCAAGAGCATGCTTAATAGGTTCATCTACTAAATTGCAACTTCTACTACAGATCACAAAACACTTCCAGAATCATATCAAGGACTCTTTACACATTTCCAAACTCACCTTCAATACCGCAAGGCATGGTATCATCTCGCAGAGAAATGCAGACCATCAAAACTCAGACTCTGTCTTTGTTAACTCGATCAAGCACTATGCAGGCACTTAGCATCTTGTAGCTAGCCTTCTGGCGAACTTCAGATCTTCTAACTCTGGAATAAGATACTTCTTACAAATGTTTACAACACATTACAACTGCATAACAAAATACTTATCTACAGAGGAATGCAGACCACTGCACTAGACTCTATTTACTGTTCCTGCTATACCTTTGCTTGCCTGAACTTAGACATTTCTTCAAGATGACTTCCAGAGAGGATCAGGACTTAATCTCTGAGGCATAACACTATCAAACACCAACTAGCATCATATCCGAACCACATTACCAGATCATCATCCAGAAGGAGATGCAGAGTAGTTTACCAGGTTGTTCTTCAACATACCACTCAATGTCTATACTGCACTTCACTGTAACTCACTTGTTTCTTCTAGAGAGGCTAATTTTCTCAATATCCTCAACATACAAGTCTTCTAAACAAGTAATAGAATAAAATACAGTTGACACCAATGACAACAAGAATATGTTGACATCAATGACAACACCGATTAGGCACATACTTGCAACAAAGAAAGCATTGTATGGACTCAAGCAAGCTCCTAGGGCCTGGTATGCAAGGTTGGATAAGTACTTATTGTAGTTAGGATTTAGTAAAGGTACTACTAATAGTAATCTCTATTTCAAGATTAATGGTGATCAAATTTTGATTGTTGAAGTCTTTGTTGATGATATCATCTTTGGAGGAAATAAAGGTATGTGCATGAAATTTGCTGGTGAAATGCAGAAAGAGTTTGAGATGTCTATGTTTGGTGAGATGAATTTCTTTCTGGGTCTGTAATTCAATCAATCAAATAAAAGAATCTTCATATCTTAGTCTAAGTATGTGAAAGATTTGTTAAAGAAGTTTGGGATGGAAGACTCTAAATTGGTATGTACTCCCATGGTGACTAGTTGCAAATTGAGAAAAACTAATGAATCACCCAAGATTGATCAGAAAAAGTACAGATCCATGATTGGAGGATTGCTTTATCTAACTCAAACTAGACCTGATATTATGCATGCAGTTTGTCTTGTTGCAAGATTTTAAGAAGATCCAAGAGAATCACATGTGATGGTAGTAAAGAGAATCTTGAGATATTTAAAAGGCACTCTAGATAATGGCTTATGGTATCCAAAGGATAATGATTTCACTCTTAGTGCTTATACAGATGCTGATTGGGCCAAAGATGTTGATGATAGGAAGAGTACAAGTGCAGGTGCTTTATTTTTAGGTAATAGATTGGTTTCATGGTTGAGCAAGAAACAAGATTCAGTCTCTTTGTCAACTACAGAAGTAGAATATATTGCAGCAGCATGTTGTTGTACTCAAGTGCTATGGATAAATTAGACTTTGAAGGACATAAGAGTTGTGTATGAAGATCCAGTTGCAATCGTCTATGACAATACAAGTGCTATAAATATTTCAAGAATCTAGTGATGCATTCAAGAACAAAGCATATATCTATAAGGTATCACTTTTTGAGAGAAAAGGTGACAGAGAATGAATTAAAGTTGGAATATGTGTCCACAAAGGATCAGATTGCAGATATCTTCACCAAGCCTCTACCCATGGATACTTTTGAGTATCTCAGAGAAACGTTAGGGGTCATTACCCCTCCTACCCTAAACTAATATGCATGGGAATGCATTAGTCCAGTGGTGCTCAAAGTCTCATTCCTTGATCTGGATTGATGTTTTAAGAGCTACCTCGCAGGGGGGGTAGTTAGATGTGTTGGTAACAGTTTAGTTGAATTAGAGCAACAAAATGCAAGTATGTGCCCTTTGCCATGTTGAAAGTAAGGAATACTAAGAGGGGGGGTGAATCAGTATTACAAAAAACCACTTGTTAACTTGTTTATTAATCCAATTTCCAAAATTAATAATATAATTTAAGTAGAACAAGCATAAGAGTAGCAACCATAAAGACATAACACATTGACACCAGGATTTTTACGTGGAAAACCTAAAGAGGGAAAAACCATGGTGAGTGTTAGCTCACAATATATTATGATAGCTCAATACTAGATTACAAGAAGGCTCACTGCCTTAGGGCTCACTACCCTATGAAGAAGTGTTCACTAGACAAAGGCTCACTACCTAGAGAAAAGAAGAAAGAAGAAGGATTGGTTCACTGCCAGAGGATGAACTATTGTTGATGCATCTACCACATGCTGGATCATAGTTCCATTGAAGGATCAATACACAAATTCAAAGGTCTTCATTGATTCTGCCCTGCTTCTCAACTTAAATACATATACATTGTTTTATGTCCTTGTTCAACTTTTCTGCTTTGCACTCTGCTCATATTCCTTCACAAATGAATTTGCACACGCACACACACCTCTGTCACTCACTGTATCAATGAATTCGATTGAGTATATATATTCTCTACAAGACTTATCTCATAATCAGGTCGGCAAGCAAAACATAAACTATGTACATAAATACTACATCTTGTCATCTTGAACTTGTGTACAATCTGCAATGCAGACCAAGACAAACATATAATGATCTTCCTATAGGTTAGCACAAATCATACAACCACTTATATTTATTCCTTAAACAATATATCTTCTCCGCATATGAATTTTTCATGCCTGTCAGCCTATCTCTTAAGAGCACACTTAACTAGTTCAACTGCCACTTCACAACTTTTGTAGCAGATCATATACGACTCTAAGAATCACATCCAACACTCATCTTTGACCTCTTAACATATCTTCAGAACCACAAGACAAAGTATGCAACTGTGGAGGAATGCAGACCCTTTTTCTCAGGTACTGTGCACTGTTCCTGACTTAATTGTGTTCACTCAAACTTAAGTATTTTACCATGTGACTTATGGAGGAAGTCAAGACTTGAGCACTGGAACAAATCATCACTAAATAGTTATGAACAACATACCTGATTAGCATGAACTAATCTTTTACTATGGAGGCATACCATCCCAAACATTGTTACTTACTTTGTATAATGTATACTGTTTATACTTAGTCATTTCTACTTCCAGAGTAAAGTCTCTTTGTCATACTGGTGGAGTCTCTTTCCTTTGTTTCCATCAATGACAACATTCAATCATCAAGACAGTGTCTCTTTCCAACAATCTCCCCCTTTGGCATTGATGGCAACACTTAGTGAAAAATGTGCATCTACTCCCCCTCACTATGTGTTTCTTCTCCCCCTAAGATGTTTGCCCATTTTTCACCATCTTCTTCTCCCCCTTTGACATCAATGGCAAAGGTGTATATATAAGAGTAAAAAATTAGACCAACATTGCAAAAAGAAATCTTCATACTCTGTCGTATATGTACATATACAATACTTCAACTCAATTAGTTGCCAGTGAAAGAATATCCTTATACACAATCTTTAATTGTGTAATCTCTTCATCCCATCGAATTTTAGCTTTTTCCAAAATTTGAATGTGACCATTTATTATAAAGACTGATTCTTTTGCTTTTTGCACATCAGAGTTTGTGTCAATTTGTGAAGCTACTTGTGCTTTTGCTGCAATACTGATCATTGAATCTAGCTTGGGACTAATTAGTCCTCTTAACTGATAGATTTTATTTTTCATCTGATCCCTCTTATTCATAAGATTACTTAACTCTTCATGAATATTAATTACTTGTATTTCTTTGCTACTTACCAATTTATCTGCTGGATCAAATGTTTTGGAAATATTTATCAACTACAGTTTTTGATCCTTTATCTTTTCTTCTATCTCTGTTGTGGCTACCGACCAAGATAGGAAAAAATTGTATAGGTCACTTGCTTCTTTGATGGCACTTTGTATGCCTTTCATTTTATTGTCTAATAGAGCTTTGTCATTTACTATCATAGTCTTCAACTCATTTAACCTTTTCTCATTAAATTCTTGTTTCACTTTTATCTCAACAGATCTCTCAAAAGATTCAAAATGTCCACTTACAGAATTTATTAGTCCTTTTAGTTGATCTATTCAGGACAAAGAAGTGTCCTTTTGATATGATGGCATCAGCTTCTCCAAAATGCTAGATGTCTCACCAATTAGTTCACTGTCCTATATGTGAGACTTCAAAATTTCTTCCTATGCCTTTTCTTGCACAATTGATACCAGTTTAAATGTTTGTACTAGGGACATTGAGTCCAAGTTTATTGGTCCTTGCAAAATTTTCAGCTCATCCAAGACTTGTTTCTCTTTCTCCAAAAAGTCTTTAATCGATTCTGCAGTGTCTCTTGCTATACCAGAGACATCTTCTACTTGGTTTAGCTCTGCAGGATCTAAATCCATAGCTTCATTTGCACTAACCTATTATTCTAGTGTAGGGATTTCCTTATCATGTTTCTCTTCTTGATCATCGACCTTATCTGTCTTCTTAGTCTTCTCTAATCCCACCTTGTCATCTATTTGATGTTTTGGAGGGAGACTAGATTTAGTAACTGTAACAAGTGCTTCCTTCTCTTTGACCACTATGTCATCTATCACTTGGTTCAAATTCACTTCCGGAATAGATGTATCATCTCCAACATTTTATTCATCATTGTCATATATTGTTGGGAGATGAAATTCTTTTAGCACTTTTAAAGTGATTTCCTCAATCTCCTTAACTACTTTCTCAATGTCATCTGACATGAGAGTATTTATTCTCCTCTATGTTTTGAACTCCTTGGTAAGTACTTTGGAGATTTCTATTTTGTCTTTTGGAGAGATCTTCGAACATAACTTTATCAGTGTATGCTCATGAAGTTCAATGTCTCTTGCCATAGCTGGTTCTTTTCTTGCAGACATAATACTACCCAAGATATCTGGAAGATCAGTAATTATCTCAATAAGGGTTCTGTTATAAATGTCCAGATATCTGACAAAAATAGTCTCAATAATTCTTTTATTCAGATCATTACACTCATCATATAGTTGGGCTATGGGTTTTAGATTTCCATCAATAGTTATAGCCTTCAGGACATCTTCAAGACTTATAGTGGCCTCTTCTGTCTGAGGTTTATCTTGCCTTGGCCTTTTCTCAATTTTAGTCTTATTGGAGGGTTTCTTTTTTCTATTTCCGGAGGCTTTGGTGACCTTAGTTTTCATCTTCTTTACTTCTTCATCTATTTCTATTTCTTCTTCATCAACACTTATACTTTCATGCATCCTTTTTGCTTCGGTTTTCACCCTTTTCTGCCTAGGTGCCTCCATACTTGTAGAATGTGTTGGACCAGAGGATGCAGATGCTGAACCTCTTATTGTTCTTATTGATGCTTCAAGCCTTTCTAGTTTCTTCTTAGGTTCTTCTGGAGCCTTGACTGGTTTATTTTCTTCCTTTTATTTTGCTTCCTTTTCAGCTTGTGCTCTTTCCCTTGCTTCTTTTACTTGTTCTTTTGTGAAACCTTGTTTCAGGGTGAAATCCTCTTCCACTCTCCACATTTTTCTAGAGATTTTAGGTTTTCTTACTTCAACATGAATTTTAGCAGACATCTCTTCATATGTTCCAAACCTTTCTTCTTTGGGGTCTCGGGGCTTGCTTAGCATGTGTTGTGCATAATTTTCCAATATTCCTCCATCTACCTCATAGCCCATTGGCATAACCCATACTGTTCTAGGATCAATGATCTCCATCAAGCATTAATCTTTTGTCACAATAAAGTAGATAGTATCCTTGTATTTCTCAATGACTGATCTAGGGATCCTTTCCCTGGATTGCATTAATTTTTGGAAATTTTTGAAATAGCCCCATAGGACTGAGTTTTGTGCATCAATATTACCTATGCTACTTAACTGGTTTCTAATCTGAACTGCAACTGGTTTGTCTCCAGTCCAAAAATAGTTCTTCATGCCAGGTAACTCTTGCATAAAATAGAAAAATAAGCACAAGATCAATGTACTGAATTTGAAAGGGTATTTGCCTTCTTTTGTTTTCTTCAAGTTCTCCATTAACTGTTGTTAGAGCAGTTCACATAGGTCATATTCTGCATTTTCCTTGATCATGTGATAAGCAACATAAATGGATGTACCAGAGATAGAGTTTTCCTAGTTTGTGAAGTAGAACTTATAGCCAATCACCATGGATGCAAATCTAACTACATGATATTCAATATCATTGATAGTCAATGCCCTTTTATCAAATTTTGTTCTAGTGGCTTTCATTACTGCATCATTTTTCACAGCCTTCAATATAGGTATTGTGCCGATAGAGTTTAGTCCTATGACAGCCCTTATGGCATCTTTAGTGATCCTGAATGTAGAGTGGAGCCATATAAACTCTTCATGAATTTGGTTTAAGACATACCAGACCCATTCATCTTCCGCAAAAATTGGGAAATCTATAAACTAAATAAGTTTCTTTTCTTCAAGTACTTTGAATTCTTCCTTCAGATCAAGTTTATTGTCACTTAGATGATTTAGATACAAATCTTTGAGTAGACTATCTCTGAGTTCTTCTAAGGGAACATGTATATAAGCCCTCGTCCTTCATATGTAACACACCGAACAAAATATCTGAAAACGCACCATTTGGATCGACTTATATTGATTTGAAAGGATGCTTCTTGAATTTTTGCCAGGCTCTTTCAATTATATCAATCACATGTGGTGTTTCCATTTTTGCAAAGATTCAAATAAATTCACAGTAGGGTTTCGAATCTTGAAGAATACCTCTTTTTGCCAAATTAGGGTTTTCTTTGGTCCTGTCTTAATTTGCTTTGGAAATCACTGAGTCGCTTGGAATTTCACTTCAAATCACCTTAAACACTTGAAAGATTAAATGAAAAGTGATTAAACTTTTGCAAATCCAATCCTTTTAATCCCTTAAAGCTTTAACTTAATCGTCATAAACGTGGTCTTTCAAAAAGTTGTTAAACACTTCTCTGTCAGCCACAGTCAATCCAAATTGCTCCATAATGCTCCGCATTAGATCTTTCTTTATCAGAATTTATTTCAAAGGCTTTATCATAGAGTTCTTCACAACATACCTTAGTGCCAGATTCTAGCACTAACTTTTTGGCTGGGGGCTTTAGATTTTCAACACAGGTCCCCTTGAGCCAGAGCTCCCAATTTACTTACAGGAAATATCTACACCAGATGTTGGCGCAGATCCTTCCTTGACTTCAATTACTTCTTTCTTTATCCAGATCTTGTCTATTTCTTTTTTTTGTTTCAACCATATCAACTTTTTCTTTTCCTTTATCATTCCTCTGCTCTATTTTCCTTTCTTCAGCATAGTAGTTTCTTTTCACATTCTTGCTTCTGCAAAAACTTGCAACATGTCCAACCTTGTTGCAATTGTAGCACACAATGTCTCCCTATCCTTGATTCCTTCCTCTGAATGAATCCATCCTTGATATTCATATGATTAGCCATGTGTCCAAATCTATTACAAGCAAAACATCTTCCATTGAATGATTGAGTATTCCTTGAATTGTGAAAGTCATTTCTTACCAGACTTCTACATTCATTTGATCTATGACCAATTTTATTGCAATTGAAACATCGACTAGAGAATGATGGAACATTTTGATTTATTCTAGTCCTACACTGGGTAGCTTTATGACCAAACTTTTTGCAATTAAAATAATGGCCATTGAAAGATGGGTACCTTTGAGCATTTGGCTATCTGACCGGAGGTCTTCTAGGTCTTCTTCTTTAATTCCTAAACTGGTTGCCTTTATTTTGCTTCAACAGAAAGTTTCCTTGACTTGATTTTGAACTTTCTCCTTTCTCAAATCCTAATCCTTGCTTATCATCTGAACTCTTTTGACTAGCAATCATCTCATCAAGTTTTACAGAACTTATCTTAAACTTTTCTTCAAAGTTTTTTGGCTTTTTCCTAGTCCGTTTTTAGGCTCACAACTTCTTCTTCCAATTTGACACATTCTTCTATCTTGCTATTTACCATTAGATTTAGATCTTCTTCTGCTTTAGCTCTTTTGATAACTTCCACTTTCAAATCATCTAGGTTCTCATTTGCTGATATCAATTGTTCACTAACATCTCTATATTTTTCTTTGAATTTCTTGACTTGTTCTTTAAGCTTTAAGATGCACTCATCAGCTTCTAGAATGTTATCTTTCAAATCCCTAATTTTTGCTTCAAATTTTTCAAGATTAGCAAGAGCTACTTCCAATTCAACATTGTTTTCATATGAGAAGTTTCCATATCTCCTGGCTGCCATGAATGAACTCTCCCAGATCTTCCTCAAGCTGTTAGGCTTCTTCCAAGGAACCTTGCTCTGATACCAATTATTGAAAGTAAGGAATACTGAGAGGGAGGGGGGGTGAATCAATATTCCACAAAACCACTTGTTAACATGTATATTAATCCAATTTCCAAAATTAATAATATAAAATAAGAACAAGCATAAGAGTAGTAACCATAAAGACAAAACATTGACACCATGATTTTTATGTGGAAAACCCAAAGAGGGAAAAACCACGGTGAGTTTTAGCTCACAATATATTATGATAGCTCAATACTGGATTACAAGAAGCTCACTTCCTTAGGGCTCACTGCCCAAGGCTCACTACCCTATGAAGAAGTGCTCACTATACAAAGGCTCACTGCCTAGAGAAAAGAAGAAAGAAGAAGGATTGGCTCATTGCCAGAGGATGAAATGATATTGATGCATCTACCACATGCTAGATCACAGCTCCATTGAAGGATCAATACATAGATTCAAAGGTCTTCATTTATTTTTCCCTGCTTCTCAACTTAATTACATATACTTTGTTTTCTATCCTTGTTCAACTTTTCTGCTCTACACTCTGCTCATATTCCTTCACTCATGAATTTGCAGACACACACCTCTGTCAGTCACTCTATCATCAAATTCTATCGAGTATATATATTCACTACAATATTTTCTCATAATCAAGTCAGCAAGCAAAACATAAACCGTGTACACAAGTACTACATCTTGTCGGCTTGAACTTGTGTACAATCTGCAATGTGGACCAAGCCAAACTTATAATGATTTTCCTATAGGTTGGCACAAATCATACAACTACTTAGATTTATTCCTTAAACAATATATCTTCTCTGCATATGAATTTTTCATTCCTATCGACCTATCTCTTAAGAGCACACTTAACCAGTTCAACTGTCACTTCACAACTTTCACTGCGGATCATATACGATTCTAAGAATCACATCCAACACTCATTTTTGAACTCTTAACATATCTTTAGAACTGCAAGACAAAATATGCAACTATGGAGGAATGCAGACCCTTTTTCTTAGGCACTGTGCACTATTCTTGACTTAACTATGTTCACCTAGACTTAAGGATTTTACCATGTGACTTTCGGAGGAAGTCAATACTTGAGCACTAGAAAAAATCATCACTAAATAGTTATGAACAACATACCTAATCAGCATGAACTGATCTTTTACTGCGGAGGCATACCATCTTAAACATTGTTACTTACTCTGTATAATGTATACTATTTATACTTAGTCATTTATGCTTCTGGAGTAAAGTCTCTTTGTCATACCGGTGGAGTCTCTCTGCTTTGTTGCCATCAATAACAACATTCAATCATGAGGATAGTGTCTCATGCCAACATGCCATTGATGTCAAAGGGGGATAGAAATTATGTGAAAAACTCAAGGGGAGAAAGAATGCAGATGTGTAAAGAGAAAGGGGGAGAATCTTGTCTTGATGGTCTTCTCAGTTTTTCACATCATATGTTGCCATCAATGATAAAGGGGGAGATTGTTTCAAGTATGTGCCTAATCGGTGTTGTCATTGATGTCAACATATTTGTGTTGTCATTGGTGTCAATTGTGCTCTTATTTTGTTGCTTTCTTGTAATAAGTGAGATGCTTTATATTTACTTATGTAAGTGATTTTGATGTCGAGGATATTGAGAAAATTAGCCCCTCCGGTAAAAACAGTGAGTTGTAGTGGAAACAGTGTATTGCATACAGAAGAACAATCAAGAAGATTTCTCTACATTTCCTGTAGGATGAATATCTTTGTCTGCAGATTGGAAGTTATTTAGAAGTCTATTTGAAGATGTTATGTCCCAAGTTTGAGCCTCCGATATGAATATTTGAGTGAGTTATGTTCACTAGAGTGAAAACTACTTTTCCTGTATGATTGGAGGTGACATGGAGAAAATATTATGCTACACATTCCTTCGCATTGAAGTATTTTGGTCTGCAGTTCTAGAGTTAAGTTTGGAATGATGATAAGTGCTTTCAACTACAATGGTACATGATTTGGTGGTCCACAAGCTATTCTTTCCTTAAGATAGTGACTGACAGTATTGTTCTTGTGCTTCGGTTTGAAGAATCTTCTTGACAAAGTGGTTAGAGACCTTGTAGTTGTTCCTGGTGATTACAATGTGCTTGTGGATGTCTCCTGATTATGTTCCTAACTTTGGATTGGTCCGAAAGAGAAAATTGGATTGTGGATGAAGAATATTCTTAGAAAACCTAGTGTTCTCACCAGTCTTGGTCGACTTGGTTGATTTCACTAATTCTGGAGATGCCTTGAAGTTTGTGGAAGCATGTCATGGCATGAAGAATTGTGTTTGAGTCGCAGCTAAGGCATGGCATGATTGACATACATCTTTACATATTTCCCTTCGCTAATTTCTGTATTAGGTCCAGACCTATTTCTATGTATGTTTTTGTAATGTTGACCTTGGAGATTGTTCCAACGGTTGATGAATGTATTGTCAACCTTGATGTACATTCCAAGGTTGATGACTTGTATAAAGACTTGTAATGTAATTGCAAAAAGAACATATAGAGTGGGAAAATAAAGAGATAAGTGCGAAGGTGTGAAAGAACAGAGCAGAGAAGTTATATTGTGCTTCAATGGAACTGAACCCAGACATGGAGTAGATGCTACTTAATCAGTTCACCATTTTTGGTAGTGAGCCACCCTTTGGTAGTGAGTTGTTCTTTGCAATGAGCAGTATTGTTATATTTTCTATGGGCTAACACCCATCGTGGTTTTTCCCTTTTAGGGTTTTCCACATAAAAAACTGGTGTCTACTATGTTGAATGTGTGATTATGATTAAGTCTGTGGTTTAATGCTTTCATGGTTAAATCTAATTATCAGTAATTAAGTAGTTGATGGTTTATGAAGTTAAGTTTTTGTGACAACTGATTCACCCCCTCCTCTCATTTGTCTTGTGTATTTCAACAAGTACAACAGAGCAGTGGTAAAGGAAAAGAGACTAGATGTAAGTTTGGAGGAAAATGCTGCAAAGTCACTGTGGACAGTGGAAACACCCAACTCCCTACAAGGTTTCCTAGCTGCAAAATGGACGTCAATTATTGGTAAGTGAACAATGCCTTGTTAAATTTCACATTGGGAATTATAAATATGAGATAATGTTTGATGTTATGCCAATGAATGCATGCCACATTCTATTAGGCAGACCTTGGCAATATGATAGGTAGGCCATTCATGATGGCAAGAGTAATTATATTAAAATCAAGAAGGATGGGGTTGAGTATGTGTTGAATCCTTTGAAGGATAAGGATGAGGAAGTTGAGAAAACCAATAGGGTTTGTCTAGTGACTAGAAAACAATTTCTAAGGGAAATTAGAAAGCAGAAGGTATGTTATGCCTTCCTACCTCAAGTTGCAGAAATTATGATAGCAGAGAAAGGGGCATAAGTTCCCACAAAAGTCCAAGAAATTTTGAATGAATTCATCGACATACTAATGAAGGACTTACCTAATGGATTACCTCCAACTAGAAGCATAAGTCACTGCATGGACTTGATACCAGGTGCAAGCCTACCAAGTAAGGCATCATATATAATGAAACCTATGGAAAATGAAGAGGTGAATAGACAAGTGCAAGAGCTATTGGATAAGTGGATGATTAGAAAGAGCCTCATCCTGTGTGTTGTACCTACTGTACTAGCACCTAAGAAAGATG
The DNA here is from genome assembly GCA_027924645.1 of Cunninghamia lanceolata. Lineage (NCBI taxonomy): Eukaryota > Viridiplantae > Streptophyta > Pinopsida > Cupressales > Cupressaceae > Cunninghamia > Cunninghamia lanceolata. The sequence continues at coordinate 5,524,771 of BSBN01001583.1, forward strand.
GGAAATGGCAAATGTGCATTGATTCAAGAGATATAAATAAGATAACCATTAAGTACAGGTTTCCATTGCCTCGTATGGATGACTTGATGGATTTTTTAAGTGAAGAAAAGTACTTCAGCAAGATTGATTTGAAGAGTGGATACCACCAAATCATAATTAGAGAGGGGGATGAATGGAAGACAAGATTCAAAACCAATGATGGACTGTATGAGTGGCTAGTGATGCCATATGGGTTGACAAATGCACCTAGTACTTTTATGAGATTGATGAATGAGGTAATGAAGCCTTTCCTTGGAAAATTTGTTTCATTTATTTGGATCACATTTTGATTTTTAGTAAAACAAAGGAGGAACACCTACTGCACCTTAAGGTAGTTTTGCAGAGGTTAACAGAAGAAAAGTTTCTAGTAAACATGGATAAATGCAGTTTTATGCAGAGGGAACTAGTATATCTAGGTTTTGTAGTGTTTGAAGAAGGGTTGAAGATCGATCCTGAGAAGGTTAAGGCAATAGTGGATTGTCCTTCACCTAGAAACATGTTTGAGGCTAGAAGTTTTCATGGCTTGGTGAGCTTCTATAGGAATTTCATCAGAAATTTTAGTGGAATATGTGCACCAATCACCGAGACAATGAAGGGTGTTCAGAAAGAGTTCCAATGGAGTGCTGCAACTGAAAAGAGCTTCTAGTTGCTGAGGAAGAAGGTGCTAGAACAACTAGTGTTGGCATTGCCAAACTTTGGCAAAGTGTTTCAAGTAGATTGTGATGCTAGTGGTAGTGCAATTGGGGGAGTGTTTAGTCAAGAAGGTAGACCCATTTCATACTTCAATGAGAAGCTAAATGAAGCAAAGAGGAAATACTCAATTTATGACCAAGAATTCTATGCTATAGTACAAATCTTAAAGAAGTGGAGGCATTACTTGTTGTCAAATGAGTTTGTATTGTACACAGACCACCATGCCTTGCAATACATCAATAGTCAAGGTAAGTTAAACCAGAGACATATGAAGTGGGTGGAGTTCTTGAAAAGTTATTCTTTTATCTTGAAACATAGGAGTGGTAAGTCAAATAGGGTAGAAGATGCACTTAGAAGAAGGTGTTTATTAATGAATGAGTTAAGGGTCAGTGTTGTTGGCTTTGATGAAATGAAGGATTTGTATCCTAATGATCCTAATTTTAAGGAAGCATGGACAATTAGTATAAGTCCAGTGGAGGGAAGTAGGACCCCATGGTTGGAGTATTTCAATCAAGATGGCTTGTTGTTCAAGGGACAAAAATTATGTATACCCAGAGGTTCAATGAGGGAAAATCTAATAAGAGAAAATCATAGTGGAGGCTTGAGAGGACATTTTGGAATAGATAAGACATTGGCACAACTGAGTGAGTTATTTTTGGCTTGGAATGAGTGCAGATGTGAGGATACTAGTACAAGGCTACATAATTTACCAGCATGCTAAAGGAGCACAACAAAACACAGGACTATATCAGTCATTACCTATACTAGAGAGACCGTGGGAGCACCTAAGTATGGATTTTGTTTTGGGACTACCTCGAACACAGAGGGGTAATGATTCTATTTTTGTTGTAGTGACATATTTTCAAAGATGGTTCATTTCATACCATGTCAGAAACCTAGTGATGCATCCCACATAGCTACATTATTTTTCAAAGAGGTTGTCAGGATGCATGGACTGCCTAAGAGCATAGTTTCTAATAGGGACACAAAGTTTGTTGGCCACTTTTGGCATACATTATGGAAGAAGATGGGCACTGAATTAGGATTTAGTTCATCCTATCATCCCCAGGCTGATGGACATGCCAAGGTTGTGAACATAAGTTTGGGAAACTTATTAAGATGTTTGATGGGAGACAAACCACATCAATGGGATCTTATCTTGGCACAAGAAGAATTTTCTTACAATAATTCAGTGAATAGAAATGCAGGAAAGAACCCATTCCAAATAGTTTATGGGTACAACCCAAGAGGTGTTGACAAGCTGAGAGATAATGCAGATTTGAATAGAAAGAGTGTTGTAACAGAATATTTTGCAGAATACATTCATAAGGTTCACAAGGAAGTGAAGAAAAAGTTTGAGAAAAGTGCTAGAAAATACAAGGAATATGTTGATGTGCATAGGAGGGAACAAGAGTTCCACGTAGGAGACTTAGTTTTGGCACATTTAAGGAAAGAAGGGTTTCTACAGGGAACATACAATAAGATGAAATTCAAGAAGATAGGCCCATGCAAGGTCTTGAGGAAGTTCTCATCCAATGCCTATGAGATTGAGCTACCATTAGGGATAGACATATCTCATATTTTCAATGTTGTTGATCTATACAAGTTCCATGAAGGAGAGACAAGTTTACAAGGGGGTACACACTCACGTTTCCCTGATGCACAAGGATGGTTAGATCAATTACCTAAAAATAAGATGGAAGAAGTAGATAAAGTGATTAACTCTTAAGTGGTTAAGAAGGCTAGAGGAAATGACTACATGGAATACCTGGTCCAATGGAAGAACAGAGCTACAGATGAAGCTTCCTGGCTAAGTGTTGTAGAGCTAGTCAAGTATGGAATTTTAGTTCTAGACTTGCCAAAATGGTCATGATTTTCCAATTCATGGAACATTTTAGTTACCCAGCATGTTTGATGCAAGAGCATCTGGGTCCACAAGCAATCCTCATCAACCAAAAAGATTTCTTTACTTTCTTCCTTGTTTGTTTTCCTTCTTGTTTTGCTACAGGAGTTGATGATCAAATTTATGGAGAATTTCCTAAGGATTCTTGGCCAAGTGTTGACTTGATATTGAAGGAGATCTAAAAGGGTACTCACATTTCAATTTCGGTGAAGATCTAAGCTAAATTGGAGAAGTTATGCAAAAGTGGAACTTTTAGTGTCTACAGGATATGGATATATGCAGATGACCCTTGAAATCTTGCAAAAATCCAAGTGATGACATAGTCTTGTTAAAAATCCAAATGAGTGTCCAAAATTCCAAGTTGTGCAAGATTCTGAGCAAAATTGAGCAAGTTATGCTTAGGCAGAACTTTGGTCTGCAACAAGATATGCGACACTTTTGTATGTCACATGATATGTCCATCAGACCCCAAAATCCCCGCAATATTCTGTGAGGGCACTTTTTCTCGCAATACCTAGTGAAGGTACTTTTTCCTACAATATCTAGTAAGGGCACTTTTTCCCACAATATCTAGTGAAGGCACTTTTTCTTGCAATATCTAGTAAGGGCACTTTTTCTTGCAATATCTAGTGAGGGCACTTTTTCTCGCAATATCCAGTGAGGGCACTTTTTCCCACAATATCCAGTGATGGCACTTTTTCTCACAATATCCAGCAAGGGCACTTTTTCCCACAATATCCAGCAAGGGCACTTTTTCCCACAATGTCTAGCAGGGTCACTTTTTCTTGCTTTTTCACTCGAAAGCACCCAGAAAGTGACAAAAATAGGTTTTGACCACTTGTACAGTCGATCCAAGAGCCATTTAATGATTGACAAGTGTCCTATTCACATGATGAGTGTGGTGGCTGCCTCAAATGCCTATAAATAGGGGCATTTCCCACTAAAAGAGAGAGACCTCTCCATAGTGAATTTTTTGCTTCCACTGGAAGATTTTTCTGGGTTTTCACCAGAAAGCTAAGATTGTTTTGGGTTTTCATAGGAAAGCTAAGATTGTTTTGGGTTTTCATAGGAAAGCTAAGATCATTCTAGTTTTTCATAGGAAAGATAGGGTTAGCTTGATCTGACTATCGGAATGACTGTAAGGCTTAGGCCAAGGCATGTATGAAGATCGTTGTACTCCTACTGTAATATTTTCTATTGCATATGAATAAAGATTTTGTTGTTTCATTGTTGTGTGCTATTCATTTTATTGCCTAGTTCAGTAGCTTGTCAAAGCCCCTGGACCTTGACCTACATCACACAAGTTTCTCCATTGCACAACATAGTTTCTCCACCTCACAATGATGTATCCCCTTCGCATAAAATAGAACAAGTTCAACAAGAGGAGAAAGAAGAGAAAGTTGCACAAGATGAAGGAAATGCATCTCCTAATCATAATGTTGTGCAAGATAGTCCTCCTCTGGAGAATACAGAGCAACGGGGTAACCCTGATCAACAAGAGGAGCAGGTAAATGTTGATACAGGGAAGAGTTCATAATAGGCACAAGATACATCTTCCTCCTCCTCTCTAGTAGACTTAATCAAGGAGTTTTTGGCTCAACAAATGGAAATCCAACTGGTGGTTACTCCACAACTTTTACAGTTGGCATTGCTTGATGGACAAGTTAACTTATCCAACATATCTCCCCTCCACAAGTTACAACTAGGAGATACACTACAGTTCACTGAAAGACAAGAGATTCTACAACAACAAGTCGAAGGAGTTGAATTACTTAAAGAGGCAATTAAGATAATTTAGGAGGAATTGCCTGAGGTAAAAAGAAATGCATCTCTGCCTCCTACTCAACAAATGGAACTTTTGTTAGAATCCTTCAAGACACATTCATCTTATCTTGATAAGCAGGCTAAGCAAAATATTTATGAGTAGGTGAACAATAAAAGATTGGCTGATGCATCTGGTAGATGTTCTAAAGCACATATTAATTTACAAGAAAATATGAAAAACATTTAGAAATGTTTAGAAGATGAAAAAGTTTTGTATCAATTTTGTTTGAATTGGACAATAACTACTAAAAACATAAAGGATCAAATTGACTCTATTGAGTCACAATTAACTCAAGTAGCCAAGGTATATGATCCTTTGAAGGATAAAGATGGAGCTACTAGGGCACAAATAGAAAAACTACATTCCCAACTAAAGCAACTTCTAGATTAGAGGGAACAAATAAAAAGTGAGATTGGTCAGCTAAGGAAAGTGGTGAGTCTGAGGTTAGCATCCTTGACTGACATTTTATTGGAGGCAAAAAATTTTGCACAAAAAGTAAAGGTGCCAGCTACTTTGGAAGAGGCAGAAGACATGTATATTTAGCTTGAGAGTGAATTGCACATGAACTGTCTTCTGCGAAGAAGAACTGGGATACAACTCTTGCCTGGTTGAAGGTAATTTATAAGAATGTTCTGCCTTCTAAGTAAAAAGAAGATTTGTTGAAGGTAAGACAAATTCTGATGCTGTATAGATATGTGGAGAATAAGATAGGAATAAACAGTGCTATTTAGATGTGAACAAGGCACTCTGTATATATTGACTATGTATATCATAAAGATGTTGGAGAACAGAGTTTTGCTACATCAGTTTTGGAGTGACAGAGGTTACTTCTCAGGGGGAGCAGATTGATAAAGAATAATAAGGTTTGTACAGACATGGGGAGCCTATATATCTTTGCTAGTATAGAGGAAGACCAGTAGCCCTTTTCCCTTGATGTCAAAGGGGACAAATTGCATATCAGGTTAGTGTTGCCATCAATGACAAAGGGGAAGATTATGGCATGTGTTGTCATTGATGTCAAGTGAGTAGTAGTGTGGAAGGCATAATTTTGTATGTGATGTCAAAGGAACAAATTAAAGGAGAGATGATGGTCAATATCATCTATATACAGTTGCACTAGCAGAGAAGAGGAGTAGTGATGATGTGAGATAAGAGATCAGTATCATCTATACATAGTCATACCTTATCTACCTTATCTTATAAAGTTCAAGTGTAAGTTCATGATAAGTGTATGCTATTAATACCTTCAATGTGTTGTGTTATTCTAGTTGAACTTTGTTGTATTTGGATGATATGAAGTCATACTATTTGGCACTGGATGAAGAAAGTTGTAGAAAGTTAGAAAATTTGTCTAAGTGTTTGTTTAGTTAGGAAAGGTGTCATAGGCTCAAGAGAATGCACCACATTCTACCACTGATGTAGATATGGGCTTGTAGATTGAAAGATAGCTAGGCATTGCTCCAAGGCATCTATGGTTCAAATTTGAGATCATGAAACTTACCACAAAGGGTTTTCGAGTCAGTAGAGTGAAGGTAGTATTGAAGCAGAGTAGTTCCAGTCACACTGATTCATGAGATTGCTCTACACTTCTTTACAGATGAAGATATGAAATTGTGGTTTGTAGGATGGTTAGATATAGGTATAATGCATGCCTATTTCAAGTTTCAATTGTTGAAGTGTACCGCAATAGTTTTTGGAGTCAACTGTATGAAGACAAGTCTTGTTGCTGGTTAAGGTAAGTAAAGCGAGATAGTTGAAGCCACTACATTTCACCACACATTGGAATTTGGCTTTGTTGATGGAAAGACAAGCTCACGTGGTTAGTTGGATTGCTTAGTTCAAGTTTCAAATTTTTTTGTTTACCACAAGTATGATCTTCAATGTATTAAATCAAAACTGTCTAAGTAGAGTGTGGTAAGGATATTGGCTTCAGTATTTAAGTGTTTGTGCCAACATGAAACAATTTGAAATGGTAAAAGGAGTTTATAGGAATGATTTGCAAGTCATATAATGCTTATTGTGTGGTCTGCATGATGTATTTTTGTCTCCTTCGGTACCACTTTAGTTATGGAGTTAATGAATAGAAGGTTAAGTGTCTGCTGGGCTGACTTGGTGAATGTGGATGATTATGCTATGTGTTTGGAAGTGTGCACTAGCATAGAAGAATGTGCTAAAGTAAATTAGGTCTTGATTATCTCTTGTTTTTGAACCGCATTAGATTTCTACTTATCGTAGTTGAATTGGGAGATGACTAGTTGTGGTCGTTGCACATTTCATGTTACATGTTTCATCTTGGCCGACAAAGGAGAAAGTTTTTGAAGCTTGCGGAGTATATAAATGTAAGATCAAATTTTTTGAAGGATGTATGTGATGTATGTTGTGTGTTAGCTATGATAGTTGTGAATAAATTAACCACAGAAGAAGTTTTGATGATGAAATGTGGAAAGAATCAGTTTATGTAATGTGATGTTGTTGCGGAGGTAATTGAGAGAGTTGCGATGACAGAAAAGAGTATCTGAAGGTATTTTGATGTTGTGGATCTTGGTATTGTGATTGTGTAGAGATGAGATAGTTGTGCAGAGGTTGGAAAGGTCAACAGAAGGTTGAAGCAGTCTGTTTTTGTGAAAGATGTTAGGACTGTGAAAAATTTTTCCTTGGCTTCCTATGTTGGCCCTGCTTCAAGCTTCTATTTTCTAGTCCTATGCTAGGGTTTAGTGTAAAAAAATTTCAAAAATCTTGTTCTTAGGTCTAAAAGCCTTAAAAATTATGGTTTATGCAAGCGTCAAGGTAGCTTTTTGTTCTAATTTCATGCTGACCGCTTGCTACCCCTTGCCAATCTTCTAAGTTACAACTTGGTGTATTGCACATCATTTGGTTATTAGCCCCTTGCTCCCATATTAACTTTTGAGCCCATGCACAAATTTTAATTTGCTATATGCTTAGTGACTTGGTCTGTGCCCTTAGTAAAAATATGGCCCCTCTTTACCTAGTCGAACAAAGGTTGTTTTAGGTGCACGTGCTTGAGTCCCTTTTAAGTTGTTTGCGAAGGCACCATTTATCGACATATGGCGTGCTTTGGTTGCATTCTGCCATTCTATGAAGCATTTTCTACTAAGGCAAGGCAACCCATGGAAGCACAAAAGGGTGACAAGTGGTGAACTTATGTGGTGGGGCCTGATGTGCTTGCATGACCAGCTCTCAAGGTTTCTGCCAATCCATGAGGGGTATTTTATTGAGCAAAAATTTGTCTGCGCCAGAAGCGTAGAAAAGGTGACATGCGGCAAGGTGTCCTACAGGGATAGTCATAGAGGTCCATTAGATGCCATGTTGGTTTTTTCCATTCTGTCGATTCTCATACACAACTAAATTTTGTAACCATAGAAGGACAAAAGGGAGACAGGTGGTAAGTTATTGACAGATCATTACAGAGGTCAATTTTGTGCCATGCAACACAATCTGGAGGGTTTTCTCCATCCTATGGGCATTCATCTATTGCTTTGTCTCATGACCCTAGAAGCATGGAAGGTCACCACATTGATAAGGTCGAGTCATCTTTTCATCGGCGCATCTTTTCTGCTGAGTTGTAAAGGTGGTCCCGAGTGGAATGCTTCCATTGGTTTGATACTTCTTTAGGGCGAACATTGAGGAGAAGGGCTGAAGTCTGCCAAGGTAATGAAAAATATTCTAAGTGTGGTACAATATTGTGGAGTGTCGAAGGTCAAAGTTTTGGCCTTCCTTCTTCTTCAGTGTTGCATGGTGGAGGGCCTGAAGGCCGAAGTATGACGGGGCTAGTGTAGCGTTCAATGTGTCAGAGGTTGGAGTTTGGGTTTCCTTCTTTCCACCTTCTTCATAAGAAGACGAAAGGGGGAAGGCTCGATGACCGACCCTCGACAAGTGTTCCTTCTATTGCAAGGTGGAAGGTGGATGTCAGGGCTTCCTTGTTCTCCCTTTTGGACGGTGTAGGGTGAAATGGTGAAGGCTAGAGGACCAACCCCTAACACCTTCATATCTATACATAGGCAGGGTCAGGACTTCCCTCCTTCCTCTTCCAGATGCTGTAAGTTGTAGGGTAGAAGGCCTGAGCTCTGAAGTCTAATTTGTAAGAGCTCAACTTCCTAGCATTCCTTGTTCTTTTAGACGAATCGACAACTTCCCAGATGGCCATTATTTTGCCATTGGCATGGTAAAAGGAGTTTGACTTCCCCAGTCTCAAACATGTGGAATTATGACTTGGCCAAACTATGGGACGCAAATTAATTCTTGGGGAAATTTGCAAGGAGTCTAGTATTGCATCAATGTGCATCCTTGAAGTCTCAATAGGTATCTTGTTTTCTTGTGGGGTTGCCTTTTTGTCCTCATCCATGTAATCAACATCTCCTGGGATTTTGGGCTTTCATGAAGGCTGTTGAAGAAATGATAACTATGTTGCAACAACCTTTTGCAAATATAGTTTGGAGGCTAAGGATTTGTGCCTACATACGTGTAACTATCTTTGTCCTTTTGGGATATTCTCTCCATAGGAAGTTGCACCCATATCTTATTATGATGAAGGTTGTCAAATGAAAATGTGACATGTGTCTATGGACTGAAGCTTGTTTGCTCCCTTGTTTCTATAAAAGGGAAATTGGGGCCATTTTGTCAAGTTCCAAATCTTTGTTTTGGGCAGTAGTGTGTCCGTGTCTTAGTCTATGGTGTAGGGGCCCAAGACAAATTTTGAATTTTTGGTCTGAATAAAGAGCCTAGGTGGAATTTTCCTTCATAACTAATGTAATAAGGATTATTAAAGACATTTTTGATGTAGTGGAGGTTAGTGTCTTGAATATTGCTTAAGTTTAGGACAGTCTGATTTTGGGATTGTAGTGGATAGGCTATTTATGCCTTCTTTTTGGATTTTCCCATGATGATGGAGTGAAAAATGTGGGAGTTACATTGTAAACATGTTATTTATGATTCACACACCTCGAGGCAGATCAAAGGAGAAGATTTGGTAAAGGAATAATAGAGATTTTTCTAGTTTTCTTTATTTTTTATGTATTTTTGTTGTTCCCATGCCTGGTACCAGTCTGTACTATACTGTCATGGATCCAAATGTTGGAATTAGGGCAGACGACTGAGAGGGGGGGTGAATCAGTTGTCTCAAAACTTTAACACTTGGTGCAATTAATTCTTCTCTACCTCTTATTTATAGATCATTATTATAACCATGAAAGCATGAATCAATAACACATGAGCAGAAACACAAATAATACACTTGACACCAAGATTTTTAATGTGGAAACCTGGTTAAGGGAAAACCATGGTGGAGGTTAGTCCACAAAAACTAATACCTTGTTAAAAGTATTACAAATGGGGAAGGCACATGCCTTCGGGCTCACTGCCTATAGAAATGATTACAAGAAGATTACAGAGTGTTTGAACTGATGAATAGCATCTACTAATGCAAGAATTCAGTTTTGGTTAAGTACAGAATACTAATCTTACACACTTCATCCTTGTTGTGCTCTATTTACTATTCTGCCATGATCCGGTCCTCAGATTCCTTTTCTTTCATAGTTCTTTTTGCCTTTTTCGCACTTACTCCATCACACATCACAATCGCACACCAAAACACTTGAATCCATTGGCTATATATCTACATCAAGAAATTCAATCAACTGTAGTCAGCTTCTGATGCAGGAGCATCTAGTGGTGTAAGGGCAATCTTGCATCACCCAAAAAGAAGTTAATTCAAAATCATTGTAGTTGTTTTCATTTCTTTCCATAATTAGTATTTTTGGTTCCATAATATCTAGAATAACAATGTAGGACTTTCAGTTTTTCCAAAACTGCTAAAAATAGCGACTTGCCTAATTAGGAAAGTGTACCTGCTATTTTTAGAAAGTTTGCATTTGGGCACGTAATGAAGTAAAAACTTCCAAAAAGTTACATAATGGAAATATAAGACCTTTGGCGAAGGAATCAGGCAAAGATCATTTGTGAGCTGAAAGATATTAAAGTTTTTATTTTCTGAAAAGCCCCTAAAAATTTCTAGAACGAGATATGAGGCACTAAAACTTTCCATAACATCCTGAAAAGTTGATAGAAATCCATTTACAAATTTTTGGTGTGATAGTTCACATCGTGATCTTTCCGGCGCTTAAAACATTTCATCAATCGGACACCCAGATCAAAAGTTATGCTTCCCGGAAGTTGACCTACTTTTGGCGGGAGTTGCAAAATTTGAAATTTAGCTGGAAGCCGCCAAAAAAGTGCTACTTATGACTATTTTGGGAACCCTGGGCATTAATAGAGTGAAGGGGGCCAGTGTAGAGTCAAGAATAGGTGGGAAAATAGAAACCCTAGCTAATGTTAGGGTTACAGAAGGCTGAAGATTCAAGAGTCTTGAGGTTGGGAAAGCTGTAATGTGTTGCAGCTAGTAGAGGATTCATCCTCTGATTGTAATTGAGCTTCTGTAATGTAATGAGTTGCCCAGTTCAATAAAAGAAAGTTCTATTTGCTATGTTCAATATATGTTATTGTGTGTTTTGTGATTTACCCCCTTCATCAAGTGGTATCAAAGCAAGGGTTCTTGCGTGTGTAGACAGATCACCGACTGTGAGGCAGTTTGCACTAGGACCTGAGGTTGTGGGTTTGCTGCGGAGACCAAGATGCCTCCATGAAAAAATCATGTTGGGAGTAATGCTTTGATAGAAGAGGGTTTCAGAGCCCTACAAAGACAAATCGATGAATTGCAAGAGGGGCTACGAAGAGGGTTTAAGCTGAGGGTAAGAGAAGAAAGTGAAGATGAAGCTGAAGAAGAGCTATCTGAGGAAGAACAAGAAGCCACCGGAGATGCTGTAGAAGTTAGGTTGTTGAGGGCCATTTCAAAGATCGGAAAGAGGCCTAGGATCAAAGTTTCTACATATTCTGGAGATTTGAATCCAGAACAGCTTATTGATTGGATCAATGACATGGATGAGTATTTTGAGTATGAAGATGTGGAGGACCCAGATCGAGTTAAGTTTGCAAAAGCAAAGTTGAAGGGCCATGCCAATATTTGGTGGAAGGAGGTCCAATTAGAGAGGAATAGAAGAGGAAAAGGAAAGATCACCAGATGGGATTGGATGGTGGAGAAACGGAAGAAGCAGTTCATTCCTGTGGACTATGAGATGGAGTTGCTAAAGAAGCTGCAAGGACTAAAGCAAGGTAACAAGTCTGTTAAGGAGTATATAGAAGAGTTTTATAAAATTACTATCAGGACAGGCCATGCAGAGCCCAACAAGGAGAAGGTAGCCCGTTACATTAATGGGTTGAGGCCGAGTATTCAAGAGGGGTTGAGCCTAGTAAGAATGACCACCATAGAAGATGCATACCAGTTTTCCCTGAAGGTGGAAGAGAAGCTGAATAAAAGATTTGATAGCAAGCAAAGGGGAAGAGGTCAAGGCAGAAGGACTGGTGGAAGACCCTATGGGGGCTGAAATGAAGATGCAAAGAAATGTGAAGAAGCTAGTACCAGTCGAAATCAGAGAGGTGATAATAACTACCACCCTCGTGACCAGAACAATGGTGAGCAAAGAGGAAGAGGAAGAGGCAGACCTGGGCAAGGACCTGGAAGAGGAGGTTTCAAAGGAACCTGTTTCCAATGTGGAGAAGAAGGGCATTGAGCATACAAGTGTCCGCAACATCAAGGAAGGATGAATAGAAGACCTGAAGGTAATGCACGAGTTGCACATGTGGATGAAGATGCACAGTCACTGCACTCTAAAGATGCAGAAAGGGGAGAAACCCTAGTTGTTAGAAGAACTTTGTTGAATGAGGAGAAAGAACCCAATTAGAGGAAGAGTTTATTCTGCACAAGGTGCAAATGTGAAGGTAAGTGTTGTGATATTATTATTGACAGTGGAAGCACTGATAATCTTGTTTCAGAGGAGATGGTTGACAAGTTGAAGTTGACAAGAAGAAAGCATCCACATCCATACAGGATTGCATGGTTGCAGAAGGACCATAGAGCTTTGGTCAATGAACAGTGTTTAGTGAAGTTTAAGATTGGTGACTACCATGATGAGGTGTTGTGTGACATCATACCGATGGATGCATGTCATATGTTATTGGGGAGGCCGTGGCAGTATGATAGGAGCATTGTCGATGATGGCTGTGCAAACACATATTCCCTAACAAAGGATGGAGTTCGTCATAAGTTGAAGCCCTTAAAGGAGGTGGAAGAAAAGGTATGTAGCACTGCCAGAATTTGCTTGGTAGATGGTAGAAAGTTTTTGGAGGGAATGAAGCATGAGCATCATTGCTTTGCATTGATTCCCAAGATTAGTCAAGAGAACTGTGAAGATGTACCAGCAGAAGTTTCAGATATGTTGGAAGAGTTCCAGGACATTATCTCTGATAATGTACTAGAAGGTTTACCACCAGTAAGGAAGATAAGTCATAAATGGATTTGATACCAGGAGCCTGTTTGCCAAACAAGGCAGCCCACAGAATGACCCCTACAGAGAATGAAGAGCTGAACAGACAAGTTCAAGAGTTGTTGAGGAAGGGACTGATAAGGGAGAGCCTAAGTCCATGTGCAGTACCTGCAGTACTAGCACCAAAGAAAGATGGAGAATGGAGGATGTGTACAGACTCTCGAGCCATGAATAAGATAATGATCAAGTATAGATTTCCATTGCCAAGAATGGATGACATAATGGATTGTTTGAGTGGAGCCAAGTACTTCACGAAGATTGATCTGAAGAGTGGGTATCACCAGATTCGAATCAGAGAAGGAGATGAATGGAAGACAACCTTCAAGACAAAGGAGGGTTTGTATGAGTGGTTAGTCATGCCATTTGGGCTAACCAATGCACCAAGCACATTCATGCGGCTCATGAACGAGGTACTAAAGAATTTTTGGGAAGTTTTGTTATTGTTTATTTGGATGATATTTTGATTTTCAGTAAGACTTGGGATGAGCATTTGATGCATATCAGAAGAGTTCTAGAGAAGCTGAGGGAGGAGAAGTTGCTGATTAATATGAAGAAATGTAGTTTTGCAAAGAAAAAGTTGGTATACCTGGGATTTATTGTCTCAGAGGAAGGTCTTAAGATGGACCCAGAAAAAGTAAGGGCTATCATTGAGTGGCCTACGCTAAGGAGTGCAACGGAGGTAAGATCTTTTCATGGTTTGGCAAGTTTTTACAGAAAGTTTATCAGGAATTTCAGTAGCATTTGTGCACCTCTAACTGAGATAATGAGAGGGGATAGAAAAGAGTTTAGATGGACTAAAGGAGCAGACAAGAGCTTTGATACATTGAAGCAGAAAGTTGTAGAACAACCTGTTTTGGCACTTCCAGATTTCAATAAGGTATTTCAGGTAGATTGTGATGCTAGTGGTAGTGGTATAGGAGCTGTTTTGAGCCAAGAAGGTAAGCCCATTGCCTATTTTAGTGAGAAGCTTAATGATGCCAAGAAAAAGTATTCTGTTTATGATCAGGAATTTTATGCAATAGTTCAGGCTTTGAAGAAATGGAGACATTATTTGTTTCCAAAAGAGTTTGTTTTATATACTGATCATCAGGCTTTACAGTATCTTAATAGTCAAGGGAAGTTGAACCAAAGGCACTTAAAATGGGTTGAGTTTTTGCAGAGTTATACCTTTGTTTTGAAGCACAGGAGTGGGAAGTCCAACAAAGTTGCAGATGCCTTGAGCAGAAGGCAAAATTTGTTGACAGAAATGAAGATAGAGGTTGTTGGGTTCGATGAGCTCAAAAGTTTGTATCCTGAAGATCCAGATTTTGCAGAGGCTTGGAAAGCTTGTCTGGAGCTTGTTACTTTGGATAGGACAAAATGGTTGGATTTCATAATCCAAGATGGCATGTTTTTTAGAGGAAGCCAGTTGTGCATTCCGAGGAGTTCCATGAGAGAGAACCTGATTAAGGAGAAGCATAGTAGAGGATTGGCTGGACACTTTGGTCGAGATAAGACCATTTCTATTGTTGGTGAAAATTATTATTGGCCACAGCTGCAGTAGGATGTGAGGAGGTTTGTGCAGAGTTACAGAGTATGTCAGATGGCAAAAGGAACAAATCAAAATACAGGATTGTATCAACCATTACCTGTACCAGAGAAGCCATGGGATGATATTAGTATGGATTTTGTTCTTGGTTTACCAAGGACACAGAGAGGGCATGATTCTATTTTTGTGGTGGTGGACAGATTCTCAAAGATGGCACATTTTATTCCTTGTAAGAAGACTAATGATGCTGTTCATATTGCAGAGTTATTTTTCGGGGAAGTGGTGAGACTACATGGTCTACCAAAGAGCATAGTTTCAAATCGAGATACCAAGTTTGTTGGTTATTTCTAGAGGACATTGTGGAAGAAGTTGAAGATAGATTTGAAGTTTAGTTCTGCACACCATCCATAGACTGATGGACAAACTGAAGTGGTGAATAGGGGTTTGGGTAACCTGCTACGATGCTTAGTAGGAGATAAGCCCAAGGGATGGGATTTGATTTTACCACAAGCAGAATTCGCTTACAACAATTTTGTCAATAGGAGTACTAGTAAATCACCATTCTAGATTGTATATGGCAATAGCCCAAGAAATGCTTTTGAGTTAAGGAAGCTGGACAATGGAGAAAAGACAAGTGCTGAAGCTGAAGACTTTGCAGAACATCTGAAGAATTTGCATGAAGAGGTGAGAAAGCACATTAATAAAATGAATATTCAGTACAAGGCTAAGGCAGATCAGAAGAGGAGATATAATGAATTCCAAGTAGGAGATGAAGTCATGGTTCACTTGAGAAAAGAAAGGTTCCCAATTGGAACATACAATAAGTTGAAAATGAAGAAATTTGGACCATGCAGAATCCTGAAGAAGCATGATTCAGGGAATGCATATGAGGTAGAGCTGTCGAGTGGGATCAATATTTCCCATGTTTTCAACATTGCTGATTTATCATAATATCATGAAGGTGGAATAGAGGATGGACCAACAGAAGTGCAGTGGAGTATTCCGGCATCTACTTCAATGGAGAAGATAGAAGAGATCTTGGATGGCCATGTGGGAAGAAGTACTCGGAACAAGCAATATGAAGAATATCTAGTAAAATGGAAAGGAAGGCCTGTTGAAGATTCTTCTTGGTTGTCTAAGGCAGAGGTTGACTGTTTGGGTTTTCCTCACACAAACATATGAGACGTGACAGGGTCACTTCTCAAATTACCCTGGGTGTCTGATGCAGGAGCATCAAGTGGTGTAAGGGCAATCTTGCATCACCCAAAAAGAAGTTAATTCAAAATCATTGTAGTTGTTTTCATTTCTTTCCATAATTAGTATTTTTGGTTCCATAATATCTAGAATAATAATGTAGGACTTTCAGTTTTTCCAAAACTGCTAAAAATAGTGACCTGTCTAATTAGGAAAGTGTACCTGCTATTTTTAGAAAGTTTGCATTTGGGCACATAATGAAGTAAAAACTTCCAGAAAGTTACATAATGGAAATATAAGACCTTTGGCGAAGGAATCAGGCAAAGATCATTTGTGAGCTGAAAGATATTAAAGTTTTTATTTTCTGAAAAGCCCCTAAAAATTTCTAGAACGAGATATGAGGCACTAAAACTTTCCATAACATCCTAAAAAGTTGATGGAAATCTATTTACGAATTTTTGGTGTGATAGTTCACATCGCGAGCTTCCTGGCGCTTAAAACGGTTCGTTAATCGGACACCTGGATCAAAAGTTATGCTCCCTGGAAGTTGACCTACTTTTGGAGGGAGTTGCAAAATTCAAAATTTAGCTGGAAGCCACCAAAAAGTGCTATTTATGACTATTTTGGGAACCCTGGGCAGTAGTAGAGTGAAGGGGGCCAGTGTAGAGTCAAGAATAGGTGGGAAAATAGAAACCCGAGCTGATTTTGGGGTTACAGAAGGCTGAAGATTCAAGAGTCTTGAGGTTGGGAAAGCTGTAATGTGTTGCAGCTAGTAGAGGATTCATCCTCTGATTGTAATTGAGCTTCTGTAATGTAATGAGTTGCCTAGTTCAATAAAAGAAAGTTCTATTTGTTGTGTTCAATAAATGTTATTGTGTGTTTTGTGATTTACCCCCTTCATCAGCTTCAATAAAACTTAGAACATTTATTAAACACTCTGCTCTGTCAGCTGAAGCTATGCACAAATATCAATGTGGACCAAAAATGTGTGTTCCCAGATCATTAGTCATGTCAATCAATAGCACTGATTATCATTAATTTCTTATCCAACAACTTTTTTGCATCCGGACCAAGATCAAATACTAGGTCGCCCTGTTCTTCTTCTAACTGTGCTGACTAACTGGAACTTGATACTCAAATCCTTATAACTTTTGAATCCTTTATCACCAGAGGCTAAATCGCTAGATTAAGATAGTCCTGACAATCCTTATCACTCCCTCAGATCTGCAACACACTGTGAATTACCACCTGAGAGATCTAGACCAAGATACCAGACCCTATCACATGCTCTATTTCTGGACTTAGACAAATCTTCACTCTAACTTCTGGTATGAACAAATCATAAAATGTGGATATGTAGGATAGACTTAGTTTCCATTAATGACAACACCTATCATATGTAGCAGTGTCTCTTGCCAACAATCTCCCCCTTTGGCATTGATGGCAACACTTAGTGAAAAATGACTGTCGGAACAACTCCCCTTTCTATGTATACTTATGCTTTTCACTATTCTCCAATGCTCCCCCTTTGCTGGATTCCTCATTTTTCACTGCTCTTCACTCCCCCTTTGACATCAATGGCAAAGGGTGGGATCCGTAAATCAAAATTTATACAAAAATTCTATATACCAGGCCGCATATGTAAAAACAATCCTTAAGTCCTACTTACATATACTTAAGTACATCTCCAAAAATATTCTTCAATTTTGCTAGCTTGCTATCCCAGCTCTTCTTCATAGTGTTCAAAATTGAGATATGGCCACTAAATAGGAAAGCTTGTTATTTTTCCATTCATAGATTAATGGGATCACTTGATTGAGCTGCAATTTGGGCTTCAGTTAAGGCATTGAACATTGCTTCCATTTTTGGGGAAATTAGTCCCCGGAGCTCACTCATCCTGGCCTCTATGCTCTCCTTTCCTTTTGTCAATTTCTTTATATCTTCAATCAAGTTGATCACCTGACCCTCCTTGCTTGCCTCTGGTGCTGTCACAGGATCAAATGAATTTGATACACTAGATAGTTTCTACTTAGACTCCTTTAATTTATCTTCAATGTCCTCTATAACTTTAGGACAAGATAAGCAACATTTATATACATTTCCTCCTTTTGTAAGAGCATTCTGAATACTCTTTATACTGGCATCCAGCACCATTCTATCTACTCCAATCAATTCCTTTAGAGCATCAAATCTTTTATCATCGAATTCCTTTTGAACCTTGACCTCTGCAAACTTCCCTAGAGATTCAAAAAGAGAGCTTACCGAGTTTATCAAGTTCTTTAACTATCCAAAGGGGGATGCTAAAAAATCCTTCTGGTATGTTGGCATGATTTTCTCTAAAATCCCTGATGCCAGACCAAGTAGCTCACTATCTTCTATGTGAGACTTCAAAATGTCTTCTCTGGCTTTATCTCGAGCAATGGAAGCCAGCTTTATCTTTTGTACCAGAGATAATGTGTCAAAATTTATTAGACCTTGGATTATGTCCTAATCTTCTTCATTTTGTTTGTCTCTTTCCAAAATTTCCTTTACTACCTCCGTGGTGTCTCTTGTCCAAGATGATGATGTGTCTATCTGATTCTTACTAGTACTATCAACTAGATTGTCCTTCTTGGGCTCTTTATCAACCTTTGCAATCTCTACTTCATTTTCATTTTTCTCCTTGGCCTTTTCTGCTTCTTAGTCCTCTCCTTCTTCTAATTCATGCTTTTTATTCTTCACTGAATCATCTTCAATTAGATCATCTACTTCAACATTCATCTCTGTATCTTCTTTGCAAGATTGATCCGGAGGAGTTTGAATACCTCCTATATTATTAGTTTCATTTGTCATCTTTACATCTTCCTTGTTTATTACTTCCTCTTCCAGAATAGAGGAGTCATCTAACTCAGTTTGTTGCTCATTGATCTTCAATTCTTCAACATCCAGAATTGAGGAGTCAATCCCATCATTAATCTCCTTTTCAACAATAGGAAGATTATGTATTTTTAGTGCATTCAGAAGAATCTCTTGAGTATCTTTGACTATCTCATCTATTTCACCAAGCATGAGTTTATTCATTCTCTTCTTACTCCTAAAGTCATCCTTCACTTCCTTGAATATCATGTTCATCTGATCTGGAGTAATCTGAGGGCACAAATTTATCAACACATGTTCCCTAATCTCCATGTCTTTACCTTTTGCATTTTCTTTTCTTAACTCTAGAATATCTGCAAGACCTTTTGGGATTTCAGAAGTTATTTCAATCAAAGCCTTATTGTAGATGTTCAAATATTTGACTGTTGCTTCTTCTAGAACCCTCTTATTAGCATCACTGTAATGATCAAAGAATTTAGTCATTGGCCTTAAGTTACCATCTACAATGACTGATTTGATGATGTCATCCACAGAGAGAGTAGGCTTTTCAACATATGTTTTAGTCTTTTGCCTCTTGCTTGCTCTTTTGCTTTTGGAGGGCTTCTCCTTAGACACCTTGGCTACTTTTGTGCCTGATGCCTTTAATTCCTTGACTTTAATATTAGAATCAATTTCTTCTTCATCATTCTTCATGCCTTTAAATGTCTAGGAGGCCTTAGTTTTCACCCTTTTTCCTTCTTTTCCAGATGATTTGCCTTCTGGTTTCTCAGGTTTGGTAGGTTTTGGGGGAACAGGGGCAGCAACAGAGCTTCTAGTTTTTCTAGGCTACTTGGAGGAGACTTCTAGAGCACTTCCTTGTTTCTTATCCTGCTTCTCCTTCTTAGCTTTTTCTATCCTTTCTCCTTTCTACCTCACAGCTTCCTTAGTTATGCCAATACTTTCAGCATACATCTCTACTTGCTTCTGAACTTTTCTTTTGATTTTTGGTGTTCTAAGCTCAACATGCAATTTCATACTTAGCTCCTTATACGTTCCAAATATTTCAATTGTGGTATCCTTTGGCTTGCTTAAAAGGTGTTGAGCATACATGTCTAATAGTTGCCCATCAACTTCATAACCCATAGGCATAATCCATACATTCTTGGTTCAACAGCTTCCATTAAGCACTGATATGTGTCTACCATAAAACAAACTGTATCCTTGTATTTTTCAACTATAGAAGAAGGAATTCTCTCCCTTGAATGCATCATGCTCTGAAAATTCTTGAAATATCCCTAGAGAGCTGTCTTTTGGGCATTGGCATCTCCAATACTGTTCAAGTGCTCTCTTATCTGAATAGCAATAGGTTTATTACTAGTCCAACACATGCTTTTCTTACTGGGTAACTCATTCATGAAATAGAACAACAAACATAAGACCAATGTACCATATTTGAAGGTGTTCTTCTTATTCTTCTTTACCTTATTCAAATTTTCCAACAACTAGTTCTGCAACAACTCACACAAGTCATAATCAACATTCTCTCTCAACATCTAATAAGGTACATAGATAGCCATACCAAATACAGAATTTTCCCTGCTGGAATGATAAATCTTGTATCCAATCACCATTGAAGCAAAATTAACATCCAGATCAATAATGTCATTGATAGTCATTGCCCTTTTGTCAAACTTTGAACCGGTAGCATCAGTCACAATTTGATTTTTTATAGGCTTCAATATTGGCAGTCCACTAGATGAGTTTAACCCTGTCACAACTTTGATGGCATCCTTGGTGATTTTGAAAGGTTTCATTAGCCATATAAACTCATCATGCATACGGCTTAAAACATACCAGACCCATTCATCTTCATTGAAGCATGGAAACCCTATAACCTGAATGAAATGTTTATCATGCAATGGCTTATACTTAGGTTTAAGACCATGAATTTCATCCCTCAGATGATTCTTAAACAAATCTACAAACTTTGAATCTCCGAATTTATCTAAGCTAGCATGAATGTAGGCCCTCATATCCTCAACATGTAATACACCATATGAAACACTTGAAAATGCACATAACGGGTCAACTTCTACTGATTTGTATGGATGCTTCTTAAATTTTGGTCGGGGCCTTTCAGTAATATCAACAACAAGAGGAGTAGCCATCTCAAAAGATTACAGGTTCAAAGCTTTGCAAAAAATACCTTTTTTCTTCACGGAGTTAGGGTTAGCAGATGAATTCTCTGGTTGCACCTCAAATACTTGAAATCTTAGCTTGGGTACTCTTCTGCTTGCTCTCTTTGAATGTAAAGTGCTTCAAATGCTCAAATGAATGACCTTTTATCCTCCACAAAACCTAATTCTTCATTGTAATAAATGCTATGCCCTAACACATCCAGTCACACTATTTTGCATACAATTGATCTTCAATTGCTCCGCAATCAGTCACATTAGCTTCTTTTCTTCCAGAATTAGCTTTAGTAGATTTGCAATAGCCTTCTTTAACTTCATTCATTGTGCCAGATTCAGGCACTCACTTACTAGCTAGGAGAATTAGATTTTCAAAGTAGCTCCCCCTAAGCCAGAGCTCCTAATTCAATTCCCGGAGGAATTATCAGCACTAGATTCTGGTGTAGATCCATTATCAACATTCATTTCACCTTTCTTTACCCATGTTTTTCTCATTTCATTCTAGATCTCATTCACATCAATTTTACCCTTGCCTTTGTCTTGTTTCTGCATGGTTTGGTTTCTGTTTACAGACCTTTTCTATTATTCCTACTTCTGTAGAATCTTGCAATATGACTAGATCTATTGCAATTAAAGAACACAACATTTCTTTGCTTATTTACTTGATTTCTTCTTGATCTGCACTGATTGGCCATGTGTCCAAATCCATTGCATGCAAAACAATAGCCATTAAAGTAATTACCATTTCCTTTATTGTTAGAGTTATTCATTATCATACTTCTACATTCATTGGATCTATGACCATACCTCTTACAATTGATGCATTGACCAGAGAAAGATGGACTACTTTGATTCAATATACTTCTGCATTGAGTAGCTCTATGACCAAATTTATTACACTTGAAACAACTACCATTGAAGGATGGATACCTTTGAGCATTGGGTTGTCTTATTGGAGGCTTTCTAGGATTCCCTCTTGGATTTCTTGCATCATGATTTCTTTGACCAGATCTAGAGCTTTTACCTTTCTCAAATCCCAAACCATGCTTATCATCTGCCTTCTTCTGATTGTTGAGCAGCACCTCAAGTTTAGTTGATCATATCTTGAATTTCTCTTTATATTCATTTGCAACTTCTAGGTCATGTTTGAGAATGATAATTTGCCTTTCAAGTTCTTTTTTGTTGTCTCTGCTTTCATGTAGATTAGACTCTAGATGGCCAGCAATTCTGTCCAATTTGCAGTATTCTTCTATTCTTTCTTTTAGAGTTTGTTTCAAGTCTTCTTCAGTCTTCTTTCTTTCCTCAATTTATTTGGTTAACCTCATCACCCTAGATTCCACCTCATGTTTTAGTATAACAACTTCTTTAGCAAACTTCTCACATTCCTTTGTCTTCTCTTTCAAGGCCTCATCCTTGTCCTTATCTTCATTCTGATTTCCTAGTTGAAGAAGTAGCTCCTTCCTTTTTCCATTCAATTTGCTCAATATTTCGTTTAAGGTCTCAATGAAGTCTTCAGCATCTTTAAGGTTCTCTTGGAGTTCCTTGACATCAGCTCTGGACTGATCAAGATCTTCTAAAGCAAGTTTAAGTTGTTCCTGGAGGTTGTATGAATCCATTTTAATACCTTCCCAGATCTTCCTCAAGCTGTTAAGCTTCTTCCAAGGAACCTTACTCTGATAACAATTGTTGGAATTAGGGAAGACAACTGAGAGGGGGGGTGAATCAGTTGTCTCAAAACTTTAACACTTGCTGCAACTAATTCTTCTCTACCTCTTATTTACAGATCATTATTATAACCATGAAAGCATGAATCAATAACACATGAGCAGAAACACAAATAATACACTTGACACCAAGATTTTTAACGTGGAAACCTGGTTAAGGGAAAACCATGGTGGAGGTTAGTCCACAAAAATTAATACCTTGTTAAAAGTATTACAAACGGGGAAGGCACATGCCTTTGGGCTCACTACCCAGATCTCACTGCTCAAAGAGGCTCACTGCCTATAGAAATGATTACAAGAAGATTATAGAGTGTTTGAAGTGATGAATAACATCTACTAATGCAAGAATTCAGTTTCGGTAAGTATAGAATACTGATCTTACACACTTCATCCTTGCTCTGCTCTGTTTACTGTTCTACCATGATCCGGTCCTTAGATCTCTTTTCTTTCACACTTCTTCTTGCCTTTTTTGCACTTACTCGATCACACATCATAATCACACACCAAAACACTTGAATCCATTGGATATATATATCCGCATCAAGAAATTCAATCAATTGTAATCAGAGTCAATAAAACTTAGAGCATTTATTAAGCACTCTGCTCTGTCGGTTGAATCTATGCACAAATATCAACACGAACCAAAAACGTGTGTTCCCAGATCATCAGTCATGTCGGTCAATAACACTAATTATCATTAATTGCTTATCCAAAAACTTTTTTGCATCCAGACCAAGATCAAATACTAGGTCGCCCTGTTCTTGTTCTAACTATGATGACTAACTAGAACCCGATACTCAAATCCTTATAACTTTTGAATCCTTTATCACCGGAGGCTAAATCTCTAGATTTAGAGTCTTGATAATCCTTATCACTCCCTTAGATCCACAACACATTGTGAATTACCACTTCATAGATCTAGACCAAGATATCGGACCCTGTCACATGCTCTGTTTCTGACATCCAGACTTAGACAAATCTTCACTCTAACTTCCGGTATGAACAAATCATGAAATGCGGATATGTAGGATAGACTTAGTTGCCATCAATGACAACACCTGTCATGCGTAGCAGTGTCTCTTGCCAACACCAAATGCTTGAAATCATGAAGTGAATGGTGTTAGCTTTCATTTGAATCAAGTTAGGAAGATTTTCATTATTCTTGAAGCATTTTATAGTCATATTTCTAAATGGGTCTAAAACCCTAGTTTTGAGGGTTTTGGGCAAATCGATGGGTTTTTGACCCATTCCACCTCTATCAACTCTCAAGAATGGGTGGAATGGACTTAGATAGGTTGCATTTATTTGTTTATTTCATTACAGGAGTAGGGGACTCGATGGGTGTAACATTTGAAGCAAATTGAGCCTAATATCCTCATGTATTAGGTCTTCTAGCATAGGTAGAGTAGTGATTTGATGAAAAGTTAACTTGGGATGAGCTAAGATCCCTCAAGCTAGCATAATCAATCCATTTTCAACCCAATTCATGCCCTGGAGTAGGTCTTGGAAGTTTGGAGCAAGTTTGTCTAGTACTTGCTTTGTAAAAGAGGCCTAATTAGGCCTAGTACAACAGGAACAATCACTTTTTGAGGATTTTGTTCCAAAGAAACCTATATTGTATGTATGATATGTTGTGTAGAAGCTTAATGGGTATCTAAAAAGATAATTTGTTCATGGGTTTGCCAAGTATTATGCAAGTTATGTCTGAAAAACCCTATTCCAAGGGCTACAAGGAATTAGGGCTTATTGCAAGGGAACTTCTAGAAGGGCATGGTGTCATGGTTCTTGGAGAACTTTAGTGGTCTTAGTCTAACAAAATAGAGTAGTTCAAGGTGTGGTAAAAGTTTAGTAAGAAGGTGAACTCATAAGACCCTCATTGGTGCATTTCTCAACCATTGATAACCATGCTAGTTGAAGAGGAAGCCTGTCATATTAGAATAGTCAGTCAAGTGAATCTCATGAATCTTTTTAGGTATTTTTGAGGAGCATCCCTTTCTCTACATCAAGTGGTATTAGAGCCTAGGTTTAGGTTCTAATTGGGAAGAAAGAAGAAAGTTGAAGTGTGAAGGAGGAATAGTTGCAAGATGCCTCCTAGAAACAATCCAGTGCTCACTTGAGAAGTGAGAATGATGAAGAAATCTCAAGATGGAGTCCTAGATAGACTTGCAGCCATAGAAGGAAACCTAAGAAGAGGTAGAGTAATTGGGGAAGAGAGTGATCAAGAGGAAGAGAATGAGGGTGAGAGTGCAGGCCCTCAAAGGGGATCCAATGAGGAAGAGATTGATCCAGACGATAGAAGGTTTATGAAGATGCTACAGACTGTGAAAGGGGAAAGCCCTGATGTCAAAATGGAGTTACCCATGTATGAAGGAAATATGAACAGTGAGGAAGTATTAGATTGGATTGATTCCTTAGATAACTACTTTGAGTACAAAGAGATGCCAGAAGAGCAAAAGGTCAAATTGGCAAAGACCAAGTT
The DNA here is from genome assembly GCA_027924645.1 of Cunninghamia lanceolata. Lineage (NCBI taxonomy): Eukaryota > Viridiplantae > Streptophyta > Pinopsida > Cupressales > Cupressaceae > Cunninghamia > Cunninghamia lanceolata. The sequence continues at coordinate 5,549,639 of BSBN01001583.1, forward strand.
GAAGGGACCAACATTGACATGGTGGAACTATGTTCAATCAGAGAGGTTGAGGAAAGGAAAATCAAAAATTAATTCATGGGATTGGATGGTGTCCAAAGTGAAGAGAAAATTCCTACCAAGGGATCATGCAGTTCAAACCTTTAGAAGGTTGCAAAATTTAAAACAAAAGGAAATGGATGTTATGGCCTATATTGAAGAATTCCACAAGATGACCATGAGGATAGGACACAATGAAGATGAGGTTGAGAAAATTGCTAGGTATATCAATGGGCTTAGGCTTAATATTCAGGATGAAATAAGCCTTGCCACCCCTAGAAATGTGGAAGAATGTTTCCATCTGGCAGTAAGAGTAGAAGAGAAGATCAAAAGAAGACAAGAACAACATGCTAGGGGCAGAGGTAACTTTGGGGGAAGGACACAATTCCAAAAGCAACAAGGAGAATCAAGTGTACAACAAGAGAAAAAAGGGGAATCAAGTGATAGGGGCAGTTTTAGAGGTAGAAGACCTAACACTAGAGGAAGATTTATCTGCCAAGGAAGAGGGTCAAGCACCTTCTTAGGTTAATGTTACAACTATAATTAGTTTGGGCATCCTGCATTCAAGTGCCCAGACAAGCAAGCATCAAGTTCTCAAGGAGGTGAACGCAGAACCCAAATAGTGCATGAAGAGGACAATGAAAGTGTCAATTCACCACTTCAACCTACTGCTCCTGAGGTAGGTGATACATTGATGATAAGGAGGACACTACTCAAGGTGCCAACAACCAGGGAGCCTTCATAAAGGAAATCATTGTTTAGAACAACTTGCAAGTCACATGGAAAGGTATGCAAAGTAGTTGTTGATTCTAGTTCTACTGATAATTTGGTTTCTTTAGAAATGGTAGAGAAGTTGAACCTAAAGAGAATTCCTCACCCAACACCCTACAAAGTGTCATGGTTAAACAAAGGTCAGCAAGTCTTGGTAAATGAACAGTCATGGGTAGAGTTTAACATTGGGGGTTATAGAGATAAGATCCTTTGTGACATCATTCCTATGGATGTTTGTCACCTGCTACCAGGAAGACCCTGGCAACATGACAGAAAGACCAAGCATGATAGTCAGAAAAACACTTATGTGATAGAGAAGGATGGAGTCTCATTTTCATTGACACCCCTTCAAGAGGAAGAGTCTGATAAATAGGTTGGGTCTAGCATTATGGTAGTAGGAGAGAAAGAGTTTTTGCAGACAATGAAGGAAGAAGGTGGTCAAAAATTTGCAGTAGTAATTAGACCTAAGACTAAGTCTGTTTTAGCAGCAAATAAGGGGAAGACATACCTAGTGAAGTTTAGTCTTTGTTGAACAAGTACAAGGATATTGTAGTAGATAATTTGCCAAGTTCCTTACCTCCCATGAGAGATATCAGCCATCACATAGACTTGATCCCTGGTGCTAATTTACCTAACAAGGCTGCATACAAACTGACCCCACAACAGAATGAAGAAATCAAGGCACAAGTCCAAGAATTGTTAGATAAGGGTCTCATCAGAGAAAGCTTAAGTCCATGTGTTGTCCCTACTATTTTAGCTCCCAAGAAAGGTGGAGAGTGGAGGATGTGTACTAACTCAAGGGCAATAAATAAAATCACAATCAGATATAGGTTCCCAATACCTAGAATGGACGACCTAATGGACTGTTTAGGAGGTGCATGTTACTTCTCAAAGATTGATCTCAAAAGTGGATATCACCAAATTAGGATAAGGGAAGGAGATGAATGGAAAACTACCTTTAAAACCAATGAAGGACTGTATGAATTGATGGTAATGCCCTTTGGACTATCAAATGCTCCTAGTACATTTATGAGGTTAATGAATGAGGTCTTGAAGCCTTTTATTGGAAAATTTGTTGTTGTTTATTTAGATGATATTCTTGTGTTTAGCAAGACAAAGGAAGAGCAATTCCAACATATTGACATGGTTTTGTAGAGATTGAATGAAGAAAAGTTGATGCTAAATCTCAAAAAGTGTGAGTTTATGAAGGAAGAACTAGTATATCTTGGCTTTGTCATCTCCAAGGGCTCATTGAAGATGGATCCCACAAAAGTAGAGGCAATACTCAATTGACCTACTCCAAAATCAGTAGGAGAGGTAAGAAGCTTTCATGGTTTAGCTACTTTCTATAGGAAATTCATTAAACATTTCAGTCATATCTACTCTCCCATCCTTGATACCATCAAAGGAGACAAGAAGAGGAAGTTTTAGTGGACTGATGAGGTAGGTAAGAGCTTTGAATATCTGAAAAATAGAGTGGCACAATAGCCCATCCTGGCTTTACTTGACTTCAACAAGATCTTTACAATGGAGTGTGATACTAGTGGATTTGCAGTGGGTGTAATCTTGAGCCAAGAAGGCAGACCAGTGGCTTTCTTCAGTGAAAAGCTCAATGAAGCCAAAAGGAAGTATTCTTCATATGACCTAGAACTCTATGCATTAGTGTAGTCCATAAGGAAGTCGAGACATTACCTCTTACCCAAGGAATTTATAGTATTCATAGATAACCATGCTCTGAGCTTTTTGAACAATCAAGACAAGTTGAGTCATAGGCATGTAAAGTGGGTTGAGTACTTGCAGAGTTACACATTCACCATAAAGCACAAGAAAGGCCAATCTAACAAAGTAGCAGATGCCTTAAGCAGGAGATCAGTGCTAGTGCATGAAATACAACTTCAGAGTGTGGGACTAGAAGCATTGAAAGACATGTATGCTAATGATGTAGACTTTGAAGAGATATACTCTATTTGCCAACAATTTCAAGGTACTTTTCATGATCAATTTCCTGATTTTTATTGCAAGATGGACTGTTATTCAAGGGTGCTCAGTTATGCATCCCTAAGTACTCTATGAGGAAGCATTGTGGGAGTCTTGGAGGATATTTTGGGATTGACAAGACACTAAATCTGGTAAGAAGATTCTATTTTTAGCCTAAGATGCAAGTAGATATCATAAAGTTTGTTGAAACTTGTGGAGTTTGTCAAAGAGCCAAGGGCTCTAGTTCAAATGCAGGATTATATCAGCCTCTCCCAATCCCTAGAAGATCTTGGGAACATCTTAGTATGGACTTTGTATTAGGCTTACCCAAAACTTAGAGAGAAGTGTACAATGTGTTTGTAGTTGTTGATAGATTTAGTAAAATGGCACATTTTGTTCCTTGCAAATGCACAAGTGATGCCTCAAACATTGCAGGCTTATTCTTCAAGGAGATAGTTAGAATTCATGGACTACCCCTCTCTATAGTTTTAGACAGAGATTCTAAATTTATAGGCCACTTTTGGAGGACCTTATGGAGGAAATTAGGAACAAATTTGACTTTTAGCTCTGCCTATCACCCACAAACAGATGGGCAAACTAAAGTGGTCAATAGGTCATTGGAGAATCTACTCAGGTGTCTCACAAAAGAGCATGGACAACAATGGGATCTTGTTCTCCCTTAGGCAGAATATGCTTATAATGACTCCATTAACAGGAGCATAGGGAAGAGTCCTTTTGAAGTAGTGTATGGATTGGACCCAAGAGGTATACTTGAACTCAGAGATTTGAGAGGGTTACAGAAGAGAAGTGCTGAAGGAGAGGAGTTTGCAATGGCTATGAAAGATATACATGATCAAGTTAGAGAACACCTCAAGAAGAGTGTGGAAACTTACAAGAAGCATGTAGATTTGAAAAGGAGGAATGTTCATTTCAAAGTTGAAGATTTAGTACTTGCACAGCTGAGAAAAGAGAGGTTACCTAAGGGTAGATACACTAAGTTGTTGATGAAGAAAATTGGGCCATGCAAGGTGGTCCACAAGTTTGGTGAAAATGCATATGAGATAGAACTCCCTCTTGGAGTTGCTATCTCACCAATCTTTAACATTTCTAATGTATATCCTTTCAAGGTATCTTTGGATGCAGGTATAGATGTTGATGAAGGTATTGCTGATGCTAATTGGGTTAAAGATATTCCTCCTACTGCACCAGTCAATCTTGAAGTCATTTTAGACACCAAGGAGGTCAAGAGAAAAAGACATAAGGTTTATAATGAATACCTTGTGAAGTGGCAAGGTCTTCCTCATGAAGATGTCACATGGATGACAGCTAAAGACATTACAAAACATGGAACCTCAGTACCTGATCTAATCTCAGGTGGAGACTAAGATCCTTTCTCCTTGGGTGTATGGTGTAGGGGCCCAAGACAAATTTTGAATTTTTGGTCTCTATAAAGAGCCTAGGTGGAATTTTTCTTCATAACTGATGTAATAAAGATTATTAAAGACATTTTTGATGTAGTGGAGGTTAGTGTCTTGAATATTGCTTAAGTTTAGGATAGTCTATTTTTGGCATTGTAGTGGATAGATTGTTTATGCCTTCTTTTTGGCTTTTCCCATGATGATGGAGTGAAAAAACATGGGAGTTACATTGTAAACATGTTATTTATGATTCACACACCTCAAGGCAGATCATAGGAGAATATTTGGTGAAGGAATAATAGAGATTTTTTGAGTTTTCTATATTTTTTCTATATTTTTGCTATTCCCACACTTGGTACCAGTCTGTACTGTACTATCATGGATCCAAATGCCTGAAATCATGAAGTCAATGGTGTTATCTTTCATTTGAATCAAGTTAGGAAGATTTTTATTATTCTTGAAGCATTTTATAGTCAAATTTCTGAAACTAGGTCTAAAACCCTAGTTTTGAGGGTTTTGGGCAAATCGATGGGTTTTTGACCCATTCCACCTGTGTCAACTCTCAAGAATGGGTGGAATGGACTTAGATAGGTTGCTATTTTTTGTTTATTTCATTGTAGGAGTAGGGGACTCGATGGGTGTGACATTTGAAGCAAATTGAGCCTAATATCCTCATGTATTAGATCTTCTAGCATAGGTAGAGTAGTGATTTGATGAAAAGTTAACTTGGGATGAGCTAAGATCCCTCAAACTAGCATAATCAATCCATTTTCAACCCAATTCATGCCCTAGAGTAGGTCTTGGAAGTTTGGAGCAAGTTTGGCAGGTACTTGCTTTACAAAAGAGGCCTAATTAAGTTAAGTACAACAGGAACAGTCCCTTTTTGAGGCTTTTGTTCCTAAGAAACCTATACTACATGTCTAATATGTTGTGTAGAAGCTTAATGGGTATCTGAAAAGCTAATTTTTTCATGGGTTTGCCAAGTATTCTGCAAGTTATGTCTAAAAAACCCTATTCCAAGGGCCACAAGCAATTAGGGCTTATTGCAAGGGAACATCTAGAAGGGCATGGTGTCATGGTTCTTGGAGACCTTTAGTGGTCTTTGTCTGACAAAATAGATTAGGTCAAGGTGTGGTAAGAGTTCAGTAAGAAGGTGAACTCATAAGACCCTCATTGGTGCATTTCTCAACCATTGATAACCATGCTAGTTGAAGAGGAAGCCTGTCATATTGGAGCAGTCAGTCAAGTGAATCTCATGAATCTTTTTAGGTGTTTTTGATGAGCCTCCCCTGCTTTGCATCAGTCTAGAGTAATAGAAGTAAGTTGCATGTTATTTTGTGTTCAAATCTGTAGAGTAATGCATCATTTTCAATCCTGGATGTATTTGTTGATAACTAAGAGGGGGTGAATCAGTTATCTTAATTATTTGACTTTCTTTTCTTCTTTAATAATTAGTGTAGTATCAAAACATATAAGCATACATGAAAATGAGAGCAAAAAGAAATCAACACACATAACACAAGGATTTTTACGTGGAAAACCCTGTTAATGGAAAAACCACAGGGTGACTAACCCAAGATTGTATTCTTTGTTAAAAGAATAGAAGTACAAAATGACACTTGCCAATTAGGGCTCACTGCCCAAGCACATTGCTCACAAGAGGCTCACTACCTACAATAGTTTATAGAAAGAAACTAGGTATTTGAACTGATGAGAAGCATCCACATATGCTGAGGTTCATTTCCGGTTAGGCTCAATATACTGATCTGCTGCACTTCATTCTTCTTCTACTTTAGTGCTGCTGTTCTGTCACATACCAGACCTGTATTACTACTTCCACACTGCTCTCTACTTTTCTTTGCACTTCACAACACACCATTACTTTATTCATATCAAAATCCATCTGGTATATATATCCGCACAAAGGATTTCAACATCTTTCTAGTCGACATCTAGAATACTCAAGATTTTCCCAAACTCTAGTCTGTCAGCTGAATTCATACTTACTAAGAGATGCGTATCAAAAAGATAGTTATAAGAATCATCAATCATGTTGAGCAACCATGAATGATCCCTCAAGAAACTTGATCACCATCAATTTCTCATCTGGATTAAGGTCTGATGCTCTGCTAGTCAGTTCTTCCTCACTCTACTCTGCCAAACAGGAACCCAACACTTAGGTGCTCATATCTTTTCACTCTTTCATCACCGAAGGTTTAATCTCTAGAATGTATCATTCATGGTACTCCTCTTGACTTCCCCAAGTCCATACTTTGCTGAGATACTTCCTCTAAGAGATCCGGACCTGATTGTCAGACCTTGCTGCATGCTATGTTCTTGTTCACCAGACCAAAACACTCTTCAATCTGAATTTCGGTAAGGACCTATTATGTACTGCAGATGTGTGGGATAAACTTTGTTTCCATCAATGACAACAATGATGAATCCACACAGTGTCTCTTGCCAACAATCTCCCCCTTTGGCATTGATGGCAACACTTAGTGAAAAATGACAAAGTGTCATAGCACACTCCCCCTTGGTTGATGCTCTGTTCTTATGTACATTTTTCTAGAGCTCCCCCATAGCTAGATTCCACATCTTTCACTGCTCCTCACTCCCCCTTTGACATCAATGGAAAAGGGTGGAATCCGCACACCAAAATTTGCAAAATTTAACCTATACATAGCCACATAAGTATATATACAAATTATACTTACATATACTTAAGTGTATCCGCAAAAGTTGTTTTCAACTGGACAAATTCTGTTGCCCAACTCTACTTCATCTTATCCAAAATTGAGATGTGACCACTTAGAAAAAATGCAAAGGCTTCTACTCTTTTTAAGTCTGCTGGATCATTGGTCTGGGCTGTGGTCTGGGCATCAGTTAGGGTCTCATGCATTGCCTCTAACTTGGGGATAATTATCCTTCTTAATTCACTTAGCCTACTTATTCTATTCTTATTCTCCTTTTCAAGCCTCTTTATTTCATTTATAGTGGCAATAATCTGACACTCTTGATTCATTATGGAGGAGTTGAGAGGATCAAAATTTTGAGATAAACTTGATAGTTTGCTCTCTTGTTCTTCCATCTTCTTGGCAATGTCTGCTGTCATGGTGGACCAGGATAGACAAAATTTGTATAAACTCTGCCATCTTTAAGAGCATTTTCTAAGCTCTTTATCCCAATATCCATATTTCTCCTATCATTTGTTATTAGCCCCTGTACTTCAGAGAATCTCTTACCCAAAAATTCTTTCCAAACTTTCTCTTCTGCTAATTTCTCCAAAGAATCAAAATGTGTGTTAATAGAATTAACAAGAGATTTTAGATTACAGGATGAGGAGGCTATAGGATCCTTTTGAAAGGATGGCATGATTTTCTCTAGCACACCAGATGCAATCTCTAATAGCTCACAGTCTTCCATGTGAGACTTCAGAAGCTTTTCTTTTGCTTTAGCTTGAGCAAAAGATGCGACCTTCATTGTCTGGACTAGAGAGAGAGTCAAAATTGAGTGGTCCTTGAAACAGCTCCAGTTCATTTGATTCCATCATTTCCTTGGTCAGGAAATCTTTAACTACTTCTAAAGTGTCTCTTGCCAGAGACAGAGTCTTCTTTCCTTCTACAGCCTTAGAACTGTCACCTGAGGTCTTCTCTGTTTGATCTTCTTTTCTTCCCTTTTTCCCTTCTTCTTGACTTGCTTTCTCCTCTTGTCTTGCTTCTCCTTCAGTTCTGGAGTCTATTGGGGGATCTGAAAGAGAGATATTTACTTCTTCACAGACTTCCTCTTCTGAAATAGAGGAATCTAGGTCCTTAGTCTTCTCCTCACTTGTCTCCTTTGACTCTTCTACAATTTTCTTAGTGGAGTCTTCCTTTGATGCACTTAATCCTTCGACATCAGAAGGTTCATCACTTATGTCCTCTATAATAGGAATATTGAATCTTTTATATGCATTCTGGAGGATGTCTTCAGTCTCTTTTGCCACTTGATTAGTCTCTCCAAGCATAAGCTTGTTCATTCTGGCTTTGCTTCGGAACTCATCCTTGCAATCCTTGAAGATCATGTTCATTTGTTTAGGAGTGATGGAAGGATAGAGCTGAATAGCTATCTATTCCCAGATCTCCATATCCTTTTCCTTAGCATTGTTCTTTCTCATTTCAAGTTTCTTCTCTAGGCTTTTGGGAATTAGAGATATGATTTCAATGAATGCTTTGTTACAGATGTTTAGATACCTAACTGTAGCATCTTGTAAGATCTTCTGGTTAGCTTCATTATATTCATCATAAAATTCAGTCATTGGTTACAGATTCCCATCCACAGTGACTGATTTGATGATATCATCAATGCAGAGAGAAGGCCTTTCAACGAATTCTTCTACTTCTTCTTCTTTGTTTTTGCCGGCATATGATTCCATAGAGGTTTTCTTTTTCTTCTTCATTTTCTTAACCTCCTCATCTGATTCTGTCTCGTCATCATCTTTTTGACTTGTATAGGACCTTGTGGCCTTGGTTTTTGTTCTCTTTTCTCCCTTACCAGATGTCTTGGCTTCTGGTTTTGAGGCTTTTTGGCTCTTAGAGGTGGCAGGTGCAGAGCTTTTGGAGTATCTGGTCTAGGAGGGGGCTTGCACCGGATCACTTTCTTGTTCTACTTCTTGTTTCTCTTTCTATGCTTTTTCTAGTTTTGCTCTATTTGCATCGATTGCTTCTTTAGAAATGCCAAATATTTTCGCAACTTCCTCTACTTCTCTTCTCACTTTTATTTTTATCTCTGATTGTCTTAGCTCAACATGAATTTTCACACTCAACTCTTGAAAGGTTCCAAACCTTTCTGCCTCAGGGTCCTTGGGCTGACTCATGAGGTGTTGGATATGTAGCTCTAGGATTTTCTCATCAACCTCATACCCCATTGGCATAATCCAGACTATCCTTGGCTCCACTACCTCCATTAGGCATTGATCAATGTCTACCATAAAACACACTGTATCCTTGTATTTCTCAACTAATGATTGGGGGATTCTTTCTCTGGCCTGCATCATACTTTGAAAGTTCTTGAAGTATCCCCAGAGTGTTGTACTTTGAGCCTTGGCATCACCAAGCCCATACATGTAATCTCTGGTTTGTATGGCAACCGGTTTGTCATTTTGCCATACCCAGCCACTGGATCTGGGGAGCTCATTCATGTAGTAAAAGAAGAGACATAATATCAGGCCACCATATTTGAATTTTAAATGATACTGGATCTAACTATGGGAATCCTGCTTTTACCAGATGACTGTTAAACTAGATCAATCTTGGATGCTTAACCTCTTGAAAACTTCTTGCAGATTTTCCATATCTTTACCAAGGCTTATTTAGATATTTCTCTAAGAACCCTTTAATTTGCAACTTTCCATGTGCCAATTTCAGGCACCAATTGATTGGCTGGGGGAATTTGTTTTCCTTTTTGACTCCCCTTAAGCCAAAGCTCATCTATTTAGTTTTCAGAAGGAATATCAGCACCAGATTCTGGTGTGGATCCATCCCCAACATTTTCTGTACTTCTCTTTACCCAAATCTTGTTCATCTCCCTTTGAACTTCATCCGCATTCACTTTTCCTTTTCCTTTGTCTTGATTTTGATTATGATGCACTTGACCCCTTTTATCCTGATTCTTACTTCTGCAGAATTTGGCAATATGACAGGATCTATTGCAATTGTAGCTAACAACATTTCTTTGTAGATTTGACTGATATCCTCTTGATTTGCATTGATTAGCCATATGTCCCATTCTATTGCATGCAAAGCATCTACCATTGAATGAATTGTTCATTTGCATATTTCTACATTCATGAGATTTGTGACTATACCTTTTGCAGTTAAAACACTATCCAGAGAAGGATGAATTAGTCTGATTCATTCTTCTTCTACACTAATTTGCTTTATGACTGAAGTTATTGTAGTTGTAGCAGTATCCATTGAAGGATGGATATCTTTGAGTATTTGGTTGCCTTACTAGAGGTCTTCTAGGCCTGTTCCTTGGATTTCCTGATCCAGATTTCTTCTGACCGGTTCCGGAGCTTTCCCCTTTCTCATACCCAAGCCTTGCTTGTCATCTACCCTCTTTTGGTTTTCAAGAAGAACTTCAAGTTGACTAGAGCTTATCTTGAATTTCTCTTTGTATTCATTTACTGTTTGAAGATCCCTTTTAAGAGTGTCTATCTGATTCTCAAGTTGTTCTTCATTGTCTCTAGCTTCTTCAAGATCAAATTCCAGATGCCTAATTATTCTATCCATTTTGTGGCAGTCTTCTAACTTCTCCTTGAGAGATTGTTTTAGATCATCTTCACTTTTTCTTTTCTCTTCAATTTCTTGGGTGAATTTCATAACTCCTGATTCCATTTCATGTCTTACCATAATGACCTCTTTTGATAACTTCTCACATAACTTGGTTTTCTCATTCAGATCTTCATTAGTATCATTTGCTTCACTTTGACTTGCTAATTGTTGAAGTAGTTCCTTTCTTTTCTTCATTGAGATACTTAGTTTTTCTTTGAGTTCATTTATGAAATCATCAACTTGTTTGAGTCTTTCCCTTAGGTTATTGACTTCAGAGTGAGATTGCTCAAGATCATCTAGGGAAGCCTAAAGTTGATCCCTCATACCGTACATATCCATTGAGATTCTAGATCTTCCTCAAGCTGTTAGGCTCTGTCTAGAGGAACTTAGCTCTAATACCAATTGTTGATAACTAAGAGGGGGGGTGAATCAATTATCTTAATTATTTGACTTTCTTTTCTTTTTTAATAATTAGTGCAGTATCAAAACATATAAGCATACATGAACATGAGAGAAGAAAGAAATCAACACACATAACACAAGGATTTTTACGTGGAAAACCCTGTTAAGGGAAAAACCACAGGGTGACTAACCCAAGATTGTATTCTTTGTTAAAAGAATAGAAGTACAAAATGACACTTGCCAATTAGGGCTCACTACCTGAGCACACTGCTCACAAGAGGCTCATTGCCTACAATAGTTTATAGAAAGAAACTAGGTATTTGAACTGATGAGAAGCATACACATATGCTAAGGTTCAGTTCCGGTTAGGCTCAATATACTGATATGTTGCACTTCATTCTTCCTCTGCTTTAGTGTTGATGTTCTGTCACATACTAGACCTGTATTACTACTTCCACACTGCTCTCTACTTTTCTTCGCACTTCACAACACACCATTACTTTATTCATAATGAAATCCATCTGGTATATATATCTACACAAAGGATTTCAACATCTTTCCAGTCAACATCTGGAATACTCAAGATTTTCCCAAACTCTAGTCTGTCGGCTGAATTAATGCTTACTAAGAGATGCGTATCAAAAAGATAGTTATAGGAGTCATCAATCATGTCAGCCAACAATGAATGATCCCTCAAGAAACTTGATCACCATCAATTTCTCATTTGGATTAAGGTCTGATGCTCTGTCGGTCAGTTCTTCCTTAGTCTACTTTGCCAAACAGGAACCCAACACTTAGGTGCTCATATATTTTCACTCTTCCATCACCGAAGGCTCAATCTCTAGAATGTATCATTCATGGTACTCCTCTTGACTTCCCCAAGTCTGCACTTTGCTAAGATATTTCCTCTGAGAGATCCGGACCTGATTGTTAGACCTTGCTGCATGCTCTGTTCTTGTTCACCAGACCAAAACACTCTTCAATCTGACTTCTGGTAAGGACCTATTATGTATTGTGGATGTGTGGGATGAACTTTGTTGCCATCAATGACAACAATATTGTCATACTTGTTGCAGAATTCTCTCCATGTGTGTAATCAATGAAGTTAGTATGAGTGATAAATATCAAGGATATTTTGATTCATCTTTGTAGTCCTCTATAATGTGTGTATTGTCTTTAGCTTTGTCTCAAGGAGAGAAATAATTGCTTGGGAAATACTTTGTTAATTTCATTCTACACTGTGGTTTAAAGAATAGTTTTACAATTCTAAGTACATGAAGCATTGATGTTATTAGTCCATTTTTTATGAAGCAATATTGCTTGCAAGGTACACTTGATTTATCTAGCTTGACTCTATAATCCTAGGATTAGGCACTGATCTCTCACTGAGATGATATGTTGGTTCAGATCCATCCCAACAATCAAAATCATTTCTATTTCTGTATTGTTTTAGAATAGAATTGAAGTAATAACCATTCTCAATCTTGGTCTAAACTGATTTTCCAAAGGATTAAGCCAATCTGATAGGAGTCAGTCATTTCCTTGGTATATTTTCATTGAGAACTTTATGTTTAAACATCAACATCTAGCATAAGTCAAGAAATACCCTTGGATGTTGTATAGGTACACTTGCCTTGGTCTTACATAATCAAAAGTGCAGAGGATTTCAACAAATTCTAAGTTAAATCCTATTCGTTGGCCACTAACCTAGAATCCTTAATCACAAGAAATTGGCTAAATCTTTAGAGGATTCATACAATCAGCTAGAAGCACCAACAAAAGAAACATCTGATTTAGATAAGTATTTTGTTATAGAGGTTGGAGCCTCTTTTGTAAAAGTTGTAAGTGTTGTAGCACTTTAGGGAGTTGCAGCTTCCTTTGGGTTGTAGCCCATAAATGTTAATGTAATCCTATTTTTATTTGTGAGGCTAGATTTGGACAATAGATCCAAGCAACTTGCTCACCGTGGTTTTTCCCTTCTAGGATTTTCCACATAAATCTGGTGTTATGGTTGTGTGCTTATGTGTTCTCTCTATTTGTCATGGTTTAAATGTCTACATTTGATTGAATTCTATTGGAAGAAAAGAATTTGATTAAGTACCAATTCACCCCCCCTCTTAGTACTTCTGCGTGTTCAACATGATTTTGGATCAAGATCACTAGAGTGACCTCAACCCCTAATTTTGAAACCCAATTTTAATTATAGGCCCAAGCTGAAGTAATCCTAACTACTCATTACTTATAGACTTGTTAGAAATTAATTTCCAATTTAACAATAGTTATTGGGGTAAAATGCCCTCCTCAAGATGATGAGGTTGCCTCATTTAATGCCAAAATTCTAAAATGTATACAACTTCTACACTTTACAAATCTTTATGGGGGTTTTTGGAATATTTGTAAAACAAAAAGATTTAAAAAGTAAAAAAATGAAAGTGAATTAAATTAATTATCACTTAAAGATTAATTTAATCCAACTTGGGAATTGTGAAGGCTTACAAATATGACTAGAGCGTGAATTTGATTAAATAAAATTTGAAATTTGAAAAATTCAACACAAGAAAATACTTTTAATGATTTAATAGTGAAAATCTAATAGATTTAACAGGCTTGGCAAAGAAAGAATTTGGAAAAAAAATAATTACACCCAACTTAACAAAATATGTAAAGCAAGAGACAATCTAGACAAACAATTAAAGTTAACAATTTTTATTTATTGCCCAAAAAATAAAAACTCAAAGTCTTCCATTTTCTTGTATAATGTCTTTAAAATTTTTGTCAAAGTCCCATATAGACCCTCTAGAAGGTGAAAAGAAGAATAGAAAAGGTATTTGGTTTTCTTGGACTAACTATCAGAAAGCTAACAAAAGAATTTATAGCAAACTAGACAAATTCTATATGGAGAAAGATTTTTTTTTATCCAAAAAAAAAGGGAAATGAATAAGGTTCAAGTGATCCCTGACGCACTATCTGACCATCATCCCATAAAGATTGTGATAATAATTAAAAAAAAAAAGAGGAAAAGTTAGAAAACAAAAAGGCAGCCCTTTTAAGCTTAATTACGAGGTTCTAAAAGATCAAGATTGTCTAAATGGTATCAAAGCCTTGAGAAATATTTGTAAGTCAATATATACAAAGAAAGAAATTTCTCTCTATTGGAATAGGTTGACAGATTCTTGTAAATCTTTTTTCCAAATTGTGGGTAAAAAATACTCATTAGATAGAAAAAGAGAAGAGGTTGTGCTCCAAGAAGAATTCCTCAAAGTTGAAGAAAAAATTCAAAATAATCCAAAAGATGAATACCTAATTGAAAGAATGGGAGATGTTAAACACAAATGAAGAAAAATCTAGATTAGGAAAGCTCAGGGGGCTATAATTAGAGCACAGTTGAATTGGTTGGAGGATGAGGATAAAGACACAATATTTCTTCAATCTTCTAAAATACAAAAACATAAAAGAAAATATAGAAGCAGTGGTTGTAAATAGAGTCTGTCTGAAGAAACAAGATGAAATTTTGGAAGCCTTAAGAATCTTCTATGAAAAACTATTCAAGGCAAAAGATAATTATAAAGGGTGTTTGGAAGCTCAAGAATTATGTTGCAAAATATGTAAGGTGGGGGTGAATGAGGAAATGAGGAAGACCCTAGACAAGGGAATATCAAAAGATGAAATAGAAGCAACCATTAGTTTTATTAATAGTGGGAAATCCCCTAGTGCTGATGGCCTCTTGGTTGAGTTTTACAAAGCCAATATGGAATGGATAGTGGATTATTTGTTTGAACTATACAAAGAAGCAATAGATAAGGGTTCTTAGGGAGGGGATATAGGAATTATCAAGTTTTTACCCAAAGAGGGTGACAAAATAGAAATTAAAAACTGGAGGCCCATAACCTTACTGAATGTTGTTAAGAAAAGTGTTTGAACCTTGCAACTTCGAAAGATTACTATTCTTCCCAGTTTTGGTCTTTTTGAGTACCCTTTATCTTGGATAATGGTCTGAAACTTTCAAAGTTTCCAAACGAGCTAAAAATAGCGAGACTTACTATTTTTAGTAAGTTCTTTGATTGAGCTTAGATTGACCTAAAATTTTTCCCAGAAGGTGCGGAATAGCTAAGTGAACATCTCGGGTGAGTTTCATCTCAAGATTATATCTAGATCGCGAGATATTAAAGTTTCTATTTTTTGAAACTGCTGGAAAAAAGTCTTTGAACTCAATTACTGGAATCAAAACTTCTCTAAACGTCCCGATGTTAGGGTTAGCCGGCAGAAGATATCAATTAAATGCAAATAAAGATTAAACAGAGGAATGGAAATACACAGAAATAATAACAGTGAGAGACAAGTTTTAACATGGTTCACCCAAACTCGGGCTACATCCACCAAATAAAGAGTCCAATATTATTATCCAGTAAATCAAACCAATTACATCCAGCAATCCCTGCAACTCAATACCATTGTAAATGCTACAATACAATATTAATAGAAACCTTAACCCTTAGATAGTTTTATCAGGACTTATGTCGGTTACAAAAATAGGGTTTTTTATGTCAGCTAATAGAAAAATAACTCCCGACGCCTGCACTCCCCCATTAAATAATTTGGGAGGAAACCGCACCGATAAAAGTGGGGAAAATTTAACCTCCAAGTCTGATTAGGCTCCATATAACAACAATCTCCCACTTGGAGACTGATCAGACTCCACAACATATCACCTCCCACTTGGAGACTGATCATAAGACCGCTGACCCTGTAGCTCCCACTAGAAATAAGCACCCTGGACTCTGCTATTCTGATTTTTTGTTTTTAGTCTTGAAGACCAACCAAAGCTAAAGA
This sequence comes from Cunninghamia lanceolata, assembly GCA_027924645.1. Lineage (NCBI taxonomy): Eukaryota > Viridiplantae > Streptophyta > Pinopsida > Cupressales > Cupressaceae > Cunninghamia > Cunninghamia lanceolata. Next base: position 5,565,387 of record BSBN01001583.1, read on the forward strand.
GGAGCTCAGCTTCTCCCTTGTCACTACCTTTGTAAACATATCCACTAGATTTTCATCTATATGTATCTTGTCTAGCCTTAACTGTCCATCATCCAACACCGACCAAATGAAGTGATAACTCAACTGTATGTGTTTGGTCTTTAAATGTAAGGTAGAATTCTTTGCAAGATGTATGGCACTCTGACTATCTGTAAACAAATAACTGTTAGCCTGTTGTTTGCCCAATTCTTCCATGAAAGATTGCAGCCATATCATCTCCTTGCTTGCCTCTGTTGTAGCTACATACTCTGCCTCCGTGGTGGATAAAGCAACCACCTTTTGCAACTGTGAGATCCAACTCACCACTATCCCACCTACAACAAAGACATAACTTGTAGTACTCTATCTGGTATCAATATCCCCTACCAAATCTGAGTCTACATAACCTGCTAAATCAGTATTAGAGCCCCCAAAACATAATTGTTTATTGGATGTACCTCTCAAATATCTGAGAATCCATTTTACTACATTCCAATGCTCTAATCTAGGATGACTCATATGTTGGAAAGAGACACATTGTGGCTTCATGATTGTTGTAATTGATGGCAACAAATTTCATCCCACACATCCGCAGGACATGGTGTGCCTATACCGAAAGTCAGATTGAAGAGTGTTGTGCTCTGGTAAGCAAGAACAGAGCATGTGGCAAGGTCCGACAGTCAAGTCCAGATCTCTCAGAGGAAGTATCTTAGTAAAGTGTAGACTTGGGGAAGTCAAGAGGTGTACCTTGACTAATACATTCCAGAGATTGAGCCTCCGGTGATAAAAGAGTGAAAAGATATGAGCACCTAAGTGTTGGGTTCCTATTTGGCAGAGTTGACAGAGGAAGAACTGACCGACAGAGCATTAGACCTTAATCCAGATGAGTTATTGATGGTGATCAAGTTTATTAAGGTATCATTCATGATTGGCTGACATGATTGATGACTTCTATAAGCATCTCCTTGATACACATCACTTGATAAGTAAGGATTTAGCTGACATATCAGAGTTTGCAAAAATATTGACTATTCCAGATGCCGACTAGAAAGGTGTTGAAATCATTGGTGCAGATATATATACCAGTTGGATTTGGATGTGAAGGTGTGTGTTGTGTGTTGTGAAGTGCGAAGAAAAGTAGAAGAGCAGTGTGAAGATAGTAAGACAGGTTCGGTATGTGACAGGACATCAACACTAAAGAAGAGGAAGAATGAAGTGTAGTAGATCAGTGTATTGAGCCTAACTGGAACTGAACCTCAACATATGTGGATGCTTCTCATCAGTTTAATTATCAACAATTGGTATCAGAGTCAAGTTCCTCCAAACAGAGCCTAACAGCTTGAGGAGATCTAGAAATTCAAATGGATGTGTATGGTATGAGGGAACAACTTCAATCTGCCCTAGATGATCTTGAGCAATCTAACTCTGAAGTCAATGAATTGAAGGAAAGACTCAAATAGGCTAATGATTTCATAAACAAACTAAAAGGGAAATTGAGTATCTCTATGAAAAAGAGAAAGGATCTGCTTCAACAATTGGCAAGTCAAGGTGAAGCCAATGATACAAATGAAGATCTGAAGGAGAAAACCAAGTTATGTGAAAAGTTATCAAAAGAGGTCATTATGGTAAGACATCAAATGGAATCAGGAGTTATGAAATTCACTCAAGAAATTGAAGAGAAAAGGAAAACTAAAGATGATCTAAGACAATCTCTCAAGGAGAAATCAGAAGACTACCACAAAATGGATAGAATAATCAGGCATCTAGAATCTAATCTTGAAGAAGTTAGAGATAATGAAGAACAACTTGAGAATCAGATTGACACTCTTAAAAGGGATCTTCAAATAGTAAATGAATACAAAGAGAAATTCAAGATAAGCTCTACTCAACTTGGAGTTCTTCTTCAAAGCCAAAAAAGGGTAGATGACAAGCAAGGCTTGGGATATGAAAAAGGTGAAAGCTCCAGATCCGGTCAGAAGAACTCCATATCAGAAAATCCAAGAAATAGGCCTAGAAGACCTCCAATAAGGCAACCAAATGCTCAAAGATATACTTCCTTCAATGGATACTACCACAATTGCAATAACTTTGGTTATAAAGCAAATTAGTGTAGAAGAAGAATGATTCAGACTAGTTCATCCTTCTCCGGACAGTGTTTTAATTGCAAAAGGTATGGTCACAAAACTCATGAATGAAGAAATATGCAAATGAACAATTCATTCAATGGTAGATGTTTTGCATGCAATAGAATGGGACATATGGCTAATTAGTGTAGATCAAGAGGATATCAGTCAATATGCAAAGAAATGTTGTTTGCTACAATTGCAATAGATCCGGTCATATTGCCAAATTCTGCAGAAGCAAGAATCAGGACAGAAAGGATCCGATGCACTATATTCAAAACCAAGACAAAGGAAAAAGAAAAGTGAATGCCGATGAAATTCAAAGGGAAATGAATAAGATATGGGTGAAGAGAAGTATAGAAAATGATGGGGATGGATCTGCACCAGAATCTAGTGCTGATATTCCTTCCAAAAACTAAATAGATGAGCTCTAGCTTAGGGGGAGTCACAAAAGAAAATATTTTCCCCCAACTAGTCAATTGGTGCCTGAAATTGGCACATGGAAGGTTGTGGACTAAAAGGTGGTGCAGGAGCACCCGCACATGATCAGGATATAGGTCCGCATGATGACATACATGATCAGGATATAGGATAATTATCAGCATGATGACAGGATAGTCTATTTTTAGTATGTTTGACTTTATCATGTAATAAGGTCCATTGGACCGATGCTATGTATTAGATCAGCATAGGAGTATGTGTAGGCAGTTAGAGATCGGGATAAGGCTATCTGAGCTCCTCTCTCCCAACCGCTTGGAAGCTCCCAGCTGCTGGGAAGTGAGTTGGTAGTACTCGAAGGATTTGTTATATATACCTTCGATCTGTTAGGGTTTAGATATAGTTCATATTGAGTTTGATAGATGTTATGTTCAGGAGAGTAGTACTGGTGATATGCTGTACTGGTGATCAGTCCAGATATTGTGAAGCAGAATTGTAAAAGCAGGACATTTGAATCTCAATTGAATAAGATCTCTTCTTTTGCAGTATTTGAGTTGATCAGTTGTATCTGTGTTGATTTCCTTTCTGTTTGCAAGTTAATGGGTACTTTCAACCCTTCCACCGGTTGATCCTGCAAATCGGTGGAATGGTCCTGTATCATAGCTTAGGTTGCATTTGTGTTTTCTGTTTATGCATTGCATTGTTCAAGAGATCTGTTAGGAGCATGCTGTGAATCAGCCTAGCATCCTCATGTGCTAGGTATAGAAAGATAAACTGTTAGATTTTGGTTTGAAGGTGATCCGGCCCGGTCGTTACATCATCTTTGTGAAATTGAGCGGTTCAGAGTGTTTACATGCAGTGGACGGATACACAGGAGTCTGCATGTGCGTTTCCAGCCGGAGCAAGCCGCATCGTCATCTGCGAATGCATCGCCATCAGGATCGGGTCGTGAAACTGTTGAAGTTTGCAAGTTGCAAGTACATCAGGATGTTTTGAGTTGGATATATACTCAGTGTATATATCGCAGTCAGGATCATCTCTCGGAGAAGCTCATCATCCGCATATCGCTAACAGATGCGGGTGTGAAAGTTTAGTTTTTTGTCTAAGTGTTGAAGAGTTCATCAGGATGATGTGTGACGTCATCGTCATCAGGATATGACGTCATCATCATCAGGATATTAAGAAATCCCTCTATGCGAGTTTATCCTGTCGTCGCTAAGGGTTTAGGTATCGGCGAAGGCTCTCGGCAGGAAGTTGTGAAACATCATCAGGAGGTTCCAAGACAACCGGATAAATTAGATCATGATGCTGTTGCTTGTATCGTCGGGCAGTGGAGCGTCGAAGGCAAGGTGTTGAAGGTGATCGTCATCAGGATATTGAGAGCATCCGGATATTTGGATATCCTGCTGACGAAGGTGATATTGAATATCATGATGATGCCGCTAGTGTTTGGCACCCGATGAACAGTGCAACCGGAGGATGTTTGCGCCCGTTGAATATCATGATGATGATGATAGGCGACAGGCGGAGGAGGTGAATAGTAGGCGGCAGGAGGATAATTGCGATCATCCGAATTATGATGATGCTGAGCTGATAGGGATTTTTATCATGCTGTTTGTATTGTTGGCAGCTCCTTCCTGTTAGTTAGCTTCCATTGCGTTTCTTTTGGGGAGTATGGTGCAGGAGCACCCGCACATGATCAGGATATAGGTCCGCATGATGACATACATGATCAGGATATAGGATAATTATCAGCATGATGACAGGATAGTCTATTTTTAGTATGTTTGACTTTATCATGTAATAAGGTCCATTGGACCGATGCTATGTATTAGATCAGCATAGGAGTATGTGTAGGCAGTTAGAGATCGGGATAAGGCTATCTGAGCTCCTCTCTCCCAGCCGCTTGGAAGCTCCCAGCCGCTGGGAAGTGAGTTGGTAGTACTCGAAGGATTTGTTATATATACCTTCGATCTGTTAGGGTTTAGATATAGTTCATATTGAGTTTGATAGATGTTATGTTCAGGAGAGTAGTACTGGTGATATGCTGTACTGGTGATCAGTCCAGATATTGTGAAGCAGAATTGTAAAAGTAGGACATTTGAATCTCAATTGAATAAGATCTCATCTTTTGCAGTATTTGAGTTGATCAGTTGTATCTGTGTTGATTTCCTTTCTGTTTGCAAGTTAATGGGTACTTTCAACCCTTCCACCGGTTGATCCTGCAAATCGGTGGAATGGTCCTGTATCATAGCTTAGGTTGCATTTGTGTTTTCTGTTTATGCATTGCATTGTTCAAGAGATCTGTTAGGAGCATGCTGTGAATCAGCCTAGCATCCTCATGTGCTAGGTATAGAAAGATAAACTGTTAGATTTTGGTTTGAAGGTGATCCGGCCCGGTCGTTACATCATCTTTGTGAAATTGAGCGGTTCGGAGTGTTTACATGCAGTGGACGGATACACAGGAGTCTGCATGTGCGTTTCCAGCCGGAGCAAGCCGCATCGTCATCTGCGAATGCATCACCATCAGGATCGGGTCGTGAAACTGTTGAAGTTTGCAAGTTGCAAGTACATCAGGATGTTTTGAGTTGGATATATACTCAGTGTATATATCGCAGTCAGGATCATCTCTCGGAGAAGCTCATCATCCACATATCGCTAACAGATGCGGGTGTGAAAGTTCAATTTTTTGTCTAAGTGTTGAAGAGTTCATCAGGATGATGTGTGACGTCATCGTCATCAGGATATGACGTCATCGTCATCAGGATATTAAGAAATCCCTCTATGCGAGTTTATCCTGTCGTCGCTAAGGGTTTAGGTATCGGCGAAGGCTCTCGGCAGGAAGTTGTGAAACATCATCAGGAGGTTCCAAGACAACCGGATAAATTAGATCATGATGCTGTTGCTTGTATCGTCGGGCAGTGGAGCGTCGAAGGCAAGGTGTTGAAGGTGATCGTCATCAGGATATTGAGAGCATCCGGATATTTGGATATCCTGCTGACGAAGGTGATATTGAATATCATGATGATGCCGCTAGTGTTTGGCACCCGATGAACAGTGCAACCGGAGGATGTTTGCGCCCGTTGAATATCATGATGATGATGATAGGCGACAGGCGGAGGAGGTGAATAGTAGGCGGCAGGAGGATAATTGCGATCATCCGAATTATGATGATGCTGAGCTGATAGGGATTTTTATCATGCTGTTTGTATTGTTGGCAGCTCCTTCCTGTTAGTTAGCTTCCATTGCGTTTCACTCTGCATCAAAAGGGCTCTTAGAGAAACATCTAAATAACCCTTTGGGAAGATATGAAAGATCTACAATGAATTTGAAGAGGTTAATCATCTAAGATTAATCCGGTTTAACAGTCATCCAGTAAGAATAGGATTTTCACAGTTAGATCCTGTATGATTCAAATTTGAGGTAGCTTGATCTACGGGTAGATCAAATGTTTGGGAAAGGATGATAGATTGTCACTAATCATCAAGAAAAACTCTATGTATATCTCAGTAATCCGAAAAAATCTCTCTCAGAACAAGGAGAACAAGGCAACCGGAATGACTTAAGTTGCGCATTTATTGCAATATGGAATTAGGGTTTGCTCAGAGATAAAAGGGTTTATTTGCTCATCACTTGTACATTTGCACTCGAGAAGAAGAGAAAAAGAGCTCTGTAAACAAATTATCTCAAGCCTCTCAAAGATCAACCACATAAGACAATTCTTCTAGCAATCCGATCCAACTCATTCCGTGAAACCTAGAAGCGTAAAAAGGTATTCTTCGCTCTTGATCAAATTCTCTCTCTGAATCTTTAAGATGGCTACTCTGAATGTTGTAAATATTTCTGATAGGCCTTGCCCCAAATTTAAGAAACATCCCTACAAATCTCTAGAAGTGGATCCCTTAGGGGCATTTTCCAGCATTTCGTATGGGGTTTTGCATGTTAAAGACATTAGGGCATATATTCATGCGAACATTGAAGATTTTGGGGAATCCAAGCTGATAGATATCTATCACAATCAGTTAATAGATGACTCACTTGAACTCAAACCACAGTATAAGGTTATCCGGGACAAAAATTTTGCACAATGCATTCATTTCCCCTGTTTTGCAGAAGATGAATGGGTACAGTATGTTCTAAGTAGAATACATGATAGCTTTATATGATTGAAAAGGCCATTCAAGATAACCAAGGATATCATTAGGGTAGTTACCAGATTGTACTCATCCGGTGGGATACCTGCTCTCAAATCTGTCAAGAATTAGATAGTGAGGCAACCGGATCAAAATTTGACAAGAGAGCTATGACAATTGAAGATATCACTGATCCAGATATCAAATTTACATCCATGATAATTGGTTACAAGATATATCACTCCAGCAGGGAAAATTTAGTACCTGAAACTATAATTTATACAGCTTATCAGATGCTAAAAGACAATGCTGACTATGATCTTTGTGAACTTCTTCTAAACTAACTGTTGGAGAACCTACAAAAGATCAAAAAGGACAAGAAGAAATCATTCAAGTATGGTGGGCTGATATTATGTTTATTCTTCTACTTCATGCATGAGCTTCCCGGATCCAGTGGTTGGGTATGGCAGAATGATAGACCTGTAGCCATTCAAGTCAGAGATTATATACATGGGCTTGGTGATGCCAAGGCACAAAATATAGCAATCTGGGGCTATTTCAAGAACTTTCAGGGTATGATGCAAGCAAGAGAGAGAATTCCCCAATCTCTAGTTGAAAAGTATAAGGATACAATATGCTTTATGGTAGAAATTGATCAGTGCCTAATGGAGGTTGTGATGCCAAGGATAGTTTGGATCATGCCAATGGGGTATGAAGTAGATGAGAAAATTGTAGAGCTACATGTTCAACACATGCTTAGTCAACCCAAGGATCCTAAGGCAGAAAGGTTTGGAACCTTTGAAGAGTTGAGTGTAAAGATTCATGTGGAACTTAGACAACTGGAGATGAAAAGAAAAGTGAGAAAAGAAGTAGAGAATGTTGCCAAAAGGTATGGCATATCAAAAGAGGCACTTGATGCAAATAGAGAAAAGATGGAAAGGGCAGAGAAAGAAAAGGAAGAAGTAGGAAAGGAGAGTACTCCGGTAGAAGCCCCCTCCCGAACCAGATCCTCTAAGAGCTCTGTACCTGCCAGTACTAAGAGCTCAAAAGCATAAAAACTGGAAGCAAAATCATTTGGTAAAGGAGAAAAGAGAACAAAGACAAAGGCTACAAGATCATACACAAGCCTCAAAGATGATGAAGAGACAAAATTTGATGAAGAAATCAAGAAGATGATGAAGAAGAAGAAAGTATCCGGAGAATCCTCTATCGGTCTAGACAAGGAAGAAGAAAAGATAGATAAAAGTGTTGAGAATCCTTCTCTTGACGATATCATCAAGGCAATTACTGTGGATGGAAACCTGAAAACATTAACAGAATTCTATGATGAATGTAGTGAAGTTGACCAGAAGATCCTACAAGATGCCACAGTCAAGTATCTGAATATCTACAACAAAGCTTTCATGAAAATCATATCTCTTATTCCTAAAAGCCTTGAGAAGGAACTTGAAATTAGAAAGAATAATGCTAAAGCAAAGGATATGGAGATCTGGGAACAGATAGCCATTTAGCTCTATCCTTCCATCACTCCTAAGCAAAAGAATATGATCTTCAAAGATTGCAAGGATGAATTCCAGAGCAAAGCTAGGATGAATCAGCTTATGCTTGGAGAAACTGACAAGGTGGCAAAAGAAACAAAAGACACCCTCTAGAATGCATACAAAAGATTCAATATTCCTATTATAGAGGACTTAGGTGATGATCGCTCGGCCATGGATGACAAAGAAGAATCTACTGAGACAGTGGCAGAAGAGGCAAATGAGACAAGTGAAGAGAAATCTAAAGACTTAGATTCCTTTGCTCTGGAAGAGGAAGTTCATGAAGAAGAAGAAGTTTTCATCCGGATCCTCCTGCATACTCCAGAATTGAAGGAGAAGAAAGAAAAGAAGAGAGCATCAGTCAAGAAGAACAAGTAAAGGGAAGTGAAGAAGGTCAAACAGAAAAGACCACAGATGATAGTGCTAAGGCTATAGAAGGGGAGAAAACTTTGTCTCTGGCAAGAGACACAGCAGAAGAAGTTAAAGATTTCTTGACCAAAGAGATGATGGAATTTGATGAACTGGAACTACTTCAAGGTCCATTCAATTTTGACTCCCTCTCGCCGGTTCAAACCATAAAGCTAGCATCCTTTACTCAAGCAAAGGAAAAAGAAAAACTCCTGAAATCTCACATAGAAGACTGTGAGCTCATAGAAGCTGCATCCAGTGTACTAGAGAAGATCATGCCATCCTTCCAAAAGGATTCTTCAGCCTCCACATTAGGTAATCTAAAGTCTCTTGTAAATTCTGTTCTTACGCATTTTGATTCCTTAGAGAAGTCAGTAGAAGAAAAGGTCCGGAAGGAGTTTTTGGGAAAAAGATTCTTCGAAGTGTAGGGTCTAATAACAAATGATAGGAGAGTTATGGATATTGGAATAAAGAGCTTAGAAAATGCTCTTAAAGATGGTGGAGATATCTATAAATTTTGTTTATCTTGGCCTAAAGTGACCAAGGATATTGAGAAGAAAGTAAAAGAGCAAGAGGATAAACTATTAAGTTTATCTCAAAGTTTTGATCCTCTCTCCTCCTCCATAGTAAATCAAGAGTATAAGACTATTACAGTCATAGATGAAATAAAGAAGCTTGAGAAGGAAAAGAAAAATAGAATAAATAGGTTGAGTGAACTTAAAGGGATCATCATCCCTAATTTAGAGGCCATGCATGAGGCCTTAACTGATGCTCAGGCCACAACCTGGACCAATGATCTGACAGATCTTAAGAAGGCAGAAGCGTTTGCATTCCTGTTAAGTGGTCACATCTCAATTTTAGACAGGATGAGGTAGAGTTGGGCTATAGAAATTATACAGTTGAAGAATACTTTTGTAGACATACTTAAGTATATGTAAGTACAACTTGTATATATACTTATGCAGATATGTATAGACTATTTTTGGAAATTTTGGTGTATGGACCCTACCCTTTGCCATTGATGTCAAAGGGGGAGTGAGGAGTAGTGAAAAATGTGGAATCCAGCTAAGGGTGAGCTCTGGTAAAGTGTACATTAGAATAGAGCATCAACCAAGGGGGAGTGTAGTATAACACTTAGTCATTTTTCACTAAGTGTTGCCGTCAATGTCAAAGGGGGAGATTGTTAGCAAGAGACACATTGTGGCTTCATGATTGTTGTCATTGATGGCAACAAAGTTCATCCCACACATCCACAGGACATGGTGTGCCTATATCAAAAGTCAGATTGAAGAGTGTTGTGGTCCGGTAAGCAAGAATAGAGCATGTGGCAAGGTCCAACAGTCAGGTCCAGATCTCTCAGAGGAAGTATCTTAGTAAAGTGCGGACTTGGGGAAGTCAAGAGGTGTACCTTGACTGATAAATTCCAGAGATTGAGCCTCCGATGATAAAAGAGTGAAAATATATGAGCACCTAAGTGTTGGGTTCCTGTTTGGCAGAGTTGATAGAGGAAGAACTGACCGGCAGAGCATCAGACCTTAATCCGGATGAGTTATTGATGGTGATCAAGTTTCTTAAGGTATCATTCATGATTGGCCGACATGATTGATGACTTATATAAGCATCTCCTTGATACACATCACTTGATAAGTAAGGATTCAGCCGACAGATCAGAGTTTGGGAAAATATTGACTATTCCAGATGCTGACTAGAAAGGTGTTGAAATCATTGGTGCGGATATATATACTAGATGGATTTGGATGTGAAGGTGTGTGTTGTGTGTTGTGAAGTGCAAAGAAAAGTAGAAGAGCAGTGTGAAGATAGTAAGACAGGTCTGGTATGTGACAGGACATCAGTACCAAAGAAGAGGAAGAATGAAGTGCAGTAGATCAGTGTATTGAGCCTAACCGGAACTGAACCTCAGCATATGTGGATGCTTCTCATCTGTTCAATTATCAACATCATATACCTGCTTACGACTCCTAAAGCATGTGCAATATCCAGTCTTGTGCATACCATGGCATACATTAAACTTCCTATAGCTGAAGCATATGGTACCTTGGACATTTTTTCTTCCTCCTCTGGTGTCTTAGGACACATCTCCTTAGTCAATTTCAAATGACTAGGCAAAGGTGTACTGATAGCTTTTGCATTCTCCATATGGAATCTCTGCAACACATTTTCAACATAATCAACCTGAGATAGATTCAATTTTCTGTTCTTCCTATCTCTATAAATTTTCATACCAAGGATTTGTTTTGCTGCCCCCAAATCCTTCATAGCAAATGATTGTGCTAATTGCTAGTTTAACTCTCTTATGTGATCCATGTTAGACCTTGCTGCAAGCATGTCATCAACATATAAATACAAAATAATGTAGTTGTCATTATCCAACCTCTTAAAATAAACACAATGGTCAGAATTACACCAACTGTAGCCTTGCTCAACCATAAAGCTATCAAATTTCAAGTATCATTGCCGAGGTGCTTGTTTCAGGCCATACAAACTCTTCTTCAATCTACACACCATTTTCTCCTTACCTTTGACCTCAAATCCTTGGGGCTATTCCATTTATATCTCCTCCTCCAAATCACCATGGAGAAAGGCAATTTTCACATCTAGCTATTCCAAATGCAAATCTTCAGTAGCCACAATACTTAAAACAATACAAAGAGAAGTCATCTTGACAACCAGAGAAAATATCTCATCAAAATCAATGCCCTTTTTTTGTGCAAATCCTTTTACAACTAACTTAGCTTTAAATCTTTTCTTACCTCCATTTTCCTCTTTTAGCCTATAAACCCATTTGTTTGGTAAAGTCTTTTTACCTGCAAGTAACTTACATAATTCCCAAGTCTAATTTTTCTTCAAGGAGTCTATTTCTTCTTTCATTGCAAGCTCTCACTGAACCTTTGTATCCACCTGCATAGCTTCATCATACCCTTCTGGTTCACCAACATCTGTTAACAAAATAGAATATGGTGCAGGAGCACCTAGCACAAGGTGGCCTCCATGAGGCATTCAACTTCATGATTTGGTTTGATGTTCATTTTTGTCTTGTTGATTCTAATAAGGTCCTAAAATACCATCCACTTGATTGTAATAAGGACTATGTCCAAATATCTACATATTGTTGTCATGTAAAAGGCAGTCATGAAATCCTAGGGGCAGTCATATATTTCGTGTTGTAATCCTTGCAAAAGGCATGTCCAAGTGTTAGAAGGGATGTTAAGTCTTATTAAATGTTTATGACATTGTCAAAGGTGTTGACAAGTCACAAACCCATCGATAACATTATTCCAAACTTGTAATTAGTTTTAATTCTAAAACAAGACAGTTGCTGTCCTAAACACAGAGTAGTTTTAGAGAGGGAAAATAGATGGTTATGCAGTTCCATCGACCTTCAACCACCTCTAACTACTCCAAGGTGTGATAGTAGGCTTCTTTAAGCCCTGCCTATGAGGATTGTAAATAGGTGAAGACATTTTGATTGAGAGTAATAATAGCAAACAATAGTTTTCTACCTTTTTCTGTATTATTCACTGTAGCAGTCCGTACTATACTTTTGTATGGAATATTCATGATCCCAAAGTTAGTGGAATATGTGAGGGGTTGAAGTAGATTTCAAACAAGCTAGTTAGAGGTTTTGACACTAAATATCAAGGGAGATATCTTTGTTTTTCCTCAGGCTGCTTTTTGTGACTGTTTTTTCTGAATTTGCATATGCTACAGGCCGTACCATGTGAAGGTACAAGACTGTCCTTACTTTTTCATGTTTTGATCTATTAGTATATTGATTTTTCTATCATATAAAGTGGATTTGGTTTCTTAAAAGTTGCAATACAAGGGAGTTATAAGGATTTGTTCTAAAATAGTCCATTTCACACATAAACTAGGATTTTTGGTTGCAATCCATGAGTCCTCTTCCATTCCACTGATGTAAAACCCCATAGATCAGTGGAATGGATTGTTGTAGTGTTGTATTAATGCATTTCATGAAGAGTTTTTTCTGAGAAGGTGATTTGCTATTGTTCCATTGAAGAACCTAACAAGACCATGTGTTAGGTGATGCTTAAGAGCACATTGAAGGAACCAAAGGTACATTTTTGGGAACAGCAGTTAGTAGAGGTCTAAACCCCACAAATTCCTTTGTTTTAGCATGTATTCTAAGTGTACAAACCTTTGTTTGAGTTTTGAGCTTGCATTCTTTGGTAGTCTCTTTGTAAATTTGGTCTAATTGGCGCACTCGGTCACTGACAGGGGTTATTGGTTGAGACACATTTTCTAAAACAACCCAACCCCATTTTGGAATATGTTGTGGGGAGGCATAATGGGTATCTAATACATGTCTGAGATTTGCATTTGGGTGTTTATACAGAAAGTTATTAGGTCTGTTGTCTTTTTGAAGAGCTACGAGCTATTTTGGGTGGTTTGTGAAGGAAGTACCAACCCAAAAGTCCAATCTACCTTGGCCAATGGATGGAATGGGTCCCTTAACATCCCAAACCAACGTTTCCATGATGATACTAGAGTTCCTTTCTGCTGTTCTCACTTTTGCATAAAGATCTCTATTTTTGGGCTAATAGGTGTAGTTGAACCTTGTCAAGTTTATCTATCTTTTTCCATCCAATTTGCCTCTACATCAGAATACAAAGAGGGAGAAAACCTTTCAAGAGGTCTACTTAGCCTTGTTGACCATCTAACATTCACTAGAGTTTGTGGTATTTCTTGTTGCTATTGTGGAGCATGAGGAACCACTGGAACATCACTATTTTGAGTATCATACAACACCATATAATCCTTTTCTTTCTTCTCATGCTACTGCAAATGATCTTTGTACAACATCTTCTCATTGAATACAACATCCCTGCTTCTCACAATTTTCTGATTTTCAAAATCCCAAAGCCTATAACCAAATTCATCAATGCCATATCCAATGAAAGTACATTTTTTTGATTTTGCATCCAGATTGGTTCTATTTTCAGAATCTACATGTGCAAATGCTTCACATCCGAAGGTTTTGAGAAAAAAATAACCCACCTTCTTACTTGTCCATGCTTCCTCTAGAATACCATAGCCCAAAGGAACTGAAGGACCTCTATTAATTAAATATATAGCAGTGTTGACAACTTATGCCCACATGTTTAAAGACAGACCAGCATGCAATCTCATCGTCCTTGCATGCTCCATTATTGTCCTATTCATGCGCTCAGCCACTCCATTTTCCTTTGGAGTCCCTAGAACTATTTTTTGCCTACGAATTCCATTAAAGGAATAATAATCCTCAAATTCTTTGTTGCAATACTCACCACCATTATCAGATCTAAGACATTTTAATCTTTTACCCATCTCATTCTCAACCAAGCTTCTCCATTTCTTAAATGTTTCAAATACATTAGATTTCTACCTAAGGAAATAAATCCATACCTTCCTAGTTGCATCATCTATGAATGTAACATAATACCGAGAGCCACTGAGAGAAGATACTTGAGCTAGTCCCTATACATCTATATACACAAGCTCCAACTTTTCATCTTTCTTTTGCTTCCCATCCTTGAGAAAATTGACTCTCTTTTGTTTTCCATACACACAACTTTCACAGAAATCTATATTAATACATTTCAGATCTGGTAAAACTTTCTTAGAATGAAGTACCTTCATACCTTTTTCACTCATATGCCCAAGTCTGTTATGCCACAGTGTTGTCTCAGAACCTATAGTAACTATTTCAGTCTCTTCCTGTGAACCTATAGCAACTGTTCCTAAACCTGTTTGTTTTTCTCTGCAACAACTAAAGTAGAAGGAACAGTATGACCTGTACAAAGATATAAGGTGTCTACTTTCGCATCTTTTGCTACTATTAAGGCACATTTTGAAACCTTCCAATTTTTATCAGTAAATGTAACAATGCAACCTTCTTCAGCTAGCTGCCCTGCTAAAATTAAATTCCTACCAAGCCTTGGAATGTGCCTTACCTCTTGTAGTAGCCAATGATTCCCATTTTGCAACTTAATCTTAATTCTTCCCTTTCCAACAATCTGACAAGGTTCGTTATCTCCCAAATAAACCAGCCCAAAATCTCCTTGGATATAATTAAGAAAATAACTTCTATGGGGTGTAGCATGAAATGAGGCCCCTAAATCTAAAACCCATGAATCATCAACATTATCTAGGGAAAGAATCAAAACATCATCTTAAGATTTATTACTTACCACATTTTCCTCCTTATTTCCTTCTTGTTTGTCTCCTTTATTCTTCCGAGACCAGTAATCTTTCTTCAGATGACCTGGTTTCCCACAGTACTAGCAATCCTTTTGTCCTCTGGATTTGGACCTCTTGTCCTTTAATTTTTCTCGTGACTTCCCATGACCTCCAGAACCTTTTCCTCTCTCCTTTGATCTACCCTTGCTTTCTGCATTCAAAACACTACCTAATGTGGACCTCTATTGCATTTCCTCGCCAAGGATAACACCAACAACATCATCAAATTTTAAAGTGTTTGAACCAGAGACAGAGTTACTTACAACCATTACCAAGCTATTCTAGCTTTCTGGCAAAGAACATAAAACCAAGAGAGCCCTCACCTCTTCATCAAATTTCACTTTTACATAAGTTAACTGACTGACAATCATATTAAACTCGTTTAAATGATCTGTCACGGATCCACCTTCAATTATTTTCAGATTAAACAAACACTTCATGAGAAATACCTTATTTGAGGCTGAGGGTTTTTCATACAATTTAGCCAAATGTTTCATTAGTTCACTTGTTGTCTTCGCTTTAGTTATATTGAATGCTACAGATGGTGCCAGGTACAACCGAATGGTTCCCAGTGCCTTTCTATCTAGAAGTTCCCAATCCTCATCCGTCATTCCTACTGGTTTCTTGGATACTCCTTCCAATGGCCTCCATAAATCCTTCTAATAGAGGTAATCCTCCATCTGCATCTTCCATAACTGATAGTTCTACTCATTAAATTTATTGTCCTTCAATTTACCCTCATCCGCCATTGCTCCCACTTAACTGTGAGACCTTCCAACAGATGATAATGGAACACAACCTAGCTCTGATACCACTTGTTAGGGATAGCTAGTAGAAGATATCAATTAAATGCAAATAAAGATTAAATAGAGGAATGGAAATACACAGAAATAATAACAGTGAGAGACAATTTTTAATGTGGTTCACCCAAACTCGGGCTACATCCACCAAACAGAGAGTCCAATATTATTATCTAGTAAATCAAACCGATTACAACCAACAATCCCTGCAACTCAATACCACTGCAAATGCTACAAATAGAAACCCTAACCCTTAGCCGCTTTTATCAAGCCTTATGTTGGTTACAAAAATAGGGATATAAACAAAGGAATTATCAAGCTTTTACCCAAAGAGGGGGACAAAACATAAATTAAAAACTGGAGGCCCATAACCTTACTGAATGTTGTTAAGAAAAGTGTCTCAACCTTGCAACTTCGAAAGATTACTATTCTTCCCAGTTTTGGTCTTTTTGAGTATCCTTTATCTTGGATAATGGTCTGGAACTTTCAAAGTTTCCAGAAGTTTCCAAATGAGCTAAAAATAATAAGACTTACTATTTTTAGTAAGTTCTTTGATTGATCTTGGACTGACCTAAAAATTTTCCCAGAAGGTGCGGAACAACTAAGTGAACATCTCGGGTGAGTTTCATCTCAAGATCATATCTGGATCGCAAGATGTTAAAGTTTTTATTTTTTGAAACTGCCAGAAAAAAGTCTTTGAACTCAATTACTAAATTGAAACCTCTCTAAATGCCCCAAAAATTATCATAACTAGTGTAGTGGGTTATAGGGTGATAGATCTCTTCATGATCTTTCTAACGCATTAAACGATTCGTCAATTAGACACTCGGATCAAAAGTTATGGCCTCTGGAAGTTGGACCTTCTATTTTTGGGAAATGTAAAAATGTGTTGGACACATAAAAGAGCTATAAAGGGGAGAGTTACACATGTTGGTGTGAGGTTTGGCACATCACAAGGCATCTTTGATTGGAGATAATTTGGGCGCCACTTTTGGGTGGTTTTGGCTCATGGTTTTGTAATTACCGGTAATGGTTTACTGAATTGCATCTCCTATATATCAGGAGCTAGAGATGGAGGTTGTGTGTAAGAATCTTATAGATGTCAAGTTACCTCTTGGAGCTCTGGTTTGATATACTACTCTAAAAGCTTGCTCTGCAAGTATATTGTAATCTTTGTGATTCCTGAATAATATATTGGGCAGCTTTGGAGTGTGGGGTTTTTTACCTGAAAGGGTTTTCCCCACGTATATCTTATGCTATGAGTTTTGTGTTTGCATTTGCAAGTTGTTATTATCTTTCTGTTAATGTGCATCTTAATCTATAACTATAAAAGTAAAAATTTGCATAAGTCTTTCCTCAGTAGATCAGTGTAGGAAGCATTTCCACATACCTTGCTTCTTTTCAAATGTCTCATATAAAATCATTGCTAAAGTTTTCTCTCTAAGGGTAAGAGGTATTCTGCCAGAGGTTATTAATTCCACCCAAATAGGTTTTATAAAGGGCAGATATATTCTAGAAAATCTTATTACAAGTTGGGAAGCTCTTCAGTGGGAAAAAGAAACCAACCAAAATGTTGGTATCCTCTTTTTAGATTTTGAAAAGGCTTATGATTAGGTTGAGTGGTCTTTTATCTTAAAAATCCTTAAAGCCATTGGTTTCTGTTGATGATGATTGTTAGTCATAACAACATGCATAAAGGTTCACACAACAAACCTTTATTATCTTGAAAAGTACGATCAATTTGGAATGAATTGATGACTCCAAGTCTCCGTTGATCAGGTCATGATCATCTGACATTACTCAGAGGTTGATGTGATATGTTGTTTTTTCATTCAAGGGTCTTACGTTGTTCTGACAACATGAATTAATGTCTAAACATCTGGTTATACACCCGCTTCCTATAAATTACTTCACAAACAAGGTTATTTATACTATACTCAATAGATGATGATCATATTTGTAAGTTTGATCAATTCTTCTGAACATCGACTGTCATGAACTAATTCTACTTCTGCACTTATGAATTTGTCTAAATAATGTGCCTCTAAGATGATATTTGCATGATTACTATTATCATTTTAGTGTATTTGCATGAGATTCTTAATATTACATGCATATTTACTCAAATATGCTCTAGATGTTCAATTTCCTTCAAGATGTCTGCATATTTCTTTATATTTGCTTAGAATTATCTGTGTATTTGCAATTGTGATAGTGATTGTAATGAAATTTAAGAAAATAAATTCAACATTTTAAAACTACTGAATTTAAATGAGTCTTTGACAATTGATCCATATGCAACATTTAATATTTCACAGAATAGAGATGAAATCAAACCGTATGTTGCTAGGCCATTCCACAACTCCAAATAGCTTGATGCTAATCTTTAAAGGTAAAGAATGACAACAATATTCACAAATTGACATGCACTCCAAGGGATGCAGCACATCACAGTGAAATATCTAGATGACATTCACAAGATTAATTAGAATTTACAATGATATATAATCTGATCTCTATTTCATTAGTATTCAAAAGCATGCACATTTACAATCTGTCTTGAGAAAGTATCATGACATTCAACAATCCTATCTAAATTAAGTCTTTAATTATGATACAAGCTGCACTCCATCTCCTTTTATAGGCCAAGGATAGGAGGTGGTTACAATGATCCAATGATCAAGATTTGTCTATCCAAATCAAAGGTCAATATCTCTTCTTTGACTAGGTCAACATATGTATACGTGGCACAAGTTGCCAGCTGGCAACTATCTGGTAGAATTCGATCACTACCTTTATCTTGTTATGCATATGACCCTATCATCATGCATCTCTACTTACTCTTCATCCACTTCTTCTTCACCTTCTTTATCTTCTTCTTCTTCATCTTCATCTTCGTCTTCATCATCATCATGATCATCATCATGAGGATCACTTCCTATATGTTCTTTGATTACTCCTCTAATGGATTCATATAGTTACACTATTCTTTCAACTTCCCCTCCATCCTAGACTTTAGCTTTCACAATAACATGCTTTGATGAATGGAATTATGCTTGCAGAGCAATCCATTTGCTCTTTCTGTTGTTTAACTTCTCATTATATGTCTCCACCTTGGCCTTCATCCTCATAGCCTTATTAATTACATCCTCTGTCAAATGATGAAGAGGGTCATATGTTGCCTACTTGAAATTATTGTGGAAAGCTTGGATTGCAAAATTAGTGTCTTGATTTTCTATTTTTCCTTCTACATTACCCTCCAAAGCTTCCAAAATACTTATTTCATCTTGCATTAGGTGGTGCAGCTTTACACTGATATCCCTGAGTTTGCTGTTACATTTTCTTTAGGATATCACTCTTGAATTTTGTATCCTCATACCATATACTTAGCAATTGTGATGTATTGGTATCCAGTACCTTATTGTCCATGAGCACTTTCATGTCTATTCTTCTCATCTTAGCTATGACATCCAAATGTTTCTCCAATTTTAAAGATCTTCTCCCAACCTCATTTTGCATTTTATCCACCTTGCTCTTTAATGTACTCAGTAAATCTCAATTTGTGAGGGAGGCCTTTATTACTTTTGTAGCTTCAGAAATAAAAAGAATAAACCAATTATCCATTATATGAGCCTTGTGTCTCATGACATCCAATCCTGTTATCTCATCTTGAGATATGATGGTTAATGGAGTAGCTACGTTAGTTGGCATATTATTAGGGTCAATTAACCCTTTTATGAATGCATGTAACTGAGCAATGTGCTCTTTATTTATCTTATTCTTATCTTTTTCCTTCTTTACACTCTGTGTCAATGAATCAATGATGTCTTTGGCCTCTTGGCCTTCCTGCTCCTCTGTAGAAAAACCCAGATCAACATTTGTTATCTAGAATTCATCAATATTTATCTTGCCTTTTTCTTTATCTGCCATTGGCAGTGCTACCTGAGCCATCCTCCTACATGTAGTAGGATCTCTCCTTATTGCAAATGTAGGCCTTGCCTTTCTTTTCGGTTTCATCATACTTGCTATAAATAATGTGGAAACATCAAATTCTGGTACCTCATCAATTTGTTGCAGGTTTACTTCTTGTTGCAACCAGTATGGAACATCAACCCAAGTCCTTGTTGATTAGTCCGCTCAATGTGAGCATCCTGAGACTCTGTATTTTGATCTACCCTAGGTGGTGAATTCTCTTTCCTTGGTTCTTCCTCATGCACTTTCTCAAGAGGGATCTCTTGCTGAGGTATCTCCCATTGAGGGGTCTCCTGTTGAGGGGGAGGTTCTTGTGATGTATGCACATTCTGGTCGAGTACCTCCTCTTGCTCTTCTATATTTTGTGGCTCTTGGTCCTCATGTGAAGATTGTGCATTTAGATATGTTCTATTTTGGGGATCACCCTGATCACCTTAGTCGCATTTTTTGGTTCCTTTGGCTGGCTACTACCATGTGGTAGAATTTGCTCTTCACCTTTTAATATATCTACTTCTCTTTGGTTTGGAGCTTTATCCAATTCTTTTTCATTTGTTTTCTCTTCAGATGTTGGGTTACTCTCCTGATTATCACTCTTAGCAGGAGGTGGTTTATTATTCTGATCCTTATCAGGCATTCCTTTATCATTCTACTCATGTACACTAATTTCTACTTTTTCTGGCTCTGGAGGTGAATCATTATCTCTGCCTTGATCTCCATCATCCTGATAAGCTAAGTTAATTACAACAGCACTGGTGACTTGATTGACCATATTTGTTAGTCCAATTTGTTTAGCTATCACCTCTGGGCTATCGTCTTCAATTTCTTCTATTTCCACCTCCTCTCGATGAGTCTCCTTTTGGACTTGAGGCCTACCATGAGGGGTCATCTTTGTATTTGACACCAATGTCTCCACCCTTTGAGTAGAAACATCTTTCACTACCTCATCATCAGACAAATATACTGTATCATCAAGTGGAAGAGGTGATTCTTTCCTTGTCCTATGTCTCTCCTCTTTGCTCCTCTGCTTTCTTAGTTTTGAATTGAATGATATCTGGGATTGGAACCTCATGTTGCAGGTTCTTCATAATACCTAGACCACCTACGCTCCTCAATAAAATGGGATCAATATCCACATTTCCTCTCATTGCAGTCTTCTGGTTCTTTTGGGGTGGTGTCTTTTCTACTTTCTGCCTTTTCTTTGTTAGTAGCAAGTCATCATCCAATGGCTCTTCATTCAATGGTTCCTCCTCTTCTTCTATAATCATAGGAGCAGGATTTGCAACAGTTTTCTTTTGCTTAGCAGGGGTATGTGGTGATGCAACTACTGATGTGGAAGCCATATCCCCATTTGGTTGTGGTCTTCTTATGATCACTCCTCCAGCTACTTGGGTCACTTTCTTACCCTTACCCTGCTGCTTTTCTTCCACGGTTGGTTGTCTTTCTCCCTTAGATTTCCTCTTCTCTTCAAGGAAGTCATCATATTCATCTTCAAACAATTCCTATCTTTTCTTCTTATTATCCATAGTAAGGGCTACACCCTTCTTCAACTTAGTGACCTCAACATTTACCCAACTTTGGGTCAATTGAATAACCTTCTGCATTATTTGATCTAGTGAACTCACATCAGGCTGACTCAAATCAGGAGCTAATATAGTCTCATTGTATATTTTCTTATCCTCATATTCACTAGACATGATCTTTCCATCATCCTTGTGTAACTGAACAGGCATTGGTATGCAATCAAAGGTGTGAATTTGATTCAGAGTAAGTTTTTGGTAAGTTCTCCTCCTTACTTCTGCCTTATTGTCACAATCAGTCCAGTAATCCTCAAGGTGCTTTTGATGTATATGCTTCCCTGGTAATGCCCACATTATGCCATATGGGTCATATGACCTAGCTATTGAAAATGGCTCCAAGTGCATTAACTTCAATCCTCCGATCGCATCCCTAAAACTCTCCTTGTTTGGACACATGTACCAGCCAATCATGACTAGAAACACCACAGGTAGAATCTTCCCTTTTCCAATATGAGCCTCTACTAAAGGCAAAATCTGTCTGGCAAACTCCATCAGAATAACTTTGTCATTGGGGTATCTGGGCAACAAGAGAGGATGCCCTTCAAAGACTTCTATCATCATGTATGAAAACGTAGGAAATTGAATAAACCAAGCCCCATATTTGTAGATGACAACTTGGGCTTCCATACTTAATCTTTTTGTTCTATCTTCCTCCATGGTTCTGACCAAATGCATGGAAAAGGAGTCATTTACAATCTTATAATGTTGGAGGGATTCCCTCTTGTTCAACTGTGGGTAATGTTCCCATATGTTCACATCACCAGGGTTATTTCCAACCCTACCAACCATTTGTAACCCATTGAACATCCCACTAAAGGCATAGTCATATATGACATAATAAGTCATCTGAAACATGCACATCTTTCCACCCAACCTTCTCATGCCATAAACTATCAGTTATGATTTTGGCCCAGAGGGGTTTATCATATGAATACTCCACCATCCGGATAATCCCATACATCAAATTTTCAAATGTTCCATCATGTTGTCTTCCTGTCATTCTACTAAGCATGACCATCATGTACTGATATTCTTTAGCAAAATCAAACTTGAAGAGGTCTACCAGTAATTTAGTAGAAGCCTTGTATGTACTACTTTTTGATTGCCACTGATACATGAATCTCTGAGCCTCTTTCTGGTTGTTCCTATATTCTTTCTCTAGTCTACTCAGGCTTAATCTAACCACATTAGGTCATGTAGGTAAGTTAAAGGCAGAGGTGATGCCCTTAATTGAAAAATATGCATACACCCTGTTGTGCTTCTCCACTCTTCTGGTCTCTGAATTATAGTTCCTTGCGCATTCAATTACTAACTCAGTAGCTTCCATGGCATAAGGAAATCCACCAACATTCCACATCCCTAAGGTGTATATGCTTTGAAGTAGAGGGTTTCCACTTCCCTTATCTAGTCTTCTCATCCAGGCATTGAGATCAGTATTACCCTAATGTGTATCATTGATCATCCCATATCTGAATCCTACCCCTTCTGGCTGTAAGAATATGGGTTTCAAGAATACTGTATCAGACCTATTCTTTCTAATTGCCATTATATCCTGTGATAAAACCATGCATCTCTTACCCTAACATATTGTATGCAATAGGGCTTGGGGATTACATACATTCTATAGTAGTAATTCTATCATTTCAGTTTATTCCATGCATCACCATGCTAATTAATTAGTAAAAACCCTTTTAAATCATGATTTACCAAAAATGACAAAAGAGAGGGTTTCAAGTAACATACCTGACAATCGCTTTCCCTTTTTTACTATATGAATGATAACGGTATGAATGTGATTGTGTTGTATTCATCATCCTCCATTCCGTTTAGATGAGGGTCCCATTCCATTTGTAGGTAGAGGTGATGCTTTGATTTTCAGAGCTTTGTAATTCTTTTTTAAACGTAGGGTAAATGTAAACTAAACCCCAAAAATTAATTTTAACCCAATTAATATGACAAATTAGGGTGTGCATAATGTCTTTTGTTTAAGTCCATCAATCAACATATGACATTCATGGATGCTGACAAGTGGCAGGCTTACATTTGAAATTTGAAGGTGCGACCTACTATTAGGTTCACACTTAATGTTGAGGGAGATCTCCATGAAGATTAGGGATATTCAAAAATATGACCCTTTGGGAATATATGAGGGTGATGTTAGCATGAGAGTGGTCAACCTTTTGACCAATGAGCAAGATCAGGTCACTAGACACTTGCTAACAAATCTTGATAATACGTTGTATTCATATGGTCTGGGGGGAATGCCACGTGGCATAGTTGGATTGGTCATTGAGAAACTAGGGATCTCAGGTCATCGAAGGTAAACATGAGGGATATTGAAAAATATCTGGGTATTCAACCCTAGGAGATATCACCTTATTTGAGAAGATGAGGGTGACGTTAGCATTTTATAAGCCTTTGAAATTGTTTGAAAGAATGACGTCATCATCACATTTGTTAAGATCAGGGATATTTCAAAATGTGACCCTATCGAGTTTGGATTATGATGACATCATCATCATATCATGTCTTCTTTGTTATCGGGTTGGTATTATGTCATCATCATATTAAGGAATATGATGGATGTTTGGAAATGTGACCCTCTGAAAATATGCATGCGGATTTGACGAGCATCTATTCCCTCGTACTTAGGTTTGACATTCACATATCGAGGAACATGTGGATATCGGGTGATCTTAATATGTCAGGGTCATCTTAGCGAATATGACTGATATTTAGAAATATGACCCTATGGGAAATATCTAGTTTGACCAAACTTTGACTTAGCATAACTTTCTATCCTCGATGAATATCAGGGTGATCCAAAAGGCAAACATGTTTAAAATTTGGCACTCTTCAAGATTATGAGGTTTATAATGACAAATTATGACTTTGAACATTGACCCTCTCTTGTGAAGCACATGCATATGCAAGGGTGATATACCTGACTAACTTTTACCAAACTACCCAAAGCAAGAAAGCAAAACAAGAAGAAACAAAAAAAGTTGGGTCCCTATTTTGCTAAGGTAAAATGCGGCGTGTTGTGTAACGACACAACTACAAGTGATGAGATCACATTGAAACATAGCATCATAACTCTCTCTAAGCATAAGTATCATGATATTTCTGAATGGTATCATGGTCATAAGCGTAACAATGCTGATAAGGGATCAAGTGTGTGCATATGATTAATGATCCTCATCTTGAAAGTAAGTTAAAGACACACGTAACCGGTGTTAAACTACATATTTTAGGTTCATCCCTCATAGCCAACTGGGATAGAGCCTTTTTACCAGCAGGCATCCATAGCCTTGACAAGGTTAGCTTTACAATCCCCCTAAGTAGATCCCCACTGCTAGCAGGCGTCTATAGCCTTGGTAGAGTTACTTAGATGGCCTAAGCTTTATCCTTTTTTTTTTCTTTTTTTTATATTATATGATATCATCATGTAAGCTCAATATACAAGGTGTGGTCACTTGATGTTTTAGGTTGGGGATTGCAATGGTAGCAAGGGTGACCCTTTAGATTTTTCACTTAACACCTATACTGATGTACTCAACAAAGCCAAGGCTGTTAAGTGAGTCATCATGAAAATCTCCTTAATCAAGAAAAGACATCACTGATGAAAAGGACATCACAGACCTAATCAGGGATACTTCTCAGAATGAATCATGACCTATGTAAAAATTTGTTCTCATCACTTGAATCCTAACAATTTTGTTGGTTTCCTAGGGTGATAAGGTGCATCACCTTGACTAAGCAAAACAAAAGTCAACAACAACAAGCAAGCAAGCAAGCACACAAAGCAAAACTATACAAAGAACTATATAGTCTATACACTATGATACAAATGACTTACACAACCATATTTAAGCTTGAAAGTAATGTTTGAGGAACTGTCCATTGATTGGTAATGGAACATCCTCACTGGTTAGAGTCTTAGGTCTATAGGCACTATCTCCTAGGATCTTTGAGATTTGAAAAAGACCTATCCAAAGTTTGTAAAATTTTCCATGGTCACCTTTCTTTTCATGTGCTTTGTCCCATGTGAGGACTAAATTTGAAATCCTAAAAGCCTTTATTCTATCTCTTTTATCAAACCAACGCTTGATAGTAGCTTGATGCTTAGCAAATTGATCAATTGCTCTATCTCTTTTTTCCTCTAGGTGCATGAGCTGAAGTAGTCGAACTTCTTATTTACTATCAATGCCTAGGTACTCTTGTGCAAATTTCAATGTGGGGATCTTTACGTTAACAGGGAGGATAGGATCCACCCCATACATTAATTGGTAGGGAGAGTTTCCTAAGGAAGTCTTCATTCTAGTTCTGTCTACCCACAAGGCATACTTCAGTAGGGTATTCCACTCTTGGGGTTCTTCTCTATCAGTTTCTTTATGATATTCAGTAAGTTCTTATTTGTCAACTCTGCTAAGCTATTCCCTTGGAAATAATAATTTGAAGAAATTTTCAAGATAATTCCATGATCAAAAGCCCAACTAGATATCTTTAATGATGCAAAGGAAGGTCCATTATCACATACTAAAGCATATGGAACTCCATTTCTGGTAACTATGTTGTTTTCCAAGAACTTGATCACATCATCTGCATTGTAGGTCTTGCTGTTGACTGCTTTAGTCCATTTGGTGCAATAATCAGTAATTGTTAGGACATACCTATGGGCTGAAGATGATGGAGGATTGATGGGACCTATGAAATCCATGCCCCATTGAGCAAATGGGCACATCTCCATCACTGGATGCAAGGGTTGAGTAGCATATCTTTCTCGGGTAGCAGCAAATTGACATGTATGACAACATTTAATATGTTCTGTAGTATCTTTAAAGATAGTAGGCCAATAATATCCTACCCTTAGGATGGCATGGGCAATATCTAAGTGAGATCCATGTGTAGTTCCAAACTTATCATGTAACTCAGCCAAAACTTTATCAGCTTCTTGTCTATCCAGGCATCTAAGATATATTCCTTCATAATTCCTTTTGAAAAGGACTCCTTTGATCATGTACTTTTGTGATCTTATTTTCAAGGTTCTTCTATGTGAAGCTTGCATCTTTGAAGGGCATCTTCCAGTTATCAGGATATGTCTAATATCAGAATACCATTCTTTATCTTCCTTGGAATTCACCACATATTGATGACTCATTATATTGGGGTCGGTCTCAGAAATCATCTGGCTCAAGGATTGTCCTCTTACCAACTTCATGGGTGTTATATCCATATCATATTCTTGGAGCACTATTATCCATTTGGCTCTTTTCTCTCTTAGCCCACTCTGCATCAGGAGCATCGTTACTGCTACATCTGGTACTACAACGATGATCTTACTTCTTAGAATGTAGTGCCTAAATTTCTTGACTGCTTTGACTAAACCAATAGCCCATCTCTCAACATCCATGTATCTAAGCTCTGGATCCTTAAATGGGTAGCTCATGAAAGCTATGGGTTTCTCCTTAGCTTCATTCCTCTATGTAAGTACTGCTACACAAGTATGTTCTGAAGCGAATGAGTAAATGTAGAAATCTCTTGTATAGTCTGGATTGATTAGAACATGAGCATCTGATATAGCTTTTTTGATGTCTTCAAATGCATCTTTTGCTTCTGGAGTCCACTCAATCTTGGCATCTTTATTGAGCATTGCATTAAGTGGTCTGACAATTTTTGCAAATCCAGTGAACTTCCTAACAAAATTTATCTTACCAAAGTAGGATTTAAATTCCTTCTTACTGCCAGGAAGTTGCAGCTTCATGACTGATTCTACCCTAGCAGGGTCACTGGTGATCCCATTTTCTATTATCACGTGACCCAATAACTTACTTGTAGTCACTCCAAATGTGCACTTCTTTGGATTGAGTGAAATACCATAATGTTCACATTTTTTGAGTACCTTCCTGAGGTCTTCTATATGATCTCCCCTTTTCTTTGAAAAGATGGTCAAGTCATCCATGTATATGACTACGCATCTACCAACCAGGCCTCTAAATGCTATTTCCATTGCATACTGGAATGTGGCTCCAGCATTGATCAAGCTAAAAGGCATACACCTGTTGTTGGTTTAGGTCTGGACAACTGAGAGGGGGGGTGAATCAGTTGTCACACATTTTCTTCTTTTCTACTTTCAATCTTCCTTTATCTCTTATGATCAATTTAATGATATATACATTTTAGCATCAATCAATAACATATAAACAAAAAGCTTAAATAACACATTTGACACCAATATTTTGACGTGGAAACCCCGTTAAGGGAAAAACCATGGTGGGGTTAACCCACAAAAATTAATACTCTGTTAAAAGTATTTACAAATGGGAATGCACATGCATTCGGGCTCACTACCTAGAGCTCACAACTCAATGGAGGCTCACTGCCTATGGAAATATTACAATAGAATAATAGATATCTAAACTGATTAAAAGCATCTACTTATGCAAGAGTTTCAGTTCTGGTTAAGTACAAAAACTGATCTTACACATTTCATCTTTGCTCTACTCTTCTTACTATTCTACCTTCATTTGTACTTTAGATTTCTGCTCTTCTCGCATATGCCTTGTTCACTCACACCATTCATACTAAATCATCCAATTTCATTGGCTATATATATACGCAACATGATCTACAATCATTCTAATAGTCAGCTTTAACAACATTAAGAACTTTAATGAATGCTCTGTTCTGTCGGCTAGATCTATGCATAATTTAAGATGTGGACCAAAACTTACTATTGAAAATCATTACTCATGTTAGTCACACTCACTGATCATCACTATTTTTCCAACAAACAACTTCCATACATCCGGAATCAAGACCTTCTGCAAGGTCAGCCTATTCTTCTTCTGTCTACTTCTGACAAATTGGAACCTAGTACTCAGATGCTAATATATTTTGAATCCTTCATCACCGGAGGACAAGAATCTGGATTAAGACTTTCTTGACAATGCATATGTGTCCCCTAGATCCGCAGCTAACCATGGCTTTCATCCTAAGAGATCCAGACCTAAATACCAGACCCTGTTACTGCTCTGTTCCTAACTGTCCAGACTTAGACAAATTCTGAATCTAACTTTTAGTAAGAACAATTTGTGTTATGCGGATGATTGGGATGATCTTAGTTGCCATCAATGACAACACCTATCAAGCAAAGCAGTGTCTCTTGCCAACAATCTCCCCCTTTGGCATTGATGGCAACACTTAGTGAAAAATGACTAAGTGTCTTAGTACAACTCCCCCTTTGTCTGTGCACCCATTCCCTTCACTTATTCTGGTTCTCCCCCTCAGCTGAATTCCTCATTTTTCACTACCCTTCACTCCCCCTTTGACATCAATGGCAAAGGGTGGGGTCCACAAGCCAAAATTCTTTAAAAATACTGTAAATACTGCCGCATGTGTACAGTTAATCAACAAGTTCTATTTACATAAACTTTAGAATGTCTGTAAAACTAGTTTTTATCTGCACAAATTCGGAGGTCCAAGTACTCTTCATTCCATCGAAAATTGAGATGTGCCCATTCAACAAAAATGAATATGCTTCTGCCTTTGATAGATCTGATGGATCACTGGTCTGGGTTGTAGTCTGAGCTTCAGATAGGGCATTATACATTGTCTCTAATTTAGGGACAATCAATCCCCAAAGTTCACACATCCTCTTCATAGTATTGTTTTTCTCTTTCACAAGCCCCTTTATTTCATCTGTCAAGCTAATAACTTGACACTCCTAGCTTATAGGAGAGGTAGTTAGGGGATCAAAATTTTGAGAAAGAACTGATATTTTTTGTTCTTGTTCCTTTATCTTCTTCTCAATATCCTTATTGACCTTGGACCATGATAGACAAAACTTATATATATCTCCTCCATCACTCAGAGCATGCTAAATGCTCTTTATGCTGACATCAAGTATTCTTCTATCATTTCTTATCAGGTTCTTTATTTCACCAAATTTCTTATCCAAAAATTCTTTTTGAACTTTTGCTTCCACGGACTTCTCAGGAGACTCAAAATGAGTATTTACAGAACTTACAAGATTTTTCAGATGATCAGAGGGGGAATCAGATGGATTCTTCTGGTAGGTAGGCATTAGCTTTTCCAGAATCCCAGATGCAAGTCCCAATAGCTCATTGTCTTGCATGTGGAATTTTAACATCTTTTCTCTAGCCTTTACTTGGGTGTAAGATGCTATTTTCATTAGTTGAATTGGAGAGAGAGCATCTAGATTGGCTAGGCCTCGGAGTAGTTTAGGTTCATCAAGTTCAATCACTTCTTTTCCAAGAAGACTTTTTACTACATTTACAGTGTCTCTTGCAGCCATTTTAGAACTAGCCTTTTGATCTCCTAATTTCTCAGTCTCTACTTTAGGTGCTTCAACGTTTGCACCATCTTCTTCTGCTTTATCTTTCTTTTCTCTTTCTTCCTCTAACTCTGCTTTATCCTTTTCTGTGTTCTCTGTAGAGTAACATTTTCTCGTTTGTTCATTGCTTAGTACCTGATTAGGAGGGCTCTGTAAATTAGTATTATTATCCTCTTTCCCTGATGTATCAGATGGATTGGGAGCATCTTCTACATCAATTACTTTATCCAACATTTCTGTATCCTCCTAATTTACTTGTTCTACTTCTAGAACTGAAGCTTCACCAAACTCAGATTGTTGCTCAATAATATTCTCTTCTTCATCATCTGGAACTTCTTTTGTGACTATGGGAAGATTGTGCTTTCTCAAGGCTTTCAAAAGAATCTCTTGAGTTTCTTCAACAATTTCACTTGTTTCTCCGAGCATGAGTTTGTTCATTCTCCTCTTGCTTCTAAAGTCATCTTTGACTTTCTTGAATATCATATCTATTTGATCAGGAGAAATTTGAGGACACAGATTTATTAGCTCATGTTCCCTGATCTCTATGTCCTTGCACTTGGCATTTTCTTTTCTCAACTCCAAGATATTTGCTAAACTTTGTGGTAACTCAGAAGTTATCTCAATCAGTGCCTTGTTGTAGATGTTGAGGTATCTGACCGTTGCTTCCTCCAACACCCTTTTATCCATGTCATTGTATTCATCGTAGAATTCAATCATGGGTTTTAGATTACCATCCACAGTGACTGATTTTATCACATCTTCTAGGGAGAGTGTGGGCTTCTCAACATTTTCCTCATAATCTTCTATCTTTTTCTTTTTACTAGTCCTTTTGCTTCTGTAGGACCTTTCTTTGGTTAGTTTTACAACTTTTGTTCCAATGACTTTTAGTTCCTTGATTTCAATATCCGAGTCTGTATCTTCTTCTTCTTCTCTTATGCTTACATAGGTCCGGGATGCTTTAGTTTTCTTCCTTTTCTCCCATCTTCTAGATGATTTTGCTTCTGGTTATGCATTTTAGAGGCAGTAGTAGAGCTTCTAGTAGTTCTTGAAGTGGAAAAGAGTTCCACTGGATCACCTGTTTGTTTCTTATCTTGTTTTTCTTTCTCATCCTTCTCTGTTCTTTCTCTGAATTTCTTCACAACTTCCTTAGTTAGGCACAAATTTTTAGCTAGCGGCACAACTTCTTTTCTTACTCTCCTATTAGTTTCAGGTTCTCTGAGTTCAGTGTGCAACTTTAAACTCAGCTCTTCATAAGTTCCAAATTATTCAACCGTTGTGTCTTTGGGCTTGCTTAGAAGATGTTGAGCATATATGTCCAGGATCTTTTCATCTACTTCATACCCCATGGGCATGATCCAAATAATTCTAGGTTCTACTGCTTCCATCAAACACTGATCAGTATCAACCATGAAGCATATTTCATTTTTGTACTTGTTAATAATTGAACTAGGGATTCTTTCCCTTGAGTGCATCATACTCTGAAAGTTCTTAAAGTAACCCCATATTGCAATTTTCTAAGTTTTGAAATCACCAATGCTACGAAGATGATTTCTGATCTGAATGGCAACTGGCTCATCCTTAGTGCAGTGCACACCTTTTACCCCAGGTACTTCATTCATAAAGTAAAAGAATAGACATAGAATCAATGTACCAAACTTGAAAGTGTTTTTCTTATCTTTCTTGATTTTGTTCAAATTTTCAATCAGTTGATTCTGTAGTAGTTCACACAAGTCATAATCAATATTTTCTTTTAGCATTTTGTAAGCAGCATATATGGCTATTTCGGAAACATAATTTTCTTTGCTCGAGTGGTAAATATTGTACCCAATCACCATGGAGGCAAATTTAACATCTGGTTCAATAATTTGTGATGGTGCTTCTGGCTTAAACTGTGTATGTTTTTGCTTCAACGTTTCGGATCACACTCAGTGATAATCATCCTCTTCCTGATGATGGATCATTGAGTGTGATCTGAAACATTGAAGCAAAGACATACACAGTTTAAGCCAGAAGTACCATCACAAATTATTTCATGGATTGTGGAAAACTCATGCCTACTATGGTTCAATAATGTCATTAATGATCATTCCCTTTCTATCAAACTTAGCACTGGTAGCTTCAGTCACTGTCTAATTTTTCACAGCTTTCAGCATGGGTAATCCTCCAGTTGAGTTTAAACCAGTTACATTTCTGATAGCATCCTTGGTAATCTTGAATGGTTTTAACAGCCAAATGAATTCATCATTCATCCGACTCAAGACGTATCGAACCTATTCATCCTCATCAAATGTTGGAAATCTCATAATCTGAAGGAAGTGTTTATCCTGTAGAGCCTTATACTCAGGTTTAAGTTCATCATTTTCATCCTTGAGTTTTTTCTCAAACAAGTCTACATACCTTGAATCTCCAAACTCATCTAAATTTGCATGAATATAAACCCTAATATCTTCTAGATGCAGCACACCATATGGGACACTTGAAAAAGCACCTAACGAGTCGACTTCAATTGATTTGTGAGGATGATTCTTGAATTTGGGTCGATGCCTTTCAGTAATGTCAACAACATGAGGAGTAGCCATCTCAACAGATTTCAGATTCAAATTTTTACAGAGAGGTACCTTTTTCTTTAGTGGTGTTAGGGTTGATCAATTTGCCGGTCAAATTCGCTCTTTGCCTCAATCTCTGGATTTACAGCTCAAATGCTCTTCTTATTGTTTTCTTCAAATGCAAGGTGATTCAAATGAGTGACCAAGTGACGTTTTATCTTTTGCAAAACCTAATTTGGCATTGTAATAAATGCAATGCCCTAATTATATCCGGTTACATTATTTTTGACAGTTCTTCATGAATCACTTTGCAAGATTTCATATTAACATCTTTTCTTCTAGAAATTATTCCAAATATTCTGGACAACTTCAGAATGTTCTCATTTATTGTGCCAGACTCAGGCACCCACTTACTGACCGGGGGAATTTGATGTTCTATGCAGCTCCCCCTAAGCCAGAGTTTCTGACTTATTTCCTAGAGGAATTATCAGCACCAGATTTCGGTGTGGACCCATCGCTATTATTTATTGTATCTTTCTTTATCCAAATCTTGTTCATTTCACTCCGTATCTTGTTCACATCTATTTTTCTTTTGTTTCTATCTTGTTTTTGCTTATCTGGTTTTCTATTTACCAGATCTTTTCTTCCATTATTCCTATTTCTGCAAAATCTTGCAATATGACTATTTATTGCAGTTAAAGCACACTTGATTTTCTCTTGATTTGCACTGATTAGCCATGTGTCCAAATCCATTGCAAGCAAAGTAGTAGCCATTGAAAGAATTTTCATTTGAGTTACTTCTACATACATTGGATTTCTGACCATACCTCTTGCATTTGAAGCATTGATCAGAGAAGGATGGACCATTTTGATTTGCTCTACTGCACTGCGTAGCTTTATGACTAAATTTATTGTAATTGAAACAATTTCCATTAAATGATGGATATATTTGAGCATTAGGCTATGTAGAGTGTCAAAGACTCTACATTTTGTTTTAGTCACAGCAAGTGCGTGGGCTTCCTTTTTGTTTCTGTGCATGTTTCAAATCTTGCTGCATGGGTTTCTTATGTTTTGTGAGGAAGCCGCTAAGTGTCGAGCCTCAGTTAAAGCTGCAGTATTGTTTCTAATAATAACTTTCATGCAGAGCACACCACAGTAAATTGTTTCAGTATTTCAAGTTTCATCTTTGCTACGGAGGTTGCCACATGTCATGAGCAAAGAAAGTCCCTAAAGTCTCAAGTTTTGTACGGAGTGCACTGTGTGTCCCTTTTAAGTGATGCAGAGGTTGCCGCGTGTTGCTTTCCGCATCATGTTATTATTTGTAAAGAGAGATGGTGGGCCATAGTGATGTTATGTTTCAAGCCAACGGAAAATGCCACATGGTGGATGCGGAGGTAAAGTTGTTTTGTTTATGCCCCTTTTCCGGTGAAAAACTTAAAGTTTCTAAAGTTACACGGAACCCGCCAAGTGTCATCTTCCACGGGAGTTTCAAATGTTTTAAATGTTTTTAGCAGTAATGCAGGTTCCACCACGTGTTAGTTATTGTGTGCACAGAAGATGCCACTTGTCCTATTTTTTTCCTTTGAAGGCTAGTGAGTGCTGAGGCTATGGGTCCCATCATTAATATGTTTGTTCTAAACTAATGCGAGTTGTGACAATTGTCAACAGTAGAGTTCACCTGAGCATAAAGACATAGTTTTGAGGGCTTTGTGAAGGAAGACAAGTAGATGTTTCTAAATGCTATAGAGCGTGACAAGTGTCATTTTCTTGTTCATTCCTGAGAGACAAAGGAGTTTCTCGTTTTGCTGCAGACGCTGCCATCTGTCACAATCTATTTAGTTTCAAGTGCGCGAGTCGCACCATGTGTCTGTCTCTTAATGGAAGGAGGTGTGCCACATATATCATGCCCCAGCTAGTGAGCCTATAGGAAGGGGATGGCCATTATAGATTTGAAGGATCGCAACTGCTGGAGACTTCTAGTTATCTTTAGTTCTATTGAGCCGTTGGGATTCAGTTGTTTCAAACAATCTATAGTCAGATCTTTGATTATAAATATGCAATATTTGTGATAGATCAAGAGACATATTCATAGACTGATATACAGAGATAGAATTTTCATAATTTTTGTAGTCAAAGAATCTAAAAGAGAAGTTAGAAACTTTGTTGTGGCCAGTTGATGTCATTTTTCCTTTATTTTGTTATTCTTGATTGGAAAGTTAATATACCTATGCATGTATCTGTGCCTTTTATATTGCTGGAAGATTAATGAGAAGAACTCTGTTATGTGCCTTGGTTGATATTACCTGTGTCATTGCAAAGTATCTGATTGTGAGCCTTTGATTGTATTCATTGCATCTGTTTATGTTAATCATGCAGTATCTTCTCTTTAATATAACTTGAATCTTAAGGATAGTTTCACTGTGCTTAATTTGAAGGAAATACTTTTACTCAGGTGCATCGCCATAGTTAGTTGCTTAATTGTATCTGTAATCCTGTTAGCTTCTACCCTTTTCCTCAAACCCTTTTAAGATAGAGAAGAGCCAGCTTCTTTAAAATCTGGAGGTTGTTTCAAGTAGCAAGTTCCACATTCTTGAAACTTCCCATGTTGGTGTTGGAACCTGCACAATTTTATACATCAACAGTTTTTGGCATGCCTAGTGGGACCTTTTTTGAAGTTTTTGTCAAGATCATATGAGCCAGAGAGCCACAAGGAGTCAGAGCTGTGGACCTACAACAAGAGCTCAATCTATTGCTAATCCAAACATTCTTTTGCCACCATTAGTAGCTACTCCAAGGAGAATAGTGAATCAGTTTGCAATAGCACAGAGAGTAAATATGGGAGCACATGTAGCCCCAAGGAACTATGCAAATTAGAACATTGGCAGTCCTCTAATTCTCCCAGTACCACCAGCAACTTGGGATGCTATTCCAACCAATGCTCTAAAGGCTCTGCCTAAGTTTAGTGGAGAATATTTTAAGACACCTGAAGAGCATCTGCAAGATGTATCTAATGTGTGTGCAGTACATGTTATCACTCAATAGAATGTGGCCATAAGATTGTTAGCAACCTCTTTCAAAGGGAAGGATATGGATTGGTATAGATCTCTCAATCCAAACATAATATCTACATGGGATCAACTTAGGGATGCTTTCTTTGCAAGATTTAAGGAGAAAGGTGATAAATCATCCTTGCTGCAACAATTGATCACTATCAAAAGGGCACCACAAGAAGCCATCACTAATTTCAATTCAAGATTTCAAAAGACTTGGGACAGAATTCCTGCTACAGTAAGACCATTATCAGGTATGGCTATTGTGTTTTACCTCAAAGCTTTAAACTCAGATATATCAGTAATGATTCAGTCCCTTGGAGGTCAGACACTACCAGAAGCATACGAGTTGGCAGTCAAGGCTGAAAATAACTTGATAGATGTTGGAAAATTGCCCCCAAGGCCTCCTATGCCCATGTTCCTAGAAATTACATTACCTTTGGCACAAGAGGCTCCTAATCTTACAACCCCACCTGTGTCTATGTATTCATTTCCTCAACAACCTGCTAAGGTAACCACCCATGTTCAACCATCTGAAATGGATGATGTCAAGAACATTTTAAGGACCTTCTCAAATGAGATAATTAATCTAAAGAGACAATAAAATTCCTATCCAAAGCCCCCTTATCAAGGTTACCAAGGAAATAGACCTCCCTTTTAGCCAAATCAATATCAAGGCCCTCAAAGGCAAGCTAATCCTCAGCCTTCAAACCAGTTGGTTATAGTCCCTACACCTTTATAAACTGTTCCTCCTAATCCCAACAGGGAAATTGTTCCAGGGCAAAATAATTTTGTAGATGGCACAAATGCTTGGTGCTTTCCTTGCAACAATGCCCATATGCCCAGAGACTATCCTAGAGGAAATTTGTAGCAAAAAATAGCAGAACAAAGAGGGTTAGAAGGATATTTTCAACTTCTAACACTCCACTGTATCAGTCTCCTAGTGTTCAAAATGCAGTCATGGTGACCCAGATGCAAGGGATGTCCATACAACAAGAAGAGGAAATAGCCCCTAAACATGATTAATTTTCATGGATTGAAGAAGAAGATTTAGTATTCTTGAATGATGCATCCACTTCAAAGAAACTATTAATGCAGTCAGACTATTATACCAGATCAAAGAGGAGAATGATGGAGCAGCTTGAAGTCACTAATAATGAGATCATGGGAGCTCCTCTATTTCAAAATCATCAGAACACAGTCTCTAGTCAAGAAATACCTCAGCCTCTGCAGAATCAAGTAGCCTTAGGACAAGTTCTAGAAAAGGCAAGGTACCCTTATTATTCAAAGACCCAAGCATTAGGACCTGTGAATGTGGTGGACTAGCTGAAAAGAACTCCAGCACATGTATCAATTTAAGATATGTTAGCTATTCTTGAGTAGAAGACACTGTTGCAAGAAGCTCTGCAAAGTCAAGAAGCCCCTAAACACTCTGGTACTAAAGGGGGTGTTGGGAATTAAGGTGTCTTAACCTTTACAAATTCCTAATGTTGTATTTATTTATCCCATGTTGAGTTGGCATAGTCAGCACCTTGTGTATATGCTGTAGGGTAAATTTTAGTGACTTTGGCAGCTGTGGTTTCCCCCTTGACCAATTAACGGGGGTTTGGGGGCAGCGCCCCCAAGACGGGTTCAAAGGGAGATTATGACGGGGGTTTGGGGGCAACGCCCCCGAAACCTCAAATGAATCTCTACATGAGAGAAAGGCATCTTTGGGCGGTCAAGGGAGATTATGACATGTAAGAGGAATATGATATTTTTAGTCAGTGTATGATAGATTCTCTAACAGCTATAAGGTGTGTAAGAGCATCTGTCATAACCTATCTTGGGACCAGGTGCCCACTTTGGGATGGGATGTTGGACAAGTGTCCTTAGGCGTGGGTTTTGGGGCATGAGTCCAAGATCGATGCCCATCTCTAGAAGGTTCCATATTTGCCTTGTAAACTCTATATAAACAGGTGCTTGGATGGGAGATAGATAACTTTGGTACAAGTACTGTTATGCTGTCAGAATATCTCCAGATTTGACATTTAAAGACTCTTGAAAGAGCATTGGCTCTGAAACTGTATTGTAATATGTTATTGTTTATTGTAATACATTTGAGCTATGTTTTGGAGTGTGGGTTTTTTCACCCGTAAGGGTTTTCCCCATGTATATCTTGTCTCTCTCTCTCTGTCTTCTTTCTGGTTCTTGTGTTTTTCTACAATATCTCATGTTAATGGTTTAACATTGCTATAATAGTTAGGATAAAGTTGAATTTGCATAGCCCTCTCCTCATTAGATTAGTGTAGGAAGTGTTTTCCGCACACCTAGCTTCCTTTCAGGGGGAGCTATTGATAAAGAGAATCTTCAGCTCAAAGATACTGTACCTCTACAGACAACAGCTCTATTGAACAATGCACTTGAGGTAGGTAAATCTAAACCAGATCCCTTTTATTTGACTCTAATAGTTGGGAAAAAACTACTGCATAATGCAATGATAGATTCTGGGGCCAGTACCACAGTAATGCCAAAGCAGATAGCAGATGCTTTAAAGATAAAATATGAGCCACTTACAAGAGGGGTCATGTAGTTGGATGAAAAATATGTTCAAACAATAGGAAAAATCAAACAACTTCCATTACAACTATATACTTGCCCCAATATAATTGTCAATCAAGATGTGGCAGTCATATATATTCCCCTTGTATTTGGTTTATGCTTATCCAGAGATTTCACAGCCAAAATAACAGGTTACATGTCACTAGATTGGTCACACCTCATCCTGAGAACCAAATATGGAACAAAGATAAAAATATTGTCTGAGCCATTATCCAAAGACCACATCACAAATGAACCAACCCCAAAGTTAGAAGCAT
This sequence comes from Cunninghamia lanceolata, assembly GCA_027924645.1. NCBI lineage: Eukaryota > Viridiplantae > Streptophyta > Pinopsida > Cupressales > Cupressaceae > Cunninghamia > Cunninghamia lanceolata. The sequence continues at coordinate 5,603,462 of BSBN01001583.1, forward strand.
CCCATACCATGTTGAATAAAGAGGAGAGAATCTTTGTTGAAGAGTTAGGTGACTAGACTGAACATGACCAACAGAAGAAGAGAACAATCAGTTATTGACTATGATGTAAAGTGATCCCTATGGAAATTATGACTCCACAGGTCTAGGCACTTATGTCATATTTGAAGAAGACCAAGAGATTCCTAATGTTTTAAGGAAAGAAGCATCACAGAGTCAAGAATCTAAAAAAGACTTAGCAATTTGGATCCTAAATTTTGATGGGGCCAGGAGTAAAAATGGTGCTGGAGCAGGAATTTGCCTTACTGCCTCAAATGGTGAGAAAATTCTAAGAGCTATTCACTTTCAGTTTGCCTGTACCAATAATGATGCTGAATATGAATCATTGGTGCATGGACTTATGTTGGCAAAGAAAAAATGGATAAAGAATTTGATAGTAAGAGGAGATTCAAAACTGGTGGTAAAACAAATTAGGGAAAAGACAATAGCCAAAAATGTAAGAATGAGATCCTATAGACATAGAATTTGGGACCTAATAGATGGTTTTGAAGCTTTCAATATTGAGGTAGTTCCCAAAGCCCAAAATTTTGAGGCAGATAGAATGGCACATATTGGTTCATAGTTTGATCCAGCAAATGATTTGTTAGTTAACAATGAGTCAGTCAAAGTTATAGTGAGACCAACTATTCCAGACAATGACCAAAATTGGCAAGTTTTTGATAATGATTTCCAAGTACTCTCATTCTTACAGCAATCAGGTGAGTTTGCTGATCAATTACATCCCAAAATTGAAGAAGCATATGGTGACCAAATTATCCAGTTGAAGTCAAATAAACTCCCTAAAGGACTAATTACTTTAGAGAACTTGTTTGACCCAGAAGATGTAAGCCTAGAAAAGAGGAGGTTCTAGGCAAATAAGGAAGATTATTCTGAAATCCAAGTCAGTGAAGGAAGAAGATTGAAAATTGAAAATTCTACAACCCAGCAAGAAAGGGAAAGGATGATTGATTTGTGTGAAAAATATGATAGGATGATTGCTTGGACCTATGAAGACCTGCATGGCTATAATAGAGATATCATCCAACACACCATAGAGCTTACTGAAGGATCTAAACTAGTCAAATAGAAGCAAAGGCCAGTGAATCCTAGAATTGAACCTTTAATGGTGGATGAACTACAAAAGCTCCTAGAATCAAAGATTACTTTTCCAATTAAGCACTCAACCTGGGTATCAAACCTAGTGCCAGTAAGAAAGAAGAATGGTGAGATAAGACTCTGTGTAGATTTTAGAGATTTGAATAGAGCATCTTTGAAAGATCATTATCCCCTACCCTCTATGGAATAGATTTTACAGACTATGGCTAGGTCAGAAAGGTTTTCCTTGCTGGATGGCTTCTCTGGATATAATTAGATTTGGTTAGTAGATGAAGATCAGCATAAGACTACATTTACTACAAAGTGGGGAACATTTGCATATTCTAAAATGTCTTTCGGCCTTTCAAATGTTGGAGCTACCTTTCAGTGAGCAATGGATGTAGCATTTAGGGAGCTTATAAATAAAATTATTCTAATCTATCTAGACGACCTCACTATTTTTTCTAAGAATGTTGTGGATCATTTTGACCATTTAGAGGCTGTTTTTAAGAAATGTCAAGAGTTTGGGATATCTCTGAATCCCAAGAAATGTATTTTTGCAGTGCCTCAGGGTAAACTTTTAGGGCATTTAGTGTCAAGGGAAGGAGTCTCTATTGACCCAAAAAGAGTCACTACCATAATGAACCTATCTCTGCCAGTTAATAAGAAAGCAGTTCAATCCTTTCTAGGGAAAATCAACTTTGTTAGCTGGTTCATATCTGATTTTGCAGGTCTAATTAGACCAATGACACTGTTGCTTAAGAAAGATCTAGTTTTCAAATGGACTGTAGAAGGAAGACAAGCTTTTGAAGAAGTCAAGAAAGACATTTCAATAGCCCCAGTACTAAGAAACATAGATTTTTCTAGATCTTTCATAATGTATGTATATGGGGGAGAATTCAGTGTTGCTGCTGTTTTAACTCAGAAAGGTGATCAGCAAGAAGGAGAACACCCAATAGCCTTTTTCTCCAAGACTCTCAGGGAATATGAGGCTAGATACAATTTTGTGGAGAAGCAGGCATATGCCATGGTAAAAGCCCTTAAAAAATTAAGACATATGGTAACAGGAAATAAGATCCTGATATTAGTGGCTTATCCTAGTGTAAGAGAGTATATTATGGAGGGTGAGATTACTGAGAAAAGAATCAATTGGATAACAAAGATCCTGGAATATGACGTAGAAGTAAGACCCACCAAGTTAGTCAGGTGCAAAGGATTGTGCCAATATATGATTCAAGACATGGAGAGAATGATGACACAAGAAATAGAAAGTGAAAATGTATTGAAAATCCAAGAAGTCGATCAAGACTCTTGGGTCAAAAATAGAATACAGTTTATGAAGCATGGGATTTTCCCAAATGAGCTCTCCCATGATAAGAGAAGATGCTACAGGCAACAAGGGACCCATTTTGTACTAATTGACCATAGTCTATTTAAAAGAAATGTTGATGGTATACTTTTGAGATGTATAGAGAAAGATGAAGCTCAAAGAATACTACATGAATTACACCATGGAGCCTCAGGTGGACACTATTCAGCAAGGACCACTGCAATCAAAGTGACTCAAGCAGGATATTTCTGGCCCCATCTGCTTTCAGATTGCTATCAGTTGGTTAAAGAATGCTGGGCTTGTCAGTTTGATACAGGCAAAAGGAGAAATGCAGCAATGCCTCTGAGCCCCATAGTTGTGGATGAACCCTTTGCTCAATGGGGTCTAGATTCTATTGGTATGATCAATCCAGTGTCAAGTATGGGACACAAATGGATCCTCATAGCAATAGATTACTTTACCAAATGGAGTGAAGCAGTACCACTCAAAGAGGCAGCATAAAAGACTATACTAGAGTTCGTAGAAGGCATAACTGTTCAGTTTGGTCCTCCTCATACCATTATATCAGATAATGCTAAAGCATTTTTGGGAACCAAACTATCAGAGTTTGCATTAAGGAATGGGATTTATTTGAAGACTTCTTCAAATTATTACCCTCAGGGTAATGGTCTGGCAGAATCCACTAACAAGAACCTAATTAGACTCATTAAGAGGATAGGGACCAATTATCACAGAGAGTGGCATAAACTACTGAACACAGCATTGTGGGCTAATAGGATCACACAAAAGAAAGTGACTAAAATATCTCCCTATGAATTAGTCTATGGTAAACCAGTAGTAATGCCACTGAGCTTAGAGATCCCTACTTTGCAATTGTTAAACTAGATAGAAATTGAAGAGAATGGCCCCATGCAAGTTAGACTTGCTAAGCTATTGGAAGTACAAGAGAAAAGAGAAAAGGCACATGAGTCACTGACGAAATATCAGAAAATGGTTAAAGACTATTTCAATAAGAAGACTTCAAATCCTATTTTTGAGGTTGGCTCACTGGTTTTGAAATGGGATGAAAGAGCTGCTAAGCCAGGTTGACACAGTAAATTTGAATCATTGTGGACGGGTCCTTACAAAATTCATTCCTGCAAGCAACAAAATTCATTTGAACTGGAGACCATGGATGGAGAACCTGAAGAGATTCCTGTAAATGAGATTTATCTGAAACATTTCAATTAAGCAGGGTCTCTAATGTATCATAGTTAGTTAGTTTTCTTTTCCTACTTTCCTGTTTTCCCACTTTCTTTTCCTGCTTTCCCTTTCAATAAGTGTTCGGTGAACATGTGTTTGCAGCGTAAAGCCACTTCTCTTTTGGTCTCCCATTTATTAAGGTTGTTCTGCAATCCCCAAATCTCCTAAAAGTACACACTTTCAGAAAAGATAGCCACTCCCGTAACTTATCTGACACTCCGTTTCATGCGGAGTTTTAAAAGATACACTAGATATTTCTCGACGTTAATGCCATTTATAAGATAAGATGTGTCATTAAAGCCCCAATGAATTAGTGTTAAATCCTAAGTGTTTCTCTCATTTGTTTCTATCTCTTTGCTTTGAATCACTATTGCCTCCAATTTTTGTCCCTAGCAAGCGCCTTTCAGCTAAGTGTCATTCTTGTTAATAGTTTCATTCTTTCCTATGTCAAGCTTATCGCATTCTTCTCACAAATATAGATATGTCTGAAGCACAGTCTCCTTCGGAGGGGCTTGGGATTTATGAGTCAATTGACAGGTTGTTGAGTAGGAAATCATATGCTTCAGCACCCGCACAACCAAAGAGAGCATATCCAAGAACAAGGGTTCCTGAGGTAGGATTATCTGTTGACCCAGTAAAGGTGAAGGATTACATAGATGGCATTTTTGACACGACCCTTCAAAAGAATACCAAGGCTCTTCGGGAAGGGGCACATCAAAGGTGTATCATCAAAGCAAAAAATGGGCAATCTAAAACATTTGGTATGAGAATATGGACCTCACGATTGGCACATTTCCTGGTTCTGAGTGTACACCTGTGTCCCAAGCTAGTTGAGTTATGTGCAGAACTATTTCATGCACCATTGAATACCATACAATAGGGCCCTTTCATGGTACATATTATGCCCAAGGCCATAAGAGACATGCTGGCCCCGCAACATGATAGAATGGCCACATTTCCAACTTTTATCAAAATACAAAACACATGGGTGAATGTAACCAACAAAGTCAGGTTCCTCAATTCAGAGATGTAGTTGGGAGATGATAACACCCAAATGCCCATACTACCCACTGGGAGTGCACAATTTAGTCAAAGTGTTCAAGAGGCACTGTCAATGATAGCCTTAATCTTTGGGATGAGAGAGGATAATATAGTCCATGACTGGCAAATAGCTATCATTTTCAAATTGAAAACTGTGGACAAGTCACAAGAGTACCAACTGGATTTCTTGGAGCAAATTGCTAATGCTATGATTGATCAGCTCATGAATTTCAAATCCAAGTGAGTTTTCAAGTATTCTGCTTTTCTATTCCATCTAATGCTGTATCAGAACCATAGTCTTTTCGCACCGTATATGCATTTAAACATGTATGACCCAGATTTTGGCCAAAACGAAACTATCCCTGTGTCTGCATGAACACATGTGTTATCTAAGGAATCCAATCCTTATGAGTTTTGGGAACTTTTTGTAGCCCCTGCCTTTTTCCAATTAAGCCCTGAGCCTGTAGAACATAGATTGACACAGGGTATAAGGGGATTTATGACCAACTACCCAATTCCCTGTGATTATTTCTTTGGGGCACACAATACTATCATCAAAGTCCATGGTTTGAATGAAGAACCCATGCTATTACCTAAAGTATTGACCCCTAGGGTCGTATTCTTAGAAGTGACGAGACAGGTGTCTATGGTTGATAATGAATTTGGCCACAAGAAATTATACGATACAACATACGAGACTCTGTCAGCAGTAGGAATCAATGATAGAATGGTTGCTGCTAAAAACGTCAATGAGGTTCTGAGTTGCAACTCTGCAGCTACAAATTGCCAAGAACTCTTGGATACAGTGAAGGAAGGAGTGAAGGAAATGAAGAAACATATAGAGGACCTGGTGTAACTAGGGCTTCCTTCACCATTCCCAAACAATAACATAGTGCTAATGATTGATGACATCAAGGCCCTGCTCTTAACTAGGTAAAATGATCAAATAGTTTTCCAAGGTTTAAGTGATTCATCATCAGTCAAAGAGGTGGAAGCTGTGTTGATACCTATGGCCCAACTGGAGTTTCAGTTAAAAGCTGTGGTCCAAATTTTGTAGACTTTTTCCCACAAGGATATAATTAATATTGATTTTACTTTTCAAGATTTACAGAGTAGACAGGGACTCTTTGATTCAGAATGGTCTGTTTACCAGACGACATTGCAGAATTTGTGACTCTAGGTTGTGTTTTAATACATATATTCTTGCCAGTTTTGAGATCTTTTCGAGCAGGCTCAGAAGTCCTCTTGGTCGCCAAGAACTGTAGAGTGTCAAAGACTCTACATTTTGTTTTAGTCGCAGCAAGTGCACGGGTTTCCTTTTTGTTTCTGTGCATGTTTCAAATCTTGTCGTGCAGGTTTCTTATGTTTTTTGTGGAAGCCGCCAAGTGTCAAGCCTCAGTTAAAGCTGCAGTATTATTTCTAATAATAACTTTCATGCAGAGTGTGCCACGTAGTAAATTGTTTTAGTATTTCAAGTTTCATCTTTGCTACGGAGGTTGCCACGTGTCATGAGCGGAGAAAGTCCCTAAAGTCTTAGGTTTTGTGCAGAGTGCACCATGTGTCCCTTTTAAGTGACATGGAGGTTTCCGCGTGTTGCTTTCCGCATCATGTTATTGTTTGTAAAGAGAGATGGTGGGCCATAGTGTTATGTTTCAAGCTAGTGGAAAATGCCATGTGGTGGATGTGTAGCTAAAGTTGTTTTGTTTATGCCCCTTTTCTGGTGAGGAACTTAAAGTTTCTAAAGTTACGTGGAACCCACCAAGTGTCAGCCTCCACAGGAGTTTCAAATGTTTTAAATGTTTCTAGCAGTAATGCGGGTGCCGCCATGTGTTAGTTATTATGTGCGCAGAAGATGCCACCTGTCCCAGTTTTTTTCCTTTGAAGGCTAGTGAGCGCTAAGGCTGTGGGTCCCATCATTAATATGTTTGTCCTAAACTGATGTGGGTTGCGATAGTTGTCAACAGCGGAGTTCACCTGAGCATAAAGACATAGTTTTGAGGACTTTGTAGAGGAAGACACGTAGATGTTTCTGAATGCTATGGAGCGCGATAAGTGTCAATTTCCTATTCATTCCTGAGAGACAAAGGAGTTTCTCATTTTGCTACAGATGTTGCCATCTATCACAGTCTATTCAGTTTCAAGTGTGCGGGTCTCACCATGTGTCTGTCTCTTAATGGAAGGAGGTGTGCCACATATATCGTGCCCCAGCTAGTGAGCCTACAAGAAGGGGATGGCCGTTAAAGATTTGAAGGATCACAACTGCCAGAGACTTCTAGTTATCTTTAGTTCTATTGAGCCATTGGGATTTGGTTGTTTCAGACAATCTATAGTCAGATCTTTGATTATAAATATGCAATATTTGTGATAGATCGAGAGACATATTCATAGATTGATATACAGAGATACACAGAGATAGAATTTTTATAAGTTTTGTAGTCAGAGAATCTAAAAGAGAAGTTAGAAACTTTGTTGTGGCCAGTTGATATCATTTTGCCTTTATTTTGTTATTCTTGATTGGAAAGTTAATGTACCTATGCATGTATTTGTGCCTTTTATATTGCTGGAAGATTAATGAGAAGAACTCTGTTCTGTGCCTTGGTTGATATTATCTGTGTCATTGCAAAGTATCTGATTGTGAGCCTTTGATTGTATTCATTGCATCTATTTATGTTATCATGCAGTATCTACTCTTTAATATAATTAAATCTTGAGGATAGTTTCACTATGCTTAATTTGAAGGAAATACTTTTACTCAGGCACATCACCATAGTTAGGTTTGCTTAATTGTATCTGTAATCCTGTTAGATTCTACCCTTTTCCTCAAACCTTTTTAAGATAGAGAGAGCTAGCTTCTTTAAAATCTGGAGGTTGTTTCAAGTAGCAAGTTCCACATTCTTGAAACTTCCCATGTTGGTGTTGGAACCTGCGCAATTTTATACATCAACAGGCTATCTTACCGAAGGTTTTCTAGTTTTGTTCCTTTTGTTTCTTGGTCGGAAATTTCTTTGTCTAGTTCCAGAGCTTTCACCTCTCTCATTTTTAAGATTACACTCATCATTGTCCTTTTTTTGTTCTTCAATTAGTGCTTCGAGTTTAGCTGAGCTTATTTTGAATTTCTCCTTATACTCATTTGCAATTTCAAGGTCATGTTTGAGAGTGATAATTTGTCTCTCAAGTTCTCTCTCATTATTTCTTCTTCTTTGTAGATTAGATTCTAGGAGACTAGCTATTCCATCCAATCTGCAACATTCTCCATTACTTTCTTTCAAATTTTGCTTCATCTCTTCTTTAGTTTTCTTCCTATCTTCAATTTCCTTGGTTAGTCTCATCACCCCAGTTTCCATCTCATGTTTTAGGAAAACAACTTCTTTAGATAACTTTTCACATTCTTTTGTCTTTTCTTTCAGGGCCTTGTCTTCTGGTTGAAGAAGTTGCTCCTTTTCTTTTGCATTGGATTTGCTCAACTTTTCTTTTAAGATCTCGATGAAGTCTTTAGCCTTTTTGAGATTTTCTTGCAATTCTTGAACTTCTACCTTGGACTGCTCAAGATCATCGAAGCTGAGATTATGTTGTCCTTGAAGATTATATTCATCCATTTCTACTACCTTCCCAGATCTTCCTTAAGATTTTAAACTTTTCCAAAGGAACATCGCTGTGATACTAATTGTTGGTTTAGGTCCGGACAACTGAGAGGGGGGGTGAATTAGTTGTCACACATTTTCTTCTTTTCTACTTTCAATCTTCCTTTAGCTCTTATGATCAATTTAATGATATATACATTTCAGCATCAATCAATAACATATAAACAGAAAGCTTAAATAACACATTTGACACCAAGATTTTGATGTGGAAACCCCGTTAAGGGAAAAACCACGGTGGGGGTTAACCCACAAAAAATTAATACTCTGTTAAAAGTATTTACAAATGGGAATGCACATGCATTCAAGCTCACTTCCCAGACCTCATAGCTCAATGGAGGCTCACTGCCTATGGAAATATTACAATAGAATAATAGAGATCTGAACTGATTAAAAGCATCTACTTATGCAAGAGTTTTAGTTCCAATTAAGTACAAAAACTGATCTTACACATTTCATCTTTGCTCTGCTCTTCTTACTGTTCTACCTTCATTCACACTTTGGATTTCTGTTCTTATCACATATGCCTTGTTCACTCACACCATTCATATTGAATCATCCAATTTCATCAGCTATATATATCCGCAACATGATCTACAATCATTCTAACCATCAGCTTTAACGACATTTAGAACTTTAATGAAAGCTCTGTTCTGTCAGCTAGATCTATGTGTAACTTAAGATGTGGACCAAAAATTACTCTTAAAAATCATTACTCATGTTAGCCACACTCACTGATCATCACTATTTGTCCAACAAACAACTTCCATACATCTGGAATCAAGACCTTTTGCAAGGTCAGCCTGTTCTTCTTCTATCTACTTCTGACAAACTGGAACCCGGTACTTAGATGCTAATATCTTTTGAATCCTTCATAACCAGAGGACAAAAATCTAGATTGAGACTTTCTTGACAATGCATATGACTCCCCTAGATTCATAGCTAACCATGGCTTTCAGCCTGAGAGATCCAGACCAAAATACCGGACCCTATTACTATTTTGTTCCTAACTATCTAGACTTAGACAAATTCTGAATCTGACTTCCGGTAAGAACAATTTGTGTTATGCAGATGATTGGGATGATCTTAGTTGACATCAATGACAACACCTATCAAGCAAAGTAGCATCTCTTGCCAACACCTGTAAGCAAATATTCCCCACTTTGTGGTGAATGCAGTTTTCAAACTATCTATTTTATCTACCATCACTTGATTATACCCTGAGAAACCATCTAAAAAGGACATCATCTGAGCACCATTTACTATTTGTAAGACCTCATCTAGTGAAGGTAAAGGATAGTTGTCCTTTTCAGAAGATCTGTTCATATTTTTGAAGTCTACACATAGGCGAATATCACCATTTTTCTTTCTTACAGGGACCAAATTGGCTACCCATGTTGAATGCCTCACTGGAAATATGATTCTGGCATTGAGCAACTTCTTAACTTCTTCAAAGATGATGGGTTCTAATAAAGCATTCACAGGTCTTTGTTTTTTTCTAAAAGGTTTAGCATCTAGTTTCAAAGGTATGATATGGGTGATAATTGAGGTATCATAAGTCTTCAACTCATCATAAGTCTAGGCAATAACATGGATGTAATCCTTCAGTGCTTGAGTTATCCCTCCCTTTTCTTCTTCAGTACAAACTTTACCAATCAAAACATTCCTTACATGTTCATTTTGTCCTATGTTGATTGGTGAGTATTCTCCTCCATCCGTTTTTGGGAGGTCTTTCTATTTCATCATATTGTGTAAATCAAAAGCCTTTTCTAATTCTATCATACCCTTGGGAACCCTATTACTTGGTAGATCCATGATCTCTTCTTCTTCCCATGTATGATCTTCTACATTCCTTTCATCTATGATCTGAGCATCAAATACATCTCTATTTGATATGAAGTCTAAAATGTGTTGGTCATCATCAAATACTTGGAGATTGGTAACATTATCTGGTATGGAGGGCATTGATACCAATTCAACATAGAATCTCTTAAAACTAGAAATGGACAATGGTTCCAATGTGCTAGCAGCTTGCGCCAAGGTAGCTGCCCTGTGATTCTATTCTCTAGGCACATGGGTAATATTGAATGCATCAAATTCTTCTATTAAGTCCCACACCCTATGTCTATAGTTAGACAACTTCTTATAGTTGCAAGAGTATATGCTTCTAAATTGTCTTACCACTAATTCTAAATCTCCAAAGACATGCATAATTTTCACTCTTTTCTTGGGAGAAAACAATAACCCATGAATTAAAGCTATATACTCTGTCACATTGTTGGTACATGGGAATTGTAGTCTATATGTTGCCAAGTAGGACCTTCCTATTGGATCAATAAGATCTATCCCTACTCCAGCTCCTTGTTTTGACTTTGATCCATCAAACCTAAGAATCCAGAGTTTATCTTCTATCAAAGGCTTATCAGGACCTTCTCTTTTCTTTTTAGCTCTGGCGGCTGCACCACCTAATATCCACTTCAATTTTTGTGGTTCATTTTATATTATTTTTGGTGAGTGATTTGAATCTGATACCTTTCCCTTTTTAACATCTGTGGTATCATCACTATTAGTGTCTATTGTACTTTAATCTCTTTCTTCTTATCTTCAAGCATGTATTTACTATCAGATAACTGATTCTTTGAATAAAGAATCTCTTGCTTATTCAACATATGTAGGCATAATGAACATGTGGTTTCTAAATGTGGTTCTTCATGCAATCTACACCATCCATCAATTAAAGCATGGTGTGGAGGAATCTCTTGCAACATGAGCCTCTAAATCTACTTTGACAAGAATTCTTCAAACTTGGTTAAATTACTTCCTTTATCTTCATCAGATACTTCATAATCTGACTCAATCAAACAATCCATCCCTGGAATGATGTTATTTTCATCTTTAGAAATCTTCTCAGCATACATCAAGATCTCCTCTAAATTGTGAGTGTGGCTTTCATCTTAATATGTATCTTCTTCTGTAACTGTAGATGATGAACAAGAATCAGCATCACCATAATTATCTATATCACTCATCTCAATTGAAGATAAACCTTTCTCGCTGCAAAATCGTTCTAGCTCCACCATATCTAGGCAAGCATCACAAGTTTTCTTTGAATGTATTTCATCATGTAGCCTGCACCAACCTTCAATCAAAATGTCCTCATTAGATATATTCAATGTTTGACAATGTTGCATTTCTCTAGATAAGTGTAATTCAAAATTCTTGAAATGATCAATTTCATCACTACCATATGAACTATAATCAGATTCTATGATCACCCTATTGTCCTGATGAAGATCTTCAGGGATATGTGTATCATACATGAGGATTTCTTCTATCCTAATTGTTTGGGGCTTGATGGAATAGAGCCCTAGTTCTACATCTACATACAATAGCTCATTTGTGTTATTATACTCAGTGACCATGTGTTTTATTCAAGGTTCATCCTCTATTCTGATTTGGTTAGGAATTCCCTTCCAAGGTAACCACATGTGACTGAAATCTATGGACATATAGCCATTAAGTGTCTTTGACCAATCCCTACTAAGCAACATTCCATAAATATTAGGGATATCTACCACTTGGATGCCAATATAATATTGAATCCTTGGATCTGATGCTAACTGCATGTGGATATGTGTTAACTCTCCCACTACACTTACTTCAAACTTGTCTAGTTGTGTCACCTTCTTGAGTGATTTGGCTGGATGTAACCCTAAGGCATTACAGATAGACAGAGGCATCACATTGGTAGATACACTTGAGTCCACTAAACAATTATGTAGGTTTTTACCAAACATCCTCAGTGTGAGTAGGAATGGAGGTGACTCAGTTTTGTCTCTATAGAGAGTCATATGAGAATTTTCAGCGGCCTGAACAATAGCTGAGGTTTTATGTTTGACATTGCTATCTTTAGCCACATGATCTTTGTTTAGAACTTGACTGGGATTATGAGCATGACTATCCTCCTTTGGTATAGGCTCATCTAAAGACCTCATGAAAGCTTTCTTGATAGTCAAGGTTTTCAACAATTCTAATAATGACAAACTAATTTTGACTCTCTTCATCTCTTCTACTAAATATGTAACTAACCTATCAGACTCAGAGGATATTATTAGCCTTCAACACTGTATTTTGAGGTGCAAAGTACTGAGCATTGACTTTGGGAGGACTAGGATTATTGTTGGCTTTTGGATCAGGGGGAGTGTTGAAATTGTTAGGAGGTAATGATGTGGTAAAAGGACTAGAAGGTCTATTAGGATTTCTCTTGAGGTTATAATTGTGTCTATCTTGATATTGATGTTGGTAGGCATGAATTTCTTCATGTTCCACTTCTACTTCATTTTCATCTTTGAATGGGAACACGTAGTTTGTTTCAAATGCCAAGGAAGATTCCTCACATGCTAGTGTGTAGTTCTCATGAGTTAAGTCTGTTTGATGATGGGGATGATTTACAAAACTTTTTAACACAAGGGCAGAGTCATATCCACAAGGGATGATTTCATTTCCTTCAATAAAATGGGAATTACCTGCAGTGTTGGTCACTTCAGCCTGAAAGATACTAGCTACTATTTTGAATTGAGGATAGTCTAGTTCAGCATGTGCATTGGTGTTGTGTATTCTACACCAGTTTGTAAGAGCTGCCTTTGCTAAATTCAATCTGGTAGTTAGTTTTGGTTCACTAGGAGGCTGATTATCTAAGGGTGATGACAGAGAACCATTGTTTTGCCTAGTATTCCACACTCTAGGCTACCTAGGTGCATTATTGTTATTACCATTATTACTATTATAGTTCTTGTCATTATTATATCCTCTGTTAGGATATCCTAATCTATCATTGTTATATCCTCTATTTTGGTTTGATTGAGAATAAAGTTTCTAACCTCTCAGATGTGTGATTTCTGTTGTCAATTTCCTTAGTTGTGCAAATATCTCTTTGATGTCTTCTTTCACTTCCTAAACTTTGGCTACTACATTTTCTTGTTGAGGTTTAAAGAAAGAAGAACCATTATTACTATTTTGTCCTACATCTTGAGACATTTGAGCATGTCCTAGTTATTGCACTATCTGACCATTTCCATTTGGAGGGGGCATGATGCTAAGTGGAGATACCTGTAAAGGACCAGGTATTGCAATAGGAGGCATCATGACTCCATTGGTCTACTATTGAGCACGATATGTTGGATATGTGGGATATGCAAGGAATGCTATGTTAGGTGTTGGAGCAGGGATCAGTTGTTGATTAACTTTTATTGCTTCCTCAAAAGCTCTTGTCAGAGTTGTGACATTAAGATATGTTCTTTTTATGAACATAGAAGTCAGGGGATCTAATGTTGAATAGTATATACTCCTAGTTGCTTCATCTGCTACAATTTATGGAGCTACCAGCTTGGAATACATCTTTTGGAATCTAGCATTGAAGTTTGAAATAGGTTCTCCTTCAAATATTTTGATTGTGACGAAAAGGTGATAATTCAATGAAGGATCTATAGGTAACTTAAACCTATCCTTAAAGGCTTTCTCTAAGGCATCCCATGAACCAATTGAAGCTTGAACAAGACTAATATACCAATTGTATGCTTCCACTCCTAGGGAATATGGAAATAATCTACATACCACATCCTGATGCTCAATCCTTGCTCTGCAACAAGCTTCTTTAAATGTCCTGATGTGATCCTTAGCATCCTGATATGGATGATATTTAGGGAAAATCTTATCAAGATTCTTAGGCAAAGGATGATATGCAGTGAAAGTCAAGGGTGAGTCAGCAACAAAGAATGACATTGTGACTGGTGCTTGTTGCACTAGAGGTGTATTTGGTGATCCTAGAGGTGTTACAATATGTCTTGATGAAGATGTTGATGCACTTGAGTTAGGATTATGATGAATATCTATGGTACGAGGTCTTAGTCCACAAATGGGCAACTCCTCAAAGAGTCCAAGGGATCTAGACCTAGTATTAGGCCTAAGAGCTAGGATTCTAACAACTTATGACAAGTTATGGATATTTGACTAGATATTTACAAAGATTAGAAGAATTGATCGAGAAAAGATGATATTTCTAGTCAAGACACAGTAAGGACAAGATATCCATACAATATTTGTATAAAATATGCAAATATGAGTAAAGATCAAACTTTCTGGACACGGATATCAGAATGTCTGACTATATAGACAAGTCACCACAAAGACTTTGTAGGAAAACTTGAACAATGACTCAATATTACAGGATTTCAACGATTTGACTGTAAATCCTAAAGTATTTATGCTCAATTCTAAAATATTTATGATAAACAGACTTGAAACAACACAAAACAAGTAAACCTTTGTACAAACAATCAAAGCATAAACAATTCTGAGGAGCTTTGAGAAGATTACCTTGTATAGATGTAGAAATACGTGTATGCAACCGATTCACTTACCAGAAGAGAGAGAAAGGCCCTCCTAGCACCAATTTATGTTGATGATGATTGTTAGTCTAAACAACATGCATAAAGGTTCACAAAACAAACCTTTATTATCTTGAAAAGTACGATCAATTTGGAATGAATTGATGACTCCAAGTCTCGGTTGATCAGGTTGTGATCGTCTGATGTTACTTAGAGGTTGATGTGATATGTTGTTTTTCCATTCAAGGGTCTTATGTTGTTCTGATAACATGAATTGATGTCTAAACATCTGGTTATACACTTGCTTCCTATAAATTACTTCACAAACAAGGTTATTTATACTATACTGAACAGATGATGATCATATTTGTAAGTTTGATCAATTCTTCTGAACATCGACTATCATGAACTGTTTCTACTTCTGTACTTATGAATTTGTCTAAATCATGTGCCTCTAAGCTGATATTTGCATGATTACTATTATCATTTTGGTGTATTTGCATGAGATTCTCAATATTACATGTAGATTTACTCAAATATGCTCTAGATGTTCAATTTCCTTCAAGATGTCTGCATATTTCTTTATATTTGCTTAGAATTATCTGTGTACTTGCAATTGTGAGAGTGATTGTAATGAAATTTAAGAAAATAAAGTCAATATTTTAAATCTACTAAATTTAAATGAGTCTTTGACAATTGATGCATATGCAACATTTAATATTTCACAAAATAGAGATGAAATCAAACCATATGTTGCTAGGCCATTCCACAACTTCACACAGCTTGATGCTAATCTTCAAAGGTAAAGAATGACAACAATATCCAAAAATTGACATGCACTCCAAGGGACACAACACATCACAGTGAAATATCTAGATGACATTCATAAGATTAATCAGAATTTACGATGATATGTAATCTGATCTCTATTTCATTAGTATTCAAAAGCATACATATTTACAATCTGTCTTGAGAAAGTATCATGACATTCAACAATCCTATCTCAATTAAGTCTCTAATAATGATACAAGGTGCACTCCTTTTATAGGCCAAGGAGAGGAGGTGGTTACAATGATCCAATGATAAAGATTTGTCTATCCAAATCAACGATCAATATCTCTTCTTTGACTGGGTCAACATATGTATACATGGCACAAGTTGCCAGCTGGCAACTATCTAGTAGAACTCAATCACTACCTTTGTCTTGTTATGCATATGACCCTGTCATCATGCATCTCTACTTCCTCTTCATCCTCTTCTTCTTCTTCACCTTCTTTATCTTCTTCTTCATTTGCATCTTCTTCTTCTTCATCTTCTTCTTCATCTTCATCATCATCATGATCATCATTATGAGGATCACTTCCTATATGTTCTTTGATTACTCCTCTGATGGATTCATATAGTTGCACTATTCTTTCAACTTCCCCTCCATCCTGGACTTTAGCTTTCACCACAACATGCTTTGATGAATGGAATTGTGCCTGTAGAGCAATCCATTTGCTCTTTCTACTATTTAACTTCTCATTATATGTCTCCACCTTGGCCTTCATCCTCATAGCCTTATTAATTAAATCCTCTATCAAATGATGAAGAGGGTCATATGTTGCCTGCTTAAAATTATTGTGGAAAGCTTGGATTACAAAAATTAGTGTCTTGATTTTCTATTTTTCCTTCTACATTACCCTCCAAAGCTTCCAAAATACTTATCTCATCTACCATTAGGTGGTGTAGCTTTACACTAATATCCCTAGGTTTGCTATTACATTTCTTTAGGCTATCACTCTTGAATTTTGTATCGTCATACCATATACTTAGCAATTATGTTGTATTATTATCCAGTACCTTATTGTCCATGAGCACTTTCATGTCTATTCTCCTCATCTCAGCTATGGCATCCAAATGTTTCTCCAATTTTAAAGATCTTCTCCCAACCTCATTTTGCATTTTATCCACCTTGCTCTTTAATGTACTCAACAAATCCCAATTTGTGAGGGAGGCCTTTATTACTTTCTCAGCTTTAGAAATAAAAAGAATAAACCAATTATCCATTATATGAGCCTTGTGTCTTATGACATCCAATCATGTTGTCTCATCTTGAGATATGATGGTTAATGGAGTAGGTGGGTTAGTTAGCATATGATTAGGGTCAGTTAACCCTTTTATGAATGCATGCAACTGAGCAATGTGCTCTTTATGTACCTTGTTCTTATCTTTTTCCTTCTTTACACTCTGTGTCAATGAATCAATGATGTCTTTGGCCTCTTGGCCTTCTTGCTCCTCTATAACAAAACCCAGATCAACATTTGTTATCTAGAATTCATCAATATTTATCTTCCCTTTTTCTTTATCTACCATTGGCAGTGCTACCTGAGCTATCCTCCTACCTATAGTAGGATCTCTCCTTATTGCAGATGTAGGCCTTGCCTTTCTTTTTGGTTTCATCATACTTGCTTTAAACAATGTGGAAACATCAAATTCTGGCACCTCATCAATCTATTGCAGGTTTACTTCTTGTTACAACTAGTATGGAACATCATCCTCGGGTCCTTGTTGATCAGTTCGCTTAATGTGAGCATCCTGAGACTCTGTATTTTGCTCTACCCTAGGTGGTGAATTCTCTTTCCTTGGTTCTTCCTCATGCACTTTCTCATGAGGGATCTCTTGCTGAGGTATCTCCTAATGAGGGGTCTCCTTTTGAGGGGGAGGTTCTTGTGATGTATACACATTCTGGTCGAGTACCTCCTCTTGAAATTTATCCTCATGAGGATTCTACACCTCTTGATCTTGTGTATTTTGTGGCTCTTGGTCTCTATGTGAAGATTGTGCATTTAGATCTATTCTATTTTGGGGATCACCCTAATCACCCTTAGTCACATTTTCTAGTTCCTTTGGCTGGCTACTACCATGTGGCAGACTTTGCTCTTCACCTTTTGATATATCTGCTTCTCTTTGGTTTGGAGCTTTATCCAATTCTTTTTCATTTGTTTTCTCTTCAGATGTTGGGTTACACTCCCGATTATCACTCTTATCAGGAGGTGGTGCATTATTTCGATCCTTATCCTTATTAGGCATTCCTTTATCAGTCTCCCCATGTACATTGATTTCTACCTTTTCTAGCTCTAGAGGTGGATCATTATCTCTGCCTTGATCTCCATCATCCTGATAAGCTAAGTCAATTACAGTAGGACTGGTGACTTGATTGACCAGATTTGTTAGTCTAATTTGTTCAGCTATCACCTCTAGGCTATCTTCATTAATTTCTTCTATTTCCACCTCTTCCTGATGAGTCTCCCTTTGGACTTGAGGTGTACCATGAGGGGTCATCTTTGTATCAGACAAATATACTATATCATCAAGTGGAAGAGGTGATTCTTTCTTTGTTGTATGTCTCTCTTCTCTCTGTTCCTTTGCTTTCTCAGTTTTGAATTGAGTGATATCCGGGATTGGAACCTGATGTTGCAGGTTCTTCATAATACCTAGACCACCTACACCCCTCAATAAAATGGGATCAATATCCACATTTCCTCTCATTGCAGTCTTCTATTTCTTTTGGTGTGGTGTCTTTTGTACCTTCTTCCTTTTCTTTGTTATTAGCAAGTTATCATCCAATGGCTCTTCATTCAATGGTTCCTCCTCTTCCTCTATCATAGGATTAGGCTTTGTAACAATTTTCTTTTGCTTAGCAGGGGTGTGTGTTGATGCGGCTGCTAATGTGGAAGCCACATCTCCCTTTGGTTGAGGTCTTCTTATGATCACTCCTCCAGCTACTTGGGTCCCTTTCTTACCCTTACCCTACTACTTTTCTTCTATAGTTGGTTGTCTTTCTCCCTTAGATTTCCTCTTCTCTTCAAGGAAGTCATCATATTCGTTTTCAAGCAATTCCTGTCTTTTCTTCTTATTATCCACAGTAAGGGCTACACCCTTCTTCTTCAACTTAGTGACCTCATCATTTACCCAACTTTGGGTCAATTTAATAACCTTCTACATTATTTGATGTAATGAAGTCACCTCAGGCTGACTCAAATCAGAAGATGATATAGTCTCATTATATATTTTCTTGTCCTCATATTCATTGGACATGATCTTTCCATCATCCTTGTGTAACTGGACAGGCACTGGTATGCAATCAAAGTTGTGAATTTGATTGAGAGTAAGCCTCTGGTAAGTTATCCTCCTTACTTCTGCCTCATTGTCACAATCAGTCTAGTAATCCTTAAGGTGTTTTTGATGTATATGCTTCCCTAGTAATGTCTGCGTTCTACCATATGGGTCATATGATCTAGTTATTAAAAATGGTTGCAAGTGCATTAAATTCAATCCTTTGATTGCATCCCTAACACTCTCCTTGTCTGGACACATGTACCAACCAATCATGACTAGAAACACCACAGGTGGAATATTGCCTTTTCCAATATGAGCCTCTACTGAAGGCAAAATCTGTCTCACAAAATCCATCAAAATAACTTTGTCATTGGGGTATCTGGGCAGCATGAGAGGATGCCCTTCAAAGCCTTCTATCCTCGTGTATGAAAATGTAGGAAATTGAATAAACCAAGCCCCATATTTGTAGATGACAGTTTGGGCTTCCACACTTAATTTTTTTGTTCTATCTTCCTCCATGGTTCTGACCAGATGCATGGAAAAGGAGTCATTTACAATCTTATAATGTTGGAGGAATTCCATCCTGTTCAATTGTGGGTAATGTTCCCATAAGTTCACCATCTGGATAATATCATACATCTAATTTTCAAATGCTCTAGCATGTTGTCTTCCTATCATTCTGCTAAGCATGACCATCATGTATTGATATTCTTCAGCAAAATCAAACTTGAAGAGGTATACCGGAAATTTAGCAAAAGCCTTGTATGTACTACCTTTTGATTGCCACCGATACATGACACTCTAAGCCTCTTTCTGGTTGTTCCTAGATTCTTTCTCTAGTCTTCTTAGGCTCAATCTAACCACATTAGGTCATGTAGGTAAGTTAAAGGTAGAGGTAATGCCCTTAATTAAAAAATCTGCATACACCCTGCCATGCTTCTCCACTCTTCTGGTCTCTGGATTATAGTTTCTTGTGCATTCAATTACTAACTCAGTAGGTTCCATGGCATAAGGAAATCCACCAGCGTTCCATATCCCTAAGGTGTATATGCTCTGAAGTAGAGGGTTTCCACTTCACTTATCTAGTCTTCTCATCTAGGCATCGAGATCAGTATTACCCTAATGTGTATAATTGATCATCCCATATTTGAATCCTACCCCTTCTGGCTGTAAGAACATGGGTTTCAAGAACTCTGTATTGGACCTATTCTTTCTGATTGCCATTATATCCTGTGATAAAACCATGCATCTCTTACCCTAACATATTGTATGCAGTAGGGCTTGGGGAGTACACACATTCTATGGCAGTAATTCTATCATTTTAGTTTATTCCATGCATCACCATGCTAATTAACTTAGTAAAAACCCTTTTACCTCATGATTTACCAAAAATGGCAAAAGAGAGGGTTTCAAGTAACATATCTAACAATCGCTTTCCCTTTTTTATTATATGAGTGATAATGATATGAATGTGCTTGTGTTGTATTCATCATCCTCTGTTCCATTTAGATGCGGGTCCCATTCCATTTGTAGGTAGAGGTGATGCATTGATTTTCAGAGCTCTATAATTCTTGTTTAAACATAGGGTAAATGTAAAATAAACCCCAAAACTTACTTTTAACTTGATCAATATGACAAATTAGAGCACACATAATGTCTTTCATTTAAGTCCATCGATCAACATATGACATTTGTGGATGCTGACAAGTGGCAGGTTTACATTTGAAATTTGAAGGTGCGACCTACCATTACGTTCACATTTAATGTAGAGGGTGATCTCCGTGTAGATCAGCGATATTCAAAAATATGACCCTCTATGAATATATGAGGGTGGCGTCAGCATGAGAGTGGTCAACCTTTTGACCAATGAGCAAGATCAAGTCACTAGACACTTGCTAACAAATCGTGATAATACATTGTATTCATATGGTCCAGGGGGAATGCCATGTGGCATAGTTGGATTGGTCATTGAGATCTTAGGTCATTGAATGTAAATATGAGGGATATTGAAAAATATCTAGGTATTCAACCCTAGGAGATATCACCTTATTTGAGAAGATGAGGGTGACGTTAGCATTTTATAAGCCTTTGAAATTGTTCGAAAGAATGATGTCATCATCACATTTGTTAAGATTAGGGATATTCTGAAATGTGACCCTGATAGATGTTTGGAAATGTAACCCTCCAGAAATATGCATGTGGATTTGATGGGCATCTATTCCCTCATACTTAGGTTTGACGTTCACATATCAGGGAACATGTGGATATCGGGTAATCTTAATATGTCAAGGTCATCTTAGCGAATATGATTGATATTTAGAAATATGACCCTATAGGAAATATCCAGTTTGATCAAACTTTGACTTAGTATAACTTTCTATCCTCGATGAATATCAGGGTGATCTAAAAGGCAAACATGCTTTAAATTTAGTAGTCTTCAAGATTATGAGGTTTATGAAGACAAATTCTAACTTCGACCATTGACCCTCTCTTGTGAAGCACATGCATATGCAAGGGTGATATACCTGATTGACTTTTTCCAAACTGCCCAAAGAAAGAAAGCAAAAATAAGCAGAAGTAAAAAAAATTGGGTCCCTATTTTGCTAAGGCAAAATTGGGTCCCCATTTTGCTAAGGCAAAATTGGGTCCCCATTTTGCTGTGTTGTGTAACCACACAACAGTTTCCCTGAACATTTTTACAAGATGGTAAGGATGTTGTTTGATAATGCTTCAGCCCAAGTAGAAGTGAATGGGGAATTGTCTACTCCTTTTAAAATGGGAAGATCTATTCGGCAAGGTTGCCCCCTTGCCCCCTCTTTATTTGTGATTGCTTCTAAATCCCTCCATTATCTCTTAAGAATAGAGCTTAATGAAGGTAACTTAGAAGGCATCTCCTTGGCTAATGGTGACAGATTGCTAAATGTACAGTTTGCAGATGACACTGCTCTTTTTCCTAAAGCTGATAGGAAGGAAATGGAAAGGCTGGAGAAGAAGTTAGATATATTTTTTCTGGCCTTATGAGCTAAAATCTCTTATGCTAAGTCTATCCTTTTGTCTTGGGATTAGTCTGCAGCTATTTGGCTTAATCCTGGAAAATGGCAGTGGGAGGTCCAACGAAGCAGGTTAGATTTCTTGGAATCCACTTTTCCATTTGCCCCTCCCTGAAGCTTATGTGGGATTGGTTATTTAGTAAAATTTAAAGGAAACTTAAAAGATGGAACAAGTTACACCTTTCTTTGGCTGACAGGGTTCAGGTCTATCAAAAGATTATTTCAGCATACTCAATATTTTACTCCTTAATGTGGCTCTTTGCTAATTATCAGTTTGATATTATCCAAAATATGATAAGAAATTTCCTATGGTCTAATGGAAAGGGGAAGAGTAAGCAACATCTAGTCAGGTGGGATTGATGTTGTTTTAGCATAGACTTGGGAGGGCTGGGGCTCAAGGACTTGAGGATTTAGGGTGTTTCTCTGGCAACAAAGTGGATAATCAATTCCCTAAATGGTGAAGAACCTTGGAAGGTCTTGGTTATAAATAATCTTGAGAATTTTGTTCTAGGAAAGAAAAATTCTGGGGGAAGTTGCACTTTCATGATGCTTTGTTTGGGGACTTCAAATCTAAACCTGGGGGCTATGCAATCTTTGGTAGTATCTGGAAAGCTTGGGAATAAGCAAAGGCTCTTATTTTGGATAGAGAAGCTATTAACCTTGATAATAATAGCATTTGGGGTCACAGATCCATTTGGTGGAATGTTAGGCATAAAGGTAAACCTTAAGCCTTACTGCAAGGTTGCTTTGTCTGGAAGTGCAGTGAAAAAGGGTTAACTAATCTATTAGATCTCTTTGATGAGGGCTCTCCAAAAAAGTGGATTCAAATTAAAGAAGAGTTTCATCTAAATGAGAAACATTATAGAACATATTCTACTCTAAATAAGGCTTTGTTGTGCAAGTTCCAATTGAATATTTCTCTTGTAGGTGTAGAATGCATTGAAAAGCTGAAATGGATGGATGACACCAATATCTTGAATGTGAAACCCAGTTCGATCTATAAGATGCTTACCAAATATCAAGAGATTTACTAGCATATCAACATAACTTGGGGTGACACCTTGGGGCACAAAGAATTATCCAAAACTTTTAAATTGTTCTGGTCCAAAATATAAGAACCCAAAAAAGCCTATTTTAAATGGCTGCTAATCCTAAACAAACTATGCATTGGTATTGATAATGTCTTTTGCCTGTTATGTAATGTTCTTGAGTTTGTTGCTCATATTTTCTTTGATTGTCTGTATGCTAAAAATATTTGGTCTCTTTTCATGGGTAATATTTATTTGTGGAATCCTATTGTGAAGACAAATTGGAAAGAAATTATTTGTGGATATGTTGATGGTCTTAACATAAAAGCTAACACCTTTTGGTTTGTCTTGTCTATTGAAATCTTGTGGTTTATCTAGAAAAAAAGGAATGAGGAAAGGTTCCATGGCAGGGAGAGGTTACTCACTGGGACTTTCTCGAGTCTCACCATTTAAAATTTATTTGAACAGGTGATGGTTGTAATGGAGATCTCTCTAGACAAGTTCAAGGAGTTAATGGACACAAGTACTATGTTTTATAAAGAGGATATAAAAGAGATTGATTTTTGTGCTAGGAACTTGAGAAGATTCGACCAAAGGTTCTACAATGTCTATACAAACTTCTAGGAACTGTATTGTAAACATAAGTAGAGAGATGGAAAAAAGTGAATTACACAAACACTAGGAGAAAACATGTCAAAATTTTATCATTAGCACTAAACAACTGAGGAACTCACCAAGCATTGGAGTCATACCTGGCATGGATTCTTGCAACAATAGTGACAATAGAATGCACATCTGGGATCGAGAAGGAGGCTGGTATGAAGACCCAAGGTGGGAATTGAGAAAGATAAGGACAAAGGAAGTGAACTATGGTACATATATGGATGATAGTCAAGGCTTCTATTATTAGTATGCTGAGATGGGAAATGAAGAAATGACAACACTTCATCACAGGGAATCAGGTGAAGACACTATTGTGGCAGAAAGAGGTAGTAACAATGAGATGCCTGTACCTGTCGAGGTGGATGAGGACAACATTGAGTACTGAGCGTTTACAGGAAACATAGAAGGAACTACATTTTAAAGTAGATTATTCACAGTAATGTGGAAACAAAAAAGATTTGAGTAACATGACAATGTTATACATATAGTTGATTCTCTAGTATATACTTATGTTTTGAAGATTGGAAAAACTGTTCGTATGTATTAGGGAAAACTTGTTTTTGGATTGATTTAAGCTGCAAGATAGATTTTGATGTGGTCTTCTTGACCACAATGATGTAAACTCTGTTTTATTTTGAATACAATTTGTGCATGATTCTCAATCCAAGAAAAAAGTTCAAGTTAACAATCTTTATTTATTTCCCAAAAAATAAAAGCTCAAAATCTTCCATTTTCTTGTATAATGTCTTTAAAAATTTTGTCAAAAAGTCTCATATAATGATCAAGTTCTACAATAAATAGGTGCAAATCCTTTAACCTTTCCAAATAACTACCCAAATATTCACTTTACACTATATGAATATTGAAGATAAAATATAAATGTCTAAATGAGCATATAACTTAACTCCTTAAATATTACATCATGAACTCTAACAAAAGTGACTTTATAATTAAATAGTACATAATAACAAAAGTTTGTGTAATTAACCATCACGATCATTTTTGAAGGAGAACCTTTATTTCTACCATCATATTCCACTAATATTGTTACTTGATTTGTCCCACAAATATGTCATTGATATTCTTGCCATTTATCAATTGCTTCTTTGACAATATTTTTATGAGAGCTTAATAAATATCTAAAATTAACATTGCAAGAAGTGTAGGTGTCTAATATCTTGGTATATCTTCTATGAAATTTGAAAAACCTATTATGGAAGTTATTGAACAAATTTTTCATAGTCATGAATTTGTCAATTGATGAAGTGTTGAAGCCTATTTTCATGGATGGTTGTATCTTGATTAATTCAACCAATTGATTTCTTACAACACTAGTAGAATTGATGAAATTTTTATCACAATAATATTCACATGGTATATTCTTCATAAGTTCATAAATTTCTACTAAAGTGCCATGGCATGCATAACTAACCTTCTTGAATTGAACCTTCACTTCTTTGCCAGAAGATCAATTCTCCACTTTATTTATTTATACCATTTAAGAGGAAAATGACCTTTAGGCCTCTCAAGAATACTCTTTGCCATGAGAATTGCACAGTCACATTTTCCAATTTCTTCAATTATTGATAGGTTTAGGTCAAGAACTAGCAATTTTAGATCAAATTTCTCTTCAAACTCCATCATGGATTTTAATTCTTCTTAGATTTTATGACGCAAAAGGATATCTTCATGAATCAATTCAAATATTTATGAAAGTATATTTTTCATTATGCATCTAATTTTTTAATAACTAATATATCTTTATTAGCCACTATAATAGGAGGTAAAATTGATGTTGATGAGGATTGGATAGTACCTGTTGTAATATCAAAAATTGCATATCTTGAAATTATCACATTATGTTTCTTTCTCACTTTGGTGTCCGTCCCCTTAGCATGTTATGAGACACACTAAGATGATGATTCCAACCTTCTCTCCTCCATCAATTTGTCAAATTCTATATCATTATGTTATGCATTATTATTTCTAGGTATTCTAACTTTATTTTTGTAATTTTCTCTAGGACAATAGTGTAGGCATGCAAACATTTACACAAGAACACTAGTGTCTTGCAAGTTTCAAACATTTAAAATGTTGGTTGCCTACCCAAAATGATTTTTGGACCTATCATAATGCCTCTCTTCCATAGAAATGGATTTATACTTGTTGCACATATGAGAAGTAAGTGTTGTCATTAATGTCAACACCTAAGGAAGTTATTTGAATAAGTTTGAACAAGTATTTAAGGAATTAGTACAAGTATAGAACTGCTTTATCAATCAGAACAATGTAGTGTTTTGCTCCACATTTCTTGTAGATTGAATATATTTGTTTGCGGATTGGAAGTAATGTTAAGGGATGTCTGTAGATGTTATGTTTCAAGTTTGAGCCTTTGGTGTGAAGATTTGAGCGAGTTCTATTCACCAGAGTAAAAACTATTTTTCTATGTATTTAATAGTGACAGGGAGAATGTATTATGCTCCACATTTAAGTTTCACAGTCTGTGGTTCTAGAATTAAGTTTGTGATGATGTTATGTGCCTTTAGCTCAAATGGTTCATGATTTGGTTCTCCGCAAGTGATCTTTCCTTTATGACATTGGCCAACAGTAATGTTCAAGTACTCCTGTTTGAATAATCTTATGGATAAAGTGTTTAGAGGTTGTGCAGATGTTCTTGGTGATTGTAACGTGCTTGTGGGAGTCTCTAGATCGTGTTCCTACCTTTTGATTGGTCTGCAAAGTATAATCTAGATCATACATGAAGTGTGTTCCTAAAAGTTTTAGTGTTAACTCCAGTCTTGGCCAACCTGGTTGTTCTCACTACTTGTGGTTGTGCTTCAAAGTTTGTAAAGTGTGTTGTTGCATGGAAAATTGTATTTGAGTCCCAGCTAAGGCTTGACGTGGTCCGCATTCATTTCTCTTCTTCCTTAATCTGTTTAAGTCCTGATCTAATTTGAATATTGGCTAAATATGTATGTATGCCGACCTTGGAGATTGTTCCAAAGGTTGATGATTGTAATGTCGACCTTGATGCTCATTCTAAGGTTGATGAATTATATAAATACATGAAATGAAGTCATGAATGAAGTTGTAGTATCCAAAGATAGGAAGATAAGTACGAAGTGAATAAGTAAAGAATAGCAGAGGAAAATTATTGTGCTTCAGTAGAATTGAACCTTGGCATAGTGTAGATGCTACTATCTTAGTTCACCAACTCTAGCAGTGAGCCAACCACAGGCAGTGAGACACTTTTTTTGTAGTGCGTATTTTGGTAGTGAGCCACATTGGGAGTGAGCCTCTAGTAGTGAGCCTTGTTGTAAATTTTGATATATCTGTTATATTGTGAGCTAACACTCACCATGGTTTTTCTCTTATTGGGTTTTCCACATAAAAATCTGGTGTCTCATGTGTTGAATATGTGAATGTGTTTAAGTTCTATTTTCATGCTTTTATGGTTAAATTACAATAACAATAATTAAGTGGTTGATGTGTTGATGGTTTTGAAGTTTTAATTACAACTAATTCAGCCCCCCTCTCAGTTGTCTTGTGCTTTTCAACAATTGGTATCAGAGCAAGGGTTCCTCAATAAACAACCTAAAAGCTCGAGTAGATTTGGGATGGTGCACAGGAAGGAGTCACCATAGTTTGATGGAATGAATTATGCCCTTTGGAAGGTACGGATGAAAAGCCATCTTATTTCTCTTGGCTATAATGTTTGGAAGATAACAAATAAAAAGTATACTATTCCTCAAAATGGTCCATTAGATGAAGATGAAGTCAAATAGTATGAATTAAATGGAAAAGGTAGAGATGCTCTATTAATGCCTTATCTAACACTGAGTTGGTGAAAGTTATGGATTTGGAGACTACTCATGAGATCTGGGAAAAGTTTAAAATTTTATATGAAGGAGATGATTCTATAAAGAGTGCCAAATTACAAAACCTAAAGGTGAGCTATGAAGTCCTGAAGATGAAAACATAACTATCTACATGCAGAGAATTGATAAAATTGTCAATGGAATCAAAGGTCTTGGAGGAACTATTAATGAGGATGAGGTTGTACTGAAGATTCTTAGGTCATTACCTAAATCCTATAGTCACAAGGTAGTAGCAATTGAAGAGGTTATGAGTGTGCAAAAGATTTCAAAGGATCAGTTGCTTCGGAAACTTACAGCTTTTGAAATGAGATAATTTGGTGATGCTCTGCCAAAGACTGAGACTGCTTTCACAGCTAGCACTTCAAAAAAACTTCAAGATTTTAGAAATATGCTGTGGAATCTGATGATGATCTAGATGAGGTTGAAGCCAACTTTGTGGACAGAATGCAAAGGAGGTACTGGTAAGTTCAAAGGAAAATTACCATTCAAATGCTTCTCTTGTGGTAACATTGGTCACTATGCCTCTAGGTGTCCAGAGAGAATTGAGAGAGGTAAGAAGAAATTTGAAAGTAGACCTCGAAGTATAAAGAAATGCTATTATGTTAGAGATCTTGATGATGATGGTGCAACAGATGATGAGTTTGATGATAATAGTACTAGTGCAAATGAATGCTTGTTTATTGCTATTAAAGAAGAACCTAAGTCTACTAATCCTGCTAGCTATGTGAAGCAAGAAAAACTAGTGGAAGAAAGTGCTTTGTCTGTCTAGGTTGACAAATATAAGGATGAATGGATTATTGACAGTGGATGCTCACATCACACGATTGGTGATAAAAGTAAGTTTGTAAGCTTTGAAAAGTATGATAGGAGACTGGTTAGGTTTGGAGATAATGCAGCTAGTAAGATTAGTGGAAGCGGATCTATTTCTTTTGATGGTAAGCATAACATAGATGATGTTTTATATGTGAAGGGTTTAAAGCATAATCTTTCAAGTGTTGGCCAGATGTGTGAAAAAGGGTATGATCTAAGTTTCAAGGATAATAGATGCAAATCATGGAAATCTTTGGAACAATCATTGCAACTAGTAAGAAGACCAAAGGTAATGTTTATCACTTGAGGGGAATTAATAATTGTTGTTTGCTGGTTCAGACAAATGAAAGTTGGCTATGGCATAGAAGGATGTGTCATATCAATTTTGATAACTTGGTGAAGATAAGATTAGTACAAGCTGTGAGAGATTTGCCCAAGCTAGTGAAGCCTGTTAATACTATTTACAAGGAATGTCAACTAGGAAAACAGACAAGGACAAGTTTTAAGAGCAAAGAACAAATTTTCTGCTGGATTGCTTGAGCTGGTGCATAGAGATCTGTTTGGTCCTACAAGAACAAGAAGTTTGCAAGGAGATAGGTACTTTATGTTGCTTATTGATGATTATTTTAGAATGACAAGGGCCACTTTTCTAAAAGAGAAATCATAAGCCCTAGACAAGTTCAAAGCTTTCAAGGCAATGGTTGAAAATGAGTTAGAATTGAGGATCAAATTCTTAAGGTCTGATAGAGGAGGCGAGTTCATGTCAAATGAATTCAACATTTTCTGTGAAGAGCATGGGATAAAGAGATAGTTGTGATGTGAAGAAACCCATGTAGACACACCCATGGAATCATGCTTTTGAGTATCAACTTGAGAAACATCTGTGGAAATGCACTCATTCACAAATAAAGGATTGAAGTAGACACCTTGGCTATAGAGGGAATCATTGTCTAAACCTTTCAAGCACCAACTTGGGACATAAACATCATAAGAGTTAACTTTATTGAATTCCTTCATTGGCTCATCCATTACCTCATTCCTTGCTTCATTGTTGGCACAACTCCCACAACTATCCTCTAAAATAGGGGTGTCTTGTTGATGTAAAGATTTGAAAAGAGGATTGTTTTGAACCTTAAATGCTCCATAAGACAAAGATTGTGCTTCCAACAAGACATGGACATTTGTTAATATATCTACATAGCTTTCAATTTTAACCTACTTAATATTCTTTAGACTTGGTGATTCTTCTCCATGGAATTCTTCATGAAATCTGAAAAACTTCATACTCCAATTGCATGTATGATAAAGAGTGAATGCTTGATAATTCATCTTCATTTTAAAGTTGATCTTTGACTTTTGTATTAACTGTACCACTAATTGAAACTCTATCAATATCTTCAAAAGTAAAGGTCTCCATTTCTGAAGCTAAGGAAGATATTTGCAAGGGTTCACTTATGATTGCCTCTCCATTGGTTATAGTAGTACATAGTTGTCAGAAGAACATTTTGCAACTCGTCTTCATGATCTTTCAGACTTTGGTTCAAAATTTTTTCTGCATACCCTCAAACAGTGACCATGTCACATAAATCTTTCTCAGAAGATATAGTTGTAGAACCAGAGCAAGTTGTCACTAGAGGAGTGAGATTCTTCAAAGAAACTAAGAATGTGTGATCATCTTGAAAAATTTCTTCTTCATGATTGCATGCTTCCATGCAATCTTCTTCTTCCATCCCCATCACTTCTTCTTATCGATCTTCCTTAAGTGGACATGCATGTTTTGATGAGTTTCTTTTAGGCTCTTGAATTGAAGACATTTCATTCAATACTGGTTCATTTGTAGGAAAAATCTTTGCCTCTTCATTGCTATCCTCATCACGTAAATAATATATCTTAACATAGTTTCTTTTATCTTCTGGTGCCTAAATCTCCTCTGGTAGGGGCTTACTATCACAAGCAAAGAAATGAGTCTCCTTCCCATCTTTTTGTTCAATCTTTTGCAATGTTTGGAGCAAGGAAGAATGAACCTAGTTAGATGCAAATTGCAAGCCACCATAGAAACTCTTCAGGAACTCCACTTATTTAGGGTCATCGAGAACTTGATTTTGTTGAGAAGAAGATGTAGGAATAGGATAATCTTCATCATCACTATCACTCTCTGATTTAGGTAACAGTAAGTTGTGCTTCTGGGTCTTTTGATACCAAACCATTTTTTAGGATTCTTTCAGATACACCAACTTCTTTTCTGGGGTAGATACTTGTAGATTCCTGAGGAACAAAAGGCACCAACACTTCAATCTTTCCCCAATAGTGTTGCCAAAAATATGTTGGTAAATAGATTTGTTGCTTTTAAATAACCTTCGTGAGTAACTTTGTTTCGCCCTTGGATCAGTAACAACCTACTTACAACAGTTGAAGAATCGCAGGACTATGTCGATTCCTCTCTGTGTTTGAGAGGGGTAGCTCCCTCGTATGATACTGGTATATGGATTTTATGGTTTGTCAAGAACAAATTGAATAACAAAAACTAATAAAGAAATGAGAAGTAATCTTATTAACTCAAATTCGACACATTCAAGTAAAGAAACCAAAACTTGACGCGATAATCTTTTCCACATGCAACGTTTAAAGGAAAGCAAATGGTTATCATTGATTAAACATATGAATATCAACAACAACACGTGAAATTGAATTAAACACACATCCAAAATGTTTCTTTATTGCTTTCTTGCTTGAATAATACTATTCGAGTCCTTTACACAATGCCTTGCGAAAAAGTGGAACCCCTTTGATTGAATTTCAATATTGTATTTATAGGTGGGGTTAGTAACCACTTAAGGTAACTACCTTAACCACTTTTTGTAACTACTTGGTATAACTACCTTTTTGAAGATAAATTAGGATTTACCTAATTTTTACAAAGTTAAATTCAAAAGGCTAACTTTAATTACAATAAGTGAGATAAGTCACTTTTTCAAAAGGTAACATTAAACTTGGAGATTTTGAGTTGTAAATTTTGCTAAGTTAGCCTTTCCATCTTGATCTGCTCCATTCGGTAGTCAAACCTTCCTAAGTGTTAACAGCTCCTCTAAATACCTAAATCTTAGACTCCTCAATCTCTCATCGTTATGCAGAGAAGGCCGGTTGAAGGAGACATTGTACATTCTGTTTACTACATATTACAACCTTTGAGGATCCCTCTAAATGAGTTTGATTATTGCAACTCAAGGATGATCTGAAATGAATGCTTGATAGAATCTTTCCAACAAGTCTTTGTGTGTGTGTCTTTCAACTGTTACATTCCAGGTAGTCATGTTTCTTTGAGGTGTTTTACAGAATAGTTGTAATGTCATTTTGCACTTGCATTCATGTTTGCCAATGTAACCAAGTGGCTCACACTTTTTCTAAGGTTCTTCCTTTTCATGCATGTCTAATGTTCTGTAATATCTGAAAGTAAATGCCATTCCATTTTAAGGATGTTTAAACCCTTGTTCCACAACTCCAAAGTCAATTTCTCCAACTTTGCATAGATTTATGTTTGTAGATATGATATGTATCATCCATAGAAAGCATGTACTATGTTATGGCCTTCAATCTAACTACATCCAAGGCTCTTTTTAATTCCTCTATCTTTCTTCATTTTCCTTACCATGACATGGGTTCCCATGAATCCTCATTCTCGTCATAGCCTTTCCAAATGCACCTTGAAATCCAACCCAAATTCATTATCCTCACTTGGATCAACATGGCAAATTTGGAGCAAGCACTCTACTGCAAATTTAGCTTCTTGAATGTCAGAATCATAATCAGATTCATCTTTTTTTTAGGTTTCCTTATTCTTAAGGGGTGCTCAAAGAACACGAGTGATTTCCATCTAATCTTCTAGTTCATAGTACTTTAGACACAACTTCTACTATTCTTCAAGCAGCTCCAAGGAATGATCAGCAGATTCATTATGGACCTCTGTTTCTGAATGGTTATGCTTTAAACTCTTATAGGCAGCTTCTTTCAAGTCTATCATTCCACGTTGGCATACATGTATGTGGGAGAATTTCCAATTATAATATTTGACAAAATCCTTCCCTGTGATGCTTTGATGGATGTTCATAAATGATATTAACATTCCCATTTTTGGTGTAAACCGGGAGGATTATGGCAAAGACCGAACAATTTGGCTCTACACCTACCAATTGCATTTGCTTTAAACATATCTGTAATCTTTCCAACAAAGCCATTTTGTGTGTGTCATGCACTCCATGAAACCACATTTCTTTGAGGGGTTTTATCAAAGTTCATGTATGCCATTTATGCTTCCAAATCGTGCATGTGTGGGTGCTCTTCAAGTTTTCTTTATCCTTGATAGGCCAATTATAACTGTTTGAATTTTCTTCCAAAGTTTCTAAGGCCTTTTCAACAAAACCATTTGTTCAAACTCAGCACTCATTGCACTCCAAGAAATGATATTTCTTGAGGCGATTGTCAAACAGTTTGTGTGCCTTGTATATGTTTCCATGCTATACATTTACATCTGCCAAAGCATATTCCAACTATGATTTTGACAGTAAGCTGATTCCAAAGCTACTCTATTGGTACAGAGCAGAGAAGATGTTGGCTAAAGCTATGAAGGCTTTGATTTTACGCTGCTCAAAACATTTGGTTTAAAGTTTCTAAAGCCTTCTCAACAAATCCATTTTGAGAAGATTCTGCAATCACTTCAATCCACTAGACCATTTCTTTAAGGCATTTTGTTTCATAGTTTCATGTGTCTTGTCTTACTACACAAGGAGGATGCTGGCAAGGGTCAAGGAATCTAGTTTTACAGCTGACAATTGCATTGTATGAGAACATGTATCTTTGAGGCATTATGGTAAACAATTCATGTGCTCTGTCAAAGATTTTATGCTTTACAAATCTATCCTACTATATTTCCGGCTAAGAAAACACATATTTTGTCAAACATCTCACGTGCCTATCTTATGCTTCTGCATTTCACATCCATGTTTATCAGAACACTTCCATCTGCGATATCTAAGGAAAAATTCCTCCTTTGATCACATTTTGATGGATGTCCATCCTTGTTCAAAAGATACCATTTCCACACAGGCAGTGACGATGTTGGCAACAGTCGTGTAGTCTGGTATTACACCCGCTAGTTGCAGTCGCTTGAAGGTTTTTGAAGCCTTTTCAATGCATCAATTTTGTTCATATCCTGTAATCATAGCACTTATAATCATTTATCAATTCCATATGCCAAAAATCTCTCATTTTGACATGGACTGATTCGCAGATGCCAAAAATAGTTGTGGAGTTCTGCTAACCGCTCCTAAATAAAGACTTCAAAAACCTTTCCAACTGGTCTTTATAATTGCTTCCTCACATGCCAAATATCGGGCATCATGGGTGAAATGGAGTGTTTGGACATTTCTTGAAACAATGTTTAAGTTATGACGAGGTACTTCTTCAAAAAGCTCTCAGGGATCGTTAGTAGTTATGAAATGAATGATAATGCCTAATGATTAAAAGAACAGGTTCATTTGATTGGCGGTAAATGTTAGTTTGATAATTGACAAAACACGCCGATGGAACATAAGTATTATTAATTTTGAACATGGCCCCATACCACTAAATTCTTCCCATGATGCCTTTTGTTCGAACACCTTCAACTTCATGAATTTATGGTTCGATTGGTTCTACGTCAGTTGTCATGAAACATATTGCTTCGATGAATGACTATAACCCATATTCCAGATCTTCCATTCTTGAAAGTTCTTTAATGCCTTTTTTTATTAGTTATAATCATTGCATGTCACGAGATGTCATCTCTTCAAAACACCTTGTCATCGATTAGACTCCTTGTTTAAGCTTCCACAACTTGTATACATGTCGTTGTTTGAAATTATTTTATGACTGGGTCTAACACCTTCAATATTCTTAATGGTTCATGATGACTCTTTTCAAATTGTGGAAGATCCTTTATTGAGACACATGGATGATGAGGTTATCCTTTATCAATAGAAATTTATAAGTGCCCTTGAGTTTGTTATCTCACCATTGCCGAAATATATTCGATGCATAATGTCAATATGCACGTTAGTCACGAACTTCACCGAAGCGTTCCCATATGGACAAAAACTTTACAAACTCTTTCAATGAACACATTTTGGGAGATAGCTCCATGAATCCTTCATCCCCTTATATCATTGATTTTGGATGTGGACCTTGTAACTTCACATTCTTAATCTCCAACATATTAAATTGCAAGATTTTTCAATATATCTCCTTCATCAACACTTTGTGTGTTTTTGAAACTTTTGTTGGAAATGAATTAGGGCTTCACAATAAAGAGCTTCTCTTATCCAAGTTTGAGACACAACAAAGCTAGATTTATTTACAATCTCTGCTTATGATTTCCATGCTTATATTTATTGATATAACCCTAACTTACAACCCTTCTTACCTTGACAATTTGAGAGATCCTTTGGACCTGTGAAGATTTGTAACTCAACTTTTGCCATTAGATCTCTTAAGTGCAATTCACTTGCAAAGGGGAGGTTTATGTCAAACTATTTCAGTCTTATTTGCATAAAGCTTTCTATTTGATCATCTGACAAGTTGTTCGATGGAGGATTGAAATTTGAAACCTTGCCGAATTATGAGGCATGTTGACATTGAAACTCGTCAGAAGAGGTGGCAGTTGGATGCAACATTTTGACACTAAGTTATCACTTGGAATAGTGAAGGAAGTATGTGTAGAATTGGTGTCTTGCAAAGGATCATGACTTGACTAAGGCCATTTGATGCATGATAGGACTTGTTAATTCATTAGAAAAGTTTAAAACTTGGCAAGTCAAAAACAAGGCCAATAGCTAGCTCTAACTGGGGACAAGGACCTTGTGGACGTAGGATGAACCTAGAATCTCTAGAAATGAATAGTACCTTAAATTCATTGGGAAAATAGAGTTAGGAGATGACCTGATGTTCAAGGAGAACAAGGAGACTCAAACGAGACAAAAAGGACAAATTACAAAGGACCCATAGAGACAAGACAAATGAAAACCAATAGAAACTGAAATAGGATAGACACAACAAAAACTCTTAAATAACCTATGTACATGGTAGGTGACTCCTACCTCAAAACTATTCCAGAATGATCATAGAAAATAATTAACAGGTTGGGAAAAATAGGCACCTGTACAAAAAAGAGAGGTGCACGGATGAGGCACCTGTAGACTCCATAGGCATTCCAAGATGATGAGAAAAATATAATACATGAAATGTGAGAACTCTTTGAATCATACACCAAAGAACCATTTGTCATCATAAGCATTTGAGTCCTTCCAAATTGAATTGGTGTTTCTCTGTGTAGCTTTAGACACATCTTCCAATATCATGCCGAGCACACCAATATCTTCTATCTGAAGATCTTTCTGATAATCTGGTTTACAACAAATTATCCCATGAATTGGATAACCTTAATACAATTTGTGATGTGAAGAAACCCATGTAGACACACCCATTGAATCATGCTTTTGAGTATCAACTTGAGAAACATTTGTCAAAATGCACTCGTTCACAAATAAAGGATTGAAGTAAACACCTTGGCTATAGAGGGAATCATTGTCTAAACCTTTCAAGCACCAACTTGGGACATAAACATCATAAGAGTTAACTTTATTGAATTCCTTCATTGGATCATCCATTACCTCATTCTTTGCCTCATTGTTGGCACAACTCCCACAACTATCCTTTGAAATAGGGGTGTTTTCTTGATGTAAAGATTTGAAAAGAGGATTGTTTTGAACCTTAAATGCTCCATAAGACAAAAATTACACTTCCAACAAGACATGGACATTTGTTAATATATCTAAATAGCTTTCAATTTTAACTTGCTTAATATTCTTTAGACTCGGTGATTCTTCTCCATGGAATTCTTCATGAAATTTGAAAACTTCATTCTCCAATTGCATGTATGATAAAGAGTGAATGCTTGATAATTCATCTTCATTTTAAAGTTGATCTTTGACTTTTGTATTAACTGTACCACTAATTGAAACTCTATCAATATCCTCAAAAGTAAAGGTCTCCATTTCTAAAGCTAAGGAAGATATTTACGAGGGTTCACTTATGATTGCCTCTCCATTGGTTATAGTAGTACATAGCTGTCCAATAGATGTTATATCTCTAATTTCATCAACGGGTCTTTCTACCTCAGTAATTGGTGATGTAGGAATATCTTTTCTGTATAGAAAGTCATCATAAGAAGTATTGAGACATTAGTTTGGGATGGAAACTTTATGAGAAAGATCTTGTGGTACTATTTCATGATCATTCTCCTCTTGGTTAGATTGCATATGTGTCAGAAGAACATTTTGCAACTCGTCTTCATGATCTTTCAGACTTTGGTTTAAAATTTTTTCTGCATTCCCTTAAACAGTGACCATGTCACATAAATCTTTCTTAGAAGATATAGTTGTAGAACCAGAGCAAGTTGTCTCTAGAGGAGTGAGATTCTTCAAAGAAACTAAGAATGTGTGATATCTTGAAAATTTTCTTCTTCATGATTGCATGCTTCCATGCAATCTTCTTCTTCCATCTCCATCACTTCTTATCGATCTTCCTTAAGTGGGCATGCATGTTCTGATGAGTTTCTTTTAGGCTTTTGATTTGAAGACATTTTGTTCAATACTAGTTCATTTGTAGGAAAAATCTTTGCCTCTTCATTGCTATCCTCATCACGCAAATAATATATCTTAACATAGTTTATTTTATCTTCTGGTTTCTAAATCTCCTCTAGTAGGGGCTTACTATCACAAGCAAAGAAATGAGTCTCCTTCCCATCTTTTTGTTCAATCTTTTGCAATGTTTGGAGCAAGGAAGAATGAACCTAGTTAGATGCAAATTGCAAGCCACCATAGAAACTCTTCAGGAACTCCACTTGTTTAGGGTCATTGAGAACTTGATATTGTTGAGAAGAGGATGTAGGAATAGGATAATCTTCATCATCACTATCACTCTTTGATTTAGGTAACTGTAAGTTGTGCTTATGGGTCTTTTGATAACAAACCATTTTTTAGGATTCTTTCAGATAGAGTCACCAACTTCTTTTCTGGGGTAGATACTTGTAGATTCCTGAGGAACAAAAGGCACCAACACTTCAATCTTTCCCCAGTAGAGTCGCCAAAAATATGTTGGTAAACAGATTTGTTGCTTTTAAATAACCTTCGTGAATAACTCCGTTTCGCCCTTGGATCAGCAACAACCTACTTACAACAATTGAAGAATCACAGGACTATGTCGATTCCTCTCTGTGTTTGAGAGGGGCAGCTCCCTCGTATGATAGGGGTATATGGATTTTCTAGGGTTGTTAAGAACAAATTGAATAACGAAAACTAATAAAGAAATGAGAAGTAATCTTATTAACTCAAATTTGACACATTCAAGTAAAGAAACCAAAACTTGATGCAATTATCTTTTCCACATGCAACGTTTAAAGGAAAGCAAATGGTTATCATTGATTAAACATACGAATATCAACAACAACACGTGAAATTGAATTGAACACACATCCAAAACATTTCTTTATTGCTTTCTTGCTTGAATAATACTATTCGAGTCCTTTACACAATGCCTTGCAAAAAAGTGGAACCCCTTTGATTGAATTACAATATTGTATTTATAGGTGGGGTTAGTAACCACTTAAGGTAACTACCTTAACCACTTTTTGTAACTACTTGGTATAACTACCTACCTAATCCACTTAGGATAACTACCTAAGCCAATGCTTAGAAGAACTACCTTTTTGAAGATAAGTTAGGATTTACCTAATTTTTACAAAGTTAAATTCAAAAGGCTAACTTTAATTACAATAAGTGACATAAGTCACTTTTTCAAAAGGTAACATTAAACTTAGAGCTTTCGAGTTACAAATTTTGCTAAGTTACCCTTTCCATCTTCATCTGCTCCATTCGGTAGTGAAACCTCGCTAAGTGTTAACAACTCCTCTGAATACCTGAATCTTAGAGTCCTCAATCTCTCACCGTTATGCAGAGAAGGCCGGTTGAAGGAGACATTGTACATTCTGTTTACTACATATTACAACCTTTGAGGATCCCTCTAGATGAATTTGATTATTGCAACTCAAGGATGATCTGAAATGACTGATTGATATAATCTTTCCAACAAGTCTTTGTGTGCGTGTCTTTCAACTGTTACATTCTAGGTAGTCATGTTTCTTTGAGGTGTTTTACAGAATAGTTGTAATGTCATTTTGCACTTGCATTCATGTTTGCCAATGTAGCCAAGTGGTTCACACTTTTCTAAGCTTCCTCCTTTTCATGCATGTCTGACGTTCTATAATATCTGAAAGTAAATACCATTCTATTTTAAGGATGTTTAAACCCTTGTTCCACAACTCCAAAGTCAATTTCTCCAACTTTGCATAGATTTTTGTTGTTTGTAGATATGATATGTATCATCCACTAAAAGCATGTACTATGTTATGGCCTTCAGTCTAACTACATCCAAGGCTCTTTTTAACTCTTCTATCTTTCATCATTTTCCTTACCATGACATGGGTTCCCATGAATCCTCATTCTCGTCATAGCCTTTCCAAATGCACCTTGAAATCCAACCCAAATTCATTATCCTCACTTGGATCAACATGGCGAATTTGGAGCAAGCACTCTACTACAAATTTAGCTTATTGAATGTCAGAATCATAATTAGATTCATCTTCTTTTTGGGTTTCCTTATTCTTAAGGGGTGCTCGGAGAACACAAGTGATTTCCATCTGATCTTCCAGTTCATAGCACTTTAGACACAACTTCTATCATTCTTCAAGCAGCTCCAAGAAATGATCAGCAGATTCATTGTGGATCTCTATTTCTGAATGGTTATTCTTTAAACTCTTATAGGCAGCTTCTTTCAAGTCTATCATTCCATGTTGGCATACATGTATGTGGGAGAATTTCCAATTATAATATCTGACAAAATCCTTCCCTGTGATGCTTTAATTGATGTTCATAAATGATATTAATGTTCCCATTTTTGGTGTAAACTAGGAGGATTATGGCAAAGGTCGAAGAATTTGGCTCTACACCTACCATTTGCATTTGCTTTAAACGTATCTGCAATCTTTTCAACAAAGCCATTTTGTGCATGTCATGCACTCCATGAAACCACATTTCTTTGAGGGGTTTTATCAAAGTTCATGTATGCCATTATACTTCCAAATCATACATGTGTGGGTGCTCTTCAGGTTTTCTTTATCCTTGATAGGCCAATTATAACCATTTAAATTTTCTTCCAAAGTTTCTAAGGCCTTTCCAACAAAACCATTTGTTCAAACCTGACACTCATTGCGCTCCAAGAAATGACATTTCTTGAGGCAATTGTCAAATAGTTTGTGTGCCTTGTAGATGTTTCCATGCCATGTGTTTACGTCTGCCAAAGCATATTCCAACTATGATTCTGACAGTAAGTTGATTCCAAAGCTACTCTATTGGCACAGAGTAGAGAAGATACTAGCTAAAGTTGTGAAGGATTTGATTTTACGCTGCTCAAAACATTTGGTTTAAAGTTTCTAAAGCCTTCTCAACAAATCCATTTTGAGAACATTATGCAATCACTGCAATCCACTAAACCATTTATTTGAGGCATTTTGTTTATAGTTTCATGTGTCATGTCTTACTGCACAAGGAGGACACTAGCAAGGGTCGAGGAATCCATTTTTATAGCTGACAATTGCATTGTATGAGAACATGTATCTTTGAGGCATTATGGTAAACAGTTCATTTGCTCTATCAAAGATTTCATGCTTTACAAATCTATCCTGCCATATTTGCAGCTAAGAG
Organism: Cunninghamia lanceolata; assembly: GCA_027924645.1. NCBI lineage: Eukaryota > Viridiplantae > Streptophyta > Pinopsida > Cupressales > Cupressaceae > Cunninghamia > Cunninghamia lanceolata. The sequence continues at coordinate 5,643,609 of BSBN01001583.1, forward strand.
AACACATATTTTTTAAAACATCTCACATGCCTGTCTTATGCTTCCGCATTTCACATCCATGTTTATCAAAACACTTGCATCTATGATATCTAAGGAAAAATTCCTCCTTTAATCACGTTTTGATGGATGTCCATCTTTGTTTGAAAGCTACCATTTCCACACGAGCGGTGAGGATGTTGGCAATGGTCATGTAGTCTGGTATTACACCCACCTATTGCAGTCCCTTGAAGGTTTTTGAAGCCTTTTCAACGCATTGATTTTGTTCATATCCTACAATCGTAGCACTTATGATAATTTATCAATTCCATATGCCAAAAAGCTCTCATTTTGACATGGGCTGGTTCACAGATGCCGGCAATGGTTGTGGTGTTCTGCTAACCACTCCTAAATAAAGACTTCAAAAGCCTTTCTAACCGGTCTGCATAACCGCTTCATCACATGCCGAATATTGGGCACCATGGGTGAAATGGAGTGTTTGGATGTTTCTTGAAACAATGTTTAAGTTATGACGAGGCACTTCTTCAAAAAGCTCTCAGGGATCGTTAGTAGTTATGAAATGAATGATAATGCCTAATGATTAAAAGAACAGGTTCATTTGATCAGTGGTAAATGTTAGTTTGATAATTGATAAAACACGCCGATGGAACATAAGTATTATTAATTTTGAACATGGCCCCATACCGCTAACTTCTTCCCGCGATGCCTTTTGTTTGAACACCTTCAACTTTGTGAATTTACAGTAGGATTGGTATGTTGGATCTAGGGCATACAACTAAGAGGGGGGGTGAATCAGTTGTATAAAAACTTGCTCTTTATTTCAAACACTTGATTCTTCTTTGTTAGTTAACAACATATCAATTAATCATCCATGAAAGTAAAACATACAAACACAAGAGCAGATAAACATCAACACATTGAACGCCAAGATTTTGACATGGAAAACCCAGTTAAGGGAAAAACCACGGGGTGATTAACCCAAGGATTATTCTCAGTTAAAAGAATAAGAAAAAGAATGGCACTTGCCAATTAGGGCTCACTGCCCGAGCACACTGCTCACAAAGAGGCCCACTGCCTACAAGGAGACACACTGTCTACAAAGTGATAAGAATTGAACTGGAGAATGACATCTCTACTATGTCCAGATCAGTTCCATTTAAGCCCAAAACCCTTGCTCTGCCTTTCGCACTTCTCTTCGCTACACCACACTCATTCACACAATCCACACTGCTAAATGAACTCACAAACCTTTATTTATACAAGACATCGACTTAGGAACAATCATCTAAGTCGGCAATCAACCATAAGAATATCCGCAAGATGAATAACACATCCGGTCAGCCATCACAAGAACATTCGCAGGATGAACAACTCATCCGGTCGACTAGTCGGAACAAGAACTTCATCTGGAAGAATAACTTCAATTCCGGGCTCTACCATCAATGCGGACCAACAACACAACCTCATCATGATCCAAGAACCTTAACAAGCCTACCTGAATGACCAGGTACATCCGCACTTTCTCTACTTACTGGAATCTCTTCTCTTCCTCATCTGGAACTTCAAGAACATAGTCTGTCGCCACTGTCACAATGCAAAAGGTACTTCCGGACCTCCAAATCATACACAACTTGAGATGACACATCACAAGGACATCCCAAACACTCCTTCCAATTCGTAGATTAGGATTATACAATTCTGGACCTCACTGGACCTTTCTGTGATCCTCTGTCACCTCTGAACACTTGCCGGAACCGGTTCCACACCGACAGCCACAACTCCTTCAGATCTTCATGTGGACCTCTAAAATCTTAACTGAAGCATCTCAAGACTCATATATACAAACCCTTTAATCCGTATCCTCCAGTTTGCATCCTATACAATACATTTTCCTTCTTCTCATCATTGTTCTTCACTGTTCCTGACTAAGGCTAATTTTCTCAATATCCTCAGCACACTGCTCATCGAATCCTTCTTGTCTATGCAATATGAGTATGTTGACATCAATGACAACACTGGTTCACCTCATACTTGCAACAATCTCCCCCTTTGTCATTGATGGCAAAATATGATGTGAAAAACCATCAAGACAAGAACTTCTCCTTTTTGTCACAGCTCCCCCTATCAGCAACATGTCTTCTCCTCATTTATTGCTCCCCCTTTGATCATCAGCTACTTGTTTTTCACATGTCTTCTCTCCCCCTTTGACATCAATGGCAAAGGGCTCATACTTGCAATTCTAACACATCAGAGTCATACCAGCTGCTCCTCCTTAGTAGCAGCTCCCCATCATCAATCCGTATCACAAGATATGACTGTGATATCCACCGGACTGATGCACATCAGTGCATCCTAGTTCATCACCGGAGGAGCCATGACCCCTAACTTCTCCCAGAGATATTTAAAAGAGTCCTTGGGAAGAGGTTTAGTAAAGATATTTGCAATCTGATCCTTGGAGGGAACATACTCCAACCTGACTTCTTGCTTGTTCACTTGTTCTCTCAAAAAGTGAAACTTGATAGATATGTGCTTAGTCTTAGAGTGCAATACCGGATTCTTGGAAATATTAATTGCACTTGAATTATCATAGAAAATTGTGATAGGCTCCTCATATTCAACTTTAATGTCTCTTAGCATCTGCTTCATCCATAAGATTTGAGTGCAACTACCTGCTACTGTAATGTATTCTGCTTCAGTTGTAGACAGAGATATTGCATCTTGTTTCTTGCTTAGCCAAGAAACCAATCTCTTCCCCAAAAAGAATGCTCCACCACTGGTGCTCTTCCGGTCATCCACATCTCCTGCCCAATCTGCATCTGTGTAAGCATGAAGAGAGAAATCCAGAACTCTAGGGTACCATAGACCATACTCAACTGCTCCTTTCAAGTACCTAAAAATTCTTTTGATTGCCATAACATGAGATTCTCTAGGATCAGCCTAGAATCTTGCCACAAGACCAATAGCCTGCATTATATCTAGTCTAGTCTGAGTGAGATACAATAATCCACCAATCATTGATCTATACTTTGTCTGATCTACCTTTGGGGAGTCATCATCATTGCTCAACTTACATCCGGTTGCCATGGGAGTGTTCATTGGCTTTGAATCTTCCATACCAAATTTCCTCAACAATTCTTTCACATATTTGTTTTGAGAAATAAAGATCCCTTTCTTTGTTTGAGTAATTTGCAGACCCAAGAAGAAATTCATTTCACCAAGCATAGACATTTCAAACTCACTTTTCATCTGATTTGCAAAAGTTTTGCACATACTATCTCTTCCTCCAAAAATGATATCATCCACAAACACTTCAACAATCAAAATGTTTTCATGATCAATTTTGAAATATAAGTTGCTATCAGCAGTACCTTTGTTGAATCCAATCTGCACAAGATGCTTATCCAACCTTTCATACCATGCTCTTGGGGCTTGCTTTAATCCATACAAAGCTTTCTTCAACTTGCAGACCATATCATCATTATTAGACAATTGAAATCCATCTGGTTGTTCAATGTAAACTTCTTCTTCCAGATCACCATTTAGGAAGGCAGACTTGACATCCATCTAATATACCTTGAAGTCTTTGAAGGCAACAAATGCAAGGAGTAATCTGACTGCTTCAATTCTTGCCACCAGAGCAAAGGTTTCTTCAAAATCAATTCCTTCTATTTGAGAGTAGCCTTTGCAGACCAATCTAGCTTTGTTTCTAATTACTTCACCAGCTTCATTTAGTTTGTTCCAAAAGACCCATTTGGTTTCAATCACATTCCTGTCTCTAGGTCTGGGAACAAGATCCCAAGTATGATTTTTCTCAATTTGCATTAATTCATCTTTCATTGCTTTGGTCCAGTTTTCATCATTGCAGGCTTCATTTACTATTTTAGGTTCAATCTTTGAAATCAGACAACATTCATACTGAATTTGAGCAACATTCCTTCTAGTTTGCACACCTTTGTTTCTGTCACCTATGATCTAATCTTCAAAGTGGTTCTGTATTACATACCTTGGAATTTTGGGAGCATTCTGTACTGCTGCTTCTTGATCAGGCTCATTCAGACCTATCTCTTCTTCCTGATTTACCGGATCAGGCTGATTCTGACTTACCGGAGAGGATTGAGCTCCTTGAACTTGAACACCATCTTGGTCATCCTCATCAAACTCATAAAACCTTGAGGGCTTCTCAATTCCTTCATCAACTTTCACATTAGTGCTTTCTATCATCTTCCTCAATCTCTTATTGTAACACCAGTATGCTTTGCTTTGAGTAGAGTAACCCAAGAAAATTCCTTCATCACTTCTAGCATCAAACTTTCCTAGATCTTCATCTCTTTTAATATAACACTTGCTACCAAATACTCTAAAATATTTCACAGTAGGAGTGATGCCAAACTAGAGTTCATAAGGGGTCTTACCGGTGTTGTTTCTGATTTGAACTCGATTGAGAGTGTAGACTGTAGTGCTGATAGCTTCTTTCAAAAACATTTAAGGAACATTTGCTTCCAACATCATTGTCCTGGCAGCTTCCTGGATGGTCCGGTTCTTTCTCTCAACTACTCCATTCTGCTGTGGAGTCCTAGGAGCAGACAACTGTCTTCTTATACCCTGCTTCTCACAAAAGTCAATGAACTCACCAGATGTAAATTCACCACCTCTATCAGACCTTAGACACTTCAACTTCAATCTGATTTGATTCTCTACCATAGCTTTGAAGATTTTGAACTTCTCAAGGGCTTCTAATTTCTCCTTTAGGAAGGTAACCCACATCATCCGGGAATGGTCATCAATTAGCAACATGAAATATCTATCACCTTGTAGACTCTTGATTCTTGTCAGACCACAGAGATTAGTATGTACTAATTCCAACAATCTGGTAGAGGACTGATCTTTGCTTTTGAAAGAGACTCTGCTCTGTTTACCTAGCTGACATTCTTTGCACAAACTATTTGTAGGTTTCATCAATTTTGGAAGATCTCTTACAGCCTGAGTATTGCTTATCTTGATGATGTTATCAAAATTTACATGACACATTCTTCTATGCCATAACCAACTCTGATCAATTTGAACAAATAGACAACTTTTATTTGAACCAACCAGATGAAAGATATTACCTTTTGTCTGAGTACTGGATGCAATTTTAGTTCTGGAACTTGTAAAGATTCTGCATTTTCCATTCTTGAACCGGAGATCATAGCCTTTGTCTACTAACTAACCAACACTGAGAAGATTGTGCTTCAATCCTTCAACATATAGTACATTACCTGTTTTGCTCTTTCCATCAAAGGAAATAGTTCCCCTACCTCTAATTCTACCAGCAGAATTGTCACCAAATTTTACCATTCCTCCTTCATACCTTTCCAAATCCAAGAACTTATCCTTGTCACCAGTCATATGGTGAGAACATCCACTGTCAATAACCCAATCATCCTTTTCTTCCACTTGAGCAGCCAAAGCTTTTTCCACAACCTTGTGATTGACAGATTCAGAGAGTATTGAATCTTCTTCCTTGATGGCAATAAACACCCATTCATTTCCAGATTTGCTTCCTAGTTCTGATTCATCATCTGTTACTCCTTCATTGTCATCTTCTTCATGAACATAATAGCAGTTCTTTTCAAACCTTTGTCTGTTAGTATTAGTCCTTGCAGATCTTTCCGGACATCTTGAAGCAAAATGACCAATCTTATTGCAGTTGAAGCACTTAAAGGGTAGTTTTCCTTCATACTTACCAGATCCTCTTGGCAGTCTCTTTGCAATGAGGGCTTCAAGTTGAGCTATTTCTGTTTCTTCTTCTTCCATGTCTCTTCTTGCTTGATCATACCATGACATCTTCCTTGAAGAGTTTTCACCCAGATCAAATCTCTATTTGCCTTTCACATAGGCACTGGCTTTGAAAGTAGATTTAGTCTTGGGAGGATCATCTCCAAACTTGGTCATTTCAAATGCAGCTAGTTTGCCAGCCAATTGTTCTCTTGTGACAGTTGTGTGGGCTCTGAATTCATCAATGGCAGCAACCTTGATTTTGTAGGCAGCAGGAAGGGATTTGAGGATTTTGCAAACAATCTCATTTTCATCCAGAGTTCCACCAGCATTTCTAATTCCACATACCAGCTCATTCACTCTTGGCATAAAGGTAGTGATGTTTTCATCATCTCTCATCTTCAATCTTTCAAATTTCCCTTTCAGACTTTGCAACCTTGCACTTTTGACAAACTCTTCTCCTTCATACAGAAGTTCCAATTTAGTCAGGATCTCATATGCAGTTGGTAGGTCGATAACATTTGAGAGATCTGAGTCATTCAATGCGCTTAGCAGAGCTTCCTTGGTCTACAGATTGTTTTCAGCATCTGTGATTTCATTCAGAGTTGTCGGACCACCTTGTGGAGGTACATACGGTTTTGAGACCATGGCCAAGTATGCTTTTCCCATACATTCCAAGTGACACTTCATGCGACCTTTCCAGAGGGTGAAGTTGGTTCCGTCGAACTTCAGACTATCCTTCTTGTATGACGATATCTTGGATCTCCTCAAGTGGTTAAGCTCCTTTCAGAGGAACTTGGCTCTGATACCAATTGTTGGATCTAGGGCATACAACTGAGAGGGGGGGTGAATCAGTTGTATAAAAACTTGCTCTTTACTTCAAACACTTGATTCTTCTTTGTTAGTCAACAGCATATCAATTAATCATCCATGAAAGTAAAATGTACAAACACAAGAGCAAATAAACATCAACACATTGAACACCAAGATTTTGACGTGGAAAACCCAGTTAAGGGAAAAACCACGGGGTGATTAACCCAAGGATTATTCTCTGTTAAAAGAATAAGAAAAAGAATGGCACTTGCCAATTAGGGCTCACTGCCTGAGCACACTGCTCACAAAGAGGCCCACTGCCTACAAGGAGACACACTGTCTACAAAGTGATAAGAATCACAATCTTGAACTGGAGAATGACATCTCTACTATGTCTAGATCAGTTCATTTAAGCCCAAAACCCCTGCTCTACCTTTCGCACTTCTCTTCGCTACACCACACTCATTCACACAATCCACACTGCTAAATGAACTCACAAACCTTTATTTATACAAGACATCAACTTAGGAACAATCATCTAAGTTGGCAATCAACCATAAGAATATCTTCAAGATGAATAACACATCCGGTTGGCCATCACAAGAACATTCGCAGGATGAACAACTCATCCGGTCGACTAGTCAGAACAAGAACTTCATCTAGAAGAATAACTTTAATTTCGGGCTCTACCATCAATGTGGACCAACAACACAACCTCATCATGATCCAAGAACCTTCACAAGCCTACCTGAATGACCAGGTACATCCGCACTTTCTCTACTTACTGGAATCTCTTCTCTTCCTCATCTGGAACTTCAAGAACACAGTCTGTCGCCACTGTCACAATGCAAAAGGTACTTTCAGACCTCCAAATCATGACAAGGACATCCCAAACACTCCTTCCAATCCGCAGATTAGGATTATACAATTCTGGACCTCACCGGACCTTTCTGTGATCCTCTGTCACCTCTGAACACTTGCCGGAACCGGTTCCACACCGACAGCCACAACTCCTTCAGATCATCATGCGGACCTTTGAAATCTTAACTGAAGCATCTCAAGACTCATATATACAAACCCTTTAATCTGCATCCTCCGGTTTGCATCCTATACAATACATTTGCCTTCTTCTCATCACTGTTCTTCATTGTTCCTGACTGAGGCTAATTTTCTCAATATCTTTAGCACACTGCTCATCGAATCCTTCTTGTCTATGCAATATGAGTATGTTGACATCAATGACAACACTGGTTCACCTCATACTTGCAACATGGTTCTGCGTCAGTTGTCACGAAATGTGTTGCTTCGATGAATGACTATAACCCATATTCCAGAGCTTCCATTCTTGAAAGTTCTTTAATGCCTTTTTTTATTAGTTATAATCATTGCATGTCATGAGATTTCATCTCTTTGAAACACCTTGTCATTGATTAGACTCCTTGTTTAAGTTTCCACAACTTACATACATGTCATTGTTTGAAATCATTTTATGACTGGGTCTAACACCTTCAATATTCTTAATGGTTCATGATGACTCTTTTCAAATTGTACAAGATGCTTGATTGAGACACGTGGATGACAAGGTTATCCTTTATCAATAGAAATTTATAAGTGCCCTTGAGTTTGTTATCTCACCATTGCCAAAATATATTCGATGCATAATGTCAATATGCACATTAGTCACTAACTTCACTGAAGCATTCCCATATGGACAAAATCTTTACAAACTCTTTCAATGAACACATTTTGGGAGATAGCTCTGTGAATCCTTTGTCCCCTTATATCATTGATTTCGGATGTGGACCTTGTAACTTCACATTCTTAATCTCCAACATATTAAATTGTGAGATTTTTCAATATATCTCCTTCATCAACACTTTGTGTGTTTTGAAACTTTTGTTGGAAATGAATTAGGGCTTCACAATAAAGAGCTTCTCTTATCCAAGTTCAGGACACAACAAACCTGGATTTATTTACAATCTCCGCTTATGATTTCCATGCTTATATTTACTTATATAACCCTAACTTACAACCCTTCTTACCTTGACAATTCGAGAGATCCTTTGGACTTGTGAAGATCTGTAACTCAACTTTTCCCATTAGATCTCTTAAGTGCAATTCACTTGCAAAGGGGAGGTATATGTCAAACTACTTCAGTCTTATCTGCATAAAGCTTTCGATTTGATCATCCGACAAGTTATTCGATGGAGGATTGAAATTTGAAACCTTCCTGAATTATGAGGCATGTTGACATTGAAACTCATCAGACGAGGTGGTAGTTAGGTGTAACATTTTGGCCTTGAGTTATCACTTACAATAGTGAAGGAAGTATGTATAGAATTGGTGTCTTGCAAAGAATCATGACTTGACTAAGGCCATTTGATGCATGACAGGACTTGTTAATTCATCAGAAAAGTTTAAAACTTGGCAAGTCAAAAACGAGGCCAACAAAGTGCTATAAACATTTCAAAGAATCCAGTGATGCACTCAAGGACAAAGCATATATCAATAAGGTATCACTTTCTGAGAGAAAAGGTAACAGAGAATGAAGTAAAGATGGAGTATGTGTCTACAAAGGATAAGATTGTAGATATGTTCACTAAGCCTTTGTGTAAGGATACTTTTGAGTATCTCAGGGAGAAGTTAAGGGTTATTGCCCCTCCTGCTCTAAACTAAGATGCATAAGGAATGCATCAGTCTTGTGGTGTCCAAAGTTTCATCTTTTGATCTGGATTGATATTTTGAAGTCTACCTCTCAGAGGGAGTAGGTAAAAGTTGCTGATATGAGTTCCTAATAAAGAGCAGTAAGTGTTGCAGTGCTCATGAAATGGGGAGTTGTGTAGTAAAGAGAAGGAAAATGTCTGGCACCCTTTTCCATTGATGTCAAAGGGGGAGAGAAGTTCATGTGAAAAACCTAAGAAGAAAGTTACAGTCAGAGAAAGCATCAAGTAAGGGGGAGCAAAGAAGCAAAGCAAGATTGTATGTCTTGATTGTTTTTCACATCATGTGTTTCCATCAATGACAAAGGGGGAGATTTTTGCAAGTATGAGAAGTAAGTTTTGTCATTGATGTCAACACCTAAGGAAATTATTTGAATAAGTTTGAACAAGTATTTGAGGAATTAGTACATGTGTAGAATTGGCTTATCTATCAGAACAGTGCAGTGTTTTGCTCCACATTTCTTGTAGATTGAATATCTTTGTTTGTAGATTGGAAGTAATGTTAAGGGATGTCTATAGATGCTATGTTTCAAGTTTGAGCCTTTGGTGTGAAGATTTGAGTGAGTTCTATTCACCAGAGTAATAACTATTTTTCTGTGTATTTAAGGGTGACAGGGAGAATGTATTCTGCTCTGCATTTCTCTGCATTTAAATTTCACAGTCTATGGTTCTGGAATTAAGTTTGTGATGATGTTATGTGCCTTTAGCTCAAATGGTTCATGATTTGGTGCTCCACAAGTGATCTTTCCTTTTATGACAGTGGCTGATAGTAATGTTCAAGTGCTCTGGTTTAAAGAATTTTATGGATAAAGTGTTTAGAGGTTGTGCAGATGTTTTTGGTGATTGTAACATGCTTGTGGGAGTCTCTAGATCATGTTCTTACCTTTTGATTGGTCCACAAGGTATAATCTAGATCGTGCATGAAGCGTGTTCCTAAAAGTCTTAGTGTTAACTCTAGTCTTGGTCGACCTGGTTGTTCTCACTACTTGTGGTTGTGCTTCAAAGTTTGTAAAGCATGTTGTTGCGTAGAAAATTGCATTTGAGTCCTAGCTAAGGATTGACATGGTCTGTATTCATTTCTCTATCTCCTTAGTCCATTTAAGTCCTGACCTAATTTGAATATTGGCTAAATATGTATGTATGCCGACCTTGGAGATTGTTCCAAAGGTTGATGATTGTAATGCCGACCTTGATGCTCATTCCAAGGTTGATGAATTGTATAAATACATGAAATGAGGTTGTGAATGAAGTTGTAGTATGCAAAGATAAGTATGAAGTGAATAAGTAAAGCAGAGTAGAGGAAAATTATTTTGGTTCAATGGAACTGAACCTTAGCATAGTGTAGATGCTACTATCTCAGTTCACCAACTTGGCAGTGAGCCACCCCATTGGTAGTGAGCTGCTTCTTTTGCAGTGAGCATTTTGGTAGTGAGCCACATTGGCAGTGAGCCTCCGATAGTGAGCCTTGTTGTAAATTTTGATATATCTTTTATATTGTGAGATAACACTCATCGTGGTTTTTCCCTTATTAGGTTTTCCACATAAAAATCTGGTGTCTCATGTGTTGAATATGTGAATGTGTTTAAGTTTTGTTTTCATGCTTTCATGGTTAAATTACAATAATAGTAATTAAGTGGTTGATGTTTTGATGGTTTTGAAGTTTTGGTTACAACTTATTCACCCCCCCTTCTCAGTTGTCTTGCGCTTTTCAACAATACTAATGAATCTAACCTTCCCTCTCCCTCTCTAACCACTTGGAATCTCAATTTTGAATTCTAATTTAATTGATGCATGCCATTTTTTCTTGAGATTCCTCTTGTTGATTATTCTTTGATGGATGTAACTTCTCTTGGGTAAATGTTTTGGGATATCTTATTGATTCTCTTCGTATAACCTCCCTTTGGATCTTGTTGGATTTTTTGTTTCATTTGCTAACAAAATCTATACAACTATGTTCTTATCATTGAATTTCTTTGATATCCTCATGGTAATGTTCACGTATTCTTTCTTCTAGTATTCATTTCCATTGCTTTATAACCATTTATGCTTGTGTAGTGTGGGAAAACTGCCCTGTAATCAAATATCTTCAATCAAGGGAGTTAATCACAAATACCACACTTGGGCTCTACTATCTGAGGTGTCAAATGTCAATTAATCTATTCTAGGTCAATATAGGACCACTATGAGTCCCAATCAAAGCAATACAATCTGAACAGGTGATTGACAATGAAGGGAAAATGAAAAGAATGCAAAAAAACAACTACTGTAGACATAATTTAAACAAGACAATTACATAAATGAAATAGGACAGGAAAGAGGAACCTATGACAACAAGGAGAGGGTCCCGGCCTTGGATGATAGCATGCCATGAGGATGTCTATGCTGGGAGTTTGAGTTTGAAACTTGCTAAAAATAAAAGTTTTCAACTTTGTATGGCCTCAAATCACCTAGACAACATAGATTTCAATGCAAACACACCTAGTAATATTCTAGGTAATATAGAAATTAAAATAAAGTTGATTATACTAAAGAAGATGAAGAAAGAAAAGCACAAAAGGAAGTCACACAAAACCTCTGTATGGTTGTAAGATCTTCACTCCATGAAACCTACAAGGAAGGAGTAAAAATTGTGGGGTTCCTTAGAGACTTGTCTTAGTCAAGTCTCAGTTTTGGTATTTCTACCTTCATGACAACAATAGATGTAGAGAATAAAACTTGAAGGAGAACAACTACATGCTCTTTACCCTAAGTGTATCTAGGAAACTAAGAGCAAGAAATAAACATCTAAACTAAACAAATTCACTTCCCTGGTCTACGAGGAAGAAATCCTCAATATGCAACCAATACAATGAACAATAGGTGGTCTACAATCAACATAAATACAACAATGGTGGTCTACACCAAGCAAACAAAAGTACAAAAATGGTGGTGTACACCATATAGATTTGAAATGAAACTATTCTAAATGCAATAAGGAACAAACTCACCAATATCAACACAAAGAAGAGGAAGTAAACTCCACAAGAGCTCAAAAACAATGTGCAGCTTGAAACCCCAGCAAAGAAAGCTTCTTCAAAGAGCACCAAATAGAACAAAACCTCCAAGAGCTAATGCCAAGGAGCACCAAAAATCACATGTAGTTGTTGTAGAAGTCTAGTTTAGCAAGAAATTAGCAGAGTGTAGCCAAGAGCAAGAAGTATTTCCAATGCATCAAAAGTTGAGAGAGAGTGAATGAATGTGTTTCAAAATCATTCCAATAAACCTCCAAGAGGAAAAAATCTTGAAATGCCATGCAAGGAGTCATTCTACAACCTTAGGAGGCATTACAAGGAATCCTCATGATCACCCAAGACATATTGTAATGCACATAAATGGATAGCTTTCAACAAATAGATGTGGGACACTGGTGTGGTGCACCGACATCTGTGCAAAGTGCTCGGGTTCAGGTAAAACTAGCTCCTAGTCGTACAAGGCACCTTAGGACCATGTAAACACTTAAGAATCATAATGAAATTTTAAGAGTAGAATAAATAAACCAAAATCACACAAACCTAGCCTAGTATGTAGAGGGAAGATGCAAACACCAAAATGGTTACTAAACTTAGTGAGAACTTGCAAGGGTATGCAATTTTCTATGTTACATTTAGCCCCCACTTTAGCGAACATATTCCACTATGTTCATATGCAAGATAAAGTAGAAATAAAATAACATAGTATGTTATACCTCCAATAGGAATTTCATAGAGGATGCAGGAGATTCTTACAGTAGGGGTATGAAGCCTCCCAGCTAAGAACCTACAAAACCACAAGGTTAGACAATAAACCTGCACAAGAGGTAATTTTAGAATCATATAAAACATCCTAAAAGGATTGGATTGAATATTATTTTCCCAAGCATCACTATTTTGTAAATCATATGATCTAATACCCAATCTACTACTATCTACAAAAAACACACACACACAAGAAAGAAATAAATGTAAAGGAACAAAGAGGCATTTCTAGCACACTACGAGAGCTAGAAAGGATGTCAAGTATGGTTCTAGGGCTAGCACACTATGAGAGCTAGGAACCATACCAACTCTTGTGGGTCACTAGGACTAAAAAACTACATTATCAAGTGACTCACAAAGAGTGCCAAACAAGTACTTGAAAGCATGTATAGGCCAAGCAAGTGCATCTGCTTGGGACCACTAGCTACAAACACTACAGGGAGTGAACGCTTTAGGGAGCATATCAAAAACCAATGCCTCAGGGAGCATACCAAAAACCAATTCCCCAAGGAGCGTTTCAACAAGTGGTGTGTGAAAAAAGGTGTAAAGAAGGAGAGATATGCACCCACCTTAAAATAATTGCATAAATTACACGTATGAAATTGATTTTATGGGATAAATTGGGGAAGAGAGCTTTAACAAACATATATCAATAAATATGTTCTCAAGGTTGCATCTTGCAAAAGAAAAGGAGTGCCCCTAAAGAGGGATAACTGAGGCAATGTTTCAGGCATGATACAAAAAGAGTTTGTGTAAGCATGGTATGACACGGTCAATAAATGCTAACACATGCCACATGAAACAAGCAACAACTCCAAACACACTAAGGGAACTACATGCTCCAGGGTTAGCATAGGTATATCTGAATGTAATAATCATAGGATCTCATTTTTTGTATTATCATCATTCCCCAAACACATAGAACTATGAGTACGAAAGAAGGTCACAAAGAGACAAATACATATCAGAATGAAAAATGGAGAAGTTTTAAAAATTTTGGGTTAACATGGAAGGAAGCTAAATCTTCCAATGCTTTGCATCATCCCCAAAATTTCACAAAAAGAAACACAAAGATAACATAGAGAAGGAATTATGAAAAAATAGAAGAATATCATGATAGATGTGTTCCTCCTATATCCATGTGTCTACAAGGGCATCATGGGTCCTCTAGGAAGAACTAACAAACATAAAAGCACAATATAGGAGAAACATTACTAACAAGAAGGAAAACACATAAACGATATGTAAAACTCTCATGGGTCATTCACAAATATATAATCCTGGTTCCAATCTTCATACTCACAATGAGATAGAGGAATTGTTGATAATAGGACCAAAACTAGAGAAGTCAAAGGACGCTCTCTCAAAAGCAAGTGCCGAGGATCAACAGGTGGGGCTAGATCTTCCCGAGCATTAGGTTCAACAATTGTCAATGATTTTTAAAAGATCATGGATAATGCCAGGATGTTTGGAATAGACTCTACAATTCTCATAGTGGAGGAATCAAGAGAGTCACTATCTAAAATGCAAACCACAGTTGGATCCTGAGTGCTATCAGTTGTAAGGTGAGCACTAGGTGACACAAGTGAAGTAACATTCTTGAAAAAGAGAAAAGAAGAAGAAGAAGGGTGAGCAAGTGGTGAAGGAAACTACAGAATGCACTTAGGTCAAAGATGTGGTGGGGTAGGATAAGCTCAAGCTTATGTTTAGACAATGCAGGCTAGGTAGACACAATAGCAGTAGAGGTGGCACTTGGAGTGACACTGATGATTAGACTAGGGATTGGTGATGGGAGAGATAGAGGAAAGAAAATAGGGAGGTGGGGATCCAGAGGAAGAACAAGATCAACAGTCAGCTACGAGGAAGAGGGATCCTCAGAAGAAGGCCACACATTAGTAGTACATGCTCGAGCCACAGGATGGCAGTGACCCTCACGATCTCTCATAAGCTGGTTCCACCTTATATGGGCCAAGGATTTCATTGACAAAGTTGGGGGTCTTTCATTAGGGGCTTTACACCATCCACGTTCACAGGGATACATAGACCAATAGAGGTAACCACTAATGGTGGAGAGACCATAGGAGTATGGGAAGGGAAAGGTGTTCACAACATGGATTGCTTTCCTCCTGCCACCAAAGGGACATGAGGAACAAAAGAAACCACTGAAGGTTGGGGAACCACCATGGGAGGAGGATGAGGAGTACTCAATAGAGGTGGGTTTCTTGGTGCCACCGAGGTAGGAGGAACAAAACCAACCAACATAGGCTGAGGAACTCTAGGGAAACATGGTTCATGTGGCTATACTATAGTTCTATCTTAAGCTCTCCTGTAAGAGATGGGAGGAGGTACTGTAGAGTACAATCCAAGTGCACAGGAATGGGGAGGTGCACTCTATGTGGGCTACTTTCCTTTATCTGCTAGGGGAGTAGAAGAACAAACAAAAGTAGCCTCTAAAGATAGAGGCACCATAGAGGAAGTAGCTAAAGAAGATGAAGATGAGAGGCCAACTGACAACTGAGTGATTCTACTCACCTTGAACTTCTGGTATGATATAAATAAAAAGTAATCACGAGGCTAGAGCGAATCAGTAGAGGCTACCTAGAAGTAGTCTCTAGAGAGAAGTTTGTTCACATGGCGAGTGGTGTAAATATGCTATGACAGATTGTATGCATAGTGCCATCGTAAGGAAACTTCAGACATTGATAAACCACTGAGGTGACTGCTCTCATGGAAGTAAGCCAAGATAGGCCCAACTTCACATGATAACAATCAATAGTAGGAATAATAGAGAAGGGCACGTCCAGGGTCTTTGGTCCCACCTGGATGGAGAGGGTGATCAATCCAAGAGTTGATCTAGACATCCCATCATGACACAGTATAAAAAATCAGATGGCTCATAAACATCCTTATATAGCTTATGGATATACAGAAACTCCTTTTTAATAATATTAGTGACACATATAGGATTAATGAGAACACCTTTGATGGGTTTCCCATTTACCTCTACCGCAATGTAAAGAGGTGTCTCAGACATATTGTTCAGGATGTAAATAGAAGAGAAGGAGATGACTGGCTTGGGAACAAGATGTTCTCGAGAAGGCTGAGAATAAATGTCCACCATAGACATCATCTTAGAATAAGAGCGAGAAGAATAAACATCAAGATTTTACTCTAGCACCATGAAGGGAGAAGCAAGGTCAACAAAATTTGAGCTATGATGAGGCATCACATCTATGTAGATCTACAAATGCCAGTTGGCAGGAGCCATTGACTTGTTACTTTTATTTTTCGCACTTGATACCTAGATAATGCCCTGGTCAATGAGGTATTGAACTATGTGCTTGAGACACATACATCACTCAATATCATGACTTGGGACTCAATGGAATTGGAAAAAGGCCTTTAGATCATACAAAGGTGGAAATGGCTTGCTGGTATCTAGAGGATGGATGGGAGGTAGCTGCACCAAACCTCTATTTAGGAGCTACATCATAATTCTATAGAGAGACTCATTTAAAGGAGTTAATTTTCTATTATTATTTGTTTTCAGAGTAGATAGGGCTAGAGCAGCTTGTGAAGCTACTTGAGCCGCTAGAGTGTTTTTTTTGTGTTGATGAATTATTTTTGTAAATTTTTTATTTTTCTTGTAATTATAATCTATGTGGAAGCACTAGATTAGTCAACAAGAGCAAGTGAGGTAGAACTCTTGAACTGGCTTAATGACTATTGATAGTCATGCAATGTAATGCAAAGATGTGTGAAAGAAGAATAGCGCATCAACATAATCTAATCTTGGATCTACAACTATAGGTTTCCTATGAAGACCCAATGCACATCAGAGTTAGATAGGGCGTATGAAATTTGTGAAAATAGAGATTGGTAATGATAGATAAAATCAGTTACTTTTTTTAAATTTTTCTGCTTACAATGGACCGAGTCTATGAAAGTAGATTGAGGCCCAATGTTAGCCTAGAAATGTTACAAGAACTAATTTACTAATTGATCTAAAAGAGAATAGAATGGTCAAGAAGTGAACAAAACCAATCCAACATCATATCCTTAAGGGAATGGAGGAATAGTTTCACTAACAGAGTATCCTAAAATAGAAAGTTACTATAGAGAGTAGTGAAAGCAGAGATATGAGTTTTTGGATCACCCTTGCCTGTATGCTCTCAAATCTAGGGGCCTTGAATCCCTATGGAAATGGTGTAGCTAGGATAACAAGAGAGAGAGGATTGTGTCAATGGTAGGTAGGCATGAGGGGTTGTGTTGATGAAGTGGACAAAGAAGCAAGCTGTTGTTCTAAGGTACCAACATTTTGCAATAGTTGGTTTATCAAAGGGTTTGTAGTATGTAAGAGTGGAGGAAGTCAAGTGAAAGTAGGGGGTTGTGAAATCTACTGGGAAATTCTAGGGGCACCAGGAGGAAGATTGAACTATAAATGCCTTGAGGGTGGAGTAAATCTATATTGATTAATTGGATTCTATCCACCAGTAGACAAGACAAATCCAGCACTACCAGTATGAGCACAACTGGTTGTCATGTGTAGAGAAGTAAAATTTTGAATACCTATGGTAGGTAGGGGCAAGGAGAGTTGATTACTAGGGGTGTGAGACTAAGAGTCCAGAGCACCTAGAATAGATCTCACCAATAGTGGGGATTCATTATGCACAGTGTGAGTAATGCCCTAAAGAAAGTTAATGCCCCAAGTATGATTATTTAGAATGACATGGAGAGCATCAACCAAGGGAATAGTAGAACTAGATCTATGTCCTCACGAGTCAAGAAATTCCAAAAAATCACCTAACTCATGATCTAAAGCATTAATCCGTCCTTGTGGGAAAGAATCAAGTGCTGCTAAATGTGGTTGAAAACATGCTCCACATCATGAAATGAAGTGATTGGCACAGAGTGAGAAGAAGAAGGAGATGAAAGAGATATATCAGTTTATTTAGAAGAAATATGAGTGAAATCAAGAGCCAAGAAAATAGGCATGGAAGGATTAGCAGAAAATGCCATACTGGTCAATTTCTATAAATTCCTCTCACTCCTACACACTATGCACTCAGAATTAGAAGACTGGGTCATAAAGATCATAAACTATGTTTTGGCTCTACAACACATAGTTCTAAGTGATGAAAAGAAAATGTTGTTTTTGCTTTTGAGAAAGTGTTTGTTTAAAATGTTAGGTTCACAAAAAATGTAGTGTGAAAAAACTACTCCTTAATCAAATACCTTTGATTAGGGAGTTAATCACAAACACCACACTTAGGCTCTACTATCTGAGGTATCAAATGTCAAGTAATCTACTCTATATCACTATAGAACCACTATGAGTCCCAGTCAAAGAAATACAACCTGAACAAGTGATTGACAATGAAGGGGAAATAAATAGAATGCAGAAAAAACAACTATTGTAAACAAAATTTAAACAAAACAATTACAGAAATGAAATAGGGTAGGAAAGAGGAACCTATGATAGCAAGGAGAGGGTCTCAACTTTAGACAATGGTGCATCATGAGGTTGTATGTGTTGGGTGCTAGAGTCTGAAACTTGCTAAAAATAAAAGTTTTCAACTCTGTATGGCCTCAAATCACCTAGACAACACAGATTTAAATGTAAACACACCTACTAATATTCTAGGTAATACAAAAATTAAAATAAAGTTGATTATAGTAAATAAGATGAAGAGAGACAAGCACAAAAGGAAGTCACACAAAACCTCTGTGTGGCTATAAGGTCTTCACTCAAAGAAACCTGTAAGGAAGGAGGAAAAATGGTGGAGCTAATTAGGGACTTGCCTCAATCAAGTCTCGGTGTTGATATTTCTACCTTCACGAGCAGCAATAGTTGTAGAGAATAAAACCGAAAGGAAAACAAGTGTGTGCCCTTTACCCTAAGTGTATCTAGGAAACTAAGAGTAGAAACAAAAGAGATAAACTAAACAAATTCACTTCCCTAGTCTACGAGGAAGAAATCCTTAATATGCATCTAGTGCAACAAATAATAGGTGGTCTACACCCAACAGAAATGTAGCAATGGTGGTCTATACCAAGCAAATAAAAGTACAAAAATGGTGTTATACGCCATACAGATTTGAAATGAAACTATTGTAAATGAAACAAGGAACAAACTCACCAATATTAACACTAAGAAGAGGCAGTAAACTTCCCAAGAGCTCAAAAACAATGTGCAGCTTCAAACTAGAGCAAAGAGAGCCTCTTCAAAGAGCACCAAATAGAACAAAAACTCCAAGAGTCAATGGAGTGATCTTGCAATGCCAAGGAGCACTAAAAAACACATGTAGCTATTGTAGAAGTCTAGTTCACTTAGGAAAGTAATAGAGTATAGCCAAGAGCAAGAAGTATTTCCAATGCATCAAAAATTGAGAGAGAGTGAATGAATGTGTTTCAAAATCTTTCCAATAAACCTCCAAGAGGGAAAATTATTGAAATTCCATGCAACGATTCATTCGCGACCTTAGGAGGAGTTACAAGGAATCCTCATGATCACCCAAGACATGTTGTAATTCTCAAAAATGGATACCTGTCAGCAAATAGACGTGGGATGCTAATACGGTGCACCGACGTCCACGCAGAGTGCTTAGGTCTAGGTAAAACTAGCACTAGTCATACAAGGCACCTTATGACCATGTAAAAGCTTAAGCATCATAATAAAATTTTAATAGTAGAAGAAATAGACCAAAATCACGTAAACCTAGCCTATTATGCAGAGAGAAGATGCAAACACCAAAATGGTTACTAAACGTAGCATGAAATTACAAGGGTATACAATTTTATACATTATAGCTTGTATCTCTTTTGGGTTATTCTTCTTATCATTGGAAAAGTTATTGGTGAATTTCATCTCCCATTTACTCTTCGTACACAACATAGAGTGTTAAATCCTTGTAGACCTAGGGTTTTAACACTTATAGACAAATTTATTTTTTTGTTCTTGATTTTGAGACAAACATAGGCTTAAGTGCACACACAAAAATCTTATTCCTCATTCCATTGACTACCCATTGTGGTCAAAAGATGAAACTAGGGGATTAACCATCTTTGCAATCTCCCAAGAAATCACAAACATTTTCTCTATTTGGTAAATAGGTTTTTCTTAAGGAAACACTCACAATGGACGTTTGTATCCTCTTATCTTCCTTATTAAACTTCATTTTATATATGTAATTTTAAATAAAAGTTACATTATTATTTCTCATTTTCTGGGCATTTCTTGTATTGATGTGCATTTTTTTTCATCCCCGGGTGTAGACATTTTAGGTTCTATCAAGATAATTTTTCTACCCTTTTTAGATGACAACACAGAATAGGGACTACAACATGAGCATGTTGGTGTCTAGTCTAAAACACCTCTAAAATCATTTTCTAGGTTTTATGTCATCCTAGTTTTCTATTTCTATAATTCATTTTGATACTTTTATATTCTTTGTATTTCTATTTTTTCCATTTCTTGGCTCTATATTCTTGCTTAGTTAACATAGTTTAAATAGTGGGAATATATTTGAGATATGACTAAGATATACTATTTCATTTATTTAGTTTTATTCTCATAGGTAAATTAGTTTAAATCTTAGGCAACCTAGGAAATTGATTTTCTATATTACATTTTGGTGAACCCACCCTTTTCATCTTCTAAAAATGGTCATTTTCTTTCTTCAGTATTTTATTGTATTTGATAATGTGTTTTCTAATAAATATTTTTCTATGTTAGATTATGCTTTAGAATATTTCACTCATTTATCATTAGATTATCTTCCTATGATTTCTACTTCTAGTGCATAAGTACTACCCTAGTTAAGGAATATTCTACACCTCACATTATCAACCTAGTCAACACTACACCTAGTTATGACTTGGCTTCTCTTTATTACACATACACTTCAACATGTAATGTAATGAACTAACATAAAAGTATTATGCATGGAGTGCCTGATCCACCCTTTCCTTCTCAACTAATCATTACCATTCGAGGTAACTTATTACCCCTACCTTTTACTTACTATACTCATTTTTCTCAATCACTTCTATATCAAATTCCTTCCACTACTAACTTCCATGTGGTAGGACATATGTATAATGCAAAATGAAAATGGTAGGTTAAATCTTTACCTATTTGTCTTCCTCCTTCAAAATTTAATCTTCCTTCACCTCCTACTCTTCCTTCGACTCCTTGTTATCCTCCTAAAAGCACCAAAGAGTACAATCTTATTAAACAACTTCAAGCTACATAGGGTGAGATTTCTCTCTGGGACCTAATTTAAATTTCTCCCACTTATCAAGAAATACTTCAAAATTCCTTGTATAAGATTCATATTTCCTCTTATGTGAAGCCTAATGAAGTAGTTATTCTCATTGATTGTATTTATTCTACTACAATAGATATTATCTTTCGTCCCTTCAAAATTCCCTCTTATGAGGTCCAAACACAAAATATTCCAATTCTTATTATTGTTGAAATAAATTATAAGGGCATTAAGTGAACATTAGTAGACAATGGTTCAAGGCTTAATGTTTGTAGTTTAAATTTCCTCAAATGTGTTCATGTTGATAGTTCCAACCTCACTCCTTCAAAAGTCTCCATGAAAAGGGTTGATAATGTCAAATGCGGCCCATTAGGAACTATCACTTTGCCTTCTCATTGGGACCCATTACCCTTCCTAAATTAATCCATGTTTTGATAGGAGCATTTCTTATAATCTCATCCTAGGGAGACCATGGATTTATATGGTGGGAGGCGTTCCTTCCACCTTTCACCAATCTATCAAATCTTTTTGTGGTGGAAAAACTTTTATGATAAAAGTGGATAATGATCCCTTCCACTATTGTCAAATTAATGATTCTACCTTCATCACATCACCTACTAATTATTATACTCTTCACACCATTACACCTTAAAATTCAATAAAAACTAATATAGTGTTCACCACTTTCTATTGTTGACATTGTGCCTTCTAGTAACACTTCTTCTAATGCATGTCCTAGTGATAATTAAGGCTCCTTGGATTGTACCCCTTCTTCTACTAGTTAATAGAAGGTTGATCATGCCAACTTAGACATCCCTCATGTCAACTAAACTTCTTTTGAAACAAATACATTAAAATCTCCTAAATATTATCATTCTACTTCTCAATTATGTGAATATATTGCACATTTTGAACATGCCAATCATGAAGATCCTTATTTTTTCAAAACTAAAAAAATGTTATGGTCTCGGTTTCAAAATGTTATCTAAATATGGATATAAAGGAAATAGATTGGGATGTATGGAAAAAGGCACTAAGGTACCCCTAGAATCTAAACCACATCTTTCTACTATAGGTCTTGGTTATCAAGTTTCTCATCCTACCAGATCCTCTTGTAATAATTTTATTGATCTATCACCATGATTTCTTCCTCTAATTCTTCCCTCTTTTTACAATATATTTATTTAGTTTATGAATCATATCTTTTGGATACAACCTCTTTTTATTTATTTTCTACCGAAGAAGCCCTTTTTAAGTTTCTAGGTGTTTATGCTAACACCCCCTCTTTTCATCATGATCTTGGATTTCCTTACCATCTCAATGTGCATGCATATTTCATTGAATCCATTATGTTGACTAATGATCGAATTATTTCTTTAGAACTTCATATGGAGAACCCTACCATCCCTAATACCATAAATAATAGTACCCTATTATTTGGTGATACCATATATGTTCCTATGGACCCTCACAATTTTGACAAGTTTCTTAAAATTGGTGAATTCCTTTCTTCTAAAGAATGTTCAACACATTCTCAAATTCTAAAAGAATTTACTAACGTATTTTCTTGGACACATGAAGATATTCCTAGCATAGATTAGGAGTTTGTGCTTCATAACATTATTCTTTATCTTGACACTAAGCCTACTAAATAAAATATTCACAAAATGCATCCTAAGGTGGCTCTGTTAGTCAAGGAAAAAAAAAGGAAATCTTTTAAAATATTATTTCATTCACCTTATAGACTATTCATCTTGCATCTCTAATATCATTATTGTAGCCAACCATGATTTCCACATTCACATCTACACTAATTTTCATGGTCAAAGTAAATTCAAGAAGATGAGTCCACTTCTCTAGTGGAAGTTAGGTGGAGTGAAAAAATCTTGACTGAAAAAGGTTGCATTTCAAAAAAAATCGGTACCCATTTAGGAACGAACGCCTGAGCCTAAAATCGTACCTATATGGAATGGGTACCCATTATGGTTCAAAAGCCCATTCCTAAATGGGTACCCATTAGGAATGCGTACCCATTTGTGAAACATATTAATTTTTTGGAGTCCTATGAATTCATTTTTTCCTATTCACACAGTGCATTTGGTTGGATAAGGCTTTCTAGAATGCGTATATGCATTAGGTGTCATCACCAGCACCTCTTTTAAACCTCCTCCCTACATGAGAACTAACTTACTATGTTTTTAGGAAGGCGGTTTTCTCATTTACATGTTTTGTATGTCTTTTTTACTATTTTTCCTATTTCTAAATTTAAATTTAGTTTTGAAACCTAAAACTGAAAAGCAAATTATATTCATTGAAAACAAAAATCCTAGGACCTAGTCCAAATCCTAGAACTTGTTTTAAACCCTAGGAACTTTAAATTGTAATTTGTAAACCCAAAAATTTAGGGTTTGTAACATGAAATAAAATGAAAGAAAATAAAACAAAAAATGGATAAAAATAGTTTAAACAAAACAAAAAAAAATGCTCACTAGCATTAGGAGAGAGGAGCTAGTATTCATTAGGGCTAACTTTGTAACCATATAATAGTTGTCAAATGCACAAGACAACTGAGAGGGGGGGTGAATCAGTTGTAACTTATAATTCCAAAACCCTCAAACACATTTAGATCTGCATCAATTCATTTAACTCTTAAATTGTTATGATGATTAAGCATGAAACCAAATAACAGAAGCTAAATCAAATCAACATCAAACACAAGAGAACACCATATTTACATGGAAAACCCAAGAAGGAAAAAACCATAGTGAGGATTAGCTCAAAATATAAAGTAATATCAACACCAAAAAACAATAGGCTCACTGCTAGAAGGCTCATTGCCAAAGAGCTCACTGCCAGAATAGAGAAGAAGACAGAGAATATTGTTACAAGGAGAAAACTATCTCAATGTAACAGAGAAGTCCACCACACCACCATAATCACCTTCACAGTCTCACTAAGGAATTGTAGACACCTTTTGCTCACTGCATCCAGTAACCTAACACATGAAAGTTCTCATTGCACTACACAAATTGGCACTCTATAACTCTGTAATTTGCATCACATACATCATACTCATATATCTTATCATTCTTCAATTTAACACTTATTTATACCATCTTCTGTTAGAAATGAAGGTGCAAACCACACAATGGAAATCTGATTCAAACCTTATTTATGCCCTCTAAACAATGTATAATCAATAGAGATTGCAACAGAAATAAAACCCACTACACAGAAATAACAAGCATTAAGAATAGAACATAGTATGTAGCGTGGAGAAAACCCTTTTAGGTAAAAAAATCCATCAAGAAAAGAGGCTCCAAGTAATATTATCTTCAAATATGAGATTACAATACATGCACTTCCTCTTCTTCTTCAGTCTTCAATCCAGTGTCACCTATTACTCTCATCTCTGATAAAAACATAGTACAAATTGTTGGAGTATAGACAACACTGAGAGGGAGGGGGGTGAATCAGTGTTGTAGATAAAAACACTTTATTTGAAACTTTAAAAATCAGAAAGTAATGATGTTGATCTGAGACTTTATCAAAGCAAGAAATTGTGCATTAAAGAACTAAACATTCAAGTATGAAGGACAAATGAACCATGCATCAAATGAGATGATAACACAAAGATTTCAAGAGTGGAAGACCCTCATGGGGAAGAAAAACCACTCAGTAAATGCCTCACTGGCTACATAAAAATGCCTTACTAGCAAATACAAATGTGTTTCACTGACATGAATATGCCTCACTGGTAGAATGTACCTCACTAGATTTTGGATGCCTCATTGGAAAATACAAATGTGTCTCACTGACATGAATATGCCTCACTGGCAGAATGTACCTCACTAGCTTTTGGATGCCTCACTGGCTATTAAACAATTAGGTGAGAAAGAAAGAAAAAACTCATTTTAGGGGGTTGCCCTGATTCATTAAAATGCAATAACATATATAGCTCCAAAAACCTTATCTCTCCTCTTATACAAGTTTGACAATCTTTGTGAAAACAAGCACTATTACATAGCCTGTCTCCTTTGTCAAGATTACAAAAGAATAGTACAAAAAGATGAACTTCTGATCACAATGCTATCATGATGCAATATGTATCCAACCCCACTATGTTCTCAAAATAAATCTCACTTACAAGAGCTTCCAAGAGTATCAGTATTATCAAGAACCAATCAACCAAGTATTTTCACTACATCACCAGCCTTAACTAATCCATTCTTCCTTTACAAAATCTACTTAAATAAATGATGATAACAATGGTGACAAATATCTTATCATTTCACTGCAAGTACATAAGAGATAGACATTTGACCTTTCATTCAAACCTTTACACATAACACCATCTTATGAAACTTACATCTTTCTCCTTTCATTGCAAATCACTACAACAGAGATTCAACTGCATAAGAAAATCTTACCTCCTGAAGATAGCACAGCATATCTCATAGGTAAAATCTCCTCCATTCATTTGGAAATTTTCATCAATTCTTAGGCAGACCAAAAGAAAGTTTCCTTAACAAATATAAAGCTCATCTTTATTGTGAAGGCAACCACCATATGTCCTCATGTGCTTTTGTTTTAATGCATTTAAACTCTCCATATTTGACCAAATGATATGCTACACATATAGACATGAAGACATGTCTCTCCCGAACCCAACACACCAACTATCTCATCTGTAGACAACATACAAAGCTTGCAATTAAAATCCTTACCCCTCGGTAGTTTTCAATCAGTTTTAGAAGGGTAGTTAGGGCTTCATAATACACTACTTGTCAAAGTTTATTAAACATAACAAACTGTTGACATTTGAATTTCTTTTGAAATGTGGCCATCGATCATAGTTTCCCTCCTTCAAAATCGAGGGATATAATTTAAATTTGCATTCGTTTGAATCTAAACTTGATATAGCTAGTTAGGGGGAAGTTGGGGCTGGTAAATACTATGACTTGAGAACCCTTTAGTAGGTCAATGTTAAGTGAAGAACCTACAGTTATAGGTCAACCAAAAATTAGAACATAAAGTAACTCCTAGGGTTGATGGCTTAGTGACACATTTAGGGCTTGTTTCTTGACTTAGAAAGAACTTATATTTGAAAAGCTTTAGGGCTTGATCTTCAAGAAAACCAGTTAAACCTTATGTAGAAGAAATCATCCTGATTTGCATCTTCTTTAAGTCATAAAAACTATAACCTCCATAACAATACATGTCTTCACTGTATGGAACGGTGTGCTGATCACCTTATAATGTGTCTTTTTGAAGAACCATGTAAACTATTCTTGATGAAGACATCATGAACCCTGTTTTGATGGTCAACTGCTGCACCTTGAACCTTGTATCATCTCTCATCCTATACCTGATTATCAAATTTAAGGCATCCTGATGGAGTAAAGAGCATGTAAACCTCTTTGAGCCATGAGCCATAAATAAATCTCTATGAGCCATGAGCTATGAACATCAAAATAATCCAACACTTCAGCACATGTAAGCAAGATGATAAACTCCATCACCTATTTGCCACACATTATCACATGTTTGATGTCTTTTAAAGACAACCACATCAACACTCAAGTAAACAACATAAGTATACACAAACAAAACATGTCTTGATGAATAAGCATAACAACTCATGAACATCAACATGTCCTGCACTATCTTGATGAAACTATAAGAACATCATGAGCACTTTGATAAATAATTGATGAGCAACAACACCATGAGCATGCACACAACTCTTGTAAACTCTGATGAAACTATAAGAACACCATGAGCATTTTGTATATCATATCAATGCCTACTCAACTCAATCCTTTGTCAACTCATCAAACACACCAAGTATGGTCCTCCAATCACTGACATCAAGCAAGATGATGGACATCAAACAATCCATGCAACATGATGAAGGCACAACCTTGACATCAAAGCATCCTAATGAGATAAGAAGAACATCCATATCAATGCCAACACACTAACTCACTAACTCACCATATCAATTCAAACTCACCAAAATCTTAACATCAATGACAATCTTCTCCACAATCTCGCCCTTTGTCATTGATGGAAAAACTTATAGCTCCTCTCTCACTCTCCCTTTTTTCCATCCAATGACAAAGGACAACCTTCCCTTATCCTGTAACCTCAGTGAAAAATATCACCACTAAGTGCCTACTAAAAAATATGCATATAGTCCATATGAAAGTCTATAACAACAAATCTCAAGCACCAAAAACAATGTCAGAGATAGAAACAAAGGATCATGGTGAAATGTGATTAAACACTATGAACATGGATCACTGTACAACCAAATGGTACTTTGATAGACTACATATTCTAGTTCAAAGCTTGTTCATTGGCATCACAACTTGTCAAAATCCTGAGCATAAAAATAAGATCACATCATGACACTTGAGGTTGTTATAAGTATGGGCCTAACCGGTGTTATCATTGATGTCAACATACTCATGTTGTATTAATGAGAAGGATTAGATGAGCTGTGTTCTGAGGATATTGAGAAAATAAGTCTCAATCAGGAATAGTGAAGAACAGTGATGACAACAAGGTAAAAGTCCTCAATAGGTTGAGGATCAGAGGATGCGGTTTAAAGGGTTTGTAGATATAAGTCTTGAGATACTCCAGTCAAAGTTTTAGAGGTCCGCATGAAGATCTGAAGAAGTTAGGGTCACTCAAGTAGAACCACTTCCGGCAGGTGTTCAAAGGTGATAGAGTGCCACAGATAGGTCCGAAAGAGCCTATTCATTTGTGACAGTGATGACAGACTATGTTCTTGTAGTTCCAGATGAAGGAAAGAAGAATTCCAGTAGGATGATGAAGTGCAGATGTTTTTGGTGATTCAGGGAAGGTTATGATGATCATTGGAGCATGTCCAGTTAATGTTGGTGGTCCACATTGAAGTTAGAGTTTGCATTTGAAGAATAACCATGGATATTGGTGTTCTTCTTGAGACTGGCCAACCAGATGTATTACACATCTTGCAGATGTTCTTATAGGTGTTTGCCGACTTAGATGATTGTTCCTAAGTTGATGCCTTGTATAAATAAGGGATTGTGAATTCATTTTGTAGTGTGTGGTGTGGTGAAAAGTATGTGGTAGCGAAGAGAAGTGTGAAAGGTAGAGCAGAAGTATTGGGCTTAAATGGAACTAATTCAAGCATGCTAAAGATGCTATTCTCCAGTTCATAAAGGTGATACTTATTCCTTTGTAGACAGTGTGTCTCTTGTAGGCAGTGAGCCTCTTGTGAGTAGTGTGCTCGGGCAGTGAGCACTAATTGGCATGTGCCATTTTGTTCTTTCTATTCTTCTAACAGAGAATACATTCTTGGGTTAATCACCCCGTGGTTGTTTCCCTTAACTGGGTTTTCCACGTCAAAATCTTGGTGTCATATGTGTTGATATGTTTCTGCTTTGATTTGAATGCATTATGGTTCATGATTAATATTATGCTAATCACTAGAGAAGATTCAAGTGTTTAAAATGAGAAAGTTTCACACAACTGATTCACCCCCCCTCTCAGTTGTATGCCCTAAGTCTAACAATTGGTATCAGAGCTAAGTTCCTCTAAAAGGAGCTTAACTGCTTGAGGAGATCCAGGATGTCGTCATACAAGAAGGATAGTCTGAAGTTTGATGGAACCAACTTTTCTCTTTGGAAAGGTCTCATGAAATGTCACTTGCAATGTATGGGAAAGGCATACTGGTCCATGGTCACAAAAGCATATGTACCTCCATAGGGTGGTCTGACAACCCTAAATGAAATCACAGATGCTGAAAATAATCTGTAGACCAAAGAGGCTCTTCTAAGCACATTAACTGACTTAGAGCTTTCAAATGTTATTGACCTACCAACTGCCTATGAGATCTAGATTAAACTAGAACTTCTGCATGAAGGAGATGAGTATGTTAAATGTGCAAGGTTACAGAGTCTAAAAGGGAAATTTGAAAAATTGAAGATGAGAGATGATGAAAATATTACCACTTTTATGCCAAGAGTGAATGAGCTGGTTTGTGGAATCAAAAATTCTGGTGGAGTCTTGGATGAAAATGAGATTGTTGGTAAGATTCTCAGATCCCTTCCTGCCTCTTACAAAATCAAGGTTTCTGCCATTGATGAATTTAGAGCCCATACAACTGTCACAAGAGACCAATTGGCTGGCAAACTGGCTGCTTTTGAAATGACCAAATTTGGAGATGATCCCCCCAGAACTGAATCTGCATTCAAAGCCAGTGCCTCTGTGAAAGGTAAACAAGGATATGATCTAGGAGAGAACTCATCAAGGAAATTGTCATGGTATGAAAAAGCAAGAAAAGACCTAGAAGAAGAAGAAGAAGTAGAAACTGCTCAACTTGAAGCCCTTATTGCAAAGAGACTGCCAAGAGGATCTAGTAAGTATGAAGGAAAATTGCCTTTTAAGTGTTTTAACTTCAATAAGATTGGTCATTTTGCCTCAAAATGTTCAGAAACATTTTCAAAGCCAAATCCTAATAGATCAAGGTTCCAAAAGAATTGTTACTATGTTCATGAAGAAGATGATAATGAAGGAGTAACAGATGATGAATCAGAGACAGGAAACAAATCCGGAAGTGAATGGGTGTTTATTGCCATCAAGGAAGAAGAACCAATATCCTCTGTATCTATCAATCATAAAGTTGTAGAAAGAGCTCTGGCTGCCCAAGTTGAAGAAAAGAATGATTGGGTCATTAACAATGGTTGCCCTCACCACATGACAGGTGATAAGAATAAGTTCATAGATTTGGAAAGGTATGAAGGAGGAGTGGTGAAGTTTGGTGATAATTCTGTTGGTAGAATCAGAGGAAGAGGAACTATTTCTTTTAATGGAAGAAACAAAACTAGTAATGTACTGTATGTTGAAGGTTTGAAGCACAATCTTCTCAGTGTTAGACAGTTGGTGGACAAAGGCTATGATCTCTGATTCAAGGATGGAAAATGTAAAATCTTTGAAAGATCCGGAACAGAGATTGCATCCGGTACTCAAACTAAAGGTAATATCTTCCACTTGGTTGGTACTGGTAAAAGTTGCTTATCTGTTCAAGTTGATCAGAGTTGGTTATGGCATAGAAGGATGTGTCATGTGAATTTTGATAATATCATCAAGATAAGCAATATTTAGGCTTGTAATTGCATATTTCAGGAATTAACTGTGTGTGAGTTTTTTATCTCAACGTTTCGGATCATACTCTATGATCCATCATCAGGAGTAGCAGGAGAAGAGAAGTAGAAAGATATTTTTGCAGACTAAGACTCTAAATAGGATGGAGGTGCACGGAAACCCAAAGAACAATAAGAAATAAAGAAACAAACAACAAAGCACAATTAAAACAAAAAAGGAAATTAATAAACCTACAAAATAAAAGAGGAAAAGAATAATAATATGCCTAATAAATGTTATAGAGGAGGTAAAATAACAGAGAGCACTAAGATTAGTATATATATAGAAAACAAACAAATAAGAGTATATGTGTGAATAGAATATATGTAAATGTATGTGTGTGTAATTGTGTAAAAATAAGATCCAAGCAAAAAATAGAAGAAAATTAAGAGGACGACAAGCCAAATAAATGACGAAGTAAAAATATTACGAACCAACCACTACAAAAAACCAAGAACAAGGGGCGAATAAATATTGAGAGAGAGAGAGAGAGTATACGGTTGGTTGATCTCTCTCTCTCTCTCGATCGATATTTATTCGCCCCTTGTTCTTGGTTTTTTGTAGTGGTTGGTTCGTAATATTTTTACTTCGTCATTTATTTGGCTTGTCGTCCTCTTAATTTTCTTCTATTTTTTGCTTGGATCTTATTTTTACACAATTACACACACATACATTTACATATATTCTATTCACACATATACTCTTATTTGTTTGTTTTCTATATATATACTAATCTTAGTGCTCTCTGTTATTTTACCTCCTCTATAACATTTATTAGGCATATTATTATTCTTTTCCTCTTTTATTTTGTAGGTTTATTAATTTCCTTTTTTGTTTTAATTGTGCTTTGTTGTTTGTTTCTTTATTTCTTATTGTTCTTTGGGTTTCCGTGCACCTCCATCCTATTTAGAGTCTTAGTCTGCAAAAATATCTTTCTACTTCTCTTCTCCTGCTACTCCTGATGATGGATCATAGAGTATGATCTGAAACGTTGAGATAAAAAACTCACACACAGTTAATTCCTGAAATATGCAATTACAATCATCATGGACTGTGGAAATCTGATGTCTCTTAATATTTAGGCTGTAAGAGATCTTCCAAAATTGGTGAAACCTACTAACAGCTTGTGCAAGGAATGTCAGTTGGGTAAGATGAGCAGAGTCACATTCAAAAGCAAGGAACTGTCTTCTACTGGACTATTGGACTTAGTTCACACTGATCTTTGTGGTCCGGCAAGAACCATAAGTATTCAAGGTGATAGATACTTCATACTGCTAATAGATGACTATTCCCAGATGATGTGGGTAACCTTTCTAAAGGAGAAATCAGAAGCTCTTGAGAAATTCAAAATATTCAAGGCTATGGTAGAGAATGAAACAAGAACAAAGTTGAAATGTCTGAGGTCTGATAGAGGTGTAGAGTTCACATTCGGTGAATTCATAGAATTCTATGAGAAACATGGAATTAAGAGACAGTTGTATGCTCCAAGGACTCCATAGCAGAATGGAGTAGTGGAGAGAAAGAACTGGACCATCCAGGAAGCATCTAGGACTATGATGATGGAAGCAAATGTTCCTCAGATCTATTGGAGAGAAGCTGTCAACACTGCAGTCTATACTCTTAATCAAGTTCAAATCAGAAGCAATACCAGTAAGACCCCTTATGAACTCTAGTTTGGCATTACTCCTACTGTAAGATATTTCAGAGTCTTTGGTAGCAAGTGTTACATCAAAAGAGATGAAGATTTAGGCAAGTTTGATGCTAGAAGTGATAAAGGAATATTCTTGGGCTACTCTACTCAAAGCAAAGCATATCGGTGTTATAACAAGAGACTAAGAAAGATGATAGAAAGTATAAATGTGAAGGTTGATGAGGGAATAGAGAAAGCCTCAAGGTTCTATGAGTATGATGAAGATGATTAGAATAGTGTTCTGGTTCAAGGAGCTCAATCCTATCCTAAAAGTCAGATTCAGACAGATCCAGTAAATCTGGAAGAAGAGATAGGTCTGAATGAGCCTGATCAAGAAGCAGAAGTGCAAGAAACTCCCAAAGTTCCAAGGTATGTAAGACTAAACCACTCTAAAGATCAGATCATAGGTGACAAAAGCAAAGGTGTGCAAACTAGAAGGAAAATTGCTCAAAATTTAGATGAATATTGTTTGATTTCAAAGATTGAACCTAAGACAATAAATGAAGCCTGCAATGATGAAAATTGGACCAAAGCAATGGAGGAAGAGTTGATGCAAATTGAGAAAAATCACACTTGGGATCTTGTTTCTAGACCTAGAAACAAGAATGTGATTGGAACCAAATGGGTCTTCCAAAAGAAACTAAATGAAGTTGGTGAAGTAATCAGAAATAAAGCCAGATGGTCTGCAAAGGCTACTCTCAAATAGAACGAATTGATTTTGAAGAAACCTTTGCTCTAGTGGCAAGAATTGAAGCAGTCAGATTATTTCTTGCATTTGCTGCCTTCAAGGATTTCAAGGTGTATTAGATGGATGTCAAATCTACTTTCCTGAATGGTGACTTAGAAGAAGTGTACATTGAAAAAACGGATGGATTTCAGTTATCTGAGCATGGTGATATGGTCAGCAAATTAAAGAAGGCACTGTATGGTCTAAAGCAAGCCCCAAGAGCATGGTATGAAAGACTAGACAAACATCTTTTGAAGATTGATTTCAACAAAGGTACTACTGATAGTAACCTATATTTCAAAATTGATCATGAAAACATCTTGACTGTTGAAGTATTTGTTGATGATATCATCTTTGGAGGAAGAGACAATATGTGTAAAACCTTTACAAATCAAATGAAAAGTGAGTTTGAAATGTCAATGCTTGGTGAAATGAATTTCTTCTTGGGTCTACAAATTACTCAGACAAAGAAAGGAATCTTTATCTCTCAAACCAAATATGTAAAAGAATTGTTGAGGAAATTTGGAATGGAAGATTCAAAGCCAATGAACACTCCCATGGCAACTGGATGTAAGTTGAGCAAAGATGATGACTCTCCTAAGACAGATCAGACAAAGTACAGATTAATGATTACAGGATTATTGTATCTCACTCAAACTAGACCAGATATAATGTAGGCTGTTGGTCTTCTGGCAAGATTCTAGGCTGATCCCAGAGAATCTCATGTCATGGAAATCAAAAGAATTTTTAGGTACTTAAAAGGAACAGTTGAGTATGGTCTGTGGTATCCTAGAGATCATAATTTTTCTCTTCATGCATCTACAGATGCAAATTGGGCAGGAGATGTGGATGATAGGAAGAGTACATGGAGGAGCATTCTTTTTGGGAAAAAGGTTGGTTTCTTGGCTAAGCAAGAAACAAGAGGCAATATCCCTATCTACAACTAAAGCAGAATACATTGCAGCAACAGGTAGTTGCACTCAAGTTTTGTGGATGAAGCTGATGCTAAGAGATATTCAAGTAGAATATGAGGAGCCTATCATAATTTTCTATGATAATTCAAGTGAAATAAATATTTCTAAGAATCTAGTGTTGCATTCTAAGACTAAGCATATATCTATCAAGTTTCACTTTCTGAGAGAGCAAGTGAACAAGGGTGAAGCCAGATTGGAGTATGTGCCCTCCAAGGATCAGCTTGTAGATATTTTTACTAAACCTCTTCCCAAGGACTCTTTTGAGTATCTCAAGGAAACGTTAGGGGTTATTGCCCCTCCGGTGATGAACTAGGATGCACTGATGTGCATCAATCCGGTGGATATCACAGTCATATCTTATGATCTGGATTGATGATAAGGGAGCTGCTACTCAGGGAGAGCAGCTAGTATGTTATGAAGTAGTGAAGTTACAAGTATGAGCCCTTTGCCATTGATGTCAAAGGGGGAGAGAAGACATGTGAAAAACAAGTGGTTGTTGATCAAAGGGGGAGCAATAAAGGAAGAGAAGACATGTGAATAGTTGTTGCTGTTAGGGGGAGTTGTACCAGCAAGGAGAAGTTCTTGTCTTGATGGTTTTTCACATCATATGTTGCCATCAATGACAAAGGGAGAGATTGTTACAAGTATGGGCCTAACTGGTGTTGTCATTGATGTCAACATACTCATGTTGCATTAATGAGAAGGATTAGATGAGCTGTGTGCTGAGGATATTGACAAAATAAGTCTCATTCAGGAACAGTGAAGAACAATGATGACAAGAAGGTAAAAGTCCTCAATAGGTTAAGGATCAAAGTATGCGGTTTAAAGGGTTTGTAGATATAAGTCTTGAGATGCTCCAGTTAAGATTTCAAAGGTCTGCATGAAGATCTCAAGAAGTTAGGGTCACTCAAGTAGAACCAGTTTTGGCAGGTGTTCAGAGGTGACAGAGTGGCACAGATAGGTCTGGTGAGATCCGGTATTTCATTATCCCATTCTGCGGATCTGAGGGAGTGTTGAGGATGTCCCTGTGAAGTATCAACTAGATTAGTTCATGGGTTGAAGGTCCAGAGGAGCCTATTCATTTGTGACAGTGATGACAGACTATGTTCTTATAGTTCTGGATGAAGGAAAGAAGAATTCTAGTAGGATGATGAAGTGCGGATGTTTTTGGTGATTCAGGGAAGGTTATGATGATCGTTGGAGCATGTCTAGTTAATGTTGGTGGTCCGCATTGAAGTTAGAGTTTGCATTTGAAGAATAACCATGGATATTGGTGTTCTTTTTGAGACTGGCCGACCAGATGTATTACACATCTTGCAGATGTTCTTATAGGTGTTTGCCAACTTAGATGATTGTTCCTAAGTCGATGCCTTGTATAAATAAGGGGATTGTGAGTTCATTTTGTAGTGTGTGGTGTGGTGATAAGTATGTGGTAGCAAAGAGAAGTGTGAAAGGCAGAGCAGAAGTATTGGGCTTAAATGGAACTGATTCAAGCATGCTAAAGATGCTATTCTCCAGTTCATAAAGGTGATACTTATTCCTTTGTAGATAGTGTGTCTCTTGTAGGCAGTGAGCCTCTTTTGAGTAGTGTGCTCGAGCAGTGAGCCCTAATTGGCATGTGCCATTTTGTTCTTTCTATTCTTCTAACAGAGAATACATTCTTGGGTTAATCACCTCGTGGTTGTTTCTCTTAACCAGGTTTTCCACGTTAAAATCTTGGTGTCATATGTGTTGATATGTTTTTGCTTTTGATTTGAATGCATTATGGTTCATGATTAATATTATGCTAATCACTAGAGAAGATTCAAGTGTTTAAAATGAGAAAGTTTCACACAACTGATTCACCCCCCTCCTAGTTGTATGCCCTAAGTCTAACAGAGGCAACATTATCAATTTCCACAAACTATTACACCATCTTAACCTTTTGGACATCACAGACCACAACTCCACCTATCTTGTACTACTGTGATTTTTCCAGTACAAGCAAAGATTGAACCACATTGTTGCACTATACCATAACTTGAAAGAAGAACATAATCTTGCATTGTTACTATTCTAAAAAACAACAATAAACTATTCCTTCATTGCCCAATGTCTTGATCAAATCATCATACTGTACCTCTTGTATAGGATACAAGCACCATGTTCTGCAAAACACATTCACCTCATGCTCAAAACTGTCATAGATTCATTGTTGGAGAACATAGATTATTCTATTGCTCCTGTCCTAACACATTCTCAAGCATGACACTTCCTTAGACTGCTATCATGATCAAAGCAAATCAGTCAACACATACTGTATCACTTTAATTTAATGCCACCAAGTTTGATAATGACAAGTTTACATCAGATATAATGAACATACAAGAACCATGCACTATTTCAACTAGAGACTCACTGCACCATAAATAAGAAAACCATAACAAAGCAAGAGCACTGTCACTACATTAAGCACCACAAAGAATAGTATTGTCCTAAATGAAAAACAATATGACAAAGAACACCGTCCTGCTCCAACAAAAGCACCTGTACCAACAAAAGCACTATCCCTGAACATCATACAAAAGAATAGTATGAAAGAAGCTTCACTGCAAACTCCATTTTTGCACTGCACACTGTTGCATTAAAATCTTTGAATGTTAAAGCCCAAGAAATAAATAATCACTATGAACAAAATACTAAACACTATTATCACTATCAACTGTAACATCTCTACTCAAGACATAATGTTTGCTTGCTACAATATTTGTCTGCTACCAAACAACACATCTCCCCCTATCATATACATTCTATCAACCACTAAAAAACAAGAACAACATAAAGAGCTAAGAAGAAGAATCAGGGTTGAGAGATAAAAATAGTGAAGCTCCCCTATTTGAATGTATCTATACTAATATCAAACATACTTTACTGTCAGCCCACATCTTAGAGTATAGAAAATCACTGCACCAAACATCACTTACCACCCTTCATTGCCACTAATGAAAACAAGATATCTAACATCTCAAGGAATCCACACTTTTAATGTGGTTAAGATTGTCAATACATAGGCACTGCCATCTCTGAAATCAAAGATTCTCATGCTTATCAACATTGTCATGTCCTCTACACTGACCTGAATTGTCACTTTCCCACATTGACTGTAACATTACTTTCTTAACAAACCTTGTGTAGACACCCAAAATTGACTCATTATCATTAGCATTCAAATATCGCATTATCACACATTTCCATTTGTCTAACACACTTGAGCAATATCCCTAACACATCTATTTCTTCTATTAATTAAATAAATTCTAATTTATTTAATTAATTCATTAGCTATTTCTTCTAAGCTATAATTAAACAAATCTTCAATTATTTAATTATCTTCATTCTATCTATTTTTAATTAAATAAATCTTATTTATTTAATTAAAGATTCCCTTCACAAGCTGACTTTCCAATTAATTAAATAAATTGTATTTATTTAATTAATTTATCTTATCATTTATCTCATAAGCCAACATGTGTGCCCCTTTCATTTAAAAAGATAAGTGGTACTACATCCTTTTATTTAATATATTTCACATGTAGTACTTTTTTATGTACACAAGCACACATGAGCCCTATCTTCCTGCCACTTGTCATCTACACATTCACCTATGCCTATCTTTCAATCTTAGCCATTCACATAGCCACTGAATCTCCACCGTTGATTGATTTTGGTTGAGTTCTATATAAACACCCTCTCATTCCATACTATCAATCCAGCATTCATATAGCGTCTACATTATCATCTTGAGCATATTGAGCATTTGAGCATGCATAGCATCCATTGAGCTTTTATCATTATCATCTATCATGGTAGCTTTGATCTTCATAATTGTTCATTGTTGAAGAAGCAATCCACATCATAAACAAGGAATCACATAATCTAGGTGATGTTGTGCTTGAATTGCATTACTTTTGATTTCATTTAGATTAGATTCTTTGATGATGGTAGGGTTAGGTTTTCATGGCTATGTTTGATCTTATTAACCTAATTTTTTACCTATCACATTTTGGCACGCCCGGTGGGACCCACGTCCTTGATTAACTTTGTTGTTTGAAGTTGTTTTTATTAAGATTAGATTTTTTTCGAGTGCTTATGGTAAGTTTCTGTCGCTTTTGAGCAAAAAATCATCACTGTCTATATATCCGCGTCACTTCTGCACTAAAATCTGTCGCCTTTAGCCATTCACAGATCGCTTATACATAGATAGTAATCACTTTTTGTTTATTCTACATCACTTTTAGACTAACAGGGGTCGCCTTTGCATTTAACCTAATCGCTTTTGATCTTATAGTGGCTTCTTTTAGATAATTGAATCACTTTTTGCAGAATTAGGGCTTTTGTTGCGTATTGTCTCTTTTGCAGATCCAGGTCGCTTATGAGCCGTAACTAGTTGCCTCATGTTTTTTTGTATCACTTCTGAACTTCAACAATCTACATCTGGCATTTTTGAAATCGCTTTTGATCTGTAGTAGTTTACCTATGATAGAAATAGAGATTGCTTCTAACAGACAGTAAATTGCCTCTGGTAAACTGTGCGCTTTCAGTCTATATAATTTGTAGTTTATTTTCTTGGCAACTAATTGGGTATTTGTGTATCATCTTATCAATTTGTCTAAGAAAAGGAGGTTATCAAACTACTAACATATCTGTTGTAGCTCCGATTGGTCCAAGACTTGTGGTTTTCACTAAATTAGGAACATTTGGGCTTGGTACTTAAAATGAATCATTGCTTGCTCCGTGCTTGATTTATCTTTTTTTGATTGCTTTCATGTGATTGATTGTAACCCAAATTTAATAACAAAAGTATCCTCTCCCCTTGCCTATCAAATGGATCTTGGGTGCATGAGAAATTGTTATTATCTTTAGAGGGTCTGCCTTCCCTATGTGAGAAAGGATATGACCCAAGCGGTAACGGGCTAAAGCCAAGTCCTTCCGAACCACTATATAAGAAAAGTGTTTGTGTCGAAAGACACAAACAATGAGTGTTGTTGTGTTATATCGACAACCAACCTCCCCCAAAACCCTCGAAGGCATAACCCTTGAAGGCTGGGAGACTCCATAACGGAGAGTAGCACTGCTGCACATATAGCCACCGAACGGATGCCCTTATTAGCAACTTTGTGTAGTAGCTGAAAACCATCTATTTGTTGATGCAAAAGGTGGGACCTTTGAAGCGGCCCTAATTCACATGGTTCTTAGAAGAGATAGCAGGGACAATCCTAAGGTTTGGTGAGGGACAAGCCTTTAAGGAAACCCAGATCTTGGTATGCATGAGAAGTGTGTGCCGTGGATGGGAGCCAATGCTACCAAGATCTTGAATCTGCTTTGAATAAACATGACTAGGGTGTTGGTTCTTTTCTCTTTGAATCAGTAGAGGGTTTGCCAGTTCCAATGCATAGGCAGATTCGGCCAACAAATACAGGAGGTTGCGTGAGCTACCTCCCCTTCACTTCTGGTTCTGCTGCACCAAGGGGGTATCCCTATTTACTAAAGATTTTACCTTGACTCACTCAATAGAAAAATTTAGCTTTTTAATACAGGCTGAATACTCTCATGTGTGGACCAAGATTTGCATGATAAATCACAAGTTTGGCAGTGTTCTTGGAAGTATCTAACTGGTTGAGGATGAGAGTATGCAGGGGTCCTATTTCTACTCCTACAACTAACAGGTTGGAGTTTTGAAAGGATTTGTTTTTTATGTTTGGAATTATGGGATTTTCCTAGACCTTTTGAACAGACAGATTCCCAGACAAGTGCCTTATCTAGGCAACATAGTCAAATCTATGAATGTAAATGTTTCCCTATGACAACACGACTTCATATCTAGAGGACTTAGGTAAAATATTACTTCCTAACAGCAATATATCCACGAAAGAGTGTTACCTATAATCATACTTTGTAAATCCTATGATGCAATCCATTTTCCTTTGTATCTGATCAAAAGCCTATTTAATCCACCCCTTGAGCAGACGCCAGAACCAGACACACAATATAGCAACTATATATTGAAAAACTTGGAAGCCCTTGACAACCTTGTTTGAAAGGAAAACAAGTAACATACAGGAGACAATCATAAACAATACACACACCAAGTGTGTTTCATTTAAATTCAATCTGCATAGAAAGTCATCATATAGGAACTTATCATTTACAAAATAAGAAAAATTGATACACCAAATCAAGGACCGAATATGCAACAAAAATCCCTTTCAAAACGTGAACACCTTGTGTTCAAGGTTGAAGCAGAAAAAACCCCAAAAGCATCCAACCCTTGTAGAATGGCCACTGATACATTTTTAAGGAGCACACAAGCTTCTGGCCACCTACACACTAACAAACTTCATAAATGCATAGATCATTCTCTTAAGATTTTCAACGAAACACTCAAATCTTCAATAAATTTAGTAGCTGAAGAAATCAAATCCATACCGAAAACCACCAGTAGAAGTAACCCTGGACCTCAAGAAAGCAAACAGATGTGATGTTTTTTCCATCACTGTGCAGCAAGGTCAGTTGATCGTGGAATGAGCGCACAAAAGTAGCACCAATAGATAGTCATTTGAAGATTCAAACTTCGGCTACAGAATCAGGCTCTAAATATACAAGATCGGCAGTCCAAATCCACCCATACAGGTTGAAAATCCACATCAGCAACACTGAAAAGTCCATTGCCAATGATATTGCACCACGTAGGTGGTCCTTTCTTCCATCGCTGACCTTTCATATTCGTGAGATCTAATTATCCCACATTCATCCTGTAGTGATCCTTTGATTGCTTTATATACCAGACCACGGGTATACTTAACGTCGTACACTTTTCCCTGATGTGACAAATGATCCACCCACTAGGGGTCTATCACTCCATCTCCCGCTGATGCCAAGACCCTATTGGTATGACCCCAAGTGTCAGAGCAATATCCTCTAGGCACACCGATGTCACATATCTCGCTGATCGGCGGAATGACCCAACACATCGAAAGGAGACCTCTATAGCACGCCGATACTGCTTTGTCACACTGATGATTCACCTTCGCATATCTCATCGGCCTGTCGGAGGGATGTTAGATTCAGCTCCTGATGTGCATTGTCTTGGCAATAGGCTCCTTTATATGTCTTTCATGCATCTTCATTGGCCTATCGACGAGAACACGAAATGGGCTGTTGATGATCATTGTCTCGCCGATGCAAGGAACAAACCACTGTGAACAACGTGATCACTGAGACAAAGGTCTACTCTTGCCGATGGACCTAAATTTTTTTTTTGTTTTAAATGAAAAAGCCTGCGGATTTTCAGCTCAAGACCTTGATTCCATGATAAGCACCAACACAGGGGATTTAACAAATATAGTCCTTTCCTAGCCTAGGTTGTATAAGTTTGTGATTGTTGTGAGTGTGAGTGACTACAATTACTATTTTTTTGTTAAAAATCACAAATCAGACATTTTTCCTGATAGACACAGTCACTTTTAAGCCTAAACTGCCTGCATACAAATAGCAAAATCGCTTTTCAACTGCAGTTAGCCACTTTTTGCCTAAATTGAACTACTTTTGAACAATAGCTAATCACTTTTTTGCATAAACAGAGTCGCATCTAAACAACAGTCAATCACCTCTTATCTGAATTAGCTCACATCTAAACAACAGTTAGTCACCTCTTATCTGAATCAAGTCACCTTTAAACAATAGTCTCTCGCCTTTAGCGTAACTGAATCATTTTCAATTAGCAGTAAATAATGTTTGAGCCCACAGCTATCACATCTGAACATTCGGATCACCTTTGGTCAACACTGTAACCTGCTTTAGAACCTAAACCAGTCCACATTTGAGCTATTACCAATCACTTTTATCATTCTCTAGGTCGCATATGAGCTATGACTTGTCGCCTGTGGTCTAATACCAGCAAATCTTAGTGACTCAGTCAAATTAGCCACAAACCTAGCTTGCTTAGCTTCAGCATTAGCCTTCAAACCTGTCTCTGACTATTAGCAGATACATGGACTTTGTCTCCTATTTTGAGCATACCAATCAATCGCATTTCATCATCTTTTCATCTTTTTGAGATCCCAAACTAGCAAACCAAACATCAAACCAATTGTTTTGATCCATCAGTAAAACATCAGCTTTAGCCTCAGCAAACATCAACAACATAGCAACCTTTAGTAAACAACTTTTCCCTTGAGTGTGTGAGCTATTCTCTAGGGAAAACCAGCCAACAACAAACCAACCAACCAAGCAAAACAACACATCAACCAAAGCAAACTAGCCAACAACAAATCAGCAACCAAGCAAACCAACAAAGCAACCACCCAACCAACCAACCAATCAGCAAACCATCATCTTTTGGGTCTCAAAACTTTGACGAGCTAAACTTCAAGTTTTCAACATCAACATCATGCCTCAAACTAGGAGTCAATAAAGAGCTAAAATGGAAGCTAAATATAGAGCTGAAATGGAAGCTAAATTGCAAGTTGAGATGCAACAACTCAGATCAACACCTATTAAGGACGTAACTCTATTCATGATTGGTATGCCTCCTCATATGTTTATGCCTCATGGGTATACCATTGGAGAGTCATCTAAACAACAAATGCAAACTCAAACATCTTTCAAGAATTTTGAAGAACAATCCCAAGAAGACTTATCAGAATTTCAGGACACCCATGTGTGGGATCAAGTTGAGCGACTTGTTATATCTGAGCCTAATCACTACTTCTTGCAACTTGCTCACATAAATTACCAAGAGATTTTGACATATCCGCTATTAGAGAACATGATTCAAACACTCCCACTGTTGTTGCAAAGGGACCATCCACTATCATCACACCATCCCCCACCATATCACAAGCTCTATCTTCTACCACATCTCTTTCGTTGCCTATTATTACTTCATTCGATCTACCACACTTGGAGCACACTTTAGAACCTTTGATCATACCAACTAATGGGCTTCCTCTCATGTCACAGAATTTGAACCTTCCACCTTTCCATGTTCCTCAACATACTCCGCCTCCTACCATGACTATTTCCATGCCTTAAGTAACACAAGCTGTCCATGTGGCCCAAGGGCAAACACCCCAAACATCCCAAGCTATCCCCATATCCCATAATGTGTAAGCCTCCCAAACTATACCAACAACACCAATAGTCCAAGCCTCACGACCATCACAACCTACCATATCCCATATGAATACCATATCTCATATACTAACTGCTAATATGCTTTCCACCGTCTCTACTAATCCATCTACTATACCATATAATCCCAATGTTAGTCTTATTGACATGAGTGACCCTCCTATTATTTCTCAAGCCAATCCTAACTCTACAGTCACTTATGTTCAGCAGCTTACATCCATGCCGTCACATTCTTCCAATCCTTCGCACACCATCAATCCATCTTATGCTACCCAAGGCTTACCTATTATCACCCAACACATGACACATACCAATCCCCATGTTGTCCAAAATACAAACCCAAGTGTCCATCCTTGTTTCGCATCTACCAATCCTTCCATCACTTACCATGTCACCAATCCAACTCCAACTTCCCAACCATCCACTAGTGTCAATCCATCTTCCACTTTGCATGTGATGCAAAATCTTGGTGCCCATTCATCACAATATACCCAACCACCACTTGTGCCTCAAGGATAGCAATCCTCAACCACATATGTGCCACATTCCAATCCTTTGACATATATTGTGAGCACACAACCTCAACAAACGATCATGGCTTCATATATCCCCCAACAACAAACTCAATATACACCATACCATGTTTCACCCCCTTTGCAACAATAGCAATTATCTTCAGTGGATGTTCAACAAATGATTAACCAAGCAGTAGGACAAGGCAAGAAGACATTTTCTTTAGACAACATATGCGCTTATCCATTTGACAAGTCTCTTCATATGATACCTTTTCCACCACACTTTGAAATTCCATAATTTGACAAGTACAAGGGAAAAGGAAATCCAGATGACCATCTTAGAACATTCTTTGTGGCATGTCTTGATGTTGCTTATGATGATACATATCTTTTGAGACTATTTCCTCGAAGCTTAGCAAGACAAGCTCTTGAATGGTTCTCTCATTTACCTCCAGGAATTAAGTCTTTTTCAGAGTTAGCTAATAATTTTTGATCACGCTTCACTTCTAATATTGACCATGAGATAAACATGAATGACCTTGTCAACAATAAACAACGCAATGGTGAAGCATTTT
Organism: Cunninghamia lanceolata; assembly: GCA_027924645.1. Classification (NCBI taxonomy): domain Eukaryota; kingdom Viridiplantae; phylum Streptophyta; class Pinopsida; order Cupressales; family Cupressaceae; genus Cunninghamia; species Cunninghamia lanceolata. The sequence continues at coordinate 5,687,783 of BSBN01001583.1, forward strand.
CTTCATTCACTCAACAATGGCGTAATATGGCTAGCAAACTATCATGGGAAATCCCTGAGAAACAATAGCTTGATATCTTTTTTCAAAATCTTTATCCCGAGCTGTCATTCCAACTACAATTACAAAGTGCTAGCACCTTTGATGAACTTGTTTCCAAAGGAACCATCATTGAAGGATCTTTAATTGCTAAAGGAACTATCAAGATCTTTCACGATAACAAAGACTATCCTCAAAACTCCAGTGATAAATCTCTCTTTTGGAACAAGAATAAAAATGTTGTCAACGATGGTGTTGTAGATGTAAAGAACATCCAAACTATGAAAGATCCCATCAACATCCAAGCTGCTTCTACAACAACACAACCCTTTCAACGAATGCGACAACACCAAACTTCCAATCCGCGTTGACAATTTACACCATTAGCGGAACCCATGGAAGTTATCTTTTGAAAGCTTCTCCAAGCGGGTGCTATTATCTTACTAAATGCACCACCCAATGGTGAACCGCTCTTCAAAGTTCCTTGGTACAAAGAAAATGAGTATTGTGATTTCCATAGAGTTAAAGGACACAAAATGAATGGTTGTATGCACTTCAAACATGTCATCCAAGATTTCATCGATCAAGGTTTAATCAAAGTTACACCTTCAACAAATCAACCTACACAACAATCCACATCAAACTATGATCTAGAGACTTTCAAGAATCCACTTCCATCTCATGACAAAACAAGTAACCCCCATGCTGGAAATGCTATTCAATATACCTATGAATCATCTACCATTGGCCGCATTGACCATGCTCGCATTTCTACCATTACTATCCAAGGTAAAGCACCTGATTGCGCTATAACCACTCGCAGAGGTCGAGTCACTATTCAAGGAGCACCTATCCTTCCTCCTCGACCATTCCCTAACTATAATTTCTTGGATCACCTTAGCAAAACACCCGCACACATATTCATTCTTGAGTTGCTTCGCATATCCCCTGCTCACAAAGCTATCCTTGACAAAGCTCTACAAGAATCTTCGGTGCCCAACGATATTGACATCTCACAATTCCAGTCTATGGTCACTAGCATTGCAGCCTCTTGTCATTTAACCTTTTCTGACAAAGATCTTCAGCCCTCCATCCATCCTTTACACAACGAAGCCCTCCACATTGAAGTGTTTATTAAATAACGTTGTATCAAACGAATCTTCGTAGATGGTGGAGCTGGTCTTAATATATGTTCTTTGAAATTAATAAAACAATTGGGATATTCTAGAAGGATGTTGACACCTCCAAGGTTGTTACTATCAGAGCTTATGATGATGCCGAGCAAGGTACTAAAGGCATTATTTTCTTGCCTATCCAAGTTGGGTCGATCACCACAGAAACCCATTGTCAGGTTCTTGATATTGACCTTCCTTATAGCATCATCCTTGGTCATCCATGGATACATGCCCTCAAGGCAGTTCCTTCCACATACCACCAATGTCTTAAATTCCCACACAAGGGTGTTGAAGTTACTATCCAAGATGATCCCAATCCATTTAAATTTTGTCGTGCTTTCCAAGCTAGATATCAGAGTCTGAACCACATTCCTATCAACACTGAGGAATATCCATCTTCATCCTATGTAGATCCATCTGACCTACTCAAGCCATCATCTAGAAAAACCCCTTCCAATCTCCGTATCAAGTACACCAAACATGGCCCTGGTGAATACACATTGCAAGAATCTTGTTGTGTAGGCACCCTTCCATTATCCCCTAAATCCTATGGTAAACCTTCCACATCCAAACCAACTTCCGCCCCTGCTGTCATCAAAGATCCACCTACCATATTCCTTAAAGGCGGATTCCTGGATGATGAAGACATTGATGATATAGACTCTTGGATATTCTTTGATGAAAATGACCAAGTCCAACTGGAAGTAGAGAGATACAACAATGGGTTCCGCATCATAAAGAACATGGGCTACAAAGGACATGGTGGATTGGGATCATAGGAACAAGGACCTCTTGAACCCATTATTGTCTCTAAGAAGTTTAATAAGCAAGGCCTTGCTTATTAGCTGGAGGTACCGTGACTCAAAGACATTAAGTGTATTTCTAATACTAACGCTGGACCTTCCTCGATAGGAGAGACTTCTAATTCAGATACCATCGATGACTCCCCCTTTCATATTCCCAACCTTTTCCAAGAACACTCCATCTTCATGATCTTCGCAGCCTCCTCTAGCCATAACAATTCCTCCATCAACCTTTCACTTGTATATCCCGAGCTCGTCGATTGGGACCAACAGGGGGCACCGATATTAGATACATTTGAAAATGATGAAGCTATTGTAGAATTCATGGGTTTACGACAAGGCATTCCATTGGGTGATCACAAAGCAAGTTTCATGATGGACTTACCTAAACTAGCATATTTTGGCAGAAGTATCAAATCCTTCAGTCGCAAAAGTGAAATAAACAAAATCAAACAAAATAGGTCACTAGGTGAAAACTGAAAGGCGCCTCTTGATCGTGAAAAAGTAAAAATAAAGGACGTATCCAAAGGTGAAAACCTCTCTGAGGTGCCTGAGGATGGGGGATTTGATCTTCTTGTTACCACTGATTATCATGAGAAATCAATAGTGCTAGTTGAACAATCACAAGACATGAACTTGGGTACAGAGCAGAATCCAAAGATCACTTTTTTGGCAGCGTCACTATCAGAGCAAGAAAGAAGAAACTTCATAGCATTTTTTAGGAAAAGAGCTATAAATTTTGCATGGACTTATGCTGACATGCCAGGTCTAGATCCATCACTTGTGGTACATCATCTAGCAGTATCTCCTAATGCAAAACCTGCCAAACAAAACTTGCACAAAATGCATCCATAGGTAGCTTTATTGGTCAAGACAGAGATTCAGAAACTGTTAGAAGCAAAGTTCATAAAGCCTATTGATTATCTAGAATGGGTTTCAAATTTGGTACCTATAGAAAAACCTGATGACGAGTTCGCTGTTGCACAGACTTTAGAGATCTTAACAAAGCATGTCCTAAGGATGACTTTCCACTACCAAGCATAGACAACATTGTAGATCTTACAGCCGGACATGAAATGCATTCTTTGATGGATGAATTTTCAGGGTATAATCAAATCAGAATAGCAGAGGAAGATCAAGACAAAACATCTTTTATTTGTCCATGGGGCACATATTGTTGGGTGGTAATGCCTTTTGGTCTCAAGAACGCTGGAGCTACTTACCAACAAGCCATGACAGTTATCTTTCATGACCTTTTTCATACTATCATGGAAGACTATGTTGATGACATCCTGGGAAAATCTAAGACAAGAGAAGGACATCTCCAGGTATTAGCACAAATCTTTGATTGATTAGAAAAGTATCAAGTCAGACTAAACCCAAAGAAATGTGTATTTGGTGTAACATCTGGAAAACTATTGGGATACATTGTGTCTCGACGAGGGATAGAAGTGGACCCAGCTAAAGTAAAAGCTATCATGGAAATGCCTTCACCAACAAATCTCAAGCAGCTTCAAAATTTACAAGGCAAATTACAATCCATCCACAAATTTATCTCACAACTAGTAGATAAATGTCATCCTTTTCAGCATCTTCTACGTAAGGGTGAACCTTTTAAGTTGGATGAAAAGTGCCAACAAGCTTTTGATAAAATAAAGAAATATCTGGCAACACCTCCTGTGTTGGTACCTCTTGTGCTCAGCTACCCATTATTGCTCTACATATAATCAACAACAGCAGCACTAGGTGCCCTTCTAGCTCAACATGATGATTCAGGAAAAGAACAAGCCATCTATTACATCAGTAGAACTCTTGTGGGATATGAACTCAATTATTCATCTATGGAAAAATCATGTTTAGCATTAGTGTTTGCTTCCCAAAAGTTACGACACTATATGCTGAATCAAACAACCAAGCTCATATCAAATGTTGATCCACTCAAATATCTTCTTTCCAAAGCAATTCTAATGGGAAGATTAGCAAAATGGGTCATGATCTTAAGTGAATTTGACATACAATATGTGCATCACAAAGCCATTAAAGGACAAATCATTTCTGATCAATTAGCTGCAGCACCCATCACAGATATCCATCTAATACATCCAGACCTCCCTGATGAAGGATTGTTTAAATTAACTTCTCCAACACGGTGGTAGCTATATTTTGATGGATCATATACACAACATGGATCAAGAGCAGGCATCTTGTTTATTACCCCTCAAGGAGATTATATACCCAAGTCATACAGAATTGCATTTCCATGCACCAATAACATAGCAGAGTATGAAGCTTTAATCACAAGATTGTGCATGGCAGTACAATGGGCTATCAAACAGTTACAAGTCTTTGGTGATTCTCAGCTGGTTATCAAATAGGTCTTAGATGAATATCAAACAAAAGATGAGAAACTTCTTCCATACAAGCTAATGGTCGATGATTTTAAAAAGTACTTTGATAATATCACTTTTGAACAAATTCCAAGACTACAGAATAGAGCAGCAGATGCTATGGCTATGATTGGGTCTCTTCTAGACATGCCATCTAATACACATAAATGTGAGTTTTTGGTCGAATAGCTTTTGATTCCAGCATTTGAAGTTCCACAGTTTGAGCTTATATGTGACATTGTTGGTCCCAATTCACCATGGTACGAGGATTTATATGAGTATCTCTATAATCAAACCTTTCCACTTCAACTATCTAACAACCAACATAAAACCTTTATTCGTCGAGCCTCTCATTATAATATCCTAGGAGACACCCTCTATCACCGGAGTCTTGATGGTATCCTTCTTAGGTGTCTTGATTCTGAGGAAGCAAACGTGGCCTTACGTGATGTACATGAAGGTGTCTATGGGTCGCATTCTGCTGGCCTTGGCCTTGTTAAGAAACTTCTACGAGTAGGATACTATTGGCCAACCATGGAAAAAGATGCACAACAATTTGCAAAGAGATGTCTAAAATGTCAAAAACATGGAGATTTAATACATGCACCAACACATGAGCTTCAGCCTATCACTACTCCATGGCCTTTTTCATAATGGGGACTTGATCTCATAGGTAAAATCCATCCTACTTCATCAAATGGTCATAAGTTCATTATCACCGCCACTAAATATTTCACAAAGTGGGTGGAAGCCATACCAATGACCTATATCACCGGTAAGCAAATATCTAAGTTTATTCTACACTATATCATTTGCCGTTATGGAGTTCCTCAAGCTATTGTCATAGATAATGGTCATCCCTTCAAGAATCAAGAAGTCAGAGATCTTTGCAACAAGTTTCATATCCAACATCGGTTCTCTACTCCCTACTATCCTTAGAGCAATGGTCAAGCTGAAGCTTCTAATAAAATAATCATTAAGATTCTCAAAAAGACGGTCAATGAAGCTGGTTAGGATTGGCATCTACAACTCCATCTTGCATTATGGGCATATAGAACAAGTATCAAAATTCCCACTGGAGCTACACCTTATGCTCTTGTGTATGGCACTAAAGATATTTTACCTATTGAGGTTGAGATCCCCTCACTGCGAGTATCCTTACAACATACCATCTCAGAAGAAGAGTATCGAGTATCCAGACTCCATGATCTTGAGCTTCTAGATGAACGGCATCTTACAGCACTCAACCATCTCCAAGTCTATCAAAACCGCCTATACCGCAGCTACAACAAAAAAATTAGAGAATGCCAATTTCAAGTTGGAGATCTTGTCCTTAAAGAAAATCAAAAGAATTAGAAACACTGTGAGAAATAGGGTAAGTTTGAACCAAATTGGCTTGGTTCTTTCATTATCACAGCAGTTTATGGATCAGGTGCATACACTCTCTCAACACCTAAAAGCATTCCCTTGGATGAACCAGTCAACAACGTTCATCTCAAGAAGTTTTATCCTTAGATCTCAACTATCCTTAAAAAAAAGTCCATCTAACAGTGAAAACCATTTTGTGGCACTATGGATACCAAAAAAAAATAGTCTAAGATAAATAACCTGTCCTCTGGTGAAACCTTGGATAAGTACCATAGTTAAAACCTAGCAAACAGGCGCCTTGGATAAGTACCATAGTGAAAACCTGGCAAATAGGTGCTATGTGTAGTGACCAGCTTCCATCATCTATTTGTTTGATCATCACTCATTCCTACCATATTTCACCATCCTATCTTACATAGTCCATATCATAATCCACATATCCTTGCAATAAACAGCCTTTCCATCTTCACCTTCTGTCAATGCTAGGTATCATACTTGAGACATTGTTGCGATAACTATATCTTTTGGTACCTTAGCATCTTGATTGCACGCCTTCTCCACCATCGGTCCTTCATAATAAACCTCATCCTGCACTGGGGGCATTTTGTTGAGTCTTATTTGGAAGTGGATACCGATATCTCTAGCTCACAACATATCAAACACTTTAGCTTATAACACATCAAACTTTCAACTTCAACCATAGCGCTCATCCAACAACAAATGTGGAAAAACATTTTGCAATCAGGCTTCATATCTTTGCAACCATTTCAAGCTCATCTGACATCCAACAATTGTAAGACATTGCCAACGCAAACATTCAAGCAATCACGTCAGTCTTTCACCATCACCTCACCAGCATAAACAAGAACTACATCCAACTCTATTGTTAAAGCCTTGATCACGTGGATACAGGGTATGTAGGCAATCTGAGATGTGCAGGAAGCACTCTAATTCAGACTAAGATGATAGCCCCTTCTTTCATCATTCATCTATCATCTTTCTTCTAATCATCTATTAATCTTTCATCACACTTTCTTCTATCTTTCATCACACACATCATCAATAAAACCCAGAACTACATATTCATCATGTCTCATCTTCATCGTAAATGTACTTTGATCCCATGGATATAGGGTATGTAGGCAGTCTGGAATATAAAGGAAGTTTCCAGTACTCAAGCATAAATGAACTGCCTCATCTTCTTCATCTTCTCTCATCTTCCATCTTCTTCTCTTTGACCAGCTCAAGCAAGAAGCAAACTGTGTGCATACTGAAAGCTCAAGCACTTTAACTAATCAAGAATGAGCCAGAAGCTATTTTGTCCACATGTCTTAAGCCAACATTTGCTATAGCAGTTTATCAACATCTTTAGCCTTCAACAGGATGCAGCTTTCCTCTTAACAAGGCCCCAGCTTAAATCCATCTAAGAGCACCTACATTTGGCAAGAGAACGTGATGACAATATCTTTTTTTTTATCTTTTGATTTATCTTTTGTCCCTTTTCTAGGCCTAATCAAGACTGCATTGATCTATCATATATTGGTATGTTGCGATGAAGTAAGAGATGGGGCATGGTCATATTACTTTTGTATGCCGTGTTTGCGGGATGATCTTATTCTCTTCCTATGCGTATTGGTATCTTGTACCTGTTGGGATTAGCATCTTACATATCAATATATCTAGCATCTGAGAAGCTAAACAGTCTCTTATGCACTTGAGACTATTCTATGTTAAGACTAGCTCCATACATATAACCAACAAGCTATCACTATGTGTAGTGGAGGTAAGCTCAAACCATTGCTTGTAGCGTCAACGCCCATCTCACAACACTAGTTGTTATTCATATCTTGTGCATGTTGGCTCAACATCTTGCCTTGATGTATTCAGACAAGTTTATAACATGGTAGTTGTGCATTGGATATCTTGACACCTTGGTCTTCTATACCCTAGTGCATAACATCCACATGCTATATCAAACATAAGGATTGCATTTCTTTTCATTTTTGAGAAATTACTTAAAAAGCTGCCCATTACATCATCTATCCATTCCATTATTCACCTATATAGCTCTCAACCAAGATCAATCATCCCCATCGTCCTTCGTTCACATCTCCTATCCTGCAAAACAAGTGTGTTAGACATGCATACGTCCATCATATATCATCTCATTACCATCTATCTATATGCATAAGTCCATTCATATTATAACCATTTACATATTTGCATTATCATACATTTCCTTTCATATCATTTGCATAAACATCCATACATAATCCATGAAAACAAAATACAACATGCGTAAACATCATCATACCACAAATACATCCATACTCCTAACACCATCATAACAAAACCAGAAGCCATCATATATATATATATACATGTGTCAATTTACAAGTGTCTACATATGCAAGCTGAGCCATCAAGAATGTATGTACAATCTGCTCTAGGCCTCATCATGATACAATATAAACAAGGTAGCCCTAGTGAAAACTGGCAGCTCCCTTGCCCTGACTACCACCACTAGGTCCTGCACCTGGTCCCCTGTCTCTCGGTGGTCTCATCACTGAGGATACTGATCGAGATCCACCTGACCTCTATGAACCTGAAGCCCCTGACCTACTCTTGAAGCTAGGCTGCATCTGCTCTACTGGCACATCCCCATAGTATAAGCCTCTATAGTACTCAGCCTCACCTTGTACTCTCCATAGCTCTGCCTGTACCTGTGTCAACTATGTAGCCAAGTACATCGTAGCCCCATCAGTCATGTTGGCTCTTTCTCTCTAGATCGGCAGAGGGTTTGCCATTTCCAATGCACAGGTAGATCTGGACAAAAAATATAGGAGGTTGCGTGAGCTGCCTCCCCTTCACTTCTGGTTCTGCCGCACCAAGGGGGGTATCCCTATAGCTAAAGATTTGACTTTGACTCACCCAATAGAAAGATTTAGTTAGTCACAGGTAGAATACTCTCATGTTTGGACCAAGATTTGTATGATAGATCACAAGGTTAGCAACTTTCTTGGACATATCTGACTAGTTGTGGATGAGAGTATGTAGGGGTCCTATTCCTACTCCTACAACTAATAGGTTGAAAATGTGAAAGGATTTGGATTAATGTTTTGGATGCAAGACAGGGGGTTTTGGATCATAACTACTCCACAAGAAGCAGTATGGTACCTATCTCAGGGCAAGGAGTCAACTAGATGTATACAAGAGAATGATTTACACTGGCATTCCAGTTTCAAGGGGTTAGATTTGGTGCTTGCCTTGCAAACACCACCCAAGACTAAGTATTTAACTGTCTCTACTTACAAATATCCCAGCTGACATGCATTCTTCTTCATACTTAACCTAAAATAGTTTAATCCACTCCTTGAATGGATGTTAGAGATCAAGCATGCAATACAGAAATCTATATCTTAGAACCTGAGAAACCCTTAGCAACTAGATTCAAAAGAAGGGATGCATACAACAAATGGAGACAAATAGCCAAACACATGCAATAAAGCATTTTTTATATAAAAATGACATGAAACTGAACATATGTGCAAGGAGCACTCAAATGCAACTCATAAACTCCAAAATGAGATACAACAACCAAGAAAAGCTCTGATCTTCATTATTTTCTCCAAGCAAATGCCCAAGTCTTCAACTCCCAAAATGAGTAACACAATTTGCCTCTTATAGCAAGAATGTGCACTCAGCATTCAAGATACATGGTCAACTCAAAAATTTTCCAGATACACTGTACCATGAGAATGACGCCCAAAACATTCAATGCAGCTTGGGGAAGGGGAAAGAAGTAGGTGAAATTGGGAAATGTGCAGCCGTATGGAGATTTTCTTTACAAATCGGGTAGTTGACCTATCGATCCATCGATCCATACCTCTGTAACTTCACCATTAATGGCCAAACCTACCGCGGCCTCTGGAAACGCAGCAGCTGCGTGCTTAGAAATTTTCCCGCCTGAAATGTGACTGTGGATGCATAGGAAAATCCCTTGCTGAAATTTTAAAACACGGCCGTTGATCTCCTTCCTCTGCCAAGATCAATGGCCTTGGTTCATGCTGACTAGTCATCGGCCAATGGGAATGTGCCACATAGACAGTTTTTTGCTCTTTGACTCTTCGCAGCATACATACATTTGCCCTTTTGCATCTCTTTTGCCTTTTTTTCCCTTGCACATTCAAATTTTTGTATATGCAAAAGCACATACATACAACTGCCCTTTTGCACCTTCAAATCCTTGCATATGCAATTGCATGTATATACATTTGCCCTTAGACACATGGCAGCCGCTGACTGGTTCTCCAACGCTAAGCATTGGCCTCTGTATCTCCATCGGCGATCCAATGTATTTCCATTTGCATCTGTGGTTGTATGTATGAGATTGTATATACATATAATCACCAATATACAAGGTGGACCCCAAAGCTCTATAAAACAAAATGCAATCATTATCAGGTCTGGCTTGCATCGTACCTGCTTTGTATATCAGCATATACAAGCACCAAACATACAAGCCACGGACCCCAAATCATTATGATGCAGATTGCAATCACCATCGAATCCGGGTGTTGTATCAAACTCATTTGTATATCACCTTGAATATTTGCACATACAATGCGATATACATACAATCTGTGGATTCCAACCACCTATTAGCCGTAATACATTCTCCCTTCCGCATCCACCTTGTACATCGCCATGCTTGTACATTTCACCCTGTACATGCAACTTGTATATTGGAGATACAATCACTTTTGTATGTGCATTGGGCCCGATCTTTTGTATGTGTAGCTGCCTTTGTATCTATCTGATGTACATTTTGCTTTGCATGTCTTCTTTGTATGCCGAACACATACAATCCCCTTTGTATACCTACGGGTCCCACCTTTTGTATATCGGCCTTTGCTTGTACATTTCACCTTGTATGCGCCCTTTGCATATTTAGTTTGCATGTGTCCATTGTATCTAGCCGTTATTTATTGAATATACAATACAAAACATACATGCAACCCAACATACAAGCACAGAATATTCTGAGAATCTGCGACATACAAGCATAATTTCTAAACTGGATATGCATCTAAAAGCCACATACAAGCGCGATATGTATACAACAATGCATACAACCATTTTTCCATTTTTGAAGGCCGATTGAACTTCTTCTTGGGCCCACCAATGTACATTTGCACTTGTATGTAGAAAGATACAAGTGCAAATGGTGATGCATATACAAAGATATATGTATGAGGCCAAGGGACTTAGAACCTTTGTTTTTTTTTATGAAAGTGCCTGTGAATGAATACTTGAAAACCAAATGCAGGTGCAGGCACCAACACTGGCTCTGTCTGGGGACGCATGCCTCTTGCAAGCATGGCGAGAACCATAGATCTCTGGGATGCCGACCAGTCCCTATATCCATTGGGCACAGGGTCAAACATTGCACCAACCTGCATCACAAATCACATATTTTTTTAAACATTATTTTGGCGGCCCTGGGTAGCCAAAGATAAAAAACCATAATTTCCTCTTGCCAAATGCTTGATCCTAATCTAAACAACCCCAACCACAACTAAAAACACTGACATAATTTGCCCATAAGCCAATCATGTCAATTGCATGCTTCACCATTTTTGAAAACTTGCCTCTTTTACTCTACATCTCGCAATCAGACATATAACCATACATACTAGAAAATTCTTTAGCATTAGGTAACATATGTATGTTATATTCCTCTAACAGTATATCATGTTGCTCTTGGCATTCTTCACTGTCCACCTAGCTGTTGCACATTACCAGGTACTCATCCAGCTGATCCAGAAACTCAAAACACTCAGAATATATGAGACCTTCAATATCATTTATATCACTTATTGATATTGATAACAAATCCTGATCTACACAGCCATTGTAGCACACATCAGACACAGCTGAAGCTGAACATTCATTATCCGCAGTTTGCATATCCATATTATCTTCACAAGAGCTGAAGATCTCTGCCTTTGGTTTATAAGTCCCCTCTTCACAAATTGATGCAGCACCTATGTCAGTTGTCTATTGATATTCATCATCTTAAAAAAGAGGGTTAATTCTGCACCAATGGAGGTCATGACTCACAATGTTCAATGCGTCATTAGGTTCATCATAAAGTTGATTCATACTCATTGCAAAGGTCTCTACTTCTTCATGACAATCCAACTCTTCTTTAGCATTACCAAATCTAGAGTCATAAGAAGAACAAACCTGATCCATGAACTGATCATGGATATCATCTTTGTCGTCTTATTTCCCTAATTGACCTACATACAAGATTTCTGCTACTTCAATCCATTCTGAAGCCAAACTATCCATATCACTTTCCAGCCCTCTAATGTTTCCTGATGAAACTAATATTGATTATTGATCCATATGATCACCACTGTGCATAACTGGATCATTTAAACATGTATGCTCTTTGCTGAGGATTGGCATATTAATATCACTTGAAAAATTACTATTATCAACTTCATTTGCTGGGCAAATCAAGGCATCCTCCTTTATGGTAGAGTCATCATTAACTTGGAATGATGCATAAACATGGATAGCAAGGGTGTGAGTACTTTGACATTCATTTTCAACATATAAATTATATCTTTCATCAACATTGGGGACCCTAGGGCAGTAGAAATTTGCAGAGAAATAACCCCTTTGAATTCCATACTTCTAATTGTTTTCAATGTCTATTGCAAACCGATGTGCCTGATGCAATGTGGTGGGATCCTTATCTCTCAATATATAACTCATTTTTTTTATCAAATGCTCCCAAATAGACCACCAGGGACAATGCATCATTAGGTCTCATGCATTCTGGAATTCTTTTTAATGCCCTCATAAATCTGAGGTTAAAAGCTGGAATTAACTCATCTTTTTCAATATGGATATACATGAAATCACTGATAACTGCATATTCAGATATTCTTTCACCATATTGTTCTAGAAATGCAGATTTAAATTCTTGCCAAGAGCTGGCAAAGTATGGCGGAAGGTAGGAGAATCAGTCCCTTGCATCTTCATCTAGAGATTGAACAAATAATCTCATAACTACATCTTCGTGGTCAACCTCAAAGTCATCTATTACATTTCTAAATTGCTGCAAGTGTCTCTCAGCTAATTCATCCTTTACACCTTTGAACTTAGGCAAATACTTTCTAATTTTAGATGGAAAAGTATTTGGATAATCACAAATGCCATTAAAATTGATAGGCTTATATCTGTCAATGCTGAAACTCCTTTTATTACATGGTTAGAGTTGATCATTATACATTTTTGCATTTGACATCTCACAAGGGTGGATGGGCTGATAATATATCTTTATGTGTTTTTGCAACCCTGTTCTCAACTCAAATTTTCAATCAATGACCTTAGGCCTTTACAATATAAATTGCTATCTCAAATTTCCTAAAATCCTCTAAATGAGTCTTTTCAACAACATTGCATACTTCTTTTGAAAATATAAACTATATGCTCAACAACTACCAAAGCATGCAAGCTTATCACCAATATTTCCCTTTTAACCAGTGCTATTTCACCAAACAGGGAATCCTTTAAAACTTATATGCCATGGTTTCTGAAAACCAAAACATGTGAAAATACCTAGATATGTTGCAGCCTTTGATAGGTTCAATCAATAGAGTCGCCACCTCCTTGGCAGAGAAATGAGCTTCAAACAACATGAAGCTGAATATTCATTTCTTTCTTCCTGGGTTCTCCAACAGCAAAGTCACATATACCACTTTAAGTTTTCTACAAGTCACTTTCAAATCAACTCCCTAGCAGAGTCGTTATTTTTGTTGGCTCTTTCTCTCTGGATCGGCAGAGGGTTTGCCATTTCCAATGCACACACAGATCCGGCCAACAAATACAGGAGGTTGCGTGAGTTGCCTCCCCTTCACTTCTAGTTCTACCGCACCAAGGGGGGTATCCCTATAGCTAAAGATTTGACTTTGACTCACCTAATAGAAAGATTTAGCTTTTTAGTCACAGGTAGAATACTCTCATGTTTTGACCAAGATTTGTATCATAGATCACAAGGTTAGCAACTTTCTTGGACATATTTGACTGGTTGTGGATGAGAGTATGTAGGGGTCCTATTCCTACTCCTACAACTAACAAGTTGAAAATGTGAAAGGATTTGGATTAATGTTTTGGATGCAAGATAGGGGGTTTTGGATCATAACTACTACACAAGAAGCAGATTGGTGCCTACCTCAGGGAAATGAGTCAACTAGACGTATACAAGAGAATGATTTGCACTGGCATTCCAATTTCAAGGGGTCAGATTTGGTGCTTGCCTTGCAAACACCACCCAAGACTGAGTATTTAACTGTCTCTGCTTACAAATATCCTAGCTAACATGCATTCTTCTTCATACTTAACCTAAAATAGTTTAATCCACTCCTTGAATAGAGGTTAGAGATCAAGCATGCAATACAGAAATCTATATCCTAGAACCTGAGAAACCATTAGCAACCAGATTCAAAAGAAGGGATGCATACAACAAATGGAGACAAACAGCCAAACACATGCAATAAAGTATTTTTCATATAAAAATGACATGAAATTGAACATATGTGCAAGGAGCACTCAAATGCAACTCATAAACTCCAAAATGAGACAGAACAAACAAGAAAAGCTCTGATCTATGTTATTTTCTCCAAGAAAATGCCCAACTCTTCAACCCCTGAAATGAGTAACACAGTTTGCCTCTTATAGCAAGAATGTGCACTCAGCATTCAAGGTACATGGTTAACTCAAAAATTTGCCAGATACACTGCACCATGAGAATGATGCCCAAAATATTCAATGCAACTTGATGAAGGGGAAAAAAGTAGGTGAAATTGGGAAATGTTCAACCATATGGAGATTTTCTTTACAAATCAGGTAGTTGACCTGTCAATCCATCGATCCATACCTCTATAACTTCACCATTAATGGTCAAACCTACCGCAGCCTCTGGAAATGTAGTAGCTGCGTGCTTAGAAATTTTCCCGCTTGAAATGCGACTGTGGATGCATAGGAAAATCCCTTGCTGAAATTTTAAAACATGGTCGTTGATCTCCTTCCTCCGCCAAGATCAATGGCCTCGGTTCATGCTGACTAGTCATCGGCCAATGGGAATGTGCCACGCAGATGGTTTTTTGCTCTTTGACTCTTCACAGCATACATACATTTGCCCTTTTGCGTCTCTTTTGCCTTTTTCGCCCTTGCACATTCAAATTTTTGTATATGCAAAAGCACATACATATAACTGCCCTTTTTCACCTTTAAATCCTTGCATATGCAATTGCATGTATATAAATTTGCCCTTGGACATATGGTAGCCGCTTACTAGTTCTCCATCGCTAAGCATTGGCCTTTGTATCTCCATCGGCGATCCAATGTATTTCCATGTGCATCTGTGGTTGTATGTATGAGATTGTATATACATACAATCACCAATATACAAGGCAGACCCCAAAGCTCTATAAAACAAAATGCAATCATTATCGGGTCCGGCTTGCATCTTACCTCCGTTGTATATCAACATATAAAAGCACCAAACATACAAGCCATGGACCCCAAATCATTATGAAGGAGATTGCAATCGCCATCGCATCCAGGCGTTGTATCAAACTCTTTTGTATATTGCCTTGTATATTTGCACATACAATGCGATATACATACAATCCGCGGATTCCAACCACCTATCAGCCACAATACATTCTCCCTTCTGCGTCCACCTTGTACATCGCCATGCTTGTACATTTCACTCTGTACATGAGACTTGTATATTGGAGACACAATCGCCTTTGTATGTGCATCTGCCTTTGTATCTATCCGATGTACATTCTGCTTTACATGTCTGCTTTGTATGCCGAACACATATAATCCCCTTTGTATACCTGTAGGTCCCACCTTTTGTATATCGGCCTTTGCTTGTACATTTCACCTTGTATGCGCCCTTTGCATATTTACTTTGCACGTTTCCATTGTAACTAGCCATTGTATATTGAATATACAATACAAAACATACATGCAACCCAACATACAAGCACAGAATATTCTGAGAATCTGTGACATACAAGCATAATTTCTAAACCCGATATGCATCTAAAAGCCACATACAGGCCCGATATGTATACAATAATGCATACAACCATTTTTCCATTTTTGAAGGCCAATTGAACTTCTTCTTGGGCCCGCCAATGTACATTTACACTTGTATGTAGAAAGATACAAGTGCAAACGGCGATGCATATACAAAGATATATGTATGAGGCCAAGGGACTCAGAACCTTTATTTTTTTTTATGAAAGTGCTTGCAAAGGAATACATGAAAACCAAATGCAGGGTCAGGCACCAACAAGTCCCTAGTGTAGTCACTGCTCTGTCTCACTCACTAATCATCCCCTGTAGCTAAGCCATAGCCGTATCCCTCTCTGCCCATAGACCATCCCTCTCCACTCTCATAGCCTTCACCTGCTGCACTACGGTGAGGCCTACCTTTTTCATTCCCATACATTTGACTATTTACTTCACTGTTGCTGATACATTTAGACTTGTGGGACTGTTGATCCCAAATTCCTAAACTATTAGACTTTATGATGTTATGGGAAAACTAATTGGGTGATGTTAGATAGATGCTTTATATTATGATGTTATGGAAAAACTAATTGGGTGATGTTAGATAGAAAATTGTTTTGTGATTCAATCTTGGGAATGGATGTTTGAAATACATAATTTAGAATCTGATTGTAATGTGACTTTCTTTATGCTTAAGTGAACTTGTGATATTTTATGCGAGTGTATGTTTTTAATTTGCTTCGGCTATTATATATATATGTGGAAATTAACTTTCCAATGGAGTGTGCAGGTATTTCTAACAAGCCACAGATATTGGAGATCATCCCACACATGATGTTGTTATCCCCTATGAAGCCGATCTAGTTCCACGAGGAACTAAGATCAACTCTGTGCATGATGTTAATCGGGTTAAGTCTACCCCTCCTTGAATTTGAATTTAATTGGTGTTGTAAGAATTTTGTCTTTGAATTTCATTTTTTAAAATTTTAAATTTGAAGACCCTTTTCATATGCTTTAACTTGACCCTGGGTGCTCAAACTAGGCTAAACTTGACCTTGGGTCGTAACCCTTGGGTCTAGGGACCTTTTTGACTTGGGTAACCCTTGGTAAACCTCCATATGGTCACCTTAACTTCACCCTGAAGTTAAGTGACGAAATTAGAGGCATGGGAGGGAGAGGATGAGTGGTCCCAACACTCAACCCCATCCCTTTCCACTTCCCAAGATTGGAGATGTCTCCAAGATCCACCAATTATGGAGGACTTGACTCCAAGTCTCTCTCACAATTGGTGAGGGTACCCTTGGAGTTGTGTGGTCCCTCTTGAGAGGAAAGGAAGGGGACACGTGTCACCCATTCCCTCTTAAGCTCCTCTTTTCTCTCCCACATGTTGGAGATAGGACAAGTGGAAGGGGTGAGAGAGACTTGGGGATGGGTGAGTGATATGTGTCAACACCCATCCCATGGGTCTTTCTTGTAGTGGGGAGGAAGAGTGAGGAGGTGACAAGTGTCACCTCCCCATTTCTCTAAGCTCATGGGTTGAGCTTATTTTAATCCCACTTGGAGAAGGTTATGGGTTGTTGAATTTTGGAGAAATTTGAATTTTTTGAATTTTTACTTTGGGAAAAAAGATAGAGAGAGTTTTGTGGCTTATGTTGGAGAAGGATTTGGACAAGCTCTACATCAACCTTCTTCTATAATTGGGCTTTTAAAGGTTGGCTTCAAGGCTAAGGCCTTCCCTTTGTATTTTTATTTGCTTACATGATGCATATGTGTGTGATTTATTTTCTTGAGTTTTATTGTTATTGTGGGGAAATTTTGTAGGGTGTTGTAAGATCCTCTCCCACTTGGGAGAAGATGCTCAACAAGTGTGGGGTAGGGGAGGAGTGATCCTCCTTGGGGTCATTACCTTGTTTTTGTGGTGTTGTAAGCTTTGAGAGCAATATATGTGATTTTGAGCAATATGAGACATGGCTTGAGAGCCAAAATATGGAAACTTTTAGAAATTTTGTTAAATGTGGTGGCTTGAGGCCATAAGAGAAATTTTTATTGGGATATTTTGTAGGAGTGGCACTCTTGAGTTGAGTGTGTCCACTCCCCTACCCCTTTGAACTCACCTTGGTTGAGTTCTTGTGTTGTGATTATCCTTGGGTGTAAAATTGTGTTTGTTGATAAATGTCTTGTTGTGAAGTGGAATGAGTTCCCAAGTGTGTTGGTGACCTCCCTAGCTCGGGGGTGACCCTCTTACGGGTCTACGGTAGGGAGGAGAGCAAGATGTGTGGTTTTCTTTCCCCTTGTTGTGATATGCAGGTTCATTGGAGCTAAGTGTGAAGTTGGAGAAACTCCTTGTTCTTGGAGTTAATATTTTATTTTCCTTTACTCTTTAAGCTCTTGAGAGAGAGCTTGGCCTACTTAGGAGACTTTACCATTTGTTAGTTGTCAAAGATGAGAACTTGGTTCTCTCTTTTGTTGAAAAATTATATTTTCTTAAGTAGTGTGTAAGCCATTCTCATTGTATTGAAAGTTAAAGTTTGTTGATTTAATTCCTATCCTTCAAAAAGTTGAATGAAGAAAATTTGTTTTATAAGTCAATTCATTTGTATGTAAATTTTAAGAATTTGTGAAATAGAAGAGTTGTGGTTTTAATTTTGAGATAATAAGAAAAATTGTATTTTGTTATTGTGAAAGGAGAAAATTAGTTGTTGTTATGAATTAGAGAAATAAAATTTAATTGTAACTGTTCCTTTCTTAAAAATGTAAATATGGATATTGCTATGAATAAGCTTTGTTAAAAAAAAGTGCTCTTGCCTTATAGGAAATTGATAAAAGAAAATATATGTATATATCTTGCAAATTTGTTTAAAACAGAAAATCTCTAAGTGTAGAAGAAAAGATTGTAGTTGGAAATAATGATTATATATATAGATATATATATAAATATAAATATATATATATATATTTATAAAAATAATTTACATGTATTTTGAATAATTTGAATGAATGTATTCTTAAGAAATTATAAGTTAAATTGATTTTTTTAAAATATATATATATTATTATAAAAAGAAATATATAAAAATGATCGCTGTGTAAAAAATGAAATAACCGAGGTTTCCAAATTTTAGTGGCAGCCTGTTTAAAAATATATATATTACATGTGGTGGGGTGGGTTCGAACGCCCCCACCGTATATATATATTGTTATATTTTATATTTATTAAAAATTGCAAATGGAATGAAATGTTGCTTTGCTATGTATATATACATTTATATATATATATAAATATATATATATACATTTATATATATATATAAATATATATATATATATACATTTATATATATATTATTATAAAAAGAAATATATAAAAATGATCACTGTGTAAAAAATGAAATAACCGAGGTTTCCAAATTTCAATGGCAGCCTGTTTAAAAAAAAATATTACATGTGGTGGGGGGAGTTCGAACCCCCCCACCATTTATATTAACAAGGGTGTGGGGAGGGGGGCAGAGCCCCCACCCACACCCCACTGTGTGGAGTGTGGGTGGGGGCTCTGCCCCCCTCCCCACACTCCCCACTACCTCAAGACCCATGGCAAACAAAAGACCCTGCGGCCAACGCACAGACCCTACGATTAACTCACAATGCCGCCACCACTATCTGCAACCACCAATCCTCCTACCACCACTGCCCCTGCACAGTCCCCTCTGCGGCTCTCTCACCGCTGCCAATACCTCTGCCTTCACCATAGTCTCTCTTTGTGGCCTCCGCTCCCTAGCCACCAGACTACTGCCGCCGCCTTCGCTGCCCTAGTAGCACTCTTCTCCACAGTCCCTCCATCACTAAGCTACCAAACAAATAAGAATAAAATTTAGGGTTTTAACTTTAAAACAAAAAAATATATATATAAAAGAAATATATATATAAAAAGGAAATCTATTTCATTAACACAATATATATATATATATATATATATATATATATATATATATATATATATATATATTTAAAAAGCCATTATATGCATTTCATATGTGGCCATTAATCCTCCAAACAAAACCAAAGAAAACCAAGAAAATGAAGAATGGGAAAATGAGAAAAAAGAGAAAGAAAGATAAAAGTCAAAAACAAAGAGGAGAAAATGATAAAAATAGGGTTTTCACTCATAAAGAAAATAATATTTTATTGATGGAAAAAATTAGGGCAAGGTGGAAATAAAATTATACAATTAAAATATTAAGAGGTAGTTATTTTAAACAATCAGGTTAGGAAATCTAACTCTACAAGGACGTTTTAAAACCACACGTTATTAACCAAAATTTAACATTCTTTTTAATCCATTTGGGCCAATTTAATTAATGAAATTAAACTGGACGTTTATTTAAACCTAGATTGGAAACCTAGCAAACCTAGTTAAAAGAAGTTAGTAAATCCGTTTCTGAGATCTGATCTACCAAGAAATTATGAACAATGTAAATGATGTAGAGATAACTCTGATTAATCAAAAACGTGAAGGAGAACAAATTAATCATAAATTATAGAAAACGTGAAGGAGAACAAATTGATCAGACTTTGTTGAAAAATGTTTTAAATTATAAAAAACATGAAGGAGAACAAATTAATCTTAAATTATAGAAAACGTAAAGGAGAACAAATTGATCAAACTTTGTTGAAAAATGTTCAATCAACTTAATCAACTGATTTACCAATTCAACTAGTGAGACATAAGTAATTTATTAATCCAAATCAGTAAACCTCTTGATCAAATTAGTTTTAGTACAATAAACCCTATTCACGCCCATGAGGCATTATGCTACCGAAATTTTCTAGAATTTAGGGTTTAGTTAGGTTAGTGAAGTTTAACCCTGTTTGGGATTATAGTATTGTCTTTTTCTGAGTATCGTCATTTGAAATCTGTATTTTATCATCCTCTCATGCATTTGGCTTTTGGTTATTGATTTTGACTTACATCAAAATCCCTTCATTCACATAGGTTAACTTAGGGTTTTGATTGTTGATCTTAACCCTATTGTCAACGTTAACCGCATCGCGATGACTCCCTAGTTGGCCTTCATTGCGATTGGTATGCGCACATGAACGCATTAACCCGCATTTAACTATTTTGTTTACACCTTAAGTGTACGCCACTGAGCATGCTCACGTGTGCGAGGGGGTTTCTAGGGAAGCATGGAAATTTTTTGATATTTTGTGTCATGACCACATGACAAATGTGGACATGACACATGTGATGCGTGTCATGACCGCATTGGAAATTGGGCATGACATTTGGTATCAGAGCCCAAGTTTAAACACTGAGCGTATTTGGGCACGTTATTTATTCCGCAACTTTGATTAATTAGTGCCTACCTTGTTTTGTAGGATGCCTCCTTGACGTGTTCGACGAGCGCAATCGCGTAACACTGCGTCAGCTGAGGTGTATTGTGATTCCTCTACAGAGGGACTGGCACCTACAGCCATAGCAGATCCACTAGTACCATAGGTACCACCAGTACTTGATATAGGTCCTCATATTTTGTAGACATTACAGGCCATGTTAGAGAGGCTACCGCCAGTTATACCAGTGCCACGTGATGAGGCTCGTGTTGATCCGCTAGAGGAGCCATGTGAGGAGCTATGTACTAAGTCGCGTACTGAGCCACGTGTAGAGCCCCGCGTTGATCTGCAAGAGGTGCCATGTGTGGAGACTTTTGTAGAGATACCTAATACTACAGTGGAGGAGGTAGGGTTAGCCTACAGAGCATGGAGTAGGAGTCCTCCGGGACATCCGAGATGAGATGAGACTATGAGAGTAGAGCAGGTACATCACGGACCTTATGAGTATGGTATGGATGAGCCAATTATAGGACTTAGAGACAGAGGAGATCCCATCAGAGACCTACTTAGGCTTAATCCACCTACCTTTGCGGGAGCTATAGAGGGAGTTGAGGTTGAGGCTTGTCTCATCAGTTTAGACAGGTGCTTCGCATTGCGAACATATGGGAGCAACACGAAAGTGCACGTGGTAGTACACCTCCTGAGAGAAGCAGTAGCTACGTGGTGGCGCACTAAGGAGTGCAAGCACTGATTATCCTTAGACACACTCACATGGGAAACTTTCATACAGTGCTTTAAGCTTGTTACTTGTCAAATCATTATAGACAGCACTGGATAGATGAGTTCCATGACTTACAGCAGAGAGGACTCATGGTTGCATAGTATGAGAGTCAGTTTATTGAGCTTTCACATTACGCAGAATACCTCCACAATGAGAAACTTCTAGTGCACAAATTCATCAGGGGTTTGAATCATGGGATAGCAAGACCAGTGCATATGGCAGACCCCTAGATTATGAGTGAGGCTATCGAGAAGGCTTATATTGCAGAGGAGATTTAGGGACGAGGGTAGAATTCATGCTCGTAGTTTCAGGACCGTAATCACCAACAGCAGCAGAACTTTCGTAGACCACAAACAACACCACATAGAGGAGGATTTAATTCTTCATCATTACCTCCTAGGCCTCCACAATAGTAGCATCAACAGAGGTCTAGATGCCAGCAGAGGGCACAGGGAGGATAGAACCATGGTTGGCAGCAATAGGGCCCATGTAGGGATCAGAGATAGCAGGAATCATCTGCGGGACCCACGAGGTCACAGCAGTCATATAGAGGTCCATAGGGGTCCATAGGACAGACTGGATAGTAGCAGTCAAGTAGGACTCAGTTAGGGCAGTTACAGGCTAGGGGCCCATGTTATGTTTGTGGTGGGGCAGGCCATTTGGCCAGAGAGTGTCCACAAGGTTTCACAGCAGGGGGACAACCCCGTTCTGGAGGATCTGAATAGACTGTAGGAGATATGGGCAAGTCCCACCGTATGTTTGCAGCGGTTGACAACCGCCAAGCCAACTTCCAAGCCTCAGTTATTAAGACAACAAGTATGATTGGGGGTGTTCCCATTTCCATTCTTTTTGATTCTGGCTCTACTGATTCCTTTATATCTACATCATTAGTGGAACGTTGTAAGCTGGTGGCTTCTAGGCAGGACATTAGGTGGGAGGTTGAGTTGGCCTCTGGGGCTGGGATGTCAGTAGATACCTTGGTTCAGGATTGTGAGATTTCCTTGGGTTCCTTCACTACATCATGTGACCTTAGAGTTATGCCATTAGGATCCTACGGTGTAGTTTTGGGAATGGATTGGCTTGCAGCTCATAGAGCCAAGCTAGATTACCGTCGAAGGGCGATTAGGTACTTAGACAATCATGATACACTGGTTGAGATAGTGGGAATTTAGAAGCCAATCGCTGTTTGTATGATATCCGCTCAGTACCTTAAGCACTACATGCAGAAAGGATGTTAGATGTTCACTATCATGGTCAGTGATAGATCAGGGGATGAGCCTGAGGCTTCATTGGATGATCACCCTATCTTGAGAGATTTTGCCAATGTGTTCCTGCTGGAATTACTAGGTATGCCTCCACGCAGAGGTAGATTTCCACATTGATCTAGTGCCAGGTGCCAAGCCAGTGTCTTGTGCAGCCTATAGGATGACTACACATGAGCTCACAGAGCTCAAACTACAGTTAGAGGAGTTAATTGAGAAGGGACACATCTGACCTAGCATTTCACCATGGGGTGCACCAGTTATCTTTGTGAAGAAGAAGGATGGGTCTCTTCACTTGTGCATGGATTACAAGTAGTTGAACAAGGTGACGATGAAGAACCGTTATCCTCTACCTAGGATTGATGACCTTTTTGACCAGATGCAGGGAGCCAGAGTGATCTCAAAAATTAATCTGAAATCTGAGTATCACCAATTGAGCATCATAGAGGCAGATATTCATAAGACTACTTTTCAAACCAGATATGGCCATTACAAGTTCACAGTGGTACCCTTCAGTTTGACGAATGCCCCTACAGTGTTCATGAGTCTCATGAACGGGGTGTTTCGCACTTACTTGGATCGGTTCATGATCATCTTTCTTGATGATATTTTGATCTATTCGTGGATCGAGGAGGAGCATGTCGATCATCTATGTCAGGTTTTGCAGTGCTTGCGAGAGCAGCAACTCTATGGAAACCTGGTGAAGTGTGCCTTCTTCAAGACAGAGGTGTAATACTTGGGGCACATCCTATCAGGTGATGGCATCTCTGTAGATCCATCGAAGATCAGAGCTATTCATGATTGGCCAACACCCACCAGTGTGACAGAGGTCAGGAGTTTCATGGGATTAACCAATTATTACTATAGATTCGTAGAGGGCTTTTCTAGGATAGCATATCCCATCACTTCCCTTCAGTAGAAAGGGAAGAGTTTCACTTGGACCGAATAGTGTGAGAGGGCCTTTGGGGTCCTCAAGGAGCATCTTATCAGTGCTCCCATATTAGTGGTTTTAGATCCTTTAGAGGATTTTGTTGTTTGCACAGATGCATCACTTGAGGGTTTGGGAGCCATGCTCATGCAGGGTGGTAGAGCGACTGCATATGAGTCGCGTAAGCTCAAGAAACATGAGATGAACTACCCTACTCATGATTTAGAGCTCACAGTAGTTGTACATGCTCTTGTTCATTGGAGACGTTTCCTTTTAGGTCGTCGCTTTGAGCTCCATTTGGATCATCATAGATTACAGTACATTTTCACATAGCCAAATTTGAACACCCGCCAGCGGTGTTGGATGGAGTTCTTATGCGAGTATGAATTTGATGTCCACTACATCAAAGGGAAGGAGAACGTGGTCACTAACGCCTTGAGTCGAAGGTGCCATGAGATCCTGACCTTGACCTTGAGTGTGGACTTGAGAGAGAGCATTATATAGCATCTGCCTAATGACGAGTGGTTTCTTGAGGTGCAACAGGAGATCTAGAAATAGAGGGCCCTTAAGGGTAGATTTGCAGGATATTCCCTTGAGTCTGATGGTTTGCTTAGACATCGATAGCGCATCTATGTACCCCATGCAGGTGATCTTCGTGCAGTGATCCTTTTAGAGGCTCATAAAGCACCTTATGCAACACACCTAGGGGTGAAGAAGATGCATGCCAACTTGTGACAGCTATACCATTGGGCAGGTATGAGACGAGACATTACAGAATATGTTGCTCATTGCCTTGAGTGCCAGAGGGTCAAGGCTGAGCATCAGTATCCAGCAAGACTGTTGTACCCTCATGAGATACCTGAGTGGAAATGGGACACCATTTCCATGGACTTTATTGTTGGTCTTCCTATGTCATCACGCCGCCATGATGCCATCACGGTGACAGTTGACAAGTTAACCAAGGTGGCACATTTCTCACCTGTACACATGACATACAATGCACCATCTATGGTGAGAGTATTCTTAGATCAAATTGTTAGACTACATGGAGTACCTCACCATATCATTTCTGACAAAGACTCAGTATTCACTTTAGTTTTTTGGAGAGCCTTACATCAGGGGTTGGGCACACAGCTCAACTTCAGTTCCGCATACCATCCTGAGACCGATGGACAAACAAAGAGAGTTAATTAGGTGTTGGAGGACATGCTTTGTATGTATGTTATGGACAATCAGAGTAGATGGGAGAAGTATTTGTATCTAGTTGAGTTTGCCTACAATAATGGGCATCACAGCTCGTTGGGTATGCCTCCTTTTCAGGCTTTATACGGTAGACCATGCTGTTGATAACTGAGAGGGGGGGTGAATTAGTTATCCTAATTATTTTTTCTTTGTGAACTTTATTAGCAATCAATGTAATATTAATCCAAATGAGCAAACATAATCATGAAATGGAAATACACATGACACAGTATTTTGATGTGGAAACCCTGTTAAGGGAAAAAACCACGGGGTGATTAACCCAAGATTGTATTCTCTATTAGAAGAATGGAAATACAAAATGGCACTTGCCAATTAGGGCTCACTGCCTGAGTACACTACTCACAAGAAGGCACACTACCTACAAGAGACACATTGTCTACAAAAAGAGTGTTATATAGTACTTGAACTGATTGGTAGCATCCACATATGCTAGAGTTTAGTTCCGGTTAGGCTCAGTACACTAATCTGCTGCACTTCATCTTTCCTCTTCCCTTATGCTGGTTTCCTTTCACATACTGGACTTTCCTTATTGCTTCTGCTCTGCTCTGCTTTTATTTGCTCATCAATAGCACACCACAACACCTCTCACAACTAAATCCATCATGTATATATATCTGCACAAGTGATTTCATCACCTTTCTAGTCAGCACCCAGAATAGTCAATCTTTTCACAAGCTTTGATCTGTCGGCTGAATCCTTGCACACCAAGTAATGGGGATCAATGATATACTTATGGGAATCATTAATCATGTTAGCTAAACATAATTCATGCCTTCATAACCTTCACCAACATCAGTAACACATCCGGAATGATGTTTAATGTTCTGCCAGTCAGTTCTTCCTCTGTCCATACTACCAATTGGGAACCCAGTACTTAAGCATTCATATCTCTTTATCCTTTCCACACCAAAGGCTCAAACCTTGGAATCTATCAGTCAAGATAGTCCTCTTGACTTCCCCAAATCTGTTCTTCACCAAGATACTTCCTCTGAGAGATCCAGACCTATCTGTTGGACCTCGCCACAAGCTCTGTTCCTGTTTACCAGACCACAATATTCTTCACTCTGACTTCCGGTAGAGACATACCATGACCTGCGGATGTGTGGGATGAACTTTTTTGCCATCAATGACAACAATCATGAATCCATCTAGTGTCTCTTGCCAACAATCTCCCCCTTTGGCATTGATGGCAACACTTAGTGAAAAATGACTAAGTGTTTACACTATGCTCCCCCTTGGTTGATGCTCTATTTTTATATACATTTTCTAGAGCTCCCCCTTAGTTGGATTCCTCATTTTTCACTGCTCTTCACTCCCCCTTTGACATCAATGGCAAAGGGTAGGGTCCACATATCAAAATTTTCAAAAAAAAATTTAATTATACTTAGCCGCATATTACATACTCACATAAACTGAAGAATGTCTGCAAAGGATGTCTTCAATTGGACAAGTTCTGTAGCCCAACTTTGCTTCATTCTATCCAAAATTGAAATGTGACCACTTAACAAAAATGCAAAAGCTTCTGCCCTCTTAAGATCTGTCGGATCATTGGTTTGGGCAGTAGTCTGAGCATCACTTATGGCCTCATGCATGGCCTCTAACTTAGGGATAATGATTCTTCTGAGTTCACCCATCCGGCTAATTATGTTCTTCTTTTCCTTCTCAAAATTCTTTATTGCATTTGTGATTGCAATAGTCTGACACTCTTGATTGACTATGGAGGAAGAGAGAGGATCAAAACTTTGAGACAAACTTAGTAGTTTATCCTCTTGCTCTTTTATTTTCTTCTCAATCTCTACTATTGCTTTGGACAATGAAATACAAAATTTGTATACTTTTCCGCCATCTATAAGAGCATTTTCTAAGCTCTTTATCCCAATATTCATATTCCTTCTATCATTAATGATCAACCCTTGTACCTCTGAGAATCTCTTATTCAAAAACTCCTTCCGGACCTTTTCTTTGGCTAACTTCTCTAGAGAATCAAAATGTGTACTAACACTGCTAACTAGAGTTTTGAGATTACCAGAAGAGGAGGCTATGGGATCTTTCTGAAACAATGGCATAATCTTTTCAAGCACTCTGAAAGCAGCTTCTATCAACTCACAGTCTTCCATATGAGACTTTAGGAGTTTTTCTTTCACCTTTGCATTAGCAAATGAAGCTATCTTCATAGTCTGTACCAGAGAGAGAGAGAATCAAAATTAAATGGTCCTTGTAGAAGCTCCGATTCATCAATTTCCATTGTTTCTTTATTCAAGAATTCTTGGGCAGTTTTTGTAGTGTCTCTTGCTGGAGATAGATGTTTCTTCTCTTCTGCATTTTTAGGACCGTCCCTTGGGGCTTTCTCTCCTTCTACATTCTTAGTACTATCAACCTCTTTTTCCTTCACCTCTACTTCTTTCTCCTATATTCTTTCTTCTCCTTTAGATCCTGAGACTGTAGGTGAAACCAGAGGAGAAATATTAGTCTGTTCAAGGCCCACCTTTTCTATCATTTTCTCAGAAGATTCTTCTGCAACACTAGTGGTTGAGGGGTCAGTACCCAAGTCCTCTATAATTAGAATGTTGAATTTCTTAAAAGCATTCCAGAGGATCTCTTCAGTCTCTTTTGCCACTTTGTCAATTTCACCAAGCATTAGCTGATTCATCCTGGCTTTGCTCCAGAACTCATCCTTGCAATCTTTGAATACCATATTCATTGTCTTGGGATCGATTGGAGGAAATAGCTAAATTGCTATCTATTCCTGGATCTCAAGATCTTTTGTTCGAGCATTATTCTTCCTCATTTCAAGCCTTTTCTCTAAGCTTTTGTTTATTAGAGAGATAATTTCAATAAAAGCTTTGTTGTAAGTGTTCAAAAACTAAACTGTGGCTTCCTCCAGAATCTATTTATCTACTTCATTATATTCATCATAAAATTCTGTTAAGGGTTGCAGGTTTCCATCCATAGTGACCACTTTTACTACAACATCCAAGGAGAGAGTGGGTTTTTCAGCAAATTCCTCTTCCTTCTCTTCTTCTCCTTGACCGGTAGAGGGTTCACCGGATGATTTCTTCTTCTTCTTCTTCAGTTTCTTTATATCCTCATCTGATTTGGTTTCCTCTTCATCTCTTTGACTAGCATAAGCCCTTGTGGCTTTTGTCTTTGATCTTTTCTCTCCTTTGCCAGATGCCTGGACTTCTGGTTTTGATGTTTTTGAGCTTTTGGCTATGATAGGTGTAGATCTCTTTGATGATCTGGTCCGGGTTGAGGTTTCTACCGGAGCACTTTCCTTTCTTTTCTTTTCTGCCTCTTTCTTCTCTTCTTTAGCCCTTTCCATCTTTTTCTTGTGGGCATCAAGTGCCTCCTTTGAGATGCCAAGGCCTTGGGCAATATTTTCTACTTCTTTTCTCACCTTCCTCTTGATTTCAGGTTCTCTGAGTTGCACATGAATCTTTACACTCATCTCCTCAAAGGTTCCAAATCTTTCTACTTTTGAGTCCTTTGGCTAACTGAGCATGTCTTGAATATGCAACTCCATAATTTGTTTATCAACTTCATACCCCATAGGCATGATCCAGACTATCCTTGGCTCTACTACCTCCATTAGGCATTGATCAGTGTCTACCATGAAGCACACTGTATCCTTGTATTTCTCAACTACTAATTTGGGGATTCTTTCTCTGATTTGCATTGTATTTTGAAATTGCTTGAAGTAACCCCACAGAGCTGTATTCCTTGCCTTAGCATCCCCAAGTTCATACAAGTAGTCTCTGATCTGAATTACTACGGGTTTGTCATTTTTCCATACCCATCCATTTGATCCAGGTAGCTCATTCATGAAGTAGAAAAAAATACATAGTATTAGTCCACCATATTTAAAAGAATTCTTCTTGTCCTTTTTGATTTTCTGTATGTTTTCCATTAATTGGCTCAAAAGAAGTTCACGGAGATCATATTCTACATTCTTTCTCAGCATCTCATAGGCAGTATATACTGCAGTTCCGGATACTGAATTCTCCCTACTGGAGTGATATATCTTGTATCCTATTATCATAGATGCAAACTTGACATCCGGGTCAGTAATATCTTCAATGGTCATTGCCCTCTTATCAAATTTTGATCTGGTGGCCTTAGTTACAACATTGTTTTTGACAGATTTAAGGACAGGTATCCCTCCGGAGGAGTATAAACTAGTTACTGCCCTAATTGCCTTCTTTGTGATCTTGCAAGGTTTGTTCATCCATAGGAAGTTACCCTACTCAATACATACCGGACCCATTCATCTTCTTCAAAATAGGGGAAATGAATGAACTGATCAAAATGTTTCTCCTGGATGCTCTTATATTCTGGTTTAAGCTCAAAAGTATCGTCTATCAATTGTTTGTGATAGATGTCTCTCAGTTTGAATTCCCCAAACTCTTTAATAGTTGCATGTATGTAAATCCTAATGTCTTCTATGTACAAAACGCCATGCGGAACACTAGAGAATGCTCCTAGGGGATCTACCTCCAATGATTTGTATGGATGTTTCTTGAATTCAGGGCGAGGCCTATCAGAGATCTTTACTATATTCAGAGTATGCATCTTTCAAAGCTTTGCAGAGAGATATTGAGAACGAAAAATACCTTTTGAGCCTTTCGGTTTCACGTAGTTGGCCGGATTGATTTCTGGATGAATTGACTTCTACAAATGATCTTCGATGAAGTTGTGGAATTTTGTTGCAGAGCTTCACTTTTCATTTCTTATTGAATGCAGAATGAACAAGTGATTAATGAGAAAAACCCTTATATTGCTCTGCAAACCCTAATGTCAGGTTGCAATAAATACTCGACCTAAATTATTCCGGTTTGCCTTATTCGGATGACTTGGACAACTGGATCAATCCTGATCTTTAAACATCATGTGAATCTTCCAAATCTTTACCATAGTTTGTTTGGATGTTGCCCTTATGAACCCTTCAATCCGTAACTCTTCTTGTACCAGTTTCGGCACCAGTTGACTGGCTGGGGGAACAAGGTCTTCTTTGTGTCTCCCCCTGAGCCAGAGCTCACTTTTTAATTTCTAGAAGAAATATCAACACCAGAGTCTGGTGTGGATCCAACCTCTACATGCTCTGTACTTTTCTTTACCCAAATCTTGTTCATCTCACTTTTCACTTCATCCGCATTCACTTTTTGTTTCCCCTTATCTTGATTCTAATTATGATATACCAGACCTCTTTTGTCCTGATTCTTGCTTCTACAGAATTTTGCAATATGACTGGATCTATTGCAAATTTGGCAAACAACATTTCTTTGCATATTTGATTGATATCCTCTTGATCTACATTGATTAGCCATATGACCTATTCTATTGCATGAAAAGCATCTACCATTGAATGATTTGATCATTTGCATATTTCTGTATTCATGAGATTTGTGACCATACCTTTTGCAGTTAAAATATTGTCTGGAGAAGGATGAATTAGTCTGATTCATTCTCTTTCTGTACTGATTAGCTTTATGACAAAGTGATTGTAGTTGTGGCAGTATCCATTGAAGGATGGATATCTTTGAGCATTAGGCTGTCTTACCAAAGGTCTTCTAGACCTATTCCTTGGATTTTCTGATCCAAAATTCTTCTGACTAGATCTAGGGCTTTCTCCTTTCTCATATCCCAAACCACACTTGTCATCTACCTTCTTTTGACTTCCAAGAAGAACTTCAAGTTGAGCAGAACTTATCTTGAATTTCTCTTTATACTCATTTGCTGTTTGAAGATCCCTTTTGAGAGAGACAATTTGATCCTCAAGTTTTTCTTCATTATCTTTAGCATCTTCAAGATCAGATTCAAGATGTCTGATAATTCTATCCATCTGGTGGCAATCTTCTGATTTCTCCTTGAGAGATTGTCTTAGATTATCTTCAGTTTTTCTTTTCTCTTCAACTTCTTGGGTAAACTTCATGACTCCTAATTCCATTTCATGTCTTACCATAATGATTTCTTTTGATAACTTTTCACACAACTCGGTTTTTTTCTTCAGCTCTTCATTTGCATTATTTGCTTCACCTTGTCTTGTCAACTGCTAAAGCAGCTCCTTTCTCTTTTTCATAGAGAGACTTAATTTGTCTTTTAGTTCTCTCATGAAATCATCAGCCTATTTGAGTCTTTCCTTTAATTCATTGACTTCAGAGTTTGACTATTCAAGATCATCAAGGGCAGTCTTGAGTTGCTCCCTTAAACCATATGCATCCATTTGAATTCCTAGATCTTCCTCAAGCTGTTAGGCTCTGTTATGAGGAACTTAGCTCTGATACCAATTGTTGATAACTAAGATGAGGGGGTGAATCAGTTATCCTAAATATTTTTGCTTTGTGAACTTTATTAGCAATAAATGTAATATTAATCCAAATGAGCAAACATAATCATGAAATGGAAATACACATGACACAGTATTTTGACATGGAAACCCTGTTAAGGGAAAAAACCATGGGGTGATTAACCCAAGATTGTATTCTCTATTAGAAGAATGGAAATACAAAATGGCACTTGCCAATTATGGCTCACTGCCTGAGCACACTGCTCACAAGAAGGCACATGCCTATAAGAGACACACTATCTACAAAAAGAGTGTTATACAGTACTTGAACTGATTGGTAGCATCCACATATGCTAGAGTTCAGTTCTGGTTAGGCTCAGTACACTGATCTGCTGCACTTCATCTTTCCTTTCACATACCAGACCTTCCTTATTGCTTCTGCTCTACTCTGCTTTTATTCAGTCATCAATAACACACCACAACACCTCTCACAACTAAATCCATCGTGTATATATATATCCGCACAAGTGATTTCATCACCTTTCTAGTCGGCACTCGGAATAGTCAATCTTTTCACAAGCTTTGATCTATCGGCTAAATCCTTGCACACCAAGTAATGCGGATCAATGATATACTTATGGGAATCATTAATTATGTTGGCTAAACATAATTCATTCCTTCATAACCTTCACTAACATCAGTAACACATCTGGAATGATGTTTGATGTTCTGCCAGTCAGTTCTTCCTCTGTCCATACTACCAATTGGGAACCTGGTACTTAAGCATTCATATCTCTTTATCCTTTCCACACCAAAGGCTCAAACCTTGGAATCTATCAGTCAAGATAGTCCTCTTGACTTCCCCAAATCTGCACTTCACCAAGATACTTTCTCCGAGAGATCCGGACCTGTCTGTCGGACCTCGCCACAAGCTCTGTTCCTATTTACCGGACCACAATATTCTTCACTCTAATTTCTGGTAGAGACATACCATGACCTATGGATGTGTGGGATGAACTTTGTTGCCATCAATGACAACAATCATGAATCCATATAGTGTCTCTTGCCAACACATGCAGGACACCATTGAGTTGTGATCTGATAGAGGACAGGGTTGCCATTGGTCTAGAGTTAGTTCAGGATATGGAGCAGCAGGTCACACTGATTAGGCAGAGACTTTAGGAGGCATAGGATAGATAGAAGAAGTATGCCAATCTAAGAGAACTGATTGGAGCTTCTCGGTGGGTGATAGAGTATTTTTGAGAGTGCGACCACACAAGATTCCAATCTGTTACAGAAAGGGCTCTAAGCTCGCACCACGATTTGTAGGACCTTTTGAGGTCTTGGAGCGGATAGGACTTGTAGCCTATCATCTAGCCTTACCACCTAGCATATCATGTATCCACAATGTCTTTCATGTTTCAGTTTTACGACTTTACATATCTGACTTATCTCACGTATTGGATTGGAGTGCTCTTCAGGTAGAGGCAGACGGTCAGCTGGCTTTGGAGCCAATTTGCATATTGGCTCGTCGGATGCTAGGCCTTTGAGGTTGAGAGCGGCACTAGGTTAGAGTCCAGTGGGACATGTACAATGAGGTCACTGTGACATGGGAGGATGCAGCGAGATTGAGGGCTCTTTATCCCCACGTCTTTGACGACTTCTAGGAGAAAGTATAGTCTTAGGGGGGGAGGATGTGAGGCCTACCTTTTTCATTCCCGTACATTTGACTATTTACTTTACTGTTGCTGATGCATTTAGACTTGTGGGACTATTGATCCTGAATTCCTAAACTATTAGACTTTATGATGTTATGGGAAAACTAATTGGGTGATGTTAGATAGATGCTTTTTATTATGATGTTATGGGAAAACTAATTGGGTGATGTTAGATAGATGCTTTATATTATGATGTTATGGGAAAACTAATTGGGTGATGTTAGATAGAAAATTGTTTTGTGATTCAATCTTGGGAATGGATGTTTGAAATGCAAAATTTAGAATCTGGTTGTAATGTGACTTCCTTTATGCTTAAGTGAACTTGTGATATTTTATGCGAGTGTATATTTTTAATTTGCTTCGGCTATTATATATATGTGGAAATTAACTTTGCAATTGAGTGCGTAGATATTTCTAACAAGCCACAGATATTGGAGATCATCCCACACATGATGTTGTTATCCCCTGTGAAGCCGATCTAGTTCCACGAGGAACCAAGATCAACTCTATGCATGATAAAATTCTGTAATGTTTATTGCATGATGTTAATTGGCTTAAGTCTACCCCTCTTTTAATTTGAATTATAATTGGTGTTGTAAGAATTTTGTCTTTGAATCTCATTTTTTAAAATTTTAAATTTGGAGACCCTTTTCATGTGCTTTAACTTGACCTTGGGTTGTAACCCTTGGGTCTAAAGACCTTTTTGACTTGGGTAACCCTTGGTAAACCTCCATATGGTCACCTTAACTTCACCCTGAAGTTAAGTGATAAAATTGGAGGCATGGGAGGGAGAGGATGAGTGGTCCTAACACTCAACCCCATCCCTTTCAACTTCCCAAGGTTGGAGATGTCTCCAAGACCCACCAATTGTGAAGGACTTGACTCCAAGTCTCTCTCACAATTGGTGAGGGTACCCTTGGAGTTGTGTGGTCCCTCTTGAGAGGAAAGAAAGGGGACACATGTGTCACCCATTCTCTCTTAAGCTCCTCTTTTCTCTCCCACATGTTGGAGAGGGGACAAGTGGAAGGGGTGAGAGAAACTTGGGGATGGGTGAGTGACATGTGTCAACACCCTTCCCATGGATCTTGCTTGTAGTGGGGAGGAAGAGTGAAGAGGTGACAAGTGTTACATCCCCATTCCTCTAAGCTCATGGGTTGAGCTTATTTTAATCCTACTTGGAGAAGGTTATGGGTTGTTGAATTTTGGAGAAATTTGAATTGTTTGAATTTTTACTTTGGGGAAAAAGATAGAGAGAGTTTTATGGCTTATGTTGGAGGAGGATTTGGAGAAGCTCTACATCAACCTTCTTCCATAATTGGGCTTTTAAAGGTTGGCTTCAAGGCTAAGGCCTTCCCTTTGTATTTTTATTTGCTTGCATGATGAATATGTGTGCAATTTATTTTCTTGAGTTTTATTGTTATTGTGGGGAAATTTTGTACGGTGTTGTAAGAGCCTCTCCCACTTGGGAGAAGATGCTCAACAAGTGTGGGGTAGGGGAGGAGTGATCCTCCTTGGGGTCATTACCTTGTTTTTGTGGTGTTGTAAGCCTTGAGGGCAATATATGTGATTTTGAGCAATATGAGACATGGCTTGAGAGCCAAAATATGGAAACTTTTGGAAATTTTGTTAAATGTGTTGGCTTGAGGCCATAAGAGAAATTTGTATTGGGATATTTTGTAGGAGTGGCACTCTTGAGTTGAGTGTGTCCACTCCCCTACCCCTTTGAACTCACCTTGGTTGAGTTCTTGTGTTGTGATTATCCTTGGGTGTAAAATTGTGTTTGTTGATAAATATCTTGTTGTGAAGTGGAATGAGTTCTCAAGTGTGTGGGTGACCTCCCTAGCTTGGGGGTGACCCTCTTGTGGGTCTATGGTAGGGAGGAGAGCAAGATGTGTGGTTTTCTTTCCCCTTGTTGTGATATGCAGGTTCATTGGAGCTAAGTGTGAAGTTGGAGAAACTCCTTGTTCTTGGAGTTAATATTTTATTTTCCTTTACTCTTTAAGCTCTTTAGAGAGAACTTGGCCTACTTAGGAGACTTTACCATTTGTTAGTTGTCAAAGATGAGAACTTGGTTCTCTCTTTTGTTGAAAAATTATATTTTCTTAAGTAGTGTGTAAGCCATTCTCATTGTATTGAAAGTTGAAGTTTATTGATTTAATTCCTATCCTTCAAAAAGTTGAATGAAGAAAATTTGTTTTATAAGTCAATTCATTTGTATGTAAATTTTAAGAATTTGTGAAATAGAAGAGTTGTGGTTTTAATTTTGAGATAATAAGAAAAATTGTATTTTGTTATTGTGAAAGGAGAAAATTAGTTGTTGTTATGAATTAGAGAAATAAAATTTAATTGTAACTGTTCCTTTCTTTAAAATGTAAATATGGATATTGCTATGAATAAACTTTGTTAAAAAAAATGTGCTCTTGCCTTATAGGAAATTGATAAAAGAAAATATATGTATATATCTTGCAAATTTGTTTAAAACAGAAAATCTATAAGTGTAGAAGAAAAGATTGTAGTTGGAAATAATGATTATATATATAGATATATATATAGATATAATTTACATGTATTTTGAGTAATTTGAATGAATGTATTCTTAAGAAATTATAAGTTAAATTGATTTTTTAAATATTCTGCCAGCTAGAATAGAAAATACATTATATATACAATATTATATATATATAAATATATATTGTTATATTTATTAAAAACTGTGAATGGAATGACATGTTGCTTTGTTGTGTGTGTGTGTGTGTATATATATATATAAATGATCGCTGTGTAAAAAATGAAATAACTGAGGTTTCCAAATTTCAGTGGCAGCTTGTTTTAAAAAAAAAATATTACATGTGGTGGGGGGGTTTGAACCCTCCCACCATTTATATTAACAAGGGTGTGGGGAGGGGGGTTGATCCCCCACCCACAACCCACTGTGTGGAGTGTGGGTGGGGGCTCCGCCCCCCTCCCCACACTGCCTACTACCTCAAGACCCCGCAGAAAACACAAGACCCCATGGCCAACGCACAGACCTCGCGGTTAACTCACAACGCTGCCACCACTGTCTGCGGCCACTGCTCCTCCTACCATCTATGGCTCTCTCACCATTGCCAATACCTCTGCCTTCACCACAGTCTCTCCCTATGGCCTCCGCTCCTGAGCCACCAGACCGCCACCGCTGCCGACGCTGCCCTAGCAGCACTCTTCTCCACAGTCCCTCCATCACTAAGCTGCCAAACAATTAAGAATAAAATTTAGGGTTTTAACTTTAAAACAAATATAATATATATATAAAAGAAATATATATACAAAAAGGAAATCTATTTCTTGGAGTTCAGTATTTCAGGATTAAGCTATGTGCGAGTTTTTTCCTCAATGTTTCGGATCACACTTCGTGATCCATCATCAGGAGAAATAGCAAGAGAAGAACAAAAGATGGATCACGGAGTGTGATCCGAAACGTTGAGGAAAAAACTTGCACATAGTTTAATCCTGAAATATTGAACTCCAAGCATTATGGACTGTGGAAAGTTGATGTCTATCGAAATCTATTTCATTAACACAATATATATATATATATTTATTTATTTTTATTTATTTATTTTTTTGATTGGTAAGTGAGGGATTTTTAGGCTGGCCCACTATGGCGGAGGTCACAAGGGGGACCTCCTCCCCGTAGAACTGCCACCACCACTATAGTGCGGATTGCCAATGGTGCGGCGGATTGCCAATGGTGCGGCCCTGCTAAGTCTGCCATCATGTCACTTATGGCGTGGGTCACCACTGGTAGATTCGTCATTGTACACCATTACTACTATGACCTGTTGAGCTGTGAAGACTAAAGAACACCAGAATTCGAGCATACTCCACTTAAGGACCTCGAAGTGCCATGCGTCACCTACATAGAGCCACAACCATTTAGAAGCCAAGATGTCTTTGAGGGGATTTAAACCTTGGTCTCCACAATAATGACCAAGTGGTCTTAACCACTAAACCACACCCACTCGACCACAATATATATATAGCCATTATATGCATTTCATATGTGGCCATTAATCCTCCAAACAAAACCAAAGAAAACTAAGAAAATGAAGAATGAGAAAATGAGAAAAAAGAGAAAGAAAGATAAAAGTGAAAAACAAAGAGGAGAAAATGATAAAAATAGGGTTTTCACTCATAAAGAAAATAATATTTTATTGATGGAAGAAATTAGGGCAAGGTGGAAATAAAATTATACAATTAAAATATTAAGAGGTAGTTATTTTAAACAATCGGGTTAGGAAATCTAACTCTACAAGGACATTTTAAACCACATGTTATTAACCAAAATTTAACATTCTTTTTAATCCATTTGGGCCAA
The DNA here is from genome assembly GCA_027924645.1 of Cunninghamia lanceolata. Classification (NCBI taxonomy): domain Eukaryota; kingdom Viridiplantae; phylum Streptophyta; class Pinopsida; order Cupressales; family Cupressaceae; genus Cunninghamia; species Cunninghamia lanceolata. The sequence continues at coordinate 5,725,582 of BSBN01001583.1, forward strand.
TTTAATTAACTAAATTAAATTAGACGTTGATTTAAACCCAGATCGGAAACCTAGCAAACCTAGTTAAAAGAAGTTAGTAAATCCATTTCCAAGATTTGATCTACCAAGAAATTAGGAACAATGTAAATGATGCAGAGATAACTCTGATTGATCGAAAACGTGAAGGAGAACAAATTAATCTTAAATTATAGAAAACGTGAAGGAGAAAAAATTGATCAGACTTTGTTGAAAAATGTTTTAAATTATAGAAAACGTGAAGGAGAACAAATTAATCGGACTTTGTTGAAAAATGTTCAATCAACTTAATCAACTGATTTACCAATTCAAATAGTGAGACGTAAGTAATTTATTAATCCAAATCAGTAAACCTGTTGATCAAATTAGTTTTAGTACAATAAACCCTATTCACGCTGGTGAGGCGTTATGCTACCAAAATTTTCTAGAATTTAGGGTTTAGTTAGGTTAGTGAAGTTTAACCCTGTTTGGGATTATAATATTGTTTTCTGTTGAGTATCATCATTTGAATTCTATAATTTATCATCCTCTCATGCATTTGGCTTTTGGTTATTGATTTTGACTTACGTCAAAATCCCTTCATTCACATAGGTTAACTTAGGGTCTCGATTGTTGATCTTAACCCTATTGGCGACGTTAACCGTGTCGCGATGACTCCTTAGTTGGCCTTCATTGTGATTGGTATGTGCACGTGAATGCATTAACCCGCATTTAACTATTTTATTTACAACTTAAGCATATGCCACCGAGCACGCTCACGCATGCGAGGGGGTTTCTAGGGAAGCATCAAAATTTTTTTGATATTTTGTGTCATGACCACATGACAAATGTGGACATGACATGTGTGATCCGTGTCGTGACCACATTGGAAAGTTGGGCATGATAACTGCCATATCACACTCTAATCTCATCATCTACTTTGTCTCACAACATCTCTCTCCCCCCTCACTCTAGCCATTGCACTATCATCTTGTCCATCCCTAGCCTGTGCTCTCAACTGTAACTGAGTCTGGTATGTTTGTGCCTGCGCTCTCGCATGCTGCAAACTAATCACTGTCTGGTGCCTATCTATCTCCACCCTCCTCAATCTCATCTGAGCTCGCTGTCTCCATCTCCTCTCCTCTCTAATCCACCTGCACAGCTGCTAAATCCCAACATCATCACCCACCAATATCTACCCCTGAGGCTGTGCAAGTATCTGAGGCTGTCCTGGCATCTGTATGCCTGGTGCTGCTGGTACAATAGCCTGTGCTGGTGGAGCCCACCATCACCTCCTCCTAACTGGTCTCTCCATCCCTATCTCCCCAATCTCTCCAACCCTCGTCAGCCGAGTCGGTCTAGCTGTCACCCACTAAGCATCATAGTCTGGTAGCGTCCCTAGATCTGCAAGACCCTGTCGCCACTTCCATACAACTAGCTATAGCCCAACTCTCTCTGCCAAAGCTGTCTCAACCACAACCTCTGGCCCCCAATCAAAAACCTCCTGTCTAGTCCTCCCAAAAATGGCATCACCAACTGGTACTACCTGTGGCAACCTGAACTATCTTGAAACCCTCTTTGGCAAATAGTGCTCTATAATGTATATGTCGCATCCAAAAATATATCTCACCTGCCTAGCATAGACAAGCTTAGTGTCCTCCTCCTCCCATCTCTCACATCCCAGCCATGGCCTCCATACAAAGCTATCCACCTCATCCAATCTCCTCTGCCAGTACACCACTCCTCGACACTGTCAGTATGTTAGAGCTCCTCTATACATCCTAGCATAAGGCTCTCCTATAGCTCTAGCCACCCATCCTTTTGGCCTCATCACTGGGATATGCTCATAAGACCATACATGCAAAACTGTAACTCCTACCGACATACTAGCTCTGACCATATACACGCAATCATCCAGGTAATGATAGAGCTATCCCAGCACACACTCTGCCCATGCATATCTCGTGCCATAGGAGAACATCCCCTCCATCACTGTCCCCCATCCTACTGGAAAGCCTCTCGCTCACCTATCTCCCACTAGCCATCTGATGATTGCCACTACCACTTGCTGTAACCTATCACATAGTTCCTCCATCCTTGTCATCAGAATCTCTGAGCCCTCTACTCCAATGTCTGGTGTCTTGAATAATCTCCTGAACCCAGCGGGACCCAAATCAGGATCATAATCAACTCAGTCCCATCTATAGAAATCCATAGAATCTAAAACACATCCTCCAGGGTGATCGTCGCCTCTCCTGTCGGCAATAAGAACGCACTATACTCTCTCATCCATCGCTCCACCATCACCATCATCAGTCCTCTATGTGCCTGCACCGGTTCCAATCTCGACACATGCTCTAACCCAAGGATCTCTAACACTAGCTGCTCCTCTGCATCCAGTAATCGCACTAATTGCAAATCGCTAGGATGTGGCTCCCATGATAACAATGGTGGTAGTATGTCCTGCATCATTTCATTCATTATTTCAGTCCCTTGCGCTACTTCAATGCTATACAAAGTTGACCATTTATTACTTTTCTAGCTTCTATCTACCATAAGTAGTTCAGTTTTCCATATGCGCATATCTGTTGATCAGAAGTGACCTCTTTTACCATATGCATTTCTATCTTGTTCATAAGCGATCTATTCTGCATATGTGCTCACTGTTGGACTATATGCGAGCCGAACTCTACATGCGCCTAACTTTAGCCTATATGCGAGCCATATTCCCTAAGCGAGCACTTTTGATTTCTAAGCAAGCTTAACATTTATATGGGCCTACTATTTGACCATAAGAGACTTATACCTATCTATATGCATATTTTGCTTCTCCTATTGCTTAGCTGACTAGAAGCAACCTAGTTTTTCTAAAAGCGACCAAGCCACACCTATAAGCGATCTAAACTATCATAAGTGACCTATCTTCCTACACAAGCAACCTGACCTGCCTATCCTAAGACTTAGTCGCTTCTGGTGATGTGTGTGCATTTATGATGCTACTAGCCTAATTTTTGATACATACTGGTACATCTAATCCCTCTAGTTGCTCATGTGTCCTCACTCGCTCAGCATGATGATCTCTGCATGGAATCACCATCCTGATGGCTCTCCAACTCTCGTCGTACACCAACTCTCCAGAGCTCTAGATCTCTATAGTTTTCTAAGCACAACTGAGCACAAATGAGCCTGTTTTCCATTGAGGAACCTACTTATAGCCCTATCCAAACCCTAATTCTTCTATGCCAAAGACTATTTTCATTTGCATCATCCCATTTTCACCCACCCAACCCCTATTTTCTTCGTGTCAACCTTACATCCTAGCTTTTCATCTATCGCGAGCCAATCTAGCCCTTCCTGGTTAGCCTGGCTTACCTCTCGAGGGGGCATCACTTGCCAGTTACACTGGGGCATAACCCTGTTTATCGAAGGTATATCATATCTTCTTTGACACAACGCTCTATCGAACATTGTATCAAAGAGGGGCAAAATGTAGACACCCAAAATTGACTCATTATCATTAGCATTCAAATATTGCATTATCACACATCTGCATTTGTCTAACACACTTGAGCAATATCCCTAACACATCTATTTCTTCTATTAATTAAATAAATTCTAATTTATTTAATTAATTCATTAGCTAAGCTATAATTAAACAAATCTTCAATTATTTAATTATCTTCGTTCTATCTATTTTTAATTAAATAAATCTTATTTATTTAATTAAAGATTCCCTTCAAAAGATGACTTTCTAATTAATTAAATAAATTGTATTTATTTAATTCATTTATCTTATCATTTATCTCATAAGCCAACATGTGTGCCCCTTTCATTTAAAAATTTATTTTATTAATTCATTAGCTATTTCTTCTAAGCTATAATTAAACAAATCTTCAATTATTTAATTATCTTCATTCTATCTATTTTTAATTAAATAAATCTTATTTATTTAATTAAAGATTCCCTGCAGAAGCTGACTTTCTAATTAATTAAATAAATTGTATTTTGTTTAATTCATTTATCTTATCATTTATCTCATAAGCCGACATGTGTACCCCTTTCATTTAAAAAGATAAGTGGTACTACATCCTTTTATTTAATATCTTTCACATGTAGTACTTTTTTATGTACACAAGCACACGTGAGCCCTATCTTCCCGCCACTTGTCATCTACACATTCACCTATGCCTATCTTTCAATCTTAGCCATTCACATAGCCACCAAATCTCCACCATTGATTGATTTTGGTTGAGTTCTATATAAACACCCTCTCATTCCATACTATCAATCCAGCATTCATATAGCGTTTACATTATCATCTTGAGCATATTGAGCATTTGAGCATCCATAGCATCTATTGAGCTTTTATCATTATCATCTATCATGGCAGCTTTGATCTTCATAATTGTTCATTGTTGAAGAAGCAATCCACATCATAAACAAGGAATCACACAATCTAGGTGATGTTGTGCTTTAATTGCATTACTTTTGATTTCATTTAGATTAGATTCTTTGATGATGGTAGGGTTAGGTTTTCATGGCTATGCTTGATCTTATTAACCTAATTTTTTACCTATCACACCTTGAAGACCACTACCAAACTGATCATTTGAAGAAACTGTTAAGACTTTGACATCAATGACTTTTTATTAAGCTTCTCTAGCAAAGATACTAAAATTATGAGCAAATGAGTTCCTCATTATAAGATCATTGTTAACAAGACATTCTCAAGGCAAGACCACAAAAAACAAGTCACTGTCCCAAGCAAAGATTATCAGCATATAAGATGAGCATCACAAAACTGTTAATATGATCAAAAGTCATTTTATTCACTGCCACACCCTTTTATTACACTTGCGCTGCTAATGAGATATAAATCCCAATGAGAATCACTTGTGATTTGAGCTATCAATGAGATAAAGAAGATTGAAGAGCATTCATTAATAAGAACATTTGATCAAGTTTACTAGAGACACCATCAACAAGGCAAAAACTTGTTCACTAACATCCAACTATTCCAAAAGTTACTGTTTCAGAATAAGCTTCCACACTGTGCATTCATAATACAAAACAATAAACTAATCAATGCACTTCCATTGTTGTTTCTTAAAGGGATTGAATAATAAGACTATAAACACTCCTAAACTTATGCAGTTCTTTATGCATTCATAGAAGTCTCTTGTGCAACATGAACAAGATAAGGTTCAACCTTTTCTTTCACTTGTTTTCTTCTCCAAACCATCTTAACACCTATCATCTTATGGTGATTAACTAGTTTCGTTGGATCATTGTTACCAAATCTAGCAATATGTCCAAACCTATGATACCTAAAGCACAAGATTTTGTTTCTTCTATTCAACCATTCAAAGGAGTTCTTATTGCATCCCATTTTCCTTGCATGTATCCAACAATCCCTTTTTATGTGACCAGGTTTATTGCAGTTATAACAAACATTGTTATAGTACTGATTTTTCAAACCATAAGAACTTTTATCCTTACTCCATCCATAATGATTTCTTGAATGATCTTTACAATCTCTAGCTTTATGGCCATAAACATGACAACAATAACAGTAACCATGATATTGAGAATAATTGTACCTCATTGAGTGCCTAGTAGATAGGGATTTTGTAGACTTGATAGTCCTTCCTCCTTGATCTTCTGGAGCAGTAGCATGATAAATCAAGTCTATCTTCTTCCTAGGTGTCTTTCTTGCTTTGGAACACTCTCCTTCATAATCTAGACCAGTAGTGTCCTTATGTTGTTTTTTCTTGCTCAATATGTCATTTAAACATTCAATACTCTTGTCAAATTGAATATTCTTGTGAAGTTTAGAAGAAGCCTTTTCCAAATCTTTTCTCAAAGAGACTATTTCCAATTCTAGTCTTAGACATTCACTAGATTTAACTTCAAGATCAGATTTTGTAAAATCGATAATTCTTTTAGCTTCTACAATTTCTATTTTTAGACTATTGACAAATTTGTTTGTCTCTTCAGCTTGTACCTTTGCCTCTTTAAGTTTTAAAGAAACTTTAGCAAAATTTGAAAGTACCTTGTCTTTTGAATCTTTTTCTTGTTGAAGCTAATCTTCCAATCTCTTATTCTCTTTTTTGAGTTACTTGATTATATCCAGGGCACACAAGAGTTCATCTTCAACATCTACTTCACATTTATCTTCATCTAACTTTTATCCATCTTCATCTACAAAGAGGTCTCCTTCTGCATCATCAATCTTAACAACAAAATCATTTTATTTATCACACTTTGTATCAACTTTTAGGGATGATTCATGCAACAACCCATTGCTTGACTTGACTGAAGCTTGTTTTACTACCTTTCTCTATTTGGCATCTTTCTTTTCTCTATTTCTTTTACACTTTCCCATGGTACTCCACTATCAAGACCTACCCAAGCTTGTTAGACTCCTATAGGGAACCTTGCTTTGATACCACTTTTTGGAGTATAGACAACACTGAGAGGGGGGTGAATCAGTGTTTTAGATTAGACACTTCATTTGAAACTTTAAAAATAAAAAAGTAATGATGTTAATCTGAGACTTTATCAAAGCAAGAAAATGTGCATTAAAGAACTAAACATTCAAGTATGAAGGACAAATGAACCATGCATCAAATGAGACCATAACACAAAGATTTCAAGAGTGGAAAACTCTCATGGGGCAGAAAAACCACTCAGTAAATGCCTCATTGGCTTATTCAGAATCATGCCTCACTGGCTACATAAAAATGCCTCATTGGTAAATACAAATGTGTCTCACTGACATGAATATGCCTCACTGGCAGAATGTACCTCACTGGATTTTGGATGCCTCAATGGCAAATACAAATGTGTCTCACTGACATGAATATGCCTCACTGGTAGAATGTATCTCACTGGCTTTTGGATGCCTCACTAGCTATTGGACAATCAGGTGAGCAAGAAGAAAAGACTCATTTCAGGGGGTTGTCCTAATTCATTACAATGCAATAACATATATAGCTCCAAAACCCTTATCTCTCCTCTTATACAAGTTTGACAATCTTTGTGCAAACAAGCACTATTACACAGCCTATGTCTCCTTTGCCAAGATTATAAAAGAATAGTACAAAAAGATGAACTTTTGATCACAATGCTATCATGATGCAATATGTATCCAACCCCACTATGTTCTCAAAATAAATCTCACTTACAAGAGCTTCCAAGAGTATCAGTATTATCAAGAACCAATCAACCAAGTATTTTCACTACATCACCAACCTTAACTAATCCATTCTTCCTTTACAAAATCTACTTAAATAAATGATGATAACAATGGTGACAAATATCTTATCATTTCAGTACAAGTACATAAGAGACAGACATTTGACCTTTCATTCAAACCCTTACACATAACACCATCTTATGAAACTTGCATCTTTCTCCTTTCATTGCAAATCAATACAACAAAGATTCAACTGCATAAGAAAATATTACCTCCTAAAGATAGCACACCATATCTCATAGGTAAAACCTCCTCCATTCATTTGGAAATTTTCATCAGTACTTAGGTAGACCAAAAGAAAGTTTCCTTGACAAATATAAAGCTCATCTTTACTATGAAGGTTGTTACAAGTATGGGCCTAACTGGTGTTGTCATTGATGTCAACATACTCATGTTGCATTAATGAGAAGGATTAGATGAGCTGTGCGCTGAGGATATTGAGAAAATAAGTCTCAATCAGGAATAGTGAAGAACCGTGATGACAAGAAGGTAAAAGTCCTCAATAGGTTGAGGATCAGAGGATGTAGTTTAAAGGGTTTGTAGAAATAAGTCTTGATATGCTCCAGTCAAGATTTCAGAGGTCCGCATGAAGTTTTGAAGAAGTTAGGGTCACTCAAGTAGAACCGCACCGGCAATTGTTTAGAGGTGACAGAGTGGCACAGATAGGTCTGGTGAGATCCGGTATCTCATTATCTAGTTCTGCAGATCTGAGGGAGTGTTGAGGACATCCCTGTGAAGTATCAACTAGATTAGTTCTTGGGTTGAAGGTCCGGAAGAGCCTATTCATTTGTGACAGTGATGACAGACTGTGTTCTTGTAGCTTCGGATGAAGGAAAGAAGAATTCCAGTAGGATGATGAAGTGCGGATGTCTTTGGTGATTCAGGGAAGGTTATGATGATCATTGGAGCATGTCCAGTTAATGTTGGTGGTCCACATTGAAGTTAGAGTTTGCATTTGAAGAATAACCATGGATATTGGTGTTCTTCTTGAGACTGGCCAACCAGATGTATTACACATCTTACGGATGATCTTATAGGTGTTTTCTGACTTAGATGATTGTTCCTAAGTTGATGCCTTGTATAAATAAAGGATTGTGAATTCATTTTGAGGTGTGGCTTGTGGTGATAAGTGTGTGGTAGCAGAGAGAAGAGCGAAAGGCAAAGCAGAAGTATTGGGCTTAAATGGAACTGATTCAAGCATGCTAAAGATGCTATTCTCCAGTTCATAAAGGTGATACTTATTCCTTTGTAGACAGTGTGTCTCTTGTAGGCAGTGAGCCTCTTGTGAGTAGTGTGCTCAGGCAGTGAGTCCTAATTGGCATGTGCCATTTTGTTCTTTCTATTCTTCTAACAGAGAATACATCCTTGGGTTAATCACCCTGTGGTTGTTTCCCTTAACTGGGTTTTCCACGTCAAAATCTTGGCATCATATGTGTTGATATGTTTCTGCTTTTGATTTGAATGCATTATGGTTCATGATTAATATTATGCTAATCACTAAAAAAGATTCAAGTGTTAAAAGAGAGAAAGTTTCACACAACTGATTCACCCCCCCTCTCAGTTGTATGCCCTAAGTCTAACAATTGGTATCAGAGCTAAGTTCCTCTAAAAGGAGCTTAACCACTTGAGGAGATCCAGGATGTCGTCATACAAGAAGGATAGTCTGAAGTTTGATGGAACCAACTTTTCTCTTTGGAAAGGTCGCATGAAATGTCACTTGCAATGTATGGGAAAGGCGTACTGGTCCATGGTCATAAAAGCGTATGTACCTCCACAAGGTGGTCGGACAACCCTAAATGAAATCACAGATGATGAAAACAATCTGTGGACCAAAGAGGCTCTTCTAAGCACATTAACTGACTCAGAGCTCTCAAATGTTATTGACCTACCAACTGCCTATGAGATCTAGATTAAACTGGAACTTCTGCATGAAGGAGATGAGTATGTTAAATGTGCAAGGTTACAAAGTCTAAAAGGGAAATTTGAAAAACTAAAGATGAGAGATGATGAAAATATTACCACTTTTATGCCAAGAGTGAATGAGCTAGTTTGTGGAATCAGAAATTCTGGTGGAGTCTTGGATGAAAATGAGATTGTTGGTAAGATTCTCAGATCCCTTCCTACCTCTTACAAAATCAAGGTTGTTGCCATTGATGAATTCAAAGCCCATACAACTGTCACAAGAGACCAATTGGCTGGCAAACTAGCTGCTTTTGAAATGACCTAATTTGGAGATGATCCCCCCAGAACTAAATCTACATTCAAAGCCAGTGCCTCTGTGAAAGGTAAACAAGGATTCGATTTGGGAGAGAACTCATCAAGGAAATTGTCATGGTATGAAAAAGCGAGAAAAGACCTGGAAGAAGAAGAAATAGAAACTGCTCAGCTTGAAGCCCTCATTACAAAGAGACTGCCAAGAGGATCCGGTAAGTATGAAGGAAAATTGCCTTTTAAGTGTTTTAAGTGTAACAAGATTGGTCATTTTGCCTCAAAATGTTCAGAAAGATTTTCAAAGCCAAATCCTAACAGATCAAGGTTCCAAAAGAATTGTTACTATGTTCATGAAGAAGATGATAATGAAGGAGTAACAGATGATGAATCAGAGATAGGAAACAAATCCGGAAGTGAATGGGTGTTTATTGCCATCAAGGAAGAAGAGCCAATATCTTCTGTATCTATCAATCATAAAGTTGTAGAAAGAGCTCTAGCTGCCCAAGTTGAAGAAAAAAATGATTGGGTCATTGACAGTGGTTGCTCTCACCACATGACAGGTGACAAGAATAAGTTCATAGATTTGGAAAGGTATGAAGGAAGAGTGGTGAAGTTTGGTGACAATTCTGCTCGTAGAATCAGAGGAAGAGGAACTATTTCTTTTAATGGAAGAAACAAAACTAGTAATGTACTGTATGTTGAAGGTTTGAAGCACAATCTTCTCAGTGTTGGATAGTGGGTGGACAAAGGCTATGATCTCTAATTCAAGGATGGAAAATGCAAAATCTTTGAAAGAACCAAAATAGAGATTGCATCCGGTACTCAAACTAAAGGTAAGATCTTCCACTTGGTTGGTACTGATAAAAGCTACTTATTTGTTCAAGTTGATTAGAGTTGGTTATGGCATAGAAGGATGTGTCATCTGAATTTTGATAATATCATCAAGATAAGCAATACTCAGGCTGTAAGAGATCTTCCAAAATTGGTGAAACCTACTAGCAGCTTGTGCAAGGAATGTCAATTGGGTAAGATGAGTAGAGTCACATTCAAAAGCAAGGAATTGTCTTCTACTGGACTATTGGACTTAGTTCACACTGATCTTTGTGGTCCAGCAAGAACCAGAAGTATTCAAGGTGATAGATACTTCATGCTGCTAATAGATGACTATTCCCGGATGATGTGGGTAACCTTTCTAAAGGAGAAATCAGAAGCTCTTGAGAAATTCAAAATATTCAAAGCTATGGTAGAGAATGAAACAGGAACAAAGTTGAAATGTCTAAGGTCTGATAGAGGTGGAGTGTTCACATCCGGTGAGTTCATAGAATTCTATGAGAAACATAGAATTAAGAGATAGTTGTCTACTCCGAAGACTCCACAGTAGAATGGAGTAGTGGAAAGAAAGAACTGGACCATCCAAGAAGCATCTAGGACTATGATGATGGAAGTAAATGTTCCTTAGATCTATTAGAGAGAAGCTATCAGCACTACAGTCTATACTCTTAAACGAGTTCAAATCAGAAGCAATACCAGTAAGACCCCTTATGAACTCTGGTTTGGCATTACTCCTACTATAAGATATTTTAGTCTTTGGTAGCAAGTGTTACATCAAAAGAGATGAAGATTTAGGCAAGTTTGATGCTAAAAGTGATAGAGGAATATTCTTGGGCTACTCTACTCAAAGCAAAGCATACTGGTGTTATAACAAGAGACTAAGAAAGATGATAGAAAGTACAAATGTGAAGGTTGATGAGGGAATAGAGAAACCCTCAAGGTTCTATGAGTATGATGAAGATGATCAAAATGGTGTTCTGGTTCAAGGAGCTCAACCCTCTCCTGGAAGTCAGATTCAGACAGATCCAGTAAATCAAGAAGAAGAGATAGGTTTGAATGAGCCTGATCAAGAAGTAGAAGTACAAGAAACTCCCAAAGTTCCAAGGTATGTAAGACTAAATCACTCTAAAGATTAGATCATAGGTGACAAAAGCAAAGGTGTGCAAACTAGAAGGAAAATTGCTCAAAATTTAGATGAATATTGTCTGATTTCAAAGATTGAACCTAAGACAATAAATGAAGCCTACAATGATGAAAATTGGACCAAAGCAATGGAGGAAGAGTTGATGCAAATCAAGAAAAATCACACTTGGGATCTTGTTTCCAGACCTAGAAATAAGAATGTGATTGGAACCAAATGGGTCTTCTGGAACAAACTAAATGAAGTTGGTGAAGTAATCAGAAATAAAGTCAGATTGGTCTGCAAAGGCTACTTTCAAATAGAAGGAATTGATTTTGAAGAAACCTTTGCTCCAATGGCAAGAATTGAAGTAGTCAGATTATTTCTTGCATTTGCCGCCTTCAAGGATTTCAAGGTGTATCAGATGGATGGCAAATCTACTTTCCTGAATGGTGACTCAGAAGAAGAAGTGTACATTGAACAACCGGATGGATTTCAGTTATCTAAGCATAGTGATATGGTCAGCAAATTAAAGAAGTCACTGTATGGTCTAAAGCAAGCCCCAAGAGCATGCTATGAAAGACTGGATAAACATCTTTTGAAGATTGGTTTCAACAAAGGTACTGCTGATAATAACCTATATTTCAAAATTGATCATGAAAACATCTTGACTGTTGAAGTATTTGTTGATGATATCATCTTTGGAGGAAGAGACAGTATGTGTAAAACCTTTGCAAATCAAATGAAAAGTGAGTTTGAAATGTCAATGCTCAGTGAAATGAATTTCTTCTTGGGTCTGCAAATTACTTAGACAAAGAAAGGAATCTTTATCTCTCAGACCAAATATGTAAAAGAATTATTGAAGAAATTTGGAATGGAAGATTCAAAGCCAATGAACACTCCAATGGCAACCAGATGTAAGTTAGGCAAAGATGATAACTCTCCTAAGACAGATCAGACAAAGTACAGATCAATGATTGGAGGATTATTGTATCTCACTCAGACTAGACTAGATATAATGCAGGCTATTGGTCTTGTGGCAAGATTCTAGGCTGATCCTAGAGAATCTCATGTCATGGCAATCAAAAGAATTTTTAGGTACTTAAAAGGAATAGTTGAGTATGGTCTGTGGTATCCTAGAGATCATAATTTTTCTCTTTATGCATATACAGATGCAGATTGGGCAGGAGATGTGGATGATAGGAAGAGTACAAGTGGAGGAGCATTCTTTTTGGGAAAAGGGTTGGTTTTTTGGCTAAGCAAGAAACAAGAGGTAATATCCCTGTCTACAACTGAAGCAGAATACATTGCAACAGTAGGTAGTTGCACTCAAGTTTTGTGGATGAAGCAGATGCTAAGAGATATTCAAGTAGAATATGAGGAGCCTATCATAATTTTCTGTGACAATTCAAGTGCAATAAATATTTCTAAGAATCCAGTGTTGCATTCTAAGACTAAGCATATATCTATCAAGTTTAACTTTCTGAGAGAGAAAGTGAACAAGGGTGAAGTCAGATTGGAGTATGTGCCCTCCAAGGATTAGCTTGCAGATAGTTTTACTAAACCTCTTCCCAAGGACTCTTTTTAGTATCTCAGGGAGAAGTTAGGGTTATTGACCATCCGGTGATGAACTAGGATGCACTAATGTGCATCAATCCGGTGGATTCACAGTCATATCTTGTGATCCGGATTGATGATAAGGGAGCTGCTACTCAGGGGGAGCAGCTGGTATGTTATGAAGTAGTGAAGTTACAAGTATGAGCCCTTTGCCATTGATGTCAAAGGGGAAGAGAAGACGTGCAAAACAAGTGGTTACTGATCAAAGGGGGAGCAATAAAGGAAGAGAAGACATGTGAATAGTTGTTGCTGTTAGGGGGAGTTGTAACAGCAAGGAGAAGTTCTTGTCTTGATGGTTTTTAACATCATATGTTGCCATCAATGACAAAGGGGGAGATTGTTACAAGTATGGGCCTAACCGGTGTTGTCATTGATGTCAACATACTCATGTTGCATTAATGAGAAGGATTAGATGAGCTGTGTGATGAGGATATTGAGAAAATAAGTCTCAATCAGGGACAGTGAAGAACAGTGATGACAAGAAGGTAAAAGTCCTCAATAAGTTGAGGATCAGAGGATGCGGTTTAAAGGGTTTGTAGATATAAGTCTTGAGATGCTCCAGTCAAGATTTCAGAGGTTCGCATGAAGATTTGAAGAAGTTAGGATCACTCAATTAGAACTGGTTCCGACAGGTGTTCAGAGGTGACAGAGTGCCACAGATAGGTCCGGTGAGATCTAGTATCTCATTATCCAGTTCTGCAGATCTAAGGGAGTGTTGAGGACGTCCCTGTGAAGTATCAACTAGATTAGTTCGTGGGTTGAAGGTCTAGAAGAGCCTATTCATTTGTGATAGTGATGACAGACTGTGTTCTTGTAGCTCTGGATGAAGGAAAGAAGAATTCTAGTAGGATGATGAAGTGCGGATGTCTTTGGTGATTCAGGGAAGGTTATGATGATCGTTAGAGCATGTCCAGTTAATGTTGGTGGTCCACATAGAAGTTAGAGTTTGCATTTGAAGAATAACCACGGATATTGGTGTTCTTCTTGAGACTAGCCGACCGGATGATCTTATAGGTGTTTGCCGACTTAGATGATTATTCCTAAGTCGATGCCTTGTATAAATAAGGGATTGTGAATTTATTTTGAGGTGTGGCTTGTGGTGATAAGTGTGTGGTAGCAGAGAGAACTGTGAAAGGCAGAGCAGAAGTATTGGGCTTAAATGGAACTGATTCAAGCATGTTGAAGATGCTATTCTCCAGTTCATAAAGGTGATACTTATTCCTTTGTAGACAGTGTGTCTCTTGTAGGCAGTAAGCCTCTTGTGAGCAGTGTGCTCGGGCAGTGAGCCCTAATTGGCATGTGCCATTTTGTTCTTTCTATTCTTCTAACAGAGAATACATTCTTGGGTTAATCACCCCATGGTTGTTTCCCTTAACTGAGTTTTCCACGTCAAAATCTTGGTGTCATATGTGTTGATATGTTTCTGCTTTTGATTTAAATGCATTATGGTTCATGATTAATATTATGCTAATCACTAAAGAAGATTCAAGTGTTAAAAGAGAGAAAGTTTCACACAACTGATTCACCCTCCCCCCTCTTAGTTGTATGCCCTAAGTCTAACAAAGGCAACCACTATATGTTCTCATGTGCTTCTATTTTTATGCATTTAAACTCTCCACGCTTGACCAAATGATATGCTACACATATAGACATGAAGACATGTCTCTCCGGAACCCAACACACCAACTATCTCATCTATAGACTGTTGGGATATGGTGTTGTACACCATTGCATAATTCAATATATTTTATAATGTTATAATTAAATAATTATTTGGTTGTGATGCACCTAGGTGGTGGGTTAATCACACTATGTAGTTATTTGGGTCCAATTTATGTTGTATTGTAACATTGAGATATTTATTTGTATTATTTGATTTATTGGGAAAATGTAGTGCCAATAGTCAAATGTGGGGTCAAGTGGTTTTGTGTTACCCATGGTTTTTGGGCACATGGTTTTCTCAATGTAATGTGTGAGCTTGAATTATAAAAGCAAGCACAATATTATTATTTGAGGTTGGCTCGGCTGGATTATTCATTGTAGGTGAATGGGGGTTTTGTGAGAGGCTATCATTGTATTGATCTCTCTCCTATAAGTGCAGATTGTGAAGCATGGAAGGTGATGTGTGGATTCATGCTTGTACACATGGAGGCTACATTGGAGGTGCTTGATGGTTCAGAGGTATTCATGGAGGCTCAGAGATTGTATTGTAATGTTTTCATTGCTGAATAATACATGTGAGCATGGATACTTTTGGAGGCTAGGTTTTTCCCTGCAAAGGATTTTCCCAGGGTATATCTTGTGTTCTCTTGTTGCTTGTTCATTGATCTTTTGGATTATGGTTGTTTCTACATCTTGTTTCACCTATTGGGTTATGTGGAATTGGTTTAATTAAACCTGCAAATTCCTAACATAGACAACATACAGAGCCTGCAATTAAAATCCTTGGCCATTGGTAGTTTTCAATCAGTTTTAGAAGGGTAGTTAGGGCTTCATAATGCACCGCCCGTCAAAGTTTATTGAGCATAAAAAACCATTGACATTTGAATTTCTTTTGAAATGTGGCCATTGATCATAGTTTCCCTCCTTCAAAATTAAGGGATATAATTTAAAGTTGCATTCGCTTGAATCTAGACTTGATATAGCCAGTTAGGGGGAAGTTGGGGCTGGTAAATACTACAACTTGATAACCCTATAGTAGGTCAATGTTAAGTGAAGAACCTATGGTTATAGGTCAACCAAAAATTGGAACATAAAGTAACTCCTAGGGTTGACGGCTTAATGACACATTTAGGGCTTGGTTCTTGACTTACAAAGAACTTATCTTTGAAAAGCTTTAGGGCTTGATCTTCAAGAAAACTAGTTAAACCTTATGTAGAAGAAATTATCCTAATTTGCATCTTCTTTAAGTCATAAAAACTATAACCTCCATTACAATACATGGCTTCACTGTATGGAACAGTGTGCTGATCACCTTATAATGTGTCTTTTTGAAGAACCATGTAAACTATTCTTGATGAAGACATCATGAACCTTGTTTTAATGGTCAACTACTACACCTTGAACCTTGCATCATCTCTCATCCTATACTTGATTATCAAATTCAAGGCATCCTGATGGAGTAAAGAGCATGTAAACCTCTTTGAGCCATGAGCCATAAATAAATCTCTATGAGCCATAAGCTATGAACATCAAAATGATCCAACACTTCAGTACATGTAAGCAAGATGATAAACTCCATCACCTATTTGCCACACATTATCACATGTTTGATGTCTCTTCAAGACAACCACATCAACACTCAAGTCAACAACATAAGTATACACAAACAAAACATGTCCTAATGAAGCTAGCATAACAACTCATGAACATCAACATGTCCTGCACTATCTTGATGAAACTATAAGAACATCATGAGCACTTTGATAAACAACTGATGAGCAACAACACCATGTGCATGCACACAACTCTTGTAAACTTTGATGAAACTATAAGAACATCATGAGCACTTTGCATATCATATCAATACCTACTGAACTCAATCCTTTGTCAACTCATCAAACACAAGTATGGTCCTCCAATCACTGACATCAAGCAACATGATGGACATCAAACAATCCATGCAACATGATGAAGGCACAACCTTGACATCAAAGCATCCTGATGAGATAAGAAAAACATCCATATCAATGCCAACAAACTAACTCACTAACTTGCCATATCAATGCAAACTCACCAAAATCTTGACATCAATGACAATCTTCACACAAATATCCTTATAAAAGGGGGTTCCCTTCTAGGGCAAGAAAACTGACATAATATCAACCATCAGATCTGTGACTTAATAACAAACGGTTCAGATTTATAATGATAAAATATAAATAAAATGTGATTTCGAGGGTGTTGCCCCCAAACCCCCACCAGGGCACACATCTCCCAGACCCCTCATAGGGGGGAAACCCCCGTGTGACCCCCCGTCATGGATGAATGAGTGTCAAGGACCAGATATAAACATGTAGCCGAAACAAGACCACTGCTGGTGAAACCTTTCATCCCTTATAGGTGATTTACAAACAATATTAGGAGTAATTAATTACATGGGATTTACAAGGTTGATGGCACCTTAATCCTAACATTCTCCCACTTGACATCATACATTGTAAATACCCATAGGAAAACCATAAAATAATCAGGCACTAGAAGCAAGGCCCATGGCCTCTCTGCACCAAAAAAATTTCTCTATGCTCATAAGCTTGGTCAAAGAATTTGCAATATCCTCCTGAGTGTCTACCTTCTTTAGCTTAATCTATCCATTTGCAACCATTTCTCAAACAAAGTGATACTGTACATCAACATGCTTAGTCCAAGAATGATACATAGGATTCTTGGCCAAACAAATAGCACTCTGGCTATCATAACCAATCTGAATGATCCTGTAATCAAAACCAATACCTATACCCAATCTTCTCAACCAAACTGCCTCCTTAGAGACATGGGTAGCAGCCATATACTCTGCTTTGGTGGTGGACAAAGAAACCGTGGGCTACCTTTTGCTCATCCAACTCACTGCTCCGCCAAACAAAGTAAACACATAGTCACTAGTGGACCTTCGACTATCCAAGTCACCTGCCCAATCTGCATCAACAAATCCTTGTATGTCCAAAGTTTTGTTAGCACTGTCAGTACTAGAATAAACCAAATAGTAATCAAGAGTGCCTGCAAGATATCTAGAAACCCTCCTCAAATAATTCCAATGCTATCTACCAGGGTTAGACATAAATCTACTCAAAACTCCCATTGCTTGGGCAATATCTGGTCTAGTGCAAACCATTGCATACATCAAACTCCCTACAACACTGCATATGGCACATTAGACATATCCTCTAAATCATCCTCATTCTTTGGACACATATCTAATGAAAGCTTAGTACCAATGGGTAAAGGAACTCTAACTGGGTTACAATCCTACATACTAAATCTCTACAAAATGGTATTCACATACTCTATGATAACCAAAGATTTCTATTACCTCTATCCCTTTTGATCTCCATCCCCAAAATATACCTGCCATCTCCAAGATCCTTCATTTTGAATGAACCTAAAAGTTGGGCTTTCAACTCACTGATCATACCCTTAGTATTGGTAAAAAATAACATGTCATCAACATACAATGCAATGATCAGAATAGAATTGTTGGAATAAGGTGCCATTAACCTTGTAAATTTCAATATTGTATTTATTCCATTTATTATTTGTAATTTGTAATTACCCATAAGGGAATGAGGTAGTTCCACTAGCAGTGGTAATTTCAGAGTTACCGGCGGAAGTTATGGAGTGATATTTACTATTGGCAAATGTAAAACTGAAAGGTAAATGAGGGTAGGTGTTTCCCTTGAGGAATCTACTATTTTTGACATGTATGACAACTTTTCATAATGTGGTGTAAGTGGATTTATGGCAGTTGTAAGTTGTCATAAGATTCCATGCATGTATGATGCATATGACACCCATTATTAGTTGTGGTTGCTATTTTTAGCCCTAGGTGCCCATCTTGGGAAGATTTATTGTTGGTGGTATCTATGACGGTTATGATGTGTCATAAGATGCTATTACATGGTATTATTGGATATGGGCACCTAACTTTGCATGGGTCACATTTTGACACTTGGCGGTTGCATGTATGACGACATTTAATGCTTGCATGTGGGGTAATTGGAGGAGAGAGAAAGTGGACACCTAGAATGGAGTGAAAACTCTTCTATAAATATTTGTCATTGTATTTGTTGCTGAAATACATATTTTAGGTACTCAGGTGCTACCAAAATGCTGTCAGGTTGAAGTCTGGTGGAGAGAGTTGTTGAGTTGTGTTGTACTTTGCACACACACACACCCCATTTTATCAAATGGAGACCCCTTTTCTTTGCTTTGGCTTAGAATCTCAACCTTTCTTCTTTATTGCAAGGAGAAGGTGAATTTGTGCTTAGAGTATAGGATTTGCTTCAAACTTGAGTATCTGGCATGTTTGAATTCATTTGGTGTCTATTGGGATTGATTTGGAGGTGTCATGAGTGGTCTTGTGCTTAAGAAGTAGCCATTGTTTCCTTTTGTGTTAAAATTGGGTGTTACTCCATTTTGCTCAAAAATCTTATGTCACTAGATATTGTCTTTGAAACTACTTCTGTAGGATGTGTCATGTTGAAATTCCTAGTTTCTAGGTCTTAGAGTTGCAAAATCATGTCAAATTACACAAGGTTTCACTAAGGGGTCCATATACTTTCACCCTGATGCATGTTCCTAGCACCCTAATTTGACTAAGTCTAAAACCCTAAAAATCCTAAAATATGGCTAAGCCTGAAATCTGGTGGAACATCAAAAATCTAGAATTTGCATATTAAATCCTAGGGATCTAGAACCTATCTCAAACATCCTGACAGTATATTTCAAAATATTTAAATTATAGGAAATTCATATACAAATATATTTTGAAATATACTGTCACCCAGGACATTTCAAAATCTGGCACCAAAAACAACCCCTACTGCACTTTGTGCCAAAAACAACCCCTACTACACTTTGTGCCAAAAATAGCCCCTACTACAAAAGCACTAAAAAGTCACCTCATTGCCTTGTGCTAAAAATAGCTTGCACTGACTTGCGCTAAAATGGGTTCCTACTGACTTGCGCTAAAATTGCTTTCACCGCCTTTGATCGATAGGTCAATCAGACCAAAAATCTGTACTAGTTTAGTCAAACCCAAAGTAGTGCTAAAGCCTATTGCTCTAAAAATGAACCTCTCCAAACTGTGCTAGAAAGTGCCCTCACCGACTTTAGTCCGTGACACCCAAAATCAGCGCTAAGTCAGTACACCCCAAAATCAACAATTTTTACCTATTTGGGCCAAAAAACACATTTTTTGAAGGGGAAACTTGGATTTTCTTGATGAATTTGAATTGCATATCAATCTATCACATCATGACCAACATTTTCACCAAGTTTGTATGGATTTTGGGCACATTTTACAACAATTAATGCAACTGCACATGAAAAGTTTGTACCCCACAAAAATCCTGCTTTTTGTATAAAATGCTATAAAAAACATGAAATAAAAGTTTCCAAATGAATTCAAATGGCCCCAAAAACCTCCCAGATCAACATATAGGCCAAATGGGTACTTGAAAATGGTAAAAAATGTAGAAAATCATGTGAAAATCACTAGATTTAAGAGGTTGTTCATAGAGAAAGTTACATTGACAATGAGTTGTTCTTGACTGATCTATGGTTGCAAGTGGACATATATTGATCCAAATTGATGGAAAATGATTTTTTATGATAAAATTGATACTTGGTGTTGTAAATTACAGGTCTTGGAGGACACATGAGCTCGTTGGAGCTGTCTTGGAAGGATGAACACATAGAGGTACCCTGCTGACCTAAAAATGCAGAATCGACACTCTATCAACCAAATTACTGATGCACCTACAAGAGAAAGTTAGTATGAAGACCAAGATGATGGAGATGAGTCCTAGGAGAAAGAATACAATGGATATAATGCCTACATCTTGCTATTCTTGCATATCCAGTTGAATGCTCAAGTCGTGTTCGCAGCTGCCTACACATGTTCCATCAGTCTAGTCAACAAGAATTGATCCAACAAGCATCCAGTTGGACATGCCTTCATCAAAAACATGCCACATACTCTTTTTGACCAGTCAAGACATTGGAAAAGTCATTTTTCCCATTAGACAACTCAAAAAGTTGCTATTTCATCTTGTTCTCATGAGCTAAAAAGCTTTTTTTTCAACTTTTTCCTACAAGACAAAGACAAATCTGGGATTGTAACTACCCAACAACCAAATTAAATGCCATGTAATTTGGACCCTCGGTGTTGAGTTAATCTCCACCTTCCATTGAAAAACTTGGTATGGTGCCTTGTCTATAAAAGGGCCATCATTCTCTCATTGTAACAAGTAAGATTTGACAGTGAAATGCTGAGACTCTCCCAACATACAGTCAATACAAAGCAAGTTTTGTAGGTTACTGGAAATTTGTATTTGTGTTGTCTCATTTTAGATTACATGGTTCATGTCAATCTGAAATTAGTTGATATTCAGTTACATTTGTGATTAATAATTCAAATATTTGATTCCATTTCTTATCCATACCATTAATGGCTTGCTGATTGTTTATCATTATGCATGGTTAGTCTAGGCATATTATATGAGATACGTTCAATTGTGTGATTTCATTGAGCTACATCAGAGATTGGGTGTTTGATGAACCCTCTACAATTTGAAAATTATTACATTTCCTTAGAAGATTGCACAATCTCTGTGGCATTTTGGGTTGCCTGGTTAAGCAGAGATTTGTTTATTATTGGGAATTTATCTATCTGTGTGTTGATCATTTCTGCAATTGTCTATAGGATCTCTTATCCCTTCTCTCTCCCCCTTTCCTTTTGCATTTGTTTACATAAAGTTTGGTAGATTTAGGGTTTGAGCAGCATTACATCGATTATCTACTAGAGAATTTTAGACTTTACAGTCTGCATCACCTAGGGTTTCTGCATTTACATTGTTGCCATCTTTTCACAAACCCTATGTTATATGTAAGACCCCTTGTTGGTACAGCTGAAACATTCCACTGAAGTTATTCTTGCAAGCTAAGACCTAGATGTATTATCCTTGGGGTAGTCCTATCTTGGATAGGATACCTTTTTCAAGAGAGGTGATATACTTGTATTTCACCTACATTGTTGTGTGCTAAAAACACCATCAACAAGTTGTATTGTACAATCTTTTCATATTAATACAAACTTGTACCTCTTTCTTGGTAGAGTTTTTTACCTGCAAGGGTTTTCTCCACATAAACATTGTGTTGTGTGTTCAATTTTCTGTTTTGCATTTATCTGTTGTATAGTTTCTATTTCATGTTACAATCTCCATTGATAATACACAATTAAAGATTATAGAAATTTATATTTGAATCAAATTTTTGCTGAGTAGTTGTGCTTTCATTTTTAACATTTGGTATCAGAGCCTGGCCAACCTTGACTCTTGGGTGGTAGTGTGGAAGCTATAACTGTAGTAGTATATTTGGTTGTGTTTGTTTTGCAGATCTTGTGTTGATATTATGGCTGCATCCAACATTGCACAACCTCTCGTTTGGACATTGAGAAGTTCAACAGAATGGGGTATGAGTTGTGGAAGCTAAAAATTGAGGATTTGTTGGAAGAAAGAAACTAGTGGTTGGTTGTTCAAAAAGAGAAGAAACCCGATGATGTCTCTCTGAATGAGTGGGATAGACTGGATAAAAAGGCACAGGGAACCATCCATTTGTGTCTGTTAGACTCTATCCTATTGAATGTCGCAAAGGAAGAGACCGCACATAAATTATGGAATCGATTGGGTGAGATCTATCAAGCCAAAAGTATGGTAAATAAACTCTATTTAAAAAGAAAATTATTTTCCTTGAAAATGAAAGAGGGTAAATCTGTCGCAAAGCAATTAAATACATTTAATTTGTTGTTGAGTCAGCTTGCTTCAGTAGATGTTGATGTTAATGAGGAAGATAAATTTATCTTACTTCTTTGTTCTTTACCTAAGTCTTGGGAGAATGTTATATTGGCTATCACTACTAACCTCACAAATCGCGAGTTGGATGCCCCTGTTGTAGTTTTACTGTCACGGGATCTGTGGAAGAAGAGTTTGGATAGTTCAGGGGATGCTCTCAGTGTGAGGGGAAGGTCTAGGGAAAGAGGACTGAAAGGAGATCAGAAAAGGGCTAAGGACAAGTCCAAGTGCCAATCTAAGACTCTTGGGAAGAAGAACAGAGTTAAGTGTTGGAACTGCGATAAAAGGGGACATGTGAAGGAGTCCAGAAACCCAAAGAAACAACGGGAGAGTGCTTCGAATGAGTCCTCGAATGCAGGTGAAGATGTTTTACTTTCTACATGTAATTTTGTTTCTAATGATCACTAGTTTGTTGACTTAGGATGCTCGTTTCATATGACCCCGCATAAGGAATGGTTTTCCACAATGAAGAATATGATGGAGGTAATGTGTACCTTGGGGACAACTCTGCATATCCGATAGTTGGGAAAGGCAAGGTACTATTGTGTTTTAGTGATGGGAGGATTAAAACTCTCCCTGAAGTTTCTCATGTTAGCTAGAAATTTGATTTCTATTTCAAAGATGAATGATTTGGGAATGCATGTGACTTTCAAGACAAGCATGGCTGCAGATTGGTGAGAGGGAACTTGGTGGTAGAGAAGGGGAAGAGATTGGGAAACATGTTCCATCTTGAAGCCATGACAGTTTGTAATGCCTCCTATGTATCTAAGGCCAGTTCTAAAAATACATGTATGTTGTGGCACCGTAGATTGGGTCACATAAGTAATAATGTTTTGAAAACTATTAAGAATAAAGATTTGTTGGATGGTTTCTCTTATTTTGATGAGCACTTTGATTTTTGTGAGCATTGTGTGTTTGGTAAACAAAACAAAAAATTATTTCCTTTAGGAAGTAAGAGAGAAAAAGAGAAGTTAGAAATTACGGATGTGTTTGGACTAGTGGATAATGAATCTATTAGAAAATCTTGTTATTTTGTTACCTTCATTGATGATGTGTCCAAATTTACTTGGATTTATTTTATGAAACACAAATATGAAGTTTTTACTAATTTTAAGGAATTCAAAGTCTTAGTAGAGAGCCAATCAAGTTTGAAGATAAAAATATTAAGATTTGACAATAGAGGATAATATTTCTCTAAGGATTTTGATGAGTTTTACAAGAATATAGATATTATCAAACAAAAACCAACTCCATATACACCACAATAGAATGGTGTTGTAGAAAGGATGAACCAAACAATTATGGAAAGGGCTAGAAGTATGTTGAGTGATGCATAGTTGGATAAATGTTTTTGGGCAGAGGCTATGTGTACTTCTTGCTACTTGATTAATAGATCTCCTTGTAAGGCTCTTGATTCGACACCTTATAAAGTGTGGACAGGTAAGAAACCTTATGTTTCACATTTAAGGGTTTTTTGGCTATGAGGCTTTTGTTCATGTGCATAAGGAAAAGAGATCTAAGTTGGATCCAAAAGTTGAAAAGTGTACATTTATTAGATATGGTGATAATGTCAAAGGTTATAATCTTTGGAATCCACTAACCTGTAAGATTATCTATTCTAGAGATGTTATTTTTAGGGAACTTAGAGCTATTTCTGAACCTGAACAACCAAAAGAAAAAGATGAAAAGGTAAAGAGAGTGCACTTTGAGTTAGAGTAGCAAGATGCACCTCAGGAAGAACAGAATGATGGATTGGGGGGTGAAGAAGAAGAAGACTCGAGTAGTTCTTATGAAGATGAATCTATTGTTACAAGAGAAGTTGGTACAGATGATCATGTAGAAGAACAAGTTGAGATTCTTATTCCACCCTTGAGGAGATCCCCAAGACAATGGAATCCAATTGACAGGTATAGCCCACTAGATTTTTGTTGTGTATTTACTTTATTGAGTACTAACAATGGGCCTAGATCCTATAGGGAAGCTATTCTTTTAGATGATAGTGAGTCTTGGCAGTTAGCCATGTAGGAGGAGATGATAGCTTTAGACTCTTGTAACACCTGGGATCTTCTTCATTTGCCCAAAGGAAGAAAGACCATAGGTTTTAAGTGGTTCTTCAAGAAGAATTTTGGAGCAGACAGTTCATTGGAGAAGTGTACGGCTAGACTGGTAGCCAAGGGCTACTCCCAAAGAGAGGGAGTTGATTTTGGTGAGATTTTCTCTCCTATTGGTAAATTGACTTCTATTAGATTTTTTTTATTCATTGATGTAGCTTATGATTGGGAGATTGAGCAAATGAATGTTAAGACTATGTTCTTGCATGGAGATCTTGACGAAGAAATTTATATGCAATAGCCTATAGGTTTTGAGGTAAAAGGAAAAGAAAATTGGGTTTGCAGGTTGAAGAGGTCACTTTATGGTTTGAAACTATGAGGCCCACCTTGGTGTGACTGGAATTAGTTTCCCTTTTAGACTATGTTGTTTTTCTTCACCCTAGCTAAGGGTTCCATCTATGGAATTGTGGCCCTATCTTGAGTCAGTGTAGTGATGTGCATCTTTTGTAGAAGGTAGTGTTGATTGTTTGCGGTTGCATAGGCAATGCACATCCTAGTTGGAATTGATTGGAATGTCACCTGTTTGTACCTGAAACTAGACTATTTAGTAATGTAGTGCGAGGCTAACTTATGTTACACTTCTTGTTTTATTCAGGGTACTTGTTGTTTGGATTATGGGGGATACGTGGTCTTTGAGGACTAGTGATCCCTCCTATTTGGACATTTGCTAGTTTTATCTTGTGATAGATGAGTTATTGTAGGATGGAGCTATATCTTACATGCGTGATTATATTATGAATTCCATGATGTACAATGTGTTATTGATGCAATTGAAATGGTTTAGTTAGATGATTGAAGTAATAGGATGTTTAGTGATAATTGAATTGATGAAATCTTATGTAGTGTATGATCTTGATCTATATTTTGTGAAATACGAATGATTTGATAATCATGTAAATGTTAGGATGTGTTTTAATTGAGAATATATGTGCTTATGTGATCTTGTGTGTGTGTAATTCATTTAACTTCAGCTATATATATCTTGTGCTATTAGCATTCTTGTGTAAGTGTGCAGGTAATTTTCTATGGCCCATGGAAAATCAAAGGTCAAACAAATAACCCTATGTTTTAGCCATGTTAAGTCAACCTAGTCCCTAAGTTGGACTTAGGTTATTTGTAATGGAGAATGATGTTTTATGTTGTTTGTTAATTTATGATATTTTTGTAAGTTTCACCCTTTTTGATTTATCTCCTTTAAGTGTTGTAAGGTTGTATTGTTTTGGTTTGCACAATTTTGGTGCTAAATGTTTGAGCCCTTTTTATGTGGATTTATGAGTTCCCTTGTGTTAATTATGGTCAAATAATGACCCTAGGTCATACCCCTAGGGTCTAGGGCCATTCTTAGCATGTTTATACTTGGTTTAACCCTTGTATGGTCACCTTCACTTGGCCCTTAAGTAAAGTGACGAATTTGGGAGATGTGAGAGGTGGTTGGCATGTCACCATCCCACCTAAACTAACCCCACTCACCTAGGGTAAGGTTACCCTTGCCTTGAGTGCTTTGGAAGGTTCTAGTGTCTTCTCATGTGTGTGAGACCTATTCCCTATGCACTCACACATGTGTGAGAGCATATGTGGGGAAGCGTGTAGCATAGTTGAATGAGAAGGTGACAAGTGTCACCTCATTTTGAGGGGTCTCCCATGTGTGATTTCTTCTCCCTGTGTTGTCACACATGTGTGAGAGTATTTGTGGGAGAATGTGTAGCTTGCTTGAATGGAAAGGTGACAAGTGTCACCTCCTCATTCTTGTGGGGTTGTTAGAGGGTTGTGTGGATGAAGGAGAAGGTGACAAGTGTCACCTTCTCATTCATCAAGGCTTGTTAGAAAAGCCTATTTATCTCTCCTTGAGAAGAGGGAAGGGTTCTTTTCTTTTTGCATTTTTGATTATTGGTTTTGGAAGGAGAGCTAGAATTAGAGACACTTGGAAGGATCTTTGGAAAAGGCTCTTGGAGCTCTTCACCATCACCTTCTACACTTGGAGCTTGAGAGGTAAGCTCTCAAGGCTTCAAGCCTTCTTTTACTTGTCTTTTGCTTATATATATATGCATGTGTTATGGTTATTATGCTTTTTGAGTTTTTGGTTTTATGTTATGTGGGTTTTATTTGTTGGAATAAGGTGCCATTAACCTTGTAAATCCCAATATTGTATTTATTCCATTTATTATTTGTAATTTGTAATTACCCATAAGGGATGTACAAGTTTCACCTGTAGTGGTAAAAAATTATTTACTGTCCACGGTAATTACAGAGTTATTGGCGGTAGTTACAAGATGTCATTTACTATGGTAAATGGTAATTGGTCAAAGTGGGGTGCACATGTGGAGGAATAATCTATTTTTAGTGTTATGACTCATGTCATAGATGTTGTAAGAAGGTGTAAGAGATTCTATGACAACTGTAAGTTGTCATAAGAACCTATGACAACTGTAAGTTGTCATAAGAACCTATGACACTAATAATAGCATATGATGCATCATAAGATGTTGTAAGTGGCTATTTTTAGCCCCAAGGTGTTCAAACTTGCATGGGCACATTTTCCCAAGTGTAGGATGCATGTATGACAGCATTTATGACCTCGTAAGAGCCTATTCTTGGCCATGGACGCCCAAGATTGTATTGTTGCCTCTTGACAAGTGTTATGGGCTTGTAAGAAGTCATTTAATGTCTTGAGGTTGTATAAATTCTATAAAAACCATAGCATAGTAGATGAGAGGAATATAATAGTTTATAGGTACCCAGGTTCTATCGGAGCGAAGGTTGGAGGACAGAGGAAGTGAATGTATTTGTAATCTCCTTTTGTGAAGCTAATGCAACTTGACCTCTTTTCTTGGTGGATTTTTTTACCCAAAAGGGTTTTCTCCACGTTCAACACTTGTGTTATGTGCTTCATTCTGCTTTTGGTATATTTATGTATTGTGGGTTTTATGTTTTGATTACAATCTCCATTTTTAATGCACACTTGAAAGATTGCTGAAATATATTCGAATCAGATTTCCATTAAAGTAGTGTTACTTTCACTTCTAACATTTGGTATTAGAGCCTAGCCAGCTTTGACACTTGTGTGGTAGTGTGGAAGTTGTAGCTGCAATGGGAGATTTGGTTGTGTTTGTTTTACAGATCTTGTGTTGTTATTATGGCTACATCCACCATTGCATCAACCTCTCGATTGGACATTGAGAAGTCAAAGGAATGGGGTATGAGTTGTGGAAGCTGAAAATGGAAGATTTGTTGGAAGAAAGAAACCAA
The DNA here is from genome assembly GCA_027924645.1 of Cunninghamia lanceolata. Lineage (NCBI taxonomy): Eukaryota > Viridiplantae > Streptophyta > Pinopsida > Cupressales > Cupressaceae > Cunninghamia > Cunninghamia lanceolata. The sequence continues at coordinate 5,753,539 of BSBN01001583.1, forward strand.
TGGTTGGTTGTCCAATAAGAGAAGAAACCTAATGATGTCTCTCAAGATGAGTGGGATAGACTAGATAAGAAGGCATGGGGAACCATCTGGTTGTGTCTTTTAGACTCTATCCTATTGAATGTTGCAAAGGAAGAGACTGCATACAAGTTGTGGAAATGGTTGGGTGAGATCTATCAAGCCAAGAGTATGGTAAATAAATTTTATTTAAAAATAAAATTGTTTTCCATGAAAATGTGAGAAGGTGAATTAGTTGCAGAGCATTTAAATTCTTTTAATTTGTTAGTGAGTCAGCTTGATTTAGTAGATGTTGAGGTTAGTGAGGAAGATAAATGTATCTTACTTCTTTGTTCTTTACCTAAGTCTTGGGAGAATGTTATCCTTGCTATCACTACTAACCTTGTGGATCCGAAGTTGGATGCTCTTGTTTCAGTGCTACTGTCACAGGAATTGAGGAAGAAGAGTTTAGATAGTTCATGGGATGCTCTCAATGTCAGGGGAAGGTCTAAGGAAAGAGGACCTAAAGGAGATTAGAAAGGGGCTAAGGACAAGTCCAAGGGCCAGTCTAAGACTCCTGGTAAAAAGAACAGAGTTAAGTGTTGGAACTACGATAAAAGGGATCATGTGAAGGAGTGCAGAATCCCCAAGAAACAGTGGGAGAGTGCTTCATATAAGTCCTTGAATGCAAGTGAATAAGTTTTACTTTCTACATGTAATCTTGTTTCTAATGATCACTGGTTGATTGACTCAGGATGCTCATTTCATATGACTCTGCATAAGGAATGGTTCTCCTCATATGAAGACTATGATGGAGGTAATATCTACCTTGGTGACAACTCTACATATCCGATTGTCAAGAAAGGAAAGGTATTGTTGTGTTTCAGTGATGAGAGGATTAAAACCCTCCCTGGTGTTTTGCATGTTCCTGGATTATCTAGAAATCTGATTTCAGTTTTGAAGTTGAATGATTTGGGAATGCATGTGACATTTGACAAGCATGGCTACAGATTCGTGAGAGGGAACTTGGTGGTAGCAAAGGGGAAGAGATTCGGAAGCCTGTTCAAGCTTCAAGCCACTATAGTTTATAATGCCTCCTATGTATCTGAGGCTACTACTGAAAATACATGTATGTTGTGGCACTGTAGATTGGCCCACACAAACAATAATGTACTAAAAACTATTAAGAATAAAAATTTGTTGGATGGTTTCTCCTATTCTGATGAGCACTTTGATTTCTGTTAGCATTGTGTGTTTGGTAAACAAAACAGAAAATTATTTCCTTTAGGAAGCAATAGAGAAAAAGAGAAGTTAGAAATTATTCATACAGATGTGTTTGGATGTGTGGATAATGAATCTATCAAAAAATCTCATTATTTTGTAACCTTCATTAATGATGTATCCAGATTTACATGGATTTATTTTATGAAGCATAAATCTAAAGTTTTCACTAAGTTTAAGGAATTCAAAGTCTTAGTAAAAAACCAATCAGGTTTAAAGATAAAAATATTAAGATCTGACAATGGAGGGGAATATTGTTCTAAGGAATTTGATGAGTTTTGTAAGCATGCAGGTATAATTAGACAAAAGACAACTCCGTATACACCACAACAGAATGGTGTTGCAGAAAGGATGAACCGAACAATTATGGAAAGGGCCAGAAGTATGCTTACTAATGCACAGTTGGATAAATGATTTTGGGCAGAGGCTGTGTGTACTGCTTGCTACTTGATAAATATATCTCCTTGTAAGGCTCTTGATTCGACACCTTATGAAGTGTGGATAGGTAAGAGACCTTTTGTTTCACATTTAAGGGTTTTTGGTTGTGAGGCTTTTGTTCATGTGCCTAAGGAAAAGTGATCTAAGTTAGATCCAAAGGCTAAAAAATGTACATTCATTGGATATGGTGATAATGTAAAAGGTTATAAGCTTTGGAATCCACTAACCCGTAGGATTATCTTTTCTAGAGATGTTATTTTCAGGGAACTTAGAGCTATTTCTGAACCTGAGCAGCCAAAAGAAAAAGATGAAAAAGGTGAAGAAGGTGCACTTTGATTTAGAGAAGCAAGATGCACTTCAAGAAGAATAGAATGATGGATTGGGGGGTGAAGAAGAAGAAGAAGAAGATTCAAGTAGTTCTGATGAAGATGAGTCCGTTATTACAGAAGAAGTTCAATAGATGATCATGCAGAAGAACAAGTTGAGACTCTTACTCCACCCTTGAGGAGATCCACAAGACAACGGAATCTAGTTGAAAGGTATAGCCCACCAGATTTATGTTGTGTATATGCTTTATTGAGTACTAAAAATGAACTTAGATCCTACAGGGAAGCTATTTCTGCAGATGATAGTCAGTCTTGGCAGTTAGCCATGCAGGAGGAGATGATGGCTTTAGACTCTTGTAACACCTGGGATCTTGTTCATTTGCCCAAAGGAAGAAAGGCCATAGATTGTAAGTGGGTCTTCAAGAAGAAGTTTGGAGCAGACGGGTCATTGGAGAAGTACAAGGCTAGACTGGTAGCCAAGGGCTACTCCCAAAGAGAGGGAATTGATTTTGGTGAGATATTCTCTCTTGTTGCTAAATTGACTTCTATTAGATTTCTCTTATCCATTGTTGTAGCTAATGATTGGGAAATTGAGCAAATGGATGTTAAGACTGTGTTCTTGCATGGAGATCTTGAAGAATAAATTTATATGCAACATCCTATAGGTTTTGAGGTAAAAGGAAAAGAACATTGGGTTTGCAGGTTAAAGAGGTCTCTTTATGGTCCAAAATAGTCCTCTAGAATGTGGTATCAAAAGTTTGATTCATTTGTTTTGAAATTGGGTCTTGTTAGAAGTGAGGAGGATCATTGTGTTTACATTCATTGTGTTAATGATTCTATAATGGTTATTTCTTTGTATGTTGATGACATGTTTTTCAGCAATACTAAGGGTATGGTCAGTGAGCTTAAAGCCCAACTTTTAGGTGCATTTAAGATGAAGGATCTTGGTGTTGCAAGGTATGTTTTGGGAATGGAGATTAGGAGGGATAGAGTTAACAGAAAGCTTTGGTTGTCACAAAGTAAGTATGTGAATACTATTGTGAAGAGGTTTAGTTTGCAGGACTGTAACCCAGTTAGAGTTCCTTTACCCATTGGTACTAAGATTTCATTAGATATGTGTCCAAAGACTAAGGATGATCTTGAGGATATGTCTAATGTGCCATATGCTAGTGTTGTAGGGAGTGTGATGTATGCAATGGTTTGCACTAGACCAGATATTGCCCAAGCAGTGGGAGTTTTGAGTAGATTTATATCTAACCCTAGTAGACAGCATTAGAACTATGCAAAGAGGGCGTTTAAATATCTTGCAGGTACTCTTGATCATTGTTTGGTTTATTCTGGCACTGATAGTGCTGATAAATCTTTGGACATACAGGGTTTTGTTGATGCAGATTGGGCAAGTGACTTGGATAGTCGAAGGTCCACTAGTGGCTATGTGTTTACTATGTTTGGAGGTGCAGTGAGTTGGATGAGTAAGAGGCAGCCCACAGTTACTTTGTCCACCATAGAAGCAGAGTATATGGCTGCTACTCATGTCTCTAAGGAGGTAGTTTGGTTGAGGAGACTATGTACAGGTATTGGTTTTGATTGTAGGATCATTCAAATTGGTTGTGATAGCTAGAGTGCTATCTGTTTGGCCAAGAATCCCATGTATCATGCTCGGACTAAGCATGTTGATCTTCAGTATCACTTTGTTCAAGAATTGGTTGCAAATGGAGAGATTGAGCTAAAGAAGATAGACACTCAGGAGAATATTGCAGATTCATTGACTAAGTCTGTGAGCACAGAGAAGTTCGTGTGGTGCAAAGAGGCCATGGGCTTTGTTTCTAATGCCTGATTATTTTTTATTTGATTTTCTATGGGTTGATTTACAATGTATAATGTCAAGTGGGAGAATGTTGGAATAAGGTGCCATTAACCTTGTAAATCCCAATATTGTATTTATTCCATTTATTATTTGTAATTTGTAATTACCCATAAGGGATGTACAAGTTTCATCGGCAGTGGTAAAAAATTATTTACTATCCATGGTAATTACAGAGTTACTAGTGGTAGTTATGGGATGTCATTTACTATGGTAAATGGTAATTGGTCAAAGTGGGGTGCACATGTGGAGGAATAATCTATTTTTAGTGTTATGATGCACGTCATAGATGTTGTAAGAAGGTGTAAGAGATTCTATGACAACTGTAAGTTGTCATAAGAATCTATGACACTAATAATAGCATATGATGCGTCATAAGATGTTGTAAGTGGCTATTTTTGGTCCCAAGGCATTCAAGCTTACATGGGCACATTTTCCCAAGTGTAGGATGCATGTATGACATCATTTATGACCCCGTAAGAGCCTATTCTTGGCCATGGATGCCCAAGATTGTATTGTTGACTCTTAACAAGTGTTATGGGCTTGTAAGAAGTCATTTAATGTCTTGAGGTTGTGTAAATTCTATAAAAACCATAGCATAGTAGATGAGAGGAATATAACAATTTACAGGTACCCAGGTTCTGCCAAAGTGAAGGTTGGAGGATAGAGGAAGTGAATGTATTTGTAATCTCCTTTTGTGAAGCTAATACAACTTGACCTCTTTTCTTGGTGGAGTTTTTTACCTGAAAGGGTTTTCTCCATGTTAAATAATTGTGTTATGTGCTTCATTATGCTTCTGGTATATTTATGTATTTATTCTTTGATTACAATCTCCATTGTTAATGCACACTTGAAAGATTGCTAAAATTTATTCAAATCAAATTTCCATTAAAGTAGTGTTGCTTTCACTTCTAACATTATGGGTTGTTCTGGTGATCTCTCCATTTGAGAGAGCTCACCTAGTCATGGGTGAGAGAGGTGTGAACCTCCTTGGGGATACCCTCATCTTTTGAAGGTATTTTGATGGCCATGGGCCTTATTGTGAAGTTTGGGAGTTATGGTTATGGCAAGAATGGGTTATGACAAGTTTTAATGGAAAGAGGCCTTGAGTTTGAGCATTATTGAGTTGTTGTTGTTATGGTTCCCCTTGAGTAGAGAGTTGTCCACTCTCTCACCCCTAAAATCTATTGTTGAATGGATTTGTTTGTGAGTATCCATGGGAGGGTGTTCATGTGTTTTATGTGAGTATTTTTGTGTGTTGTAACCCTTGTTGTTCTTGAAACTGGTTATTTTGGATGGCCTCTTAGTTTGGGGGTGGCTTTCTTGCAAGCCTAAGGTTGAGAGGTGAGCTCTCCATGGGCTTGGAGAACTTTACTTGTGCTTTTGTAGGTTTTGGTGTCTTATGGAGGATATTTGAAGTTGGAAGAAACTATGAGTTTAATGGTGTTGGTGTAATGTAACAATAAGGCATTATGGTTTCCTTGGCCTTGACCCTTGTAAAAGTTTGTTGATCAAGAGAGTATAGCCCTCTTTGGGAGGCCTTTGTTGTATTTAAGCCTTTTGTAAAAATGTTTGTTACTTACAATAAATGTATGACATTGGGGTTACCTATCTTGTTCTTGAATATATATATATATATATATATATATATATATATATATATATATATATATATATATATGATGTGAAAATAATTATATCGCTTTCTCTCTCTCTTTCCCTATTTTATCATATTAAATGATTGAATGTTTTCTAGAAAAAAAAAAGAATAATAACATGCTTTTATTAACAGTTGAAAGGAAAGAACAATACTTAGTTTGTATTCTTGTTGTTTGAAAGAATAAATGGGTTTTATACTTAATAAAATAAAAATAAATATGTTAGGTTCAAACAAAAAAGAGACTATTGTTGAAATACAAGACAATATATTTTTTTTAATCAAACAAAAGTCCTATAATTGTTTATATCATGGAAAGAAATGGAATTTTATTTATGCCTCCATTATTGTATAGTAGTAGTGTGTGTGTGTGTGTGTGTGTATAGTCTTGAAAACTTGTTGTTGAATTTCTACCAAAGTGTAGTTCTCTGTTTTTGTTATATACATAAAGATTAATAATAATAAATATTATACATAAATATATATATACAAATACATATATTCATATATAATATTATTATTATAAATGTAAATATAACAATATTAATATACATATTAGTTGGGTTTAAAAAATGAAATGTTTGAAAATTGTTTAAAAAAAATTATTGTTGTATCGCATTTTTTTTAGGGTTTGAGTAAATGGTAGTAGAAAAAATGGGTTCATGGCAGAGGGAAGCGGCAGGGCCGAAGCCCATCCCCGCCCCGCCCCCTGACTACTAAGAAAGGGAAGGGGGTCGGGAACCCCACATCCCCCACAGAGCGCGGCTCTGTGGGTGGTAGGAGGTCCCGCCCCCAACCCCGGCCGCTGCCACAGCTGTGGCCTACATAGGCCATAGGCCGTGGGCCTGTGGACTACATAGTCCATAGCCCCGGTACTGCAAGTCTTCTTTAAACAAAAAAAATTAAATTCTTCACACCTAACGCTGAAGCTATATATATATATTGTGTGTGTGTGAGTGAATTTTAGTGTATCTTTTTATTTCTTTGTGCTTCATTTGAACGTCATTTTTACAGTGTATACACAGTGTTGTGTATACAATCTGTGTATACTTCATGGCATTAACTATATATATATATATATATATATATATATATATTAGTTTTTCAAATTATTATTTTAAAGCCTTTATATTTATATAATGAATATATATGGGAAAACATATATTCATAGTTATAAATATATTTTAGAAACTTTTATAAGAAAATATTAAATAAATAAATTCTTTAGGTTATAAAAATAATTCTCTGTGTAAAAACCAGAGAGTATGTTATTCAAAACTTTTGAAAATTAAAACTTTTAGACTTTGATTAGAGAACAAACTTTTGTGAAAGCATTTATAACAATAAGATTTATTTGAAAACTTTTAACTTTTAAGAATACATGGAGAACTTAGAGACCTGTGCAATAATAGAGGCATATTCCAAAGCTTAGAAGTAGAAAACATGGAATTTAAAAAGAGTTAGGAAATAAATTAGGTTAGAGAGATAAAGATTTAAACCTGTAGAAAATAAAAAATATATTAGGAAATAATAAATTTGAGTTAGAAAATCTTTATTGGGGGAGATACTTTCCACTTGGGAAAGTACCTCCCCACTTGCCCCTCCACTTGAAACTTGCTAATAGAAATGAATATGTTGTGAGCAAATAGGCTCTTGTAAAGGCTTTTATAAGCTTTAAGTTAGGGGTTTGGGTGTTGCCCTAAAAAGTTTAGTGGCCTAATGCAATCCTTAAGCCTAAATTACTTAACTAAACCCATTTGTGAGTGGGAAGACCTTTTGGACACTAGTGAGATAGTGTTTTTATGTTTTTATTTAATTTTTTTTATCTTTGAGGAAATGTATTTAAGCTTTGGGTTTTAATTTAATTTAGTGCATGAATTAAATGGTTAAAGTTTTATTGGTTAAACCCCTTAGTTACTAGATTAATTTACTTGAGTTGGGTATGGGTGTTGGTTAACGCAATTTATTTAATTTGTTGTTGAGCTATTGTATGCGGATCATTTAAATCCCTCATGTTAAATTTTCAAACTCTTAGTCATAATATTCAAATTGATTATTAAATGTTAATGCACTTTAGATTAGTCAAATTAGTGTATTTCAATTTAAATTTTGGGAAAAAGTAAGTAGTGAATATTATTTAATCGTTTCATTTTATTTTAAATTTTAAAAAAGAGGTTAGTGAAAGTTTTAATTTTAATTTAATTTTTCTCCCTCTCATAGCTGGTGAGATGGCATTATACTGTCAAATTTTTCCTAGGCTAGAGATAGGATTATTTAAATAATTTAATCCTCATTTTACCTTATCATTTTAACTAATTGTTAGTGCATTAATTAATGGCGTAGTTGATGTATTTAATGTTTTATTTAAGTTAGTAGTTGTTCTAGGGTTAGATTTTGATTCTTATCAAAATCATTCCACCTCACCTAGTAAACCCTAGGGTTGGATTCCGAAATGGGAACCAACCCTCTTAGCGTTGCTCCTTGCGATACACACCCCCTTAGTAACTATCATCTCATAGGGATTGCGAAATGAGTGTCGCATTATCTTGTTTGTGATTTACTTCCCCGCCTTCAAGTGACGTGCCTAATGATGGTTGCAAATGCGACTATGTTAAATGCGTGTGTCACTAGCATGCTTGATGCACACGAGGGGTTTTGGAGTCGGGAGAAAAAGTTTTTGATATTTCATGTCATGACCACATGGAAAATGTGGCCATGACACGTGTGTTGTGCATCATGACCACATGGCAAATGTGGGCATGCCATTTGGTATCAGAGCCCATGTTTCAAACACTGGGATCTCTGGGTGTGTGTATATTGTTGAGTTGGGATGATGGTAGATTGTGCATACTCGTGTTGCATGTCTAACTGTAGCTTACATAGAAATGAGTTCATAAGACACCTTGTGTGGGAATGATTTGATTTCCTCAATTTTGCTTCTGCTAACCCCCACGTACGACTTGGTGTCGTAGGTACTTGGGGAGTGTATTCTTCATGTGTAGGGTAATTGAAGGACCATGCAAGTCCTGAATTTGAGAGTTAGTCAACTCCTTGATCTAATGTTATCCTAAAAGGGATGTTATTTGTTGAGTTTTTCTAAGTGTTCGTCCTAGCTAATCCTTGCTCCTTGTCCTAGTTGATGGTGCTTTTTGATCCTTCTTTGGGTGTCATATCAACCTGTTGTAGGTCACCCTTGGAAAGGTGTTATTGTGGTAAAGTTATTCTCTTTTGGCCACCTTGTAGGTTTGCCCTAGTAAATGTTGAGTGGCACATTGTAGGTCGTGAGTGCCATTACGTCGTTTGAGACTTACCCTTTTCTGAGAATGTTGAGTTGTGTTTATTCCTACCATGTGGGAGGAAAGAAATGTAATTAAGTGGCACGCTAATCTTGGACAAAGGCTTATATACCCTATTTCAGTTATTGTTTACGTTGTGTTAGTTAACCTTTGTATCATGGGGTAAGTTGTGTCTTGTTTAAGATGTCCTTTGCCTTGTTTTAGGATTAAGTTACCCTGATCGGTAGTTGTCACCCAAAGAGTGAAAAGAGGATTAAATGGTATATTCTCTTGTTAGAGTTGCTTGGTACCCTCATCTTGAAGATGGAGTAGAGGACGTTAAAAGAGTTGGTGTGTAAGGCCTTTCATGGTTATATTCTTATGTAAGACTTTTGGTTAGATGAAAGGACAAGTAGTGGCTTTGTGGTTGTGAATCTTGTGACAATTGTTATGCCACGTCGCATCAATCTCCTTGTGGCTTGTTGGTTTCTAATGGGTAGTTAGGCTATGCGCTACCTTCACATTGATTGGTGATGTGATTTGTTCACTTATGGTAGGGTACCTTGTTATCTGAGGGCTTAAAGGTGATGTAAGTGCTTGATGTTGAAACCTATTGTGATGGTTGAAGAGTAGGATCTAGTTGTGGGTGCAATTCCCTAGTTGTTACTAATGAGAACCTAAGAGCATGTTGACCCCTACCTTGCCAGCCTTGTTTGTTGGTTCTTTCTTGCTTTTATGTCTTGATAGGGTGACAAGTTCCCCTTGGAAGTAGTGTATGTCTTTGTGTATAGAAGGCTATAGTGAAGCCTTGTGTCAGGTTGTAGTGAAGAAAATTAAGTTTTTATTCTTGTCCACTTGGGTTGTTGTGAAGACCCTCCAATGGTGCCTTCTTATATTTTAGTAGGATAGAATGCATGAGATGCTTAAGGTGAATGCATAGTTGATGTGACGAGATAATTGGAGTGTCAACTCTCTTATCTTGAAACATTTTAGTTGTTGGATCTTGGTAATTCTTGAGGTGAGTCCCTTGTACAACTGTTTGCACAAACCCCATGAAGATGACCCTAATGAATAGAAAGATTTTATTTTAAAGAATGCAATAATTCTAGATGTTGACTTGATTAAGGACTCACACACCTTGCTATAGGGCAATGTATGTGGATAGTCACTTGTATGGGCATCTTGGAAACGTTTGGGATTGTAAGGATGCATTGGGACGTTGAGTTTGCTTTGGAAGAAATAGTAAGTTGGTTGTGATACCTTTTGGTCATTAGTGGTTAAGTGTTGCGATCGACATGTGTGATCGAAATAGACCATTGGGTCATTTTTGGACATTATTAAGGCTATGGATTTGAACTTGATTTTAGATTATGAACGCCTTGGTTGGGGTTCTCCAACCTAGTTGCTCAGAACTTTGTGTGAGGATTGTTGACGTGATTTTAGTCACGACTAGGGTTGGTTGGGCTTGGCCCCACTCTAGTATCTTGGTATCTTGAGTAAGATTATTGTTGTACTTATGCATTGCTTAGTGTGACTATCAATCTATAGAAGTGGGTTAGTGACTTTCAGTTAGTTTTGGTAGTAGCCATGAAGATGTTGGTATGTGTTCCTTTCTAGGAAGCACGAAGGGGCCCCACTTTGAAGGTGACTCATAGGAAACATGACTTTTGGTAATCATTCCCAAGCATGTCCTAGGTTGCCTAGAATACGTGGGGAATCATTAGTTGAGTTGATCATGACCTTAGTTAAGAATGTGACCACTATTCCTCTTCTCCATTTTTGTGGCTATGTTATATACATACAATGTTGTGATGTGCAATTGTGGATAATTATTTATATATTGTTTGAATTTTTTTATTTTGCAAACCTAGCAGTATTGAGTTTCTTTACTTGGGCTACTTAGCCTACTTTCTTATAGTCCTCTTACCTCAAGGACTTGTTTAATCATATTTTGATTTAAATTTTGAATGTTGCACTTTGGTGCCATTTTTGAATTTGGACTTATCTTTTGAATTTTATTTATCTTTGGATCTTAATCCTTTGAATTGTATTTCGTTAAAACTTATTCAAGACTTGTCTTTTGCAAGCCTTTATTTTGAGGATTTTTGTTAATGTTGGTATTGCTGGTACCTATGTAGTGTTGTGAATTATGTAACCTACATTACCCATAAGGGCTATTTAGTGAGAAGAAAATGGGAATAGTCGATCTTAGTTGATGTCATAAGTTGAGGTTGTTTAGAGGATCAATAGTGGTGGTTTGGGATTTCCTTGTTGACCTTGTATCCTATTGAGTATTGCATTGGAGCTTTCCCATTTTGGGAGGCCGAATCTTTAAGTAGCAAAGTTGGGTGCTAGAGAGGTTTGAAGGAGTAGACAGGTTGGGAAAACCTTGAGATCCTCTTGTTGATTGTGTGGACCCACTATCCTCATGGTATTGGCTCCCTCTTTTAAAGAGGCCTTGTGTTGCTCCAATCTTTTGGGAGTTGACCCACGAGTTTTGTAGTGGCTTAGGTGTTTAGTTTGTTCCTTGATTCTAGGGACATTTGGACATGTTTGGTTCCTACCAGTTCTACAAGTTTGATCTAGGTAGTATAGTGGGGACTTGTTGATAGAAGGGGCAGCCGAGACTTGAGAATCTCATAATTTTTGCTTGGAGTCTTAGGTCTTTTAACTTAGCATCAGTGGTAAGTTGAGTAAGATGCGTGTTTGGGGCTTGATCGGTGGTTTTGTGGCTAGTTGTTTGGCCAAGATTCCTTTTAGTTGCTTTATGTTAGTTAGGTTTATGGATGGCTAAAGAGGCTAGGAATATGATTTGGTTAAGTTAGTTTTTAGAAAAGGCCTCTCATAGTGCTAACCTTTTTGGTGTGTCCCCATCTTTCTTGGCCTTGAATTACAAAGAGGTCTATCTTAGGGCATCTAATGCCCTTGTGTATTTTAATGCTCATAAAGTGTTTGGGTATGAGTAGTTGTTAGATACTTGGTCCCTCCTAGTCGAAGGAGGGTATCTTTGGGAGTATTGCTATATGAATTTCTTATTAAGTTCCTATTTGTTTCCTTACTTTAATTTTGAAATCCATCTGAGTTCATGTCATGTTAGTTTGGCTAGTAGGTGGGTTGCTCTATAGTACCTCCATGTTAACTTCCAAGAGGAAGTTTAGCTATAGGGGGAGGATGTGAGGCCCACCCTAGTGCAACTGGAATTAGTTACCCTTTTAGACCATGTTGTTTTGTTTCACCCTAGCTAAGGGTTCGGTCTATGGAATTGTGGCCCTATCTTGAGTCAGTGTAGTGATGTTGTGGATCTTTTGTAGAAGGTAGTGGTGATTATTTGCGGTTGCATAGGTGATGCACATCCTAGTTGGGATTGATTGGAATGTCACTTGTTTGTGCCTAAAACTGGACTATTTAGTGTTGTAGTGTGAGGCTAACTTATGTTGCACATCTTATTTTATTCAGGGGACTTATTGTTTGGATTATGGGGGATACATGGTCATTGAGGACTAGTGATCCCTCCTATTTGGACATTTGTCAGTTTTATCTTGTGATAGATGAGTTATTGTAGGATGGAGCTATATCTTACATGTGTGATTATATTTTGAATTCCATGATGTTGAATATGTTACTGATGCAATTGAAATGGTTTAGTTAGATGATTGAAGTAATGGAATGTTTCGTGATAATTGAATTTATAAAATCTTATGCAGTGTATGATCCTAATTTATATTTTGTGAAATGCAAATGATTTGAGAATCATGTAAATGTTAGCATGTGTTTTAATTGAGAATATATGTGTTTATGCGATCTTGTGTGTGTGTGTAATTAATTTCACTTTAGCTATATATATCTCATGCTATTAATGTGTTTGTGTAAGTGTGCAGGTAATTTTCCATGGCCCATGGAAAATCAGAGGTCAAACAAATAACCCTATGTTTTAGCCATGTTAAGCCAACCTAGTCCCTAAGTTGGACTAAGGTTATTTGTGATGGAGAATGATGTTTTTGTTGCAAGTATGGGCCTAACCGGTGTTGTAATTGATGTCAACATACTCAGGTTGCATTAATGAGAAGGATTGGATGAGCTGTGTGCTAAGGATATTGAGAAAATCAGTCTCAATCAGCAACAGTGAAGAATAGTGATGATAACAAGGTAAAAGTCCAAGATAGGTTGAGGATCAGAGGATGCAGTTTAAAAGGTTTGTAGATATGAGTCTTGAGATGTTCCTGTCAAGATTTCAAAGGTCCGCATGAAGATCTAAAGATGTTATGGTTGTTCCAAGTAGAACCAGTTTCGACAGATGTTCAGTGGTGACAGAGTGTCATAGATTGGTCCAGTGAGCTCCGGCATTGCATTATCTCATCCTGCGGATTGGAGGGAGTGTTGAAGAAGTCTGTGTGAAGTGACAACTAGATTTGTTCATGGTTTGGAGGTCTGGAAGCACCTTTTTCATTATGACAGTGATGACAGACTGTGTTCTTGAAGTTCCAGATGAAGAAGAGAAGAATTCCAGTAAGCTGATAAAGTGCGGATGTTCTTGGTGTTTTAGGGAAGGTTATGACAATCGCTGGATCATGTCCAGTTCATGTTGGCGGTCCGCATTGAAGTTAGAGTTTGGATTTGATGGATAACCACTGGTTGTTGGTGTTCTTTCTAAGACTGGCTAACCGGATGTATTACAAGTCTTCTAGATGATTTAGAAGTGTTTGTCGACTTAGATGATTGTTCCTAAGTTGATGTTGTGTATAAATAAGGGATTGTGAAGTCATTTCAAAGTGTGTCTTGGTGCGGATGAGTGTAGCATAGAGAAGAAGAAGAGCGAAAGGCAGAGCAGGAGTTTTGGGCTTAAATGGAACTGATCCAGGCATGGTAAAGATGTCAATCACCAGTTCAAGTTTGTGATACTTGTTACTTTGTAGACAGTGTGTCTCTTATAGGCAGTGTGCCTCTTGTGAGTAGTGTGCTCAGGCAGTGAGCCCTAATTGGCATGTACCATCTATTTTTCTTATTCTTCTAATAGAGAATAATCCTTGGGTTAATCACCCCATGGTTTTTCCCTTGACCAGGTTTTCCACATCAAAATCTTGGTGTCTCATGTGTTGATGTGTATCTGCTCTGGTGTTTATGCTTTATGCTTTCATGAGTGATTAATTGATATACTATTAAATAACAAAGAGGATTTAAGTGTTTGAATTAGAAGCAAGTTTTGGACAACTGATTCACCCTCCTCTCAGTTGTCTATCCTAAATCCAACAATTGGTATCAGAGCCAAGTTCCTCTAAAAGGAGCTTAACCGCTTGAGGAGATCCAGGATGTCGTCATACAAGAAAGATAGTCTGAAGTTTGATGGAACCAACTTCTCTCTTTGGAAAGGTCACATGAAATGTCACTTGCAGTGTATGGGAAAGGCGTACTGGTCCATGGTCACAAAAGCATATGCACCTCCACAGGGTGGTCCGACAACTCTAAATGAAATCATAGATGCTGAAAACAATCTGCAAACCAAAGAGGCTCTTCTAAGCGCATTAACTGACTCAGAGCTCTCAAATGTTATTGACCTACCAACTGCCTATGAGATCTGGATTAAACTAGAACTTCTGCATGAAGGAGATGAGTATGTTAAGTGTGCAAGGTTACAGAGTCTAAAAGGGAAATTTGAAAGACTAAAGATGAGAGATGATGAAAATATTACTACCTTTATGCCAAGAGTAAATGAGCTAGTATGTGGAATTAGGAATGCTGGTGGAGTCTTCGATGAAAATGAGATTGTTGGCAAAATTCTCAGATCCCTTCCTGCTGCCTACAAAATCAGGGTTGCTGCCATTGATGAATTCAGAGCCCATACAACTGTCAAAAGAGACCAATTGGCTGGCAAACTGGCTGCATTTGAAATGACCAAGTTTGGAGATGATCCCCCCAAGAGTGAATCTACATTCAAAGCCAGTACCTCTGTGAAAGGTAAACAAAGATTTGATCCGGGAGAAAACTCTTCAAGGAAGCTGTCATGGTATGATCAAGCAAGAAGATACATGGAAGTGGAAGAAGCAGAAACAGCTCAACTTGAAGCTCTTATTGCAAAGAGACTGCCAAGAGGATTCGGTAAGTATGAAGGAAAATTACCCTTTAAGTGCTTCAACTGCAATAAGATTTGTCATTTTGCCTCAAGATGTCCGTAAAGATCTACAAGGTCAAATTCTAACAGAAAAAGGTTCCAAAAGAATTGTTATTATGTTCATGAAGAAGATGATAATGAAGGAGTAACAGATGATGAATCAGAGATAGGAAACAAATCCAGAAATGAATGGGTGTTTATTGCCATCAAGGAAGAAGATCCAATATCCTCTGAATCTGTCAATCATAAGGTTGTAGAAAGAGCTTTGGCTGCCCAAGTTGAATAAAAGGATGATTGGGTTATTGATAGTGGATGCTCTCACCATATGACAGGTGACAAGAACAAGTTCTTAGATTTGGAAAGGTATGAAGGAGGAATGGTAAAGTTTGGTGATAATTCTACTGGTAGAATTAGAGGTAGGGGAACTATTTCTTTTGACGGAAAGAACAAAATAGGTAATGTACTGTATGTTGAAGGATTGAAGCACAATCTTCTCAACGTTGGACAATTGGTAGACAAAGGTTATGATCTCCAGTTCAAGAATAGAAAATGCAGGATCTTTGAAAGCTCTGGAACTGAGATTGCATCCGGTACTCAAACAAAAGGTAATATCTTCCATCTAATTAGTACTAATAAAAGTTGTCTGTTTGTTCAAGTTGATTAGAGTTGGTTATGGCATAGAAGGATGTGTCATGTAAATTTTGATAACATCATCAAGATAAGCAATACTCAGGCTGTAAGAGATCTTCCAAAAATGGTAAAACCTACAAATAGTTTGTGCAAAGAATGTCAGCTGGGTAAACAGAGCAGAGTCTCATTCAAAAGCAAGGATCAGTCCTCTACTGGATTATTGGAATTAGTTCATATTGATCTATGTGGCCTAACAAGAATCAAGAGTATGCAAGGTGATAGATATTTCATGTTACTGATTGATGACCATTCCTGGATGATGTGGGTTACCTTTCTGAAGGAGAAATTAGAAGCTTTTGAGAAGTTCAAAATCTTCAAGGCTATGGTAGAGAATCAAACCGGATTAAAACTGAAATGTCTGAGGTCTGATAGAGGTGGTGAATTCACATCCAGTGAATTCATAGATTTTTGTGAGAAGCATGGTATAAAGAGACAGTTATCTGCTCCTAGGACTCCATAGCAGAATGGAGTAGTAGAGAGAAAGAACCAGACCATCCAGGAAGCATCCAGGACAATGATGATGGAAGCAAATGTTCCCCAGATGTTTTGGAGAGAAGCTGTCAGCACTAAAGTCTATACCCTCAATCGAGTTCAAATCAGAAGCAATACTAGTAAGACTCCTTATAAAATTTGGTTTGGCATTACTCCTACTATAAGATATTTCAGAGTCTTTGGTAGCAAATTTTACATCAAAAGAGATGAAGATTTAGGCAAGTTTGATGCTAAAAGTGATGAAGGAATATTCTTGGGTTACTCTACTCAAAGCAAAGCATACCGATGTTATAACAAGAGACTAAGAAAGATGATAGAAAGTACAAATGTGAAGGTTGATGAGGGAATAGAGAAACCCTCAAGGTTTTATGAGTATGATGAAGATGATTAGAATTATGTTCTGGTTCAAGGAGCTCAATCCTCTCCTGAAAGTCAGATTCAGACTAATCTAGTAAATCAGGAAGAAGAGATAGGTTTGAATGAGCCTGATCAAGAAGCAGAAGTGCAAGAGACCCCCAAAGTTCCAAGGTATGTAAGACTGAACCACTCTGAAGATCAGATCATAGGTGACAAAAGCAAAGGTGTGCAAACTAGAAGGAAAATTGCTCAAAACTCAGATGAATATTGTCTGATTTCAAAGATTAAACCTAAGACAATAAATGAAGCCCACAATGATGAAAATTGGACCAAAGCAATGGAGGAAGAGTTGATGCAAATTGAGAAAAATCACACTTGGGATCTTGTGCCTAGACCTAGAAACAAGAATGTGATTGGAACTAAATGGGTCTTCCGGAACAAACTAAATGAAGTTGGTGAAGTAATCAGAAATAAGGCTAGATTAGTCTGCAAAGGCTACTCTCAAATAGAAGGGCTTGATTTTGAAGAAACCTTTGCTCCGGTGGCAAGAATTGAAGTAGTCAAACTATTTCTTGCATTTGTTGCCTTCAAGGATTTCAAAGTGTATCAGATGGATGTCAAATCTGCCTTCTTGAATGGTGACTTAGAAGAAGAAGTGTACATTGAACAACCAGATGGATTTCAGTTATCTGAGCATGGTGATATAGTCTGCAAATTAAAGAAGGCACTGTATGGTCTAAAGCAATCCCCAAGAGCATGGTATGAGAGGCTAGACAAACATCTTTTGAAGATTGGTTTCAACAAAGGTACTGTTGATAGTAACCTATATTTCAAAATTGATTATGAAAACATCTTGATTGTTGAAGTATTTGTTGATGATATCATCTTTGGAGGAAGAAACAGTATGTGTAAAACCTTTGCAAATCAAATGAAAAGTGAGTTTGAAATGTCAATGCTCAGTGAAATGAATTTCTTCTTGGGTCTGTAAATTACTCAGACAAAGAAAGGAATCTTTATCTCTCAGATCAAATATGTGAAAGAATTGTTGAGGAAATTTGGAATGGAAGATTCAAAGCCAATGAACACTCCCATGGCAACCAGATGTAAGTTGAGCAAAGATGATGACTCTCCTAAGACAGATCAGACCAAGTACAGATCAATGATTAGAGGATTATTGTATCTCACTCAGACTAGACCAGATATAATGTAGGCTATTGGTCTTGTGGCAAGATTCGAGGCTAATCCCAGAGAATCTCATGTCATGGCAATCAAAAGAATTTTTAGGTACTTAAAAGGAACAATTGAGTATGGTCTATGGTATCCTAGAGATCATAATTTTTCTCTTCATGCATATACAGATGCAGATTGGGCAGGAGATGTGGATGATAGGAAGAGTACAAGTGGAGGAGCATTCTTTTTGGGAAAAAGGTTGGTTTCTTGGCTAAGCAAGAAACAAGAGGCAATATCCCTGTCTACAACTGAAGCAGAATACATTGCAGCAACAGGAAGTTGCACTCAAGTTTTGTGGATGAAGCAGATGCTAAGAGATATTCAAGTAGAATATGAGGAGCCTATCACAATTTTCTGTGATAATTCAAGTGCAATAAATATTTCTAAGAATCTGGTGTTGCATTCTAAGACTAAGCATATATCTATCAAGTTTCACTTTCTGAGAGAGCAAGTGAACAAGGGTGAAGTCAGATTGGAGTATGTGCCCTCCAAGGATCAGCTTGCAGATATTTTTACTAAACCTCTTCCCAAGGACTCTTTTGAGTATCTCAAGGAGAATTTAGGGGTTATTGCCCCTCCGGTGATGAACTAGGATGCACTGATGTGCATCAGTCTGGTGGATATCACAGTCATATCTTGTGATCCAGATTGGTGATGGGAAGTTGCTACTTAGGGGGAGCAGCTGGTATGATTCTGATGTGTTAGAATTGCAAGTATGAGCCCTTTGCCATTGATGTCAAAGGGGGAGAGAAGACATGTGAAAAACAAGTAGTTGATGATCAAAGGGGGAGTAGTAAAGGAAGAGAAGACATGTGAAGGGTTGTTCCTGTTAGGGGGAGCTATGACAAAAAGGAGAAGTTCTTGTCTTGATGGTTTTTCACATCATATGTTGTCATCAATGACAATGGGGGAGATTGTTGCAAGTATGGGCCTAACCGGTGTTGTCATTGATGTCAACATACTCAAGTTGCATTAATGAGAAGGATTGGATGAGCTGTGTGCTGAGGATATTGAGAAAATCAGTCTCAATCAAGAACAGTGAAGAACAGTGATGATAACAAGGTAAAAGTCCAAGATAGGTTAAGGATCAGAGGATGCCGTTTAAAGGGTTTGTAGATATGAGTCTTGAGATGTTCTTGTCAAGATTTCAGAGGTCCGCATGAAGATCTGAAGACGTTATGGTTGCTCTAGTAGAACCGGTTCCGACAGATGTTCAGTGGTGACAGAGTGTCACAGATTGGTCCGGTGAGCTCCGGCAGTGCATTATCTCATTTTGCGGATTGGAGGGAGTGTTGAAGAAGTCCATGTGAAGTAACAATTAGATTTGTTCATGGTTTGGAGGTCTAGAAGCACCTTTTTCATTATGACAGTGATGACAAACTATGTTCTTGAAGTTCTGGATGAAGAAGAGAAGAATTCTAGTAAGCTGATAAAGTGCGGATGTTCTTGGTGTTTTAGGGAAGGTTATGATGATTGCTGGATCATGTCCAGTTCATGTTGGTGGTCCGCATTGAAGTTAGAGTTTGGATTTGATGGATAACCACCGGTTGTTGGTGTTCTTTCTGAGACTGGCTGACCAAATGTATTATGAGTCTTCCAGATGATTTACAAGTGTTTGCCGACTTAGATGATTGTTCCTAAGTTGATGTCATGTATAAATAAGGGATTGTGAAGTCATTTCAAAGTGTGTCTTTGTGCAGATGAGTGTGGCATAGCGAAGAAGAAGAGTGAAAGGCAGAGCAGGAGTTTTGGGCTTAAATGGAACTGATCCAAGTGGTAAAGATGTCAATCACCAGTTCAAGTTTGTGATACTTGTTACTTTGTAGACAATGTGTCTCTTGTAGGCTGTGTGCCTCTTGTGAGTAGTCTGCTCAGGCAGTGAGCCCTAATTAGCATGTGCCATCTATTTTTCTTATTCTTCTAATAGAGAATAATCCTTGGGTTAATCACCCTATGGTTTTTCCCTTGACCGGGTTTTCCACGTCAAAATCTTGGTGTCTCATGTGTTGATGTGTATTTGCTTTGGTGTTTATGCTTTATGCTTTCATGAGTGATTAATTGATATACTATTAAATAACAAAGAGGATTTAAGTGTTTGAATTAGAAGCAAATTTTGGACAACTGATTCACCCCCCCCTCTCAGTTGTCTGTCCTGAATCCAACCGTTTTATGTTATCTTTTAATTTATGATATTTTTGTAAGTTACACCATTTTTGATTTATCTCCTTGAAGTGTTGTAAGGTTGTATTGTTTTGGTTTACACATTTTTGGTGCTAAATGTTTGAGCCCTTTTTATGTAGATTTATGAGTGCCCTTGTGTTAATTATGGTCAAATAATGACCCTAGGTCATACCCCTAGGATCTATGGCCATTCTTAGCATGTTTAAAATTGGTTTAACCCTTGTATGGTCATCTTAACTTGGCCCTTGAGTAAAGTGACGAATTTGGGAGATGTGAAAGGTGGTTGGTGTTGGCAAGAGACATTGCTATGATTATTGACTGAATGTTGTCATTGATGGAAACAAGACAAAGGGATTCCACCAGTAAGGCAAAGAGACTTTACTCTGGTAGATCATTTTGGTCTAACAAAGGATTTTGGTCTGGAAGGCTCAAATGGCTAAGTATGGGCAGTCTACAGAGCAAGTGACAGAGACTAGGTCAGTATGCCTTCATAGTTGAAGATAATTATATGTGGTTCAGGTATGTCAGTGATAGATACTTGGTGATCACATGCTCCAGTGTTCAAGTTTTGACTCCCTTTGAAAGTCATATGGTGAAGTATCTAAGTCTGGGTGAACAGAGTAAAGACAGGAACAATGCATAGTCCCAGAGTAAAAGGGTCCACATTCCTCCGCTATGGCATATTTTGGTCTGCGGTTCTAAAAGTATGCTAAGAGGTCAATGATGAATGTTGGGTATGATTTTTAGAGTCTAATACGGTCCACAGTAGAAGTTATGATGTGACAGTTGAATTGGTCAAGTGTGTTCTTAAGGGACAAGCTGACAGGCATGTTAGTTCCATATGCGGAGAAGTTATATTGTTTGAATAATTAATTCAAGTGGTTGAATGATTGGTGTCAACCTATATGAAGATTATTGTATATTTGTTTGGGTCTGCATTGCTATTTGTGCACAAGATCAAGCCGACTAGGTACAACAGTTGTATACACATTTCATGTCTAGCTTGCCGACCTACTTTTGAGTTAAATCTTATTGTGGATATATATATTGGATGGATTTCAGTATGAAGAGGGTGGAATGTATAGAAGTAGTGCAAATTCGATGTGTGAATGATTTCAAATAGTGTGAAGAGAAGGAAAAGTTAATAAGGGCAGAAAATAGAGTATATGTAGCAAATCAAAAAATCAAGGCAGACAATATGAAGTCCTATGAATCTATATATTGAGCTAATTGGTATTGTACCTTAGCATTCTGTAGATGCATTTGTAGCAGTCCTCTCTTGGTAGTAAGCCAATCCTTCTATCTTTTCTTCTACCTTTCTGGAAGTGAGCGTTTTGCAGTGAGCACTTCCCAGACAGTGAGTCCTTGGGTAGTGAGCCTTCATGTAATTTGGTATTGATATCTTAATATATTGTGAGCTAACACTCACCGTGGTTTTTCCCTTTTTGGGTTTTCAACATAAAATCCTGGTGTCTATGTGTTATGAATTTGTGGCTGCTCTTCTCATGTCTACTTTGTTTTCATAATATTGAATTTGGTAATTGGATTAATGAATGTGTAAATAAAAAGGTTTTCAAAATACTGATTCACCCCCTCCCCCCCTCACCCTCTTAGTATTCTTTGCATTCAATAGTTGGCATGTTACCATCCCACCTAAACTAACCCCACTCACCTAGGGGAAGGTTACCCTTGCCTTGATTGCTTTGGAAGCTTCTACAGTCTTCTCATGTGTGTGAGGCCTCTTCCCTATGCTCTCACACATGTGTGAGAGAATATGTGGGGAAGAGTGTAGCATAGTTGAATGAGAAGGTGACAAGTGTCACCTCCCCATTCTTGAGGGGTCTCCCATGTGTGATTTCTTCTCCCTATGCTCTCACACGTGTGAGAGCATTTGTGGGAGAATGTGTAACTTGCTTGAATGGGAAGGTGACAAGTGTCACCTCCTCATTCTTGTGGGGTTGTGAGAGGGTTGTGTGGATGAAGGAGAAGGTGACAAGTGTTGCCTTCTCATTCATCAAGGCTTGTTGAAAAGCCTATTTATCTCTCCTTGAGAAGAGGGAAGGGTTCTTTTCTTTTTTGCATTTTTTATTATTAGTTTTGGAAGGAGAGCTAGACTTAGAGACACTTGGAAGGATCTTTGGAAAAGGCTCTTGGAGCTCTTCACCATCACCTTCTATACTTGGAGCTTGAGAGGTAAGCTCTCAAGGCTTCAATCCTTCTTTTACTTTCCTTTTGCTTATATATATATATATATATATATATATATATATATATATATATATATATATATATATATATATATATATGTACACATGTATATGTATATATACACACATGTATATACATATGTATGTATATACATATGTATATATACATATATATACATACATATGTATACATATGTATATATACATCTATATATACATATGTATATACATATGTGTATATACATATGTATATATACATATGTATATACACATGTATATACATATGTATATATATAGATATATGTATACATATGTATATGTATACATATATATATACATATACATATATATATACATAGGTATACATATATAGATATATACATATATATATGTATATATGTATATATGTATACATATGTATATATATATATACATACATATACATACATATACATATATATATACATATATACATACATATATGTATATACATACATGTATATATACATATATGTATATATATGTATATATATACATACATGTATATATACATGTATGTATATACATATATGTATATATACATGTATGTATATACATATATGTATGTACATATATGTATGTACATATATGTATGTACATATATATGTGTGTGTGTGTGTGTGTGTGTGTGTTTTATGGTTATTATGCTTTTGAGTTTTTGGTTTTATGTTGTGCCGGTTTTATGGGTTGTCTTGGTGAGATCTCCATGTGAGAGAGCTCACCTTGTCATGGGTGAAAGAGGTGTGAACCTCCTCAGGGATACCCTCATCTTTTGGAGGTATTTTGATGGCCATGGGCCTTATTGTGAAGTTTGGGAGTTATGGTTATGGCAAGAGTGCCTTTGTGTTATTTGGGTTATGATAAGTTTTAATGGCAAAAGGCCTTGAGTTTGAGCATTATTGAGTTGTTGTTATGGTTCTGGTGTAGGAGCACCAAGGGCTTAGAGCCCATGTGTATATAGTTTTGCATTTTTTTGGTGTGATGCTTTTGTTTTTGAATTGGGAAGATGCGGGAAGAAGTTGATGCTTTTACAAAGTGGGTCCATCGGAGCGAGAGAGCTCATCGGCCAAGCATTGAGAAACTATATCGACAGCCAGTGTCCCACCGATAAGACAGTGTATCGGCGGAGGACAAAGTAGGTCTCGCCAACGAAGACACTTATCGGCGTGAGATGCATATCGGGAGGAGATATGAAGGTTAGGCCGAAGGAGAAAGTTTGACTGATGGAGTGTTCATCGGCGTAAAGGGAGTCATCGGCAGAAGAAATGGACATATGGCTGACAATAGGAGGTCACGCCGATAGCGAGGTAGATATGAGGCTTCTGTGTGACATTCGGTATCGGAAGTCAAGAAGAAAGTTTGGCCGATAAGTTAGGTCCTGCCGAAGGTTAAAGTCATTGTTTGACTTATCGGTGTGAGTCGCATTGTCGGAAGGTGGAGGAAAAGTCCCATCGATGATCTTAGTCACACTAATAAGCGCGTAGAGGAAAGTCTTTGTTGTTAAGGAATTTGGCGACGGCAAGAGTTGGTATGAGGTCTAGCCGATGAAGTAGTTGGCGAAAAAGCTTTCATCGAAGTAACAAAAGCATATCGGAAGAAGGGAATAATGTGTGGCCGATAATACATGCTTTGCCGATGGAGGTCAAATGGAGTCAAAGGTGATATCGGCCAAACTAGTACTATCGGCCAATGAAGATTTAGACTTGCCGACAGAGTAGGGTCTTGCCGATAGGAAAGCATATGCATGTTTCAGTGAGACATCTAAATTATCTTGCCAATATTGGCGAAAAAGGTGTCAGGGACACGTCGGTATGAGAATGGTCCATGGTAAGACTTATGAAAGGTTTTCCGATGACAGTTATCTTGCTGATAGCACAGAGTTGAACCGGAGCAGTTGAAATACGAATCGGTCTGGAAACTGAACCATCCTGTAACGGACATAAGCTAATTTATATGATGTAGTTTTTTTTCTGTGAGGGTTTGGAGTGGAAAGATTTTGGTTGTGAGAAGCATTTTTGATGTAAGAACAGTTTTGAATAAAAATCCAATTCATCAGTTCGACCAAAATGTGTATTTTTGTACAGTTTTCATTTTGTTATTCTGAAGTAGATTAGTCATTTCTTTTTTTGTAATTTTGTCTCTTTTTCAAACCATGACTCTGTATTGATGTTCCTCGAGTTCCTCTGTACAGTATGGAGGCCATCAAGCAGAGCCATGCTTTTTGTTTGCTTTTCTTTTGTGGGGTGGTCGGATTGCCGACTAGAGGCAATACATGCTTGTTCTAAGCGAGCTCAGTAAGGAGTCTGGCTAGATAGACAAGTAGGAAAATAGATTTGCAAGGGTGGGAAATAGAGAGAAAGAAAGTGAGCACCAAGCAGTCCAGACCCTTGAACATAGTGAGAAGGGTGGGCAACGGGCTCAGAAAGCTATGTGCCATTGAGGCAGAATCTTGGAAGCAGTGAGGACAAGGTATGTGTCCCACACCAATCAAAGAAATAGAGTTTTCCATCTCTGCAAAGAGTTGAGGAATTTAGCTGACATTTTTGTGTAGAAAGATGTCTGTTAGCACTTTGAATTGGTAGGGAAGCTAGAGTTGTCAAACAGTCTTGTACACCTACAGGATGCAGAGCAGACAGTCTAGAGTCCTCCCTATCAAATTGGTATCAAAGTAGTAAGATTTGGGTTATTCCTAGATAGGAATAGAAGAGTTGTATGTCATCACCGAGTTCAAGTGAGTCTGTAGGTTCATCCAAGAAAATGGTGACTAATACAGAGTTAGCAAAGAAGGTTGAGGATCAAGAAGAGGAGAAGAGACTTCTACAAGAAAGACTAGCCGAAATGGAGAGTAAGCTAGGTTTAATGTTGCAAAAGACTAAAGAAGTCAACCAGAGAGTTAAATATTCTGAGGATAAGGGGAAAGGTGTGTCTATAGAAGATGAAGAGCCCACACCTAATCCTAAGTTGGAAGAAGAACCATTCTTGAAAGCTTTGAAAGCAATGAGTGGTAAAACATTGGAAGGAGTACCACTTTTCAGTGGGAAAATGGACCCAGATTTGGTCATGGAGTGGATAGAAGGACTTGAAAATTACTTTGAATGTGATGGTGTAAGTGAGGCACAGAAAGTAAAGGTGGCCAAATCCAGACTCAGGGGAGCTGCCTTAACCTGGTGGAAATTTGTGCAGACTGAAAGAGCAAAAAAAGATAAGAAGCCCATAGCTACTTGGAAGGGAATAGTAGCTAAAATCAAATAAGCATATATGCCAGAAGATTATGAAATACAGCTGCATAGGAAGAGACAGAATCTGAGACAGAAGGAATTAGATGTCAGTGCATATACTAAAGAATTCCAAAAGCTATGCTTAAGGTCCAAAGTAATGGAGGATGAAAGCATAAAGGTAGCAAGGTGCCTTAATGGTCTGAAGTGGAATATACAAGAAGAAATCAGTTTGTTGTGTCCTACAACAGTGCAAAAATGCTATCAACTAGCACTGAAAGTGGAGGAAAAGAATAAGAGGAAACAAGACTCAAATAGTAGAGGAAGAGGAAGAGGCAGAGATAACAGAGGACACAGAGGAGGTTTTGGTGGAAGGAATGCTAACAATAGATCCCAAGCAGAATCCAAACTCATAGAGCAGAGTGGGGAGTCAAGTGGTAGAGGAAACCACAGAGGAAGGTCGGGAGGATCAGGCAGAGGATCCTATTTCACCAACATGAAGTGTTACAACTGTGGCAATCTAGGTCATCCAGCATATAGGTGCCCAGAAAAAGCCACATCCTCTTCTCAAGGAGGTGATAAGAGAAATCACTATGTCCAAGATAATGCATCCAACAGCCAATTACCTGAGGTCAGTCTGAACTCAGAAGATGGAGAGAACCTGATGATAAGAACCTTGATGAAGGAACCAGTAAAGTCTGAACCAAGCCAGAGGAGAGCACTATTCAGAATCAAGTGCAAGATTTTCAATAAGGTATGTAAAATTATCATAGACTTAGGATCTACTGATAATATTATTTCTGATGAGGCAGTTAGAAAACTGAATTTGAAAAGAATTACTCATGCAAACCCATATAGAGTCACATGGTTGAACAAGGGTCAACATGTAGTAGTGAATGAACAAAGTTGGGTAGAGTTTAGTATAGGTGGCTATAAGGATAAGGTATTATGTGATATACTACCCATGGATGCATGTCATCTCTTATTGGGCAGACCATGGCAGTATGACCGAAAAGCAGTACATGATGGTGAGAAGAATGCCTATTCTTTTCAGAAAGATGGTGTCACCTATAATATTTAGTCATTGGAGGATGAAGATGTAGTTCAGACAAAGAGTCCTAATATCTTGGTTGTGAGTGGAAAAGAGTTTCTAAGTACTCTTAAGGAGGATGGTATTGGTTATGCCATCATAGTGAAACCAAAAGAAGGACAACAGGATAAGAAGACAGAGATTCCCAAAGAAGTGCAGCCTATACTGGAGAAGTATAAAGGCATAATCAGTGATGGTACACTAGCCACATTGCCTCCATAGAGAGCAATAAGCCATCAGATAGACCTGATTCCAGGGGCATCTTTGCCAAACAAGGCACCTTACAAGATGACTCCAGATCAGCACAAAGAGATTTCCAGTCAAGTGCAGGAGTTGCTAGATCAAGGATTGATCAAGAAGAGTATTAGTCCTTGTGCAGTGCCCACAGTGTTGGCACCCAAGAAAGGAGGATCATGGAGATTATGCACAGATGCCAGAGCCATAAACAAGATAACTATAAGGTATAGATTCCCAATTCCCAGAATTGAAGATCTCATGGACTGTATTGGAAAAGCAAAGTATTTCACCAAGATAGACCTGAAGAGTGGTTACCACCAAATAAGGATCAAGGAAGGTGACGAGTGGAAGACAGCCTTCAAGACCACAAAAGGACTGTATGAATGGCTTGTTATGCCATTTGGTCTATCAAATGCACCCAGTACCTTTATGAGGCTCATGAATGAAGTCCTAAAGGATTACATTGGTAAATTTGTTGTTGTTTTTCTAGATGATATTCTAATTTTTAGTCAGACCAAGGAAGAACATCTAGAACATGTAAATACTATTTTACAAAAATTACATGATGAACAACTAACCATCAATCTGGAGAAGTGTGAATTCATGAAGCAGGAATTGGTATACCTTGGTTTTGTGGTGTCCCAGGGAGAGTTGAAGATGGACAAGTCCAAAGTAGAAGCCATATTGAGTTGGCCTACTCCCAGAGCAGCCACAGAGGTAAGACGTTTCCATGGCTTAGCCTAGTTTTACATAAAGTTTGTGAGAAATTTCAGTGGAATATGTGCACCCATGTTGGATACAATTAAGGGTGGAATGAAAGCAAAATTCAGATGGACATTAGCTGCAGATAGAAGTTTTGAAAGGTTGAAGAAAGAGGTAGCAACACAACCTGTTTTGTTGTTCCCCAGTTTTGATAAGCTATTTACTATTGAATGTGATGCAAGTAATATAGCTGTAGGGGCAGTGCTAAATCAGGAAAGCAGACCTGTAGCCTTTTTTAGTGAGAGGCTAAATGAAGCAAAGAGTAAGTACTCTTCGTATGACTTAGAGTTGTATGCTTTAGTCCAAGCATTGAGGAAGTGGAGACATTATCTCCTACCTAAAGAATTTGTTGTCTACATAGATAACCAAGCTTTGAGTTTTCTAAACTCACAGGATAAGTTAAATAGCAAGCATATCAAATGGATGGAGTACCTGCAATCTTATACCTTTACAATTAAGCATAAGAAGGGGCAGCTGAACAGAGTTGCAGATGCTTTGAGCAGAAGATTGCTCACAGTGCAGGAAGTGCAATTGAAGAGCATTGGAGTTGAAGACTTTAAGGATCTCTATAGAGATGATGAAGATTTTGCTGAGGCATACAAGGTATGTCAAGATTTTGAGAATCACTTTCACAGTGAGTTTGCAGATTTCACCTTACAGCAGGGATTGCTATTCAAAGGTGGGCAATTATGTGTGCCAAGGGGATCTATGAGGGAAAATCTCATACAGGAGAAGCACAATGGCAGTCTGAGTGGCCATTTTGGTCTGAACAAGACACTAGAGCTAGTCCAAAGGTTCTATTATTGGCCAAGGATGCACAGAGACATCAGAAGGTATGTAGAGCAGTGTATCGTATGTCAGAAGGCCAAGGGAACCATTTCAAATGCAGGACTGTACCAACCCTTACCCATTCCTTCCAGGCCATGGGAATGTGTAAGTATGGATTTTGTAGTTGGCTTACCTAAGACTAAGACTGGTTATGATAGCATATATGTAGTTGTGGACAGGTTTAGCAAGATGAGTCATTTCATTCCCTGTAAAGTAACTCATGATGCCAGTCACATAGCACACTTGTTTTTCAGAGAAGTGATAAGGATTCATGGACTTCCAGCAAGTATCGTGTCTGACAGAGATGCTAAATTCATGGGGCATTTCTGGAAAACGTTGTGGTACAGATTGGGAACAAATTTGTCTTTTAGTTCAACATATCACCCACAGACAGATGGTCAGACAGAGGTGGTAAATAGGACATTGGGTAACCTGTTAAGGTGTATAACCAAAGAATATGGACAGAGTTGGGATCTTGTCATTCATCAGGCAAAATTTGCCTATAATGACAGTGTGAATAGGACTACTGGTAAGAGTCCATTCAAAATAGTCTATGGAATGCATCCCAAAGGTGTATGTGAGCTCAGAAATATGGGAAACATGGAGAACAGAAGTGGACATGTAGAGGATTTTGCACAATCCATGAAAGAAGTGCATGAGCAGGTGAAGAAGACTTTGACAGAGAACACACAGAAGATCAAGGATAGAGTAGATGCCCACAGAAGGGATATTCAGTTTGAGGTTGGTGATCTAGTTATGGTGCACTTGAACAAAGCCAGACTACAGAAAGGAATGCCAACCAAACTGTAGATGAGGA
This sequence comes from Cunninghamia lanceolata, assembly GCA_027924645.1. Lineage (NCBI taxonomy): Eukaryota > Viridiplantae > Streptophyta > Pinopsida > Cupressales > Cupressaceae > Cunninghamia > Cunninghamia lanceolata. Next base: position 5,782,625 of record BSBN01001583.1, read on the forward strand.
GAATTGGTCCTTACCGAATCCTGAACAAGTATGGTAATAATGCATACTGAATTGAATTGACAGAAGACTTGGCAATCTCACCAGTATTTAATGTTCAAGACCTGGTGCAATACAGGGGTCCTCAGTCAGTAGCAATTGGATCCATTTCAGAGAAGGAACAGACAATCAAAGATGTGACTTTACCACTAAAACCCAAACTACAGGCAGAGAGAATATTGGATTCAAGAGTACAGAAGCAAACTAGACATGGTGTCTACATGGAGCATTTGGTCAAATGGAAGCAGTTGCCTGAAGCAAAAGCTACCTGGGTTGCAGAGTCAGAATTAAAAAGAAGGGGCATTGATTTTGCCTCATTATCACCGGAGGTGACATAGCTTCTTTCCGCATAGGGGAGCATGGTGCAAGAGCACCAAGGGCTTAGAGCCCATGTGTATATAGTTTTGCATTTTTTTGGTGTGATGCTTTTGTTTTTGAATTGGGAAGACGCGGGAAGAAGTTGATGATTTTACAAAGTGGGTCCATCAGAGTGAGAGAGCTCATCGGCCAAGCATTGAGAAACTATATCGACAGCCAGTGTCCCACCGATAAGACAGTGTATCAGTAGAGGACAAAGTAGGTCTCACCAAAGAAGACACTTATCGGCGTGAGATGCATATTGGGAGGAGATATGAAGGTTAGTCCAAAGGAGAAAGTCTGACTGATGGAGTGTTCATCAGCGTAAAGGGAGTCATCAGTAGAAGAAATGGACGTATGGCCGACAATAGGAGGTCTCGCCGATAGCGAGGTAGATATGAGGCTTCGGTGTGACATTCGGTATCGAAAGACAAGAAGAAAGTTTGGCCGATAAGTTAGGTCTTGCCGAAGGTTAAAGTCATTGTTTGACTTATCGGTGTGAGTCGCATTGTCGGAAGGTGGAGGAAAAGTCCCACCGATGATCTCAGTCACACCGATAAGCGCGTAGAGGAAAGTCTTCATTGTTAAGGAATTTGGCGACGACAAGAGTTGGTATGAGGTCTAGCCGATGAAGTAGTTGGCGAAAAAGCTTTCATCGGAGTAACAAAAGCGTATCGGAAGAAGGGAATAATGTGTGGCCGATAATACATGCTTTGCCGATGGAGGTCAAATGGAGTCAAAGGTGATATCGGCCAAACTAATACTATCGGCCAATGAAGATTTAGACTTGCTGATAGAGTAGGGTCTTGCCGATAGGAAAGCATATGCATGTTTCAGTGAGACATCTAAATTATCTTGCCAATATTGGCGAAAAAGGTGTCGGGGACACGTCGGTATGAGACTGGTCCATGGTAAGACTTATGAAAGGTTTTTTGATGACAGTTATCTTGCCGATAACACAGAGTTGAACCGGAGCAGTTGAAATACGAACCGTTCTAGAAACTGAACCGTCCTGTAATGGACATAAGCTAATTTATATGATGTAGTTTTTTTTCTGTGAGGGGTTGGAGTGGAAAGATTTTGGTTGTGAGAAGCATTTTTGATGTAAGAACAGTTTTGAATAAAAATCCAATTCATCAGTTCGACCAATTTGTGTATTTTTGTACAGTTTTCAGTTTGTTATTCTGAAGTAGATTAGTCATTTCTTTTTCTGCAATTTTGTCTCTTTTTCAAACCATGACTCTGTATTGATATTCCTTGAGTTCCTCTGTATAGTATGGAGGCCATCAAGCAGAGCCATGCTTTTTGTTTTCTTTTCTTTTGTGGGGTGGTCGGATTGCCGACTAGAGGCAATGCATGCTTGTTCTAGGCGAGCTTAGTAAGGAGTCCGGCTAGATAGACAAGTAGGAAAATAGATTTGCAGGGGTGGGAAATAGAGAGAAAGAAAGTGAGCACCAAGCAGTCCAAACCCTTGAACACAGTGAGAAGGGTGGGCAACGGGATCAGAAAGCTATGTGCCATTGAGGCAGAATCTTGGAAGCAGTGAGGACAAGGTATGTGTCCCACACCAAGCAGAGAAATAGAGTTTTCCATCTCTGCAAAGAGTTGAGGAATTTAGCTGACATTTTTGTGTAGAAAGATGTCTGTTAGCACTTTGAATTGGTAGGGAAGCTAGAGTTGTCAAACAGTCTTGTACACCTATCGGATGCAGAGCAGACAATCTAGAGTCCTCCCTATCAGGTTCCCCTTGAGTGGAGATTTGTCCACTCTCTCACCCCTAAAATCTATTGTTGAATGGATTTGTTTGTGAGTATCCATGAGAGGGTGTTCATGTGTTTTATGTGAGTGTTTTTATGTGTTGTAACCCTTGTTGTGCTTGAAACTGGTTATTTTGGATGGCCTCCTAGCTTGGGGTGGCTTTCTTGTAAGCCTAAGGTTGGGAGGTGAGCTCTCCATGGGCTTGGAGAAATTTACTTGTATTTTTGTAGGTTTTGGTGGCTTATGGAGGATATTTGAAGTTGGAAGAAACTATGAGTTTAATGGTTTTGGTGTAATGTAACAATAAGGCATTATGGTTGCCTTGGCCTTGAGCCTTGTAAAAGTTTGTTGATCAAGAGAGTATAGCCCTCTTTAAGAGACCTTTGTTGTATTTAAGCCTTTTGTAAAAATGTTTGTTACTTACAATAAATGTATGGCATTGGGGTTACCTATCTTGTTCTTGAAAAAAAAAATTGATGTGAAAATAATTATATCTCTTCCTCTCTCTCCTTCCCTATTTTATCATATTAAATGATTGAATTTTTGCTAGAAAAGAAAAAAAGAATAATAACATGCTTTTATTAACAGTTTGAAAGGAAAGAACAATACTTATTTTGTATTCTTGTTGTTTGAAAGAATAAATGGGTTTTATGCTTAATAAAATAAAAATACATATGTTAGGTTCAAACAAAAAAGAGACTATTGTTGAAATACAAGACAATATATTTTTTTGAATCAAATAGAAGGCCTATAATTGTTTATATCATGGAAAGAAATGGAATTTTATTTATGCCTCCTTCATTATTGTGTAGTAGTAGACTATATATAGTCTTGAAAACTTGCTGCTAAATTTCTACTAAAGTGTAGTTCTCTATTTTTGTTATATGCACAGAGATCAATAATAATAAATATTATACATAAATATATATATATATATATATATATATACAAATATATATATTCATATATAATATTATTATTATAAATGTAAATATAACAATATTAATATGTATTAGTTGGGTTTAAAAAATGAAATGCTTAAAAATTGTTTAAAAAAAAAATTATTGTTGTATCGTGTTTTTTTTAGGGTTTGAGTAAATGGTAGTAGAAAAAAGGGGTTCATGGCAAAGGGTGGTGGTAGGGCTGAAGCCCTAGCCATAGCCCCTTCCCCCCCCCCTCCGTTGCTAAGAAAGGGAAGGCGGTTAGGAACCCCCATCCCCCATAGAGCGCGACTCTATGGGCAGCGAGAGGTCCTGCCCCCAACCCTGACCGCTGTCGTGGTTGTGGCCTGCGTAGGCCACAGGCTGCAGGCCTGTGGACTATGCAGTCCACAACCCTGGCATTGTAAGTCTTCTTTAAACAAAAAAATTAAATTCTTCGTGCCTAATGTTAAAGCTATATATATATGAATTTTAGTGTATCTTTTTATTTCTTTGTGCTTCGTTTGAACGCCATTTTCACAGTGTATACATAGTGTTGTATACACAATGTTGTGTATACACAGCTCTGTGTATACACAGTGTTATGTATACAGTCTATGTATACTTCATGGCATTAACTATATATACATATCAGTTTTTTAAGTTATTTTTTCAAAGCCTCTATATTTATATAATGAATATATATGGGAAAACATATATTCATAGTTATAAATATATTTTAGAAACTTTCATAAGAAAATATTAAATAAATAAATTCTATGTATAAAAACCAAAGAGTATGTTATTCAAAACTTTTGAAAATTAAAACTTTTAGTCTTTGATTAGAGAACAAACTTTTGTGAAAGCATTTCTAAACAATAAGATTTATTTGAAAACTTTTAACTTTTAAGAATACATGGAGAACTTAGAGACATGTGCAACAATAGAGGCATATTCCAAAGCTTAGAAGTAGAAAAAATGGAATTTAAAAAGAGTTAGGAAATAAATTAGGTTAGAGAAATAAAGATTTAAACCTGTAGAAAATTAAAAAAAATATTAAGAAACAATAAACTTGAGTTAGAAAATGTTCATTTGGGGAGATACTTTCCACTTGGGAAAGTACCTCCCCACTTGCCCCTCCACTTGAAACCTGCCAATAGAAATGAATATGTTGTGAGCAAATAGGCTCTTGTAAAGGCTTTTATAAGCTTTAAGTTAGGGGTTTGGGTGTTGCCCTAAAAAGTTTAGTGGCCTAATGCAATCCTTAAGCCTAGATTACTTAACTAAACCCATTTGTGTGTGGGAAGGCCTTTTGGACTCTAGTGAGAGTGTTTATATGTTTTTATTTAATTTTTTATCTTTGAGGAAATGTATTTAAGCTTGGGTTTTAATTTAACTTAGTGCATGAATTAAATGGTTAAAGTTTTATTGGTTAAACCCCTTAGTTGATGGATTAATTTACTTGAGTTGGGTATGGGTGTTGGTTAACGCAATTTATTTAATTTGTTGTTGAACTATTGTATGCAGATCATTTAAATCCCTCATGCTAAATTTTCAAACTCTTAGTCATAATATTCAAATTGATTATTAAATGTTAATGCACTTTAGATTAGTCAAATTATTTTATTTCAATTTAAATTTTGGGAAAAAGTAAGTAGTGAATATTATTTAATCCTTTCATTTTGTTTTAAAATTTAAAAAAGAGGTTAGTGAAAGTTTTAATTTTAATTTAATTTTTCTCCCTCTCATAGCTGGTGAGATGGCGTTATGTTGTCAAATTTTTCCCAGGCTAGAGATAGGATTATTTAAATAATTTAATCCTTTTTTACCTTATCATTTTAACTAATTGTTAGTGCATTAATTAATGGCGTAGTTGATGTATTTAATGTTTTATTTAAGTTAGTAGTTGTTCTAGGGTTAGATTTTGATTCTTATCCAAATTGTTCCACCTCACCTAGTAAACCCTAGGGTTGGATTCTGAAACAGGAACCAACCCTCTTAGCATCGCTCCTTGCGATGCACACCCCCTTAGTGGCTATCATCTCGTAGGGATTGTGAAATGACTGTCACATTATCCCATTTGTGATTGACTTCCCTGCCTTCAGGCAACATGCGTAACGATGGTTGCAGATGCGATTGTGTTACGTGCGTGTGTCACTGAGTGTGCTTGATGTGCGTGAGGGGGTTTTTAGAGTTGGGAGAATTTTTTTTTATATTTCATGTCATGACCACATGGAAAATGTGAACATGATATGTGTGTTGTGCGTTACGACCACATGACAAATGTGGGCATGATAGAAACAGTCCCCTAGAATGTGGTATCAAAAGTTTGATTCATTTGTGTTGAAATTGGGTTTTGTTAGAAGCGAGGAGGATCAATGTGTTTACATTCATTGTATTGATGATTCTATACTGGTTATTGCATTGTTTGTTGATGACATGTTATTTTTCAGCAATACTAAGGGAATGATTAGTGAGCTTAAAGCCCAACTTTTAGGTGCATTTGACATGAAGGATCTTGGAGCTACCAGGTATATTTTGGGAATGGAGATCATAAGGGACAAAGGTAATAGAAAGATTTGGTTGTCACAAAGTAAGTATGTGAGTACCATTTTGCAGAGATATAGTATGCATGACTGTAACCCAGTTACAGTTCCTTTACCCATTAGTACTAAACTTTCATTAGATATGTGTCCAAAGACTGAGGATGATCTTGAGGATATGTCTAATGTGCCATGTGCTAGTGTTGTAGGGAGTTTGATGTATATAATGGTTTGCACTAGGCTAGATATTGCCCAAGCAGTGGGAGTTTTGGGTAGATTTATGTCTAACCCTGGTAGATAGCATTGTAATTATGCGAGGGTGCTTAAATATCTTGCAGGTACTCCTAATTATTGTTTGGTTTACTCACGTACTGATATTGTTGATAAATCTTTGGACATATAGGGTTTTGTTGATGCAGATTGGGTAGGTGACTTAGATAGTCGAAGGTCCACTAGTGGCTATGTGTTTACTCTATTTGGAGGAGCAGTGAGTTGGATGAGTAAGACGTAGCCCACAGTTGCTTTTTCCACCATAGAAATAGAGTATATGGATGCCACCCATGTATCTTAGGAGGTAGTTTGGTTGAGGAGACTATACAGGTATTGGATTTGATTGCAGGATCATTCAGATTGGTTGTGATAGCCAGAGTGCTATCTGTTTGGCTAAGAATCCTATGTATCATGCTCGGACTAAGCATGTTGATGTTTAGTATCACTTTGTTAGAGAGTTGGTTGCTAATGGAGAGATTGAACTGAAGAAGATAGACAATCAGGAGAATGTTGTAGATTCATTGACCAAACCTGTGAGCACAAAGAAGTTCATGTGGTGTAAAGAGGCCATGGGCCTCGTTTCTAGTGCTTGATTTTTCATTAGATTTCCTATGGGTTGATTTACAATTATAATATCAAGTGGGAGAATGTTGGAATAAGGTGCTATTAACCTTTTAAATTCCAATATTGTATTTATTCCATTTATTATTTGTAATTTGTAATTACCCATAAGGGAATGAGGTAGTTTCACTGGTAGTGGTAATTTCGGAGTTACCTACAAAAGTTATGGAGTGATATTTACTATTGGCAAATGTAAAACTCAGAGGTAAATGAGGCTAGGCATTTCCCTTGAGGAATATACTATTTTTGGCATGTATGACAACTTGTCATAATATGGTGTAAGTGGATTTATGGCAGCTGCAAGTTGTCATAAGATTCCATGCATGTATGACACATATGACACCCATTATTAGTTGTGGTTACTATTTTTAGCCCTAGGTGCCCATCCTGGGAAGATTTATTGTTGGTGGTATCTATGATGGTTATGATGCATCATAAGATTCTATTACATGCTATTCTTAGATATGGGCGCCCAACTTTGCATGGGTCACATTTTGACACTTGGTGGTTGCATGTATGACGGTATTTAATGCTTGCATGTGGGGTAATTGGAGGAGAGAGAAAATGGACACCTAGAATGGAGGGGAAACTCTTCTATAAATATTTACCATTGTATTTGTTGCTGAAATATAGATTTTAGGTACTCAGGTGCTGCCAAAATGATGTCAGGTTGAAGACTGGTGGAGAGAGTTGTTGAGTTATTGTATTGTACAATCTTTTTAGATTAATATAAACTTGTGCCTCTTTCCTGGTGGAGTTTTTTACCCACAAGGGTTTTCTCCATGTAAACACTATATTATGTGTTTAGTTTTCTATTTTGCATTTTTGTGTTGCATAGTTTCTATTTCATGTTACAATCTCCATTGATAATACACAATTAAAGATTACAGAAATTTATATTTAAATCAAATTTCTATTGAGTAGTTGTGCTTTCATTTCTAACAAGAATCATCAATACAATGAATGTAAACATAGTGATCCTCCTCACGTCTAACAAAACCCAATTTCAACACAAATGAATCAAATTTTGGGTATCACATTCTAGGGAATTGTTTTAGACCATAAAGAGACTTCTTCAATTTGCAAACCCAATGTTCTTTCCCTTTTACCTCAAAACCTATAGGTTGTTGCGTGTAAATTTCTTTCTCAAGATCTCCATGCAAGAATGTAGTCTTAGAATCCATTTGCTCTATTTTCCAATCAAGAGTTGTATCAATAGATAAGAGAAATCTAATAGAAGTTAATTTAGCAACAGGAGAGAAAATTTCACCAAAATCAACTCCCTCTATCTGGGAGTAGCCCTTGGCTACCAGTCTAGCCTTGTACTTCTCCAATGAACCGTCTGCTCCAAACTTTTTCTTGAAGGTCCCACATACAACCTATGGCCTTTCTTCCTTTGGGCAAATGAACAAGATCTCAGGTATTGCAAGAGTCTAAAGCCATCATCTCCTTCTGCATGGCTAATTGCCAAGACTCACTATCATCTACATGAATAGATTCCTTGTAGGATCTAGGATCATCGTCAGTACTCAATAAGGCAAATACACAATGGAAATCTAGTGGGCTATACATGTCAACTAGGTTCCGTTGTCTTGTGGATCTTCTCAGAGGTGGAGTAATAGACTCTTCAGGTTCTTTTGCATGCTCATCTGTACCAACTTCCTCTATCACAGTAGATTCTTCCTCATCAAAACTTTCACTCAAGTCTTCTTCTGCTTCTTCACCCCCTAATCCATCATTATGTTCTTCCTAAGGTGCATCTTCATGCTTTAATTCAAAATGCACTCTCTTCACCTTTTCTTCTTTTTCCTTTGGTTGTTCAAGTTTTGAAATAACACTAAGTTCCCTATAAATAACATCTCTAGAATAGATAATCTTTTAGGTTGGTGGATTCCAAAGCTTATAACCTTTTACATTATCACCATATCCAATGAAAGTACACTTTTTACCTTTTGGATCCAATTTAGTTTGTTTTTCTTTAGGCACATGAACATAAGCCTCATAGCCAAATACCCTTAAATGTGAAATACAAGGTTTCTTACCTGTCTACATTTCATAAGGAGTTGAAACAAGAGCCTTACACGGAGATCTGTTAATCAAGTAGTTTGCAGTACACACAACTTCTACCCAAAAACATTTATTCAACTATGATTCACTCAACATACTTTTGGCTCTTTCCATTATTGTCTGATTCATCCTTTCTTCGACTCCATTATGTTGTGGAGTATACAAGGTAGTTTTCTGTCTAACAATACATGCATGCTTACAGAATTTATCAAATTATTTAGAACAGTGTTCCCCTCCATTTTTAGATCTCAAAACCTTTATCTTATAATCTGATTGCTTTTCAATTAAGGCTTTAAATTCCTTAAACTTAGTGAAAACTTTAGATTTGTGATGCATAAAATAAATCTAAGTAAACTTTGAGACATCATCAATGAAGGAAACAAAATATCTAGATTTTCCAATTGATTCAACATCCATTGGGCCAAAAACATCCAAATGAAAATGTTCTAATTTATCATTAGATTTATTACTGCCTAAAAGAAATGGAGATCTATTCTATTTTCCAAACACACATTGTTCACAAAATTTGAAACTCTCATCAGACTAGGATAAACCATCTAACAATTTTTTTTATTTAAGCTAGTCTTTAAACCAGTCTGACTTATGTGGCCCAATCTACGGTGCCATAGCATAAATGTATTTTTAGTATTAGCCTCAGATATTTAAGAGACATTACAAATAGTAGTGGATTCTAGCTTAAACAGAGTTCCCAATCTTTTTCCCTTCGCTACGACCAAGTTTCCTCTCACCAATCTGCAGCCATGCTTATCAAATGTCACATGCATTCCCAAATCATTTAGCTTTGAAACAAAAATTAAATTTCTATCCAATCCAGGAACATGAAAAACACTAGGGAGGGTTTTAATTCTCCCATCATTGAAACACAACATTACCTTCCCTCATCCAACAATAGGATATGAAGAGTTGCCCCCTGAGGTACATATTTCCTCCATCACACTCTTCATATGTGGAAAACCATTCTTTATGTGGGGTCATGTGGTATGAGCATCCTAAGTCAACCAACCAATGATCATGAGAAACAACATTACATGTAGAAAGCAAAACCTCATCACCTGCATTCGAAGACTTATTAGTGGCAGAATCCCATTATTTCTTTGGGTTTCTACATTCCTTTTTCACATGTCCTCTCTTTCCATAGTTCCAACACTTGACTCTATTCTTCTTCCTAAGAGTCTTAGAATGGCCCTTAGACTTGTCTTTAGACCCCTTCTAATCTCCTTTTGGTCCTCTTTCCATAGACCTTCCCCTGAGACTGAGAGCATCCCCTGAACTATCCAAACTTTTCTTCCTCAATTCATGTGACAGTAGAACTAAAACAAGAGCATCCAACTTTGGATCTGTGAGGTTAGCAGTGATAGCCAAAATAACATTCTCCCATTACTCAAGCAAAGAATAGAGAAGCAATGTACATTTATCTTCTTCTTTCACCTCAACACCTATAGATGCTAGTTGACTCAATAACAAATTAAATGAATTCAAATGCTCTGCAACTAATTCACCCTCTTTCATTTTCATGGAAAATAACTTACACTTTAAATAAAGCTTATTTACCATACTCTTGGCTTGGTAGATCTCACCCAGATGCTTCCACAAGCTATGTGCAGACTTCTCACTCGCAACATTCAATAGAACAGAATCTGCAAGACACAGCTAGATTTTACCTTGTGCCTTTTTATCCAATCTTTCCCACTCATTAGGAGCAACATCACCAAGTTTCTTTCTTCAAGCAAATCCTCTATTTTCAGCTTCCACAATTCGTACCCCATACCATTAAACTTTTCAATGTCTAATCGAGAGGTAGAAGCAATAGTGGATGTATCCATGATATCTACACACGATTTGTAAACAAACGACAACCAAATCTCTAAATGTAGCTAAAAAACCTTCACACTACCACCCAAGAATCAAAATTGGCCAAGCTTTGATACCAAATGTTAGAAATGAAGGTGCATACCACGCAATGAAAATCTGATTCAAACCTTATTTATGCCCTCTAAATAATGTAGAATCAATGGAGATTGCAATAGAAATAAAACACACTACACAGAAATAACAAGCATTAAGAATATAACACAGAACACAGTATGTAGCATGGAGAAAACCCTTTCAGGTAAAAACTCCACCACGAAAAGAGGCTCCAAGTTGTATTATCTTCAAATATGAGATTACAATACATGCACTTCCTCTTCTTCTTCAGTCTTCAATCTAGTGGCGCCTGTTACTCTCATCTATGATATCATAGTACAAATATCCTTATAAAAAGGGGTTGCCTTCTAAGGCAAGAAAACTGACATAATATCAACCATCAGATTTGTAACCTAATAACGAACAGTCAAGATTTACGATGATAAAATATAAATAAAATATGGTTTTGAGGGCACTGCCCTCGAACCTCCACTGGGGTGCGTGGCCCTCGAACCCCTCGCAAGGGGGAAAACCCCTTGCAACCCTCGTCGTAGATGAATGAGCATTAAGGACTGGATATAAACATGTAGCTAAAACAAGACCACTACTGATGAAACCTTTCATCCCTTATGGGTGATTTACAAATAATATTAGGAGTAATTAATTACATAGGATTTACAAGGTTGATGGCACCTTAATCCTAACATCTTCAATCTTAAGAACATTCTCCAATGTCGGCAAAGCACCTTGATCATACAAATTCAAATTAGGTCATAACCAAAACATTCCCACGGTGGAAGGGAATGAATTGCGGACCACAACATACCTTAGCTTGGACTTAAATCCATTCATACACATTACACCACACTTCCACAATCATTGAAGCAACTCTGTAATTAGTGTAAACACCCAAGGTCAGCCAAATAGGTGTTAACACCATAAGCAATTATGTACACACTTCCTTAAATCCAAAGATGAGTCATGAACCACACACCATGCTTGAGTACAATCTAGAATATCCCACAAACATCCTAAAAACCAACAAATTCCTCTGCAACAACTTTCACTTACCGCACAACCTTATCCTATTTACCCAACATACTCAAATGTCTCTGTCATGCACTACAACTCAAGAAATCATTTTATGGAACACCAAACCATGAACAACTTTGACTGAAGATGGATATTAACCTTATAAGCACACTTCTAGAACTGCAAGACTTGAAACCACTTTACAAAGAAATGCGGAGAAAAAATATTTCTCCCAAACACCTCTACAATACATAGTTCATACATTGGTGAATACATCTTCCTCCGCACATCTATCCTGTTAGAAATGAAAGCAACACTACTTCAATGGAAATCTAATTCAAGATAAATTTCAGCAATCTTAAGTGTGCATTTAACAATGGAGATTGTAACAAAACATAAAACCCACTACAGAAAAGATGTCAAACATGAAGAACTCAACATAATGACATAGTGTTTATGTGGAGAAAACCTTGCAGGTAAAAAAACTCCACCATAAAAGAGGCACAAGTTTGTATTAATCTCAACAAGATTGTACAATATATCAATTACACAACTTTATCCACAAGTCTTCAATCTGACAGCATTCCAGGAGCACCTGAGTACCTAAAATCTGTATTGCATCAACAAATACATGGAAAATACTTATAGAAATGTTTTCCACTCCATTTTAGGAATTCACCTTCTCTCTTCTAAGATTCTCCAACCTGTAAACATTAATTACCATCTTACAAGCATCTTACACTTGTCCAAAAGCAGCCATACAAAGGTTGGGGGCCCAAGACTAAATCTGGCCTCTTAAAGCATCTTATGATGCATCATAACCATCATAGATTCCACAAAAGAGTATCTTTCCAAGATAGGAACCTTGGGCTAAATATAGCAAATATACAACTAACATATCTGTCATATGCGTCATAGAATCTCAGAATTTTATGACAACTTGCAGCTGTCATAGATTCACTTACCAAACATTATGACAGTTGTCATACATACCAAAAATAGTAGATTCCTCAAGGGAGCAGTCCTACCCTCATTTACTTTGAGTTTTTACATTTGCCAACAATAAAAGTCACTTTGTAACTACTGCCGGTAACTCTGAAATTACCATTGCCAGTGAAACTATTACATCTCCTCATGGATAATTACAAATTACATATAATAAATGGAATAAATACAATATTGGGATTTACAAGGTTAATGGAACCTTATCCCAACATTCTCCCACTTGACATTATACACTGCAAATCAACCCATAGGAAATCAAATGAAAATAATCAAGCACTAGAAACAAGGCCCATGGCCTCTCTGCACCATATGAACTTCTTTGTGCTCACAGGCTTGGTCAATGAATCTACAACATTCTCTTGATTGTCTATCTTCTTCAATTCAATCTCTCCATTTACAACCAACTCTCAAAAAAAGTGATACTGAACATCAACATGCTTAGTCTGATAATGATACATGGGATTCTTGGCCAAACAGATAGCTCTCTGGCTATCACAACCAATCTAAATGATCTTGCAATCAAAACCAATACCTGTTAACTGTCTCCTCAACCAAAATGCCTCCTTAGAGATATGTGTTTTAGCCATATACTCTACTTCTATGGTCGACAAAGCAATTGTGGGCTGCCTATTACTAATCCAACTCACTGCACGTCCAAATAGAGTAAACACATAGCCACTAGTGGACCTTCGACTATCTAAGTCACCTGCCCAATCTGCATCAACAAAACCCTATATGTCCAAAGATTTATTAGCACTATCAGTACCAGAATAAACCAAACAATGATCAGGAGTACCTGCAAGATATTTAAACACCATCTTTGCATAGTTCCAATGATGTTTACCAGGGTTAGACATAATCTGCTCAAAACTCCCACTGCTTGGGCAATATTTGGTCTAGTGCAAACCATTGCATACATCAAACTCCCTACAACACTATTATATGGCACATTAGACATATCCTCAAGATCATCCTCAGTCTTTGGACACATATCTAATGAAAGCTTAGTACCAATGGGTATAGGAACTCTAACTAGGTTACAGTCCTACAAACTAAACCTCTACAAAATAGTATTCACATACTTACTTTGTGACAACCAAAGATTTCTGTTAACTCTGTCCCTTCTGATCTCCATTCCCACAATATACATGGTAGCTCCAAGATCCTTCATATCAAATGCACCTGAAAGTTGGGCTTTAAGCTCACTGATCATACCCTTAGTATTGTTGAAAAATAACATGTCATCAACATACAAAGCAATAACTAGTATAGAATCATCAACACAATAAATGTAAACACAGTGATCCTCCTCGCTTCTAACAAAACCTAATTTCAAAACAAATGAGTCAAACTTTTGATACCACATTCTAGGGGATTGTTTCAATCCACAAAGAGACCTCTTTAACCTGCAAACCCAATGTTCTTTTCCTTTTACCTCAAAACCTATAGGCTGTTGCATATAAATTTCTTTTTGAGGATCTCCATGCAAGAACACAGTCTTAACATCCATTTGCTCAATCTCCCAATCATAAGCTATAGCAATGGATAAGAGAAATCTAATAGAAGTCAATTTAGCAATAGGAGAGAATATCTTACCAAAATCAACTCCCTCTCTCTAGGAGTAGCCCTTGGCTACCAGTCTAGATTTGTACTTCTCCAATGACCTATCTGCTCCAAACTTCTTGAAGACCCACTTACATCCTATGGCCTTTCTTCCTTTGGGCAAATGAACAAGATCCCAAGTGTTACAGGAGTCTAAAGCCATCATCTCCTCTTGCATGGCTAGCTGCTAAGACTCACTATCATCTGCAGAAATAGCTTCCCTATAGGATCTAGGTTCATCGTTAGTACCCAATAAAGCATATACATAACAGAAATCTGGTGGGATGTACCTGTTAATTGGATTTTATTGTCTTGTGGATCTCCTCAAGGGTGGAATAAAAAACTCTACTCGTTCTTCTGCATGATCATCTGCACCAAATTTTTCTATAATAATAGATTCATTTTCATCAGAACTAATTGAATCTTCTTCTTCTTCTTCATGCCCCAATCCATCATTCTGTTCTTCCTGATGTGCATCTTGCTGCTCTAAATCAAAGTGCACTTTCTTTACCTTTTCTTCTTTCTCTTTTTGCTGCTTAGGTTCAGAAATAGCTCTAAGTTCCCTAAAAATAACATCTCTAGAAAAGATAATCTTGTGGGTTAGTGGATTCCAAAGCTTATAACCTTTGACATTATCACCATATCTAATGAATGTACACTTTTTCAGCCTTTGGATTCAACTTAGATCACTTTTCCGTAGGCACGTGAACAAAAGCCTCATAGCTAAAAACCCTTAAATGTGAAACAAAACATTTCTTACCTGTCCACACTCCATAATGTGTTGAATCAAGAGCCTTATAACGAGATCTATTTATCAAGTAGCGAGCAGTACACACAGCCTCTGCCCAAAAGCATTTATCCAACTGTGCATCACTAAGCATACTTCTGGCCTTTTCCATAATTGTTCGGTTCATCCTTTTTGCACCACCATTCTGTTGTGCTGTATACAGAGTTGTCTTTTGTTTGATTATACCTGCATACTTGCAAAATTCATCAAATTCCTTAGAGCAATATTCCCCTCCATTGTCAGATATTAATATTTTTATCTTCAATCCTGATTGGTTTTCAACTAAGACTTTAAAATCCTTAAACTTAGTGAAAACTTCAGATTTGTGCTTCATAAAATAAATCCATGTAAATCTGGATACATCATCAATGAAGGTAACAAAATAATAAGATTTTCCAATAGATTCATTATCCACAGGTCCAAACACATCCGTATGAATAATTTCTAATTTCTCTTTTGCTCTATTGCTTTCTGAAGGAAATGATTTTCTATTTTGTTTACCAAACACACAATGCTCACAGAAATCAAAGTGCTCATCAGAATAGGAGAAACCATCCAACAAATTTTTATTCTTAAAAGTTTTTAATACATTATTACTTGTGTGGCCCAATCTATGGTGCCACAACATACATATATTTTTAGTAGTGGCCTCAGATACATAGGAGGCATTACAAACTATAATGGCTTCAAGCTTAAACAAGTTCCTGAATCTCTTCCCTTTCACTACCACCAAGTTCCCTCTCACCAATCTGCAGCCATGCTTGTCAAATGTCACATGCATTCCCAAATCATTCAACTTCAAAACTAAAATCAGATTTCTAGCTAATCCAAGAAAATGCAAAACACCAGGGAGGGTTTTAATCCTCCCATCACTCAAACACAACAATACCTTTCTTTTGCTGACAATTAGATATGAAGAGTTGTCACCAAGGTAGATATTACCTCCATCATATTCTTCATATGTGGAGAACCATTCCTTATGTGGGGTTATATGAAATGAGCATCCTAAGTCTACCAACCTGTGATCATTAGAAACAAGATTACATGCATAAAGTAAAACTTCTTCACCTACATTCGAGGGCTTATCTGAAGCACTCTCCCACTGTTTCTTGGAGTTTTTGCACTCCTTCTTCACATGTCCCCTTTTACCGCAGTTCCAGTACTTAACTCTGTTCTTTTTACTAGGAGTCTTAGACTGCCTTGGACTTGTCCTTAGCCCCTTTCTAATCTCCCTTTGGTCCTCTTTCCTTTGACCTTCCCCTGATACTAAGAGCATCACCTGAACTATCTGAACTCTTCTTCCTCAATTCTTGTGACAGTAGCACTGAAACAAGAGCATCCAACTTTGGATCCGCAAGGTTAGTAGTGATAGCAAGGATAACATTCTCCAAGACTCAAGGAAAGAACAAAGAAGTAAGATACATTTATCTTCCTCACTAACCTCAACATCTACTAAACCAAGTTGACTCAATAACAAATTAAAATAATTTAAATGCTCTGCAACTGATTCACTTTCTCACATTTTCATGGAAAACAATTCTATTTTTAAATAAAGTTTATTTACAATACTCTTGGCTTGAGAGATCTCACCCAACTAATTCCACAACTTGTGTGTGGTCTCCTCCTTTGCAACATTCAATAGGACAGAGTCTGAAAGACACAACCAGATGGTTCCTCGTGCCTTCTTATCCAGTCTATCCCACTCATCTTGAGAGACATCATCATTTTTCTTCTCTTTTTGAACATCCAACCATTGGTTTCTTTCTTCCAACAAATCTTCCATTTTCAGCCTCCACAACTCATACCCCGTTCTGTTGAACTTCTCAATGTCCAATCGAGAGGCTGATGCAATAGTGGATCCAGCCATAATAACAACACAAGATCTGCAAAACAAACACAACCAAATCTCCCACTATAGCTACATCTTCCACACTACCACCCAAGAGTTAAAGCTAGCCAGGGTCTGATACCAAATGTTAGAAATGAAAGAAACACTACTTCAATGGAAATATTATTCAAGATAAATTTCAGTAATCTTAAGTGTGCATTTAACAATGGAGATTGTAACAAAACATAAAACCCACTACAGAAAAGATGTCAAACCTAAAGAACTCAACATAATGACATAGTGTTTACGTCGAGAAAACCCTTACAGGTAAAAAACTCCACCAGAAAAGAGGCACAATTTTGTATTAATCTCAACAAGATTGTACAATACATCAACTACACAACTCTCTCCACAAGTCTTCAATCTGACAGCATTCTGGCAGCATTTGAGTACCTAAAATCTATATTGCAGCAAACAATACATGGAAAATACTTATAGAAATGTTTTTCACTCCATTCTAGGCATTCACCTCCTCTCTCCTAAGATTCTCCAACCTGTAAACATTAATTACCATATTACAAGCATCTTACACTTGTCCAAAAATAGCCATGCAAAGGTTGGGTGCCCAAGACTAAATCTGACCTCTTACAACATCTTATGATGTGTCATAACTATCATAGATTCCACAAAAGAGTATCTTTCTAAGATAGAAACCTTGGGCTAAATATAGCAAATATACAACTAACATATCCATCATATGCATCATAGAATCTCAGAATCTTATGACAACTTGCAGATGTCATAGGTTCACTTACCAAACATTATGACAGTTGTCATACATGCCAAAAATAGCAGATTTCTCAAGGGAGCATGCCTACCCTCATTTACTTTGAGTTTTTACATTTGCCAACAGTAAAAGTCACTCCATAACTACCGTCGGTAACTCTGAAATTACCACTGCTAGTGAAACTATTACATCTCCTCATGGATAATTACAAATTACATATAATAACTGGAATAAATACAATATTAGGATTTACAAGGTTAATGGCACCTTATCCCAACAGATCCAACACGCCAAATTCTAAATGTAGAAAATTGAAACACTTCTAAACAACATATCCAAACCACATAAATAGATCTTCAATATAAAAGGAATGTGGAGCAAAACCAGAACACTACTCTACAATATAGAATACCACTGCCACATACTATTTACTTATATTATTAAAATTTTCTCAAAAGCACTTAGAAACCAAGCACCAGAAGCATGTTATCACCGTCTTCAACACTTCCTCACCATCAGAGATAGCATCCACTCGACACCAACTAATCATACTCTTGCAACATCTCTTACTCATACAGTTGACACCAATGACAACACAAGCTTGTTTACATCAATGACAACACCGATTGCACATAATTGTAACAATCTCCCCCTTTGTCATTGATGGCAACACATAATGTGAAAAACCATCAACACAACAACATCCTCAATACTTTGCTTCATACCAACTCTTTTCTTTTCTCTTTCTCTCCCCCTTAGCTTACTTTTCTCTTCTTGACAACTAACTCTTTCATTTTTCACATTACTCTCTCTCCCCCTTTGACATCAATGACAAAGGGCTACACATTTCTCTCTCTCATTCTCATACTTGTACCTACTCACCATTTCTTTGTAACATCTAAATTCTTTTACTGCTCTTCATACTCCCCCTGACTGCAACAACCAACATGACCACTACCTACTCCCCCTGAGAGGTAGCCTCCAACATCAGTCCAGAATAAGGAATGAATCTTGAAATCCACTGGACTAATGCATCTCCTTATGCATCTAGTTCAAAGAGGGAGGG
The DNA here is from genome assembly GCA_027924645.1 of Cunninghamia lanceolata. Taxonomy (NCBI): domain Eukaryota; kingdom Viridiplantae; phylum Streptophyta; class Pinopsida; order Cupressales; family Cupressaceae; genus Cunninghamia; species Cunninghamia lanceolata. The sequence continues at coordinate 5,801,230 of BSBN01001583.1, forward strand.
GCAATAACCCCTAACTTCTCCTAGAGATACTCAAATGTATCCTTAGGAAGAGACTTAGTGAATATATCAGCAACCTAATCCTTTGTAGGCACATACTCAAGCTTCACTTCATTCTTTGCAACCTTGTCTTTTAAAAAGTGATACTAGATTGAGATATGTTTTGTCCTTGAGTGCATCACTGGATTCTTTGAAATGTTAATAGCACTGGTATTATCACACAAGATAGGAATAGGTTCATCATATACAACTCTAATATCCTTCAAGGTTTGCCTCATCCATAATACTTGTGTGCAACAAGATGTTGCTACAATGTATTATATCTCTATAGTAGATAAAGATATTGAATCCTGCTTCTTACTTATCCATGACACCACTTTGCCTCCAAGAAAGAATGTACCACCACTTTTACTTTTCCTATCATCTACACAACCAACCCAATCTACATCTGTATAAGTACTTAGAGCAAAGTCATTATCCTTTGGATACCACGAGCCATGATCTAGAGTTCCCTTTAAATATCTAAATATCATCTTCACTACTGCAACATGTGACTCTCTAGGATCTTCTTGAAATCTACCCACAAGTTGACAAACTGCATGCATAATATCTGGTCTAGTAGTAGTTAAATATAGCAATCCTCCAATCATTGATATATACCTTCTCTGATCAGTCTTAGGAGATTCATCATTCTTTCTTAGCTTGCAACCAGTAGCCATAGGGGTACATACTGGTTTAGAATCTTCCATTCCAAACTTCTCTAACATCTCCTTGACATACTTTGATTGTGAAATGAAAATACCTTTATCTGTCTGATTGATTTGTAGTCCAAGGAAGAAGTTTATTTCCCCACTCATTGACATTTCAAATTCTTTCTGCATTTCATCTGCAAAACTCTTACACATACCTTCATTTCCACCAAAGAATGTATCATCCACATATACTTCTACAATTAGAATTTGATCCTCTCCTACTTTGATGTACAGATTGCTATCTGTGGTACCTTTATTCCTTGTTGTAATAAGTACCTGTCTAACCTTACATACCAAGCTTTGGGGGATTGATTCAATCCATATAATGCCTTCTTCAATATGCAAACCATATCTGGTTTATTTGATAACTAAAATCCATCGAGTTTTTCTATGTAGACTTCTTCTTCCAATTCACCATTCAAGAAAGCAAACTTCACATCTATTTGATATACTTTGAAATCCTTATGTGCCACAAAATCTAGAAACATCCTGATAGCCTCCATTCTTGCCACCAGAGCATAAGTTTCCTCATAGTCTATTCCTTCTACTTGTGAGTAACCTTTACACACAAGCCTTGCCTTGTTTCTTAACACTTCTCCACTCTCATTCTGTTTGTTTCGGAATACCCACTTAGTTCCAATCAAATTTTTGTTTGTTGGTCTTGGGACAAGTTCCCAAGTCTAATTATTTTCAATCTGCATTAGTTCTTCGATAGCCTTGATCCAATACTCATCCTTGCATGATTCAATTATTGTTTTAGGCTCAACTTTAGAAAGTAAACATAGATTTACCTGTTCTTCAATAACTTTCCTTCTTGTTAGCACACCTTTGTTCTTATCACTAATGATCTAATCTTCAGAATGATGCTTCTGCACATATTTGGGATTTTTAGGAGTCTTTTCTGGAGCTTCTTCTTTTTCAATCTACACTTCCTTTTCCTTAGAATTTTCTTCTTCTTTGCAAGAAGACTTATCTAATTCATATCCATTTACTTCTGAATTCTTTTGTAGATCTTAATCAACTTTGACATTTGCACTCTCAACAATCTTTTTTAGCCCCTTGTTGTAGCACCGGTAAGCTTTCATTTTAGTAGAATACTAAAGGAAGATACTTTCATCAGACCTTGCATAAAACTTTCCTAGGTTTTCTTCATCCCTTTTGATATAACATTTGCTTCCAAACACTCTAAAGTATTTGGCAGTAGGAATCCTTCCATACCATAACTCATAAGGAGTCTTTGTATTGTTTACTCTTGCCTACACTCTGTTCAATATATAAATAGTAGTATGAATTGCTTCTCTCCAGTAGACCTCCAATAGATTTGCTTCTTTTATCATTGTCCTTGCAGCTTCTTGAACAATCCTATTCTTTCTTTCAACCACTCCATTCTGCTGAGGAGTCCTAGAGGCAGATAAGTGCCTCTCTATTCCATGATTCTCAGAAAACATGTTAAACTCATTGGAGGTGAACTCTCCACCTCTATAAGACATCAAACATTTGATTCTCATATCCATTTCATTCTCAACCATGACTTTTAATGCTTCGAACTTATCTAGGGCTTCTAATTTTTCTTTGAGAAAAGTAACCCATGTCATTCTAGAATAATCATCAATCAGTAGCATGAAATACCTGTGACCTTGAAAAATCATTACCTTGGTAGGACCACAAAGATCTGCATGCACCAATTCTAGCAGTCTGATAGAAGATTGATCCTTGACTTTGAAACTCCTTCTTGCTTGCTTTCCAACTTCATATTCCTCATAGATAGCATTGATAGGATTTGTAATCTTTGGCAGATCTCTCATAGCTTGAATTGAACTTATTCTTACTAGGATATCAAAATTGATGTGACACAATCTTCTATGCCATAGCCAAATCTCACTGATCTGATTCATGAAATAATAACCACCACCACCTTTGAGTTGATAAACATTTCCATCTATCCTCTTTCTAGGAACTATCATAGTTCTAGAATATTTTTTGATCTCATAGCCACCATCCTGAAACACAAGATTGTATCCTTGTTACACATTTGTCCAACACTCAAGAGGTTATGTTTTAAACCCTTAATATAAATAATATCATCAGTATTATTCTTGCCATCAAAATTGATTGAACCTCTTCCACATATCTTAGCAGATGTATCATCACCAAATCTAACTAGTCCTCCATCATATTTTTCAAGTTTAACAAACTTACTCTTATCACCGGTCATATGATTTGAGCATCCACTATCAATGACCTAGTAGTTCTTTTCCTGTTTGGTATGAAATGTAGACATCAAAGTGCCTTCAACATTAATACTTACTTCTAAAGTCCTTTACTTCACACATTCCTCAGGGTTAGAAACAATTGTATCATCTTTTAAAGCTATGAACAAACATTCATTATCCTCATCATTTTCATTATCAAATTCATCATCAGATATACTTTACTTTTTCTCTCCCTATTTTTGCTTCTCAAAATTCTTTCTAAACATCTTGAAGCATAATGACCTATCTTACCACAACTGAAACACTTGAAAGGCAACTTACCACTGTACTTAGGTCAATTCCCAATTTCATTTTTCTCACAAAGTTAGCTTCCATATCATCAGAATCCTCCTAATCTGAATCAACAGTCTTCTCTAATTTACCAGCCTTAAAGGTAGTATCAGCTTTTGCACTACTTGTACCAAATTCTCTCATTTCAAAAGCAATCAAAGTACCATACAACTGATCTCAAGTAAATTGATCCAAATTTTATAATTCTTCAATAGCAAAAACTTTATGACTATAATCTTTGGGAAGAGTTCTAAGTACCTTCATCACCACTTCTTTTTCTTCCAGTTCTCCACCAAGACCTCTGATCCTATTGACAACTTCATCCACCTTCTGCAAGTAGCTTGTGATGTTTTCATCTTCTGACATTCACATGGTCTCAAACATGATCTTCAGATTCTACATTTTAGCTTGCTTGACCTTATCATCTCCTTCATAAATACTTTTTAACTTTTTCCAGTTTTTATTAGCAGTTTTAGATTCATAACTTTCACCAATTTAGAATTAGTAAGAACACTTAAAAGAGCATACCTTGCTTGACCATTGGTTTCATAGGCCTTGATCTCATTTGTAGTACTTGGACCATTTTTTTGGTATAGTGTATTCAGTCTCAATAGACTTCCAGATCTCATATCTAAGAGAAATCAGATAACCTCCCATCCTTATTTTCCAGAATGCATAATATGGTCCATCAAATAGGGGAACATCCTTCTTGTGTGCCATCCTAGATCTACCTCAAGCGGTTAAGATTTCTTCCAAGGAACCTTGCTCTAATACTAATTGATGAATGCACAAGATGACTGAGAGGGGAGAGGTGAATCAGTTGTAACTTATAATTCCAAAACCCTCAAACACATTTAGATCCACATCAATTCAACTAACTCTTAAACTATTTTGATGATTAAGCATGAAAGAAAATAATAGAAACTGAATCAAATCAACATCAAACACAAGAGAACACCAAATTTATGTGGAAAACCCAAGAAGGGAAAAACCACGGTGAGGATTAGCTCACAATATAAAGTAATATCAACACCCAAAAAAAATAGGCTCACTACCAGAAGGCTCACTACTAGAAGGCTCACTGCCCAAAAGAAAGAAAGGCTCCCTGGTAGAATAGAGAAGATAGGGAAGATTGTTACAAGGAGAAAACTATCTCAATGCAACAGAGAAGTCCACCACAATGCCATCATCACCTGCACAGTCTCACTAAGGAATTGTAGACACCTTTTGCTCACTGCATCCAATAACCTAACACATGAAAGTACACACTACGCTACACAAATTCATACTCTATAACTCTGTAATTCGCATCACATACATCATACTTGTAACGCCTCGCTAAGGAACCTAGAGAATAACATAACTAAGCTTACAAAAAGGACAATTTTTTTTTTTTTTAAATGAAAGAAATAACAACAATCATATATTTATTCATAACATTTAAATTAAGCTTTATCCTCTAAGGTTCCATGGCCACATTACTAATGAACTAAAACAAGGTCTAACCAACATTATGCATTAACTAACAACCACAATTCATTCTAAATCTAATTGCATCAATTGAATAGACACATACATTTCCATATTATAACATCAGATAAGTAATCATTAAGGTCCTGTATAAAGGATTACAAGTACATATACAATTCCCTTTACATGAGGGTACACCATTACATTGCCTACAATATCACTTTCCTGATTACATTGGAGTACATACATCAAGATAATAGCACATGATTCTACTGATATACAAAACTGGAACATGAATATAATATTCTATCTCCTCAAGCTAGAACAAGATCTAAAATTTGTCACATAAGGTACATCCTTCTCGCACACGAACAATAGCAAGGGGAACCAATGGAGATAAAAACACAACCACCCAACCATGTCGAACCCTAAGGTTCACCGCCTGTGCTAGGAGATAACAATAAGGTCCCACAACATGAAACAATTAAGAAGATAGGAACACAACACAAAGGCTAACATGACTCCGACATACAAGTACACATGACATTCATAATAGAGTCAACACTTCCTCCAATAGTCAAAAAGATAATAGACTAATAGGTGCAAGGACTACACATGACTTCAAAACAACACGAATCGATAAGGACATCACAAGTAACTCAAACATCACTTCCAGAGGCATTCACAAAACAAAGGGGAGAACACAACTAGAGAATGCTAGACTACAATAGGGATGAGTGTCATCGCATGGTCCTAGCATGGGTTACCTTGACAATCTCTAGCTAGACATCGACCCCCATCCATGGGTTACCTTGACAGTCTCTCACTAGGTGTTGGCCCCCATCTATGGTTACCCTGATAGTCTCTCACTAGATGTCGGCCCCATAGGGTGACACATGCAGAACCAACATTCCTTTTGTGAGGACAAGGAAGTTGATTTTTCCAACCATGGCCTTCTCATCTCATCCTTAGCCTGAACGAGCACTACAGGCATGAGTGGGGCATCCAATTATCTTGATTAGTGTGAAAACTACCCAACCCTCTAAATTTATTATTAAGTTATCACTGGATTAACAACTTCCAATGGGTTACCTTGACAAGCCACTTTGGGTGCCGGTCCCACATTGAAAACCACTCCCCCTTCACTGCATCTAGATTCTTAAAGCCCAAAACAAAACCCAAGCATGAACTATCACATTTCTCATCATGATACATTTACAACACAAAATAAACATCATTTCACATTACACAGAGCAAGGCATTACCCATCTTGTATAGTTATCATAACCACATGAATAGATACACTAAGCAAGACATTATCCATCTTGCATAGTCATCATTACCAACATGAATAGGAGACAATATTTCAAGAATGCATTTCATTCAACTCACATGACACGCACATAGCCAACCCCCACACAATCACACCCTCCTAGGCCTCCGGAAACAACTTCCCCAAATGACACAACACTTGACACCATTAAAAACACAATGGTTTCACATCACATTCACTCTCAAAGCACATCATAAACTAATACCCTTCAACAATATTTTCATGATCAATCATCTAACAATTATAAAGTGAATCTATCTCAACAATACAGAACTGAAACTTTCTAATCACCAGTAGCAGTTACAATATGATTATAAGATATAAGTATCCACGAGTAACAATGTTTTAACTAATAATTCTCAAGACTTATTTTAATTTCATTTAATTAAAATGATTGCAAACAACATGCAAATAACCCTAAGGCATACAAATTAAACACAACAATTATTTACAATATTTACACTGATGTAGATTTCATTAATAATCTAGACAATTTTGTAAAGACTATTAAATATAACTGTATAAGCAAGACTAAAAGCCCATGCTATAAATCTCTTACACTAGTAGAATCAGAAGATACAAAACCTAAAGCTACAATAAAAGAACCTTGTTCTAAGGTTAGCTTGAGAGGAAAAGAATACAGAACAACAAAACATTCCTATAGATCTAACATCTTCATCAAATCTACCACACTTTTAACCACATGCATATGATAGGATCATAACACATTTAAAGGATGGTTCAAACCAAGTAGAAGTATCATGGCTAAAGCAACTCAAGAGTGAACACTAATAGGGCACAAGTAAAAGATAATCTTTTTCTAGGTTTTACCAAATTCTATTCAACACACGAATAGGAAGAGAGAAGCTCAGGTTGCTATGGGAAAGCTTAAGTGTCAACTTGATCAATCTTCTATAAACCACTACTACATTGGTCCTATGAATACCAAAATGATCATACCTAATACAAAGTTCTTCTAGAGGTGTCTACACCTCATAATGATTACCAAGCTTGTTAAAATCACTTACCCAACACTAGCATTAATAGAATAAACCAATACAAAACATTATAACCTATTAACATACCATGTCTAGGAATAGGAAAGGGTTGATTAAGCTCAAGACATAAATATGATACAAACATTTTCTCAACAACAAGGTTAATAAGAACGTGACATTTCTTAAGCACAAATTATAAACATGCTCTATACACTAATGAGCCACAACATCCGTAAAGGACTTTATTATCACATCAAAATTCACTTACAACATCGCATACACATGAAATCAGGACATACTAATCTATGCCTCAGGAAAACCTCAACAACATGACCCTATTATGACCACTGATACAACTTACACAAGTTCCATTTACCCTATACAATTCCATTCGAAATCAATTAATTTCTAAAACAAACTTATAAATCAAATCTTAAATACATTGTTTACAAACCTAATTCCAAACCTACTTATCATATTTCTATTAATAAATCGTAATAAAATCAATATCAATTTAAATTAAATTTATCAACATTACTATACAATCACTCTATCCAAATTGAATTCTTCTACTTCTATTATATAGAGATTTAATAGCCTTCTTATAACCTAACAAATAACTAAAATGGCATAGGAATGTCTGTCACTAATTGATACATATCTCTAAATTAGAAAATTGGGTAATGCTAATTTTTGGATATGGTTTTCATTGGTAAGAGCTAAATCTTATATAAACATTTCAGAGAAACCCAGTTCGAAAATATAGAGTTATTGGCGACGCAACTAACTGTTTTAATAGAGAGGAAATGAGTGAAATGTAGACAAACACAAAATATTTATATCTCCAACATGACAAACTGGGTAAGGCTGATTTTTGGATATAATTTAAATAACTAGGTCATGCACCATATATAAAATTTTTAGAGGAACCCAGAGTGTAAAAATGAAGTTATGGCTAACGCAACAGACTATTAAAATAAAGATAAAATGGGTGAGAGATAAACAGTCACAAAATATTCATATCTCCAAAACGATAAACTGGATTTTCAGATATGATTTAGACAACTAGGTCATGCACCATAAATAAAATATTTATAGGAACCCAGTTCGTAAAAATAAAGTTATGTCTGACACAACAGACTATAAAAACAAAGATGAAATGGATGAGAGATAGACACTCACAAAATATTCATATCTCCAAAATGACAAACTGGGTAAGGCTGATTTTTAGATATGATTTGGATACATAGGTCGTGCACCATATATAAAAAAATTAGAGGAACCTAGTTCGTAAAAATAATGTTATGGCTGACGGAACAGGGTGAAAAAAATAGAGATGAAATGGGTGAGAGATAGATTGTCACTTCAATCAGTGATTCCCAAAAATGCAATGATACAGACATGCACAATTGGATCTGATAACAAGGCTTCTAACCTCTCAAGTAAATTACAATCAACAGGAAAAATTATAAATCAAACATTTGCTTCAATAGAAAACTGAGACAGAAATTAGAACCAAAGGAACCTAATTTTGCTTGCTTGACTCGGCTAAAGATTCAATGCCGAGTTCAATTGTTGCAGCCACAAACTAGTCTCTCCCATCTCCTCTCCCCCCAAAAGTTCCATCTTCTAAAGATTATTATGAGAGAGAAAACCCCCCAATATCTTCTAGAAGATTCCTCCCATTAAAGGCAATAAATTTTGCCTAAATCCCTTTCTTACAATTTGCTATTTTTTTTATCATTTACAACCAGACCAGACAATATATTTTTTTTATCTTATTTATTTCCTTTACAACTAGACAAGAATCATTTTTATTCTTATTTATTTAGTATCTACTATATATGAGTTTTATGACAACTCATAAATATTATCTATTTTTATTGCCACTTAACACAACATTTAATTATATTAATTTATTTATTTATCTTTAGCTAGCATTTACATTTATTATTATTTTTTTATTATTTATTTCCATAAACTTAAATTCTCATAAATGGATTTATATATATTTATTTATTTAACAAAAATGCTTTCATAACTAATAATATTATTTTAATGCAACAATTAACCAAAGCATCAATCAAACAATGCCAAACTAAATAACCCAAATGTCAAGCAATAGCTGACACAATGCACGATCGAAAGCATGACCACAATGACAATGACTGACCATTATGCCCATACAGACAACACTGACTGCGTGCAAAACTAGATACTCATCCTTTTCAAGGATGATGGCTAACTAGGGGACCATATGTCATCTCTGTTCAATAGTTTCCATTGGTATGAAGGCACGCTCAAACCTGCCAAATTAGGTGAAGTCGATGTCTGGTACCTGTAACCTACAACAAACCAAAGTGTTGAATACAACATATGTATATATCATCCAAACAGGTACATAGTAACAGGGAATTGCAGCATAGTAGGGTACTCATTATGAGTAATACTACATTGTCCCTTCACACAACACACCACAAGTATCCACATTAAACATTTTCATCATTAACTAATCTACTTGATAACACATCGTCAGATAATCACATAAATGTTGGCAAGAGACACTATATGGATTCATGGTTGTTGTCATTGATGGCAACAAAGGTCATCCCACATATCCGCAAGTCATGGTGTGTCTCTACCAGAAGTCAGAATGAAGATTATTGTGGTCCGGTGAACAAGAACAGAGCATGTGGCAAGGTCCGACAGACTGGTCTGGATCTCTCAGAAGAAGTATCTTGGTGCAGTGCGGATTTGAGGAAGTCAAGAGGACTACCTTAAGTAATAGATTCCAAGGATTTAGCCTCCGGTGATGGACAAGGAAAAAGATATGAACAGTTGAATACCAGATTCCTGAGTACAGTGTGAACAGAGGAAGAATTGACTGACAGAACATCAGATTGCTTTCCGGATGTGTTTCTGACAGTGGTAAAGGTTATGAAGACATGGATTATGTTTGGCCGACATGATTAATGATTTCTACAAGTATATGCTTGATCCGCATTACTTGATATGTAAGGATTCAGCCGACAGATCAGAATTAGTGAAAAGATTGACTATTCCAGGTGCCAACTAGAAAGGTGATGAAATACTTGTGCGGATATATATGCACGATGGATTTAGTTGTGAGAGTTGTTGTTGTTGAGGTGATATGTGAATAAGTGCAGAGTAGAGTAGAAACCGCAAGAGAGATCCGGTATGTGAAAGGAAAGCAGAATAAAGAGAAGAGGAAAGATGAAGTGCAGCAGATCAGTGTACTGAGCCTAACCAGAACTGAACTCCAGCATATGTGGATGCTTCCAATCAGTTCAAAGTATTGTATAACATTCTTTTGTAGACAGTGTGTCTCCTTATAGGCAGTGGGCCTCTTTGTGAGCAGTGTGCTCGGGCAGTGAGCCCTAATTGGCAAGTGCCATTTTGTAATTCCTTATTCTTCTAATAGAGAATAATCTTTGGGTTAATCACCCCGTGGTTTTCTCCCTTAATAGGGTTTCCACATCAAAAATACTGTGTCATTTGTTTCTCATTTCATGGTTATGTTTGCTTGGTTGAATTAATGCTGCATTGATTAATAAGAATGTTCAAAAGAAGAAATAATTAGGATAATCGATTTAGCCCCCCCCCCCTCTCAGTTATCAACAATTGGTATCAGAGCTAAGTTCCTCCTAACAGAGCCTAACAGCTTGAGGAAGATCTGGGAGTTCAAATGGATGCATATGGTTTAAGGGAGCAACTCAAAACTGCCCTTGAGGATCTTGAATAGTCAAACTCTGAAGTCAATGAATTAAAGGAAAGACTCAAACAAGCTGATGAATTCATGAGAGAACTAAAAGACAAATTAAGTCTCTCTATGAAAAAGAGAAAGGAACTGCTCTAGCAATTGGCAAGACAAAGTGAAGAAAGTAATACAAATGAAGAGTTAACTGAGAAAACTAAGTTATGTGAAAAGTTATCAAAAGAAGTCATTATGGTAAGACATGAAATGGAATCAGGAGTTATAAAATTTACCCAAGAGATTGAAGAGAAAAGAAAAACTGAAGACAATCTAAGACAATCTCTCAAAGAGATATCAGAAGATTGCCACTAGATGGATAGGATTATCAGACATCTTGAATCTGATCTTGAAGATGCTAAAGATAATGAAGAAAAACTTGAGGATCAAATTGTCTCTCTCAAAAGTGATCTTCAAACAACAAATGAATATAAAGAAAAATTCAAGATAAGTTCTGCGCAACTTGAAGTTCTTCTTGGAAGTCAAAAGAAGGCAGATGACAAGTGTGGTTTGGGATATGAGAAAGGAGAAAGCTCTGGATCTGGTCAGAAGAATGTTAGATCAGAAAATCCAAGGAACAGGCCTAGAAGACCTCCGGTAAGACAACCCAATGCTCAAAGATATCCATCTTTCAATGGATGCTGCCACAGCTACAATCACTTTGGTCACAAAGCTAATCAGTGCAGAAAGAGAATGAATCAGACTAATTCAACCTTCTCCAGACAGTGCTTCAACTGCAAAAGGTATGGACACAAGTCTTATGAATGCAGAAATATGCAAATGAACAAATCATTCAATGGTAGATGCTTTACATGCAATAGAGTAGGTCATATGGCTAATCATTGCAAATTAAGAGGTTATCAGTCAAATATGCAAAGAAATGTCTGCCAAATCTGTAATAGGTCTGGTCATAATGCAAAAGTCTGCAGAAGCAAGAATCAGGACAAAAGAGGTCCGGTATATAGTCAGAATCAAGACAAAGGTAAACAAAAGATGAATGCGGATGAAGTTAGGGATGAGATGAACAAGATTTGGGTGAAGAAAAGTTCAGAGAAGGTAGAGGTTGGATCCGCACTAGACTTTGGTGCTGATATTCCGTCCGGGAATTAAGAAATGAGCTCTGGCTCAGGGGGAGACACAAAGAAAACCTTGTTCCCCCAGCCAATCAAGTGGTGCTGGATTAGGCACAAGATGCGGAGTAAAGGGTTTGTAGATATGAGTCTTGAGATGATCCAGCTAAGATTTCAGAGATCTGCATTAAGATGTAAAAAAATTGTGATCGATCATGTAGAACCTGTTCTGGGAGATGCTTCGGAATGACAGAGGATTACAAAAGGGTCCGGAGAGATCCGGAAGTGAATTGTCTTATTCTGCGGATTGGACAGAGTGTTTGGGATGTCCTTGTGATGTGTCATCTTGATCTATTCATAATTGGAAGATCTGCATGATGTTCATAGATCAGGACTAATCCGGTTCTTCAAGTCATTCGAATAAGGGAAACCGGAATAATGTAGGTCGAGCATTTATTGCAAACAGATATTAGGGTTTGCGAAGCAATATAAGGGATTTCTCATAAATCACTTGTTCATTCTACACTCAAGAAGAAGCGAAAAGTGGTGCTCTGCAACAAAATTCATCAAGTTCACCGAAGATCACTTGCAGAAGCTATTACACACAGAAATCAATCCAACCACTCGGTATAACCAAAGGCGCATAAGGTATTTTCTGTTTTCAATATCTCACTGCAAATCTTTGAAAAATGGCTACTCCGAATATAGTTAAGATCTCTGATAGACCTCGCCCCAAATTCAAGAAACATCCATACAAATCTTTGGAGGTAGATCCCCTAGGAGCCTTCTCTAGTGTTCCGTATGGTGTACTGCATATGGAGGACATTAGGGTTTACATACATGCGAATCTTGAAGACTTTGGAGAATAGAAATTGATGGATATCTATCACAAACAGTTGATAGATGATTCCTTTGAGATTAAACCTCAGTACAAAGCCATCCGGGATAAGCACTTTGCATAGTGCATTCATTTCCCCTATTTTGAAGAAGATGAATGGGTCCGGTATGTTCTAAGAAGAGTGCATGACAATTTCCTATGGTTGAACAAGCCTTTCAAAATCACCAAAGATGCAATTAGGGCTGTAACCAGTCTGCACTCATCCGGTGGATTACCTGTTCTCAAGTCTATCAAAAATCAGACAGTTAGTGATGCAACCGGATCTAAATTTGACAAGAGAGCTATGACAATTGAAGACATCACTGAACCGGATGTCAAATTTGCATCTATGATAATTGGTTACAAGATCTATCACTCCAGTAGGGAAAATTCGGTACCAGGAACTGCAATTTACATAGCTTACCAAATGCTAAAGGAGAATGCAGACTATGATTTGTGTGAGCTTCTTCTAAACCAACTTTTGGAAAATCTGCAGAAGATCAAGAAGGACAAGAAGAACTCCTTCAAGCATGGCAGTTTGATCCTTTGTCTATTCTTTTATTACATGAATGAGCTTCCCGGATCCAGTGGATGGATATGGCAGAATGACAGACTAGTTGCCATCCAAATCAGAGATTATTTGCATGGACTTGGGGATGCTAAAGTAAGAAAAACAGCCCTGTGGGGATACTTCAAAAACTTCCAGAGCATGATGCAAGCAAGAGAAAGAATTCCCCAGTCTATTGTTGAAAAATACAAAGACTCGGTCTGCTTTATGGTTGATACTGATCAGTGCCTAATGGAGGCGGTGGAGCCAAGGACAGTCTGGATCATGCCCATGGGGTATGAGGTTGATGAACAGATTGTGGAACTGCATGTTCAACACATGCTTAGTCAGCCCAAAGATCCAAAGGCAGAAAGGTTTGGAACCTTTGAGGAGCTGAGTGTGAAGATCCATGTGGAACTCAGAGAACCTAAGATAAAGAGGAAGGTGAGAAAAGAAGTAGAGCATATTGCTCAAGGCCTAGGCATCCCAAAGGAGGCACTTGATGTCAACCAGGAAAAGAGGTGAAAGGATGAGGAAGAGAAGAAAGAGGCAGAAAAGAAAAGCAAGAAAAGTACTCCGGTGGAAACCTCAACCCGAACTAGATCATCAAAGGGATCTACACCTGTTACAACTAAAATCTCAAAAATGTCAAAACCGGAAGGTCAGACATCCGGTAAAGGAGAGAAAAGGTCTAAAATAAAAGCCACAAGGGCTTATACAAGTCAGAAAGATGAAGAGGAAACGGAATCAGATGAGGGGGTAAAAGAAATAAAGAAGCAGAAGAAGAAAGGATCTGGTAAACCCTCCACAGGCCAAGACAAGGAAGAAATGGCAGAGAAATTTATTGAAAGGCCCACCCTGTCTCTAGATAGTGTAATCAAATTAGTCACTGTGGATGGAAACCTTCAACCAATGGCCGAACTCTATGATGACTTCAATGAGGCTGATCAAAAGATCCTGTAGGAAGCTACAATCAGGTATCTGAACATCTACAACAAAGCCTTCATTGAAATTATCTCCCTTATTCCTAAGAGTCTAGAGAAAGAATTGGAAATGAGAAATGAAAATGCCATTGCAAAAGACCTTGAGATCAGGGAATAGATAGCTATTCAGCTATATCCTTCAATTGATCACAAAACAATGAACATGGTATTTAAAGACTGCAAGGATGAATTCAGGAGCAAAGCAAGGATGAATCATCTTATGCTTGGTGAGACCGACAAGGTAGCCAAGGACACTGAAGAGATCCTCCAGAATACATTCAAAAGGTTCAACATTCCTATTATAGAGGACTTGGGTGCAGAAACAGCTGTGGACTTGGAATCCTCTACTCCGAGAGAAGTGGCCCTTGAACAGACTAGCATCTCTCCTCCGGCTTCCCCTACAGTCTCTAGATCCAAAGAAGAAGAGAAATTACAGGAGAAAGAAGCAGCGGTAAAAGAAAAGGGAGTTGACAGTACCAAGGGTGCAGAGAAAGAGAAGACTCCAACAGAGAAAACCACAACTAATAGTGGTAAGAATGTGGAAGGAGAGAAAATCCCAAAGGACAATTCCAAGACTGTAGAAGAGAAGAAACATCTGTCTCCAGCAAGAGACACTGCACAAACTATTCAAAAATTTCTGAGCAAAGAAACAATAGAGATTGATGAACCAGAGCTTCTAAAAGGTCCATTCAACTTTGATTCCCTCTCTCTGGTACAGTCAATGAAGATAGCTTCATTTACAAATGCCAAGGCAAATGAAAAACTCCTAAAGTCTCATATGGAAGACTGTGAGTTGATAGAAGCTACTTCCGGAGTGCTTGAAAAGATTATGCCATCGGTCCGAAAAGATCCTACAGCCTCCTCTTCTGGTAATCTCAAAACCTTAGTCAGCAGTGTTGATACACATTTTGACTCTCTAGAAAAATCAGCTGAAGAAAAGGTCCAGAAGGAGTTTTTGGATAAGAGATTCTCAGAAGTACTAGGATTAATCTCTCATGATAGGAGAAATATGAGTATTGGGATAAAGAACCTAGAAAATGCTCTTAAGGATGGCGGTGACATTTACAAATTTTGTATCTCCTGGTCAAAGGCAACAGTAGAAATTGATAAGAAAATAAAAGAGGAACAGGACAAACTACTAAGTTTGTCTCAAAGTTTTGATCCTCTCTCTTCCTCCATAGTAAATCAAGAATGTCAAACTATTGCAATCACAAATGCAATCAAGAATTTTGAAAAGGAAAGGAAGAATATAATTAACCGGATGGGAGAACTTAGAAGGATTATAATCCCTAAGTTAGAAACTATGCATGAGGCCATAAGTGATCCTCAGACTACCACCCAAACCAATGATTCGACAGATCTCAAGAGGGCAGAAGCTTTTGCATTTTTGTTGAGTGATCACATTTCAATTTTGGATAGAATGAAGCAAAGTTGGGCTACAGAACTGGTCCAATTGAAGACATCCTTTGCAGACATTCTTCAATTTATGTGAGTATGTAATATGCGGCTAAGTATAGTAAAATTTTTGAAAATTTTGGTGTACGGACCCTACCCTTTGCCATTGATGTCAAAGGGGGAGTGAGGAGCAATGAAAAATGAGGAATCCAACTAAGGGGGAGCTCCGGAAAATGTATATAAAGATAGAGCATCAGCCAAGGGGGAGCATAGTGTAAACACTTAGTCATTTTTCACTAAGTGTTGCCATCAATGCCAAAGGGGGAGATTGTTGGCAAGAGACACTATATGGATTCATGGTTGTTGTCATTGATGGAAACAAAGGTCATCCCACATATCCACAAGTCATGGTGTGTCTCTACCGGAAGTCAGAATGAAGATTATTGTGGTCCGATGAACAAGAACAGACCATGTGGCAAGGTCCGACAGACTGGTCCGGATCTCTCAGAAGAAGTATCTTGGTGCAGTGCAGATTTGAGGAAGTCAAGAGGACTACCTTAAGTAATAGATTCCAAGGATTTAGCTTCCGGTGATGGACAAGGAAAAAGATATGAACAGTTGAAGACTGGATTCCTGAGTACAGTGTGAACAGAGGAAGAACTGACTGACAGAACATCAGATTGCTTTCTGGATGTGTTTCTGACAGTGGTAAAGGTTATGAAGACATGGATTATGTTTGGCCAACATGATTAATGATTTCTACAAGTATATTCTTGATCCGCATTACTTGATATGTAAGGATTCAGCCAACAAATCAGAATTAGTGAAAAGATTGACTATTCCGGGTGCCGACTAGAAAGGTGATGAAATTACTTGTGCGGATATATATGCACGATGGATTTAGTTGTGAGAGTTGTTGTTGAGGTGATATGCGAATAAGTGCAGAGTAGAGCAAAAACAGCAAGAGAGATCCGGTATGTGAAAGGAAAGCAGAATAAAGAGAAGAGGAAAGATGAAGTGCAACAGATCAGTGTACTGAGCCTAACCGAAACTGAACTCCAGCATATGTGGATGCTTCCAATCAGTTCAAAGTATTGTATAACATTCTTTTGTAGACAGTGTGTCTCCTTGTAGGCAGTGGGCCTCTTTGTGAGCAGTGTGCTCGGGCAGTGAGCCCTAATTGGCAAGTGCCATTTTGTAATTCCTTATTCTTCTAACAAAGAATAATCTTTGGGTTAATCACCCCATGGTTTTCTCCCTTAATAGGGTTTCCACGTCAAAAATACTGTGTCATGTGTTTCTCATTTCATGGTTATGTTTGCTTGGTTGAATTAATGCTGCATTGATTAATAAGAATGTTCAAAAGAAGAAATAATTAGGATAACTGATTCACCCCCCCTCTCAGTTATCAACAATAAATCACATAGTAAAACTAATCTACATAACCAATTAACTCATAATCTAATCACAACATAAGCATAATGTACTAATCATAAGCATCAACAGTGTCATCATAGTGAATATCAAACAGTAAATCCATCATCCACATATGTCATAATGTCTAAATGTAAAGGAACAACTAATAGTCTATCAGAAAGCCAAAATGAGGGGCACTACAATACTCATATATCTTATCATTCTTCAATAGCTTAACACTTATTTATATCATCTTCAATCTTAAGAGCATTCTCCAATTTTGGCAAGGCACCTTGATCATGCAATTTCAAATTAGGTCAAAACCAAAACATTCCCATGGTGGAAGGGAATGAAAGTGGACCACAACACACCTTATCTTGGACCTAAATCCATTCATACATGTTACACCACGCTTCCACAATCATCAAAGCAACTCCACAATTAGTGGAAATACCCAAGGTTGGTTGAACCGATGTTAAGACCATAAAAAAATATGTACACGCTTCCTTAAACCCAAAGATGACTCATGGACCACATGCCATGCTTGAGTACAATCTAGAATATCCCACAAACATCTTGAAAACCAACAAATTCCTCTACAACAACTTTCACCTGCCGCACAACCTTATCGTGTTTACCCAGCATACTCAAATGTCTCTGTCATGCACTGCAACTCAAGAAATCATCTTCCAGAGCACCAAACCATGAACAACTTTGACTGAAGATAGATATTAACCTTATAATCATACTTCCAAAACTGCAAGACCTAAAACCTCTTTGTGGAGAAATGCAGAGCAAAAATATTTATCCCAGACACCTCTGCAATACATAGTTCATACACTGGTGAATACATCATCCTCTACACATCAGTCTAGCATGCCAAATTCTGAATGTAACAACTCGAAACACTTATAAACAACATATCCAAACCACATAAATAGATCTTTGATATCAAAGGAATGTGGAGCAAAACCAGAACACTACTCTGCAATACAGAATACTACTGCCACACACTGTTAACTTATTTTATTCAAATTTTCTCAAAAGCACTTGGAAACCAAGCACCGGAAGCATGTTATCACCATCTTTAGCACTTCCTCATTATCAGAGATAGCATCCACTCAACACCAACTACTCATACTCTTGCAACATCTCTTACTCATATAGTTGACACCAATGACAACACCAACTGCACATACTTGCAATAGCAGTTACATGGAATATTGTAGGACCTCTATTGTTTTAGAAATGTGATATGGACTCTTATATATCTACAACTAAGGTTTGGAGTTGTGACTCATCATGCAATTTTGCACATTAGCACATCTAGTGAGAAGTGTCCTTAAAATAAATTTTTAAAGATTCGATGAAAACTCTATCATGGAATCCCTAGTAGTTGAACATTAAAAATATTATTTATTTTTAGAACAATTGATCATATTCTTATTTAAAATAGAACTTATATGAAACCTAAATGATCTCAATACCTTTTTATAACCATGAATCTTTTTATCTCTAACCTTTATATCCAACACAAATGACTCAATAGTTGAACACATAATACTATTTATTGTTATAAAAACAACACATTCTTATTTTAAATATAAATTATATTCAACTTTAAATGATCATAAATATTTTTTATGACCATTTACATTTCAATACTTGTTTTTCCACATAACAACAATACTTGTTTAGATGAACACCTTATTTTATAAATGATACACTTATAGTGGATAGTTACGATATTCTATATAAAACAAAAAAGTACTTATTACACTTGTTAATGAATGTATTTTTTTTTTAAAGAGTCATAAGTTCTCATGTGATCATGTAAGGTCCAATATTGAAAAACATTTGGTCATTTTTTATTTACATGTGGAATAATTATTGACAATATATAGTATAAATATGTTGCAAGACTAAATCCTATACCCACGAGTACTATATCAACAATTTAACTATCTTGACTATTGGTTCATCTCCTTTAGAGATTTTATCTACACATATGACAAGATAACCAAGTGTGAATTATTCTTCCATTATGAATGGCTTCATAAAATTTCTTTCCCAACTTATGAGGCTATGGATAGCACTTTATGCATTGACTAGGTAGCTATTAAAAGTGGTAGGCAAGGATATGGTTTCATTTTAAATTACTATGGAGAGAAAATTGAAATAATGTCCCACAAAAAAAAACATAATATAATCAAAATTCAAAATTCATGTCACCAAAACTTCAAAGTGAATTTGGGATTTCCTATTAGCAGTGAAGGTAATATAGAAACAAGCACAAAATCCTTCCTCCACAACACAATCCTCACTTATATTAAAAATTTCATAATCTTAGGGAGAATGGCACATCCACTTATAGAGATTATATAATAGGTCCATTCAATGTATTCTTCAAAGTGAATGACAATAATCTATTGAGTTATTATGTTACTCACAATATGAAGAACCTAGGCCTCATCCTCGACCACGTGCACATTCCCCCAAACAATATACATGTTGGGGGCTTGTATAACTTTACTTAGATATGGAAATCTATGCCAGTTGTGGATCTAGATAAACCAACCTTAGTCATAGTGAACCTAATGATTTAACTTTTCCTCAAATGTTGGACCTTATTAAGAACTTTTCTACTCATAGGAGTTCCTTTCTTGAGCCAATGGTTTTGGGCCACTTAGTATAGTTGATTCCAACTCCTCATGTTAGTAATGTTAACCATGACCTTCACCCACTAAATTTTCCTTCTAAGGATATATAGTTTTCACATTCAATACTAGAGAAATAAGTTCATATAATGAGATGATTAGATGAGGCAATCCCTCCCTTTAACAGTGTTAGGTTTATGACAACTATATTAAATATGTCTTAATCAATTATGGGGCTACAATTAAAATAGTTACTCTAACCCTTATTTTGATACCTAGATATTATATAAGCACATATGTTAGTGTTTCAAATATGTTCAATACCCATACCATGTGGATATATTAGAAAATGGAAGTGCTACAAGTAGGAAACCTAAAAAACAAGATGACAAACATTATTTTTTACACTAGGTCAAAATCTCTATCCAAACATGTTGCATTCTTCCACAAAAGCAATTTATAGATTATATGGATAAATTGGTTTCTTCTCTTATCTTGTAGGAATATCATGCCTTTAGGTCATATCCCTAGTCTTTCTTAGTATAACTTTGAACCCCTCAAAACCTATTTTCCATGATTGCATGTATTCTGGATTTAAATTTTAGTAGTTTTATCATTTGCGACAAAATCACAACTTTTATTAGGTGGCTATTGTATAACCACTACAATACATTTGTGACTACCCTAATAGTTTTTCTTTTGATATGATAATCTTGTGATCACCACAATAGTGTTGAAACCACTTGTCTACTAAACAAAATGCTCAATTTTGACAAAATTAAAAGTACATCCTTTTATATCTCCCACTTGATTCATGAATTATGTGTGTTGCATGCCTAAATTTACCTTATAATGCCTCTTTGTCAACACCCACACCTTTTTAAACTTGGTTTTTCATTCTCATTTTAATTTTTAAGTCCTCACATTGAAAAAAATCATTACATACATGAGATCTAACTTTGAAACCTATTATGTCATTAAAGCATTACTAAGATGCCCCCTTCCCTTTATTCTATGTTTAGGATTATGTTCAACCTAATCGTTGTCTTTATAGGTATTATCCATAGACTAGAGAAGTGACCAAATAACATAATCATTATATTGTGGAATACTTTGAGGACCAATTCAACATTTTTTCTCTTTTTATTTAAAAATTATATCTCAAAACTTGTACACAAGTAATATGTATTCAAATAGGTTAGTGTATTTTTAATTTGTAATTAATAGATATGTTTTTTTATTACTATTTAATTTAGTATATTACTATGTGTTCATATTAGTTGATCAATATATATTTTATTTGTGAACTTTATTAGTTCTTGTTTGGCCTACATTTTGGGAACTACCAAGTTATGTTTGATCATCACAAGACCTCTCTAAGGGTTCATATTGTTAATAAGGAACTCTAGATCCTCCCCTTTCCAAGCTAGAATTTCATACCCCAACCTTTTTTTAACAAAGATCAAACCTTCTCAATTGTACACTTTCTCTATTTCGACGTTGCTCTCCCTTTTTCCTCTCTAAGTATGGGACACCACCAAATTTATGGTAGCCTCTGGAGATCAAAAACACATGCCTAGCCTATAGGTACCCTCTTTCTCCTTTCCAAACAATTTCCTCTCCCTTCACTTTCTATAAGGTCCTTTCTTTTAATCCATTGTGCCTACTTAACTAAAATCCTTATTTTTGGTATCTTTTACAACACTTCCCATTAAGCAAGATATCACATGTGAAAAAAGAGAGCTTTTCTTTCTAATAATGAGGACTACCTTGTTCTATTCACCCCTTGTTCTTCCTAAGCCTTTTTGGATTATCCTCCTTTTGTTTATTTCTACTCTTATTTTCCACACAACACATGGTATTCCTCTAAATATCTCTCATTTCTAAGGACAAAAATGGCCTCCTCTATGGTTATATATGTCCCTTGTTTCTTGTCTCTTTTGCTACCCTATTTCTATGCACCTTCTTTCCCTTTGTGAAATTTTCACCATGTGTTTATTTGTTGGTCTTATTCTTCACATGCAAAAAAAAATTGTTTTGAAATTTCTACCTTCTTCTCCTTTATGTTCTAGCCCTTTTGGGGGTATATGCACTTTCTTCCCCATTTCAGGAACATGGCATTTGATAGACACATTCAAGGAAAAATACCCTTGCCTCTCAAAGTGTTCAAGTATTGGGGATCTAGTTCCATATTAGAATGTAACCTAGGAATTCAAGAATGAAAACCTAGAAAATATTAGAACTAAATAGGATTGTTATGTATTATTTTGAACCATGTATTAGTTTAAAGCATGTATTTATATATTTGTAAGTTAGATTAACTATATAAATATTTTAAATGTATATATTGTTATGAACTTAAATATTTAAAATGCATGTATTGCTATCTAATTAAATGTTAAGTGTAATCTAGACAACACGATGGTTGGGATTTTTGCCTAGGGAAATAATGGAAGAGATTACATATAGGGAAACAAAAATAAATGTGTCACCATGACCTTCCACATGTAAGGTGGTAAAATGAGTGGCATGAGGCTAAATTTTTTGTAGAGTTGCATGAATTAAAGAATAGATGATTTTAATTTTCCGTAAACAAATAACATCAAATACACCATGTTTTTTACATGTGGATCAAATAGAAAACTTGTGAGAAGTGTTAGACACACAAGTATACTGAGAGGGGGGTTGAATCAGTATATCAAATTTCACTTTCAATAAATTCAATTTATCCGGGGTAGATTAAACCTTAAGAATTACAACATTAACATGAACATGAAAGATTAACTCAATGAACATCAACACATAACACCAGATATACGTGGAAAACCCTAGAAGGGAAAAACCATGGTGAGGATTAACTCACAATATATGAAGCTCAAATAGTAAATTTGTTTTAGGGACTATAACCCAAGGAAGATGCTACTCCCTAAGTAACTTTGATTTAGGGTCACTCCCAAGGAAGATTCTACTCCCTGAAAAGGAATACAAATGATTATAGTATAACAGTCTTTTCTTACTATCTGAAAACTATCATTGAAGCTCACACTATTGATGATTACACTTCTGCCTCCACATACTTTCTTCTAAAGATCTAATCAATCAGGCACACTCTAAACTTGATCACTATCACAAATATGTCTTCAAGATGAATTTGGACATCATCAATAACATCTACTCTTTCTCCCACAGTCGCACATCAATAATGTATTTATTCTGCTTATATCTTCTTGCACACCTTTTTCATCATCTTGCAAGCATATCTTCCTAACTCAATTTGATTCACTATTTATACATGATACTACATTGATTACATTGTTTGTCAGCTAGATACAACATGAAGAATACATTTACAAGTTGGCCAGACAACACACACTATGAAATGTGTAGAAGATAGGTCATAATTGAAACAACACCTTATAGTGATAGAAGATCCAGGCCTTGCAAACCTCAAAAATTGCTTAACCAAGACCAAAACATCATTTACTTCTTCAAACACCAAGGAATTACATCCGCACACTCTGCTCATTCAAAAATAGGATAACTTTAAGGAAAACTCATGAAGACTTGAAGAATAATGATCACATCAACTTGAAAACCTTGTGCAGTACAGAAAACAAGAATGATCTTCATGAAACTTTTCTAGATGAGTTCACATGAATCATAAAACACCCCCATACACACCTTTGCCACTGCACATCAAAGAATTGTGTTGTATAGCTTCAAACATTTACTTTACAAACACTTTTGTTATCCAGAACACACTGTACCAAGCTGTCAATTGAAAAACTAAGCTATAAACCAACAAGAAGCCTGAAACATAAAATAAGCATGCAATGCACATCCAAGAACAAGTTCACAAAACCACAAGGTCAATCATTCACTTCCAAAGGAATGCGGATCATTCTAGTGGGTCTTCAACATTGCACCATTCTGCTAGAAAACATACCGGTGTTCTAGCATACATGACTTTCACAGTGGAGAAAAATATGATTTGAAACTTTGGAAATAACACCTTTACTATCTTCTTGACACAACTTTAGAACTACATAGCCATATCTACAACTACAGAGGAATGCAGAGCATTCCATCACCCTGTTAGGAACCTCTTTACAAAACCAACTCTATCTTCAAGATGTCAGCAGAAAAACATCCTTCCAGTGATAAAAACATCACGAAAATAGGAACATACATAAAATGAAACTATATTCATAAGCTATGTTCCAAACTGCTAAAGATCAAATAGCAAAATGATGAAAATGCAGAGCAATCTTCCAGACAGTCTTCAAAGAGTAGACATTCTGAAACAAGGGCTATCACCTGCTTCTAGAGGCCATGACTTCTTTGCATCACCACATATAACTTAGGATTAGTAGGATAGATCATACAACATGCTTCAAGCCATCTGACATCCTTTCTTTACATCTAATTCTTTTAGTGCTTCTAATTCCCATATTAATAAGGCCTCAAACTCAACTCTGCTTTTATAAGAAATATAGCTTTTATGACCTCCAATCATGAGATTTCTCTTTCTTAGGAATTTGCAACCAAGAGAAGTATCTTGCTTTCCAATAGTGTCATCAGTGTATGCTATGTTGACATTAATGCATGCTATGTTGATATCAATGACAACACATATGGCCAACAATCTCCCCCTTTGTCATTGATGGCAACATATGCTCCCCCTTTGACATCAAGGACAAAGGGATCCAGTACCTGCTCATTCTCACCCTTTCTATCAACAATCATATGTCTACCAACTTTTTCATGCAATATCCCCCTATCATCAGTCACCACTACTTTCTCCACTGAGAGGTAGCCATCATCAATCCAGGATAAAGATATGGTATGAACTCTCCCTGGACAGATGCATCAATATGCATCTTTAGCAAGAAGAGGGAGGGGCAATTACCCCTAACCTTTTCCAGAGATCCTCAAAGATGTCTTTTTCCAGGGCTTTTGTAAAGATATCTATAATTTGATCCTTTGTTGCGACATATTCCAACTTCACTTCCTTGTCTGCAACCTTCTCTCTCAAAAAGTGATACCTGATTGCTATGTGGTTGGTTCTAGAATGCATCACTAGATTCTTGGAAATATTGATAGCACTTGTATTATCACACAAAATAGGAATAGGCACATCATACAATACGTTGATATCCTTCAGAGTTTGCTTCATCCATAACACTTGTGTATAGTAGGAGGCTACTGCAATATACTCAACCTCTGCAGTAGATAAGGACACTGAATCTTGCTTCTTGATTTGCCATGAAACCAATCTACTTCCTAGAAAGAAAGCACCACCAATTGTACTTCTTCTATCATCAACACAACCAGCCCAGTCAGCGTCAGTGTATCCACTCAGATCAAAGTCATTAACTTTTGGATACCACAGACCATAGTTAGGAGATCCTTAAATATTGATAACACATGTATTATCACACAAAATAGGGATAGGCACATCATACAATACCTTGATATCCTTCAGAGTTTGCTTCATCCATAACACTTGTGTATAGTAGGAGGCTACTACAATATACTCTGCCTTTGTAGTAGATAAGGACACTGAATCTTACTTCTTACTTTGCCATGAAACCAATCTGCTTCCTAGAAAGAAAGCACCACCAATTGTACTTCTTTTATCATCAACACAACTAGCCCAGTCAGCATCAGTGTATCCACTCAGATCAAAGTCGTTAACTTTTGGATACCACATACCATAGTCAGGAGTTCCTTTCAAGTATCTGAATATCCTTTTCACTGCCTTCTCATGTGTT
Source organism: Cunninghamia lanceolata (assembly GCA_027924645.1). Taxonomy (NCBI): domain Eukaryota; kingdom Viridiplantae; phylum Streptophyta; class Pinopsida; order Cupressales; family Cupressaceae; genus Cunninghamia; species Cunninghamia lanceolata. The sequence continues at coordinate 5,826,814 of BSBN01001583.1, forward strand.
TTCTTAGGATTGGCTTGATAACTGGCAACCACACATATTGCATGCATAATGTCAGGTCTAGAAGCAGTTAAGTACAATAGTGCTCCAATCATGGACCTATAGATAGTCTGATCTACATCCGGAGACTCATCATCTTTTCTCAAGTGACATACAGTGACCATTGGAGTACTCACTGGTTTTGAATCCTCCATACCAAACTTCTTCAACAATTCTTTGACATACTTAGCTTGAGAAATAAATATACCACCATCTCGCTGAGAAATTTGAAGAGCAATGAAGAATGACATTTCACCAATCATGGACATTTCAAATTCTTTTTACATCTCTGTAAACCTCTTAAACATTTATCATTTCCTCCAAAAATAATATCATCAACATAAACTACAACTATCAAGATCATGTCTCCTTCCATTTTGTAAAGATTGCTATCTGTAGTACCTTTCTTGAAGCCCTGCTAAAGTAAGTACTTGTCTAATCTTGCATACCAAGCCCTAGGTGCCTGCTTGAGCCCATACAAAGTCTTCTTGAGTCTGCATACCATGTCTAGATCTTCTAATATCTAGAAACCATTTGGTTGCTCAATGTACACCTCCTCTAGGTCACCATTCAGAAATGTTGACTTGACATCCATCTGATACACCTTGAAGTTCTTGTGAGCAGCAAGAGCAAGGAAAATTTTGATTGCCTCCATCCTAGCTACTGGAGCAAAAGTCTCCTAAAAATTAATGCCTTCTACTTGAGTATATCCTTTGCATACTAATCTTGCTGTGTTCCTCACAACATCACCTTCTTCATTTAGCTTGTTCCAGAACACCCACTTTGTTCCTATAACATTCTTATTGGCTGGTCTTGGAAGCATTTCCCATGTCTTATTCTTTTCAATCTAATCCAGTTCTTCTTCCATTGCTTTTATCCATCCATCATCTTTGTTGGCTTCAACAAAGGTCTTAGGTTCCACTTTTGATAATAAACACAAGTTTGTTTGCTCATGTGTCTTGGCAATCCTTCTCCTTGTCTGCACACTTTCATTTTTGTCTCCAATGATCTGTTCTGCTGGGTGGTTCTTCTTAACATACTTTTTCCCAGAGTCTTAGGTATCTATTTAGGTTCTTGTTCCTTTTTGTTCTTTCACTTCTTCTACTTCACCTTCAATGCAAGGAAATATATCAGATCTGGTGTCTTCTAAATCTTGTGTGAACTGATACAAGTCTTCATCTACTTTGACATTTGTTCTTTTAATCATCTTTCCCAACCTTTGGTTGTAGCATCTATAGGCCTTGCTTCTAGTTGAGTAACCAAGAAAGATTCCTTCATCACATCTTGAATCAAACTTTCCTAGGTCTTCTTCATCTCTTTTGATATAGAATTTGCTACCAATGATCTTGAAGTATCAGACAGAAGGAGGTCTTCCATACCACAACTCATAAGGGGTCTTAATCTATTGACCCTTAATTGCACTTTGTTAGTTAGTTAGATAGATGTGTGAATTGCTTCCTTCCAGTATACACCAAGAAGATCTGCATCTTTCAATATTGCCCTAGGCATTTCCTGCACAGTCCTATTCTTCCTTTCCACTACCCCATTTTGCTGAGGAGTTCTAGGAGCAGATAAGTGCCTCCTAATACCATGATCTTCACAAAAAATTTTAAATTCATTTGAAGTAAACTCACCTCCTCTATCTGACCCTAAAAATTTGATCTTAGTATCCATTTCATTTTTAACCAAAGCTTTGAAAAATTTAAACATATCAAGAGCATCATATTTTTCTCTTAAAAAAGTAACCCAAGCCATTCTAGAATAATCATCAATGAACATAAAATACCTTTAACCTTGTTGACTTTTTACTCTTGTAGGTCAACATAGGTCTATGTGAATCAGCTCCAATGGTTTTGAATAAGAGTACTCCTTGCTTTTAAAACTTGTCTTTATCTGCTTTCCCATTTGACATTCCTTACATATAGTGTTTGTAGGCTTGATTATCTTAGGCATATCTCTCATTGTATGAGTAGAAATGATTATTACCATATTATCAAAGTTGTTGTGTCCCATTCTTTTGTGACACAACCAACACTCACTGGATTGAGTCAACATACATGTTCTTCCATTTGCCTCTTTCAGTTGATAAATATCACCGCAAGTCTTGATACCTTCTGCAACTAGCTTTCTGGATCGTGCCTTCCTGATTTCACAACCATTGGCATGAAAAGTAAGATTGTAACCTTTTCTACACATCTGACTGACACTGAGAAGATTGTGTTGTAAACCTTTGACACAAAGAACATCCCCAGTCATGTTCTTCCCATCAATAGATATAACACCTTTTCCACTTATTTGGGATGACTCATCACCTCCAAACTTAATAGCACCACCATCCCACTTCTTAAGACTGATAAAATTTTCTTTCTCACCAGTCATATGATTTGAACAACCCTTTTCAATAACCCAAGCTTTGGTTTCTCCTTTTGCATGAAAGGCAGTCCAGACAACCATTAATTTTTCATTGTTTTGAATTGTTTGTAAGGTATCAATTTTTCCACATTTTCTAACTTCATTCTTTTTGTCACCAAAAGTCATGCCCAAGAAAAGTGTTTCATCATTTGAATCATCATGATCCTCATCTTTTGAAGAACAACTATCTTCTATAGAAAACAGACTCCTTTTGAATTTACTATTTTTGTTACTTCTCCTAGTTTCTTTAAGAGGACTCTTAGAAGCAAAGAGACCAACCTTTCCACAATTGAAACATTTGAAAGGTAACTTACCTTTGTATTTTCCAGATCCTTTCTTCATAGTTCTTACAAAGTTTGTTTCAGCATCGTCAAGACTTTCATCTTCATCAATAGTCTCATCCTTTGTCCTTTTACTGACTTTGAAAGTAGCTTCTTTCTTTGGAACATCACTGTCAAACTCTCTCATTTCAAAAGCAGTGAGGGTCCCAAACATTTGGTCTAATGAGTATGTATCCAAGTCAGTAGTCTCCTCAATAGAAGATACTTTGGAACTGTAAGATTTGGGAAGAGATCTCAGAACCTTTTTCACAACCTCATCTTCTTTTATTCCTCCACCAAGACCTTTGATACCATTGATTACTTCATTCCCCTGGAGCATGAAACCAACAATATTTTCATCTTATAACATCTTTAGGGATTCAAATCTATTCTTGAGTATTTGCATCTTCATTTTCTTTACTTTCTTATCTCCTTCATAAATAGTTTCAAGTTTATTCCAAAATGCTTGAGATGAGATACAACCTATCACCTTTGAAAGTTCTAAATCAGTTAATCCACTCATGATAGAAAACTTGGCCTTGGCATTATTATGATACTTCTTGATTTCATCTGCATCTATTGGAATAGAAGCAGGGATAGTGTAACCTTTCTTGATAGAATCCCAAACTCCACAGCCTAGTGAATTGATGTAGCCTTCCATCCTTACCTTCCAAAAAAAGTATTGTGTTCCATCAAACCTGGGAATCTTTTTGGATCCTCTTGATGCCATCTCAATTCTTCCTCAAGCAGTTAAGCTTCCTTCATAGGAACTTAGCTCTGATACCAATTATTTGACACACAAGTATATTGAGAGGGGGGGTTAATCAGTATAATCAAATTTCACTTTCAACAAATTCAATGTATCCAAAGTAAATTAAACCTTAAGCATTACAGAATTAACATGAACATGAAAGATTAACTTAATGCACATCAACACATAACACCAGATATACGTGGAAAATCCTAGAAGGGAAAAACCACGGTGAGTATTAACTCACAATATATGAAGCTCAAATAGTAACTTTATTTTAGGGGCTATAACCCAAGGAAGTTGCTACTACCTAAGTAACTTTAATTTAGGGTCACTCCCAAGGAAGCTTCTACTCCCTGAAAAGGAATACAAAAGATTATAGTATAACATGTTGCAAGTATGGGTCTAACTAGGATTTTCATTGATGTCAACATACTTCTATTGCATTAATGATAAGGATTGGATGAGCTATATGTTGAGAATATTGAGAAAATTAGTCTCAATCAGGAATAGTGAAGAACAGTGATGACAGCAAGGTAAAAGCTCAAGATAGGTTAAGGATCAGAGCATGCGGATTAAAGGGTTTGTATATATGAGTCTTAAGATGTTCCAGTAGAGATTTTAGAGGTCCACATGAAGATATGAAGAAGCTATGATCACTCAAGTAGAACCGGTTCCGGTAGATGTTCAGAGGTGACAGAGTGTTACAGAAAGGTCCGGTGGGATCTGGAAGTGCATTGTCCTATTCTGCAGATAGGAAGGAGTGTTGGGGAAGTCCTTATGATGTGTCATCTCAATTTATTCATGATTTGAAGGTCCAGAAGCATCTATTCCTTTGTGACAGTAAAGGCAGACTGTGTTCTTGAGGCACCGGATGCAGGAGAGAGAGATTTTAGTAAATAGAGGAAGTATAGATGTTCCTGGTGATTCAGGCAAGCTTGTGGAGGTCCTTGGATCATGTTCAGTTCATGTTGTTGGTCTGCATTAGAGTTGGAGCTTGAAATTGAAGTAATACCTCTAGTGAAGGTGTTCTTCCTCAGGCTGGCTGACTGGATGAATGATTCATCTTGCGGATGTTCTTATGGATGTTTTCCGACTTAGATGTTTGTTCCTAAGTTGATGTCATGTATAAATAAGGGATTGTGAAGTAATTTCAAAGTGTGACTTGGAAGATGAGTGTGTGGTAGCGAGGAGATGAGCGAAAGGCAGAGCAGAAGGTTTGGGCTTAAATGGAACTGACTCAAGCATGGTGAAGATGCTAATTACCAATTCAAGTATGTGATACTTATTCTTTTGTAGACAGTGTGTCTCTTGTAGGCAGTGAGCCTCTTGTGAGCAGTGTACTCAGGCATTGAGCCCTAATTGGCATGTGCCATTTTATTCTTTCTATTCTTCTAATAGAGAATACAATATTGGGTTAGTCACCTCGTGGTTTTTCCCTTAACTGGGTTTTCCACGTCAAAATCTTGGTGTCTCATATGTTGATGTGTTTCTGCTCTTGATCAAATGCATAATGTTTCATGTTTGATTTATTGTTATACTGCTAAGTGAATATAAGTTTTTAAAAGAAAGAAAGTTTAAAACAACTGATTCATCCCCCCTCTCAGTTGCCTGCCCTGAATCTAACATAACAGTCTTTTCTTACTGTCTAAAAACTATCATTGAAGCTCACACTTTTGATGATTGCACTTCTACCTCCACACACTTTCTTCTAAAGATCTAATCAATCAGGTACACTCTAAACTTGATCACTGTCACAAATATGTCTTCAATATGAATCCAGAAAGCATCAACAACATCTGCTCTTTCTCACATAGTCACACATCAATAATGTATTTATTCTGCTTTTATCTGCTTGCACACCTTTTTCATCATCATGCAATCATACCTTCCTAACTCAATTTGATTCACTATTTATACATGAAATTACATTGATTACATTACTTGTCAGCCAGATACAACATGAAGAATACATTTACAAGTCGGTCAGACAACACAAACTATGAAACGTGTAGAAGATAGGTCCTAATTGAAACATGTTACACTAGTAGAAGATCTAGGCCTTGTGGACCTCAAAACTTGCTTAACCAGGACCAAAACATCCTTTAATTCTTCAAACACCAAGGAATTACATCCACACACTCTGTTCATTTGGAAATAGGACAACTTTAAGGAAAACTCATGAAGACTTGAAGAATAACAACCACATTAACTAGAAAACCATGTGCGGTAAAGGAAACAAGAAGGATCTTCATGAAAATTTTCCACATGAGTTCACATGACTCATAAAACACCCCCATACACAAATTTGCCACTGCACATCAAATAATTGTACCACACAGCTTCAAACATTTACTCTGCAAACACTTTTGTTATTCAGAACATACTGTACCAAGCTATTAATTGAAAAACTAAGCTACAGACCAACAAGAAGCCTAATGTATAAAAGAGGCATGCCATGGACATCCAAGAACATGTTCACAAAACTGCAAGGTCAATCATTCACTTTTGGAGGAATGCGGAGCATTCTAGTGGATCTTCAATACTGTACCATTCTGCCAAAGCACATACCAGTGTTCTATCATACATGACTTTCATAGCGGAGGCAAATATGATTTGAAACTTTGTAAATAACACCTTTACTATCTTCTTGACACAACTTCAAAACCACATAGCCATATCTACAACTACGGAGGAATGCAGAACATTACATCACCCTACTAGGAACCTCTTTACAAAACCAACTCTATCTTCAAGCTATCAACAAAAAATCATCCTTTTGGTGATCAAAACATCATGAAACTTGGAACATACATAAAGTGACACTGTATGACACTATGTTCCAAACTGTAGAAGCTCAAATAGTAAAATGATGAAAATGTTGAGCAATCTTCCAGATAGTCTTCAATGAGCAGACATTCTGAAACAAGGACTATCACCTGCTTTCGGAGGCCAAGACTTCTTTGCATCACCACATACAACTTAAGATCAATAAGATAGATCATACAACATGCTTCAAGCCATCAAGCATCCTTCCTTGACATCTGATTCTTTTAGTGCTTCTAATTCCCATATTAATAAGGCCTTAAACTCAACTCTACTTTGATAAGAAATATAGCTTTTATGACCTCCAATCATGATCTTTCTCTTTCTTAGGAATATGCAACCAAGAGTAGTATCTTACTTTCCTGATAGTGTCATCATTGTATGCTATGTTGACATCCATGCATGCTATGTTGACATCAATGACAACACATATGGCCAACAATCTCCCTCTTTGTCATTGATGGCAACATATGCTCCCCCTTAGACTCTCTCCCCCTTTGATATCAAGGACAAATGGATCCAGTACCTGCTCATTCGCCCCCTTTTTATCAACAATCATATGTATGCCAACTTTTTCATGCAAGTTCCCCCTATCATCAGTCACCACTACCTACTCCCCCTAAGAGGTAGCCATCATCAATCGAGGATAAAGATATGGTATGAACTCCCCCTAGATAGATGCATCTATAGCAAGAAGAGGGAGAGGCAATTACCCCTAACCTCTACCAGATATCCTCAAAGATGTCTTTTGCAAGGGTGTTTGTAAAGATATCTACAATTTGATCCTTTGTTGGGACTGTGATCTATGAAGTCAAAATGAAAGCCAAAAACACAAATCAAATACAAAAAAACAAATGATATACCTTCACATGTGACCCACAAATCCAAGATCGGGTGGAAGGAGTTACACCCAAACTCCTTAGATTTACCCAAGTAGATGAATGTGGATTGCTCTTCGAGATTCAACACAATAGGATGAGGGATTTGAATTTAGATGGAGATTGAGATGGGGATGAGGAATGATTTTAGCATTATGATGTTGGGATAAGAAGATTTTGGAGATATTTTGGCATAGTAAGGATGCAAGAAGAAGTTGTTCTGAATAGCTTAGGTGAGGGTTTTATTTATAAGTTTTTGGAAAAGGGATGGAGGGTGAGGATTAAAAGTTGAGATCAAGGGCTAGGAATGATTGAGAGTTAGGGTTTGGATTGGAGTCATAGCCTTGTGACAAGTGTCACAAGAGGAGTGGATGAGAGAGATCAATGGTTGAGATTTGGTCAATGGGATTGGAGGGTTCTCATTATTTGTGAATTTTAAATTCACATGGCGAAAGGTGTTGAGGATAAAAATGAATTAAAAATTCATTTTTGGGAAGAGTGGATATGACAAGTGAATTAAAAATTCAACTCATGGGGGAGTGTGAATTAAAAATTTACTTTTATGTGGAGATGTGAAGGTTGAAGGACACATGTACACTTACATGTGTAAGAGGGTGATAAATGATGTGTAAGGAAGATTTGACCCTTTCAATAAAAAAATGATTTTTATTCAAAGGTCTGTGGGAGGATGGGCTAAGCAAGGTTAATTAAGTGTTTAGCTTAATTAATTTAGGTCTAGGGGATAGGTAGGCTAAGGTAGCTAATTAAATAATTAGGATAGGGATAGGTTGATTAATAGGCTAGATTAATTAGATAAGCATGATTTATCTAATTAATAAGGATTAGAGAGATAGACAAATTAACTAAATAAATATTGTGAATATTTATTTAATCAATGAGGATAGTGTTGTAAGGTATAGTGATAAATTGAATGAATTAATTGATTACCAAGGATGGGTAAATGGTAAAGGTAGATGATGAGGGATAAATTAATTAAATAAAATAAATTTATTTAATTAATAGGAGGGATAATTGATGGTGTAGGGATACGGGAAATCGGTTTACGGAGCAAGTCAATTTTAGGTGTCTACATTTGCCCCTCTTTGAAATGGTGTTGCGGCTAAGTAACATTATTTCAAAGAAGTTAAAATATAGATTTGGATTGGATAGAAAAAAGTTTTGGCTTAGAAGATAGGGTAAGGTCTAGGGATGATTGGTAAGGGTGATGCCCCTTCGAGAGGATAGGCGGGTTGTAAGGACACGGGTGTGCTCTAGAAATGGATGGGATGGATTGGTAGAAGTGGTTGGAGGATAAGGGGTGAGATGAAAGAATGATGATTGATTGATGATTAGATGATAGATGGATTGGAAAATGGATGATCATTGTACTGAAAATGATTTAGACCAATCCTATGTTTGTTATAGCAAAGTGGATATTTTCACCAAGGTATAGAAGACCAGGGTAATGATGTTTATCCAACATTTGCATGGACTAGACACGCAAACAAGAGGGTGATCCTATGCATGCCCAAGATAGTACAACCTTGTCTAGATGAGGGAAGGGGACTCATAGCATAAGCCCTTAATACACAAAAGGTATGATGAACCTTAGATGCACAAGGAGATCAATATGCTAGAACCGACCCTACAATCCATGCAAGATATGAATACTAGCTTGGAGTAATGAAACTAACCCACAAGACAACATACAAAAGCAATGACTATGCCCCATTCTAGATGTTTTCACCACATACCATGTTATAGTGAGATCAAGGTAACTTTTATGTGATCTTTGAATAGGACAAAAGAAAAAAAAATCAAGAACCAAAAGACCAACAAACCAAACAAATAGCCATTGTATCTCTTGCCAAGATGGATAATGATTTGATAGATTCTGCCTATTGTAGGAATGATATATCCTAAGGTAAGAATTGATGGATGATTGGATCATGCTTAGTTGATGTTGTAAGATTGGCTCAAGATATGATGGTGACAAGTTGTGGTTGATGCTAATTTGATAGTTGATATTTTTGTTAAGGGGTGATGCTTTCATAGGTAATATGATGCTTGGATCTAGTGTAATCTCAGTGGGTAGGGACCATCCAAGCGGGTCGGATGGGTGCATCTTATGTACCTAAGTACTGGAAACTTCCTTCGTATTCTAGACTGCCTACATACCCTGTATCCACGGGATCAAGGCACATTAAGATGTGGGTGGTGATGATATGTAGTTCTGATTTGTGATGATGATGTGGGATGGTTGAGGATAGGTGTAATGATGTTGGATGATTTGGGTGATTTTGAGGATGTTGGAAGATGATGAGATGTTAATGGAACAATGTTGATTTTGTGATGGATTTTTTTTGGGATTTTATGGATTTTTTTATTTTTTTGGATTTTTGTGATTTTGGAAAGGGAATGATTTATTATGATGGTTGCATTGGATTTCGTTTGGATAGCCTTTGTGCTAGATACCAATGACAAGGGAACACCAAGTCTAGGGGTGAAGGTGATGGGGTTGGATTGGGGGATTGGCGATGAAAGGAAAATGGATCGAATATTTTTGATAGATAGATAGATACATGCGGATAAGGGATAGGATGGGGGGATAAAGGATTGGGTAGGGATACATGAGTTGTAAGGATGGGGGGTTTTAGGATTTTCTCCAAGGGCTTAAGTTTCAAGGAATCATATACCCCATACATGATAGACTTATGATTGGATGAATGGGCTTTGTAGTAGATAGATGGAGGATCTGCTTGAATAGGGAGTATGCCGAGAGGTGTCCAAAGCATGTTTTTGATATTTTTCCCCTTGTCTTTATCAAGATCTAAGGAGGGGGATATAGTGGATAGAATGGATGGGGAATGATAGGATAAATAGGGTATGGTGGATAGGAATATGATAGGATAAATAAGGGATAGTGGATAGGAATATGATAGGATAAGGATAAGATAGTGGATAAGATGTGCAAAGGATATTATGGATGTGGATGAAGGATATGGTTTTGCCCCCAAGTGTAGGGATACAAAATGGATGGAGAAGGGATTATGCATGATGCCCACAAGGGGTTTTCATCATGGTACTTTCCCAAGGCACCACGAGGAGTGGTTTTCACCATTGGACGGATTTTTTCTCTTTACTATTTTCTTGATTTTTTTTTTGATTTTTTGCTTTTTTGATGGAATGGGGACTCTAGCGTCTGTTTCCATAGCAAGGCGAAGATGGTCCCATGTTGGATAGCAGTATGGATGATGATTGCATAGATGTTGGTAGATAGGAGAAGATGGAATGTATGGTGGGTAGTGGATTATGATGTGGATTATGATGTGGATTATGATGTGGATTATGCAGGTTATGATGTGGATTATGCGAAAGCATGGACCATAGGAATGTGATGGAGAAGATATGTAGGATAGTGAACGAAAGATGGAGAAATGGGGGTATGTGGGAATGTCAAGTGGTGGAGGGGAACCAAGACCAATGGTTGCACACACTATTTTGGATGGGGGTGGGTAGTAATGGGGATCGGGATAGGGGATTTTCAGATGGTCGATTTGGGGTTTTAGGGACCCAAATAGGACTTAGGTTTTGGGGGATTTTTAGATGGGGAGGGGGATGTTTGAGATTTTGTGGTGGATTGGGATGTGGATGCCTCATTAGAGTTTGGTGCTTTTTGTGTAGGGACCCACATCATTTTTGTTTTTGCTTTTTCTTGTGATGGTGTGGGATTTGATAGCCTTTTGGATTTTTGATTTTGCTTGGAAGGGATAACATATTTAGGCTTTTGTACTTAATGAGTCAAGGCATTCAAATTTTTACTTTTGAATCCCATGGATTTGGGGGAAGCTTCATGTTTGAAAGATGTGTGCTTTTGTTGGTCTTGATTGGGAATTTTAGGGGGTTTATGGGTGGAGGGGTTAAAAGTGGTTTTATGGATAAATGGATGAGGAGATTTGAGGATGGGGATATTAGGAGTTGGGAGGATAGGAGAATGAGAGGATTTATGGATAGGGGTGTTTGGCATTGGTAGGATAGGAGGTAAAGTGGATTTGATAGGGATATTTGGAGTTGGGAGTAGTGGAGGTAAATTTGATGGAGGAAGATGGACGGTCACATGCTTTTGCAAATGATATGACGATGGAGGAGGGATGGCGACATATGATTTGGAGGTGCGATGACATGCACTATGTTGGTGATTGGATGAATGGATTTTGGAGGATGCGTGGGTGGTACCAACATGTTTATTTTGTTTGCCTTGGGATGTATAGCTGAGGCCATGCGAGAATGGATGAAATGTGGTGTGGATGGGCTTCAAGATGCCTTGTTCATGAAGACCTAAGCCTTTGCCTTGATAGTTCATGTGTTGGAGCATGCGACATGCAATGGGATGTTTGGTGCTTTGGAAACAAGACACGAGTCCATTATTTGTTGGAGAAGGATAGGTGGTGGATGGAAGTTGTTCACCTCCTACGAGGGAGTCACCATAGATGAAGGTGCCTTGTCCAAGTGAATAGGACGATGGATTTGGGATGGGATTGGTTGATGGAGGTAAAGGATTAATGGGGGATGGTGAAGGGGTGGTAGAAGATGGTGTAGGATCATTAAGTTGATCAATAGATGGGAGAGGATTGGGGATGGGATTAGATAGGATGGTTAGATCTTGATTAGGAGAAGGGGTTGATATTTCAACATGCTTTGGATTTGATTCTTGACATGGCTCGTGTGTTTGGATAGAAGTGGGGGTGATTGTAGATTCTTGGATGGATGTGATAGGTGCTTCGATGGGTGTTGGTTTACATGAGGGTGTTTGATTCCTTGCTAATAGCCAATGGATGGCATCCTTCATGAGTGTACGGGTTGAAGAACAATATAATGGATGGATAGTAAGGGTGGTTGGTGTGGGATTAGGATTAGGATTGGGATTGGATAGGTGGGTGATGGGATTAGGTAGTGATGGTTCTTGGGTGGGTTCAAGGATAGGTGTTGGAGTAGATGGTGGTGTTGGAGGGGTGGAGGATTTGGGGGATTTCGTTGCTTTTCTTGGTGATGTTCTTTGGAGGAAATCCCACAGGGATTCTTTGGATGTCATGGGCTTAGGATTTGGAAGATTTGATGGTGGATTAGATGGTGTATGGGTGATAGGGGTTGGTGGATTGGGATATTGTGATGGGGGGATTGGAGGATGAGGATTAGGAGATGGGGGATTTGCATGGGGAAATGGTTGTTGATGTAAGCTTTGGATTTCGGATATAAGGTGTGCTAGATTGGTGTTCCCTTGATCGAAGTTAGCGTGATAAAGGTTGGGGGATGGATAAGTTGGAGGTATTGATTGGTTGGATAGGTATGATGGTATGTATGTATAAGGGGATGAAGATTGGTATGATGTTAGCGGGGATGAAAGATAGGGTGTTTGTTGGTATGAGGTTGATGGTGTGGATATGTAAGATGTAGGTTGGTATGATGAAGGTTGATATGATGTGGATGGGAAGGAAATGTAGGGTATTTGTTGGGTAGGGGCTTGTGATTCTCCAATGATGAGGTGTGCTAAGGGTATATCCCTAATGTCATTTTTACATTTTTCCTTAGCATTAGGATCCATGTTCTCAAAGATTTTTCTAAGTCTTTGTAATTGTTGCATTGCTACATAAGGATCCATTTTGTTGGGGAGGTATGGGATGATGGAGGATGATGGATGATTGCGATGTTGGGGATCAAATTTCAAGACCTTAGGGTGATTTAATTTGCTTCAAAGGATGGATGATTCTCTATACTTAAGGTGGACTAATGACACTTAAGTAATAGAATTGATTTGGTTGATTTGATTGGATGATCAATTAAGGTCTTGATTTTTGATTGGGTTGATTTAGATTTGGGGGACTTGGATGTTGATTGGGATTGATGTTGATCTTGGATTGGATTTGGAATATGGTTTGGAAGATTATGGATTGATGTTGGTTGGATTTTGGATTTGATTTGGATGAGATGGGATTAGAATGATGTTGATGAATTGGATTAAGGATGATGAGGGTGATTAGGATAAGATTGGATTGAATGATTTGGATGATGGTGTGGATAAGATAGGTGGTTAGGATGATTAGGATAGATGGGTGATTGGATTAAGATGAAGTGGATAAGAATGTTTAGGATAATGAAGATAGATTATGACTAGAGAGGAAGTGGATTAGAATTTGATCAAGCTCAAATAAAGGGATTGGATAAGCTCAACTTATGGGGTTTGATAAATGGGGGGATGGTTTAGTGGTGTTGGGAGGAAAACCTGGCCCGACATGAGGGGGGGTTCGGGGGGCAGACGCGACCCCCCGTTGACAGGGGTTCAGGGGCGTAGCCCCCAACTGGAATATTTTTGAAAAATGGGCTTATAAAATTGATGTTTTTGATGGGAAAATTTGATTTTTGGACATAGATGAAGAAGGTGCTAAAACATATGGAAATGGCGCTAAAACAAAGAGGAATGGTGCTAAAGAATGAGAATGGTTGGATTGATGGATGAATTTGATTTTTCTTGGCAAGTAGACAAACAATCAAGAAAGAAAACACAATGGCCAAAGGTTTTGTTTGTGAAAGATTTATCAAGCATGCACAACCTAAGGTGAAGCAAGGACAATACTTGTTGAACAAGTAGATGGATTTTGGCTTCTAAAACAATGGTTCGTAATGGGGGTACATCCGGGGGATCAGCACCTTACGAGCATCTGATAAACCACTTAAGGTTTTGACTGGCTCTACTAGGGGTTTCATATACACAAGGTACTACTCCCTTTCAAGCTAGCACCAAATGGTAAGCACTCATACCGATTAGACTTGGCTTTCACCTTATCCTCAATTTACATATAGCGGATCAGATGAAAGTACCGCTTGGGGTCGCTAATGAGTTCTCTGAACGGATGTGTCTCAAGGGCAGGCCCACTTCCTAGAAAAAGGAGGATAGAACCATTTCTCTTCACCCAAGATCCTTTTGAAGGCAAGGGGAGAGGATACTTTGATTCTACCCTATGGGATAACACAAACATGCAAGTGCACCAAACACAGCAAACACTTCTCTAATGTTCTTTTTAAACCCAAATTGAAATGTGCCTAAAGTTGTTTGTTGCAAGCAATGATTAATTTTAGAGCACCAAAATCAAATATTTTCTACACTAAGGCACACAAGGATTCTTTTTAGGTGCACCAAAATGAAATGTTTGATTGTAGATTGTTTGGAAGCAAGATTCATTTTAGGTGCACCAAAGATAAATGTTCTTTAAGCTAAGCACACAAAGGTTCTTTTTAGTGCACCAAAAGATGTATCTAATCTACTAAATCCCTACAAAAGATGTTAGCAGTTTCGAGATGATGGTCTTGGATGATCTGAAATACCCTGCAGAATAGAGACCCAACCCTCCACAGATCCCTAAGCTAGTATAGAAAATAGTGCCAATCTAGAGGTAAGATAGCGCTAATACAGAAAATAGTGCCAATCCAGAGGAAATATAGCTCTAATATACAAGATAGTGCCAATACAGAGGCAAGATAGCACCAATATACAACATAGCGCCAATATACAAGATAGCACCAATATAAAAGATAGCGCCAATATACAATATAGTGCCAATACAAAGGCAAGATAGCACCAATACAGAGGCAAGCTAGCACCAAACTGTGTTTTTGCCTTAGTTTACAGTCTGCAGTGAGAAAGATAGCACTGAACTAGGTGAGTTTAGCACCAAAATGATGCAGTGATGGTCAAGGGTTTGATTTTAGGAAACATTTGACATAGTTTCCCCTGTCCCTGCATAAAATCCTGCAAAACAGAAAGCAAAAGACACAAAAGATGCTAAAAAAGGTGAAAAAACACAAAATATGTGAGTCCAAATGATCAAGCAATGTCATGGTAAGAATGTGCCACCAAAGTCTGAAAATAGCACCAAAATGTAGGTAAAATGGCGCTACTGCGCTGGAAGATAGCGCTAATCTGTAAAAAATGTGTCTTAACAACAAAAAAAACTCACAAGATTGTTAGATTAAGACCTTGTGGGTACCACAGGGCGTGCCAATGTGATCTATGAAGTCAAAATGAAAGCCAAAAACACAAATCAAATGCAAAAAAACAAATGATATACCTTCACATGTGACCCACAAATCTAAGATAGGGTGGAAGGAGTTGCACCCAAACTCCTTAGATTTACCCAAGTAGATGAATGTGGATTGCTCTTTGAGATTCAACACAATAGGATGAGGGATTTGGATTTAGATGGAGATTGAGATGGGGATGAGGAATGATTTTGGCATTATGATGTTGGGATAAGAAGATTTTGGAGAGATTTTGGCATAGTATGGATGCAAGAAGAAGTTGTTCTGAATGGCTTGGGTGAGGGTTTTATTTATAAATTTTTGGAAAAGGGATGGAGGGTTAGGATTAAAAGTTGAGATTAAGGGCTAGGAATGATTGAGAGTTAGGATTTGGATTGGAGTCATAGCCTTGTGACAAGTGTCACAAGAGGAGTGGATGAGAGAGATCAATGGTTGAGATTTGGTCAATGGGATTGGAGGGTTCTCATTATTTGTGAATTTTAAATTCACATGGGGAAAGGTGTTGAGGATGAAAATGAATTAAAAATTCATTTTTGGGAAGAGTGGATATGACAAGTGAATTAAAAATTTAACTCATGGGGGAGTGTGAATTAAAAATTTACTTTTATGTGGAGATGTGAAGGTTGAAGGACACATGTACACTTACATGTGTAAGAGGGTGATAAATGATGTGTAAGGAAGATTTGACCCTTTGAATAAAAAATTAATTTTTATTCAAAGGTGTGTGGGAGGATGGGCTAAGCAAGGTTAATTAAGTGTTTAGCTTAATTAATTTAGGTCTAGGGGATAGGTAGGCTAGGGTAGCTAATTAAATAATTAGGATAGGGATAGGTTGATTAATAGGCTAGATTAATTAGATAAGCATGATTTATCTAATTAACAAGGATTAGAGAGATAGACAAATTAACTAAATAAATATTGTGAATATTTATTTAATTAATGAGGATAGTGTTGTAAGGTATAGTGATAAATTAAATGAATTAATTGATTACCAAGGATGGGTAAATGGTAAAGGTAGATGATGAGGGATAAATTAATTAAATAAAATAAATTTATTTAATTAATAGGAGGGATAATTGATGGTGTAGGGATACGGGAAATTGGTTTGTGGAGCAAGTCAATTTTAGGTGTCTACAGGGACATATTCCAACTTCACTTCCTTGTCTACAACCTTCTCTCTCAAAAAGTGATATGTGATTGTTATGTGCTTGGTTCTGGAATGCATCACTGGATTATTGGAAATATTGATAGCACTTGTATTATCACATAAAATAGGAATAGACTCATCATATAATACCTTGATATCCTTCAAAGTTTGCTTCATCCATAACACCTGTGTACAGCAGGAGGCTGTTGCAATATACTCTACCTCTACAGTAGATAAGGACAATGAATCTTGCTTCTTGCTCTGCCATGAAACCAATCTGCTTCCTAGAAAGAAAGCACCACCACTTGTACTTCTTCTATCATCAACACAACCAACCCTATCAGCAAAGTCATTACCTTTTGGATACCATAGACCATAGTGAGGAGTTCCTTTCAAGTATCTAAATATCCTTTTCACTGCCTTTTCATGTGTTTTCTTAGGATTGGATTGATATCTGGAAACCACACATACTGCATGCATAATGTCAAGTCTAGAAGTGGTTAAGTACAATAGTGCTCCAATCATAGACCTATAGATAGTCTGATCTACCTCTGGAGACTCATCATGTTTTCTCAAGTGACATCCAGAGACCATGGGAGTACTCACTGGTTTTGAATCCTCCATATCAAACTTCTTCAACAATTCTTTGACATACTTAGCTTGAGAAATAAAGATACCACCATCTAATTGAGAAATGTGAAGACCAAGGAAGAATGACATTTCACCAATCATGGAAATCTCAAATGCTTTTTGCATCTCCTCTGTAAACCTCTTACACATCATTATTTCCTCCAAAAATGATATCATCAACATTCACTGTAACTATCAAGATCATGTCTCCTTCTTTCTTTATGTAAAGATTGCTATCTATAGTACCTTTCTTGAAGCCCTGCTGAAGTAAGTACTTGTCTAATCTTGCATACCAAGCCCTAGGTGCCTACTTGAGCCCATACAAAGCCTTCTTGAGTCTGCATACCATGTCTGGATCTTTTGATATCTGGAAACCATCTGGTTTCTCAATGTATACCTCCTCCTCTAGGTCACCATTCAAAAATGCTAACTAGTCATCCATCTGATACACCTTGAAGTTCTTGTGAGAAGCAAAAGAAAGGAACATTCTGATTGCCTCCATCCTAGCTACTGTAAAAGTCCCCTCAAAATCAATGCCTTCTACTTGAGTATATCCTTTGTATACTAATCTTGCTTTGTTTATCACAACATCACCTTCTGCATTTAGCTTGTTCCAGAACACCCACTTTGTTCCTATAACATTCTTATCGGCTGGTCTGGGAACCAATTCCCATGTCTTATTATTTTCAATCTAATCCAGTTCTTCTTCCATTTCTTTTATCCATCCATCATCTTTGTTGGCTTTAGCAAAGGTCTTAGGTTCCAATTTTGATAAAAAAAACACAAGTTTGCTTGCTCATGTGTCTTGGCAATCCTTCTCCTTGTCTGCACACCTTCATTTTTGTCTCCAATGATATGTTCTGCTTAGTGGTTCTTTTGAACATACTTTTTGGCAGTCTTAGGTATCTATTCAAGTTCATGTTCCTTTTCCTTTTCTTCTTTCACTTCTAATTCTTCATCTTCAATGCAAGGAAATATATCAAATCTGATGTCTTCTGAATCCTATGTGAACTAATACAAGTCTTCAACTACTTTGGCATTTGTGCTTTCAATCATCTTTCCCAACCTTTTGTTGTAGCATCTATAGGCCTTGCTTCTGGTTGAGTACCCAAGAAAGATTCCTTCATCACATCTTGAACCAAACTTTCCTAGGTCTTCTTCATCTCTTTTGATATATCATTTGCTACCAAAGATCCTGAAGTATCTAATAGAGGGAGGTCTTCCATAGCACAACTCATAAGGCATCTTAGAGATATTGACTCTTAATTGCACTCTGTTAGTTAGATAGATAACAATGTCAATTGTTTCCTTCTAGTATACATCAGGCAAATATAGATCTTTCAACATTGCCCTAGACATTTCTTGCATAGTTATATTCTTCCTTCCCACTACCCCATTTTGTTGAGGGGTTCTAGGAGAAGACAAGTGCTTCCTAATACCATGATCTTCACAAAAATTTTCAAATTCATTTGAAGTAAACTCACCTCCTCTATTTGACCTTAAACATTTGATCTTAGTATCCATTTCATTTTCAACCAAATCTTTGAAAACTTTAAACATATCAAGAGCATCAGATTTTTCTCTTAAGAAAGTAACACAAGCCATTCTAGAATAATCATCAATGAGCAACATAAAATAACTTTTACGTCAAGTTGACTTTTTACTCTTGTAGGTCCACATAGGTCTGTGTGAATCAGCGCCAATGGCTTTGAAGAAGAGTACTCTTTTCTTTTAAAACTTGTCTTTGTCTACTTTCCCATTTGACATTCCTTACATACAGTGTTTGCAAGCTTGATTATCTTAGGCATATCTCTCACTGCATGTGTAGAGCTGATTCTTATATTATCAAAGTTTTTGTGTCCCATTGTTTTGTGCAATAGCCAACACTCACTAGATTGAGTCAACAGACATGTTCTTCCATTTGCCTCTTTCAGGTGATAAATATCACCACAAGTCTTTATACCTTCTGCAACTAACTTTCTGAATCCTGCCTTCCTGATTTCACAACCATTGGCATGAAAAGTAAGATTGTAACCTTTTCTACACATTTGACTGACACTAAGAAGATTGTGTTGTAAACCTTTGACATAAAGAACATCCTCAGTTCTGTTCTTCCCATCAATATATATGACACTTTTTCCACAGATTTAGGCTGACTCATCACCTTTAAACTTAACAACACCACCATCCCACTTCTTAAGACTAATAAATTTTTATTTCTCACTAGTCATATGATTTTAACAACCCCTATCAATAACCCAAGCTTTGGTTTCTCCTTTTGCACGGAAGGCAGTCCATACAACCATTGATTTTTCATTGTTTTGAACTGTTTGCAAGGTATCAATTTTTCCACATTTTCTAACTTCATTCTTTTTGTCACCAACACTCATGGCCAAGAAAAGTGTTTCATCATTTGAATCATCATGATCCTCATCTTCTGAAGAACAACTATCTTCTATGGAAAATAGACTCCTTTTGAATTTACTATTTCTATTACTTCTCCTAGTTTCTTTACGAGGACATTTAGAAGCAAAATGACCAACCTTTCCACAATTGAAACATTTGAAGGGTAACTTACCTTTGTATTTGCTAGAGCCTTTATTCAGAGTTCTTACAAAGTTTGCTTCAACATCATCAGTAATTTCATCTTCATCAACAGTCTCATCCTTTATCTTTGTACTAACCTTGAAAACAGCTTCTTTCTTTGGAACATCATTGTCAAACTCTCTCATTTCCAAAGCAATGAGGGTCCCAAACATTTGGTCTAAGGAGTATGTATCCAAGTCAGCATTCTCCTTAATAGCATATACTTTGAAATTGTAAGATTTGGGAAGAGATCTCAGAACCTTTTTCACAA
This sequence comes from Cunninghamia lanceolata, assembly GCA_027924645.1. Classification (NCBI taxonomy): domain Eukaryota; kingdom Viridiplantae; phylum Streptophyta; class Pinopsida; order Cupressales; family Cupressaceae; genus Cunninghamia; species Cunninghamia lanceolata. Next base: position 5,846,765 of record BSBN01001583.1, read on the forward strand.
CCTCATCTTCTTTTATTCCTCCACCAAGACCTTTGATACCATTGACTACTTCATTCACCCAGAGCATGAAACCAACAATATTTTCATCTTCTGACATATTTAGGGATTCAAATCTATTCTCGAGTATTTGTATCTTGGCTTGCTTTACTTTTTTATCTCCTTCATAAATAGTTTCAAGTTTATTCCAAACTTCTTGAGCTAAGCTACAACGTATCACCTTTGAAAGTTCTAAATCAATTAATCCACTCATGATAGAAAACTTGGCCTTGGCATTATTATCATACTTCTTGATTTCATCTGCATCTATTGGAATAGAAGCAGGGGTAGTGTAATCTTTCTTGACATAATCCCAAACTCCATAGCCTAGTGAATTGATGTAGCCTTCCATCCTTACCTTCCAAAAAGCATAATTTGTTCTATCGAACCTGGGAATCTTGTTGGATCCTCATGATGCCATCCTAGAGCTTCCTTAAGCGGTTAAGCTTCCTTCAAAGGAACTTAGCTCTGATACCAATTGTTAGACACACAAGTATACTGAGAGGGGGGGTGAATTAGTATAATCAAATTTCACTTTCAACAAATTCAACTTATCTGGAGCACATTAAACCTTAAGCATTACAACATTAACCTGAACATGAAAGATTAACTCAATGCACATCAACACATAACATCAGATATACATGGAAAACCCTAGAAGGGAAAAACCGCGGTGAGGATTAACTCGTGATATATGAAGCTCAAATAGTAACTTTGTTTTAGGTGCTATAACCCAAGGAAGCTGCTACTCCCTAAGTAATATTGATTTAGGATCACTCCCAAGGAAGCTTCTACTCCCTGATGACTTTGTTTTAGGGTCACTCCCAAGGAAGCTTCTACTCCTTGAAAAGGAATACAAAAGATAACAGTATAACAGTCTTTTTTTACTATCTGAAAACTATCATTGAAGCTCACACTTTTGATGATTGCACTTCTACCTCCACACACTTTCTTCTAAAGATCTAATCAATTAGGCACACTCTATACTTGATCACTGTCGCAAATATGTACTCAAGATGAATCCAGACAGCATCAACAACATCTACTCTTTCTCCCATAGTTGCACATCAATAATGTATTTATTCTACTTTTATCTGCTTGTGCACCTTTTTCATCATCTTGCAATCATACCTTCCTAACTCAATTTGATTCACTATTTATACATGATATTACATTGATTACATTGCTTTTCGGCCAAATACAACATGAAGAATACATTTACAAGTCAGCCAAACAACACACACTATGAAACATGTAGAAGATAGGTCCTAATTGAAACAACATGTTACACCAGTAGAAGATCCAGGCCTTGCGGACCTCAAAACTTGCTTAACCAGGACCAAAACATCCTTTACTTCTTCAAATACCAAGGAATTACATCCGCACACTTCGCTCATTTGGAAGTATGAGAGCTTTAAGGAAAACTCATGAAGACCTGAAGAATAACGACCACATCAACTTGAAAACCTTGTGTGGTACAGGAAACAAGAAGGATCTTCGTGAAACTTTTCCAGACAAGTTCACATGACTCATAAAACACCCCCATACACACCCTTGCCATTGCACATCAAAGAATTGTGCTGCACAGCTTCAAACATTTACTCTTCAACCACTTCTATTATCTGGAACACACTGCACTAAGCTATCAATTGAAAAACTAAGTTGTGGACCAACAAGAAGCTTGAAACAGAAAAGAGGCATGCCATGCACATCCAAGAACATGTTCACAAAACCACAAGGTCAATCATTCACTTCTGGAGGAATGGAGAGCATTCCAGTGGGTCTTCAACACTGCACCATTCTGCCAGAGCACATACTGGTGTTCTATCATACATGACTTTCACAGTAGATGGAAATATGATTTGAAACATTGGAAATGATGAAGGGGGTAAATCACAAAACACACAATAACAGATATTGAACACAGCAAATAGAACTTTCTTTTATTGAACTGGGCAACTTATTACATTACAGAAGCTCAATTACAATCAGAGGATAAATCCTCTACTAGATGCAACACATTACAGCTTTCCCAACCTCAAGACTCTAGAATCTTCAGCCTTCTGTAACCCCAAATCAGCTAGGGTTTCTATTTTCCCACCTATTCTTGACTCCACACTGGCCCCCTTGACTCTACTACTGTCCAGGGTTCCCAAAATAGTCATAAAATAGCACTTTTTGGCAGCCTCTAGCTAAATTTCAAATTTTGTAACTCCCTCCAAAAGTAGGTCAACTTCTGGGAAGCATAACTTTTGACCTGGGTATCCGATTGACGAACCGTTTTAAGCGCTGGAAAGCTCATGATGTAAACTATCACGCCAAAAATCTGTAAATAGATTTCTATCAACTTTTTGAGATGTTATGAGAAGTTTTAGTGCCTCATATCTCGTTCTGTAAATTTTTAGAGGCTTTTCAGAAAACAAAAACTTTAATATTTTTCAGCTCACAAATGATCTTTACCTGATTCCTTTGCCAAAGGTCTTATATTTCCATTATGTAACTTTCTAAAATTTTTTGCTTCATTACATGCCCAAATGCAAACTTTCTAAAAATAGCAGGTACACTTTCCTAAATAGGCAAGTCGCTATTTTTAGCAGTTTTAGAAAAACTGAAAGTCCTATATTATTATTCTGGATATTATGGAACCAAAAACACTAATTATGGGAAGAAATGAGAAAAACTACAGTGGTTTTGAATTAACTTATTTTTGGGTGATGCAAGATTGCCCTTACACCTCTAGATGCTTCTGCATCAAACACCTAGGGTAATTTGAGAAGTGACCCTGTCACGTCTCAGGTGTTTGTGTGAGGAAAACCCAAATGGTCAACCTCTGCCTTAGTCAACCAAGAAGAATCTTCAACAGGCCTTCCTTTCCATTTCACTAGATATTCTTCGTATTGATTGTTCCGAGTGCTCCTTCCCACACGGCTATCCAAAATCTCTTCTATCTCCTCTATTGAAGTAGATGCTGGAATACTCCACTGCACTTCTGTTGATCCATCCTCTGTTCTGCCTTCATGATATTCTGATAAATCAGCAATGTTGAAAATAGGAGAAATATTGATCCCACTCGGCAGCTCTACCTCATATGCATTTCCTAAATCATGCTTCTTCATGATTCTGCATGGTCCAAATCTCTTCATTTTTAATTTATTGTATGTTCCAACTGGGAACCTTTCTTTTCTCAAGTGAACCATGACTTCATCTCACACTTGGAACTCCTTATACCTCCTCTTCTGATCTGCCTTAGCCTTGTACTAAATATTCATCTTATTAATGTGCTTTCTCACTTCTTCATGCAATTTCTTCAAATGTTCTGCAAAGTCTTTGGCTTCAGCACTTGTCTTTTCTCCATTGTCCAACTTCCTTAACTCAGAAGCATTTCTCAGGCTATTACCATATACAATCTAGAATGGTGATTTACCAATACTCCTATTGACAGAATTGTTGTAAGAAAATTCTGCCTTTGGTAAAATCAAATCCCATCCCTTGGGCTTATCTCCTATTAAGCATCGTAACAGGTTACCCAAACTCCTATTCACCACTTCAGTTTGTCCATCAGTCTGTGGATGGTGTGCAGAACTAAACTTCAAATTTGTCTTCAACTTCTTCCATAATGTCCTCCAGAAATAACCAACAAACTTGGTATCTCGATCTGAAACTATGCTCTTTGGTAGACCATGTAGTCTCACCACTTCCTTGAAAAATAACTCTACAATATGAATAGCATCATTAGTCTTCTTACAAGGAATAAAATGTGCCATCTTTGAGAATTTGTCCACCACCACAAAAATAGAATCATGTCCTCTCTGTGTCCTTGGTAAACCAAGAATAAAATCCATGCTAATAGCATCCCATGGCTTGTCCAGTACAGGTAATGGTTGATACAACCCTATATTCTGACTTGTTTCTTTTGCCATCTGACACACTCTACAACTCTACACAAATTTCCTCACATCCTATTGCAACTGCGGCCAATAATAATTTTCACCGACAATTGGCATCTGCAACCCTATTGGACTTCCCACTCTTGTGCTTCAAAACAAAAGTATAACTCTGCAAAAACTCAACCTATTTTAAGTGCCTTTGATTTAACTTTCCTTAACTATTAAGATACTACAAAGCCTAATGATCAGTATATAAAACAAACTCTTTTGGCAACAAATAATGTCTCCATTTCTTCAAAGCCTGGACTATTGCATAAAACTCTTGATCATAAACAGAATACTTTTTCTTGGCATCATTAAGCTTCTCACTAAAATAGGCAATGGGCTTACCTTCTTGGCTCAAAACAGCTCCTATACCACTACCACTAGCATCACAATCTACCTGAAATACCTTATTAAAATCTGGAAGTGCCAAAATAGGTTGTTCTACGACTTTCTGCTTTAATGTGTCAAAGCTCTTATCTACTCCTTTAGTCCATCTAAACTCTTTTCTATCCCCTCTCATTGTCTCAGTTAGGGGTGCACAAATGCTACTAAAATTCCTGATAAACTTTCTGTAAAAACTTGCCAAACCATGAAAAAATCTTACCTCTGTTGCACTTCTTGGCGTAGGCCATTCAATGATAGCCCTTACTTTTTCTGGGTCCATCTTAAGACCTTCCTCTGAGACAACAAATCCTAGGTATACTAACTCCTTTGCAAAACTACATTTCTTTAGATTAATCAGCAACTTCTCTTCCCTCAACTTCTCTAGAACTCTTCTGATATGCATCGGATGCTCATCCCAAGTCTTATTGAAAATCAAAATATCATCCAAATAAACAATAACAAAACTTCCCAAAAATTCTTTCAGTACCTCATTCATGAGCCGCATGAATGTGCTCGGTGCATTGGTTAGCCCAAATGGCATGACTAATCACTCATACAAACCTTCCTTTGTCTTGAAGGCTTTCTTCCATTCATCTCCTTCTCTGATACGGATCTGGTGATACCCACTCTTCAGGTCAATCTTCGTGAAGTACTTGGCTCCACTCAAACAATCCATGATGTCATCCATTCTTGACAATGGAAATCTATACTTGATTGTTATCTTATTGATGGCTTGAGAGTCTGTACACATCCTCCATTCTCCATCCTTCTTTGGTGCTAGTACTACAGGTACCGCACATGGACTTAGGCTCTCCCTTATCAGTCCCTTTCTCAACAACTCATGAACTTGTCTGTTCAGCTCTTCATTCTCTACAGGGATCATTCTATGGGCTGCCTTGTTTGGCAAACTGGCTCCTGGTATCAAATCCATTTGATGACTTATCTTCCTTACTGGTGGTAAACCTTTTGGTACATTATCAGAGATAATGTCTTGGAACTCTTCCAACATATCTGAAACTTCTACAGGTACATCTTCACATTTCTCTTGAGTAATCTTAGGAATCAATGCAAAGAAAAGACGCTCATGCTTCATACCCTCCAAAAATTTCCTACCATCTACGAAGCAAATTCTAGCAGTACTACATACCTTTTCTTCCACCTCCTTCAAGGGCTTCAACTTATGACGAACTCCACCCTTTGTTAAGGAATATGTGTTTGCACGACCATCATGGACAGCACTCGTATCATACTGCCACAGCCTCCCTAATAGCATATGACATGCATCCATCGGTATGATATCACACAACACCTCATCATGGTAGTCACCAATCTTGAACTTCACTAAACACTGCTCATTGACCAAAGCTCTATGGTCCTTCTGCAACCATGCAATCCGATATGGATGTGGATGTTTTCTTCTTGTCAACCATCTCCTCTGAAACAAGATTATCAGTGCTTCCACTATCAATAATAATATCACAACACTTACCTTCACATTTGCACCTTGTGTAGAATAAACTCTTCCTTTGATTGGGTTCTCTCTCCTCATTCAACAAAGTTCTTCTGACAACTAGGGTTTCTCCCCTTTCAGCATCTTTAGAATGCTCAGACTGTGCATCTTCATCTACATGTGCAACTCGGGCATTACCTTCAGGTCTTCTATTCGTCCTTCCTTGATGTTGCGGACATTCATATGCTCGATGCCCTTCTTCCCCACATTGGAAATAGGTTCCTCTAAAACCTCCTCTTGCAGGGCCTTGCCCAAGTCTGCCTCTTCCTCTTCCTCTTTGCTCACCATTGTTCTGTTCACGAGGGTGGTAGGTATTGTCACCTCTCTGATTTTGACTGGTGCCAGCTTCTTCACTTTTCTTTGCATCTTCATTTCAGCCTCCATAGGGTCTTCCACTAGTCCTTCCACCTTGACCTCTTCCCCTTTGCTTGCTGTCAAATCTTTTATTCAACTTCTCTTCCACCTTCAGGGAAAACTAATACGCCTCTTCTGTGGTGGTCATTTTGACCAGGCTCAACTCCTCTTGAATACTCGGTCTCAACCCATTAATGTAACAGGCTACCTTCTCCTTGTTGGGCTTTGCATGGCCTGGCCTAATAGTAATTTTATAAAACTCTTCTGTATACTCCTTAACATACCTGTTACCTTGCTTCAGTCCTTGCAGCTTCTTCAGCAACTCCATCTCATAGTCCACAGGAATGAACTGCTTCTTTAGTTTCTCCACCATCTGATCCCATCTAGAGATCTTTCCTTTTCCTCTTCCGTTTCTCTCTAATTGGACCTCCTTCTACCAAATATTGGCATGGCCCTTCAACTTTGTTTTTGCAAACTTAACCCGATCTGGGTCCTCCACATCTTCATACTCAAAATACTCTTCCATGTCATTGATCTAATCAATAAGCTGTTCTGGATTCAAATCTCCAGAATATGTAGAAACTTCGATCTTGGGCCTCTTTCCGATCTTTGAAATGGCCCTCAACAACCTAACTTCTGTAGGATCTCCGGCAGCTTCTTGTTCTTCCTCAGATAGCTCTTCTTCATCTTCACCTTCACTTTCTTCTCTCGTCCTCAGCTCAAACCCTCTTCGTAGCTCCTCTTGCAATGCATCGATTTGCCTTTGTAGGGCTTTAAAACCCTCTTCTATCAAAGCATTCCTCCCAACACGATTTCTTCATGGAGGCATCTTGGTCTCCGTAGCAAACCCACAACCTTAGGTCCTGGTGCAAACTGCCTCACGATTAGCGATATGTCTACACACTTAGGAAACCTGGCTCTGATACCACTTGAGGAAGGGGTAAATCACAAAACACACAATAACAAATATTGAACAAAGCAAATAAAACTTTCTTTTATTGAACTGGGCAACTCCTTACATTACAGAAGCTTAATTACAATCAGAGGATAAATCTTCTACTGGCTGCAACACATTACAGCTTTCCCAACCTCAAGACTCTAGAATCTTCAGCCTTCTGTAACCCCAAATCAGCTAGGGTTTCTGTTTTCCCACCTATTCTTGACTCCACACTGGCCCCCTTGACTCTACTACTACCCAGGGTTCCCAAAATAGTCATAAAATAGCACTTTTTGGCAGCCTCCAGCTAAATTTCGAATTTTGCAACTCCCTCCAAAAGTAGGTCAACTTCCGAGAAGCATAACTTTTGACCCGGGTGTCCGATTGACGAACCGTTTTAAGCACTAGAAAGCTCGCGATGTAAACTATCACGCCGAAAATCCGTAAACAGACTTTCGTCAACTTTTTGAGACGTTATGAGAAGTTTTAGTGCCTTATATCTCTTTCCATAAATTTTTAGGGGCTTTTTAGAAAACAAAAACTTTAATATTTTTCAGCTCACAAATGATCTTTACCTGATTCCTTCACCAAAGGTCTTATATTTCCATTATGTAACTTTCTAGAAGTTTTTGCTTCATTACATGCCCAAATGCAAACTTTCTAAAAATAGCAGGGACACTTTCCTAAATAGGTAGGTCGCTATTTTTAGTAGTTTTGGAAAAATTGAAAGTCCTACATTATTATTTTGGATATTATGGAACCAAAAACACTAATTATGGGAAGAAATGAGAACAACTACAATGGTTTTGAGTTAACTTCTTTTTGGGTGATGCAAGATTGCCCTTACACCTCTGGATGCTCCTACATCAAGAAATAACACCTTTACTGTCTTCTTGACACAACTTCAGAACTGCATAGCCATATCTACAACTGTGGAGGAATGCAGAGCATTCCATCACCTTGCTAGGAACCTCTTTACAAAACCAACTCTATCTTCAAGCTGTCAACAGAAAAAACATCCATTCGGTGTTCAAAACATCATGAAACTTGGAACATACATAAAATGACACTGTATGAAGCTATATTCCAAACTGTAAAAGCTCAAATAGCAAAATGATGAAAATGTGGAGCAATCTTCCAAACAGTCTTCAAAGAGCAGACATTCTGAAACAAGGACTATCACCTGCTTCCGGAGGCCAAGACTTCTTTGCATCACCACATACAACTTAGGATCAGTAGGATAGATCATACAATATGCTTCAAGCCATCAGGCATCCTTCCTTGACATCTGATTCTTTTAGTGCTTCTAATTCCCATATTAATAAGGCCTCAAAGTCAACTCTACTTTGATAAGAAATATAGCTTTTATGACCTCCAATCATGAGCTTTCTCTTTCTTAGGAATATACAACCAAGAGCAGTATCTTACTTTCCTGATGGTGTCATCAATGTATGCTATGTTGACATCAATGCCAACACATATGGCCAACAAGAACATTATTAAGTCCATGCAAATTCCATTGAAATGATGTTAATATGGAGGGATCCTCCAGAGAGAGCTCTGGTTAGCTATCTACATCCATTAACACCAACAAAATATTACCCAAAAGAAAGCAATGGCTTAGTAAAATTTAATTGTAAAGCAAGACAGTGGCATTTTCCCTCATAATCTCCCCTTGGTGTGTCATCTTTGCTAAGTGGTAGGGTTTGAGAATACATAGAGGGTTAAGAGTTTGCATAGAGGTCCGAATAGAAGGATGTCAACTTAGAGCTAGGATAGAGTATTTTGTCTAGGGGTTGGGCCCTTAATAAGGAGAATTGAGTCACTCTTACACACAGTGTCGAGTTTAGATCGCAAGGCTCAATTTAGTGGTTTTAATGAGTTTAGTGGTGGAGGCTTTTCCTCCCATGGTATCCCATCCTACCTCCTTAGTGTGAGGGGCTGATATGTCAATTACAAGCCCAACAATACATAATAAGACAATCTTGATTATATGGTTAGGGGACTCACACCTAAAATAAGCTTTCAAGAGATATATGTAGGTAACTTGTATAAAACACAAGATACTTTTCTATATCTTTATGGAATCTTTAAGGTGAGGTCCACCATGTAAGGAATGCCCCCAACAACTATATAATCCATTCAAAGAAAACTTATAAAAAACAAAGAGGCCTACATGCTCTACCTAAACGAAAAATGGTTAAATAAGAAAATTTAAACCATATCAATATTAAACCATAAATTTACACAAACCAAACCAATACTCTCCTCCTATGCAGGCCATCGTGTCTTCGCATATCTTTATTTAACTTGTACAAGTTAGGCTTGCCGATGGGACAATTCTTCATGAGATATTTATATACATTTCCAATCTAAGTTCTCACCATCTAGATAAAAGTGATATTGGATATTGACAAGGCCTTTTAAGGAAATCTACGGATTGTGGAATATAGCGGGGGTCTTCAATAGTTTTTCCAGATTGGATTTGTTGTGCTAATGATTTAGTTGTAGGCATCTTGGGAAAGAAAGCTATAAACTGCCATTATTATATTTCCATTGCCTAAAAAATTGGCCCCTTTTATAATGGGTACTACGCGACAAATAGCAGCTTCTCCAATAGATTTTTTTACTTAATTTTATTGGCCATGCATTTTCTTGAGATTTTGAGTTAACCAGGTAATATATTAAATATTTTTATATTATCAACTAGCCTTTTGATTTATTGGTGAAGTTGAATTTATAGTGAAAATTGATATTTTTAGTATTTGACGTTAAGACAAAGAAACACAAAAACAATCATCCTTGAACTTAAAATATCCAATACCAATAGATTTTGTAGAGATTCAACATATACTCTCCCAATAACATTTTTATTTTTTTATGTTTTTATTTTAATAGCAATAATGCTATTGCTCTATGATTTATTTAGTTGTTAATTTGCTCACCTTTAGATACCAGTAACTTTTACTAAATTCCTTGAATAATTGCGTCAATTCATTAATTCTAATACTTTGCTTGGTTTCTTAGATATATAGGTTTAGACATATGACCAATATTTTGACTATTCTTTTTAAATATTCATAATAAGCATTTAAACCCTCTGTATTCATAATTTTACATACTTTCTTTTTAATACTTATTTTTGTTCTCTTTTTAATCTATTAAAATTATACTTGCAATCATCATTCTTTAATCCTATGAATCAATTTTAACCATTCATAAATATTAATATCATTATCATTAATATTAAGAACAAACAATTTTAACATATTTTTATAACTTTAATTATCCCTAATGTTTAATTTGAACATGTTGACTCAACAACATTTATTCCTCCATTCCTTTATTTGTCATTTGTGATATTCTTTCTTATTGGAAATATTCTCTTTTCCCCCTTAATCTTTGAGACAAACGATTCCTTATGGTCTATCTATGGATTGCTATCATTTTTTTTTAATGATTAAGAAGAAATAGGGACTATTGCAAAGACAACTTAACTCTAAATCTTTGACAAGATGCTTGAATTTCTATCATTATAACCACTTATGTAAGGCCAATTATACTCATCCATTATTGATTTGACATATTTAAAAGATTATTAAATTTTTATTAGGTAGGGATTATAGCCATTTATAAATTGTATTAATTCTAATATTTTGTTTGGTTTCTTAAATATATAAGTTTAGACATATGATTAATATTTTGACTATTTTTTTAATTATTCATAGCAAGTATTTAAATCTTCTATGTAATTGGTACAGTGTGGGATCTACTCTAGATGGTACTTGAAAGCTTCTACTTTGTTAGGTCTTATAGGCATTGACATGTACGAAGTACTTCTATATAATTTTTCAATTCATACATCAAATCTTTCTACAAGGAAGATAAATAGGGGTATCAAAGATAAGATTTATAAAACTTACTTGTAGTCCAAATGGTTATAGCCTTAGCAGCATCTTTTCTCGAAGCTTCAATGCTACTACAATACATATCTTCATTTTGAGGATGGGATCATCCAACCTTAATATTACACTAAGTTCCAAATGTTCTAAAGTTTGAGGGTCTCTTTGGTATAGTTCAAAGTTTGTTCACACCCCCTCTACATATAGATCAATCACCATGTTCCTTAAAAGAATTATATTTAAAAAACAAAATTATTTGAACCTCAAACTATAGATTATTGTTATTTGTTAAATGTGCTCCATCCTATGAGATTAGGGGAGGAATTCTTTTGGTTCATTAAAGACTCATATAACTCTCTCCAAATTTTTATGGACTAGTAAAAGCACCAAAGGTGCTATCAAATGGCCGATAGGCACAAATATTTATAGGCCTATCACTAAATAATATATATTTATATTTTTATTTGAAAGTTATTATGTGTAGTATTTGGTGGATTAGCATTTATCACATGTCATTTTTCCCACAAACTTGGTGCCTAAAGAAAATAAAAAGAAGCAAGTCCAATCCCACACTTCACTTTATGTGTGTAAAATGTGTATGAACTAACTTTGTGTGGAATGTGTCTACAAACAAACTTCAATGGTGTTCATTGTGAGTCTTTGTGTGTTTGAATGAATTTTGGCTTTCATTGTGTGTGTGTGTGTGTAAATAAACTTTAATATTCATCGTGTGCATGTTTGAAAGCTAACTCTAGCATTCACTTCATGTGAATTGTGTAAGTGTGTATGTGTGTGAAAGTTAATTTTGTCATTCAATTTATGTGAAGTGTGTGCCTATGTATTTGAATGAAATTTGGCATTCACTCTGTGTGTGCATGCATGTGTGTGTGAATGAGATTTGGCACTCACTCTATGTGTGTACAAAAATATTGATGTTCACTTTGTGTCAAGTGTACATGTGTGTGTGAATGAACTTTGTCTTTCATTGTGTGGTGGGTAGGTTTGAAATTTAGCTTTGGTATTCAGTGTGTGTGCACATGTTTATGTAAATGAACTTTGGCATTCACTTTATGTGTGTATTTGAACTTTATTGTTTACTTAAATGTATATGTATATCACTATCTGTAATTCTAACCCTATCCCTAAATGTAACTGTAACCCTAACTTTAACGCTAACCTTAACCCTAACCTGAATTCTAACCCTAACTTTAGCCCTAACCCTAACTGTAACTCTAATGTTTACCCTAATTTAGTAACCCTAATTCTATTTCTAACTCTAACCCTAACCCAACCCTAATTATAATCCTAATCAACCCTAACTATAACCCTAACCCTAACCTTAACTCTAATTGTAACCCTAAATCTCACCCTAACACTAACCCTTATTATAACCCTAACCCTAGTTTTGACCCTAATTCTAATTCTAATTGTCACCCTTCTTTAAACTATAACCTGAATTGTAATTATAATTTTAACCCTAATACTAATCCTAACCCTAACCCTAATTATATCTGCAATTCCAACCCTGACCCTTATTATAACCCTAATCATAACCCTAACCTTAAGCATAACCTTAAATCTAATTGTAACTCTAATTGTAACCCTAATTATAGTCGTAACCCTAATTATAATCCTAATTATAACCCTAATCATAATCCTAACCCTAACCCTAACCCTAATCATACCATGATTCTACCCTGACTTTAATCCTATTTTTAAATCTAACAAAAACCTTATTTCTAACCATTACCTTAATCCTAATTCTAACTATGATTTTAACGCTAACCCTAACCTGAATTCTAACCCTAACTCTAGACCTAACCCTAACCCTAACTGTAACTCCAATGCTTACCCTAATTTAGTAACCCTAATTCTATTTCTAACTCTAACCCTAACCCAAACCTAATTATAATCCTAATCAAACCTAACCGTAACCCTAACCTTAACATTGATTCTAATTGTAACCCTAAATTTCACCCTAACCCTAACCCTTATTATAACCCTAACCTTAACTCTAATTCTAACATTAACCCTGTTTATAGTCATAACCCTAATTCTAATCCTAACCCTAACCCTAATCCTAATTTTAACCCTAATCATCTAATTCTTATTCAAACCCTAACCCTAATTCTAACTGTAAACCTAAGCCTAACATTTAGGCCAATACTAACCCTAATTCTAATCATACTTCTAACCCTGCTCCTAACCTAAACCCTATTTCTAGACCCTAATTGTAATAAATTGTAACCCTAATTCTAACCTAAACCTTGATTGTAACCTGAACTATATCACTATCTGTAATTCTAACCCTATCCCTAAATGTAACTATAAATCTAACCCTAATTGTATCCCTAATACTAACCCTAATTCTAATTCTAACTGTAACCTTAATTCCAACCCTAAAGTGTAAAATAATCGAATTGCATAGTTAAATAAAAATTAAGGATGACCTCTTTACTTAAATGTTGTTTTTGTTCACTACCCTTAGTATAGACCTCTGAGTAGCCTCTTTGAAAATAGTATGAAGTATGCAACTTCAAGCCTTTATGAATCTATGATCATCCTTAAATAATTACTTTATGTACCTTCTTTTGATCTTTAGAATAATATTACATTTTGAATACCCTAATTCTAACACTACTCCTAACTTAAACCCTATTTGTAGACCCCATCCCTAAATGTAATTGTAACCCTAACCCTAATTGTATCCCTAACATTACATAATTTGGCTATATGTTATTCTATCTAAATTATTTATGTCTTAAGTGGGGAAGTAGTTGGGAGTAGGTAAAGTATTAGATGCTTAGTTATGTTTTCCATTTAATGTCCACAATATTTCTTTTGTAATTCTCTACTCATATTTTTATATCTTTAAATTTTTATTAAATCTAGATAAGATTAATACCAACTAATACCAAGTAATCTTGTCTCATTAATACCAAGTAATTATCTCTACTTACCCTTTAAAACAAATATTATAACTATAATATTAGTTTATATTGAGTAAATTTTTTATGTAGTATGATCTATACTTGCACTTTAAAGGACTTTCTCATATTAGCTTTTATGAGCATTTATTAAAAAATCTTAATCTAACCCTTTACACAAACTAATATACATTATTATTTAAAAATAAAACAATAATATGTTAAGCCTATTGACCTATTTTGCCTCTGCCCAGAGTTAAATAGTTCACCTTGCATTTTCTTTGAAAATCCTTTAGAAATGACCATACAAGGTGTAAATCTTCTAAGTACTGATGCAGGCCTTGTTAAAAAATCCCAAGATCTTGCCTAAAGATTCCTTGCAAAAAACCTAGAAAAACTCAGAAATCTTTTAGCTTCAAGTATTTTCTATCGCTGGGATTTCTCATATTTTATAACTTGTATTTGTATGCATACTTGTATATACATTCGCCTTTGTGCATACAAAGAAATATGCAAAGGTTATATACAAGTTTTTGCTTGTATATCGGCAATGTATGTCAAATATACAAAGGGGTTTGTATGTACAAGAGAAAATATACATTGGCGGGCTTATAGAAATTTCCATCGGCTTTCAAAAGAATGTAACAATTCAGTTGTATGCATTTCTGAATGCATATCGGGCTTAGAAGATGCATATACATTGGGGGAATCTATCGCAGATTTCAAGAATATTCTCTAAATGTATATCAGGTTTCAAATGCATATTGTGTTGTATGTTTGCACATGCAACAAAAATATACAAGGGTGAATGTACATTTTGCAATGTACATCTACGAAATATACAAGAGACCTTCACCTAAGATACAAGTGAGAATGAACAGTGGAATGTATATCAGGTTGTATGTTCACACATACAAGGCCGATATACAAGTCCAACATGCAAGGCCGATATACAAAGATAATATGCATCGGCTACAATGGAATGTACATCGGCGCACATACAAAAGAGAATGTATATTTCGCATTGTATGTTTCCAACATACAATTGAAACATACAAACAAAAATATACAAGGCCGAATGTACAAGAGGTGGGGTCCACAATATACAAGGGGCCACACATACAAGCGTGCATATACAAAGGCCAATATATGTCATGAACAATGCATTGTATATGCAGCTTGTATGTTTGCACATACAATGAATTATACAAGGCCGATATACATGCAAAGGATCACATGCAACAGTGGAATGTATATCGTGCACATACAAGCAGAACATACAAAAGTGATATACAAGCCGAATTTCAAAGTCTTTCTAGTCTGCTTCATAAAATTTGAAGTCCGTGGCTTGCATGTATATGGTGCTTGTATATGCCGATATACAATGAAAGATACAAAGTAAGGATCTAAGTCAAATTTCAAATGGATATACATTTTGGTTGAATGCAGTGTTAAATCTGCGGCTTGCATGTATGTAAGCAATTGTATATTCGCATATACAAGTCAAAGGTGCAAAGGAAAAATACAAGGCGGACCTGAATCGAAGGTCAAATTCTGGCATATTCAGGCGTCAAGTCCGGCTTGTATGTATAAATGCTTTGTATGTTTGCACATACAAAGAGGAATGATACAAGCCGGACCCGACAGGGCAATCAAATACAGCTAATGGTCATTTTGGAGCCTACGGATTGTATGTTTATAGATACAAGGAGATACAAATGGTGGGGTCCGCCAAGGCACAAGCACTTTGCATGTGTCTTCTGCTTGTATATTTGCAATTGTATATTGTGATATACAAGGCAAGATACCATGCGACATACAAATGGTGGGGCCTGATATACAAGCGCTTGGCATATGCAAAGGGATTTGCAGAGAAGGTTTTAAATGGTGTTTTAGGCAGCAAATTCAAGCAATATATACACAGATGCAAAGCGATATATACAGGCGGTTGACCAAGCTTTGACCGCCTGTATCTCCTCCATTTTGGTGAATTTTGACATGCTGCAAGAGGCAAAGATGCATATTTTGGTCCCCTCTTTCATTTGGCAGGGTTTTCAGAGGTTTTTGTCACTTTTCATTTTCAGATCTGGATTTGCATATTTTGAGCGACTGGACGTTTCAGCGACTTTTGGGGCAGGATGCAGATATTTTTTGCATTCATTTCTGCAGGTATGGAAGCTGCTCACATTCATGACCAAAATATCTCCCACTGATGCATTAGCTGCAGATCTATGATGCAGTAGCTTGCATTAAAGATTGAAAATATCTTCTATCTACCTAGTGCCAGATATCTGACGCCATAACTTCTACAAGTGGACAGTCATTTAGGGGGGATATTTTCAGAGACAGCTCTTAGAGCAAATTTTGTAACCGACCTAGGTTAGTTTTGGAATGCTATATATATGCATTCATGAGATGTAAATAAGGTTGGAAAAATTTTAGCATAGAAGCTTTTTCTATTTTCCAAATAGAGCTTTTCTGTTACTATAACCTTGCCTTCTTACTGAATATATACAAGTCATCATACCTCTATTATTGATTTTCTAGTTCTGTGTAAATCTGTATATGATTGTCTATGAATTTCTTTTGTTCCTCTCAATCATATTGCTTCTTGCCTCTGCTAGAATCATCTAATCTGTGTATACATACTTGCTATATTTGGTTGTGTTGTACATTTTTCAGTTCTATGAAAGTTTCTTTAAATCTATCTGGTGCATCACCCTTTTTGTGTTTCAAGTTTTGTTGTTTCATCTTTCACTTTAAAACATTCCTTCTCCCTTTTCCCCTCAAAATTTAGTAGTTTTAGGTGATAATCAGGCAAGGAAGCCGGCCTTCTACGGAGGTCTGATCTCTTTAAGCAAGGTCCCACACTTCGAGATCATTCCCATTGTGTCATTGGAATGCTTGGAATCCTTCCAAGTAGGGTGCAATTTCATGTGACAACAAAGCCTACATATAATTTAATTTAGAAATAGAAATATATAAAATTATAGTTTTATTTTTAAAAAATAAGACATAATTTGAAAGATTAATATGAAATTTTAATATCAAGATTCAATAATCTAAAACCAAGAATTCCTTCATAAATAATTTATGGAGACTTCACTTATATAAAAGTTAAGGATAATAACCCTTTACACAAACTAAAACTTAATTCAAAATAGAGACAAAAGATCAAGCCTTCACGAACTCAGCAACAATCTTTGAGCAGTGAGTGACTGCACACTTTGCAAGCTCTTGAGAAAGACAACCTCACAGCTGTCTAAATCTCTCATATGTTGATGATATTCTTTTTGTTGTGGAGAGCAAAGTTGGCTACCTCAGTTGCAATTTTCTCAAAGATCTCATTGATAAACTTGTCCATAATTACCATAGCTTTGCTCGAAATATTGATATCTAAGTGCACTTGCTTGAGCATTTTAAACAAATAGATCTTAAAGATTCACTTGTTCTTTTTATTTATTTTTGTACCTTTGTTAGCTTGACCTTTTGTAGGTACCTTCTTTTCAATCTTAGAAACCTTGTTTTTTTTAACAGATTTATCAGTCATGACCTCCTTTTCCTCTGTAATGCGCTTCTTCTCTGTCCTTTTTGCCATCGATAAGCACTACAAAAATCATATTGTAAAATTATAAATTAAATCTGAGTTAAGATAAAAATAAAATTATAAACTCTAACCCTAATTTTAAAAAAGAAAGCAATCAAATCAAATCTAAGAACTAAACAAATTATCAACACATCATATAAAATATTTTCAATTGTGTTTAATCAATAATTCATTTTCTATGCAATGACTATAATAAATTATTTGTTTATTTATTTATTTAATACTTCTTATTTATTAAATTATTGTCACTTAATATTAATTCTACTTCTTTCATTGCTATGTATAAACTTTACTTATATTACCTTATTCATTGGATTTTGATGCTATAGCAACCTAAGAGCTTTTCAAGCCAACCCTATTTGCATAAATAATTAAAAAATTATGGATTGGTGATATCTAAATATTTATATTCTTAAATTTAAAATAAAATAAAATAAATTATTGTATGGAAGAAATGAATAAATAAAATTTAGCCCAAATTAATAATTTTAAATGTAAGAAACTTATAAATTTTAAAACCTATTAATAAAATCTTATATAAATCTTTAATTTAATGTTATTTAAGTCCTTAATCTAGTTTATTTAATTTAAAATTAAAATTGATCTTAAATATAAATGATAAAAGACAAATAAGTAAAAATTAAAAAAAAAAATAAAAAACACCTTATCCTAATTTAATTATTACACTTCATAAATTTAAAAAAACATGATCTAAACAAATAATAAAGCAATCCCTTACTAAAAGAACTTCAAGTTAACTACAAATAATAAATAAAGAATTAATTATTTTTTTCATTTTATCATATCCTTCCATACAAAAATATTAAATCTTGCTATAAAAAATTTACTCTTACACTTTTTTTTTCATTTTCATTCTAATTGTTTTCTTGTGCAGGATGACAGGGATCTACAATAAAATAGGGGAAGTTAAATTTTTGCATGCAGGTGAATGCAATCTATTATTAAATTTTATGTTCAATGTTTAAAATCTAGTTATAAAATTTATTAATACCTAATAAATATATTAATAAGTTTAAAATTTAATCTTTAAAGGAAAAGTTTTTAGTTTTAATAATAAAAAGATTTTTTTAAGTTAATAAGGCCTAAGCCATAATAAATGGCTACGGCTTACACAGGTCATGGTCTTTAAGGGCTACGACCTGTGTAAATGGGTCACATCCTTTTTATAAGGTATTTATTTTTAATTAAAAATTTAATTATTTTATTTTTTTTTAATTATGTATTTTATTTTATCTTATTTAAAAAAATCTATTTTATATAATTTATTAAAAAATAATAATTTAGGAGGTGGTGGAGCATTAATTTAGGTTATAATTAGGTGGTGGAGCACTAATTTTAGAAAAATATTAAAACTTGTACAAAAGGCATATAAAAAACTAAAGAATGCATATAAATATTTTTTCCTCTTATATTTAGAATAAAATATAGAGAAAAATAAATATAAGTCCTTAATCTAGTTTATTTAATTTAAAATTAAAATTGATCTTAAATATAAATGATAAAAGACAAAAAAGTAAAAATAAAAAAATAAAAAGCACCTTATCCTAATTTAATTATTACACTTCATAAATTTAAAAAAAACATGATCTAAACAAATAATAAAGCAATCCCTTACTAAAAGATCTTCAAATTAATTACAAATAATAAATAAAGAAATAATTATCTTTTTCATTTTATCATATCCTTCCATGCAAAAATATTATATCTTGCTATAAAAAATTTACTTACACTATTTTTTTCATTTTCATTCTAATTGTTTTCTTGTGCAAGATGAAAATATGAAGGGATTTGATGAAAGTTGGATTTAAATATGAAGGAATAAATAATTTGATTTCAAGATGGATTCATGATAGATTAGAAAATAAATAAATTTATTTTCAATTTGTATTTTTCTTTTTTTAATATTTTTTTTGTAGGTATGGAGGGTTTGGTTTGCATGCAGAGGAAGAAGAAACATGGTTTTTCCAAAATCCCTTCTTGCTAGAGTTTAGTAGTAGGGTTTGATTTGATTAACAAGGCTTTACAACTTTTTCCAAATCAGAGGGGCCACCAATGGAAAGAATCAAGGAGATTGGTCTTTTAGGTAGGACTACATAACAGGGATCTACAATAAAACAGGGGAAGTTAAATTTTTGCATGCAGGTGAATGCAATCTATTATTAAATTTTATGTTCAATGTTTAAAATCTAGTTATAAAATTTATTAATACCTAATAAATATATTAATAAGTTTAAAATTTAATCTTTAAAGGAAAAGTTTTTAGTTTTAATAATAAAATGATTTTTTTTTAAGTTAATAAGGCCTAAGCCATAAGAAATGGCTACCACTGTAAAAGGACACAACCTTTTTATAAGGTATTTATTTTTAATTGAAAATTTAATCATTTTATTTTATTTTTAATTATGTACATTTTATTTTATTTTATTTAAAAAAATCTATTTTATAATAATTTATTAAAAAATAATAATTTAGAAGGTGGTGGAGCATTAATTTAGGCTATAATTTAGGCGGTGGAGCACTAATTTTAGAAAAATATTAAAACTTGCACAAAAGGCATATAAAAAACTAAAGAATGCATATAAATATAAATAAAAAAATAAATTTATAATAGAATTGAATATAAACATGATAAATATAAGATTATCAACACATCATATAAAAAAAGTAAATATATAAAAAAAAAACTAAATTTATAATATATTCTAGTATATTTCTCTATATTCTATTATGCTTATAAACATCATAAATATAAAACACTAAATATTAAAAAAACTAAATTTATATTGTACTCTATTCTTTTTTTTTTTTTGAAAAAGCGGGTAAAAATTTATTAATAAAATAAATCAACAGTACATAACCTGGAGGGTAACCGCCTCCAGAAACAATAGAAGCCCAAAATAAAACACCATCAAAACAACCAGTCGAACCAGAACAAGGGGGACATCTAAAACCCCAAAGCTCCAAATAGGAGCCTCAACTATCCATCCATATCTGCTGAGATCAACCTTTCCAAATTTTGAACACCTTCATGGGACAACTGGTCCCAACTATCAACATTCCAAGCTTCCTCCTACTCCGAACCCCACTTGGCCAAGCAATCAGCCACATAGTTCCATTCCCTAGGGACATGGACAAATGAAATAAACTCCATCGAGTGACTCAACAAACTAATTTTTCGAACCACTGATGCCAATTGCCATTGCACCCCATCCACTACCTGCTCATTTAGAAGATTAATCACCACTTGGGAATCAGATTCACATATAACCCTACGCCATCCCAAAACACACCCTTTTTCCAGAGCATAAAGAATAGCAAGAGCTTCCATCAAATTATTAGTTTGATGTCCCTTATAAATAGGGAAGAAAAAAAGGACAGCACCATGGCTATCTCTTCCTATCCCCCAATCCCAGCATGACCACGATTCCCCCTAGAAGAACCATTTATATTGATCTTAATAATACTTGGAGGTGGAGGGGACCACCGACCATCTCTCTAAATCTTGCTCTTAAGTTGACCCCTTTTCCTGGACCAAGTAGAGCATGAACCTCCAACAACTAGACTCAAATTTTGTGCAATCTGCAACTCCCCAATGTCTAACTGAGTAGAGAGATCACACTTAGCCACAAGGGTTTCCTGAAGCATACTAAGAATCCTCTGCCACACCTGTTGGACCACCAACTTCATCCCTTGAAAAATCCTTCGATTCCTTTTCAACCAAAGATGCCATAAAATAAAAGGACCAATATTCCAAGCCACTTGCAAAAAAGAAGCTTTAGTTGAGGGTCTACCCAAACTTCTCCAAAAATCAACTAAAGATGAAGCATGTGTTAGAGTCACACAAGGACTCATAGGAGCCAGGACCATCTGCAGGAAAACTTCTACAAGAGAGAGCTGCAAGAGGATAATGTACAAGCCAAATGCATTCGAATATGTGTTTCACATTCACAATACTGGAGTTACATAAATAAACAACCACTTGCTAAAGTGGGAGAGAGATAAAAATGGCAAATGATGATACATGTCATAAATATCTCAAGCACTAAAAAGAAAGACAACTAACCTTCCTAAAAGATAACCACTTGCCAAATAGGGACAAAGTGGGAAAGGAAATCTTAGGTCACTCACCATAAATCTCTCCAGTATGAGAAATGAAACATTATCCTAAAAAGAATCTCCCTGATTAACTTATGTAAAAGTGAAATATGATATTTCACCAACACCCCCCCATAAGTGCAACTTAGGGAGATTACACAAGCTAAAAAGAAAGAAAGAAAGATAGGTCCCAGTAACAAAGCCATGTTAGGTACCCATGTACAACAAGAATCTCTCATAAGGTGGAGAAAAGGAGAAAAACCCAGTGGGAGAAAACTCCTCTCCAAAAGAGAGAAAAAACAAAAAAGAAAGTACAAGAACATGTGATGGAAGGACACTAAGACCCCCCATGGAATGAATCCATCACAAGAGTACAATCATGAGTGCCCACCCATAAGAGAGAGCGAATAGAGAATATGAATCCCCTCCACGAAGAAGCTCTAGAACCAATAAAGAGATCTTGAAGACAAAATCCAATCCACTGCCTGCAAACAACATTTCTCCCTTTTGGAAGAAACAAATCCACTGGTGAATGTAGAAGCCATTCCCACATCTTGGATGAAGAGGGAACCCATATCGAAATGTGTGCCTCTAAATGCAACTCAAGTGACCTCATACTGGCAAAATATGGCTTCTCCAAAATAGAAACTGGCTGGCCAATCAGAGAAGAAGAACTAGAAGAGGATATGATTTGAACTACACTTGGAAACACAGAGGATGAAGGTGGTGATGCAAAGCCAACTAAGATAGAATCAAATAAGAGAGATAAACCCTCAAATGTGTCCTCCAAATCAGCAAGGTGAGACTCCACAAACAAAGATGATATGTCTGCAAGATAGGAATCTGAATGAGGTAGATCTGAAAGACTGATATTGACCTGCTACGGAAAATCACTGAAAGCCATTGATGATGCAACACTAAATTCTGAAGTAGCAATAGGTGATGAAGAAGATGTGATCTCAATAGGAGGAAAAAAGGGAGCAAGAGAGGTCTCTATCTCTAAACATTCAAGACATGCCATATACTCAAGCTCCTCTAAAGTATCATCATCATAAGGTATATTATCTGCATCATCAAGTGGAATGAGGCAATCTGCTGCAGGATTATTTGGAAAATGGTGAGACATGAGGGTCTCCATACAACTCCCAAATTTTTGTCCAAAGTGTGCGTAGGCTCTCATAGATGGGAAGATCACATGCAATATCATAATCAACAGTGGTACAAATTAAACCTACAACATGATCTCAATTGTTACCCCAAAGAGATTTCTTCATAGGTGTCTCTGGTTCAGGTATGAGCCCATAAAGATGAGGTAAAAGCTGCAGCCACCTAAGATGTGTCAGGATGCCTCTTTGTCAGGACTCATAATTGTCCTTAGTCAGATTGACCATAGAAGGATGAGTGGCAAAACCTATGATACCTCCTCAAAATGATAGCGATCAAAACATGTAAATAGATTTATGCTGATAAATGAAGCCTATCAAAGCAAATAGAACCTTTCCAGGAGGCAACATGTCCAGGATATCCAACAGAAGCCATAAAATTGACAAACTAAATAAAAGATACTTGGGGCTGAATCTAAAAAAATTACATAGATGGATGTGTAGATCTCTCTGACACCTTTCCAATGCTTGTTTGTTTTCGAAAAACAAAGATTCTGGGCACAAGAACGGAGCTCGGAAGCTAGAAATGATGCCTTGACTTCAAATAGAACAAACAAGTTTCAACCAGAAAAACTTGGGAAAAATATCAGTATTACTAGATAGTGCTCAGAACCAGCTTTCCAACGCCTTTTTGTTTGCCAATTTTCAAGTCCGTATGCTCAAGTTATGGCCTCTGGGAGAAAACTACCTTATTAGACCTACACATGAGTGTGGCATAAAAATCGAGGCAGATTCATATATTGAGGCAACATGGAAATCAAGGCAAACATAAATCAAGTGGCACAGAAATCAAGGCAGATTTGAAAATTTTTGGCACACAAATCGAGGCAACTCAAAAATCAAAATATGCTAAAAAAATTGGCACAAAAATTGACGCGACTGTACAAAAATATAGCACAAAAATTCAGGCAACTGTATAGAAATCTAGCACAGAAATCGAGGTGTTCGTATGGATTTTTCCTGCACATAAAAAAATCAAACCCCAAAAAATGCCCAAAAATTTTTGTCACCAAAATATAGAGTGCCTTATACGAAAATAAGGGTTTTTAGGTCTTCTGAGCATAATCATGAGGTTAGTTTTGCTCCAGGATGCACAAATTATCTGCTCATGGCTAAAACCCTCTATGATTTGAAAAGAAACTGATAGATCTGGAGCTCTAATACCATGTTAGAGTCACACAAGGACTCATAGGAGCCAAGATCATTTGCAGGAAAACTTCTACAAGAGAGAGCTGCAAGAGGATAATGCACAAGCCAAATGCATTCAAATATGTGTTTCACATTCACAATACTAGAGTTACATAAATAAGCAACCACTTGCTAAAGTGGGAGAGAGACAAAAATGACAGATGATGATTCATGCCATAAATATCTCAAGCACTAAAAAGAAAGACAACTAACCTTCCTAAAAGATAACCACTTGCCAAATAGGGACAAAGTGGGAAAGGAAAGCTTAGGTCACTCACCATAAATCTCTCCAGTATGAGAAAGGAAACATTATCCTGAAAATAATCTCTGTAATTAACTTATGTAAAAGTGAAATATAATTTTTCACCAACAACATGAACACATGCCTGCTTCCAAGCACCCCACCAAAAGTGCCAAATCTCTTGGGCATGAGGACATTGAAAGAACAAATGAGCTTGAGACTCCTCCCCCCCCATTGCGAAGGAAACAAATGGACGGCCCTTGAAAACCCCTTTTCTGAAGATTATCCCAAGTGAGACAACAATTCTGAGCAACCAACCAAAGGAAGTAATTACATTTAGGCCACCCAAATTTATTCCACACAAACTTCCACCAAGGAGATTCCATCTCCTCAAACTTTTGCCTATCTAGCACCTGATATCCAAAAGCAATAGAATACACACCTTTCAGGTTTGAACTCCAGGCCAAAGAATCGTTCTCCTTCAAGGAACTACAAACTCTACTAGCTAGAATATGAACTAACTCCTCTCAATCTACCGGTGAACCCCCTACTCTATTCTAAATTTATTAAACTATATAGAAAAACATTTAAAAACACAAAACAAATTCATATTAAATAACACAAAGTAAATTAAAAAATAGCCTAAATAAACTACTTTAATTAAGTTTTAAACATTTAAAAAAGCACAAAACCTATGACATATAAAGAAACTTACTCTACACTATTTTTTTCATTTTCACTCTAATTATTTTCTTGTGGAGGAATGAAAATATGAAGGGATTTGATGAAAGTTGGATTTAAATCTGAATGAATAAAAGTAATAGTAGTAGGGTTTGATTTGATTTCTCCAAAGCATAAATAGGCTTTACAGATTTCTCCAAAGCAGAGGAGCGACACCAATGGAAAAACTCAAAGAGAGTTTACCTAGCAGGGGAAAACTACATGCAAAGCCACAATATGCACAAATAAGAATGAAATTGAAGCATGAAGATAAATAGAAGATTGAAGAACTTCCTCCAAACCTTGGATGGATTCCTCCTGATTTTTTTGTTTTATGTTGGCACTCTCCTTGAGCTCACCTGAAATCTTATCTGCATGTTAAAAAAATGAAGCAATGTAAATATCTTTTATTGAAAAAAATTGTGCTAGAAAAACAAAAAATTGATAGAGAAACCAAAATGAAAGAAAAAACCACCAACATCGTGTAGAGACATAGTACCACCAAAAGCATTGAAGTTTTTGAACAATGGAATGCTTCTTATAAATACCATTGCACTACTCAACATTTTATAATTTTTAATTCTGCATAACTCATTACAATGAGTCATGTAGAATTAAAAATTATTTCCAATCCTTTCACCTTCCCCACTCCTCCTTCCACCTTCTACAAATAGGTTTTTGTATTTATTTCTTAACAACTATTTTTTTTTGGAAGACTAATTTTTTTAATTTTTGGATGACCAAAAAAAATGGGACTACCAAATTTTTGGCAGTTACAAGATGTGTGCACATATAGAATGGCCTATCGGCCAAATTATGAGGATAAGAGACATTTGGTTCATTTCTTTCAAAGGGTGTTCGATTTGTGCCAATGTCTGGCCAAAGACATTACTTTCACAATACTTTGCACTTGAGCATTCCTTCTTTCATTCACATTGTTTCTTCATCATGATTGAATAGAAGTGATTTCATGACAAGGTTATAGCTATATGATGAGACCTATGAGACATTGAAAGATAAGATTTATTTTTACATTTTTTTATTAGTGAATGGGTGTTAAGGGAGTTGTATCCCATAAATTAAAAAAAGAAAATTATAAAAAATTGCATGCCTTGAAAATAGGGGTGCATAAGGACAACATCAGACCAGTGAGCACCCTAAAATCTAGTGTCCCATTGATTCTCGCCTACCCATCTTAACATGGGCAAAGTCATATTACTTTTCTCATTTCCTATTGATTTCTATTTATGTTTAAACATTGTCCATTGATTGTCATTATCCCTAAGTGAGGGATCCTACATAATTGAAGATGTCTCATAGTTTTATGTTTTTCTTTTAGTAGCCGAGGAATAGTTGTTTTTCATTTATGAGGTTTTCATATGTGAAATCAAAGTATTTTTAGACTTAGATACCTTCATATCTGAAGCATTATCACTTCGCATCCAAAAGGAGAAGATTTGAAATAGTTGTTGCATTACCTATTTCTGGAGTCCTTAGATTTGGAGATGATTTAGGTTATTTACAATCTTTTGAGGAATACAATCCTGGGGGGTGTAGAAACCTCTTTTTCCACAAAATAATGATGAACAACAACTTCTTTCCACCATGTGGCTTGTTTGTCAAGCTTGCGTTTGCAACAATTTGCTGCAATGTGGCCTGTGCTAAAACACCTATAACATGGACAATGTAACCCCTCATAATCTAGAGTTTGTTTCCAGGTATGATTAGAAGTATTAAGACTAATATCAGCTAGGAGATTTTTGGAGGTGTCTAGATCAATCAATATGCGAGAAAACATGGTATGGAGAAAATTAGAGGAGCCTTCATTAACTACCAAAGACTTCCCCAAATTATCGCCAATTGCTTCAAAACAAGATTAAACCAGAATTGTAGTGAAAGATTGGGTTGTTGAACCCATATAGGCATTACAGAGAAAGATTTAGATAAAGGTTTAAAAGTCAAGTGTCATGGTTTGAGAATGAGCATATGTTGTTCATAGCTCCATTGATAATCATAGAGAATGGTATTTTTGTCTTGAACATTATCAAAAACTACAATAAAAAAATGTGAGCACAAGGGTAAATTTGAAGATCACCTTTCAAGGACTCTAAGTGTCTATGATCCATTTAAGTAAATTGGTGAGGCTGGGCCAATACTTGACAAATTTGTCGATTAAACCATTCCATGCAAAAAAAAATCATTCTCATCCACTTCTCCTTTAGCTTCCTTACTAAATTCAACCATTAGAGATTCATTACCGCTTTGCAAGGGATGGATCATTTGGGAAATTCCAAATTGTTATCTTCTTTTGTTTCCATGGAGCTAGACACCATCCTGACTGCCTGAGAGCCATCACCCTGGTTCCACGGTCGTTTGAATTTGGTGAGGTGACCCTGTACTGCATCCAAATCCCCACGCTGCCAATCTTTTCCCCTTAGACTATCATTCGATGGATCATCCAATTTCTACCACCCAGCGTGAACCCTAATCTTCATATATTTTGGCATATTCGACAATGACTACTCAACCTATAGTATAATATATTATTATTCTCAATTATTATATATTTTATTTTTAATTTACTAAAATTATATTTGCAGTCACCATTGTTTCCATAGAGCAAGACACCATCATGATTGCATGAGACCCATCACCCTGGTTCTACGGTTGCTTGCATTTGGAGAAGTGACCCTGTGCCACATCTAGATCCCCACGCTGCTAATTTTTCCCTCAGACTATCATTCGATGGATCATCCAATTTCTACTACCCAGTGTGAACCCTAATCTCGATATATTTTGACATATTCGACAGCGACTACTCAATCTGCAATATAATATATTATTATTCTCAATTATTACATATTTTCTTTTTAATACTTATTTTTGATCTCTTTTTAATTTACTAAAATTATACTTGCAGTCACCATTATTTAATCTTATGAACCAATTTTAAACTTTCATAAATATTAATATCATTACCATTAATATCTTAAGTACAAATAATTTTTAACATATTTTTATAACTTTAATTATCCCTAATGTTTAATTTGAACATGTTGACTCAACAAAATTTATTCCGATGCATTTGTGATTTTTTTTTCTTATTGGAAATATTTTTTTTTCCCTCTTAATCTTTGAGAGAAACGATTCCTTATGGTCTATCTCTCAGTTGCTAATATGATTTTAGTTAAATAAAATAGCACTCCTTGAATTACACATGGATAAATTATTATGTGTTTTGGTTAAATAATTGGACATGAACCTGCACAACTCTCCACATAATTAAATCCCTCCATGTTGGTTTACAATCACATGTTCTTTTTGTACGCTCACTAACTCTTCTTTCATTGGTAGTTAGTGTTTGTTCCAATTGGTTTTTTCACTTCATCAAATGTTTTTGATATAATAAGGCGGCAAAAACTAGGGGCCGAACCCTTTTACAAAACCAAGCCTAGGGGGCAAGAAAACAGCATACTGACAGTACTCATCCAGCATAGAGAAAAGACCAGCAGCATAGGCATAGCAGCCTTGCTAAAAATAAACACCAGCAAAGCCCAACAGACTAAGCAATAAGGTTGCAAGGAGCAACAACCTAAACAATAGCAGAACCAGATCTACCAGGTCAAACACCCTTGGCACAAGTGCGGTTTAAAGAAACATGCTTGGGAAAACCTCGCTTCCTCCTTTGGACAATAGTCCAAAGAATGTCATCTCCATCCACAAAAATAGGAGAAGGAGAAACTCTCTCCAAATCCTTGGAAGGGGGCGGAGCCTGGGGCACAACAACATCAGCCCTAGCAACAACCCGTGTACCTATAGTAATAGTACGAGACATATCAGCAACTGAGATCGCTGCAGCAGAACCACCAGCAACACCAGCAATCCCAACAGCAGAACCACCAGCAACAGAACCACCAGCAATCCCAGCACCAGCACCACCAGCAATCCTAGCAGTAGAACCACCAGCAAATGTTAAGAGTGCAATAAGAAACACTATTTTCTTAATGATTAAGAAGAAATCAAGACTCTATTGCAAAGACAACTTAACTCTAAATGTTTGACAAGATGCTTTAATTTCTATCATTATAACCACTTATGTTAAGTCCAATTATAGTCATCCATTATTGATTTCACACTAAAATGATTACTAATTCTTATTAGGTAGGGATTATAGCCATCTATAAATTGTATTTTTAAAGTTTTTAGTTTAATTTGTTTGCTTTACTAAAGATATTTATTATACTTGCATTAATAGTATTTGTCACATATAATTTTTTGTTATTATTTTACATAAAAAATGGAATTAGAGTTATAAAGGTTTAGTATATAATAATAATTGAAGTGAATCTTTGACTATAAGCAACAGATTAATTCTCCCTCAATATTTAATCAATAACAATGTCCTATGGCATTCACAGGCCTCTCCGCTTTAATCCATTTTTATCATTTTGAGGAATTGATGTAGGTTTGGTAAAGGCTAATTCTCGACAAATGTGTGCCGTTTGATGCTCCTAATTAGATCAAATCCAATATCTCATGGGACTTTTTAGAAAAGATAGAAAAGGTTTCTTGAGATGCCCTAGCATTGTGACACATGGCATAGGCAAATAGTATTATAAATTAAAAGGTACTCAATATAAGTAATGGTGGGCCCCGATCATTTTGTTGGTTTAAGTTAATTCATAACTTAAACAAGGGCATGTGGCATGCTCCTAGAGATTCCCAAAAATACAAATGGTAAAAACTTCCTGAGGTAGCACAGACCATATGATCTATCATTGATGATTTCATTTGATGGCCCATGAGATACACAACCATTACAATACATAGAAGATTCATTTTACACCTCGGCTACACAATTTTGGCATATGTGGCTTACCCTTGTCACCCTAAACAAGTCTACAACACAACAACAAAAGTAGGACTAGTCACATTGAGAATTCAAATTTCCTAAAGCAATAAGGCTGAGCATTCATGACTAGTGACTCTATAGTACCAAGATAGGAAGTCTTACCTACTAGCACTGCAAATTGTAGTACAAGGCCATAGACTTTGAATGAACTAGTTACCAAGGCTATGTAACTATGCCTAACCATAGGTAAAAGCAATTAAGGCAGCTGAATGTGCAAAGAGGTCTTTTCGTCTATATATTTCAAATTTCAAATACTATTTGGGTGGGAAACTCATTATGGGCTTGATAGTTTAGTTTATAAATACTAGCCTGCATGCCCATTCATAAATTAGATGATGCTTTGTATAACTGCTCACTATAGAGCCTTATGTATTGGCTAACTCTGAAGGAGTCATACTTCTATAACTGAGCCTTTCAGCCTAATGTGTTAGTTGATTCTAGCCTCTCTTTTTTGCTATACAAGGGAGCCTCATTGTATGTTTTTAGAAGAACTATGTTCATGTAATAGTTACTAATTAGTTACTTAATAAGAAGCAAGCTATTATCCAAGTGTTTTCAATCTTGTCTTTATCCATATTTAACTATTATATGAATGTTTCTTTCTATTGATTATTGCAAGGTGAGTTTCTAAGATCTTTGGTAGTTAAGATTATTTCTATCCAACATGAGCCTTTTGTTTCACTTTACTTATTTTGTGCAATCTTTGACCTTTTTCACCCCCAACACAACACAACAACATTAGGATTAGCTTAGGATAAAGAGTCGGCATTTCAATTCTAGAGATTGTTTTACAAGAATCACCTTCATTATAGACCCACACTTATTGCTGCTTACAAACTTTCCATGTTCCTTGGTCTTGCACGACACATTGGTGTTTGAAACAAGCCTGTAGATTGAGATCAATAGTTTATATCATGTTTGGTGGGGCTTGAATAAGCTTTAAAGGATTTTAGCCATCACTATACAACCCAAACCCATCCTTGGCTAAGCCTTAGTGAATGCTTGGCTAGGCAATTTTGGTATTTTACCTAGCAACTCTACATCTATCAACCTAGAAAGGCTTATGATCCCTTGAACTACCACAAGGTCTAACAACTATAGCTAACCCTCATATCCTTATGCAACACCACACTGTAGCCACAAGTACAAATCCCTTAAGGAATACCTACCATGGTTGTACAACAACCACCTAGAGTGCATCTTGCATGGAACACTAAAGGTCCATCGATTCCCTTGGTACCACTTGTAGTATGGGGAGCCATATTGGATGCTACTCTATGTTCTCTTCCTTACTTCACAAGAGAGAATCATGCTACTCCAATTGAACATCTACATGACATGGTGAATCATTATAGTGTCACAACATAAATGAAGAAAATATGGTGTTGAGAGCACTTGCTACATTCTTCAAAGGCAAGGCCCTCAAATGGTAATAGTCACTCTCGTAAATGTCCATAGTTGATTAGGATCACTTATGCCAATGTTTATTAATAGATTCAAAGAGAAGGGTGATGCTTCATCATATATAAAGAGATCCTCTATGGAGATGTTAGACAACTTCAATACTAGATTTCAAAAGACATGGCAACACATCCTAGTTGAAGTTTTACCTCCATCAAGTATGACTTATCTCTATTACATAAAGGCTATTGAATAAAAAATATCCATTGTCATGAAGAATAGAGGAGTGATTATTCCTTCAAATGCATATAAAGTTGCTTTAGCTATAGAAAATGACTTAATACAAATTAGGAGGTTGGTGTTCTATCCATTATGCCATTATTCCTTAATATTTGATCACCATACCAACCCATGCCAAGTAAGATATTTGATCCTCTAC
The DNA here is from genome assembly GCA_027924645.1 of Cunninghamia lanceolata. Taxonomy (NCBI): domain Eukaryota; kingdom Viridiplantae; phylum Streptophyta; class Pinopsida; order Cupressales; family Cupressaceae; genus Cunninghamia; species Cunninghamia lanceolata. The sequence continues at coordinate 5,878,534 of BSBN01001583.1, forward strand.
CACTCATGAATCCCATTCCTATAATACCTCAACTAGAATACCACTTTTTCAAAGCATCATCCCCCTTCAAACTTGATGAGATGAGGAATTTGCTCTAGACTATCCAATGAGGTCATCACTTTCAAAAGAAATCAATGCAATACATAGAGATCCCCCATTAAAATAATCAATGTTCCCAAAATCAAACATATAATTAGAAGTCTAGTCAAGGCTATATACTATTCTATAATAATCAACATCACTAGTAAAGGCCTTTGTATCAACCAAGTAGACCCCCTATGTTGCATAACCAGTTAGTGGCAGTGCTAGTAGAGCAACCACTACGATAGATTCCCCATAACCCTAATAGAAAGTTGGTGGTAGGCCAAAATAATTAAACCCAAGAAAGTAATATATTGTGCTATCATTTCTCTACATTCCATGCTCCCAACCTAAGTCATCCTCCATGATGAACAAATTTTGACCACTAGTCAAAGCGATCGATAATTTGATGTACAAATCTATCTAGAATAGATTGGTAGTTAGGAATAGATGTTGGTGACTAAGGAAAACTTATAATCATATGATCAACATGAACCCATTGCATCTTTATAAGGATCACAACCCAAATTAGAATATCATAGCAGAGTAAAAGGAAAGGCAGTAGAGGAAACTCAATTAAGGGCCCTACAACTTGTAATATAAAAGGAAAAAGAAGTGCCAATATTTAGCATGCCATTAACATCCACCTCAAGGCCCAAGATAGCCATTGGTGTCAAACTAAATCAATTTGGGATAACTAAAGCATCAAAGCCTTAGCCCAAAGGAAGCAAAACAATATATCCTACACTAGAAATATCACACATACATTAAGCACCCAAGGTGACATAGGCCAAGAACTTGTTCAACATTGTTGACCAACTCAATAATTTTATGGTTAGCATGCCTCTCAAGGAAGTGCTCTCCATACCTAAGAAAATGAAGATGTTGGAAGAATCTTTGAAGAGAAAAAGGCCTCAAGAAAGCAAAATAAACAACCCATGGATACAACAAAAGCAATATTGCCTCCACCTACTGTCCTACAAATTATAGGAAGTGAGGCAGGTACTATCAAACCAAAACCTTTCTATTTGACACTAGTCCATAAGGATAAGTTAATATGCAAATGCATGCTAGACTCTAGTTCAAGTACCCCAGTAATGCCTCAAAAGGTTGTAAAATCTCTTGGTTTAACAAGTGATCCTATAAAAAAGGAGTTGTCCAATTAGATGGAACCTTGGTCAACTTTGGAGGAATAGTCAAGAACTTACCCTTGTCCCTATAGGCATGCCCTAATATTGAAGTCCTTTAAGACATATCTTGGATTGAGATACCCACTATATTTGATATTTGTTTGTCCAAAGATTTGACTACTAAATTTGGACGATATCCCTCCTTGGACTAAAACCATATGTTCCTAATCACTAGGTATATAACTAGAATGAAGATCCCTTTTGAGCTTCTTAGTATGAATCACATTGAAAACATGATTATTATCCATAATAACCCAAGTCAGTCATTTGTGATTGAGGATGTACCATACTCACCTAAACATCATGATGGAGTACACATTTCCAATGAGGACCCAAATGTATAACATGATGCATGGTGGATATCTACACATGGTGTGGAAGGTGAAGCTCATCAATTCAAAGAAACTACCCATCCCATAGGTTAGAAGGAAGCAAAGAAATAATGTTAGAATATGGAAGGTATATTTTGATGGCACCAACTATAGAATAGGTGTCATTGCTAGTATCTAATTGATCTCCCATATTGGGATAAGTATTAGCAATCTGTCTATCTCTAATTCAACTGTACTTACAATATTGTAGAGTATGTGAAATTAGTTTGAGGATTGATATTTGTAAAAAAGAAATAAATTAGGTTACTTCAAATATATGGTGACTCTGATTTGGTGGTTAGATAGGTTAGATATTTATGCACGGATAGGAATTCCCTCACGAAAGAATAAAAATGCCATGTATGGGATCTTCTAAAAACTTTTGACACTATCAACATCCAAGCATTAGAAGTAAGAATGATGAAGTAGATAGAATGGATCTTATTGGCTCCCAATTTGAGCATGCCAAGAACCTATTGAGAAACAATAATGGAGTCAAGTTGGTATTCAGAATTGTGATATCTAACAATTGGCAACACTTGATGGTGTTTCAAAGTGACCAGTAGATTGCAGACTTACTCCAAAATGTTGATGAACTCTTAGAAGAACTTGTTGGTATGTGGTGACTGATCATGCTATAGGGTCACGGGTACACGGAGAAACTTAGATTTTGGTGACATTATTAACCACAGTTTCCACCCAAAATAATTAACATGGGAGTGTAGGGAGTGGAGCCCCTCTTGTGGGGTCTGGGGGGACCATCCCCCTGGCAAGGGTCTGGGGGTGGCCCTATATTTAATAAAGGTGTTGATTGTTATTTTGACCTTATTGTTGCATATGTTGTCACTGATGTCAACTGAGTGGTGATGTCAAAGGAGCAGATCAAAGGAGAGATGATGATCAATATCGTCTGTATACAGTTGTACTAGTAGATCAAAGGAGCAGTGTTGGTGGAAGATAAGAAGATAAGTATCATCTGTACACAATCATACCTTATCTTCTGAAGTTCATGATAAGTGTATGTTACCAATATCTTTGATGTGTGGATAATGATTGTCATGGAAGTTATAATGGTTTCATATGTTGTCTTTTGGTGATATGAACTTATGGTGTTTGGCACTTGATCATAAGAAAGTTGCAAAACTTTGAAGAAAAATTGTCTAAGTGTTTGTTTAGTCAAGAAAGGTGTCACAGGCTCAAAAACATGTACCGCATTCTACCACAAATGAAGATATGAGCCTACAAATAGAGAAGATAGCTTATAACTACTCTCAGGCATGTATGGTTCAAATTTGAGATCATGAAGTCTACTGCAAAGTGTTTTGGAGTCAGAAGAGTGAAGGCAGTAATGAAATAGGGTAAGTGCAGTCATAAAGAGATAGAAGAATGTTCCGCACTTCTCCACTGTTGAAGACATGGTCCTGCAGTTTGGAGGATAGTTGGATATAGGTGAAAGGTATGCATGTTTCAAGTTTCAAATACTAAAGGGTACCACAACAATTTTTGGAGTCATATGAGTGAAGACAAGTCTTATTGTTGTTTTAGACTATCATTAGGAGAAGGTAAAAGCCACCGCATTTCACCTCATCTTGCTATTAAGCTTTGCTAATTGAAAGATAATCTCATATGGTCAGTTGGTATGCTCATTTCAAGTTTTAGATGTCTTTGTTTACTGCAAGTATTATATTCAATGAATACATCAAGACTGTGCAAGTAGATTGTGTTAAGGATACTGGCATATATGTTCAAGTGTTTGCGCTAGCATGAAATAGCTTGAAATGGTAAAAGGAGTTTTGGTGTAGTCATGGTTAGGAGGGTCTACAAAGTGAACTATCCAAGCTGTACAGCTAGAGTAAACACAACAAAAACAACTCAAAGATATAAATCAAATACAGATTCAGTCATTCAGTATATCATAGGATTCAAATATAAATTGGCTGGCAACATGCAGGCTTACATTTAGGGCTCACATGCCTGATTACAGAATATGCACAAGATATGGCTTTGAAGCTCCTTCACAAAGAATTCAACTATCAAACTATCTCTATGAATTTCTCTTCTTTCCTAGGAATCTATTACATCAATATATATCATCTCTAGAACCTAAGATTCCTCCGCGTCGGCCAAGGAAGATCACAAACTCCAATGAAGAGCTGTAACATGTATACATGGATAGGTTGGACCTAAAATAATAGAACTCCTCCACAAATGAATGGAATGAAGTACGGATCTCAAGGAAGGTCAGTTGCAAACCAAACAACATTGAATGATGTGTCTTTTAACTTTGCAAGTCGTGAAATGCTTCGCAGGTCTTCCCCTTTAGCTGATTATCTGAGACTATTAGGATGCTCTGTTCTAAGAAAACAATTGATCTTCTGATAGCAATATCTTACCAGTACCTGATCCAAATGATCTAAATTTTGAATATGATGTGCATGAACGAATCTAGATGCTAAGTCTAGCTCTAAAAGGTCTAAAATGCAACTGCGATAGGATGCGGACCAAAATACAAAAATTTCTACTAACTGAATTGACTATACTGAACTAGAAACTAAAAAGAAACAAATTAAAATGCAAAATAACTCAAATGCAAATGTTTTTGGTTGATGCAAGATTTCTCTTGAATCAGGGATGCTCCTGCATTAGACATCTGGGGTTATTGAAAAAGTGAGTCCCTCACTTTGCTGGGGCTAGATGAAAACCAAGACGGTCCACCTCAGCCTGAGAATTCCAAGATGAGTCTTCTTTTGGTCTTCCTTTCCACTTCACAAGATATTCTTTGTATTGTCTTCCTCTGGTGTTGCGTCCAACTCTATTATCCAAAATGTCTTCAATTTTCTCCAGTGCTTGTGGTAACTTCTTCTTCAAGTCCTCTTCAATGCTATCACTAAACTCTACTTCATGATCCTGATATAGGTCTGTAATGTTGAAAATAGGTGATATACCTAATGTCTTTGGTAACTCCACTTCATATGCATTTCCTGAATCAAACTTTTTGAGTATCCTACAAGGTCCAAATTTCTTCATCTTTAACTTGTTATATGTACCAATTGGAAATCTTTCTTTTCTCAGGTACACCATCACTTCATCTCCAATTGTAAACTCTTTATGTCTTTTCTTCTCATCTGCTTGCTCCTTATACTTACTGTTCATCTCCTCCAAATGTTTCTTAACCTAATTATGTACTGTCTCTATATGTTCTGCAAATTCTTATGCTTTTGCACTTCTCTTTTCTTCCATAATGATAGCTCTCAACTCTGTTACTCCTCTAGGTTTTACTCCGGTAACAATCTCAAAAGGTGTTCTTCCGGTACTCCTATTCACTGAGTTATTGTATGCAAACTATACTTGTGCAAGAATCAAATCCTAACTTCCTGCCTTCTCTCCAACCAAACATTTCAGCAAGTTTCCCAAACTCCTATTCACTACCTCTGTCTGTCCATCAGTCTGTGGATGAAATGTTGAACTGGACTTCAAATTTTTCTTCATATTTTTCCAAAGTGTCTTCCAAAAGTATCCAAGAAATCTTGTGTCTCTATCTGAAATTATGATCTTAGGTAATCCATGCAATCTCACAATCTCCTTGAAAAATAGGTCAGCTACATGCATTGCATCAGTTGTCTTCTTGTAAGGTATGAAATGTGCCATCTTTGAAAATCTATCCACCACTACAAATATTGAATCATGTCCTCTCTGTGTCTTTTGCAATCCCATTAAAAAATCCATAATTATGTCTTCCCAAGGTCTCTCCAGTACTGTCAAAGGTTTATACAATTCAATATTCTAACTATTCCTTTTTGCAACTTGACAAACTCTACAACTCTGCACAAATTTCCTAACATCCTTATGTATCTGAGTCCAAAAGTAATTTTCACCCACCAAAGCCACTATTTTATCAATGCCAAAATGTCCTACCAATCCACCACCGTGCTTCTTTTTGATCAAATTATCTCTCATGGAACTTCTAGGTATGCACAATTGATTTCCTCTAAACAACATATCTTCCTGAATGAAATAATCCAACCACTTACTCATATCTATCACAACAGGTTCCTTACATGCTTTCCAAGGTTCTACAAAATCAGGATCTTCTTCATACATATTCTTCAATTCTTCAAATCCCAACACTTCAACCCTCATTTATGTCAACAAGTTCCTTCTCCTACTCAATGCATCTACAACTTTGTTTGATTTCCCACTCCTATGGTTCAATACAAATGTGTAACTCTACATGAACTCTACCCATCTCATATGTCTTTGATTGAACTTTCCTTGATTGTTCAAATATTGCAAAGTTTGATGATATGTGTACAACACAAACTCCTTTGGCAACAAGTAATGTCTCCACTTCTTCAAGGCTTGAATTATGGCATAGAACTCCTGGTCATAAATAGAATATCTTCTTCTTGCATCATTCAACTTCTCATTGAAATATGCTACAGGTCTACCTTCTTGACTTAACACTGCTCCTATTGCATTCCCACTTGCATCACAATCCACTTGAAATACCTTATTGAAATCTGGTAATGCTAACATAGGTTGCTCTATCACTTTCTGCTTTAACAACTCAAAACTTTTATCTGCTCCTGATGTACACTTGAAATCTTTTCTATCACCTCTCATTGTCTCTATCATAGGGTTACAAACTAAATTGAAATTTTTGATGAACTTCTGGTAGAAACTAGCTAATCCATTAAATAATCTGACTTCTCCAATGCTCTCCAGTGTAGGCCATTCAACAATTGCTCTCACTTTCTCACGATCCATCTTCAATCCTTTCGTAGAAATCATAAATCCCAAGTATACTAATTCTTCCTTCACGAAACTACATTTCTTGATGTTTATCAACAATTTCTCTTCTCTGTCTCTGCAATACTTGTCTCAGGTGCCACAAATGTTCTTCTTTTGTCTTACTAAAAATCAGAATGTCATTCAAATATACAATAAAAAACTTACCCAAGAATTTCTTCAAGACTTGATTCATCAATCTCATGAAAGTACTCGGTGCATTTGTCAATCTAAAAGGCATCACTAACCACTCATATAATCCTTCATTTGTCTTGAAAGTAGTATTCCATTTATCTCCTTCTCTGATTCTAATCTAATGGTATCCACTCTTCAAATATATATTTGTGAAATATTTTGCTCCACTCAAACAATCCATGATATCATCCATCCTAGGTAAAGGAAATCTATACTTAACTGTGATCTTGTTGATTGCTCTAGAGTCTGTACACATTCTCCACTCTCCATCCTTCTTTGGTGCTAACATCATAGGTACTGCATAAGGACTCAAACTTTCTCTAATGAAACCTTTCCTCAACAACTCTTATATCTATCTATTCAGTTCTTCATTCTCTGCTGGTGTCATTCTATGTGCTTCTTTATTAGGCAAACTAGCTCTAGGTATAAGATCCATGTGATGACTAATACTCCTGATTGGTGGCAATCCTTCAGGTACATTATCTGATATGATGTCTTCATACTCTGTCATCAACTCTTTTATCTCCTACAATTGTGATTCTTCATTCTCTGTCTTTAGGTTTACATGATTATTAGGAATCAAAGCATAACACATATTCTCATGTCTCAAACCATCCAAAATTTTTCTTTCATCTACCAAACAGATTCTAGTATTCCCACATACTTCACTTTTAGGATCATCTTTCAAAGGAATTGATAGGGAGGACTCTAAACTACCTGCTTAGCATCCTGTAGGTGTACAAGACTGTTTGACAACTCTAGCCTCCCTACCAATTCAAAGTGCTAATAGACATCTTTCTACACAAAAATGTCAGCTAAATTCCTCAACTCTTTTGCAGAGATGGGAAACTCTATTTCTCTACTTGGTGTGGGACACATACCTTGTCCTCACTGCTTCCAAGATACTACCTAAATGGCACATAACTTTCTGAGCCCATTGCCCACCCTTCTCACTCTATTCAAGGGTCTAGACTGCTTGATGCTCACTTTCTTTCTCTCTATTTCCCACCGCTGCAAGTCTATTTTTCTACTTGTCTATCTAGCTGGACTCCTTACTGAGCTCACCTAGAACAAGCATGCATTGTCTCTAGTAGAGAATCCGACCACCCCACAAAAGAAAAACAAACAAGAAGCATGGCTTTGCTTGATGACCTCCATACTGTACAGAGAAACTTGAGGAATCATCAATACAGAGTCATGGTTTGCAAAGAAAACAAAATTGTAGAAAAAGAAATGACTAATCTACTTCAGGATAGCAAACTAAAAATAGAACAGAAATACACAAATGGTCGAACTGCTGTATTTTATTTTTATTCAAAAACTCTGCTTACATCAAAATGCTTCACACATCAAAATTCCCTTCTTCGATTCTTCTGCTGAACTCTATACAGAAAGAATGCTATATCATATATACTTGGTCATGTCCATTATAGGATGGTTTAGTTACCAGACCTATTCATTTTCTAACTGTCAGTTCAGTTCTGCAGCTTCTTGGCTGTTACTTTTCTCACCGATGCCTTTTTAATTTCCGTCGCCCAAACAATAATGTCTATCGGTGAGACATTTAACATTCCTCCCAATCATACTTCATACGCCGATATAACAATTATAGGCTAGACTTTAATCCATCGGTGTAGCTTTCTATTTGCTCACCGATAATGCTTCTCATGCCAATACCCACTATTCCAAAATGATGAACTGGTGAACCATTAAACTTCAACAGTGAGGTTCAATCGCAAGGTTCAACGGTGAGGTTCAACCTCCAACAAAATGACCAACGATTTCAACTCCACCATTCAATATGAATGAACCTGTTGAACCATTGAACTTCAACAGTGAGGTTCAATAGCAGGGTTCAACGTTGAGGTTCAACGGTGAGGTTCAACTGTTGAACAAAATGACCAACGATTCCAACTTTACAATTCAGAATTATAACCCTGCTGAACCATTTGAACCTTGGCGCGAGGTTCAACTGCGGGGTTCAACGGTAAGGTTCAACTGTGAGGTTCAACCGTTGAACAAAATGCTGAACACCTTCAAACATACATTCATTAACTTGAATTTCACTTGGCAAAAAGGCCCTCCAAAAGTAAAGTGCTTCTCCTGCTGATGCATTTTCAGAAAACTAGAAAAAAAAACTCCTAAGACAAAATCACATGCTGCAAACTCAAAATTGACAAATCAAAAAAACTATGTACGGCTGCATTGAGCCTTGGTGCTCTTGCACCATACTCCCCCTGTGCAGAAAGAAGTTAGGTCACCTCTGGTGATAATGAGGTAAAATCAATGCCCCTCTTTTTGAACTCTGACTCTGCAACCCAGGTAGCTTCTGCTTCAGGCAACTGCTTCCACTTGACTAAATGCTCCATGTAGACACCATGTCTGGTTTGCTTCTGTACTCTTGAATCCAGTATTCTTTCTACCTGTAGTTTGGGTTGTAGTGGCAAAGTCACATCTATTGCTATCTGTTCCTTCTCTGAAATGGATCCAGTTGCTGTTGACTGAGGACTCCTGTATTGCACCAGGTCTTGGACATTAAACACTGGTGAGATTGCCAAATCTTCTAGCAATTCAATTCTGTAGGCATTATTTCCATACTTGTTTAGGATTCTGCAAGGACCAATTCTCCTCATCTGCAATTTGGTTGGCATTCCTTTCTACATTCTGGCTTTGTTCAAGTGCACCATAACTAGATCACCAATCTCAAACTGAATATCCCTTCTGTGGGCATCTACTCTGTCCTTGATCTTTTGTGTGTTCTCTGTCAAGGTTTTCTTCACTTGCTCATGCACTTCTTTCATGGATTGTGCAAAATCCTCTGCATGACCACTTCTATTCTCCATGTTTCCCATATTCCTGAGCTCACATACACCTCTGGGATGCATTCCATAGACTATTTCGAATGGACTCTTACCATTAGTCCTATTCACACTGTCATTATAGGCAAATTCTGCTTGATGAATGGCAAGATCCCAACTCTGTCCATATTCTTTGGTTATACACCTTAACAGGTTGCCCAATGTCCTGTTTACCACCTCTGTCTGACCATCTGTCTGTGGGTGATATGCTGAACTGAATAACAAATTTGTTCCTAATCTCTGCCACAATGTTTTCCAGAAATGCCCCATGAATTTAGCATCTCTGTCAGACACAATACTTGCTGGTAGTCCATGAATTCTGATCACCTCTTTGAAAAACAAATGTGCTATATGACTGGCATCATGAGTCACTTTATAGGGAATGAAATGACTCATCTTGCTAAACCTGTCCACAACTACATATATGCTATCATAACCAGTCTTAGTATTAGGCAAACCAACTACAAAGTCCATGCTTACACATTCCCATGGCCTAGAAGGAATGGGTAAGGGTTGGTATAGTCCTGCATTTGAAATGGTTCCCTTGGCCTTCTAACATACGATACACTACTCTACATACCTTTTGATGTCTCTGTGCATCCTTGGCCAATAATAGAACCTTTGGACTAGCTCTAGTGTTTTGTTCAGACCAAAATGGCCACTCAGACTGCCATTGTGCTTCTCCTATATGAGATTTTCTCTCATAGATCCTCTTGGCACACATAATTGTCCACCTATGAATAGCAATCCCTGCTGTAAGGTGAAATCTGCAAACTCACTGTGAAAGTGATTCTCAAAATCTTGACATACCTTGTATGCCTCAGCAAAATCCTCATCATCTTAGTAAAGATTCTTGAAATCTTCAATCCCAATGCTCTTCAATTGCACTTCCTACACTATGAGCAATCTTCTACTCAAAGCATCTGCAACTCTATTCAGCTACCCCTTCTTATGCTTAATTGTAAAAGTATAAGATTGCAGGTACTCCATCCATTTGATATGCCTGCTGCTTAACTTATCCTGTGAGTTTAGAAAACTCAGAGCTTGGTTATCTGTGTAGACAACAAATTCTTTAGGCAGGAGATAATGTCTCCACTTCCTCAATGCTTGGACTAGAGCATACAACTCTAAGTCATACGAAGAGTACTTACTCTTTGCTTCATTCAACCTCTCACTGAAAAAGGCTATAGGTCTATTTTCCTGATTTAGCACTGCTCCTACAGCTATATTACTTGCATCACATTCAATAGTAAATAGCTTATCAAAACTAGGCAACAACAAAATAGGTTGTGTTGCTACCTCTTTCTTCAACCTTTCAAAACTTCTATCTGCAGCTGATGTCCATCTGAATTTTGCTTTCATTCCACCCTTAATTGTATCCAACATGGGTGCACATATTCCACTGAAATTTTTGACAAACTTTCTATAAAATTGGGCTAAGCCATGGAAACTTCTCACCTCTGTGGCTGCTCTGGGAGTAGGCCAGCTCAATATGGCTTCTACTTTGGACCTGTCCATCTTCAATTCTCCTTGGGATACCACAAAACCAAGGTATACCAATTCCTGCTTCATGAATTCACACTTCTCCAGATTGATGGTTAGTTGTTCATCATGTAATTTTTGCAAAACAGTATTTACATGTTCTAGATGTTCTTCCTTGGTCTGACTAAAAATTAGAATATCATCTAGAAAAACAACAACAAATTTACCAATGTAATCCTTTAGGACTTCATTCATGAGTCTCATAAAGGTATTGGGTGCATTTGATAGACCGAATCGCATAACAAGCCATTCATACAGTCCTTCTGTGGTCTTGAAGGCTGTCTTCCACTCGTCACCTTCCTTGATTCTTATTTGGTGGTAACCACTCTTCAGGTCTATCTTGGTGAAATACTTTGTTTTTCCAATACAGTCCATGAGATCTTCAATTCTGGGAATTGGGAATCTATACCTTATAGTTATCTTATTTATGGCTCTGGCATCTGTGCACAATCTCCATGATCCTCCTTTCTTGGGTGCCAACACTGTGGACATTGCACAAGGACTAATACTCTTCCTGATCAATCCTTGATCTAGCAACTCCTGCACTTGCCTGGAAATCTCTTTGTGCTGATCTGGAGTCATCTTGTAAGGTGCTTTATTTGGCAAAGATGCCCCTGGAATCAGGTCTATTTGATGGCTTATTGCTCTCTGTGGAGGCAATGTGGCTGGTGTACCATCACTGATTATGCCTTTATACTTCTCCAGTATAGGCTGCACCTCTTTGGGAATCTCTGTCTCCTTATCTTGATGTCCTTCTTTTGGTTTTACTATGATGGCATAACCAATACCATCCTCCTTAAGAGTACTCAGAAACTCTTTTCCACTCACAACCAAGGTATTAGGACTCTTTGTCTGAACTGCATCTTCATCCTCTAATGACTGAATCTTATAGGTGACACCATCCTTCTGAAAAGAATAGGCATTCTTCTCACCATCATGTACTGCCTTTCGGTCATACTGCCATGGTCTACCCAATAAGAGATGGCATGCATCCACGGGTAGTATATCACATAATACCTTATCCTTATAGCCACCTATACTAAACTCTACCCAACTTTGTTCATTCACTACCACATGTTGACCCTTATTCAACCATGTGACTCTATATGGGTTTGCATGAGTTATTCTTTTCAAATTTAGTTTCTTAACTACCTCATCAGAAATAATATTATCAGTAGATCCTGAATCTATGATAATTTTACATACCTTATTCAAAATCTTGCACTTGATTCTAAATAGTGCTCTCCTTTGGCTTGGTTCAGACTTTACTGGTTCCTTCATCAAGGTTCTCCTTATCATTAGGTTCTCTCCATCTTCTAAGTTCAAACTAACCTCAGGTGACTAGCTGCTGGATGCATTATCTTGGACATAGTGATTTCTCTTATCACCTCCTTGAGAAGAGGATGTGGCCTTTTCTGGACACCTATACGCTGGATGACCTAGATTGCCATAGTTGTAACACTTCATGTTAGTGAAATAGGATCCTCTGCTTGATCCTCCTGACCTTCCTCTGTTAGATCCTTTTCCTCTATGGTTTCCTCTACCACTCGACTCCCCACTCTGCTCTGTGAGTTTTGATTTTGCTTGGGATCTATTTTCAGCATTCCTTCCACCCAAACCTCCTCTGTGTCCTCTATTATCTCTGCCTCTTCCTCTTCCTCTGCTATTTGAGTCTTGTTTCCTCTTATTCTTTTCCTCCACTTTTAGTGCCAGCTGATAGCATTTGTGCACTATTGTAGGACACAACAAACTGATTTCTTCTTGTATATTCCACTTCAGACCATTAAGGTACCTTGCTACCTTTATGCTTTCATCCTCCATTACTTTGGACCTTAAGCATAGCTTTTGGAATTCTTTAGTGTATGCACTGACATCTAATTCCTTCTGTCTCAAATTTTGTCTCTTCCTGTGCAGCTGTATTTCATAATCTTCTGGCATATATGCTTCTTTGATTTTAGCTACCATTCCCTTCCAAGTAGCTATGGGCTTCTTATCTTCTTTTGCTCTTTCAGTCTGCACAAATTTCCACCAGGTTAAGGTAGCTCCCCTGAGTCTGGATTTGGCCACCTTTACTTTCTGTGCCTCACTTACACCATCACATTCAAAGTGATTTTCAAGTCCTTCTATCCACTCCATGACCAAATCTGGGTCCATTTTCCCACTAAAAAGTGGTATTCCTTCCAATGTTTTACCACTCATTGCTTTCAAAGCTTTCAAGAATGGTTCTTCTTCCAACTTAGGATTACGTGTGGGCTCTTCATCTTCTACAGACACACCTTTCTCCTTATCCTCAGAATATTTAACTCTCTGGCTGACTTCTTCAGTCTTTTGCAACATTACACCTAGCTTACTCTCCATTTCTGCTAGTCTTTCTTGTAGGAGTCTATTCTCCTCTTCTTGATCCTCAACCTTCTTTGCTAACTCTGCATTAGTCACCATTTTCTTGGATGAACCTACAGACTCACTTGAACTTGGTGATGACATAAAACCCTTCTATTCCTAGCTAGGAATAACCCAAATCTTACTGCTCTGATACCAATTTGATAGGGAGGACTCTAAACTGCCTGCTCAGCATCCTGTAGGTGTACAAGATTGTTTGACAACTCTAGCCTCCCTACCAATTCAAAGCGCTAACAGACATCTTTCTACACAAAAATGTCAGCTAAATTCCTCAACTCTTTTGCAGAGATGGGAAACTCTATTTCTCTACTTAGTGTGGGACACATACCTTGTCCTCACTGCTTCCAAGATACTGCCTAAATGGCACATAACTTTCTGAGCCCGTTGCCCACCCTTCTCACTCTGTTCAAGGGTCTGGACTGCTTGATGCTCACTTTCTTTCTCTCTATTTCCCACCGCTGCAAGTCTATTTTCCTACTTGTCTATCTAGCCGGACTCCTTACTAAGCTCACCTAGAACAAGCATGCATTGCCTCTAGTAGACAATCCGACCACCCCACAAAAGAAAAACAAACAAGAAGCATGGCTCTGCTTGATGACCTCCATACTGTACAGAGGAACTTGAGGAATCATCAATACAGAGTCATGGTTTGCAAAGAGAACAAAATTGTAGAAAAAGAAATGACTAATCTACTTCAGGATAGCAAACTGAAAATAGAACAGAAATACACAAATGGTCAAACTACTGTATTTTATTTTTATTCAAAAACTCTACTTACATCAAAATGCTTCACACATCAAAATTCCCTTCTTCGATTCTTCTGCTGAACTCTCTACAGAAAGAATGCTATATCATATATACTTGGTCATGTCCGTTACAGGACGGTTCAGTTACCAGACCTGTTTATTTTCTAACTGTTTGGTTCAGTTCTGGAGCTTCTTGGCTATTACTTTTCTCACCGATGCCTTTTTAATTTCCGTCGCCCAAACAATAATGTCTATTGGTGAGACATTTAACATTCCTCCCGATCATACTTCATACTTCGATATAACAATTATCGGCTAGACTTTAATCCATCGGTGTAGCTTTCTATTTGCTCACCGATAATGCTTCTCATGCCGATACCCACTATTCCAAAATGATGAACTGTTGAACCATTGAACTTCAATAGCGAGGTTCAATCGCAAGGTTCAACGGTGAGGTTCAACCTCCAACAAAATGACTGACGATTTCAACTCCACCATTCAATATGAATGAACCCGTTGAACCATTGAACTTCAACAGTGAGGTTCAATAGCGGGGTTCAACGTTGAGGTTCAACGGTGAGGTTCAACCGTTGAACAAAATGACCAACGATTCCAACTTTACAATTCAAAATTATAACCCTGCTTAACCATTTGAACCTTGGCGCGAGGTTCAATTGTGGGGTTCAATGGTAAGGTTCAACTACGAGGTTCAACCGTTGAACAAATGCCGAACACCTTCAAACATACATTCATTATCTTGAATTTCACTTGGAAAAAAGGCCCTCCAAAAGTAAAGTGCTTTTCCCGCTGATGCATTTTCAGAAAACTAGAAAAAAAAACTCCTAAGACAAAATCACATGCTGCAAACTCAAAATTGACAAATCAAAAAAACTATGTATGACTGCATTGAGCCTTGGTGCTCCTTCACCAGGAATCAAAGTAATTCTCTTTCCATTTGATGTTATAGTGTACGTATTCTTTCTCCCATCATGTATAGCTTTTCTATCATACTGCCAAGGTCTACCCAACAAAATATGACATACATCCATAGGCATAATATCACACAAGACTTCATCATGATAAGATCCAATATGAAATTTCACCAAACATTGTTCACTCACTAGTACCTTATGATCATCCTGAATCCATGCTATCAGATAGGGCTTAGGGTGTTTCAATCTTTTCAACTTCAGCTTAGTCACCATCTCCTCTAAAACTAGGTTATCAAAACTACCACTATCAATTACAACTTTACAACATTTACCTCCTGATTTGCATCTAGTTCTAAACAAACTTTTCCTCTATGGTGGTGCCTCATTTGTCTCTGCTTGAAATAGTGCTCTCCTCATGACAAGTGATTCTCCTTTCTCATGTTTACCAACTAAACTTGATGATCCAACAGGCTCTTCCACTGTTCTCTATTCTCTTTCTTGTACTCCCTTGATTAGATTCAAATGCTCTATGTCCTTCACCTCCACACTTGAAACTGTATGCTCAAAATCATGACTCTGGTTGCCTAGGGCTGTCCGGTCAAATTTTGGCACACACACGGACCCTTTCCCTCCTTGCCATGAGGTGATCCACCATGTCACTCTCACTCATGTGGAACTAGCCAGTCGAGAGGAGGTGAGACACGGTGGAGGTTTGGCTTGTTGGAGAGCTGGACTTCGCAAAGAGGGGTCGGCAAGTACTGTGACCTTTGTTGTTGTGTGCTTTATTGTATGTTTCATTCGATTGTTGTTGTAGTTGAGATAACCCTAGGGCCTGAAGGGTCATTGGCTCCTCTTCTTCTGTTTGGATTTCTAAGATTCCACCTTTGTGTGGGTAAGTGATTGTTCTTGTTGATGTCCTCTTGTCTTTGTAAGTGTTGAATGATTTCTTGTTGTATCTGGTGTTGTCTAGTTTCTTCTAACAACAAGAGGATAAATGGGCCTCCTTGCGGTAGACCACATGTTTCTTGTTGTAGTCTTAGATAGATCTCTTGGATCTCATCACAGATAACCCTCACTCACTCTCCTCTCACTCTTAAGCACATTCGTGAATCAGGATATAGGTAAATGTGTGGTTACTAACCTTAACTAGATCTAAGGTTTTGACCTAGGCTTTAGTTGACCTAGGGTTTGACTTGTGTTTTGACTTTGTTTTTACCTTGTGATGAAATCAAGGGTTTGTTTAGAATCATTTGAACCATGATTACCTCAAGATGGAATCGAGGGTTTGCAATTTTGTCTATTCTAGGGTATCTAAATGCATGCAAACTAAATAATATGCAAAATGTCTTTTTGGTATTTTTTAGAGTATTTTGGAAATAAAAGTGCCTTTAATCTATGAAAGGGAAATATGTATGCAATTCTATAATGACTTTTCCAATGCAATGTTAACCTATGTTTTTTGTGTTTTCAATGTTTTTAATGCAATCTAATCTAAGAAAAGGGAAAATGCTTCTTCTAACAATCTAGATCTAGAAATATGAAAGTGATTTAATCTAACATGTAAGATCTAACTATCAAGGAAAAAGCAATGTTTTACTATTCCCAAGAGCAAATTTGATTCTCTAATTACTATGAATTGAAAGAAAACAATGAAGGAACCTAAGAGAAATAAAGATTTGTTGACTCCACTACCCTTAGCAATCCTTGTAATAGGCAACCTCGAATCCTTTTGTGGTAGCAGGTGATCCTCTTGACAACAAAATAACACGAAGAAGCAAAAAGAAGCTTTGATGAAGCTTATTTGAGCTCAATGAGACCTTGGATTGAGCACAATGTATAGAATGAAGCAGCGTGATGCTACTTGGTTGAACAAATAAAGCAAAAGGCACATTCATCCTATAAGAGCATTTGAATGCTAAGTTGGAGAGCAAAATTGACAAGAGCTGTATGCACAATGAATTTGCCTCCCTAGAAGAGCTTTGAAACTATCCAACAATGAAAGATTTGAAGCTTTGGAAAAACTAAAGAAAGAAATGAAGAAAGAGGCTCAAAGCCCTATGAAGAAGCTTGAAAAAGCTTGTGAAGATGAAAAGAGTATTCTCCAACTTGCTCAACTTTTTTAATAATAAAAAGGTGAGGGGTATTTAGAGGTTAGAAGAAGGGATGAGAGGTGGAATTGATTGAGAAGTTAACTTATTTGATTGATGAGTTAACAAGGATTGATTGGGGAGTTCACTGGATTGATTACCCAGTGAACTCAATTGATTAGAGAGTGATGAAGCAAAGATAGCTTATCACTGAAGAGAAAATGGAGCTAAGGGAATGCATGAGATTGATTGAAGAGTTAATTTGAGATCAAATAGAGTTAATTATGTATGTGTGGGTGCATCAAATAGTTAACTCTATATTAGGCTTCAAAAACCATGCAAACTAGAAGAAAAACAGGCGAAAATGAAGCAAAAATGAGTGCAAAAATTGAGTTTTTCCGTGGCTAGAAAAATGACAGGGTCACCTGGGAGAGTCCATGGGTTGCCTAGGGAGTGACCATGGGTCGCTTGGGGGAGATTTGGGCTGGATAGGGTTTTTTGCAGAAAAGCAAGTTGGGAGATGAAAGAAGAGAAGAAAAGGAGGGGTTCTACCTCAAGAAATAGGTTAGTCATGTGGAAAAATCCAAATCTCCACTTGTGTAGTAGGATCTCTTGGGGGAGATCTGGAAATAATAGGGGAGATTTGGATTGGTTTGGTGAAACTGAAAACTGAAAGTGGGAGATGGATAAGGAGACCTCTAGAAGGCTTCTAGGAAGTGCATTAGAGGAAAAACAAAAGGGAGAGGTGAAAACTCACCTACAAGACACTCACAAGGCTTAGGAGCAAGGTCGAAACCCAAAAAATGTAAGTCGACAAGTGTCACAACAAGTGTAAAAAAGTGTCACAAATAGGGAGAGAGGGAAATCGACAAAGATGAAACAACACAAGACAAGAAAAGAGGACACGTCATCAAGAGGCCTGCTGCTTAAAAGACATTATTTCATGCTTACATGTACGTGACAAGGATTTGAATCATCATAGGGGTCCTCATGGAGGTAGTGCGTGATTTTTGTGCTTATAGAAACAAGTGCCTCTAAATGTTCTCCTATCAGGTCCTCTTCCTTCTCTTCTGTATCCTTCACTCCAATATGGACTAGGGTTTCCTCTACGTTAGAAAGTTCTATCATCTCTTCGGTATGCATTGTTATCTTTGTCCTCCTTCTTGAATGTGTTCTCTTGTCTGTTCTACTCCGCATATGATTTCTCTCCTCTGAGAAATGTTCTACCTCTCGATCTTTGATCATGCCTCTTATTCAACTTTTCTTCAACCTTCAGGTAAAACTAATATGCTTCTTCCAGTGTTGTCATTCTCACCAAACTAAGTTCTTCTTGAATGTTCAATCTCAGTCCATTGATGTATCTAGCCACTTTCTCCTTGCTTTCTTCAATATATCATGTCCTTATGATCATCTTATGAAATTCTTCAGTATACTCCTTCACATATTTCTCCTTTTGTCTCAGGTTTTGCAATTTCTTCAATAGTTCCAACTCATAGTCAGCAGGTATAAACTTGTTCTTCAATTTTGTCACCATCCTGTCCCATTTTGTAATCTTTTCTTTACCTCTTTTGTTTTTATCCAACTGAACTTCTTTCCACCATATAGTAGCATGTCCTTTCAACTTTGTCTTTGCAAATTTCACCTTCTCCGGATCTTCAATTTCCTCATACTCAAAGTATTCTTCCATGTCATTTATCCAGTCAATCAATTCTTTAGGGTTCAAATTGCCAGTATAGTTTTGTACATCAACTCTAGGTCATCTTTGAAATATCTTGCAACATCTTGACTTGGTCTAATTCTTCTTCCTCATCACCTCCTAAGGTTAATTCATTTTGATCAGCGGATTGAAATTCTTCATCATCGTCACTTTCAACATTAGGTCTAGGTGTAAGTCCTCTTCTTCAATCTTCTTCAATAGCATCCAAGCAAACTCACATGGTTTTCATCATTTCCATCATCTCATCCATTCTACCAGCCATTGTCCCAACAACATGGATTCTCCTTGGCAGCATCTCTTCCTAAGAACAAGTGTAAATTTCTTCAAATTCGGCGATCAGGCTACAAGGTGACAACTACCTCACAATCGGCGATTGGTTGCAACACAAGTAACCTACCTCAAATTCAGTGATCTATCCACAACAAGATCTTATATAATTCCTTCACCAACTTTATTCAATTCATTCCCAAAGATTCAAACTTTCGCTCTTCTACCACTTGGTGTAGTCATGATTAGGAGGGTCCACAAAGTGAACTATCCAGGCCGTGCAGCTAGAGTAAACACAACAGAAATAACTCAAAGATATAAAGAAAATACAAATTTAGTCATTTAGTATATCATAGAATTCAAATATAAATTGGCTAGAAACCTTGTAGGGTGTTGAGTTGGCCATTTCTCCCAAAAGGTGCACCTATCAAGAAATTGCTACCATCCCAGATAAGGACCAGTGGGAGGCGGTTAAGCCATGTCACGAATCCTGAAGTGGGATGCTAATTTTTTTTCCAACCATCTCCCCCTCAGTGTTACCCGAGGGGATTCAAACCTGTGACTCGGCTCTGATACCACTTGTAGGGTGTTGAGCTAGTCGTTTCTCCCAAAAGGTGCACCTATCAGAGTCACAGTTAGGAGGGTCCACAAAGTGAACTATCCAGGCTATGCAGCTGGAGTAAACACAACAGAAACAACTCAAAGATATAAAGAAAATACAGATTTAGTCATTCAGTATATCATAGAATTCAAATATAAATTGGCTAGCAACATGCGGGCTTACATTTAGGGCTCACATGCCTGATTACAAAATGTGCACAAGATATGGTTTTGAAGCTCATTTGCAAAGAATTCAACTATCAAACTATCTCTATGAATTTCACTTCTTTCCTAGGCATCTATTACATCAATATATATCATCTCTAGAACCTAAGATTCCTTAGCATTGGCCAAGGAAGATCACAAATTCCAATGAAGAGCTGTAATGTGTGTACACGGATAGGTCAGACCTAAAAGAATAGAACTCCTTCGTAAATGAATGGAATGAAGTGCGGATCTCAAGGAAGGTCGGCTATGAACCAAACAACATTGAATAATGTGTCTTTTAACTTTGCAAGTCATGAAATGCTACACAGGTCTTCTCCTTTAGCTGATTATCTGATACTGTCAGAATGCTCTGTTTTGAGAAAACAGTTGATCTTCTAATAGCAATATCTTACCAATACCTGATCCAAATGATCTAAATTTTGGATATGATGTGCATGAATGAATCTAGATACTAAGTCTAGCTCCACATGGTCTAAAATGCAACTGTGATAAGATGTGGAGAAAAATACAGAAACTGCTACTAATTGAACTAACTGTATTGAACTAGAAACTGGAAAGAAACAAACTAAAATGTAAACAAACTAAAATGCAATTTTTTTTGGTTGATGCAAGATTGCTCTTGAACCAGGGATGCTCTTGCATCAACTTTATAGGAATGTTTTTCAAGTCATATAATGCTTATAGTGTGGCCCACATGGTGTTATTTGATCTCTTTGGTACCGCTTTAGGTCTGGAGCTATTGTAAGGAAGGATAAGTGTTTGTTGGGCCGAGTTGGTGTGTTGAGATGATTGTGCCAAATGTTTGGAAGTGTGTGCCAACATGGCAGAGTGTTCTAAGGTAAAAGAGGTCATGATTATATCTTGGTTTGAACCACATTGGATTTCTACTTACTGCAAACATTTTTGGGAGCTGACTTGTTGTGGTCGTTACACATTTCATGTTTATACGTTTCATCTTGGCCAACAAAGGAATAAGTTTTTGAAGCTTGAGGAGGATATAAACGTAAGATCAAGATTGTTGAAAGAAGGAAGTGATGTGTGTTACCAAAGAGAATGTGTGAATAAAATAACCACAAAAGTAGTTTTGATGATGAAATATGGAAAGGATCAATTTATGTAAAGTGATATTACTGCAAAGGTAATTGAGGGAGTTGTGATGACAAAGAAGAGTATATGAAGGTATTTTGGTGTTACAGAACTTGGTATTGTGATTGTGTAGAGATGAGATAGTTGTGCAGAGTTTGGATAGGTCAGCAGAAGGTTGAAGTAGTGCAAATGTAATTGAGGGAGTTATGATGACAAAGAAGAGTATATGAAGGTATTTTGGTGTTACAGAACTTGGTATTGTGATTGTGTAGAGATGAGATAGTTGTGTAGAGTTTGGATAGGTCAGCAGAAGGTTGAAGTAGTCTATTTTTGTGAAAGAAGGAATTGAATTAGATAAGTATTTTGAGATAGAGGTTAAATCCTCCTTTTGTAAAAGTTGTAAGTGTTGTAGCACTTTAGGGAGTTGCAGCTTCCTTTGGGTTATAGCCCATAAATACTAATGTAATATGTTTTATTTGTGAGGCTGAATTTGGAGATTAGATACAAGCAACTTGCTCACCATGGTTTTTCCCTTCTAGGGTTTTCCACATAAATCTGGTGTTATAGTTGTGTGCTTATGCATTCTCTTTGTTTTCCATGTTTTAAATGTTTACATTTGATTGAATACTATTGGAAGAAAAAGAATTTGATTAAGTACTTATTCACCCCCTCTCAGTACTTCTATATGTTCAACAATTATTAGCTGACATAGAAAACTAACTTGGTTAACCACCAAAAGGCTTGATAAATAAGTAGCTAGAGAATGTTAAAGGTCATGGGTCATAGATGAGACACAAATGAGATTGTAGTGTATTTCATCTAGCATAGCAGTGGATAAGCTGTAGGTTGTAATCCATTTTGATTTATGCTAGATAATAAAAATATTGTATGAATGTTTCTATGGACATAGCCCACATTAGGTGAACCACATTAAATCTATGTGTTGAATTGTGTTCTTCATTCTTCTTTTTATTTTTATGTATTTAAATCTGCATTATAATTGTTAATTTGCATTGCTCTAGACTATCACAAATCCTAACAACTAGTATCAGAGCCGTGTATTTCGATTAATTGGCAGGGAATTTCATATTTGAGTGGGAGCAATGGAAGAAGGAAAATTGAAGGTCAAGAAGTTCAACAACTAGAATTATCAATTATGGAAGATGTAGATGGAATATGATCTATATAAGAAAGATTTGTGGCGGCCATTGCAAGGAAAAGCAAAGAAACCAACCATGATTACAAATGAAGAATGGGAGATTCTAGACAGAAAGGCACTAGGAACCATTCGGTTATGCCTAGCACCATCCATGGCATTCAATATATCAAAATCAACAATGACTGATGACTTGATGAAATCGTTGGCTCAATTGTATGAAAAAACCTTAGCCTCAAATAAGGTAATCCTTATGAAGTGTTTATTTAACATGAAAATGACTAAAGGAGGATCTGTAATAGATCATTTAAATGAATTCAATACACTTACTAGTCAATTGAATTCTGTACAAGTGAATTTTGATGAAGAGGTGAGGGCTCTCTTAATTCTATGTTATTTGTTAGTGTTAAGTGGAAAAGGGGAATCTAGCCTAATAAGTTAAGCTAGGTCAAACCCTCTTCTACAAACATTAGGACACAAACTGAGCTTGGCTTCTACCCATGAGGGAGAGCCAAACTACAGGGGTTTTGCCCTTTTGTTGTATGGAGAAGAGTCAACCAAATTCAACCAAGATCTAGCAAGCAAACTAGGGCAAATGACCAAACCCTATTTGATAAATATCTACTAATAACTAATTGTCAGGAATAGATATCAGAAATCTAAAAGCATAATAGAGACTAGGAAGTAGAACAGAACTTAGATCTGGATTTGGAGGCACAAAAGACTAGGGTGCTTGGGCACCCTAGGCCCTAATTAGGGTTTAACCAAATCTCTAAGTTTCACAGAACTTGTACCTACAAACCCTTTTTTCTTCCTGGATCTTGTCTTCAAAAACTTGCATCTTCAACCCGCACAAAAGAAAAGAGGAAAAGGTTGTGCTATGTATAAGGGCTTGACTTAGTCAAACCCTGTGTTGGTGTTTCCACCTCCACTACAATGATGATTAGATCCAAAAGTGTATGCCCTAGGAGGACAGAGGCAAAATCAACAATATATGATGAAAGTATGAATGAAAATGATGATGATTACCATAAGATGTAACACCTTAGTTGGAGTAGATGCTCAACATGCACCAACAAGGAAAGTGATGGAGAAGGTTTGAAACTTCCTTCAAGGCCTACAAACAAACTTCATAATATCCATAAGTAGATAGCAGTTCCAAGCATGAAGAACACTTTAGCATATGAGATCAAAACATGTGAGAAAACTCTAAATTCACATTCAACATCCTCTTGTAAAATGAATTGTAAAACTCCTTTATATATCAATGGTTAAATCCCTTTTGTTAAATTTGGCACCAATTAACTTAGTGACCTTTTTATTATTGATTGATTTCAACTGTGGTATGGTTCCAGTGGAGCATAGTCCTGTTACAACCCTAATAGCTTCTTTCATTATTTGATGAGGTTTGTCAAGATATATGAATTAATCATGAATTCTACTAAGGATATACCTAACCCAATCATGTTCATTACAAAAATCCAAAAAATCTTTCTAAACATCCAAACGTTTTGCTTCAATGTTAGCATATTCAAGTTCGTAATGTATATCATCATCATCTAATAGTTCATGCCTTCGAGTTTAAAATTTGCCATGATCAATTTCCTCCAACTTTACATGAATGTATATCCTAACATCTTTTGTTTACACCACAAATGCAAGAACATTAGATAATGCTCCACTACTGTCAACTTCCATTGCCTTATAAGGGTGTTTCTTGAATTTTGGTCGAGGTTCATTAGCAATGTTGATCAATTGAGGGGTAAAGGATGCAACCATCTTAATAACTTAAATAACAATGGTTTTAACCAGAGAAACTGAAGAATACCTGAGAATGTAGTGATAGGGCTTGTTTGGTCGAAATGTTGGATGTCTTTAGCTCTCTTTTAGCTCTTCAAATCTTTTTTCTTCGATCAAATGTGATAAAAAATGATCAGGCATCACCTATATCACCATTTCAGCAAATGATTGTACTCCACATTAATTACATACTCTATTTTTAACTTAATTTTCCCTTTTAATATGTAGAACCTTATAAATCTTTAGCAACCCTCCGCAAGTTAATCAATTGCTCTGGAATTTTTGTCAAGCTCATCTACATGTTTAATTCTTTCAGCATTATGAAAAGGGGGCGAAGAATTTGCAGCAATAACTCCCCCTGAGTCCATGTCCCTTGAGTCCATGTATCCTTTTGGTAGAAGCCCTTATCACTGTAAATACTAGAGACTTCCGTAATCTGCAGCATTTAGAGATTTTTCTCTAGAATCTTGATCAAACTTCTT
Organism: Cunninghamia lanceolata; assembly: GCA_027924645.1. Classification (NCBI taxonomy): domain Eukaryota; kingdom Viridiplantae; phylum Streptophyta; class Pinopsida; order Cupressales; family Cupressaceae; genus Cunninghamia; species Cunninghamia lanceolata. Next base: position 5,903,060 of record BSBN01001583.1, read on the forward strand.
CAATTCCTTATCTCAGTATGTACAAACAACACCAGCCAAAATGCTAAGAAATTCAACATCTTGCATATTCAGGGGTTTGAAGTATTTCACTGTTGTAACTCCCCCTGAACCAATGCTTCATCCTTTAATTACTAAAGGATCTACCTGCACTAGGTAGAGGTTTGGAAATATTACATACTTCTTTCTTCTTCCATACTTTGTTCATTTCCATCCTTTGCTGAGAAATATCAACTTTATTTTGGGAAACAAGCCTCACATTCTTTCTAGAGTGCTTTGTTTGATTGCACTCATGACAGGTGCACTTTGTTTGCTGAGCATTTCCATTTCTTCTTACCTTTGATCTGTAGTTAGCTGCTTTGTGGCCAAACTTATTACAAGTGTAACAGTATCTATAAAAGGATTGAGCATTATCCCTGTTATACCTTGGCATTTTGCTTTTGCATTCATTAGCCTTATGTCCCATATTATTGTAGGCATAACACCTAATTGAGTTCTGATTTGTCTTTCTTCTACATTCAGCATTGCTTTATGACCAAATTTATTGCAAGTGTAACATCTTAGAGCATTTTGATTTATCTTGCTTCTACAATCCACAACTTTGTGACCAAAATTATTGCAAGCAAAATAATTGCCATTTAAACCTTGAAAATACCTGATGTGAGCCGGTTGCTTTGTAGGTTGAGGATTTTTGAAATTCTTCTTCACATTCTTCCTTTGCCTTAGGGAAGGGCTAAATTCATCTTCTCTTGTAACTCTATAGGCTTTCTTGTTAGGGTCTTCAGTGCAGGTCTCTTCCTTCTTAGTTTCAAACTTTCCTCCCAAATGAAAGTTATCATATAAATTTGCAGAGGCACTGATCATAGGACTATTTCCCTTTTCAAAACCAAGACCTAATTTTTCTTTTGCTGGCTTTTGAGAACTAATTATCTCATCAAGAATTTTAGTCCCTCCTTTTAGTTTTAGTCCTTTTTCAATCTACTTTTTTGCCTTTTCCAGTTCTTTCCTTAGAATGACAACTTCTTCCTCAAGTTTTGAACATTTAGCTGATTCCTCATAGAGTTTGATGTTTAAGCAGTCGTCAATCCTCTTTTCTTCTTCAACCATGGCTTTTAGATTTGAGATCATATCTTCAGCCTCTTTGAGTTTTGTGTCACCCCCTTTGTCTTCTTCTAATAGAGTTTTCAACTTGCCAATTTCTTCTATTGATTCTTTGGCCTTTGTCTTCAATTTGTCAATTGTCTCTTTTGCTAATTAAAGCATGTCTTCATATTCTACATTCAGTTCTCTGACTTCATCTAGTTCATTAAGGGCTGACTTGAGTTCTTCCTCAAGGTCTACTTCACTCCCATCAAGATCCCAACCTTCAAGTTCCATTGCTTCAAGATTTGGTTCTGGTACAAATATATCATTGTCCATAACTTTAGATTCCATGTGTTCAAGTGTAAGATCTTCCTTAGTTGTTAGGCTTTTCAAAGGAACTTGGCTCTGATACCAAATGTTGAACACAATGAGGTGCTGAGAGGGGGGGTGAATCAACACATACTAAAATTTAATCAGATATCAACAGATTAAATTGAATAACATATAGAACAAAAAGAAAATCATGCAACACAAGAATCAACACATGACATGAGTATTTTTACGTGGAAAACCCTAAAGCAGGGAAAAACCACAATGAGTGTTAGCTCACAATATAATATGTTCACTACAAAACTATTACAACTTTGTTTTAGGGCTTCAAACCAAGGAAGCTACTACTCCCTGATTTACAAATTTGATTTAGGGATACAACCCAAGGAAGCTTCTACTCCCTGAATACTCAGCTCACTGCTATTATATTTACAATGATGATACAAATACAAGGACTGCTATGGAGAACGCATCTGTTGTATGTTGATGGTGCAGTCTTCTTTTTCTTGCTCAATACATATCTTCAAACTAGTTTTACTCACTTCATGTCTTATCCTCTGCTCTGCTATATTCACATTCACCTTATTAATTTATAAATGAAAAATATCTTCTATAAATATCCTTCGCAACACATTAGAACACTGATTAGGTCAACATCATAATGAACATTAGATGAAATGTGTAGCATAACACTGGTCGGCCTCAACACATACACAAGATGAGAAAACTTGTTGCAAACCATAGGGCTTTATGAAAAGGATCAAGGCACATCTTTCCATACCTTCTAGACTTGAGGAAACTAATTAGGAACTTCTACATGTTTTTATACTTAACCATTCAACTCATACTGCATAGGACATTTAACTATTCGTCTTTCAACTACTAGGGAGAAGCCAAAAACTCAATGAACGGACCAAGGATTCATTCATACATGAGCTCAAAAACATCCATACACGAAGAAGTATCATATCCAACCATGCATCCGCAAGACAAGAAACATTACTCTCTATATAAAACAAAGCATTCCAGACCTTGTGTGATACTTCACATTCCAAGATATGATGTTGTGGTGAAGTGCAAGGCCTGAAGCCTTTTGGGAATGAACTTAGATATCGATATATGCTACTTATCTAATTAACACACCTTTATCTAATGTTTCTAGAGGAATTTAAAAAGTGACTTGGATAACCAAGGTTCTAGAATAGGTTGCATTACCTTAGTCACTTAAGTATTGTCTTTGTGGACCACTAGAGCACTTGAAACTCCATCACAACATGTCTCATACATATCTTAGTCATTCTTCAGAACCACATGACAAACATATTTCTTCCGGAGGAATGCAGAGCATTCCATTATCTTCCTATTACTGCATTGCTGTATCTAGGTGATGGTCGATACACTGTTCCTTGTAACTTTTCATGCTGAAGATGTGAGAAGCTGGAAACTTGGAAATATGATGTCAATACATACAAGAAGCTATCTTTAAAACCACAAGATCAAATATTTCTTTGTGGAGAAGTGCAAACCAATTCAAGTTGGCTATGTCTTAGGATGTGCACTATGAATGCCTTAGTTCATTTTCTGCTTGTTACCAATAAGTGCGGTACTCCCAACTGATGAGATATGTATGTGTAGATATAGGGAGCATACAAGGACATAAGTGTTTACCTCCACATTATGCTCAAACCTAAAACTAATCATCTCCCCATACTTAGACTATTTTCTCTTCTCCTGGACTAGTTTGCCTTGACCATACTATCTCTTTCTTTGTACAAGTCTATCTATACATTTCCATCTGCTATGTTGACATTAATGTATACTTTGTTGATATCAATGGCAACACATATTTCCAATATTACCATTCCAATAGTCTGCAAAATTCCTAAGAGATTTGACATTATCCACTAGATGTTTAACTTAGTGAAAAACACCTCCCACACTTCCATGGAAAACTACATTGAAGAAGCGAATGGTTAAATGTATCTTCATGAGAAAGACACATTGGGCATCTATTCAAGAAATTGAAGCCACATTTAAGAAGATTATCCTGAGTAAGAATCCTATTATGATTTTCAGCTTACCTAAAAAAAATTAATTTTTGGAATAAATCTATGATTCTAGATAATCCTCCAATCAGAATGTGAGTCAAGATGATTAGTAACCAATGTATAACCTAAAGCCACAGTATAACTCCCATAGGAGTGAGAGGACCATATGATTTCATCTTCCTTTCTAGAATGGAATAAGTTGAAAATACTAAGGTAGGATTAGAAATCATCTATGATATCTTCCAAATCATTCCATTCAGCAAAAAAATTCTAAAAATTCTTCCACTTCTTGCTTTGACCTTTATAATCAATCTAGAGAAAGGGTGCATCAACCTAGAGAGTTGCTGATGAGTGGAAAGGGGGGCAGCATCTAGCTAAGTATCCTCCCATAATTTTATTTTTTTTTACCATCACCCACTCTCCATCTTATACCTTTCTCGATAATACCTCTTATTTTCATCAAGTTGTTATAGATAACAACGCCTTGGGGTAAATTAGAATCATTAAGAAATAAGATAGGGTCTCTTTGGAGGTACTTAACCTCCATCATTAAAGGCCAATCCCTATTATCATTCATTAAGTTCCACCAAATCTTAGCAAGAAGGGATTTATTAAATTTTGAATACTTTTTATACCCAACCCCCTATTTCTTTTGTTTCTACAAACAGTTTCCCAACTAACTAGCGTCATCCTCTTCTTTTCCTCCATCCTAGTCCAAATTTATCTATTCTGTCAACCATATTTCTAGGAATCTTAAAAAGAGACAAATAATACACAAGGATGTTTTGAAGAAAGGCCTTCAAGAGTTTATATTTCCCAACTTTACTAAGTAAATTACCTTTCCAACCAACCATTTTTTTATAAATTCTTTCAATAATGCCATACCGGAAATTATTTGTAATTTTCTTAGTAGTTAACGGGAGTCCAAGGTAAATAGTTGGTAGGTATTCTTTTGCACATCCAAGGACCTTAACTATCTTTTGTTGGACAGCTTCCCTAGTATTAAAGAAGTAAAGAACACTCTTATTATTGTTGATATCCTAACTTGACACTTCAACATATTGATTAAGAAGATCCTTACATAGCTTGGCTTCAATAATAGAGGAAGATCCAAAAAGAATAGTACCATCAACGAATTATTTGTGGGAGGAGGGGGGTAAGGAAGAAGTAGATTGAATACCAATCAGAATTTAAGAGTCAATCAAGTTAGAAATGTTCCTATTAAGGACTTTAGCAATATCAATGAATAAATAAGGAGAGATGGGATCACCTTGTCTGAGACCTCTTTTGCTGCCCAAAAACCCCTTTGAGATACCATTCATAATGATAGAAAATTTGGGTGAAGAGACACATTCATGGATTAGCTAAAGAATTCTACCTCTGAACCCAAATTTATTCAAGATCACAAAGAGAAAAGAGCAGGAAAATCTATCATATGCCTTTAAAATATATAATTTAAGAACCATGCCTACTTTCTTTCTTTTTACATTGAGTGGAGGATTTTGTGAGTAGAGAGGACATCATCTAGAATTTGCCGACCAAGGACAAATTTTTTTTGATTTAGAGAAATTAGTTAATGAAGGATAGACTTAATTCTAAAGACAAGGAGTTTAGAAAATACCTTATAAATGGTGTTAACTAGACTAATAGACCTAAAATAAGTCATGGCAATATCATCATCTTTTTTTGGCACAAGGACAATAAAGGTGTTATTAAATTTTCTTAGTAGTTTAGCAGATCTAAAAAATCTGGAGCTACAGTAATAATATCTCCACCAACAATATCTCAAAACTCTTAAGAAAGGAAGGAGGAAGTGATTAGGTCCACGAGCCTTGAAGGCTCCAAAAGTGAAAACAATCGCTCTGACTTCTTCCTCTATAACTTCATTGACCTTTTTATTGTCTTCTTCAGTGAGAATTGAAGGGATGACATCTATCATGTTGTTAAGAAGGCTAGAGTGGTACTGATGTTCATGAAGCATGTCTAAAAAAATTGTTAATAGTTTCACCAATTTGTGCCTCAGATGTAATTATATTACCATTTTCATCAGCTAGTCTAGAAATAGTATTTCTTTCTTTATGTCTGAGAGTATACTATTGGAATAATTCTATATTAAGGTCTCTCTCAATAATCAATTGAATACATGAATTCTATTTCCATAAAATTTCTTCCCTTAACATAAGCTTGTGTCATTCCTGTTATAGAGTAAAAAGTGGCCACATGCCTTTTTATCTCCTAGTTTAGATCGTAGGTCCTATATGCTTCATTATACATTCTAATTGATCATCTTGAAGGAAATTACTCGACACCCATGACATTTTGGACACTTGGGGTCTCCTTTAACTTACCTTTGACCTAATTTGGGCCCCTGGACTTGGGCACCAACCGCCCAAGTCTTCCCTAATTGGTCAGGGCTAATTAATGGCATGTTAGCCTAGGCCCTTCCAAAATGTTCCTCCTTGTCGACTTTTGTGATTTAAATTCATAAATGTTAGTGGGAAAGCATATATAAGTTATTTTATGACTTCATTTTACACCTAAATGGATAATGCAAACTTATGATATCAGAGAAAAGAGCATTCAAGGCATTCATTGTGTTATTGTTATAGATTTGTGTTTGTATTTGTGTGTTTGTTGTAGATATGGCATCATCATCCATCTCCTTATGAGTTGAAGAGATTTCATCCTCCTAAGGACTTCACCTTCAAGGTGACATCATTACTATTTGAATCATTTGAATCATTTCATCATTTGGATTATCTTTAGCCTCTACCCTACAAGGGCACACTCTCTTATTAACAAGGGTGTTGGGAAATCTTGAATGCTAACCTAGGATTTGACTAAGGAAAATCCCTAAACACCACAACCCCCAAACCCCTCTCTTGCCATCTTTTGTGTAGATTATAGGTATAGGTTTCGGGAAAAGTGGAGCTACAAGAAGGTAGTGCAGGAATTATAGTTTCAGGATCTAGAAGCATTTCTAGAATATTCCTCCGACTAGACTTGGAAAGTTGCCACCCTAGTATACAAGCCTTCAAGCTTCTAGATCTTGTTTCTGAGCATCATCTGCAACATTTTATCAATTTTGACCTTTGGCAGAATCTCACTTCTAGACTTGGGAAGTTGCCGAATTTGTCCTCTGACACCTCTACTTTCAGGACACAAGTTCTAACATTTTACTGATCATCTCTATACTTTTGGTTTTAGGATTTCTGTTGTTGATCATTTGTTTCAAGCTGATTATCATTATTCTAGGGTTTAGTGTATTGATTGGCCTAGGGTTTGATAAAAGGGTTTGTTGAATCTTATCTTTCCTTGACAAACAAGAGCACAAAATCTGTAGCTAAGTCCTCATCCATCTTGTAGTGACTTAAGCTCGGTTTTATCCTTAAATGTTGTAGTGAAAGGAGGGTTTGATCTAGTGTACTCATAATTTGCATCCTTCCTCCTTTTAACATATAATAATTCCTCCCTTAGAGTTTTCTCATTTAAAAGTCACTCTATCCTGAATATCTTTAAGCTTCAACAAAATCTCTTCCTTTTACTAGAAAATATTAATAAAGGTAATCATGTTCCATCCCTTAACTCTGTCTTTCACATACTTAATTTTTTGAGATAGACGAAACATAACAAAACCTTTAAAAGGGGTATTCCATCAATTCTCCAAAAGTTCTCTAAAATTAGGATGAGAAGCCCACATGATTTCATATCTAAAAGGATACAGATATTTCTCCTTTGAGTAAACCATTCCAGAAGAAGGGGGTTATGAACTGATCCCACTCTTGGAAGGGTAGAAAGATGATGGTTAGCAATAATATTCCAAGAGTTGGAAATGAGAACTCTATTAAGCTTAACTTGAATCAAATTATTACTCATTATTCTATTAGACCAATTAAAAGTGTTACCAATCAATTCCACATACACAAGCTTTATGTTATTCAAAAACTCTTTCAAATAAACCATGCTATCAAAAAAATCTTCTAAACCCCCAAGTTTTTTTGAGGGAAAAAGGAGTATTGAAGTCTCCATCAAACATCCAATTAAGTTTTGACAGACTACCTAATGCCTTTGACAGCTTCTCCAAAAGCTATTTTCTAGTTTCTTTTATTGGGAATTAAGATGTCTCAACCTTTGCAAGTTCCTAATATTGTATTTATTTATTCTTTCCTACTATTGTAATTTTTGAATGTAAATTTTGTCTTCATATGAGGAGGTAGGCATCCCATGTTGACTTGGCATGTGTCAGTACCTTGTGGTCATGTGTCATGAGTTATGATAGATTCTATGACATGTAAGAGTTGAAATGATAGACATACAACAAGGTAGATTTTGGTGACTTTGTTAGCTGTTGTTTCCCCCCAAAGTAATTAAAAATGCCCTATATTTAATAAAGGCATCGACAGTTAGTTTGTTATTGGCCGACGTGGAAAAACTAACATTGGATAACCACCAAAGAGGCTTGATAAATAAACAGCTGGAGAATGTGAAAGGTCATGGGATGTAAATGAGAATCAACATTTATGTACTCTTGAAAGAGCTTGCATTGCAATTGTGTTATAATCATCTTTTGATTTGATAATACATTGTGCAGGATTTGGAGTGTAGGGTTTTTTACCCGAAATGGTTTTCCCCATGTATATCTTGTGTTGTGAGCTTTGTACTTGTTTTTGATGTGTTATTACCTTTCTATTAATGTGTATCTAATAACCTGTAATGAGTAAAGATTGAAATTTGCATAACTTTCCTCATTAGATCAGGGTAGGAAGTTGTTTCCACATACCTTGCTTCCTTTTAGCTTTTGAGTTAGGGGTATACAAATTTGCAAGCATCCAATCCTCATTCGACAACATATGAGAAAAAATAAATAACAAGACTATTTTTGGAAGAATCAACCATCTTTCCAGCAAGGTGGGAAGGATTCCACATAGTAACTATTCCCCCCTAAAACACCTTCTGTAGGTAATGCAATACTCTGGACTAGGCAACATTGTTCAATAGGTGTTTCACATCTAAATTATAAAGGTCATAATCCATGAGTTCAAAATTGGCATAGTTATAACCACAATACAAGTTTTTTTTTACATGTGACTTGATAGATTTATTCCCTATTTCATGTTCATGTGACCATTGACTTTGTGGGATTGAATTTGGAGGCAACATGGTTCAACGGGTGTTGCACATCTCAAGTAGGAAGGTCATAATCCATCAGTTAAAAATTGGCATAGTTGTAACTCTCCTCAAAAGTGACATAGATGATGAAATAGCCAAAACCCCCTCTTTTGTGTTCTTCATGGAGTAGCCATAGGAGTCAAAGGTGAAATCACACATGTCAATGTTTCCAAGTAGAGTGCTAATGCCTAACAACACTGTCATCTCCTTTGTTGTCTTCAATTCTATGTCGTTAAACTAAAATTGGCAATTCCAACTTCATTGTTTATGTTGCTAATCCTTTTTTACTTAGATCCAATAACCAATTGTTCTATATTTTGCATGTTTTCTAGGATATGGATCAAATGATAAGGATCATATGCAATCATTAGTTCTCCTAAGTTCATTTGAATCTTATAAAGTTTGGATTTAGCTTTCACCAACAAAGATACTTAAAATTCATTCCAATATTATATTCCATAAGAATAAAAAACTCAAACCTTTAACTAGATATGATTGAGTATTCATGCTAGATATGTTACTAGTGGAATGTATCAAAAGTGGATTATGATTCACTATTTTGTCTTAGGACCTAGTTCCTTTTAGTTAAATATTTTGTTTAAAGAAGGATTGATGTAAACCTTGTAGCTTGCATTTATTTTATCCATTTGATTACAATGACAACAATATCTAATTTATTTTCAGATGTGAAATAAAGACTTGAGTATAATCTATTCTTTCTCTTAATTAATGTTTGTTTGGGCTCTCCTCCACATTTTCCCTAGAACATAAAATTTTTAAATTGTCTAAGTTTGGTAGTATATTCAAACTAAAACATTTGCATGTTAATAATGGGTGGTCCATAATCATCACCTGACCAAGTCACAAGTAAAATAAGAAATCATTAACCTTTTATGTTATACAAGCTATGGAAATGGATGAACTCTTCCTTCATTTTCTCTTTCCTTATGTTAACCAAGTGATTTATTAAATACTCATGTGTATAAATGGAAAGGATGACATTGTTCCTAAATTAAAAATCAAAATTATTTTCCTTGAGTCAAGTATGGGAGACTATTAAAATCTAGGATGTGTGTACATTTATAGGATCTCTATCAACTAGGAAGAGATGATTTTCATGTTGCCTCAATGCACTCACTACTTCCATGATATATATTTATAAATGGCTTCTCTATCACCCCACTAATCCAATCTATAGAGCGTAAACATTCTTTTGATAAATATTTGATATACTCCCATTAAATATCCTAAGTAAAATTCTTAATCATCAAATATAAATTTCTTGGGTATGAGCACATACTTGTAATGGGTGGTTGTCACCCTAAATGTTTTTTGGGGAGCAAGCCTGGTGGTGCAGGAGCACCATGCCAACCTAATGCTTCTTGATGAAATTTTTGAAGGATGATTCAATTTTGGTGTCTTAAACATTGTATCAAGGTTATATTGATTATTTTTCATGTGTCTAGGAGGACAATATTTAATGTTTTGTGTCAAATTTGGAAAGAATGTAAAAGTTGTCATCTAAAATGTAAAAATGCATGCAAACTTGGAAGTTGAAGGGTCGTTTGGCTCTTAGTTCATTGGAAGGTAGTTGAAACTAAAAAGACATGAGTGTAATGCCTTTATATAGGCCTTGTAACCTTCAAGGAATTTAGAGGTGATTGAAGATTGAGATTGGAATGAGAAAAGACACTATTTTATGTATTCTAATTCAGAAATTTACTGTTTTCTTGCATGGTACGGCCCAGTATGGGCAGGAGGGCATTTATTTTTGATTTCAAATGAAAGTTCTTTCAATCACCTTCTACTTGAAGTTTGTTTCATGCATTTTGATTGTAATTTGAATTAGTTGTGATTTTTCAAGAAACTGTCTAAACCCTCTGTTAGGGCAAACAATGACTGAATAATTCGTGTTTCTTGCACTTTACTTGGTGACATCCCTCAATATCTCATGTAGATATTCCTTGTGGCATGTAATTTCATATTCCAAAGGCCACCAATCAAATGGTAAAGGCTAAGGTGTAGAAAACTGAAGTTTAAGACTGTAAAACTGTGCACAGTCCAGAAAAATAGAGTTTGAAGAACAGTTAAGAGGTTTAGACTTATGGTTTTGTAAAATATTGATGGGAATGGACTTTTGATGAATTAGTAAGCTTATGCAGACCTTTTGTGAAGTGTTCCAAACACATGTAAGGTATGGGGAGTCGTGGGGTATTCACTTCCAATAAGCCCTTGGTAGGGTAAAAGCCAAATAGGCCTATTTAACACTGTTGCAGTCTATTTTTGGATAGTTCTTTACAAAGCAACCCATACTGGATTTAGGATATGTTTTAGAATGCTTTAATGGGTACTCAAAACACCCATCACAGTCTTGAGAAGGGTCTTATGGTAAAAGTTGTGTTTGACAGTCCTTAAGGACAGGGCTACAAGGAAACAAGCCTGTCATAACACTGTCAAAGTGCAGCCAAACTGTCTTTTGCTGTCCTCTGTCCTTGCAAGTGCAAAACTTAGTTTTTGGGTCAGAGACCTTGTTTGGGTCAAAGATTTATTAAGTTTTCATTTAAAGATGGATGAACTTGTGGGATCCTAAGACATTAATATGAAGTATGCCATAAGAAGTGAAGTTTGATCTTTTCCTCTGCATCAAATTGGTATCAGAGATAGCAAAAGCTCTAGGAGAAGATGTTATTTCTGAGATGAAGAGTTGGTGACCATTATTTTGTTTGCTAAGTTGTTTGGTTGCAGGTGCTTGGTCCATCTAGCTGCAGAAGGATGTTTTCTGAGGTTGTGTGTGTGGGCAGACAAGATGAGGTCTGTCATGACCATTCTCCAATGGAGATTAGGCTAGATAAGGGTGCAGAGAGGCCATTGAGGAGAGAGTGGTAGGTGTATCACCAGAATCTGCTATTGGGTGAGATGAATGGTTTGGTGAGTTGGTGTTCTGAGGCAATAGAGAGATGGATACCTGACTGAAGAAGCACTTAATGTTGCAGCCTGAAGAGTACTCTACTGATGGGAGTAGAAGGAGCTTGAAGAAGCTCTAAAGATGATGGTAGTTTGTTTGTTGGTTGGTTGGTCACCATTTCTATAGATTGGGAGATTGTAGCTAATAAGATTGAAGATTGAAGACAGAGGAGAGGCAGAAAAAGACTTTTGTTGCAGATACATTTCCAAGGGACTTGGAAATTTTGTTGGTTGGTTGTATGGTGCAGGAGCACGATGCCAACCTCATGCTTCTTGATGAAATTTTTTAAGGATGATTCAATTTTGGTGTCTTAAACAATGTATCAAGGTTATATTGATTATTTTTCATGTGTCTAGGAGGACAATATTTAATGTTTTGTGTCAAATTTGGAAAGAATGTAAAAGTTGTCATCTAAAATGTAAAAATGCATGCAAACTTGGAAGTTGAAGGGTCATTTGGCTCTTAGTTCGTTGGAAGGTAGTTGAAACTGAAAAGACATGAGTGTAATGCCTTTATATAGGCCTTGTAACCTTCAAGGAATTTGGAGGTGATTGAAGATTGAGATTAGAATGAGAAAAGACACTATTTTCTTACATGGTACGGCCCAGTATGGGCAGGAGGGCATTTATTTTTGATTTCAAATGAAAGTTCTTTCAATCACCTTCCACTTGAAGTTTGTTTCATGCATTTTGATTGTATTTTGAATTAGTTGTTGTGATTTTTCAAGAAACTATCTAAACCCTCTATTAGGGCAAACAGCAACTGAATAATTCATGTTTCTTGCACTTTACTTGGTGACATCCCTCAATATCTCGTGTAGATATTCCTTGTGGCATGTAATTTCATATTCCAAAGGCCACCAATCAAATGGTAAAGGCTAAGGTGTAGAAAACTGAAGTTTAAGATTATAAAACTGTGCACAGTCCAGAAAAATAGAGTTTGAAGAATAGTTAAGAGATTTAGACTTAGGGTTTTGTAAAATATTTATGGGAATGGACTTTTGATGAATTAGTAAGCTTATGGAGGCCTTTTGTGAAGTGTTCCAAACACATGCAAGGTATGGGGAGTCGTGAGGCATTCACTTCCAATAAGCCCTTGGTAGGGTAAAAGCCAAATAGGCCTATTTAACACTATTGCAATCCATTTTTGGATAGTTCTTTACAAAGCAACCCATACTAGATTTAGGATATGTTTTTGAATGCTTTAATGGGTACTAAAAACACCCATCATAGTCTTGAGAAGGGTCTTATGGTAAAAGTTGTGTTTGACAGTCCTTAAGGATAGGGCTACAAGGAAACAAGCCTGTCATAACACTGTCAAAGTGCAGCCAAGCTATCTTTTGCTGTCCTCTATCCTTGCAAGTACAAAACTTAGTTTTTGGGTCAGAGACCTTGTTTGGGTCAAAGATTTAAGAAGTTTTCATTTAAAGATGGATGAACTTGTGGGATCCTAAGACATTAATATGAAGTATGCCATAAGAAGTGAAATTTGATCTTTTCCTCTGCATCACCTGGAAAGGATAACTCACCTATTTCTTTAAAAAAAATTATGGATTGTTACTATATGTTTAGTAGGATGACTATTTTTTCTTGTAGAAACATGGAAAAGTATACATACTTATGTTGATGAAATACCATATGATCTCCTTGATAAGATTGTTAGATTATTTTTAAGTATTGTCACATCATCTTATATGTAATTATCTTACTTCTTATTAAATTAATTATGGGATTTATTATGCTTGCATCAAAAATAAAAATCTATTGATTATTGTATTGCTAACTATGCTAGTGATCCTATTAATAGGACATATACCTCAAGCTATGTATTCAAAATATGGTCCAAGTGCTATCACATGGACAGAGTAATACTTAAATAGATACCTTCTAAAACCATTTAATTAAAGGTTGACTAAAAAATAACTACAAAAGAATCAATGTCTTAAGAGATTATTGGAAGGGTTTTTCATTTGGGTAATTTTACTCTTTGAAACGTGACATAGGAACAATCATGGATGAGTTAGCTCCAATGCAACACATGGACCCTCTCCTATCTTTTGGTAACCTCCAAGTCACTCTCTCTTGTAGGAAAAGTCAATCAAGCAAAGGTAAGATCTGGGGGTTGTCTTGTTCACTTAGAAGCAGGACCTCATGAAGAGTAGCTAGCTTAATCAGGGGCCTATTATTATTTTCAACTTGTCTTATTCCTTTTATGGCGATTGTTGTTGAGATAACTATATGATCCAAAGGGTCACTTCTGGTTTGTCTCCTATTGGGGTTTCTGAGATTCTAATGCCTAGATGGGTCTTTATTTTCTTTGTTTACGTTTCTATGTTGTAGTATAGCTTCAAATGCTTGTATATGTTTTTGAATTTTTCGTTCTTGTTCTACAACCTTGATGAAGTGTTTTTGTTCTTGCGTGAGTTATAGTCTTGGGTTTAACTCTTCAATCTGCTCAAGGACTACACTCACCCACTCATCTCTGATTCTAGGGCACATTCAAATTCTTGGATAGAGAGAGTAAATTTGAGTTGATCAAGAGTTGACTTTTTGACTTAGTGATGTGAACTAAGGTTTTTCTAGGTGTTTTCTCAAGTTTGTTGACCTCATGATGAAATCGAGGAGTTTCAACTTCATGTTGACCTTATGTTGACCTCTTGATGAAATAGAGGGTTTGTGTGTACTTGTTTCACCTTTTGATTTTTTCTAATGTTTTTGGTATTTTGTGGGTTTTTCAATGTATGTAAGCTATGATGTATGCAAACAATTTGTTTGTTCTTTTCTCTATCCTTTGAAATAAAATGAATTAAATTAATCTAGGAATTGAAATATGTATGCAAACTAATATGAAGTCACCTAATGCAATTATTCTATGTTTTTTGTATTTTCAAGATTGATTTTAGATTAAACTAAGAATTGAAAAGTGCATGATGAAACTAGTCTAAATTTGCAATTTAACTATTTAAAACAAGCTAATCTAAGCAACTTAAATTAACCTATCAAAGAAATCGCAATGAGGAGATTACTATTCCAAGAGCAAGATTTGTGAATTAATTACTAATAAAACATGAAAAAACTAAAATATAGAGATGCATGAGCTTTCACTACCCTCAAGAATGCTTTTTTATGGCAACCTCCTTGTCATCTTGTAGCAACGGGGTTCTCCTCTTGGCAGAAAGTGGGAAAGGAAAGCATAACAATGAGCTTTTAGAAAGCTTTGAATCAACTCAATGTTACATAAAAAATCTATGGCTTGAGAATTGGTGAGTGTAACAATGCTATGAAACCTTTGAAGTCTTTGGAAAAATAACAACAATAAATAAAAGGCACCTAAGTCCTACAGTGAGCATAAGCATTGTAGTTGGAGAGTAAAATCTAAGCAAAAGATGGATTGCAATAATGAATTTGGCTCCTGCGGAAAATGCTTTGAAGCTTGGAAACAATGAAACTAATGACATAAAATCTTTCAATCTTTTAAAAAATAAATAAAGAAACTAAGAAAGAGGCTCAAAGGCCCATGAAGAAGCTTGAAAAAGCTTGTGAAGAAGAGAAGAGCATTCTCCAACTTGAGAAATAATAAAGAGGTAAGGAGTATTTATAGGTTGGATGGGCACACAAAATGGGGAAATTGATTAATGAATTAACTCCTTTGATTGAAGAGTTGACAAAAATTGAATGGAGAGTTAACTCTCTTGATTGGAGAGTGGACTGGGCTAATTAGAGAGTGAACAAGCCTTGATAAGCTTTCACAGAAGAAGAAATGGAGTTAGAATGAGATTGATTGAGAGAAGAGTAGAATTGATTTGTGAGTTAAAGATTTAGTGATTTGTAGTCTTGAATTAGCCAAGAAAAGTTGATGATCAGTTAGGGAAGGTGACTCACACAATCAAGGCTCAATTTGGAGAAAATTCGGGTCAAAATGGAGCTAATTTTGGGCCCAAACTAAAGAGGAATTTATGTCTAAAAACATGACAGGGTTGCCCATGGGTCACCCCTTTTACTAGGGTAGATCTCCCAGGGTGATCTTGATGTTTAAATAGGTTCTCTTAGGGAGATCCTATTGCACAAGGTTCTAGGAGTGATCTGAAGGGTTGAGAATGATTCTAGAGGGTTAAAGATGCAATCTACCTCTAGAAACAAGTAAAAATGATGCATATGAGGTGGGTCACCCCTATTACCAGGTTAGGTCACCTAAGGTGACCTTGAACTGATAGGGGACGACCCAGAAACAATTTTTTGAATAGGTCATAGAACTTCTGGGAGCTCATTCGAGCACATACAGACTCCTTTTTGGGTGCCATATTTCTTGAAATTGCGTAATTTTTCAAGCTCTAAGTAATGGTGTCATTATTGTTTTCTTTAAAGTATCTCTAAATTATACTTTTAGACCATTTTCTTGGGGTATCTTGTCAGTCTCTTAGGCCCTAAAAAGTTTGGCAGCCAATCGGGAGGTGAGTTGGGTGGGTGGAGAAGAAATAATGGATGGGAAATTCCCTAGGGAAGATTGATTTCCCCTCTTGTGAAGTGGATTAGTCATGTAATAAAGGCTCGTAAGCAACATGAGTGGTTTGTCGAAGTTGGGTTAAGTGACTTGGTAGATAGTGTGTAGGACCTTAGAAGGCTAGAAAGGCACAAACAAAGTGAAAAACAAACAAAGACACATGTCTCCAAGAGAAGCACTACCGAGAGGGAATTTTATTCATGCTTCCATGTACATGATTAGGATTACAACTCATCATAGGGTCCTCATGCAAGCTCATGTGCATTTTTAATGCTTACATATTTGCCCCCTCAGGGACAATGGTCTACATGAGAGGTAGGTACCGTTCCTGAAATAGGCCTTACCTATTATTGATTTGTTGCAAGTGTACTTGTAAAGACTAGTATTAGTTCAACATTTGAGCTATTAATGATAAACCATGAAATTGAAAATGAACAAACATACCATGAGTTGTGTCACAAGTTCAAATTGTTGTTTGGTTTGTCATGGTGACCTATAAGGATGTGGTGCAGGAGCACCTTCATAAACTGATGCTTCATGGACTAATTTTAGGAGTTTGATTAAATTTTAATGGTTCAACATTGTAATAAGGTTATTTTGAGTCATTGTTATGTGTCTAGGAGACTAGGAGTCTCAAATATGAAAAATATTGCAAACCATGTAAAGGTTGCCAATATAAAATTGGAAAAAACAGTCAAGTTACTAAAAAGATAGTTTTGGGTAGTTGAAAGGTTGTTAGAATTTGTAGAGACAAGTTGGAATGCCTTTATTAAGGCCTTGTAACCATTCTATATGGGTGGGTGATTGAGGATTTGAACAAGGAATGAGAAGAGATATTGTTTTCTGTATTTCTCTTTAGAAATTTACTATCTTCTTGCATAGTATGGCCCAGTACGGGCAGGAGGGCATTTAGTTTTGATTTCAAATGAAATTTCTCTCAATCACCTTCCACTTGTATTTTATTTCATGCATTTTAGTTTTGATTTGTGGTAGATATTGGGAATTTGGTAAAAACTATCCAAACCCTCTGTTAGGGTAAACAGTGAATGAGATAACTGTGTTTTTCCTTTTTTCTCAATTGCATGTTGCTAATCTTTGGTGGAAAGGATTATGGTAGTATTTGCCTTCATGTTCTTGAGGTCTCAGACCAAATAACTAAGGTGGATATGGGAAAAATCAAAGTTTATGACTGCATTTCTGTGTGACAGTCCAGAAAAATAGAGTTTCAAGAACAGTTAAGAGGTATAGGTGTATGGTTTGGTAAAATATCAGTTGGAAAGGTATTTTGATGATTTAATGAGCATTTACAGACCTTGTGTGAAGTGTCCCAAGCACATGCAAGGTGTGGGGGGGTCGTGGTATACCCATTTGCAATAAGCCCTTGGCGAGTTATAGCCTAATAGGCCTAGTTAGCACGCTGACAGTCCTGATTTGAGGTATTCTTTTCAAAGTGACCAATGGTGATTCCTTGATATGTTTTAAAGCACCTTAATGGGTACTGGTGAAAGGTTCTAGGGTAAAAGTTATGAGTGATTGTCCTTCAAAACAGGGCTACAAGGTGTTATGACAGTCCATGAAGGAGATAGTTGCATGCATGATGAGACAGCTTGGTAAATGATTATTTTGATTGAATTAGTATTCCTAAGGGATGTAAAGGTATTGTGAAACCTTATGTGGGTTAGAGATGTTAAAAATCCAAATATGCTTGAGTAGAAGCCATTGCATGGTGAAGTTCTCTTGTGAACTTGAAGCATCAAATAGATTGAAACCTATTGTTTGCAATATGCCAGTATGAAGTTGAGTTGTTCTTTTCCTCTGCATCACATTGGTATCAGAGCTAGCAAAATCTCTAGGAGGAGATGTTATTTCTGAGATGAAGAGTTAAAGTTTGTTGGTGACCATTATTTTGTTGCTAAGTTGTTTGGTTGCAGGTGTTTGGTCCATCTAGCTGCAGAAGGATGTTTTCTGAGGTTGTGTGTGTGGGCAGACAAGATGAGGTCTGTCATGACCATTCTCCAATGGAGATTAGGATGGATAAGGGTGCATAGAGAAACCACTGAGGAGAGAGTGGTAGGTGCATCGCTAGGATCTGATATTGGGTGAGATGAATGGTTTGGTGAGTTGGTGTTGTGAGCAGTGAGAGAGATGGATACCTGAAGAAGCACTTGATGTTGCAGCCTGAAGAGTACTCCACTGATGGGAGTAGAAGGAGCCTGAAGAAGCTCTAAAGTTGATAGTTTGATTTGTTGGTTGGTTGGTCACCTTTCTATGGATGAGAAGATTTGAAGCTTGAAGCTGAGAAGATTGAAGAGATGCAGAAAAAGACTTTTGTTGCAGATACATTTCCAAGGGACTTGGAAATCTTTGTTGGTTAGTTTTATGGCGCAAGAGCACCTTCCTAAACTAATACTTCATGGACTAATTTTAGGAGTTTGATTAAATTTTAATGGTTCAACATTGTAATAAGGTTATTTTGAGTCATTGTTATGTGTCTAGGAGACTAGGAGTCTCAAATATGAAAAATATTGCAAACCATGTAAAGGTTGCCAATATAAAATTGGAAAAAATAGTCAAGTTACTAAAAAGATAGTTTTGGGTAGTTGAAAGGTCATTAGAATTTGTAGAGACAAGTTGGAATGACTTTATTAAGGCCTTGTAACCATTCTATACGGGTGGGTGATTGAGGATTTGAACAAGGAATGAGAAGAGATACTGTTTTCTGTATTTCTCTTTAGAAATTTACTGTCTTCTTGCATGGTACTACCCAATATGGGTAGGAGGGCATTTAGTTTTGATTTCAAATGAAATTTATCTCAATCACATTCCACTTGTATTTTATTTCATGCATTTTGGTTTTGATTTGTGGTAGATATTGGGAATTTGGTAAAAACTATCCAAACCCTCTGTTAGGGTAAACATTAAATGAGATAACTGTGTTTTTCCTTTTTTTCTCCATTGCATGTTCCTAATCTTCAGTGGAAAGGATTATGGTAGTATTTTTCTTCATGTTCTTGAGGTCTCAGACCAAATAACTAAGGTGGATGTGGGAAAAATCAAAGTTTATGACTGCATTTCTGTGTGATAGTCCAGAAAAATAGAGTTTCAAGAACAGTTAAGAGGTATAGGTGTATGGTTTGGTAAAATATCAGTTGGAAAGGTATTTTGATGATTTAATGAGCATTTACAGACCTTGTGTGAAGTGTCCCAAGCACATGCAAGGTGTGGGGGGGTCGTGGTATACCCATTTGCAATAAGCCCTTGGTGAGTTATAGCCTAATAGGCCTAGTTAGCACGTTGACAGTCCTGATTTGAGGTATTCTTTTCAAAGTGACCAATGGTGATTCCTTGATATGTTTTAAAGCACCTTAATGGGTACTCAAAACACCCATCGCAGTCTTGTGAAAGGTTCTAGGGTAAAAGTTATGAGTGATTGTCCTTCAAAACAGGGCTATAAGGTGTTATGACAGTCCATGAAGGAGATAGTTGCATGCATGATGAGACAACTTGGTAAATGATTATTTTGATTGAATTATTATTCCTAAGGGATGTAAAGGCATTGTGAAACCTTATGTGGGTTAGAGATGTTGAAAATCCAAATATGCTTGAGTAGAAGCCATTGCATGGTGAAGTTCTCTTGTGAACTTGAAGCATCAAATAGATTGAAACCTATTGTTTGCAATATGCCAGTATGAAGTTGAGTTGTTCTTTTCCTCTACATCAGGATGCAAGCACACAAAATAGGGTACAAAACACTATGGAAATAAAATACATGCTAAGCTAGAAAGAAGAATGAACTATTCTTTTATTGCAGATTTTGAAGAACATATTCAATTTTTAGGGATTTTTTTAGTTTTTACAATTTTTTTAGGTTTTTCAAATTTTTTAGGTTTTTCAAATTTTTTTTATTTTTTATGGTTTTTTTGAAGAGTTTGTGAAGGTCTATCTTGACTAATTGAGGTCCTTGAAAGACCCATATTCATTGAAGGGATTTATACCCTTTCTTTCTTACATGGGGAGACTTACACACTTGAGTGCATAATTTTTCTCTTTTGACTCCATTTGGAGGAGTGACTTATGCTGAGACATTGTTTTACACTTACTATTACAAGACCTAATTGGATGAGATCTACACATAGCTTTAGTCAACATCTTGTACTTTACTTTCCCTCTTATGCATATGGTTGGCTAGAGCTTTTATTTTCTTGAGAGAATGCATACATATTATGATCACACATGGATGATGTAATTCATTTTTGTCTTTTTATGATATGATTGAGATGCAATGTGTTTGGATGCAATTCACAAGTATAAAATGTAAAGTATTATGTTCTAAGTGTTATGAATGCCATGATGTTATGACATGTTCACTACTTTTAATTTTTTCTATGATAGTATGTATGCAGATGGAACAAACAATGTGACTACTCTTAAGTAGTATTTTTTACTCAAGGGATTGTGAGTTGACATGGTATAAGGAGACCTACTAAACCTTGAGATAGGATTAGGGACTCAAGTAAGACCGGGGAGGAAATAGAATGTTTCTGAATTTTAGGCTTTTCTAAAGTTTGAATATTGATCCTTATCTAGAAAAAAACATTTTGACAATCTTTCAACTTAGACAAGAAAAAAAATTTATTAGTACTTTCTAGACTTAGATTGAAGATGGCCAACAAGATAGACCTGGGGTAAAGGAAGAGACTTTAGAATAGAAGATGGCCCTAAAGATAGCTAGACTCCTAGTATTGCTCAGCTAGAGTGTGTGTGTGTGCTTAGTTCCTCACTTTCTCTACTAGATTGTCACCCTCGTAGCTTCGAGCTTAGATTTATCTCCACTCGAGAGTATGGACAATCAACAATCTTCTCTCTTTTCACTCTTTTTTGTATTTTTTTATTTTGCTCCTTTTTTTGTATTTTGTTGTACCTCATTTGAATCTCTCTTTTTTTCTTTTTTGATGTTTTTTATGCTTTTTGATGGGATACTTTGAGTAAAGGGTAAAATTTGGATGTTATGTTTTTGGTAGTTTTGTGTGTATATCCTCCTTTCACCTTTACATTCAAGGACCTAGGGTCGAGTTGCAATGTACTATCATACCCTAGGTCACTATTGAGATGTAGGGAAACTTGGATTTTTACGATTTGATTGACAATTTCCTTCTCTTATACTCAATTATACCTTAAAACCCTAATTATACAAATACAATAGTAAACAGATGAATTACGAAAAATGCTTCTGCAGAAAGATGTAAAATATCGAATAACTGTGCACCTATTTTTGGGGTTCGAAGGCAGAAAAGTTGGGGACTAAAGAGCGGGCACCCAAGTCCAAGGCCCTACTTTTTGTCGAGATTTGGAAACAAGGTCTACAACCTGTATCTACTGTATTAGAGATTTTCCTGTTTTGGAACTTTGAGGACTAATGAGCGGACGCCCTAGACCAGGGGGTTGTTTCTTTCACTAATTTGCATTTCTGACACTCTGTTGTACCCTCCTGCAACTTCACTTTGTCTACAACTCCAACTTGTGACCTGCAATCATGAAAAATTTGGGAGGGGGTTGTGGTGTTTAGAGGCTTGCCTCAGTCAAACCCCGGAAAGACATTTAAGCCTTCCAAACATCATTGTCAGATAGAGAGTACGTGCCTAGGGAGGCAGAGGCAAAAACCAAATGATAAATGCTCAATAATCACAATAGATGTCACCTTGTAGTGAATATCTCATGGGAGGAAGAAGATCTTCATTCCATGAGGAGATGGATTCTCAAATCTGCAAACATAAACACATAGACAACACAAATCTTCTCTTGCAACACAATGAAAGCCTTGAATCACCTTTAGATCACAATAGCTTGCTAGTAATCATCTAGTTGAAATATAGTTTACAAATGAATGCCTAAACATGCTTATATATGCAACTACAAACACTCCCACCAAGATTTCGTAAATTCAAACTTACCGTGTCGGCCTAGGGACCAAATAACTATCATAAACCAACACTAGAAATTTATGCCTGACCCAAAATAGGGCAGGACTAGGGCAGTGGGTACCCAAGTCCTCCCTCCCTATTTTGGGAAGGGTTAGGTTCAATGGGTCCCCCTAGGCCCCATTTGTCATGATACCCAGGGTTCATTCCATTGGGATGTTGAATTACGATGTAAGATGTCGTAAATGCACACTAAAGACTTGAGAGCTAAACCTTTTAAGGGAAAAGCCCCCAAGGGGACATTTTCTGACATTACACTTTGAAACTTCATTGATGCTTTGGGTATTTAACTACTTTCCTTATAATCTCACTTTTCTCCCACACTCTTATTTTTTTGATCAATCATTTTTTATTCACTCGTATTTTAGATTGTTTCCTTCAGAGTTATGATCTTCTTGACATTTTTGATCAGGAGAGATAAGGGGATGAGCACCACCAAAATTTTTCACTATCATGTTGGACTTCCCTTCTATTAAGAGGAAATGGAGGAGGTCTACTTGCAAGCTTCTATTGAGTACTGTAGGTTTGAAGACTAACTTTGTTAAGACTTGATGATGATGATTGTTAGTCATAACAACATGCATAAAACTTTGCACAACAAACCTTTATTATCTTGAAAAGTACGATCCATTTGGAACAAACTGATGACTCCAAGTCTCCATTGATTAGGTCATGAGTTTCTGACGTTACTCAGAGGTTGATGTGACATGCTATTTTCCATTTAAAGGGATCTTACACTATCTGTATTGTGAATTATTGCCTGTATATTTGATTCTGCACTTGTTTCCTGTAAACTTACTTCACAAACAAGGTTATTTCCATTGTATTTAACAAGTCATGATCATATTTATAAGTTTGATCAATTCTTCTGAATGTCAACTGTCTCAACCTAATTACAATTCTACACTTATGAATTTATGTAAATAATGTGCCTTTAAGTTGTTATTTGCAATAATGATGTTGTTATTCAGGTATATTTGCATGAGATTACTAGTTTTACATGTAGATTTTACTCAAATATGCTATGGATGTTCAATTTCCTTCAGGATGTCTACATATTTTATGTATTTGCTTAGAATTATCTATGTATTTGCAATTGTGAAGGTGAATTGTGATGAAATTGAATAAATTAAGGTAAATGTTGTCTAATCTTAACTAAATTTCATGAATCTTCAGGTATTGGTTCACATACATTCTAGATACTTTCATGAAAGGAAGAGAATCAGACCATAGGACACCAGGATGTTCCAGCGTTAGCTACAGTTGATGTAAACTTCAAGGTAAAGAATGACAACAATATCCACAAATTAACATGCACTCCAAGGGACGCATCATATCATAGTGAGATATCCAAATGACATTCACAAGATTACTCAAGATTTACAATGATATGCAATCAGATCTTCACTTTCATTAGGTAAACAAAAGACATGTACATTTGCAATCAGCTTTTAAATTAGTCCTGAGCAACTTTTAGCAATCTAACTTCAATTAAGTTTCCAATAATGTTCAAAGTGCACTCCATCTCCTTTTATAGAATAAGGAGAGGAGCTAGTTACAAGTGCTAAACGCTCAAGATTTGTCTATTTAGATCAACGATCAATATTCATTCTTTAACTAAGTCAACACTGGTAGACATGGCACAAGTTGCCAGTTGGCAACCATCTGGTAGAACTTGATCTTTTGTTATCTGATTATGCATTTGACTCTATCATTATGCATGTATGCTTACTCTTTTTCATCTTCCTCTTCCTCTTCATCTTCATCTCCTTTTTCTTCATTCGCATCTTCTTCTTCATCTTCATCATTATCATCATCACTATCATCCTCATTAAGATCATCCTTTATGTGTACCTTTATCATAGCCCTAATGGATTCATATAGTTGCACTATTCTTTCTACTTCGCCTCCATCCTAAATTTTGGCCTTTACCAAAGCATGTCTGTGAGAATGAAATCGTGCTTAAAGTGCTTTCCACTTACTCTTCTTGCTGTTCAATGTCTCATTATATATTTCTACTTTAGCTTTCATTCTCATGGCCTTGTTTATCACATCCTCTGTCAAGTGATGAATGGGATCCTCTGTTGCTTACTTAAAATTATTATGGAAGGCCTGGAGAGCAAAATCAGTATCCTCATTTTCTATTTTTCCTTCTACCTTGTCCTCTAGAGCTTCTAGGGTGTTTACTTCTTCCACCATAAGATGATGTAGTTTAACACTTATATCCCTTAACTTGCTACTGCATCCTTTCAATATATCACACTCAAACCTAATGTCCTCATACTAGATTCCTAGCAACTGTGTAGTGTTATTATCCACTATGCTGTTATCCATAAGTACTTTCATGTCAATCCTCTTTATTTCACCTAAAGCATCCATATGCTTTTCTAGCTTAAAAGACCTCTCCACCTCATTTTGTAGCTTGTCTACTTTACTCTTCAGAACACTAAGAGCATTCCAGTTTGATAGGGAAGTTTTAACTACATTTTCAAAGATAAAAGAGATAAACCAATTATCTATTAGTTGAGCCTTATGCTTCATGAGGTCTAACCCGGTTAACTCATCCTAAGATATGATTGTGAGTGGGGTAGCTGCACTGAGTGGTGTATGCTTAGGGTCAATTAACCCCTTAATAAAAGAATGTAATCAAGTAATGTGCTCCTTATGCTATTTGTTCTTATCCTTCTCTTTCTTCACACTTTTCAACAAGAATTCAATACTATCCTTGGCCTCTTGGCCTTCATGCTCCTCAGTAGAAAAGCCTAGATCAATGTCAGTTATTTGGAAATCCTCAATACTTATATTACCTTTCTCTTTATTTACCATTAGCAATGTCACCTGAGCTATTCTCCTACTAGTAGTAGGATCTCTTCTTATTGCAGAGGTTGGCCTTGCCTTCCTCTTTGGATTCATCATGTTTGCTAAAAATAATGTAGAAACGTCAAATTCATGTACCTTATCTAACTATTGTAGATTTATTTCTTGCTGCAGCCAGCATGGAACATCACCCCTAGGCTCTTGTTGATTAGTTTACTCATTTTAAGCATCCTGAGACTCTTTATTATGCACTACCCTTGGTGGTGAATTCTCTTTCCTTGGTTCTTCCTCATGCATATTTTCATGAGGGATCTCTTGCTGATGGGCCTCCTATTAAGGGATTTCTTGCTGAGGTGGAGGTTCTTGTAATGTGTGTACATTCTGATCATGTACCTCCTCTTGCAATTTATCTTCATGGGGCTCTTGAATATTTTGATCTTGTGTAATATGTGGCACTTGGTCTTCATGTGAAGATTGTACATTTTGACCTTGGGGATGAGCTTGATCACCCTCGGTCACATTCTCTATTTTTTTCTGCTGAGCATCATCTTGGAGTAGACTCTATTCCTCACCTTTTGAGGTGTTTATTTATTTTTGTTTTTGAGTCTTCTCAAGTTCCTTTTCTTTTTCTTTTATCTCTCTTTCAGGTGCTAGTGCTGGGTTATCATACTGATCTATATTTTCATCAAGCACC
This sequence comes from Cunninghamia lanceolata, assembly GCA_027924645.1. Taxonomy (NCBI): domain Eukaryota; kingdom Viridiplantae; phylum Streptophyta; class Pinopsida; order Cupressales; family Cupressaceae; genus Cunninghamia; species Cunninghamia lanceolata. Next base: position 5,928,641 of record BSBN01001583.1, read on the forward strand.
TCTTCATTTTGTTGATCACTTTAATCAGGCATCTTTTGATCACCCTCCCTTTGAACATTAGTTTTGATCTTTTCTTGTTTTGGAGGTACACTGCTTTGCCCTTTATCTTGATCAGGTACATTCTTATCAGTTTCTTCATGTATACTGACCTCCCGTTTTGCAGGCTCCAAAGGTGGATCATTATCTCTATTTTGGTCTCCATCCCCTTAGTAAGCCATGTCTATTACCGCAGGGCTAGTAACGTGATCAACCAAATTGGTCAATCATATCTATTGAGCTACATCCTCAGTGTCATCTTCTTCAACCTCCTTTGTCCTGGCTTGCTCTTGATGAGTTTCCATTTGGACCATAGGGGTTCCCTAAGGAGTAATCTTTGTATTAGCTACTAAGGTCTCCATCCTCTAAGCAACAACATCACTAACTATTTCATCATCTAACAAGTATACTGTGCCATCTAGTGAAAGAGGTGGCTCTTTCCTTGCCTTGTGTCTCTCTTCCCTTTGTTCTTCCACCTTCTCTATTTTAAACTAAATAATATTTGGAATTGGAACCTCATGTTGCAGCTCCTTCATGAAACATGGACCACCTGCACCCCTCAATATAATAGGATCAACATTTACATTTCCTCTCATTGTAGTTTTCTGCTTCTTTTGGGGTGGTGTCTGCCGCACTTTCTTCCTTTTCATCTTTGTTATCAACAAATCATCATCTCTAGGTTCTTCATTAAAAGGTTCCTCATCCAATGGATCCTCTTCTAATGGTTCATCTTCCTTTGGTTCCTCTATGATCATAGGAGTAGGCTTTGTGACTTTCCTCTTTTGTTTGATAGGAGTATGAGGTAATGCAGTTGTACATGTAGATACAGATGCCACATCCCCCTTTGGTTGAAGTCTCTTAACAATTACTCCTCCTTGTGTAGGAACTACCTTCTTATTCTCACCTTGTTGCTTTTGCTCTTCAGCTAGTAACCTTTCTCCATTGGATTTCCTCTTCTCACTAAGGAAGTCATCATATTCCTCTTTAGATAATTCTTGTCTTTTCTTCTTGGTATCCACAGTGAGGGCTACACCCCTCTTCTTCAACTTCATGACTTCAGTATCTACCCAACTCTGGGTTGGTTCAATAAGTTTCTATATTATTTTATCAAATGAAGTTACCTCAGGCTGAGTCAGATCAGGAGCTGAGATAGTTTCATTGCATATTTTCTTCTCCTCATACTCTTTTGACATAATCTTTCCATCATATTTGTGCAACTCCATAGGGACTGGTATGCAATCAAAGGTGTGAATTTGATTGAGTGTGAGCCTCTAGTAAGTCCTCCTGACTTCATTCTCATCATCACAATCAGACCAGTAGTCCTCAAGGTGTTTTTGATGTACTTGCTTCTTCAGTAATTTCTGCATCCTGCCATATGGGTCATATGGCCTAGCTATTGAAAATGGCTGCAAGTGCATTAGCTTTAATCCTCCTATTGCATCCTTGATACTTTGTTTGTCGGGGCATATATACCAACCAATGAAGATTGGAAACAACACAGGTGGAATCTTTCCCTTCTCTTTATGAGCCTCCACTGAGGTTAATACCTATCTAGCAAACTCCATTAAAATGACCCTATCATTGGGGTATCTGGGCAACACGAGGGGATATCCCTCAAAGCCCTCTATTCTCATGTATGAAAATGTAGAGAACTAGATAAACCAAGCCCCATGTTTGTATATCATAGCTTGGGCTTCCATACTTAACCTTTTCAGTTTGTCTTCTTCCATAGACCTGACCAAATGCATATAAAAGGAATCATTCACCAATTTATAGTTTTGGAGGGACTCCCTCCTGCCCAATTGTGGATAATGATCCCATATGTTTACATCACTAGGATTATTTCCAACTTTGCCTACCATTTTCAACCCATTGAAAATTCCTCTAAAGGCTCAAGCATATAAGACATAACATGTCATATGGAACATGCACATCTAACCACCTAGCCTTCTCATTCCCGCATCTAGACTATCACTTATGATTTTGGCCTAGAGAGGCATATCATTTGAATATTCTACCATCCGAATGATTCCATACATCCAATTTTCAAAATTTCCAGCATGTTGTCTTCTTGTCATTTTGGCAAGTATGACCATCATGTATTGATACTCTTCAGCAAAATCAAACTTAAACAAGTACACTGGCAGTTTAGCTGAGGCCTTATATGTGCTTCTCTTGGATCTCCACTGGTATATGATCCTCCTGGCCTCTTTCTCATTACCACGATATTCCTTTTCTAATCTACTCAAGCTTAGTCTAACCACATTATCTCCTACAGGCAAAGTGAATGCAATGATGATTCCCTTAGTTGAGAAATCCACATATACCCTGCCATGTTTCTCCACTTTTCTTGTTTTAGGGTTATAATTCTGTGCACATTCAACCACTAGCTTAGTAGCTTCCATGGCGTATGGAAATCCTGCAGTGTGCCACATCCTTGTGGAGTATATTCTTTGAAGTATAGGGTTTCCACTTCCGTTGTCTAATCTTCTAGTCCATGCATCCAGGTCTATACTTCCTTGGTGTGTGTCATTTATCATACCATATCTGAATCCTACCCCTTCGGGTTGTATGAACATGGGTTTTAGAAAATATGTTTCAGACCTGTTCCTTCTGGCTGCCATTAGATCCTATGATAAAACCATGTATTTCTTACCCTAACATGTCTATACACAGTAGGGATAAGGAATCTCATGCATTCTATAACAACAATTTCATTATTTAACTCATTTCATGCATCACTATGTTAATTGACTTAGCAAAAACCATTTTTTACCTCACGATTTACCATAAATGACAAAAAAGAGGGTTTATATTACATACCTGATAACTGCTTTCCCCTTTTTACAGTATAGGTAATGACAAGATGAGGGTGATTACGTTGTGTTTTCTGTCCACCGTTCCATTTGCAGGTGCAAGTCTGTTCCGTTTGTAGGTGACTATGATTCTTTGTCTTTCAGAGCTCTATAATTTTCACTTTAACATAGGGTAAATGTAAATAAACCCCACAATTCACTTTTAAACTGATCAATACGACAAATTAGGGTGTGTTTATTCCTTTCATTCAGGTCCATCAATTAATTGCATGATGCTTGTGGATGTTGCCAAGTGTCGTGTTTACATTTGAAATTGGAGGGTGCGACCTACCGTTGGGTTTGCATTAAATGCGGGAGGGTAATCTCTTAGAAGATCAGGTATATTCAAAAATATGACCCTCCGAGACATGTATTTGCTAATGATCGGGGAGGTACGGCCATCCATATGGTCAGCCTTTTGACCAATGACCAAGATCATGTCATATTACATTTGTTAATACATCATGATAATAATGTATTCATATGACCTTGAAGGTTTTGCCATGTGGCATGATTAAATTGGTTATTACGAAGCCAGGCATATCAGGTTATAAAGTTTGAAATGAGGGATATATGAAAATATCTGGATCCTTAGTATTCAAAAATATCACCCTCATGTTGAGAATGTAAGGGTGATGTCATCGCTTTATGGGTATTTTTTGAGGTCAGGGATATTTTGAAATGTGACCTTTTTGAGTTGGATCATGATGACATCATCATAACGTCATATCCTCTTTATTTTTAGGTTATGGTGATGTCATCATCATATTGAGGAATATGACGGATGTTTGAAAATATGACCCTCTGAGGGTCGGGTGTATTGATGACATCATCATCAGGGTGATCTCTTCTATGTACCAAAAATGGATGATGTCATGGTCATGTTTGCGAAGGGTGATATTTTGTAAGATGACGGATGTTTGGAAATATGACCCTCAGAAACATGCATTAAGGTTATGACGGGGAAAGGTCTTATCTCACTTAAATTTGACATTCACATATCAGGGAATAAATAGATATCGGGTGATCTTCTAAGTCAGGGTCATCTTAACGAATATGACTAATGTTTGGAAATCTGACCCTATGGAAAATATCTAGGTTGACCAAACTTTGACTTAGCATAACTTTCTATCCCTAAATAATATCAGGGTGATCCAAAAGGCAAACTTGCTTAAAATTTTGTACTCTTCCCAACTATGAGGTTTGTGATAGCAAATTCCAACTTTGACAACTGACCCCTATATGTGATGCACATGCACAAGCAAGGGTGATATACTTGACTGACTTTTTCCAAACTGCCCAAAGCAAGAAAGCAACGACAAACAACAACAAAAAAAGGTTGGGTTCCTATTTTGCTAAGGCAAAATGGGGCATGTTGTGTAACCACTCAAGAACTTGCCACCAAAGAAATCAACCAAATTCAAATGATTCAAGTGATGAGGTCACATTAACACATAACATCATAACTCTCCCTAAGCATAAGTATTATTACCTTTCTGGATGATATCATGTTCATAAGTTCAACAGTGCTGATAAGGGATCAAGTGTGTGTATATGATTAATTATCCTCATCTTGAAAGTAAGTTGAAGATAAAAGTAACTGATGTTAAGCTACATATTTTGGGTTCATCCCTCATAGCCGACTGGGATAGAGCCTTGTTGCTAGCAGGCATCCATATCCCCAACAAGGTTATCTTTACAATCCCCCTAAGTAGAGCCCCACTGCCAGCAGGCATCCATAGCCCCGGTAGAGTTACTTAGATAGCCTAATTTTATCCTCTTTGGATTTTCAATATTCATCTTTTTTTATATGATATCATCATGTAAGCTCAAATATGCAAGGTGTGATCACTTGCTGATTTAGGTTGGGGATTGCAATGGTAGCAAGGGTGACCCTTTAGATTCTTCACTTAACACCTATACTAATGTGTTCAACAAACCCAAGGCTATTAGGTGAGTCATTGTGAAAATCTCCTTGATCAAGAAAAGGCATCACTAATAAAAAGGATATCATAGACTTGATTAGGGATACTTCTCAAGGTGAATCACAACCTATGTAGAAATTTGTTCTCATCACTTGAATCCTAACAATTTAGTTGGTTTCTTTGGTGATAAGATGCATCATCTTGACTAACCAAAACACAACTCAACCACAACAAGAAAACAAGCAAACACACAAAGCAAAACTAGCAAACACACAAAGCAAAACTATACAAACAACTATACAACATATATACACTATGATACAAATGGCTTACAAGACCTTGTTTAAGCTTGAAAGTAATGTTTGAGGAACTACCCATTGACTGGCAATGGGACATCCTCACCAGTTAGGGTCTTAAGTCTATACGTACTGTCTCCTAGGATCTCTAAAATTTGAAAATAACCTATCCAAAGTTTGTCAAATTTCCCATGGTCACATTTCCTTTCATGTGCTTTATCCCATGTGAGGACTAAATCTAAAATCCTAAAATCTTTCACTCTGGCTCTTTTATCAAACCAACATTTGACAATCACCTGATGTTTGGCAAATTGATCAATTGCTCTATCTCTTTTTTCTTCTAGGTGCATGAGTTGAAGTAATCTGACTTCTTGTTTGTTAACTATACCTAGATATTCTTGTGCAAATTACAAGTAGGGAGCTTCAAGTTAACAGGGAGGATAGGATCCACACCATACACTAATTGATAAGGGGAGTTTCCTAATGCAACCTTCATCCTAGTTCTATCTACCCACAAGGCATACTTCAATAGGGTATTCCACTCTCTAGGGTTCTTCTCTATCAGTTTCTTTATGATATTTAGTAAGTTCTTATTTGTTGACTCTACCAGGCCATTTCCTTGGGGATAATAATTTGAAGAAAACTTCAAAATAATTCCATGATCAAAAGCCCAACCAGATAGTTTTAATGATGCAAAGGCAGGTCCATTATCACATACTAAAGCATATGGAATTCCATACCTAGTCACTATGTTGCTTTCCAAGAACTTGATCACATCATTTGCATTGAATGTCTTGCTGCTGACTACCTCAGTCCATCTGGTACAATAATCAGTGACTGTTAGGACATACCTATGACCTAAAGATGATGGACCCCATTGAGAAAATAGGTGCATCTCCATCACTGGCTGCAAAGGTTGAGTAGCACATCTTTCTCAGTTAGCAGCAACTTGACAAATATGGAAAAATTTAATGTGTTCAACAGTGTCCTTAAAGATAGTAGGCCAGTAATATTCTGCTCTCAAGATAGCATGGGTAGTAGCTAAATGAGATCCATGTGTAGTTCCAGACTTTCCATGTAAGTCAGCCAAAACCTTGTCAGCTTCTTGTCTATCTAGGCATCTGAGATATATTCCTTCATTGTTTCTTTTGAAAAAGACTCCTCCTTTTATCATATATTTTTGTGATCTTATTTTCAGGGTTCTCCTTTGTGAAGCTTGCAATTTCAATGGGCGTCTTCCAGTAATCAGGACATGCCTAATATCAAAATACCACTCCTTAGCTTCTTTGGAATTAACTACATATTGTTGACTCGTGAGGTTAGGGTCAATCTCAGAAATTATCTGGCTTAAAGTTTGTCCCCTTACTAACTTCATGGGTGTTATATCCATATCATATTCCTGGAGCACTGTTATCCATTTGGCCCTCTTTTCTCCTGGCTCACTTTGCATCAGGAACATCTTTACTGTTGTATTTGGTACTACAACAATAATCTTACTTCTTAAGATGTAATGTCTAAATTTCTTGACTGCTCGAGCTAGAGCTAGAGCCTGTCTCTCAACATCCATGTATCTAAGCTATGTATCCTTAAATGGGTAGCTCATAAATGCAATAGGTTTTTCTTCCTTGGCTTCATTTCTTTGTGTCAGTACTATTGCAGATGTATGTGTTGATGATTGTTTTAACACAGTCATAACAATAGTTAAAATTCACATAAAATGAAACTAACTGACTTGAAAGATATGAAGAAATCGATTAAGATTCGCTTAATCCCAAGTTTAATATGGTCAGGTCTTGACCTATTGGGAAAATTCAATAGGTTGATGTGAAGCTGTAATGTTCAAGGGGCCTTACATGATTTAGGGCTTCTTGTTGGTTTACTGGACTCAAACTATGCAAAAGATCATAAAAGAATCAGCATGTTGTTCATTCTCTTGCATAAAAGTGTTACTGTGCTGCAATGTTTTAAAGGGTTTTCTTGAATTATTGTAGCTTTCTCCTCTTAAATATTTATAAAAACCATCTACTTTCAAGTTGGTTATGCACACTTTTCAAATAAAAGACAATTTCCTTTAAATTCTTGCGTTTTAAGCTAAGTATTTTCAGATGGGTTGGGAAAAGTTAGGAAGATCTAAACTAAACTTCATTCATTCTACCAAATGATCTAATTGTTCTGTTATGCACTTTATAAATCATAGTAACTTGATCAAATCCATAGACAAAAACTTTAAATGTAAGTTTTGAGCATTTTCACAAACATACACTTAAGATTGCAAGCTCTAAGAGAAAATGTTTCAAACACAATGAAAAGAAAGAAAACACTCAGAAGATAGATGCAGAATTCTAGATTCAATTGTATTAGAAACAGGCAATCATATAAGATTTACAATGTCTGAATGACTCTTAGCTTCATTGATTAAATTACAGAAAAATTACAAGCTTTACAGATATAGCAAGGAGGCAGGATGTTCCACACGCTCCTTGTTGCAGATAGAGGCAACCTCCTACTTCTAAACTAAAAGGTCCCTCTATTCTAAATACTAAGATAAACTACAACTGCTAGCTATTTTCTAAGAAAAATCCCCGTGTAGCCCCTGTGTAAAATATTACAGTGTAAAGAGGCACAATATATAGACTTGATTGTCCTCAATACAGCTAAAAACCCTAGTTAAGCAATGGTTCAAACCCCTAGTTACAGCATTAAATGGTGGAGAATCCGTTTCTCAAAAATATCTCTGAGCATACACCGAATCTGGGCGAAATAGTCCTTCTGGAAACCCTAGCAGCTCAATAATAACTGTTGCAATGATGTCCCCAGTTGCATTTTGTCTTCATCATTGAAGGCCCTTTGACTTCCTCGCCCTTCATCCTTATCTTCCTTTGCCTCTGAGATCGGATCTCCTTTCCATGATGTCATCGCCATTAAGCTTCAACTCCTTCCTCAACTACAAAGCTACAAAAATAGACCAGTAATAAGTACCATTTCACCTAATAAACTTGTAGGAAGATAAGCAGTTATTAAATCTAGTCGTGACTGTGTGATTGCAGAAATCGGGCCCTAAATTTGTGAAAATTTCATGTTCAAATACATCTTCATCGTTAAAACCAGTCGGGTCAACCATCGTTGACCAGAAGACATGCTTTCAGGTCCAAAATGTCCCAAAAATCCCATCGCTCCATTTTTTTTCGCTTATCAGCATGATACATTTCCATCGGTGCGAGCCCAAAACATTCGGCCGATTGCCACTTTTTGGCCGATGTCTCCTTACGGCTAAGTCTTTTCTCTTTTCCTTGTTATCGGCATGAGATAATGCCATCGACGTGGCCCAAATTTCATCTACTGATCACCACTATTAAACTGACGCCAAGATACATACAAACTCCTTTGTATGTGCATCGGACTTATCGCTGTTTACAAACGGCAGTTTATGACCCATGGAATCCGCAATGCATAAAATAGAATACATCTCTCGGTATACAATTCAGATGTGATACACAGGATATATCGGATTTGAATTTGTTTGAATTTCGGCTTTTATGTGGGAAGCAGTGTATGCTTCGAAACATATATGCAAGGCATCGAATATACAAGCATTTAGCTTCATTACATAATATTTGGGTTCCAGCAGTTGTATAAAGTGTTGTATGTCGCAATGTATGTTTGATATATACATTGCGCGAGATAGACAAAGACTTAACTTTCCTTACGCGCAATATATATGGCCATTGTATCTTTGGATATACATTCGAGTATACATACAAGCGTTTAACCTGAATTTAATCTTTTTGGATTCCGCATTGTATGTTATCGAAATGTATGTTTCAAAACATACAAGGCAAAGCATCATATATACAATGATTTAATCCCATTTGATAGCCCTTTTCAAATCCGCGGCTTGTATGATGGACAATGTATATAATGCAAATTATGTCACTGAAATATACATTGACTTAACCTTGGTTAATAATCACTTTGTGTCCGTGCATGTACCCCTTGTATATTTCGCTTGTATGTATAAATATACAAGCCCGAAATATACCACGATTTAACATTGCTTAATAACTTTTTGGTTCCGGCCCTTGTATAAGTGCATCGTATGTTTCGACCTGCTAAACATACAAACGTGAGATACATGCAATGGATTTTAAACATTCATTCATTCTAACCCTAAAACCATTCCGGGTCCACCTTGTATGTATGGATAAACTCTACCAAATGCATACAAGGTAAAAAGACATACAATCGACTTTTGCACATACAAACAACTTTGCATATGGAAAGTGATATACAAAGGAGTTTGCATACAAGCAAACTTGTATGCAAAGAGCCTTGTATATTTAACCTAATATACAAAAGACAATGTATATGCAACAGTAAACCCTTCCCTTGTACATTTTACCAAAATGCTCATAACTTGCAAAATATGGCGAATTTTAAGATGGTTCAAAAAGCAACCCTAGCTCATTTTTTACAAGGAATCCAACCATATTATGCCTTGATACTGAAATGTAATTTTTTCTCTATTTTTAGCAAAGTTTGCAATTTTCACCCTCTTTTTCCCTTTACCACCAAGCAGAACAACACACACAAGCAAAAAGCAAAGCCACAGCAGGGGTCCTCATTTTGCTAAGGAGTAAAATGGGGTGTGTTGTGAACATCACAACAACTAGCAACCAAACAAAACACTTAAATTCAAAGCATTAAGGAAACTAAATGAAATAAATCCATAACTTCCAACTATCTTTCTTGCAAATCGTTATTCGGCTTGAGACCTAAGGTATTCAATAAGGGTGCATGAATTTTCACTTTCAGTTTAAGTGTGTGCACGTGATTAATTATCCTCATCTTGAAGATTGGTTGAACAAACCAGTGACTGATATTAGCCTACATAGTTGAGGATATTCCCTCATAGCTGACCAGATAGAGGCTTGCTGCCAGTGAGCATCTATAGCCTCAGCAAGGTTATCGTTACAATTCTCCTAAGTAGAGCCCCACTGCTAGCGAGCGTCCATAGCCTCGGTAGAGTTACTTAGATGGCTTAATCTAGATTTTTAGTATAATCCGCTTTATTTATTTTTATATATTTTTTTATTTTATTGTTATTTGATAGAAAATTTTCATAAGATGATACAATTGTAGCTTCATGATGCAAGGAATGGTCACTTGCTGGAATTAAGCTGAGAATTGTAATGGTAGAAAGGGTAACCTCAGATTTTTCACCTAATATCTACACTGGTAGGTTCAACAAACCCAAGGATTTTAGGTGTGTCATCGTGAGAAACCTCCCTTGAATTCTCAATCACTATTATCGAATACAAAATTTTAGAAGCTAAACAACTCTCTACATTCATGACAGTCACAACAAGTTATGCATAAATTGCAAATGATTAACTTGAATATTTTGAATTTTATACTGTTTTCAATGGTTGTTAGCTTGCTCCTTAATACTCTAAAGAAAAACGAAGATCCCTGCTGAGGAGACAACAACAAACAAACAATAGACTGTACAAGAAAAATGAAAACAAAGCAAAAGAAAAATGTACAAACAACAAAATAGAAACAAAACAACAAAACAGAAAGAAACAAAAACAAAACTGTACAAATAATGAAACAGAAACAGCAAACAGCAAAAAAGAAAACTGTACACTATTTACACTATATTACACAAAAAATGGACCACCCTTTACCTTAAGCCTGGAAGTAGTGTTTCAAATGTTGGCCATTAACTGGTAATGGCACATCTTCCCCAGTCAAAGTCTTAAGTCTAAATGTATTGTCTCCTATTATTTCTGAGACTTGCAATGGACCTAACCATAGTTTGTCAAATTTTCCATGACTCCCCTTCTTTTCATGTGCTTTATCCCAACACAGCACTAAGTCTGATATCCTAAATGTTTTGACTCTTGTCCTCTTATCAAACCACCTCTTAATTACTGCTTGGTGTTTGGCAAATTTCTCGATGGCTTGACCTCTTTTCTCGTCTAGTTGTAGCATTTATACTATCCTAGCTTCCCTATGATTATCAAAGCCTAAATACTCATTGGTAAACTTCCAGATTGGTATTCTCAGATTTATTGGAAGTATGGGATCAGTCCCATAAACTAAATGATAAGGTGCACTGCCTAAATTTGTTTTAAACTTGGTCATATCTACCCACAATGCATACTTTAACAAGGCATTCCACTCTCTAGGACTCTTTGCAATTAGCTTCTTGATTATGTCTAACAAAATTTTGTTCATAGATTCAGCTAATCCATTACCTTGAGAGTAATAATTTGAAGAAAACTTTAAAACGATCCCGTATTCAAATGCCCATTTAGAAAACTTTAAAGAAGAGAAAGTAGGGCCATTGTCACATACCAATGAATAGGGAGTTCCAAACCTGGTTATAATGTTTTCTTCAAGAAACTTGATAACTACCTCAGTCATGGAGAACTTGTAGCATGTGGCCTCAGTCCACCTTGTATAGTAGTCTGTCACCATCAGTATGAACTTGTGTCCTGCAGAAGATGGAGGATTAATGACTCCAATAAAATCTAGGCCCCATTGTGCAAATGGTCTTGATTCAATCACAGGCTGTAATGGATTGGCCTGATTTCTTCCCTTATCTGCTGTAGTCTAATAGGTGTGGAAACTCTTAATGTGACTCTCTGTATCCTTGAACATCGTAGGCCAATAATAGCCTGCCCTCAATATTTTATGTGTTGTAGCTAGATGGGAACCATGGCCAGTTCTGTACTTGTCATGCAATTCTGTCAACACCTTATCTACCTCAGCTCTGTTTAGACATCTCAAATATATTCCATCATGGTTCTTCCTAAACAGAAGACCTCCTTGCACCATATATTTTTGTGCTTTAATCTTCAAATCTCTCCTCTGAGAAGCTTTCATCCTATTTGGGTACTTTCTAGCTATTAGAAAAGCGTTTAAATCGCCATACCAGTCTGATGCATCTTGGGAGTTCAGTACATACTGTTGTTTTATCAAATCTGGGTCTATGTTTACTATTGTTTGCACCAACACCTGCCCTCTGACTAGCTTCATGGGAATGATTTCCATGTCAAACTCTTGTAGCGTGGTGATCCATTTGGCCCTCTTTTCCCCAGGTTCATTCTGCATCAACAACATCTTTACTGCTGCGTCTGGCACTATGGCTTTGACCTGGCTGTGCAAAATATAATACCTGAATTTCTTCATGGCCCTCATTAGTGTGAATGCTTATCTTTCAGTATCCAGATATCTCAGTTGTACATCCTTCAGTGGCACACTCATAAAAGCTATGGGTTTTTCTTCATTGTCTACACCCTTTTGCGTTAAGGCAGCTGCGATTGAATGGGAGGATGCAAAGGAATATATGTAAAATGGCCTTGTGTAGTCTAGACTTGTCAGTACAAGGGCATCAGAAATGGTTCGCTTGATATCTTCAAATGCAGCCCTAGCCACAGGTGTCCACTCCATTTGCGCATCTTTCTTCAACATGGCATTTAACAGCTGCACGATTTCTGCAAAACCTATGATGAACTTCTAAACAAAGTTAATTTTACCAAAAAATGATTTCAACTCTTTCCTACTATTTGGTATTTGCAAATTCTTTACTGATTCTATTCTATCTGGGTCAATCAATATTCCAGTTTTAGAAATGACATGCCCTAGTAATTTACCTTCAGTTACTCCAAATGAACATTTCTTAGGGTTAAGGGAAATTCTGTACCTCTCAAATTGCTTGAGTATTTTCCTGAGATCTTCAACATGAGTGGATGCATCCTTGGAATACACAGTTAGATCATCCATATACACAACAATGCACTTACCTGATAACCCACGGAATGTAATGTCCATGGCTCTCTAAAAAGTGGCACCTGCATTGATCAAACCAAAGGGCATTCTCCTATATGCATAATTTCCCCATTTACAAGTGAAGGTGGTTTTTAATTTGTCATCTCTATCAATTAAGACCTGGTTATAGCCGAGAAACCATCTAAAAAAGACATCATCTTTGCCCTGTTTACTACTTGTAGCACCTCGTCTATTGGAGGTAGAGGATAATTATCCTTTTTAGATGCTTTGTTCAAATTTTTAAAGTCTACGCATAACCTGATGTCTCCGTTTTTCTTCCTTACTGGTACTAGTTAGCTACCCAGGCTGAATGTCTGACTGGGAAAATTATTCTGGCAGACAATAACCTCTTTACTTCTTCAAAGATTAAAGGCTCTAAAATGGCGTTCACAGGCCTTTGTTTCTACCTAAATGGTTTAAGATCTGGTCTCAAAGGTATCATGTGGGTTATGATGGAAGTATCATATGTTTTCAAGTCTTCATATCATGCTATAACGTGTTTATAATCTTTTAGAGCATCTATAATTTCTTTTCTAATCTTCTTAGAACAGGCCTTTCCAATTTGTACATCCTGGGGATTCTGCTCTGTTCCTAAGTTATACGGATCACACTTTCCTCCCTCTGTTTTAGGCAAGTCCTTTTGTTTTACTACTCCATCAAAGTCAAAGATTTTCTCTAACTCAATTACCCCTTTGGGTAAGAAGTTACTTTTTAAGTTGATTATATCCTCTTCATCCCATGTTATCTCAGGCCTTTCTTGTTCGTCAATGATTTGAGCCTCAAATACCTCATTAAAAGTCAAAAAATCAATAATTTGTTGATCCCCCCCAAATACCTGAAAGTGTGTAACATTTTCTAGGATACTAGGAACATTAACTAATTCAACAGCAAATCACCTCAATCCTGACAGTGTCAAAGGTTCTAGTGTGCTAGTATGATGCAGAGGAAGGTAGAAAGGTTGTAGTTCACTCAATGAACTTAACTTCCTTCTACAAGGTTTACAATGGTGTTTGTGAAAATAAAGCCTACACAAGGCTAATACAGAGATTTAACTAGCCTAGGACCACTATCTAGTGTCCTCCTCACAGGCTGTCTAACTCTTACCTTGGTGAGTTACTACTCAATCCCACCTTTCTACACAACCACCTTGGTTTGACTCACAACTTCCTACCCACACCTCTACCAACATGATCAACAACACAAATCAACATATACTGACTTATGACAGGCATGAAACTGACCAAAAACTCTCATTCCACTCCTAATACAACAGTGGATAGCAAGTTTCTGTATGACTGTCTTTTGATCGTGACAAGGGAGCTTCTATCATGTATCTTTATGAACAAAACTACTGTTGATTTCCCTACCCACCATAATCTTCACATATATTTACTGAGGACAGCACTAACAAGAGTTTTTCTGACAAAAAAACCATAAATTATATAGGACTATTTACCAAATGACTGTCTTTTGATAGAGTTAAAGAGGAAGCCCTTCTCTTGTAGCATAAACAAGGACTTAAGCCTTCAACACCCTTCCAAGACTTCAAGTGACCCTCAATGCTTAATGCATACTCACATTGGGTGTGAGAAAACAACCAACTAATTATGTGCAGGCCCACATTGTGGTTTAAAGGGCAGAGGACAACAACTTGAGGCTTGACTGTCCTATGATAGTCTCAAAGAGACAGCTCCTTTCTTTGTGACAGCTAACCTTGCATCAACTCCTCTTATACAAGGATCTAAACACCTCAACCACCACATGCATTCATTAAGGACAAGATCTACTGACACAGTACATACTACTGCTTTGACAGAGGCAAGATTGTTTATGACAGCATTTCAAGAATGTTTAAGCTTGTAGCATATGAGAAAAGATAAGTCAATCCTAACTCTTCTAGACTCCAATTGACACTTACCTTTGAATGCACACTCCATATACTTGTATTAAATGTATGCCATTCTTCAAACTTGCAGGCCGTACTGTACCACCACATACAGGAACAGCAAACTGTAATTTTATCAGTAATTGTGGTCTTTTTTTCCTCTAGAGACAGTCTAGTTTGAGATTATGGGAGAGATGGGTATCAAAGATCCCTTGTCTGGATTAATAGGGATGTTGTGCAGACCTACCTTCCTTCTAAAGCACAGAGATCAACATCATTTGATCAAATCTTTGGCTATTTTCTAACACTCCTACTATCTTCTACCTTTCTTAACTAACTAGTCATTGTTTTGACTAGATAGGGGCATGCCAAACACTATGAAAGAAGGAGAACAACTTGTCAAACATCAAAAACATGAAAGCTACTCTAATTTCCTCCATCTCATCAAAAGATGACTATTCACCTTCAGAAGATAGAGGAAAAGAACTCCATTTTACCTCAAAACCCTAGGCAAAGAGGGTTTAACCCAATATTTACAAAAAGAGATGAAACTAACACCTCCAAACGTTTCAAAGGCCAAAATTACTTGCAAATGAGAGCCACGTCCAAGATCTAAAGCATTTTAAAAAATTCACTTCTTTAGCAATCCGTACTTGGTCGTACAAAGACTATTTTCATAGAAAAAATAGAAAAAACATAGTTTTCTCTTCATAAAACTCCTTCTTTCTATATATTCTTGGCATGTTTAACATATTCAAGTTTGTAGGAAGTTTCCCCAACTCTTGCCCTTCCTATTCTGTCCGTACAATTGCCTATGAAGGCAGTAAATCGATGGAAAAGGCAGTTTGTCATAAAAAACAAGTTTCTAAAGTGAAAACCTCCTAGAAAATAGGTCAAAGATAACTCCAAATTAGACTAGTCAAACAAATGACTAAGTCTTTATTACAAAACAAGAAATGGCTTTCAAAGCCTTAGGAAAAACCAAAATTAACAAGGTCACAAAATATTATATTTGAAAAAGAAATGTAAATTTAAGCTCCTGCACCATACTCCCCCTGTGGGAAAAACTCAAGTCCCTTGAGTTGCCAATTGTTGAAGTGTCATGCCATGCTTTAGAATATCTGCTTTAGTCATCCAGGTGGCCTCTGAGTTAGGGAGATCCTTCCATTTCACCAAGTAGTCCTTATAGACACCTCTCCGAGTCTTCTTGATAACTTTGGAATCCAGAATGCACTCCAACTGTAAAGGTTTGCTTGGAGGCAAGTCCTTGATCCAATCAGCATCTTCAGCCACCACATCTAATCCACTTTCATCAAGCAATGGAGGTCGGAAAGGAAAAAGATCACAAACATTGAAAATTAGAGAGATACCCAGGCCATCTGGTAGCTCAATCTCATATGCATTTGGACCGAATTTGTGCACTATCCTGCATGGCCCAATCTTCTTCATCAGGAGTTTAGTTGGCTAACCCTTTGGCAACCTCTCTTTCCACAGATATGCCATGACTAAGTCACCAACTTTGAACTGTACTTCTCTTTTCTTCAAATCTACCTTTTCTTTGTACTTTGTGACTGATTTTTCTAGTTGCAACTTGACTTGATCATGAATTGTTTTCATGGAGGCAGCAAACTCTTCACCAAGTGCACTCCTTCTATCCCAACCTTGGAGATCCTTTAGCTCAAGTGGCCCTCTTGGATGAAAGCCATAAACTATCTCAAAAGGACTTTTACCAGTGCTCCTATTACTTGAATCATTGTAGGCATATTTAGCCTGACTGATAACCAAATCCCATGCCAAACCATGCTGCTTTGTAAGGCACCTGATAAGGTTTCCAAGTGATCTATTAACCACCTCAATTTGACCATCAGTTTGTGGATGGTAGGCTGATGAAAAGGACAACTGTGTGCCCAGCTTCTTCCACAAGGTCCTCCAGAAGTGACCTACAAACTTAGAATCTCTGTCAGTGACAATGGACAATGGTAAACCATGTATCCTTACTACCTCTTTGAAAAATAGACCTGCAACATGAGATGCATCATTTGTGCATTTACATGGCACAAAATGAGCCATCTTGCTGAACCTATCAACAATGACAAACACAATATCCACCCCTCTGGCTGTCCTGGGTAACCCAAGCACAAAATCCATGCTAAGACTTTCCCAAGGTCTGTTGGGAATGGGAAGGGGCTGGTATAGACCTGCATTTGAAGACACACCTTTGGCTCTTTGATAGATTGCACAACTAGCTACATATTTTCTCACATCTGATTGCACCTTTGGCCAAAAATAGAACATTGTGACTTGTTCTAGTGTCTTATCCAAGCCAAAATGTCCTAAAGAACCATTATGCTTCTCCTTGATGATGTTGTCCTACATAGAGCACTTAGGAACACACAGCAAATTGCCCTTAAACAAGAGGCCTTCCTGCAAAACAAAATCTGCATACTCTCCATGGAATGTGTTAGCCAAGTTCACACAAACACCATAAGC
The DNA here is from genome assembly GCA_027924645.1 of Cunninghamia lanceolata. Classification (NCBI taxonomy): domain Eukaryota; kingdom Viridiplantae; phylum Streptophyta; class Pinopsida; order Cupressales; family Cupressaceae; genus Cunninghamia; species Cunninghamia lanceolata. The sequence goes on from BSBN01001583.1 coordinate 5,945,964, forward strand.
CTCTTTGAAATCAAAATCTTCTTTATACATCTCTTTTAAACAGTCAATACCCATGCTTTCTAACTGAATTTCATGAACAAGAAGCAACCTCCTACTCAATGCATCAGCCACCTTATTAGAGACACCTCTTTTGTGCTTAATTGTGAAAGTATAAACTTGTAGCTGTTCCATCCATTTAACATGTCTATGGTTCAATTTTTCTTGACTGTTAAGAAAGCTTAAAGCATGATTGTCAGTAAACACAGTAAATTCCTTGGGCAGCAAATAATGTCTCCATTTCTTAAGAGCTTGCACCATTGCATAGAGTTCTAAGTCATAGGTAGGATACCTTTGCTTGGCTTCATTCAACTTTTCTAAAAAGAATGCCACTAGATGTCCTTCCTGGCTAAGAACAGCACCAATAGCTTGCTGACTTGCATCACACTCAACAACAAATACCTTATCAAAATCAGGGAGTACTAAGGTAGGTAACTCAGCCACCTTTGTTTTCAACAACTCAAAACTATCACCAGCTTCCTTTGTCCACTGGAATCTACATTTGACTCCACCCTTGATGGTGTTGAGGATGGGAGCACTAATGTGACTGAAACCTCTGATAAACTTCCTATAGAAAGTTGCCAATCCATGGAAACTTCTCACATCTCCCACTGTTTTTGGGGTAGGCCAACTAAGAATAGCCTCAACCTTAGAGGGATCCATCTTCAAACAGCCATTAGAAATGACAAATCCCAGGTATACAAGTTTAGTTTTCATGAACTCACATTTGTCTAAGTTGATCATCAACTTGTGCTCATGCAGCTTCACCAACACCTGTCCAACATGCTTCACATGGTCTCCTCTTGTCCTACTGAAGATTAGTATGTCATCAAGATAAACAATAACAAATTTACCAATGAATTCAACTAATACCTCATTCATCAGGCGCATAAATGTACTTGGTGCATTGCTAAGACCAAATGGCATAACAAGCGATTCATAAAGACATTCATTGGTCTTGAAAGCAGTCTTCCATTCATCTCCATGTCTGATATGGATTTGATGATATCTAGATTTCAAATCAATCTTTGAATAATAGCAAGATCCTCCTAGGTAATCCAAGAGATCTTCAATCCTTGGCATTGAAAATCTGTATCTTATGGTGATCTTGTTTATGGCCCTGGAATCTATGCATAGCCTCCACTTTCCATCTTTCTTAGGAGCCAGTACACTTGGAACTACACAAGGACTTAGACTCTTCCTAATCAGCCCTTTCTCTAGGAGATCTTGAATTTGCCTTGCCACCTCTTCATTTTGCTGTGGTGTCAGTTTATATGCAGCCTTGTTAGGCAATGTAGCACCAGGTATTAAGTCAATTTGATGACTAATATCCCTCATGGGTGGTAAGGAGTTGGGAACTTCCTCTACCACAAGGTCTTGATACTTATCCAGAAGTTGCTGTACTTCTAATGGAATCTCCTTCTATTTTTGATCTCGCTGATCTGATCCACTCTTGGGCTTCATGACCAAGGCATACCCCTGCTTGTCATTCTCCTTCAAGATATTTAGGAATTCATTTCCATTCACCAACATGACACTGCTGTTATTTTCCTTTCCCCTGGGCTGCTCCAACAAAGGATCCATTTTGAATGGCCTTCCATTCTTGGTGATGACATAAGTGTTCTTCTCACCATCATGCTGAGCTTTAACATCATACTACCATGGATGGTCAAGAAGCAGGTGACATGCATCCATAGGGATGATTTCACATAGTATTTTGTCCTTGTAGTCACCAATTGCAAATTCAACCCAAGCTTGTTCCTCCACCATGAAACTTTGGTTCTTGTTCAACCAAGAAATCTTGTGAGGACTGATATGAGGTAGCCTCTTCAACTTGCACTTCTCAACCATCTCAGTGGATACCACATTCTTAGTAGACCCTGAATCCACTATGATTTTGCAAAGTTTCCCATAGGCTAGGCCTTGGGTTCTGAAAAGATTCTTTCTCTAAGGGGGTTCTTGCTTCAATGGCATCTTCAACATAGACCTTTTTATCATCATACTCTCTCCATCTAGAATAGGTGCAGCACTTCCCATTGGTGAATTCATACTTTCATAGTCATCATCTTTCACTAGCTGATTTCTCTTCCCATTGTCATGAGAGCTGCTGGCTTTCCTTGGACATTTGTTCATTGTATGGCCAACTTGGTTGCAGCCATAACATCTGCCAGTGAAGACTCCTAGTCCTCTACCACCTCCACCATTTCTGTCTCTACCATTATGATTTCTACCACCTCTAAAACCTCCTCTATGCTCTGTTGCTGATTGTGTTTCTTGCTAACTATTATTTTTAGTTTTGTTGAACTGTCCATGGCCAAAATTGCCTCTACCTCTTTGGTTTCTACCACCTCTACCTCTGGCATTTTGGTCACCCTTCCTTCTCAGCTTTTCCATAGCTCTGGAGGCCAACAGGAAACATTCATCCACTGTCTTTGGTAAGACCAAACTTATCTCATCTTGCAAATTGTATTTCAGTCCATTCAGGTACCTAGCCACCATCCCTTTTTCATCTTCATTATGATTGGCCCTCATATTGAGTCTATGAGACTCTTCTATGTAGGTAGCTACATCCATGTCTTTTTGTCTCAAATTCTGAAATCTCCTTATGATTTGAATCTCATAGTTAGGTGGCATGAACTTGCTTCTGAGCATAGCCACCATTATGCTCCATTTAGTAATGGGACTTTTCCCAATCTTCTCCCTCTCATTTTGCATATAGTTCCACCATACAAGTGAAGAACCTCTTAGCCTTGTCTTGGCAAACTTGACATTTTTGTTGTCATTAAACTCCTTGTAATCAAAGAAGTTGCACATGGCTTCTATCCAGTCGGTGAGAACATCTCCATCCAACTTGCCATGGAAGGTAGGCACCTCCATCTTGGGATCACCACTATCTCCATGAGCACCCTTAAGTGCATTCAAGAAGGCTTTCTGATTTGCGGACATATCCTGCTCCTGAGGATCCTCGTCTGCCTTTGTTTCTTCATTTGTGTCTGAAGAACTTCCTTCTTCTTTGGTCTTGCCCTTAGACTTCTTCTCTTCCTGCGATTTTGCTTCTTGAAGTCTTGCTTCAACCATCTCTTCCACCAATTTCTTGATGGCATCTTGACTCATTGTCTTGGGAGGCATTGTACTAGCCTCTATTTCAATTTCCTCTTCTGACATACACTTTCTTCAATCAGAATATTGGCTCTGATACCAATATGATGCAGAGGAAGGTAGAAAGGTTGTAGTTCACTCAATGAACTTAACTTCCTTCTACAAGGTTTACAATGGTGTTTGTGAAAATAAAGCCTACACAAGGCTAATACAGAGATTTAACTAGCCTAGGACCACTATCTAGTGTCCTCCTCACATGCTGTCCAACTCTTACCTTGGTGAGTTACTACTCAATCCAACATTTCTACACAACCACCTTGGTTTGACTTACAACTTCCTACCCACACCTCTACCAACATGATCAACAACACAAATCAACATATACTGACTTATGACAGGCATGAAACTGACCAAAAACTCTCATTCCACTCCTAATACAACAGTGGACAGCAAGTTTCTGTATGACTATCTTTTGACCGTGACAAGGGAGCTTCTATCATGTATCTTTATGAACAAAACTACTGTTGATTTACCTACCCACCATAATCTTCACATATATTTACTGAGGATAGCACTAACAAGAGTTTTTTTGACAAAAAAACCATAAATTATATAGGACTGTTTACCAAATGATTGTCTTTTGACAGAGTTAAAGAGGAAGCCCTTCTCTTGTAGCATAAACAAGGACTTAAGCCTTCAACACCCTTCCAAGACTTCAAGTGACCCTCAATACTTAATGCATACTCACATTGGGTGTGAGAAAACAACCAACTAATTATGTGCAGGCCCACATTGTGGTTTAAAGGGCAGAGGATAGCAACTTGAGGCTTGACTGTCCTATGACAGTCTCAAAGAGACAGCTCCTTTCTTTGTGATAGCTAACCCTACATCAACTCCTCTTATACAAGGATATAAACACCTCAACCACCACATGCATTCATTAAGGACAAGATCTACTGACACAGTACATACTACTGCTCTGACAGAGGCAAGATTGTTTATGACAGCATTTCAAGAATGTTTAAGCTTGTAGCATATGAGAAAAGATAAGTCAATCCTAACTCTTCTAGACTCCAATTGAAACTTACCTTTGAATGCACACTCCATATACCTGTATTAAATGTATGCCATTCTTCAAACTTGCAGGCCGTACTGTACCACCACGTACAGGAACAACAAACTGTAATTTTATCAGCAATTGTGGTCTTTTTTTCCTCTAGAGATAGTCTAGTTTGAGATTATGGGAGAGATGGGTATCAAAGATCCCTTGGCTAGATTAGAAGGGATGTTGTGTAGACCTGCCTTCCTTCTAAAGAACAGAGATCAACATCATTTGATCAAATCTTTGGTTGTTTTCTAACACTCCTGCTGTCTTCTACCTTTCTTAACTAACTAGTCATTGTTTTGACTAGATAGAGGCATGCCAAACACTATGAAAGAAGGATAACAACTTATAAAACATCAAAAACATGAAAGCTACTCTAATTTCCTCGATCTCATCAAAAGATGACTGTTCACCTTCAGAAGATAGAGGAAAAGAACTCCATTTTACCTCAAAACCCTAGGCAAAGAGGGTTTAACCCAGTATTTACAAAAAGAGATGAAACTAACACCTCCAAACGTTTCAAAGGCCAAAATTACTTGCAAATGAGAGCCACGTCCAAGATCTAAAGCATTTTAAAAAATTCACTTCCTTAGCAATCCGTACTTGGCCATACAAAGACTGTTTTCACAGAAGAAAATAGAAAAAACATAGTTTTCTCTTCATAAAACTCCTTCTTTCTATATATTCTTGGCATGTTTAATAGAGTCAAGTTTATAGGAAGTTTCCCCAACTCTTGCCCTTCCTATTCTGTCCGTACAACTGCCTATGAAGGCAGTAAATCGATGGAAAAGGCAGTTTGTCATAAAAAACAAGTTTCTAAAGTGAAAACCTCCTAGAAAATAGGTCAAAGATAACTCCAAATTAGACTAGTCAAACAAATGACTAAGTCTTTATTACAAAACAAGAAATGGCTTTCAAAGCCTTAGGAAAAACCAAAATTAACAAGGTCACAAAATATTATATTTGAAAAAGAAATGTAAATTGAAGCTCCTGCACCATAGTAGCAACTGCTAGTGCATCTGGTCTGTGGTTCAGTTCTCTAGGGTTATGCTCTATGTTCAAAGCATCAAATGAATCTATTAAACCCCATACCCTATGTCTGTAACAAATCATTTTCTTGTAATTGCAAGCATATAGTTTCCTTACTTGTCTAACCACTAGCTCAGAATCTAAAAATACCTTAATCATTTTAACCTTTTTCTTGATGGCCATGACAACTCCCAAAATTAAGGCTTCATATTCAACAATATTGTTAGTACAGGAAAACTGTAGTCTATATGTTGCTAGATACAATTTACCCTAAGGATCTATGAGTTCAACACCTGCACCCGCACCCTGTTTTGATTTGGACCCGTCACATTTTAGTGTCCACATGCCATCTTTACTTTTCTGACCTTTTACCTTGGCATGCTTTGTCCCTTCTATCACTTGTGAGGTGCTGGCCTATTTATTCATGGGTGTTTCTGTTTAGTCAACTTGCATATGTGTATTTTCAGCTTGTAAGTCAGAAAGACAACTACCCTCGTCCTTTATTCCCTCTCCTAAAACTGAAATCAGAGCATCTACATTACTCTGAAAGTATCTCTATGGTTGATCAGGATTCACATTTCCCTCTTGCAGCCCTACCTTCTCGTGCATTTTTTGTACTCATATTCAATGATGTCTTTGCACATTCCACAACTCTCCTCAGAATGTGGCCTATCGTGAACTCTACACATGTGCTTATATAGTTTACATTGGGGTGGCAGATTTTGTTTAATGCACTCTTCCATCTCTTGTCTAATGGCATGACCAAATTTGTTCATTGCACTATTTTCTTCATCTGAAGAATTTCCATCAGACTTAATGAATAATGTTGTCTCACTGCTGACATGTTTTTCTCTAAAGTTTAACACCATGATCTCTTCAATTTGCACCCCATTGTTAGTAATCCTATAAACACCAGGTTCAACAGCAGCATATAATATTTCATTAGTTCAATTATACTCTGTTATCATGTGTTTCATCTTGGGTTCTGCCTCTATTCTAATTTGGTTTGGGACACCTCTCCAAGGTAGCCACATGTGTGAAAAATTAGTGGCCATATATCCATTTAATGTATTGGACCAATCCCTACTCAGCAACATTCCATAATTCACGGGTATATCCACTATTTGAATGTCAATGAATTGGCTTACCCTAGAGTCTAAAGCTAATTACATTTGAATGTTCATCAATTCTCCTATCACACTAACCTCAGTTTTATCTAACTATGTGACAACCTTGGCAGATTTGGTGGGGGTCAGCCCTAGAGTTTTACATATCCCTAAGGGCATTACATTGGCCGATGCACCAGAGTCTACCATGCAATTGTGTATGTTCTTCCCACACAATCTAATAGTTAACAAGAAAGGAGGAGCATCCTTCTTATCAGCATACATTATTACATTTGTATTGGAAGGGTGCTCAACTTTCTTACTTTTCTCTTTAAGCAGTGAATCTCTATTAGGAACAACTATATCAACAGCAACCTCATCTGTCATGGATGTATCCAGAGATTTTATAAAAGCATTTATGATCCCTGGGGTTTTCAATAATTCATTCAGAGGTATACTGACCTTAATTTTCTTTATTTCCTCTGACAAGTAACTCATTAATCTTGTTGTCTCTATTGTTTCAATTTTACTTCTTTGGACCTTTTGTACTATTGTTCCACTATTTGTATGATGATTATCTTTAAGTATGGCAGGATTGTTGCTAGCATTTTGATCCGGGGGTGTATTGAATTTGTTAGGAGGGATGGAAGTGGTGAAAAGTCCTCCTGGCCTAGTGTTGTTCCTTAAATTGTAGGTGTGGTTTTTATTTGTTTGTTGAAAATCCTGCACCTCTTCTGTTTCAGTCAATACTTCATTTTCAGTTTCAAAGGAAAACTGAAAAGCATTTAATACCAAGGCTGATTTAGGATAAAGATTTTCACAAAAGTATGGTTCATCCTCTAACAATTGATCTTCTTTCTCTTCTGTAGTTGCAAAGGTAAAGGTTTCTAAAACTAAAGCTATATCATACCTTGAGGGTACTACCTCATTACCCTTGGGAATGAGAAATTCAGAAGTAGGAGGCTACACATCTATATTAAAAATGCTAGCTGCTAAATGGAACTGTGGACAGTCAAGCTCAGCATGGGCATTGGTATTGTGAAATCTGCACCAATTTTTTAGTGATGTATTGGCCATTTGGATGCCATCTGTTTGTTTTGCATCATGATTATCTATATTCTCAAAAGGAGAAGCTAGAGTACCATTGTTTCGTTCGGTGTTCCATGCTTTGGGTGGCCTGGGTTGATTCTGATTTTTGTTATTGTTACCCCAGGTCCTATTGTCTATCACTGGCCCCCTGTTTTGCATTGGTTGCCCTTGGTTATGACCCTGATGCTGATTATAGTTTTGGCTCTAATTTAAATATTGGCCTTGGCTATTATTTTGGATATGGCTCTGATTGTAGTTTTGATTGTAATGTTGATTTTGATTTGAATTATAGTTCTGATTTTGGCCTTGGTTATAATTATGATTTTGATTGCATCCTTGGTTGCCTCTTCCATAGAGATTCTCATTTCTTAGTTGTATCACTTCGGTGGTTAATCTTTTCAAGTGTGTAGTGATCTCTTTGATTTCTTCCCTTTCCTCTTGTGCCTTTGCCACTGTTGTATCTCTAGGAGGTTGAAAGAAAGGCTGACCACCATTCTGACTGTTATTATCCATGTTACCCATATAAGGAGCTATGGCTTGGATTGGGGTAGGACTATACACAGGTGTGTATATAGGAACCGGATTTAATAACGGAGTGTGATGCATAGGGGCTTGATTCCAAGGTTGTGCCTAATTTTGCACCCCAAAATTTCCTCCATTAACAAATGGACTATAAGTTGTATGCCTCATCTCTTGGTTTACTGAGGCTGTCTCTTTATAGGGTTTGGATATTGAATCTATGTCAAGTTTTCTTTTGACAAACATGGCAATTAAAGGATCCAAGGTAGCATAGTACATAGCTAACAAGGTATCATCATCCACGGTGTAAGGGTCTACCAATCTAGAGTAGGCCTTTTGAAATCTGTCATTGAGATTATCGATCAACTCTCCCTCACCTCTTTTTATGGTAGCCAATTTATGATACAAGATGTAAGGATCAATGGGTCCTCTAAATCTAGACAGAAATGCTTCTTCCATAAGTGACCAAGAAGAAATATAGCCATTGGGTAAGTTTACATACTAGTTAGAGGCTTGTTCATTGAAGGTGTAGGGAAACAATCTACACACAACGTCCTCGTGCTCTAATCTGGCCCTAAAGCATGCCTCCTTGAATATTCTAATATGATCTTCTGGGTCCTGATGTAACTGGTATTTAGGACATATCTTCTCAGGATTTTTGGGCATCTCATGATAATCAGGGAACGCTATGGGAGAATGGACATTGAAATAAGCCATTACAGGTGCTTGTGCCTGACCTGGACCTATAGAAATACCTAGATTTACTGGTGGGATAGGATTTCTAGGAGGACTAGGACCTCTAAGAGTACCTGAACTAAGATTTAAAGATCTGAATGAAGAAATGTCAGGACTCACAATGTTATGGATAGTATAAGGTGATCTGGGAGGTGTGTTAGATGAGCCTCTTGGGTGAGTTATTTTAGGGTTCCAGATCAAAGGACTCTTACTTCACCTTATATCAAGTAATTGCACAAATATATCCCCAGAATTGGATCTAGATCTAGTTACTATGCTGCTGTTATGAGCCAACTCTACTTGAAACAAACCCTAACTCAAATCAGGCCCTCCTTCTAGCACCAGAAAACTGTTGATGATTTTTTTAACATAGTAATAACAATAGTTAAAATTCACATAAAATGAACCTAACTGACTTGAAAGATATGAAGAAATCGATTAAGATTCGCTTAATCCCAAGTTTAATATGGTCAGGTCTTGACCTGTTGGGCAAATTTAGTAGGTTGATATGAAGTTGTAATGTTCAAGGGGCCTTACATGATTTAGGGCTTCTTGTTGGTTTACTGGACTCAAACTATGCAAAATATCATAAAGGAATCAGCATGTTGTTCATTCTCTTGCATAAAAGTGTTACTGTGCTACAAAGATTTAAAGGGTTTTCTTAAATTATTGTAGCTCCTCTTAAATATTTATGAAAACCGTCTACTTTCAAGTTGGTTATGCACACTTTTCAAATATAAGACAATTTCCTTTAAATTCCTGCATTTGAAGCTAAGTATTTTTAGATGGGTTGGGAAAAGTTAGCAAGATCTAAACTAAACTTCACTCATTCTACCAAAGGATCTAATTGTTCTGTTATGCACTTTATAAATCATACAGTAACTTGATCAAATCCACAGACAAAAACCTTAAATGTAAGTTTTGAGCATTTTCACAAACATACACTTAAGATTGCAAGCTCTAAGAGAAAATGTTTCAAACACAATGAAAAGCAAGAAAACACTCAGAAGATAGATGCAGAGTTCCAGATTTAATTGTATTAGAAACAGGCAATCATATAAGATTTACAATGTCTGAATGACTCTTAGCTTCATTGATTAAATTACAAAAAACTTACAAGCTTTATAGATACAGCAAGGAGGCAGGATGTTCCATGTGCTCCTTGTTGCAGACACAGGTGACCTCCTTCTACTTCTAAACTAAAAGGTCCCTCTATTCTAAATGCTGAGATAAACTACAACTGCTAGCTATTTTCTAAGAAAAATCCCTATGTAGCCCCTGTGTAAAATATTATAGTGTAAAGAGGCACAATATATAGACTTGATTGTCCTCAATATACCTAAAAACTCTAGTTAAGCAATGGTTCAAACCCTTGGTTACAGCATTAAATGGTGGAGAATCCATCTCTCAAAAAATATCTTTGAGCATACACCGAATCTGGGCGAAATAGTCCCTCTAGAAACCCTAGTAGCTCAATAATAACTACTGCTATCTGTTGCAATGATGTCCCCAGCTACATTTTGTCTTCATTATTGAAGGCCCTTTGACTTCCTCGCCCTTCATCCTTATCTTCCTCTGCCTCTGAGATCGGATCTCCTTTCCATGACATCATCGCCATTAAGCTTCAGCTGCTTCCTCAACTGCAAACCTGCAAAAACAAACCAATAATAAGTACCATTTCACCTAATAAACCTGTAGGAAGATAAGCAGTTATTAAATCCAGTTGTGACTATGTGATTGCAGAAATTGGGCCCTAAATTTGTGAAAATTTCACGTTCAAATGCATCTTCATCGTTAAAACCAGTTAGGTCAACCATCGCTGACCAGAAGACATGCTTTCAGGTCCAAAATGTCCCAAAAATCCCATCGCTCTATTTTTTTTCACTTATCAGCATGATACATTTCAATTGGCGCGAGCCCAAAACATTTGGCCGATCACCACTTTCTGGCCGATGTCTCCTTACAGCTAAGTCTTTTCTCTTTTCCTTGTTATCAGCATGAGATAACGCCATTAGCGTGGCCCAAATTTCATCTACCGATCGCCACTGTTAAACCGACACCAAGATACATACAAACTCCTTTGTATGCGCATCAGACTTATCGCTGTTTACAAACGGCAATTTATGACCCATCGAATCCGCAATGCATAAAACATAATACATCTCTCAGTATACAATTCAGACGTGATACATAGGATATATCGGATTTGAATTTGTTTGAATTCCAGGTTGTATGTGGGAAGCAGTGTATGCTTCGAAACATATATGCAAGGCATCGAATATACAAGCATTTAGCTTCATTACATAATATTTGGGTTCCGACAGTTGTATAAAGTGTTGTATATCGCAATGTATGTTTGATATATACTGTGAGGCCAATTATTTTACCTTCCATATTTTGATCGTTATGCTATTTAGAAGTTGACACTATCAGACCTTAGTGACTATGCTTCATTTTGCAGACTTGATTTGATCCACTGATTATGTTAGGACATTGATTTGACATATGCGATTCGTTTTGATCATAGTGATGCTATTTGTGGAAATAGATTTACAAGTTTATATTTGATGATGTTTTGTGATGAGATTCTAGTTGTTTATGTGATATGGTCTAATTGACATGTGATTGGATAATGCAGTTTAATTCGGATTAATGTATTGATGTTATTGTTGTATTTGATTGTGTGAATTTAATTCTAGTTGCTTCGGCTATCACTTTTCATGACAAAACTGACACTTGATCAAGATGTGCAGGTTTTACATTCCCTAGCCACAGGAAATCAGAGGTAGAATTCACACTATGTTATCCCCTGTTAAGCCGATCCATTCCCAAGAGGGATAAGGATCACGTCTGAATTTGAGTGTGGATTTATTGTTATGGATTTTAATTTTATTTATTTTGCCTTAGTACCCTCTTTATTTAAAATTGATTAATAATAAGTGTGGTATAATTTTATTTGATTTACACCACTTGGTATTTATCTTTTTTTTTTTTAGGCCATTTAAATGTGGATTTTTAACCCCTTCATGAACCCTAGGGTCCTAAAAGTTACCCTAGGTGGTCAACCATGAGTCTAGGGTCAACTTGGACCATCTAACCCTAGTTTTGACTCACTTAGGTCACCCTAAACCATGGTTGAGTAAAAGTGACGAATTTAGAAAAGAGGGAAGATGGGGGATGGGCCTTGCCTTGGGAAGAACCCATCTCCCATCCCAAAGTCTTGGAATCATTCCCAAGGAAGACTTGGGAGGTCTCCAAGAGTCCTCCCAAACTCCCAAGTGAGTGGGAGCACCACTCAAGACCTTTGTCTTCTTGAGGTGTGAGTGGGAATCCAACTCACCATTTGTCCCCCTCCCACTTGTGTGGAAGCACAAGAGGGTAGGGTGGAGATGGAGGTGGAATGAGGGGATGACATTTGTCATCCTCATACTTCCTCTCCTTTGCAAGTGGCATAGGAGGGGGAAGGAGGAGGTGACAAGTGTCACCTTCTCATCCCTCATGGCCAAGTTGATGGCCTATAATAGCTCCTCTTGTAGAGGAGTGGGGGTTCTCTTTTTCTAGTCTTTTTCCTTGCAATTTGGGAGTTCTTGAAAATTTTAGTTTTCCTTTCTAGTTTGGAGGAGTTAGGGAAGGTTGGAGAAATTCTGAAAGTTGGAAGGCTTGGGAAGGCTTGGAGCTCTTCACCAATTCTACTTCCATTGTCAGGGCCTTGAAGGTAGGCCTCTTAACTTGCTTCTTACCTTTGCTTCTATGATGTTAAATGTGTTAGATTTTGCTTGAGTGCTATTTGTATTGTGATGTTGGGATGCGTGTTTATGGTGAGAGCACCTCCAATGGAGGTAGTGCTCAACTTGTATGGGTACAGGAAAGGAACAATCCTTGGGGGCTCTCCCATAGTTGTATTTGTGCCTTGAGGGCTTTTATTTGTGGAGGAGAATATTGAATGGCAAGAGTGCCATGGAGATTTTATGTGATATTTGTGGAGGTTGGTGTTATGGAGATTTTAGGCTTGAGGCCATGGGTTGTGATTTATTAGATGGCAAGAGTGCCATGGAGTACTTGTGACTTGGAGGATGGTGTGTCTTGGAGATTTTGGCTTGAGGCCAGGTGTTGAGATTTTTATCATTTGGGAGCCCTTTTAAGTTGAGGGGTCTATTCCCTACCCTCACCAAACTCATTTATGTGAGTTAAGTTATGTGTAAAACCTATGGGGTGTTCTAATTTTGTGTTATTGTGATTGCCTTTGTTGTGGAATGAGACCCTGTGTGAAAACCCTACCTCCCTAGCTCGGGGATGAGCCACTTGCGGGTCTACAGTAGGGAGGAGAGCTTCTTGTTGTGGCTAGAATGTGCTTCTCTGTTGTGTCTACTTGCAGGATTTTGAACAAAGATATGGAGTTGTTTTGGAGCTCTAATAGGAGTTCATCTAGTCTCTTGTGTTGGCTGTTGGAGCCATGGTTATTTTGGCTTGTTGTAATGTAATTTTTGTAAGAAGCTACTATGTTATTTGCCATGTAGTTGGCTGCAAATGAATAACCAATGTGACTTTCTATTATTGAGTTTAAAATAATTATACTCTTTATTACGATGTTAGCCTTGTGTAGAGGGATGTATGGAAAAATAAACATAAATATCTTTTTTTGCCATTGTTTTCTTAAACAAAATATGCATGTGATGTAAAGTTTCTGTTTAGATCTTGACGGGAATGAAAGAAAAGAATTGCATTCCCTAGTTATTTAATGCTGTTACTTCCTGTTTTGTGGATTGTGAAGTTGAGAAATGTTTGTGAAAACATATATTTATAATATCTTGTCATTATAGTTATCAAAAGAAAATATGCATTTGTTTAAAGGATGCTGTTCAGATCTTATTTTAGATAAAAAAGAAAGAGTGCATCTTCTGTTTTAACATTAAACAAAAAAAGGGCAATTAAATAAAACATGAGTTGAAATGGCATGTTGGATTTTATTGTAGAAGAAATATGGAATATTACATCTAGTTGCAGAATGGTTTTGTGGCATTTTGTAACTTTGAATACCTCCTTGGAGATTGCAAAGAAATCCATGGCTTCCATTTTTGGATAGAACCCCTCCTGCACACAAAAAAAAGAGGCAAAACAAAACAAAAGGAGTTAGGGCAAGATGGAATGAGAAAGAGGATTAGGGCACAATGAGAGAAAGAAGAGAAAATATGAAAAGAAATTAGGGTATAGGGAAAATGATAGGGAAGAAGAATTAGGGCAACTAGATATTAGGAAACAATTTTATTTTTTATTGGGACTTTTCATTTAAAACTTAATATTAATTTATTTTAGAGGATATTGGACTTTTATTATTCTTAAAATCCTCTATTTTTTTTGGTTTGGCCTCATTTTCCTTTTTAACTTTGGGTTCTTTCAGAATTGGGCTTTATTTTAAATGGGGAAGTTACTTCTCTTTTTATTGCATTTGAGTTTTACTGTTTCTATTATCCATTGGTCTTTTTCTTACTACCCCTTGGGGGGTTCTTTTGCATTGATTTAAAATTTTTGAATGGATCCACCCTGTATTTTAATTGTTGTCTTGTAATCTGAATTTATTTAGGAGGGAAATTAATTATTTCTTTTGGGGGGGAAATTTTTCCCTTGTTCTTTTTCTTAAATTCACCTTAATGGAATTATTGACTTTTTTTTTGGAGTCTTGGTGGGGATTGTACCGTTTTAAACTATTGACCTAATTTATTATTATTTTACCAGATGAGTTAATTAAAACCTCTTATCCTATCTATTTATTTATTTGGGTTAGAGATTAAATATAATGCTAAAACATATTTAAATAACGGAATCAACTCTCTTCGGATTTAATGGATGTCTCACCATTTATTATTATTCTAGTTTCAAATTTTTAATCCTTTATGCTAGGTCGATTTATTCGACCTTGGTAGAGTGTTTATCTTAATATTTCATTATTTTGTTCTGAAATTTGATCTTACGTTTAATCTAATCAAATTTTCGTAGTGGCAATTTTATTTTAAATTATGCATCTATCGAAACGCGCCATGCTATCGGAATCTTCCTAAAATTCTAGGGTTTAATTTTAGTATTATTTTATTGGGTTTTATTCTATCATTCTATTTCAATCATGCATCCATTTTGCTATCATTCACTTAATCGCCTTCGATTCCTTTTCATTCTAAGTTTAAATTTAGAGATCATTGTTGGCAGATTCATCTTCACCTAGGGAACTTAGGGGTATAGATGGAATCGACCTAACCCTAGAAGCGACACACTTCGTGTCGCTTTCCCCTTGACGGCCTTCATCAACATGGTTACGTTGTCATGTCTATGCCATTGCGTATAGCCACCGAGCACACAGACGCGTGTGAGGGGGTTCCTAGGGTTAGAAAGAAAAAAATTTTGCGGCCTGTGTCATGACCACATGGCAGATGTGGTCGTGACATGGGCGTTTTGCATGTCGCATCCACGCGGGAGGTGCAGGCATGACATATACATTGCGCAAGATATACAAAGACTTAAATTTTCTTAATTTTCTTTCACGTCCGAGCAATGTATATGGCCATTGTATCTTTGGATATACATTCGGGTATACATACAAGCGTTTAACCGAATTTAATCTTTTTGGATTCCACATTGTATGTTATCGAAATGTATGTTTCGAAACATACAAGGCAAAGCATCATATATACAACAATTTAATCCCATTTGATAGCCCTTTTCAAATCCGTGGCTTGTATGATGGACAATGTATATAATGCAAAGTATGTCACTGAAATATACAAGCCCGCGAAATATACATTGACTTAACCTTGTTTAATAATCACTTCAGGTCCGCACATGTACCCCTTGTATATTTTGCTTGTATGTATAAATATAAAAGCCCGACATATACCATGATTTAACATTGCTTAATCACTTTTTGGTTCTAGCCCTTGTATAAGTTCATCATATGTTTTAACCTGCCAAACATACAAATGTGAGATATATGCAACAGATTTTAAACATTAATTCATTCTAACCCTAAAACCATTTCGGGTCCACCTTGTATGTATGCATAAACTCTACCAAATGCATACAAGGTAAAAAGACATACAATCAACTTTTGCACATACAAACGACTTTGCATATGGAAAGCGATATACAAAGGAGTTTGCATACAAGTGAACTTGTATGCAAAGAGCCTTGTATATGCAACCTGATATACAAAAGACAATGTATATGCAACAACAAACCCTTCCCTTATACATTTTACCAAAATGCTCATAACTTGCAAAATATGGTGAATTTTAACTAGCTCATTTTTCACAAGGAATCCAACCATATTATGCCCTGGTACTGAAATGTAATTTTTCCTCTATTTTTTAGCAAAGTTTGCAATTTTCACCCTCTTTTTCCCTTTACCACCAAGCAGAACAACACACACAAGCAAAAAGCAAAGCCACAGCAGGGGTCCTCATTTTGCTAAGGAGTAAAATGGGGCATGTTGTGAACATCACAACAGTATCTTCTGAAGCAAATGAATAAATTTAGAAATCTCTTGTATAATCTGGACTGATCAGAATAGGAGCATCAGATATGGCCTTCTTGATGTCTTCAAATGCTGCTCTTGCTTCAAGAGTCCATTCAATTTTGGCATCTTTCTTGAGCATTGCATTAAGTGGTTTGAGAATCTCTATGAATCTAGTAATGAACTTCCTAACAAAATTTATCTTACCAAAATAGGATTTAATCTCTTTCTTACTTCCAGGTAGTTGTAACTTCATGATAGATTCTACCCTAGAAGGGTCAATGATGATCCCATTCTCTGTTATCAAATAGCCAAGTATTTTACCTGTTGTCACTCTAAATATGCACTTCTTGGGATTGAGTGAAATACCATATTGTTCACACTTCTTGAGCACCCTCCTGAGGTCTTCTATATGATCCCCTCTATTCTTTGAAAAAACTATCAAGTCATCCATGTAAATGACAATGCATTTGCCAATCAAGCCTCTGAAGGCTATATCCATTGCACACTGAAAGGTGGCTCCAACATTTATCAATCCAAAAGGCATGTGCCTATAAGAAAATATTCCCCACTTAGTGGTGAATGTAGTTTTCAACCTATCTATTTTATCTACCATCACCTAGTTATACCCTGAGAAACCATCTAGGAATGACATCATCTGGGCACAATTTACTATTTGTAAGACTTCATCTAATGAAGGTAAAGGATAATTGTCCTTTTCAAAATATTTGTTCAAGTTTCTGAAGTCTACACATAACTTGATATCACCATTTTTCTTTCTTACAGGGACCAAATTTACCACCCATGTTGAATGCCTCACAGGAAATATGATTCTGGCATTGAGCAACTTCTTCACTTCTTCAAAGATGATGGGTTCTAATGAGGCATTAACGGGTCTTTTCTTTTGTCTAAAAGGTTTAGCATCTGGCTTCAATGGTATAGTATGGGTGATGATTGAGGTATCATAAGTCTTCAACTCATCATAGGTCCAGGCGATAACATGGATGTAATCCATCAATGCTTGGATTATCCCTGCCATTTCTTCTTCTATACAAACTTTACCAATCAGGGCATTCCTTACTTCTTCATTTTGTCCTATATTGATTGGTGAATATTCTCCTCCATCAGTCTTCGGGAGATCTTTCTGTTTCATCATATTGTCCAAATCAAAAGCTTTTTCTAACTCTATCATACCCTTGGGAATCTTATTGGTAGGTAATTCTATGATTTCTTCTTCTTCCCAGATATGATCTTTTGCATTATTTTCATCTATGATCTGAGCATCAAACATATCCCTATTTGATATGAAGTCCAAAATGTGTTGGTCATCATCAAACACTTGGAGATTGGTAACATTATCTAGTATGGAAGGCACTGATATTAATTCAACTGAAAATCTCTTTAAACCAGAAATGGACACTGGCTCCAGAGTACTTGCAGCCTACACCAAGGTATCTACTCTGTGATTCTATTCTCTAGGCACATGGGTGATGTTGAACGCATCAAACTCTTCTATTAAGTCCCACACCTTATGTCTGTAGTTAGACAACTTCTTGTAATTGCAAGAATATATACCTCTTACTTGTCTTACCACCAATTCTAAGTCTTCATAGACATGTAGAATCTTCACTCTTTTCTTGAGAGCAAACAATAACCCATGAAATAAAGTTTCATACTCTATCACATTGTTAGTACATGGGAATTGCAATCTATATGTGTTGTGTGGTTACACAACACGGCTCATTTTGACTTGGCAAAACAGGGACCCAACTTTTTTTTGGCTTGGCTTGTGTGTTCTCTGGTGGTCTGGTAAAAGTAAGTCAGGTGCATCATCATGTAGAGTCAAGATGAGGTAAGTCACCATTATGAGGTCAGTTTGTCAAATTTCGCATTCCATTTCTGTGACCTCATAGTTTGAAAGAGTATTAAAATTCACGCAGGTTTGTCTTTTACATCATCCTGATATTCCTCAGGATGTGAGAGTTATGAACCGTCAAAGTTTCGGTCAAACCTGATATTCGTAAGAGGAGGGATCATATATTTTTATAACCTGTCATCTTTTTGAAGATCATCATCATATTTTGAAATATCCCCGACAATATCCTGCGGCTCAAATATCCAGACGTCAACTTTAAGTGGTAGTAAGTCTTCCCCGTCAAGCGGTCTTTTGTATCGCGAGTGTCATGTTTTTGAATGTAACCCGATATTTATTAATATCCTCCTGACGTGAAATATCACCCTTAGCAAATATCTTGATGACATCATCCAAATTAGATAAACAAAGAAGCAAACATGATGATGACATCATCATCACATTCATATTTCGACAGGATATTTTTTCCAAACATGATCATGTTCGCCTAATATGACGATGACGTCATGATATGTTTCCGATACAAAGAACGACTATCAGGATGATGTCATCCTGATATTCTGAAAAGAGACATGTAAGTTTGTCTTGTTATCATCATATTTTGAAACATCACCCGATACACCGAAATATCCTCCTGATGTACTAAACATCAACAAAGGTGCTTTTGTCACCCGAGTCGTGTCGCGATAACAATTTCAATATGAGGGAGGAGGATGATATTGAAACTCAAACTGATATTTGTGAATATCATCCTGCCCTCATGATATCCTGTCATATGGATATCCCCCCACTCCCATTGCCGCCATTATCATTTAATGCGCGCAGACATGGTAGGTAGTTCTCGCCGACCCCGGAACCCAATGAAACACTTGGCGAGATCCTGCGTTGTCACATGAATAATCAAGGAATGTAATCTAACTTGTCAGAGTTACCCTAAATGTACCCTAACTGCGAGGTTAAAAGGTAATTCAACCACCATTTTCACATTTACCTTGTGATAAAATCATTTTTACAGAGCACCAGCTTCCATATCCGCATACCAGCTACTGTTGCACAATCTGAGCTCATAGACAGAAGGAAAGAGGTGATCATTAGCTAAATTAGGAGCATCGTTGGCAATCCACTGGTATAATCAAGAAATTTGCATAACCAGGTAAGTAAATGAAACCCTCATCATGTCATTATTGTTCAGGTATGATGATGGAAGTTTTGGTTTATGCATGTAATGGTGAAGAAATACAGTAAGCATAGTGATCTTAATTGCAATATGTGTGCATGTGTGTATATATCTTATGAGATAGGATTTTTGTTAATTGTAGGTACTCATGGCCAACAAGCGGTACGTCAAGTGTCAAGAAGAATTCAGTAGGCCTATGTTCTCTTCTCAGAGGGGGGTCCTATTCAAGTATGGACCAATTACTGATACCCATCAGGGGAGCACCAATCTGGAGGCCTGCTCAGCTAAACTGAATGATGGGCATGACAAGAGTCCTGTGTTGGATGCAGTATTTGTGTTGGGAATGTGGAACGCTACTGGTTTCCCGTATTCCATGGAATCTCTGGAGTTGGTTATAGAATGTGCCCGGAATTATAATCCTCAGACAAGGCAAGTGGTAAAACATGGGAGAATATATGCAGACCTCTCCATCAAGGGTTTCTCCTAGACATTTGGACTGTCGTTGGGCAGTAAAGTAAAGAGTGTGGACCTGAGGAAGGTAGAGAAAGAGTATGAGGCCAACAAGAAATCAGCCAGAAAGAACATGTATCAATGGCGGGCTCCCAGTGCACATGTTTAAATATGATTTCAGTGAGGAGTACCAATATATGATTGCACTCCTGAGTCGAGTAACAAGCCAACCTGATACTAGTAGTTTCAGGGATTGGATGTATGGAGTTATAATGATGTGTTTGTATTCAAACACCAAGCCACTGTGGGGCCAAATCATAAGTGATGCTCTGCATGAGCAGCTGATGAACCTGGGAGGTTCAAATTGTGCATTTTATGACATCTTACATTGTTTATTCCTGTGCTTATAGAGGCACTTTTGATGCCTTAGTTACAGATGGAAGGCTCACAGGCACAAACGCTGCATACATCTGGGATCATCATCCCCAGCTATAGAGAACCAACTACTTCAGGGACTACAAACTGGTCAATGATGCATTCTCTATGCATCTGGTAAGGACCATGGAAGAGGACAGAACAAAAAGATTGAGCATGGAGGCTCAAGAAGTAGTTTACAGGCATGGAGCCTGGTATATCCAGTTTGCAACCTTTTCTTACATAAGGGTTGAAGGTTTTGAGGAACATCCCCTCATGCTGCCGAGGTATCCTACCGATGCAGTGATATTAATGGAATTTATCAGGTAGGGCTCCGTGATGATAAAAATGTATAAGGATGCCAAGAAGCTGCCACCAATTTTGTTCCCAGTCAGCATTGGCGACTATATGTGCCCAGATTCTGACAATATAAAGAAGGTGATGGTCACCCTGAATAAAATGAATCTGCAGCCTTTCCCAATAACAAGACCATATGATCCTTACAGCAAGATACAGAAGATACGAGGAAAGCCTATTCACCAGAGGCACCTAGAAGATTTTTGTGCTAACTGCGAAGATGAGGCAGAAGCCAGGAGAAGAAGGTATCAGAGGTTGACTCTGAACCAAATTAGGACTTTTGATTGCATCTCCCTTCCCCAGCAATTGAAGAAGGATGATGGCAGGATAATGGCAGATGAATATGAATAGAAAAAGATATACAATGACACTATCTCTGCACCTGACCTCACCATGTAGGAAGATATATCTTTGGACCCATTCATTGCCAGGACCATACAGCTGACTCAAGCTTGGGTTGATGATCAAGTAGAGGCATTGAAAAAGAAAGGTGTTGCCATTACGGTGGACAACAAAAAGAAGGGACAGGATATTCCTGGGGAGGTATATGATGACTTCCTACTTGAGAAGAGGAAGACTAAGGGAGACAAGTTACCTCCACCACAACAACAGAGCAAAAGACCCCCAAGGGGTAAGAAAGTGGATAAACAACCCAAAGGGGTTATAATTGACAGGGTAGTGTTTACAGCTGAGGAGGTGGCAGGATCAGAATCAGAGTCAAAATCTCCTCCAAAGAAAGAGAAGCCCAAGAAGAGTAAAACAGTTGAGGCTGGAATAACTGGGACCCTGGAAGTGGGTCAATCCTCAAAGAAACCTGGAGAAGAGGATATCCTCATGGAGGAAGAGCCTGAAGAAGAAGAGGCTCCGTTAATAATAAAAAGGAAGAGGAGAGCTCCACAGGTGCTGGTCTCTACCACACCTAAGAAACAAAGAACCTCCATGAGAGGTGGAATAAGTGAACCCCCTACACTATTACAAGGTGTAGGTAGTGAAGTACCGAAGGAATTTCAACATAATGTTCCACTTCCTACCATAGTCAAGTTCAAAACTGAACTTGCAGAGGAGCAAATGAAAGAAACCTCTCAGACACAAGCAGAAGGACATGTCTCGCTTGATGAGACAATAAATTTGTCTGACGATGAGGTAGTGCAGGATGTGGCTGCACAGAAGATGGAAACACTTGATGCTGATATAACTATGACTCCTCACAAGCCTCCACCAGTTCAAACTGTGCTTGAGGAGATGAAACAAGTAGAAGAAGAGCAAGAAAAGAGCCCAGAGCAGGTGGCTCAAGAGATAGGGCTAGAAGCATTGATCACAGAGGTGACAAGTCCTGTAGTGGTGGATCTGACAGAGAAACAGGATGCAAGTCCTGAACAGCCAGCAGGATCACCTGATAAAGGCCACCCAACAGAAGAGGTAGAGATGGCAGAGTCAGAGGGCCATGCTCTTGAGTTAGGCCAACAAAGTCCACCTGACACATCAGAAGAACCTGCTATAGTAGAGGTTCAGGAAGCAAGGGCTGATGAGAAGAAGGAAGCACTAGAGGATCCAGCTGCCAAAATACAAGAAATTGATAGTGCAGGCTCAGAAGAAATAATAGCTGCAGAACAACCGCCAGCACCTCAAACAGAATCCCCAGTATCTGGTGAAGTGGATAAGTAGCAAGTGGAAGAATTGGGAATAGATGAAGTAATGATAGAAGAAGGTCATGATCATCATGATTAGCAAATAGATGCGCCACATCATTCCCCACACCAAGAAGATGCTCCCCCAGAGAAGGAAATTCCTCAACAGGAGGAGGTGCCACAAGATCAACAGCAAAGAGAGCATCAAGAAGAAGAAAAGGAAAAGTCACCATCTCCACAGCATCTGTTGATAGAAACAGGAGATATGGGTGAACATCATGATGATGCTGAAAGACATGATCAGGTACCTCCATGGTTAGCAAAAGAAGTAAATATTGAGGAAGAATTTGAAATTCAAGAGTTCGACGTCTCCACCTTGTTCTCCGCTAATATAATGAAACCCAGGAGGAAGGCCAGAATGACATCAGCCATTAAAAGAGATTCAGCAACAGGGAGAAGGACCACACAAATTGCCATACCTTCGGTAGAGAAAGAAAAAGGTAAAATCACTGTGGATGAATTTCAAATCAGCACAGTTGATTTGGGCTTTGCCAATGAGGACCAAGAAGGTCAGGAGGGAAAAGACATCATTGACTCTCTAATTCAAAAGGTGAAAAGAGAGAAGGAGAAGAATAAGCAACATATAGAGCACATTGCTCAGTTGCATGCCTATATCAAAGGGCTTACCGATCCTAATGATACCACAACTGAACGTGCAGTCCCATTGATTGCCATTTCTCAGGAGGAGGTAAATAAATTGGACCTCATGAAACATGAGGCGTCTGTGGTAAGGAAATGGATGTCATCCGCATTGGATGATGCTGTAGAAATAATGAAGGCCTCTTTGAAGAGGTGGAGCATTCTAAGTGATGCCAAGACCAAAGTGGATAAATTGCAGATGCAGACCGGGAAGAGGTCTTACAAGCTGGAGAGAGTCCTGAGCCTTTTAGGGGAAATAAAGGGGATAAATCGTCAATTGCTTATCAATAAGCAGGTGCTAAATAATAATACCACATTATTGATAGATATCTGGTATAAAGACACTCAGTTTGAGTGTGGAGTCCTCAAAAGATGCAATAATAAGCTGAGAGATATCAGCATGAGGCTACGGGATTTAATGGCTGAAGAAGCAGTGATATTGGAAGCATTAGAAGGCAAGGTGGAAGGTAAAATAGAAAATCAAGATGAAGAGTCTGCCATCAAAGCTGTACATAGCAACTTCCAATTAGAGGTAGATGGTCCACCTGTCCACTTGACCGAAGAACTTATAGATAAAATAATGAGGATCAAGGTCCAGATGGAGAAATATAAAGAAACACTGCAGGATAGGAAAACTAAGCTTGATAATAGTAGAGACAAATATGAAGCACATAGGCACGCCATTATCAAAGCAAAAACTCAAGATGGTGGAGGGATAGATCAAGTTGTGCATTCCTATGAGCAGGTCCGTAGTAGTATTCAGCCCCATATACAGCAACATCATCATCAAGATAGTGAAATCTCAGGAAGCGACGCACATGATGATGACCCGCATGAATCAGCTGAGGAGCATGATGAAGATACATCATGAAGGGGATAGTAGCATAAGTAGTATAGATAGTTGCCAGCTGGCAACTTGTGCCATTTTGTAAAGGTTGACGAAGTCAGATGAATCGTGACCGTAGATCTGTATTGATAAATCAGGATCGTAGATCTTTTTGTAACGGATTCCTCACCTTATTCTATAAAAGGTGGTGGAATGCCTTATTTTAAACATTCAAAACTTAATTGAAATCTGTTTGCTGAAGTATTCAGGGCTCATTTCAAAGCTATTGTATATGTACATGTCTTTTGCATACTTAATGAAAGAGAAGAGTATTTCGATTACAAATCTTCGTAAATCTTGAGTAATCTGTGTCTGAATTCTAGATATGTGCTTTGATTTGCTGCATCCCTTGGAGTGCTCATCATGTTGCATGTATTGTTTTCATTCATCATCCTCTGAAGTTTGCATTAATTGTATCTAGCTGTGGAATATCCTGGTGAACATATAGTTTGATTTCTTCTCCTCATGACAGTATCAAGTATGTATGTGGATCAATAGCTAAAGGTTCAATATTAAATAGCAGCATTTCTTCAATTTCTTTTAAATTTCAGAGCATTTCATCCCCATAATTGCAAATAATTGATAATCTTAAGCGAATAACACAAATATGCAGACATCTCGTAGATAATCATAAATATTTAGCATATTTGAATACAAAGCATGTAGAATTGAAAATATCATGCAAAGATTGAGGTATTTCCACATCTTCTCATCAAATAACTGCATAATATGACACATCTG
Organism: Cunninghamia lanceolata; assembly: GCA_027924645.1. Classification (NCBI taxonomy): domain Eukaryota; kingdom Viridiplantae; phylum Streptophyta; class Pinopsida; order Cupressales; family Cupressaceae; genus Cunninghamia; species Cunninghamia lanceolata. Next base: position 5,970,408 of record BSBN01001583.1, read on the forward strand.
TAAAGAATTTCTATAGGAATGTCATGATGATGATAAAATTCCACGTAAGGCCCCAAAATGGAAATAGCAACTCACATTAACCTCTGAGCGACTTCAAACGATTAAGACCTAATCACCGAAGACTTGGGATCCTGAATTCTTTCAATTCATAGTATCTTTCAAGATGAATAAAGGTTAATGTGTACTTTTATTCTATGTTTGTTTGTGACTAACATCATGACCAACATAAATTGGTGCTAGAAGGAGGGCCTGTGATCTGGAATACTACGGTCATCATCATTATTTTCAGGTTTGATGATGCAGAGAGAAAGGTAACCTCTGATCGTCTGTGAATTTTAAATATTACGTAAATATTTACTGTAAAAGGCTTGAATATGCACATTCTGTGTAAAGCTTTCCAAATCTTACATAAATATTGCAAGCTTTACAGTAGATCATTCTGAATTCACTAATATTGGCCAAAGATATGTAAATTTGTTCAAGCTTTGAAGAATTTAAGCCTTAGAAACTCAAGATCTCGTGCTAGGGGTCATTATACCCCAAATATCCTATCATATTTGTAGTATCTTTGCAAATACCTCGTAAATATTTAGTTTGATCAGCCATCTGACTGCAAATATCACCTCATTTGGTGAAATCTAGCCAATATTTGCAAAGTTTCAGCCAATTTGCTTTAAAATTGAGAAGTCCAGGCTCACAGGATAAATACCAGGTCTAGATCTAGTGGAATTTTTGAAGAACTACCTGTTAGAGGTTTCAGACCTAGAACTGTAGACATTCATCATACTCTAGAGTCTAGTGCGCCAAGAGCTTCACCAGAACCTCCTCCTGTAACTCCTATTGGTTTACAGATACCTTCTGGAATATCTGTGACACCTCCTATTCAGCTTCAGGGTGTGCCTTTAGTCCAACCCCAGCCAGCTGCACCACCAGCTCAACCTCCTCAGGTTGCAATGTCTTTCTTTATAGCGGAGTCACCTTTGACCTTTACTGCATATCATGAGTTACCAAAGAATCCAGACAAACTTTGTCCAAAATATCATCCTTATCAAAATGCTGATGATCATATCAAGACATTTAAGGAAGCTTGCTGCAGAGCCAGAATAGAACATCAAGATGTGGTGTGCAGGTTATTTCCTTTTTCCTTAGGGGAAGAGGCTTATAATTGGTTCATTAGTCTTGGCCAAGCCTCTGTTGGTTCATGGGCTGTCTTAGAGAAAGCCTTTCTTGACAGGTTCAAGGTCCCTATTGATCCATCTATGAAATACCATATGTTTGCTACAATCAAATGATTTGAGAATGAGCCTATCGCCAATTTCAATGCTAGGTTCCAGAAAATGTTGTCCAAGTTAGTTGCCCCATATGTAGTATCTGATGCCTCTGCCCGGAGTATCTATTATTCAGCCCTGGATCCATTAACTTCCATGTTCATCAGGAGAACACATCCTAAGATCACTACCTTGACAGGAGCTTTTCAAGAAGCTATCAAAGTGAATCAGCAGTTGATACCTGCTCCTACTCCAAATATAGTATTCCCTACCTTGCCTGGCATACAGTCACAATATCTTGCATCATACCCTACAACATATTCTCCACAATATCCTGCACAATATCCTAATGGAGCATTGATACCCCCAGCTATCCTACCTGCACCTTTGCAAGTACCTCCACTGAGCATCATGCCCCCTCCTAATGGAAATGGCCAATTGCTACAATATCCTGCACATGCTCAGACACCTCAAGGTACTAATTTGTCTAACAATAACCATGGATCCTCTTTCTTCAAGCCTCAGACTGAAAATGTAGTAGCCAAAGCTCAGGAAGAAAAGGAGGAAATCAAAGAGATTTCTGCTCAATTGAGAAAACTCACCACAGAGGTGACACATTTGAGAAATCAAGGGTTTTATTCCCAGTCAAGTCAGAATAGAAATTATTCCAATGACAGACCAAATTATCCTGATAGAGGATATAACACCAATAATTTCAACAATAATGGTGGAAGCAACAATAATCCTCAAAGACAACCCAGAGTGTGGAACTCTAGGCCAAATAATGGCTCATTACCATCCCCCCTAGACAATCAACCTCCTGGTGAAGCCAAACAGACTACTAGAGTCAATCTTGCTGAGGCAGCCCTTACTAATTGGTGCATGATCCACAATACCAATGCACATGCAGAATTAGATTGTCCACAATTTAGAATTGCTGCTAGCATCTTTCAGACTGAAGTGTCTAATACTTCTGGAAATCCACCTCATATATAAGGAAATGAGATTGTTCCTTGTGGATATGACTCAGCTTTTGTGCTGGAAACCTATATTAATCAACCTCATCAGGGTCACAACCAGGTATGTGAGGAATCTGCCTTAACCTTTGAAACAAATTATGTTTTCCCCTTTGAGGATGAAAATGAACCTGCAAGAGAATGTGAGGAAGTACACGCGTATCAGCAGCAATATCCTGGTAAGCATAATTATAACTTGAGGAGTAATGTCAACAAACCTGCTGGTCCATTGACATCACCCCTACCTCCAAATAATTTCAATTCACCTCCTGATCCTAAAGCTAGTAATAACCCAGGGTTCCCCAAGGTAAATGCTCAGTACTTGTCCCCTCAGAACACAGGATCAAAGGTTGTAAATACACCTCATGACTCCGACAAATTAGTTAGCTATCTGGCTGATGAAATGAAGAAAATTAAGATCAGCCTGTCCCTGTCTGAGTTACTAAAAACTCCTACCATAAAAAGGGCATTCATGAAGTCACTAGATGATCCTGCTTCTAAAGAGGATAGTCATCTTTCAAGTCAGTCTAGTGGCAAGGATCATGTTAATAGGGATAATATTATCAAGCCTAAAGTGTCAGCTATAGTCCAAGCTGCTGAAACCTCCCACATGACCTTGTACAGGGATAAAACTGAATCACCCCCATTTCTCCTTACCATAAGAATGTTCGGCAAGAACCTGCACAACTATCTGGTTGATTCAGGGGCCTCTACGAATGTTATGCCCCTATCAATATGTAACGCTTTAGGACTACATCCTGCTAAATCCCTAAAGAAGGTGACACAGCTGGACAAAACAGAAGTAATTGTAGTAGGAGAGTTAACTCATATCCACATGCAACTAGCATCTGATCCTAGGATTCAGTATTACATTGATATTTAGATAGTTGACATACCTGATACTTACGGGATGTTGCTTAGTCGAGACTGGTCCAAGACGCTCAATGGCTATATGTCCATAGATTTCAGTCACATGTGGTTGCCATGGAAAGGTATACCTAATCAGATCAGGATTGATGTTGAGCCTAGAATGAAACATATGATCACTGAATACAACAGAACAAATGAGATCCTGTACATAGACGTATAACCTGGAGTTTATTGCATAAAGCCACAAACTGTCAAAATAGAAGAGATCCTAATGCTTGATTTGCATCATCATCATGATGATGATCATCAGGAAAACATACCAGTCGTAGAACCTGATGATAATCCTGATAATGAGAATGAAATAGATCGCTTCAGAGACTTTGAGATACATCTGTCTAATTAGGTAAAACATTGTCGATTATTAAATATACCTACTGATGACATTTTGATTGATGGATGGTGCATGTTACACGATGAAGCACACTCAGAAAAGACTTGTGAAACATGCTTAGATATGATGATGCTGGAGCAGACATGTAGTGAGGCGTCATCATCATGTTATGAGGTAAATACTACATCTAATGATGATGACGATACTAATTCTTATCTGTCTTTTACAAGAATAGAGGAGTCGACAGATCATGATGAGGATCATATCCTGAAAATAGAAGTTCTGGTTTCTGACTAGATAAATGATATGAGGAAAGAAAATATCACTCCTGGTAGTGATTGCTTTATGGAACCCGATTATGAGTTGTCTGATGAAGATAAAGGTAGTGACCTGACTAAGTTTGAAGAATTTTTAGTAAAGGAAATAAAGAAGATGACCCAACAGCATAAATCTCCCCATGAGGTTTTAATCAAGGGTTGGTGTAGGTTGCACGAGGCACCTCACTCAGAAACAACTTGTTCACTGTGTTTACACATTTTGAAGAAGCATGCAGCTATAAGCCCAAAAGATCATCCTCCTGCCGAAATGAAAGAGAAAATAGAAAAGCCATCAGGCTCACAAGAAAAAGGAAAGAAGAAACTTGAGGGTGATGATGTCCCTAAGCTAAAATGGATATCAGGCGGAGCAGCAGCCAGAGCTGCAAGGAGAAAAGAAGGTTCAAATAAATGTCCTGCTGAAGATAAACCTTGGATCCTGAGGTTTGATGGATCTAAATCCAAGCAAGGTGCTGGGGTAGGAATTGACCTGATTGATCTGACCGGGAAATCCTACTTAGCAGCCTATAGATTACAGTTCCCCTACACTAACAATGTAGCGGAGTATGAAGCTCTGATTCATGGGATACTGTTTGCTCATAAGAAGAAGATAAAGATTCTACATGTCTTCGAAGATTCGGAACTAGTGGTGAGGCAAGTAAGAGGAATTTATTCGTGTAATTATAGAAAGCTGTCTAATTATAGACATCGGGTATGGGACTTGATTGAGAACTTTGATGCCTTTAATATTACTCATGTACCAAGAGAACAAAATCATAGGGTAGATGCACTTGCCCAGGCTGCCAGTACATTGGAGCCACTGTCTATATCTGGTCTGAAAAGATTTTCAGTAGAACTGGTGTCAGTACCTTCAGTACCGGATAATGTGACCAATCTCCAGGTGTTTGATGATGATCAACACATTCTGGACTTCATTTCAAATAGAGACATATTTGAAGCTCATATTATAGATGAAAATGGCATGGAAGATCATGTCTGGGAAGAGGATGAGATATTAGAGCTACCTAGCAACAGGATCCCCAAAGGTATGATTGAATTAGAGAGAGATTTTGATTTGGATAATATGCTCAAACAGAAGGATCTGCCCAAGGTAGATGGAGGTCAGGATTCACAAGTGAATATTGGACAAGCTGATGACAAGAAAAATGTCTTGTTGGGTAAGGTTTGCACACCAGAAGAATTAGAAGGAATAACTCAGGCTCTTAAGGACTACATACATGTAATTGCATGGACTTATGATGAGCTGAAGACATATGACACCTCTGTCATAACTCATACTATACCTCTCAAGCCAGATGCTAAACCTTTCAGACAGAAGCAAAGGCCAGTCAATGCCTTGCTCGAACCAATAATTCTCAAAGAAGTCAAGAAATTGTTAAACGCTAGGATAATATTTCCTGTGAGGCACTCCACTTGGGTGGCAAATCTTGTGCTAGTCAGAAAGAAGAATGGAGACATCGGGTTATGTGTAGATTTCAGGAACCTAAACAGAGCATCGGAAAAGGATAACTATTCTTTGCCCTCATTAGATGAAGTTCGGCAGATTGTAAATGGAGCTAAAATGATGTCCTTCTTGGACGGTTTTTCAGGATACAACCAAGTAATGGTTGACAAAATTGACAGATTGAAAACTGCCTTCACCACAAAGTGGGGGTTATTTGCATATAGACGTATGCCATTCGGACTCATAAATGCTAGTGCTACATTCCAAAGAGCCATGGATATAGCCTTCAGGGGCTTAATAGGAAAATGTATAGTCATATACATGGATGACTTGACAATATTCTCCAAGCAAAGGGGGAATCATGTTGCTGATCTCAGAAGTGTATTGAAGAAGTGTGAAGAGTATGGAATATCTTTGAATCCCAAGAAGTGCATATTTGGGGTGACAACAGGAAAGTTATTAGGCCACCTAATCACAGAAGATGGAATTATCATTGATCCTGATAGGGTGGAGTCTATCATGAAGTTACAACTTCCAGGAAGCAAAAAGGAACTCAAGTCTTACTTTGGTAAGATAAATTTTGTGAGGAAGTTCATTACCGGCTTTGCTGAGATTGTCAGACCACTAAATGCCATGTTGAAAAAGGATGCACAGATTGAGTGGACACCAGAAGCCAAAGCTGCATTTGAAGATATAAAGAAAGCCATTTCAGATGCTCCTATCCTCATCAGTCCAGACTACACAAAGGACTTCTACATATATTCATTTGCTTCAGAACATACCTCTACAACAGTGTTAACTCAAAGGAATGAGGAGAAAGAAGAGAAACCAATTGCTTTCATGAGCTATCCTTTCAGAGATGCTAAGTTGAGATATGTAGATGTTGAGAAACAGGCACTTGCATTAGTCAGAGCAGTAAAAAAATTTAGACATTACATACTAAGAAGCAAAGTGGTTGTTGTGGTACCAGATGCAGCAGTGAAGATGCTGCTGATGCAAAGTGAGCCTGGTGAGAAAAGAGCCAAATGGATTACTGTATTACAAGAGTATGATATGGAAATTACACCAATGAAGCTGGTAAGAGGACAAGCTTTGATCCAGATGATATCTGAAATCGATCCAAACATCACTAGTCAGCAATATGTGATCAATGAGAAAGATAATAAAGAGTGGTATTCAGATATCAGGCACATCCTGATTACTGGAAGATGTCCATCAAGAATGCAGGCTTCACAAAGAAGAGCCTTAAAAATAAGATCCCAAAAGTATATGATGAAGGGAGGAACCCTATTCAAGAAGAATTATGAAGGAATATACCTGAGATGTTTAGAGAAGCCAGAAGCAAGTAGAGTCCTGACCGAATTACATGATAAGTTTGGAACGGCACATGGATCATCCTTGGCTACAACACATGCAATCCTCAGAGCAGGATATTATTGGCCTACAATTTTTAAAGACATAGCTGATCATGTTAAATGTTGTCATGTTTGCCAGGTTACTGCCAACAGAGAGAAATATGCTGCACAACCATTGCAGCCAGTAATGGAAGAACGCCCATTTGCACAGTGGGGCATGGATTTCATAGGACCAATCAATCCTTCGTCTTCCTCAGGGCATAGGTATGTTTTAATAATTACTGACTATTGTACTAGATGGACTGAGGCTATTAGCAGCAAAACTTGCACTGTAGATGATGTCATTAAATTTCTGGGGAGCAACATTGTCACCAGGTATGGAACTCCTTATGCATTGGTAAGTGATAATGGGTCCGCATTCACTTCAACCAAGTTATCAAGTTGGGCTTTTGATCATGGGATTATACTTAAGTTTTCATCCAACTATTATCCCCAAGGGAATGGTTTAGCAGAATCCACCAACAAGAATTTACTGAATATCATAAGAAAGTTAATAGAGAAAAACCCCAGGGAATGGAACTCATTTCTGAAGTATGCCTTATGGGTAGACAGAACTAGAATGAAAACTGCATTAGGAAACTCGCCTTTCCAACTAGTATATGGGGTAGATCCTATCCTCCCTGTAAACTTGAAAATTCCTACTTTGCAGTTCACCCAAGAATACCTAGGCATAAACAATAAACAAGAAGTCAGGTTGCTTCAGTTGATGCACCTGGAAGAAAAAAGGAGTCAAGCAATTGACCAATTTGCAAAACACCAGGCTGTTGTCAAACGTTGGTTTGACAAGAGAGCCAGAGTTAAAGCTTTTAGGATATCTGATTTGGTCCTGATGTGGGATAAAGCCAATTAAAAGAAAGGTGACCATGGTAAGTTTGATAGATTGTGGATAGGTCCCTTTCAAATTTCTGAGATACTAGGAGACATCACTTATAGGCTTAAGAACCTGACAGGTGAGGATGTCCCATTGCCAGTCAATGGACAATTTCTCAAACATTATTTCCAAGCTTGAATGACTTCATAACAGTCATGTGTATCATATTGTATATTTGTATAGTCGTTTGTATAGTTTGTTTGTTTGCTGTGTCGGTTGAGCCTTTGTTCTGGTAAGTTAGGATGATGCACCTCATCACCCCAGAAAATAACTAAATTGTTAAGGTTCAAGTGATGAGATCACATTTAGACATAGGTTATGATTCATTCTAAGAAGTGTTCATGATCAGGTTTGTGATATCTTTTCATCAGGGTGCCTTTTCTTGGTCAAAACGAATCAATCACAATGAAGCATCTAACAGCCTTGGGTTTGTTGAACACACTAGTACAGGTGTTAAGTGAAAAATTTAAAGGGACTCCCTTGCTACCAGTACAATCTCCAACCTAAAGTTGCAAGTGACTATACCTTGTACAAATGAGCTAACATGATGATACCAGATATGAATTTTAAAAGAGAAAATCAGAAAAGAAATAAAATTAGGCCACCTAAGTAACTCTACCGGGGCTATAGACACCTGCTGGCAGTGTGGCTCTACTTAGGGAGATTGTATAGATAACCTTGCCGGGGCTATAGACGCCTGTTGGCAGCAAGGCTATATCCAGGTTGGCTATGAGGGATGATCTCCAACTATGTAGTTTAACACCAGTTACTTATGTTTTCAACTTGCTTTCAAGATGAGGATAATTAATCATATGCACACACCTGATCTTTGGTTAGCATTGTTACCATGATGAAATATTATCATTTAGAGTATCATGATACTTATACTTAGATGGAATTAAAATACTATAGATGAATGTGATCACATCACTTGAATCATTGGAATTTGTTTGTTTTCTTTGGTGGCAAGTTGTTGTGTGGTTACACAACACGCCCCATTTTGACTTGGCAAAACAGGGACCCAACTTTTTTTTGGCTTGGCTTGTGTGTTCTCTGGCAGTCTGGTAAAAGTAAGTCAGGTGCATCATCATGTAGAGTTAGGATGAGGTAAGTCACCATTATGAGGTTAGTTTGTCAAATTTTGCATTCCATTTCTATGACCTCATAGTTTGAAAGAGTATTAAAATTCATGCAGGTTTGTCTTTTACATCATCCTGATATTCCTCAGGATGTGAGAGTTATGAACCATCAAAGTTTCGGTCAAACCTGATATTCGTAAGAGGAGGGATCATATATTTTTATAACCTGTCATCTTTTTGAAGATCATCATCATATTTTGAAATATCCCTGACAATATCCTGCGGCTCAAATATCTAGATGTCAACTTTAAGTGGTAGTAAGTCTTCCCCGTCAAGCGGTCTTTTGTATCGCGAGCATCATGTTTTTGAATGTAACCCGATATTTCTTAATATCCTCCTGAAGTGAAATATCACCCTTAGCAAATATCCTGATGATGTCATCCAAATTGGATAAACGAAGAAGCAAACATGATGATGACATCATCATCACATTCATATTTCGACAGGATATTTTTTCCAAACATGATCATGTTCGCCTAATATGACGATGACGTCATGATATGTTTCCGATACAAAGAACGACTATCAGGATGACGTCATCCTGATATTCCAAAAAGAGACATGTAAGTTTGTCTCATCATCATCATATTTTGAAACATCACCCGATACACTGAAATATCCTCCTGATGTACTAAGCATAAACAAAGGTACTTTTGTCACCTGAGTCGTGTCGCAATAACAATTTCAATATGAGGGAGGAGGATGATATTGAAACTCAACCCGATATTTGTGAATATCATCCTGCCCTCATGATATCCTATCATATGGATATCCCCTCGCTCCCGTTGCCGCCATTATCATTTAATGCACGCAGACATGGTAGGTAGTTCCCGCCGACCTCGGAACCCAATGAAACACTTGGCGAGATCCTACGTTGTCACACAAATAATCAAGGAATGTAATTTAACTTGTCAGAGTTGCCCTAAATGTACCCTAACTGTGAGGTTAAAAGGTAATTCAACCGCCATTTTCACATTTACCTGGCGATAAAATCATTTTTATAGAGCACCAGCTTCCATATCCGCATACCAGCTACTGTTGCGCAATCTGAGCTCACAGACAGAAGGAAAGAGGTGATCATCAGCTGAATTAGGAGCATCGTTGGCAATCCACTGGTATAATCAAGAAATTTGCGTAACTAGGTAAGTAAATGAAACCCTCATCATGTCACTATTGTTCAGGTATGATGATGGAAGTTTTGGTTTATGCATGTAATGGTGAAGAAATACAGTAAGCATAGTGATCTTAATTGCAATATGTGTGCATGTGTGTATATCCATTGTGAGATAGGATTTTTGTTAATTGCAAGTACTCATGGCCGACAAGCGGTACGTTAAGTGTCAAGAAGAATTCAGTAGGCCTATGTTCTCTTCTCAGAGGGGGGTCATGTTCAAGTATGGAGCAATTACTGATACCCATCAGGGGAGCACCAATCTGGAGGCCTGGTCAGCTAAACTGAATGATGGGCACGACAAGAGTCATGTGTTGGACGGAGTATTTGTGTCAGGAATGTGGAACGCTGCTGGTTTCCCGTATTCCATGGAATCTCCGGAGCTGGTTATAGAATGTGCCCGGAATTATAATCCTCAGACGAGGCAAGTGGTAAAACATGGGAGAATATATGCAGACCTCTCCATCAAGGGTCTCTCCCAGACATTTGGACTGTCGTTGGGCAGTAAAGTAAAGAGTGTGGACATGAGAAAGGCAGAGAAAGAGTATGAGGCCAACAAGAAATCGGCCAGAAAGAACATGTATCAATGGCGGGCAGAGAACAGCACATATCCTGCAGTGGCCAAACTCCCAGTGCACATGTTTAAATATGATTTCAGTGAGGAGTACCAATATATGATTGCACTCCTGAGTCGAGTAACAGGCCAACCTGATACTGGTAGTTTCAGGGATTGGATGTATGGAGTTATAATGATGTGTTTGTATTCAAACACCAAGCCACTGTGGGGCCAAATCATAAGTGATGCTCTGCATGAGCAGCTGATGAACCTGGGAGGTTCAAATTGTGCATTTTATATGACATCTTACATTGTTTATTCCTGTGCTTATAGAGGTAGTTTTGATGCCTTAGTTACAGATGGAAGGCTCACAGGCACAAACACTGCATACATCTGGGATCATCATCCCCAGCTACAGAGAACCAACTACTTCAGGGACTACAAACTGGTCAATGATGCATTCTCTATGCATTTGGTAAGGACCATGGAAGAGGACAGAACAAAAAGATTGAGCATGGAGGCTCAAGAAGTAGTTTACAGGCATGAAGCTGGTATATCCAGTTTGCATCCTTTTCTTACATAAGGGTTGAAGGTTTTGAGGAACATCCCCTCATGCTACCGAGGTATCCTACCGATGCAGTGATATTAATGGAATTTATCAGGCAGGGCTCCGTGATGATAAAAATGTACAAGGATGCCAAGAAGCTACCACCGATTTTGTTCCCAGTTAGCATTGGCAACTATATGTGCCCAGATTCTGACAATATAAAGAAGGTGATGGTCACCCTGAATAAAATGAATCTGCAGCCTTTCCCAATAACAAGACCATATGATCCTTACAGTGGGATACAGAAGATACGAGGAAAGCCTATTCACCAGAGGCACCTAGAAGATTTTTGGGCTGACTGTGAAGATGAGGCAGAAGCCAGGAGAAGAAGGTATCAGAGGTTGACTCTGAACCAAATTAGGACTTTTGATTGCATCTCCCTTCCCCAGCAATTGAAGAAGGATGATGGTAGGATAATGGCAGATGAATATGAACAGAAAAAGATATACAATGACACTATCTCTGCACCTGACCTCACCATGCAGGAAGATATATCTTTGGACCCATTCATTGCCAGGACCATACAACTGACTCAAGCTTGGGTCGATGATCAAGTAGAGGCATTGAAAAAGAAAGGTGTTGCCATTACGGTGGACAACAAAAAGAAGGGACAGGATATTCCTGGGGAGGTATATGATGACTTCCTGCTTGAGAAGAGGAAGACTAAGGGAGACAAGTTACCTCCACCACAACAACAGAGCAAAAGACCCCCAAGGGGTAAGAAAGTGGATAAACAACCCAAAGGGGTTATAATTGACAGGGCAGTGTTTATAGCTGAGGAGGCGGCAGGATCAGGATCAAGATCAGGATCAGAGTCGGAATCCCCTCCAAAGAAAGAGAAGCCCAAGAAGAGTAAAACAGCTGAGGCTGGAATAACTAGGACCCTGGAAGTGGGTCAATCCTCAAAGAAACCTGGAGAAGAGGATATCCTCATGGAGGAAGAGCCTGAAGAAGAAGAGGCTCTGTTAATAATAAAAAGGAAGAGGAGAGCTCCACAGGTGCTGGTCTCTACCACACCTAAGAAACAAAGAACCTCCATGAGAGGTGGAATAAGTGAACCCCCTACACTATTACAAGGGGCAGGTAGTGAAGTGTCAAAGGAATTTCAACATAATGTTCCACTTCCTACCATAGTCAAGTTCAAAACTGAACTTGCAGAGGAGCAAATGAAAGAAGCCTCTCAGACGCAAGCAGAAGGACATGTCTAGCTTGATGAGACAATAAATTTGTCTGATGATGAGGTAGTGCAGGATGTGGCTACACAGAAGATGGAAACACTTGCTACTGATATAACTATGACTCTTCACAAGCCTCCACCAGTTCAAACTGTGCTTGAGGAGATGAAACAAGTAGAAGAAGAGCAAGAAAAGAGCCCAGAGCGGGTGGCTCAAGAGATAGGGCTAGAAGCATTGATCACAGAGGTGACAAGTCCTGTAGTGGTGGATCTGACAGAGAAACAGGATGCAAGTCCTGAACAGCCAGTAGGATCACCTGATAAAGGCCACCCAACAGAAGAGGTAGAGATGGCAGAGTTAGAGGGCCATACTCTTGAGTTAGGCCAACAAAGTCCACCTGACAGATCAGGAGAACCTGCTATAGTAGAGTTTCAGGAAGCAAGGGCTGATGAGAAGAAGGAAGCACTAGAGGATCCAGCTGCCAAAATACAAGAAATTGATAGTGCAGGCTTGGAAGAAATAATAGTTGCAGAACAACCGCTAGCACCTCAGGCAGAATCCCCAGTATCTGGTGAAGTGGATAAGCAACAAGGGGAAGAATTGGGAACAGATGAAGTAATGATAGAAGAAGGTCATGATCATCATGATCAGCAAATAGATGCGCCACAGGGTTCCCCACACCAAGAAGATGCTCCCCCAGAGAAGGAAATTCCTGAACAGGAGGAGGTGCCACAAGATCAACAGCAAAGAGAGCATCAAGAAGAAGAAAAGGAAAAGTCACCGTCTCCACAGCATCTGTTGATAGAAACAGGAGATATGGGTGAACATCATGATGATGCTGAAAGACATGATCAGGTACCTCCATGGTTAGCAAAAGAAGTAAATATTGAGGAAGAATTTGAAATTCAAGAGTTCGACGTCTCCACCTTGTTCTCTGCCGATATAATGAAACCCAGGAGGAAGGCCAGAATGACATCAGCCATTAAAAGAGATCCGGCAACAGGGAGAAGGACCGCACAAATTGCCATACCTGCGATAGAGAAAGAAAAAGGTAAAATCACTGTGGATGAATTTCAAATCAGCACAGTTGATTTGGGCTTTGCCAATGAGGACCAAGAAGGTCAGGAGGGCAAAGACATCATTGACTCTCTAATTCAAAAGGTGAAAAGAGAGAAGGTGAAGAATAAGCAACATATAGAGCACATTGCTCAGTTGCATGCCTATATCAAAGGGTTGACTGATCCTAATGATACCACAACTGAACGTGCAGTCCCATTGACTGCCATTTCTCAGGAGGAGGTAAATAAATTGGACCTCATGAAACATGAGGCGTCCGTGGTAAGGAAATGGATTTCATCCGCATTGGATGATGCTGCAGAAATAATGAAGGCCTCTTTGAAGAGGTGGAGCATTCTAAGTGACTCCAAGACCAAAGTGGATAAATTACAGATGCAGACCGGGAAGAGGTCTTACAAGCTGGAGAGAGTCCTGAGCCTTTTAGGGGAAATAAAGGGGATAAATCCTCAATTGCTTATCAATAAGCAGGTGCTAAATAATAATACCACATTATTGATAGATATCTGGTATAAAGATACTCAGTTTGAGTGTGGAGTCCTCAAAAGATGCAATAATAAGCTGAGAGATATCAGCATGAGGCTACGGGATTTAATGGATGAAGAAGCAGTGATATTGGAAGCATTAGAAGGCAAGGTGGAAGGTAAAATAGAAAATCAAGATGAAGAGTCTGCCATCAAAGCTATACACAACAACTTCCAATTAGAGGTAGATGGTCCACTTGTCCACTTGACCGAAGAACTTATAGATAAAATAATGAGGATCAAGGTCCAGATGGAGAAATATAAAGAAACACTGCAGGACAGGAAAAATAAGCTTGATAACAGCAGAGACAAATATGAAGCACATAGGCACGCCATTATCAAAGCAAAAACTCAAGATGGCGGAGGGATAGATCAAGTTGTGCATTCCTATGAGCAGGTCCACAGTAGTATGCAGCCCCATATGCAGCAGCATCATCATCAGGATAGTGAAAGCTCAGGAAGCGATGCACATGATGATGACCCGCATGAATCAGCTAATGAGCATGATGAAGATACATCATGAAGGGGATAGTAGCATAAGTAGTATAGATAGTTGCCAGCTAGCAATTTGTGCCATTTTTTAAAGGTTGACGAAGTTAGATGAATCATGACCGTAGATCTGTATTGATAAATCAGGATCGTAGATCTTTTTGTAACGGATTCCTCACCTTATTCTATAAAAGGTGGTGGAATGCCTTATTTTAAACATTTGAAACTCAATTGAAATCTGTTTGTTGAAGTATTCAGGGCTCATTTCAAAGCTATTATATATGTACATGTCTTTTGCATACTTAATGAAAGAGAAGAGTATTTCGATTACAAATCTTCATAAATCTTGAGTAATCTGTGTCTGAATTCTGGATATGTGCTTTGATTTGCTGCGTCCCTTGGAGTGCTCATCATGTTGCATGTATTGTTTTCATTCATCATCCTCTGAAGTTTGCATCAACTGTATCTAGCTGTGGAATATCCTGGTGAACATATAGTTTGATTTCTTCTCCTCATGACAGTATCAAGTATGTATGTGGATCAATAGCTAAAGGTTCAACATTAAATAGAAGCATTTCTTCAATTTCTTTTAAATTTCAGAGCATTTCATCCCCATAATTGCAAATAATTGATAATCTTAAGTGAATAACACAAATATGCAGACATCTCATAGATAATCATAAATATTTAGCATATTTGAATACAAAGCATGTAGAATTGAAAATATCATGCAAAGATTGAGGTATTTCCACATCTTCTCATCAAATAACTGCATAATATCACACATCTGTAAAGAATTTCTGCAGGAATGTCATGATGATGATAAAATTCCATGTAAGGCCCCAAAATGGAAACAACAACTCACATTAACCTCTGAGTGACTTCAGATGATTAAGACCTAATCACTGGAGACTTGGGATCCTGAATTCTTTGAATTCATAGTATCTTTCAAGATGAATAAAGGTTAATGTGTACTTTTATTCTATGTTTGTTTGTGACTAACATCATGACCAACAATATGCTGGTAGGTAGAATTTTCCTATTGGATCAATAAGGTCTATCCCTACTCCAACTCCTTGCTTTGATTTGGATCCATCAAACCTAAGGATCCATGGCTTATCTTTTGTTACAGGTTTATCAGGACCCTCTCTTTTCTTTTTGGCTCTGGTAGCTGTACCACCTGATATCCACTTCAGTTTTGGTGACTTATTCTTTGTCATTCTCAGTGAGTAACTTGTATCTGATACCTATCCCTTTTTGACCTCTGTGGTATCATCCTTATCTTTACTTGATTGTACTCCCATCTCTTTCTCTTTATCTTTAATCATGTCTTTACTATCAACTATCTGATCCTCCAAATAAAGAAGCTTCTATTTATTCAATATGTGTAAGCATAATGAACATGTAGTTTAAGAATTTGATGCTCCATGCAATCTATACCATCCCTCAATTAAAATCTGATGTTGAGGAATCTTCTGCAACATAAGGCTTTGAATCTATTTTGATAAAAGCTCTTCAAACTTGGTCAAATCACTCCCTTTATCTTCATCAGATACTTCATAATCTGACTCAATCAAACAATCAGTTCCTAGGGTGATGTTGTCTTCATCCCTAGAAATCTTCTCAGCATACATCATGATCTCTTCTAAGTTACCAGTGTAGCTTTGATCCTGATATGTATTTTCTTCTGTACCTACAGATGATGAACAATAATCAGCATCACTATAATTATCTACATTACTTACCTCAACTGATGACAATCCTTCCTCACTACACATTCATTCTAGCTCTATCATGTCTAAGCAAGCGTTGCAAGTTTTCTCTAAATGTGCCTCATCATGCAACCTGCACCAACCTTCAATCAAAATATCCTCATTAGACATATTCAACATTTGACAATGATGCATTTCCCTAGACAAGTGTAATTCAAAGTTTTTGAAATGATCAACTACATCACCATCATCCGAGCTATGATCAGAATCAATGATCACCCTACTGTCTTGATGAACACGCTCAAGGATATGAGTGTCATACATGAGGATCTCTTCTATCTTGACTGTTCAGGGCCTAATGGAATAAACCCCTAGTTCAACATCTACATACAATACCTCATTTGTGTTATTATACTCAGTGATCATGTGTTTCATGTGAGGTTCAGCTTCTATCCTAATTTGATTAACAATCCCCTTCCACGGCAACCACATATGACTAAAATCTGTAGACATATATCCATTGAGTGTCTTTGACCAATCCCTACTAAGGAACATTCCATAGGTGTCAGGGATATCCACCACTTGGATGTCAATATAATATTGAATCCTTGGATATGATGCTAACTACATGTGGATATGTGTTAACTCTCCCACTACACTTACTTCAGATTTGTCTAGTTGTGTCACCTTCTTGAGTGATTTAGCTAGATGCAACCCTAAGGCATTACAGATAGACAATGGCATCACATTAGTTGATGCACTTGAATCTACTAGAAAATTATGTAGGTTCTTTCCAAACATTCTCAATGTGAGTAGGAAAGGAGGTCATTCAGTTTTATCTCTATATAGGGTCATATGAGAAGTTTCAGCAGCCTGGACAATAGCTGGGACTTTGTGCTTAATATGTTTCTCTTTAGCAACAGGATCTTTGTTTGTGTTATGGCTAGGATTATGAGCATGACTATCTTCTTTTGGTATAGGCTCATCTAAGGATTTCATGAAAGCCTTCTTGATGGTTGGGATCTTTAGCAATTCAGACAATGACAAGCTAATCTTAACTCTTTTCATCTCTTCTGCTAAGTATACAACTAATTTGTCAAACTCAGAAGATTGATTATTAGCTTTGTAGCATGGTGTTCTGAGGTGTAAAGTACTAAGCATTAACCCTAGGAATACCAGGATTGTTATAGGCTTTTGGATCTGGAGGAGTATTGAAGTTGTTAGGAGGTAATGATGTGGTCAAAGGACTAGCAAGTCTATTAGGATTACTCCTGAGGTTGTAATTGTGTCTACCTTGGTACTGCTATTGGTAGGCATGAACTTCTTCATGCTCCACTACTAGTTCAATCTCATCTTCGAATGGAAATACATAGTTTGTTTGAAATGCCAAGATAGATTCCTCACATGATAATGTGTAATTCTCCTGAGGTAAGATTGTTTGGTGCTGAGGGTGATTTACATAACTTTCTAACACAAGAGAAGTATCATATCCACAAGGGATGATCTCATTTCCTTCAATGAAAGGAGGATTACCTGCAGTATTAGACACTTCAGCCTAAAAAATGGAAGCTGCTATTTTGAACTGAGGATAGTCTAGCTCAACATGTGCATTGGTGTTATGTATCCTACACCAATTTGTAAGGGCTGCCTCTACTAGGTTAACTCTAGTGGTCTATTTTGGTTCATTAGGAGGCTAACTATCTAAGGGTGATGGCAAAGAACCATTGTTTGGCCTAGTATTCCACACTCTAGGCTGCCTAGGTGCACTATTGTTATTGCTAGTGTTACTGTTATAGTTCCTGTCATTATTATATCCTCTGTCAGGATATCCTGATCTATCATTGTTGTATCCTCTATTTTGATTTGACTGAGAATAAAAGTTCTGACCTCTCAAATGTGTAATTTCTATTGTTAACTTCCTCAGTTGTGCAGACATCTCCTTGATGTCTTCTTTCTCTTCCTAAACTTTGGCTACTACATTCTCTTGTTGAGGCTTAAAGAAAAAAGAACCATTATTATTATTTTGCCCTACGTCCTGAGATGTTTGAGCATGTCCTAGATATTGCACTATCTGACCATTTCCATTTGGAGGAGGCATGATACTAAGCGGAGGTACCTGTAAAGGACCAAGCATTGCAACTGGATGCATCATAGCTCCATTGGTCTGCTACTAAGCAGGATATGCAGGATATGAAGGATAGGAAGAAAATGCTATGTTTGGTGTTGGAGTAGGGATCAGTTGCTGATTAACTTTTATTGTTTCCTCAAAAGCTCCTGTTAAAGTTGTGACACCAGGATGTGTTCTTATGATGAACATAGAAGTCAAGGGATCTAAGGCTGAGTAGTATATACTTCTAGCTTCCTCATCTACTACATTATATGGAGCTACCAGCTTGGAATACATCTTCTGGAATCTAGCATTGAAGTTTGAAATAGTTTCCCCTTCAAATCTCTTGATTATGGCAAAAAGATGATAATTCATTGAAGGATCTATAGGTATCTTAAATCTATCATTAAAAGCTTTCTCTAAGGCAGGCCATTAACCAATTGAGGCTTGACCAAGACTAATATACCAATTGTATGCTTCCTCTCCCAAGGAGTATGGAAATAATTTGCATACCACATCTTGATGCTCAATCCTTGCTCTACATCAAGATTCTTTAAATATTCTCATATGATCTTCTGCATCCTGATATGGATGATATTTAGGGCAAATCTTATCAGGATTTTTAGGTAAAGGATGATATGTAGTGAAAGTTAAGGGTGATTCAAAAATAAAGAATGACATTGTGACTGGTAGCTATTGGATTGGAGGTGTAACTGGTGACCCTGGGGGTGTTACAGTATGTCTTGATGAAGATCCTAAAGCACCTAAGTCAGAAGTATGATGAATATCTATGGTACAAGGTTTTAGTCCTCGAATAGGCAATTCCTCAAAGAGTCCAATGAATTTGGACCTAGTATTAGGCCTGAGAGCCAGGATTCTAACAACTTATGACAAAATATGGAAATCTAACCTGTTTTATGTAAAGGTCAAAAGAATTGACCGAGAAAAGGTAACATCCCTAGTCAAGACTCAATATATACTAGATATTTATGCAATATCTGCATCAATCATGCGAATATGTGTGAAGATCAAGTTTCTAGACTTGGATATCAGGATATTTGACTATATAGGCAAATCAACAAATGAAACTCACAGGAAAACCTCAAACAATGACCAAACCTTCAAAGATTTCAAGGATTGACAGTAAAGCCTAGAATATTTATGCTCAATTCTGAAATATTTACAATCAATCAGACTCAAAATAGCACAAACCAAGCAAAAATTTGCGCAAACACTCAAAGCATAAGTAATTATGATGAGATTTGAGAAGATTACCTTATACGAATGCAGGATAATGTGTATGCAACTGATTCACTTACCAGACAAGAGACAATGCCCTCTTTCTAGCACCAATTTATGTTGATGATGATTGTTAGTCATAATAGCATGCATAAAATTTTGCACAACAAACATTTATTATCTTGAAAAGTACGATCAATTTGGAACAAACTGATGACTCCAACTCTCTATTGATTAGGTCATGATCTTCTGACATTACTCAGAGGTTGATGTGACATGCTATTTTACATTTCAATTGATCTTACACTATCTGTATTGTGAATTACTGCCTGTATATTTGATTCTGCACTTGTTTCCTGTAAACTTACTTCACAAACAAGGTTATTTCCAATGTATTTAACAAATCATGATCATATTTATAAGTTTGATCAATTCTTCTAAACGTCAACTATCTCAAACTGATTACACTTCTACACTTATAAATTTACGTAAATAATGTGCCTTTAAGTTGTTATTTGCAATAATGATGTTGTCACTTAGGTATATTTGCATGAGATTATCAATTTTACATGCATATTTTACTCAAATATGCTATGGATGTTTAATTTCCTTCGAGATGTCTGCATATTTTATGTATTTGCTTAGAATTATCTATGTATTTGCAATTGTGAAGGTGATTTGTGATGAAATTAAACAAATTAAGGTAAATTCTATCTAATCTTAACTAAATTTAATGAAGCTTTAGCTATTGGTTCACATACATTCCAGATACTTTCATGAAAGGAAGAGAATCAGACCATAGGTTCACCAAGATGCTCCACAACTAGCTATAGTTGATGCAAACTTCAAGGTAAAGAACGACAACAATATCCATAGATTAACATGCACTCCAAGGGAGGCAACATATCACAGTGAGATATCTAGATGACATTCACAAGATTAATCAACATTTATGATGATATGTTATCAGATCTTCACTTTCATTAGGGAAACAAAAGACATGTACATTTGCAATCAGCTCTGAAATTAGTCCTAAGCAACTTTTAGCAATCTAACGTCAATTAAGTTTCCAATAATGTTCAAAGTGCTCTCCATCTCCTTTTATAGAATAAGGAGAGGAGGTGGTTACAAGTGATCAATGCTCAAGATTTGTCTATTTAGATCAACGATCAATATTCATTCTTTGACTAAGTCAACACTAGTAGATGTGGAACAAGTTGTCAATTGGCAACCATTTGGTAGAACTTGATCTTTTGTTATTTGATTATGCATTTGACTCTATCATTATGCATGTATGCTTACTCTTTGTCATCTTCCTCTTCCTCTTCATCTTCATCTAATTTTTCTTCATTCACATCTTCTTCTTCATCTTCATCATTATCATCATCACTATCATCCTCATTAATATCATCCTTTATGTGTACCTTTATCACTACCTATATGGATTCATATGGTTGCACTATTCTTTCTACTTCACCTCCATCCTGAATTTTGGCCTTTACCGCAACATGTCTGTGAGAATGAAACCATGCTTGAAGAGCATTCCACTTACTCTTCCTGCTGTTCAATGTCTCATTATATGTTTCTACTTTAGCTTTCATTCTCATGGCCTTATTTATCACATCCTCTATCAAGTGATGAATGCGATCCTCTACTGCTTGCTTAAAATTATTATGGAAGGCATGGAGAGCAAAATTAGTATTCTAATTTTCTATTTTTCCTTCTACCTTGTCCTCTAGAGCTTCTAGGGTGTTTACTTCTTCTGCCATAAGATGATGTAGTTTAACACTTATATCCCTTAACTTGCTATTGTATCCTTTCAATATATCACACTCAAACCTGATGTCCTCATACCAAATTCCTAGCAACTGTGTAGTGTTATTATCCACTATGCTGTTATCCATAAGTACATTCATGTCAATCCTCTTTATTTCACCTAAAGCATCCATATGCTTTTCCAGCTTAAAAGACCTCCTCCCCACCTCATTTTGTAGCTTGTCTACTTTACTCTTCAGAACACCAAGAGCATTCCAGTTTGATAGGGAAGTTTTAACTACATTTTTTTCTTCAAAGACAAAAGAGATAAACCAATTATCTACTGGTTGAGCCTTATGCTTCATGAGATCTAACCCGGTCATCGCATCATGAGATATGATTATGAGTGGGGTAGCTGCACTAAGTGATGTATGCTTAGGGTCAATTAACCCCTTAATAAAAGAATGTAATTGAGCAATGTGCTCCTTATGCTGTTTGTTCTTATCCTTCTCTTTCTTCACACTTTTCAACAAGAAGTCAATACTATCCTTGGCCTCTTGGCCTTCCTACTCCTTGATAGCGAAGCCTAGATTAATGTCAATTATTTGGAAATCCTCAATACTTATTTTACCTTTCTCTTTATCTACCATAGGTAGTGCCACCTGAGCTATTCTCCTACCAGTACTAGGACCTCTTCTTATTGCAGAGGTTGGCCTTGCCTTCCTCTTTGGCTTCGTCATGTTTGCTGAAAACAATGTAGAAACGTCAAATTCACGTACCTTATCTAACTATTGTAGATTTATTCCTTACTGCAGCCAGTATGGAACATCACCTATAGGCTCTTGTTGATCAGTTTGCTCATTTTGACCATCCTGAGACTCTTTATTATGCACTACCCTTGGTGGTGAATTCTCTTTCCTTGGTTCTTCCTCATGCACATTTTTATTAGGGATCTCTTGCTGACGGGCCTCCTGTTGAGTGATTTCCTGCTGAGGTGGAGGTTCTTGTACTATGTGTACATTCTAATCATGTACCTCCTCTTGTAATTTATCCTCATGGGGCTCTTGAATATTTTGATCTTGTGTATTATGTGGCACCTAGTCTTCATGCGAAGATTGTGCATTTTGACCTTGGGGATCACCTTGATCACCCTCGGTAACATTCTCTGTTTCTTTCTGTTGAGCATCATCTTGAAGTAGACTCTGTTCCTCACCTTTTGAGGTGTTTATTTCTTTTTGTTCTTGAGTCTTCTCAAGTTCCTTTTCTTTTTCTTTTATCTCTCTTTTAGGTGTTGGTGCTGAGTTATCACCCTGATCTATATTTTCATCAAGCACCTCTTCATTCTATTGATCACATTGATCAGTCATCTCTTGATGACCCTCCCTTTGAACATTAGTTTTGATCTTTTCTTGTTCTGGAGGTACACTTCTTTTCCCTTTATCTTGCTCAAGTACATTCTTATCAGCTTCTTCATGTATACTAACCTCCCCTTTCTCAGGCTCTAGAGGTGGATCATTATCTCTATTTTGGTCTCCATCCCCTTGGTAAGCCAAGTCAATTACCATAGGGCTAGTAACTTGATCAACCAAATTGGTCAATCCTATCCATTCAGCTACATCCTTAGGGTCATCTTCTTCAACCTCCTCTATCCTAGCTTGCTCCCGATGAGTTTCCTTTTGGACCATAGGGGTTCCCTGAGGAGTCATCTTTGTATTAGCTTCTAAGGTCTCCATCCTCTGAGAAAAAACATCACTAACTATTTCATCATTTGACAAGTATACTATGTCATCTAGTGAAAGAGGTGGCTCTTTCCTTGCCTCGTGTCTCTCTTCTCTTTGCTCTTCTGCCTTCTCTATTTTAAACTGAATAATATTTGGAATTAGAACCTTAGGCTACAGCTCCATGAAACATGGACCACCTACACCCCTCAATATAATAGGATCAACATTTACATTTCCTCTCATTGTAGTTTTCTGCTTCTTTTGGGGTGGTGTCTGCTGCACTTTCTTCCTTTTCTTCTTTGTTATCAAAAAATCATCATCTCTAGGTTCTTCATTTAAAGGTTCCTCATCCAATGGATCCTCTTCCAATGGTTCATCTTCCATTTGTCCCTCTATGATCACAGGAGTAGGATTTGTGACTTTCCTCTTTTGTTTGGTAGGACTATGAGGTGATGCAGCTACAGATGTAGATGTAGATGCCACATCCTCCTTTGGTTGAAGTCTCTTAACAATTACTCCTCCTTGTACAGGAACTACCTTCTTATTCTTACCTTGTTGGTTTTGCTCTTCAGCTAGTAACCTTTCTCCATTGGATTTCCTCTTCTCACTGAGGAAGTCATCATAATCCTCTTCAAATAATTCTTGTCTTTTCTTCTTGGTATCCACAGTGAGGGCTACACCCCTTTTCTTCAACTTCATGACTTCAGTATCTACCCAACTCTAGGTCATTTCAATAACTTTCTGCATTGTCTGATCAAATGAAGTTACCTCAGGCTGAGTCAGATTAGGAGCTTAGATAGTTTCATTGTATATTTTCTTCTCCTCATACTCATTTGACATAATCTTTCCATCATCTTTGTGCAACTGTACAGGGACCGGTATGCAATCAAAGGTATGAATTGGATTGAGTGTGAGCCTCTAGTAAGTCCTCCTAACTTCATTCTCATCATCACAATCAGATGAGTAGTTTTCAAGGTGTTTTTGATGTACTTGCTTCTTCAGTAATTTCTGCATCCTGCCATATGGGTCATAAGGCCTAGCTATTGAAAATGGATGCAAGTACATTAGCTTTAATCCTCCTATTGCATCCTTACTACTTTTTTTGTTAGGGAATATATACCAACCAATGAAGATTGGAAAAAACACAGGTGGAATCTTTCCCTTCTCTTTATGAGCCTCCACTGAGGTTAATACCTATCTAGCAAACTCCATTAAAATGACCCTGTCATTGGGGTATCTAGGCTGCATGAGGGGATATCCCTCAAAGCCCTCTATTATCATGTATGAAAATGTAGAGAACTTGATAAACCAAGCCCCATGTTTGTATATCACAGCTTGGGCTTCCATACTTGACCTTTTTAGTTTGTCTTCTTCCATAGACTTGACCAGATGCATAGAAAAGGAATCATTCACCAATTTATAGTTTTGGAGGGACTCCCTCCTGCCCAGTTGTGGATAATTCTCCCATATGTTTACATCACTAGGATTTTCTCCAACCCTACCTACCATTTGTAACCCATTGAAAGTTCCTCTAAAGGCACATGCATATATGACATAAGATGTCATATGGAACATGCACATCTGACCAACCAGCCTTCTCATTCCTATATCTAGACTATCACTTATGATTTTAGCCTAGAGAGGCATATCATTTGAATATTCTACCATCCGGATGATTCCATACATCTAGTTTTCAAAGTTTCCAGCATGTTGTCTTCCTGTCATTCTGGCAAGCATGACCATCATGTATTGATACTCTTCAGCAAAATCAAACTTAAACAAGTACACTGTCAGTTTAGCTGAGACCTTATATGTGCTTCTCTTGGATCTCCACTGGTATATGATCCTCCTGGCCTCTTTCTCATTACCACAGTATTCCTTTTCTAATCTTCTCAAGCTCAGTCTGACCACATTATCTCCTATAGGCAAATTGAATGTAGCGGTGATGCCCTTAGTTGAGAAATCTGCATATACCTTGCCATGTTTCTCCACTTTTCTTGTTTCAGGGTTATAATTCAATGCACATTCAACCACTAGCTTAGTAGCTTCCATGGTGTATGGAAATCTTGCAGCGTGCCACATCCCTATGGAGTATATTCTTTGAGGTATAGGGTTTCCACTTCCGTTGTCTAATCCTCTAGTCCATGCATCCAGGTTTGTACTTCCTTGGTGTGTGTCATTTATCATACCATATCTAAATCCTACCCCTTTGGGTTGTATGAGCATGGGTTTTAGAAACTCTGTTTCAGACTTGTTTCTTCTAGCTTCCATTAGATCCTGTGATAAAACCATTCATTTCTTACCCTAACATGTCTATACGTAGCAGGGCTAAGGAATCTCAGGCATTCTATAATAACAATTTCATTATTCTAACTCATTTCATGCATCACCATGTTAATTGACTTAGCAAAAACCATTTTTTACCTCACGATTTACCATAAATGACAAAAAGAAGGGTTTATATTACATACCTGATAACCACTTTCCCCTTTTTATAGTATAGGTGATGACAGGATGAGGGTGATTACGTTGTATTTTCCATCCACTGTTCCATTTGTAGGTGCAAGTTCATTCCGTTTGTAGGTAACTGTGATGCTTTGACTTTCAGATCTCTGTAATTTTTACTTTAACATAGGGTAAATGTAAATTAACCCCACAATTCACTTTTAAACTAATTAATATGACAAATTAGGGTTTATTCCTTTTGTTTAGGTCTGTCGATCAATTGCATGATGCTTGTGGATGTTGCAAGTGTTGGGTTTACATTTGAAATTAGAGGATGTGACCTACCATTGGGTTCACATTAAATGGAGGAGGGTGATCTCTTAGAAGATCAGGTATATTCAAAAATATGACCCTCTAAAACATGTATTTGCTAATGATCGGGGAGGTACGACCATCCATATGGTCAGCGTTTTGACCAATGACCAAGATTAGGTCATATTACATTTGGTAATACATTGTGATAATACTATATTCATATGACCCCGAAGGTTTTTCCACATGGCATGATTGAATTGGTTATTACGAAGCCAAGCATATTGGGTTATAAAGTTTGAAATGAGGGATATATGAAAATATCTAGATCCTTAGTATTCAAAAATATCACCCTCATGTTGAGAATGTAAGGGTGATGTCATCACTTTATGTGTATTTGTTGAGATTAGGGCTATTTCAAAATGTGATCTTTTTAAGTTGGATCATGATGACATCATCATAATTTCATATCCTCTTTATTATCAGGTTATGGTGATGTCATCGTCATATTGAGGAATATGACAGATGTTTGAACATATGACCCTCCGAGGGTCAGGTGTATTGATGATGTCATCATCAGGGTGATCTCTTCTATATACCCAAATTGGATGATGTCATGGTCATGTTTGCGAAGGGTGATATTCATAAAGGGTGATATTTTGTAAGATGACGGATGTTTGGAAATATGACCCTTAGAAACATGCATTAAGGTTATGATGAGCATATGTCTTATCTCACTTAAATTTGATGTTTGCATATCGGGGAATAAATAGATATCGGGTGATCTTCTAAGTCGGGGTCATCTTAATGAATATGACTGATGTTTGGAAATGTGACCCTATGGAAAATATCCAGGTTGACTGAACTTTGACTTAGCATAACTTTCTATCCCTAAACAATATTAGGGTGATCCAAAAGGCAAAATTGCTTAAAATTTTGTACTCTTCCCAACTATGAGGTTTGTGATAGCAAATTCCAACTTTGACAACTAACCCCTATATGTGATGCACATGCACAAGCATGGGTGATATACTTGACTGACTTTTGCCAAACCGCCCAAAGCAAGAAAGCAACGACAAGAAGCAGCAAAAAAAGTTGGGTCCCTATTTTTCTAAGGCAAAATGGGGCGTGTTGTGTAACCACACAACAATACTTAGTAGCATGGATCATTAAGGTTGGGATCAGTGTAGAGCTCAGAGCTAGACTTTGATTAGAACCATTGGGACAATGTAAATAGAAAAATAGTGAGATGAAGTAAACATGATTTATAATGGGATCTCAAAGGCTCAAAGGGTCAACCTATACCTAGGAAACCCTAGACTCCTTACTAGGACAAAAATCTAACAAAAGCGTGACACCCATAAAATACATGATGGAATAGAATTCAATGAATGCAATTTTGATTTTTCATGACTTTTATGTTCTCTATGGATTTTTGAATTATTTGATTTTTTGGATTTTATAGGTTTTTACAAATTTATGAGATACCAAACTCTTCTCCTTCCATAATGCATAAGAGGTAGCATTGTTTCTGACCTCTTCCTTAACTATGCATGTCCAGACCTACCAATTTTGGTTTGAACTTCACTTAAAATTCTTTGCAAGGACACTCAAAGACTTGGTGTAAAAGTGTCTTTGTATTCAGTGAGGAGTTTTGTGTACACTCACATGTTTCATTGTTTGATTATTTGCCCCCTAGCTTTATCATTTTTTGTTCTTGTATAGTTTCATCCATTTTGAACTTTTGAGGGGCAATTTGAATTGATGATGACTCTCCTAGTTTCTATGTGGATCCTAGTTCTCCATTTTTTTAGTGGTGACCAGTCTCAACTGTATGGATGCTCATATTTGGCTTGATAGGAATGGCCGCTAAGTTGAATGGAGCATAAGACTTTGTTGAGTGGGGATCAAAGGGAAATTCCCCTGTTGCCTCCTTTCCAATACATTTTGAGGTCTTGCCTATGTTTATAATTTATTTTTGATTTCCCTTTTTCAAAAGTGTTGATTTTGGAGTCATTGGTGGTTTCTATGGTCTTTCCTTTCCTTTTGACTTATTCAACTCTATAAAGACTAAAAGGATCAAGGTCTCCTTTGGTGACGTGGTTTTGTCCCATATGTGAGAAGTGTATTTCTTGAAATAATGTGGATGAGATGGCTCTCATCCTATGGATCCAAGGCCTTCCTAGGATCATGTTGTAAGTAGTTTCTTAATTTGTGACATAAAATTTAGTTGGGAGAGTTTTGGGACCATATGTGATTTGAAGATTGACCTTACCCATGGTTTGAAGGTTTGGGTTATCATGAATTCTAAGGATGGAAGTTTCTTGTGTGATTTGAGTTTCATCATAAACCATTCTTTTAAGAAGAGAGAAAGAGACTATATTGATTGAAGAGCCATCATCGATCATGTTTAAGGGGTGGAAAAAGGAAGATGGTGGTTTGTTTGATTTTAAGGGTTTATGCGGAATCATCCTTGCCCTACAAACATTCCAAGGGCATATTAACCGAGTTGAACCTCCAATTTGTGCAAGAGGATTCACCTATTAGGTTGGGCTGCCACTTGGGAAGATGCAGAAACTCAGATGTGTCAAAAATATCTCAATTTAATGCTCAATTTCACTTAAAACTTGAAATATGAAAAATAATAAGCAAATTATCAAATTACGACAAATCCTGTCAGATTGAGATGAGGGACAAAGATATTTAACTCACTATTTTTTGAAGTTCAGAAGGTAGAGAAGTCAAGGACACGGGGACTAGCACCCAAGTCCAAGGTGTACTTTTCATCATGGAATTTGAAACTTCTCCCAACACTGATCTGCACTGCAACTTCCATTTCTACCTTAGGAAAACTAGAGGACATAGGGACTAGCACCCTAGTCCAAAAAAAGCTCCAATGTTTGGCTTCTTTTCAGATCCTGAATCCTTGATGTCTATCAACCTTCCCTGCAACTCCACTTCTTCCAGATACGACACTTGTAACCTAGAATCACAAGGAGTGTGGGATGGGGTTGTGGTGTTTAGAGGCTTGCCTTGGTCAAGCCCCAAAGAGATATTCAAGTCTTCTGAACATCGTTGTCAGGTAAGCGTGCATATCCCGACGGGATAGAGGCAAAAATCCAAATGATAAATGATTGAAAAAACAAGAGATATCACCTTGAAGTGTAGATCTCATGGAAGGAAGATGCTCTTCATGCCATGAGGAGATGGATGTCAAATCTATAAACACAAACACAATAACAATGCTTTGCTCTACAACACAATGAACATTTTGAATTCTCTATGATCACAAGTATACATCAAATTCATGTAGTTTACAAATGAAACATAATCATGCTTCTATATGCAACTACAAAGATTCCTACTAAGAATTTCATAATCTAAACTTTAGATGTCAGCATAGGACCTAAATAATGGTCACTAAACTGACATTTAAAGTTAGGGCAGACCCAAAATAGGGTAGGACTAGGGGGCTAGCACCTAAGTCCACCCTGCCATTTTTGTTCAAGATTCATCAAAATGTAATCCCCTAGGTTTTATTTTCCATAAGACTTTAGGGTTTCCTCATCGGGAGTCAAAAATATCACACAAGATGCTCTAAATGCAATAAAAGGAGTCGGGAGCTAAATCTTAAGAGGGAAAAGCGCCCAAGGGGGCATTTTCTGACATAACATATCATAACACATTTAATGGGATAGTCATGAACTTGGACTATTAAGCAGAGGGGGAAATCACCCTATTTAGCTATGTCATCATCTGAGGGTAACTTTTCAAAGTCAAATGTTGAACACTTTTCATTTTGAGTGTTTTGAACTAGATGGCCTAGATATAAGGCATTGAGGAGAGCTTTCTTGTGCATAGGAGAACTCTTAAGAAGTTCTAACATGTGAGAAAAATTTGAATTGTTGGAGGTGTCATCTAGCTATTTTGGTCATTGGGTGACACAAATGTCTCAATCTTTATCTAATTCCACAAGGCCTAAGGTGTTTTGATCAAAGGCATTTTGATGGATTTTAAGACTATTTATTTCATCTTGTGAGAATGTCTCCATGAATGTTTGTCATTGATTTTTTAGAGGTTTGATATGAAGTGATGGTACTCCCAACATGATTTGATATCATGCCCCCTTCTCTTGTGAAATGGGTAGTATTTATCACAATCGTAATCTTGAGGCTTATGATGATTATTGTATGATTACTTGTTGATTCTTAGGGGATAGTTGTTGGCATTTTGGTTCCCCAAATTCATAATTTTTGTCGTCACAATCATTATTGTTTCTCGATGGTGAAGTATTTTTTGACACATCTATGTTTTATTTTTTTTGTCAAGGATTTGCTATTGTTATCATGGTTTACTAACCTTCCATTGGCATCATACTCCCTTCTTCAACTATCAATAGTATCTAGGTCAATTCTAAGGACACTTTTGAGCACTTCTTCATATGATTTGTAAGGGAGTTTTTGAACTCCTTGTATGTCATTGTTGAGAGTGTGTAAGAAGAGATCACAAAGCTCCTTATGATCCATGCTTGGTGTGCTAGTTGAAGAATAGATAACTTTCCTCCATCATGTGATAAAGTGTGCGACCGACTCATTGTCTTCTTGCTTGATTGTTAAAAACTCTCATATTCCTATCTTGACTAGTTTGTTTATGTCGAAGGCAACCACAAATTGATCGATGAGTTGCCTAAAAGAGTGTATTGATTATTTTGGAAGTTGATACTACCAATCTAGAGAAATACCCTCTAAAGTATTTGGAAAAAGTTTTGCTTCCACTCCATCCCAAGGAAGGAGTTCCCATACTACTATGACATAAGCCTTGATATGAGAGTTGGGATCACCCTCTTCTTTAAATTTTGGGAACTTAGGGAGACGATGTGGTATTATGACTTGGTGAATGTTATGGTCAATAAGCTCCTTTAAATACTTGAGGTATGTTCCTAAGAGGGGGTCATTTGTAGAGAGCCTTATTCCGCAAAACATTAGCCCTTCAGGTGGATCTTGTTGTGCTTGTTGAAAGGGTATGCTAGTTTGTTGACATCTTGAAAAAGTTGGATGACTAGATGGTGTCATTTTTATGTTTTGAACATTAGGTGGGATCATTTGTGGTTTGTTTGATGCTATAGGAATGCCACCTATTGAATTAAGACTTTTCATGTTGGATGATGAGAGCAATGGAGGCCTAAATTTTTCATGAAAGTTTAGATGAGGGGGATCTTGTGTTTCACTCTTGTTTGATTTGATTTTCTCACTAAAAGGATTTCCCTATGCCTTAGGTTTTTCCTCTATTTTTTCTTGGCAATATTGTTCAACACTTCTAGCTTCAAGGGTCTTGATTCATTGGACCAAGGTTGCATATAAGGTCTATGGGTGAGGTTTTGTCTATTGTTTGAATTTTTCCACCTAGCGGTGGATTGTTTCTCTTTGGAGTTTTAGTGACCCTATTTGTTCTTTTTGATGACACTTGACATTTTGTGGTCCATTTAACTTGATGTACTATGTGTTGAATGCACAAGACAATTTAGAGGGGGAGTGAATTAGTTGTAGTTTAAAATTTCAAAACCCTCACACACATTTAGATCTGCACATATTCAATTAACCAATAAACTATTATGACGATTAAGCATGAAAAGAAAATAATAGAAACTGAATCAAATCAACATCAAACACAAGAGAACACTAGATTTACGTGGAAAACTCAAGAAAGGAAAACCACAGTGAGGATTAGCTCACAATATAAAGTAGTATCAACACTGAATTTAAAAAACTCTCACTGCCCAGAAGAAAGGCTCACTGCCCAAAGAGAAAGAGAAGGAAGGAGTGGGTCACTGCCAAGAGTTGAACTGTGATAATTGCATCTAACACATGCATGGAGTACAGTTCCAATGAAGCTCAATATTCACCACAACATCAACATCGCATTCATAGCATCACTAAAAGATAGTAGACACCTTCTGCTCACTGCATCTAGTAATCTAACACATGAAGGCTTGTACTGCTCTACACATTCAATCACACTGTTACTCACATTACATCCATCACGCACACCCATGATAATGATCCCTTGACATTTATTTATAATATCTTCAACCTTGAGAATATTCTCCAAGGTCGGCATTACACCTTAACATAAAAGATTCAAATTAGGTCTAGACCAAAACATTCCCATGGTGGAAAGGAATGAAGGTGGACCACAACACATCTTAGCTTGGACCTAAATTCATCCAAGCACGCTACTCCATACTTTTACAATCACCAAAGCAACTCTTCAATTAGTGTAAATGCCCAAGGTCAATCAAACTTGTGTTAACACAATGTTCTTTTATGTACATGCTTGCTCAAAGCCAAAAATGACTTGCGGACCACATGCAAGGCTTCACCACAATCTAGAGTATTCTAAAAACATCCTAAAACATCCTGAAAACCAAAAAATTCCTCTGCAACAACTTTCACCTGCCACACAACCTTATCATGTTTATCCAGTAAGCTCAACTATCTCTATCATACATTGTATCTCTAGAAATCAACTTCCAGAGCACCAAACCATGAACGAATTCAAAGGAAGAAATATATAAACCTTATAAGCATAATTCCAGAATGGCAAGACCTAAAACCACTTTGTGGAGAAATGCAGAGAATAGACATTTCTCCCAGACACCTCTGCATGATTCAGAAACATAGTCCACACACTGGTGAACATAACTTTCTCTGCACAATGAACTAGAGCACCAAAATTGGAATATAATAGCTATTAATAGCTATGAACAACATATCCAAACTGCACAAATAGGTCTTTAACATAGAGGGAATGCGGAGCAAAAGAATAACACTACTCTGTAAGCCAAAATGCTACTTTACCACACTGTTTCCTTTATTAATCAATTTTTCTCAAAAGCACTTGGAACCCAACCAATAGAAACATATTCCTAACATCTTCAGCATCTCTTCAAGGTAACCACATCATCTTCAGAAAAGCAACTCGACAAAATATCTCACACCATTGCAACAACCTTATCTCAGAGACAATATTCACTCAACACTAACTACTCATACTCTTGCATCATAAGCAATTTGCACAAGTGACACACTTGACACCAGTGACAACACAAACTTGTTGACATCAATGACAACACCGATTACACATTCTTGCAACAATCTGCCCCTTTGTCATTGATGGAAACACATAATGTGAAAAACTATCAAGACAGAACTCTGCACTTTTATTTCTTACTCTCCTCCTTTCTTTCTTTCTTTTACAACTCATACTCTCTTATCTTACTACTAATTCTTTTCTTTTTCACATTACTCTCTCTCCCACTTTGACATCAATGGCAAAGGGCTATACATCTCACTTTCAATCTCACATTTAGATAACTGCTCAAACTTGTACCTGCTTACTATTGCTCTACATGCTCCCCCTTAGAAGAAACCAACATTAGAACTTACTTCCCCTGACTGCAACAACCATCATGGCCACTACCTGCTCCCCCTGAGAGGTAGCCTCCAACATCAGTCTAGAATAAGAAATGAAACTTGAACTCCACTGGACTGATGCATCTCCTTATGCATCTAGTTCAAAGGAGTGGCAATAACTCCTAACTTCTCCCGGAGATACTCAAATGTATCCTTAGGAAGAGCCTTGGTGAATATGTCAGCAACTTGATCCTTTGTAGGCACATACTCAAGCTTCACTTCGTTCTCTACAACCTTCTCTCTTAGAAAGTGATACCAGATTGATATATGTTTTGTCCTTGAGTGCATCACCAGATTCTTTGAAATGTTAATAGCACTGGTATTATCATGGAAGATAGGAATTGGCTCATCATATACAACACTGATATCCTTCAAAGTTTGCTTCATCCACAACACTTGTGTGCAACAAGATGCTACTACAATGTATTCTGCCTCTGCAGTAGATAAAGATACTAAATATTTCTTCTTACTTAGCCATGACACGACTCCATCTCCAAGAAAGAATGCACCGCCACTTGTAATTTTTCTATCATCAACACATCCAACCCAATATGCATCTATGTAAGCACTTAGAGTAAAGTCATTATCCTTTGGATACCACAAGCCATGATCTAGAATGCTCTTTAAATATCTGAATATCCTCTTCATTGCTACAACATGCGACTCTAGGATCTTCTTGAAATCTAGCCACAAGACAAACTGCATGCATAATAGTCAGTCTAGTAGCAGGTAAGTATAAAAATCCTCCAATCATTGACCTATATCTGCTTTGATTAGCCTTAGGTGATTCATCATTTTTGCTCAGCATGCAACTAGTTGTGATAGGGGTATATACTAGTTTAGAATCCTCCATTCCAAACTTCTTTAACATTTCATTGACATACTTTTATTGTGAAATGAAAATACCTTTACCTGTCTAATTGATCTGTAGCCCAAGGAAGAAGTTCATTTTTCCACACATTGACATCTCAAATTCTTTCTGCATCTCATCTGCAAATCTCTTACACATACCTTCATTTCCTCTAGAGATTATATCATTCATATATACTTCAACAATCAGAATACGATCTTCACCTACTTTGATGTACAAATTACTATCTACGGAGCCTTTATTGAATCCTTGTTGTAATAGACATCTATCTAACCTTGCATACCAAGCTCTTGGGGCTTGTTTCAATCCATATAGTGCCTTCTTCCATCTGCAGACCATGTCAGGTTTATCTAATAACTAAAATCCATCCAGTTGTTCTATGTATACTTCCTCTTCCAACTCACCATTCAAGAAAATAGACTTCACATCCATTTGATATACTTTGAAATCCTTATGTGCTGCAAAATCTAAAAAGATCATGATGGCCTCCATTCTTGCCACTAGAGCATAGGTTTCCTCATAATCTATTCCTTCTACTTGTGAGTAACCTTTACACACAAGCATTGCCTTGTTTCTTACCACTTCTCCATTCTCATTTAGTTTGCTCTGGAATACCCACTTAGTTCCAATCACATTCTTGTCTACTGGTCTTGGGACAAGTTCCCAAGTCTGATTCTTTTCAATCTGCATTAGTTCTTCCATGGCCTTGATCCAATACTCATCCTTGCATGCTTCAATCACTGTTTTGGGTTCAACTGTAGAGAGCAAACATAGATTTCCCTATTCTTTAATAGATTTCTATCTTGCCAACACACCTTTGTTCTTGTCACCAATGATTTGATATTCAGAGTGATGCTTCTGCACATACTTGGGAGTTTTAGGAGTCTTTTCTGGAGCTTTAGAAGTCTTTTTTGGAGCTTCTTCTTCTTCAATCTATACTTCCTTTTCACCAACATTTTCTTCTTCTCTACAAGATGACTCATCTGATTCATATCCATCAACTTATAAATTCTTTTGAAGATCTTCATCAACTTTGACATTTTCACTCTCAAAAATCATTCTCAACCTCTTGTAGCACCGATAAACTTTGATTTTAGTAGAATACCCAATGAAGATACCTTCATTAGATTTTGAATCAAACTTTTCTAAATTTTCTTCATCCCTTCCAATATAACATTTTCTTCCAAACACCTTGAAATACTTGGTCGTCAGAGTCCTTTCATACCATAACTCATAAGGTGTCTTTGTACTATTTACTCTTGCATGCACTTTGTTCAATATGTAAACAATAGTATGAATTTCTTCTCTCCATTAGACCTTCAGTAGGTTTGCTTCTTTTATCATTGTCCTTGCAGCTTCTTGAATAGTCTGATTCTTTCTTTCAACCAATCCATTCTGCTAAGGAGTCCTAGTGACAGATAGTTGCCTCTTTATTCCATGATTCTCACATAACATGTTAAACTGATTGGAGGTGAACTCTCCACCTCTTTCAGACCTCAAACATTTAATTGTCATATCCATTTTCATTCTCAACCATGGCTTTGAATGCTTTGAACTTATCTAGGGATTCAGATTTTTCTTTAAGAAAAGTAACCCATGTCATCCTAGAATAATCATTAATCAATAGCATGAAATACCTCACCTTGAAAACTCCTTACCTTGGTAGGACCACAAAGATCTAGAGGCACCAGTTCCAACAGTCCAGTAGAAGACTGATCCTTGACTTTGAAACTTCTTCTTGCTTGTTTTTCAATAGGACATTCCTTGCAGACAACATTTATGAGCTTTATAATCTTTGGTAGATCTCTCATAGCTTGAACTGAACTTATCCTTACCAAGCTATCAAAATTGATGTCACACAATCTTCTATGCCATAGCCAGCTTTTACTAATCTGAGTCATTAAGCAATAGCCATCACCACCTTTGAGATGATATACATTTCCATATGCCCTCTTTCCAGCAGCTATCACTGTTTCAGAATATTTTCTGATCTCACAACCACCATCCTGAAACACAAGATTGTATCCTTTGCTACACATTTGTCCAACACTTAATAGGTTATGATTTAAACCCTTAACATAAAGAACATCATCAATATTATGCTTTCCATCAAAACTAATTGAGACTCTTCCACATATTTGAGCAACTCTGTCATCACCAAATCTGTCTAATCCTCCATCATATTTTTCAAGTTTAACAAACTTACTTTTATTACCAGTCATATGATTTGAGCATCCACTATCAATGACCCAAAGGTTATTTTCCTATGTAGTATGAAAAGTAGATGTCAAAGTGTTTTCAGCATTAAGACCTACTTCCAGAGCCTTTTCCTTCACACATTTCCTAGAGTTAGTAGAAACGGTATCATCTCTCAAAGCTATGAATAGACATTCATTATCCTCATCATTCTCAAAATTAGATTCATCATTAGTTATACCAGCATCCTCTCTAACATAGTATCTTTTCTTAGGCACTCTACTTTTGTTCTCCCTATTCTTTCTCCTCAAAATTCTTTTTGGACATCTTGAAGCATAATGACCCATCTTGCCACAACTGAGACGCTTGAAAGGCAACTTACCACTGTACTTACCAGTACCCAATTTCATTCTTCTTGCAAAAGTAACTTCCAAATCATCTATATCCTCCTGATCTGATTCCACAGTCTTCTTAGATTTCCCAGCCATGAAAGCAGTCTCATCCTTTGCACTACTTGTACTAAATTCTCTTATTTCAAAAGTAGTTAAGGTGCCAAGCAATTGATCTTTGGAAAAATAATTCAAATTTTGTAATTCTTCTATAGCAAAAACCTTGTGACTGTAAGATTTAGGAAGAGTTATGAGTACCTTCAATATCACTTCTTTTTCATCCATTTTTCCACCAAGACCTTTGGTGCCATTGACAACTTCATCCACCCTATGTAAGTAGCTTGTAATATTTTCATCTTCAGACATTCACATGGTCTCAAACATGAGATTTAAATTCTACATTTTATCTTGCTTAACCTTATCATTTCCTTCATGAATACTTTCTAACTTTTTCTAGATTTCCTTAGCAGATTTCAGATCCATGACTTTCACCGATTCAAAATTTTAGAAAGACCACTTAAAAGAGCATACCTTGATTTACCATTGAGTTCATAGGCCCTGACGTCATCTGTAGAACTCAGACCATTTTTAGGCATTGTATATTGAGTCATTGCGGACTTCCAGATGTCGTAACCAAGAGAAATTAGATAACCTTCCATCCTTATTTTCCAGAAAGCATAGTCTGATCCATCAAACAAGGGAACATCCTTCTTATGTGTGATCCCAGATCTATCTCAAGTGGTCAATCTCTCTTCCAAGGAATCTTGCTCTGATACCAATTGTTGAATGCACAAGACAACTCAGAGGGGGACTGAATCAGTTATAGCTTAAAATTTCAAAACCCTCACACACATTTAGATCCACACAGATTTAATTAACACTTAAACTGTTATGATGATTAAGAAAGAAAAGAAAATAATAGAAACTAAATCAAATCAACATCAAACACAAGAGAACACTAGATTTACATGGAAAACCCAAGAAGGGAAAAACCACGGTGAGGATTATCTCACAATATAAAGTAGTAACAACACTGAATTACAAAAAGACTCACTACCAAAGGGCTCACTACCCAAAAGAAAGGCTCACTACCAAAGGGCTCACTGCCTAGAAGAAAGGCTCACTGCCTAAAGAGAAAGAGAAAGAAGAAGTAGCTCACTACCAAGAGTTGAACTGTTATAATTGCATCTAACACATGCATGGAGTACAATTCCAATGAAGCTCAATATTCACCACAACATCAACATTACATTCACAGCATCATTAAAATATAGTAGACACCTTCTGCTCACTACATCCATTAATCTAACACATGAAGACTTGTACTTCTCTACACACTCAATCACACTGTTACTCACATCACATCCATCATGCGTGCCCATGATCATGATCCATTGACATTTATTTATACTATCTTCAACTTGAGAACATTCTTCCAAGCACGCTACTCCACACTTTCACAATCACCAAAGCAACTCCGTAACTAGTGTAAATGCCCAAGGTCGACCAAACCTGTGTTAACACAATGTTCTTTTATGTACACACTTCCTCAAACCCAAAAATGACTTGCAGACCACATGCAAGGCTTCACCACAATCTAGATTATTCCATGAACATCCTAAAACATCCTGAAAACTAACAAATTCCTCCGCAACAACTTTCACCTGCCACACAACCTTATCATGTTTATCTAGTAAGCTCAACTATCTCTGTCATATACTGTATCTCTAGAAATTGAATTCTAGAGCACCAAACCATGAACAACTTCAATGAAAGAAATATATAACCCTTATAAGCATAATTCTAGAACCATAAGACCTGAAACCACTTTACGAAGAAATGCAGAGTGAAGACATTTCTCCCAGAGACCTTTGCATGATTCAAAATCACAGTCCACACACTGGTGAACATAACTTTCTCTGCACAATGAACTACAGCACCAAACTTGGAATATAACAACTATTAACACCTCTGAATAACATATCCAAACTACACAGATAGGTCTTCAACATAGAGGAAATGTGGAGAAACAGAATAACGCTACTCTATAAGCCAAAATGCTACTTTACCACACTATTTTCTTTATTAATCAAATTTTCTCAAAATCACTTGGAACCCAACCAATAGAAACATATTCCTAACATCTTTAGCATCTCTTTAAGGCAACCACATCATCTTCAGCAAAGCAACTCGACCAAATAGCTCACACCATTGTAACAACCTTATCTCAGAGACAATATTCACTCAACACTAAGTACTCATACTCTTGCATCATAAGCAACTCACACAAGTGACACAGTTGACACCAATGACAACACAAGCTTGTTGACATCAATGACAACACCAATTACACATACTTGCAACACTATGTAGAGTGATTTTTGTACATCTTGAGATTCTTGTAAGTTCTTCTTTTCAAAACACACTTCATTGTCCATTTGGGTGGCCATTTCTCTATGGTTTGTTATGGGTTGATCATGTTGATAGACCTTAGATCGAATGTTCACATGTCATGTTTTGATTTGGTCAAAGTTGTGGGGATTTTGTTGGATCCCCTTTGAATTTTTAAGTTCATTCAAGGGGAAATTCCCTTGGAATTTTTCCATAAAACATCATGAAATGTGCAAAAATGTGATAGAACCCATCCCAAAAGGATTTGTTGAAGTGATAGAAATGTAAAGTGACTCTATCGAAAGTTTTTGTTTATCATGTCAAGTTCACCAAAATATGTGTTTAGTGAATCTGATGTCAGATGTGAAAGTGATGATGAATGAATTTTAAAAGTGGAAATGCAAAAAACTCATCCTAGAAGCATTTGTAGTTCACATCGGGTTCACCAAAATATGTCCTCTTTGAAATGTGACATAGGCACAATCGTGGATGAGTTAGCTTCGATGTAGCACATGGACTTGTTGGTTATGATGTTAGTCATAAACACACATAGATAAAGAATTGCAAATCAAACCTTTATCATCTTGAAAGATATGATGAATTTGAAGAATTCATGATCCCAAGTCTCCGTGAATTACTTCATAATCTACTAATGTTACTTAGTGGTTTGATGTGCCATGTTGTTTTCCATTCAAGGGGTCTTACGTTTCTGCTTCTTGAACTGATGTTTTAACATATGTATTTTCTCCTTCTTTCTGTAAATATCTTCACAAACAAGGTTAATCTTACTGTATTCAATAGATGATGAGAATATTTATAAGTTTGATCAATTCTTCTGTTCATCAACTACTATTGATTATTTTCCTTCTGTACTATGGATTTATCTAAATAATGTGCTTATAGGTAGATATTTGCATGATTATTGTTGAGATTTATATGTATTTGCATGGTGTTTTCAATTATACATGCTAATTACCTCACATATGCTATGAATATTCAGTTTCCTTCAGGATATCAACATATCTACTTGTATTTGCTTGACATTATCTATATATTTGCAATTGTGATGATAATTGTAATAAAATTTAACAAATTGTATTGAATGCTTTCTAATCTTTACTAAAATGAGTGAATCTTCAGCTATCAATCCATATACATTCCAGATACAATCATGAA
This sequence comes from Cunninghamia lanceolata, assembly GCA_027924645.1. NCBI lineage: Eukaryota > Viridiplantae > Streptophyta > Pinopsida > Cupressales > Cupressaceae > Cunninghamia > Cunninghamia lanceolata. The sequence goes on from BSBN01001583.1 coordinate 6,010,539, forward strand.
GGGAAGAAAATCAAACCATAGGTTCACTAAGATGTTCCACAGCTAAGTATGGTTGATGCAAACTTTGATGAAAAGGAATGAATACAACATGCACACCATGAATTGCACACCAAGGGACGCAGAAAATCAAAGTACAAGACAAGAATTCATCCACAGATTACTCAAAGTATATGATTGTATGTAATCTAGATCTTCTTCTTCATTAAGTATGAAACAGACATGTATATTTACAATCAACTTTGAGAATTAAAACTGAGGCTTCAGCAATCTAATCTCAATTAAGTTTTGAATATGTTACAAGGTGCACTCCATCTCCTTTTATAGGACAAAGAGAGGAGGCAGTTACAAATGATCTAATGATCAGGATTTAGCTATCAAAGTCAACGGTCCATATCATCTTTGACTTGGTCAACAAATGTTAAATGTAGCACAGGTTTCCAGTTGGCAACCATCTAGTGGTACTTGATCATTTCTTTTTCATATGATGCGTATGACCCTGTCATCTTGCATCCTTACTCATTCTTCATCTTCTTCATCTTCTTCATCAGTAAGTGGTTCATCTCCTATATGTGTGCTAGTGATCTCCCTGATGGGTTCATATGTCTGCACTACCAGTTCAATCTCCCCTCCATCCTGGACATTAGCCTTTGCTATAGCATTCTCTTGTGAGTGGAATTATGTCTATAATGCAGACCATTTGTTCTTTCTACTATTCAACATTTCATTAAATCCTTCCACTTTTGCTTTCATCCTCATCGCTTTAATAACTACATCTTCTGACAAATGGTGGAGAGAGTCATTTGCTGCATGCTTAAAATTATCCTGGAAAGCTTCAATAGAAAAATTGACATCTTGATTTTCTATCTTCACCTCTACCTTGTCCTCAAGAGCTTCCAAGATGTTTATTTCCTCAGACATGAGATGGTGCAACTTGACACTAATATCTCTGAGTTTTGTGTTGCATCTCTTCAAGATATCACTTTCAAACTGAGTATCTTCATACCATATACCCAATAGCTGTGAAGTATGATTATCTAATACCTTATTGTATATGAGTACTTTCACATCTATACACTTCATATTAGTCAAGGTAATTAGATTCTTTTCTACTTTGACTGATCTTTGTCCCACCTCCTTTTGTAACTTATCCACTTTGCTCCTCAATGTGCTGAGCAAATTCCAATCAGTGAGGGAAGTCTTTATTACCTTCTCTTCTTCAGAAATGAATTAAACAAACCAATTATCTATCACATGTACCTCATGCTTCATGATATCCAGCCCTGTTACCTCATCCTGAGATATAATGGTCAAAGGGGTAGCCATGTTGACTGGCATGTGATTTGGGTCAACTAGTCCTTTTATGAATGTATGTAGCTAAGTAATGTGCTCCTTGTGCACTTTATTTTTATTTTTCTCCCTTTCCACAGTTTTCAATAGAGAATCAATAATATCCTTGGCCTCTTGGCCTTCTTACTCCTTAGTAGCAAAGCCTAAATCAATACTGGTCACCTAAAATTCATTAATACTTATCTCTCCCTTTGCTTTATCTGCTATAGGCAAAGCTACCTGAGTTGTTCTTCTGCCTGTGGTAGGATCTCCTTTTATTACAGAAGTGGCCCTTGCCTTTCTCATTGGCTTAACCATGTCAGCCAAAAATAATGTAGAAATATCAAATTTAGGCACATCACTGACCTGAGGTGGGGTCACCTCTTGCCACAACTAATACGGTATCTCATCTGTAGACCCTTACTAGTCTATATGCTCAATGTGAGCATCATGAGACTCTACATTTTGTTCCACTCTTGGTGGTGAAGGTTCTTTTCTCTTTTCATCTTGAATCTCCCCATGATGGATCTATTCCAATTCAGGAGTTTCTTGTTGTGCTTTCACATCCCGGTCCTGTGTATCTTGTGATGCTTGATCCTCAAGAGGGGTTTGAGTACTCTGATCTAGTTTATCTGGGTGATCATACTGATCATTCTTATTCACATTTTCTTCTTCTTTTCTCTGATCATCACCCTTTTGAAGACCTTGTTCTCCATCCTTAGATGTGTCCACTTCTCTAAGGTCTTGGGCTTGATCCATCCCTTCTTCAATTGTTCTTCTTTCATGTATTTTTTCATCGTCCTGACCATCATTTTGATCAGGCATCTCTTTATCCTCCATATGTACATTAAATTCCAATTTTCCCTATTCTCGAGGTAAGTCTTTATCTATATTTTAGTCTTCATCACCTTGATAACTCAAATCTATCACTACGGGGCTAGTGACTTGATCAACTAATCTTGTCAATCTAATTTGTTGTGCCACCGCTTTAGGGTTGCCCTCTTCTATTTCTTCTACTTCAACCTCCTCATGATGCACTTTATTTTGTGCTATGGGCATGCCATGAGGGGACATTTTAGTATTCTTTATTAATGTCTCCATAGAACTGGCAGAGACCTCATTTACAACATCATCATCAGATATATCCACTATGTTATCTAATGGAAAGGATGGCTCATTTCTTACACTATGCATCTCTTTTCTCTGTTCCTCTGCCATCTTGGTCTTAAACTACATGATATCAGGAATAGGGACTTCATGCTACGAATTCTTTAGAATGTCTTCACCACTGGCTCCTCTTAATAGAATGGGGTTTATATCTACTACCCCCCTCATAACAGATGTTTGTTTCTTCTGAGGTAGCTCTTGAACCTTCTTCTTTTTCCTCCTTATCAGGAGATTATCATCTAAGCTCTCTTCCTCTTCTACAATAGTAGGTGTAGGATTTGCCACTATTTTCTACTATTTTGCAGGTGCATGAGGTGATGTTGCAGCAGATGTGGATGCCACATCTTCCTTTTGTTGAGGTTGTCGAATGACTGTCCCCCCAATAGCTTGGTTTCCTTTCTTGCCTTTACTTTACTGCCTCTCTCCTTTTGACAGCCTCTTTTCCTTGAGGAAATCACCATATTCCTCATTTTATAATTCTTGTCTTTTCCTTTTATTATCAACAGTGAATGCCACTCCCCTCTTCTTCAGATTGGTGATCTCTACATCTACCTAGTCTTTGGTCAATTGTATGACCTTCTGAGTTATCTGATCTAAGGAAGTCACCTCTAGTTGACTCCAATCTGGGGCTGATATTATCCTCATATTCTTGGGACATAATCTTGCGATCATCTTCATGTAATTGTGCAGGCACTGGTATGCAATCTAATGTGCATATCTACTTCAGAGTAAGTCTCTGATAGTCCTTCCTTCTTACTTCTATCTTATCATCACAGTTGACCCAGTAATCTTCAATGTGCCTCTGATGCATTGGTTTCTTAAGTAAGGTTTGAATTCTATCATAGGGGTCATATGGCGTAGCCAGTGAGAAGGGTTGTAGGGACATGAACTTTAGCCCTCCAATTAGATCTTTTATACTCTCCCTATCAAGACACATATACCATCCAATCATGATTAGAAACAAGATATTAGGTATCTTGCCTCTCTCAATATAAGCTTTTACTGAAGGCAATATCTGCCTGGCTAACTCCATCAAAATGACCTTGTCATTGGGATATCTTGGAAACATGAGAGGTTACCCAGTGAAACCTTCTATTCTTATTTATGAAAAGGTGGGGAACTAGATAAACCAAGCCCCATGTCTATAAATAATAGCTCGAGCCTCTATGCTCAATCTCTTCACTCTATCTTCCTCCATAATCCTGACAAGGTGCATGGAGAATGAATCATTCACTCTCTGGTAATGTTGGAGAGACTCTCTTCATTTTAGTTGTGGGTAATGGTCCCAAATGTTTACATCTCCAGGTTTACTTCTGACCTGCCCACTATTTGTAATCCATCAAAGGTGCCTCTAAATGCACAACCATATACCACATAGGAGGTCATGTGGAACATATTAGTTTTTCCTCCTAACTTCTTCATCCCTTCGTCTAGGCTGTCACTTATGATCCTAGCCCATTGGGGTTTCTTATCAGTACCTCCTACCATCCTTATGATGACATACATCCAATTTTCAAAAGACACAACATTTAGTTTTCCTATCATCTTATTGAGCATCACCATCATATATTGATACTCTGGAGGAAAATCAAACTTGTAGAGTTACACAGGCAACTTGGCAGAAGCCTTATATGTGCTGCCACTGGCTCTCGATTGGTTGATGATCCTTCTAGCTTCTTTCTCTTTTCTATTATACTCCTTCAACTTACCCAAGTTTAATTGAACCACATGAGGTCTTCTAGGAAGATTGAAGGTTGTAATGATACCTTCAATTGAAAAGTCTGCATAAATCCTACCATGTTTCTCTACCCTTTTGGTATTCACATTATAATTATGGGCACATTCCACTACCAATTTAGTGGCCTCCATTGCATAAGGAAATCCCCCTGCATGTCACATTCCTGAACTATAGACGTTAATGAGCAAGGGATTCCTGCTTCCTTTCTCTAATTTCACTGTCCATGCATCGAGATCTGTGTTTCCTAGATGTGTATCATCTATTTGTCCGTATTTGAAGGATATCCCTTCAAGTTGTATGCAGCAAGGTTTCAAGAATTTTGTGTCTGACCTGTTCTTTTGGACTACCATTAGATCCTACAACAAAACATGTATATATCTTACCCTAACATGTCGTGTGCAGTGGTGGATTTAATGATCACATGAATTCTATGGTGTTAATTCTTTCATTCTAATATATGTCATGCATCATCATATTAATTTACCCTGGTAAAACCATTTTTACCTGTTCATTTACCATAAACGACAAAAGAGGGTTTTATCATTACGTACCTAATAATTGTTACCTTTTTATTGTGTAAGTGATGTCCAGATGAGCATGTTCACCTTGCAATTACCGTTCTCCATTCATTGTTTGAATGCGTATACCATTCTGTTGAGCTCGCAAGTTGCAGTAATGTCACCTTAATCTCGCAGGGCTCTATAATTCTTCACTTAAATGTTTGGTAATTCAAAATGAGCTCAAATCTGTACTTTTAATTGGACACAATGTCAAATTAGGGTGTGATTAATGTCCTCTTGTTAGCATCCATCGATTGACACTTGAGGCTTGGAGATGTTAACAAGTGGCTGGTATTTATTCTAAATTTTGAAGGTTTGACCTACCATTGTAATGACATTTAATACAGGGATGCATATTCGTGGAGATCAGGGATATTAGAAATATGACTGATTTCTGGAAGATGAGGATGATGTCATCATGAGGATGGTTAACTGTTGACCAACAACCAAAGTCGGGTCACTATATCTTTATTTAACAATCATGATAACATAATGAACTAATATGATAAGGTCAACACGCCACATGGCATCATTCTACTGGTTACTAGAGATCCTCGTATCATAGGTCTCAAGGGTTAATATGAGGGATATTAAGAAATATCCAGATACTCAACAATATGAAATATCCCCCCATTCTAGAATGTGAGGATGACATCAGCATCTTTTATATGATTTCAAATTGGTTGAGGAGATGACATCATCGTCATATTAATGAAGATCAAGGATGTTAAGAAATATTGTATATTTTGGTAGTAGGCATTACAAATATGACCCTCTTGGATCAAGGTCATGATGACATCATCATCATATCAGGGCCTTTATAAAGTGGAACGAGATGATGTCATTGTCATGTTACCAGAAGTCAGGGACATTGAGATATATGATGGATACTTGAAAGATGAACCTCTGGGAATATGTGTGGGTACCTGATGGGCAAATGTTCTCACATTTAAATTTGACATTTGCATATTGAAGGTGTAACATCAGAAAATGTTCCCTTGGGGGCTTTTCCCTCATAAGGTTTAGCTCCCAGGTCTTTTACATGTATTTAGGACATCTTAGTTCATAATTTGGCATCCTGATGGAATGAACCCTAGGTAACATGACAAATGGGACCTAGGAGGACCCATTGAGTTGTACCCTTCCCAAAATAGGGGGGGAGGACTTGGGCACCCACACCCTAGTCTTGCCCTATTTTGGAGTAGCCCCAATTTCTGGGTGTCAGTTTATAACCATTATTTGGGTCCTTTGCCAACACAGTAAGTTTGAATTACAAAAATCTTGGCGGAAGTGTTTGTAGTTGCATATAAAAGCATGTTTAGGCATTCATTTGTAAACTAGATGATTACTAGCAAGCTATTGTGTTCTCAAGGTGATTCAAGGCTTTCATTGTGTTGCAAGAGCAGATTTGTGTGGTTTGTGTGTTTGTATCCGTAGATTTGAGCATCAATTTCCTCATGGAATGAAGAGTATCTTCCTCCCATGAGACCTTCACTACAAGGTGACATCATATTGTGCTTTCATCATCATTTCCTTTGGTTTTTGCCTCTGCCTCACAAGGGTATGCACTCTCTATTTGACAATGGTGTTCGGAGACTTAAGTGTCCTCCGGGGCTTGACTGAGGCAAGCCTCTAAACACCACAAACCCCCTCCCAAAGTCTTATAATTATAGGTTACATGTGTCGTATTTGGGAAAAGTGAAGTTGTAGGAAGGATTAGCAGACATCAAAGATTCCAGATCTGAAGAGAAGTAGGACACCAGAGCATTTCTAGGACTTGGGCGCTTGCTCTAGTGTCCTCTGCAGCTAAATTTCTAGAAATAAGAGTTACAGTACTGATCAGTGTCAGAAGGAGGTTAGGATCCCACAAAGAAACTGGTACCTTGGACTTGGGTACCCACTCCAGTGTCCCCGACTATTCTACCTTGGAACCCTAAAAATAGGTACTTTGTGATTTGATATTTTACTTCTGTCTGCAAGAGATTTTTCCATTATTTGTCAGTTTATTGTCATATTTGCATAATTAGGGTTTTAATGGTCAATTGAACATAAGAGAAGAGAAATTGATAATTAATTTCCACTCGACCCTAGATCCTTGAATGTAAAGTGGAAAGGCAGATTCAAACATCTATGATACTAAATATTTAACAAATCTAATTTTCCACTAAACATTTTGGTGAACCCATGTTTTTGGACTTAAATTTTAACTTTCTGAGTGTGCATCTTCAAATTTGGATTTATTTCATTCATTCATATAGTCTTTCATTTTATTGCATTAAGAAAAATTCAAAAAAATTGCATTGTTTGACTTACTAAATTGCATCAGTTCTTTCTAAATTTTTCTAATTCATGATTTTTACATCAGAACTAATATAAACTACAGAAAAACAAAAAAAATCAATCATTTGCATTGCATTTTCAACATTAATTTGCTAGGCTTTTGTAGAAATTTTGACAATTTTCATGTAACCTAGTAATTCCAATATCTAGGGTTAGTAGGCAAAATCTTCCTTCAGATTTTTATACTAATTTTAGAGGCTCATTCAAATTTGAGTTTGGCTGTAGTCTTTTATTTTAGTGTAAATTTGCATTTAGATTTAAAATATTTACATTTTTGCATAGAAAATTTCAACAAAAACTAGCAATTTTCATGCATTTTCATTAGATTTGCATTGGCATTTTACATATTAGAGCTTGAAACTCATTTTTAGATCTGAGAGTAATTCATTCCCATCATAAATCAGACTTCAAAACATTCACATAGTATTTTTTGTCAAGATTTCAAACCTAGGGCTTCAAAAACAACGATTTTCACTAAATTTGGCCTTATCGACTCTATATACTTACACCATAGGCATGTTGTGAAAAGTATTTTTGCATTAATTGGATTTTATTAGGGTAATAATTTTCTTCTCCTCCTAAAAATCTTCACAACACCCTTTTAACGGGCTCTTGTATTAAAAATTTGGTGAAAAACTACACATTTTGACTATTTTTGCCCTAGGGTTTGACCTAGTTTGCACTCCAAGCGTGTTGTGATCAATTTTATGGATTGTGGTGACTGATATAATTGATTTTTTTTTTCACCTCCTGAAATTCATTACAACACTTCTTTTTCTAGGTCTTGGAATTGAAAAATTGTGAAAAATAGCCTATTTTTGCTATATTTTTACTAGGGTTTTACCTTAAGTGGCACTAAAAGCATGTTGTGTTGGGTATTTTGACATTAAGTGGATGTTATTACTGATATAATTTTATTTCCATCATCTCTTTCCTCACAACAGCCTTTATTATGCTCTTTTGTGTTGAGTTTTGGTGAAAAAGTGCCTATTTTGACATATTTTCACTATAGTTTGAATTGGCATTATCTTGGATTTGCATCAAGAGTGTGTTGTGAAGGATTTTATTGTTGTATTGTACTGAAAATAGACTTATCATTTGCTGCCCCTAATAAAAATCCTTACAACACCTTTTCTTTCATATATTTGTAATGAAAAAGTACAAAAAAACAAGCATTTTAGGTCATTTTCGCATATAAATTTGCATTGGTCTTTTGCATACTTTGAGAAAGATTTTAAAATATGATTTTGCATCTCATTATGGCCTCTTCATGTTATTAATCTCTGAAATCTTTGCATGAGTATATCCTAGATTTTGAAAATTTCTCTAATTTCACTAATGAGAATCCTCATGTTCTAGAGCACATAGCTTCTGCAAGTGGTATTGATGCTTCTATATGTTCTACATATGAGCTGCAATTACTTTGTTATACACATGATTTTAATAGCTTCACACTATTCATAGGAGCATATCCATTGATATTAGAAGATTTAACTAAATTCATCTCTAGGAATACTCATGAGAAAGATGAGAGTGAAAAGCCTTTTTTCGCCACAGAGTATGATGATGATGTACCTTCCCCTCATCCCATTGCTCTCCCTAGCCAAAATGTAGCATTAGTGGATGAGAAAAGGTCTATCACATTAAATAATTTAAGGATGGATATTGGGAGCAATCAAGAGGGAAACAATGTTAATTCAATAATCGTTAATAGGCTTCGTAGCAATTGTATATCGAAAAAATTTAGATTTGCAAATGGAAATGATCAAACAATGAAATGCATAACCTAAACCCAAATCATTCAATACCTCGAAGATGCAAGATGAATTGTTTAATTGATTTGATATGTTGGTTGCTCACAATTCAGCAACATAACATTTGCATAGGATTGAGATGATAGATGGAAGATGATGATGATAGATGCAAAGGCTCTAAAGATATTTTAGCAGCATAAGGATACTCCAACTCAATGCCTCTTGAAAATTTGACATAATAAGGGTACTTGAGGCTCAATGCATGTTAATGGCTTATGAGGGAGTTGATTTATAGGAAAGGCTTGGTTCAAATGGATGGTTGAGATTAAAAAGCTAAATGATTGATGTGGACGGCTAGGATTGATTAGTTATTCCCACTCTTCAAGGAAGGTGTAGTTATGTGAAAAGTGTAATGAGAAGGATAGGGCTCTATGTGACCGTGTACATAAATACTTTTATTTAATAAGTTTATATGTGATGGTGTACACAAATACTAAAATTAGGTCCCATTAGTTATACATGTGAAGGATTTTAAATGAAAGTTGTACTACCACACATGATTTAACTGAGAAATGGACAAGTGTCAAAATGTGGTGAGAGGTGAGGACTTAATTCAAGTAAAATATTTGAATTAGTTGGGCTATGTGAGGGAAATTAATTAAATAAATAAAATTTATTTAATTAATTGGGAAGATGATTAGGATAGGACTAGGATATGAATGGGAAATTAATTAAATAAATAAAATTTATTTAATTAATTGGCTAAGTGGGATAAGGATGGGATTAAGATGGGATTTTAATTAAATAAATAAAATTTATTTAATTAATTAGCTTAATGAGATAAGTGGGATTAAGAGTGGGATTAGGGCAAAATGTTACATGATGTCTAAGTAATGTTTTTGACTAGGTGTTGCAAGACATGGACAAATTTGGGACAATTTTGGGTGTCTACATTTTGCCCCTCTTTGAGATGATGTTTGAGATGATGAGCTTTATGTCGAGTAACATCATTTCAAAGAAGTTAAGGTATGGATAGAGGAAAATGATATGGGATGAAATGGAGATGGTAAGGATAAGATGATGATGGAATGATAGGATGATGATGCCCCCTCGAGAGGATAGGTGGATTGGACAAACACGGGTAGGCTCTCGAAATGAAAAGGATTGGCTAAGAAAGAAAGATAAGGAAATGGATAGAAGAAATGATGATGTGTTATGCTGCAATGAAAGTGAGCAACCATGATGTTTGATATAGCACTAGACGTTATGCACCAAGGTATAAGGAACCAGGGTGATGACGTGTCTCATGCCCCAGCGTAATACAACCTTGTCTGGATACAAGATATGAATATTAGCTGGATTGATACTGATATGATGCAAATGCAAGATAAAATGATAACACACACAAGAAAGCAAGTAAGCATGCATAAATGATACAAAAACAAACAAGGTATTGCCCCTATCAAGCTGTAAACCATTGATTGATTGATTGTTTTGATGATGATAGTTGAGAGTGTTGTCATTGCGGGGAATGCTATATCCCTAGATCAACACAAGGTTGTTTGCTAAGTTGGTTGGCTGATTGATTTGGCTTACAAAAAGGCTAGGATCAAGACCATGGATTGCATTTGGATAACTTGGCTTGATTGATTAACTTGATTGGTATGGATGAAGGATGATTTGCATTTGGATCATTGTTTGGAATGATTTGATTTGATGAAGGATGATTATATTGAAGGAAATGGATGGATTGAATAATAGATTGATTGGAAGAAGTTGTTTATTGATGATGTAGAAGATAGATGATAGAAGAAATGAAAAAAGGAGAAAGAGGAAAATCACCTATGCCTAAATATGGGCACTTCCTTCGTATTCTAGACTACCTACATACCCTGTATCCACGGGATCAAAGCACTTAATGATGGAAATGAGATGTAGTTTTGATTGTTTTATTGATGAGATGATGAAAATGGATTGATTTGGATTGATGAAATGTTGATGATGCGACGATATGTGGTGGATTGAGCTGCTTTTGATTTGTTGGTTGGCTTGATGTGCTTTGGTTTTGGTGTTTGCTATTGTTGGGTTGATTGTTTTGATGATTATATTGTTTTGAATGATGATAGTGATGGTGTGATGATTAGAGTGTCCACTCAATCTAAGCATAAGCAAGTGTTCTCAGTAGGCTCAAAGGATGTAAAATAAACAAGGTATTGCCCTTGTCAAGTCATAAACCAATGATTGATTGTTTGATTAATGATTGATAGTGTTTGATAAGATGACATGATGGATTGGTTTAAATGGGATGGATAAATGGTCAATGGATAGGACTTGGTTTGGAAAGAAGGTATGTCAAGAAATATCCAAACATGTTTCAACATTTTGCCCCTACGTCTTCATCAAAATCAAAAGGAGGAAGGATGGATGAATGGGTTCAATAGGATAGGCATGTTTATGTAATGGCTAAGGATGGTAGGATGGTATGGTAATGGTAGGACATGATAGGATGGACAATGATATAATGGGATAGATAGTTTGGAAATGGATAAGTTGGATGAGACAATGTGCCCCCAAGTGTAAGTGACATAAAAGATCAACCTACACATCACGCCTGTTTGCCAGGTTTTCATCATGGTACTTATCCAAGGTGCCTGTTTATCAGGTTTTCACCGTTGGATGAAGGGATTTCTCTTTGCCCTTTTTTTTAAAATTTTTTTCTCTTTTTTTTTATTATTTTAGATGGGATGACAATTACACATGGCGCCTGTTTGCTAGGTTTTCACCATGGTAATGAATAGGAGGGACTCAAGTGTCTAGTGCTATGAAAGGTGATAGTTCCACTAGAGATGATTGTCATTGCATAGACCATGTCATGTGTGCTCATAGATGTTGGTAAGGGACTTCATGAAAGGGAGATGGAGTAGGTAGATAGTGGATTAGGATAAAAGGTTTGTGTAAGGATGGGGGATAGTGGATTATGATGTGGAATTATGGTAGGGTAGGCTAGTGGCTTATGGTGTGGATTTATGTAAGACTTATGTAAAAGCATGGACCATAGGAAGGTGATGGGGAAGATATGTACAGTAATGGATGAAGGATGGGGAGATGGAGGCATGTGGGAATGTTTTGGAATGGAAGGGATTCATGACCAACAGTTGCACACATTGTGTTAAACATTGAAGCTTATGATGGGATGGTGGTGTAGGAATCAATGGAGATGTTTGCTTAGGAGATGGTTGATGTAAGCATTTGGGGACCTGTTGTGATGTTCACAACATGCCCCATTTTACTCCTTAGCAAAATGAGAACCCCTGTTGTGGCTTTTTTTTTGCTTTTTGGCTATTGTTTTGCTTGGTGGTAAAGGGAAAAGGGGGTTAAAATTGCAAACCTTGTTAAAAATAGAGAAAAAATAAATTTCAATACCAGGGCATAGTATGGTTGGATTCCTTGTCAAAAATGAGCTAGGGTTGCTTTTTGAACCATCTTGAAATTTGCCATATTTTGCAAGTTATGAGCATTTTGGTGAAATGTACAAGGGAAGGGTTTGTTGTTTGCACATACAAGTCTGTTTGTATATCAGGTTGCATATACAAGGCACTTTGTATGTAAGTTCACTTGTATACAAAGACCTTTGTATATCGCTTTCCATATACAAAGTCGTTTGTATATGCAGATGTCATTTTATACTTGGTCGCATGAGTAGTCGGGTTCATATACAAAGTCATTTGTATGTCTTTTTTTTTGCCTTGTATGCATTTGTTAATGTTATATTTGTACATACAAGGTGGACCCGAAATAGTTAAGAGTTTAAATGAGTGTTTGTTTAGGTCTGTCACATGCATGTTTTTGATTGTATGTATCTGACATACATTTGATATATACATTTGCAATGTGCAAGCCGCGGACCCGAGAGCACCATGAAAAGAAGTTAAATTGTTGTATATTTGGCGTTTGTATGTTTTTACATACAAGGCAAATATACAGGCGTCCATATACAAGTCCCGGACCCAAAAAGTTCTTAAACAAGGTTAAGTCCTTGTATATAGGTGGGCTTGTATATTGGCAAGATACAAGTGTCTTATGCATTGTGTCGGACCCGAAAGGGTTATTAGAATTAGTAAAATCATGATATACATTGCGAAGTTATACAAGCATGGAATCCAAATGTTATAGATTAAAGTAAAATGGTTATACATTGCCAACATGCAAGTTGCGGATGCAAAAGAAGTTTAAAAAGAGTTAAGTCTTTGTATATTTTGTGCTTTGTATGTTTTGACATACAAAGCCAATATGCACTAACTTATACATTGCATGGACATGAAAAGAAAATGATAAAGAGTTAAATCATTGTATATATCTAGCTTGTATATCAAAGATGCATTGTTATACATACAAGCCAGATTCGAAATGGAAGTCCAATATAGAAAATTCTTTGTATGTATATGCGTTTGTATGTTGCGATATACAGACCGATATGCATTGCTTATATACAAGCTAGAATTCAAACAGTTTGAAATTTGATTAACCCAATGTATCACGTCCAGCTTGTATATCAGAAGATACAAATATTTAAACAAGGAAAAAGGGCAGGAAAGCGAAGCGATTGGATTTTTGAATACATTTTTGGAGCCCGAGTGCATGTTTTTGGTCAATGATGGTTGACCTGACTGGTTTTAATGCTACATATGCATTTTTGATGTGCGATTTCCATGGTTTTTGAGCCCAATGGCTGTGTTTGTGCATTTGGAACTTGTTTCAGTGTAAATGTTCATTTTTTCCTGCTGACTTACCAAACAATGATGCTTATTCCTGCTTATTTATTACAGATTGTTGGAGTAGCTGAAGAAGCAGAGTTGCCGACACAGTGGCAGCATGCAGGTGAACATAAAGACGGAGCTTTGAGTGGCGATGACATCACACAGGATAGTGCTGGATCTCGAGAAGCCTAACACACCAGAAGGAGACGAAGCTTTCAATATGGAGGAGTTTGCAGCTGGAAACATTACTGTTGGAGTGGTGCCCTGTCTGGGTATGCTGCTCAAATTCTTGGTGGGATTCATTTCTCACCATTGGATGCTACATTTCAAGATGCAGACCGTTGATCTCCTAGGGTTTTGGAACCATTGTGGGACAAGTTAGAGTCATGTATATATGAAGCCCCTATACTATAGAAAAAGGAGGTCAATCATACAAAAAAAATAGACTTATGGTAGTTTTATGCAAGAGATCAGATTACTAAGACTACTGAGGACTGAACTGTTGAAATATTCAAGGTTCTCTCCTCATATCATTGTAAATGTACTTGTTTTATGAACATACTGCATGGAGATGAAGCTTCAGACTATATCCTATTGTAAACCTTAAGTAGTCTTCAAGTTTATTTCTGGATATGTACTGGTGAATGATGTGTTCTATAGAAGCGCTTTCATTTCATTGCATGTTGTTGTCAACTTTCCCCTTAAAGATTCGCACTGAATCATATGGATTTGTGGGCTGTCCTGGTGAAGTATGATTTTAGTTTTCTTTTCTTCATTGCTGTATGGGAACATGTATGTGGACCAATGATCTCAGTCAAGTAATTTTAGGAATCTCACTCTCTAACGTCTTTTCTTATTTTAATTTCATTGAAATCACTTCCATAAACTGCAAATCATGATTAATATTGAGCAGAATAGAGAAATATGCTGATATCCTGAAGATAACTGAATATCATTAGCATATTTTGAGCTAAATTCATGTAGTATTGAAAATGTCATGCAGAGAATCACAAATAAGGGTAGAACTCATGCAAATATCAACTTAGACACATCATTTGGAGATATATGCTATGTGGAGTAACTTCCCTGTATAGCACTATTGCAGAAGCAGAATCTACTTATCTACGTAAGACCCCAAAATGGAAAACAACAACACACATCAACCACAGAGTAACATCAGCAAATTATGAACTAATCAATGGGGACTTGGGATCATGAATTCTATGAATTTATCATATCTTTCAGGATAAACAAGGGTTGTTGTGTTACTTTTGTTTTGTGTGTTTGGTTGTGACTAACATCATCACCAACATAGAAACTAGCGCTAGAAGGAGGGCTTGACAAAGGGAACTGTAGATTCCTGCATACACTGCTTAAATATCCCTCAGTCTCGAAAGCTGACCATAAACCCACCATTTTGCCAAATACCATAAAACTAGAGAAATCTTGGCTTTCAGGACAAATACCAGGTCCAGATCTAGTGAACTCTTTGAAGAACTACCTACCAGAGGATTTAGACCCAGAACTATGGACATTCATCACATTCCTGATTCCAGTGTGACGGAAGCTTCACCAGAGCGTGCTCCTATAACCCCTATTGGCTTTCAAATACCTACAGGACTACTGTCACACCTCAGGCCCAGCCTTAGCTTGTCACACCCCAGATTCAACCCCCACCCTTTCCAATGTCATTCTTTGCTGCAGAGTCACCATTGGCCTTCAATACATATCATGCTTTGCCTAAAAATCTAGATAAAATTTGTCCTAGATATCATCCGTATCAGGATGTTGATGATCATGTCAGGACCTTCAAGGAAGCCTATTGTAGGGATAGAATTAAGTATGAGGATGTGGTATGCAGATTGTTTCCATTTTCCTTAGGGGAAGAGGCCTATAACTGGTATACTAGTCTAGGTCAGGGTTCAGTCCGTTCATGGGATGCCTTAGAGAAAGATTTCAAGGATAGGTTCAAGGTGCCCATAGATCCTTCAATGAACTATCATCTATTTTCCACCATCAAGAGATGCGAAGGAGAACCTATTGCAAACTTCAATGCTATATTCCAGAAGGTACTATCTAAGCTAGTTGCTCCCTACATTGTAGCAGATGAAGCTGCTAGGAGCATTTATTACTCAACTTTAGATCCCCTAACCTCCATGTTTATCAAAAGGACACACCCTGGTGTAACAACTTTAGCACAGGCTTTTAAGGAAGCTATCAAAGTTAGTCAACAATTGGCTCCTACTCCCACACCAAACATTGCCTTCCCTACACTTCCTGGTTATCCTACATATCCTGCCTACCAACAGACTAATGGAGCCATGGTACCTTCAGCTATGATGTCATTCCCTTTGCAGATACAACCACTCAGTGTCATGCCCCCACCAAGCGGGAATAACTAGATGTTACCATATCAAACACAAATGCCTCAGGCCATAGAACAATCCAATAATAACAGTGGGTCTTCCTTTTAAAAGCCTCAGATAGAGAATGTAGTGGCCAAGATTCAGGAAGAGAAAGAAGAAATCAAAGAAATATTAGTGCAGTTAAGGAAACTTACTACTAAGGTTACTCACCTGAGAAATCAGAACTTCTACTCTCAGCCTAATCAAAATAGAGGTTATGCCAATGACAGACCTAATTATCTTGACAAGGGGTACAACAACAATTACAATAACAATAATGGCAACAACAATCCTCCTAGACAGCTTAGAGTGTGGAACACCAGGCCAAACAATGGTTCCTTGCCATCACCCCTAGACAATCAGCCTCTTGGTGAACCTAGGCAGACCACCAGAGTAAACCTTGCAGATGTAGCACTTACAAACTGGTGCAGGATACATAACACCAACGCTCATGCAGAGTTAGACTGTCCTCAATTCAGGATTGCTGCTAGCATATTCCAAGCTAAAGTGGCTAGTACCTCAGGTAACCCACCTTATGTAGAGGGAAATGAAATTGTCCCCTGTGAGTACGACTCTGCCCTAGTACTAGAAAGCTTCATGCATTGTCCTTACCAGCAGACAATATCATCACATTAGGATTACACTTCAACATGTGAGGAATCAGCCATGGCTTTTGAGTCTAACTGTGTTTTCCCTTTTGAGGATGAGAATGAGCCATCAATTAAGCATGAGGAGGTCAATGCTTATCAACAGCAACCTCAGGGTAGGCATAACTACAACTTAAGGAATAACCCAAACAGATCTACTGATCTTTTGACCACCTCATTGCCTCCAAACAATTTCAATACTCCACCTGATCCCAAGGCAAGTAATAACCCTGGACTCCCCAAGGTCAATGCTCAATATCTGGCACCGCCTAACACAGCACCAAAGGCTGCAAATCCACTTCCTAAATCTAACAAATTGGTTACATATTTGGTAGATGAAATAAAAAAAATAAAGATCAGCCTGCCAATGTCAGAGTTGCTTAAAACCCCTGCTATCAAGAATGCTTTCATGAAATCATTGAATGGTTCTGCTCAAAAGGAAGATAGCCATACCGCAGGCCAATTTAGAAATAAAGATCATGCTACCAAGGACGTTAACGTAAAACCTGAAACCTTAGCTACTGTTCAAGCTGCAGATACCTCCCACATGACCCTATACAAAGACAAGAGTGAGTCACCTCCCTTCCTCCTTACCACAAGGATGTTTGGTAAAAATTTGCACAATTGCTTAGTGGACTCAAGAGCATCTACCAATGTAATGCCCCTATCCATATGCAATGCTTTAGGGTTACATCCTACTAAATCATTGAAGAAGGTAACACAATTAGACAAAACACAAGTGTGGTAGGAGAACTGATCCACATTCACATGCAGCTAGCATCGGATCCCAGAATCCAGCACTATATTGATATTCAGGTAGTTGATATACCTGATACATATGGAATGTTAGTTAGCAGAGAATGGTCAAAAACCCTCAATGGGTACATGTCAACTAATTTCAGCCATATGTGGCTGCCTTGGAAGGGTATACCAAATCAGATAAAGATCGAAGTTGAACCTCGCATGAGACACATGATCACCGAGTATAACAAAACCAATGAAATCATGTATGTGGACGTGGAACCTGGAGTTTACTCCATCAGACCTCAAACCGCCAGCATAGAAGAAATCATGATGCTTGACATACATGATCATAATGGTGACCTTTGGAGTGATGAAATAAATTCAGAGCCTGATTGTAGTCTTGGAAATAAGATAGAACTAGATCATTTCAAGAGATTTGAGATGCATTTGTTTAGACAGATGAAACGATGTCAATTATTAAATGTGCATGTTCATGATATTCTAATTGATGGATGGTGCAGGTTGCATGATGAGGCTCATTCTGAAAAAACTTGTGATGCCTATCTAGACATGTTGGCGTTGGAACAAGCATACAATGAAGCATCTTCACTTGCGGTGAGTTCCACAGATAATGATAGTGATACTAATCTTTGTTTGTCTTCCATAGGAACAGGAGGATGCACATGGAAAGATGAAAGTTATGTTCATATAACAGAAGAGATACTGGTATGCAACGGGGGTAATGATAAGAACAAGAAGAAAATCACCCCTGGGAGTGATTGTTTAGTGGAGTCAAATTACGAGTTATCTAATGAGGATAGTGGCAGCAATCTATCCAAATTCAAGGAGTTTCTATCAAAAGAAATCCAAAATATGACACAGCAACATAGGCCTCCCTAGGATGCCTTGATTGAGAAGTGGTGCAGGTTACATGAGGCACCTCACTCGGAGGCGTCCTGCTTGTTGTGTCTGCATATCTTGAGAAGGCATATGCTGCCTAACCCAGAGGATGTTCCTCTTGATGATAAGAGAAAAGAAGAAATTTCAGCTTCTCATAAAGCCGATAAGGTGGTGTCTAAGAAAGCTGGGACACCAAAGCTAAAATGGATATCAGGTGGTGTAGCTGCCCGAATGAAAAGAAAGAAAGAAGCACCAGACAAGCTTTTAGATGAAGATAAGCCATGGATCCTCAGATTTGATGGATCCAAGTCAAAACAAGGAGCTAGAGTAGGAATAGACCTCCTTGACCCATCGGGAAAATCCTACCTAGTAGCATACAGATTGCAATTCCCATGTACAAACAATGCGGTAGAGTATGAAGCTCTAATTCATGGGATACTGTTCACTCTTAGGAAGAAGGTGAAAATTCTGCATGTCTATGGAGACTTAGAATTAGTTGTCAAACAGGTGAGGGGTATATACTCCTACAATTATAGAAGGTTGCCCAATTACAGACACAAGGTGTGGAACTTAATAGAAGAGTTTGACGCATTCAATATCACCCATGTACCCAGAGAGAAAAATCACCAAGTAGATGCTTTAGCCCAGGCTACTAGTACTCTAGAGCCACTGTCCATATCAGGTTTAAAAAATTCTCAGTTGAATTAGTATCAGTGCCTTCAGTACCTAATAATGTAACTAATGTCCAAGTATTTGATGATGATCAGCATATTTTGGATTTTATATCCAACAGGGACATTTTTGAGGCACAGATCATTGACGAAAAGAACATGAAAGATCATGTCTGGGAGGAAGAAGAAATCTTGGAGCTGCCAAGTAACAAAATTCCTAGGGGAATGATAGAGCTAGAGAGCATTTGATCTGGACAGCATGCTAAAACAAAGGGATCTTCAAAAGGCTGATGAGGGATAGTATTCACAGGTTGACATTGGGCAAGGTGATAAAAAAAGAAACGTCCTAATTGGGAAGGTCTGTACGGAAGAAGAATTGAAAGGGATAACCCAGGCCCTCAAAGATTACATCCATGTTATTGCCTGGATGTATGATGAACTGAAAACTTTTGACACATCAGTCATCACTCATACGATACCTTTGAAGCCAGACATCAAGCCTTTTCAGCAAAAGCAAAGACCCGTCAACGCTTTACTGGAGCCAATCATTTTCGAAGAAGTTAAAAGACTACTCAATGCTAGGATCATATTTCCTGTGAGACACTCCACGTGGGTGGCAAACCTGGTCCCAGTAAGGAAGAAGAACGGTGACATTAGACTGTGCGTGGACTTTAGGAACTTGAATCGAGCTTCTAAAAAGGATAATTATCCTTTGCCTTCTCTAGATGAAGTCCTACAGATTGTGAATGGCACTAGGATGATGTCCTTCTTGGATGGTTTCTCTGGATACAACCAGGTGATGGTGGACAGAATTAATAGATTGAAAACCGCATTTACCATGAAATGGGGGATCTTCGCCTACAGGCGCATGCCATTTGGATTGATAAATGCTGGAGCCACATTTCAATGAGCAATGGACATAGCCTTCAGAGGGTTGATTGGTAAGTGCATAGTAATATACATGGATGACTTAACAGTGTTCTCCAAAGATAGAGAGAACCATGTGGAGGATCTGAGAAAGGTGTTGAAGAAGTGAGAGTAGTACGAGATATCCTTGAATCCCAAGAAGTGCATATTTGGGATGACCACGGGGAAATTGCTAGGCCACCTGATAACTGAGGATGGGATCATCATTGATCCTGACAGAATAAAATCCATCAAGAGGATACAACTACCTGGAAGCAAGACCGAGCTCAAATCTTACTTTGGTAAGATCAATTTTGTTAGGAAGTTTATCATTGGCTTTGCAGAGATAGTCAGGCCCTTGAATGCCATGCTCAAGAAGGACGCTAAAATTGAATGGACACTGGAAGCTAGAGCAGCTTTTGAAGACATTAACAAAGCCATATCAAATGCTCCAGTTCTGATCAGTCCCGATTACACCAAAGACTTCTACATCTACTCATTCGCTTCAGAGCATTCCTCTACAGTAGTGCTGACACAGAAAAATGAAGAAAAAGAAGAAAAGCCTATAGCCTTCATGAGCTGCCCTTTCAGAGATGCAGAGCTCAAGTACATGGACGTTGAGAGATAGGCGCTTGCCTTGGTCTAAGCAGTCAAGAAGTTCAGGCACTACATCCTGAGAAGTAAGCTGATTGTTGTAGTACCTGATGCAGTAGTGAAAATGTTGTTAATGCAAAGTGAGTCGGGAGAAAAAAGGGCTAAATGGATCACTGTCCTCCAGGAGTATGATATGGACATTACCCCCATGAAGTTGGTAAGAGGGCAAGCATTAAGCCCAATGATATCAGAGACTGATCCTAATATCCTGACCCGGCAGTATGTTGTAAATGCAAATGATGATGGAGAATGGTACTCAGATATAAAACACATCCTGATCACTGGAAGATGCCCCTCAAGACTGCAAGCCTCATAAAGGAGAGACCTGAAGATAAGATCATAGAAATATATGCTAAAAGGAGGAGTCATTTTCAAGAAAAACTATGAGGGGATATACCTAAGGTGCCTGGAAAGATCAGAAGCAGATAAGGTGCTAGCAAAATTACGTGATAAATTTGGGACTGCACATGGATCGTCTTTAGCCACCACTCATGCTATCCTCAGGGCAGGGTATTACTAGCCCACAATTTTTAAGGACATAGCTGGACACATCAAATGTTGTCATATGTGTCAGGTTGCCACAAACAGAGAGAAATATGCTGCTCAACCTTTGCAGCCAGTGATGGAGATATGCCCCTTTGCTCAATGGGGAATGGACTTCATAGGACCTATCAATCCTCCATCATCCTCAGGCCATAGGTATGTTTTAACTATTACTAATTACTACACCAGGTGGACTTAGGCTATCAACAGCAAGACATGCAATGCTGAGGATGTCATTAGTTTTCTGGAAACCAATATAGTGACCAGGTATGGAGTTCCATATGCTTTAGAATGTGCTAATGGACCTGCTTTTGCTTCAATGAAACTATCAGGTTGGGCTTTTGATCATGGGGTCATTTTAAAATTCTCCTCAAACTACTACCCCCAAGGGAATGGATTAGCAGAATCCACCAACAAGAACCTATTAAATATCATAAAAAAGCTGGTAGATAAGAACCTGAGGGAATGGAACACTCTATTGAAATATGCCTTGTGGGTGGATAGAATCAAGAACAAAGCTGCATTAGGAAATTCACCTTTTCACCTAGTGTATGGGGTGGATCCCATCCTCCCTGTCAACTTAAAGATTCCTACACTACAGTTAGCACAAGAGTACCTAGGCATAGCTAATGAACAGGAAGTTAGACTGCTACAACTAATGCACCTAGAGGAAAAAAGAGGTGTAGCAATTAACCAATATGCTAAACATCAGGCTATTGTCAAGCGCTAGTTTGACAAGAGAGCCCGAATCAAGGCTTTTAGGATTTCAGACCTAGTCCTGATGTGGGACAAGGCACATGAATTAAGGGCGATCATGGTAAATTTGACAAACTCTGGATAGGCCCCTTCCAAATTTCTAAAATTTTAGGAGACAACACCTATAGGCTCAAGTCCTTAACCAGTGAGGATGTTCCATTACCAGTTAATGGATAGTTCCTCAAACACTATTTTTAGGCCTGAGGGTGCATCCTAATAGTCATGTGTATCATAGTGTACTTTCTTTGTATAGTTGTTTGTACAGTGTGTGTTGTTTTGCTTGTTTTGTTTTTGTTGATTTATTTCCTCAGTAGGGATCTTTCTTCTGATTTAGAGTATGAAAGAGCAGATTAACAACCACTGAAAACAATGGAAAATACAGATCATTAAGGTTAATTATTTGAAATTCATGCATAACTTGTTGTAACTGTCATGAATGTAGAAAGTTGATTAACTTGTGAAATTTTGTATTCAATAAGAATGGGTTGAGTATTCAAGGAATGTTTCTCACAATGACACACCTAAAATCCTTAGGTTTGTTGAACTTACTAGTGTAGATATTAGGTAAAAAATTAGAGGTCACCCTTGCTACCATTACAATTCTCAGCTTAATTTCAGCAAGTGACCACTCCTTGCATCATGAGTTTACAAATGCAATATCTTATGAAATCTCTATCAAAAATATATATATAAATAAATAAAATAGATTATACTAAAAATCTAGATTAAGCCATCTATGTAACTCTACTGGGGTTATAGACGCTCGCTAGCAGTAGGCCTCTACTTAGGAGAATTGTAATGATAACCTTGTCGGGGCTATGGATGCTTGCTGGCAACAAGGCTTTATCTAGTTGGCTATGAGGGAATATCCCCACCTACGTAGTCTAATATTAGTCACTGGTTTGTTCAACTGATCTTCAAGATGAGGCTTATTAATCACGTGCACCCACTTAAACTGAAACGAAAATTCATGCACCTTATTGAATACCTTAAGTCCTAAGTTGAATGATGATTTGCAGAAAAGATAGTTAGAAGTTATGAATTTATTTCATTTAGTTTTCTTGAATGGGTTGAATTTGATCGTTTTGTTTGGTTGCTAGTTGTTCTGATGTTCACAACACACCCCATTTTACTCCTTAGCAAAATGAGGACCCCTGTTGTGGCTTTTCTTTTTTGCTTTTTGGTTGTTATTTTACTTGGTGGTAAAGGGAAAAGGGGCTTAAAATTGCAAACCTTGTTAAAAATAGAGAAAAAATGCATTTTAGTACCAGGGCATAGTATGGTTGGATTCCTTGTCAAAAATGAGCTAGGGTTGCTTTTTTAACCATCTTAAAATTTGCCATATTTTGCAAGTTATGAGCATTTTGGTGAAATGTACAAGGGAAGGGTTTGTTGTTTGCACATACAAGTCTGTTTGTATATCGGGTTGCATATACAAGGCCCTTTGTATGCGAGTTCGCTTGTATATAAAGACCTTTGTATATCGCTTTCCATATACAAAGTCGTTTGTATATGCAGATGTCATTTTATACTTGGTTGCATGAGTAGTCGGGTTTATATACAAAGTCATTTGTATGTCTTTTTTTTGCCTCGTATGCATTTGTTAATGTTATATTTGTACATACAAGGTGGACCCAAAATAGTTAAGAGTTGAAATGAGTGTTTGTTTAGGTCCGTCGCATGCATGTTTTTGATTGTATGTATCCGACATACATTTGATATATACATTTGCAATGTGCAAGCCGCAGACCCGAGAGCACCATGAAAAGAAGTTAAATTGTTGTATGTTTGGCGTTTGTATGTTTTTACATACAAGGCAAATATACAGGCGTCCATATACAAGTCCCGGACCTGAAAAGTTCTTAAACAAGGTTAAGTCCTTGTATATAGGCGGGCTTGTATATTGGCGAGAAACAAGTGTCCTATGCATTGTGCTGGACCCGAAAGGGTTATTAGAATTAGTAAAATCGTGATATACATTGCGGAGTTATATAAGCATGGAACCCAAATGTTATAGATTAAAGTAAAATGGTTATACATTGCCAACATGCAAGTCGCGGATGCAAAAGAAGTTTAAAAAGAGTTAAGTCTTTGTATATTTTGTGCTTTGTATGTTTCAACATACAAAGCCGATATGCAATAACTTATACATTGCGTGGACGCGAAAAGGAAATGATAAAGTGTTAAATCGTTGTATATATCTGGCTTGTATATCAAAGATGCATTGTTATACATACAAGCTGGATTCGAAATGGAAGTCCAATCTAGAAAATTCTTTGTATGTATATGCGTTTGTATGTTGCGATATACAGACCGATATGCATTGCTTATATACAAGCCAGAATTCAAACAGTTTGAATTCGATTAACCCGATGTATCATGTCCAACTTGTATATTGGAAGATACAAAGATTTAAACAAGGAAAAAGGGTGGGAAAGCGAAGCGATTGGATTTTTGAATCCATTTTTGGAGCCCAAGTGCATGTTTTTGGTCAATGATGGTTGACCTGACTGGTTTTAATACTGCATATGCATTTTTGATGTGTGATTTCCATGGTTTTTGAGCCCAATGGCTGTGTTTGTGCATTTGGAACTTGTTTCAGTGTAAATGTTCATTTTTTCCTGCTGACTTACCAAACGATGATGCTTATTCCTGCTTATTTATTGCAGATTGTTGGAGTAGCTGAAGAAGTAGAGTTGCTGACACAGTGGCAGCGTGTAGGTGAACATAAAGACGGAGCTTTGAGTGGTGATGACATCACACAAGATAGTGCTGGATCCCAAGAAGCCTAACACACCAAAAGGAGACGAAGCTTTCAATACAGAGGAGTTTGCAGCTGGAAACATTACTGTTGGAGCAGTGCCCTGTCTGGGTATGCTGCTCGAATTCTTGGCGGGATTCATTTCTCACCATTGGATGCTGCATTTCAAGATGCAGACCATTGATCTCCTAGGGTTTTGGAACCATTTTGGGGCAAGTCAAAGTCATGTATATATGGAGCCCCTGTACTATAGAAAAAGGAGGTCAATCATGTATATATGGAGCCCCTGTACTGTAGTTTTATGCAAGAGATCAGATTACTGAGACTACTGAGGACTGAACTGTTGAAATATTCAAGGTTCTCTCCTCAGATCATTGTAAATGTACCTATTTTATGAACATACTGCATGGAGATGAAGCTTCAACCTATATCCTGTTGTAAACCTTAAGTAGTCTTCAAGTTGATTTCTGGATATGTACTGGTGAATGCTGTGTTCTATAGAAGCGCTTTCATTTCATTGCATGTTGTTGTCAACTTTCCCCTTGAAGATTCGCACTGAATCATACGGATTTGTGGACTGTCCTGGTGAAGTATGATTTTAGTTTTCTTCTCTTCATTACTATATGGGAACATGTATGTGGACCAATGATCTCAGTCAAGTAATTTTAGGAATCTCACTCTCTAACCTCTTTTCTTATTTTAATTTCATTGAAATCACTTCCATAAACTGCAAATCATGATGAATATTGAGCTAAACAGATAAATATGTTGATATCCCGAAGATAACTGAATATCATTAGCATATTTTGAGCTAAATGCATGTAGTATTGAAAATGTCATGCAGAGAATCACAAATAAGGGTAGAACTCATGCAAATATCAACTTAGACACATCATTTGGAGATATATGCTGTGTGGAGTAACTTCCCTGTATAGCACTGTTGCAGAAGCAGAATCTACTTATCTACGTAAGACCCCAAAATGGAAAACAGCAACACACATCAACCACAGAGTAACATCAACATATTATGAACTAATCAACAGGGACTTGGGATCATGAATTCTATGAATTCATTGTATCTTTTAGGATAAACAAGGGTTGTTGTGTGACTTTTGTTTTGTGTGTTTGGTTGTGACTAACATCATCACCAACAAAAAAATAGACCTGTGGTAGTTTTATGCAAGAGATCGGATTACTGAGACTACTGAGGACTGAACTATTCAAATATTCAAGGTTCTCTCCTCAGATCATTATAAATGTACCTATTTTATGAACATACTGCATGGAGATGAAGCTTCAGACTATATCCTATTGTAAACCTTAAGTAGTCTTCAAGTTTATTTCTGGATATGTACTAGTGAATGATGTGTTCTATAGAAGCGCTTTCATTGATTGCATGTTGTTGTCAACTTTCCCCTTGAAGATTCGCACTGAATCATACGGATTTGTGGACTGTCCTGGTGAAGTATGATTTTAGTTTTCTTCTCTTCATTGTTGTATGGGAACATGTATGTGGACCAATGATCTTAGTCAAGTAATTTTAGGAATCTCACTCTTTAACCTCTTTTCTTATTTTAATTTCATTGAAATCACTTCCATAAACTACAAATCATGATGAATATTGAGCAGAACAGAGAAATATGCTGATATCCCGAAGATAACTGAGTATCATTAGCATATTTTGAGCTAAATGCATGTAGTATTGAAAATATCATGTAGAGAATCACAAATAAGGGTAGAACTTGTTCAAATATCAACTTAGACACATCATTTGGAGATATATGCTGTGTGGAGTAGCTTCCCTGTATAGCACTATTGCAGAAGCAGAATCTACTTATCTACGTAAGACCCCAAAATGGAAAACAACAACACACATCAACCACAGAGTAACATCAGCAGATTATGAACTAATCATTGGGGACTTGGGATCATGAATTCTATGAATTCATCATATCTTTCAAGATAAACAAGGGTTGTTGTGTGGCTTTTGTTTTGTGTGTTTGGTTGTGATTAACATCATCACCAACAGGACCCACATGGACTTAGGATTTTTAGTGCTTTTGTTTTGCTTATGGGATTTTTTAAGGGAATGGAAGTTTTGGATTGAAATAGGCTCTTGGATGGATATAGGTGGTTGGGATTCTTGAGGTGTGGATGAGGATGCCTCATTTGACTTGCTAGCTATTTGCTTAGGAACCTAAACCAGTTTACTTTTGGGCTTTGCTTTTGAAGGTATGGGCTTGGATAGCTTTGTGAATGTACTTTGCTTAGAAGATGGATCATTTAGAGACTTTTCACATCGATGCCCTAAGGCATGAGAGTCCTTAGGAGTTTTAGTTGGATTTTTGGCTTTATAGATAAAGGCATTTAAATGTTTATTTTAGAATCCCATGGGTTTGGTGGAATGAGTGGAAGCTTCATGTTTAGGCAATGTGTACATTTGTTGGTCATGATTAGGAATGTAAGGGTACTTATGGATAAGTGGATAATTAAGTGCTGATAATAATGGAGGCAAAGTGGATGGAGGGATATTTGGAGTTGGTAAAAGTGGAGGCAAAGTGGACGGCGGAAGGTGTACGGTCACATGCTTTTGACATTTATAGGATGATGGAGGTGGAATGGCAACATATGTTTTGGGTAGATGATGGGGGGTGCGATGGAAAATGGTAGGTTTAGGATGAATGAAGGGATTACCAACATCTTGGCCTTGTTTACCTTGGAGTGTGTATCAAAGGCCATATGAGTGTGGGGAAATCTTGACATGGTTTGGATTCAAAATACCTTGTTCATAAAGACCTAGGCCTTTACCTTTGTAGTTCATGTTTTGGAGGATGTGATTGACTATGGGACTAGATGTGTTTTGGGAACTAGACTTGAGTTATTTATTGGATGGAGAAAGTGAGGTAAAGGACAAAGGTTGTTGTTGTCCTAAGGAAAAACACTCATGAAGGAAGGTGGTAAGACCACTAGGACATGATAGTGGATTTAAAGTGGAGTTGATGGTAGATGTGGAAGGAGGATCATTAGGATCTTGATTATGTTCATTATGTTCACTAAGATCCAAGCTATTTGTTTGATCTTCTATGCTTATGTGTTCTTGAGAGGCACATGTCTCATTATGACAAGTGGATGTTTTCTCATTATGGATAGGGCTAGATGGAGGATGGATAAGAGTAGTTGGGATATCTTGCTCATGGATGGTTATGGGATTATGGATAGGATCAAGGTGCTTTTGAATAGGTTCTTCATCATAAATATCATCTTGATCATGAGATGGATAAAGTTTGGCCAAATGGATCATCATGGTCTTCATGATCTTAGATAGAACCTTGATCATAAATATGAGCAAAAATAGGATTAAGTGGGCTATAAAATGGATAAATTTTCTCATGAATAGGGTCATGGTGATGGCTAATAGCTTGAGGGCAAACCATATGTAGGTCATGGATAGGTGGAACTTAGAGGTGCTTTGATCTTGATTAAGATTAGGGTTTAATATTTCCACATGTTTAAGATTATGCTCTTGACATACCTCTTAACTTTGGATGAAAGTGGAAGGTTCTTGAGTGGACTTGATAGACTCTTGAGGGTTATCGACATGAGGGAATTATGGCTCTTGACTTAGGCTTGTGGTTAGAGACTCTTGAATAGACTTGTTGGCTTATAGGTCACATGATGGGCTTAAAGGGCTAGGTATGTTAATTGAGGGCTCTTGGATAGGCTCAAGGATAGGTGGACCACATGATGGGATTATACGATTGGACATGACCTTTGGAAGTTCTTTGGTAGGCTCATTCCTAGATAGTAGCCAATGGATTACATCCTTTGCAAGGGTATGGGTGGATGGGCAATATAATGGATGAGCAATAATAGAAGATGATGTTGTAGGCTTAAGACTAGGATTAGGTTGGGGGCTAATTGGGTTGGATGGATTAGGATTTGTATTGGATGAAGGGATAATCTTACCACAATTTATTAGGTTTGTGATCAATCTCTTAAGTTTGACACAATTGGTTGTTGTATGGCCCTTATACCTATGGTATGCACAATAATGGTTTTCATTATACCAAGGGGGTTTAAGGATTGGTTCAAAAGGTTCTATCGGTGGCAGCTCAACCAAATTTGCTCAAACCAATTGTTGTACAGTTATGTCCAAGGGATCTTGTAGTGGAGGATTGGTAGAACATGAGGATGAAGGTGATGAATGTTGGTGGACCAATGGACTAGGGGTAGGATCACATGGTAGTATTATGATAGGGCTAGTAGGCTCATGTGCTGGCATGTGATTGGATGATGAAGGCCACTCATAGGATGCATTGGCTAGATTGGTATCTCCCTTGTCAAAGGTAATTAAATCTTATTGCATTAGGCTCGCATGGTTTATGTACAAAGGGCCACTTGGAGTTGCATATGCTTCTTGTTGCAAAGGTAGACTTGGGCTCACTTGTTCTTGTTGGGGAGGCCATTGATAGTCTTGGTAGCTAGGTGTAATGGTAGGATATGTAGACAAAAGATCTCGAGGTGGACTCAAAGATGTGGGCATTTGATCTTGTTGGCAAGGTTGATTTGTGCTCACTTGATTTATGTACAAAGGGCCATTGGGACTTGGATGTTGTTCTTGCAATATCACTAATTGCTTTGTGGATGGGCTTGGTAGTGCATTGGAATGGTGGCATGAGGGATTGGATAAGCTTGAGGTGGATGTTCATAGGTTGATGTGGCATTGACTTGGTGGATAGGTGGATTAGGTTGATAGGAAGTGGATGGATATGACATGTGGCAAGATGGATTAGGTTGGGAGTCAATGGCTATGGATTGTTGTACTTGTCGAGCTTAACTAGTGGTTAAAAGGTGTTGGACTTGGGCTACAAAGTGTTGCAGTTGAGGTGATTGTCTTGCATGGGGTTGAGCTCTTTGGATGAAGAATTGTAATGTTTCAATGGTGTCTTGGTTGAGGGGTTGTGATCCTTGATAAAGATTTTGGAGGAATCTTTGGAATTTGATTTCGCGGTCTTCTAGTGTAAACATGTTGTCACCCAAGTGTTTGTCTTAAGTTTTTTTTGCAAGTGCTTGTTTAGGAATTTTGATGATGTGGCGGAAGTGATTTGGCTATGATAGGGATGTGACTAGGATAAGTTTAGGATGGTTTGAATGACTTGGCTATGAAGGGTTGGATGATGACTATGCTATGTTTGGGATGAAAGTGATTGGGTTTGAATGTTATTGGAAGAATGTGTAGGATGACTTGTCTTTATGTGTTTGGGTGTTTAGAGCTTGATATGGCAATATTCAAGCAAATGATTATACATTTATGGTGTAGGAGCACCTAGATGTCTCAATTTTGGTTAATGTTCTAGTAGTTGTTTTGGTTTAATAAGGTCTTTGAGACCATTTGCATGTTGTATAAGGTTTGGAAGCCATGTTGTAGTTGGACTATGTCCAAATGTCGAAAAGAATCTTTTGGTTATGTTATTAGTCCTAGTTAGGACAGTCACAGGCAGTTTGCAAGATGGATTTAAGTTTTAATAGGTAGTCATTAAATTTTCATGTTGTAAGCCTTTAAAAGGCATGTCATAGGTTTTAAAGGTATGGAGGAACCATTGTCCAAGGTTAAATGTTAAACAAGCAACATTCTAAAGAAAAAAATAGTCAGTTTCTAAAACTATTACAAAAGATAGCAGTTACAAAAAATCATAAAGAAGCCTGATGGTCAGGCAGTTTTGGTCAACCCCAGCCTTTTCTTGCAATGTATGAGGCTTGTTTTAAGCCAAGGATGGAGAGATTGTAAAGAAGATGCAATAGATTGAGAAGAAATAACAAAGGAACATCATTTTTCTATTGTTTCCTATTTTTTCTGAGTTTTCCTTGCTGTTCTTAGACCGTACCCATGCCTGTATGGATTTGTCATGGCATAAGTTTGCATTGGATGGATAGAGCTCTGAAATACCTTTGATTTAAGCTTGGTTTGAAGTCTTGACAAGAATCTAGGTGAAAGATATCAGTAGTTTTCCATAAACTATTTTTTTAGAAATTGTTGTCTCCTTCACAAATTCGTTGTTTTTTCTGTGTTGTCCGTACTTGTACGGCTGAGTGGGGGTTGGTGCCTGGGATGGTTGTTTAGAGGGAAGAATTACCTTTCATTTACAACTTGTTTGGGCTCTTGACACCTTGGTATAACTCTGCATTGCTCCCTTGTGTAAAAGTGGTTTGAAACCCTGAGTTAGGGTTCTTTTGAGGAGCCTAATGAATTTATACCCATTCCATTAATTTTTTTCTATTTTTGCTTAATGGAATGGGTAGTATACTAGGCAATACAATGGCTTGTGAAGGTTACAGGGGTAGGAGAGCAGTGTAGGTGGAGTTTTCCTTGAAAATGGGCCACCAAGATCCTTGCATTTGTAAATGGAGAAGGGTAGCAGTCACTATAGAGAAGTCATAGGTAAGTTTGGTGAGGTATAGCTCTGTCAATGATGACAATAGGCATGTTAGGCATGTGACTTGCTTAACTAGATTGAGTTTGTGTTAAGGGGAGATCACCCCAAGATGAAATTATGACTATCCTGCTCTTGGAGCTATGAGATTGTGACTGCCCATGAGGGGTATGATAGATGTTGCTGTCCTGCAGGGTCTGCACAATGGGAGTGATGAAATGTTAGTTGGAGTTAAGAGTCTTGGAAGGTGTGCCCTGAAGTCTCTCTCCTTGGAACATGAACGTGTATGTGTTTTGGTGTTTACACCTTGTTTTGTTAGAAGCCTGATTTCTGTCAGGAAAACAGTAGAGCAGTGAGAGTTATGGTCTTGGAGATTTGAAGTATTCCCCTGTAGTGATAGGTTGTTTGACAGGAGTTGAAGTGCTTTGCATCAATTTACACACATGAATCACTCACACAAGACACATAAGCAAGTTGTTAGTTTGAAAGAATGTGATGATGGTTAAGCAAGCACATTAAGACAATTCAACAAGTCCTAGTCAAGGCAAGACCACTATCACAAGGAGGTTCTAGTGAAAATTTGGGGGATCGGCACTCCACGAGCATCCAACAAGCCACTTAAGACTTTAACTAACCCTACTAGGATTTTTAATATACACAAAGGTACACCTCCTTTCGAGTTAGCACGGTATGGTGAACGCTAATACCGGTTAGACTTGGCTTTCGCTTTATCCTCTAATTTTTATAGCGGACCAGATGAAAGTACTGCTTGAGGTCATTCCCTTGGGGTGAGTACCTCTTTTCCCACCAAGGCAGGCCTCTCTAAGGTTTAACAAAAGCAACACAAGTAAATGTTTTTGATCTCCAAGTTCATGTTAGGACGCAAGGAGAGAGCATAGACATTTACTTGGTCACACTTGCATGGGGTTCATTAACCTTAGAAATTCAATGTGTGGAAGACAGTGTAAGCACTTGTTTGTTTTAAAGCCCAAATCTAAATGTGATGAAAGACAATGGTTTGTTTTAGCCCAATTTTTGATGTGATAGCAAACAAGTTGTTCGTTTTATACCCAAATCAAAATGTGTTTGCAAACAAGATTAGAAGATAAGAGATGAAATGATTGCACCTGGTTAATTCTCTATCCAAATTGTTGTAGATGTTGATGCCAATGCTGCTCCAGCTCCTTAGATGCCCCTACAAGTCACCAATTCCAAAAAGAAACAAGTAAACTTGCATAGAAGAAGGCTATGTGAAAAAGATGAAATCTAAAAAAATTCTGATTAATATGACCTGATATAGGAAAATGGATTGCATAAATAGAAAGTTCAGAAGATTCTAAGCAATTTGAAAAGAAATTTTGTTGAAATCTGATTGATTTTGCTCAAGATATGCTCAATTGAAGTTTTTTAAAAAAAGTTTGACTTTGACTGATAAAAAAGATGGTAAAATGATACTGTCACCTGATAAAACCTGCTCCACTGCGTAGTTCATCCTCTCATCTTTCTAACGACTCCTTGTTTGAGCGATTTGGCCTCTGTATGTGAAAATTATGATAGAAACACCAAAATGCACAATGACAGCAACCAAAAGCAATGATCTCCAACCAAAAGCAAGTTACAGTTACTAGATGCGACCAACTGTTGATTATAAGTGATCTGAATTTGTCTGTAGGTGATACATTATAGCTCAGAAGCGACCCGGATAAGACCAGATGCGAGCGGCTACAGCTTAAAAATGACGTATAAAAGCTAAAAGTGAATGATTGGAGCTCAAAAGCGACTGCAAATTGTGAAAAGTAGGTATAAACGGAAAAGCCCTAATTTGTAGGAAGTGACTCAGAGATCTAAAAGTGATTATGTTTGTCTTAAAAGCGATGCGAAAAATGGCAGAGGCGATCATTACGTGCTTAGAAGTGATGCAGAAATGGATGGAAGCGGCAGGTAATAGCTCATATGTGACTAAGAAAAGGCCAAAAGCGACGAATAATAGCCCAAAAGTTATCTGAAAAGTTTTAGGTGACAGAATGCAAATGTTAACCATAAGCGACCAAGTTTACTAGAAGCGGTCAGTTTTTTATCAAAAGCGAGCTGAATTTTACCAAAAGAGAAACACTGTTGTTCAAAAGCGATGCAATTTTATACCAAAAGCAATTAGTTTTTGATTAAAAGTGAGCTGAATTACCAGAGGCGACTAGTTTTTGATCAAGAGCGAATAGATTTACCAAAGGCGAATTTCTGCAGACCGGTTGTTGTTTTCTTCGCCAAACACTCTATTTTTTATGAAATCTAGGCAAATTTGTACTCAAAATTTATGGAAATACCCCCCCCCCCCCCCCGGACGTAATGGTGAGGTTAGATTTGAAATAAGAGATCATCTACATACATTTGTATCCAAATCTTAACAAACTAGGGTTAGAAAAATGCAAATGTTTGCTACAAAAGCTTGCAAAAATGAAAGATTGATGCTCCAAGAGATCTAAACTTAACAAAAACAACTCAAACAAAGAGGATAATCAAGGACATGAGTCCCACTAGGCGTGCCAAAATGTATATCAAAAAAATTTAGATTTGCAAATGGAAATGATCAAACAATGAAATGCATAACCTAAACCCAAATCATTCAATACCTCGAAGATGCAAGATGAATTGTTTGATTGATTTGATACGTTGGTTACTCACAATTCAGCAGCATAACATTTGTATAAGATTGAGATGATAGATATAAGATTGATAGATGGAAGATGATGATGATAGATGCAAAGGCTCTAAAGATATTTCAGCTACATAAGGATACTCCAACACAATGCCTCTTGAAAATTTGACATAATAAGGGTACTTGAGGCTCAATGCATGCTAATGGCTTATGAGGGAGTTGATTTATAGGAAAGGCTTAGTTCAAATGGATGAGATTAAAAAGCTAAATGATTGATGTGGACGGCTAGGATTGATTAGTTATTCCCACTCTTCAAGGAAGGTGTAGTTATGTGACAAGTGTAGTGAGGAGGATAGGGCTCTATGTGACCGTGTACACAAATACTTTTATTTAATAAGTTTATATGTGATGGTGTACACAAATACTAAAATTAGGTCCCATTAGTTATACATGGGAAGGATTTTAAATGAAAGTT
This sequence comes from Cunninghamia lanceolata, assembly GCA_027924645.1. NCBI lineage: Eukaryota > Viridiplantae > Streptophyta > Pinopsida > Cupressales > Cupressaceae > Cunninghamia > Cunninghamia lanceolata. The sequence continues at coordinate 6,044,727 of BSBN01001583.1, forward strand.
GTACTACCACACATGATTTAATTGAGAAATCGACAAGTGTCGAAATGTGGTGAGAGGTGAGGACTTAATTCAAATAAAATATTTGAATTAGTTGGGATATGTGAGGGAAATTAATTAAATAAATAAAATTTATTTAATTAATTGGGAAGATGATTAGGATAGGACTGGGATATGAATGGGAAATTAATTAATTAAATAAAATTTATTTAATTAATTGGGAAGATGATTAGGATAGGACTGGGATATGAATGAGAAATTAATTAAATAAATAAAATTTATTTTATTAATTGGCTAAGTGGGATAAGGATGGGATTAAGATGGGATTTTAATTAAATAAATAAAATTTATTTAATTAATTAGCTTAATGGGATAAGTGGGATTAGGACAAAATGTTACATGATGTCTAAGTAATGTTTTTGACTAGGTGTTGCAAGACATGGACAAATTTGGGACAATTTTGGGTGTCTACAGCAATATTCCTAAAATGATTGTCCAAGGGGCACTTAGTGCACCCTCTTACTTAAAACCAGTGATTACTATCCAAGGTACTCAAAAACCACCTAGACCTCCTGATTACATTTATGATTATGCAAAACAAATTGCTCAACCAAGTCAAGGTGTTCAAAATGTCATTTCTCACACATACAACACCTATAATAACAAGTAGAGTAAGCAAGCACCGCATGTACCTATCTCTCTTCCATGTTCTCAACCTATGCTCCCTCCATCACCTCGCCTTACTCATAAAAGTGGTCAAGAGTATGATCTTGTCAAATAGCTTCGCGCTACTCTGGCTAAGATCTCTCTATGAGATTTAATACAAACATCACCTACATACTATGGAATGCTCCAAGAAGCTTTACAAAAGGTGATTATGCCACCTACTGCAAAGCCTAATGATGTAGCAGCTATATTAGATAGTATGCATGCGACAAAAACATATATTCTCTTTCAACCACATGAATTACCATTAGTCGAAGTTCAAAACCAATACAATCCTCATTATCTTTGTCACAATAAACAAATCATTGGTTAAGAGAGTTATGATTAATAATGGATCAGCTCTTAATATTTGTGGCATTGACTTATTACATAAGATTAAAGCTAACACATCACAAATCAAACCAGACAGCACTAGCATTCGTGGATTTGATAATGTTGGATGACAAACCATGGGCACTATAACTCTACCTATACAGGTAGGACCTGTGATGGTGCCTACCCTGATTCATGTCATGCCTTGTTCTTTATCTTACAACATGATTCTTGGTAGACTTTGGATTCATGCATTGGGGGTAGTCCCTTCCACCCTGCATCATTCAATCAATTTATATTCAAAGGTAAACTTCATACTAATCATACTGATCCTGAACCAGATAACTGTTTACATATTGAAAAGCAAAAACTAGTTTACAACCATATAAGCTTAAACAACTTGTGAGGTGATCCATCAATGAATAATGTTATGCAAGACTCTAGAACATCAAATGCACTCTTTAGTGATAATTGGGGCCCATTGGATTTTAATCCTTGTAGTATAGGAGAATACAAAATTAATAGCCTTGACACATCAAAAAGAGCGTCAATCTCACCTAAGCAATCTTTTGAAGCACCTAAGAAACCTATAGTCCCCTTGGTAGAAAATAAATACAATACTCTCACTTACACCACAAATTATGACACCTATGAGGCTTCACCATCTTCTAAGGAAACAACATCCCTTTATGGTCAAGGATTTAAAATCCTTTATAACAACTATGAATATGAAGGTAAGGGATGTGGTCTAAATCGACAAGGGATTTGAGTACCTATAGAATCCACTTCAACACATTACTCAAGTGGCATTGGATATAATCCTTTTAAAGAAAAGAAAGCTTCTCGTCATCCCACACTTAATGTTAATTCAACAAGATCAAAACAACATGACAGATATCCCAGACATGTATATTCTTAACAATGGTACCCTACAGGTAAGTATCTAATCCTTTCTCTCTCTCATGACGTGCTTCCCCTGTGATGTGTTATGTGTTGTTTAGGCCTCCTGGGATGACCCCTGATTCTCTTGTAAGGTTTGGGATATCAGGGGACCACCTCTATTGTGACCTTCTTCTATTTGTATCATCATTCTTCTATACTTTCCTCTGTCTCTGATTTCATCGTTGTGTGTTGTGTCTTATAGACATAGTGTTGTGGTTGGTGACATTGGGGGCACCCTCCTACATGACTATCCCTAAGACACTTGTTTCTCCTCTCTCATTTATTGTTTCCTTTCCTCTAGTGTTTCTATCTAGAGGGTGAATTATGAAAAACATTTATACTGATGCGGACCTAGTGTCCCTTTTGAGAGCAATCAAAAAATGGACTTAGTTACTAATATGACAATGGGGTTGTATATTTTATCCGATGCTTGGCTAGTGGAAGCACTCGTGATTTTCGCATAGTGAATTTGGTAATGTTTTTATCTCATTTAAAAACCTTAACAATACTGCTGCTCTATGCACCTTTGTTTGTCTTTGAATCTAGCCTTGGCGGTACTCCATTCGGAGAGCTTCATGATATAGCCCCATAGTTATCCTTGAACTCCAAATTCATAGTATAACCTTGGCTCTTTGTGTGGTTAATCATATGCATTGATGTTGTTGTTTATCATGATGTTGAAGACACTAACATGTTTCTTGCAGGGATGTGTTTGTGGGAACATTTGGCAATTGTAAAGTACATGTCACCTCTAGGGGGCATGGGCTTTGTGAGAGCTTGTGTTCCCTTGTGTGTTTTCTTCATACCTTAATGTGCTTGATATTAATGCATGGTATCAACCACCTTAAGGTGGGGGCATATAAGGTAAGTTGTCTATTGTAGATGTTAGCACTATGCTTGTCCTTAGGTGCAGTTTGTGCAATGAGTACATCTTACACTCTAAGTTTGTTTGCAACCAATCAATCAATCAATCATGTAAGGCCTCTGCGGAGGCAGGATATCGCATATATCATTTTTATCTTAAGACCTCTATAGAGATGGGGATGGTGTATTTATCGGAGTAGATTACATCATCCTGTCATTTTCAAAAGTCCTCTATGGAGGTAGGGAGTGGTTATGTGACTAACTCAACCCTTAAGCGTGTCTTCGACAATTGTTGTGGTGAAGCCCAATCATCGGTGTGTGCTTGTAATGTGCCTATGATGGTGTTCAGCCTAGAAATAGGAACACTCCATCGCTTGTTTGCCATGTTTTCTCCATGTCTTCAAAGTGTGTGTGTTTGGCATGCTTGCTTTGTTTGACGTGTCTATTGCCCCATATGCAGTCTGCATTTTGGGAGGTTTTGTGTGTCTTGCATGTGTCTTGCCCCATATATACAAAGACCTGCGCGATGAGTGCATCATGTATTATGGGAGGTTTGTTTACTTTCCAGTACTTGCATTTACATTTCATATATATGAGAACAAGAAAAGAAAAGATATCATTTCTCTCTTCCATGAATTACTGTGTCTTCTATGCATTGACTGTATTCTCTGTGTTCTGCGTGACTGTAACTATCTTCTCCGCGTTTTGTGTGCCTGTTACTATTTTCTATGTGATTGGCGTGTCTTCTTCGTGCTTGATGTGTTTACTGTGTTTCTGACCTTACTTTAATGCATGTATTGGCCTCACGTTTATACATATATTAAAGTGGGGGCTAAAAGTAATGTCAGAAAATGTCCCCTTAGGGGGCTTTTCCCTCATAAGGTTTAGCTCTCGAGTCTTTTGTATGCATTTAAGACATCTTAGTTCATAATTTGGCATCCCAATGGAATGAGCCCTAGGTAACATGACAAATGGGACCTAGAAGGACCCCTTGAGTTGTACCCTACCCAAAATAGGGGGGGAGGACTTGGGCACCCCTGCCCTAGTCCTACCCTATTTTGGGGCAACCCCAATTTTTAGGTGTCAATTTATGACCATTATTTGGGTCCTTTGCCGACATGGTAAGTTTGAATTATGAAAATCTTGGCGAGAGTGTTTGTAGTTGCATATAAAAGCATGTTTAGGCATTCATTTGTAAACTTCTCAAGGTGATTCAAGGCTTTCATTGTGTTGCAAGAGCAGAGTTGTGTGGTTTGTGTGTTTGTATTTGCAGATTTGAGCATCAATTTCCTCATGGAATGAAGAGCATCTTCCTCCCATGAGAGCTTCACTACAAGGTGACATCATATTGTGATTTCATTATCATTTCCTTTGGTTTTTTCCTCTGCCTCACAAGGGCACACACTCTCTATCTCATAATAGTGTTCAGAGACTTAAGTGTCCTTCGAGGCTTGACTGAGGCAAGCCTTTAAACACCACAACCCCCCTCCCAAAGTCTTGTGATTGCAAGTTACGTGTGTTGCATTTGGGAAAAGTGAAGTTGCAGGAAGGATTAATATACATCAAAGATTCCAGATTTGAAGAGAAGCAGGACACCAGAGCATTTCCAAGACTTGGGCACTCGCTCTAGTGTCCTCTGCAACTGAATTTCTATAAACAAGAGTTACAGTACTGATTAGTGTCGGAAGGAGGTCGGGATCCCGCAAAGAAACTGGTACCTTGGACTTGGGTGCCCACTCCAGTGTCCCCGACTGTTTAGCCTCAGAACCCCAAAAATAGATACTCTGTGATTTGATATTTTACTTCCGTCTGCAAGATCTTTTTCCATTATTCATCAGTTTATTGCCGTATTTGCATAATTAAGGTTTTAATGGTCAATTGAGCATAAGAGAAGAGAAATTGATAATTAATTCCCTAATCCAAATTTCCTTACATCTTGAAGCAACCTAGGGTATGATAATGAATTGTCACTCGACCCTAGATCCTTGAATGTAAAGTGGAAAGGTGGATTCAAATATCTAAGATACTAAACATTTAACAAATCCAATTTTCTACTAAACAGAAGGATATGTAGATATCAGGTTTTCTTTGTTAAAGCATAGATTAGGGATATTAGGGAATATCCAAGATATTGGCGAATGTGACCCTCTGGGAATATCAGGTTTGACAAAACTTTGACTGAGCATAACTTTTTATCCCAAAGGAATTTTAGGGTGATCCAAAAGGAAAACCTGCTTAGAATTTTACACTCTTCCATATTATGAGGTTTATGATGGAAGAATCTGACTTTGACATTTAACCTTCCCTTGTGAGGCACATGCATGCACTGGGGAGATATACTGTTGTTTGACCTGACTTTTACCAAACTGCCTAAAGCAATAAAGCAAAGAACAAGCATAAGCAAAAAGTTGGGTCAGTGTTTTACTGAGGCAAAATGGGGCATGTTTTACAACTACACAACAACTCACCACCAAAGAAGACAACCAAATTCAAATAATTCAAGTGATGAGGACCCATTGAAACATAGAATTCTAACTCTCTCTAAGCATAAGCATCATGATCTTTCTGAATGATATCATTTTTATCAGCATAACAATGCTGACAAGGGATCAGGCGTGTGCATGTGATTAATAATCCTCATCTTGAAAGTAAGTTGAAAACACTAGTAACTGGTGTTAAGCTACATAGTCTGGGTTCATCCCTCATAGCCAACTAAGATAGAGCCTTGTTGCCAGCAGGCATCCAAAGCCCCGACAAGGTTATCTTTACAATTCCCCTAAGTAGAGCCCCACTACCAGCAGGCATCCATAGCCTCGATAGAGTTACTTAGATGGCCTAAATTTTATCCTTTAGATTTTCAATGTATTTCTTTTCTCTTTTTTTGTTTTTTGTAGATTCATAAGATATCATCATGTAAGCTTATTATGCAAGGTGTGATCACTTGTTGTTTTAGGTTGGGAATTGCAATGGTAGCAAGGGTGACCCTTTGGATTTTTCACTTAACACCCACACTAATGTGTTCAATAAACCCAAGACTATTAGGTGAGTCATTGTGAAAATCTCCTTGATCAAGAAAAGGGTATCACTAATGAACCAGATGTCACAGACCTGATCAGAGGTACTTCTTAGTGTGAGTCACAACCTATGTAAGAATTTGTACTCATCACTTGAATTCTAACAATTTTGTTGGTCTCTTAAAATGATAAGGTGCATCATCTTGCTTAACCAAAACAACGACTCAACAGAAACAAGCAAAAGCAAACACACAAAACAAAGCTATACAAGCAATTATACAATATGTACATTATGATACAATATCCTGACATGACCCTATCTAAGCTTGAAAATAATGTTTGAGGAATTGTCCATTGACTAGTAATGGAACATCCTCACCTATTAGGGTCTTAAGTCTGTAAGTACTATCTCCTAGGATCTCTGAAATTTGAAAAGGACCTATCCAAAGTTTATCAAACTTTCCATGATCACCTTTATTTTCATGTGCTTTGTCCCATACTAGGACTAAATTTGAAATCATAAAGGTTTTTATCCTATCTCTTTTATCAAACCAACATTTGATAGTAGCCTAATGTTTAGCAAATTGATCAATCGCCCTATCTCTCTTTTCTTCTAGGTGCATGAGTTGAAGCAATCTAACTTCTTGTTTACTATCTATGCCTAGATATTCTTGTCCAAACTGCAATGTGGGGATTTTTAGGTTAACAGGGAGGATAGGATCCACCCCATACACTAATTGGTAAGGAGAGTTTCCTAATGCAACCTTCACTCTAGTTCGGTCCACCCACAAGGCATACTTAAGTAGGGTATTCCATTCCCTAGGGTTCTTTTCTATCAGTTTTTTTATGATACTCAATAAGTTTTTGTTTATTGACTCTACTAAGCCATTTTTTGGGGGATAATAATTTGAAGCGAATTTCAAAATCACTCCATAATCAAAATCCCAACTAGATAATCTTAATGATGCAAAAGCTGGTCCATTATCACATACTAGGGCATATGGAACTCCATACCTAGTTACTATGTTGTTCTCTAGAAATTTGATCACATCCTCTGCGGTGCATGTTTTGCTATTAACTACTTCAGTCCACCTGGTGCAATAATTAGTGATTGTCAAAACATATCAATGGACTGAAGATGATGGAGGATTGATGGGACCTATAAAATCCATGCCCCATTGAGCAAATGGACGCATCTCCATAACTAGCTACAAGGGTTGGGTAGCATATTTCTCTTTGTTGGTAGCGACCTGACAAGTGTGGCAACATTTGATGTGCTCATGACGGGTTTGAGTACTCTGATCTGGTTTATCTGGGTGATCATCCTGATCATTCTTATTCACATTATCTTCTTCTTTTCTCTGATCATCACCCTTTTGAAGAACTTGTTCTCCATCCTTAGATGTGTCCACTTCTCTAAGGTCTTGGACTTGATCCATCCCTTCTTCAATTGTTCTTCTTTCAGGTATTTGTTCATTGTCCTGAGCATCATTTTGATCAGGCATCTCTTCATCCTCCATATGTACATTAAATTCTAATTTTCCTTATTCTAGAGGTAAGTCTTTATCTCTATTTTGGTCTTCATCACCTTGATAAGTCAAATCTATTGTTGCGGGGCTAGTGACTTGATCAACTAATCTTGTCAATCCAATTGTTGTGCCACCACTTCAGGGTTACCCTCTTCTATTTCTTCTACTTCGACCTCCTCATGATGAACTTCCTTTTGTGCTATGGGGGTGCCATGAGGGTTCATCTTAGTATTCTTTATTAATGTCTCCATAGAACTGGTAGAGACCTCATTTACAACATCATCATCAGATAGATCCATTGTGTTATCTAATGGAAAGGATGGCTCATTTCTTACACTATGTACCTCTTTTCTTTGTTCCTCTGCCATCTCAGTCTTTAACTACATGATATCAGGAATAGGGACCTCATGTTGTAGATTCTTTAGAATGCCTTCACCACTGGCTTCTCTTAATAGAATGGGGTTTATATCTACTACCCCCCTCATAACAGATGTTTGTTTCTTCTGAGGTGGCTCTTGGACCACCTTCTTTTTCCTCCTAATCAGGAGATCATCATCTGAGCTCTCTTCCTCCTCTACAATAGCAGGTGCAAGCTTTGCAACTATTTTCTTCTATTTTGTAGGCACATGAGGTGATGTTACAGTAGATATGGATGCCACATCTTCCTTTTGTTGAGGTTGTCAAATGACTGTCACCCCAATAGCTTGGTTTCCTTTCTTACCTTTACTTTACTACCTCTCTCCTTTTGACAGCCTCTTTTCCTTGAGGAAATCATCATATTCCTCATCTGATAATTTTTGTCTTTTCCTTTTATTATCAACAGTGAGTGCCACTCCCCTCTTCTTCAGCTTGGTGATCTCTACATCTACCTAGTCTTTGGTCAATTGTATGACCTTCTACATTATCTGATCTAAGGAAGTCACCTCTAGTTGACTCTAATCTGGGGCTAATAATTGTCCTCATATTCTTGGGACATAATCTTGCCATCATCTTCATGTAATTGTGTAGACACTGGTATGCAATCTAATGTGCGTATCTGCTTCAGAGTAAGTCTCTGATAGCCCCCTCTTTCTTACATCTATCTCATCATCACAGTCAGCCCAGTAATCTTCAATTTGCCTTTGATGCATTGGTTTCTTAAGTAAGGTTTGCATTCTATCATAGGGATCATATGGCCTAGCCAGTGAGAAGGGTTGTAGGGACATTAACTTTAGTCCTCCAATTACATCTTTTATACTCTCCCTATCAGGACATATATACCATCCAATCATGATTGGAAACAAGATATTAGGTATCTTGCCTCTCTCAATATAAGCTTCTACTGAAGGTAATATTTGCCTAGCTAACTCCATCAAAATGACCTTGTCATTGGGATATCTTGGCACTATGAGAGGTTTCCCAATGAAACCTTCTATTCTTATGTATGAAAAGGTGGGGAACGAGATGAACCAAGTCCCACGTCTGTATATAATAGCTTGAGCATGTATGCTCAATCTCTTCGCTTTGTCTTCCTCCATAGTCCTAACAAGGTGCATGGAGAATGAATCATTCACTCTCTGGTAATGTTGGAAAGACACTCTTCATTTCTGTATATGCCTAAAAATGACACGACTCTATCCAAATAAATGTTCTTAATATTTATTGCATTCTAATTCTTCTATCAATAAATAAATAAACAAATTTATTTATTTGATTCACATTCCTCTAAGTTAATTAAATATCAAAATATTTACCTCTTCTAAAGTCAAAATTAAATAAAATCTTTTATTTAATTTAAATTCTTCCAAACAATTAAATAATTCTTAATTATTTAATTAAATCAAATCATTCTTTCAAATTTGAATAAATCAAATCAAATTTATTTAAATCCTCTCAATCTCCAAAAATAAAATATAATCAAATATTTTATTTATTCTTCCAAATCATGCACAACAATCAAATAAATTTATTTATTTAATTTGCTTTCTTATCTTCTAATTCCTCAAAATATCTTCCAAATCTTCTAAAAATAAGTCTTCTTCTTCATGCACACAAAATCAAATAATTTATTATTTAATTTCTCTCAAATCATGCAAAAGCAAATCTCAAGTTGAGTTAACTGACTCAATCAACCTTTGTTTTTATCAATATCTCTTAAATTAGAAAAAAAACTTTTTAATTTATGAAAAGCATGTCTTATCTTTAGAAAAGAAAGCAATTAACTCAAATAAAATAGCTTTTGTGTGACACTTGCCTTCTTCCTATTTGTGCACGTTCCTCAACTGTTCTCAACTGTTGATCTTCTCATTCATTCTATACCATTGATCTTCTCTTTCACAAGTCTATAAATTCAACCCTATTCTTCCATTTCAAGCATCCAAGTTTTAAGTATCGTTACTCTATAGGAATTGCAACGTGCCTTTGGCACCAATTCCTTCATTGCTTGTGATCACATTTGTTACCATACTATCATCATTGTTGTGAAACTCATCTTCATGGTGAAACTATCATAGCCATTCCCAATTGACATTCTTGGAAAATAGCAAGGAAGTGCACTCTCTAAGGGCATTATTCATACATGCAAGATCGATTGAGATAGGCAACCAACGGAAGCTATGAAGCTTTGAAATTTGCAAAAGTTTTTGAAGTTCTTTTATTTGATTGATCTCTTTGTTTCTGTATTTCGTTGAGTTTTGGGTATTTTGATATTGATATATTGATTAGTTATGTTTACTCCAATTTTCCCTTAACAATTTCAATTGTGGGTAATGGTCCCAAATGTTTACATCTCCAGGGTTACTTCTGACCCTACCCACTATTTGTAATCCATCAAAGGTGCCTCTAAATGCATAGGCATATACCACATAGGAGGTCATATGGAACATATTAGTTTTTCCTCCTAACTTCTTCATCCCTTCATCTAGGTTGTCACTAATGATCCTAGCTCATTGGGGTTTCTCATCAGTACATCCTACCATCCTTATGATGCCATACATCCAATTAAAGACCTAGCATTCCGTTTTCTTGTCATCTTGTTGAGCATCACCATCATATATTGATACTCTGGAGGAAAATCAAACTTGTAGAGATACACGGGCAACTTGACAGAAGCCTTATATGTGCTGCCACTGGCTCTCCATTGGTACATGATCCTTTTGGCTTCTTTCTCTTTGTTATTATACTCCTCCAACTTACCCAAGATTAATTGAACCACACGAGGTCTTCTAGGCAGATTGAAGGCTGCAGTGATACCTTCAATTGAAAAGTCTGCATAAACCCTACCATGTTTCTCTACCCTTCTAGTATTCACATTATAATTCTAGGCACATTCCACTACTAATTTAGTGGCCTCCATTGCATAAGGAAATCCCCCTACATGCCACATTCCTGAACTGTAGATGTTAATGAGCACGGGATTCCTGCTTCCTTTCTCTAATTTCGCTATCCATGCATCAAGATCTCTATTTCCTAGATGTGTATCATCTATTTGTCCATATTTGAAGGATATCCCCTCAGGTTGTATGCACATAGGTTTCAAGAATTCTGTGTCTGACCTGTTCTTCCAGACTGCCATTCGATCATGCAATGAAACATGTATATATCTTACCCTAACGTGTCATGTGCAGTGGTGGATTCAATGATCAAATGAATTCTATGGTGTTAATTCTTTCATTCTAATATATTTCATGAATCATCATATTGATTTACTCTGGTAAAACCATTTTTACCTGTTCATTTACCATAAACGACAAAAGAGGGTTTTATCGTTATGTACCTAATAATTGTTACCCTTTTACTATGTAAATGATGTCTGGATGAGCATGTTCACCTTGCAATTGCCATTCTCCGTTCGTCATTTGAATACCTATCATGTTCCATTGAGCTCGCAAGTTGCAGTAATGTCACCTTAATCTCGCAGGGCTCTGTAATTCTTCACTTAAACATTTGGTAAATTCAAAATGAGCTCAAATCCTTACTTTTAATTGGACACAATGTCAAATTAGGGTGTGATTAATGTCCTCCTATCAGCATCCATCAATTGACACTTGAGGCTTGGAGATGTTAACAAGTAGCTGGTGTTTATTCGAAATTTTGAAGGTTTGACCTACCGTTGTAATGGCGTTTAATGCAGGGATGCATATTCGCGAAGATCAGGGATATTAGATAATATGACTGATATCTAGAAGATGAGGATGACATCATCATGAGGATGGTCAACTATCGACTGACGACCAAAGTCAGGTCACTATATCTTTATTTAACAATCATGATAACATAATGCACTAATATGATTAGGTCAATGGGCCATGTGGCATCATTCTACTGGTTACTAGAGATCCTCGTATCATAGGTCTCAAGGGTTAATATGAGGGATATTAAGAAATATTCAGATACTCAACAATACGAGATATCCCCCCATTCCAGAATGTGAGGATGATGTCAGCATCTTTTATATGATTTCCAATTGGTCGAGGAGATGACATCATTGTCATTTAATGAAGATCAAGGATGTTAAGAAATATGACCCTCTTGGGTCGGGGTCATGATGACATCATCATCATATCAGGTCCTTTATAAAGCAGAACAAGATGATGTCATCATCATGTTATCGAAAGTCAGAGACATTGAGATATATGATGGATACTTGAAAGATGACCCTCCGGGAATATGCGTGGGTACCTGACGGGCAAATGTTCTCTCACATTTAAATTTGACATTTGCATATTGAATGATATGCAGATATCAAGTTTTCTTCGTTAAAGCATAGATCAGGGATATTAGTGAATATCTGGGATATTGGCGAATGTGACCCTCTAGGAATATCAGGTTTGACAAAACTTTGACTAAGCATAACGTTTTATCCCTAAGGAATTTTAGGGTGATCCAAAAGGCAAACCTGCTTAGAATTTCACTCTTCCATATTATGAGGGTTATGATGGTAGAGTCTGACTTTGACATTTAACCTTCCCTTATGAGGCACATGCATGTGCAGGGGTGATATACTATTGTTTCACCTGACTTTTACCAAACTGCCCAAAGTAAGAAAGCAAAGAACAAGCAGAAGCAAAAAGTTGGGTCCCTGTTTTGCTGAGGCAAAATGGGGCATGTTGTGCAACCATACAACAGGACTCTCTCCTTGCTTCTGGAAACCTCTAAGTCACTCTCGCTCTCATGGAAAAAGCCAATCAAGTAGAGGAAAGATCTAGGGGTTGTCCTATTCACCTGGGACCAAGATCTCGTGAAGAGTGGCTGACCTGATCAGGGGCCTATTATTGTTTTGGATTTTTCTTACTCTTTCTATGGCGGTTGTTGTTGAGATGACTATATGACCTGAAGGGTCACTTTTTGTTTGTCTCCTATTTGGGTTTCTAAGATTCCAACACCTAGATGGATCTTGTTTTGCTTCATTTATGTTTCTATTATGTCGTAGTTTAGCTTCGAATGCTTGTATGTGTTGTTGAATTTATCGTTCTTGTTCTACGACCCTGATGAAGTGTTGTTGTTCTTACGTGAGTTGTAATCTTGGGTTTAACTCTTCAATCTCCTCAAGGACTGCCCTCACCCACTCACCTCTAATTCTAGGGCACATTTGAATGCTTGGATAGAGAGAGTAAATTTGAGTTGACCAAGAGTTGACTTTTTAACTTAGTGATATGAACTAAGGTTTTCCTATGTGTTTTCTTGAGTTTATTGAGCTCATGATCAAATCGAGGGTTTGTGTGTAATTATTTCACTTTTTGATGTTTTCTAATGTTTTTGGTATTTTTTGGGTTTTTCAATGTATGCAAGCTATGATGTATGCAAACAATTTTTTTGTTCTTTTCTCCAACCTTTGAAACAAAAATAAATTAAATTAATCTAGGAACTGGAATATGTATGAAAACTAATATGAAGTTACCTAATGCAATTATTCTATGTTTTTGTATTTTCAAGATCGATTTGGGATTAAACTAAGAATTGAAAAGTGCATGAAATAAAACTAGTCTAAAATAGCAATTTAACTATTTAAAACAAGCTAATCTAAGCAACTTTAATTAACCTATCAAGGAAATTACTATGATGATATTACTATTCCAAGAGCAAGATTTGTGATTCAATTACTACTAAAACATGAAAAACTAGAATATGGAGATGCATGAGCCTTCACTAGCCTTGGTAATCCTTTTGTATGGCAACCTCCGTCCTCCTACAGTAGCGGAGTTCTCTTTGTGGTGAGTGGGAAAGGAAAGCATAAAAATGAGATTTTGGAAAGCTTTGAATGAGCTCAATGTGAGCTAAGAGCACTATGGATTGAGAATTGGCAAGCATAAAAATTCTGTGAAGCCTTTGAAGGCTTTGGAAAAATATAAATAATAAATAAAAGACACCTAAGTCTTGCAACGAGCATAAGCATGCTAGTTGGAGATCAAAAGCTAAGAAAAATATGGATTACAATAATGAATTTGCCTCCTAAGGGAAATGATTTGAAGCTTTTCAACAATGAAACTAATGGCATGAAATCTTTGAAGCTTTGAAAAAATAAAGAAAGAAACTGAGAAAGAGGCTCAAAGGCCTATGAAGACTCTTGAAAAAGCTTGTGAAGAAGAGGAGAGCATTCTCCAACTTGAGAAATAATGAAGAGGTGAGGGGTATTTATAGGTTGGATGGGCACACAAGAGGGGGAAATTGATTAAATAATTAACTCATTTGATTGAAGAATTAACAAAATGTTATTGGGGAGTTAACTCTCTTGTTTGGAGAGTTGACTGGGCTAATTAGGGAGTGAACAAGCCTTGATAAGATTTCACATAAGAAGAAATGGAGTTAGAATGAGATTGATTGAGAGAAGACTAGAATTGATTTATAAGTTAAAAATGTAGTGATTTGGAGTCTTTGATTAGTCAATAAAAGTTTATGATTAGTTAGGGAAGGTGACTCACACAATCACAACTTAATTTGGAGCAAATTTGGGTCAAAATAGAGCTAGTTTTGGGCCCAAACTAAAGAGGAATTTGTGTATAAAAACATGACAGGGTCGCCCAAGGGTCACCCCTTTTCCTAGGGTAGATCTCCCATGGTGATCCTAATGTTTCAACAGGGTCTCCTAGGAAGATCCTGTTGCACAGGGTTCTATGAGTGATTTGAAGGGTTGAGAATGATTTTGGAGGGTTAAATATGCAATCTACCTCCGAAAACAAGTAAAAATGATGCATATGAGGTGGGTCACCCCTTTTACTAGCTCAGGTCACCTGAGGCAATCCTGAACTAACAGGGGGCAACCCAGAAACAATTTTTTGAATAGGTCATAGAACTTTCGAGAGCTCATTCAAGCACATACGGACTCCTTTTTGAAAGGAAGCTAGGTGTGTGGAAATCGCTTCCTACACTAATCTAATGAGGAGATATGTGTGCAAATTGTTTTTAACCTTTACAATTACAGTGTTATTAACCCAACAACATAGATATTGCAGCAATACACATATACACATAATGTAGACAGAAGAGAGAGAGAGAGACAAGATATATGTGGGGAAAACCCTTACGGGTAAAAAAACCCCACACTCCAAAACAGAGCGCAAATGTATTCCAGTAACCAATCAAGGTTACAATATAGTTTCAGAGCCAATTCTCTTATAGGAGTCTTTGACAATGGTATCTGGAGATATTTTGACAGCATAACAATACCTGTCGATCACATAATACATCTCCTCTCAAAGCACCTACTTAAATAGAAGTTTACAAGGCAAAAATGAACTTTCCTTGAGATGGGCATCCAACTTGGCCTCATGGACCAAAGCCCATGCCTAGGGACACTTATCCAACACTACAACATGGTCATGACACTTATCACATCTAGCCATCCCAATATGGTCACCTATTCCCAAGTTGGGCAATGACAGATGCTCTTACACATCTTACGGCTCTCATAGAATTTGTCATAACTGATAGCTCTTACAACTGTAAGAGAATCTGTCATAACTACCTAAAAATAACATATTCTCTTACATGTCATAACCCTCCTTGGGGTGCCCAAGGATGCCTTCTTCCAAGATGCCTTGTGACACATGTCGTCACCTGTCATAGAACATTCCATTTATGACTCTTACACGTCATAGATTCTGTCATAGGAATCTGTCATAACCGTTTCGATCAAGATTCACTTACACACTAGTCAAAGTACTGACATATGGAAAATACCTCTACCACTAAGTGGGACACCTATCTTCTCATGTGAGGACAAAATTACATGTGGTCACCTTCCACATAGGATGACACATCATCGTGCCAACTCCCACATGATGACGAAACAAGACTTGCATCCAAAATACATTAATAGGCAATAAATAAATAAATACAATTAATTAATTAATACAAGGAATTACCAAGGTTGAGACACCTTAATTCCCAACATTCTCCCACTTGTCAACCACCTTGTAAGAGCTAATGGAAATGACAGGATTTAACTGCTATAGGCTGAGAGGCCGATAGACTCCAAACACCATCTGAACTTCTTTGTGCCCACTGGTTTCGTCAATGCATCTGTAACATTCTTCAAAATGTCTACCTTCTCTAAATTCACCTTCTCATCCTCTACCATGTCTCGCACGAAGTGAAACTATACATCAATATGCTTTGTTCCGGCATGGAAAGTTGGATTTTTTGCTAGGCAAATCACAGTCTGACTATCACAATAGATAGTAATCTATCCTGCATCAACACCAACATCTGAACACAATCTCTTCAGCCAAATGGCTTCCTTACAAGCATGAGTTGCTGCCATATACTCAACTTTTGTCATGGACAAAGTAACCATAGGTTGTCACTTACTCATCCAACTAATTGCACCACCAAACATAGTAAACACGTAAGCACTAGTGGATCTCCTACTGTCAATGTCACCTGCCCAATTAGAATCCACAAATCCACAAATACAAATAGAATGCATAGGTCTTGTAGGATTACCATGATAGCATATAGAATACTTGAAAGTACCCCTCAAATATCTGAACACTCGCTTTACTGCATCCCAATGTACCTGTCCAGGATTAGCCATAAATTGACTAAGGACTCCCATTGCTTGGGTAATGTCTGGTCTTGTGCAAACCATAGCATACATCAAACTCCCAACAACACTAGCATAAGGTACTCTTCTCATGTCCTCCACCTCAAAAGGAGATTTTGGATGATCATTAACAGATAACTTTGTCCCTAAAGAAATAGGAACACACAATGGTCTACAATCTGCCATGCTGAACCTATCCAACACGATCTTCACATACTTACTCTAGCTTAACCAAAGTTTTCTGTTAGCTCTGTCTCTTATGATTTCCATTCCCAGAATGTACCTGGCTGCCCCTAGATTTTTCATCTCAAACTGTGCTGATAACTGAGACTTCAAACCAAAAATCATATTCTTACCATTCCCAATTAACATCATATCATCAACATACAATGCAATAATGAGAATGCGATCATTGTCAAATTTGTAATACACTCAATGATCTGATTTTGATCTCAGAAATTGAATCAACAACACAAAGGCATCAAATTTCATATACCACATCCTAGGAGACTGCTTCAAACTATACAAAGACTTTTTCAGTTTGCAAACCAAATTTTCTTTACCTTTCTCTATGTAATGCTCTGGCTGTGACATATAAATCTCTTCATCCAAATCACCATGAAGGAAAGTTGTTTTCACATCCATCTGCTCCACCTCTAAGTCATAAGATACTGCAAGAGATAACAAAAATTGAATAGATGTCAGCTTTGCAATGGGAGAGAAAATTTCACCATAATCAATTCCCTCCACTTGTGAGTACCCCTTCGCAATTAGTCTGGCCTTGTACTTTTCAACACTGCTATCTGCACTGAATTTCTTCTTGAACACCCATTTGTATCCAATAGGTTTCCGTCCTTCACGCAAAGGCACCAAGTCCCAAGTTTTATTCTTCTCCAAAGAAGCCATCTCATCTTCCATGGCCTCCTTCCAGGAACCTGCATCTTTCATGCCCATAGCCTCTGTCATAGTTCTAGGCTCATCAGTGTTAGTAAGCAACGCAAAAGCACAACTAGAATCAAGTAATGAATAACCAAACCTATCAGGTTTCTTCCTTGTTTGTGTAGACCTCGTCAAGGGCTGAGGTTGAGGTTCTGCTTCTTCTAAGATTTCAAAGCTACTAGAGCTCTCCTCATCATCAAGTCTCACAGGGTCTTTCAGTTTAGTCTTCTCAGGAGTAGAAGGAAATCAAACCACATCCTCTTTCTTTTGTGTCTGTTCTGGCTGTAGAACAATAGAAGAAGGTGTTAGCTCTCTAAAGATGAGACTTCTGCAATACAACACTTTTTCAGCCACAAGATCCCAAAGCTTGTATCCTTTCACATTGGAACCATAGCCAATGAAAATACACTTAACAACCCTGTTCTCCAATTTAACCTTTTCTCCCTAGGCACATGTGCATATGCCTCACAACCAAAAACACAAAGATGTCTAACTAAAGGCTTCTTACCAGACCACACCTCCATAGGTGTCTTACCAACAAGAGCTGATGTAGGACACTTTTTTACCAGGTAGCAAGAAGTGACTACAACTTCAGCCCAAAAAGTTTGTTCGAGGCTTGCTCCACTAAGCATACTCCTAGCCCTCTCCATCAGTGTCATGTTCATCCTCTTTGCAACTCCATTTTGCTGTGGGGTGTATGGAGTTGTCTTATGTCTTTCAATCCCTTGCTCTTTACAGAACTTATCAAACTCTGTCAAACAAAACTCACTACCATTATTAGTCCTCAAACACTTAATCTTTTTACTAGTCTGATTCTCAACAAAAGGTTTAAACTCTTTGAACCGACTAAAGACTTCAGACTTGCTTCTGAGAAAATAAATCCATGTCCTTCTACTATAATCAGCCATGAAAGATACAAAATATACAGATTTGGAAATCGAAGGAACACTAATAGGACCAAACACATCAGAATGAATAAGGTCCAACACACTAGAAGACTTGTGAGAACTAGAGTAAAACTAAACACGGTTTTGCTTTCCATATATACAATGTTTGCAAAAGTTAAACTCCAGATTACAATCATTTAACCCCTCAACAAGATTTTTATTTTTTAGGATTCTAAGACCCTTCTCACCAATGTGGCCAAATCGCATATGCCATAATATTGTCTTTTTAGCAAGAAGCTTAACTTCCAAAGTATGAGCACCCTTGGGTACCTAAAATGCACTACCATCAAAATTTGCTACAACAAACTTTTTCACTACCAGTTCCAATGGTGGGGATGAAGTGACTACAACTCTTTTCTTCGAGTCAGAAGAACTATTGCATTGTGAAGTGCATGCCTCTAGCTGAAACAGAGTACCTCTCTGAGTACCCTTCACAAGCACCATAGATCCTCTAGTCATCTTGCATCTGCCCTTCAAAAAGACAACCTGCACACCTACATCATTCAACTTACTTACAAAAAGCAGGTTTCGTGCCAAGCCTGGGATGTGCATGACCCCAATGATCCCCTTCACTCATCCATCAGGGAATCAGATTAAGACTCTTCCATGACCAACAATCTTTAGATGAGAATCGTTACCCAGGTACACTCTTCCACCATCAAAATCTTCATACTTTGTGAACCAGCTTCTATGTGAGGTCATGTAGAATGATACACCAGAATCAATCAACCACACATCAACAGATGCATGGATGGCCAGGGTTGTGATGAAGGCATCACCATCATCTTGTGACTTGTCAAAATCTGAGTCTAGGACATACTTTCTCTTCTTTTTCTTTTCCTCTTTTCATTCCTTTCAGAAATGCCCAATTTTTCCATAGTTCCAATAGAGAGCCTTGGACTTTCCAAAAGATTTGGATCTCCCACGGGATTTGGATCTACCCTTCTCAACTTTCTTGTCCTTCTTTTTCCCTTTCTCTTTGGGTCTTCCACAAACTGCAATAGCCTCTTTGGCTGCTTCAGAAGACTTTCTCCTCATCTCTTTAGATAATAGCAAAGATACCACTTCATCCATTTTGAAAGTGGAAGTGGTACTCCCAATAGCCATAACAAGATGATCCCATGAGTCTGGCAAGGAACAAAGCAAGGTCATACAACAATCCTTCTCCTCCATCTTCACACCAATGGAAGTCAATTGTGCAACTAACTTGTTGAAAGCATTCAGATGATCTGCAACAGATCCTCCATCCTCCATCCTTAGAGAATATAGCTTCTTTCTCAGAAAAAGCTTGTTCACCATGGATTTGGCCTAATAAACATCTCCTAGCTTCTTCCAATGATCTTTCATGGTCTTATCCTCATGGACATTTAATGGGATAGAATCAGCTAGACTGAGTCTTATGAGACCCTTAGCCTTCTAATATTTGAGATCCCAATGAGCTTGTGCCATTGCAGTTGGTTTTACACTGAAAATAGTTTCCCATAGGTCTCGATCAACAAGCATGTCTTCCATCTTAAGTTTCCATAACTCAAAATTTGTGCTGTTAAACTTCTCCACCTCTAATCTTCTAGATGTGTCTGTCATCTCTTTCCTGCAACAAGATTACATAATACTTTGCATAGACTCCCACTCAATCTAAGATCAGCTCAAAAAACCCCTACCCAACAACTAGGACCAAAGGTGGTCAAGCTTTGATACCAACTGAAAGGAAGCTAGGTGTGCAGAAATCGCTTCCTACACTAATCTAATGAGGAGAGATGTGTGCAAATTCTTTTTAACCTTTACAATTACAGTGTTATTAACCCAACAATAGAGATATTGCAGCAATACACATACACACAGAATGTAGACAGAAGAGAGAGAGAGACAAGATATATGTGGGGAAAACCCTTACTGGTAAAAAACCCCACACTCCAAAACACAGCTCAAATGTATTCCAGTAAACAATCAAGGTTACAATATAGTTTAAGAGTCAATGCTCTTGCAGGAGTCTTCGACACTCATATCTAGAGATATTATGGCAGCATAACAGTACCTGTCAATCACATAATACATCTCCTCTCAAAGCACCTACTTAAATAGAAGTTTACAAGGTAAAAATGAACTTTCCTTGAGATGGGCGTCTAACTTAGCCTCATGGCCCAAAGCCCATGCCTAGGGACACTTGTCCAACACTGTACAACATGGTCATGACACTTGTCACATCACCCCATCCCAATATGGTCACCTATTCCCAAGTTGGGCAATGACAGATGCTCTTATGCATCTTACGGCTGTCATAGAATCTGTCATAACTGACAGCTCTTACAACTGTAAGAGAATCTGTCATAATTGCCTAAAAATAGCATATTCTCTTACAACATGTCATAACCCTCCTTGGGGCGCCCAAAGATGCCTTCTTCCAAGATGCCTTGTGACACATGTCCTCACCTGTCATAGAACATTCCATTTACGACTCTTGCGCGTCATAGATTCTGTCATAGGAATCTGTCATAACCGTTTTGGTCAAGATTCACTTACACACTAGTCAAAGTGCTGACACATGGAAAAATACCTCTACCACTAAGTGGGATGCCTATCTCCTCATCTGAGGACAAAATTACATGTGGTCACCTTCCACGTAGGAAGACACATCAGTGTGCCAACTCCAACAAGATGACAAAATAGGACTTGCATCCAAAATACTTTAATAGGCAATAAATAAATAAATACAATTAATTAATACAAGGAATTACCAAGGTTGAGACACCTTAATTCCCAAAACTTTTTGGGTGCTATTTTTTTTTAATTACATAATTTTTGGAGCTCTACACAATGGTGCCATTATTTTTTATTTAAAGTATCTCTAAATTATACTTTCAAACCATTTTTCTCAAGTATTGCAATAATGAATTTGGCTCCTAAGGAAAATGCTTTGAAGCTTTACAACAATGAAACTAATGACATGAAATATTTGAATCTTTGAAAAACTAAAGAAATAAATTAAGAAAGAGGTTCAAAGGCCTGTAAAGAAGCTTGAAAAAGCTTGTGAAGAAGAGAAGAGCATTCTCCAACTTGAGAAACAATGAAGAGGTGAGGGGTATTTAAAGGTTGGATGGGCACACAAGAGGGGAAAATTGACTGAAGAATTAACTCCTTTAATTGAAGAGTTAACAAAAATTGATTGAGGAGTTAACTCTCTTGATTAGAGAGTGGACTAATTAGGAAGTGAACAAGCCTTGATAAGCTTTCACAAAAGAAGAAATGGGGTTAAAATGAGATTGATTGAGAGAAGAGTAGAATTGATTTGTAAGTTAAAAATTTAGTGATTTGGAGTCTTGAATTAGTCAATAAAAGTTGATGATCAATTAGGGAATGTGACTCACACAATCAGGGCTCAATTTAGAGCAAATTTAGGTCAAAATGGAGATAATTTTGCACCCAAACTGAAGAGGAATTCGCATCCAAAAACACAAGGTCGCCCATGGGTCACTCCTTTTACTAGGGTAGATCTCTTG
This sequence comes from Cunninghamia lanceolata, assembly GCA_027924645.1. Taxonomy (NCBI): domain Eukaryota; kingdom Viridiplantae; phylum Streptophyta; class Pinopsida; order Cupressales; family Cupressaceae; genus Cunninghamia; species Cunninghamia lanceolata. The sequence goes on from BSBN01001583.1 coordinate 6,066,516, forward strand.
GGGTGACCCTGATGTTTCAATAGGGTCTCTCAGGGAGATCCTGTTGTCAAAGGGAGATCCTATTGCACATGGTTCTGAGAGTGATTTGAAGGGTTGGGAATGATTTTGGATGGTTAAAGATGCAATCTACCTCCAAAAACAAGTCAAAATGATGCATATGATGTGGGTCACCCCTTTACTAGGTCAAGTCACCCATGGTGACCTTAAACTGACAGGGGGTGACCTAGAAACAATTTTTTGAATAGGTCATAGAACTTTCGGGAGCTCATTCGAGTACATACATACTCCTTTTTGGGAGTTATTTTTTAAATTGCATAATTTTTCAAGCTCTATGCAATGGTGCTATTAGTTTTTATTTAAAGTGTCTCTAAATTATACTTTTAGACCATTTTTCTTAGGGTAACTCGTTAGTCTCTCAAGCCCTAAAATGTTTGGTAGCCAATCGGGAAGTGAGTTGGGTTGGTGGGGAAGAAAGAATGGATGGGAAAGTTCCTAGGGAAGATTGATTGCCCCTTTTGTGAAGTGGATTAGTCATGTCATCAAGGCTGGCAAGCGATAGGAGTGGTTTGTCGAAGATGGGTTAGGTGACTAGGAAGACAGTGTGTAGGAGCTTAGTGAAAGGAAGCAAGGTATACGGAAAACGCTTCCTACATTGATCTACTAAGGAAAGATTTATGCAAATTTTAATATTTATAGTTACATATTAAGATGCACATTAATAGAAAGGTAATAACAACATTTAAATGCAAAACTCACAACACAAGATATACGTGGGGAAAACCCTTTCAGGTAAAAAACTCCGCACTCCAAAGCTGCCCAATATATTATTCAGGAATCAAGAAGATTACAATATACTTATAGAGCAAGCTTTCACAGGAGTATTAATCAACTAGAAATCCAAAAGTAACTCAACATCTATAAGACTCTTACACAGTAACCTCCATCTCTAGCTCCTGATTTATAGGAGATATAATATAGTAAACCATCAACGGTAATTACAAAACCATGAGACAAAACCACCCAGAAGTGGCACCCAAAATTATCTCCAATCAAAGATGCCTTATGATGTGCCAAATCACACACCAACATGTGTAACTCTCCCCTTTACATCTCTTTTAAGTGTCCAACATGTTTTCACATTTCCCAAAAATAGGAGGTCAACTTCCGAAGGCCATAACTTTTGATTTAGGTGTCCAATTGCCAAACCGTTTGATGGGTCGAAAAGCTTGTGAAGATATCTATCAAGCTATAACCCGTTGTACTAGTTATGACAACTTTCAAGGCATTTAGGGACCTCTAAGTGCCTCAAAACTGAGTTCAAAACTTTTTCTAGGAGTTTCAAAAAATAGAAACTTAATATCTCGCAATCTAGGTATGATCTTGAGTTGAAACTCACCTGAGATGTTTATGTAGTCATTTTGCACCTTTTGGGAAAATTTCAAGTCCGTCTAAGGTCAAATGTAGAGTTACTAAAAATAGTAAGTCCCGCCATTTTTAGCCCTTCTGGAAATTGAAAATTCTAGACCATTATTCAAGATAAAGGGTATTCGAAATGACTAAAATTGGGAAGAATAGTAACCTTTCGTAGTTGCAAGGTTGAGACACTTTTCCTAACACTTAGAAGGCTTGAAAGGCACAAACAAAGTGAAAAACAAACAAAGACACATGTCACCAAGAGAAGAATTGTTGAGAGGGAATTTTATTCACACTTCCATGTACATGATTAGGATTACAATTCATCGTAAGTCCTCATTCAAACTCATGCACATTTTTAGTGCTTACAGGTACTAGTACAAGTCCCACTTCATTATATGATAACCTAAGCTATTTACTCTTACCAAAGACTCCTATTTCCATAAATGAAGCACATTTGAAGTTCATGGGCACTTCATTCAAGGAAAAATATTTCAATCATAAAATTACTCTCTAGTTTTGCTAGATTGATTATCAGATGGTAGATATACTGTAATAAAAAATACTTGGGATAGGCTCCTAGTAATCATAAAATAAATCATATATGTTGTATAGCACCAAATGTCTATGCAGTACCAAATTCTCCAAATTTAAATCAATGCTTGGCAATAAGGAGTTTCCATTGAGAGGGTGTGTGCATTATAATGGCACCTTGGGATATAAAACCTAATAGGCATAACATAAGACATCTATGCATTATAAATAACCCCTCTAGATAGAAGACCTTTAAGAAGACCTCTAGGAATTATATATAGCTAAATCCTGGATGTAAGACCTAGCAAGCATAACATAAAACCTCTAGGAAATATATGTATAAGTCCTTCAGACATATTGTAAATTCTTCTCTTTGTAAATCTTCCACTTGAAAAATATTGTATTATATAAGACCTATAGGCCCATTATGTAATGAACCTAGGGGACACTAGTTTAAGGAGTCATGGGCTCCAATAAAAACTATATAAGACCTTGTTTAAGCAGCATTTTTAAAACACTAGGATTATAAATTATGACAAGATGAATTTCATGTAGTCTAGAATACATGATCTTCATTTTGAAATGTATTTGTGTCCCTATTCATCACTGTAAAGAAGACCTACGTTACTGGGGCACTTCATTTTTTCTTTTATAGAAATTGATAGGTAGTGCCCCCTATTAAAATTAAGGGGCTCATGTTAGAATATAATGTTATTAGGGGTCATACTCTTATAACATTTATATATTGTTCTAATAGAAGATTATAAAACCTTATGTTTATTATATGTTTTATAAAGCATATATACCCTTTAATAATTAATAATATAATAACTATTAAATTATTAATTATTTACAAATAGTTGTTTTGAATAGGTATGACTAATATCTCTTTAGGTATTTTGCCACCCTTCTCTTATATTTAAGGAGCTTCTCTCTCATTGAGATAGTGCAAATTTGGAGATTTATATTGAATGCTATCACTATGCACATGAAGTGTTATTGGCCATGTGGAAGTAATGAGAAGTGTATCGCCTAGTTCTATCTATAATTTTATAAACAAGTTTGTAAGTGTTTTATAATAAAATGATGCTTTATGGTGTTTTTAGCCAAAAGGGTTTTGCCCATGTACATGTTATGTAACGTGTTAAAGCTACGCTTCTATAATTCTCATTTTATTTATTTTACATTTTGTTCACAATGATTAGAATCCTAAGAGCCTAATTTCTAATCACAAATATACTATGCTTTGTTTGCCAAGATGATGGCAAAGATTTTTGTAATATTTTGATCTCATTTATAAAATTGTGAGCCCCCACGACCACTCTTGCAAATTAAAAAAGTCTAAAACATTAGTTCTAAAAAAATTCTATTTCTATATTCTTTTACATATTCCATTTGAACCCCTATGTATTGTATAACATGATTAGTTGGTTATGTTGATTTTTTATTATGATTAGAAAAGTTGGACTTGTATTCTAAAACATGTTTAGCTAGTGATGTTTATTTTTTCTTTTACATGTTCTATTTCAATAATTCTATGTTATATAACATGCTTCTTTGTAAAATGCATCTTTCTAATTTTAGAAAGTTCTATTTCTGTATAGTCCTTTATATCAATGAAAAATAATCTAGATATTCTTTTATATATAAAAAATAATATACCAAGTCCAAAAATTTTGGAACAAGACTAGATTAAGTGAAATATGTAATTTACAAGTTCAATTTATTTAAAATAAAAATTATAAATCAAAATATCTCTAATTTTAATGATTAATATTTGAATTATAAATGAGTTATTCCAAGTTCAGATTGTGGAGAAAAAGTCTAAATTAATTGCAATTGTGTGGAGAAATAGGTCTAGCTTATTTAAGATACAAATTATCTCTAGTCTAAAAAGGAGCCATGAGTCTAGATTATTTGAAATTGTTATACAACTTCCCTTCTTCTATTGTAATAATTAAGATCACTTATTATCAAGACTTATAATAGCCTTGAAATATACGTATGTTACTTATAACCATAAAGTTGTCAAATGCATTTGCATGAGATGATGAGTTAAAGTTCATTATTCTAAATTCTTTCCATAAAAACTAGTTTCCCTACCTTTGTTGTATACAAACATGTATGCTTATGATAACATTCCAACATTTTAAAATAACTAAACAAAAATTATTAGCCATATGACTCGTAGGTCTTTGGACACAATGAATTGAATCCCCTATCATAAAATTTTGGCATGAATCAATCATGAAAATTTAAGATTCTTAATGTAGTTGTGATTGAGGATTGTAAACAAACGTTCAATGTGGCATATGGAATTTAGTCTTCACTAGCATTTGCTAGGTATGCAACTAATGCAAAATTATTCAATTCCTATCTTATCAAATGAATTTAACTTTATTGTCATTTGTTTGGTTTACCACAAGTGATTAGAACAATCAAATTGACCATATTATGAATATAATGATGATATTCTCTTAAAACCTATGGATGGCGTCCATTATGTTTCTCTAAAATTCCCCTGATCTTTCCCAGTTCCTCTTGTTTTAAATATAATGTCACTCCAAACTCTCATGAAACACCCTATTTAGCTCTCTCCCAACTGTTGATGTGTTTTTCTTGCACATGCAAACTCAGAATAAAATACTAAGTATTCTATCCTCTCTTGAATAAAGTCTCTCGAATGCTAAACAATGTGATCAATCGAGACAACTCCAAGGTTCCTTATTCATGTTTTTGCTATGGATAGACTCAGTGGTTGATGTGATTTGCTGGTAATCACAAAGGGACTTACGCTGAATATGCTCCTAACTCCACTCAAATGTGTTACTTCTTCCTTATGAAATGGAACTTCTTTCGACTGGATACAAAAAGAAAATGCAACAGACAAGGGTTAAGAAAGCTAATCTAAGGACAATGAAGTGATGGATGATGTTTCAATAAACAAACTCCTTGAACCAAGCCTCGCTTCGCCATGAGAGCAACAACTACATGAAGCTAGTACAATCTTCAAAGGGAAATGAAGGATTTTCAAACTGCAAACATGCATCCAAATACCCACAGCTGGCGCAACTTGAATGAACATCCACAATCGAACTAAAGCACATGAAGGTTCAGACTAACTTTATATTGTGAATTACAAGCCACAAGTCACAAAAAGTATGAACAAAAAGGAATTCATCAAATATCTCAACATAAATCTATCATATCAGTGAACTTCTAATCTAATTCTACTCTACTTGGAAACATCTCCCCATCATATCCAAGAAATTAGAAAGCATGTTAACATTTCGCAACCACACAAAATCACCATGAAACAACCAACAATGAGCTTGTATTGATCTTGGAAGTATTTTTACAACAATTTCAATGTCTCTTCAATGACTTTAAGAAGTCTCCTCTACTCTACTCGCTATTCTTCCTACTTCTAATATCCTAATGTATCCCCCCTTACAAATGAGAGTAGTGAGCCTTTTATAGACTTCACAAATTACATGAGTGGCCAGGATTAATTTGCAAATCAATGACCTAGATCATGCCATATCGGCAGTTTTTACAAGAATTACTATTTTTAGACAACAAGAGAGGCAATTAAGGCACACTTTCCAAGATGATAAGTGACATGTCAAAATGTGATTGGCCTGATGATGTGTACATGCCACCTCAGCATTGAGTGAACCAGTTTGATTTTCTCCTTGTTCACATTGCTTGGAATAACTTCCCAAATTGTATCATCTTTCATGGAATAGTCTTTGAACTTGGATTTTCACCTCTTGAACTTTGCATCTTTCGAAGTTGCAAATTTGGGACTTCAGATTTCTTCTTGTTGTCTTGATGTAATTCATGGATTTGCTTGATGCTCATGCTCATTTCTCATCTTGTGACACTTGTTCTTGCAGGATTCCTTCATTTAGGCTTGTTGACGGAAGCAGGAGATGTCCTTGTTCATGATTTCTTGGAGTAGATTGCATGATCTCTGGAATTTGTACATTGAATTGACTTCTGGATGATGACTCCTCATGCATGACAAAGAGATGCTCTTCAGTAAAATTTTCCTCTAGAAGTTGGATGATGACGACCTTCTTCGGATACAGGATGAATGAGCTTGATGGCATCTTGATCTTCTAAATGCTCCTCTGGATGACTTCCTTGCTTCACATACTTCACTCTTTCACTTGATTTGGCTTTCCTTCGACATTCATCACCAACCTACAAGCAAAACACCTCAAGCCAATACATCAACATGATACATGATATAAAGAGCAAAATAGATAAAATTCATTCTCCTCACCAATGTGGGACAAATAAAACAATTTCCATATATTCATCAAACAATTTTCAATTTAAGCCAACTTATTCAATAATGCAAAGTGATTTTTCATGAAAACTTTCAAAAAGTGGAAATTGTTCTAGTCTATGGAATATGCGCCCTTCCTAGGTCGCAAAATGCTTAGTGCAGAGCATTTTCCCCTTTTGCAAATTTGACACTTAGAATTTTTCTTGATCTCCTCTCAATTTCTTCTTAGTAAACTTGAATTGTAATATTGGATCTCGTTTATGTTTGAACAAGTTTTAGTTTGGGCAAATTTTCTTCCTCCTTGCATGGGCGCAAAATGCAAGGTGCAGAGCATTTTGCGACTTACAACATTTGCCATCTTTTACTTAACATTTTTCTCTTTGAAATTCTCCTGTTTTGGATGGACACCTTCACTTATGCCTTCAATCATGCTCTTGGTGTTCACTAGGAACCACAAATCATTCATTGAATATTCATGAAACCTTTCTTTGTGCAAGGCACATATTGCATGCTCCAGAGCATTTTCCTTCTTTGGCATTTAGGTTTTTTTTCTTTCAAATTTCAAATGTCGAGTGAATCTTCTACCTTGGACTTGTTTCATTGTCTTAAACATGAATTGAATCTTAACATCCTTCACACTTCACACATCTATCATGAAATTGCTAGGGCGCAAAATGCAAGGTGTAGAGCAATTTGTGCTTTTCCTTGAAAAAGACCTTCAAGTTACATTTGATTGAATCACTTTACTTCAAACTTTCAACTCATAGTGGAACAAAACAAATTTCATCATCATTATCTTGGCCGCAAAATGCATGAGGCAGAGCATTTTGTACTTTGGAAGGCTCCATTTTATACTTAGGCATTTCAAGATTCGTCCTTTTTCTTCAATGACTTAGTCAAATTTTCACTTCGAACAATCCTTCCATTTGCAATGTCCTTTGTTTGACAAATTCTTCCTAGGGCAGAAAATGCTTGGCCTAGAGCATTATGCGCCTAGTCTTGAACATGACTTTCTTTTCATTACTCTTCCCTTTGGCGTTTTCATTATCATGTTGCAATTCCTTTCACTACAAACTCTGTTGAATGTTAACTTATCATCAATCATATTGCACTTCAAACTTTCTCATGGCTATCTTGGGTAGTCTTGGACGGAAATTCCATGCTCTAGAGCATTTTGCACTCATCTTGATTATTACTTCAAACTCTTCAAGGTTAACTTAGATTTGTGACATTTCACATTTGACAAGCTTAAACTCATGCACACCTTAGGTGCATTTTACATAGGGCAGAATAATTCCTTCATTCCCAACTCACCCTCTAGCTAGGGCGCAAAATGCTTTGGGCGGAGCATTTTCCCCACTTTACATTCATCATACTTTACTAATTTTTAAAACCTTGTCTAATTCAATTTCTCTTCTCTTGGTGAATGATGTTGGAAATCCTCTTTCAAACTTGTGAAATTGAATCCTTTGACATACCTTGAACACCTTCTCCTTAGGGCGCATAATGCATGAGGTAGAGCATTTTGCGCTCCAAGTTGCACTTGAAGATTTTCATCAATCTTTAACTCTCCTCCAACTCCATAAAGCAGTTCATCATCTTTCTTTATAAGTATTTCCAAGAATTTGTCTAAAGGAAATCATGCATCCAAAATGGAGACCTTCAACCTAGGGTGGAAATTCCTTGAGGCAGAGCATTTTCCTTCATTTTGACACTCATCTCCCAAGGCACAAAATGCAAGGTCCAGAACATTTTCCTTCGTTTTGGGATCCACTCATGACCTTCACTTGAACTTTCAAAACAAGGTTGAACTTCTCAAGATGTTTCATACTTAGCTAAATTTCCTTGTTACAAGCTTGGGCTGAAAATTGCATGGAGTAGAACAATTTCCTACATTGTAGGATGGATTTTGCATGCTCCAGAACATTTTCCACCTTTCTTACTTAGACCTTTTTTGTCTTGACATTTCAAAATCTATCATTCAATGCATGAAATTAGGTTGAGGACTATCTTTAGAGTACATTCCTTCTTGGGCAGGTTTTACATGGTCCAAAACATTTTCCTCTATTTTTCTGGGCGCATATTGCATGGTGTAAAACAATTTCTGCCCAAGGTCCAAGACTTCAACTTTTTTTGCTTGATTTTGACATGTCCTGGATGGAAGTATATTTAAAAATATATTTAAGTAAATCAATTTCCTATACTTTAAATATTTTGAAATATACTTCCAGGATGTTTGAGATAGGTCCTAGATCCATAGGATTTAACATGCAGATTCTAGATTTTTTAGGATCCACCAAATTTCAGACTTAGCCAATTTCAGGATCTTAGAACATCAGGATTCCAGACTTAGTCCATTTTCAGGACTTTAGGACATGCACCAGAATGAGAAGATACAGACTCCTTAGCTAGAATATATCGAGACTTAGGCAAAACAACACTACCAAAACCCTACAAGCTTAAAGAAAACCTAAACCCTAAAGCAAAGCAATGACAGAAAGCAAAAAAAAGAGGGGGTCCCCATTTGCAATGGGACGATGTGTGATTACGTCACAACACCAACCACCTTCAAACTGTTGTCTCATTAGTATTAATTTATAAATCTCATCATGCCCAATTTTGTAAAACCATGAATGTGCAATTACAATGCAATATAAATTGTCATTTCATGTTTACATATACAAATGTTATTCTCATCTCTCTAACATCAATCTATAAACCTCATTATGCAAGCTTTTCAAGTGGCATGCATAACTACTAATTACAACATAAACACAATTGTAATTTTTGTTAGTTCTCCATATATAAATTATAATAGTTTATTTCTAGTTAATACCAAATAGATTGAAATCAAATTAAATTGACAAATATCTGTGAATTCACAAATTTATTAGCTATCTCACCAAGCAAAAGAATGTGAAACAACATTAGAAATATCTAACCATAAAAGAGACAAAATCTACATATACTTATAAAAAATTACATATTAAATTTGGAATGTGTAATTTAGTCTCAGTGGTTAACTTGACATAGGCAAAAGATAATGCAATTAATCCAAACAAAAGAACCATACAAAATGGCAAGGGCAATTGTTAGCCTCCTCTCCCATTTCCTGCTGCTCAAACATCTTTCCACTTACTTGAAGTGTTCCTCACCTTTTGTTTTTAACTCTTTCTCCAGCTCCTCTTCCAGCTTTTCATTTCATACATACGCAAGTTTCATGAAAACAATTCAGTGAAACATCAATGTTATCATAAAACAGATCTTTGACAGATACCCCAACAGTGTATATAAGCAGTGATCTGCATGTATTTAATTTTACAAAGCCAATTATAGTCTAGATTGCCAAATACCCAAAACAAAAACAAACAAACAAAAAGACTTTCTAGAAACTGAAAATAAAACATGGTCTCTTCATTATTACTGAAGTCTGACACAGTGCATATTATTATAGTACAAGCCTTTTTTTCAAATTGCTTCATTTAGCATCACCAATAATCTCCACAAGAACATTCTCCCTGTTTAAAATGATGGAAACGGTTTGCATCTCTTACAACAATTTCTCTTTCAACAATATTGGAGATAAACTTCGTTGCAGTGTGGCAATCAGCACATACTCGAAGGTTCTTAACAACTCTAATAGCAGTTCCAGGGGTCGTGTTTAACAAACCAAATGCAATTGCCAATTTTTCACTATGGTGGCAAAGAAATAGTTCTTTTTCCTCGTTTTCCACATCATTAAGTAGATGTCTTGAATCTGGAAAATACCCTGCTGCCTTCATCTGCGAAGCCAATTTCTCCAACTTTGCATAGATCTCCTGTGTCTGTGGATGTGATCTGTCTCCTACACGAAAAGCATGTACCGTTTTATGACCTTCAATCCAACTACATCCAGGGATCTTTTTAATTCCTTTATCTTTCATCAATCTCCGTACCATTTGAACCTCAGCCCACCTGCCCATTTCTGCATAGATGTTTGAGAGAAGAATATAAGTCGCAGCATTTCTAGGATCTAAATCAAAAAGCAGCGTTGCTGTAAATACTCCTAAGCCTATATTCATATGTGATTTACAAGCACCAAGAAAACACATCCACACAACCACCACAGGTTTAACTGGCATCTTAATGATAAAGTTTAGGGTGTCCTCAAGATAGCCAGCACGAGCAAGAAGGTCAACCATGCACACATAATGATCAATTGTAGGTGTAATGCAATATGAGTTACTCATCTGATTGAAGTATGTACAGCCCTCATCCACTAAACCTGCATGGCTGAATGCAAATAGAACACAAGCAAAGCTTATAATGTCAGGATATGTTCCAGAGTGCTTCATTAATTCAAAGATTTTTAGAGCATCCTTGCAAAATCCATTGTGTGCATATCCTGCAATCATTGCATTCCATGAGATGATGTCTCTTTGAGGCATTCTGTCAAACAGTTCACGTGCCTTGCCTATGCTTCCACATTTTGCATACATGTCTACAAGGGCAGTTGCAACTACAACATCTGACAAAATTCCTCTATCGTTTATCCTTTGATGGATGTCCATGCCCTGTTCCAAAGCTCCAATTTTGGCACAGGCAGGGAGAATGCTGGCAAAGGTTGCGGAGTCTGGCTTTACACCTGCCAATTGCATTTGCTTGAAAGTTTCTAGAGCCTTTTCAATAAATCCATTTTGTGCATATCCTGAAATCATGGCATTCCATGAAACCACATTTCTTTGAGGCATTTTGTCAAACAGTTCACATGCCTTGTCTATGCTTCCACATTTTGCATACATGTCTACCAGGGCAGTTGTAACTACAACATCTGACAAAATTCCTCTATCCTTTATGCTTTGATGGATGTCTATACCCTGTTCCAAAGCTCCCATTTTGGCACAGGCAGGGAGGATGCTGGCAAAGGTTGCAGAGTCTGGCTTTACACCTGCCAATTGCATTTGCTTGAAAGTTTCTAAAGCCTTTTCAGCAAATCCATTTTGTGCATATCCTGCAATCATGGCATTCCACGAGAATACATTTCTTTGTGGCAATCTGTCAAACAGTTCACATGCCTTGTCTATGCTTCCACTTTTTGCATATCCTGCAATCATGGCATTCCATGAAACTACATTTCTTTGAGGCATTTTGTCAAACAGTTCACGCGCCTTGTCTATACTTCCACATTTTGCATACATGTCTACCAGGGCAGTTGCAACTACAACATTGGACAAAATTCCCCTATCCTTTATCCTCTGATGGATGTCCATACCCTGTTCCAAAGCACCCATTTTGGCACAGGCAGGGAGGATGCTGGCAATGGCTGCAGAGTCTGGCTTCACACTTGCCAATTGCATTTGCTTGAATGTTTCTAAAGCCTTTTCATTAAATCCATTTTGTGCATATCCTGCAATCATTGCAGTCCATGAGACCACATTTCTTTGAGGCATTCTGTCAAACAGTTCATGTGCCTTGTCTATGCTTCCACATTTTGCATACATATCTAACAGAGCATTTCCCACTATAATATCCGACAAAAAACCCCCTTCCATTATACTTTGATGGATCTCCATACCCTGTTCCAAAGCTCCCATTTTGGTACAGACAGATAGGATGCTAGCAAAGGTTGTGGAAATTGGCTTTACACCTGTCAATTGCAGTTGATTGAAAGTTTCTAAAGCCTTCTCCACAAATCCATTTTGTGCATATCCTGCAATCATCGCATTCCACGAGACCACATTTCGTTGAGGCATTTTATCAAACACGTCACGTGCCTTGTCTATGCTTCCACATTTTGCATACATGTCTACCAGGGCAGTTGCAACTACAACATCTGACAAAATTCCTCTATTCTTTATGCTTTGATGGATGTCCATACCCTGTTCCAAAGCTCCCATTTTGGCACAGGCAGGGAGGATGCTGGCAAATGTTGTGGAGTCTGGCTTTACACCTGCCAATTGCATTTGCTTGAACGTTTCTAAAGCCTTTTCAACAAATCCATTTTGTGCATATCCTGCAATCATGGCATTCCAAGATAACACATTTCTTTGAGGCATCCCATCAAACAGTTCACGTGCCTTGTCTATGCTTCCACATTTTGCATATCCTGCAATCATGGCATTCCATGAGACCACATTTCTTTGAGGCATTTTATCAAACAGTTCACGGGCTTTGTCTATGCTTCCACATTTTGCATACATGTCTACCAGGGCAGTTGCAACTACAACATCTGACGAAATTCCTCTATCCTTTATGCTTTTATGGATGTCCATACCCTGTTCCAAAGCTCTGATTTTGGCACAGGCAGGGAGTACGCTGGAAAATGTAAACAGATCAGGTTGCAGACCTGTTTGCTGCATACGGTGAAACAGTGTAACTGCTTCGTGAGGACACCCATGTCTTCTGTACGCTGCAATAATCGTATTCCATGAGAGGCTATCTCGTTCTTTCATGTGGTCAAACACTTTACGGCCATCAACCAAACTTCCGCACTTGACATACATGTAAATAAGCTTATTACGAAAAGTTGTGCGTGTAGCAAATGCAAATTGCTTGTGAGCGATGAAAGAGTGGATTTTTTTCCCTTGTGAAAGTGCGTTCTGGAGAATACAGGTCTGCAATAATTGAAGATATGCAGAGTAATTTTCAGGGGGGTTGTGGGTAGTAAACGGAATGTGCAGCGCCTCCATTAACTGGCCCTCTCTACATAATGCTGTGAGATTGAGATGAGTACTGGATGCCAATGACATTTTATGATTGTGGTTGAAGTGTGGAAAATGTGCATTGATTTTCAGTCTACGTCGACCACAATAGCATTGCCAGTGGTAATCCTGGGAGCATTTTCATTTTAAGGTATTTAATACTCTTTCCAAAGCAAGTTTCGAATGAATGGAATGGAATCTTTTTATAGTTCATGATGCCTCGCGACCTTAACTTGTAGGCGGCTTGCAGCATACGGGACTATCTCATACTCCCACTGGCGTTGAAGGAGGCACCTAATTGTACTTCAATATGAGGCATATGTACCCTACACCTTGCAAGATTCGAACTTGTGACCTCTCTTTCAAGAGGACAGGGTTTTCACCAACAAGCCAACTCAGAATGAAAACCCTCAAAGGTAATCTGTCGAGGAGTACCAAATTTGAAAACCAAAAAAATGTGGTGAAAGGTAACCTCCATACAAATTTGTACCATCTAACATGCCATAACATCATTAAAATGAGATGCTTCATACAATGCCTACCATCCATCATCAAGCAGCATTGTTGGGCCCACTCATTATGGAAGGGCGACTTTCAAAAAAATCATAGTGTTGATAAGCTACTTAGTCTCCCTATTGGTAGTAACTTTTATGTGATGTAGTGTCCCTGTTGACAACAACCTTCATGTGATCCACTATTGCTATCTAGATTAAATCTGAAACACGTCGAGGCATTTTGAACAATAGCATTTTTTATAGTGACCCCATTGCATTCATTATTCACCATTGTTGAGCTCACTACACAGGAAAGCTTAAGTTGTATCCGACTACACATCGTAGACATCATTGCACAGGTAGGGTATATTTGTATTTCAATAATGAGCATGAAAATGGATTTGTTTTCAGCTTTAAGTAAGGGTTTGAATGTTGAGTTTTTTTTTTGCAAGTGATAGCCATTGCATTAATTGCTCACTATTTGTTGAATAACACACCATGTTAAAGCTTTACATCCACTGTTAAATGTGTCCATCTTAAACAAGTGATATCCACTACTTAGCTCATAGTTTATTTAGTTCATGCAGTGAATAACTTCTTAAATATTTGTTGGCATTGCTATTTGATGTTTGTGCATGTTGGTGAATAGGTGTGTTAAATGTTGGATGACATTGTTGAAGAGCCATAATCTTGAATGTCATTTAGTCTAGCCCATGCCTTCCAATCGATAGTTGATATCTTCAGGCATCTTGTACCCTAAACAGTAAGTTGATGACACTTTGTATGACCATTTAGGGTTTTGGTTGTTGAAGCCCTAATATTTTAAATTATTGGTGACATTTTCCTTTTTATTGGGGGTTAGTTCAAAAACACTAGGATTTTGTGAAAAAAGAAATATATGGTCTTTTTGATGGTTGATACAATGCACCAACTATTTCCATGAAAATCTAGATCAACAATTAAATAGCAATATAAACTCTTCCCCTTTTAATAAAAGGTGGGTGAAAGAAAATTCTATTTAATAATGAAAATCAAGGTTGTGGTAGTGCACCTACATTTCAGTATAGAAAAGACCTAACCTCGTGACCTAACACAATAATTTTTTGTGTAAGTTTCTAAGCTCCATACAATTGTTATGTACTGTGGAAATCTTGAAACAATAATCGTTGAGGATATTGGAAAGTATCTAAATTTTTTAGCATTTGATGCAGTTTTCTAAAAATATAGGTTGTATTTTATGGTATAACATTGCAAATTATGTCATACTAAACCATCAAATTTAGCCCCTAATCATGATAAGTCCATGGTCTTCAAACTTGAGTAGGCCTTGTAAAATTTGAGCATCTATGTTGAAGTTAGTGTATGATTGCTAGGATTTTTATTTTGTTTGAGGAGAGAAAATTTGTTTTGTGATTGTCTACAAGATAATCATGTGTAGGTTGAAAAACATAATGTATTTTTCAACCTACATGCATTTCCCCCCCTCAAATGAACTTGGTAGTAATAGGGAAGATTGAAATGCAACTACCAAGATAATCATTGAGAAAGGTTGTTTAACCAAGTCAAGGGCTCTAAGGAATGTTTAGAATTTTAGAAATCTATTAGCAATAAAGGTGGGAATTTGAAGTAAAATTCTATGAATTTCACACATTGAATTTGTCTTGTTGAATCATAATGAAACATTCCATGATGAATATGTCATGCATAGTCACCCCATGTAAAATGTCATAACATGATAAAATTAAAAATAAACTAATTATATAAGATCCAAATAGATTCAATAGCCAACCCTTTCAATTTCAAACATTCTTTAAAGGGTCGTGATCATTGGTAAAGAAAAATAATGTACTAATACATGTCAATTGGTCAAGAATAATAATCTAGATTAATAGCCACAAATTATAAAAAAATGATTAGAAATTGGAGGTCTAATTAGTTGATGTACA
The DNA here is from genome assembly GCA_027924645.1 of Cunninghamia lanceolata. Classification (NCBI taxonomy): domain Eukaryota; kingdom Viridiplantae; phylum Streptophyta; class Pinopsida; order Cupressales; family Cupressaceae; genus Cunninghamia; species Cunninghamia lanceolata. The sequence continues at coordinate 6,081,880 of BSBN01001583.1, forward strand.
AATCAAATATTTGTAGGTTGGAGAATTCATCGAATCAATGTCCACATGGCCCAATCACTCTTCCTATTTGTAGTTGTTGATTTCAATTGTAGTGAAGATGAAATCACCACATATGCATGTTAGATTATTCTCGCATTGGGTTTCTCAATAGTAATTTGTTTCCACATGATATTCTCTTTGTTGTACCTTGTTTTTTTCATGTTGTTTCACTCTTTATGTTAGTAAATATTCATTTTTAGCTCATTTGCATGCACAAAACATCTCTATCAATTACAAATTTTAGGCATAAATGCTAAGATCACAATAGTATTTGTGTTGTCCTTGCATAACAAAGTTAAATATGCATAAAAAGTTATGGTTAACAATTATGTAGTGCATTCAAGAGAACTCATGTTTACAAATTTTAATAATACTAGATCTAAACCTACACACATTTTAAAGGCAACAAAGATGCTAGTCAACCTAAGATTTACCAAGAAAATGCATCAAAGATGCTAATCAACCCAAGCTTTACCAAGAAAAGGGCATCAATTTTAATAAGGAAAAGGATTTTAATTAGCTTTGTGTAGAATAAATAGCTTCATAATGTGCCCCTTTACTTGTATGTTTGTCCATCTAGATGGATCAAAACAATATAGTATGTTATGAACATAAATAACTGGAATGCATTTCATCAACAATACAAGGTCAAAGCAATATTCAAGTGTTGTACAAGAAATAAAGTTATCTTAAATTTTTTTTTACTCTGCCTTCTAGTTCTCAACATATTACTATATAGATATAAGGCCCAATTAGCTTGATTATTTGTGACCCTTTTGGCACCACCTAAAGACACTTTTGTATTGTTCATGTGGAACCCTTATGAGCATGTTGTATTAATTCACTTTGGAAACATTGTACCTTCATACTTATCTAACTATTATGATGTTGATGGTTCATAATAGATTTTGAGGATTTCTTCTTGATTTCAGTGCCCACAAGAAAAAATGAGGAAACTATATTGTGTTATATACATCATGGTTATTATTGCACTTATGAATGCATATTTGATTAGAGTTGTGATGTTTACTATGTCACATTAGTATATGTTTTGTTATATTTTCCTTCAACTATTTTATCTAGATGTATTTGCTAGGTGCAATGAGTGTACATCGCACAAATTAGAATCAAGTAATTGACAAAAACTAAGTTAAAGTGTCAATCCACAATAATCTTGACCTATTTGTTAAAAACTAGTATTATATAGATTATCAAACTTTGGCCTTGTAATGGTTAAATTGTACAACCTTACACCACAATTATTGCAACAAGCATTACCATGTGTTATTATTATTTTAACTAATGATCATTCTAGAGGATTAAATGAATTATACTTGGTGTATCTTCTTAGGTTTGGCTAAATTTACTTCTTCCTCTTCTACATTTAAATGACTTTTGACTTGGTCATTCCTTTTATACCTCTCTTACCCCAAATTTTGTGTTGATTTTCCTTGGTCTTCAAGTATAGTGATTTTAATGTTGCTTGTATTAGGATGTAGATATGGATATTGTAAGGAAATGAAAGCATCTCAAAACGAACATCTGAGAACAGTGGTGTCTTCGGTAACTTTATATTTTATTAGATTGCCTCTAAAACACTCACAATTATCCACAAAGCGGAATCAAACATAGTTCATTTCCAACATTAACCCTTAGAGGAAAGTACAAGCAACATTAACTAGTTTCAACAGCAGAATTATACAGTTTCAATAATAGAACCATTAAACATGAAAGATGGAATAGAAGAGATGAACGTAGATTTACGTGGGGAAAACCCTTTCGGGTAAAAAACCCCACACTCCAAAAGCCCAGATCACCATTGTATTATTCAGCAACAGAAAATACAGTTACAATACAATTCAGGCACTAAGCCCTCTCATGGAGATTAACATCCTATTCCATCTGGAGATTATTCGATAGTCACTCCTCTTCTCTCTATTTGTCTTGCCCGGTTCCAGATATCACACTCATCCAGCATTTAGAACTACATGTCCATGCATGAGTGTCTAGACTACTCTTCTTCGTCTCTAATAACCAACTGAATAGAATAGCCTAAACTCTCTCTGTCTCCCTCTCTTTGTACACTTACCCTTTGTTACAATGTGTTTAATATATCACATTATAGAAGAGAACATTCGGTTCGACTACCATAATGGACCAGACAGTTACAAAAGGCAATCATTCAATTGACAATAATTGTGATATGCATTGCCAATACAACATTGGCTAGTCTGTCCTTTTGCCATGTCAAGGAGCCACGTCACCACTATCAAACCAATTCCTAGCATCCCAGCTCATAACTGTTTCCACGACTGTTCATATTTGTGAGATCTAATTATCCCACATTCATCAGTTAGTGATCCTTTGATCAGTTTATATACATGAACACTCAGTAAGACTATCATCGGCAATTTTGTTGCCGACGATGCCAGTCTAAGCCTCATCAGAATAGCCCAAGCCATCGGAGACCACTCCACCATCCACACCGATGGTTCCTTGTCCCAACGATACCCAAGCCTTCATCCTTCATCAAAGTAATAGAAGACCGTCGAAGTACCTACCACAGGCTCAACCGATGGCCAACCTTATGCCGATAGACATATCACATCGGTTGAACCTATTGAACCATTGAACCTGACGAGCGAAGTTCAAGCCTTCATTGGAGTAACAACAGTCGATGGCAAACCTTATGCTGATAGACATATCACCTTAGTTGAACTTGTTGAACCATTGAACCTGACGAGCGAAGTTCAAGCCTTCATTGGAGTAACAGCAGTCGATGGCCAACCTTATGCCAATAGACATATCACATTGGTTGAACCTGTTGAACCATTGAACCTGACGAGCAAAGTTCAAGCCTTGCTGATGCTTGTAAATCTGAGACACTTGTACTCAACATTCTCCCACTTGACGAAGGAGTTACAAGATTCCATCAATGCTCGAAGTCACTGTATCAGCTTAGAGACTGCCTCCACTCCAATATGCTCACAATCTATATAGAAGCATCAACATTATCAACTTCAAACCTTCATCCTGAACACAACCATGAAGTCATCCTCCAGAAACAAGATCAAACATCAGCTAGAACAACTAGAAAACTAGCTGCTCCCATCCAACTAAACAAAACCCATGTGACTGAAAATAACACACACAGCAAGTGTTGATTCATCCAACCACCTATACCTCAAAGGTATTCACTTCAGTAAACTCATGCCACCTACATATACACCCATCAACTGCAAAAACAAGCTCCATGTGTCAACCAGTCGAAGAAGACCAAACACATCCAAGAACTCCCACTGCATGGGTATGCAGATCTGAAAAAGATCAGGGCATATCAAGTCTACCAAAAACATCACATAGAAAGTGTAAACATCATGTAGTACCAAGGAAACATCCACAATGATACGCAACACCTGTAATCAAATAACCTGCAAGAACACCTCCTCACCACTAGTCCAGAACTCTCCCAAGTTCTCCACACCCAACAAAGGAAAGAGATAACGGAACCTCCATGTCATCACCCAAGAACATAAGTGAAAACACATGACCACAAACTAGTGACCACCTCAGCTCCAATCAAACCTCAAACCAATGTAGTGTGAAACAAACCATCCAGGAAGATAACCAGGACCATAGAGAGTAACTATGCACATCATATACCTATAGACAATCCTTCTAAATACACCTCTGAATGCCAATTATGTCAAGTATGATCTCCTTCACAACACCCCAAAGAGAATAGCATAACAACACCCAAACAAACATTCAATCTCAAGAGATCAAATTCAACATATGTAATCATGCAACTAACATGGATGTACTTGCCTCTCAAATCAAAGAAGATCAAACTAATCCATTTCCTGTTTCAGGAAATCAGCCCATACAACCATCTCCTAACAGTCCTCATCAATGAACAATATCTTAAAATCAAATGCACAAGGAGATTAATCATGCTATGCATCTCTCACAATGAATCCTCATGATAGAAAGCATAAAACACTTGAGAGAAATAATGGGCAATACCTCTAAAGTAATAAACTGCCAAGTAGACCATGAGCAGGGATAAGAATGCTCCTCCAAGATATACAAGCCATCATGACTCCTCTAAGAGCAATCTCCTCATAGGTCTCTGTTGAACTCACGTCCAACCAAGGTGTAGGCTCCTCAGACTTTCTGCTAAAATATCCATCAAGAGTAACCATCAACAACACTTCTCTTATCTTAAGAGAATTACAGCCTCACCTTATTCTCCATGTACCCATGAGCATCTGCAAATAATCATTTCATGCTAAACTCCAAATGCATCACTACACCAACATGAAGTAATCAGGGAAAAGATCAATGCACCCATCACATAGAGAATCACTAGACCACTGTCAAAGCTCCAATCATCTGAATCGGGAACTTATCATGACATCATGATCTTACCATCCCCCTTAGGAGATTCCATGCTCCAGGTGAACATAACCATGGTCTCAAGAGCAATGTATCATGCCAAAACTCAAATGCATAAATCAAGAAAATACCATGACATGAAACAAACCAAACTCTAAAACAACATCACCTGTCAAGCACCACCAACACCTCAGCCAAGGATTTCATGAATCCTCCATGGCTCCAAGATGTTACACATCCTCAAATAGTGCCCCTGCAAATGCGAAAAAACCCTACTGCAATAATAGGATCTAAGAGCTCCTCCTAGTAACATCTGCAACACTAAAGAAGATTATTCATCACCAAGTGACGAATTCACAGTCATTTCTAAAGCTCCCACTGAACTGTGACAAATGAGCTTTCCAAGCATCATGACCAAACTTCTCCTAATCTAAAAATCCTCCAGGTCCACACATTAACATGTCCATGTGACAATAAGACCAAGTGGCACCAAGATCTCCAAACCAAGAAAATACACTATCACTGTCAATAGCTTACACAAACCTGTGTATCCAAGCTATTCATAACATCATGATACACATGCTACAAGTCCCCTTAACTGACTATTCAGGTACTTTACAACATCCATCCTCTCATCCCAAAGCAGTTACACCAATGCACAAGTGACCACAGATAAGGCCAGCTAACAAATCTGCATAAACACTGAAATAATCTTGTGGATATAGATAGTCCACTTCTGAGTTATCCTAGTGTAGCCAATGGGTAGCTAATCCACAAACTACATAACATGTAGATCCAATCAATATAACATGCAAACCCACTATTGCACTAGAAACTGCAAAACTGAGATCTCAAGGAGTAGATAACAATGTAGACAACATGACTCAAACACCAGATTACTTACAAATCCAATTCGCCAAATATGTCCACAACCTGAGCACCATAGTCTAGAAAACCAAAAGCATTACCACAGAAATGCTGAGTGTCATATCACATGCTAGCACTCCCATGTAGAAAAAGCATTGCACCTCCTCACACCATGCATGGAGCATGCATGCAAAACTACAACTATATCATCCAGCAACACCCCAAACGCCAGGGTCTAGAAATAGCTTAACTGTAGCTTCACAAAACCACAAGTTTTTCTCTTGACCATGTAAAACCTGTAAAACCACTGTGTTTGGAAAACACCCATGCACATCCATACCCACTTCACATCTAGTTGACTCTAGAGTCTTCAATAATAACACCATAATAGTTAAACCAAAAGAAAAAAATGGATTATCATGAATATGCATAACCATAGATTTTAAGAAAAAACTATAAAACCCTCAGATCCAAGGAACATGAATCTGATCCATGCAAGTACAGCACATCCTTAAAAGGAAATAGTACTTCAAGAACTTTAGGCCCACTTTTAGGCCAACTCCATAACCACCAACATGCACATGCATCCGAGGGAGACAGGCTATTTTAGAAGCTTCTAGATCATCCAATGATCAACTCCATATCCGACATGCAATCAGAGTAACATAAAGTTATGCCTTCCAATATTAGGAGAAAACACCCAACATAAGCACATTACTCCATGGCTGAATAGGCTTCTCCATATCACCAGGGAGCGTCTCACACAGACACCCAATATGAAAGCTTTGTTGCAGCACAACCACAAAGCAAAGAATCACTCCCCATGCATCAGGATTACTTCACTGTCAACTAGGAGCCTCAGACCACATCATTACAATATGACCAACTCCATCTTCACCATCCTTCAAGTGCCTATTGTAACATGAAAACAAGATCAACTGCAAGACTTCACTTAAACAAGGATCAATCATCAGCCGATTCCTTCTGATTTTCTCAAGCTTTCCAGGCTAAGAAATCTTTACAAAAGAAATACCCAGAACCAGAAACACCACGAACAAACAAATCCCAGCAGAAGGCTCTGATACCATTTGTAAGGAAATGAAAGCATCTCAAAACAAACATTTGAGAATAGTGGCATCTTCAGTAACTTTAAATTTTATTAGATTGCCTCTAAAACACTCACAACTATGCCACAAAGCGGAATTAGACATAGTTCATTTCCAACATTAAACCTTAGAGGAAAGTACAAGCAACATTAACTAGTTTCAACAACAAAATTATATAGTTTCAGTAATAGAACCATTAAACATGAAAGATGGAACATAAGAGATGAACACAGATTTACGTGGGGAAAACCCTTTTAGGTAAAAAACCCCACACTCTAAAAGCCCATATCGTCATTGTATTATTTAGCAACAGAAAATACAGTTACAATATAATTCAGGCACTAAGCCCTTTCATGGAGATTAACATCCTGTTCCATCTGGAGATTATTCGACAGTCACTCCTCTTCTCTCTATTTGTCTTGCCTGGTTCTAGATGTCACACTCATCCAGCATTCAGAACTACATGTCCATGCATGAGTGTCGAGACTACTCTTCTTCGTCTCTAATAACCAACTGAATAGAATAGCCTGAACTCTCTCTGTCTCCCTCTCTTCGCACACTTACCCTCTATTACAATGTGTTTAATATATCACATTACAGAAGAGAACATTTGGTTCGACTACCATAATGGACCAGATAGTTACAAAAGGCAATCATTCAATTGACAATAATTGTGATATGCATTGCCAATACAACATTGGCTATTCTGTCCTTCCACCATGTCAAGGAGCCACATCACCACTATCAAACCAATTCCTAGCATCCTAGCTCATAACCGTTTCCACGAATGTTCATATTCATGAGATCTAATTATCCCACATTCATCAGTCAGTGATCCTTTGATCGGTTTATATACACAAACACTCAGTAAGACTATCGTCAGCAATTTTGTTGCCGATGATGCCAGTCTAAGCCTCATCAGAATAGCCCAAGCCATCAAAGACCACTCCACCATCCACATCGATGGTTCCTTGTCCCACTGATGCCCAAGCCTTCATCCTTCATCAGAGTAACAGAAGACCGTCAAAGTACCTACCACAGGCTCAGCTGATTGCCAACCTTATGTCGATAGACATATCACATCGGTTGAACCTGTTGAACCATTGAACCTGACGAGCGAAGTTCAAGCCTTCATTGGAGTAACAACAGCCGATGGCCAACCTTATGCCGATAGACATATCACATCGGTTGAACTTGTTGAACCATTGATCCTGACGAGTGAAGTTCAAGCCTTCATTGGAGTAACAAGAGCCGATGGCCAACCTTATGCCGATAGACATATCACATAGGTTGAACCTGTTGAACCATTGAACCTGACGAGCGAAGTTCAAGCCTTGCTGATGCTTGTAAATCTGAGACAATTGTACTCAATAGATATAAGTTTTGTCTACAAGCATGGGGTGGAGTGTGCCATTGAATTACTTGATAAGGGATGACCATTCCCATATTGGCAGAACCCTACAACCAATGGTAAATGGGAGTCAAAAATTGGGTAGAATGTAGGAATTGGGAAGAATTAATTGCCTAGGAAAGCAAGTCAAGATAGACTTCTCAAAATAGTTATGGTCTAATTGTGTTGAGGGGGAGACAATCAAGGAGGGAGATGGATGATAACACTAAGACCAACAAATTTTTTTGTGATTGTCTTTAAGACAAACTTTTAAAGGTTGAAAAACATAATGTGTTTCTCAACTTGTGTTCTTACCCCCCTTAAATGAACTTGGTAGTTCTTAAAGTTAACAAATAAGGTAAAATTATCACATACATTTCCATGATAGTGATAACTTGTGTTACATCCCCAACTCACTATTAAACTTAATCATTAACTTGGCATGATAATCAGGAGGATTAGTCATAGTTAATTGATTTGATATTGTGGAAATATCTGATTTAACTCTTGATTATGGAGTAGTTACTGATGTTAATTAGTTTTGTAAATTAATTGATTTATATTACGAGATATGATAATGATGCACTGATCATAGTCTTGTGGTCCTGAGTGTGAACAAGAAAATGAACCTCCTTCAAAGAAGGAAGGAGAGTATCATCGTGGAGGAAGGGTTAGACGTTGTGAAAGCAAAAGGTTTACTAGCCATCTGAGTATCGACTTCTATGTCCTTAATCCTTTCATAAGTTGAAACGTGTCTTGTCTCTTTTCTTTAGCTTCCATGTTCTTTGTTAGTCATTATGTCATTGAGTTACCACAACAAGTTGTGACGACCAAGCGATGTTCTTGGAACATCATCCCTAGTCCAAAGATAATAGTGTTAAGAGACCTCCAAGTCTCTCGTTATCCTTTTGTTCTCGGGAATTATTATTTCCCTAGTCATTCGACTAATGGGGATAGTCGATTTTGGGGGAGTATTACTCAACCCTGACAATCAATGATTTTGTTGTGACTCAATTTGTATTTTCCATTATATAGTGTTAATCCTTATGTAAGGATGTAAACCTTTAAATAGGTTGAATTGCAATAATAATATTGTTATTATCTTTCTTACCATAATATTTGTTTATTATCGAATGCTTTTAATTTGTTTTGGTCAGCCTTGAGAAATGATGGAGAGCTTTGAGCTCATCCCATATTGCATGATGCCTAGATCGAGCCACTTTTTGTGAAACAGACTGTATGGAAAGGTAGTTACCTTCCAAAATGGCATGCCAAGAGTCAGTCAGACTATTGAGCCTTGATTATTCTTTTGTTAGTAGACTTTGGCAGGGAGACAGTTCGGTGTGGTGAGATGGGTTTATGAGTAGAGTGGCGAAAGCTACAGTGATATAGCACTGGTAGATTTGAAGCTGTGTACAGCTCGAAGGTGATTAAGACTGGAGTGACCTTCCCATCAAAAATATTGTCTAGGTAATTTGATGGACTATTTACCTTCGATATATATCGAGCCCTGACTGTGTTTAATCTCTTTTAGAGATAGTGTGATATTTTTTAGGTTATATCATATGTTTAACTCTGAGGCACGAGGCCTATGAGGCCATGCCATGATATATATGTTAATCTTTTCATAGTAATGGCTCAAGGCTGTTACAACTGAGCTATCAATGTTTTTAAGTTGTATTTCATATTATGGCTCAAGGCTTTAAGGCTGAGCTTACATGTTAGCTTTATGATGAGAGAAGGCTTGAAGCCATAATGGCTGAGCTAGCAAACAAGCAAACTTCCTTTTGAATGATTCACGGCTATAGAGCAGAGCTTAAAACCCACTGTAATTTTTTTGAGACTACACTTTAGGCCATATGGCTAAGTGTTGATACAAATTGAAAACGTATCTAAGACTACACTCCAGGCCATGAGACTGAGGCAGTAAAGTATTGTATTCCTACCGATGGCTAAGCTTGAGGCTTAAAAGCCAAGCAGCGACTACACCATGCTTAAATTGTGAAACTTGCTTGAGGCCACGAGGCCAAGCCTTTAGAAATGAATTCTTTTCTATATCTAAGCTAGGGTCTTATGATCCAGCCATAATACATTTTACATTTTGTAGTGCTCGAAGTCGCTATGGCTGAGCTTGTTATCAATGCATGATAAACACATGTCATGTATAATGACATAGTTGGAGCTTAAAGAGCTCTCGAATGGAGTAAAGAATAACTCTAGAATGGTCATGAATGAATAATACAATCACTTGACTGTAGTCACAATCATGGAGGCAATAATATCAATAATACAGTCACCTGACTATGGTGATAGCCGTGGAGGCAATAATATCAATAATACAGTCACCCGACTATGGTGATATCCGTGGAGGCAATATTATCAATAATACAATCACCTGACTATGGTGATAGCTGGGAAGGTAATTAAATAACAGTGTGTTTACAACACCTAAACTAATACCAATTCGGGCTTGTATGGAAAGTCGACTATGAATCATTTATAGGGTTTCTTAAAAAGTCAATGATTATATATTTAAACCCTTGAATATGGATGTGGTGAGACCATTTGAGAACATGGTCTCATCATGAAACAATTGGAATGTGCTTATAAAAGAATATAGATTTATTCTTTATGTGTCTTAATTAAGACTTATTATTAAATATTATGAGTTATATTTACTTTACTTACTTAAGTGTAAGCTTACAGGATTGGTGAATAACACCTAAAGCTCATAAGGATAAGAAGAGCTATTAATCCTAATGAAACTAACTTACTCTAGTAAGGCATGGTATGCTTGGAGTACATGTAATTGACTTCATCATATGTGATGATTTACTATCGAAAATGTGAACCATGGAAGACCAAGGTGGTCAAAATGGTTGAATTTGATATGAAATGAAAACAAATAAGGTGACAAGGAGTCACTAGTTCCTCGTTACGAGGATAACCTATTTAATTGTAACTATTTTGTGATGGGAGTTGAATGTCCAAGTATGGGCAATGAATCGAATGGATCCCACTCATACTAGACCTAAAGAACAAGGTCGTTAAGAACTTGTTGTACGACATGACAACTTATAAGTCGAGTTAGGGTGGTGGACATATGACGACATTCATTGTGCAACGTGTATGTATGAAAAACTTTGGCCAAAGTAATGCATCTGTCTCTACATGCATTGTCAGTCCATAGTGTTCCAGATGGCCTAGTGTCTCCAGTAGTGTCATACAAGTTAGAGTAGATCTATAGTGTGTGACCATGAGACATTAGGAAGGACACAACACCAGATACTCAGATGGCTAACCTAATGGGTTCTAATGTCTAACCTTTCTGAGAAGGGTAGGGCCACTTCCAGTTAGGAAGATGAGTGGGGGACCGCAGGTCCATGGTTGGAGGAAAAGCACCAGGATGATGCTCTCCTTCCCAAGCATGAGACAAGCCAAGACTTATGAAGACAGATGTCATTGGTTCCAGATACAGTGTTTGCATTTTATGACCAGTTGGTCCATTGTAATGTATAAATTGATTCATGATGCCTTGGGCATATATTGTATTTGATTAGTGATGATTACTCACTAAAGATTGTAAATGATTACTGTAATGTAAGCTTTGTTATATCATGGTTAGATTAACATGCTTAAATGGTGAAAAGATTATGTTTCTTGAGTTTGGATTTGATTAACTCATCCATTTTGTTAACTAATCATTTGATTATGATACATGTTTAATGTTAAAACTTGGGTATTATCGATAGTGATGTTACATATGGTATCAGAGCTACCAGGTTCAATACATGGACCTGATGAGCTCACTACTTGATGATTATTGTATCCAACATTAAGTATGCTAATGATTGGATGTTCTATGCCAGAATGGTAAAACTTAGAACCACACCTCAAAAGAAGGTAACGGAACATGGACGTTACCTACGCCAACAAAATATCTTGAAGGTACGAGCCTCCATGAAGGAGAAACTTGAACAAACTGGATGCTTGGTAGGTGTATGGTTATTTGATGAGGAAACTTTTGCTAATGCCATGAAACGCATCAAGCAAGAGTTAAGGAAATCTGAAAGGTTGGCTGCCCCTAACTCTACTGAAGCATCATTAACACCCTATGCCCCTAAAGCACTAGCTGAGGGAGATAACCCTAAGGATTGTAATGTAACTAAGGAGGATGTGAAGGAATACTAGTGTGTATCCTCACCTCCTGAGACTAAAAAGAAAACATGAATATGGGAAGTTATCCCAAGTTGTAAATGACTTGTAGAAGCAAGGTGTAAACACAATTTTGTAATTTTGTGGATTATATGTAATCCAATGGAAACTGTAATGCAATGGAAAATTTTGACAATCTTTCCTTTCTTGTTAAAGATTACATGAATGTGAATGGATTTGTAAAATGAATGAATTGCATAGCATGGAAAACTAGTCCATGATTAATTTGCAAACTTTAGGAAGAAGTAGATTGTAGTAAAGGTTCGAGTTAGAACCAGAATGGTGGATAGCTGAGATGAAGAAGCACCTTCAGGGCAATCCGAGTCTAACTTAGACCAAATCTTGACTTTGTTGAAAGAAACAAGCTGGGCGAGGGTGGAAGCTCTTGAACACAAAGTGGGAAGCCAGTCAGAAGATAGGCAAGATGATTATGATGGATGTGATGGCGAGGAATGCCATAATGACACCACCTAAAGCCAACACAGAGAAAATAACTTTGCGGCTAGACAGGAAGGGGATAAGAGGAGCCTTATGGCTATGGAATTGTCTCATGACATGAAAAAGGTCATGCCACCTAAATTTGATGGATTCGTAAGTGGAGATGCTATGGAGGCATGGCTTATGGAGATGGAGAAGTATTTTAAAATTAGAAATTACAATGAGGTTACCAAAGCTATCTAAGGAGAGTTTTAGCTAGCGGGTGAAGCATCCACATGGTGGACGAACAAAAAGATGGAATTAGGCTTGAGGTCTACAAGCCTTACTTGGGACAAGTTCGTAGAACTATTTAGGCAAAGATGGTTGCCTCAACTATTTTATGATAAAAAAACTTATAGACTTTCAAAGCCTGAAATAGGTTGATATGACTATAAATGAGTATTGGGAAAAATTCACCCGACTGTTGAAATATGTACCACAGTATTAGCATGATGAGAAATTCCATGTCCAGAAGTTTATCATGGGGTTGAATGCCCAAATTGGGGGCGAGGTTAATGTTCATGGTCCTACTACCATGGAATAGGTCTATGAGAAGGCTGTCAGACAAGAACAGAACCTAAAGGCTATGTCGGCCTATAGGAAAAGAAACAGAAAGAGATATAACTCCAGTCTCAATCTTCTCAACCCTCAAAGAAAAAGGGAAAGAAATAGGAATATACTAAGAAGAATGATAAAGGGGCCAAAAATAAACAAACTGAGTCCAAGGGAGAGAAAAAGGGGAACAATCACTCTAGGAAGAATGGAAACAATTCTGGCAAACCTCAAGAGAGGTGAGGACCAGTTGGTGGATGTTACACTTGTGGCAGAGATCACTACGCCAGTCAATGTCCCAACAAATCATAAGGAGTGCAACCAAGAGGGAATCCTCTACCATCCCGGCAAGTGGTGTTCCAGCAACATATCCATGCGTCCTTGGACAATCGACAAGCCGAGTATCAAATAACTCTAGTAGAGCCAACAGGTATTTTATTTGGAGTTCTAATTTTAGTTTTAATTGATATAGGTGCCACGGAATGTTTTATTTCTCCCAAAATTGTAAATAAGATACCTAGAAAAGCATGATTCATGGCAAACACTTGGTTTGTAGAATATGCAAATCACACCAAGGCATAGGTAGAGCAATGCCTGTTTGAATCTTAGGTTGAACTTCCAAGCTTTTCCACAGAAGTAAATCTAAATGCAGCCCCACTTGGCTCGTATGATGTTATCCTAGGGATAAATTGGCTATGGAGACATCGAGCCAAAGTTGATTGTTGTGCCAAGATAGTAGAATGTTTGGATGATTTAGGAAACCAAGTCTTTCTCCAAGGGAAACCTAGAGAAGTCAAACTAAGGCAAATTTCTACCTTACAAATGAAAAGGGCACAGAGAAAAGGATGCCAACTTTTTGCTGTCAAGATGGACAAAATAGATGAAACAAAGGAAACCTACTTCCAAGATGACTTGATGTTTTATGAATCATAAAAACTTAATGAAGTAGGGATGATGGAGTCCATAGGTCAGGAAAGATTAGATATGGACAAGTATCCCTTCCTTAGAGATTTTGAGGATGTATTTTTGGATGAACTACCAGGGTTACCCCCCAAAAGGGCCTTTGATTTTTCCATTGATATTATTCCTGGGTTAGAACCCATTTCTAAAGCCCCCTACAGGATGACCACGATAGAACTAATGGAGTTAAAGGCTCAACTACAAGAGCTACTAAATAAAGGGTTGATTAGACCCACGGTGTCACCATGGGGAGTGCCTGTCATTTTTGTGAAAAAGAAAGATGACACTTTGCGGTTGTGCATAGAATACTGCATGTTAAAAACAACAAGTATTAAGAACAAATATCCTCTACCTCGCATTGATGAACTTTTTGATCAGATGAGGGGTGTAACAGTATTTTCCAAGGTTGATCTTTGATCATGATATCATCAATTGAGACTAAAGGATGAAGACATCAATAAGATAGCCTTTAGAACCAGATATGGACATTATGAATTTACAGTCCTACCTTTTGGGTTGACAAATGTGCCAGCGACGTTTATGAATCTTATGAATAGTGTGTTCAGAGATTGTCTAGACAAGTTTGTCTTGGTATTTCTAGATGACATTTTGATCTATTCCAAGAATGAAGAAGAACATATGCGGCATTTGAAAATTGTTCTTTAGAGACTAAGAGAGCATAAGTTATATGGCAAGCTCTCTAAGTGTACTTTCTTTCAAAAAGAAGTACAATATTTGGGTCATATAATTTTAGCTAAGGGAATAGCTGTGGACCTAGCTAAGATTAAGGCTATTTCTGAATGGCCAGAACCAAGAAATGTTCATGAGGTCTGAAGTTTCATGGGCCTTGCTGGTTATTATAGAAATTTTGTGAAAAGATTTTCTAAAATTGCACATCCTATAACTTCTTTGCAAAGAAAGGGCAAGAAGTTTGAATGGTTAGAAAAGTGCCAGGAGGCCTTTGACCTACTAAAGGAAAAATTGACTTCATCCCCAATATTAAAAGTGCCTGACCCAGAAGGTCAATTTGTAGTCATTACCGATGCCTCAGGGGAAGGTTTAGGTGGTGTACTAGTCCAGTATGGACATGTCATTGCATATAAATCATGCAAACCGAAAAACTATGAACAAAACTATGCCCCACATGATTTAGAACTGGCAGCAGTCATTCACACACTTCAAATGTGGAGACACTATCTGCTCAGAAAATCATTTGAGTTGAAAACAGATCACTAGGGACTTAAATATCTGTTCACTCAACCCCATCTTTGTTGGGAATTAATGTGTCTCAACCTTGGTAATTCCTCGTATTATTTCATTGTATTTATTTATTTATTGCTTATTGTATAATTAGGATGCAAATCTTATGTTGTCATGTTGTGGGAGTTGGCACGGTGATGTGTCATCCTACTGGCATATGACCACATGTAAATTTGTCCTCACATGAGGAGATAGGTGTCCCACTTAGTGGTAGGAATATTTTGCCATGTGTCGGCATCTTGGAATGTGTGTAAGGGAATATTGACCGAAACGGTCATGACAGATTCCTATGACAAAGTTATGACATGTAAGAGTCAGAAATAGAAGATCATATGACAGGTATGGACATGTGTTGAGAAGCATCTTTGAAAAAGGCATCTTTGGGTGCCCCAAGGTGGACTATGACATGTTGTAAGAGAATATGCTATTTATAGCCTATGTATGACAGATTCTCCTACAACTGTAAGTTATGACAGCTATGACAGATTCTATAATAATTGTAAGAGTCGTAAGAGCATCTGTCATAGCCCATTTTGGAAATAGGCAACCTCCTTGGGATGGGGTGACTTGAAAAGTGTTAGGAGCATCCTACAATGTTGGACAAGTGTCCATAGGTGTGGGTTTTGGGCCATGAGGCCATATTGAATGCTCATCTCAATGTGGAGCCATTTTTGCCTTGTATTCTCTTTATAAATAGGTGCTTTGGAGAGGAGAAGTACTACAGGTTTTGATAGGTACTGTTATGCTACTGGAACATCTCTAGATACTAGTGTCGAAGACACTTGCAAGAGAATTGGCTCTGTGATTGTATTGTAACCTTCTTTGTTTATGGAATACATTTGAGCTGTGTTTTAGAGTGTGGGGTTTTTCACCCATAAGGGTTTTCCCCACGTATATCTTGTCTCTCTCTCTCTCTCTCTCTTCTGTCTCATTTCTATGTGTCTGTGTTTACTGCAATATCTCTGTTAGTGGGTTAACATAGATCTAACTGTAAAGATAAAATTATATTTGCACTCTCCTCCCCTCATTAGATTAGTGTAGGAAGTGATTTTTGCACACCTAGCTTCCTTTCAGTTGGTATCAGAGCCTAGCCAGTTTTGGTTCTAGATACTAGGTAGGGATTTTTTGAGCTAATCTTAGGTTGAGTGGAGGTGTTGTATAGAGCATTCTGTATCTTGTTTCAGCAAGGAGATGGCAACCACATCTAGAAGATTAGAGGTGGAGAAATTTAATGGTACTAATTTTAAGTTGTGGAACTCAAGATGGAGGACCTACTTGTTAATCGTGATCTATGGGAAACCATATCTGGTGTAAAACCTACAGCAATGTCACAAGATGATTGGGACCTCAAAAATCAGAAGCCTAAGGGCCTCATAAGACTCTATCTAGCTGACTCTATCCTGTTGAATGTCTATGAGAAGAAGAGCATGAAAGACCTTTGGAAGAAGCTGGGTGATGTTTATTAGGCCAAGTCCTTGGTAAACAAGCTTTTTCTAAAAACAAAGTTGTTTGCTCTAAAGATGGAAGACAGAGGATCTGTTGTGGAACACATGAATGCTTTTAACATGATTGTTGTACAGTTGACATCTGTGGGTGTGAAAATACAGGAGGAGGATCGATGTATGACCCTACTTTGTTCTTTTCCAGATTCGTGGGATCATCTTGTCATGACTATCAGAAGCACCACTACCACCTTCAAGATGGAAGATGTGGTGTCTTCGTTGTTATCTAAAGAGTTGTGGAGAAAGTCTTCTAAGGCAACCAAAGAGGCTCTTGTAGTTCATGGAAGACCCAAAGAGAAAGGGAAGAAGAAGGACAAGAAAGGTGAAAAGGGTAGATCCAAATCCCATGGGAGCTCCAAATCTCCTGGAAAGTCTAAGGCTCTCTGTTGGAACTGTGGGATATCCGGGCATTTCTGAAAGGAATGCAAAGAGGAGAAGAAAAAGAAGAATGCTCCTGACTCAGATTCTGACAAGTCACAAGATGATGGTGATGCCTTCATCACAGCCCTGGCCACCCATGCATTTGATGATGTGTGGTTGATTAATTCTAGTGCATCATTCCACATGACCTCGCATCGAGACTAGTTCACGAAGTATGAAGAGTTTGATGGTGGAAGAGTGTACCTGGGTGACGACTCTCATCTAAAGATTGTTGGTCGTGAAAGAGTCTTAATCTGAATCCCTGATGGATGAGTGAAGGGGATCACTGGGGTTATGCACATCCCAGGCCTAGCACGAAACTTATTTTCTATAAGTATGTTGAATGATGCAGGTGTGCAGGTTGTCTTTTTGAAGGATGAATGTAAGATGACTAGAGGATCTATGGTGCTTGCGAAGGGTACTCAGAGAGGTACTTTGTTTTAGCTAGAGGCATGTACTTCACAGTGCAATAGTTCTTCTGACTCAAAGAAAAGAGTTGCAGTCACTTCATCCCCACCATCTGAACGAGTAGTGAAGAAATCTATTGTAACTAGTTCTGATGGTAGTGCACATGCTATGGAAGCTAAGCTTCCTACTGAAAAGACTATGTTATGGCATTTGAGATATGACCACATTAGTGAGAAGGGTCTTAGAACCCTGAAAAATAAAAACCTCGTTGAGGGGTTAATTGATTGTAATCTCAAGTTTGACTTTTACGAACATTGTATATATGGAAAACAAAACCGTGTTCAGTTTTACTCTAGTTCTCACAAGTCTTTTGGTGTGTTGGATATTATTCATTCTGATGTGTTTGGTCCAGTTAATGTTCCTTTGATTTCCAAATCTGTATATTTTGTATCTTTTATAGATGATTACAGTAGAAGGACATGGGTTTATTTTATCAAAAGCAAGATTGAAGTCTTTAGTTGGTTTAAAGAGTTTAAAGCCTTTGCTAAAAATCAAACTAGTAAAAAGATTAAGTGTTTGAGAACTGACAATGGTGGTGAGTTTTATTCAGCAGAGCTCGATAAGTTTTGTAAAGAGCAAGGGATTGAAAGACATAAGACAACTCCATACACCCTGCAACAAAATGGAGTTGCAGAGAGGATGAACAGGACACTGATGGAGAAGGCTAGGAGTATGCTTAGTGGAGCAAGACTCAAAAAAAGTTTTGGCCTGAAGCTGTAGCTACTACTTGCTTCTGGTAAACAGATCTCCTACATCAGCTCTTATTGGCAAGACACCCATGGAGGTGTGTTCTAGTAAGAAGCCTTCAGTTAGGCATCTTTGTGTTTTTGGTTGTGAGGCATATGCATATGTGCCTAGGGAGAAATGGTCTAAATTGGAGAACAAGGCTGTTAAATGTATTTTCATTGGCTATGTGTCAGTGTGAAAGGATACAAGCTTTGGGATCCTGTAGCTGAAAAAGTGTTGCATAGCAGAAGTGTTATCTTCAGAGAGCTAACACCTTCTTCCGTTGTTCTATAGCCAGATCATACAAAAAAGAAAGAAGATGCGGTTCAGTTTCCTTCTACCCTTGAGAAGACTGAACCGATAGACCCTATGAGACCTAATGATGGGGAGAGCTCTAGCAGCTCTGAAAGCTCAGAAGAAGAAGCAAAACCTCAACCTCAGCCGTTGAGGAGGTCTACACGAACAAGAAAGCAACCTGTTAGGTTTGGTTATTTATTACTTGTGATGCAGGAGCATCCAGTGGTGTAAGGGCAAATATTACATCACCCAAAAAAAGATGTGTTTCAAAATTGTTGATGTTCTTTCCATTTCTTTTCAAAATTTATGGTTTTGGTTCCATAATTGCTTGAATAATGATGTAGAACTTTCAGTTTTTTCAAATTACTAAAAATAGCAACCTGCTATTTTAGGAAAGTTTGCATTTGGGCATGGGTTGAAGTGAACATTTACAGGAAGCTTTGTAACTGAAAAATAATACCTTTGGCGAAGGAATCACACAAAGATCATTTGCGAGCTAAAAGATATTAAAGTTTCTATTTCTCAAAAAATGCCTAAAAATTATTCAAACTCAGGTTTGAGGCACTAAATGGCCCCGTACAGGCCTGAAAATGGCCAGAATTGGCAGAGCCTATTCTTAGCACATAGAGCACTCCGCAAGCTTTCTAACACATAAAACAGTTTGTCAATCGAACACCCAGATCAAAAAGTTATGGCTCCCAGAAGTTGACCTATTTTTGGAGGGAGATGCAAATTTCAAAATTAGGTTGTTGGCCACCAAAAAGGCTATTAATAACCATTTTTGGGAACCCTGGGCAGTGGTAGAGTTAAGGGGGAAAGTGTAGAGTCAAGAATAGGTGGGAAAATAGAAACCCTAGCAGATTTGGGGTTACAAATGGCAGATGATTCCAGAGTCTTGTAAGAGGAAGCTGTAATGTGTGGCAGCATGTGGAGGGTTGATTCCTCTGATTGTATTTGAGCTTCTGTAATGTAATAAGTTGTCTAAATCAATAAAGAAAGTTTTATTTTCTATGTGCAATTTCTGTTGTTGTGTGTGTTTTATGATTTACCCCTTCATCAAGTGGTATCAGAGAAAGGGTTCCTAAGTGTGTAGACAAATCGTTGACCATGAGGCAGTTTGTACCAGGACCTGAGGTTTTGTGTTTACTGCGGAGATCAAGATGCCTCCACGAAGAAATCGTATTGGGAGGAATGCTTTGATGGAAGAGAGTTTTAGAGCCCTACAAAGACAAATTGATGCATTGTAAAAGGAGCTACGAAGAGGGTTTTAGCTAAGAACAAGAGAAGAAAGCAAGGATGAAGTGGAAGAGGAGCTATCTGAGGAAGAACAAGAAGCTATAGGAGATCCTGTAGAAGTTAGGTTGTTGAGGGCCATTTCTAAGATTGGAAAGATGCCCAGGATCAAAGTTTATACATATTCTAGAGATTTGAATCTAGAACAACTTATTGATTAGATCAATGACATGAAGGAATATTTTGAGTATGAAGATGTGGAAGACCTAGATCGGGTCAAGTTTGAAAAAATGAAATTGAAGGGCCATGCCAGTATTTGGTGGAAGGAGGTCCAGTTAGAGAGGAAGCTGTAATGTGTTGTAGCCTGTGGAGGGCTGATTCCTCTGATTGTATTTGAGCTTCTGTAATGTAATAAGTTGTCCAAATCAATAAAGAAAGTTCTATTTTCTGTGTGCAATTTCTGTTGTTGTGTGTGTTTTATGATTTACCCCCTTCATCAAGTGGTATCAGAGCTAAATAGGTCAATTTTTGAGATTCTTCAACAACTCCATCTCATAGTACATAGGAATGAATTGCTTCTTCAGTTTCTCCACCATTTGACCCATCTGGTGATCTTTCCTTTTCCTCTTCTATTCCTCTCTAACTAGACCTCCTTCATCAAGTGGTATTTGTTTTGTCCTTATATAAATGCACTTTTCTTTTCTCCTTTGTCTTTTGTTGTGTGTGCGAAATGGAAAGGAAGGCCTATTGAAGATTCTTCTTGGTTGTCTAAGGTAGAGGTTGACCGTTTGAGTTTTCCTCACACAAACACCTGAGACGTGACAGGGTCACTTCTCAAATTACCCTAGGTGTCTGATGCAGGAGCATCCAGTGGTGTAAGGGCAATCTTGCATCACCCAAGAAAGATGTGTTTCAAAATTGTTGATGTTCTTTCCATTTCTTTTCAAAATTTGTGGTTTTGGTTCCATAATCACTTGAATAATGTAGAACTTTTAGTTTTTTCAAACTGCTAAAAATAGCAACCTACTATTTTAGGAAAGTTTGCATTTGGGCATGGATTGAAGTAGCAACCTACTATTTTAGGAAAGTTTGCATTTGGGCATGGATTGAAGTAAAAATTTACAAGAAGCTTCATAACTAAAAAATAAGACCTTTGGCAAAGGAATCACGCAAAGATCATTTGCGAGCTGAAAGATATTAAAGTTTCTGTTTCCTGAAAAATGCTTGAAAATTATTCAAACTCAGGTTTGAGGCACTAAATGGCCTCGTACAGGCCCAACAATCACCAGAACCATAGAGCCCATTCTTAGCGCATAGAGCACTCCGTGATCTTTCTGACACATAAAACAGTTCGTCAATCAGACACCTAGATCAAAAGTTATGGCTCCCAGAAGTTGACCTATTTTTGGAGGGAGATGCAAATTTTAAAATTAGGTTGTTGGCCGCCAAAAAGGCTATTAATAACCATTTTTGGGAACCCTGGGCAGTGGTAGAGTTAAGGGGGAAAGTGTAGAGTCAAGAATAGGTGGGAAAATATAAACCCTAGTAGATTTGGGGTTACAGATGGCAGATGATTCCAGAGTCTTGTGAGAGGTGTTAGTTTTTTCCCAGACTGGATGCTTATTCCCAGATTTCCCTACAAGGTAGCCATCAGTGATCAACAGGATCTCTGGGCTAGGGGCCAACAGTGTAGGAGATAGACTCTATATTTTATCTCCTCTTCTTCTCCAGGCTCTGCAAGACCTAGGGGGGTATTCCCTACTCAACATCCATGAGGATATGCATACAAGGCTGGGATGCTGACAGAAAGCAGATAAGTCCTCCTATAAGTAGACCAAAATTGAAAGATAAGAGCAAAGGGGCTAGCTTTGGGCCTATTTGCAGTTGTAGACAGAGGACTGAGGATCCTAAAACTAATTCTAATGTCCTAATGTTTGTTTTAGATTTTGATTTGGATTTTAAGTTTGGATGCAAAGCTGGACATGGTTATAACACAAAAACAAAGCATGATTGGTGCCTATCCAGGGCCTGGAGTCAGTAGACATACACCTGTGAATGATCAACATGAACAACTAAAACTAGATTTCAGGGGGATATATGTGATATCTGCCTTACAGATATCTCCCAATACAGAGTGTTAAGTTATCTCTACTTATGGCATCCCTACTGCAGTATACCCTTCTCAATGTTCAACCTGAAGACAGTTTAATCTACCCCTTGAGCAGAAGTTAAAAGATCAGACATTCAACATAGGAATTCTATGCTCTAGAATCTAAACATTACCCAAATATCCAGATTCAGAAGAAGAATACATGCAATACTGGAGACAGAATTAACAAAACACATGCTAAGACAGCATTTCTCATATAAGATTAATCATGAAATCAGTGGGTTCATGCCAAAAACATACAACAAGAGATACATAAACTCACAAGTTAAGCTGTACAGAGCAACCAGATCAGCTTGTTTTGAATTACAGAGCCAAAAATCTTCAACTTTCAACAACCACAAATGAGTAACACTTCCTGCTTATAACAGCCAGGTAGTGTACCACAGCAATTAATTACATGGTTGACCAAAAATCCTGCCAGATACACAGTATCAGCAAAATGGCGCTCAACGCATTACCAGATTGGTGCCCAAACATGAATACAGCAGGTAGGGGAGGAGACAGGAAGATATCTCGAGCCCTGCGCCACTGTCCGCTGATGTACACCTTCAATCGGGTACCAGATCCGCCCATACCTCTGCAACCTTCGCCATTAATGGCGCACCAACCCACGGCCTCGGGAAAACGTCAATTCTGCATCGCAACCATTTCCCGCCGAGATTCATCATCATGATAGTTGAAACTATGCAGGATATCAATTATCCCACATGCACCCCGCGATGACCTCTTTAACACTTTATATACTAGGTCATGAGCATATATGATGTCGGTGCTTTTGCTCCTGACGACACTAGTATAAGACTTCATCATCATCATCCTCCAGCAGCATGATATCCTGTTGCTTGAAATATCACCCTGACGTCAGCATCATATCGCAATATCACCTGCATGATAATTGCCTTCATCCGCACAACCTGATCCATCGGAGGAACATCCTCCTGCTGAGCCTATACCAAAAGTCTAGCCGATGAACATTCTGATGACATCATCATCATATCCTGCTGACGTCATCATCATATCTGCCTACTGCGCACCTCCTCATATCCGGATGACGTCATCATCATGTTTGCAAATATCGGGAGATCTCCACAAGATGATCTGTGTTAGAAATATGACCCCCCCGGACCTTGATGACGTCATCATCATATTGACATCAGGATGATATTCGGAAGACAACCGGATATTTGGAAATATCATCCTGATGTACAAATATCATGTTGCACTGTAGCTCCACTATAAGATCGGGGTGATAGATGAATATGATGATGCTTGAAAAGATCACCCCCACTAGATAATGCACGAAGCCGGCAGGCGGATATCTCCTTGATATCAGCATCATCATGACACTGGAACAAACATACATCCGGGTGATATTCAAAATGAAAATATCACCCCCTCCTTCGGAAATATCATGATGCAGATAGGCAGAGAAATAGATATCACCTTGACATAAGAATGACGTCAGCATCATCAGGATGATAAAACAACGAACATGAAGTGATACAACAACATCAGGATGATATTGACTAAGATCATCCTGACGTTCAAAATATGATGACCCCAGTGAATATCGGGTCACACTTAGAACTCTTCAACAACATCATCAAGATGATCATAACCAAGATCACCCGATGATAAAAATATCACCCCGGTGAAATATCATGCAGGCAGAAAATATGATGACCCCCGCAAGCAACACGGTGATAACTGGAAATATGATGATGATGATGACGACCCTTAAGAAAAAACAAGTCAGGTCGAACAACTTAGAGAATAACCCCTTCAGAAGATCGGGGTGACATCATCATCATAAAAGGGGCAAGGTGATAATTGGAAGATCACCGGATACTTGAAAAATCACCACCGCAAGCAAATCAGGGCACACTGTAGCTCGCCAGCAGGATCAGGATGATATCCAGACATCACCCAATATTGAAACATGATGATCCTGATGAGAAACCGGTCGACAGAAAACATGATGATGCTGACCACCATCGAAGAAAAAATGATGATGATGACCTCCTCTTCAAAGAAAATATGATGATGCAGCTAAAAAATGCTGAGGAGGTCCAACACTTTAGAACATTTTTTTGGATACTTAGGGAAAGTGCCTGCATGAAAATTGCTCAAAAACTGTCAGTCAATTCAGGCACTAACAAGAGGAAGCCATAATGTGTTGCTGCCTATGGAGGGTTGATTCCTATGATTGTATTTGAGCTTCTGTAATGTAATAAGTTGTCCAAATTAATAAAGAAAGTTCTATTTTTTGTTTGCAATTTTTGTTGTTGTGTGTGTTTTATGATTTACCCCCTTCATCAACTTGATTCTAATTGTGCTTTTGCTTTACTTACTAACATTGATGAGCCTAGAACTATGAAAGAGGCTATGGGCATGAAAGATGCAGGTTCCTGGAAGGAAGCCATGGAAGATGAGATGGCTTCTTTAGAGAAGAATAAAACATGGGACTTGGTGTCTTTTCCTGAAGGATGGAAATCTGTTGGATGCAAATAGGTGTTCAAGAAGAAATTCAGTGCAGATGGCAGTGTTGAAAAGTACAAGGCTAGATTGGTTGTGAAGGGGTATTCACAAGTCGAGGGAAATGATTATGGTGAAATTTTCTCTCCCATTGCAAAGTTGACATCCATTCGATTTCTATTATCTCTTGTAGCTGCTTATGACTTAGAGGTAGAATAGATGGATGTGAAGATAGCTTTCCTTCATGGTGATTTGGAGGAAGAGATTTACATGGCATAGCTAGAGCACTACATAGAGAAAGGTAAAGAAAATTTGGTTTGCAAGTTAAAGAAGTCTTTGTATGGTTTGAAGCAGTCTCCTGGATGTGGTACTTGAAGTTTGATGCCTTTGTGTTGTCAATTGGATATCTGAGATCAAAATCAGATCATTGTGTGTATTACAAATTTGACAATGATCACATTCTCATTATTGCATTATATGTTGACGATATGATGTTGAATGGGAATGGTAAGTATATGATTTTTGATTTGATGTCTCAGTTGTCAGCATAGTTTGAGATGAAAAATCTCGGGGCAACCAGGTACATTTTGGGAATGGGAATCAGAAGAGACAGAGCTAACATAAAACTTTGGTTAAGCCAGAGTAAGTATGTGAAGACTGTGTTGGATAGGTTCAGCATGGTAGATTGTAGACCATTGTGTGTTCCTGTTTCATTGGGGACAAAGTTGTCTGTTAATGATTGTCCAAAATCTCCTAGTGAGGTGGAGGACATGAGCAGAGTACCTTATGCTAGTGCTGTTGGTAGTTTGATGTATGCTATGGTCTGCACAAGACCAGACATTGCCCAAGCAGTGGGAGTCCTTAGTCAATTTATGGCTAATTCTGGATGAGTAAATTGGGATGCAGTTAAGCGAGTGTTTAGATATATGAGGGATACTTCTGAGTAATGTGTGTAAGGGAATAGTGACTGAAACAGTCATGATAGATTCCTATGACAAAGTTATGACATGTAAGAGTTGGAAATAGAAGATCCTATGACAGGTATGGACATGTGTCGAGAAGCATCTTTGAAAAGGGCATCTTTGGGTGCCCCAAGGTGGACTATGACATGTTGTAAGAGAATATGCTATTTATAGCTTGTGTATGACAGATTCTATTACAGCTATAAGTTATGACAGCTATGACAGATTCTATGACAGTTGTAACAGTCGTAAGAGCATCTGTCATAGCCCATTTTAGAAATAGGCAACCTCCTTGGGATGGGGTGACTTGACAAGTGTCAGAAGTATCCTATAGTGTTGGACAAGTGTCCATAGGTGTGGGTTTTGGGCCATGAGGGGGTGATCCCACAATAGTGGGTTACACTTTTTTGCCAAACTTGACATTGAAATCAACATTTTGAACTAAATCTTCACTTTCTGACACTTATAGCCACTAAACCATTAGGAATTTGAAGATGATACGAACTAGTGATTTGTGAGATTTTGTCTATAGATTCTAAAAATATTTTAAAAAAAATTTGGAGTTAAATTGTAATTTTTTTTGCATCTCCTTTGATAACTAGTTTTTAATAGTAAACAACATTTTTTTTAAAGTGATGTGTATTCCATAATGCATAACTTTTTTCCTACAAAGGATAAAATTCTAATTCTTTCAAATTTAGATTGGTAACACCGATATCTAGTGAATGCATTTGGTTTCATAATGTTTTGTTGAATATTTTTTTAATTTACTTTTGAAGTCAAACCAATTATAATTTAGACATACGCATATTCCATAGAACATAACTTTTTCCGTATGTATCGAAATTCATTTTTTTTCCTGAAACAAGGACATCAATACCTAGTGTATACATATTTTTCAAAAAAAAATTCACTAATTTACTATTTTTCCATGTGTTTAGAACAGAGAACTTGATGTTTGCTGAAAAACCTATGTTTAGTAAATCTAAAAAATAAAATCATAATAAAATCAAAATATATCAAAACTATACTCATTGGAAATCTTGTTTCGAGCACTTCAATCCACTAATTTGGTTTGGTAAAGGTGAATCCATTTGGACCTTCAACTAGGCTTCAAAAGCCAAAATTTTGCATAAGAAAGGGGAAGGGAAGCAAGAAAGGTGCCAAGTGAGGGTCTTTGCTCGAAGACCCCTGTGAACAAAGGAAAGTGACGATATTCATTCGAAGAAATACCTCCTTCGAATGAAGGTGTTGACATGACGTCTTGTAGCCTGTAATAGCCATCTTCGTTCGAAGGCACCTTGTATTTAAATTTTTTTTTTTTAACTGTCGACCTTCATTCGAGGCATGCCGACATGCTTTGTTTTTAATGTTTTAATTATTCGTATAGTATATAAATAGGATTGCTTTTATTTTCATTATAAATCAATTACAAACAAGATAAATTCGCATTTTTCTTGTGCAAGGGAGTCCAAGATATATTTGAGAGAAGAATTTTGAAGTCATATTTTACAAAGAAGGAGATGGGAAACAAAAGGACAAGACAAAATAATACTACACGAAAGTATTCCACATAAACTATAGCAAAATTGAATGAAGAAAGATTGGAAAAATATCATAAACAAAAACAAGGTATGCATATATTTTATTTTCTATTTTTAATCTAGGTCATATTATTTATGTTTAAATATATACATGTATTGATGAATCATGTAGCAGGATGTCATTTAATCTAGGTCACTTGATTTATGCTTAAATATATATGCATTGATTTCATGTAGCTCCGATGTCATTTAGTTTAAGTCATTCCTCATTCTTGACTATTTTCTCTACCTCTCTCTCTCTATCCACCGCTCTCTCTCTCTCTCAAGTTGCCCACTCTCTTTACCTCTACCTCTCCCTCACTGTGGCCTTCGTAGCTATCTCTATCCCTCTCTAACTCTCCATATCCCTCTCCCTATCTCCAACTAAATTTCATTGTTTTTTCTAAAGTGGTAACATATATTTCTATTATAATTTATTAAAAAAATCAAGTTCACTTTTCATTTTAGATTATTTCTTTTTATTTAAAAATTCTTTTAAATCTAAAAACTTTATATTTAAAAAGCCACACTTCCTAATTTTAAAACAAACTCTTATCACTATTTTTTTGTTTTCTTTCTCTAAAATATATTTTATAATAATTGTTAGCTTTTTTTATCCAATAAATTTTTATCATGAATATTTTTTTTGCTTTTTTATTTGTGTTTTTATGATTTTTAATGCTAAATTAAGGAATAAAAGAAAATTTTTAAGAAAAGATTTGTTAAAATATTTTTAGAATGCTTTTTAGATTTTCTCTTTCCTAAAGAATGAAATTATTTTTTAGAAAATATAATAATTTCTACATTGTAGAACTTAAGAGTATAAATCAATAAAATAAAATAAAATGTTTATTATTTAGAAAGTTTTATTTTATAAAATAAATAATTTTATTTTTATTTTAATATGTATTTCCTTCATTTGTGATATAGAAAGTGGAGCAAATGTTGTTGAAGAACACATAGTTGATGTTAACCAAGAGGAGGCCCAAGTGCAAACAATGGATGTTGGAGAGGGGTCAGGATCGCTTCCTTTGACTGGTATGGATGAGCATATTAATCTAGCTGAAGAGGTGAAAAGAAAAATTTCTTATAGAAATTTAGATCATTTACTTAAAATGGATATTGAGAAATTGAAACATTATGCTAGACAACCCAGACATACTAATAGGAGGTCAATGAATAAAACTGCAAAGGAAATAATTGCTCATTTCGATAATCTTGATACATGTGGCCGAACCTAATTGTTATCAATTGTACTTCTTAGTAAGGAGCTACATGAGTCATTACAATTGTTGGGTGTCAATTTGTCATTGAAAAAGGGGAAAGGTTCACAGCTAGAAAAAGATATTGTTGAAAATGTTAAAGAAGGTTTGGCTTCCATCGGGAAAAAATCTTGATCTGCGGATAAGTCCATTACAAGAAGAGCGATGTTCACAGGTATTGTAAGTGAAAGAAATTTCAGAAAAAGACAATTGTCTTCAATTTCATCTCAGCTTGGTTTTAGTAGAAAGACAGTAACAAAATATGTGAAAAGGAGAAAATTATTGGATGATAGTACCTCAGAAGGTAATTGGGCAATTTTGTGTAGAGCTCCTCGATCTGACAAGATTAAAGATGTTGTTAGAAACTTGATCTCAACCTTTTGGAATGATAATACTCATGCTTCATCAAATAGTAGAGATATTATCAAACATAGAATTAGGCCCAATAGTTATGAACTACATACAAAACATTGGCTAGATATAACACAACATGAGATGTATGTGAACTATTGTAATTCAAATCCAAATATAAAGATTGGGAAAACAATGTTTGAAAGGTTAAGGCCATATTATGTGAAGACAAATAAGGTTTTTGAAACTTGTTGTTGTTGTTATCATATTGAATTTGATCTCTACTATCAAGTGTTTCAAAAGATTTGTGAAGACAGTGATGGTCTTGTAAATGCACCTCCTAAATGGGCAAGTCAGTTCATAGCATCCATCTTATGTGATAAATTAGATGATGATAATGGAAATGGTCAAATAAACTACATAAAAGGTCTTTGTGAAACATGTGGAAATTTGGCTAAAATACCTTTGAGAAGTGAAGATATCGACCCAATGAAGTTGGTAAATTGCAAGAGGTACAAGTATGTAAAGTTTCAAACAAAACATGGGAAAGAATCCACAAGGTTAGATTATGTAGAAGAGGAGATACCTATTGGAACATTTATGGAAAATTTCTGTAAATTGATTCAACCATACATACATCATGCTTTTTTTGCTAAGTGGCAAGCACAATAGTTTCAAACATTAAGAGATACTTTCCCACCTGGAACAATTTTATCAATGGTCGACTTTGTAGAAAATTACTCTTTTGTACATCAAAAAGAGATTCAATCAAAATATTACTTTTCAGAGCAGATCACTATTATGGTGCATGTGTGTTATCGACATGCACAATTGGATTTGGATGGTGTTGATAGTACATTTCAAGCACGAGTCATCAAGAAAGAATATCACTTTTATATTGGTGATGATAAAGAGCATGACACACTTTTTGTACAACATTGTGTTAAGAAGTTTTTGGATATTTGGCAAGTAGGGGTGTAAATTTTGAAAGGCATTTTGTATGGTCAGATGGATGTGCGTCACAATTCAAATCAACAAGGTCATTTTATGCACTATGTAGATATCATCAAAATGATAATATACCACATGTTTGGAGTTTCTTTGAGAGTGGGCATAGAAAGGGTGAACATGATGGCGTAGGAGCTTGCATCAAACGTGCTCCAAGGAAACATCAAATGAATTATGATGGAGATCGTATAAATGATGCACATGATGTTGTTGAATGGTGTAAGTTACACTTTGCACCAAATCAAGCTGACACATCTTCAAGAACAAATAGATACATTCCACATAAAGTGTTTGAGATATTAGGTATGTATTGTCTGAATTTATTTAATGTATGGATGTACTTTATATATATATATATTCATGTATATGATATATGTGTACACACAAGTTTGTTTATTTTAGTTTGAATTTAATTATTTAGATATATTTTATTCATAATGTACTTGATATATAATAAATTTGTAGGGGTGGATAGAAGATCAATGTATGGATGTAAGAGGGTAGAGAAAACAAGATCTTTGTATTGTGTCATGAGTACAGATAGCCCTACATGGACGTTGCGCACTAGGGATTACTCTTGTTTTTGTTATGAGTGCATGTTGGGAGATTTTGAGAATTGTAATAACCAACAACGTGGATATGTCAGTGAATGGGAAAATATGCCACTAGTTGTTACCAACGCATACAATGAAGATGAGGATGAAAGATTTGAAGACATTCCTTTGATTTCAACTGATTATAACGATATTTCAGGATTGATTAAAAAAGGTATGTGTGTGTGTGTATATATATAAGGTATCTCTAAATTTTTTAAGTTACAAATTTTGGAATGTATGTAAATTTGTGGTGCAGAAGATATTTTTGCAATCATAGCAGAAGCTGGAAATATAGAACACGTTAGTTATTATTTATTGCATTGCACAGAAGAGAGGCAAAAGCTAATAAATCTGGAAACAAGTGATGGAATGGTGTTTCCCACAGGTTTAACTTTATTTTAATATATTTTAAAATAATTTTTAATTTGTTACATATGTACATGTCAAGTACCTTAAGAGTGATTTAAAATGTGTTCAATTTTTATACTATAATTTATGTTATGTCTTACCAAGCAATGATAATGCCATGTACATGTTCATAGATGTACATGTAGGTTACATTTACCTTGAAAATGTTATGTCTTATGGAGTGGAATGTTGTTTCCCACAGGTTCAATTGTAAAGCAAGGGACATATCTCAAACAAGTCAAGATTGTTCAACATGGGATTCACTTTATTGATTATCAACTTAATAACAAGGTATATCGGTATAGCCACCTAGTAATTGCTATGATAGGTGAAATCTAAATGAAGATTATAACTAATCTGATGCATAAACAATCGATTATACCTTTGTTTAGACCTCACGAATCCATGCGGGAAGGAGATGTGCCATGTTACTCCTCAGATTGTTCCCGTGATCAGAATGACTAAAGTGTAGAATGTGGATTGCTCAAGTACTCACAACACACTATAAATGAGTGATTAGGGATTTGATGATTGATTTAGATGAAGATAAGGGATGATCAGAGTGATTTGGGCAGAGTTTTGATGAGATGAGAGGATTGAGACATGATTTGAGCAAAGGTATGATGCATAGACTTGGCTTCTTAAAATGGCTTGGAGAGGGTCCAATTTATAGAAATTTGGACATGAGGATGGAGGGTCAGGATTCATCTGACAAGATCAAGGGCTAGGAATAAAAGTGATTCTTTTATTCCTAGTGGAGGAATTAAATATTCCCATTTTGGGAAGAGTGGGAGACATCTGAATTTAATATTTAGTGAGTGGGAGACATCTGAATATTAAATTCAGATAGTGGGAGACATCTGAATATTAAATTCAGATAGTGGATGAGTGGGGGACAAGGTTAATTAAGTGGCATCTTAATTAACTTAAGTCTAGATTAATTAGATAATCAAGGTTTATCTAATTAATCAGGGATTAGGAATATTCATACAATTAAATGAATATTAGGAATAGGATAGGGTTGTAAGGCTAAATGAATCAATTAGGTGAATTAATTGATCACCAGGGACATGCAGATTGGGGGAACAGATTAGTGCGAGGTAAGGAAAATCAGTTTGCAGAGCAGTCCAATTTTAGGTGTCTACATTTGCCCCTCTTTGAGATGGTGTTGCGGCTAAGCAACATCATTTCAAAGAAGTTAAAACATAGAGATGGATTGGATAGAAAAAAGATTTTGGTTTGGAAGAATAGGGTAAGGTTTGGGGATAATTGGTAAGGATGATGCCCCCTCGAGAGGATAGGCGGGTTGCAAGAACATGGTTGTGCTCTCGAAATGGATGGGACAGATTGGTTGAACTAGTTAGAGGATAAGTGGTGGGAGGAAAAGATGATGATGTTGGGAGATGATTGGTGGATGATCATTGTGCTAAAACTAAATTTGAGCAATCCTAGGTTTGATATAGCAAAGTGGATATGTTCACCAAGGTATAGAAGACCAGGGTGATGATGTTTATCTGACATTTGCATGGACTAGACACGCAGACAAAGGGATGATCTCATGCATGCCCAAGATAGTACAACCTTGTCTAGACGAGGGAAGGGGACTCATAGCATAAGCCCTTAGTACAAAAAAGGTATGATTAACCTTAGATGCATAAGGAGATCAATATGCTAGAACTGACCCTATGATCAATCAAGATATGAATACTAGCTTGGAGTAATGAAATCAGTCCACAAGCATGACATACAAAAGCAAGACTATGCCCCATTCTAGATGTTTTTGCCACATACCATGATATAGTAAGATCAAGGTAGCTTTGATGTGATCTTCAAACAAGACAAAAGATAAAAATCAAAAACCAAAAGACCAACGAACCAAACAAGTAACCATTGTATCTTTTGCCAAGATGGATGATGACGTGATAGATTCTACCTATCATAGGAAAGATCTATCCTAAGGCAGGGATCAATTGATGATTGGATCATGATTTGATGATGTAAAATTGGCTCAAGATGTGATGGGGACAAGTTGTGATTGATGCTGATTTGATAGTTGATGATTTTGATTAAGGACAATGCTTTGATAGGTGATGTGATACTTGGATCTAGTGTAAGCTTATGGATGATAGATGTGATGATGTGATGGAGCAAGTTTTATTTGTGTGATGGATAGATTATTTTTGGAATTTTGTGTGTTTTCTATTGTTTTGGGATTTTTTGATTTTGTGACATTTTTGGATTTTTGTGATTTTTTGTGATGTTTTTGGATTTTTTTGATTTTTTGATGTTTTTTGATTTTTGGATTTTATGATGTTTTTGGATTTTTTGATTTTGCGAGAAAGGGCATGATTGATTATGATGGTTGCCTTGGATTTTGAAATTCTGAAGCAAATGATATTTATGGAAGCTGCAAGGAAGTGCCAATAATAGAGGAGGACTTAAATGTTGATGATCAGGAGTGTAAGATGAGTAAAATCCATACTCTAAGAACACAACCAGAGATATGTAAAGAGTGCATAGGGGACAAAGAAAGTTGTGAATTTATGCGTAAATTGGAATATAGAAATGAGGAGATTCGTATACATCTTTTTTGAGGTAAAAAACCTCCTAGGTCCATGGTAGCTTCCTCTGGGTCGTTATCTGATGTTGAACAGCGCACATCAAAGAGGTCTCGGAAGACATCGACAAATGGTAGCTCAATTAACTTGAGAATTTCTGGATGCACAACTGTGTATCAATTGAAGATGATTGTCTGGGAGTCCCTTGGTGTGGTGAAGGAAAATCAGAAGCTTCATAAAGGCACAATGGAACTGGGCAATGAATTAGCCACTTTAGCCAACTTGAATGTTTTCCCTGGGGATAGTCTTTGTGCTAAATACCAATGACAAGGGAACACCAAGTCTAGAGGTGAAGGTGATGGGGTTGGATAGGGGGGTGGCGATGAAAGGATGATGGATAACTGATTCATGATAGATGAATGGACAAGCGATAGGGATGTATGTTAGATAGATGGAAGATAGGGATGAGGATTTTCTTTAAGGGCTAGGTTGCAAGGAATCATATTCCCCAATGCTTAGGATTTTGCATGATGGGTTCAAGTTTGAACGGATTGATTTTGCAGTAGGTGGATGGGGGATATACTGATAAGGAAGTATGTCAAGAGGTCTCCAATGCATGTTGTTGATATGTTGCCCCTTGTCTTTATCAAGATCTAGGGTGAGAGATGGTTGAAACAAGATATAATGGATATGATGGAATGATAGGATACATAGGGGATGTTGGATAGGAATATGATAGGATAACGATAAGACAGTGGATAAGATGTGCAAGGAGATGATGGATGTGGATGAAGGATACGGTTTTGCCCCCAAGTGTATGGATGCAAAATGGATGGAGAAGGGATTACGCATGACGCCCACAAGGGGTTTTCACCATGGTACTTGCCCAAGGTGCCACGAGGAGTGGTTTTCACCATTGGACGAATTTTTTTCTCTTTACTATTTTCTTGATTTTTTTATTTTTTTTACTTTTCTTGATTTGGCTTTTTTGACTTATTTGATGGAAGGGGGACTCTAGTGTCTATTTCCATAGCAAGGAGAAGATGGTCCCATGTTGGATAGCAGTATGGATTATGATTGCATGGATTGTCAGAAGATAGGAGAAGATGGAATGGATGGTGGATAATGGATTATGATGGATTATGCAAAAGCATGGACCATAGGAATGTGATGGGGAAGATGTGTAGGATAGTGGATGAAAGATGGGGAAACGAGGGTATGTGGGAATTGCAAGTGGTGGAGGGGAACCAAGACCAATGGTTGCACACATTGTGATGTATTTGGAAGCTTGTACTTTGGATGTGGAGTTGGGAGTAATGGAGATTGGGATGGGGGATATTTGGATGGTCGATTTGGGGTTTTAGGGACCCCAATAGACTTAAGCTTAGGGGGATTTTTAGATGGGGAGAGGGGTGGTTGGGATTTTGCCATAGATTGGGAGGTGGATGCCTCATTAGATTTGAGTGATCTTTGTTTAGGGACCCACACCATTTTTGCTTTTGCTTTTTCTTGTGAGGGTGTGGGATTGGATAGCCTTTTTGATTTTGCATTTTGATTGGAAGGGAGAATATCCTTAGGCTTTTGTGCATTATGAGTTGAGGCATTCAAATTTTTGAATCCCATGGATTTGGGGGAAGCTTTATGTTTGAAAGATGTGTGCTTTTGTTGGTCTTGATTTGGGATTTTAGTGGACTTATGGATAAATGGATGAGAAGATTGTAGGATGGGGATATTAGGAGTTGGTAGGATAGGAGGCAAAGTGGATTTGATAGGGATCTTGGGAGTTGGTAGGAGTGGTGGTAGAGGTGATTTGATAGGGATCTTTGGAGTGGGAAGTAGTCAAGGTAAATTTGATGGAGGGAGATGGATGGTCACATGCTTTTGTAAATGGTAGGATGGTGGAGGAGGGATGGTGACGTAAGATTTGGGAGTACGATGAGATGCACCATGTTTGGGATTGGATGAATGGATTTTGGGAGGTGGGTGGATGGTATCGACATGTGCAGGTTGTTTTCCTTGAGATGTATAGCCAAGGCCATGTGAGGATGGATGGAATGTGGTGTGGATGGGCTCCAAGATGCCTTGTTTGTGAAGGCCTAAGCCTTTGCCTTGATAGTTCATATGTTGGAGCATGCAACATGCAATGGGATGTTTGGTGCTTCAGAAACAAGACGTGAGTCCATTATTTGTTGGAGAAGAATAGGTGATAGAAGGAAGTTGTTCACATCCTACAAGGGGTTTACCACGGATGAAGGTGCTTTTTCCAAGTGGATAAGGGGATGGATTTGGGATGGGATTGGTAGATGGAGGTAAAGGATTCATGGGGGATGGTAAAGGGGTGGTAGAAGGTGTGGGATCAATAAGTTGACCAATAGATGGGAGGGGATCAGGGATGGGATTGGATGGCATGGTTAGATCTGGATGAGGAGAAGGGGTTGATGTGTCAACATGCTTTGGATTTGTTTCTTGACATAGCTCATGTGCTTGCATGGATGGGGAAGTGACTTGGATAGATGTGGTAGGTGTTTGGATGGATTCTTGAATAGGGTTGCATGATGGTTCTTGAGTTGTGATAGGAGAATGTTCAAGCGGTTCGGTGGGTGTTGGATTGCATGAGGGGGTTTGATTCCTTGCTACTAACCAATGGATGGTATCCTTCATGAGTTGATGGGTTGAAGAGCAATATAATGGATGGATAATGATGGCGGATGGTGTAGAAATAAGATTGAGATTAGATAAGGGGGTGATGGGATTAGGTTGTGATGGTTCGTGGGTGGGCTCGAGAATATGTGTGGGATTGGATGATGGTGTTGGAGGGCACTCTAGATTGGTATCTCCCTTGTCAAAGGTTATTTGATCTTGCCTAGGAGAACTTGGACTGATTTGATATATGTACAAGGGACCGCTTGGACTGGCAGGTGTGTCATGTTACAAAGTTGGATTTGGGCTCACTAGTGCTTGTTGTGATGACACTGGGTTGTCTGGGTAGCAAGGTGTAATGGTAGGATATGTAGACGAAAGGTTTTGGGGTTGGTATAAAGTTGAGGGTTGATATGAGGATGAGGGAGTTTGATATGATGGAAGTTGATAGGAGGTTGATGGAGGTTGATATGAGGTTGATGGAGGTTGATATGATGTTGAAGATTGATACGAGGTTGATGGAGGTTGATATGATGGAAGTTGATAGGAGGTTGAAGGTTGATATGAGGATGATGGAGGTTGATATGATGTTGATGATGACATGTAAGGTTGTTGATGTTGGTGAATGTGTTGATGTGATGATGATGGAGGGGTTGCATAGGATAATGATTGTTGTGATATGGATTGATATAGATAAGGGTTGGGATGAGTTGATAACAGGTTGATGTGACATGTGGATGAATTTGGTTGATGTGAAGTGGGGTAAGTTGATGCAGAATTGATTTGGTGTGTAGATGGATATGATGGGGTAGGTGCCAGATATGATGGTTGTTTGACTTTGCAAGTGGCCAAGAGGTGTTGGATTTCTGCCAAGAGGTATTGTATGTGTGAGGATTGGCTTGTTCGACTGTTTTGAATCAATGTTTGAATGCTTTGAAAGGTTCACCGCTCTAAAGGGGATTGGCTTGCATGTATTTGGTGAAGTAGATGAAGGAGTTGTTTGAAGTCCTCTAAGGTTGCCATGATGTCACACATGTGGTTAAGTCTTAAGTCCTTTTTTGGCAAGTGTTTGGTTTTGATTCGATGGTGATGTGGATTGTTTGGATGAAGTTGATTTGTTCTTGGCAAGTAGACAAACAATCAAGCACAAAGACACAATGGTTAAAGGTTTGATATATGAAAGATGTGATAATCAAGCATGTACAACCTTAAGGATTTGGGCCACTAAAACAAAGGTTCGTAGTGGGGGAATATCCGGGGGATCGGTACCTTACGAGCATCCGATAAACCATTTAAGGTTTTGACTAGCTCTACTAGGAGTTTAATATACCTCGAGGGTACTACTTCCTTTCAAGCTAGCATTGAATGGTAAGCGCTCATACCGATTAGACTTGGCTTTCACCTTATCCTTAATTTACATATAGTGGACCGGATGAAAGTACCACTTGGGGTTGCCAATGAGTTCTCTGAATGGATGTGTCTCAAGGGCAAGCCCACGTCCTAAAAAAGATAGAATAGAACCATTTCTCTTCACCCAAGATCCTTGTGAAGGCAAGGGGAGAGGATACTTTGATTCTACCCTATGGGATAACATAAACATGCAAGCACACAAGACACGACAGAGAAGAGCTAATGTTCGTTTTAAGCCCAAATTGAAAATGTGCCTAAAGTTGTTTGTTGCAAGCAATGATTAATTTTAGTTGCACCAAAATCAAATGTTCTTTACAGTAGGCACACAAGGATTCTTTTTAGATGCACCAAAATGAAATGTTTGATTGTAGATTGTTTGGAAGAAAGATTCATTTTAGATGCACCAAAGATAAATGTTCTTGAAGCTAAGAAAACCCTACAAAAAAGATGTTAGTATCTTCCAAAATGATGATTAAAGAAGGTACGTGAAAACGCAACTGCAGGCAGAACAACTTGACTTACAGAAAAATGGTGCTAATTAAACTTACAATGCTACCTTTAACTGATATAGGAAAATAGAC
Organism: Cunninghamia lanceolata; assembly: GCA_027924645.1. NCBI lineage: Eukaryota > Viridiplantae > Streptophyta > Pinopsida > Cupressales > Cupressaceae > Cunninghamia > Cunninghamia lanceolata. The sequence goes on from BSBN01001583.1 coordinate 6,119,794, forward strand.
TGCATAAACAGATCCTTCAAGAGATTCTATGTGATTTCAAAAAAAAATTTGCGAAAATTCAATAAAAAACGCAAAAGATATGACGATTTGAAGTTTGATTGCAAGTTTGACTTTGACTGATGAAAAAGGTGGGAAAAAGGTACCATCACCTGATGAAAACCTTACAACTGTGAAGTGCTCGGAGTGCTCTTTCCAACGACTATTTGTTTGCAAAATTTTGTCTCCATTTGCTCCAGTTATGATCAAGAGAAAAAAATGCCTCCTTTGGTATGTAGAGGCAACTAGGAGGTCAAGTTCTTGACTGTTCAATGTTAACTTGACTGTTAGTGGTTGAGAAAAAGGTGGTAACAGGGGCGGTTAGGGTTTGGATGGGTAGTTAGAGTGCTTAGCGGAGCCTTGGGTCACCCATGTGACCGGGGGCGAAAGGATTTGAAAAAAAATTAAAAAAAAAACAAAATGGAGGGGGCCGAAGTTTGGGCGGGAGATTTGGGCGGCAGGTGGAATGGCAGCGTGGGAGGCGGGATATGCAGAGTGTGGGGGAGGTTCATGTGGGAGATATGGTGGTGGGGGGAGGCAGGGAGGTTGGGGATTCGGAGGTGGCTCCGTAGGCAGGAAGCGAGGCTCGAGACGGGAGTGTGGAGGATAGGGAGTGGCCGGAGGTGGCTCCGGTGGAGGAGGGGATGGATCAGGAGTTGGGAAGTGGTTGGCCGAGAAGTGTTTACCAGGAGGTGGGGGAGGATGGAAGTGGTGGTGGGTAGTGGCGAGGGTTGTGTAGCAGTGGCGACGAGTGGGAAATGGTGGTCGGGCAGCCTGGTGTGATGCAGGTGGCAACAGGGGATAGCGGCGGTGGGCGGCGGTTGTAGGGAAGGGGGATGGATGAGGCCACGGGGGGGACAGTGGTGGGGGGGAAGGGAAGGTGGAGGGTGGAGGGATGGGCGGTGGCGGGAGATGGGGAAGGTGGAGGGTGGAGGGTTGGGCGGTGGCGGGAGACGGGGTATGCAGAGGTGGTTCAACAGTGGTTTGGGCAGTGCAGAGGAGCGACAGGGGCATAGGAGATGGTGGCCGCGACGAGCTGGTGGTCGAAGCGGTGGCTGGGGCCTTCAATGAAAACAATAACCCTGTAAAAATGTTTGAAAACCTGCAAACTTCAAAGCAAACAAAAAACCTTTGACTTCCCAATACAGCGATTGTACGGATTAGCACGACAAGGTGCGGTTCCGTATGATACGGATCCGTACGGTACGGAGCCGTATGGTATGGACTATACCCTAAAAAATTTTCAAATTTTTTCAAAAAAAATTTTCACAGAAAATAGCCAACTTTATAGTCAAAATTCATGGAATCGACGTCCTGATCGTGAAAATGAGGTTGATTTTCGCCTAGGACGCAACCTGCAATAGTTCACCCACAAAACTTGCAAAACTTGCCACAAAGAGGATTAGAAAACAAAGATTTTGACAATAAAACCTTCATAAAATGACGAGTAAATTCGCGATCGGGCATGCCAATGTGATAGGTGAGATTAAAATGAAGATAAAAACTAATCTGATGCATAAACAAACGATTATACCTTCGTTTAGACCTCACGAATCCATGTGGGAAGGAGATGTGCCATGTTACTCCTTAGATTGTTCCTGTGATCAGAATGACTAAAGTGTAGAATGTGGATTGCTCAAGTACTCACAACACACTGTAAATGAGTGATTAGGGATTTGATGATTGATTTAGATGAAGATAAGGGATGATCAGAGTGATTTGGGTAGAGTTCTGATGAGATGAGAGGATTTAGACAGGATTTGAGTAAATGTATGATGCATAGACTTGGCTTCTTAAAATGGCTTGGAGAGGGTCCAATTTATAGAAATTTGGACATGAGGATGGAGGGTCAGGATTCATCTGACAAGATCAAGGGCTAGGAATAAAAGTGATTTCCTAGTGGAGGAATTAAAAATTCCCATTTTGGGAAGAGTGGGAGACATCTGAATATTAAATTTAGATAGTGGGAGACATCTGAATATTAAATTCAGATAGTGGATGAGTGGGGGACAAGGTTAATTAAGTGGCATCTTAATTAACTTAAGTCTAGATTAATTAGATAATCAGGGTTTATCTAATTAATCAGGGATTAGGAATATTCATTCAATTAAATGAATATTAGGAATAAGATAGGGTTGTAAGGCTAAATGAATCAATTAGGTGAATTAATTGATCGCCAGGGACATGCAGATTGGGGGAACGGATTAGTGCGAGGTAAGGAAAATCGGTTTGCAGAGCAGTCCAATTTTAGGTGTCTACAATTGTTACCAGCCTAACTCTTCATATAGTTTCAAACACACGTGGACATCGTAAGTGGAGACTACATAGTGAAGATCATCAGAGAATTTTAGATGTGATTGAAGAGCGAGCTGAACCACTTGATGTGGTATGAAAAATATGGATGAAGAACTTACAATTTTTAATGTTTTGAAGACCTAAATTAACTATTTAGATGTATGTTCATGTATTAATTATTTTACAATCTATGCAAGTTAAATTAATAGTTCTTTTGTTGAACAAATTTTAAATTTCAACCATGGCTGTTCTTAATGTACAAATGATCTCTCTATTAAAAGTCATGTAGAGAATGCCCTAGATCTTCTTATTCAAGCATGCATCAATATGATAATTTTTGAATTCTTTTATTTAATGCTATAGATGTTGTTTGAACTGTGCTACAATTTACATGTACATGTATATGCACTAGAGATGTCATCTATAAAGTTTATAGATATATATAGCCATGTTACATCTATAAACTATTCAACCAATAAAATTTCACTTGACAAATGTAGAAAGAGAGATCTTAATTATTCCACTTTGAAGTTGACAAATCATTTTAGGTCATTGATACAAACATTGAAATTCCTACAATATCAACAAAAATGAAATATTTGGCACACAACCTTGAGCAACCTTTGATTGACATCAATTTCATGATTTTTATCGGTGCCATTCAAGTATATGACACATAGTGACAATTGACTTTACATCTTGATATGAACATTTTTGATAAATTAAAATGTCCAAGTTCTTTTCCTGAATCGCCTATGATAGAGACTATTTGACATTAATATTTTTGACTTGATCAAAGCTAGATGACAACAAACTTTTACAAATGAATTGAAATGTACTTGCACAACCTTTGAGAAGATGAGTTGATTGATGGACTTCGACTTGGTAGACTCAAAAGTTTAAAATTGTAATGATAAAAATTTGAGGACACCCTAGGCTCCATTTATATATGTTCTCATGTAGTAGCTTCCCTAGGTTATCTCTTGTATCATGTCCATTTGCAACATCTTATATGGTATTTTATTGCTTAATGATGTAGTGTCGTTAAATTCCTGTTTTGTTAATGAATACATGTTTTTCCTTCAAAATTTAGTTGAAGAGATAACTAATTACTCATAGCCAACCACATGTATGCATTTCTTCATGTTAGTTGCTCTCCAAATCCTACTATAAATAGATAACAAAGATTATAAGATGCTTTCTATGGGCCAATGGAGTAATAATAGAGGGATGTCAAGCTCTACATGGGCACATTATCTCTAACCTAAAGATTGTGGCAGGCTTGGAATCTTAGACCCCTAGACACAAGGAACATGCCTCATGATGAAGTGGATAGTTAGAGAATTGCAAGAATTAGGTACTTGAAAATCTTGTTTTAGTTTCAAGTGCAAACTACCATAACTTTAGAAGTTTAGTCTTCTACTAGCCAACTATATGTAAGGTTATCTCAATTGTATGCCAGTTATAATTGTTCATGCTTGATATGCTAAATATCGGAGGATCTTCTAAAGGCAATAATGTCTACTAAAATTTTTAGCTAATATCATTAATAGATTTAATGGTATAATAATAATTGTTTATTGCCATGTCTAATTGAAAAACATCACTAATAGTATTTGACTGCACATAGGCCCAAAAATAATTTAACTATGTAACAATTCCAATCAAATTTTAATTGCACCTATGAATACAAATTACATTGATTCCCATTTTATTTCAAAATAAATTTTGGAAGTTCTTCAATTTAGAGTGCCGCTTATTGCTCCTCTTCTATCATTTCACATTTGTTTCTTATCATAGGCTTAGTACCTTCCCTTCTTTTTATTACTCATATTCATTTAGAAAATTAGGTAATATTTGTTGTAAATAACAAAATTCATCAAATAAATGTAGATTGTAGATTTAGAATCTATAGTGTTTGTAGATTTAATATTGTTTTGTTTCACATATCAAGACTTTTTTGTAAACTTTTGTTTTATTTGGAGGTCCATTTATTTATATAATATTTTTTTGTTTCACATGTATCAAGAATTTTTTGTTTTTCACTTTTCTTTATACCCATAAATGAATCACAATTTGCAATTGTAATTGAGTTTGTAAATTTGCAAATTTTAAAATCTATATTCTACTAAATTACATAAACACCTACCTATTTTATGTTCAAATATGCATGTCAACATAACCATTACACCCTTTCAAATAACCCAATTGCTAGTTTGTAGAATGTGAAGGAGAAATCATCATTATTTTGTTGTGGCTTGCATATCCCCACATCAAATAAAAGCTATGTAAACAATTATATTTATAATCAAGTAAAACTATAATAAATTTCATGTTTGGAATTGTATTTGATGTTTTCATTGTATGATAAGTGTTCATCAAGTTTGGTTTAAGAAAAGTATTAGCACCACATAATTGTGTTTAGATTTGTTTATGTCATGGTAGATTTTTTCTAATGAACTCTTTTGCGAGAATGGTTTTGTCTTTAATACAAGGCAATCATTTCTAAATGAATCATTTCTAAGTCTTAACTATTCATAATATTGTTTTGTTTCATGTATATCAAGACTTTTTTGTTTTTCACTTTTATTTATACCCACAAATGAATCATAATTCAAATGCAATTGTAAATTTACATTTCAAAACCTATATTCTACACTTATTGAATTACACAAATAAGGTTTAAATAACTTCTCATGACAAAAACAATCATAATAATCATACATAGAAATGTCCTCATAAATGTCCACAAACACACAAATGTAGATAGAAATGTCCTCATAAATGTCCACAAACACACATGTAGATAGAAATGTTAGGTCATAAATGTCCACAAACACACATACATGCAAATGTATATAGATAGAAATGTCCTCATAAATGTCCACAAACACACATACCTGCAAAAGTATCTAGATAGAAATGTCCATACATAAACATGTACATCTATAGAAATGTCTGCTTAAACAAATATAAGATCTAGAGAAATATCTAGAGAAACACATCTATGAAGTGCTACTAATAGCCTAGTCATCATGTCGGCTGCGTGTTGAGAGACCTGAGTTTGATTGAGCATCTTGATCTGATGGATGCACTGAGCCCTAGAGATAGTACAACACATGTATGTATAAAAGTGTACAAAATATATGCATTTACATGTAAGTACAATAATGATTTCAAAATTTAAAACTCACCTATCCACTAACATTACTACCATCGATTGAATCACGCCTGCGCACACGGTCCATTCCCAGAGTAGGTGTAACATGAGATAACCCCTACACTATATATATAAACATTAGGACTCTATCTAGAGAAAAGTAATTTAACTTAGTTTAATTTAAGTTCAAGTTTAAATCATGCATGCACATGCACATGCACATGTACTTACCTGTGTATTAGGTGCTGTAGGATGATCTGCTGCAATGATTGTATCTGGTGCCTCCTTGGCTAGCTTAAGTAATGAAGTCTGAAGTGGACTAACCAGGTGACTTGGCAACCAAGAGGTTGAATGAAGAAACATATCCACAAAACTTGACATTGATCCCATCTCTAACTGTACCTCAAGTGAATCTAGGGAGGGCTAGGATGTCTAATGCTCAACATGAGGCCTGATAGGTGTATCTCCCTCTATAGTAGTTGAATGATCTGAGGGTGGATTAGGATGTGGAGTACTCATAGGCACCTGATGAGAAGGTCTCGTAGCCTGATAGGATCGTGACGCACTCTGTGAATGACAAGCGCTACCCACATGTCCTCTAACCTTGTGTAAAGGGATACCAAGCTCTAATGCAATAAAAGCATATGACTCCAATAGGTCCTCAGAAAGATAACTCGTTGTAGTCTGAATCATATGCTCTCTTGTCAGACCATCTATGTCTATAGGAGACGGGACACCTGCGATAACATAAGGATCAATAGCATGATTTGATGGTCTGGATCGTCCAGGATGACTCATCAAATATCTTCCCACATGATTAGAAGATATAATAGATGTGGCAGCTGCAATATCACCTACACTATTGATTGCTTCCCTTTGGGAAGCAATGACAACCCGATCAGCAATAGGGGCCAGCGCCGGGGAGATAGCAGGCATCCTCTCCCCAACCAAGGCCCTATAAATTGGAGCCTATTGATTTGGTCGATGATAGACATCTCTATCAGCAACCCTGCCCCTCCCCTGACCAAAATATTCTGGCAAATCCAAGTAGTTCACCTTGAGGCCCATATGAACCTTTGCATATAATTGTTGTAAAAAATATAAAGGAATTTGGTCGTTATTGAGATAGCGACCATGAGCAAAAAGAGAACGTGGATATATCAATGGGGCCATAAGAGGGTCTACACATCTAGTCACTTGGTAGCCTCTCACATTAGGCTTACCAACATAAGATGGGAAACATTGGGATTTGATAGTCTCTTTTGAGACACTAAGTTGAATAGAAGCAAGAGAAACATCACTAGTAACCTCTTGCCGCATCTAGGCAAGAATACCAACAAGAGTATCACCTGAATAAGCACGGGTATCTCCTAGACTCTGTCTAATACACTGCAAGCTAGTTGAAATTGATTGACATGTGTCCCTATAAACCCCTATTGTGTTGGGGTTAGAAAGAAGAGCTATCAATTTCTAAATCTCAATATCTGTGCGTGTAAATATAGAAGGTCTAGGAGGTGGTGGTGCATGTGCCATCATATATATATCAACCTAAATTTTGTGCATGTAAAAATAAATTACTTATTCCAATACATACATACATACATGTGCATTAGGATCCAGCCATGTTGAACCAATTCTCTACAAGTATGACTGATATGTCACACCAACAACATAACATGATAGTGTCTACTTTGGGTCTTGTGGAACAAATGTATCAACATACACGTCCTACATCAGAGTAGATAGGGATGTTGTGTTGCACTCGCCTGTATCAACATACATTTCTTATCTGATGTATAGGTGTGTACATTTGATATATTGTTCCACAACTTCCAAACTTAGACACTAGTCATTACTGGTGTTGGTGAGGCATATCAGTCATCTTGTAGAGAATTGGTTAAACATGACTGGATCCTAATGCAATTCCAACACGTTAAATAAATAGTTGAACAAGAGGGAAGATTTCATTTCTAAAATGCATGGATGATTCTTTTCCTTTTCAACTTGTGCAGAGAGAGAGAGAGAGAGAGAGAGAGAGAGAGAGAGAGAGAGAGAGAGAGAGAGAGATTTTAACTTTTCCAAATCTACACATACATGTGTAATGTTGAACATGTATCAATGTCATAAAAATGAATACCATGTGTGCAATAAACCATTTAATTCATTCCTACTCCATGTACATTACACATCTAGGTAACTCAACAGTTAAAGATATAAAATAATGAACATTACACACTAAGAACATGGATATAACCAATACTATACATATCTAGTTACCATGGAAATATATGAATATTACATTACTTTAATTGATTAGACATTCACTAAATTAGACATGTTTTTATTAAAGTATTTTTCTTGACCTTGAGTGATTAAGGATGCTATGAATTTGTCTATATTTTCTTGCTACATCTATAGAAAGCATATGTGTTAAGTATAGAAACATGACTCCCAGGTCTACTGTATCTAGTTGGCACATCCCCACCACTTCTAGTTTTGTAGAAAATAACATATAAAGTTCTAAGGATTCCAAAATAGCAAACAAGTCACATAGTTCAATTTAGCAAGTCTAGGAGTCTAATTGTCCTCCAAAGAATTCTAGAATGTGCCCTAAAATGAATGGGGCCATGAGATGGCTTCATATTCATTCTCGTTCTTAAAAAATGGAGGTACTTCATTTTCTGGCGAACAAGTCCACCTAACAAATAGATCTCTTCACATTGTACAACCACCACTCGTTGGCCATTGAGGAGCTCCTTGGCTAGAATGGAGAGGCTTGAGGCATTCAAACATGTCCACAACTTTATTGCAAAATTATCATTAACTATTTACTTTGTCCACAACTTTATTGCAATATATACATTTGTAAGACATGATTTCATCATTTAAGGCAATTTACTTAAAGAAAAATGTTTATAATGAACTAATAAAATTATCATTCCTATGCACGCTCACAATTTTAGAAAAATATTTTGATTGTCTTGCAACTAAATTGATGAGGATAGTTGTATACCACCTCAATTTTTTCAATCAGTTGCAGAGAAAACAAGTCACATAGTTCAATTCAGCTTCTAGGACTCTAATTATCCTCCAAAGAATTCTAGAAGGTGCCCTAAAATGAATGGGGCCATGAGATGGCTTCGTATTCATTCTCATTCTTAAAAAATGGAGGTACAAGTAATTTTCTGGTGAACAAGTCCACCTAACAAACAGATCTCTTCATATTGCACAACCACCACTCGTTGGCCATTGAGGAGCTTCTTGGCTAGAATGGAGACACTCGATGCATCCAAATATGTGGTGATGTGCATCCATCACAACTACCTTGGCATAGATCCTTGAATCGCTCACCATTTTGTCCTCTCCTCTCCTCTACACAACATTATACTTCCAAATTTTGCATACATGGCTACTTCCAGACATTTGCAACAATAGATCTTAAGGAGGTTCAACTTCTTGTGAGGGAGCATGGCCTATCTAAGGTAGGTGTGGCCTAAGCTTCTAGTTGTAGTGTAATTATTTTAATGGTTGTCCCTCCCTTTATCAGTAATAAAAAATAAGTAAATGTAACAAATCTACTGCCATTATGTTACCAAAATGCTATCAATGCCAATTACTTTGTAATGGCTACCACTATCATGCACTCAACTTGTTAATTTTTACATTATAATAAATTGTCTTAAAAGCCTTTGCTTTCCCTTACTAACTACCAAAACTACTTATGGGAAAGTAACTCCCAAAACTAACAATAATATTTACTAATGTATTTAATTATTTAAATAATAGAACAAGTCACTAAGGTGACTTTAATTGTAATATATTTATTTATTAACTATATACTAAAGATGCAATAAAATTCCAACAATTTAATGAGAACATTTAGGAAATTTAGTATGAGTCTCAAATGATTTTAGTGTAGATTTTTGATTTTTGATTTTTTAAACTCCTGTAATGGTGAAAAGTCCATCCCTAATACTTTTCCCTAATCATTTTGGACTTATTTTGATCTATTGTTCTTGATGTCATAACTAATGTCTAAATGGCATATTTTGTGTAGAGAATTGACATCCAATTTATACCTTATTTGAATATACATGTCCTTGTTCTCTAGTGGTCCAAACCTAACCCTTTGAATATATTTTGTTTCTTGTTGTAGTTTAAAATTGTAGTTATGATTTTGAACTTTGTTAAGAACCACATGTGCAGTATTTCCCCATTTTCTATTTAGTAGAATACCAAAGCATGAGGTGATAGAATGCACTCACATTATATCAGATTTGTGTTGTCAAATTAATATAATCTTAGAAAATTTAGCTCTAAAAAGAAGAATAGAAAAAAAGTCCTTTTCCTAGTTAGTCCTCCCACAAACTCAAGCACCTTGGCATGTATTGTTATTTGTACTTCCTCTCATACCTAACTTGATATAAGTGGTCAAAGAATAAATTGAGAATGTTCATATTTATATCAACTATGTATTAAATATTCCAACATTCCCCATTGACAACTAATAGGCAATTCCTTGCTACTTGTGGTGTTGGCTTCAAAGCCCTAATTACTAGGGGTCTCATCTATGGAGGATTCCTCTAATGTTACATCAAAATTAGTCTATAAACTAGGAGGACCTCACACAATTTTACCAATAATGGATCTAACTATGCTAAGACCTATTTATCACTCTTTTAATCAAACATTCCACCATTTACAATGGTTTTCAATGCTCAAAGACACGTGTGACCAAACATGGTAGATATTTAAACACTTAAAAATACAATACAATATATAAACAAGCATAAAATCTCACTATCTGAGAACTAAGATCTTGTTATGTGACAACTAAGATCTCACATAAAAACTAGATCTCCTTGCACAAAAACTAGACCTTTATCCTAATTTTTGGATAAAAATATACTACTTACCCACTCGACCTTCTAGCACACTAGTTTTGAATTGGGAAATTTTAGAATGAAATGACACTTTTTCACTTCATAATTCTTGGTTAATAACAAATGCAAATTGACCTTAGAAAATAGCATTGAGTTTAGGGAATGTTCTAAGGTAGCTTTAATGTCTTCATTCACCATGAAAATTAGATAGCTTAATAGGAAAATATTAACAATATTCAAAGACTTAGCATTGAATAATCTTAATTAAAGTAGCTTGTTATTATGTTTCATTGTTATCTTCTCAAAAGAAGGATTAACAATCTAGAAGTTCAAGTTTAGTAACTATTCTTGGATCAAATTTATTGTTTGATCATTGTTATAAAAGGAGTTCTAATGAATGTTTAACTTAAAATTTTTGTATCTTATCTATATCATTTGTAAAGACATATATTGCCATAACCCTCCTTCCTAGACCCTTTTTTTTTATTTAGTTGTCTATTTTTGTCATACTTATGTTTACAATAGAAAAATTATGAAATTATACATTCTTATATTTCCATGTTAACTCAATATGATTTATAGCATATCCAGTACAAGAAACATCACACAAATACATAAATTTACACATGTAAACTACAAAATTTGTGTCACTATCCAAATAATGAGCTTCTTGAGGTCTACATATGGTGAACAAGACTAGGATCTTGACATTCATGTGACTTAAACTTTACCATGATTCATCTTATCAAGTGAGGGATTTTGGTGCTCATGAGTATGTGTAATGTTTATCTTCCATTTGTCCATAATTTCTTGAACTTTACGTATCGATGCAATGCCTCTATGATTAGAATATCCATGTGTGATGAATTTAGTAGGTTTAGTATATGTATAAGCCAAATGGGAAGTAGGATCTAACAAGGATCAAAAGATAAATGGTCCTAGTTTGCCAAACTAGGGTTTGTCAAATTAGGGTGAAACTAAATTCATCTTTTCACCCTAATTTGACAAACCCTAATTTCTTTTGAAACTCTAGGGTTTGTAAAACCCTAGTTTGGAAAACTAGGGTTTGATAGTTCTTTCATTGTCTCAAGAAAATTTTCTATTTTTTATGAAATTTGTCTCTATAAATTATTAATTGTAATGACAAACCCTAGTTTAGGGTTTGTCAAATTAGGGTGAAACTAAATTCATCTTTTCACCCTAATTTGACAAACTAGGTTTGATAGTTCTTTCATTGTATCAAGAAAAATTTCTATTTTTTATGAATTTTTTCTTAATTTTATTGATTGTAATGAGAAACCCTACTTTGGAAAACTAGGGTTTGATAAACCCTAGTTTGGCAAACTAGGGTTTGATACTTCTTTCATTTTATCAAGATAAATTTCTATTTTTTATGATTTTTTTCTCAATTTTATTGATTGTAATGACAAACCCTAGTTTTGTAAACTAGGGTTTGCCAAATTGTTCTAGTTCTTAGTTAAACTTTTCTATATTTCATTAACTATAATCACAAATCCTATTGCCAAACTAGGGTTTCATAGCAGGAAATTTTCTTTATTTAATTGATTGTAATGGAAGCCACGGAAGCCCCTGTTGGCAATAAACTAGTGTATTCTTGAGTGAACATGCAAGCATTGCATATATACAGTATTGCAAAGGGAATGGCAAATTTATGAACCTGAATATGGGAGTTTGCTCAACGTGTATGGTGATTTGGGCTGTATTCAACTGTGATTAGTGCTCGACATGTATGGAGGTGCTATCATGTGGGGTCTTCGCCTTCATGGATGTTGTTCCCTGTCACCTTCATGGACGTTGTTCCCTGTCGCATTCGGATGCCATTCCCTGTCACCTTCGTTCTGCTGCGAACTCTCAAATGAGAAAAAAATGTCATTTGAGAGTCTTAACCTTTTTATAAAAAAATAATAAATTAATGCCTTCAGTTGAAGATAGTCTTCGAGCGAAGGCATTATTTTATTATTTTTAATTTGGCCCTCAATCACCTTCATTCGCAGACCCCCTTCGAATGAAGGTGCTGACTATATGCTTTCATTCATAGAGTGGAGCTTCGAATGAAGGTGTCTACTAAAGATTTTTTGGCACCTTTAATTTTTCTTTGTCCACAAAAGTGTCAGAAATAGAAGATCCTATGATAGGTATGGACATGTGTCGAGAAGCATCTTTGGGTGCCCCAAGGTGGACTGACATGTTGTAAGAGAATATGCTATTTATAGCCTATGTATGATAGATTCTCTTATAGCTATAAGTTATGACAGCTATGATAGATTCTATGATAGTTGTAAGAGTCGTAAGAGCATCCGTCATAGCCCATTTTGGAAATAGGCAGACTTCTTGGGATGGGGTGACTTGAAAAGTGTCAGGTACATCCTACAGTGTTAGACAAGTGTCCATAGGCATGGGTTTTGGGCCATGAGGCCATGTTGGATGCCCATCTCAATGTGGAGCCATTTTTGCCTTGTATTCTCTTTATAAACAGGTGCTTTGGAGAGAAGTACTACAGGTTTTGACAGGTACTGTTATGCTACCAGAACATCTCCAGATACGAGTGTTGAAGACTCCTGTAAGAGCATTGGCTCTGTGATTGTATTGTAACCTTCTTTGTTTACAAAATACATTTGAGTTGTATTTTGGAGTGTGGGGTTTTTCACCCATAAGTGTTTTCCCCACATATATCTTGTCTCTCTCTGTCTTCTATCTCATTTCTATGTGTATGTGTTTTCTGCAATATCTCTATTAGTGGGTTAACATAGCTGTAACTATAAATATAAAATTGAATTTGCACTCTCCTCCCCTCATAAGATTAGTGTAGGAAGCGATTTCTACACACCTAGCTTCCTTTCAATCTTAATGCTCGTCAAAGAAGATGTTTAGAATTTATCTCAGATTATGATTTTGAGATTAATTTATATATTTAGGGAAAAGAAAATCGAGTGGAAGATGCTTTAAGTAGGAGAAGGCATATCTCTTCTATGATCTCTATACATTCTAATTTTAGAAATAAGGTGTTACAAAAATCTAAAGGAGATGAGTTTTACGAGTAGGCAAAATAGGCCCTTGAGAAAGAACCACAGAATCTGAAATATGAAGGATTCAACCTTGAACCCAATGGGTTATTAAGGTTTAAAAGAAGGATGTATGTACCTAACTCAGCAGAGTTAAGGAATATGGTTTGGAAAGAGGTTCATTCTACATCATATTTTAGGCATCCTGGAGTAACCAAGTTACTCGTTGATGTTAAACCTTTATACTTTTGGAAAGGAATGAAGAGGGATGCTGGAAATTTTGTAGCTACTTGTATTGAATGCTAAAGGATGAAGGCAGAACACCAAAACCTCACAGGATTATTATACACTCATGAAATTCCTGAGTGGAAATGGTAGATTATAAGCATGGACTTTGTGCAAGGGCTTCCTATGTCATGGAACATGCACAATGCTATCTTGGTTGTGGTGGACAGACTCACCAAAGTAGCCCATTTTATACCTAGAAACTTGATGGATGGGGCACCCATCATTGCTCAAAAATTTGTTCAAGAAATTTTTAGACTGCATGGCATTCCTGAGAAGATTATCTCAGATAGGGATGTATAGATGACATCAAGGTTTTGGCAAACCTTGTTCTTTTCACTTGGTACACAGTTGAACATAAGCTTTTCTTATCATCCTAAAATGGATGGACAAACTAAAAGGGTGAATCAAGTGTTGGAGGACTTATTAATGATGTATTGCATGGATCAACAATACAAATGGGAGGATTACCTTCCTCTAGTGGAATTTGCCTACAATAACTCTTATCACTCAGCTATTAGATGGCACCATTTGAGGCATTATATGGATGGAAGTGTTGAACCCCTATAAGTTGGGATAAGCTAGAAGATAGGGTTAGCCTTGGTCCATAAATGTTGTCTCAGATAGAAGAACAAGTCCATCTGATTAAAAGGAGGCTAGTAGAAGCCAATGATAGACAAAAGAGTTATGCAGATGCAAAACATATTGAAAGATATTTCACTATGGGGGATAAAGTTCTCCTAAGGCTAAAACCTTAGAAAAGCTCCATTAAATTTGGAAAAATGTCCAAGTTGGCACCAAGATATGTGGGCCATTTTGAAATTCTAGAAGAAGTCAACCCAGTGACATACAAAATTGCTCTACCGCTAGCACTTGCCATGATGCATAATATGTTTCATGTTTGATATTTGAAAAAGTTTAATTTTGCTGATAATCAAATTCCTATGCTTGATTGGAATATGCTACAAGTGAAAGACCCAGGAGTGGTGGTGATCGAGCTCATCAAGGTGCTTGAAATGCATAAGCTACGCTTACGTAACAAGGATATAACACAATGCAAGGTCCAGTGGGACCAATATTCATTGGAAAATGCCGCCTGGGAAAATTATGATGACTTCTATGCTAGATTTCCTCATCTTTTCTGAGACATTTGATATTATGCTTTTGAAAAAAAATTTATGTTATGTTGGTTTATCTTAAAGATAATTAATCATCAGGGATGATGATTCTTATGGGGGGAGATATGTTACATTCCCAACTCACTATTAAACTTAATCATTAACTTGGCATGATAATCAAGAGGATTAGTCATAGTTAATTGATTTGATATTGTGGAAATATCTGATTTAACTCTTGATTATGGAGTAGTTACTGATGTTAATTAGTTTTGTAAATTAATTGATTTATATTACAAGATATGATAATGATGCACTAATCATAGTCTTGTGGTCTTGAGTGTGAATAGGAAAATGAATGTCCTTCGAAGAAGGAAGGAGAGTATCATCCTAGAGGAAGGGTTAGACGTTGTGAAAAAAAAAGGTTGACCAGCCATCTGAGTATTGACTTCTATGTCTTTCTTAATCCTTTCATAAGTTGAAATGTGTCTTGTCTCTTTTCTTTAGATTCCATATTCTTTGTTAGTCATTATGTCATTGGAGTTACCACAACAAGATGTGACGACCAAGCGATGTTCTTGGAACATCATCCCTAGTCGAGAGACAATAGTGTTAAGAGACGAGTCATCATTTTGTTCTTGGGGATTATTATTTCCCTAGTCATTTGACTAATGGGGATTGTCGATTTCAAGGGAGTATTACTCGACCCCCCCAATCGACGATTTTGTTGTGACTCAATTAGTATTTTCTATTATATAGTGTTAATCCTTAAGTAAGGATGTAAACTTTTAAATAGGTTGAATTGCAATAATATTATTGTTATTATCTTTCTTACCATAATATTCT
This sequence comes from Cunninghamia lanceolata, assembly GCA_027924645.1. Taxonomy (NCBI): domain Eukaryota; kingdom Viridiplantae; phylum Streptophyta; class Pinopsida; order Cupressales; family Cupressaceae; genus Cunninghamia; species Cunninghamia lanceolata. The sequence goes on from BSBN01001583.1 coordinate 6,135,437, forward strand.
ATTATTATCGAATGCTTTTAATTTGTTTTGGTTGGCCTTGAGAAATGATGGAGAGCTTTGAGCTCATCCCATCTTGCACAATGCCTGGATCGAGCCACTTGTTGATGATTGTTTTTTACACACTCATAACAAAAGTTAAAATTCATAAATGAACCTAACTATCTTGAAAGATACAAAGAAATCAACTAAGATTACTTGATCCCAAGTTTCCTTATTGGTCAGGTCTTGACCTGTTGGACCTTTTAGTAGGTTATTATGAAGCTGTAATATGTAAGGGGCCTTATGTGACTTAAAGTGGGTTTGTGACTTACTGGACTCTTATCATGCAAACCAATACAAATATCAACTTTCTAATTAGTCATTTGCATAAAATCATTACTGTATCTCAAAGCGTTATATGATTTATATTCAAACATGCTTTGCTTTTCAACTATTTATGAAGGTTATCAAATATCAACTTATTCCTCTTAAACTCTTCAAATGTCAGATAATCTCCTTTAGATTTCAACATTTAAGCTAAGTATTTCAAAGTTGTTGGGAAAAGTTAGAGAAGTTTAAATTCACCATCATTCACTACAGGATCTAAATGTTCTGTTATGCACATAGTAAGAAATACAGTAGATTCAATTAAACCAACAGACTAAATCGTTAAATACAAATATCCTGAGTATTTTCATGAATATTGCATTCGAGATTGTGAGCTTTAAGAGAAATTATTTTAAATGCAAGGAAGAGCTAGAAGACACTCAGAAAATAGACGCAGACTTCCAGATTCACTTATATTCAAAACACAGTCATACAAGATTTATAATGTAGGAATGACTCTTAGCTTTATTAATCGAATATACCAAAACTTACAGTGCTTTACAGATACATTAAGAAAGCTAGACATTCCACACATTCCTTAATGCAGACAGCAGGTGACCTCCTCTAAACTAAAATATTCTACCCCAAAATTCTCAAAAAGAATTTACAACTTCTGGCTAAATGCTAAAATCCCTGTGTAAAAAATATACAAGTAGCAATGCTTCTTATATAGAATTTGAATTCCCTCCCTTGCTACGGTTACAACCTCCACTCTATGGTTACAACCACAATTCTATAGTTAAGGTCCTTTTATTACTAACCAATGGTGCACCTTCATTTCATAACCATGTGCCAATCCACTACTTGGCATCTTTTCCTCTCAAAGGATGCTCTTGGAATCTTTCACAAATAAGATTCCCATTTCATGTGACTTTTTCCCACTGAGGCCCTTCATTTGATTTCCTCTCAAAATTCTTTTCTCCTACCTTCTTACCCTTTCTTCAAATATTTCTTGAAATTGTCAATCACACCCTCCACAAAGGTGCGGTCCCCTCTTGGACTTTTTGCAAAAATATACTGTTGCATCATCACCTTTTCTTTCAACTCCTTTTCTTTGTCTTCTAAGCCCTCTGCTCTTTTCTTGTACTTCTTCATTTTGGCTCTCTCTTCCATCAGTGTATCCATCATTTGCTTGCTGAGAATTGCATCGGGATTTTCTATACAGGGTGTGAATATGGCCCTGAACTCTGTCAATGCTCTGTCTAAGTCATAGGCTGGCATCTCTGTACATTCATGCTGTAAGAGTCTTTCTATGATTTTCTTATGCATTTTAATCATCTCATCTATTTTTCTCTCTAGCCCCTGCATAACCCCCGTGCATCTTTTGAGGTTATCCTCCTCAAATTTGAGCTCCAGAATCATCTGTGGCACTTGATTTGCCAATGTGACATTGAGTGCTCCCTCATTTATTAGTTCCTTTTCTCTTGTGTCAATTTCAGTCAATTGTTCAATTTTAGATCTGCACTCTCCTACTCTTACTTAACAATTATTTATTAATACCATACATTTGTTCTTCTCTTCTGTGGCCACTTTCCAGCTCTTCACAGCTTGCCTTATCATTTGTTCGCCTCCTTGCAAAAAATCATGAAACCATTCATCAAAAACGTTGGCCTTGAAACTTTTATTTTCCATGTCATGTACTTCCTCTTTAGATACTATTGCTATGTTAGCAAGTAAGTCAGGCATTGTGGCACTGGGGTCAAATATCCCCTTGATGAATTGCTGGAGCTAGACAATGTGTCCTTTCAATACCTCCTATTTATTTTTGTCTTTCCTCAGCATTTCTGCTGTCACCTAGTTCATATCTTTCCACTCAGTGATGTGCTATTCCCTTGTGGAATGCCTGAGGTCTAGATTAAGTATCTTGTATTCCTCCAGGGTAATCTCACCTTTTTCTTTCTCCTTTTGTGGTATAGCTAGGTTCAAAGTTTTGGATCTATCTGGACCTCTCTGTATTGTAGACACCGTCCTAGCTTTTCTATTTTCTTTTCTTGGAGTAGTTTTCTCACCTAATAAGCTTTTGATGTCAATAGGAGCCAGATGTACTTCCTTCTTCTCCTTCCTTATCTCTCCTTCCAGCCAGGTAGGCACCTCTTTTGTGCCTTTTACAACCCTCTCTTCATTAATTACCTCTTCATAAGGTTTATCTACTTCTGCTTCTCTTTGTTCCTGCCTTTGCTGTTGTTGTTGCTCTTGTTGTTGTTTTTGCTCTTATTGTTGTTCCTCTTCTGGGACTTGCTACTGTAGTGGAGGCTCTTGTTTGATAGGGTCCTCTCCTTGCCCTTTTGATTCAGCTTCATCTCCCTCTCCTTCTATCTCAGTGTCCCTTCCATCCTCAGCTTCTTCTTCAGGATTTTCCTCTTCAGGAACTTCTTCTTCATTTATTTGTTCCTTATTTTGTAGATTAATCTCTTCTGCTTTATTTTCATCTTCCTTTTCTATTCCTCCTACCTCCCTAGGATCTTTGATCTCATCCTATGCTCTATCTATTTCTTCCTCTTGTACTTGTTCTGTATATGCAGGGGACCCTTCTCTTGTGCTCTCTCCCTTTGTTTCCTGTCCTTGGTCTTGCACACTTTGTTCATTCCTTTCTTCTTCACTAGGCTCTTCATACATATTTAGCATATCCAATGCACCCACCCTTGAGGTGTCCCCTTGTGTTGCATGTCCTTCTATGTTTACCTTCTCAGATGATTTTTCTTTTTCAGCTTCTTCAATCTTATGTGCTTCCTCTTGCACATCTCTAATGATTTCTGGCAGTACTAGAGTATCAAATGGATCAACAGATCCTGCCTCCTCCTACACCTCCTTTTCTTCAATTTCTATATTTTGTTCTGTTTCCATTTCAGCTTGCAGGTTTGATTCTTCCTCTTCACTGAGGAAGTCACCTGACTCTTCCTCTTCACTTTGGGAATCACTGAAGGCTTCCCCTATGTCAATTTTTTTCCCTCTGAACATCACTCCTTCCTCACTGTCACTGCTTACAATCTTCACAGTGTGCACAGTCTGCTTGTCCTTTTGTGCTCCTGATTCCTACTGCGTCTCCTCAGCCAGCTTTGTTTTCACCTTTATGAATGTTTGTCCTGGTTCCATTGGAGCAAAAGTACTAGACATACTTCTCATTTTCTCCCCTACTTCTTGGGCTTCAATTGTATCTTTTGGTTTCGAAGACTCGCCCTTCGACAAACTTATTGGGATTACCCTCATTGGCTATTGTCTTGCCACCTTGCTGGCAGCCTATACTTCCTCTGGACTTATTTCATGGCTCATGGATTTTGGATCCACAAACATTTCTGATGCAATTGTTACTGATATTCCCAGTGCATAGGGATCCATTAGTGTAGCATTTTTATCCTTTTCTACTATCCTTGCTTCAACAATTTTTCTTTTCTTCTCATAGAAGCACTGTAAGTCTTCAGTGGGCTCTATCTTTCTTTTCCTGCTCTTTTGTGGGTATGTAACTGTTATACCTTTAGCTTTAAGTTCCTCAATTTTATCCTTCAGCCATGTTTTTGAAAACAAAATTATTGGTTCAGACAATACATCTAGAGATGTATTCCATGGGTTTGACCAATCAGGCTCTGTAATGGGAGCCCATCTTGCCTATGCATAACTATGGTGTAACAACCTATCATCATCTTGTACTTCAGAAGGCACATATATGTTGCTAATAGACTTCATCTATTCTATGGTCAATCTTTTGTGGGCTCTTTTCCTCACCTCTTTGTCATTTTTGTAGTCTGCCCAGAAATCCTCAATGTGTACTTGATGTTTATAGTTTTTATTTACAAAATTTTGGATTATGTGGAAGGGATCAAATTTCCTTGCTAAATCAAATTCTTTGAAACCATAATACCTCAGCTCCTGCTTTGAATAACTAGCAACTTCTTCACTGTAACAGGAGTTCCTCCTGATAGCCCATGGTAACTTTACATTTCCCCTGTTATTGAATTTCCTCTTGTACATCCTGAAAATATTCAAGTTTTGCCTAGAAAACTCTAGCACTATTAGTTTATCAGAAGGATACTTGGGAAGCATAAATGGCTTCCCCTCAAAACCCTCAGTCCTTATGTAAGTGAATTGTTGAAATTGTATAAACCAAGAACTGTGCAATCCAATCGCACTTTTTGCATCCTTAGACAGTCTTTTGCCTTTTTCCTCCCTCAGTTCTCTTACCATGTAGTTATAAAAAACATCATTAGCCAGAGAAAAGTTCTTCATTGCATTTTCCACCTGCAAGACGGGGTAATGCTCATATACTAACTTTTGATTTGGACAATTTCCCAGGGTACCTACCCTTTCTATTCCATGAATATAAGGCCTAACCGCTGCAGCACATGCATATAACACATAAGAAGATAGATAAAAGGGTAGGCTTTTCTGTTACCTCCTCATGGCTTGCCTCCAAATAGTAGTACTAATGACCTTGGCCCAGTGGATTTGCCCTTGGTCTTTTTGTCTTGACCTTATAAATTCAATGACTGTGAACATCCATGGTTCACACCTGGTTCCATCCCTTAATCCAAGTAGCCTGCTCAGCATGGTGACCATCAAATAAATCTCCTCCTTGAAGCATATCCTCATTAAATTCTTGGGTATCCTGGCCATAGCCTTTGGTTTGTTCTCTATGTTATACCACCCATGGAATATCTTCCCTTTACATTCCTTCTCATTTGTGTAGAATCCCTCATTGTATTTATTAATATCAATGTCTATCATCTTATTAGTGATCTCCAACCCAAAAGTGTTAGCAATTCCTTTTGGAGTCAAATCAGTAATTACTTTATCATATAGTATAACCATCCTGGTACTTGGGTTATACATAATTACACAGTCTAAGCACAAATCCCTGGCTTCCATTGCCAATGGGAAACCCACAGCTTGGTATAACCCACTCTCCCAGATACACTTCATGTCTAGAGTTGCATCTGCAGCGGTGATCTTCTTTAGGACATCTTCAGCATCGTAGGTCCCTATGTTTGTGTCAGTGCCTACTCTAGCTTCACTAATCAAGGACGGATAACCTCTGTGTAGAGGTAATTCCTCTTTCTTTGGTTCTTTCTGTGGCTTTCTCTCTTTCTTTTCCTCGCCCCCTGCATCCTTCTTTTGTTTTGGAGCCATCCTGTGGAAACGTACACTTCTCAATCTTTGCTTCATATTCATGTCTAGGGTTTTTACTATGTATCCCAATTTCTACCATTTACCCTAACTCGTTTGTTTTTTCTGTTATTTTACCTTTAAATGGACTAAGCTCTGTTTAGCTAATTACCAGTTAAAATAGTAATTTTAACAAATGCATGCATTTTGAAAGCAAAATTACTAGAATTAATAGTGCATTTTACCATTCAAAAATTAAACAGGGTCCCAAGATAAATACCTGTTCCTGTGACCATTCAACCTTTGACGTTGACTTACTTTTACCTTTCACCTTCACCCAGCAACTATAACTTCATTAATATGGTAGATTCCATTCAATTTTACTGTGACAGCACCTTTTTCTGCAAATTTCAACATTAACAATATATCTTGAAAGATAAATAACAATAATTCGGCCCTAACCCTCGTTAAATCCTTCTTTTCTTGAGTGTTAGGCCCGCATTAATTAGAGCCATTAATGCTCTACGGTTCCAGCTTTCAATTCAGTGTTTATATTTTTTTGAACCCTTTATTACCGTTAGTCAAATTCTGCATACATTCTTTTCTATGTATATTTCATTGTATGTTCTCTTTGTATCTCTTCGTTGTATCTTTAAAAAATGTACAAACATTTTGTGCAAAGAACCAACTAATGCTTTTGCCTTTTCTGCTTTCCGTACCTCTTTGCACTTCCTGCTTGTATACCTCACTTGTATATTCTATTGTATAATCTCATATACAAACACATTATACAAACATTCTTTACCCTTTATTCTTTCGTAATGCCCTTTGATTCTTTGTATATCGGGATTGTACATTATAAACATACAAACACCAAATATAGAAGGACTTCTTCATTTTTAACTCTTTTCTGACATTTGACTTGTATTTCCTCTTTGTATCTCCGAATGTACATCTGCTTGTACATCACAAAATATACATTCTCATTATACAAGCAACAAATGTACAAACGCTGGGACCCACCTTACCTTTCCTTCGTATCTCCACGATGTACATAATATTTGCATTAAACCTTTAGACTTCGAACTTTCTATAACCTGCATTGTATATACCCTCAGCTCCGCAATGTATTAAAGCTTTGTATATTTTGCTTTGTATACTCTGAAACATACAAAGACAAAACATACAACAAGTTAGTCACATTTCATAATGATTTCAAATCCAGCCATTGTATAAAGTGAAATGTGCATCACAATATACATTAAGTCCAAATGCATAATTTACATTGTACCTTAATTTCCTTTCAATTCCGTGTTGTACAAAACTCAATGTATCTCTTAATATACAATTTGGATGTGATACATTGAATTAACTGTATTTTAATCTTCTTGAGTTCTGGCTTGTATGTGAAAAGCGATGTACGTTTCAAACATACATACAAGCGTGAAATATGCAACAGTTTAACTTTATTTTATAATCCCTTTGATTCCGTGTTATATAAAACCCGCAATGTATATTTTACCTTGTATATCCTGAAACATACAAAAGGCAAAATACATACAACAGGTTAACTTTATTCCATAATTGCCTCGATTCTGGCTTGTATAAAGTGTTTGTATATTTCATTGTATATTTCATTTCATCCAAATATACAAACCCCGATATACAAGCGACGGACTTAACTATTTATTCACTTGAACTTTGAACCTTTCTTAATTCCACCTTGTATAAAACACAATGTATACCTGATATTCATTAAGTCCCGAAACATTTTATTTACCAAAATTTGCTTTACCCTCAAACTTGCGTTGTATAAAGCGGAATGCATGCCTCCTGATACCTTGCATACAAAACCCAATGTATACAATCATTATGCATTATTTAATAACATTCAAATTCTGCGATGTATCTAACTCATTGTATCTCTCGATTGTATATTTCGCATCCGCCAAATATATATTCGCCAAACATACATCGATCGTACCAACTTTAATACCTCTTCAGTTCCGTGCTATGTATAATCCCTTGTATATTTACTTGTATGTCTTCCATTTGCCAAATATACAAACCAAAATATACATAGTGGATTTCAACATGTATACACTCCAACCTAATTCCTTTCGGGTCCACCCTATATGTATGTATAAAACATTTCTTAAATGCATACAAGGAAAAAGCAAGAAAATAAGAAAACCCGACGACTTCCCCTTTTGCGACTAACACAAAAGCACGATATACAAATGCATTTGTATATGAAACGACCTTGCATATACAAAGAACTTTGTATATACAAGGCACAAACCCTCTAATTATACATTTACCCAAGACATCAATAACTTGCAAAATATAGTGGATTTAAAATAATTCAAAAAGCAACCCCTGTTTATTTTCAACAAGGAATTCACCTGTATTTTGACCTAGTACTTAAATGCAAATTTTCCTTATTTTTAACAAGGTTTGTATTTTCATCTCCTCTTCCCTTTCACCACCAAGCAAACCACACCAACAAGCAAAGAAAACCAACTTCAGCAGGGGGTCCTCATTTTGCTAAGGAGTAAAATGGGGCGTGTTGTGAGCATCACAACACCACTTTTTGTGGAATAGACTGTATGGAAAGGTAGTTACCTTCCAAAATGACATGCCTAGAGTCAACTAGACTATCGAGTCTTGATTATTCTTTTGTTAGTAGACTTTGGCAAGGAGACAGTTCTATGTGGTGAGTTGGGTTTATGAGCAGGGTGGCAAAAGCTAGAGTGATATAGCATTGGCAGATTTGAAGTTGTGTGCAGCTTGAAGGTGATTAAGACTGGAATGACGTTCCCATCAAAAATATTGTCCAGGTAATCTGATGGACTATTTACCTTCGATATATCGATCCCTGACTATGTTTAAACTCTTTTAGAGATAGTGTGATATTTTTGGTTATATCATATGTTTAACTTTGAGGCACGATGCCTATGAGGCCATGCCATGATATATATGTTAATCTTTTCATAGTCATGGCTCGAGGCTGTTACAGCTGAACTATCAATGTTTTTAAGTTGTATTTCATATTATGGCTCAAGGCTTTAAGGTCAAGCTTACATGTTATCTTTATGATGAGAACAGGCTCGAAGCCATAATGGCTAAGCTAGCAAATAAGCAAACTTTCTTTTGAATGATTCATGGCTATAGAGCCAAGATTAAAACCCACTGTAATGTTTTTGAGACTACACTTTAGGCCGTATGGCTGAGTGTTGATACATTGAAAACTTATCTGAGACTCCTCTCCAGGCCGTAAGGCCGAGGCAATAAAGTATTGTATTCCTACTAGTGGCTAAGATAGAGGCTTAAAAGCCAAGTAGTGACTGCACCATGCTTAAATTGTGAAACTTGCTTGAGGCCATGAGGCCGATTCTTTAGAAATGAATTCATTTCTATATCTGAGCTAGGGTCTTACGACGCAACCATAATACATTTTACATTTTGCAGTGCTCAAAGCTGTTATGGCTGAGCTTGTTATCAATGTATGATAAACACACATCATATAATGACGTAGTTGGAGCTTAAATAGCTCTTGAATGGAGTAAAGAATAACTCCAGAATGGTCATGGATGAATAATACAATCACTTGATTGTAGTCACAATCGTGGAGGCAATAATATCAATAATACAGTCAACTGACTATGGTGATAGCCGTGGAGGCAATAATATCAATAATACAGTCACCCGACTATGGTGACAACTGTGGAGGCAATATTATCAATAATACAGTCACTTGACTATGGTGACAACTGGGGAGGCAATTAAATGATAGTGTGTTTACAACACCTAAACTAATACCAAGTCAAGCTTGTATGGAACGCTGACTATGAATCATTTATAGGGTTTCTTAAACTGTCAATGGTTATATATTTAAACCCTCGAATATGGAGGTGGTGAGACAATTTGCGAACATGGTCTCATCACAAAATAGTTGGAATGTGCTTATAAAAGAATACATATTTGTTCTTTATGTATCTTAATTAAGACTTATTGTTAAATGTTATGAGTTATATTTAATTTACTTACTTAATTGTAAGCTTATAGGATTGGTGAATAACACCTAAAGCTCATAAGGATAAGAAGAACTATTAATCCTAATGAAACTAACTTACTCTACTAAGGCATGGTATGCCTTCAGTACATGTAATTGACTTCATCATATGTGATGATTTACTATCAAAAATGTGAACCATGGAAGACCAAGGTGGTCAAAATGGTTGAATTTGATATGAAATGAAAACAAATAATGTGACGAGGAGTCACAAGTTCCTCATTACGAGGATAACCTATTTAATTGTAACTATTCTATGATGGGAGTTGAATGTCCAAGTATGGGCAATGAATTCAATGGATCCCACTCATACTAGACCTAAAGAACAAGGTTGTTAAGAACTTACTGTAGGACATGATAGCTTATAAGTCAAGTTAGGGTGGTGGACATATGATGACGGTCAATAATGTGTTTGTATGAAAAACTTTGGCCAAAGTAATGCATCTATCTCTGCATGCATTATTGGTCCACAGTGTTCCAGATGGCCTAGTGTCTCTAGTAGTGTCATACAAGTTAGAGTGGATCTATAGTGTGTGACCATGAGACATTAGGAAGGACACAACACCAGATACTTAGATGGCTAACCTAAAGGGTTCTAATATCTAACCTTTCTGAGAAGGTTAGGGCCACTCTACTTAGGAAGATGAACGGGGACTGCAGGTCTGTGGTTGGAGGAAAAGCACCAAGATGATGCTCTCCTTCCCAAGCATGAGACAAGATGAGACTTATGAAGACAAATGTCATTGGTTCCAGATACAGTGTTTTCATTTTATGATCAGTTGGTCCATTGTAATGTATAAATTGATTCATGATGCCTTGGGCATATATTGTATTTGATTAGTGATGATTACTCACTAAAGATTGTAAGTGATTACTGTAATGTAAGCTTTGTTATTTGATGGTTAGATTAATATGCTTAAATGGTGAAAAGATTATGTTTCTTGAGTTTAGATTTGATTAACCCATCCATTTTGTTAACTAATCATTTGATTATGATAGATGTTTAATGTTCAAACTTGGGTATTATGGATAGTGATGTTACAACTTGAAATTTAGTAGTAGATCCCAAAGCAGGTTGTCATTCTTTAACCTTATCAAAGAATGTACACAAAGAGAAACAATTATAATGTTGCTTGGTATGTTTGAAAATTGTTAGCTAACTAATATCATCTGAAATGCTTCCTTCTATCCATTTTCCCTCAAGTACAACCTTTCTTGATTTTACAAAGGTTTATTATTGTTGTAGAGGAAAACTAATGCGTTGTAGACTTAAACAAAATCCAGGGTTAAACCTAACTAAACAATCCACTCTATCATTGCATTCCTACATTGAATTATCGACCAGAGAGCGTAAGCTTATGATGATGCTAGCACTATATATGCCTTCAAGACTCATTTCTATCCTAAACTATCTCATACAAACTTATTCTAATAAAATTAATTGACTACAGTTTACAGAAATGAAAGAACATAAAAAGCAATTAAAAACTTAGTTGCTACAGGTACCCCCAACATAGGCTAAAAATAGCTATATTCAATAGAGAATCACATAATTAACTTGAAATACACAAAATGAGAAAAAACTTAACACTAACCTCCAGAGGACTTCAATAAGTTATTCTATTCATGAATCACAACTATCAAAAATAATAATCACGATCTCTCATTTACTTCAAAATGCAATGTAAAAGATAACATGAAACAGTCTAACTAGAAATGCATAAATAAATAAAATGAATGTATGAAGCAAGAGTTAGTACCTTGAGTGGCCAACTCAGGGAACTATCCACTTCTTCTAGAAACTAAATCTACTTCAGATCTTCACACATTTTCATGACATTTAGTTGAATTCAATTCATATCAAAGACATAATCTTCTTCAGATTTTATTCAAAATCAAAACTTGTCTAGAATAATAGATAAAGATAACTGTAGAAAAATAGAGTAACAACTATGTCGATAGAAAGTAAAAAGAACAGCTAACCAATCAACAAACTCATCCTCTAACTTATACAAAAGTGGGAGAGTTGTATGCGAACTTCTAACTAACTGTGATCATTAATTCATCCTTGGATATCAGGATATGATTTTGAGATCAACTTATTAACTATCTAGAATAAAGGAAACAAAGTCCTATTCGAACAGAAATCCCATGCAAGGGTTTATGAATGAAAACCCATACGCGGTAGTTAGACTTCTAGAACAAGTCTTCTTCTTCCTTACATTTATCCTTCCATGATGACCACATTCATCTCCATCGATCTCCATTTTTGGCACTTGGACTATACTTTAATCAATTCCCCTATTCTACACTTTTCTACAATTACTCCTTCTCGAATGCTAGGTCTTTGCTGCACAAGGTTAATTATTCCAACATACATAAACAAAATAACCTTTCATATTACACTTATGAAATCCTATTTATATTTCATGCATATCAATAATTTAAAACATCCATTTGGGAATATAATCACCATATTCCATTTATCATCATAGGTTCAAAGTCTCTAGGAAGTATATATGAAACAACATTTAATAAAGGTAATGTCTGTAAGGTTCTTGCAAAATCATGTAAAAAGGTCTTTAAAACATATAGAAACATTATAAAAGAAAGTAAATATTTCAACCCAACATTTCCCCCCAACTTAAACTTTTGCTTGTGCCTAAGCAAAACTAGGGAACTAACATCTAGGGAAGAAAGTTATAATGCGAAGTAGTTTTTCTAAGGTCCATGTTTACTTTGACTCCTCCTTGTTTGAGATAGAATCCATTGTAACATGCAAGTCTTTCCATCTTGTTTAGCTCAGTACGCCTACACTTATCACCTCTCCCTCCTGTCTAGTGTGGCACTGGGTAGAGAAGGATAGGAGGGTGATAAGTAAGAGGCAACCATGCTACTCCCTTATGCTCTAAGATCTGGATGTACCTGCGTAACCTTTCAAACATATTCATGAAGTTGTGGAAAGAGTGGGGTTCCTTCTTTTATAATTCTGGAGTTAAGCTATTCCACCTGTTCTGCACATATCTTTGACAATTCTAGATGACTGACACTATTAATCTCTATATTCTTCCATGACCCCTTAGTCTCAAGTCCATGATTACCTTGCTTGAACCCCTATGAGAAAGTAATGTTAGCCATTGGGACAGGATCACCTCAGGTTCTAAAGCTTCTTTCCTTATTAGCAGTGGCTCCTTCTTTTCCTGCTCCTCATATTGGTTCATCAGTACTCCTCTGAGTTGTTCATTTTTGAAGTATGACATTAATGCTCTGATCTATAGGTCTCCAACATAGATGCAAGAGTTCCATTATGTGTCCTCATCCATTAGGTAATTATGCAGATAGTATTCACACAACTGGTCTTGTTCTTCTAAACTGACCTCTTTGAAATGACTGCAAAACATGTGCCTTGAATGTAATTCAGGTTGATTAATGGTAAATCTATTAAACTGAAAACTAAGGAATTTCTCCTTTAGAAACAATGCATAAACCCTAGATGGAGGCCTGCATCCAATGATTTATTTGGCTCTGTCAATAACTTCTACCAAATGATCCTCTGACCTTTTGATTATCAAATCTTTTTCTGTAATTGATGCATTGAGGCTATGTTTCTCCTTTTCCCAGTTCTCTTTTTCTTGCTTAGTCTTGTCAATCAACTTCATTAGCTCAAAGCCCAAAGGCAGGGTAGTATGATATTCTGGGGTCTTTGTTACATGAGGTTGGAGAGTAAGTACTTCTTCTTTCTCAATTTCTATTTTATTTTCAGCCAACTGTGCCAGCAAGTCTAAGTTAGAACCATGGCCATAAGTTTGGACCTTCTCCTCCAACTCCTGAATTCTCTTCTCTTTATTTTTTTCTTCATAACCCCTTACCTGTTCCTCCAGCTATCTTATTCTATCCAAGGATTCTTGAAGTTCCTTCCTGATATCTCTGTCCTCTAATAATTCCTTTTCTTTTTCAACATTTTCATCATTCCTTTTAGGAATATCAAAAAATTCTTTAACAAAATCATCTGACATAGGTTTACCCATCTTTCTTGTAGTAAATAAGTTTTCTGGCTCAGAATCAGAAGAATAAATGTATGTTCTTTTCTTTACAGGCATATCAACATTTCCACAAGCATATGCAGAGACATCCTCAAGGGGGTTTTCTTCTCTATCTGAATTTAGATTCAAAGGAGTTGGATCATTGACCTGCTGGCCTATATTTTTGTCCTCTCCTCTCTACTTCTCAACAACTTGTTCTTTGACACCTTGCCTCCTTAACCTCCCTGAGCATCTAGCTATGACTATTTCCTGCTTATCTTCCTTTTTATTGTCCCCCTTCTTCATCTTTTCCCCTGCACTTCCATCTTTTGTGGCATTCTTGTGTTTACTCACTCCCTTCCTACTCTTCTTCTCCTTGCCAGATGTTGAAGGATTGGTTCTTTTAGTTTGAGGGGTGGATGTTGAGGGTTCCTTAGTTGATATAGACCTAAACTCTAGAGGGTTTTCATGTTGTGGCTCTTCCTGTTCAATCTCAAGAGGAGGCTCAGGCTCATATGGAATTTCATTTTCTGGCTCTAGTGCCTCTAAAAGTGTTGAAATGTCTACACATTGTCTAAAATCTTCCCATCTAATCTGAGGGTATTGAATCATTAAACTCCTTTTTATTAGCAAAACTATCAAACAATGGTGGGAAAGAGTAGAGTCTGCCTATTGTCTCTGATATTTTGAAGACATCCTTTTCAACATAGTATACAAATATTTTAGAACATTGACAAGTTTTTCATGTCGCAAATGGTTGAGCAATTTAAGTTGTGCAATATATAACGTATTGTATCTACCATCATAGGTAATATACTTGATAATATAATAGGCACATTTCTCCTAAAAGAAGGGAAGGGATAGTCGTTTGGTACCTTGTGTAGTAGAATCCAGGTGTTCACCTCTTTCATAGAACTCTTCCCTAGCCGCAGCTGCATCAGCTCTAGCTGGGTACTCTGACCTTGTCTGTGGCAACCCTGTAACTTGTGCAATAGCTAACTTAGAAGCATCTATAGTTAACCCCTTCACCATTGCTTCATCATACTGTAGAGTAAATGCAAATTCTCTTGTCATATCATCATCAAACTCTGTCAATTCTAGGAAGTAGTCTAACCAATGTACTCTTGTGAAGAGTGGGAGAACCATCACATCCTCCAATAGTTCCTTATGTACCGAAGGTTCCCTTCTGATCATGTCTCCTCCCATTGCCATTGTGAATTGCAAACTCTTATAGTATCAATTTCTGCACAATGTCAATTTTTGTTACTCAATTCCTACTACTTCAGCTCACCACCCCAAAGAACCAATCTGCCTCTTCTTTCCTTTGCACTATAACTTCCTTAGGATACTAATTCACTTGCTAGAAAAATAAGGTAAGTTCATGGCGCAAAATATTTGTCTGGTTTTCTTGAATGACAAGGTTTTCAAAGGCAAATGTTTTTCTAATGGAAAAAATCAAAAATAACCCTCCCCCCAACTTAATTGTGAAGTGACCTCACTTCATGTGGCAGGTATTATGGAATGAGGAGGAGTGACTAAAAGAAATGGTGATAACATTCATCACATGCATGAAATAAACTATTACTAATCATGAATATAAAAAGAAATCTAGTTGTAATAATTGAAAGATATTCAATGTAGATATGAAGTGGGAATGAATAATTAACATACCTTGAAAATTGTGAACAATTTAGATGATTTGAGATGATATAATGAAGTGATACATGGAGCAATATAATGAAGTAGTTTAAAATGAATATGGGTATGTGGAATGGGTGGGAGAATCGAGGTATTGTTCATCAAGTGATGGAATAGAGTGGCATGCATATAGTGTTGCAGGTACCTTTAACATAGGTCCCGACTATGTAATTAGAATTATATATCAGGTCCCAATCTGAATAAGTGAAAAATAGGTCCTGATGGAAATAACTTGTTGTAACCATGGAAATTGTGTGGTGTGTGCATGTGAGTTAAAAACAAAAAAAATTAATTTCCAGCAATAGGGGTTGAGTAGTGCAACTCAACCTCCCTATCACTAGATAGTGTTGGTGTCTCAACATCTGAATGTGCATCTTCTAGTGTCACAGCATCTAAATGTGCATCGTCTAGTGTCACAACAACATCATCAGGAGTATTAGGAGTAACATACTAAGCAGTTAAAGAAACAAGAAAGTTATCCTTCTGAAGTGGCTTTTTATACAACTTTAACTTGTGCCCATTTACTAGTAGTGAAAACTAAACTTCATCTATAGTCTGTAATTGAACTGCACCATTAGGAAAGACTTGCTTGATCTCATATGGGCCTAACCAATGTGACTGAAGCTTGCCCTTGAAGTCCTTATACCTTGAATCATAAAGTAGTGCCCAGTCTCCTGTAGTGAATTCCTTTGTTTTGATGTACTTAATCATGCCATTTTACCCTTTTCTTCTGTATGATGAATGGATTCCAGTCTCATTTCATCCAAGGCATTCAAATGTTGTAGCCTTTCCTATTGTGTAGTGGTTAGATCCATTCCTAGGTCCATTGTTGTCCGTAGGGTTTTGTCTTCAAATTTAATAGGCAGGACTACAGTCTTTCCATAGACCAGCTCATAAGGTGTAAACCCTGTAGTTGTCTTCCAAGTTGTTCTATATGCCCAAATAGCCTCAAGGAGCCTAGAAACCCAATCTCTTCTGTGAAGCTACACTATCTTGGTCAGGATGTTCTTAATTTCTCTATTAGTGACTTCCACCTGACCATTAGCCTAAGGATGGTATGGAGTGGATTTCTTATGCCTAATCTAATATTCTCCAACCGATTTGGTTATTAAATCAGATGTAAATTGGGGTCCCTGATCAGTTATCATTTCTCTTGGAACACTATACCTAGTGAAGATGTCTTCATACAAGAATTTGGCCACATTACCATCTCTGGCAAACTGTAATGCCTTTACTTCAACCCATTTACTTAAGTAGTCTGTACATACTAGGATATACTCTTTGTTGTTTGATGTAGGAGATATAGGACCTACAAAATCCAAACCCCATTTGTCAAAAGGAGCCAATGAGATTTGTGGCTGCAAAGGCATCTCATCACTTCTAGTAGGCCTCCCCATTCTCTGGCATCTATCACAAGTCCTAGTGTACTTGACAACATCTTTATGAAGCGTTGGCCAGTAATATCCTATTGTTAGGATCTTGAAGGCTATCCTCTTAGCTGTAAAATGTCCTCCACAAGGCTCATCATGACTAGCCTTCATTATATCAAATACTTCATCCTCCTTGATACATCTTCGCATAATATTGTCTGGCCCAGTGTAACATAGAAATCTAGAAATCCAGGAGTAAGAGAAACATTTATGAACTAGCTACCTCTTCTCCCTTGGGGAGAAGTATCCTGGAATTTGCTCTATAACCAAATAATTGGCGATATCTACATACCATGGAGTGTGTATAGTGAGAGAAAACATATGCTCATCAGGAAAAGAATCATCAACCACTCCATCTGAAGCTAGTGTAGGTAGTCTAGATAGAAAATCAGCAACAACATTGGCCTTGTCTGGTTTGTCAACAATTGTAATATCAAACTCTTGCAACAACAATAACCACCTTACAAGTCTACCAACTATGATAGGTTTATTCATCAGGTATCTGATGGCTACATGATCTGTATGGATGAAAACCTTGTAACCAGTTATGTAGTGCCTGAACTTATTAATTACATAAACAACTGCTAAAATCTCTTTCTCTATCACAGTGTAGTTTAACTCAGCTCCTAGCAGATTCTTACTTACATAGTATATTACATACTCCTTGTTTCCTTCTTGTTGGCCCAGGATTGCTCCAATGGCAAAATTGGATGCATCTGTATGGATGTGAAAGGGCAGTGACCAATTTAGGCCTCTAAGGACTAGGGCTTGTGTCAAAGATGTTTTTAGCTTTTCAAAGGAGATATGACAATCTGATGTCCATTCAAATTCACTGTCCTTGGTCAGTAGGGTAAATAAAGGGGCAACAATCTTGCTAAAATCCTAAATGAACCTCCTGTAATATCCTAGATGGTTGAGGAAGCTCCTGACATCTTTATATTTTTGTGGAATAGGCAGGGTAGATATAATCCCAATCATCTTTGGGTCAACTTGGATGCCAGCACTTGAGATGAAATGTCCCAAGACTATTCCTGGTGTCATCATCAAAAAACACTTTTCATTACTCAAAGAGAGGTTGTGTTCTATACACCCCTTCAATACCTTCTCCAAGTTGTGTAGGGCTTCATCATATGTGGTGAAGTCATCCATATAGATCTCCATACTGTCATGGGCAAAATCAGAGAAAATGCTTAAGACTGCTCTTTGAAATGTAGCTAGAGCATTGCACAAAACAAAGGATAAGATAGAGTATGCATATGTCCCCCAAGGGTAGGTAAACGTGGTCTTATCCTAATCTTCTAGAGTAATCTTAATCTAGTTATAATCACTAAATCCATCCAGAAAGGAAAAATATTTCTTGCGTGCTAAAGAGTCAAGAACTTGGTCAATAAAAGGCAATGGAAAGTGATCCTTCCTTGTAGCAGTATTCAATTCTTTGTAATCAACACAGATCCTCCATTTGCCACCTTTCTTGGGGACTATAACCAATGGTGAAACCTATTCACTGTCTAAAATGGGGTATATAAAGCTTGCATCCAAAAGTTTCTGTAGCTCAGTTTTAACAATTTCTTTGAGGGCTAGATTCATGTGCCTTTGCTACTGTCTGATTGGTCTATACCCATCATCTGTGTATATCTTGTGCATGCATAGGGAAGGATCA
This sequence comes from Cunninghamia lanceolata, assembly GCA_027924645.1. Taxonomy (NCBI): domain Eukaryota; kingdom Viridiplantae; phylum Streptophyta; class Pinopsida; order Cupressales; family Cupressaceae; genus Cunninghamia; species Cunninghamia lanceolata. The sequence goes on from BSBN01001583.1 coordinate 6,153,785, forward strand.
ATACCTTTCATATCATTGTAATCCCAAGCAAATGTTGTTGAGTGTGTATGTAATATTGCATGAAGGGATTGCTATTGTTCATCAGTCAGTGTATTGTTAATGTTCAACATCTTACCTGGCTTGACTTCTATTTGTTTAGACAGTTCTTGAACAAAAGAAAAATCTAGGATGGGTAATACAGTTAAGCATTGCTAAGGTAATAATTCATGGAATATTTGGGAGACTTCTTCTAATGAACTACTGGGTATTATGCTACTCAGAGGGTCTTGTAAGCAAGATAGGTAGTCTTGTTGCTGTGGATGACATGAGCAATTAATTCATCTTCATCTGGAATAGTCAATAAAGGGCTACGGTCTATAGTCATCAGGGTTTGTAGGGAATAGGCATCCTCATCCTCTAGGTTAGGCCAAATGGTCTGCTCAAGCTCATGGTATGGCTGGGTTGGTGGATATAATACCAACTGCTTGGTCACTGTCCCATTAGATATGATCTTGTTACCAGACCTACAACCTATAAATGCATCAGTAGTGGCAAGCCATGGTCTACCTAGTATAAGAGGATATCCAGCAAGATTAACCTTAGGCTGCAAAATAACAAAATTAGTAGGGTATTCCCAAGAATCTAATGCAATGACCAAATCTTCTATGACCCCTTCAGGTTTGACTATAGACCTATCAGCCAATTGCAAGACTATCTGAGTAGGCCTTAGGTTGTTCAATTGGAGTGTTTGCATTGTTTCCTTGGTCATGACAATAATTGCAGCTCCTAGATCTATCAAAGTGTTTTTAATCAGAGTTCCATTGATCTTTACATCCACCACTAGGCTTCCTGGATCTCTGTATTTTGGAACTTTATATTACCCAACATAATGTCAGCATAATTACCTAAAACATGTACTATTTGAGGATCTATTCTCTTCCTTCATGGCTTCTTTATGCAAAGATCCTTAATAGTTTTGGTATAGATAGGAATATCCTTGATGGCTTGGATTAAGGGAATCTTGATGCTTATGTCTTTTAGCTGGCTGAGAAGGACAATATCTTGGGTTGTTTGCTTTTGCATGGCCAAGCACTCAGGGAAAGGAGGAGACTTCTACTGCACAGTAGTTTGGGCATCTTGAGTTGATTCAAGTTCCAAGGGTTGCTTATCTGTGGCTTATTCAGTGGGTTCTTCATCTTCAAGCTCAGTAATTTGGGGAGATGAAGGTCCTGAAAGTTGCTTCCCCGATCTAAGATGAATATTACTCACATCTACCCCATAGGTGGGATATTGCATTACCTCGTTAGTATAAGCTTGTTGGACAAGCTTGTTGTTAGGGTTAGGTATAGGTTGGGCAGGGATTTGGGTAGGTCTAGGAGGTGTATTTTGAGGTGGTGGCATTATGGCTAGCTACTGTGGCTAAGATGGAATCATAGGTTGCCAAAATTGTGCATTTTGTTGCCATTGTTGGCCCTTGTTCCACTGAGGCTACCATTGTTGCTACTGAGGAGGCCACTAAGGGTTATAGTTTGGACCTTGGAAATTTTGCTATGGCCATGAGTTAGGCTATTGTTGGCTCCAACCAGCTTGTGGAGTAGGCCATTGGGGGTTTTGCTATGCATTTGGGCTACTAGGCCATTGTTGAGCATTCTAAGCAGAAAAGTTCTGATTTGCAGCAGGAAAGGGAGAATTAAAACTAAGTGGATTAGAGGGCATACCTTGCCTTTGCTACCAAGGTCTTGTTGATAACTGAGAGGGGGGGTGAATCAGTTATCTTAATTATTTCAACTTTCTAAAATTTCTTAACAATTAATGTAGCTTCAAATCAAATAAGCAAACATAACCATGAAATGGAAATAACATCAATACTCATGACACAATATTTTTGACATGGAAACCCTATTAAGGGAGAAAACCATGGGGTGATTAACCCAAGAATGTATTCTCTATTAGAAGAATAGAAATACAAAATGGCACTTGCCAATTAGGGCTCACTGCCTGAGCACACTACTCAAAAGAGGCTCACTTCCTACAAGAGACTCACTGTCTACAAGTTGTAAGAAGAATAACAAGATCCTTGAACTGATGAGAAGCATCAACATATGCTGAGGTTTAGTTCCGGTTAGGCTCAATAGACTGATCTACTGCACTTCATCCTTCCTCTTCTTTGGTGTTGTTGACCTGTCACATACCAGACCTGTCTTACTGCTTTCACACTATACTTCTACTTTTCTTCGCACACCACAACACACAACATGCCCCTTCATATCCAAATCCATCTAGTATATATATCCGCATAATGGATTTCATCCTCTTTCTAGTCGGCATCCGGAATAGTCAATATTTATCCAAACTCTGATCTGTCAGCTGAATCCTTTCTTATCAAGTGATGCGTATCAAGGAGATGCTTATAGAAGTCATCAATTATGTTGGCCAATCACGAATGATACCTTAAGAATCTTGATCACTATCAACAACTCATCTGGATTAAGGTCTGATACTCTGCCAAACCGGACCTCAATACTTAGATGCTCATATCTCTTCACTCTTACATCACCGGAGGCTCAATCCTTGGAATCTATTAGTTAATGTATTCCTCTTGACTTCCTCAAGTCCGTACTTTACAAAGATACTTTCTCTAAGAGATCCAGACCTGACTGTCAGACCTTGCTGCATGCTCTGTTCTTGCTTACCGGACCACAACACTTCTTCAATCTGGCTTCCAGTATAGGCACACCATGTTCTACGGATGGGTGGGATAAACTTTGTTGCGATCAATGACAATACTCATGAAGCCATATAGTGTCTCTTGCCAACAATCTCCCCCTTTGGCATTGATGGCAACACTTAGTGAAAAATGACTGTCACACTATACTCCCCCTTGGCTGATGCTCTGTTCTTATGTATATTTTCTGGAGCTCTCCCTTAGCTAGACTCCTCATTTTTCACTGCTCCTCACTCCCCATTTGACATCAATGGCAAAGGGTGGGATCCGCACACCAAAATTTCCAAAAACAATCAATACTTAGCCGCATATATATACATGTTTTCCCCACATATACTGAAATATATCTAAAAAAGTGGTCTTTAGTTGTACCACTTCTGTCGCCCAACTATTCTTCATCCTATCCAAAATTGAGATGTGACCACTCAACAAGAATGCAAAAGCTTTTGCCCTTTTTAGATCTGTCGAATCACTAGTCCGGGCTGTAGTCTGAGCATCACTTAGGGCCTCATGCATGGCCTCTAACTTAGGGATAATGATCCCTCTAATTTCACTCAACCTACTTATTCTATTTTTCTTTTCCTTCTCAAGTTTCTTAATTTCATTCAAGACTGCAATAGTCTGACATTCTTGATTGATTATGGGAGATGAGAGAGGATCAAAACTTTGAGACAAACTTAGTAGTTTATCTTCTTGCTCTTTTACTCTCTTATCAACATCTTTGGTCACTTTGGACCAAGATAAACAAAATTTATAAATATTTGTGCCATCTTTGAGAGCATTTTCTAAACTCTTTATCCCAATATCCATAACTCTCCTATCATTTGAGATTAGACCTTGTACTTTAGAGAATCTCTTATCCAAAAATTCTTTCTTGACTTTCTCTTTTGCTGCTTTCTCTAGAGAATCAAAATGTGTATTAACAAAATTTACAAGAGACTTTAGATTACTAGATGTGGATGCTGTAGGATCCTTTTGGAAGGATGGCACGATCTTTTCTAGTACATCGGATGCAGTTTCTATGAGCTCACAGTCTTCCATGTGAGACTTCAACATTTTTTCTTTTGCCTTAGCTTGAGTGAAAGAAGCTAGTTCAATGGTTTGGACTGGAGAGAGGGAATCAAAATTGAATGGACCTTGAAGCAATTCTAGTTCATCAAATTCCATCATTTCTTTGGTCAAGAACTCTTTGACTGCTTCTACTGTGTCTCTTGCTGGAGACAGAATTTTCTCCCCTTCTGCAACCTTACCACTATCATTTGTGGCCTTCTCTGTTGGAGTTTTCTCTCCTTTTGTAGCCTTGCTACTATCATCTTCTTTCTCTTTTGCTTCTTGACTGATCTTCTCTTGTACTCTTTCTTTTTCTTTGAATCTGGAGTCTATAGAGGAAACTAGAGGAGAGATGTTTGCTTGATCATGGACCTCTTCTTCCGAAGCAGAGGAATCTAAGTCTTTACCTTTTTGTTCATCTGTCTCCTTTACCTCTTCTTCCACTATCTCAGTAGATTCCTCTTTGTTATCCATTCCCGAGGAATCATCACCTAAATCCTCTACAACAGGAATATTTAATCTTTTATAGGATTTCCAAAGGATTTCTTCTGTTTCTTTTGCCACTTTATCAGTTTCTCCAAGCATGAGCTGATTCATTCTAGCCTTACTCTGGAACTCATCCTTGCAATCTTTGAAGATCATATTCATTTGCTTCTGAGTGATTGAAGGAAAGAGCTGAGTGGCTATCTGTTCTCAGATCTCAAGATCCTTTGCCCTAGCATTATTTTTTCTTATCTCTAATTCCATCTCTAGGCTTTTGGGAATGAGAGATATGATTTCAATAAAAGCCTTATTGTCTATGTTCAAGTACTTAACTGTGGCTTCCTCCAAGATCTTTCTATCTGCATCATTGTATGCATCATAGAATTCTGTTATTGGTTGCAGGTTCCCATCCATAGTAACTGTTTTAACTACATCATCTAAGGAGAGAGTGGGCCTTTCAACAAATTCTTCTGTTACTTCTTCAGTAGAGGGTTCACCAGATGTTTTCCTTTTCTTCTTCAGTTTCTTTACTTCCTCATCTAATTCTTTCTCTTCTTCATCCTTTTGGCTTGTGTAAGACCTTGTTGCCTTTTTCTTGGTTCTCTTCTCTCCTTTTCTAGATGATTTTGCTTCCGGTTTTGATGCCTTTGAGCTCTTTGTAGTGGTGGGTGTAGAGGTCTTAGAGGATCTGGTCTGGGAGGGGACTTCCACTAGAGTACCTTCTTTTTCTGATTTTTCTTTTTCTTTCTCTGCCTTTTCTGTCTTCTCTCTATTTGCATCAAGTGCTTCTTTTGAAATTCCATGCCTCTTGGCAAACTCTTCTACTTCCCTCCTCACTTTTCTTTTTATTTCCAGTTGTCTTAGCTCCACATGGATCTTCACACTTAATTCTTCAAAGGTTCCAAACCTTTCTGCCTTGGGATCCTTGGGTTGACTTAGCATGTGCTGAACATGCAGCTCCACAATTTTCTCATCCACTTCATACCCCATAGGCATGATCCACACTGTTCTTGGTTCCACTGCCTCCATTAGGCACTGATCAGTTTCTACCATAAAGCATATTGTATCTTTATATTTTTCAACTAAAGATTGGGGGATTCTCTCTCTTGCTTGCATCATGCTCTAAAAATTCTTGAAATAGCCCTAGAGAGTTATATTCTGTGCCTTGGCATCACCAAGCCCATCTATATAATCTCTAATTTGAATGGCTACTAGTCTATCATTTTGCCATACCCAACCACTGGATCTGGGAAGCTCATTCATGTAATAAAAGAATAGGCAGAGTATCAAACCATCGTATTTGAAAGAGTTCTTCTTATCCTTCTTTATCTTCTACAGATTCTCCAAGAGTTGGTTAAGAAGGAGCTCACAAAGATCATAGTCTACATTTTTCCTCAACATTTCATAAGCAGTATATATAGCAGTTCTAGATACTGAATTCTCCCTACTATAGTGATATATCTTATATCCAATTATCATTTATGAAAACTTGATATCCGGATCTGTGATATCCTTAATAGTCATTGCTCTTTTATCAAACTTCGATCTGATAGCCTCACTTACAATTTGGTTTTTGACAGATTTGAGTGTAGGCATTCCATCGGTTGAGTGTAATCTAGTTACTGCCCTAATGGCATCCTTAGTGATCTTAAACGGCCTGTTCAACCACATGAAGTTGTCATGCATTCTTCTCAAGATATACTGGACCCATTCATCTTCTAGAAAATAGGGGAAATGAATGCATTGTGCAAAATGTTTGTCTCGGATAGCTTTATACTAGGTTTTGAGTTTGAATGAGTCATCTATCAAATGCTTGTGATAGATATTGACCAGCTTAGATTTCCCAAATTCTTCAATATTCTCATGAATATATGCCCTAACATCTTCTACATGCAGAACCCCATGCAGAATGCTTGAAAAGGTGCCTATGGGGATCAACTTCTAGGGATTTATATGGATGTTTCTTGAATTTAGGACGCGGCCTATCAGAAATCTTTACAACATTTGGAGTAGCCATCTTCAAAAGATTTACAGAGAGATTTTCAACAATGGAAAATACCTTTTACACTTCTAAGGTTCGCTGAATGAGCTAGATTAATTTGCTTGATGAATCATCTTCAACGGTTGATCTTTTGAGAATCTGAGATAATTTGTTGCAGAGCTTCTTTTCTCTTCTTCTTGAATGCAAATGTGGAAATGTTTAATAAGAAAAACCCTTATATTGCTCCACAAACCCTAATACCAAGTTGCAATAAATACTCAACTTAAGTCATTCTGGTTTGCCTTGTTTTCCTTATTCGGATGACTTGATGAACTGATACAATCTTGTTCTAAACATCTTGCGGATCTTCCATATCTTAACCACAGTTTATTTAGATTTTTCTCTGAGAACCCTTTAATTCGTAACTCTCCTTGTGCCAATTCTAGCACAAATTAACTAGCTGGGGGAAAAATGTTTTTCCTTGTGTCTCCCCCTGAGCCAGAGATCACTTTTTAATTTCTAGAAGGAATATCAGCACCAGATTCTAGTGCGAATCCATCCCCTATATTTTCTATACTTCTCTTCACCCAAATCTTTTTCATCTCACTTTTAACTTCATCCGCATTTACTTTTTCTTTTCCTTTGTCTTGATTCTGATTATGATGCACCAGACCCCTTTTGCCCTGATTCTTGCTTCTACAAAATTTGCAATATGACCGGATCTATTGCAATTGTGGAAAACAACATTTCTTTGCATATTTGAATGATATCCTCTAGAGCTGCATTGATTAGCCATATGTCCTATTCTATTGCATGCAAAGCATCTACTATTGAATGAATTGTTCATTTGCATATTTCTACATTCATGAGATTTGTGACCATACCTTTTGCAGTTGAAACATTGTTTGGAAAAGGATGTGTTAGTCTAATTTATTCTCTTTCTGCACTGATTAGCTTTATGACCAAAGTTATTGCAGTTGTGGCAGTATCCATTGAAGGATGGATATCTTTGAGCATTAGGTTGCCTTACTGGAGGTCTTCTAGGCCTGTTTCTTGATTCAAAATTCTTCTGACCGGATTCGGAGCTTTCACCTTTCTCATATCCCAAGACACGCTTGCCATCTACCCTCTTTTGGCTTTCAAGAAGAACTTCAAGTTGAGCAGAACTTATCTTGAATTTCTCTTTTTATTCATTTGCTGTTTGAAGATCCTTTTTAAGAGTGCAAATTTGATCTTCAAGTTTTTCTTCATTATCTCTAGCATCTTCAAGATCATATTCTAAATGTTTGATTTTTCTATCCATTTTGTGGCAGTCTTCTGACTTCTCCTTGAGAGATTGTCTTAGATCATCTTCAGTTTTTCTTTTCTCTTCAATTTCTTGAGTGAATTTCATAACTCCTGATTCCATTTCATGTCTTATCATAATGACCTCTTTTGATAACTTTTCACATAACTTGGTTTTTTCCTTCAGATCTTCATTTGTACCATTGTCTTCATTTTGACTTGCCAATTGCTGAAGTAGGTCTTTTCTTTTTTTTATAGAGATACTCAGTTTCCCTTTTAGTTCATTTATGAAATCATTAGCCTATTTGAGTCTTTCCTTCAATTCATTGACTTCAGAGTTTGATTGCTCAAGATCATCAAGGGCAGACCGAAGTTGTTCCCTCATACCATACACATCCATTTGAGTTCCTAGATCTTCCTCAAGTTGTTAGGCTTTTTTTGGAGGAACTTGGTTCTGATACCAATTGTTGATAACTGAGAGGGGGGTGAATCAGTTATCTTAATTATTTCAGCTTTTCTAAAATTTCTTAACAATTAATGCAACATCAAATCAAATAAGCAAACATAACCATGAAATGGAAATAACATCAATACTCATGACACAATATTTTTGACATGGAAACCCTGTTAAGGGAGAAATCCATGGGGTGATTAACCCAAGAATGTATTCTCTGTTAGAAGAATAGAAATACAAAATGGCACTTGCCAATTAGGGCTCACTACCTAAGCACATTGCTCACAAGAGGCTCCCTACCTACAAGAGACTCACTATCTACAAGTTGGAAGAAGAATAATAAGATCCTTGAACTGATGAGAAGCATCCACATATCCTAAGGTTCAGTTCCGGTTAGGCTCAATATACTGATCTCCTGCACTTCATCCTTCCTCTTCTTTGGTGCTGTTGACCTATCACATACTAGACCTATCTTACTGCTTTCACATTGTACTTCTACTTTTCTTCACACACCACAACACACAACATGCCCCTTCATATCCAAATCCATCTGGTATTTATATCCACACAATGGATTTCATCCTCTTTCTAGTCGGCATCTGAAACAGTCAATATTTATCCAAACTCTGATTTGTCAGCTGAATCCTTTCTTATCAAGTGATGCATATCAAGGAGATGCTTATAGAAGTCATCAATTATGTCAGCCAATCATGAATGATACCTTAAGAATCTTGATCACTATCAACAACTCATCCGGATTAAGGTCTGATACTTTGCCAGTCAGTTCTTCCTCTAGCAACTCTGCCAAACTGGACCTCAATAGTTAGATGCTCATATCTCTTCACTCTTACATCACCGGAGGCTCAATCCTTGGAATCTATCAGTTAATGTATTCCTCTTGACTTCCCCAAGTCTGTACTTTACAAAGATACTTTCTCTAAGAGATCTGGACCTGACTGTCAGACCTTGCTGCATGCTCTGTTCTTACTTACCGGACCACAACACTTCTTTAATCTGACTTCTGGTATAGGCACACCATGTTCTGCGGATGGGTGGGATGAACTTTGTTGCCATCAATGACAATACTCATGAAGCCATATAGTGTCTCTTGCGAATAGGTCTCCTTTGAGCAATGAAGAACAATTGCTCATCTTCTCCTTCAAATTGTTGTAACTCAGGTCTCTCAATATTTTCTTGTTGGATGCTGGCCACCCTTTTGCATTTACAACTGGCCTTCCTCTGTCTACAACTAGGGTAATACTCAGTGAGCATTGCATCTACCTCTTCTTGTTTCTTTTTGATATGGAGAGTGTCCAACTATGTAGCCATATGGCTAATAATGTCCTCTTTCATGTTGGTCAGCAGGTTACTAATCTCTACTCTTGAAACTCCATTAGTTGCCTTGCTTGTGATAGATGCTCTTTCTCCCCTTGGTTTTCTAGAGAATGTTCTAGAATAATTTATGTAGGCTATATAGATATCATCAAAGGGAAGTTGAGATATATCCCCTATTCCAATGAGGTTGAGGGCATCCATGCAATCATCATTAACTCCCCTTAGAAAGACCAACTTCAGTGATTCTTCAGACAATCTATTCTGAGGGTTTTTCTTTAAGGCAAATTGGAATCTTTCTACATAGTCTTCTAGTGGTTCATCCTCTTTCTGTGACATCATAAAAATGTCATCTCTTCTCCTATCGTGTCCTCTGCAGTAGTCTTTATATTTTGCTAGGAACTTTGTCTTCATAGTATCCTAGTTTGGGATGACATCTTTCCCCAACCCCATAAACCACTATAAAGAAACATCTTTGAGTGTGGCAGGGAACAACTTGAGTCTATAAGGATTAGTGGTGTAGTCATAACTCCTACACAAGACATCAAACTTGAATAGGAAAGTGTCAGGATCTTCGATCACCAAGCTGTAGAAAACAGACAATGTAGAAGGTGGTCTTTTTTTAGACTAGCAGCCCATGCTTGGTCTGGGATAGGGAATTAAAATGTTGCTTGTCCTAGAAGATCCTCTACTGTAGCTTCTACCATGGTTCTAAATGTCCCTTCTGTGGCTGTGGAGGAAGTTGATGGAGATGTAGGGGGTGTTGATGAAGATGTAAAAGGAAACTCTCCTTCAACATTTCCTACTGTGTAGTTGTTAAAATCAGTTGTGCCCTTGTTATTCTAAGAAGTTGAAGGGAGGAATCTACCTCGGTTATCTCTCTGTCTCTGTATACAATAATTTGAACTTTATGTTTCAGTGGTCCTGCACAGTGTTAGTAGAATGCCTAGTGTTTCTTGAAAAAATAAATGAACTTATTAAATCTAATGCTGAAACCAAGATTTAACTATGAAAGCATATAAAACTAATGAGACTATGAAGATAACACCATCCTTGGCAATGGTGCCAAAAATGTAGAGGAAAACTAATGCGTTGTAGACTTAAACAAAATCTAGGGTTAAACCTAATTGAACACTCCACTCTATCATTTCATTCCTACATTGAATTATCGACCAGAGAGCGTAAGCTTATGATGATGCTCACACTATATATGCCTTCAAGACTCATTTCTATCCTAAACTATCTCATACAAACTTATTCTAATCAAATTAATTGACTGCAGTTTACAGAAATGAAAGAACAACAAAAACAGTTAAAAAATTAGTTGCTACAGGTACCCCTAGCATAGGCTGAAGATAGCTATATTCAATAGAGAATCATAGAATTAACTGAAATACATAGAATGAGAAAAGACTTAACACTAACCTCTAGAGGACTTCAATAAGGTATTCTATTCATGAATCACAACTATCAAAAATAATAATCACGATCTCTCATTTACTTCAAAATGCAATGTAAAAGATAACATGAAACAGTCTAACTAGAAATGCATAAATAAATAAAAGGGAATGTATGAAGTGGGAGTTAGTACCTTGAGTGGCTAGCTTAGGGAACTATCTCACTTCTTCTGGAAACTAAATCTACTTAAGATCTTCACACATTTTCACGACATTCAGTTGAATTCAATTCATATCAAAGATAGAATCTTCTTCAGATTTTATTCAAAATCAAAACATGTCTGGAATAATAGATAACAGATAACTGTATAAAAATAGAGTAATGACTATGTTGATAGAAAGTAAAAAGAACAACTAACCAATCAACAAACTCATCCCCTAACTTATACAAAACTGGGAGAGTTGTATGCGAACTTCTAACTAACTATGATAATCAATTCATCCCTAGATATCAGGATATGGTTTTGAGATCAACTTATTAACTATCTAGAACAAAGGAAACAAAGTCCTATTTGAATAGAAATCCCATGCAATGGCTTATGAATGAAAACACATAAGTGGCAGTTAGACTTCTAGAATAAGTCTTCTTCTTCCTTGCATTTATCCTTCCATGATGACCACATTCATCTCCATCGATCTCCATTTCTGGCACTTGGACTATACTTTAATCAATTCCCCTATTTTGCACTTTTCTACAATTACTCTTTCTTGGATGCTAGGTCTTTGCTGCACAAGGTTAATTATTCCAGCACACATACACAAAATAACCTTTCATATTACACTTATGAAATCCTATCTATATTACATGCATATCAATAATTTAAAACATCCATTTGAGAATATAATCACCATATTCCATTTATCATCATAGGTTCAAAGTCTCTGGGAAGTATATATGAAACAACATATAATAAAGGTAATGTCTGTAAGGTTCTTGCAGAATCATGTAAAAAGGTCTTTAAAACATATAGAAACATTATAAAAGAAAGTCAATATTTCAACCCAACAATTGTCTTTAGGATAAACTTTGGCAATGTGTTTTTTGACCTCCAATAACCTACATTTTCCCCTTCAATGCACTTTTCAACCAATTCATGGTATAATCTTGTTTTCATTTCATGTAATTTGTTTATTGTAAGAGGTTGTACAGCTTGATAAAGTAAATTTCAAACCCACAATTGTATTGTAATGCCAAGAAATGTTTTTTTGTTGATGAGATGAGTAATGCAATGAGGTTTAGGTGCTTCAAGAGCATGAAAGAACTATGATATGGTTATAGCCTTGAGAAAATTTAAATTTCTAGTAATAGTTGAAGAAAATATATAACAAAAGAGGGTTCCTTGTAGGAGGCCTAGATATTTGACAATATAGAAGAGAAAGACTATGAAGGCCTTGACTAGTTTGTGCTCTAATAAAGGGAAGGGAAAAAAGAGTCTAAAGTACTAATACCTTTCCCAATGACAAAGAAAAGAAAATAACAAATGAATGTCACAATAATCATCTTCTTCCTAAGGAACATAAAGGAAAAAGGGTAGAAGAAGATAGTTTTTTGATGACCCATTGATTAAGTGTGATCAGGGTCGTGAATGGTGGGATGAGACTAGTAGCAATGAAATTAGCTTGGAAGTTAAGATAAGCATCAGTCTAGCAACTCCTGATACACATTATTACACATCAAGAAATGCATCCAATGACTAATTGTGGGCTTGAGAGGTGTAATTATTTAAAAAATGATCCTTGTGTCAATAAATAATTTAGTGTCCTTTTTCTTATGCTATACACAATGCGATATACATGAACACTGTAGTGCCCCTCATCTCGTTGTCCATCAGATTGGTGTTGCTTAGACTTTATGATAGTGTCTTAGACTGTAGTTGATGGATCTCTTGTTATCTTGTTACGTCATTATGGACCTAATCAGTATAGTAATGATTGTTGATGTTGGATTCTGTTATTTTATGCTTTAGAACTTGATAAATAAACTAGATGTTATAGATGTTTGATGTTAATTGCGATATTGGATTGTAAGAGGATTGAATGTTTTATGTTGTTGATTAATATTAGATACCTTGTTCAGCATAGTTAATCGTTTATACATAAACGTGAATGGAACAGTGTTGTATTACTCACTTTCGAGTACCCTACACCACTGCGATTTCCATTCACTATAGGACTGTATGTGGATTTATATCTTGAATGTTTAATAGTGCATTGTTGCAGGAATGCAGGTACTAGGCATCGACTCCACCTGATTACAGGTTTGAGCGTGCCTTCGCCAATGGATTAGTTGTTTGGAGTTAACGTGAGGTCCCATGTCAGTGTTGTCTGGTTGTCAGTTTATCCTTTTGGTCGTTGTCTGTCATTCGATCATGATTTGCGGACAAGTAATATTGCACCTTGGAGTCTAACTAGGTTAGAAAGTGTCTAAGTGTGCAAGGTGTCATTGTGCTTTTATTAGAATTATATTACGGAAAGTATAATGTTGATAATTAAATGTAGTTGTAAAAGATAATATTGAGTCGATAATTGTTGATTATTGTTGTAAATAAATTATTATTTTAATAGAAGTATTATTGTTAAATAAAGATTGTAAGAGGTTTTGTATTATTTAATATAATATTATTTGCAATAAATATTTAAATAAATAAAACAGTTGTAAGTTATGTTGTAATTAGTGATTTGCAACTAAATTAATAAAATAAATTAATATATAGTTGTACTATTATAGATAGTTGTAATATTATAACTTTATTAAATAAAATATGCTTGGTCGGCTATAAAATAATTAAATGTTGCCGGAATTGTGTGTTAGTATTTAAAAAAGGAATAACCTCTTGGGAGTGTGAAATTAAACAAAAGTATCTCGAGGAGGGAGATGCACGGGATCGCGTGCCGAGTCCCTTGGAAGAAGGAAGGGGCTGTGTTATAAAAGAAAAGGCTTGTTGAGGCAAAGGGGGAGGATTACAGGTGAAAGAAGAGAGAAGAAGCTGGGATCTGGAAGCAGTAGCAAATCTTCTACCCCGTCAAGCGAACGAGTCCAGGTTCCTTTGTTCTGAATTTTTGTCTCAACTTCTTTGAAGCGAATATGAGATTGAAGATCACTATATGGATTTGATTTTTTCTTGCATTTCTATTGTTTGTTGTTGTTGAGTGTCTCTGAAGCCATACCAATAGATCCATTTATAAACCCTTTTGTACACCTTGCACATATATATATTGTGAGTCTAATTCTTTCAGATCGTTTCATTTAGCATTACCAAGAATATTGTATCTGTTTAAATGATTAGTGTGAATCTATTTTTTAGATTATTTCATTTGATATTGCTAAAGTTCTTCACAAGTACATGGTAAATGTGTAATGATGGAAATGATCCGCATCTCTCAAATAATTTCTCTTGTGTCAATCCTGGCATCTTTCTGAGGCATCTTTCAATTCGTTGCTTCTTGCCTATGATTTTTTTTGTTTCCGCTTACTAGAAGCTTTTCCCAACCTTGGTACCTGATAGAACTGCGGTTTCTATTATGTTTCAGCGGACGTTTTTAAACTATTCCAAAACTCCCAATTTGGTGCAGAGTCTAGTTTTACCTGCCGATCGCCCATGTCTATTAATTTCTCAAAAGCCTTTTTAACAAATCCATTTTGTAGTTATCCTGCAACCATTGCTTTCCAAGAGATTTCATTTTGAGGAAATCTATCGAACATCTCACATGCCTTGTTTATGTGTCAACATCTTGCATGTATGTCTACCAGGCCAACAAATCTGTTTTGTGTGAATTCTATAGATACTCCTCAGCCGGTATTCTCATGTGATTGACAAACACCAAGAAAACACATCGATCCAGCCACCACAGGGTTAACAGGTATCTTAATAGCAAAGTTTAGGGTGTCCTCAATAAAACCCAGCATGGGCAAGAAGGCCAACTTTGTACTCGTAATGATCGTTGTTGGTGTAATGCAATTAGGTTTTCTAAATGTGATTGAAGTGTGCACAGCTCTCAACCACTAAACATGTATGGTCGCGCTCAGGCTGGGGCGATGTGGCAAAGTTTGCAGAAAATGTTTTGTTTTGCCAATTGCTTTTGCTTGAAAGTTTTTTAAAGACAAAGTCATTTTGGTGTATCTAGCAGTCATTGCATTTCTTGAGACGACATCACTTTGAGACATTCTATCAAACAAATCACAATTTAAATCTGCCAGTCATCCTTGTTTGAAGATTGTTTAAAGCCTTTTTCAACAATGTCATTTTGTGCGTCTACTCCTTGGGACTCCATTTGCCGATGTATGGCATCCATGCAAACCCTAGAAGTCTGGATGTCCTCTAGAAGAAATGAATTAGTGTTGTGCATCCTTGAAAAGAGCAGGATCCACATTAAATCATTGGTGGCCTCGCAGCAGTGTGTTCCTTGTTTACATTTTTGTACGATCCATGGATGATAAGGCAAGTAACTTACATTTAATGGACAATTTCCTGTTAGGGTTTCCGCCACTGCTGGCAAGATCTGATACGCCCCAGCGGAACTCAACAACAATATCAAAAAACAAATTTAATTTGAAGGCATCTGTGACAAACTTGTATAATATTTGCTTTTGATTAAAACAAGAGGCAATGGAAGTAGGTAGATTACACAACAAAGAGGCCCAAGCCACCTAATCTTCTGACAAAAGTGAACCCAATAGTACTACCAGTAACAAGCTTGAATCTATATATATAAAGAGGATGCTACAATACAAAGGCAACAGAACAAAACTATAATAATACCAAGACACCAAATAGCGTGAATATCATTTACATGATTGCAATTTGCAGTGTATACGATAGGAATTTGACCACCGGAGGTATGTTTCTTTTTGTACCTAGATAACAGTTGGTAGAGAATCATTGTTCAGATCCCTAAGTAGGTCCCAATGCTTTTTGTTCTTTTGTTGAGGGTTTCTGGAGGTCCGTGTCATCTTAGGAGAACCTGTCTATGACTTGTACAAGTGACAGAGATAATCGACAACATAAACGGTCAACCTTGTGATTTATGAATAGACAAAGCCTCAGTAGGCGGCATGCTGACAGCGCAGTACTTCTCAGCATCCTCTATGAATGCAACAGTTCAATCGGTTCGAGATAATCTTGACAAAATTTCCAATGTGTCTCTCCCAAGCCAAGCTAGGAATATATAGCAGCCACTGGGTAAAAGAGAAATTCATGGCAGCCCTGACACTAGTTCATCTTTGAAGAAGTTTGAAATGGATTTCTGTCAGATATATTTACTTTCCATGCATTAAGATTTATCATTTCAATTTTAGTCTGCAGATACCCGTCATTGTTAATTTAGAGAAGTTGTGCTTTCTTGTATGCATTTCATTTGATTGGCTTAGATTAACCCTAAGGAATGTTTACTTTCCTTACAATGTGTTTGAATGCATGTGTATATATATAGTGTTCAATTACCTTGGTATATTAATAGTGATA
Source organism: Cunninghamia lanceolata (assembly GCA_027924645.1). Taxonomy (NCBI): domain Eukaryota; kingdom Viridiplantae; phylum Streptophyta; class Pinopsida; order Cupressales; family Cupressaceae; genus Cunninghamia; species Cunninghamia lanceolata. The sequence continues at coordinate 6,169,992 of BSBN01001583.1, forward strand.
CTATTAATATCAATGTTATTATTACTATCATTATTATAATTATAATTATTAGTATTATCATTATTGTTATTATTACAATAATAATAATAATTATTATTGTTACTATTATTAATATTATTATTATTATTATTTCAAAAGTATAGTTGACTGTTTAAAAGCCAAATTAAATTGGGGATTTAGAATTGTGTTGCCATTATTTATTTGTTTAAAAGAAAATCGTTGTGATTACATATATTATGGTTAATGAAATTTAATTTAGATTGACATTGGTTTTAATATGGTTTCTTCATTTTTGGGTTAAGGATTAGGTATATAATTATTGTATTGGAAATTTGATTTAAAGGTATTAGATAATTAGTTAGTGTGATTTAAAATTGTATGAAATGGTCAAGGTGTAAGTTGTCAAGGGTTCATTTCTAGAGGCCAAGGTTGTTGTGTTTCGACTTCATGTAATGTGTTGATAAGTGTCCTGAGTTATTGAAGTCATGTCGCCTTTTGTCATGTATAAGGAATTTGGTTATGGTGTTGTGAAAGAATGTATATGCATCATGATGTGTAGAAAGGCTCTTCATGAATGTTGTGATTTATTTATTTATTTGTTTGGGATGTTGTTTTGGATTAGACAATGGGGAGACGTCGGTATTCATGAAAAAGTATTTTTCTTATGAGTTACTTCTTTGGAAGCCATGGAAAATGTATTAAGAGTATGTCCTTGTAATTGAGATGATATGCAAGAAGCTAAATGCCTTGCATTATTACATGTATATGTTCATATCAGAATAATGGTTATGCAAGATGGTTAATGCCTTGCATGTTTTATGTATCATCGTCGTCATGATGACGTTTGCTATGCTTGTTGAGTAGGGTCTTCTAGATGCAGGTAGGGGAGTGGCTTTCAACGTGGGGCCGGTGCCCAAAGTGGCAGTCAGGATAACCCGTTGGAAGTAGATTAATCAAGTGATAACCTAAATAATGAATTTGGGGGTCGGGTAGTTAGGCACACTAAACAAGATAAGTGGATGCCTCACTCATGGCTCAAGTGCTTGTTTAGGCTTGAGATGAGATGAGAAGGCCTGGAATGGCAAGATCAACTACCTTGTCCTCATGAAAGGTATGTTGATTCCGCATGAGCGTTGTATGGGGGCCGGGAGTCAGGAGAGGCTGCCAGGACAACCCAAGATGGGGGCCGGGGCCTAGGAAGGCTTACCAGGACAACCCATGACAAGCCATGTGATGACACTTCTCCCTACTGCAGCCTAGCATTCCCTAGTTGTACTCTCCCCATTCGTTATGTGTTTCCTCTGGAAGTTCAGTTCAGTTAAGTTAAGTTATGTTGTGTTGTTTATGTTATTGCCATGTGTTGTATTAGCGTTTGGTCGTCCTTGTTCTTGTTTGTCTTTTGGCTACCTGACTGACATTGTTGGGACCTCATGTTAACTCCTAGCTCGGGGGGTGGACCTTAGGGTTCCACATGGTCGGGTGGAAGAGCTATTTTATCCATTGGTTATTCTTCATCAAGTTCATATGCAGAAAGGATTTATTCCAGATGATTGTACTTGTACCAGTTGATGAAGATGTATGTGTGTAATCTTGTACCAGTTTTGTGTTACAGAACATTCATTGTGTATGTAATTCTGATGTAGTCTACAAATGGCAATGTAATGATATGAAAGCATTTCAGTTATGTTTTGATTATGTAGATTGTATTATCTGACGATATGTAAGGAGTATGAATAAGTTATTTAATTGTGCTTTGGATTCAGATTAGTTACTGATGAATGTTAAATTATGTTAGTTGGTTTGTAAAGTAATGCGGCCTTGTATCCTTAGAGAATATGTCGTAATTAGTTATGTTAACATTATTTGTTATCTTAATCATTTAAAATTTTTTTTTCCTGTTTCATATAGTTTAAGTGTGTATTCTTTAAGGCGTTCAAGGCGGGTGTTACATCTGGTATCAGAGCCAGGTTTGCTAACACTGGATACTCTGGGATTTATATTAGCCCATTAAGCTATACTAGTTGTTTAAACTCTGAAGAATATATTTAGTCATAGTCCTCGCCTAGCAACCTGAAAATGCTAAGTAGCCTCTGGATCTAGGGTAACAGTAGACTCTCTTGTGTATTGTTGCAAGTTGAGGATAGGTCCTTTATCTACCATGGCAGATCTTTGCATTATACCACTAGGATCCTATGACATAGTGTTGGGATGGATTGGTTGGATGCCCATCATGTAGTGATGAGACTTCAGCTACCAGGGAGATGCATCCTGATTGCGAGAGCTATATTCATATTTGTTCACAGGCTTCCAGAAGTAAGCCTGATCCTAGGGGGGAGGATGTAGTGCCCCTCATCTCGTCGTCCATCAGATTGGTGTTGCTTAGACTTTATGATAGTGTCTTAGACCGTAGTTGATGGATCTCTTGTTATCTTGTTACGTCATTATGGACCTAATCAGTATAGTAATGATTGTTGATGTTGGATTCTGTTATTTTATGCTTTAGAACTTGATAAATAAACTAGATGTTATAGATGTTTGATGTTAATTGCGATATTGGATTGTAAGAGGATTGAATGTTTTATGTTGTTGATTAATATTAGATACCTTGTTCAACATAGTTAATCGTTTACACATAAACGTGAATGGAACAGTGTTGTATTACTTGCTTTCGAGTACCCTACACCACTGCGATTTCCATTCACTATAGGACTGTATGTGGATTTATATCTTGAATGTTTAACCGTGCATTGTTGCAGGAATGCAGGTACTAGGCATCGACTCCACCTGATTACAGGTTTAAGCGTGCCTTCGCCAATGGATTAGTTGTTTGGAGTTAACGTGAGGTCCCATGTCAGTGTTGTCTGGTTGTCAGTTTATCCTTTTGGTCGTTGTCTGTCATTCGATCATGATTTGCGGACAAGTAATATTGCACCTTGGAGTCTAACTAGGTTAGAAAGTGTCTAAGTGTGCAAGGTGTCATTGTGCTTTTATTAGAATTATATTACAGAAAGTATAATGTTGATAATTAAATGTAGTTGTAAAAGATAATATTGAGTCGATAATTGTTGATTATTGTTGTAAATAAATTATTATTTTAATAGAAGTATTATTGTTAAATAAAGATTGTAAGAGGTTTTGTATTATTTAATATAATATTATTTGCAATAAATATTTAAATAAATAAAACAGTTGTAAGTTATGTTGTAATTAGTGATTTGCAACTAAATTAATAAAATAAATTAATATATAGTTGTACTATTATAGATAGTTGTAATATTATAACTTTATTAAATAAAATATGCTTGGTCGGCTATAAAATAATTAAATGTTGCCAGAATTGTGTGTTAGTATTTAAAAAAGGAATAACCTCTTGGGAGTGTGAAATTAAATAAAAGTATCTCGAGGAGGGAGATGCACGGGATCGTGTGCCGAGTCCCTTGGAAGAAGGAAGGGGCTGTGTTATAAAAGAAAAGGCTTGTTGAGGCAAAGGGGGAGGATTACAGGTGAAAGAAGAGAGAAGAAGCTGGGATCTGGAAGTAGTAGCAAATCTTCTACCCCGTCAAGCGAACGAGTCCAGGTTCCTTTGTTCTGAATTTTTGTCTCAACTTCTTTTAAGCGAATATGAGATTGAAGATCACTATATGGATTTGATTTTTTCTTGCATTTCTATTGTTTGCTGTTGTTGAGTGTCTCTGAAGCCATACCAATAGATCCATTTATAAACCCTTTTGTACACCTTGCACATATATATATTGTGAGTCTAATTCTTTCAGATCGTTTCATTTAGCATTACCAAGAATATCGTATCTGTTTAAATGATTAGTGTGAATCTATTTTTCAGATTATTTCATTTGATATTGCTAAAGTTCTGTTGTGTGGTTACACAACATGCCCCATTTTAACTTGGCAAAATAGGGACCCAACTTTTGGCTTGGCTTGTGTTGTCTACTTTCTGGCGGTTTGGTAAAAATGAGTCAGGTGCATCATCATCATGATATTCGATGAAGTTGGTCATCATCATGAGGTCAGTTTGTCAAAGTTCATATTTTGTTTCTATGACCTCATATTTAGAAAGAGCTTGAAATTCCATGCAGGTTTGCCTTTTACATCACCTGAAAATTCGTCCATATGTGGGAGTTATGAGCAGTCAAAGTTTTGGTCAAACCTGATAATCGCAGAGGATCATCATATTTTTATATCCTCAGTCATGTTGTCAAGGTCATCATGATCTTGGTCTATCACCTGATAAAAATCATGCAGTCCCAATATCTGGACGTCAATCTTAGGTGATAGTGTGTTTTACCCGTCAAATGACCTTATGCGCATCGTGAGCATCATGTTTTGAGTGTAACCCGATATTTCATAACAACGAGCATCATGATATTATAACATCACCCGATATTATAATATCATGCTGATCTTATAATATCACCCTGCTTAGAAAATCCACTATCTGCATATTTGCATGCGCACGTCAAAGTCCTATCGGAGGGTCATCATCCTGATCTTTCAAGGGAAGGTCATATTTGCTGATATTCGCTAGTATGATGATAACGTCATCATATCCTCCTGATCTCCTTTTGCATGATCATGATGATCACCCTATCTTTTAAGGGAGGCTGATATTCCATTCCTTAGCATGATCATATTTTAAATATCACCCTAGCGCTAACCTGATGATGACCTCAACTCATCCTCATGCTCCGAAGACGGAATATGATGGTTACGTCATCATGATATTCGATGAGGAGGATCATCATATTTTTATCCTGTCATGTTGTCAAGATCATCATGATCTTGTTTGTCTACCCGATATTTCGTAATGTCCTCCTGCCGAGAAATATGACCTTATGCTAATATCCTGATGACGTCATCCCGATCTGATAAACGAAGAAGCAAATATTAGGATGACATCATCATCACATTTCCCTTCGGCAGGATATTTTCCAAAACATGATCCGGTTCACGAATATGACGATGACGTCATGTTCTAAGTTTAACAAAAGCCCTGGATATCCTGATGATCATCATCATCCTGATCTTTCGAGAGGGTTACCTTGGTTGAAAAGGGGTCATATTACATTCACCACCTGATCATCTTCCTTAGGTGACCCGATATTACATTTACCCCCTGATCTTAACTAAACATGACGGTGACGTCATCTTTTGCATTTTAATGAAGCCTGGATATGACGATGACGTCACCATCATATTCCTTTCCTCAGCAGCAGGATCATATTTCATATCCTCCTATTTTCCTTCGACATGATGATGATGATGATGTCATTCTTTTCCCCAATATATAGAAGCGAAACATGACGGTGACGTCATCTGGACATTCGGAAGGGGGAGCATCATATTTCCAAAATATCATGCAGACGAAAGTTTTAAGTCTTGCTATCGGCCTTATCTTGAGTTATCATGCCGATAGAACATGTCTTCCCGATGGATGGACATCATCATGATTTTTGGCATCGGTATAAGTTTCACTGTCGGCCTAATGTAAAATTGTCATCCCGACCATGTGTAGTCACGCCGATACATGCATGATCATATTTGAACCCGATATACAAGGAAATGGGCGGGAAAATGAAACGATGGTTGACCCTTGTGTTTTTTTAACGCTGTTTATGCATTTAGTGCATAATTTTCACTGATTTGGAGCCCGATTGCCTGTAGCTGCACATTTGGAAGCCTGTTTAATAAAACGTTTTACTTCATGTTGTTTATCCACATGATGATGAACTTAATGTTTGTCTGTTTATTTGCAGGAAGTCATGATGCTGTTAGAGCTGTTGCTGAGCATTGTATGGTTGCACATGAAGGCAACATGAACCAGAAATGAGGAGGATATTGTCAAATATGCTGTTTGCCAGCTGGAGACCGAATCAAATCAAAGATGCTGGAATATTCTGTGCCAGCTGTACATTTGCCAACTGGCGAAGCATGTGCTTTTCATCTGGACCGTTGATTATTATGAGAGGATCATGATCCTTGGATCATTGTAACTATTTTCTGGCATTTGTTCTATATAAGAGCCAGATCCTGAGCTGTAAAAAGAGGGAGATACACAGACACATCTGGCACATTAAGGCCGATTACTATAGAATCAATTAGGAGATCAGATTACTGAGACTAATGAGGATAGAATTGTTGAAATGTCAAGGTTCTTTCTTCAGATCACTGTAAATGTACCTATTCTTGAGCATACTGAATGGATATGAAGTTTCAGATTACATCCTGATTGTAAATTTTATGTAATCTTCATGTTGATTTCTGGATATGTACTGGTGAATGTTGTGTTCAACTGGAAGCGCTTTCATTTCATTACATGTTGTTGTCAACTTTTCCTTTGAAGATTTGCACTAGATCATGTGGATTTGTGGAATGTCCTGGTGAAGTATGATTCTAGTTTCCTTCTTTTCATTGCATGTATGGGAGCTTGTATGTGGATCAGTGATCTAAGTCAAGTAGTTTTGGGAATCTCATTCTTTAACCCTTTTCTTTTTTTAATTTCATAAATTCATCACCATAACTGCAAGTCATGATAAATAATAAGCAGAAACAGAGAAATATGCTGACATCCCGTAGGTAACTGAAAATCATTAGCATATTTGAGTTAAATGCATGCAGTATTGAAAATATCATGCAAAGAATCATAAATAATGGTAGAAATCATGCAAATATCAGCCTGTAGGCACATTATTTGACTAAATCCATAAGTGCAGAGGTAGAATTATTGGAGATTTATGCAGAGTAGACATACAGAGCAGGATATTTGGAGGAATGATGATGAACTTTGCAGAAATACGTAAGGCCCCTGAATGGAAAATAGCAACACACATCAACCACTGAGTAACGTCAGTAGATTAAGACCTAATCAACGGAGACTTGGGATCATGAATTCTCTGAATTCATCGTATCTTTCAAGATGAGTAAAGGTTGTTGTGTAACTTTTATTCTATGTTTTTGAATGACTAACATCATGATCAACATAAATTGGCGCTAGAAGGAGGGCCGGTGATATGTTTGTATATGATCAACATCATGATCAACATAAATTGGCGCTAGAAGGAGGGAAGAGCTGTGAATTTTTGGATTTCTGCAAATATTACATAAATATTTCAGCATTTGAGTTAAATGTCTGCAAATATCTCTTATCTGAGATGTTTTGGTTGCACCTTTGCAAAGATCTAGCTTGAAACATCAAAGATTAGTTTGATTTTCTGGACTTTCAAGTTTTATTCTGAGATATGATGGATCTCCAAAAAAATTGAAAAATAGAGTCTCATTTTGATGGATGTATATGAAGGCAATTGTCAAATTAACATTCCTTTATTTCAGGAAACTTTGAGTAGGCAGCTTTACCCTCACAATTTGTCTAACTTTGGTTTATCTACCTGTTGCAGGATACACCAGACTGTAGAACACATCGAAATAAATTGTTTAACTTTCCTTACAAGGTTGGATTTATATTTGAAAGGACTAATATTCTTCCCGGATGTGTTCAGGGCCGAAATTTCCCAGGAAAATGAAGAAGTCTGGCAGGAAAATAAAGAAATTCTGGAGCAACAAGCAGATGCAGCACCAGAAGTTATTAATTGTCCAGGCACTGAAGTGGACCGATCTAAGGATTTTGAATTATACTTGTCCAGAAACATACAGTGTAGTCAATTATTAGGTTTATCCACTGATGATGTCTTGATTGAAAGCTGGTGCAGATTACATGATGAAGAGCATTCAGAAAGGGATTGTTACGCCTGCTTGATCATGTTGAAAAAGATTCTAGAAAATACAATAGCTGAGTCGGTTCCAGAAGGTAATGAAGAGGAAACATCTTTCCTGGATTCATTCTATGGTGAGATTGATAGGAGTTCTCTACTTCCTAATACAAGTAAGGACCAGTCAGTATGCAGGTATGAATCTTGTGAAAATTTTAGAGAAGAAACCACTCATCAGGATAATATTTTTGATTCTGATCCTAATACTTTTGATAAAGAAGATGAAACATCTTTCCTGGAGTCATTCTATGGTAAAGAGAAGTGTAAACAGATAGTAGAGCAATTTAAATTCACTGCTGATGATGAATTTCCTATGGTGGTAACTCAGGAAGTCATAGAAAATAAAATAAATGCTGATTTACTACCTGACTTCTTTGAATTAAATGATCAAATGCAAGAATGTTGCAGGTTAATGGAACCAAATCCTCTAATAGATAAAAGATGTGAATTATTTAATGAACAATTCCTGAAAGATGAAGATGTAGAAGACTTTGGAGTTGTTGTGCATGATCAGATGTTACTCCAGAAATATTTTGAGAATGAAACAGGGGAGTGTCCTTATCAAGTGAAAGTTGTTTCTCTTTTACGGTCAAGTGATTTAGAAATGATAAATTTCTATATATCAGGTTGTGATAATAAAGATACTTATTTAGATGCTGATGTGCAGGAAATTGAAGAAAATATTGAGAAGTTTCCTGAACTGGAAGATAAACTGAACATCCAGAATGAAGGGATAAAGTTGGATAAAGATGAAGAATTAATACATCAAGAGTCATACATCCTTCAATTTGAAGCGAGACCAGACACTGAGCCAAGCAGTGAAAATATAATGACAAATGGAAGATCAGCAGGCAATGAAGAAGCATGTCCAACAAAATCAGAAATACACCAGGTTGTATTTCTCCTTTCCATAGTAAATGATGTTGAATACTATTTTAATTATGGAAATTCAGGAGATAAGACATGCATATGGATTAATCATGAACATGATGAGCTTCCTCAGTTGCTAATCATCAAGAGTCATTCTGTTAAAAACAGTGAATTCAGAATACCAGAATATTTTTCAGAATATAAAGATAAATTTGCTAGGTTGAGAACCATAACTGATACCCTAGGACTCCTGCACAATCGAAAGAAGTATGCAAATACAGGTGTACTTAGGTCATTTTCTGGTTCTTGTTTGCCTAGTAGTAGTTTGTATTTAATTTTGTAGGTTAGTTGTTTGTACAGTCTGCTTGTTTTGCTTTCTTGTTCTGTTTCTGTTGTTTCCTTTTTGTAGGTTAGTTGTTTGTATAGTGTTTCTTCTGTTTTGTGTTATTTTGGTTGAGTTTTTGTTTTGGTAAGTCAAGATGATGCACTTCATCACCTAAGAAAATAACTAAATTGTTAGGATTCAAGTGATGAGATCAGATTTAGATATAGATTGTAATTCATTCTGATAAATATTCATGATTAGGTTTTATAATATCTTTTCATCAGGTGCCTTTTCTTGTCCAAAGTGAATCAAACACAATGAAACACCTAATAGCCTTGGGCTTGTTAAAGATATGAGTATAGGTGTTAAGTGAAAAATCTAAAGGGACTCCCTTGCTACCAATACAATCTCCAACCTAAAGCTGCAAGTGACCATACCTTGTACAAATGAGCTGACATGATGATATCAGATATATAAATAAAAAAAAAAAAGTATATATATATATATATATATAAACAATAAACTTAGGCCATCTAAGTAACTCTACCAGGGCTATAGATGCCTGTTGGCAGTGGGGCTCTACTTAGGGAGATTGTATAGATAACCTTGCCGGGGCTATGAATGCCTACTGGTAGCAAGGCTCTATCCAGGTTGGCTATGAGGGATGATCTCCAACTATGTAGTTTAACACCAGTTACTTATATTTTCAACTTGCTTTCAAGATGAGGATAATTAATCATATGCACACACATGATCCTTTGTTAGCACTGTTACCTTGATGAAACTTTATCATTCAAAGATCATGATGATTTTACTTAGAAAGAATTAGAATACTATAGATGAATATGATCATATCACTTGAATCATTTGAATTTTGTTGTTTTCTTTGGTGGCAAGTTGTTGTGTGGTTACACAACACGCCCCATTTTAACTTGGCAAAATAGGGACCCAACTTTTGGCTTGGCTTGTGTTGTCTACTTTCTGGCGGTTTGGTAAAAATGAGTCAGGTGCATCATCATCATGATATTCGATGAGGTTGGTCATCATCATGAGGTCAGTTTGTCAAAGTTCATATTTTGTTTCTATGACCTCATATTTAGAAAGAGCTTGAAATTCCATGCAGGTTTGCCTTTTACATCACCTGAAAATTCGTCCATATGTGGGAGTTATGAGCAGTCAAAGTTTTGGTCAAACCTGATAATCGCAGAGGATCATCATATTTTTATATCCTCAGTCATGTTGTCAAGGTCATCATGATCTTGGTCTATCACCCGATAAAAATCATGCAGTCCCAATATCCGGACGTCAATCTTAGGTGATAGTGTGTTTTACCCATCAAATGACCTTATGCGCATTGTGAGCATCATGTTTTGAGTGTAACCCGATATTTCATAACAACGAGCATCATGATATTATAACATCACCCGATATTATAATATCATGCTGATCTTATAATATCACCCTGCTTAGAAAATCCACTATCTGCATATTTGCATGCGCACGTCAAAGTCCTATCGGAGGGTCATCATCCTGATCTTTCAAGGGAAGGTCATATTTGCTGATATTCGCTAGTATGATGATAACGTCATCATATCCTCCTGATCTCCTTTTGCATGATCATGATGATCACCCTATCTTTTAAGGGAGGCTGATATTCCATTCCTTAGCATGATCATATTTTAAATATCACCCTAGCGCTAACCTGATGATGACCTCAACTCATCCTCATGCTCCGAAGACTGAATATGATGGTTACGTCATCATGATATTCGATGAGGAGGATCATCATATTTTTATCCTGTCATGTTGTCAAGATCATCATGATCTTGTTTGTCTACCCGATATTTCGTAATGTCCTCCTGCCGAGAAATATGACCTTATGCTAATATCCTGATGACGTCATCCCGATCTGATAAACGAAGAAGCAAATATTAGGATGACATCATCATCACATTTCCCTTCGGCAGGATATTTTCCAAAATATGATCCGGTTCACGAATATGACGATGACGTCATGTTCTAAGTTTAACAAAAGCCCTGGATATCCTGATGATCATCATCATCCTGATCTTTCGAGAGGGTTACCTTGGCCGAAAAGGGGTCATATTACATTCACCACCTGATCATCTTCCTTAGGTGACCCGATATTACATTTACCCCCTGATCTTAACTAAACATGACGGTGACGTCATCTTTTGCATTTTAATGAAGCCCGGATATGACGATGACGTCACCATCATATTCCTTTCCTCAGCAGCAGGATCATATTTCATATCCTCCTATTTTCCTTTGACATGATGATGATGATGATGTCATTCTTTTCCCCAATATACAGAAGCAAAACATGACGGTGACGTCATCTGGACATTCGGAAGGGGGAGCATCATATTTCCAAAATATCATGCAGACAAAAGTTTTAAGTCTTGCTATCGGCCTTATCTTGAGTTATCATGCCGATAGAACATGTCTTCCCGATGGATGGACATCATCATGATTTTTGGCGTCGGTATAAGTTTCACCGTCGGCCTAATGTAAAATTGTCATCCCGACCGTGTGTAGTCACGCCGATACATGCATGATCATATTTGAACCTGATATACAAGGAAATGGGCGGGAAAATGAAACGATGGTTGACCCGAGTGTTTTTTTAACGCTGTTTATGCATTTAGTGCATAATTTTCACTGATTTGGAGCCCGATTGCCTATAGCTGCACATTTGGAAGCCTGTTTAATAAAATGTTTTACTTCCTGTTGTTTATCCACATGATGATGAACTTAATGTTTGTCTGTTTATTTGCAGGAAGTCATGATGCTGTTAGAGCTGTTGCTGAGCATTGTATGGTTGCACATGAAGGCAACATGAACCAGAAATGAGGAGGATATTGTCAAATATGCTGTTTGCCAGCTGGAGACCGAATCAAATCAAAGATGCTGGAATATTCTGTGCCAGCTGTACATTTGCCAACTGGCGAAGCATGTGCTTTTCATCTGGACCGTTGATTATTATGAGAGGATCATGATCCTTGGATCATTGTAACTGTTTTCTGGCATTTGTTCTATATAAGAGCCAGATCCTGAGCTGTAAAAAGAGGGAGATACACAGACACATCTGGCACATTAAGGCCGATTACTATAGAATCAATTAGGAGATCGGATTACTGAGACTAATGAGGATAGAATTGTTGAAATGTCAAGGTTCTTTCTTCAGATCACTGTAAATGTACCTGTTCTTGAGCATACTGAATGGATATGAAGTTTCAGATTACATCCTGATTGTAAATTTTACGTAATCTTCATGTTGATTTCTGGATATGTACTGGTGAATGCTGTGTTCAACTGGAAGCGCTTTCATTTCATTACATGTTGTTGTCAACTTTTCCTTTGAAGATTTGCACTAGATCATGTGGATTTGTGGAATGTCCTGGTGAAGTATGATTCTAGTTTCCTTCTTTTCATTGCATGCATGGGAGCTTGTATGTGGATCAGTGATCTAAGTCAAGTAGTTTTGGGAATCTCATTCTTTAACCCTTTTCTTTTTTTAATTTCATAAATTCATCACCATAACTGCAAGTCATGATAAATAATAAGCAGAAACAGAGAAATATGCTGACATCCCGTAGGTAACTGAAAATCATTAGCATATTTGAGTTAAATGCATGCAGTATTGAAAATATCATGCAAAGAATCATAAATAATGGTAGAAATCATGCAAATATCAGCCTGTAGGCACATTATTTGACCAAATCCATAAGTGCAGAGGTAGAATTATTGGAGATTTATGCAGAGCAGACATACAGAGCAGGATATTTGGAGGAATGATGATGAACTTTGCAGAAATACATAAGGCCCCTGAATGGAAAACAGCAACACACATCAACTACTGAGTAACGTCAGTAGATTAAGACCTAATCAGCGGAGACTTGGGATCATGAATTCTCTGAATTCATCGTATCTTTCAAGATGAGTAAAGGTTGTTGTGTAACTTTTATTCTATGTTTGTGAATGACTAACATCATGATCAACATAAATTGGCGCTAGAAGGAGGGCCGGTGATATGTTTGTATATGATCAACATCATGATCAACATAAATTGGCGCTAGAAGGAGGGCCGGTGATATGTTTGTATATGATCAACATCATGATCAACATGTTCTCCACAAGTACATGGTAAATGTGTAATGATGGAAATGATCCGCATCTCTCAAACAATTTCTCTTGTGTCAATCCTGGCATCTTTCTGAGGCATCTTTTAATTCGTTGCTTCTTGCCTATGATTTTTTTTGTTTCCGCTTACTAGAAGCTTTTCCCAACCTTAGTACCTGATAGAACTGCGGTTTCTATTATGTTTCAGCGGACGTTTTTAAACTGTTCCAAAACTCCCAATTTGGTGCAGAGTCTAGTTTTACCTGCCGATCGCCCATGTCTATTAATTTCTCAAAAGCCTTTTTAACAAATCCATTTTGTAGTTATCCTGCAACCATTGCTTTCCAAGAGATTTCATTCTGAGGAAATCTATCGAACATCTCACATGCCTTGTTTATGTGTCAACATCTTGCATGTATGTCTACCAGGCCAACAAATCAATTTTGTGTGAATTCTGTAGATACTCCTCAGCCGGTATTCTCATGTGATTGACAAACACCAAGAAAACACATCGATCCAGCCACCACAGGGTTAACAGGTATCTTAATAGCAAAGTTTAGGGTGTCCTCAATAAAACCCAGCATGGGCAAGAAGGCCAACTTTGTACTCGTAATGATCGTTGTTGGTGTAATGCAATTAGGTTTTCTAAATGTGATTGAAGTGTGCACAGCTCTCAGCCACTAAACATGTATGGTCGCGCTCAGGCTGGGGCGATGTGGCAAAGTTTGCAGAAAATGTTTTGTTTTGCCAATTGCTTTTGCTTGAAAGTTTTTTTAAGACAAAGTCATTTTGGTGTATCCAGCAGTCATTGCATTTCTTGAGACAACATCACTTTGAGACATTCTATCAAACAAATCACAATTTAAATCTGCCAGTCATCCTTGTTTGAAGATTGTTTAAAGCCTTTTTCAACAATGTCATTTTGTGTGTCTACTCCTTGGGACTCCATTTGCCGCTGTATGGCATCCATGCAAACCCTAGAAGTCTGGATGTCCTCTAGAAGAAATGAATCAGTGCTGTGCATCCTTGAAAAGAGCAGGATCCGCATTAAATCATTGGTGGCCTCGCAGCAGTGTGTTCCTTGTTTACATTTTTGTACGATCCATGGATGATAAGGCAAGTAACTTACATTTAATGGACAGTTTCCCGTTAGGGTTTCTGCCATTGCTGGCGAGATCTGATACGCCCCAGCGGAACTCAACAACAATATCAAAAAACAAATTTAATTTGAAGGCATCTGTGACAAACTTGTATAATATTTGCTTTTGATTAAAACAAGAGGCAATGGAAGTAGGTAGATTACACAACAAAGAGGCCCAAGCCACCTAATCTTCTGACAAAAGTGAACCCAATAGTACTACCAGTAACAAGCTTGAATCTATATATATATAAAGAGGATGCTACAATACAAAGGCAACAGAACAAAACTATAATAATACCAAGACACCAAATAGCGTGAATATCATTTACATGATTGCAATTTGCAGTGTATACGATAGGAATTTGACCACCGGAGGTATGTTTCTTTTTGTACCTAGATAACAGTTGGTAGAGAATCATTGTTCAGATCCCTAAGTAGGTCCCAATGCTTTTTGTTCTTTTGTTGAGGGTTTCTGGAGGTCCGTGTCATCTTAGGAGAACCTGTCTATGACTTGTACAAGTGACAGAGATAATCGACAACATAAACGGTCAACCTTGTGATTTATGAATAGACAAAGCCTCAGTAGGCGGCATGCTGACAGCGCAGTACTTCTCAGCATCCTCTATGAATGCAACAGTTCAATCGGTTCGAGATAATCTTGACAAAATTTCCAATGTGTCTCTCCCAAGCCAAGCTAGGAATATACAGCAGCCACTGGGTAAAAGAGAAATTCATGGCAGCCCTGACACTAGTTCATCTTTGAAGAAGTTTGAAATGGATTTCTGTCAGATATATTTACTTTCTGTGCATTAAGATTTATCGTTTCAATTTTAGTCTGCAGATACCCGTCATTGTTAATTTAGAGAAGTTGTGCTTTCTTGTATGCATTTCATTTGATTGGCTTAGATTAACCCTAAGGAATGTTTACTTTCCTTACAATGTGTTTGAATGCATGTGTATATATATAGTGTTCAATGACCTTGGTATATTAATAGTGATACTATTAATATCAATGTTATTATTACTATCATTATTATAATTATAATTATTAGTATTATCATTATTGTTATTATAATAATAATAATAATAATAATTATTGTTACTATTATTAATATTATTATTATTATTATTTCAAAAGTATAGTTGACTATTTAAAAGCCAAATTAAATTGGGGATTTAGAATTGTGTTGCCATTATTTATTTGTTTAAAAGAAAATCGTTGTGATTACATATATTATGGTTAATGAAATTTAATTTAGATTGACATTGGTTTTAATATGGTTTCTTCATTTTTGGGTTAAGGATTAGGTATATAATTATTGTATTGGAAATTTGATTTAAAGGTATTAGATAATTAGTTAGTGTGATTTGAAATTGTATGAAATGGTCAAGGTGTAAGTTGTCAAGGGTTCATTTCCAGAGGTCAAGGTTGTTGTGTTTCGACTTCATGTAATGTGTTGATAAGTGTCCTAAGTTATTGAAGTCATGTCGCCTTTTGTCATGTATAAGGAATTTGGTTATGGTGTTGTGAAAGAATGTATATGCATCATGATGTGTAGAAAGGCTCTTCATGAATGTTGTGATTTATTTATTTATTTGTTTGGGATGTTGTTTTGGATTAGACAATGGGGAGACGTCGGTATTCATGAAAAAGTATTTTTCTTATGAGTTACTTCTTTGGAAGCCATGGAAAATGTATTAAGAGTATGTCCTTGTAATTGAGATGATATGCAAGAAGGTAAATGCCTTGCATTATTACATGTATATGTTCATATCAGAATAATGGTTATGCAAGATGGTTAATGCCTTGCATGTTTTATGTATCATCGTCGTCATGATGACATTTGCTATGTTTGTTGAGTAGGGTCTTCTAGATGCAGGTAGGGGAGTGGCTTTCAACGTGGGGCTGGCGCCCAAAGTGGCAGTCAGGATAACCCGTTGGAAGTAGATTAATCAAGTGATAACCTAAATAATGAATCTGGGGGTTGGGTAGTTAGGCACACTAAACAAGATAAGTGGATGCCTCACTCATGGCTCAAGTGCTTGTTTAGGCTTGAGATGAGATGAGAAGGCCTGGAATGGCAAGATCAACTACCTTGTCCTCATGAAAGGTATGTTGATTCCGCATGAGCGTTGTATGGGGGCCGGGAGTCGGGAGAGGCTGCCAAGACAACCCAAGATGGGGGCCGGGGCCTAGGAAGGCTTACCAGGACAACCCATGACAAGCCATGTGATGACACTTCTCCCTACTGCAGCCTAGCATTCCCTAGTTGTACTCTCCCCATTCGTTATGTGTTGCCTCTGGAAGTTCAGTTCAGTTAAGTTAAGTTATGTTGTGTTGTATTAGCGTTTGGTCGTCCTTGTTCTTGTTTGTCTTTTGGCTACCTGATTGACATTGTTGGGACCTCATGTTAACTCCTAGCTCGGGCGGTGGACCTTAGGGTTCCACATGGTCGGGTGGAAGAGCTATTTTATCCATTGATTATTCTTCATCAAGTTCATATGCAGAAAGGATTTATTCCAGATGATTGTACTTGTACCAGTTGATGAAGATGTATGTGTGTAATCTTGTACTAGTTTTGTGTTACAGAACATTCATTGTGTATGTAATTCTGATGTAGTCTACAAATGGCAATGTAATGATATGAAAGCATTTCAGTTATGTTTTGATTATGTAGATTGTATTATCTGACGATATGTAAGGAGTATGAATAAGTTATTTAATTGTGCTTTGGATTCAGATTAGTTACTGATGAATGTTAAATTATGTTAGTTGGTTTGTAAAGTAATGCAGCCTTGTATCCTTAGAGAATATGTCGTAATTAGTTATGTTAACATTATTTGTTATCTTAATCATTTAAAAAATTTTTTTCCTGTTTCATATAGTTTAAGTGTGTATTCTTTAAGGCGTTCAAGGCGGGCGTTACAAACACTATTGAATTTAATTAAAATTTTGTGGAAGCCTACAATTAGTAGTATTTATGTTCTGTGTGTCATTCTATACGTGTAATATGTAAATGCTTGTTATCCCAATTGTTTATTAGGATACAATTACATGTTTTATTGAGATTGTTAGAACATGGAGATTCTATGAAGCTTAAATATAGTTTTGTTGAACATGTTATTGATCTTTACTTTACCTTGAAACTTATATAAGATTTGTGGAATGTTGGATGCATGTATGAACAATAAAGTTTCTTGATAGTTTGGTACATTATATTTCTTTTGTGCATGCAACAAATATGCACAATTTTAGAGAAAACATGGAGGATACTATTCAAGAGGTCATAGACATGGAACAAACTATGGAATTTATAGTTACTAGTCACCAACATTGTATGAGGCCACATATGAGATGATGGGTAGTAATTTGTAGTAATTTGAAGATGCATTCAAATGTTTATCTTTGTAAATTCAATATTTCCCTATACATTGAAGTATTTTTAACTGATTTAGCTAGACATGATTTGAAATCTAAAGATTTATATTGTTTCTAAATAGGGCATAGTAGAAAGGAGGATATTGCATTGATTTTGGAGTATAGTGACCATTGATGCAACAACCTCTTTGGTAATGAAATGCCAACTTCTAGTTATTATTTTGTAGCAACATGTCAATGTTGATATTCTATTTATCACTCTTTACATAATAGTTTTTAGAATATATGTTTTATTCATCATAGGAGGTTGAACAACCTCAAGATGATAATGATGAGGTTGAGGATCATGAGGTTGAGGAGGTTTGTGAAGGCTAGGGATGAGGAGGTTAAGGAGGTTGATGAAGAGGTTGATCATGATATATTGGAGGTAGTTTATTTCCATTATTGTTAATTGTAATTATTTATTCAAGTTAGATCATGTATGTGATGTTCTTTTCATTTTGGTTTGTAAAAGTGCCTCTTCCATATAGAATAGAACTGGTAGCATGGTTGGGGGTGTTATGTTTTGGGAATTACAAAATTTAAATATCCATAGAATGCTTAAACACAACATGCCTTTTTTATCACCAAAAAATCCCGGTCAAAAGTATGAAGGAAAATGTCCACCTCTTCCTCGTGAAAGAATGAAAAAATATATTGAAAAGAGGCAAAGCACCATTGACCATGTGTTGAGGATGAACTACAATTAATAAAAAAGGTATATTGAAAGAATATGCAGAAGGTACAGGAAGAAAATTTTGAACAACTTAGTACCAAAGAAAATAAAGAGGTGGATGTTGCAATGAAGTCTTCTAATAGTGATGACAAGAGAGAGGAGTGAAGGGAAAAATAATAAGGTTTAAAGAACACAAGGATAAAATGAAACATGAAGCAGTGGTAATTATCACTAATAGTTGTTGATGGTGCTACTTTTTTTTTAACATGCATATGAATACCATCTAACTTCATCTTCTATGCCATCATAGGGTGAGGAGGAACATGGTAGTACAAGGGTTTACCTTGGTGGTGGAAAGATGTGAGAGAGGAATTAGTAAGCTTTTGTTATATGTTTCAAACTTTTCTAAAGTTACTACATGTTTGTTTTAGCTTAATTAATTTGAATCCATTGTAAACAATATTTTTATAGGATGACAATATTCCTCTCACTAAGATTTTTTAAAAAAGAAAGAGGATGTTTGATGAAACAAAAGTGGAGGATAATGATCATGTAAAGGTATAAATTAGAAATTACAATTTTGAAATAAATTTCTTGGTTAATTTTTAACAAATTATAACTTTTCTTGCCTTTTCTAGGAAAATAGGGTTGAAATAAAGATAAAAATGAAGATACATGTTAGCTTTGCTAAGGATTTCTCTCCTTCTATTGAGAAGTTAGGGATTCATCTTATTAGGGAGATAGATGCAAAGGAAATGGGAGAGTGTGAGGAGAGTGGTGGTGATGGTGATGACATTCAATAGCATTATGTACTAGTATTTAATATTTTGTTATATTAATTTGTAAACTCAATGTCTAATATTGTGTTATGAATTGGGAAAGATTGACATAAAATGATAATTAAAATTTTGAATCATTTGATTGTAGCCATATGTTTGGGAGGAAGATAGAAGAGAGGATGATGCTAGTGGTTTTGTTTCTAGAGAGGAGGTGTACTCATATTTGAACAATGGTCTAGTGGGAAGAGGAATTATCATTGATGTGAGATGACATGCAATTTTTCATGACATTCCACTCCCACCAAATTATGTGAAAGTCATTATTATTGATGCCATCATTCCAAACAATGAATTGCTTTATCTTGGTCCTTTTGGATAGTGTTTGCCTAATGGAATGAAATAATTCATAATTTATAACATCTTGGACCTAAAATATTCCCTCTCAGTAGTATGAGTTAAGAATTTATTGCAAAGAAAATTTTTGGTTGCTAGAGGTTAATGATGTTTGATTAATTTTTATGGTTTATTTTAGGACCAAGGATTGTAGATATTAGGAGAGGATAGGTTGAAATGAGATGGTCATCACCCACAAATGTGGTCATTGAACAACCCCCAATCCTTGGAATTAATCATCCCTCACTACCCAAGGACCCAAAGAAATAGGGCAAACATTATGAATAGTTGTGTTGTCTTGCTACAAATATCATGGGAGATAATAGTTTTAGTTTATCTGAAATAAACATGTTGGGATAAGTTTTTAGTTATTACAATTTGTATAATATATTATCTTTCCAAGTAGAAACATATATTGTTTATTATTTGTCTTTAATCTATTATGATGATGATATGATTGGGATGATGTGATTTTGATAATGTGATTTCAATGCATATTTGTCATTGTAATTTGATTGTAACAATTTTAATAGTTACATGTGATTGTATAGACCATTAAATTCATTGTCTAGTGTATGGATATTTTTTGGTAATTTTTTATTAAATATTTTATTTATTATTAATTTTTAAATTAGCACTAACAAAATTTTTAGACTTGTATAATTCCATAACACATTTCTCTTAGCATATATATCAAAATTATTTTTTTCCTTTTTTATTGAAACAAGGACATATATGTGGAGTGTAGTGATTTTTTTTGAGATTTTTCAAACAATGTTATTTTTTCTAGTGCCTTGAATAGAAGTCATTGTTTTTTGGTAATGGACCTATATTCATTATAAAATTTTGAAAGAATATATCATTAAAGAAAACATAATACATATTATAATTTTTGGAAAGGAAATACAAAGGGCTACATACTTTCAAAACAACATTTTTAAATGACTTCATTTGATTCCCCAAAAGGTGAAGCAAAATTATATTTTTGTCAGTATTTTGATATTTACAGAGGAGACTCTATCGAGGATTTGATTTAAGCCTAGGGGGTTCTATAAAAGGGGGTTTGATCGAAGGGAGTTTGATTTAACCCCATTAGGTGGAATCTATCTAGGCTTAGATCATTATTTAAAAAAAAATATATGATTTTAGAAAAAAAATTAGGATCTCCCCCTCTAAGTTCTTTTGCATCTCTTCCCTCTACAATAGAGGTGGCTCCTCCTTGACAATATTTTGATCCTAGTCCTATCACATATACTAGTATCACAAAGGATAGAATCCTTGTGGTCTATTCTCCACTTGAGATAACTAACCATGTTGTCAATGGGTATTTTTTTGACTTGGTCGTTGATGTTCCTACATTGTTAATGATATTCACTTGTTTTCTAACTATTTCACCTTTAATGGACATCTGGGAGGACATTGATCCTCCCACTTTTATAGAATATCAAATTTATGATTCTCTTTAGTCTACTAGACTCTACCTCTATTATCTCTTCTCTACCACTTAATGGTCCTTCATCCCCACCTAGTCATGAGTGGGATGATGACACTTTGTTGGATATGGAGTTTGATAGATAGATATTTCACATTCATATCATTTGTATATATTTGTTTGTATTTTATATTTATATAGATTGTTTTCTTAGTCTATTTTTATATGTACCATCACTTTCTTCCGTGTTTGTCTGATGTATGTTAGTTCCCCCTAAAGGACCAATGCTACCCTTGTAGGTACATGGACATAGGAGGAACATAATGTTGTAAAATTTATCTATTTGTATCTACCTTATTCCTATATGTCTTCTACTTTATTTTCAATGTATTTTATGGATGATGTGCAAAGTATTGGGACATTTAGTTCTCTTTCATGTTTACTCAAAAATTATTTTTCATCGTCTCTTTTCTATGTATATTCTTCCTTTGTGATAGTAGTTCTATATGTCTAGGAAATTATGGCAATTTCATCCTATCGCCTAATCATATACTAACCCCAAGCATATAGATCCCTTTGTCTATTTTATTTTGATGTTTCTAATTTGCAAATGTGACATTACGTTTTCTCTTACCTATGTCATTCCTTGGACATGACTTTAGGTGTGCCAACTTTTATTTTTATAGCAACATCATGTCACTCTGGGATCATATTATTTCATATATGTTTCCTAGAGACCCTTTTTCAATATTCACATGTGTAAATACACATACACACACATTTTAAGGGGGGAATATATTCACATTCACATGTGTAAATACACATACACACATATTTTCAACATGCTCCCTAAAGCATCAGTAGCTTGTAGCCCCAAGTACAAAGAGTTTCTTGGATTTAGCCACCCTTATGAAGATTTCCTAGGATAAAAAAATACTAGTACATGTCACCCTCGGTATTGTATTTACATATAAACCACCTCACAACAGAGTACACTAGCACATGCGACTTATATTAGCTACTTTTCATACTCATTATGGATCACCTAGCAATAAACTAACTAGTTCATTCATGAAGGTATTATGTGGTTCCTAGAAAAAGAGTATGCTATAACTTGAACCACATCCTAAATTTTCCTAACAACAAAGTATGTTGGGATTATGTATTTCAATTTTCTAGCAATAGAGCATGCTAGAAAATGCTTGATTTTTCTTCTTTGTATCTTTGTATGTGTTTCTTAGTTTGTTTTCACTTGTTTGTTGTATAGTTTTCTTTTACATATGATGTGTGTGTGTGTGTTGGATTATTTATGATTTGATGATATTTTGAGTTGTAGTTTATGTTTTTCCAATGCATTTATTTTATAGGGTTACATTCTGACACTATTTTCTTTGGGTATTTTTGTTTATCTATCATTTGGTTTTGTAGATTCTAGGTTTGGGGGCATGATCAATAACTCAAAGACTTGCAATGTATCCTTTTAGTGTTATTATTTTCAATATTTTTCTTTTTGGTACTTTATCATACCTTTATCACCCAGTGGAACAAGCCCAATAACGTGGGGGAAAAATGTAAGGTAAAAAAATTGATGGAAGATTTGATGGAAGAATACAAGGTAAGAATATGAAAAATCATGCAAGACACTCCTCCAATGATCAAATTTACAGACCTAGTTCTAAATGGCCACAAGGTTGGCCGTACGCTGATGTTGTCAGAAGAGAGGGCTTTATAAATCCATTGAAATCACAAGAATGCTTGTTTAAGGATGTAGCCAGGTTGCAAAATCTTTTAAAAAATGATAGATGACCATAAAACTTTCCACATCAGCATGGTGGGGCTCCTGTTACGAGATCTAAGGATACTATCAATTTTCATCATACTCAAGGAGGAACACAAGCATCTAATTCTACGCGAAGATAAAGTAAACAAAGGCAAATAAATAGACCATGACATCAAAGAAGAAACTTCCAAAATAAGTCTAGGGTTTCACCCCTGCATAAGCTTTGGCACCTAAAGTTAGACTCCAAGGAGAATCAATGGTGCAGTCATGGTTAGGAGGGTTTATAGAATGAACTGTCTAGACCATGTAGCTAGAGTAAACATAATAGAAACAACTCAAAGATATAAAGCAAATGTAGATTCATTTCTTTAGTATATCATAGAATTCAAATACAGATTGGCTGGCAACATGCAGGCTTACAATTAGGGCTCATAGGCTTAATTACAGAATATGCACAAGATATAGCTTTGAAGCTCCTTCACAAAGAATTCAAACTATCGAACTATCTCTATGACAACCACTTGATAACTACTTTCCTAGGCATCTATTACATCAATTTATATCATCTATGGAACATATGATTCCTCTGCGTCAGCCAAGGATCATTTCAAACTCTAATGAAGAGCTGTAAAGTGTGTACACAGATAGGTCAGACCTAAGTGAATAGAATTCCTCCGTAAATGTATAGAATGATGAGTGGATCTCGGGGAAGGTCGGCCACGAACCAAACAACATTGAATGATGTGAAATTTAGCTCTGCAGGTCATGAAATGCTTTGCAAGTCTTCTCCTTCAACTGATTGATTGAGACTATTAGGATGCTCTGTTATGAGAAAACAATCAATTTTCTAATAGCGATATCTTACTGGTACTTGATCCAAATGATCTAAAATTTGGATATGATGTGTATGAATGAATCTAGATGCTAAGTCCAGATTCACAAGATTTGAAATGCAGCTATGGTAGAATGCAGACCAAAATACATAAATTTTTACTGACTGAATTACCTGAACTAAACTAGAAAATGAAAAGAAACAAACTAAAATGCAAATGTTTTTGGTTGATGCAAGATTGTTCTTGAACCAGGGATGCTCCTACATCAATTAATTAACATTACCAAATACAAATCAACAAAAGTGTGAATTGCATATTCCATAGGAAATATTCTCCCCCCATGTGTTGGATCTTCAACAATAGGTAAGTTCTAGAACCTTGTTCTTGACAAACAAGATCTCATTTTATGGATCCATGAAAACTAGGTAGAAGTAGAAGATTTATTTCAGATTGAAAATGTTAAAGGTTTTTTTGTTTCCATTTTCCCTACTAAAGAAATAAGAGATAACATTCTTAAAAATAAAACATGGTTTCTTCATGGCTTGAGATTGTATCCAACCTTGGGAGTCAAAATTCAATCCTTGCTTAAACCCAATGAAGTTTATCCCATTTTGGGTTCAAATGCATTGTCTTCCACTGGAGTATAGAGATACTAAAATTATAGAAATAATGGGTAGTAGATTGGGGTCCTTCCAAAATCATGATATGGTTTTTTTAGAGATCTAGAAAAACTAGTAAGATTTTGTGTTTTGATAGATACTTCTATGTAGTTTCCTGAGTTTCTTTTACTTTCCTCAATCAATGGATCTTGGAATCCAAAGATTCATTTTAAAGATCTAGAACCTCTCTATTCTACTTCTTTTTGTTATGGTCATAATGAAGATCATTGTGTCTCACTATCCTCCCCTATACAGACTCCATTGGCCTATGAGGATCGAGAATTTTTTTTGGATTCCTTTCAAAAAATAGGTTTCAAGGAGGAGTTACAAGCCTCAAACGAGATTAGAGAAGGACCTTTTACTCATGAATAGTCACCTTATCCCCTATATAATAAATAGTCTAGTCTAAAGAAGTTGTCCTTGAACAAAGAGTTGTAACCTCAATCTAAAATGGGATTCCTACTCCAAATAAGGAAATCAATATTTCTAATTTAAGCAATAGAGTTGCAGAGGCTCATGAAGGATTTGTATAGATCAGGAGAATATGAATCTTGATCTTCAATATTTAAATGAGGAATTGCTTAATACAGAGATTATTATTGCATAGATTCCTCCAATATCCAATAAGATCATCCATTGTGTAGAGGAAATAATTTTTCTCAAGTAAGAGGTAATTCCATTCAAGCTTATAGCTCAAACTCTGTCCATCAAAATGAAGAAATAGATGGGGTTAAAAATTTGAAAGTATCTCCTCAAGATATTGCTCATGCTCTTTTTCAAGAAGACATTGAGCATACACATGAGAATCCCCCTCTACAAAAGATGGAGGACATGGTAAATGAAATTCTAGTCAAAGTGGGAAAAAAATTGATAGAAGAAATAATAGATGAAGTCCTTAATGAAAATATGGCATATGAATTTACCCAATATTTGTCTATCTCTCAAACTCCTAGAGATAAAACAACATATGTTCTTACACCCATTTCTAAGAAGACTAGAAAATTTAAATCAAATAAGACACAGGAGGAAATCCATGTAGGTATTCAGACAACCTTAGACAAATGTGTAAGATTGAGGAGAGCATGTCACTCTCCTCAAGGTCAATGAAGATCCTCCCTTGGAATGGTAGGGGTATTAATGCCCCTAACAAGAGACACTTAATAAAGAATCAGCTAGACACTTCAAGCATGGATTTAGTGATGTTAAAAAAGATGAAACTTTCACAACAACAATCTGATGATATTTTTTGGAAATGGATTAAATGGTCTTTTCTATATGCTCTGGTAGTAGGGGCTTCTGGTTGTCTTGCTATTCATTGGGATAAGAACAAAGTTTTAATTGATTCTAGATAGCTATTTCTCAAAACTAGATGTTATTAAAGATTTCCATTCATCAAAAACATTTCTGGTTTTTTAATGTATATGGGCCTAATGCTACAGTGCAGAAAAATATGTTATGGAATACATTATCATCTATTATGGAAAACCTTAAAGAGAAAAAGGTTATCCTAGGGGCTGATTTCAATGCTCTTTTAAGTTTGGAGGAAAAGGATGAAGGTACAATTCCACCTCCCAAAACACTAACAAATTTCATTGAATTTGTTAACAACAATTCTCTTTTGGATTGTCCTCCTATTAATGGAAAATTTACTTGGACAAATAGAAGAAAATATTTTCTTCTTATAGCTGAAAGGTTCCACAAATTTCCTTTTTTTGCAGAATGGTTTTTAGATGATGAAAATTTCCACACCTCAATCTTTCCTTTTTTAGGGTCAGATCGTTTCCCTATCTCCTTGGAGATCTTAGATAATCTAGCCCCTAACCACTTTAAATATTCTTTCAAATTTGAAGCAATGTGGTTTAAGGATAACAATTTCATACACGTTCTCAAGAAATGGTGGGAAAATTCTCCTTTCATAGCTAGATCTAGAATGTTCCAAATTTGTAATAAATTGCATTATATCAAGAAGCAAATTCAGATCTAGAATAAGGAGCATTTCAAAAATATATTTACTTAAAAGGCATAAATTTAGGGTCAGATCTAGCTTATAAATGATCACATTACTTAGTTTAGGTTAAGTAAGGCCACTTATGATTAGAAAAAATCTTTTCAAGGGGAATTAGAAGAAATTATAGCAAGGGAAGAGATATATTGGCGTTAAAAATCAAGGGAGATTTGATTAAGGGATGGATATAGAAATATAAAATTTGTCCATACTTCTACCAAACTTAGAAGGCAAAGGAATACTATTCATTTCATTAAAGATTCTAATGGCCAAATTCTCATTGATCAATTGGATATTCAAAATGAAGCAATGAATTGTTTTTATAAGTTACTATCTAAATCAAATGTTCAAGATGATCCAATGACATTAGTTCAAATCCTTTACAAATTCTTAAGCTGGTGTCTGATGAGGATAACAAATTTCTTTTAAAGGAATTTTCTCTTGAAGAGGTAAAATTAGTGGTCTTCTCCCTTGCCCCTAAAAAATCTCCTAGACTTGATGGGTTCACTCCTCTTTTATTTTAGAAATGCTGGGAATTTATGGGGAGATATATTTGGTTAGCTCTTGAAGAGTCTCATAAGAATAGATCTATTCTAAATGAATTAAATGCAACATTCATTTCTCTCATTCCTAAGACTACTTCACCAAATGCTTTTTTAAAATTCATACCTATTTCATTGTGCAATACATTATATAAAATTTTCTTCAAGGCATTCACTATGCGTCTAGAAACTATCATTCCTAACATTATTTTTGAAGAGTAAGGAGATTTTGTACTAGGAAAGGAAATAGTAGAGGGCACACTTGTTTCTCATGAGATGCTTCACTCCACTCACCAGAATAAACTTTTGGCCATGATTATAAAATTAGATATGATGAAAGCATATGATAGGGTTTCATGGGAGTTTCTTACCCAAGTGTTGCAAAGGTTTGGATTCTCTAATAAATGGTGTAAATGGATCTTGTCTTGCATTACAGGAGCAAGATCTTCAGTGATTATAAATGGTTCCTTAGATTTCTTTCAAACTTCTCAAGGTATTTGGCAAGGTGATCCCCTTTCACCATTCCTTTTCATTTTGATGGTTGAAGCTTTTAGTAGAAAAATTGGGGAGCAAAATAGAGCTCAGAATTGGGAAGGTATCTCAATTCCTAGATCAACTTTTACTATTACTGTTAGGATTAAGGTGATATTAACCTTGTAAATCCTACATAATTAATTACTCCTAATGTTGTTTGTAAATTTCCATAAGGAAAGAAGTATTCACCAAGTAGTGATCTTGTTCCAACCATATGTTTGATCCCGGTACTCAATGGATGTAGGTTATATAGGGGGTTGTAGGGGGTACCCCCTGCAGGGTCTAGGGGCCATGCGCCCTAATGGGGGTCTGGGGGAAACACCCCCAGAAGCCACATTATATATATATATATTCTCTAGAAGTTATGTTGGCTTGTCTTTCCCTAGAAGGCAACCCCTTTATGAGGATATTGTATTATGATTGTGTATGAGAAAAGTTGAGAGTATTATAGGCACTGCTGAATTCAAGACTGAAGAGGAGATTGATAGTGTTGTATTGTAAACTCTATTGAAGTTAATATAGACTGGTGCATCTCTTCTTGTGTGGAGTTTCTTCTCAAAAGAGTTTCTCCATGTAAACACTATGTTATGTGTTTGATCTTTTGTTTTGTTATTTCTTTGTGTTGATTTCATATTGTATACACCTAAAATTGGCTCATGTCGAACTAAATAAATATTTTAAATATTTATTTTAATTCTTATTCTTTTATCAATTAAATAAATATTCTAATTTATTTGATTGGTTCATTATCCCAAAATTAAATAAAAATCAATTTATTTAATTAATATTCCCTAATTCCTCTAATGTCTCATCTAATTAAATAATCCTAATTTCCTCTATCCCAAAGTCCTAATTTCATAATTCCACTTCATCATGTTGCACCCATAATTAAATATTTTAAATATTTAATTAGCCAATTATCCTCACCCACACATGTCCTATTATTTATCAATCACCTTTATGCTCAAAGACACTTGTCTTTCTAATTCTAGTTCATCTCTCACATTCCAACAGATCAAGAGTCCTTCCACAATTTCGTCAAAGTCTTCCACTTTTAACTCACAGGTCATTTGTGAGCACATTGACATGTGGCTCATGGATCCACTTATTCCTCTACCTTGTAAACGTAGTAGGAACATTTCCCATGCTTATCTCTCTCAACTCCATCTCAACCGTACACCTCACAAGTAATTCCTCCAGTCATGGATCTATTGACACTTGGATCTTAGCCTCCTCAAGCCTATAAAAGCAAAGCTCTCACACTCATTTTCATCCATCTCAAGCTTTAGTAATTTTACTCTGTAGGAATCCTACCAGCGTGCCTTTGGCGAAATCCACTCATTGCATTTGCATAATCTCATCCTCACCTCATTATCATCCACCATGGTTGCATATCATTATCTCCATCCCTCATCTTAGTTATTGCATTGTAGTTGCATTACACAATCCTCCTCATAGCCATTCTAGATTTGTCATCTTAACAACAAGGATGTACAACTTCTGAGAGCTCAAATCATACATAAGATCAAAGAAAGATAGGTAACAATGGAAGTTACAAGGTGAATCAGTCTACGAAGGTAATATCTTTGTTCATTGTATTTGCATCAATTTCATTGAATTTATTGGATATTTAGTAGTTTTTACTATGAGTTAGAAATTCAATCACATTTTGGCACCCACCATGGGGCCACTACCTTGTTTTTAATCTCTATTTTGAGTTTTTGGTCAAGTTGTAGTTGTGATAGGTCATTCTGGTGCATTCATTTTTCCAGTTCTACGCATCCATGATGAAAATGACAGTCCGACACATATGAAGGTTCTTTCTACGCATCTGATCATTCTTTTAGTACATTCATCCTTTCTGCACATTTAAAGCTTATATTTGCGCATATGTTGGATCTTTCCACGCATTTGTATTCCTACGCATTTATTTTGTCTTTCTGCGCATCCATTCTTTGTTCCAATGCATTCGATTCTTGTTAGAGAGTTGTATTGAATTTGTAAAATTTTTGATACTAACCTTGGTTGCAAGTGTTTTTCAATCATCAATGGAAGCTATTGAAAAAATGTCCTTGCAGGTTTAGGAGCAGGTTTAGGCATTTTTAGTTGCATCTTACATATCAAACTCTCATCTAGTTCTAATTAGGAGAAAGTAAATCATTGTTCATGCAACTTGCATACCATTCTCATCTAGCTCTAATTAGGAGGAAGTAAATCATTGTTCATGTAACTTGCATACCATTCTCATCTAGCTCTAATTAGGAGGAAGTAAATCATTGTTCATGCAAATTGCATACCATTCTCATCTATCTCTAATTAGGAGGAAGTAAATCATTGATCATGCAACTTGCATACAAACTCTCATTTAGCTTAAATAGGGGAAAGTAATTTGTTTGATTCTTCAACAACAATCTTCACATAGATTTGTTTTGGAGGATAAAATTAATCATCTTTTCAAAGTTTTTGCTATCTTGTCAGTTTCTTATGCTTGGTAGAGTAAAACATACTTAGTTTTAACTCTAGGAGGATAAAAGAACTAGTGTATTCTATGTTTGAAAATGGTGATAGGACTATGCTCTCCCTTTTTGGGTGATTAAAATGCCAAACTCATCGTTTTATTTGTACAACCTTTAGAAGAGGCCTGCCCTTGGGATTGTGTTTCTTCCAAGTGGGACGACCTCGAGCGGTAATGGGCTAAAGCCAAGCCACTTCCAAGCTACTTTAAATAAATTATGTTTGTGACAAAAGGCACAAACAATGGGTGCTATTGTGTTATACCGACAAATGTTTCCCATAGTACCCTTATGTGTTTAACTCTGTTGAGCCTAACCTCTTTAGACTAAGAAGCCTCCATAATGAAGCAAATTGCCACACGTATAACCACCCAAACAAATGCCCAAGCTAAAAATCAATTGTTTTAGAAAGCCAAAAACCCCTATTTGTTGATGTAGGAGGTCAGACCTCTAAAGCTGTCCAACATCATACACTCATTTAGTGTGGAGACAGAAAATTTCAACTCTTCAGAGGAACTATAACTTGCTATGTGTGAGAAGTGAGTGCACTATAAGGGGGAGCTAGTGCTACCAAGTTACTAACTATCCACCTTTATGTAAGTGGCTAGAGTAAAATCCAAGTTGGAATTCGATGAATATTACCTTGCCAACCATAGGAATTGTACTTGTTTGCAAAAATGTGTATCAAAAATTTGTATAACACTATGGAATGTTCTTGTCTGATGTGTTTTCTTGCAACAAACTGAAACAAAATCATTAGAAAAATATTCAAGTTGCTTAGAAAAACATCCTTGAAAATCAAGAAAAATTGAGCAAACCTAATAGAAAAATAGAACCGCACAATTGAGACATATTACTATGCATTTGACAAATCTTTCAATGCATTTGCATCCTACTGCGCATTTAAACCTTATTGCTGCTCATTTGAGCATTATTCCTACACATAGATAAATTGGTGCATTCAAACTACAGAAACATGCATTCAAAACCATGCATGTAAACCACATAAACATGCATTTAAACTCTATTTCTACGTAAATACTCCTGCGCATCTGTGACAGCGGCTTGTTCCTGACATTTTGAAAGAAAAACAAAATCCTTTTCAAGTATCCATTATTTCTTAGATCTAGTTTGTGAACTTAGTTAAACCTTGAAAATTCATTTCATATCCATTTCCCAACATTCCACTTACCATAGCATAACTAGCCATCCAAAAATTCAAACCAAAAACCAAGATTTCCACTAAGCTTTCATTGAGATCCTCTAAATCAGACAACATCTTGATAAAGGTCTAGTCTACATCAATAGCTGTTACCAAACATCCCTATTTGACTTCCTTTATATCAAAACTTTGATAGCTAATACCATTTTAGCTAAATACCGTTTTGTTTGACCAAACAGATCAAAAGAAAACCTTAGAAAATCTTATCACAAAACTTCCAAATCCAATCAAATCTTCCCAAGAACATTCCTTTTAATTTCACAAGTATTTCATCCAACTTCACCCATATCCAAAAAATCTCATGGTTCAAACTAGATCCCAAAACAACAAAAACAAAGAAATAGATACCTCAAACCACAGTGTTCACTCTGCTTTAGCTAGCAATGATGAGGAAGAAATCCGACAAGAGGAAACTATTAGTGCTTTGCAAGATCTCAAATTCCAAAGAATGATGGACAAGGTCATAACCATGGACCCCCAAAAATACTTCCTCATGTTAGCACAACAAGGCACTAAATTACCCTCAAATTTTGATGTCTCAAAATTAAGAGAAGCAACACCATCTAATGACACTGATGCTCCCAAAAATGATAAGAGTAAGGATAGATCAAACCCTTTGGACACATTAACACAACAAATCCAAGTCTTGCAACAACAACTTATGGACATCCAAACCAGAACTTCAATGAAACACTACTCACTAGAGGATATCTCACCATATCCTTTTGATAAAAGTTTGGTCATGATACCTTTTTCCTCAAGATTTGAGGTTCCAAAATTTGATAAATATCAAGGAAAAGGGGACCCACGTGACCATATAAGAGAATTTAGTGTTTCTTTCTTGGAAGTCTCTCACAATGAAACATACCTTATGCGACTATTTCCACATAGTCTAGGAGGACAAGCAATGGAATGGTTCTCCCGATTACCTCTGGGCATCCAAACCTTTAATGAGCTAGTGGATAAATTTGTGACCCATTTCTCCTACAATATCGAATGTGAAATCTCCATGTTGGACCTTTGTAATAACAAGCAAAAAGGGGGAGAATCCTTCGTCTCTTTCCTACAAAGATGGAGACAACTTGCAAGCAAGTGTCCCTACCACATACTAGAGAAGCAAATGATAGAAATGTTTGTTCACAATCTATCCATGGAAATAAGCTATCAAATCCAAATATAATGTCCAACTACTTTTAGTAAGGTCATTGAAATGGACTTACTCATTGAGAAAGGCTTGATATCAAAGGGGCAAATTAAACTCTACAAAGACACGCCTAGTTCAAGTAATAACATAGACAAGCCAAGGTTTTAGATGAAAAATAAAAACATTGTGAACGATGATGTCATTGATACTAAACATGTGATACCAAAACAACCAATCTTTAATCTATCAAATCCACAAAACAAAATGCCATCGAATAAACCTCAAAACAATGAACCACGATCCACAAACTTTCCTCCTTGTCGAAAGTTTACACCATTTGGGGAATCAATTGAATTTGCCCTATAGAAGATCATATCAAACAATCTAATAATGCTTCCAATAGTGCAAGATTATGAACCAAAATTTAAAGCCTCTTGGTGGAAAGACTTGGAATTTTTTGAATATCATAGAAGTAAAGGTCACAAAACCAATGACTTCCAAAGACTAAAGAATATCATTCAAGACTTGATTGATCAAAAAGTAATAAAAATTGATGGACACGTATCTTATGATGACCATTTGGCATTGAAGAATTCACTCCCCAACTATGAGAAGGGAGGGTCTTCAAATCAAAACAATAACAGTGGTAACAACGCCAACTATACAAATGTGTCATATGATTATGTTGTTAACCACATCTCCGAAGGTGACTCACATGTAAATGTGATCACTATAAATAAAAAGCTTGATTGTAATGTGACCACTCATGATGGAAAGGTTACTCTCCAAGGGGCTCCATCCAAACCATCATTCACATCCAACCAATATAATGTCCTTGACCAACTCCATAAAACACCGGCCCATATATCCATTTTTGAGCTCTTGTGTCTATCTTCATCTCACAAATCCATCCTCGAAAAAGCTCTAATAGAAACTACCATCCCAACCAATCTAGCCGAAGAGCAATTTTAGGCCATGGTAGGTCATCTAACTACACCCCATTTCTTATCCTTCAAAGAAAAATATGATATGTCTATGACCCAACCACACAATGCATCTCTCCATATTGAAACCTTCATCCATAAGCATTAAATAAAATGGGTCCTAATAGATGGAGGGGCAGGTTTAAATATATACACATTAAAACTAATCCTTGCATTGGGGTTTTTAGAGAATGCCATTGATCCTAAAAAGAAAATTACCATCAAGGCTTACGATGAAGAAGAAAGGACATCAAAAGGAACTGTTGTTTTGCCAATGAGAGTGGTGTTGATGATTGTTTTTTACACACTCATAACAAAAGTTAAAATTCATAAATGAACCTAACTATCTTGAAAGATATGAAGAAATCAACTAAGATTACTTAATCCCAAGTTTCCTTGTTGGTCAGGTCTTGACCTGTTGGACCATTCAATAGGTTATTATGAAGCTGTAATATGCAAGGGGCCTTACGTGATTTAAAGTGGGTTTGTGACCTACTAGACTCTTATTACGCAAACTAATATAAATACCAACTTTCTAATCATTCATTTGCATAAAATCATTATTGTATCTCAAAGCTTTATATGGTTTATATTCAAACATGCTTTGCTTTTCAACTATTTATGAAGATTATCAAATATCAACTTATTGCTCCTAAACTCTTCAAATGTTAGATAATCTCCTTTAGATTTCAACGTTTAAGCTAAGTATTTCAAAGTTGCTGGGAAAAGTTAGAGAAATTTAAATTCACCATCATTCACTATAGGATCTAAACATTCTATTATGCACACAGTAAGAAATACAACAGATTCAATTAAACCAGTAGACTAAATCGTTAAATGCAAATATCCTGAGTATTTTCACGAATATTGCATTCAAGATTGCGAGCTTTAAGAGAAATTATTTTAAATGCAAGGAAGAGCTAGAAGACACTCAGAAAATAGACGCAGACTTCTAGATTCACTTATATTCAAAACACAGTCATACAAGATTTATAATGTAGGAATGACTCTTAGCTTTATTAATTGAATATACTGAAAACTTACAGTGCTTTACAGATACATTAAGAAAGCTGGACATTCCACGTGTTCCTTAATGTAGACAATAGGTGACCTCCTCTAAACTAAAATATTCTACTCCAAAATTCTCAGAAAGAATTTACAATTTCTGGCTAAATGCTAAAAATCCCTATGTAAATAATATACAAGTAGCAATGCTTCTTATATAGAATTTGAATTCCCTCCCTTGCTACGGTTACAACCTCCACTCTACGGTTACAACCACTATTCCACAGTTAAGATCCTTTTACTATTGACCAATGGTGTATCTTTATTTCATAACCGTGCACCAATCCACTACTTGGCATCTTTTCCTCTCAAAGGATGCTCTTGGAATCTTTCACAAATAAGATTCCCATTTCATGTGTCCTTTTCCCGCCGATGCTCTTCATTTGATTTCCTCTCAAAATTCTTTGCTCTTGCCTTCTTACCCTTTCTTCAAATATTTCTTGAAATTGTAAATCACACCCTCCACAAAGGCACGGTCCCCTCCTGGACTTTTTGCTAAAATGAACTCTTGCATCACCACCTTTTCTTTCAACTCATTTTCTTTGTTCTCTAAGTTTTCTCTTCTTTCTTGTACTTCCTCATTTTGGCCTTCTCTTCCATCAATGTATCCATCATCTGCTTGCTGAGGATTGCATCAAGATTTTCTGTACAGGGTGTGAATATGGCCCTGAACTCTGTCAATGCTTTGTCTAAGTCATAGGCTGGCATCTCTGCACATTCATGCTATAAGAGTCTTTCTATGCTTTTCTTATGCATTTTAATCATCTCATCTATTTTTCTCTCCAGCCCCTACATAACCCTCGTGCATCTTTTGAGGTTATCCTCCTCAAATTTGAGCTCCAGAATCATCTGTGGCACTTGATTTGCCAATGGGACATTGAGTGCTCCCTCATTTATCAGTTCCTCTGCTCTTGTGTCAATTTCACTCAATTGTTCAATTTTAGATTTGCACTCTCCTACTCTTACTTGACAATTATTTATTAATACCATAAATTTGTTCTTCTCTTCTGTGGCAACTTTCCAGCTCTTCATAGCTTGCCTTATCGTTTGTTCGCCTCCTTACAAAAAATCATGAAGCCATTCATAAAAAATGTTGGCCTTGAACCTTTTATTTTCCATGTCCTATACTTCCTCTTTAGATACTAATGCTATGTTAGTAGGTAAGTCAGGCATTGTGGAACTGGGGTCAAATATCCCCTTGATGAATTGCTAGAGCTGGACAATGTGTCCTTTCAATACCTCCTATTTATTTTTGTCTTTCCTCATCATTTCTGCTGTCACCGGGTGCATAGCTTCCCACTCAACAATGTGTTGTTCCCTTGTGGAATGCCCAAGGTCTAGATTTAGTATCTTGTATTCCTCCAAGGTAATTTCACCTTTCTCCTTTTCTTTCTGTGGTATGGCTAAGTTTAGGGTTCTGGATCCATCTGGATCCCTCTGTATTGCAGACATCATCCTAGCTTTTCTCTTTTCTCTTCTTGGAGTACTTTTCTCCCCTAATAAGCTTTTGATGTCAATAGGAGCTAGATGTATTTCTTTCTTCTCCTTCCTTATCTCTCCTTCTAGCTAGGTAGGCACCTCCTTTGTGCCTTCTGCAGCCTTCTCATTAATTACCTCTTCATGAGGCTTTTCAGTTTCCACTCCTCTTTGCTACTGTTCCTGCTGTTCAGGTACCTGCTATTGTTCCTCCTCTGGAACTTGCTGCTGCTATGGAGGCTCTTGTTCTTTAGGGGCTTTTCTTTGCTCTTTGGATTCAACTTCATTTTCCTCTTCCTCCATTTCAGTGTCCCCTCCATCCTTAGCATCTTCTTCGTGACTTTCTTCTGTGGATGACTCTTCTCTCTGTTCATCCTCTACATGCACTTGTTTGGAAGTTTCAGGTTCTGTGTTCTCAAGCTCTGTGTGCATAGGGGAACTCTCCTTTGTTTCATCTTTTCTTGCTTCCTTCCCCTGATCCTATACACTCTCAGTGTTCCTTTCTTCTTCGCTAGGCTCTCCATACATATTCAACATATCTAAGGCATCCACACCTGGGGTGTCCTCTCTTGTTTTCTCATCAGATGCCATTTTTTTGACCTCTTCAATTTTGTGTGCTTCCTCCTGCACATCTTTGATGATCTCTGGTGGAACTAGGGTACCAAATGGATCTAATAATCCTACCTCTTCCTGTAGTTGTTCTTCTTTAGGCTCCATGTTATGCCCTATTTCCATTTCACCTTGAGCACTTTGGGAATCACTGAAGGCCTCCCCTATATCAATTTCTTTCCCTCTAAACACCACTCCTTCCTCACTATCACTGCTTACAATGTTCACAGTGTGCAGAGTCTGCTTATCCTTTTGCACTTCTGATTCTTGCCGTTTCTCCTTGGCCAGCTCTGTTTTCACCTTTATGAATGTTTGTCCTGGTTCCATTGGAGTAGAAGTACTAGATATACTTCTCATTTTCTCCCCTACTTCTTGGGCTCCAATTGTATCTTTTGGTTTTGAAGACTTGCCCTTAGACAAACTTATTGGGATTGCCCTCATTGGCTGTTGTCCTGCCACCCTGCTGGCAGCCTGTGCTTCCTCTGGACTTATTTCATGGCTCATGGATTTTGGATCCACAAATGTTTCTGATGCAACTGCTACTGATATTCCCAATGCATAGGGATCGATTAGTGTAGCATTTTTATCTTTTTCTACTATCCTTGCTTCAACAATTTTTCTTTTCTTCTCATAGAAGCACTGTAAGTATTCAGTGGGCTCTATCTTTCTTTTCCTTCCCTTTTGTGGGTATGTAATTGTTATACCCTCAGCTTTAAGTTCCTCAATTTTATCCTTTAGCCATGTTTTTGAAAACAAAATTATTGGTTTAGATAATACATCTAGAGATGTATTCCATGGCTTTGACCAATCAGGCTCTGTAATGGGAGCTCGTCTTGCCTGTGCATAACTATGGTGTAACAACCTATCATCATCTTGTACTTCAAGAGGCACATATATGTTGCCAATTGACTTCATCTATTCTATGGTCAACTTTTTGTGGGCTCTTTTCCTCACCTCCCTGTCATTCTTGCAATCCGCCCTAAGATACTCAATGTGTACTTGATGTTTATAGTTTTTATTTACAAAATTTTGGATGCTATGGAAGGGATCAAATTTCCTTGCTAAATCAAATTCTTTGAAACCATAATACCTCAACTCCTGCTCTGAACAACTAGCAAATTCTTCACTATAATAGGAGTTCCTCCCGATAGACCATGGTAACTTTACATTTCCCCTGTTATTGAATTTCCTCTTGTACATCCAGAAAATATTCAAGTTTTGCCTTGAAAACTCTAGCACTATTAGTTTATCAGAAGGATACTTGTGAAGCATAAATGGCTTCCCCTCAAAACCCTCAGTCCTTATGTAAGTGAACTATTCAAATTGTATGAACCAAGAACTGTGCAATCCAATTGCATTTTCTACATCCTTAGACAGTCTTTTGCCTAGTTCCTCTCTCAATATCCTCACCATGTAGGTATTAAAAAAAATCATTAACTAGAGAAAAACTCTTCAATGCGTTTCCCTCCTACAAGACAGGGTAATGCTCATATACTAACTTTTGATCTGGACCATTTCCCAAGGTACCTACCCTTTCTATTCCATGAATATGAGGCCTAACCTCTGCAACACATGCATATAACACATTAGAAGATAGATAGAAGGGTAAGCCTTTCTATTGCCTCCTCATGGCCTACCTCCAAATAGCAGTACTAATGGCCTTGGCCTAGTGGATTGGCCCTTGGTCTTCTTGTCTTGACCTTATAAATTCAATGACTATGAACATCCATGGTTCACACCTAGTTCCATCCCTTAATCCAACTAGCCTGCTTGGCATGGTGACCATCAAGTAAATCTCCTCCTTGAAGCATATCCTCATTAAATTCTTGGGTATCTTGGCCACCGCCTTTGGTTTGTTCTCTGCATTATACCACCCATGGAATATCTTCCCTTTACATTCCTTCTCATTTGTGTAGAAGCCATCATTGCATTTATCAATATCAATGTCCGTCATCTTATCAGTGATCTCCAATCCAAAAGTGTTAGCAAATCCCTTTGGAGTCAAATTAGCAATTACTTTATCATATAGCATAGCCATCCTGGTACTTGGGTTATACATAATTACACAGTCTAAGCACAAATCCCTGGCTTCCATCACCAATGGGAAACCTGCAGCTTAGTATAACGCACTCTCCTAGATACACTTCATATCTGGAGTTGCATCCGCAGCGGTGATCTTCTTCAGGACATCTTCATCATCGTAGGTCCCTATGTTTGTGTTTGTGCCTACTCCAACCTCACTAATCAGGGATGGATAACCTCTGTGCAGAGGGAATTCTTCCTTTTCCACTTCCTTCCATGGTTTTCTCTCTTTCTTTTCTTCGCGCCCTGCGTCCTTTTGTTTTGGGGCCATCCTGTGGAAACGTACATTTCTCAATCTTCGCTTCATATTCATGTTTAGGGTTTTTACTGTGTATCTCAATTTCTACCATTTTATCCTAACCTCATTTATCTTTTATGTTTTTTC
Source organism: Cunninghamia lanceolata (assembly GCA_027924645.1). NCBI lineage: Eukaryota > Viridiplantae > Streptophyta > Pinopsida > Cupressales > Cupressaceae > Cunninghamia > Cunninghamia lanceolata. The sequence goes on from BSBN01001583.1 coordinate 6,208,782, forward strand.
CCTACCCTTTAACTCCTAAGCTCTTTTTAGCTGATTCACAGTTAAAACAATAACTTTTGACAAATGCATGCATTTTAAGCCCAAAATTACTGAAATTGACTTCACTTTTTATCATTAGAAATGGAAAGGGCGTTTTGGATAAATACCTATTTTTCGTGACCCTTTTTCATTGTTGTTGACTTACTTTACCATTTTCACCCTTTTTAGCTACTGTAGCTCTACCGCTCTGGTAAATTCTGCTTAATTACTGCAACAATCTTCTTTTTTGCAATTTTCAGTCTTAACAGTATATCTTGAAAGAAAAATAACATTAAAATTGCCCTAACCCTCATTAAATCCTTCTTTTCTTGAGTGTTAGGCCCGCATTAATTACAGCCATTAATGCACTACGATTCCAGCTTTCAATTCAGTGTTTATGTTTTTTGAACCCTTTATTACCGTTAGTCAAATTCTACATACATTCTTTTCTATGTATATTTCATTGTATGTTCTCTTTGTATCTCTTCTTTGTATCTTTAAAAAATATGCAAACATTTTATGCAAAGAACCAACGCTTTTGCCTTTTCTGCTTTCCATACCTCTTTGCATCTTTTGGTTTGTATATCTCGCTTGTATATTCCGTTGTATAAGTGCACATACAAACACCTTACACATTTATTTCCTTACCTTTTCTCTTCTGGGATGTGTATGATCCTTTGTACATCAGCATTATATATTTAAATGTACAAATGCCAAATATACAAAGACTTTTTGTTATTTAGTTCTTTTTGACATTCGAGGCATGTATATTAGTTTGTATATTGGATATACATTGTAAACATAGAAAACTAATATAAAACTGGTGGGGTCCACTTTACCTTTCAAACTTATGCATCCTCGTGATGCATATAACTTTCGCATCACTTTCGGACCCCAACCCTCTCATAACTCTAACTCAATTTACCTCTCAAGTCTGTGATGTATATAACTCAATGTATCTCTTCATATACAATTCGGACGCAATGCATTGTATTTGTCTTATTTCAATTTCCTTGATTTTCGGCTTGTATGTATAGATCAATGTATCTTTTGGAACATATACAAGCATGGAAGTATACAACAACTTAACTCCAATTGATAACTCTTTGGTTCCGCAATGTATACAAAAGAATTTATATTTTACCTTGCATATCCCAAAACATACAAAAGGCAAAAAACATACAACAGTTTTTCTTTATTCCATAATTGCCTCGATTCTAGCTTGTATAAAGTGTTTGTATATTTCGTTGTATATTTCATTTCATCCAAATATACAAACCCTGATATACAAGCGACATACTTAACTATTTATTCACTTGAACTTTAAACCTTTCTTAATTCTACCTTGCATAAAACATAATGTATACCTGATATTCATTAAGTCTCGATACATTGTATTTACCAAAATTTGCTTTACCCTCAAACTTGCATTGTATAAAGTGGAATGCATGCCTCCCGATACCTTGCATACAAACCCAATGTATACAATCATTATGCACCATTTGATAACATTTCAATTCCACGATGTATCTAACTCATTGTATCCCTCGATTGTATATTTTGCATCTGCCAAATATATAAGTGCTGAATGTACATCGATTATACCAACCTTAATACCTCTTCCGTTCTACGCTATGTATAATCCCTTGTATATTTACTTGTATGTCTTCCATTTTCCAAATATACAAACCGAAATATACATAGCAGATTTCAATGTGTATTCATCCCAACCTAACTCCTGTCAGGTCCACCCTGTATGTATGTATAAAACATTTCTTAAATGCATACAAGGAAAAGCCAACAAAATAAGAAAACCAGACGTCTTCCCCTTTTGCGACTAACACAAAATCATGATATACAAACACATTTGTATATGAAACAATCTTGCATATACAAAGAACTTTGTATATACAAGGCACAAACCCTCTAATTGTACATTTACCAAAAACAACAATTACTTGCAAAATACAATGAATTTCAAAATAATTCAAAAAACAACCCCTATTTATTTTCAACAAGGAATTCACTTGTACTTTAACCTAGTACCAAAATGCAAATTCTCCTCTATTTCTGACAAGGTTTGTATTTTCAGCTCCTCTTCCCTTTTGCCACCAAGCAAACCAGCATCAGCAGGGGTCCTCATTTTGCTAAGGAGTAAAATGGGGCGTGTTGTGAGAATCACAACAACTAGCAACCAAATAAAACAATTAAATTAAAACCATTAAAGGAAACAAAATGAAATAAATCCATAATTTCTGACTATCATTCCTTGCAAAGCATTATTTAACTTAAGACTTAATGTATTCAATAAGGTGCATGAATTTTCCCTTTCAGTTTAAGTGGGTGCGCATAATTAATTATCCTCATCTTGAAAATCAATTGAATAGACTAGTGACTAACATTAGACTACCTAGTTGATGTCATTACCTCATAGCCAACTGGATAGAGCCTTGCTACCAGCAGGCATCCATAGCCCTGACAAGGTTATCATTACAATTCTCCTAAGTAGAGCCCCACTGCCAGCGAGCGTCTATAGCCCCGGTAGAGTTACTTAGATGGCTTAACCTAGATTTCAGTGAATCCAGTTTATTTATTTATTTATTTTATATTTTAATAAAGATTGAGATTTCATAAGATATAACAATTGTAACTTTATGATGCAAGGAATGATCACTTGCTGAATTTAAGCTAGGAATTGTAATGGTAGCAAGGGTGACCTCTAATTTTTCACCTAATATCTACACTGGTATGTTCAACCAACCCAAGGATTTTAGGTGTGTCATTGTGAGAAACTTCCCTTTAATACTCAACCCATTCTTATTGAATACAAAATTTTACAAGTCAACTAACTTTCTACATTCATGACAGTCACAACAAGTTATGTATAAATTTCAAATGATTAACTTGAATGTTCCAAATTTGATATTGCTTGCAATGGTTGCTAATCTGCTCCTGTATACTCTAGAACAAGACAAACATCCCTGCTAAAGCAACAGAAAGCAAAAAAAAAAAACACACAACAGAAACCAACAGAAAACAACAAAACAAAACAAACCTGTACAATTATCCACATCATGATACAACAGACCAACAACCTTCACCTCAAGCCTGGAAGTAGTGTTTCAAATGCTGGCCATTAACTAGTAATGGCACAACTTCTCCAGTCAAGGTTTTGAGCCTAAAAGTGTTGTCTCCTATTATTTCTGACACTTGTAATGGACCCAACCATAACTTGTCAAATTTTCCATGGCTACTTTTCTTCTCATGTGCTTTATCCCAGCACAACACTAAGTCTGAAATCCTAAATGTTTTGACTCTTGCTCATTTATCAAACCATCTTTTAACCACTGCTTGGTGTTTGGCAAATTTTTCAATAGTTTGGTCTCTTTTCTCATCTAATTGTATCATTTGAACAATTTTGGCTTCCCTATGATCATTGAAGCCTAAGTATTCATTCGCGAACTTCTAGATTGGTATTCTTAGATTTACTAGAAGTATGGGGTCAGTCCCATAAACTAAATGGTAAGGTGTATTACCCAGAGCTACCTTAATTTTGGTCCTATCTACCCACAGCGCATACTTTAGTAATGTGTTCCATTCTCTAGGGTTCTTTTCAATGAGTTTCTTGATTATATCTAATAAAATCTTGTTTGTTGACTCAGCCAACCCATTACCCTGAGGATAATAATTTGAAGAAAACCTTAAAACAATTCCATGTTCAAATGCCCATTTAGAAAACTTTAAAGAAGAAAATGTAGGGCCATTGTCACATACCAGCGAATAAGGAGCTCCAAACCTGGTTATGATGTTCTCTTCAAGGAACTTGATGACTACCTCAGTAGTGGAGAATTTACAACACGTGGCTTCAGTCCATCTTGTACAGTAATCAGTCACTGTCAATATGAATTTGTGTCCTGCAAATGATGGAGGACTGATGACTCTAATGAAATCCAAGCCCCATTGTGCAAATGGCCTAGACACAATAATTGGTTGTAGCGGATTAGCTTGATTTCTTCCCTTATCTGCTGTAACTTGACAAATGTGACAACTTATGGTGTGATGCTCTGTGTCTTTAAACATAGTAGGCCAATAATAACCCGCTCTCAGTATTTTATGTGTTGTGGCTAAATGGGAACCATGAGTAGTCCCATATTTGTCATGCAGGTCTAACAACACTTTATCCACTTCATCTCTATTCAAACATCTTAAATATATTCCCTCGTGGTTTTTCTTGAATAGAAGACCTCCCTGCACCATATACTTTTGTGCTTTGATCTTCAGAGCTCTCCTCTGTGAGGATTTCATCTTGCTTGGGTACTTCCCTGATATTAGAAAAGTGTTGAGATCATCGTATCACCCTGATGCATCACTTGTATTTAGCACATACTGTTGTTTTACCAGATTTGGGTCTATATTGGCTATGGTTTGTACTAAAGCTTATCCCCTAACTAGCTTCCCGGTATGATTTCCATGTCAAATTCCTGCAGAGTGGTGATCCACTTGGCTCTTTTCTCTCTAGGCTCATTTTACATTAGCAGCATCTTTACTACTGCATTAGGTACCATAGCTTTAACCTGAATGAGTAGAATGTAGTGCCTAAACTTTTTTACTGCCCTCACCAGTGCAAATGCCTGTCTTTCTGTATCCAAGTACTTCAACTGTGCATCCTTCAGAGGTGCACTCATAAAAGCGATAGGTTTTTCTTCATTATCTTTTCCTTTCTGGGTCAGTGCAGCTGCAACTGAATGTGGAGACGCAAATGAATAAATGTAGAATGGCTTGGTATAGTCTGGACTTGTCAACATAGGAGCATCGAAAATGGCCTCCTTGATATCTTCAAATGCAGCCTTGGCTATTGGTGTCCACTCTATCACTGCATCTTTTTTTAACATGGAGTTCAGCGGTTACACGATCTCTGCAAATCCTGTAATGAACTTCCTGATGAAGTTAATTTTACCAAAAAATGATTTTAATTCTTTTCTAGTGTTTGGTAACTATAATTTCTTTATCCCTTCTATTCTATCAAGATCAATGGATATACCATTCTCAGAAATGACATGCCCTAGTAATTTACCCTCTGTTACGCCAAATACACATTTTTTAGGGTTGAGAGAAATTCCATACCTCTCACATCTCTTGAGTATTCTTCTTAAATCCTTAGCATGAGTAGACGCATCCTTAGAATACACAGTTAGATCATCCATGTAAATCATAATACACTTGCCTATCAGTCCATGGAATGCAATGTCCATGGCCTGCTGAAATGTGGCACCTGCATTGATTAGACCAAATGGCATTCTTCTATATGCAAAATTACCCCATTTACTAGTAAAAGTGGCCTTTAGCCTATCTTCCTCATCGATTAGGACCTGGTTATAACCTGAAAAACTATCTAAAAAGGACATCATCTTGACTCCATTTACCGCTTGTAATACTTCATCCATGGGAGGCAGAGCATAATTGTCTTTCTCAGACGCCTTATTTAGATTCCTAAAATCCATGCATAACTGGATGTCCCCACTTTTCTTCCTAATAGGCACTAAGTTAGCTACCCAAGTCGAATGTCTAACAGGGAAAATTATTTTGGCAGACAGTAGTCTTTTTACTTCCTCAAATATCAATGGCTCTAAAATTGCATTTACAGGCCTTTGCTTTTGCCTAAATGGTTTGACATCTGGTTTTAATGGTATCACAAGTGTTATAATGGACATGCCATATGTCTTTAAATCTTCATATGTCCATGCTACAACGTGTTTGCACTCCTTCAATACATCTATGACTTCTTTTCTAATCTTCTTTGGACAAACCTTTCCAATCTGCACATTCTGAGGGGTTCTGTTCTGTTCCTAAGTTATATGGCTCACACTTACCTCCCTTAGTCTTGGGTAAATCCTTCTATCTCATTACTCTGTCAAAGTCAAAGATTTGTTCTAACTCTATTACCCCCTTAGGCAAGAAATTACTCTTTAAGTTGATGATGTCTTCCTCATCCCAAGACACATCAGGCCTCTCTTGTTCATCAATAATTTGGGCTTCAAATACTTTGTTGCAAGTTAGGAAATCTACAATTTGCTGGTCCCCCTCAAATACCTAAAAATGAGTTACATTGTCTGGCACACTGGGCACATTTACTAGTTCTACAGCAAATCTTTTTAAACCTGACAGTGTTCAAGGCTCTAAAGTGCTAGCAGCGATAGCTAGCGCATCAGGCCTATGGTTTTGTTCTCTGGGGATATGCTCTAAGTTGAAAGCATCAAATGACTCTATTAAATCCCAGATTCTATGTCTATAGAAAACCATTTTCTTATAATTACAAGCATACATCTTCCTGACCTGTCTGACTACTAACTCAGAGTCAAAATACTCTGATCATTCTTACCCCTTTCTTTATAGCTAAGACTAGTCCATAAATTAAAGCTTCATATTCATCAACATTATTAGTGCAAGCAAATTGTAACCTATATGCTGCTAGATATGATTTACCATGAGGATCTATGAGCTCTACACCTGCACCCTATTTAGACTTAGACCCATCACATTTTAATGTTCACATGCCGTCTTTATTCTTTTGACCTTTTCCTTTGACATGTTGTCCTTTGTCTACTACATGTGCGGTGTTATCTTGTTTATCCATATGTAGTTCATTCTGACTTGCTTGTTCATTTACCTTCTCAGTGTGCAAATCTGAATGACAAACATCTTTGCCTGAACTTTCTCCTAACTCTGGAGTTTCTACATCTATGGGGTTCTGAAAGTACCTCTCGAGTCGACTAGAACTCATCCTTTCTTCATGAAATTCCCACTCCTTTGTGCATTTTAGGTATTGATACTCAATAATGTCTCGGCACATTCCACACTTTTCTTTAGAATGTGGCCTATCATGAACTCTACACATATCTTTGTATAAATTGCACTGGACTGAAATATTTAGTTACATGCACTTTTCTATTTCCTGTCTAATGATCTGACTAAAATTATTCAGTGTATTACCTTCTTCATCAGAAGAATTTCCATCAGATTCAATGAATAGTATAGTATCCCTACTAACTGGTTTTTCTCCAAAATTTAGCATTAATATTTCCTCAATCTGTACCCCTTTGTTAGTGACCCTGTAAACACTGGGTTTAATAGAAGCATACAATATTTCATTGGTCTTATTGTACTCTGTGATCATATGCTTCATCCTAGGTTCAACCTCTATTCTGATTTGATTAGGCACACCCCTCCAAGGTAACCACATATGTGAAAAGTCAGTGGCCATGTACCCGTTCAGTGTTTTTGACCAATCTCTGCTTAATAACATCCCATAATTTGTAGGTATATCAACTACTTGGATGCCAATGAACTGACTTACCCTGGGGTCTAAAGCTAACTGCATCTGAATATGCATTAGTTCTCCTACCACATTAACTTCATTCTTATCTAATTGTGTGACAACTTTGGCAGACTTGGTGGGAGTCAGCCCTAAGGTTTTACATATATCCAGAGGCATCACATTAGCTGAGGCACCCAAATCCACTATACAATTGTGTATGTTCTTTCCACACAATCTAACAGTCAACAAGAAGGGAGGAGTATCCCTCTTATCAGCATACATTACCACATTTGTGTTAGAAGGCTGCTCAACTTTCTTACCTTTTTCTTTTGGCTGTGCCTCTCTATTAGGCACAAGTATCTTAGTAGAAGTCTCTCCTATTACAGATGTGTCCAAAGATTTTATAAAGGCCTTTCTAACCTCTGGACTCCTTAACAATTCACACAAAGGTACATTGACCTTGATTTTCTTTATTTCTTTTGATAGATAACTCATCAATCCCAATGTTTCTGTTGTCTCAGTTTTATTTGTCTGGACCCTCTGAGTTACTGTTTTGTTATTTACATTATGATTGGCTTTCAGTATAGTAGGGTTATTGCTAGCATTCTAGTTTGGGGGTGTGTTAAAATTATTAGGAGGAGTGGAAGTGGTGAAAGGTCCTCCTGGCCTCGAATTACTTCTTAGGTTGTAAGTATGATTCTTACTTGACTGTTGGAAGGCTTGCACCTCCTCTGTCTCACACAACACCTCATTTTTAGTTTCAAATGGAAACTGAATTTAATACTAAGGCTATCTTAGGATATAGGTTTTCACAATAAGAGGGTTCATCATCTAACAATTGGTCATCTTCCTCTTCTCTAAAAGTAAAAGTCTCTAAAACTAGAGTAGTATCATATCCTGAGGGTACTATCTCATTACCTTTGGGAACTAAGAACTTAGAAGTAGGAGCCTATACATCCACATTAAAAATACTTGCTGCCAGATGAAACTGAGGACAGTCTATTTCAGCATGGGCACTAGTATTATGGATCCTACACCAATTCTTCAGTGCTACATTGGCCATTTGAATCTTAGCAGTTTGCTTTGTGTCCTGGTTATCCACATTCTCAAATGGAGAAGATAGAGTGCCATTATTTGGCCCTGTGTTCCAAGTTTTGGGTGGCCTAGGCTAATTTTGATTCCTGTTATTGTTATTCCAGGCTCTGTTATCTATAGCTGGTCCTCTATTTTGCATTTGTTGTCCTTGATTATGATTCTGATGTTGACTGTGATTTTGACCCTGATTCTAATTTTGGTTATGGTTGGGGTTGTAATGCTGGTTTTGACTCTTATTATAGTTCTGGTTATACCCCGAGTTATTTCTACTGTAGAAATTCTCATTTCTCAACTGCATCATCTCAGTGGTCAATCTTCTCAGATGTGTAGTGATTTCTTTGATATCTTCCCTTTCCTCTTGTGCTTTTTCTATAAATGTATCCTAAGGTGGTTGGAAGAATGATTGGCCATTGTTCTGATTAAGATTGGCAGTATTACCAGTGTAAGGTACTATAACCTGAATTAGAGCAGGATTATACATAGGTGTGTATGTAGGGACTGGATTTAGCAAAGGTTGTGCTGATTTTGTATTCTAGGGTTTCCTCCATTAAGGAATGGATTATAGGTTGTCTACCTCATTTCTTGGTTTACAAAGGCTGCCTCTTTGTAGGCTTTCTCTTGACAAACATGGCAGTTAATGGATCTAAAGCAACATAGTACATAGCTAACAATGTATCTGGAACCACTATGTATGGTGCTACTAACCTAGAAGATGCCTTTTGAAATCTATCATTAAAGTTATCAATCAGTTCCCCTTCCCCTCTTTTGATTGTGGCCAATTTATGATATAGGATAGAAGGATCTACTGGTCCCCTAAATCTAGACAGAAATGCCTCTTCCATAAGTGTCCAGGAAGAAACGTAACCGCTAGGCAAATTGACATACCAGTTAGATGCTTGTTCATTGAAAGTGTAAGGAAATAATCTACACACCACATCTTCATGTTCTAGTCTGGCTCTAAAGCATGCCTCTTTAAATATCCTGATATGATCCCTTGGATCTTGATGTAAATGATATTTAGGACATATTTTCTTAGGGTTCTTTGGCATATCATGGTAATCCACAAAATATATGGGCGAGTTCACATTAAAATATGCCATTGTAGGTATTTGTGCTAGACCTGGACCTATAGGAATACCTATATTTATAGGTGTATTCGGGCTTCTGGGAGGACTAGGACCTCTGGGAGAACCTGAACCAAGACTTAAGGACCTGGATGAAGAACTGTTAGGACTGCCAATACTAAGGGTGTAAAAAGGTGATCCAGGGGGTGTTCCAGATGAACTTCCTGTATTTGATGTTTTAGTACTCTAAATAAAAGGGTTCCTACCCTGTCTCCTATCAGGTAACTGCACAAATATGTCATCAGGATTAACCCTAGACCTAGTCACCCTGTTACTATTATGAGCTAGTTTTACTCAAACTCAACCTTAACTCCTATCGGGCCCTCCTTCTAGTGCCAAAAACTATTGATGATTGTTTTTTACACACTCATAACAAAAGTTAAAATTCATAAATGAACCTAACTATCTTGAAAGATATGAAGAAATCAACGAAGATTACTTAATCCCAAGTTTCCTTATTGGTCAGGTCTTGACCTGTTGGACCATTCAGTAGGTTATTATGAAGCTCTAATATGCAAGGGGCCTTACATGATTTAAAGTGGGTTTGTGACCTACTAGACTCTTATTATGCAAACTAATACAAATACCAACTTTCTAATCATTCATTTGCATAAAATCATTACTGTACCTCAAAGCTTTATATGATTTATATTCAAACATGCTTTGCTTTTCAACTATTTATGAAGATTATCAAATATCAATTTCTTGCTCCTAAACTCTTCAAATGTTAGATAATCTCCTTTAGATTTCAACGTTTAAGCTAAGTATTTCAAAGTTGCTGAGAAAAGTTAGAGAAATTTAAATTCACCATCATTCACTATAGGATCTAAACGTTTTGTTATGCACACAGTAAGAAATACAACAGATTCAATTAAACCAGCAGACTAAATCGTTAAATGCAAATATCTTGAGTATTTTCACGAATATTGCATTCAAGATTGCGAGCTTTAAGAGAAATTATTTTAAATGCAAGGAAGAGATAGAACACACTTAGAAAATAGACACGGACTTCTAGATTCACTTATATTCAAAACACAGCCATACAAGATTTATAATGTAGGAATGACTCTTAGCTTTATTAATCAAATATACTAAAAACTTATAGTGCTTTATAGATACATTAAGAAAGCTGGACATTCCACGCGTTCCTTAATGCAGACAACAGGCGACCTCCTCTAAACTAAAATATTCTACTCCAAAATTCTCAGAAAGAATATACAATTTCTGGCTAAATGCTAAAAATCCTTGTGTAAATAATATACAAGTAGCAATGTGTCTTATATAGAATTTCAATTCCCTCCCTTGCTATGGTTACAACCTCCACTCTACGGTTACAACCACTATTCCATGGTTAAGATCCTTTTACTATTGACCAATGGTGTATCTTTATTTCATAACCGTGCACCAATCCACTACTTGGCATCTTTTCCTCTCAAAGGATGCTCTTGGAATCTTTCACAAATAAGATTCCCATTTCATGTGACCTTTTCCCACCGAGGCTCTTCATTTGATTTCCTCTCAAAATTCTTTGCTCCTGCCTTCTTACCCTTTCTTCAAATATTTCTTGAAATTGTCAATCACACCCTCCACAAAGGCGCGGTCCCCTCCTGGGCTTTTTGCTAAAATGAACTCTTGCATCACCACCTTTTCTTTCAACTCATTTTCTTCATTCTCTAAGTTTTTCTTTTCTTTTCTTGTACTTCCTCATTTTGGCCTTCTCTTCCATCAATGTATCCATCATCTGCTTGGTGAGGATTGCATCAGGATTTTCTGTACAGGGTGTGAATATGGCCCTGAACTCTGTCAATGCTCTATCTAAGTCATAGGCTGGCATCTCTGCACATTCATGCTGTAAGAGTCTTTCTATGATTTTCTTATGCATTTTAATCATCTCATCTATTTATCTCTCCAGCCCCTGCATAACCCCCGTGCATCTTTTGAGGTTATCCTCCTCAAATTTGAGCTCCAGAATCATCTGTGGCACTTGATTTGCCAATGGGACATTGAGTGCTCCCTCATTTATTAATTCCTCTACTCTTGTGTCAATTTCAGATCTGCACTCTCCTACTCTTACTTGACAATTATTTATTAATACCATACATTTGTTCTTCTCTTCTGTGGCCACTTTCCAGCTCTTTACAACTTTCCTTATCATTTGTTCACCTCCTTGCAAAAAATCATGAAACCATTCCTCAAAAACGTTGGCCTTGAACCTTTTATTTTCCATGTCCTGTACTTCCTCTTTAGATACCAATGCTATGTTAGCAGGTAAGTCAGGCATTGTGGCACTGGGGCCAAATATCCCCTTGATGAATTGTTGGAGTTGGACAATGTGTCCTTTCAATACCTCCTATTTAGTTGTCTTTCCTCAGCATTTCTGTTGTCACCTGGTGCATATCTTCCCACTCAATAATGTGATGTTCCCTTGTGGAATGCCCAAGGTCTAGATTTAGTATCTTGTATTCCTCCAAGGTAATTTCACCTTTCTCCTTTTCTTTCTGTGGTATGGCTAAGTTTAGGGTTTTGGATCCATCTGGATCCCTCTGTATTGCAGACATCATCCTAGCTTTTCTCTTTTCTCTTCTTGGAGTAGTTTTCTCCCCTAATAAGCTTTTGATGTCAATAGGAGCTAGATGTATTTCTTTCTTCTCCTTCCAGCCAGGTAGACAGTTCCTTTGTGCCTTCTGTAGCCTTCTCCTCATTAATTACCTCTTCATGAGGCTTTTCAGTTTCCACTCCTCTTTGCTACTGTTCCTACTATTTAGGTACCTGCTGTTGTTCCTCCTCTGGAACTTGCTGCTATTGTGAAGGCTCTTGTTCTTCAAGGGCTTTTCTTTGCTCTTTGGATTCAGCTTCATTTTCATCTTCCTCCATTTCAATGTCCCCTCCATCCTTAGCATCTTCTTTGTGACTTTCTTCCACGGATGACTCTTCTCGTTGTTCATCCTCTACATGCACTTATCCGGAAGTTTCAGGTTCTGTGTTCTCAGGCTCTGTGTGCATAGGGGAACTCTCCTTTGTTTCATCTTTTCTTGCTTCCTTCCCCTAATCAAGTACACTCTCGGTGTTCCTTTTCTCTTCACTAGGCTCTCCATACATATTCAACATATCTAAGGCATCCACACTTGGGGTGTCCTCTCTTGTTTTCTCATCAGATGCCATTTTTTTGACCTCTTCAATTTTGTGTGCTTCCTTGTGCACATCCTTGATGATCTATGGTGGAAGTAGGGTACTAAATGGATCTAATGATCCTACCTCTTCCTGTATTTGTTCTTCTTTAGGCTCCGTGTTATGCCCTGTTTCCATTTCACCTTGAGCACTTGGCCCCTCCTCTTCACTTTGGGAATCACTGAAGGCCTCCCCTATGTCAATTTCTTTCCCTCTGGACATCACTCTTTCCTCACTATCAGTGCTTACAATGTTCAGAGTGTGCACAGTTTACTTGTCCTTTTGCACTTCTGATTCTTGTCGTTTCTCCTCGGCCAGCTCTGTTTTCACCTTTATGAATGTTTGTCCTGGTTCCATTGGAGCAGAAGTACTAGATATACTTCTCATTTTCTCCCCTACTTCTTGGGCTCCAATTGTATCTTTTGGTTTAAAAGACTTACCCTTAGACAAACTTATTGGGATTGCCCTCATTGGCTATTGTCCTGCCACCCTGCTGGCAGCCTGTGCCTCCTCTGGACTTATTTATGGCTCATGGATTTTGGATCCACAAATGTTTATGATGTAATTGCTACTGATATTCCTAGTGCATAGGGATCCATTAGTGTAGCATTTTTATCCTTTTCTACTATCCTTGCTTCAACAATTTTTCTTTTCTTCTCATAGAAGCACTGTAAGTCTTCAGTGGGCTCTATCTTTCTTTTCCTACGCTTTTGTGGGTATGTAACTATTATACCCTCAGCTTTAAGTTCCTCAATTTTATCCTTCAATCATGTTTTTGAAAATAAAATTATTGGTTCAGACAATACATCCAGAGATGTATTCCATGGCTTTGACCAATTAGGCTCTATAATGGGAGCCCGTCTTGCCTATGCATAACTATGGTGTAACAACCTATCATCATCTTGTACTTCAGGAGGCACATATATGTTGCCAATAGACTTCATTTGTTCTATGGTCAACCTTTTGTGGGCTCTTTTCCTCACCTCCCTGTCATTCTTGCAATCCGCCTAGAAATCCTCAATGTGTACTTGATGTTTATAGTTTTTATTTACAAAATTTTAGATTATGTGGAAGGGATCAAATTTCCTTGCTAAATCAAATTCTTTGAAACCATAATACCTCAACTCCTACTCTAAATAACTAGCAACTTCTTCACTGTAATAAGAGTTCCTCCCGATAGCCCATGGTAACTTTACATTTCCCCTGTTATTGAATTTCCTCTTGTACATCCTGAAAATATTCAAGTTTTGCCTTGGAAACTCTAGCACTATTAGTTTATTAGAAGGATACCTAGGAAGCATAAATGGCTTCCCCTCAAAACCCTCAGTCCTTATGTAAGTGAATTGTTCAAATTGTATGAACCAAGAACTATGCAATCCAATTGCATTTTCTACATCCTTAGACAGTCTTTTGCCTAGTTCCTCTCTCAATATCCTCACCATGTAGGTATAAAAAACATCATTAACTAGAGCAAAGCTCTTCAATGCATTTCCCTCCTACAAGACAGGGTAATGCTCATATACTAACTTTTGATCTGGACCATTTCCCAGGGTACCTACCCTTTCTATTCCATGAATATGATGCCTAACCTCTATAGCACATGCATATAACACATAAGAAGATAGATAGAAGGGCAGGCCTTTCTGTTGCCTCCTCATGGCCTGCCTCCAAATAGTAGTACTAATGGCCTTGGCCTAGTGGATTTGCCCTTGGTCTTCTTGTCCTGACCTTATAAATTCAATGACTGTGAACATCCATGGTTCACACCTCGTTCCATCCCTTAATCCAACTAGCCTGCTCAGCATGGTGACCATCAACTAAATCTTCTCCTTGAAACATATCCTCATTAAATTCTTGGGTATCCTGGCCATCGCCTTTCGTTTGTTCTCTATGTTATACCACCCATGGAATATCTTCCCTTTGCATTCCTTCTCATTTGTGTAGAAGCCCTTATTGTATTTATCAATATCAATGTCTGTCATCTTATCAGTGATCTCTAATCCAAAAGTGTTAGCAATTCCCTCTGGAGTCAAATCAGCAATTACTTTATCATATAGCATAACCATCCTGGTACTTGGGTTATACATAATTACACAGTCTAAGCACAAATCCCTAGCTTCCATCACCAATGGGAAACCTGCAACTCAGTATAACCCACTCTCCCAGATACACTTCATATCTGGAGTTGCATCTGCAGCGGTGATCTTCTTCAGGACATCTTCAGCATCGTAGGTCCCTATGTTTGTGTCTATGCCTACTCTAGCCTCACTAATTAGGGATGGATAACCTCTGTGCAGAGGCAATTCTTCGTTTTCCACTTCCTTCCATGGTTTCTCTCTTTCTTTTCTTCACCCCCTGCGTCCTTTTGTTTTGGGGCCATCCTATGGAAACGTACATTTCTCAATCTTTGCTTCATATTCATGTTTAGGATTTTTACTGTGTATCTCAATTTCTACCATTTTACCCTAACCTCATTTATCTTTTATGTTTTTTCCCTACCCTTTAACTCCTAAGCTCTTTTTAGCTAATTCATAGTTAAAACAATAACTTTTGGCAAATGCATGCATTTTAAGCCCAAAATTACTAAAATTGACTTCACTTTTTATCATTAGAATTGGAAATGATGTTTTGGATAAATACCTATTTTTCGTGACCGTTTACCATTGCTGTTGGCTTATTTTACCATTTTCACCCTTTTCAGCTACTATAGCTCTGCCACTCTTGTAAATTTGTTGTGTGATTACACAACACGCCCCATTTTGACTTGGCAAAATAGGGACCCAACTTTTTGGCTTGGCGTGTGTTGTCTGCTTTCTGGCGGTTTGGTAAAAGTAAGTCATGTGCGTCATCATGTACAATCAAGATGGGGTAAGCCATCATCATGAGGTTAGTTTTTCAAAATTCGTATTTCATTTCTGTGACCTCATATTTAGAAAGAGCATTAAAATCCATGCAGGTTTGTCTTTTACATCACCCTGATATTCATCAGGATGTGAGAGTTGTGAATAGTCAAAGTTTTGCTCAAACCTGATATTCGCAGGAGGAGGATCATATTTTATAACCTCAGTCATGTTATCAAAAAGGTCATCTTGATCTTAGTACATCACCCGATAAGTCATGCGGTCCAAATATCTAGACGTCAACTTTAAGTGATGGTGACCTTTAACCGTCAAATAGCCTTACATTTCGCAAGTGTCATATTTCCAAATGTAACCTGATATTTCTTAATATCCTCCTGCCGTGAAATATCACTCTAAGCTAATATCCTGATGACGTCACCTAACCCCAATAAATGAAGAAACAAACATGACGATGACATCATCATCATATTTACCTCTCGGCAGGATATTTTCTAAACATGATCATGTACGCATAACATGACGATGACATCATGATGCCTTTCCGATGCAAAGAGCAAATATCTGGATGACGTCACCCCGATATCCTGAGAATCAAAAGAAGAATGACGTTAGTCATCATCATCATCTAAAAAAAAACATAGCCCGATATTTTCAAATATCCTCCTGACGTTTAAAGCACAGCCTAATGGCGCGAACATCACTTGATATCTAAACATACACGATGTTTTCAAATATCATCCTGCCATTTAGATATCGCCCCGCTCCCATTGCCACCATTAGCATTGAATGTGCACAGACATGGTAGGTGGTTCTCGCCGATCAGTAAACCCAATGGAACACCTGGCAAAATCCTGACTTGCCATGCAAAAAATTAATGAATAAAATCTAATCTGTCAGGATTTGCCCTAAATTTACCCTAATTGCAAGGTGAAAAGGCAAATCTAATGCCATTTTCACATTTACCTTGTGAAGAAATTATTTTTACAGAGCACAGCTTCCATATCCTCCTACAGGCGATATTACAACGAGCGAAGTTTGTAGGTAGCTGAAGGTGCGTGATCATTAGCAAGAATTGAGAACACTTTCAGAATTCTATTGGTATAAAAAAGAAGTCAGCATAACCAGGTAAGTAAATGAAACCCTCATCATGTTGTTTCTGTAATAGTCAGGTATGATGTTGTAAGTCTAGTTTACATATCCCCATGATGGACTTATGCTGAATGAATGTAATATGCAGGATGAGACTAAAGATAAATTGTTATAGGTATGCATGTATGTACCCATTGTAAGATAGGATTTTTTTAATTGCAGGTGGTCATGGCTGACAAGAGGTTGGCTAAGTGTGAGGCTAAATTTAGTAAGCCTATGTTCTCATCTCAGAGGGGCGTCCTGTTCAAATATGGCGCCATTACAGATACCCATCATGGGGATACTAATCTGGAGGCCTGGTTAGCTAAACTGAATGACAAGAAAAATAGAAGTCCTGTGTTGGATGTAGTTTTCATATCCGGGATGTGGAATGCCGCTGGTTTCCCGTACTCCATGGAGTCTGCGGAGCTGGTCATCGAGTGTGCCAAGAATTATAATCCAGATACCAGGTAGGTAATGAAGCATGGGAGGATATATGCAGACTTGTCCATCAAAGGTCTTTCTAGAACATTTGGACTGCCATTGGGCAAGAAGGTCAAGAGTGTAGACCTAAAGAAATCAGAGAAAGAATATGAGAATAATAAAAAACAAGCCAGGAAAAACATGTACCACTAGAGGGCTGAGAACAACACATATCCGGAAGCTGCCAAACTTCTTGTGCACTTGTTCAAGTATGATTTTAGTGAAGAATACCAGGACATGATGGCACTATTGAGCAGAGCCACAGGCCAGCCTGATGCTGGTAGCTTTAAGGATTGGATGTATGGTATAATAATGGTGTGCATATACTCTGACATCAAGCCATTGTGGGGCTAATTAATAGGTGATGCTTTGCATGAGCAGCTGATGAACCTAGGGGGTTCAAATTGTGCTTTCTATATGACATCGTATATTGTCTATTCCTGTGCATACCAAGGCACATTTGATGCACTAGTTACCGATGGAAAGCTTACAGATACAAATGCTGTGCATATCTGGGATCATCATCCCCAACTGCAAAGAGCCAATTACCTCCAAGACTACAAACTAGTCAATGATGCATTTTCCATGCATCTGGTGAGGACCATGGAGGAGGACAGAACAAAGAGATTGAGCATGGAGGCTCAAGAAATTATCTACAGGCATGGAGCCTGGTACATACAGTTTGCCACCTTCTCTTACATAAGGATTGAGGGTTTTGAAGGACCTCCCCTCATGCTGCCCAGGTATCCCACTGATGCAGTGGTACTTATGGAGTTCATCAGGCAGGGCTCCACAATGATAAAGACATACAAGGATGCCAAGAAGCTGCCACTAATTTTGTTTCCAGTCAGCATTGGCTGCTATATGTGCCCAGATTCCAAACACATAAAGAAGGTGATGATCACCTTGAGTAAAATGAGTCTGCAGCCTTTTCCATTGATGAGACCATATGATCCGTACGGCAGAATGCAGAAAATAATAGGAAAGCCTATTCATTAGAGGCACCTAGAGGACTTCTAGGTCAACTATGAGGATGAAGCAGAGGCAAGAAGAAGAAGGTATCAAAGGTTAACTCTGAATCAAATTAGAACCTTTGATTGCATCCCCATTCCCCAACAATTGAAGAAAGATGATGGCAGGATAATTGTAGATGAATATGAGTAGAAGAAGATATATAACGACACCATCTCTGCACCTGACCTCACCATATAGGAAGATATATCCTTGGACCCCTTCATTGCCAGGACCATACAACTAACCCAAGCTTGGGTTGATGAACAGATTGAGGCATTGAAGAAGAAGGGTGTTGCCATTACGGTGGACAACAAGAAGAAGGGGCGGGATATTCCTGGGGATGAGTATGATGACTTCTTGAATGAAAAGAGGAAGACTAAGGGAGGGAGTCACAACAACAGAGGAAAAGACCCCCAAGGGGAAAGAAGGTAGATAAAGAACCCAAAGGGGTTATTATTGAAAGGGTAGTATTTGTAGCTGAGGAGGCAGTAGCATCAGGATCTGGATTAGAATCAACATCCCCTCCAAGGAAAGGAAAATCCAAGAAGAGTTAGATAGCAGAGGCTGGAATCACTAAGACCCTAGAAGAAGGTCAATCCTCAAGAAAACCAGGAGAAGAGGATATCATCATGGAGGAAGAGCCTGAAGAAGAAGAGGCTCCATTGATAATAAAGAGGAAAAGAAGAGCTCCACAGGTGGTGGTCTCCACCCCACCTAAGAAACAAAGAACCTCTATGAGAGGTGAAATAAGACAACCCCCAACATTGTTACAAGGGGCAGGTAGTGAAGTACCTAAGGAACTTCAGCATAATGTTCCACTTCCTACCATTGTCAAGTTCAAGACTGAACTTATAGAGGAACAGATGAAAGAAACTTCTCAGACGCAAGCAGGGCATGTCTCGCTAGACGAGACAATAAATTTGTCTGATGATGAAGTTGTACAAGAGGTAGCTGCACAAAAGATTGAAACACTTGCTGCTAGTACAAACATTACCCCTCACAAGCCTCCACCAGTTCAAACTATACTGGAGGAGATGAAGCAAGTGGAGGCAGAACAAGAAAAGAACCTAGAGCAGATAGCCCAAGAAATGGGATTGGATACATTAATTACAGAGGTGACAAGTCTTGTAGTAGTGGACTTAACAGGGAAATAGGATGTAAGTCCTGAACATCCAGCAGGATCACCTGATAGGAGACACCCTGCAAAAGAAATAAAGGTGGCAGAACCAGAGAGCCATACTTCAGAAGTAAGCCCACCAATTGCACAAGGTGTATCCACGGAGCCTGTCATAATAGAAGTTCAAGAGAAGACAGCTGATGAGGAGAAAATAATAGATCTTACCGCTAAAGCTCAGGAGGTTGATAGTACAGGTGTGGAACAAATAATGGCTTCAGAACAAACGCCAGCGCCTTAGGCAGACTCCATAATATCTAGTGTGGTGGATATGCAACCAGAAATAGAAAAGCCAAAGGAGGATGCCACAAGGTCAATTATTGAAAATGAACCTCAACAAGGGGAAGAGTTGAAAACAGACGAAGTAATGACAGAGAAGGATCATGATCATCATGATCAACATATAGATACAACACATGATCCCCCACCCCAAGAAGATGCTCCTCCAGAGAAAGAGGTTCCTCAACAGGAGGATGTGCCAAAAGATCAACAACAAAGTGAGCATCAAGAAGAAGAATTGAGAAAATCACCATCTCCACCACATTTGTTGATAGAAACAGGAGGCACGGGTGAACAACATGATGATACAGAAAAACATGATCAGGTACCTCCGTGGTTGGAAAAGGAGGTAAGTGCAGAAGAAGATTTTGAGATTCAAGAATTTGATGTGTCCACTTTGTTCTCCGAGAATATAATGAAACCCAAGAGGAAGGCCAGAATGACTTCGGCCATTAAAAGAGATCCAACAACTGGAAGAAGGACTGCACAGATTGCAGTACCTACTGTGGAGAAGGAAAAGGGTAAAATTACCTTGGATGAGTTTCAAATTAGCACAGTGGATCTAGGTTTTGCCAATGAAGACCAAAAAGGTCAGGAGGGCAAAGACATTATTGATTCTTTGATTCAAAAGGTGAAGAGAGAGAAAGAGAAAAATAAGCAACACAAGGAGCACATTGCTCAGTTGCATGCCTACATAAGAAGGCTAACTACTACCGAAGAAACTTCAACCAAACATGCAGTCCCATTGACTGCTATTTCTCAAGAGGAGGTGAATAAACTAGACCTCATGAAACATGAGGCATCTGTGTTAAGGAAATGGATGTCATCCATGTTGGATGATGCAGAAGAAATGGTAAAGGCCTCTTTGAAGAGGTGGAGCATTTTGAGTGACTCCAGGACCAAAGTGGACAAATTGCAAATGCAGACCGGGAAAAGGTCTTACAAATTGGAAAAGGTACTAAACATCTTGGGAGAAATAAAGAGGATAAATCCTCAGCTGCTTATCAATAAATGGGTATTGAACAATAATACCACTTTGTTAATTGACATCTGGTATAAAGACATTCAATTTGAATGTGGGGTGCTTAGGAGATGCAATAACAAACTGAGAGATATCAGCATGAAGTTACATGATTTAATGGCTGTTGAGGTGGAAATATTAGAAACATTGGAAGGAAAAGTGGAAGGGAAAATAAAAAATCAAGATGAGGAATGTGCCATCAAGGCTTTACATGACAACTTCCAATCAGTAGCAGATGATCCACTTGTCCACTTGACAGAAGAAGTTATAGATAAAATAATGAGGATCAAGATGGAAAAATACAATGAGACACTGCAGGATAGGAAAGACAAACTGGATAGCAATAGAAATAAGTATGAGGCACACAAACACGCCATCATCAAAGCAAAGACTCAAGATGGTAGAGGAATAGATCAAATTGTGCATTCATATGAGCAGATCCAGAGTAGCATGCAGCCTCATATGCGGCACCATCATCATCAGGATAGTGAAAGTTCAAGAAGTGATGCACATGATGATGATCCACATGAATCGGATGAGGGGCATGATGAAGATACATCATAAAGGAAAATACAAGCATAAATAACCCAGATAGTTGCTAGTTGGAAACTTGTGCCACTTTTGATAAGTTTGACAAGGTCAAAGAGAATGGTGACCGTAGATATGCATTGATAAATCAAGATCGTGGATCTTTTTGTAATGGATTCCTCACCTTGTTCTATAAAAGGTGATGGAATGCCTTATTGTAAATATTCGAAAACTTAATTGAAATTCGTTTGCTGAAACACTCAGAGCTTATTTCAAAGTTTTTGTATACATTTATATTTTTGCATGCTTAATGAATGAGAAGACCGTGTCGATTACAATTTATGATAAATCTTGAGTAATCAGTGTATGAATTCTAGACATATGTGGTGATCTGCTGCGTCCCTTGGAGTGCATGTCTACTTACATGTGTTGTCTTTGTACAAATTCCCTTTGAAGTTAGCATCAACTATATCTAGCTATGGAATGTCCTGGTGAAAATATGGTTTGGTTTTCTTCTCTTCATGACAGTATCTAATATACATGTGGTTCAAAAGCTAAAGGTTCAACTTTAATTTGAAGCATTTTTTCAATTTCTTTTAAATTTTAAAGCATTTCATCCTCATAATTGCAAACAATTGATGATCTTAAGCAAATAACACAAATATAAGGACATCTCATAGATAATTGCAAATATTTAGCATATTTGAATACAAAACATGCATAATTAAGAAAATCATGCAAAGATTGAAGTATTTCTACATCATTTTATCAAAAAATGGTACAATATGACCTCTCTGTAAAGAATTTCTGCAGGAGTATCATAATGATGATAAACTTTCACGTAAGGCCCCAAAATGGAAACAGCAACTCACATTAACCTCTAAGTAACGTCAGAAGATTAAGATCTAATCACCAGAGACTTGGGATCATGAATTCTCTGAATTCACCGTATCTTTCAAGATGAATAAAGGTTAATGTGTACTTTTATTCTATGCTTGTTTATGACTAACATCATGACCAACAAAAGTTTGCTCAATTACTGCAATACTTTTCTTTTTTGCAATTTTCAGTCTTAACAGTATATCTTGAAAGCAAAATAACATTAAAATTGTGCTAACCCTCATTAAATCCTTCTTTTCTTAAGTGTTAGGCCCGCATTAATTACAGCCATTAATGCGCTACGGTTCCAGCTTTCAATTCAGTGTTTATGTTTTTTGAACCCTTTATTACCGTTAGTCAAATTCTACATACATTCTTTTCTATGTATATTTCATTGTATGTTCTCTTTGTATCTCTTTGTTGTATCTTTAAAAAATATACAAACATTTTGTGCAAAGAACCAACTAACGCTTTTGCCTTTTCCGCTTTCCGTACCTCTTTGCATCTTTTAGTTTGTATATCTCGCTTATATATTCCATTGTATAAGCACACATACAAACACCTTACACATTTATTTCCTTACCTTTTCCCTTCTGGGATATGTATGATCCTTTGTACATCGGCATTGTATATTTAAATGTACAAATGCCAAATATACACAAATTTTTTGTTATTTAATTCTTTTTGACATCCGGGACATGTATATTAGTTTGTATATCGGATATACATTGTAAACATAGAAAACTAATATACAACTGGTGGGGTCCACTTTACCTTTCAAACTTATGCATCCCCGCGATGCATGTAACTTTTGCATCACTTTCGGACCCCAACCCTCTCATAACTCTAACTCAATTTACCTCTCAAGTCTGTGATGTATATAACTCAATGTATCTCTTCATATACAATTCGGACGCAATGCATTATATTCAGCTTATTTCAATTTCCTTGAGTTCCGGCTTGTATGTATAGATCAATGTATCTTTTGGAACATATACAAGCACAGAAGTATACGACTTAACTCCAATTGATAACTCTTTGGTTCCACAATGTATACAAAAGAATTTATATTTTACCTTGCATATCTTGAAACATACAAAAGGCAAAAAACATACAACATTTTTTCTTTATTCCATAATTGCCTCGATTCCGGCTTGTATAAAGTGTTTGTATTTTTCGTTGTATATTTCATTTCATCTAGATATACAAACCCCGATATACAAGCGATGGACTTAACTATTTATTCACTTGATCTTTGAACCTTTCTTAATTCTACCTTGCATAAAACATAATGTATACCTGATATTCATTAAGTCCCGATACATTGTATTTACCAAAATTTTCTTTACCCTCAAACTTGCGTTGTATAAAGTGGAATGTATGGCTCCCGATACCTTGCATACAAACCCAACGTATATAATCATTATGCACCATTTGATAACATTTCAATTCTACGATGTACCTAAATCATTGTATCCCTTGATTGTATATTTCGTACCCGCCAAATATACAAGTGCTAAACGTACATCAATTATACCAACCTTAATACGTCTTCCGTTCCACGCTATGTATAATCCCTTGTATATTTACTTGTATGTCTTCCATTTACCAAATATACAAACCAAAATATACATAGCGGATTTCAACGTGTATTCATCCCAACCTAACTCTTGTCGGGTCCACCCTATATGTATGTATAAAACATTTCTTAAATGCATACAAGGAAAAAGCAACAAAATAAGAAAACTCGACGAGTTCCCCTTTTGCAACTAATACAAAAGCACAATATACAAACACATTTGTATATGAAATGACCTTGCATATACAAAGAACTTTGTATATACAAGGCACAAACCCTCTAATTGTACATTTACCAAAAACAACAATAACTTGCAAAATACAGTGAATTTCAGAATAATTCAAAAAACAAACCCTATTTATTTTCAACAAGGAATTCACCTGTACTTTGACCTGGTACCAAAATACAAATTCTACTCTATTTCTGAAAAGGTTTGTATTTTCAGCTCCTCTTCCCTTTTACCACCAAGCAAACCACACCAACAAGCAAAGCAAACTAGCATCAGTAGGGGTCCTCATTTTGCTAAGGAGTAAAATGGGGCATGTTGTGAGCATCACAACAAGTGGGACTGGTAGTGAAAGATGTGGTGTTTCAAGTACTTGACATGGAACTAGCATATAATATTCTCCTTGGAAGACCTTGGATACATGCGATGAAGGCACCTACCATCAGTGTATCAAGTTTCCTCATAACGGCTAAGAAATCACTATCCAAGCTAATCCTAATCCATTCCAATATTGTAATTCCATCCAATCCAAGCTCGAAGTTGTAATTCTAACCAACCGTGCAGCTTCACTCTCTACAACCAATGTTGACCTAAGCTTAATACCTTCTACATCAAAATTTGTGGAACAAAAATTCAAGATCAAGGATAAAGGTGTAGGAGAGTATTCTATTAAACAAACCTTTTGTCTCATACCATTACCTCTTCAACCCAAATCCACCCATCCATTACATCATTCATCTACCCATACACCTACAAAAGATGTGATCCAAGGACTGCTAGCAAGGAGTCAACCATGTCACCAAATTTCTATCCTTGAACCTACTAGAAACTCTTTCAACACCACGTCCAATCCTACAACCCCATCATATAGTCCACAACCCCTTGAGCCTATTGAACAATCTCCCCTGATGAATCCAAGTCAAGATACATCATCCCTCATGATGATATCCCTCAAGACCATCTCAAGCCTATCCAAGATCCTTCCACTTCTATCCAAACAACCCATGAGGTATGTCAAGAACCTAATCCTAAACATGAGAAAACATCAAGTCTTGGTCCTATTCAACATCAAATTACTTTGATTCTACCCATCCATAGCATTTATCTTTTCCGTGATCAAGATATTACCTATGAAGAAGCTATCCATGAGCAACTTGATCCTATACTTATCCATGAGAAAGAAATCTAAATCCAACCCATCTATAACATATATCTTTTCCATAATCAAGATGATATCCATGATGAAGAACTTATCCATGAAAATCTTGATCCTATTCATACTCCCACAACCATCTATAAACAAGATACCCAAGACCTACATATTCCATGTAATAAAAATCTTGTTGACCTACTTGAGCATTCACCCCATTTCATGGCCTTAAAATCAAAGAGACTTCTTATCCATCTAGCCCTACCCATGATTCACGAACATTCATTTCCCTTGATGAGACACTTGGCTCCCAAGTGCACATAGATGATCAAACCAATACCTTGAATCTTAGTGAGTCTAATGATAATCAAGATCCTAATGATCCTCCCTCACCCATCATTGACCATGTTGCAAATCCCCCATCATATCCCCTTGGTTTCACCACCTTCATCCATGAATGTTCTTCTTTATGAGAGAAACAACCATTATCTACCATCTGACCTTCCCCATCAAATACTAAGACTGCTTCTATTGTCCAAATCACCCATAATCCCATTGTCCACTGCATACTCCAAAATATGAACTATCAAGGTAAAGGCTTAGGCCTTGATGAACAAGGTATTTTAGAGCCTATCCATGTTGAAGTCCCTCCACCCTCTTATGGCCTTGGTTATATGCCCCAAGAAAAGCAGTCTCAAGATGTTGGTGCTTCCTCCATTCCTCCTAAGTCGACCACTTCCCATTGCAAACCCTATCATATTCCCAAGACATATGTCACCATTCGACCCCCATCATCCTATAAGTGTCAAAAGCATGTGACCATACACCTTCCACCATCTAATTTTCCTTCACTCCTACCAACTCCTAGTATCCATCCATACACTTTACCTTCATTGCTTCCAACACCTAACCCTCCTATCATTCATAAATACCCTTACATTCCTAATCATGACCAACAAATCCACACATTATGTACACATGAAGCTTCCACTCATTCCACCTGCCACATGGGATTCAAAAATAAAAAATTGGATGCCTTCACCCATAAAGTAAAAAATCCTAAGGGTCCTAATACCTTAGGATATCAATTCAAAGAATCAAAGAAAAATACATTCAAAAATCCATCCAAGCCTATATTTCTAAAACAAAAGTCAACAACTAAAATGGTACGGGTCCCTAAGAAAAAAATCTAGTCAAATGAGGCATCCACCTCTCACAAATCCCAAACATCCTTTTCCATTCATTCCATTCCAAAATCTCACATTCCTTCAACCCACAAGTCAAGCAAAAATAAAAAAAATACTAAGTCCATGTGGGTTCCTAAATGCCTGACTCACCCATCTCCTAAGCAAGCATTACCATTGCTTCCTACACCACCTTCCAATCACAAACTTCCATATTTTTCATGGTGTGTGCAACCATTGGTCATGATTCCTTTTCACACCTCCATGACCGCATCATTCAACCATTATCCTACTTATCTACCCTATCACTATCCTATGGTCCTTGCATAGGTCCTACATAATCCACATCATAATCCACTATCGTTCATTTCACAATTCACTATCTACCTAATCCATTTTCTTTTCATGCAATCTCCTTACCAACATCAATGGGGGCATTTGACATGGTCCATGCGATGACATCTTTCTCCAATTAGACACTATCACCTTCATGGAACTAGACATTTGAGTCCCTCCTTTCCATTATCCACCTATCCCCATTCACAAAAAAAAAATCCTTTCATCCAACGGTGAAAACCACCCTTGGTGGTGCCTTGGATAAGTACCATGATGAAAACCTGGCAAACAAGTGTCATGTGTAGGTTGATCTTCTATGTCACTTACCCTTGGGAGCACATTGTCTCATCAACCCTATCATCTTCCATCCTATCTTACCATACCATCATATCATCCTTATCCTACATATACCTATCATATTGAGTCCATTCATCCTCCATTCCTTTTTTGATCTTAATAAAGATATGGGGGCAAAATCTCGAAACATGCTTTGGAAAAGCTCTTGATATACCTTATATTTTTCAAAACAATCCAATCCTTTCATCCTCCTTTGTCATAAGTGTTGTCATGTCAAATCTTAAGTTATTCCTATGCGACATAGTCCTTGGAGATCACATCCTTATTTTCTTCTACGTGCATCCATTCTATCCCTTATCACCCATCCTTTTATCCAATCATCAAATCCTACAAACTCTAATGCAAGGGAATCAAAAGCAATGTTAGAAATAAACTGATTCCTCCATCTTTTCATACCACATCCATCAAATCACATAAAGATACCTATCATGGCTTGTTGTTCGCTCGTCCTTATCACCTTGACACATTAGGTTGTCCATTTATCCCTTGATCCATCTTGTCATCTATCGTAACACCATAATTAGTAGCATTGTCAAACTATGTCGCCTCTGAGCTATCACGTAGGCAAGGCCATCATTGATGAGCCCCCGAGGCTTCTCTTCCATCCATATCTCTAATCCTATTGTAAACCTTTGCATCTCTTCCATTCATCCATTCACCAGTGTCAGCCTTCAAGGTCGAACTACGTCGCCTCTGAGCTATCACATAGGCAAGGCCATCATTGATGAGCCATTGAGGCTTCCCATCCATTCCATCCCTTATCACCCATCCTTTTTTCCATCCAATTCCACCTAATTCCCACCATATAGGTCTTAGGTTCACATGGTCCACACTCCAAACTACATTGTCTCTACATTGTCACATAGGCAAGGCCATCATCGATGAGCCCCCGAGGCACTAGGTTAGTCCCTTAGGGCTTGTTTCTTCATGTCTATCATCCATTCATCCATAATAATTTGATCCATTACTTGATTGGGGGAAAAATCCTCAACCTAGTTAGTGAATTGGATTTTTGAATGCTACAACTTAAAGGATAGCAATCAAGATCATGGTTTTATCACTAGACGACAAGCAACACAATAAGAAAGATTTAAACATCATCTTGACAAAGAGACATCAAACTAAACCTGACAACACCAACCTGCCTAAAACTATCAAACGTGACTCTATCAATTATTGCAAGAAAAATATATCTATGGCAAGAAGGTTTTTAATGGTTGTTTAAAGTCTTATATCATGATTTTTGTTATTATGTCTTTTTATGCTACTCAAGGATGTCAAAAACTAGAGGAGCTATGGTGGGGGCATAATTATTTTATTTGTTTGTTGTTTGTGGGTTTACCTTTAGTAATGTGATGGCTTGTCTTAGGACATGATAAGAAAAAGATCATGGAGGACGTTATGAGTCTAAGCATGAAAAAGTACAATCCTTGTCTATTGATACACACAAGAAATACTCAGGTCATCTAGGTTCAATTTTGACTAGATGCTTGTATTAACTTGCTAAATCAAAATCTATGTAAGAGATACTCAAGTCATCATGGTTTAATTATACCTAGATGTTTGTATTTTCTTACAACATTTTAAAAGCTCAATGATGAAAAAGTACTTCAAATACTTGTACATACAAGATGATAAAGCCTCATTTGTGCATGTTAGGTTTGCATTTCATACGTATCATTTTCCAAGTGGCTTAAGAGCCAAGTCCTTTCTTTATCTACATTCTCTTTATCTACTCACCCTTTTCTCTCTTTTCATTTTGAGAGCACACCAATTGTCCTCCCGAAGGGGCATCATCATCATCATTCATCTTATTTACTACCTTACCATTATATTTCCTTATCACCCTCACTCTTGAGTGACTGGGGCCTCACCAATCATCAATCCAAGCAATGATTCAAATGCAAGTCCATCCTTAATCGATACCAATCGAGTGAATCAATCTTGTCAAATTATCCAATCACAATCAATGACCTTGATCCTAATCTCATTGTAAACCAACTCAATTAATCAATCAATCATCATCATTAGTGGGATATGTCTTTCTTGCATCTTTGTGTTGATCTAGGGATATATCATTCCCTGCAATGAAAAACACTATCATCAGTCATTATCAATTAATCATTGGTTTATAGCTTGATAGGGGTAATACCTTGTTTGTTCTTGTGTCATTTGTGTATACTTGCTTGCTTCCTTGTGTGTGTTATCATTTTATCTTCCATAACGTGTCATTCAACTCTTTCATCAATCTCTTTTCTTGCATCCTCCATTTTCTTAGCCATCCTTTATCATTCTTGTTCATCGTGAGATTGTTCGTCATCTTTTTCCCAAAAACCATCCAACCTGACCAATCACCTAAGGGGGCATCCTATTGTCATTTAACCTAAACCAGGGGCAAACTGGGGCATGCATCATAGTCAGAAAATTTTTATTCTTTGAAGCAACATGATAAAACACATTGCATCAAAGAGGGGCAAAATGTATACACCTAAAATTGGCTCATGTCGAACTAAATAAATATTTTAAATATTTATTTTAATTCTTATTCTTCTATCAATTAAATAAATATTCTAATTTATTTGATTGGTTCATTATCCCAAAATTAAATAAAAAGCAATTTATTTAATTAATATTCCCTAATTCCTCTAATGTCTCATCTAATTAAATAATCCTAAATTATTTAATTAATCCTAATTTCCTCTATCCCAAAGTCCTAATTTCATAATTCCACATCATCGCATCCATGTCATTCTTCCACCTTATCATGTTGCACCCATAATTAAATATTTTTAATATTTAATTAGCCAATTATCCTCGCCCACACATGTCCTATTATTTCTCAATCGCCTTTATGCTTAAAGACACTTGTCTTTCTAATCAATAGATCAAGAGTCCTTCTTCCACAATCTCCTCAAAGTCTTCCACTTTTAACTCATAGGTCATTTTGACCACATTGACATGTGGCTCATGGATCCACTTATTCCTCTACCTTGTAAACGTAGTAGGAACATTTCCCATGATTATCTCTCTCAACTCCATCTCAACCGTACACCTTGTAGGTAATTCCTCCAGTTATGGATTTATTGACACTTGGATCTTAGCCTCCTCAAGCCTATAAAAGCAAGGCTCTCACACTCATTTTCATCCATCTCAAGCTTTAGTAATCTTACTCTGCAGGAATCATACTAGTGTGCCTTTGGCAAACCCACTCATTGTATTTGCATAATCTCATCCTCACCTCATTATCATCCACCATGGCTACATATCATTATCTCCATCCCTCATCTTAGTTATTGCATTGTAGTTGCATTATACAATCCTCCTCATAGCCATTCTAGCTTTGTCATCTTAACAACTGAAGGAAGTACAACTTTTGAGAGCTTAAATCATACATAAGATCAAAGAAAGATAGGCAACAATGGAAGTTACGAGGTGAATTGATCTACGAAGGTAATATCTTTGTTCATTGTATTTGCATCAATTTCATTGAAGTTATTGGATATTTAGTAGTTTTTACTATGATTCAGAAATTCAATCACACATACCATCTCCATTTTGGTTTTGCATAGTTAAATATCTATATTACAAGTGTAATCAGTTTTCTATTGATAGTTGTTTACCTTCATTTCTAAATTTTACACATGCATTATTTGCGGATGATACTTTATTATTTGGTTACCCTTTTGTTTTAGAGGTCAAAAATATAAAAAAGACCATGAATCTCTATTGTAATGCCTTAGGACAAGAAGTTAATCCTTCCAAATCAAATTTTCTTCCTAAATATTAAACCCTCTTCAAGCTTGAATTACTTCAGTTTTGGGCTTTAAGTCAAATTCTTTACCATGTCAACATCTGGGGACCTCTTTGTTTATAGGATCTCATAGAAATGATTTCTAGTTGAAATTGTACTGGCCATTCAAAAGAAATCATCTTCATGGAAGGGGCATTGGTTGACATTAGCAGGTAGAATTACTTTGATCAAGGCAGTCCTTTTAGTAGAACCAATATAGATGATGTCAATACTTAAAATTCCAAAGGGAATAGTTTAAGATATTGAGAAACAATTAAGGAATTTTTTATGGAATGACATTTTTGAGAAAAAATAATAAAATAGCTTTGATTTCTTGGGATAAGTTATGCACTTCAAAATTAAATGGAGGATTAGGAATTCATAATCTTGAAGCTCATAATTTGGCATTAGGGGCTAAGCTTGCATGAAACATGTATTCTAAACCACAAACTAAATGGTGTAAATTAATGCAGTATAAGTATTTGGATTCAGAACTTCCAGAATAAATTTTCACAATATCAAATCCCTAAGAATGTTCCAAAATGTGGAACTTCATTATAAAGTGCAAGGAAGTTATCATGCCTCACCTTTCTTAGGTGATTCATAATGGTGAAAAGGCCTCCTTTTGGGAGGATGCTTGGAATGGGTAGATCCCCCACTGAGTTAATTTCAATTTCTACTTCAAGCAAAGGAAGTTCTTAAAAATTTATGGGGCAAAAAATTCATGGATTACTTTATTATCATAAAGAGTCCCTTATCCACAAAATTTGAGTGGAAGGATTGCCAAGAGTACCCTTTTCCACAAGAGCATAAATACTTTTTAAAGTATTTACTGGAAAAAACAAAGATACAATTTTCTCCCCAATTAGATGAAATTATTTGGACTCCTGCTAAATCGGGTAAATATTCTGTTAGCCATGGTTACATGTCCTTAATACAAGTTGCAAATAATGATTCTAGTAATTGGCCTAATCATATTTGTTGGAATAATGTATTTCTTCCAAAGGCAGGAGTATTTGAATGGATGGTTTGAAAAATAAGATATTAACCAGTGTCAGACTTAATAAGTTGGGTATTTCTCAACGTTTTAAATGCCCATTGTGCAATGAAGAAGAAAAAAATGTTGATAATCTTTTACTTAACTATCAATTTTCTCTCAAGTGTTTGGAATGGTTATGTTCAAAGCTTAACTGGTATGGTTCTCTTCCAAATACCTTTGTGTATGTAGAAATATGGAAATCAAATAAGGAACAATACAAGTAAATACCTATTCCATACTTAAGACACAACAAGAGAAAGTAACTATAAAAATGGAAATGAAACAATATCACCAAATAGTCCTCATTAGGGGAAATTTACATAAAAAAAATGGGCCTCCTAATGATGACACCATAAAAATATTGAGCTATCAAAAATCAACTAAAAGATGGCATCAACTGTTACGATAAGATCATCCAAAATAAAAATAAAATTATTTATTTTATAAAATTAAACTTTCTAAAATCTTATGGATTCACTCATGATGGTTAAATTAACTCTACATATCATATTCTATCTCAATCACCTTTCTAAATAATAAAGATTCTTTTTGTTTTTAGATTTATATGCTTAAGTTCTATTGTAGAAATTATTATGTTTTCTAAAAAATACTTTTATTCTTTAAGAAAAAGAATTTAAAAAGCATTTCAAAAATATTTCAACAAATATTTTCTTAAAAATATTCTTTTATTCCCTAATAACATTAAAAATCATAAAAATGATTTAAAATTTTTAACAATTGTAGGAAAGAGAAAGTAAAAGTAAATGATTTAAAAAAAATTCTTTAGTATTTTTTAAGCTAATTTAAATTTTATTAACTTAAAATTATTTCTTAAAAAAAAAATCTTTTGTCACAAATTTAAAAAAGATTCTCTTCAACATAACTCAATGCAGAATGAAAAAAAATATTGGGAAAACAAAAATAAAAGGCTAACAAATATTCATTATAAAAATATTATTGGAGAGAGAAAAATAAAAACACAAAAATAAAAAACTAAAAAATATTCATCATAAAAATTTATTGGGTAAAACCATTCATGACGTGGTTCAGTGGTCAAGTCGCTTGGTTGTAGTGGTGGCCACCAGGGTTCAAACCCCCATTGGGCTAAAGAGCTCGCAAGGCCTTGTGCCTTTGTTGGACCAATGAGCTTGTGGGTCTGAACCTTGTGTGTTAATGCAGGCATTCATGCCAAGATGTTGATGCCAGGGGGTGAAGTCCCCTTATGTTGTTGACTTCATGTTCCAAACCCTCGCTGGGCCGATGAGCTCATAGGCTTTTTGCCTGTGCTAGACCACTAAGCTCACAGGTTTGTATTGTCTCACAGTTCAAAGCTATGCCTATTGGCAAGAGACACTGCTTCACATTGATAGGTGTTGTCATTGATGGCAACTAAGATCATCCCAATCATTCGCATAACACAATTTGTTCACACCGGAAGTCAGAATTAGAATTTGTGGTGCAGTCACGGTAGGAGGGTTCACAAAATGAACTGTCTGGACTGTGTAGCAAGAGTAAACACAACAGAAACAATGCAAGAATATGGAACAAATGCAGATTTAGTCATTCAATATATCACAGAATTCAAATACAATCTGGCTGGTAACATGTGGGCTTACAACTAGGGCTTAAAGGCCTGAATACATACATGCACAAGATAAAGCTTTGAAGCTCCTTCACACAAATCTAAACTATTGAATATGAATCAATTGCTAACTTCTTTCCTAAGGATCTATTACATCTTTATATATCATTTCTGGACCAATAGACTCCTCTGCGTCGGCCAAGGAAGGTCATAAACTCCAATGAGGAGCTGTAACGTGTTCACAAATAGGTCAGACCTAAAGGCATAGAACACTTCCTCAAATGAATTGAATGATGTGCGGACCCTTGGGGAAGGTCAGACACAAACCACAAGACATTGAATGATGTGTCATTGAGATCCACAAATCAAGGAACGATACGCAAACCTTTTCCTTCAGCTGGTTATCAGGAACTGCTAGAATGCTCTGCTCTGAGAAAATAGTTGATATTTTGATAGAAATACCTTTCCGGTAACTGATCCAAATGCTCTAAATTCTTGATATGATGTAGATGAATGAGTGTAGATGCTAAGTCCAAATCTGCAAGATGTGAAATGCTAAAACTGGACCACAAGCTCAAAACTACTACTGATTGAACTAAACTGGAAAATGAAAGAACTAAAATGCAAACAAACTAAAATACAAATGTTTTTAGTTGATGCAAGATTACTCTTGAATTAGGGATGCTCCTGCGTCAGACATCTAGGGTTATTGAAAAAGTGAGTTGCTCACTTTGCTAGGACTAGGGGAGAACCAAGACGGTCCACCTCAGCCTGAGAAATCCAAGATGAATCTTCTTCCAGTCTGCCTTTCCACTTCACAAGGTATTCTTTGTATTATCTTCCTCTAGTGATGCATCCAACTCTACTGTCCAAAATGTCTTCTATCTTCTCCGGTGCTTGTTGTGGTAACTGCTGCTTCAAGTCTTCTTCCATGCTGTCATTGAACTTTGTTTCATGATACTGATATAGATCTGCAATGTTGAAAATAGGTGAAATACCCAATGTCTCCAGTAGCTCTACTTCATATGCATTTTCTGAATCAAATTTTCTCAGTATCATACAAGGTCCAAACTTCTTCATCTTCAACTTATTATATGTCCCAATTGGAAATCTTTCTTTTCTGAAGTATAACATCACTTCATCTCCAACTTCAAATTCTTTATGTCTTCTCTTCTCATCAACCTTCTCTTTGTACTTACTGTTCATATCCTCCAAATGCTTCTTCACATGGTTATGCACTGTCTTCATGTGATCTATAAATTATTTGGCTTTTGCACTCCTCTTTTCCTCTGTACTGATATCTCTCAATTCTGCAACTCCTCTAGGATTCACTCCAGTCACAATCTCAAAAGGTGTTCTTCTGGTACTCTTGTTTACTGAATTATTGTATGCGAACTCTGCTTGTGAAAGAATCAAGTCCCAACATCCAGTTTTCTCTCCAACCAAACATATCAACAAGTTTCCTAAATTCCTATTCACTACCTCTATCTATCCATCTATCTATGGATGAAAAGTTAAATTGAACTTCAAATTTGTCTTCATCTTCTTCCAAAGTGTCTTCCAAAAGTATCCAACAAATTTTGTATCTCTGTCTGAAAATATACTCCTAGGTAATCCATGCAATCTCACAATCTCCTTGAAAAATAGGTTAGCTACATGCACTACATTAGTTGTCTTCTTGCAAGGTATGAAATAAGCCATCTTTGAGAATCTATCAACCACTACAAATATCAAATCATGTCTTCTCTGTGTCTTAGGCAATCCTATTACAAAATCCATGCTTATGTCTTCCCAAGATTTCTCCAGTATTGTCAAAGGTTTATACAATCCAATGTTTTGACTACTCCCTTTTGCAACTTGACAAATTCTACAACTCTGCACAAATCTCTGAACATCCTTATGTATCTGAGGCCAAAAGTAATTTTCACTTACCAAAGCCACTGTCTTGTCAATGCCAAAGTGTCCTACCAATCCACTAATGTGCTTCTCCTTGATCAAATTATCCCTCATTGAACTTCTAGGTATGCACAACTGACTTCCTTTGAACAACATATCTTCTTGAATGAAATAGTCCAACCACTTACTTCTATCTATTACAACAGGTTCCTTACATGCTTTCCAAGGTTCTACAAAATCAGTGTCTCCCTCATACATGTTCTTCAATTCTTCAAAACCCAACACTTCAACTCTCATCTCTGTCAACAAGTTCCTTCTCCTACTCAATGCTTCAACAACTTTGTTTGATTTTCCACTCCTATGCTTCAACACAAAAGTATAACTTTGCATAAACTCTACCCATCTCATATGTCTCTGATTCAACTTTCCTTGATTGTTCAAATACTGCAACAAATAATGTCTCCACTTCTTCAAGGCTTGAATTATAGCATAGAACTCTTGATCATAGACTAAATATCTTCTACTTGCATCATTCAACTTCTCACTAAAATATGCTACAGGTCTTCCTTCTTGACTTAATACTACTCCAATTGCATTCCCACTTGCATCACAATCCATTTGAAATACCTTATTGAAATATGGTAATGATAACATAAGTTTCTCTGTCACCTTCTGCTTCAATAGCTCAAAGCTTTTATCTACTCCAGATGTCCACTTAAAGTCTTTCTTGTCACCTCTCATTGTCTCTGTCATAGGGTTGCAAATTGAATTGAAATTTCTAATGAACTTTCGGTAGAAACTAGCCAATCCATGAAATGATCTAACCTCTCTAATGCTCTCTAATGTAGGCCATTCAACAATTGCTCTTACCTTCTTAGGGTCCATCTTCAATCCTTCTGCAGAAATCACAAATCCTAAATACACTAGTTATTCCTTCATGAAACTACACTTCTTGATGTTTATCAACAATTTCTCTTCTCTCAGTCTCTACAAAACTTGACTAATATGCCACAAATGTTCCTCTTTTGACTTATTAAAAATTAGAATATCATCCAAGTAGACAATAACAAACTTACCTAGGAATTTCTTCAAGACTTCATTCATCAATCTCATGAAAGTACTCGGTGCATTTGTCAATCCAAAAGGCATCACTAACCACTCATACAATCCTGTATTTGTCTTAAAACTAGTCTTTCCTTCATCACCTTCTCTGATTTTGATATGATGGTATCCACTATTCAAGTTTATCTTTGTGAAATATCTGGCTCCACTCAAACAATCCATGATATCATCCATCCTAGGTAAATGAAATCTATACTTAAGTATGATCTTGTTTATTGCTCTGGAATCAGTACACATTCTCTAGTCTCCATCCTTCTTTAGTCCTAGCACTGTAGGTACTGCACAAGGACTCAAATTTTCTCTGATCAAACCTTTTCTCAACAACTCTTGTATCTATCTATCCAATTTTTCATTCTCTGTCGGTGTCATCCTATGTGCTGCTTTTTTAGGCAAACTTGCTCCCAGTATAAGATCCATGTGATGACTGATACTCCTTATAGGTGGTAATCCTTTAGGTACATTATCTGATATGATATCTTCATACTCTATCAACAACTCTCTTATCTCCTCTGGTTCAGTCTCTTTCTTCACCCCTTCAGGTTTCTTAGGAATCAAGGCATAACACAGACTCTCCTATTTCAAACCATCCAAAAATTTCCTTCCATCTACCAAACAAATTCTAGCATTCCCACATACCACATCTTTAGGATCATCTTCCAAAGGAATCAAAGTAATTATTTTCCCATTTTCTATTATAGTATATGTATTCTTTCCCCCATCATCTATAGCTTTTCTATCATGCTGCCAAGGTCTACCCAACAAGATATGATAAACATCCATAGGCATAATATCACACAATACTTCATCATGATAAGATCCAATATGAAATTTCTCCAAACATTGTTCACTCACCAGTACCTTATGATCATCCTAAATCCAGGATATTTGATAAGGCTTAGGGTGTTTCAATCTTTCCAACTTCAACTTAGTCACCATCTCATCTGAAACTAGGTTATCTGAACTACTACTATCAATTACAACTTTACAACACTTAGCTCTAGATTTGCATCGAGTTCTGAACAGACTTTTTCTCTATGATGGTTCCTCATTTATCTCTATTTGAAATAGTTCTCTCCTCATCACCAATGATTCTCCTTTCTTAGATTTGCCAATAGAATAGGGGTCATTTAATTCAATAGGTTCTTCTTTAACATAGGTTGCTCTCCCACTATTTTCTGTCCTTTTATTTGTACTACCCTGATTACACTCAAATGCTCTATGTACTTCACCTCCACACTTGAAACAAGTAGCTCTAAATGTCCTCTTATCAAATCCTCTTCCTTCTCTTCTGTATCCTTGATTCTGGTATGCACTAGGGTTTCCTCTCCAGTAAAAACTTCTGTCATCTCTCCAGTAAGCATTGTTATCTCTATCATCCTTCTTCAACGGGCTATCAAACTTGTTATGCTCCACAAATGATCTATCATATCCGGAAAACATTTTTCCTCTCTAAAATTTACCTCCTCTACCTCTCTGTCTTTGATCATGCTTCTTATTTAGCTTCTCTTCAACTTTCAGGGCAAATTGATATGCTTCTTCCAAAGATGTCATCCTTACCAAGCTTAGTTCTTCTTGAATGTTCAATCTTAGTCCATTGATGTATCTAGCCACTTTCTCCTTGTTGGCTTCACTATGTCCCATCCTTATGATCATTTTATAAAATTCTTCAGTGTACTCCTTCACAGATTTCTCCTTCTGCCTTAGGTTTTGCAATGTTTTCAACAACTCCAACTCATAGTCAGCAGGTATTAACTGATTCTTCAACTTTGTCACCATCCGGTCCCACTTTGTAATCTTTTCTTTTCCTCTTCTATTTCTTTCCAATTGAACTTCTTTCCACCATATAGCAGCATGTCCTTTCAACTTTGTCTTTGCAAATTTCACCTTTTCCGGGTCTTCTACCACCTCATATTCAAAGTATTCTTCCATATCATTTATCAAGTCAATCAACTCTTCAGGGTTCAAGTTACTAGTATAATTCAGTACATCAACTCTAGGTCTTTTTCCAATCTTCGAGATAGCTCGCAACATCTTTATTTGATCTGATTCTTCTTCTTCATTACCTTCCAGGGTTTCACCAATTTGTTCAGCAGATTGAAATTCCTCTTCATCATCAATTTCAACATTAGGTCTAGGTGTAAATCCTCTTCGCCTATCTTCCTCAACAACATCCAAAAGAATTCTCATTGTTCTCATCAATTCCATCATCTAATCCATTCTATTAGCCATTGTACCAACAGGAGGAACTCTTCGCAGTGACATCTTCCTAGGATTAAGTGCAAACTACCTCAAATTTAGCGATTAGGCTCCAAGCAACAACTACCTCTAAATCGGCAATCGGTTGTACACAAGTAACCTACCTCAGATCGACAATCTTCTCACAACAAGATCTTATGGAATCCCATTCGCCAATTCACTCCAAAGAATCAAACTTTTTCTCTGATACCACTTGGTGCAGTCACAGTAGGAGGGTTCACAGAATGAACTGTCTAGACCATGTAGCAAGAGTAAACACAATGGAAACAACACAAGAATAAGGAACAAATGTAGATTCAGTCATTCAGTATATCACAGAATTCAAATACAATCTGGCTGGCAACATGAGGGCTTACAACTAGGGCTCAAAGGCCTAAATACATACATGCACAAGATAAAGCTTTGAAGCTCCTTTGCACATCTCTAAACTATAGAATATGAATCAATTGCTAACTACTTTCCTAAGGGTCTATTACATCTTTATATATCATTTCCAGACCAATAGACTCCTCCGCATCGGCTAAGGAAGATCACAAACTCCAATGAGGAGCTGTAATGTGTTCAGAGATAGGTTAGACCTAAAGGCATAGAACACTTCCTCAAATGAATGGAATGATGTACAGACCCTCAGGGAAGGTTGGACACAAACCACAATACATTTAATGATGTGTCTTTAAGATCTGCAAGTCAAGGAATGATCCATAAGCCTTCTCCTTCAGCTGGTTATCAGGAACTGCTAGAATGCTCTGCTCTGAGAAAATAGTTGATCTTTTGATAGCGATATCTTTCTGATAACTAATCCAAATGCTCTAAATTCTTGATATGATGTAGATGAATGAGCGTAGATGCTAAGTCCAAATCTGCAAGATGTGAAATGCCAAAATTGGACCACAAGCTGAAAATTGCTACTGACTGAATTGGAAAATGAAAGAACTGAAATGCAAATGTTTTCAGTTGATGAAAGATTACTCTTGAACTAGGGATGCTCCTACATCAATTTGTCAAAGTCCAGATAGTGAGGAATAGAGAAGGTGATAGGGTCCGGTATCTTAGTCTAGATCTCTCTGGTGGAAAGGCATGGTTTACTGTGGATCTGAGGTAGTCGTAAGCATTGTCAAGCACTCTAAATCTAGAGTTTTGTCCTCCAGAGATGGACTCAAAAGATATTAGCTTCTGAGTATTAGGTTTTAGTTTGATAGAGCAGACAGAAGAAGAACAAGCGACCTTGTAAATGATCTTGGTTCCAGATGTATGGAAGTTATTGATTGGGAAAGTAGTGATGACCAGTGATAGTGGCCAATCTATTTGATGATTTGTGAGTGCAAGTTTTGGTTTGCGTCTCAATTTATGCAT
This sequence comes from Cunninghamia lanceolata, assembly GCA_027924645.1. Classification (NCBI taxonomy): domain Eukaryota; kingdom Viridiplantae; phylum Streptophyta; class Pinopsida; order Cupressales; family Cupressaceae; genus Cunninghamia; species Cunninghamia lanceolata. The sequence continues at coordinate 6,248,739 of BSBN01001583.1, forward strand.
GGATTGAGCCGACAGAGCAAAGTATTCAATAAAGATCCAAGTATTCTTGAAGTTGTTTGGAAATTGATCAAAGATCAGGATGCGGATATATATAATCAATGGATATGGATGATTTTGGGGTGTGTGTTGTGACTATGGTGTAATTGCGAAAAGAAGCAGAGATCAAAAGTTTAGATGCTAGCAGAGCAGTAAGAGAAGTAGAGTAAGGATGAAGTGTGTCAAGTTAGTTTTCTATACTTAACCGAAACTGAACTCTAGCATTGATAGATGCTAAATATCAGTTCAAATTTATTGTAACTCTTCTTCCTGTAGGTAGTGAGCCTTCTTTTGAGCAGTGAGCTTGGGGCAATGAGCCCGAATGCATGTGCATTCCCCATTGTAATACTTTTAATAGAGTATAATCTTTGTGGGTTAACCCTGTTGCAAGTATGAGGTTAACCAGTGTTGTCATTGATGTCAACATACTCATATTGCATTGATAAGAAGGATTAGATGAGCTGTGTGCTGAGGATATTGAGAAAATTAGTCTCAATCAGGAACAGTGAAGAACAGTGATAAGAAGAAGGCAAAAGTACTCAATGGGTTGAGAATCAGAGGATGCGGATTAAAGGGTTTGTAGATATGAGTCTTGAGATGTTCAAGTTAAGATTTCAGAGGTCCGCATAAAGATCTGAAGAAGTTATGGCTATTTGTGTAGAACTGGTTCCGGCAGGCGTTCAGTGCTGACAAAGTGCCACAGATTGGTCTGGTGAGTTCCAGAATTACATTATCTCATTCTATGGATTGGAGGGAGTGTTGAAGAAGTTAGTGTGAAGTGACAACTTGATTTGTGCATTGTTTGAAGGTCGGGAAGAACCTTTTGCATTATGACAGTGATGACAGATTGTGTTCTTGAAGTTCTAGATGAAGGAGAGAAGGATTCCAGTAAGCAGATGAAGTACAGATGTTCTTGGTGATTCAGGAAAGCTTGTGGTGATATGTTGATCATATCCAGTTCATGTTGGTGGTCTACATTGAAGTTAGAGTTTGCATTTGAAGAATAACCACTGATATTGGTGTTCTTCCTGAGACAGGCTGACCAGATGTATTACACGTCTTGCGAATGATCTTGTAGATGTTTGCCGACTTAGATGATTGTTCCTAAGTCGATGCCTTGTATAAATAAGGGTTTGTGAATTCATTTTGATGTGTGTCTTGTGGTGATGAGTGTGATATAGTGAAGAGAAGTGCGAAAAGTAGAGCAGGAGTTTTTGGGCTTAAATGGAACTGATCCAGGCATGGTAAAGATGTCAATCTCCAGTTCAAGTTTGTAATACTTGTTATCCTGTAGACAGTGTGTCTCTTGTAGGCAGTGTGCCTCTTTGTGAGTAGTGTGCTCAGGTAGTGAGCCCTAATTGGCATGTGCCATCTATTTTTCTTATTCTTCTAACAGAGAATAATCCTTGGGTTAATCACCCCGTGGTTTTTCCCTTAACCGGGTTTTCCACGTCAAAATCTTGGTGTTTCATGTGTTGATGTGTATCTGCTCTAGTGTTTATGTCTTATGCTTCCATGAATGATTAATTGCTATGCTATTGATTAACAAAGTGGATTTAAGTGTTTGAACTTAAAGTGAATTAAGGATAACTGATTCATCCCCCCTCTCAGTTATCAACAATTGGTATCAAAGCCAAATTCCTCTAAAAGGAGCTTAACTACTTGAGGAGATCTAGGATGTCGTCATACAAGAAGGACAGTCCGAAGTTTGATGGAACCAACTTCACTCTTTGGAAAGGCCGCATGAAATGTCACTTGGAATGTATGGGAAAGGCGTACTTGTCCATGGTCACAAAAGCATATACACCTCCATAGGGTGGTCTGACAACTCTAAATGAAATCACGGATGCTGAAAACAATCTGCAGACTAAAGAGGCTCTTCTAAGTGCATTAACCAACTCAGAGCTCTCAAATGTTATTGATCTACCAACTGCCTATGAGATCTGGATTAAATTGGAACTTCTGCATGAAGGAGATGAGTTTGTTAAGAGTGCAAGGTTGCAGAGTCTCAAAGGGAAATTTGAAAGATTGAAGATGAGAGATGATGAAAATATCACTACCTTTATGCCAAGAGTAAATGAGCTGGTGTGTGGAATTAGGAATGCTGGTGGAGTTTTGGATGAAAATGAGATTGTTTGCAAAATTCTCAGATCCCTTCTTGCTGCCTACAAAATCAAGGTTGCTGCCATTGATGAATTCAGAGCCCATACAACTGTCACAAGAGAACAACTAGCTGGCAAACTAGCTGCATTTGAAATGACTGAGTTTGGAGATGATCCCCCTAAGACTGAATCTGCATTCAAAGTTAGTGTCTATGTGAAAGGCAAACAAAGATTTGATCCAGGAGAAAACTCTTCAAGGAAGCTATCATGGTATGATCAAGCAAGAAAAGACATGGAAGAGGAAGAAGCAAAAACAACTCAACTTGAAGCCCTCATTGCAAAAAGACTACCAAGAGGATCCGGTAAGTATGAAGGAAAATTACCCTTTAAGTGCTTCAACTGCAATAAGATTGGTCACTTTGCCCCAAGATGTTTGGAAAGATCCACAAGATCAAATTCTAACAGACAAAGGTTCCAAAAGAATTGTTATTATGTTCATGAAGAAGCTGATAATGAAGGAGTAATAGATGATGAATCAGAGATAGGAGACAAATCCAAAAATGAATGGGTGTTCATTGCCATCAATGAAGAAGATCCAATATCCCCTGAATCTATCAATCATAAGGTTATAGAAAGAGCTTTGGCTGGCCAAGTTGAAGAAAATGATGATTGGGTTATTGACAATGGATGCTCTCACCATATGACAGGTGACAAGAACAAGTTCTTAGATTTGGAAAGGTATGAAGGAGGAATGGTAAAGTTTGGTGAAAATTCTGCTGGTAGAATCAGAGGTAGGGGAACTATCTCTTTTGATGGAAAGAACAAAACTAGTAATGTACTGTATGTTGAAGGATTGAAGAACAATCTTCTCAGTGTTGGTCAGTTGGCGGACAAAGGTTATGATCTCTGGTTCAAGAATGGAAGATGTAGGATCTTTGAAAGCTCTGGAACTGAGATTGCATCCGGTACTCAAACAAGAGGTAATATCTTCCATCTAGTTGGTACTAATAAAAGTTGTCTATTTGTTCAAGTTGATCAGAGTTGGTTATGGCAAGAAGGATGTGTCATGTAAATTTTGATAACATCATCAAGATAAGCAATACTCAGGCTGTAAGAGATCTTCCAAAGTTGGTAAAACCTACAAATAGTATGTACAAAGAATGTCAGCTAGGTAAATAGGGTAGAGTTTCATTCAAAAGCAAGGATCAGTCCTCTACCAGATTATTGGAGTTAGTTCATATTGATCTATGTGGTCCGACAAGAATCAAGAGTATGCAAGGTATAGATATTTCATGTTACTGATTGATGACCATTCTTAGATGATGTGGGTTACCATTCTAAAAGAGAAATCAGAAGCTTTTGAGAAGTTCAAAATCTTCAAGGCTATGGTAGAGAATCAAACTGCATTGAAACTGAAATGTCTAAGGTCTGATAGAGGTGGTGAATTCACATCTGGTGAATTCATAGACTTTTGTGAGAAGCATGGTATAAAGAGACAGTTGTCTGCTCTTGGACTCCACAGTAGAATGGAGTAGTTGAGAGAAAGAACTAGACCATCCAGGAAGCATCCAGGACAATGATGATGGAAGCAAATGTTCCCCAGATGTTTTGGAAAGAAGCTGTCAGCACTGCAGTCTACACTCTCAATCGAGTCCAAATCAGAAACAATACCGGTATGACTCCTTATGAACTTTGGTTTGGCATCACTCCTACTATGAGATATTTCAGAGTATTTGGTAGCAAGTGTTACATTAAAAGAGATGAAGATCTAGGAAAGTTTGATGCTAGAAGTGATGAAGGAATTTTCTTGGGATACTCCACTCAAAGCAAAGCATATCAGTGTTACAATAAGAGACTGAGAAAGATAGAAAGTACAAATGTGAAGGTTGATGAAGGTATTGAGAAGCCCTCAAGATTTTATGAGTATGATGAAGATGATCAGAATGATGTTCTAATTCAAGGTGCTCCATCCTCTCCTAAAAGTTAGATTCAGACTGATCCAATAAATCAGGAAGAAGAGACAGGTCTGAATGAGCATGATCAAGAAGCAGAAGTACAAGAAACTCCCAAAGTTCCAAGGTATGTAAGACTGAACCACTCTGAAGATTAGATCATAGGTGACAAAAGCAAAGGTGTGCAAACTAGAAGGAACGTTGCTCAAAATTCAGATGAATGTTGTCTGATTTCAAAGATTGAACCTAAGACAATAAATGAAGCATGCAATGATGAAAATTGGACAAAAGCAATGGAATAAGAATTAATGCAAATTGAGAAAAATCACACTTGGGATCTTGTCTCTAGACCTAGAAACAAGAATGTGATTGGAACCAAATGGGTCTTCCAGAACAAACTAAATGAAATTGGTGAAGTAATTAGAAATAAGGCCAGATTAGTCTACAAAGGCTACTCTCAAATAGAAGGGATTGATTTTGAGGAAACCTTTGCTTCGGTGGCAAGAATTGAAGCAGTCAGACTATTTCTTGTATTTGCTGCCTTTAAATATTTCAAAGTGTATCAGATGGATGTCAAATCTGCTTTCCTAAATGGTGACCTAGATGAAGAGGTGTACATTGAACAACCAGATGGATTTCAGTTATCAGAGCATGGTGATATGGTCTACAAATTAAAGAAGGCACTGTATGGTCTAAAGCAAGCCCCAAGAGCATGGTATGAGAGGCTGGATAAACATCTTTTGAAGATTGGTTTCAACAAAAGTACTGCTAATAGTAACCTATATTTTCAAATTGATCATGAAAACATCTTGATTGTTGAAGTATTTGTTGATGATATCATCTTTGGAGGAAGAGACAGTATGTGTAAAACCTTTGCAAACCAAATGAAAAGTGAGTTTGAAATGTCAATGCTCGGTGAAATGAATTTCTTCTTGGGTCTGCAAATTACTCAGACAGAGAAAGGAATCTTTATCTCTCAGACCAAATATGTGAAAGAACTATTGAAGAAATTTGGAATGGAAGATTCAAAGCCAATGAACACTCCCATGGCTACCGGATGTAAGTTGAGCAAAGATGATGACTCTCCTAAGATAGATCAGACAAAGTACAGATCAATGATTGGTGGATTACTGTATCTCACTCAGACTAGACTAGATATAATGCAGGCTATTGGTCTTGTGGTGAGATTCCAAGCTAATCCTAGAGAATCTCATGTCATGGCAATCAAAAGAATTTTTAGGTACTTGAAAGGAACAGTTGAGTATGGCCTATGGTATCCTAGAGATCATGACTTTTCTCTTCATGCATATATAGATGCAGATTGGGTAGGAGATGTGGATGATAGGAAGAGTACAAGTGCAGGAGCATTCTTTTTGGGAAAAAGGTTGGTTTCTTGGCTAAGCAAGAAACAAGAAGCAATATCCCTGTCTACAATAGAAGCAGAATATATTGCAGCAGCAGGTAGTTGCACTCAACTTTTGTGGATGAAGCAAATGCTAAGAGATATTCAAGTAGAATATGAGGAGCCTATCACAATTTTCTGTGATAATTCAAGTTCAATAAATATTTCTAAGAATCTGGTATTGCATTCTAAAACCAAGCATATATCTATCAAATTTCACTTTTTGAGAGAACAAGTGAACAAGGGTGAAGTTAGATTGGAGTATGTGCCCTCCAAGGATCAGCTTGCAGATATTTTTACTAAACCTCTTCCCAAGGACTCTTTTGAGTATCTCAGGGAGAAGTTAGGGGTCATGGCCTCTCTGGTGATGAACTAGGATGCACTGATGTGCATCAGTCCGGTGGATATCACAGTCATATCTTGTGATCTAGATTGATGATGGGGAGCTACTACTAAGGGGGAGCAGCTGGTATGATTCTGATATGTTAGAATTGCAAGTATGAGCCCTTTACCATTGATGTTAAAGGGGGAGAGAAGACGTGAAAAACAAGTGGTTGATGATCAAAGGGGGAGCAGCAAAGGAAGAGAAGACATGTGAAGAATTGTTGCTGATAGGGGGAGCTGTGACAGAAAGGAGAAGTTCTTGTCTTGATGGTTTTTCACATCATATGTTGCCATCAATGACAAAGGGGGAGATTGTTGCAAGTATGAGGTTAACTAGTGTTGTCATTGATAAGAAGGATTGGATGAGCTGTGTGCTAAGGATATTGAGAAAATTAGTCTCAATCAGGAACAGTGAAGAACAATGATAAGAAGAAGGCAAAAGTACTCAATGGGTTGAGAATCAAAGGATGCAGATTAAAGGGTTTGTAGATATGAGTCTTGAGATGTTCCAGTTAAGATTTCAAAGGTCCATATAAAGATCTGAAGAAGTTATGGTTGTTGGTGTAGAATCAGTTCTGGCAGGCATTCAGTGGTGACAGAGTACCACAGATTGGTCCAGTGAGTTCCAGAATTACATTATCTCATTCTACAGATTGGAGGGAGTGTTGAAGAAGTCAGTGTGAAGTGACAATTTGATTTGTGCATTGTTTGAAGGTCCGGAAGAACCTTTTGCATTATGACAGTGATAACAGACTGTGTTCTTGAAGTTTCGGATGAAGGAGAGAAGGATTCCAATAAGCAGATGAAGTGCGGATGTTCTTGGTGATTCAGGAAAGCTTGTGGTGATCTGTGGATCATGTCCAGTTCATGTTGGTGGTCTGCATTGAAGTTAGAGTTTGCATTTGAAGAATAACCACTGATATTGGTGTTCTTCCTGAGACAGGTCGATTGGATGTATTACACATCTTGTGAATGATCTTGTAGATGTTTGCCGACTTAGATGATTGTTCCTAAGTCAATGCCTTGTATAAATAAGGGTTTGTGAATTCATTTTGATGTGTGTCTTGTGGTGATGAGTGTGATATAGCTAAGAGAAGTGCGAAAAGTAGAGCAGGAGTTTTTGGGCTTAAATGGAACTGATCCAGGCATGGTAAAGATGTCAATCTCCAGTTCAAGTTTGTAATACTTGTTATCCTGTAGACAGTGTGTCTCTTGTAGGCAGTGTGCCTCTTTGTGAGTAGTATGCTCAGGTAGTGAGCCCTAATTAGCACGTGCCATCTATTTTTCTTATTCTTCTAACAGAGAATAATCCTTGGGTTAATCACCCCGTGGTTTTTCCCTTAACCAGGTTTTCCACGCCAAAATCTTGGTGTTTCATGTGTTGATGTGTATCTGTTCTGGTGTTTATGCCTTATGCTTCCATGAATGATTAATTGCTATGCTATTGATTAACAAAGTGGATTTAAGTGTTTGAACTGAAAGCGAATTAAGGATAACTGATTCACCCCCCCTCTCAGTTATCAACAAACCCCCACCATGGTTTTTCCCTTAACCGGGTTTCCATGTCAAAAATCTTGGTGTCATGTGTGCTATTTATGTTTATGCTCATGTGTTACTGATTAATGCTGAAATGTTTGCATCATTGATTTGATTATAAGTTGTAAAGGAAGATTAAGGTAGAAAAGGTTAAATTGTGTGACAACTAATTTACCCCCCCTCTCAATTGTTTGGACCTAATTCAACAATTGGTATCAGAGCAAGGGTCCTTTTGAAAAGTTTAACAACTTGAGGAAGATCTAGGAAGTCAGTAAAAATGGATGAATATAACCTTCAAGGGCAACTTAATCTCACCCTAGATGATCTTGAGTAATCCAAGGCAGAGGTCCAAGAGTTGCAAGATAACCTCAAAAAGGCTGAAAACTTCATTGAGCTTTTAAAAGAAAATTTGAGAAAATCCAATACAAAAGGAAAGGAGCAACCTCTTCAACTAGAAGACAAGGCCCTACAAGAGAAGACAAAGGAATGTGAAAAGTTAGCTAAAGAAATTGTTATCCTAAAACATGAGATGGAAACTGGGGTGATGAGACTAACCAAGGAAATTGAAGATAGGAAGAAAATTAAAGAAGAAATGAAGCAAAATCTAAAAGAGAGAACTGAAGAATGTTGCAGATTGAATGGAATAGCTGGTCTCCTAGAATCTAATCTACAAGAAAGCAGAAACAATGTGAGAAAACTTGAGAGATAGATTATCACTCTCAGACATGACCTAGAAATTACAAATGAGTATAAGGAGAAGTTCAAGATAAGCTCAGCTAAACTTGAAGCACTAATTGAAGAACAGAAAAAGGATGATGACAAGCATGATCTTAGATATGAGAAAGGTGAATGCTCTAGATTTGGACAAAGAAATTTTCAACTAAGGAATAAAAGAAACAGAACTAGAAAACCTTCGATAAGATAGCCTAATGCTCAAAGATATCCATCATTCATAGAGATACTCAGTGTAGAAGTAGATTAAATCAAAATGGTCCATCCTTCTCTAGTCAATGCTTCAAGTGTAAGAGGTATGGTCATAGATCAAATGAATGCAAAAGTATGATAATGAATAATGCTAACAATAGAGGAATTAGAAATTTTTTCAATGGTTACTGTTTTGCTTGCAATGGGTTTGGACACATGGCTAATCAATGCAGATCAAGAGGAAATCAAGTTCATAAGAAAGAAAATGTTGTGTGCTTTAATTGCAATAAATCTGGTCATATTGCAAGATTATGTAGAAGTAGGAACAATGGAATAAGAGGTCCAGTAAACAGAAAACCAGATGAACAGAGACAAGACAAAGGCAAAAGAAAAATTGATGTGCATGAGATAAAAAGCAAAATGAACAAGATTTGGGTAAAGAAAGATACAATAACTAGTTGTGATGGGTCCGCATCAGAAACTGGTGTTGACAATTCCTCCAGGAATTAAGTTAGGAGCTTTGGCTTAGGGGGGACTTCATTGAACATCAAATTCCCCTAGTCAGTAAGTGGGTGCTTGAATTTGGTACAATAAAAGAGGATATTTTGAATTGGTTTAGAACCTTTGGAAGGATTTCTAGAAGAAAGGATGTTGATATGAAAACTTGCGGAGTGATTCATGAAGAACTATCAAAATTAGAGTAACCGGACAAAGTTAGGGCAACACATTTATTGTAGTGCCAAATTAGGTTTTGCAAAAGATAAAAGGTCACTTGATCACTCATTTGAATCACTTTACATTCAGAGGAAACAAGAAGAAGAGCATTCGAGATGTAAATCCAGAGACTGAGGCACAAAGAGCGAATTCAACTAGCAACTGATCAACCCTAACCCCACGAAAGAAAAAGGTATCTCTTTGTAAAGCCTTGAATCTAAAATTTGTTGAGATGGCTACTCCTCATGTTGTTGACATTACTAAAAGGCCTCAACCCAAATTTAAGAAGCATCTTCACAAATCAATAGAAGTCGACCCGTTAGGTGCTTTTTCAAGTGTTTCGTATGGTGTGGTGCATGTTGAAGACATTATGGTTTATATTCATGCAAACATAGATGAATTTGGAGATTCAAGGTATGTAGACTTGTTTGAGAAACAACTCAGGGACACAAATCATGAACTTGAACCTGAGTATAAGGCACTATAGGATAAACACTTTATTCAGATTATGGGGTTTCCAACATTTGATGAGGATGAATGGGTTTGATATGTTTTGAGTCAGATGCATGATGAATTCATTTGGTTGTTAAAACCATTCAAGATTACCAAGGATGCTATTAGAATTGTAACTGGGTTAAACTCAACTGGAGGATTGCCCATGCTGAAAGCTGTGAAAAACCAAATAGTGACTGATGCTACCAGTGCCAAGTTTGATAGAAGGGCAATGACCATTAATGATATTATAGAACTGAATGTCAAATTCGCCTCCATGGTGATTAGGTACAAGATATATCACTCAAGTAGAGAAAATTCTATTTCCAGAACAACCATATATGATGCATACAAGATGCTAAAGGAAAATACTAATTCTAACTTGTGTGAATTATTACAGAATCAACTGATTGAAAATTTAAACAGAATCAAGAAAGATAAGAAAAACACTTTCAAGTATGGTACATTGGTTCTATATCTATTCTTTTACTTTATGAATGAGGTACCTGGGGTAAAAGGTGTGCACTGAACTAAGGATGAGCCAGTTTCCATTCAAATAAGAGATCATCTTCGTAGCATTGGTGATTTCGAAGCTCAGAAAACTGTAATATGGGGTTACTTCAAGAATTTTCAAAGTATGATGCACTTAAGGGAAAGAATCCGTAAATCAATTGTTGAGAAGTACAAAAATGAAATATGCTTCATGGTTGATACTGATTAGTGTCTAATGGAAGCTGTGGAACCTAGAATTGTTTGGATCATGCCCATGGGGTATGAAGTAGATGAAAAAATCTTGAATACGTATGCTCAACATCTTCTAAGAAAGCCTAAAGACACAATGGTTGAAAGATTTGGAACTTATGAGGAGATGAATTTAAAACTGCATACCGAGCTCATAGAACCTAAAACCAATAGGAAAGTAAGAAAAGAAGTTTAGCAGTTAGCTGAAAATCTGGGCCTAACTAAGGAGGCTATGAGGAAACTCAGAGAAAGAACTGAAAAGGTTGAGAAAGAGAAACAAGATAAGAAACAAACAGATCCTCTGGGGGAACTCTCTTCCACTTCAAGAACTACTAGGAGCTCTGTTGTTGCCCCTGTTCCTTCCAAGACTACAAGACCAGAAGCAAAATCATTTGGAAAATGGGAGAAAAGGAAGAAAACAAAAGCATCCTGGACCTATGAAAGCATAAGAGAAGAAGAAGAAGATATAGATTCTAACATTGAAATCAAGGAACTAAAGGCCACCGGAACAAAAGCTGCAAAAGCAACCAAAGAAAAGTTCTTTAGAAGCAAAAGGGCTAGTAAAATGCAAAAGACAGAAGCATATGAGGAATATGTTGAGAAGCCCACACTTTCCCTGGAGGATGTGATGGAGTCAGTCACTGTAGATGGTAATCTAAAACCCATGATTGAATTCTATGATGAATATAGTGATGTGGATAAAAGGGTGTTGGAGGAAGCAACTGTCAGATATCTCAACATCTACAACAAGGCACTGATTGAGATAACTTCTGAGTTGCCACAAAGTATGGAAAATATTTTGGAGTTGAGAAAAGAAAATGCCAAGAGTAAGGACATGGAAATCAGGGAACATGAGCTAATAAATTTGTGTCCTTAGATTTCACCTGATCAAATACATATGATATTCAAGGAAGTCAAAGATGACTTTAGAAGCAAAAAGAGAATGAACAAACTCATGCTTGAAGAAACAAATGAAATCGCTAAAGAAACTCAAGAAATTATTTTGAAAGCATTGAAAAAGCACAATTTTCCCATAGTCACAGAAGAAGTTCCCGATGGTGAAGAAGAGAACATCATTGAGCAACAATCTAAGTTGGGTGAAGCCTCTGTTCTAGAAGTGGAACAAGTAAATCAGGATGATACAAAAATGATAGATAAAGTAGTTGATGTAGGAGATACTCCTAATCCACCTAACCCATTAGGAAAAGAAGATAATATTACTACTTCATAGAGCCCTTCGGATCAGGTAGCAAGTGGTGAACAAACAATAAAGAGTCCCTTTGCAAAGAACACAGAGAAAAGTAAAGAAAAGAAAGAGGAAGAAAAAGGAAAGAAAGATAAAGCAGAAGAAGATGGTGCAAATGTTGAAGCACCTAAAGCAGATACTGAGAAATTTGATGAACAAAAGGATGGTTCAGAAAATGTTGCAAGAGATACTGCAAATGCAGTGAAAAGTCCTCTTGAAAAAGAGATGATTGAGTTTGATGAGCCTAAACTACTCCAAGGTCTAGCCAATCCAGATGCTCTCTCTCCTATTCAATTGATGAAAATAACATCATTCACCCAAGTAAAGGCTAGAGAAAAGATGTTAAAGTTCCACATGGAGGACAATGAGCTACCGGGGCTTGCAACTAGGATTTTGGAAAAGTTAATGCCTTCCTACTAGAAGAGTCCATCTGATTCCGCCTCCAGACATCTAAAAAATCTTGTAAGTTTTGTAAATACTTATTTTGAGTCCTTTGAGAAGTCTGTAGAGACAAAAGTCATAAATGAGTTTTTGGATAAGAGATTTAGTGAAATTAAGAGTCTAATAGGGTATGATAGGACTATACTTGCTATCAGTATAAAGAGTGTTCAAAATGCTCTAAGTGATGGAAGTGATGTATATAAATTTTGTCTATCCTGGCCCAAAGTAAGTGAGGATATTGAGAAGATAAAGGAACAAGAACTGAAATTGTCAAATCTATCCAATAATTTTGATCCTCTAACTATTTCACCCATAAGTCAGGAATGTCAAGTAATTAGCTTAACTGATGAGATAAAGAGACTTGTTAAAGAGAAAAGCAACATTATGAAGAGAATGTGTGAGCTCTGGGGATTGATTACCCCTAAGTTAGAGACAATGTATAATGCCCTATTTGAAGCTCAGAATGCAGTTCAGACTAGTGATCCATCAAATCTATCAAAGGCAGAAGCATATTCATTTTTGTTGAGTGGGCACATCTCAATTTTGGATGGAATAAAGAGTACTTGGGCCTCTGAACTTGTGCAAATAAAAACCAACTTTGCAGACATTCTCAAGTTTATGTAAATAGAACTTAATGATTAGTTGTACATATGCGGCAGTATATACAAAATTTCTGGAGAATTTTGGCTTGAGACCCCACCCTTTGCCATTGATGTCAAAGGGGGAGTGAAGAGCAGTGAAAAATGAGGAATCCAACAAAGGGGGAGCTTCGGAACAAATAGAGAAGCACAAGTGTATATAGTAAGGGGGAGCTACATTAGACACTTAGACATTTTTCACTAAGTGTTGCCATCAATGCCAAAGGGGGAGATTGTTGGAAAGAGACACTACTTCGCATTGATAGGTGTTGTCATTGATGGCAACTAAGATCATCCCAATCATCCGCATAACACAATTTGTTCACATCAGAAGTCAAAATCAGAATTTGTCTAAGTCCAGGCAATGAGGAACATAGCAGGTGATAGGGTCCGGTATCTTGGTCCAGATCTCTCCAGTGGAAAGGCATGGTTTACTGTGGATCTGAGGTAGTTGTAAGCATTGTCAAGACACTCTAAATCTAGAGTTTTGTCTTCTAGAGATGAAGGACTCAAAAAATATTAGCTTTTGAGTATCAGGTTTCAGTTTGACAGAGTAGATAGAAGAAGAATAGGTGACCTTGTAAATGATCTTTGTTCCAAATGTATGGAAGTTGTTGATTGGGCAAGTAGTGATGACCAGTGATAGTGGCTGACCTGTTTGATGATTTTTGAGTGCAAGTTTTGGTCTGTATCTCAAGTTATGTGTGGATCTAGCAGATAGAGCAGAGTATTCAATAAAGCTCCAAGTATTCTTGAAGCAGACTGGAAAGTGATCAAAGACCAGGATGTGGATATATATATAGCCGATGGATATGGATGATTTTGGGGTGTGTGTTACGACTATGGTGTAATTGCAAAAAGAAGCAGAGATCAAAAGTTTAGATGCTAGCAGAGCAGTAAGAGGAGCAGAGTAAGGATGAAGTGTGTCAAATCAGTTTTCTATGCTTAATCGGAACTGAACTCCAGCATTGATAGATGCTAAATATCAGTTCAAATTTATTGTAACTCTTCTTCCTATTGGCAGTGAGCCTTCTTTTGAGTAGTGAGCTCTGGGTAGTGATCCTGAATGCATGTGCATTCCCCATTGTAATACTTTTAACAGAGTATAATCTTTGTGGGTTAACCCCCATTGTGGTTTTTCACTTAACCAGGTTTCAACGTAAAAAATCTTTGTGTCAAGTGTGTTATTTATGTTTCTGCTCATGTGTTACTGATTAATGCTGAAATTTTTGCATCATTGATTTGATTATAAGTTGTAAAGGAAGATTAAAGGTAGAAAAGGTTAAATTGTGTGACAACTGATTCACCCCCCCTCTCAGTTGTCTAGACCTAATTCAACAATGCCTTCATGCTAGAGATGAGATCCCCTGTTTGTGGCCTCAGCTAGATTGGGCCAGGCTAAAAATTTCCACTCACCGAATAAAAAAAATTATTTGATAAAAAAAACTAACAATTTTTATTTGTATTTTAGAGAAAGAAAACAAAAAGCTATTGTAAAATATTCTTTCTTATATATATATATATACATGTTCAAAAAAATTAAAAATAAACTACTATAAGAGTTTGTTTTAAAATTAGGAAGTGTGGGTTTTTAAATATAACTTTTAGATAAAAGACTTTTAAAATAAAAATAAATAATCAAGAAAATAAATAATCTAAAATTAAAAGTGAACTTGAGTTTTTAAATAAATTATAATAGAAATATATGTTATCACTTTTAAAAAAACAATGAACTTGAGTTTAAGACTTTTTATATAAAAAATAAATAATCAAGAAAAAAAATCTAAAATGAAAAGTGAACTTGAGTTTTTTAATAAATTATAATAGAAATATATGTTACTGTAATTTTAAAAAACAATGAAGTTCAGTTTAAGACTTTTTAAATAAAAAATAAATAATCAAGACAAGAAATAATCTAAAATGAAAAGTGAACTTGAGTTTTTTAATAAATTATAATAGAAATATATGTTACCACTTTAGAAACAATGAACTTGAATTTAAGACTTTTTAATAATCAAGAAAAGAAATAATTTAAAATGAAAAGTGAACTTGAATTTTTTAATAAGTTATAATAGAAATATATGTTACCACTTTAAAAAACAATGAACTTGATTTTTATAAGGAAAATATGTGTCCCCACTTAACTCATGTAGTTAAGTAATTTATATTTAAATAATTTGTATTATATGAGATAATTTTTACTTTTTTATAGTTTCTTAGGAGGCCCTTTTTTAATTTAAATTTCTCCTAATGTGTTGCCCTTGATATTCCAATGATATTTTGATAGAGATTTGTATATGGTTGCTCAAACCAGAAGCAAAACATTAGATAAAGATGATGGGCATATGATAATGGGAGATCTATGATGATTTTGATAACATGATGATACTTTGAATGTGGATATTGAGATAGCAAATGGGCAGCATAATCTTGTGGCATAAGATGTGTTTACAATGGCTTGGTTGATGCTTGATTTATAGAGGTTGAATAATAGGATGAATGGATATGATTAAGAGGTTAAATCAATGGCTAGGATTGGTTGAGAGCACATTAGGGCAAGGATGGAGGCTTCTAGGGCATATCCTTATGTGAGCGGTTGAGATTAGAAGATGTACTAGTATGAGATGAGTGGCTAGGATGAAAACTTAGTTTGAATTTTGGGACTCTCATTTATTGATTGCGGCAAGTGGATGAGGATGAGGACAAGGACAAGCTAGTCATGTGACTCTCAATAATTAAATTAAATAATAAGATTGTTTAATTGATTATTGGAGAGCGGATGATAGGAGGATAAATTAATTAAATAAATAAGATATATTCAATTAATTTTGGCTAAAAGGGATAAATGGATAAATTAAATAAATATAATTTATTTATTTAATTTAGGTGATGGAGGAAATGGATTAATTAATTAAATATAATTTATTTAATTAATTTGAGAAAGGGATTAAGGGACAATGTGTTTCAAGATGAATGTCTAGGGGATGTCAAAGGGTTATGAGGACATGGTCAATTTTAGGTGTTTACATTTTGGCCCTCTTTGAGTTGATGTTGCGACTAAGAGAAGTAACATCATTTAAAAGAAGATAAATTATGGATGGAGGGAAAAGGATGCCCTAGTCACTTGAAGGAGTGACAAGGAGGAACAATGTAAGGATGGGATGCCCCCTCGAGAGGATAGGTGGGTTGGAAGAACAAGGCTATGCTCTCGAAATGGATGAAATTGATTGGGTAAGGAAAGTGGATGCAAGAGAGAGGATGGATCTAAAATGGATGAAGGATATGTTATGTTACATTAGGTGAGCTCAACCATATAGTTTGATATAGCACTAGACATTATGCACCAAGGTATAAAGACTAGGGTGATGATGTGTCACATGCATGAAAGGATTGAATCAATAGACAAAGGTCACCAGTACACAATGCCTTTAGATACCATGATATGGAAGACCATGGTGTCATTGTAGCAATATATTGCAAGGACTTGATACAAATGCATGATAAAATGATAACACACATAAGTAAGCATACACAAATGATTCAAAAATAAATAAGGTATTGCCTTTTTCAAGTTGAAAACCAATGATTTATTGATTAGTGATTGATTAAGGATAGTGGTTTCATTGTGGGGAACGATATATCCCTAGATCAACACAAGGATGTGGGAAAGATATATCCCATTGATGATGATTAATGATTGATTGATTGGGTTGACAACAAGGTTGGAACAAAACCAAGGATTTGATTGGAAAATTTGGCTAGATTTCTTTACTAGATTGATATGGATTAAGGATGGGTTTGCATTTGGATTTATTTCTTGGGTTTTTTGGATATTTGATTTTTTTTTTTGGATTTTGGATATGTTTGTGATTTTTTTTGGAGTTTTTGAAATGTTTTGATTTTTTTTGGGATTTTTGGATATATAATGGGATGGAATTGGATTGCAATTTGGATAGTCTAGATGATAGATACCAATGATAAGGGAAAACTAGGTCAAAGGACAAGGATGAAAGAAGGAGTGGAGAGATAGACAAAAGGATTATGGATGGAAGATGGGAAGGATGGAGGGGTTTAGGATGTGATCTCCAAGGACTATGTTGCATAGGATGAACATGCCCCACTCGAGATATTAGACTTAGGATTTTACATGACAATGCTTGTACCGATAAAGATGATAAGATTCAGTATAAAGGATCAATTATATCAAGAGATGTCCAAAGAATTTTTCAATATTTTTCCCGTATCCTTATTAAGATCAAAAGGATGAAGGGAGAAGAGGATGCTGTTATGGGATAGGTAGGAGGATATAATGGATGGGTGGAATGATAGGAGAAAAAATGATAGGATGTGATAGATGAGACAACATGCCCCCAAGTGTGAGGTGTATAGATAATTGATCTAGATGTCTATTTTCCATGTTTTCATCATGGTACTTATCCAAGGCACAACCAGGGTGGTTTTCACCATTGGACGAAAGATTTCTCTTTACTATTTTTTGTTTTTATTTTTTTTTGCTTTTTTGGATGGATGGGGACTCGAGAGTTTGTTTCCATATCAAGGTGGATAGTGTCCCATGTTGGATGGATGTCACACATGGACCATGTCAAGTGTCATTATGCACATGGATGTTGGTAGATGATTGGATGAGATGGAAATGGAGTGGATTATGGATGGATTGAGGATAGTTGATTATGAAGTGAATTATGGATGGATGGATGAAAGGTTTATGTAAAATCATGGACCATAGGAAGGTGATGGGGGAGATATGTAGGATAGTGGATATAAGATGGGTAGATGGAGGTATGTGGGAATGTTATGGAATGGAAAGGAACCAAGACCAATGGTTGCACACATTGTGATGGACACTAAAGATTTTGATTTGGAGGAGGTGTAGGAAGAAATGGAGATTTGGAATTCATTATGAATTTAGGAACCCAAATGGACTTAGGATGTTTTGGATTGTTGCATTGGGTGTAGGATTTTTATGAGTTAGGGGTGGAGTGGGATTAGGATGCACCACTTAGATTAATTGCTTTTTTCTTGGGTACCCATACCATTTTAGTTTTTTATTTTAGAGGTGTGGGGTTTTGTAGCCTTTTGGATGGATTTTTCTTTGACATTAGGGATAAATGCCTTTTGGCATGATCATTCTTAGGCTTTGATGGAGTTTTTTCTTTATGTGGGGGTATTAAAATTTTTACTTTTGAATCCCATGGGTTTTGTGATAGCTTCATATTTAGATGATGTGTGCATTCATTTGCCATGATTAGGAATGTTAGGGGATTTAAGGGAGTAGGATTTATGGAAGGATTAGCAGACTTGTGGATGAAAGGATGACGGGATGTGAGGATGATGATATTAGGTGTTGGAAGAAGTGGATACAGAGTGGATGGAGGAATATGTATGGTCACATGCTTTTGAGAATGGTATGACAATGGAGGAGGGATAACGACATATGATTTGGAGGTGTGATGGGATGCATGGGTTTTGGGATTAAAAGAAGTGGATTTAGAAGGCATGGAGGTGGTACCAACAAACTTGGATTGCTGTCCTTGGGATATATAGCCAAGGCCATGAAATCGTGAATGGATTTTGATATGGACAAGCTCCAAGATACCTTGTTCATGAATTCCTAAGCCTTTGCATTAATAGTTCATGGTTTGGAGTATGTGATGTGTGATGGTGAGGGACAAGGTTGATCATGCTTTCGATTGGACTCTTTGGTGCAGGAGCACCCGGACATGATCAGGATATAGGTCCGCATGATGACATACATGATCAGGATATCGGATAGTTATCATCATGCTGACGGGATAGGCTATTTTTAGTATGTTTGACTTATCATGTAATAAGGTCCACTGTGACCGATGCTTTGTAATAGTTCAGCATAGGAGTATGTGTAGGCAGTTAGAGGCAGTTAGGGATCGGGATAAGAGAGTCTGAGCTGTCCTCTCTCCCAGCCGCTTGGAAGCTCCCAGCCGCTGGGAAGTGATGTTAGTAGTACTCGAAGGATTTGTTATATAAACCTTCGATCTGTAGGGTTTTGGGATATAGTTTTTGAGATAGCTTTTGATTTGATGTACTGGTGTTAAGTTGAGATTCAGGAAGAGCTGTTTAGACATTGTGAAGCTGTATTCAGGACATTGAATTTCAATCGAATAAGATCTCGTCTGTTACATCATCTGTTTGCATCTGTGTTGATTTCGTTTCCGTTTTGCAAGCTAATGACTAATTTCAACCCTTCCACCGGTTGATCCTGCAAATCGGTGGAATGGTCCTGTATCATAGATTAGATAGCATTTGTGTTTTCTGTTTGTGCATTGTATTGTTCAGGAGATCTGTTAGAAGCATGCTGTAGATCAGCCTAGCATCCTCATGTGCTAGGTCTAGAAGTTAAACTGTTAGATTTTGGTTTGGAGGTGATCCGGCCCGGTCGTCATATGATCTTTGTGAAATTATGCGGTTGTGAGTGTTTTCATGCAGTGGAAGGATACACAGGAGTCTGCATGTGCGTTTCCAGTAGGAGCGAGCCGCAACATCATTTGCGAATCCATCGCCATCTGGATCGGGTCATGAAGTTGGTGGACTTTGCATGTTGCAGGTGCATCATGATGTTTTGAGTTGGATATATACTCAGTGTATATATCGCAGTCAGGATCATCTCTCGGGGAAGGTCATCATCCGCATATCGCTAACGGATGCGGGGGTGAAAGTTGAGTTTTTGGCTAAGTGTTGGAAAGTTCATCAGGATGATGTGTGACGTCATCGTCATCAGGATATGACGTCATCGTCATCAGGATATTCAGAAATCCCTCTATGTGGGTTTATCCTGTTGTCGTTAAGTGGAAAGGTATCGGCGTAGGCAGGAAGTTGTATTAGCATCATCAGGAGGTTTCGAAGAACCGGATGTTTAATATCATGATGCTGTTACTTGTATCGTCGGGCAGGGAAACATCGAGAGCAAGTTGTTGAAGTAGAACGTCATCAGGATATTTGGACAACCGGATATTTGGATATCCTGCTGACGAAGGTGATAGTGAATATCATGATGATGTCGCTTGTATTTGACACCCGATGAACAGTGCAACCGGAGGATATTTGCGCCCGCTGATTATCATGATGATGATGATAGGCGACAGTCGAAAGAGGTGAATAGTAGTCGTCAGGAGGATATTTGCGGTCATCAGGAATATGATGATGATGTTGAAATATGATGATGCAGTTGGTAAATATGATGATGAGGTTCAGCTGTTAGAGAAGTTTGTCATGCTGTTTGTTTTGTTGGCAGCTCTTTCCTGTTAGATTGCCTCCGTTGCGTTCCACTCTGCATCACTCTTTGACATTGCTCTTGGGTTAATCATTGACAATGTGAGTACATGAGGAATTTTGATTTGCATTTATAGTAAGATGTTTTTCAAGAGGCATGATAAGAATTAGACTAGGGGATGGTAATGGAGGAATAGGCATGATACGTGGAAGCTCTTGGATAGGAACAAGGATAGATATTCAAATGCATGATGGTGTTTGATTCCTTTCTAATAGCCATTGGATCGCATCCTTCATAAGTATATGGGTTGATGGACAATATAATGGATGGACAATAAGGGTAGATGTTGTAGGATTAGGATTAGGATCAGGTGGATGAATAATAGGAGGAAATGGATTAGGATTGGGAGTGCTTGTGCTAGAGGGGGATGAGATTGGATGGGTTAATTTGGATGATTCCATAGGTTTGTTTTTACAATGTTGTGACTCAAGGGGTAGCTAGTGCTAGCATGATCTTGTTTTGAGGGATCTAGATATGGATGTTGAGGAATATTCATGGGATAGGTTGATGTAGGATTGGCTTGATATGGGGTATATGATGGATATGTAGTGGATTGAGATGAAGTATATATAAGGAACGTTTGGAGAAGATTGAGGTATTGATGGAGTAGTTTGATAGGATGGATAGAGTGGTTGTGATGGCATGTCCCTATAAGAGGATGAAGCTTGGTAAGAGGTTGATGAGGATATGGGTTGAGTTGGATGTATGATATTCATATTAGATTGGATACGTTCAAAATATGTGTCATGATCTATAAGGTCCTCTTGTTCTAAATATGCATCATGATCTATAAGGACCTCATAATCATTGGTACCAAATTTGAGACCTCCTACGACAAGTTTGGGTGTCCTATTGAATATGAATTTAGTTGGATTTTTTATTGTCAACACCATTTTGGACAATGAGGATTGGATTATAATGTGGATTAAGGATGACAATGGGAGAAGGGTAATAGACTAGGGATTGGATTAAGATCAATAATGGGATTATGATTGAGAAGTGGATTAGGTGGATAGAAAGGGTTAGAATTAGGACCTTGATTGAATTAGGAAAATTGATTGGGATTAGGGTCCTAAATGATGTCTTGGAGTGGATTGGGGATAGATGGGATGACATGGATAGGATGATTAGGGATGAGATGGATAAGATGATGTGGATTATGGAGAAAAGGATTTGGAGGAAGATATGATATATGGGTGATTGAGGATGGTTTGAAGCTTGACCTTAGGGAATTTGCAAATAAATAGGTTTATACACACATGGATAAGTTTTACAATGAATTTGGGATTTGTATTGGGCTAATGCAAATGAACACACACGCAATACAAAAAAATACCCTAGATTATTAGAGTAGGCGTGTCTTCGTAGTGTAGGCCCACACAATAGAATACTTCTCAATATTCCTACCTAACTAGGAATACCTTTTCAAGTGGATAAATAGGGATAAAGGCATTGCACCTAATATCCCTTTGGAGGCTTTTATGCCTTACCCAAAGAGAATGTTTATCTCTACTTGATGAAGTACATGGTGAGTAACTTCGAGCTTAATCAACTAAATCCTGTACCACACTAGAAGACAACTGAAAGGTCTTAATCTAGGATGTACAAGCTCTCTAAGGGTGCCCCATATATACATAAGGTACATGGGGTCCAAGTTCGTGAAAACTAGTTCGTTGAAGGCATGTGACAAGTCACTTCACCTTGTGTCTAGAATTACCTGGGCCCCCAAGGATGAGCCAATGACTACGTGACTAGATTAAGGTACTGTTATGTTGTAAAATGTCCCCCTAAGACTTTTACCTCCTAAGTTTAGGTCCTGGGTCCCTTAGCTTTAATCATGCATATTAGAAATGAATCCTAGAACAAAATCTCCTAAAACCCATGTCAAATGGGACCTAGAGGTGAACCTTGATCTAAATCCAAACTCAAAATAGGACCCTAGACAAGGGCACCTATGCCCTAGTCTAGCCCTATTTTTTTGCGGTCCTAAATTCATATGACAAATTATGACCGTTAAAAGGTGTTCCTTGTTGGCATCTTAAATTTGAATTATGAAATATTAGTGGGAATGCACATATAAGCATGTTTAGGACTTCATTTGAAAAGTAGAAGATGATTTTGAGATTAAAGAAAACTTATGATCATAGAGCATTCAAGGTATTCAATGTGTTGCAGAGGAGAATTGTGTTGTCATGTTTGTTAATGCAAATTTGGCTTCATCTCCTTGAGAGCTACACCTCTAAGGTGATATCTATTTGTGATTCAATCTATCTACTTTATCATTAATTTTACCTCTATTCACCAAGGACACACACTCTCTATCTAACAATGGTGTTGGAAGGCTTGAATGCCATTTCAGGGCTTGACTGAGGCAAGCTCCTAAACACCACAACCCCCAACCTGTCTCTTGTGATTGTAGGTGACATGTATCAGATTTTGCAGAGAGGAGTTGTAGAGAATCACTGCAGAGCATAAGGAATTCAAATATAAATGAAAGGTAGGAAATAACGCTAAAAGGTTAAGGGTGCTCACTCTTTTGAACTCCAGTTTTGCAGTGTCAGAAATCTCTGAAGTGGTTGCAGTCTGTAGCAGAAAATATCTTGAAGCCCTTAGAAAAAGTACCACCTTGGGCTTGGGCGCCCGCTCTTTCAACCCTAAAGTTTCTGTGTTCCAAAATCTAAAATCTGGTATGTATTTGATCTATATTTAGTGTCCTTCTGTGTGAGCATTTGTCGTGTTTCATCCATTTGCTTACAATTTTGCATAATTGGGGTTTTAGGCTTAATCAGACAAGGGTTTAACAAATTAATCAACAAATTCTAAGTTTCCTTATAATTCCAAGTGATAGCAAACCTGATAGTTGAGTTCTCTTCCTAAAATTGTGATTCAACTTGATTAAATATCCTTGAATGTATGAAGTGAAAGGAGGATCTAATCCAATTATCAATTTCAAATCAATCAACCCTCTTTTCTTACATTACAAGTACAAATTTTGTTCTTCCCCCTTTGATATACCATACCAGAATGTGTGATTAAGGTCATCCCTTGGGTTGTCAAATCCCCAAGTAGGCCTCCTAAGGGAAAGATGATGTTAAGTGCTTTTGATATCCAAGGTTGCACAAAGTGCAAGGAGAGAGCATACACAAATTAAGACACCTTGGGTGACAAAAAGTGAACCAAGTGGTGTTTTTGATCCCCAAGATCACACTAGGTGCAAGGGAAGAGCATACACGCAAACTTAATTCACAAAGACAAGATTAATTAACCTTTAGAAAATGAAATGTGTGTGTGAAAATGAATGTGGCTCAAGGATGCTTTTGATTCCCAATATCACACTAAGTGCAAGGGAATAGCATACACACCCTAAGTCACAATCAAATCCACCAAACAAAGAAAACACAAAGTTTCAAATGATATGTCTTTGACAAGTGAAAACCTGAAACAAACTTGTTAGTAGTTTGAGATATGATCTTGACAAGTATAAACAAGTTTCACAACTAGGTTAATTCCAACACAACCCCACAAGTTAGTTGTAAAATAATTATAAAATAAAGGCCTGTCACTGTTAGAGAAAAGCATATCACTATCAGACAAAGGCATGTCACTTTCAAACAAGGGCACCCCATTGTGTGACAAGGGTACTTCACTATGAGACAACTGTGCCCTTCTATCAAATGAAGGTGTAGAGTCATAATTTGGCTTAGGTTTACAAATTAGACTGTCATATTTGACCAAAACCAGAAATGGAAAACAAAGAATAGATGTTAGAAGGATCTAGTTTGCAAAAAACCAAACAAGATTGATAAAACCCTATAGAAACAAAGGCACCTCACTATGTGACAAGGGTGAGGATCTATGAATGAGTGCCAACATTGACAAGAAAATAATGTTAAAACCCTACAAAATGTGTTAGGCTAGAAAAGACCAGATCTGAGGGTTATGAATGAAAATAGATTAGATTATGCAAAAAAGACCAAGAAATTTCATCCACAATGTAACATCCAAATTCAAAATGACAAGAAAAACTAGGTTTTCACAACGGTAATTTTTTTTTACTAGGTAATCAAATACAAAAGAAACTTATCTAATACCCATTACAACATTTTTCATTTTATCATAAACATAATCTCATTTTCATAAAACTGAAAGAAATGAATACATTAAACATTTTGTTTTCTAACAATTCGTAATTTTCTTGAAACAAATAATATATTGGAAACATACCATTAACCTGCATCTCGATTGTCGACCCATCACATTCAAGACTTGGCTATCCTCAGTATTTTGAAGAGAAAGTATCTTCAAGGAGCTTAACCTCCAACCACAGACCATCGGTCTCCTACACTCCTTCCTAACCGGAAGTGGCCCTACCCTACTAAAGAGGATAGACTTAGGATAACCATCGGTGTTTGCCATCTGAGCTCTGGTGTTGTAACTTACATGTCATATTATCATGCAGATCCCTAGATACCCTCTAGTCATGCACGACACTCCACAAGAAATGCCATCTAGTCACAGTGAACATTCGATGCACTTGAGGATAGTACACCACCTTGGCCAAAGGATTTGTTTTTAAATAGCATTCTAAGAATGCATATACTTAGTTCACCCACCCTACTCGACCTGAACTGATCGAATCCTACAATTTCCTATTTGTAAAGTTTGAACAATTGACGACCTTGATGACCTCAACGGTTTAGGATTTTCTCCTGTAATAGCGCATGGCGCAACATTTACTCTAATATCAAGTTCATAGTTTCATAATCCCATAATCATGTAAAAACAATGTTTAATAACACCCACTCCTAAGTGGTTTCATACTTGTTTACTCGGTTCCCATGTTTGCACAACATACTCAAGTATCTAAAACAATTTCCCGTTATCCCGAAATTCAAGGGTTCTAGACTCATAAGGTCTACAAAATAAAATGATACTAGTACCAACACATGCAACGTAATCTAGACTCAAAATATGGGTTTTCCCACTCTTCTCGTTCGTTTCAAAACCATGACAGTTTTCGACCAAGAATAACGACTTAATCTACAACTTCACACCTCTTACCAAAATAAATAGTTTTACGAGGTTCAATGAGGTAAGAATTTAAATGATAAGTTTAATAAAGAACTTGGGATCTCTCTATGACACTAGAGACGATCAAACTTATATGTCGACCTTTATTTGAGAATCTAAAACAAATAAGAAATTAGATGATAGCATTTGCCGACACTAATTGTCTCACTTTCCGAATTCCTATGTCATATAAGTCGTGGAATGTGGACATCTAAAGTCATCTATGAGAGGAAAATATTTCAAGTATTCAAAGACATTTTGAGGCAAAAACACAATCATGTGAAATGCTTACCAAAATAAATGAAAGCAATGCATTGTAGTAATAGTTTGTGGTTTATGTTACGACCATAACATTAACTTGCATACAAGGATGTTCTCATCGTAGATATATAGTTTAAGTTTTACACCAAGTACTACCAAGTTATCCTTCGTCTTCTGATTATTGTTCTCATCTTATCTCCTACATGCAGCTACCTTGGTGTTTACAAATGTGAACCTGCTTTCCATCATTGCAAGGGCAGTGTTCATGTTGGGCAAAGATTACAACTCTGAGTAGTCAAACTCCATTCGTTATAAACAGCAGAATGCATTATTATCACTAATCTCTATAATGTGGAACACCACACACACAGCCAGCAATAACAAAACCACAGGCTATACCATGCACTCAACCTACGTCAGACAGGAGTCAAAATTGAGTTACTGTTCCTACACAGAGGTGTAGGACCGAGTGGTTCTTACTTAGAAACTCTAATTCGCATTAAGGTCAAACCTCATTTGAAACTTACAGAAGAATAATGCTATATGCTTTAACCTCTACATTGCAAGAAATACATAAAAGGCTGCCAGAACAAGGCAGAAATAAAGCGCCTAAGCTGCACAGAGGAAAAGAATAAAACCTGGTGAAATACTTGTGAAGTATCACTTTTGGAATGTTAGGCTTCGCTGCTCCTTCAGCGTCGTTCTTCCTCAGGCGATACCCACAGCACTCTCCATGTCCTCTCTAGTTTTTCAAGTTCTTCACAACATAAACCCCCTCCAGGCTCTCTACAACTAGTAAGAATGTTTCCTATCTCCTCTCTCTTCTTTCACGATGAAGAACTCAGCATTCCTTTCCTTCTCGGTTCCATTTCCTTTTTGTTTTGGGACCGCGACCGTCTCTAACCAAAAAAAGAACTCCCCTTCAAAACAACGATCCCCCTACTCAAAACTATCTCCTCCCCCATCTCCTGCCTGACCACCACAGGTAAGATCCCTCGGTTATTTCTCTGTCGTTTTCCTCTCCAAAACAACAACCGACCCTTAACAACATCCCACTCCTTCGTCGATGGAAACTCCCACTTCTCAACTACCCACTATCGCCCACGATCCCGGAGTAAATGGCGTCTCTCCTCGTTCACTAAGTTCCCCCAACCACATCCTTCTGTACCGCGCGCAATGAAGAAGGAGGTTCCACTAAATCTGTAGCCTGTTATACTCTAAACAACAGCAACCCGATGCCTTCTGCACCTTCAATGATGGTGGAGCATCTACAATCATTAAACAGTTACATTCTTTCACAACCGTATAGTTACCTCCCTCTCGCGCCATGGTAAAAAGGTATCTCTACATTGAGTTCATGGCCGTGACATGCCTACATACAAGGGTCGACATAACTAACTCTATACCCGACTTCCCACTTATCACGACCATTAAAAAGGTGGAGGCTCCTATGGCGACGTGGCTTATAAGTGCATACAACAACCCCGCCTTCACTCGAATACTAAGGCATCTAATTCATTCAAGAGCCACTAAAAGATGAATTGAGGAGTTAAGCTTGACAAGGCGGTGGTTAAGAAATGTCTAGAGCATCTTTTTGGTTGAAAAGGAAAAAGAGACAAAGGCCATCTTAATAAGGAAACTCAAGGTTAGATCGACAACAACTCGCGGTCAAAGCTAGAAGAAAAAAAAAGACTCATTCCCAATAATGACCAAAACAATTTATTATATGCTATGGCTTCAAAATTGACATTCGTCGATCTCCAAAAAGAATAGATTCACAACACAAATTTGACGCATTTCTACGGCAATCACGACGGATTGGTCATAATGCATCACAAGGTTTCTAAATTGTTTGATGCACAAAATGACCTCTCGCATCTTTTGAGATGTGATTCATAAATCCGCCACAAGTAGATTCGTTTAATTACCTATAAACGAAATAATAATCATCTATATAAGTCGACTCGCCTTGGTGGACTTACGACAACATCGTCGATTCCAAGATTCAATATGATGACTTACGAAAAGGATGTTACACCTTATCTTCAGATGTCGACATCTAGTCTTAAACTATCCCAGTCGAAAAACAAGACTAAATTGATGGCTTCAAGGTTTATCTACCTGTTTGGCATTCTCATTAACAAACACCCATGGTTAATTTCCAGAGTCTATACTCTCTCAAAGATACTTTCTCTTCCCATCGAACACGGTCCACCTGTTCCTGCAACGACAGTCTCACATACAATTTTGTGGTCAAAGCACCTATGTTCCAAATCAAAGCATAATATATCCAAAACATCATTTCGCTTTTAACAAAAGAACGTTTAGTCTACAATATCACATTGACCATAATCAATAGACTATATAATTTCATAGAACTAACTTTGTATAATAAATCATCAGTTTCCATGTCGTCCACAACATATTATATTACTAAAATTTTCAAGAAAGTAAATAGCATAATTGATTCCAAAAAGAGGGATGTAACATATCCTTCCCCTTAAAAAATCATCGTCCCTGATGATTAAGTTTATCAAGCAAAATTTAAACTTAAAACAAACTTTTTTTTTTATAATGCAACATTAATGTCTTTGAAAAGTTTAGGAAATCTTTGGTAAATATCTTTATAGTCTTCCCAAGTGGTGCTATCCTCGCCATATTGGTCCCACTAAATTTTGCATTGCAAAACTTCTCGATTACATAAACAAAGTTTACGCATTTCAAGCACCTTGAGTGGCTCGATCACAACCACCCCGGGTTCTTGCATCTGTAAGGAATTCTAGTTAAGGATGTGGTTATTACCTACAAAATATTTCTTTAAATACGAAACATGAAAAACATTATGCATCTTAGACAAGTCTGGAGGTAGAGCAACTTTGTAGGCAACTGGATTGATAATCTCAAGAACTTCGAAAGGTCTGACATAACGAGGAGCCAATTTTGAAGATTTTCCAAATTTTATAGAACTCTTTTGGGGTTTTACTTGCAAAAGCACTTTCTCGCCAACAGAGAAGTGTCTAGGCACTTGTTTGCGATCTGCATAACTCTTTTGCCTGTCATTGGCTTCTGCCAACCTCTTCCTAATCATTTTTACTTTTTCTTCCATATCCGCAAGCATTTCAGGTCCAATGCTTATCCTATCTTCCAGCTTATCCCAGCTTATAGGAGTTCTGCATTTCCTTCCATATAATGCTTCAAATGGTGCCATCTTAATGGCAGAATGATAGGAGTTGTTATAGGCAAATTCGACAAGAGGTAGATATTCCTCCCATCTATATTGCTGATCCATGCAATACATTCTCAAAAGGTCTTCTAATACCTGATTCACTCTTTCTATTTGTCCATCAGTTTCAGGATGATAAGCAGTACTTACATTCAGTTTAGTCCCTAATGTAGAAAATAAGGTTTGCCAAAACCGTGAAGTTATCCAAGCATCTCTATCAGATATAATCTTTTCAGGTACCCCATGCAATCTAAAAATTTCTTGCACAAATTTTTGAGCCAAAAGATGTGCTCCATCCGTCAAATTTCCCGGTATGAAATGTGTGACCTTGGTTAGTTTATCCACAACAACCAATATTGCATCCTGCCTATTCTTAGACATTGGTAACCCCTGGACAAAATCCATACTAACAACTTGCCATTTCCATTCCAGAATATCATGCGGGTACTACAATCCAGCAGGATGTTGGTGTTCTGCTTTAACTCTCTGACACTCCAAACAACTAGCTACAAACTTTGCAGCCTCGCTTTTCATTCCCTTCCAAAAATATAGCAGCTTGACATCCACTAACAGTTTTGTTACACCAGGGTGTCCAGAGTAAGGAGCACAATGAACTTCCTTCCACACGAGGTTTCTAAATTCTACAGAATTAGGAACGTAGATTCTTCCCTTAAATCTCATCAATCCATTGGATTCAAAGCTAAATCCGTCATATCTTGGGTCCTTAGGGTTTAGGTGCAGAGCCTGTTTCACTTGTTCATAATACTCATCTCTAGATAAGTTTTGCATTACTAAGTCTTTAAAGTTAGCATGTATGGAGATTATAGAGGCTATGTGCCTTCTTCTACTTAAGGCATCAGCTACTCAGTTTTCCTTGCCTTTGATATAAGAAATTTCAAAGTCATAATCTGATATTAATTCCAACCATCTCCTTTGCCTTGCATTGAGATTAGGTTGTGTGAATATGTAGCGAAGGCTTTGATGATCAGATTTTAGAATAAAAGTCCTTCCCAACAAATAATGTCGCCACATCTGAAGGGCGTGAACCACTGCTACCATCTCTAGGTCATGAGGAGCGTAGTTCTGCTCATAGTTTTTCAGCTTCCTTGATTCATAGGCTACTACCCTGCCATCTTGCATAAGCACACCTCCCAATCCTTCCCCCGAGGCATCAGTGATAACCTCAAACTCTCCCTCTAGATCAGGAACTTTTAGAATTGGAGCGGTTGTTAATTTTTCTTTTAACAAGTCAAAAGCCTTTTGACATTCATCCGTCCAAACAAACTGTTTTCCTTTTCTCTGCAAGGAGGTAATTGGGCTAGCAATGCTTGAGAAATTCAACACAAATTTCCTATAATACCCTGCCAATCCCATGAAACTTCATACCTCTGTCACATTGGTAGGTTCAGGCCATTCCATAATAGCTTTTATTTTGGCCAGATCAACGGATATCCCATCAGCTGATATTATGTGCCCCAAATACTGTACTTCTTTCTGAAAGAAGGTGCATTTTGAGAGTTTCGCATACAATTTATGTTCTCTTAATCATTACAAGACTATTTGAAGATGTCGTGCATGCTCCTCTTCATTTTTGGAATAGATTAGAATATCATCAATGAAGACTAGCACAAACTTATCAAGACAATCTCTGAAAACACTGTTCATGAGATTCATGAAAGCAGCAGGTGCATTGGTCAATCCAAATGGCAACACTGTGAACTCATAATGACCATACCTCGTTCTAAAAGCTGTCTTGGGAATATCTTCATCTTTCAACCTTAACTGATGGTATCCAGATCTCAGATCTATCTTAGAAAAGTCTGATGCACCACGCATTTGGTCAAATAGATCATCAATACGTGGCAAGGGATACTTGTTCTTTATTGTCGCCTTGTTCAGCATCCTATAATCTATACACAGCCTTAGAGTTCCATCTTTCTTTTTGACAAAGATAACTGGGGCTCCCCATGGTGATACACTTGGCCTAATTAGATTCTTAGACAAAAGCTCCTGCAATTGAGCTTTTAATTCCATAAGTTCAGTGGTAGTCATACGATACGGAGCTTTAGAGATTGGCTCTGATCCTGGTTTAATATCTATGCCAAAGTCAAATGTTCTCTTCGGAGGCAAGCCTGGTAAATCCTCAGGAAATACATCCCTGAAGTTGCCTAGATATGGATATCTTTCCTCAAATGTTTGCTTCTCCATGGTTTCCTCTACTAGGTCCATTTTGACTGCAAAAAGTTGACATCCCTTTTGCCTAGCTCGTTTTAGTTGTTTTGAAGAAATGGATCTAACCCTTATTTCCCTTTGTATTCCTTGGAGATTTACTGATTTGCCCATCTCATCTAGACACTCAATGGTTTTATGAAAACAATCTACTTTGGCTCGATGTTTCCACAACCAATTCATTCCTAGGATGACATCGTAGGACCCTAAAGGTGCTACATATAAATTTGCCTCAGTGGTGAAGTTAGAAACATCAATCTTAGCTTCGAACAAACATTGCTCTACCTGAGCCTTTAAATTATTTGCATACTCTACTGTCCATGGTTTTGACATAAAACCAGCTTTTCTAGAAAATTTACCTAAGACTCTAGGTGACACAAAATTTTCTGTTGCACCAGTATCAAATAGAATAGAAATAGGAACTCCAAATAAGGTACCTATCATCTTAATAGGGGTGATCTGATACTCCGCTTGCCGATTGTCAAGAGCGGCATGAATCCTTTGCTGAAAGACTTCCTGTTGCGAAGGAAGCTCCGTGTTCCTAGGCTTCCCATTTTGCTTCTTGTTGGGGCAACGGTTGGCATAATGATCTCCTCCACAAGAAAAGCATCCTCCTATAGGTCCTCGCTTCTCAGATGGCCTACTTGTAGAATCATCATTCTTCTTAAAATTAGCATTTCTCTTATAATCTTCACCTCTTCACCCATTACCAAATCCCCCTTGATTCTTTCGATTTCCCTTATCAAACCTCCTGTTTCCATATCCCTTCTCATTTTTCCTTTTATAAGACTGATCGTTGTAGTTCTTATCAAATTTCTTGCATTTCTTATCATGGTAAGCAGAGATAGATTTGATCTTCTGCTCATGTTTAATTGCCTTTTCATAAACTTGATCCATTGTGCTTGGACCATGCACCTCCACCTCACCGCCGATCTAAGGATTGAGTCCCATGATGAACTTTCTGATTCGGAACCTTTCATCCTTTTGGTATTGAGGAACATACTTCAATATTCTAGTGAATTTTTCTGCATATTCGACTACAAATAGTTCACCTTGCCTGAGGTTTTGGAAATCTGTTAACTTCTGATCAAAATATAACTGAGGTAACCACCATTTTCAGAATAGTTCCACAAACTCATCCCATGTCACCTTCAAGGGACTTAATTCCAGCTCCATTTTCTTATTCATCCACCAAGTGGACACTTCCCCAAATAGCTGATAGGCTCCCCACACGGCTTTAGTAACCTTAGAATAATTTCTGATCTCAAAATATTTCTCCATCTCCATTAACCATGCTTCTGCTGCATCTCCAGTTTTCGTTCCATCGAACTTTGGAGGATTAACCTTCTTCATATCCTTAGATAACTCTAATGCAAGTTTATCCTTTGTTTTTCTTTGGGCTTCACTGTCGTCAGGATGTTCACTTGACGTGCCATTTTCCCAATGTTTACTCTTGCTTGTATAATGTGAGTTCTCATTTCCACCCTCTGTGTTGCCAGTTTCATCCATTTTCTTTTCCAGTTTGTTCAACCTTTCCTTGGTTTCAGTGAGCATGCTTAGAATCCTATCCAACTTGTTAGTGGAGTTTTCCCGAGAGTTATGACCTTCTCGATCCTCCACCTCATTAAACTCTGATTGGTCCATGCTAGTTTAGTTTCACACCTAGTTAAACATATACTAATCAGTTTTATGCTTATCATATTAAATATCATCAAAAGAACACAACACTTGATCATAATCATAATTGTTCTTAAACCTAAATTTTGTCTTTATTCATTTTGCAAAATTGTTTCAACATCATTAGAGATAGACATATCTCATGTTTTTACTCAGTATTATCTAGTGGAGTGTAACCTTCAGATTTATTGTCCAACACATAATCACGAGGTGTATACCCCTCAGACTCACTATCAGAAGATAGCTCAATAATCTTAGCTCTGGGTACTACACGAGGATCTCTAGTGATCATGGGTATAGTAATAGGTACACTCTCAGGTACACTAGCAAGTACACTATCAGTTACAATCCAGGGGCAGCAGTTGATCATGATTCGAGCCGCCATCGCTGCTCCCTCTAGGAGTTCTCTCCTCACTTGTTTGAGTCATGACATTGCATTGGCTAAGGTTTCCACATCATCAAGCCAAATGTCATTTTCATCATTAGTTTTCTCAATGGTCTTGATCATCGCAAGCCGTTTCTGCTTAGCTTGCAGATAACGCTTCTTACCCGCAAAGGATTTTCTTGTAGTTTTCTTGGTGTATACCATCCTGGCACAATAAATCAAATTGTTAGCTACTCGCATAATGTTGATTTCCTAATCAAGTAAGTGGACTCATCAGCCCTAGTGCTGAACCTGGTTAGCTCTGATACCATATGTAACATCCAAATCCGAAATGACAAGAAAAACTAGGTTTTCACAACGGTAATTCTTTTTTTACTAGGTAATCAAATACAAAAGAAACTTATCTAATACCCATTACAAAATTTTTCATTTTATCATAAACATAATCTTATTTTCATAAAACTGAAATAAATGAATACATTAAACATTTTGTTTTCTAACAATTTGTAATTTTCTTGAAACAAATAATATATTGGAAACATACCATTAACCTGCATCTCGATTGTTGACCCATCACATTCAAGACTCGGCTATCCTCAGTATTTGGAAGAGAAAGTATCTTCAAGGAGCTTAACCTCCAACCACAGACCATCAGTCTCCCGCACTCCTTCCTAACTGGAAGTGGCCCTACCCTACTTAAGAGGATAGACTTAGGATAACCATCGGTGTTTGCCATCTGAGCTCTGGTGTTGTAACTTACGTGTCTTGTTATCATGCAGATCCCTAGATACCCTCTAGTCATGCACGACACTCCAGTCACAGTGAACATTCGTTGCACTTGAGGATAGTACACCACCTTGGCCAAAGGATTTGTTTTTAAATAGCGTTCTAAGAACACATATACTTAGTTCACCCACCCTACTCCACTTGAACTGATCAAAGTCCTATAGTTTCCTATTTGTAAAGTTTGAACAATTGACGACCTTGATGACCTCAAGGGTTTAGGATTTTCTCATGTAATAGCGCATGGCGCAACATTTACTATAATCCTGAGTTCATAGTTTCATAATCCCATAATCATGTAAAAACAATGTTTAATAACGCCCACTCCTAAGTGATTTCATACTTGTTTACTCAGTTCCCATGTTTGCACAACATACTCAAGTATCTAAAACAATTTCCTGTTATCCCAAAATTCAAGGGTTCTAGACTCATAAGGTCTACAAAATAAAATGATACTAGTACCAATGCATGCAACGTAATCTAGACTCAAAATATGGGTTTTCCCACTCTTCTTGTTCGTTTCAAAACCATGACAGTTTTCGACCAAGAATAACGACTTAATCTACAACTTCACACCTCTTACCAAAATAAATAGTTTTACAAGGTTCAATGAGGTAAGAATTTAAATGATAAGTTTAATAAAGAACTTGGGATCTCTCTATGACACTAGAGACGATCAAACTTATATGTTGACCTTTATTTGAGAATCTAAAATGAATAAGAAATTAGATGACAACATTTGCCGACACTAATTGTCTCGCTTTCCGAATTCCTATGTCATATAAGTCGTGGAATGTGGACATCTGAAGTCATCTATGAGAGGAAAATATTTCAAGTATTCAGAGACCTTTTGAGGCAAAAACACAGTCATGTGAAATGCTTACCAAAATAAATGAAAGCAAATGCATTGCAGTAATAGTTTGTGGTTTACGTTATGACCATAACATTAACTTGCATACAAGGATGTTCTCACCACAGATATATAGTTTAAGTTTTACACCAAGTACTACCAAGTTATCCTTCATTTTCTGATTATTGTTCTTGTCTTATCTCCTACATGCAGCTACCTTGGTGTTTACAAATGTGAACCTGTTTTCCATCATTCCAAGGACAGTGTTCATGATGGGCAAAGATTACAACTCTGAGTAGTCAAACTCCATTCGTTATAAACAGTAGAATGCATTATTATCACTAATCTCTATAATGTGGAACACCACACACACACAGCCAGCAATAACAAAACCATAGGCTATACCATGCACTCGACCTACATCGGACAGGAGTCAAAACTGAGTTACTGTTCCTACACAGAGGCGTAGGACTGAGTGGTTCTTACTTAGAAACTCTAATTCGCATTAAGGTCAAACCTCATTCAAAACTTACAGAAGAATAATGCTATATGCTTTAACCTTTACATTGCAAGAAATACATAAAACACTGCCAGAACAAGGCAGAAATAAAGCGCCTAAGCTACACAGAGGAAAAGAATAAAACCTGGCGAAATACTTGTGAAGTATCACTTTTGGAATGTTAGGCTTCGTTGCTCCTTCAATGTCGTTCTTCCTCAGGCGATACCCACAGTACTCTCCACATCCTCTCTGGTTTTTCAAGTTCTTCACAACATAAACCCCCTCCAGGCTCTCTACAACTAGTAAGAATGTTTCCTATCTCCTCTCTCTTCTTTCATGATGAAGAACTCAGCATTCCTTTCCTTCTCAGTTTCGTTTCCTTTTTGTTTTGGGATCATGACCATCTCTAACCAAAAAAAGAACTCCCCTTCAAAACCACGATCCCCCTACTCAAAACTATCTCCTCCCCCATCTCCTGCCCGACCACCACAGGTAAGATCCGTCGGTTATTTCTCTGCCGTTTTCCTCTCCAAAACAACAACTGACCCTTAACAACATCCCACTCCCTCGTCGATGGAAACTCCCACTTCTCAACTGCCCACTATCACCCATGATCCTGAAGTAAATGGCATCTCTCCTCGTTCACTAAGTTCCTCCAACCACATCCTTCCCTACCGCGCGCAATGAAGAAGGAGGTTCCACTAAATCTGCAGCCTGTTATACTCTAAACAACAGCAACCCGATGCCTTCTGCACCCTCAATGATGGTGGAGCATCTACAATCATTGAACGGTTACATTCTTTCACAACCGTATAGTTACCTCCCTCTCGCGCCATGGTAAAAAGGTATCTCTACATTGAGTTCATGGCCGTGACATGCCTACATACAAGGGTCGACATAAATGACTCTATACCCGACTTCCCACTTATCATGACCATTAAAAAGGTGGAGGCTCCTATGGCGACGTGGCTTATAAGTGGATACAACAACCCCACCTTCACTCGAATACTAAGGCATCTAATTCATTCAAGAGCCACTAAAAGATGAATTGAGGAGTTAAGCTTGACAAGGAGGCGGTTAAGAAATGTCTAGAGCATCTTTTGGGTTGAAAAGGAAAAAGAGACAAAGGCCATCTTAATAAGGAAACTCAAGGTTAGATTGACAACAACTCGCAGTCAAAGCTAGAAGAAAAAAAAAGACTCATTCCCAATAATGACCAAAACAATTTATTAGATGCTATGCCTTCAAAATTGACATTCATCGATCTCCAAAAAGAATAGATTCACAACACAAGTTTGACGCGTTTCTACAGCAATCACGACGGATTGGTCGTAATGCATCACAAGGTTTCTAAATCGTTAGACGCACAAAACGACCTCTTGTATCTTTCAACTATGAGATGTGATTCATGAATCCGCCACAAGTAGATTCGTTTAATTACCTATAAACGAAATAATAATCGTCAATATAAGTCGACTCGCCTTGGTGGACTTACGACAACATCATCAATTCCAAGATTCAATATGACGACTTACGAAAAGGATGTTACACCTTATCTTCAGATGTCGACATCTAGTCTTAAACTATCCCAGTCGAAAAACAAGACTAAATTGATGGCTTCAAGGTTTATCTACCTGTTTGGCGTTCTCATTAAGAAACACCCATGGTTAATTTCCAGAGTCTATACTCTCTCTCAAAGATACTTTCTCTTCCCGTCGAACATGGTCCACCTGTTCCTGCAACGACAGTCTCACATACAATTTTGTGGTCAAAGCACCTATGTTCCAAATCAGAGCATAATATATCCAAAACATCATTTCTCTTTTAACAAAAGAATGTTTAGTCTACAATATCACATTGATCATAATCAATAGACTCTATAATTTCATAGAACTAACTTTGTATAATAAATCATCAGTTTCCATGTCATCCACAACATATTATATTACTAAAATTTTCAAGAAAGTAAATAGCATAATTGATTCCAAAAAGAGGGATGTAACACACAAACAAATACAAGCTAGGATCTGACAAGGGTGAGATTTTGTGTGACAAAGGTGCTCCAATTTATGACAAGGGCTCCCCACTATGTGAAAAGGGTGCCCTAGGAGCTAATTAGGGTGCCTCACTATCATACAAAGGCATTAAATCAAAAAATTATGTTAAAACCTTGCAAAACCAAGTATTAGGCTAGAAAAAGACCATATTTGAGGGTTAGAAGTGAAAACACATCAAATCATGTAGAAATAATAAAAAAATTGAGTCACAGACAAAGGTAAGATGATTTCTAACAAGGGTGAGCTTCTGTGTGCCAAGGGCGCCCCAATTTGTGACAAGGGTGTTGCACTGTGTGACAAGGGTGCTTCAGGAGTAGACAAAGGTGTGAAGTTGTAAAATGAAGGTGTAGATCTAGGACATGGGCATGCAATGATAGTCGTAGGTGTGGACCTATAAACTGCAAGCAAAAATGATGAAGTTTCTTCCCAAAAAGGGATTAGATCAGGGACGTGGGTCCCACTAGGCATGCCAAAATGTGTATGTAAAAATATGGAAATAAAATAAGGAATAATACAAGAAAATACCTATTCCATACTTAAGACACAACAAGAGAAAGTAACTATAAAAATGGAAATGAAACAATATCACCAAATAGTCCTTGTTGCCCTTGATATTCCAATGATATTTTGATAGATATTTGTATATGTTGGTTAATCAAACTAGCAACATAACATTAGATAAAGATGATGAACATATGATAATGGGAGATCTATGATGATTTTGATAGCATGATGATACTTTGAATGTGGATATTGATATAAAAAATGGGCAACATAAGCTTATGGCATAAGATGTGTTCATAATGGCTTGGTTGAGGCTTGATTTATAAAGGTTAGATAATAGGATGAATAGCTAGGATTAAGAGGTTACATCAATGACTAGGATTGGTTGAGGGCACATTAAGGCAAGGATGGAGGCTTTTAGGGCATATTCTTATGTGAATGGTTGAGATTAGAATATGTAGTATGAGATGAGTGGCTAGGAGAAAAACTTAGTTTGACTTTTGGGACTCTCATTTATTGATTGTGGGAAGTGGATGAGGATGAGGACAAGCTAGTCATATGACTTTCAATAATTAAATTAAATAATAAGATTATTTAATTAATTATTGGAGAGGGGATGATGGGAGGATAAATTAATTAAATAAATAAGATTTATTCAATTAATTTTGGCTAAAAGGAATAAATGGATAAATTAAATAAATATAATTTATTTAATTGATTTGGGAAAGGGATTAAGGGAAAATGTGTTGCAAGATGAGTGTGTTGGAACTTGCAAAATTCACCTGATTCTGCCCAAGTTTTATAAACCCTAAACCCAAAAGTATAATGTAAATAGTCTTAATCATTTTTTCACTCATGCCCTAATATCAAAAACCTTTGCTAATAACCTCATTAGGTCATTTCCCATCATACTTATGCTATATCCTTATATTTCCATCTTAACATGTATATCGGCCAAATATCGTATCCTCGTGAAGCTTTATAATCATCCCTAAGGGTCCCTAGCGGGTTTGTGGGAGCTTGGAGTATGATATAGCCATTCAATGCAATACCGCAACAACTAGTAAGGTATGTGCGGGATGGTGGTAAGGAGTTAACAAGGCAATAAAGTCACCTGCAGCCCCATGAAGGGTGTGCCAAGGCATAAATGGTGGTCTACGGTATGGCCAGATGAACTAAAACATAAAAATATATGATCCTGCTACACCACGGGGGTCTTG
Source organism: Cunninghamia lanceolata (assembly GCA_027924645.1). Lineage (NCBI taxonomy): Eukaryota > Viridiplantae > Streptophyta > Pinopsida > Cupressales > Cupressaceae > Cunninghamia > Cunninghamia lanceolata. Next base: position 6,287,432 of record BSBN01001583.1, read on the forward strand.
ATATGTTGTGGTAGGACTACAATACAGTTGGCTTTGCATTCACTGCAAGTATAAGATTAATCATATCAAAGATTTTAAACTATTTGATCTTCTTAGATCAACGGTGTAAATTTAAAATCACATGCGACAATCGACCACTGTATCTTTTAGCATGAATTGGCATTAATGGTGAAAAGATTGAGTTTTAGAGTTGATATAACTAGAATTTGTGCCATTTTTTATCATTCACAGTAGCTTGGTGTGTGTGGAGATTAAAGAATTCAAAGTTTGGTGTGAGCTCTGGAACTGTTGCATAAACGAGTACATATATCTGCCTCTTTTCTATCTAGTCCATAGGTGTTTTAAATTACTAGTTTCAAAGAACCCTGTGAATGAAAGTTTCAAAACCCTAGTTCAGTATAATTCACACAATGCCTCCTAAGAAGATTGAGTCTGTGAGTAAAAAGGGAGGGTCCTCAGCTCCCAAAGAAAAGAAAAGACCACTTCAATAGTCAATCTTGGATGTACTACCAAAATCAATAGATAAGGGTTATAAAAAAGTATTCAGGGATGAGGCACAAGATTGTAGGGATGTTGTTATTCCCATTTTAGGATGGAATCTATTTTGGTATTTCTATGACAAGAGTAATGCCCAAACCCCTGTGTCAAACCTCTGGACTCTTGACTTGGCAACACTAGTTGTCCCTAATGTTTTCATAGATGTTGAGCTCAACAGATTATTGGCACAACACTATCATGGAGTGACAAGAATTGTAAGGTTGCTTGATGGGTCACCACTACTAGTATTAACAAAATCTTCCATCATTGAATGTTTCATGCTGAACAAGAAATCCCTCACCAAGGTTGATCTATAAAAGAGTGAAGAAGACTATAACATATTGAGGAAGACTTATTGAAGTGATGATCTTCCTATGTATATGAGGAAGGGTGCAAATAACAAAAGAACTCCTATCTCTTCATCTTGTGTTGAACCATTCTCAGTAGATGATTTTGCAGTATACTTCAAAAAGACATACTTTGCCTTATGCCAAGTGTTGGGAATAGATGCACATGAGAGGATGCCAGTCAACCTTATGATGATGGCCATGAGGATTCAAAATCTTGAGGTGAACATTGAGTTTGATTTTGCTTCAGTCATTGAAAAGGGATTACATGAAGGATTTCTTCAAGTGAGAGAAAAGAAAAGGCTCCCATTACATTGAGGCATTACTCCTTATTGTACCATATGATCTTGTATCAAAACAAAGACCGATGGACCAATAGGATAGACATCAGAATGCTTGATCAACAAGGTAGAAGAATGCCAGTGCAATGTTGGTGTTACAGTTGGGATAGCAAATGCAAGAATAGTGATTATGTCATTTTTCATGATGATTTTGTAATTAGAATTATGGCTACCCTTGGTAATGTTTCACCAAGGCTACCTGTTGAAATAAGAGAGTTGTTGAGACCTTTTGCATTGAGACCTAAAAAGGGACATACACACAACTTTGGTGATTGGTTTTACTTGCCTGATCATACAGTTATGGGGATTTATGGATGTTCTCAGCCTCCCCACATTTTGCCCATGTTTGTTTCTCCTCGTTTAGCATTTTTAGAATTCATGTGGCAGATGTTATGGATGGAGAGAGATGTCATGAAAAAATAGAAGAAAGGTACATTCTTACCCGACTTGACTATATATGGAGGACTCTCTATTGGTTTTGATACTCTTGAGGAGTTGCAGGATCATGTCTGTGACCCTGAGGGACATATGAAATTTGTAAGGCAAGTAATTCTCACCAAGATCAGGATCACTCATGAGGTGAACTATGAAGAAGATGTGATAAGGAAATGTCTCACTCCTCAAGAGGGGTATCAAAGAAAGAGGAAATGGGAAATTTCTATGAAATTAGAGGAAGAGAGGAAGGAAAAGGACCCTACTTTCTTTGGATTCTTTATGGAAGAGGGAAATCCTCTTAAAAGAATTGATTTAATGATTGATAATTTTGAAAAGATATATGATAAGTCAAAAGAACTTGAAAGCTAGCCCACAAGGCCCACCAAGCTTCCCATTAAGAAAATAGGGGATGTTGTGATTTTTGAGCTTCCTCCTGATGCAATCTTAGTGCAATAATCTTCACCAATTTCACGTCTAGAACAACCAAGGTCTAAAAGATAGAAGACTAATGATGTAACTCCTCTAGTAGCATATGAAATGATAGAGTTAGTGGGAGACATAGAGGAGGTTTCTAGTGTACTAAGACATATGAAAGATGATGATGAGATCGATCAACCCCTTGCCGAACATGAAATTGAGGCTCATAAGCCTAATGCAAGAATGGATATGCAGGTACATGGAGAATAGAAGTTGTATGAAGATGAAAGAATAATAACATATCTTAGGTTTATGGAGGATGATAAATTTGTGAAAACTCCTGAGTTTAAAGATTTTTGGGTAAAAATGAAAATGAAGGAATTTGAAGAAAAAGTTCAAATAAATAAAATGGGAACTGATGAGTCCCAACATGACCAGATTGTGGCTCAGACATTCAAAGAGCTCAGGATAAATGAAGTGAATATTAGTCCACAAGAGGCTAGGGAAATGGTGTTAAAGAGCAAAATGTTAATCATTCCAAGATTGGAATTAAAGAAAATGTTTTTGCTTGATCAAATTAGAAATCAAGAAGTTCCTATGTTAGTTACAAAATTTGATTCAGAAGAGGGAGTGAGTGGCACTGGATATAATCCCAAGATTGAGAATTTAGCCTTTTGAGCAAAACAGAAAAATACAGAGAAGCCAAGGCTATTGGATGTAGTTCAAGAAATGAGGGGAGATGCCATGGTTAAAACACTCAAGGATACTTCTGCACTAGAGGCAGCCACAATGACAGTGCATTTAGCCATGTTTACTCAAGCTACTATTAAAAATATGGAGCACAAATTGGTGGAGTATGAAAAAGACCAAATTGATATGAATGAAGTAAACAATTTGTTTTTGGAGATTGTCAAATTGAAACAATAATTAAAAGGTGTTGATTCTTCTCAGAGCAAGGATATTGTGATTTATCAGCCTTCCACATCTCATGAAGTTGGAACTGACACAAATCCTATAGATCCAATAAATGCTTTAAAGCAAGGTTTGGAAAAGGAGATTAAAAATTTGAAAAAACTCAATGAGGTCACAAAGGAGGGGGTGAGATCTCAAATTTTTGGTGTATTGGAAAAGGTTTTAGAGCATAGGGTGAAGCTAGTTATATACAAACTAGAAGATGTGCATGAATGCTATGTTGCTTTGTCTCAAGCATTGGAACAAATGAAAGCTCATGTCCTTATTTTAGATCCTTTGTTTAAGAAGTGGCAACCTATTCACCACACTTTGATAACATTGTGTAAAGTTTTACAAAGAAGTCAAGATGCTCCTGTAGCTTTAAAACCCACTGAGAAGATGGTAAAAATGGTTATTGATGAATTTTAGTATGTGTCTAGGGAAAGTCAGCAAATTAAAGAAAAAAATGGAATCCTTTTGTACATTTAAGCATCAATTTATTCCAGAAATTCTAGGGGAGTGTGATCAACTCAAAAGTCTTGAGGATTGGAAGAAGGAATTCAAACAAATTGTTCCCAATGTGATAACTCATTTGCAGAAGGATCGGGAAATAAATATTCATAGTTTCAATTTAATTTTGGATGGCATAATTACATTGGACTTAGGGTACTCCAAGTTTATCATAGAAGTCAGAGGATTATTGAACAAAATATGGAAGGATCATTTGGCAAATGTGCCATAGATTTAGGGACATAAATGACCATATGATTATATAGTGTTTCAGTGGGAACAAAAATATTTGGCTCCTCCCGAGGACTAGTCTTGTCCCAAAATATTGTGAAATGACCAGGTTTTGTGAAGAAAGAACCTTGCCAGATCCATCAATCATTAGTGCTTCATAATTTCCAATGGATCATGGATATGCCTTAGTTTATTTTCAACCTTCTATAATGCTTTATTTTCATGAAATGCATTTGTATTTTGGTCAGTTGTAATTAAACACAACAAAATATAATTAATATAAAGTAAGGTTGTATGAATGGGTGGGTAGTTGAAAAGTCTTTTAGAATTGAAACAGTCTGAAGCTTTTTGCTTCCTTCATTTGCCTATAAGGAAACCAAGACTAATTGTAGGAAGGATATGGGGAACTAGATTTGAAAAAAAAACTATACATTGTAAAACCCTTTTCTGAAGCAAAGTAATGGAAAGACAACATTAACATGGTGCCCAAATTCTAGTTTCAATTGTTGTGTTGATGTTATTGATAATCATTATCTAGTTGTCTCCAATTTGATGTATTCCTTGTTATTTAAATTAGTGTATCAAGTATATATCTAGTTAATCAAAGCACATTCATGTTTTGTGTGGTTTATTTGATTGGTTTCTTCAAGTAAGAATTAAATTCATTTGAATAAGTCACAATAACTTGGAAGAATCACTTGGATCAATAAGATGAGCCTGGTAATTAATTTCCTTGAACATTTATGCAATTCATAAACATCAGAGTGCCAAACAATTTGAGTTATAATCAGTAGGACAACACATATTATTCTAACTCCATTACCTAATGGATGAAAGGCACCGATCATCTCCATCCCCAAAACAAATTTCTTATAAAATCTTTTCCATACATTTTAATTTTTAGTTGTAGGAGTAGGAGTAGCAGTTAGTGTTGTATTTTATTATCTATTATGAACCCTCATACCAATGTGAAATAGATTGTTAGAGGATGATTTAATTGACAAAATTGTAATCTCACAAACCCTACAAATCTGTGTGAGGTTTTTATTCTACTTAATTATCATCAATTAATCCCAAAAACGTTAACAATCACTGGTGATAAAGGTACACCCACCTAGGCATAGTAGAGCCTAAAGTGAAGAGAATTCTAACCATCCTGGTTAATTCTATTTGTTGGGCATATCACTTGTTGAAGTTGATCAGAAAGATTGGCATACTTTAAGGGTTTGACAATCTACTGATTTAGGAACCAACAGATTGGTAACTTTGTTGGGGAATATAACCAAAATTTTGTCTTATCTTGAGTCATAGATCAATTGTTGTATTTTGTTGTTACAAATTCTAGCATTCTTGAAGCTCATTGTTAAGAAGATTTTTCCAGCTGAGCCACCAACAGATTGGCAACTCTATTGGGGAATTGCAAAGGATTTGAATCTTATCCTAGAACTTGGTGAAATTAAATTTATTTCAATTTTCCTCTTCTTTAAAAAAAAAATGTGGCGACTCTAGTTAAAAATCTCCATGAAATTGTTGTATGAGGGATCAATTGAATTTTAAATCAGAGAGGTTAAGTTTTAGACATTAGAGCATTATAGTTTCTCCTAACATGGATGGTAGAATATCCTTAGGAAACCTAAATAATCCATCAAACAAGGATAGAAATAAAAAATGGTCAAAAAAAGAATAAGGATGGTTTAAAGCCCCCTCCCACTTTAGATGTATCTACTAATGATGGAGGAGCATCTGTAAATGCACCTATAATTACTGAATTACATAACAATCTTCAAAATGAACAAAGGAATGCCTTAGAACAACCTTTTAAAATATATAACAATCCTTTGTTTGGAAGTGGATTACATAGCAATGAAAGGTTTCAACCAAGAGATTCTCACAATCTTCCTGAGTAGGATAGCCTATACAGAGTTGTATTCCAATTTGAACCTGATCAACAAAAGATGAAAAAATTTGAGGACCGCTTGGATGAAGAAGTGAGACAGGTTGAAGCGAGAAGAGATCATGAAGAAAGAATGACCCAACAATATGTTGAAAATTCACAACATAAGCTTGGGGAGAAAACACCTTGAATGGTATGCTTTATTGATGCCCATGTTGTTTCTACTTCAAAAAGAGAATTAACTGATTAGGAGTTAATGCAAGAGGTAGAACAAATGCTAGCAGAAGTTGAAAGGCTTAAGTTGATAAGGAAAAAGAATGAATTGACCCAAGAGCTGCTCCAATTGAGTTCCCATCCTATTTCAAATGTCTCACAATATAGACCTGCCTATAATCAGGTTGGGTATGTGAATACAAGTGGTTCTTTGATCCCACAAGTGCCCCATAATGTAGTTGGAAATCTTGGCAATACAAGTAATGCTCATCATACACAGCAAAATGTTTATGTACCACAAGCTTCAAATCTAATGAGTGTTCCAATGACTTCTCAACCTATAGGGAATGCTTACCCTTTTCATCCAGGCCAAGGAGGAGTGAGATATCAAAATCCTAGATATAATCAATATGTGGGGCAGTATCAATATCAATATCACCCTGATGCAGAGGCATCCACACTATAACTTTCGCATGTAGCATGAATGTCTGCAGACCAACCTCATCATCATCATCTTCGCCATCATCATCATATTCCCTCCAACTACCAACGACATCATCATGTTTCGGCTTTACTCTGTCAGCATCATGTTTCCTAAAACTAACAGCATCATCATATTGCGGACACTCGCAATCATCCTCCTGCCGACTACTATTCACCTCCTCCGCTTTCCTCCTAACATCATCATCATGATGTTCAGCGGGCGCACACATCCTCCGGTTGCACTGTTCATCGAGCTCGAGACACTATCGTCATCATCATGACCTTCGACACTACCTTCGTCAGCAGGATATTCAACATCCGGTTGCTCCAAATATCCTGATGACGATCACCTTCAGCAGCTTACCTTCGACGCTCCGCTACCCGACGATACAAGCAACAGCATCATGATATAATTCATCCGGTTCCCTCGAAACCTCCTGATGACGCTAATACACTTTCTGCCGATGCCGATACTTAACGACAGCAGGATGAACTCGCCTAGGGGGGATATCTCAATATCCTGATGACGATGACGTCATATCCTGATGACGATGACGTCACCCAATATCCTGATGACCTCTTCAACACTTAGCCAAAAACACGAACTTTCTCTTCCGCATCTACTCGCGATATGCGGATGTTTGGCACTCCCGATATGATGATCCTGATGCCAATACGCTCCTCGGATCCTCCTGCTGATGATCACCCCGACGAACTTGCACTTCATGCAATCGACAACATCATGCCGATCTTCTCCACTTATCCGGATGACGATGTCCGAACTGTCTGCAGGATATTTGCAGAAATATCCTGATGATGCCGTTTTAACAGACTTCTTCACTTAGCGAAATCTCACTTCGCCGATCCTCCAGGGATGACCCGATCCAACCTCAGGGTGATCTTCCAACTCCAGTTTATCAACTTGACCTAGCACATGAGGATGCTAGGGTCTTCAACATCTCTTGACCGCGATCCTGCACACCTGCATGTAAACAGAAAACAAACTACAATCTAACCTACTGTACATTGCCATTCCACCGATCAGATGAGTCAACCAGTGGAATGGATCAGTATATCCATGAAAACCTCTCAAACCAGCAATCGATTACAGGAAGGAGATCAAACAGAAAATGAAACAGGATCTTTATTGACTCAAAGATGCAATACAATATGATGTTCCTCACACAGAACACTCAACTCCTCTGCTTGATGCAACACTACACTGCCGATCGATGATCTCTACAATCAACCGATCTCATGCTTATAAAGATTTCCCTACGAGTACTACTGACCCGACTCCAAGCGGCTGGGAACTCTCCAAGCGGCTGGGAGATCCCACCGAACATACATCATGACAGCTGTTATAACTAACTAGCTAAAAATAGCAAAAGCCTGGTCAGCATGATCTTATCATGATCAGCATGACCTTATTACATGGAATTGGTCTTAACCGACCTTCTTGGAAACACAAACATGACCTAAACTACTAACTGCCTTATCAAGACCAGCTGTCAGGTAGGTGCTCCTGCACCATACTCCCCAAAAGAAAAGAACTCATGTCCCATGAGTTGAGTATGTGGAAGTCCTCCACCTCTACACTTTGCTTTGTCAATAGTCTGACCTGCTCCAGCTTTAGCTGCTGCTGACTCTTGGCTGCTCCAAGACTTCTGAACTGTAACTTGCTTTCGGGCAAGTAAATCTGCATGCCTGTTGATGTAGGCCTTTCTCTCACATACCCTGTGTTTGTCAGATTGTCTGACCAGAACCTCTGGCTGAACTGCCTCTGTGGTGTTCAACTGTACCTTTCTTTCAATCTTCATAGGACAAGCAATAGTCCCAACTATGACAACATCCTTGTCATGCCTCTCAACTGGTTGCTGTATACAAACCTGTTTCTGCACCTGCTGCTGACCTCTGTCAGTCACAACTGAAACTTTCTCCAGCTTGTTGTCTTTAACAACTCCTTTCTCTGCAGTGTCCTGAACTGCCTTCATGCCTGCTCCTCTAGGCATCTGCACATACTCCTTCTTTCCCATCAAAATGATTTGAGCTGCCTTCTGTACTGCAGCTTTTGCCTGCAATGGCATCAACTTAATAATCTTCCCATCCTTCTGGATGGTGTAGGTATTAGCATACCCATCATACAGTACTCTTCTGTCAAATTGCCATGGTCTACCCAGCAGTAGGTGACAACATTCCATAGGCAAAATATCACACAAAATTCTATCCTGATATGGTCCAATCTGGAAATCCACATATGCCTGTTCAGAGACAAAAAGTGATTGCCTATCACTCACCCAAGATGCCTTGTAAGGGTGTGGATGTGGAATCCTTTCCAGCTTCAGTTTATCCACCATCTCCTGAGATACCATGTTGTCTGTTGAACCAGTGTCAATGACAACTTTACATACCTTACCTTTGCTCTTACATGTGGTTTTGAAAAGAGCTCTTCTTTGCATCATATCCTTTGATGCCTGCAAACTAACTCTCCTTAACATCAATGATTCTCCACTCTCTGGATATCCAAAATTCTCAGGACCTTTGTTTGAACTCTGTGCACTTTCTTCTTCTTTCTCTTCTTGTACCAGTTGTACCCTCTTGTCACTTGTTCTATCATTTCTGGATGATGAACCTTTGTTTTCTGGACATTTGAAAGATGGATGACCAAACTCTCCACAGGTGTAACACTTTCCTGAAAATGTAGTAGAACCTCTACCACCTCCAAATCTTCCTCTATTACCTTTCCATCCACCTCTGAAATCAGACTGTCCCTGTCCTTTCCCAGTGTCTTCTTGAACCTCATTGGTTTGCTTTTGTGCAGGGGCTGCTCCTCTTCCCCTATTGTTTCCTCTTCCTCTCATGGACTTATCATGTCCTCTATTTAGCTTTTCTTCAATCCTGATTGCCAATTGATAACAATCCTCCACATTCTTAGGGTTAGCTAAAACTAACTCATCCTGTATGTTAAACCTTAAACCAGCCAAGTACCTAGCCACCTTTTCTACCTCATTCTCATGATGACCAGATCTCATACTCAACAGGTAAAATTCCTCAGTATATGCTTTCACATCCCTGTCTTTCTGCTTTAAAAATTGCAGCTTCTTAAACATCTGGATTTCATAATCCCTTGGCAAGAATTTACCCTTTATCCTTGCTACCATCTTATCCCAAGAAGTGATCTTAGACTTCCCTTGTTTCCTTCTCTCAGATTGTACATAATCCCACCATACCAAAGCATGACCTCCTAACTTGGTCTTTGCAATCTTTACTTTCTGATCCTCAGCAACATCTTCACATTCAAAGTGATTATCCAGTGCAGCAATCCAGTCCAACAACTCATCTTCATTCAAGCTTCCAGTATACTTGGAAACATCAACCTTTACCTTAGGTTTTTCACTCTGCACTGCCTTTAACAGTTTTGCCAATCTCTGGTCTTCAGCATCCAGATCTTCAGCTACCTCTTCATACTCTTCTACAGTATCTGCATCTTCTTCAGACTCACTGTCTTCTACCTCCCTCTTTTCGTTCTTTTCCAGGGCTGTCAGCCTGGCTTGAAGTGCTTCAGCAAGCTCCTTCATCTTCCTCATCTCTCTAGCATGTTTCTCCTTCATCTCCTGCAATTCCCTTGCAGTACCACTACCTTTAGGAGGCATTTTGTCAACCTCACAATCAACACACAACTCAACTCTATCTCTACCTCTGCCCTTTCGGTGACAGAATCAACACACACCAGCCCAGACCCTTTGCTGAGCTCTGATACCACTATGATGCAGAGGCATCCACACTATAACTTTCGCATGTAGCATGAATGTCTGCAGACCAACCTCATCATCATCATCTTCGCCATCATCATCATATTCCCTCCAACTACCAACGACATCATCATGTTTCGGCTTTACTCTGTCAGCATCATGTTTCCTAAAACTAACAGCATCATCATATTGCGGACACTCGCAATCATCCTCCTGCCGACTACTATTCACCTCCTCCGCTTTCCTCCTAACATCATCATCATGATGTTCAGCGGGCGCACACATCCTCCGGTTGCACTGTTCATCGGGCTCGAGACACTATCGTCATCATCATGACCTTCGACACTACCTTCGTCAGCAGGATATTCAACATCCGGTTGCTCCAAATATCCTGATGACGATCACCTTCAGCAGCTTACCTTCGACGCTCCGCTACCCGACGATACAAGCAACAGCATCATGATATAATTCATCCGGTTCCCTCGAAACCTCCTGATGACGCTAATACACTTTCTGCCGATGCCGATACTTAACGACAGCAGGATGAACTCACCTAGGGGGGATATCTCAATATCCTGATGACGATGACGTCATATCCTGATGACGATGACGTCACCCAATATCCTGATGACCTCTTCAACACTTAGCCAAAAACACGAACTTTCTCTTCCGCATCTACTCGCGATATGCGGATGTTTGGCACTCCCGATATGATGATCCTGATGCCGATACGCTCCTCGGCTCCTCCTGCTGATGATCACCCCGACGAACTTGCACTTCATGCAATCGACAACATCATGCCGATCTTCTCCACTTATCCGGACGACGATGTCCGAACTGTCTGCAGGATATTTGCAGAAATATCCTGATGATGCTGTTTTAACAGACTTCTTCACTTAGCGAAATCTCACTTCGCCGATCCTCCAGGGATGACCCGATCCAACCTCAGGGTGATCTTCCAACTCCAGTTTATCAACTTGACCTAGCACATGAGGATGCTAGGGTCTTCAACATCTCTTGACCGTGATCCTGCACACCTGCATGTAAACAGAAAACAAACTACAATCTAACCTACTGTACATTGCCATTCCACCGATCAGATGAGTCAACCAGTGGAATGGATCAGTATATCCATGAAAACCTCTCAAACCAGCAATCGATTACAGGAAGGAGATCAAACAGAAAATGAAACAGGATCTTTATTGACTCAAAGATGCAATACAATATGATGTTCCTCACACAGAACACTCAACTCCTCTGCTTGATGCAACACTACACTGCCGATCGATGATCTCTACAATCAACCGATCTCATGCTTATAAAGATTTCCCTACGAGTACTACTGACCCGACTCCAAGCGGCTGGGAACTCTCCAAGCGGCTGGGAGATCCCACCGAACATACATCATGACAGCTGTTATAACTAACTAGCTAAAAATAGCAAAAGCCTGGTCAGCATGATCTTATCATGATCAGCATGACCTTATTACATGGAATTGGTCTTAACCGACCTTCTTGGAAACACAAACATGACCTAAACTACTAACTGCCTTATCAAGACCAGCTGTCAGGTAGGTGCTCCTGCACCACACCCTCCACATCAAAATGTGCAGGGCAATATGAACCCTTCTAGAGGTTTTAACCAAAATGTGCAGCAAGGTGTGTATCAGCAATATCAATAGCAAGGACCTCAACAACAACAATATCAGCCTCATTAAAGACAAAATACATTTGCAAGGGGACCTATGAATGTAGATAGATTTAGAAAGCTTGATTTCTTTGGTATTCAAGGATACCCAAATGCAATTGACAATAAGGTAAGAAAAGAAGTCCCAAAGTTCTCTAGAAATAATGTTGTCTTAGGGGAAGATCACATAAGGGTATTTGAAACAGTCATGGACAATTTTGATATACAACATGAGGATATTTATATGAAGTTGTTCATGTAGTCATTAAATGAGGATGCAAGAGATTAGTACAAAAAATTGCTTTATTCCTTAATCAGTTCTTGGTCTGAGTTCAAAAAAATATTCAAGGAACAGTATGGGGATCATTCTAACCCAAAGTTTTCTCTACATGAGTTAACAAATATTTAGAAGAGATATAATGAATTAGTTGCAGATTTTAACACTAGATTCATGAAGTTGTTCAATAGGATTCCACCTCACTTGAATCCTATAGATCCTATGTGCCTAGTGTTTTACATGAATGCATTTGATCCAAAAATTGGTTATCAACTCAGAAAAGGAATCCTCCTATCCTTACTGAGGCATTCAGAGCTGCCATAAATATAGAAAATAATAGAAAGGCCTCATGAGTGATTGGTAGAAGAGATGACGTCAAAATGTTGTAAAATCCTAAGGCCCAACAAAATAATCAACCAAGAGAAGATGATAAGTTTGATAAGGTTTGGAATGCTGTGAAAGATTTATCATATAAAGTAGCAAGGAATGAAAAGGGTATATCTTATGATAAATCTAACTATCATAGGAATGAAAGGTTGAGATTGCATGACATGCCCTACAAAACAAACTGGAAAGATGGGAGGCCCTTAGATAGTGATTAGAAGCAAAATTCAAATAAAGATAGCCCCGATCCATTAAAGAGGCATGGAGCTAATATGGTGGAAGATACTCCATGGTGTGTGACTTGTAACTTGCCTCATTCTCCTGAGTACTGTGTAGTTGTACAATCGATTCAAGAAGGTGAAGCACTGTATGATTAGGAAAGGCATGACCACACTATCAATATGCTAGCAATCAGACCTTATGGGGTAAATAAAGAATATTCATCTTTGGAGGAAGATGGATTTAAGTATGATGTAAATCACCAGAGGCATAACATTCATAGTGGTTAGCAGGAAGTAATCTCTAATCAACAGGATGGCAGTATAGGAGATCCTCTAATTTATGTTGCAAAATCACAATCAAGTCAAACCCAATTGAGAAGACCAACTAAGGAAGAAATAAAAGTACTCACAGTTTCTATTGTACCACAAGCTAGAAACAACTATAATCTCAGAAATAGAACTGTGAATTTAGATCATGGGACACCTAGGCTTTTATTTGTGAAAGATCAACAAGGTGATAAAAAAGCTACCTCAGAATTTTAGAAGAATGATGAAAATGGAAAGCCTCAAAAGATAACTCAAAGGTATGTGCCTAAAGAAGCATCAAAAGGTTATCAGAATAAAATAAGAAATGATCCTAAGCAGTAGGTGATGGAAGAGAAAAAATCTGCCAAAATAGAGGTGAGAAAAATAGAACCGGTAACAAGTATGCCTTCCTTTAACATAGCACAGGCTTTATCTCATATTAAGATGTCAATTCCTTTGTTGGAAATGATGAAAGTTGATGAGTATAGAAATAGTGCAATAAAGTTAATTTCAAATGTGCTGAATAAGCCTGAAGGTTAAAACAAGAATAAAGATGACTTAGAAAAGAATGAGAGGCATGTCAATAATGTCAAAGGAGAGACTATGAAGACTCTTGAGATATACTTAGGAAATACTCTGACCAAAAATCCATCTCAAGTTGATCCTTTCTACACCACATTATTGATAAATAACAAGTTCGTAAAAAATTGTATGATAGATTCAAGGGCAACAGTAAACATTATGCCCATGGTAGTCATGAAAGAATCAGATTTGTGGGTTGATACCACATATGGAAAGTACTATGCTATGGATAATAGATCTGTCCCTGTCATTGGAGTCATATGGGATGTGGAGTTAAAGATGGCTTCTTATCCTAAGGCTACATATAAAACTAACATTATTGTGGTTGATATCCATCCACACTATGGCATGTTGCTATCAAGATAGTGGACTGCTGCAATTGGAGGGAATGTTCAATTAGATTTATCATATGCAACTATACCTGTTAATGGAAAATATGTTAAGCTATAGAAAGAGCCATGGTTTGAACAAGTGGTAGAGCATATCGATCCCAACTAGATGAATTACTTTTGTGATGTAGATTTAGGAAGTTTCAGGATTGAGCATTCACATCCTCAATTACAGAACAATGATCCAATCAGCAATGCATTTTAATTAAAAAAATCTGGTATTTGGCAAATGTACTTTGATGGTGCTTGCAAAAAAGAAGGTAATGGAGTAGGTGTAGCTTTCATTACACCCAACAATAGGACATTTAAGTACTCATTCCTATTATCATTTGAGTGTACTAATAACATAGCAAAATATGAGGCATTGCTGCTATGCCTTAATATCGCCACTAAATATGGAATCAAGTTATTGACTATATATGGAGATTCTGAACTGATTATTTCACAAGTCAGATCTAGGTACGTGTCAAATAATAAGAGGCTCAAATAGTATAAACATGTTGTATGGGATTTTATGGAGCTTTTTGATGCATTTTCCATTAATTGGATAGAGAGGTCAAAGAAGCTGATGGTAGATTTTCTTGCAAACATTGCTTTGAAAAGGGATGATCTTACATTGGCAGGCATCTCAAAAGTAGAATTCAAAACCAGACCTTTTGTCCCTAACAATGTGTATAACTAACAAGTGTTTAATAATGATGATGATTTGATAAAGTTTATTTAGTGTGTAGACCAGTATGAGTCCCAAGAGATAGATTTTAATGCCTTTGTTGAAGAAGTGGATAGTAAAGACACTGTCTTTGGTCGAGAGGTTGAATAGCTAAAAACAAACAAAATCCCAAAAGGCTTGGTCACTCTAGAGAGAGTCTTTGATGGGAATGACAAGTCTATCTTAAAACAGACACCAGTCAATTAAGAAGATCTTGAGGAAGTAAATCTTGGGGCTGAGATTGTGCCAAAGAAAGTATACATAGGAAAGAAAATTAGGCCAAAAGTCAGGGAGATACTCATAACTCTGCTAAGGAAGTATAAACATGTATTTGCATGGTCATATGAGGACCTAAAAGCTTATAGAGAAGATTTATTTCAGCATGAGATTCCATTAAAACTAAATGCTAAAATCTTCAGACAAAAGCAGAGACCTATAAACCCTATGCCAACACCAAAAATACAAGAGGAACTAATGAAGCTCAAGGAGGCTGACATAATCAAACCCATCAGAAATTCATCTTGGGTTTCAAACTTGGTACCAGTGATAAAGAAGAATGGTGACATATGGTTGTGTATAGACTTCTATAATTTGAATGTTTCATCATTAAAGGATAATTACCCACTTCCAACATGGAGGCGATGTTTCAAAGAGTAACAAGATGTGAGTTGCTATCCATGATGGATGGATTTTCTGGTTATAATCAGGTCAAGGTCAAAGAATCAGAGCAATATAAGACTACCTTTACTACACCATGGGGTACTTATGTATATGTAAGAATGCCTTTTGGTCTTATAAATGTTGGTGCTACTTTCCAAAGGGCTATGGATGTGGATTTTGCAAATTTGATCAACATTATAATGATTGTTTACCAAGATGATCTAACTGCATACTCAAAGAAGGCAGAAGATCACTGCATGCACTTAGAGAAGATATTTGTCAAGGCACTTGAGTATGGTATATCTTTGAACCCTAAAAAATCTCACTTTGTTGTAACTAAAGGTAAATTACTGGGGCACATAGTTTCTAAAGAAGGGGTAGGAATTGATCCGGAGAGAGTTGCAGCCATTGATAAGATCCCTATTCCCAAGACAGTGAAGGCTATTCAATCCTTTTTTGGGAAAATTAACTTTGTTAGAAGATTTATCTCTAACTTTGCTGAGATTGGGAAACCTATTTCAAAAATGCTAAAGAAGGGATCAAAGATTGATTGGACATTTGAGGCTATTGAAGCATTTGTATCAATAAAAAGGGAAATGAAGGAAGCTCCTATTTTGAATTATCTAGATTTTAGAAAACTATTTTAGATTTTCTCTTTTGCATCTTTCCACACTATCGTTGTTGTTATGTTGCAAAAGAATGAAGAAGGGTATGAGCAGCCAATTTCATTGTTTAGTAAATCACTCCAGGGAGCTGAATTGAAATATGATGCTACTGAAAAACAAGCTTATGCACTTGTGAAACTAGTAAAAACATTTAGGCCTTAGTAGGAGCACAAGTGATTGCTTATGTACCAAATGCAATAGTTAAGGATGTCTTTGTGCAAACAGAGGCCATGGGAAGAAGATGGACAGATGGATAAATAGAATTCAGGAGTTCAATATTGATATCAAGATCACAAAACTTGTAAGAGGACAGGGACTGGCAAGGTTAATGGTTGGCTATAATCTAGAAGCTATGCAAGTGTGTGATGTTGAAGAAGAAGAGGATCTGATATCCAACATTGAACACACACCTTGGTATACAAATGTGGTTTATTACCTCAAACACATGAAATTCCCTAATGATATGAATGATAATCAAAAGAGGACATTGAAGCTCCAAGCATCAAGGTATGTCTTTATGAATGGTGATTTGTTTTCAAAGGATAAGGATGGTATTCTATTGTTATGTCTGGATGAAGGATAGGTAGAAAAGAATTTGAAAATGATGCATGACGGTGTATGTGGAGGGCATTTTCAGCCAAGACTACTACACACAAAATACTAAGAGTAGGTTACTATTGGCCAACAATATTTGCTGATGCTCACAAGTATGTAAGAAAATGTGAGGCATGCCAAAAGGTCTCTGTTAAGTTGAAGTATCAAGGAGCCCTACCTTTGAGGCCCATGAAGATTGAAGCACCCTTCTACCAATGGGGTATTGACTTCATAGGTGAAATAGCAGACAAATCAAGTGGAGGACATAGGTGGATTCTTGTTGCCATAGATTACTTCACTAAATGGATTGAAGTAATCCCAACTAAATAGGCTACTAGTAAAGTAGTGATCAATTTCTTGTTGGAAAATATCATTACTAGGTTTGGGGTTCCTGTTAGGATAATCATAGATAATGGGATGTGTTTCAGGTCTGATGAGTTTAACAAATTCCAATGAGTCTTATGGCATAGTGATCTCATATGCTTCTCCATGTCACCCTCAAGCTAATGGTCAAGTTGAATCTAGTAATAAGAGTATAATGAAAAATAATCAAAATAATGCTTGAAAACAACAAAAGGGCTTGGGATTCAAAATTGAAGTTAGCATTATGGCCTGATAGGATCACAGTGAAGAAAGCTACTGGGAAATCTCCTTTTGAACTGGTTTATGGAGCTCAAGCAAGGATGCCAATACATAACATTCTGCTAGTTTACAAGTTCATTTTGCAAGAAGACATGGACATACCTGAGCCTATGGAGGAGAGGATGGAATAATTAGCAAAGTTAGATGAGATTAGAATTCAAGCACAAAAACAAAATGAGAAAATGCAGCTACAAATGAAATATTTGTTTGACAAGAAGGCCAAGGATAGAAAGCTTTAGATTGATGATATGGTGATCATGTGGAATGCTTGGAGTCAAGATAAAGGAAAATACGGCAAGTTTGAAGCTCTATGGTTGGGTCCATTTGTCATTATAGGAAAATGTGGAGAAGACTCATATTATTTGCAGAATATGGTGGGTGAAGATTAGGAGTTGCTAGTGCATGGACAATTTTTGAAACACTTCTTTTCTTGAAATGATCATTTCCATGCCCAGTTTGATTCCCATCATGTCAGTTTGTTAAGTCTTTGTGTTTTTAGTCTACGTCCCAGAGTTGTTTCTAGATTCTTGCAATGTTTGATAGGCATTCATCCCCAACTGGAGCCACTGTTGGAACTTGCAAAATTCACCTGATTCTAGCTAGTTTTATAAACACTAAACCCAAAAGTCTAATGTAAAGAGTATTAATCCTTTTTTAACTCATGCCCTAAAATCAAAACACCTTTGCTAATACCCTCATTATGTCATTTTCCAACATACTTATGCTATATCCTTGTATTTCCATCTTAACATGTATATCAGCCAAAAACTGCATCCCTGCGGAGCTTTATAATCATCCCTAAGGGTCCCTAGCGGGTTTGCGAGAGCTTGAAGTATGATATAGCCATTCACCACAGTACCACAATAGCTAGTAAGGGTATGTACGGGATGGCGGTAAGGAGTTAATAGGGCAATAAAGTCACCCGCAGCCCTGCAAAGGGTGTGCCAAGGCATAAAAGGTGGTCTACGGTATGGTGGGATGAACTAAAACATAAAAATATATGATCTCGCTGGCTCGCAGGGGTCTTGATATGTTGTGGCGGGCAGATCCCACAATACTAGGTTACACTTTTTGGCCAAACCTGACATTGAAATGAACATTTTGAACTAAATCTTGACTTTCAGACACCTATAGCTGCTAAACCATGAGGAATTTGAAGATGATGCAAACTAGTGATTTGTGACATTTTGTCTATAGATTCTAAATATATATTTTTTAAAAAAATTGGAATAAAAGTGCATTTCTTTTTCCATCTCCTTCAATAACTAGTTTTTAATATAAATACCATTTTTAAAGAGTGATGTGTACTATAAACCACATAAAAAAATTTCTATGAAGGATAATATTCTATTTTTTTTAATTTAGATTTGTAACTACAATATCTAGAGGATGCATTTGGTTTCATAGTGTTTTATTGAATATTTTTTTTAATTAAGTTTTGAAGTCAAACCAATTACAATTTAGACATAGGTGTACTATATAGAGCATAACTTTTTTGTATGAATTGAAATTCAATTTTTTTTTATTGTAATGACATCAATACTTAGAGGAAATGTATTTTTTAGAATTTTTTTCTATATTTTCCTATTTTTCATATGTATGAAACAAAGACCTTGATGTTCATTGAAAAACCTACATTCACAAGAAATAAAAAATGAATATAATAATCAAATTAAATATATTTATAATTATACTTTTTGGGAAGCTTATAATAACAATTACATACTTACAAAAAATAAATTTTAAATGAATTCATTTGATCCCCCAAAAGGTAAATCAAAAGTAGTTTTTTATCAGCATTTTGATAGGTGTAGAGGAGACTCCATTATATGTATGGTTTAAAACTAGTGGGTTTCTATCCAAGGGGGTTTGATCAAACCCTCTTCAATTAAAATCCTTTAAATGGAACCTTTCAAGGCTTAAATCATTATATTTTCTAAAAATATGTGATTTCAGCAAAAATCAGGATGTCCCAGAAAGTGTAACCCATTATTGTGGCAGCACCCGGCGGGACTGCAGTACAGTTGGCTTTGCATTCACTATGAGTATAAGATTAATCATATCAAAGGTTTTAAACTGTTTGATCTTCTTAGATCAATGGTACAAATTTAAAATAACACGAGACGATAGACCATTGTATCTTTTAGCATGAATTGGAATTAATGGTGAAAAGACTAAGTTTTAGAGTTGATATAACTAGAATTTGTGCCATTTTTTATCATTCACAGTAGCTCAGTGTGTGTGGAGATGAAAGAATTCAAAGCTTGGTGTGAGCTCTGCAACTATTGTATAAACGAGTAAGTATAACTACCTCTTTTCTATCCAGTCCATAGGTGTTTTAAATTACTAGTTTCAAAGAACCATGTGAACGAAAGTTTCAAAACCCTAGTTTAGTATAATTCACACAATGCCTCCTAAAAAGATTGAGTCTGTGAGCAAAAAGGGAGAGTCCTTAGCTCCCAAAGAAAAGGAAAGACCACTTCAATAGTCAATCTTGGATGTACTGCCAAAATTAGTAGATAAGGGTTATAAAAAAGTATTTAGGGATGAGGAACAAGAGTAATGCCCAGGCCCCTGTTTCAAACCCCTAGACTCTTGACTTGGCAAAACCAGTTGTCCCTAATGTTTTCATAGATGTTGAGTTCATCAAATGATTTGCACAACACTATCACGGAGTGACAAGAACTATAAGGTTGCCTAATGGGTCACCACTAGTAGTATTAACAAAATCTACCATCATTGAATGTTTCATGCTAATAAGAAAGCTCTCACCAAGGATGATCTTCCAAAGAGTGAAGAAGACTATAACAGATTGAGGAAGACTTATCAGAGTGATGATCTTCCTATGTATATGAGGAAGGGTGCAAATACCAAAAGGATTCCTATCTCTTCATCTTGTCTTGAACCATTCTCAGTAGAAGATTTTGTAGTATACTTCAAAAAGACATACTTTGCCTTATGCCAAGTGTTGGGAATAGATGCATAGGAGAGGATGCCAGTCAACCTTATGATGATGGCCACGAGGATTCAAAATATTGAGGTGAACATTGAGTTTGATTTTGCTTCAGTCATTGAAAAGGGATTACATGAAGGATTTCTTCAAGTGAGAGAAAACAAGGCTCCCATTACATTGAGGCATTACTCCTTATTGTGCCATATGATCTTGTATCAAAATAGAGACTGGTGGACCAAAAGGATGGACATCAGAATGCTTGATCAACAAGGCAAAAGAATACCAGTACAATGTTGGTGTTACATTTGGGATAGCAAATGCAAGAATAGTGATTATGTAATTTTTCATGATGATTTTGTAATCAAAATTATGGCTACCCTTGGTAATGTTTCATCAAGGCTACCTATTGAAATAAGAGATTTGTTTAGACCTTTTGCATTGAGATCTAAAAAGGGACATACACAAAACTTTGGTGATTAGTTTCACTTGCCTGATCATATAGTTATGAGGATTTATGGATGCTCTCAGCCTCCCCACATTTTGGCCAAGTTTGTTTTTCCTTGTTTAGCATTTTTAGAATTCATGTGGCAGATGTTATGGATGGAGACAGATGTCATGAAAAAATAGAAGAAATGTACATTCTTACCTAACTTGACTATATATGGAGGACTCTCTATCGGTTCTAATACTCTTGAGGAGTTGTAGGATTATTTGAAGGGCAGATATTCTTTGAAATCTAAAGCTGAAATGGTCTATGACCCTGAGGGACATATGAACTTTGTAAGGCAAGTAATTCTCACCAAGAGTGGGATCACTCATGAGGTGAACTATGATGAAGATGTGATAAGGAATTGTCTCACTCCTCAAGAGGTGTATCAGGGAAAGAGGAAATGGGAAATTTTGATGAAATTAGAGGAAGAGAGGAAGAAAAAGGACCCTAATTTCTTTGGATTCTTTATGGAAGAGGGAAATCCTCTTAAAAGAATTGATTTAATGATTGATAATTTTGAAAATCTATATCATAAGTCAAAAGAACCTAAGAGCCAACCCACAAGGCCCACCAAGATTCCCATTAAGAAACCAGGGGATGTGATTTCTAAACTTCCTCCTGATACAATCTTAGTGCAACAATCTTCACCAATTTCACCTCCAAAACAACCAAGGTGTAGAAGATAGAAAATTGATGATGTAACTCCTCTTGTAGCATATGAAATGATAGAGGAAGTGGGAGAAATAGAGGAGGTTGCTAGTGTCCTAACGCATATGAAAGATGATGATGAGGTTGATCAGCCCCTTGCTGAACATGAAACTGAGGCTCATAAGCCTAATGCAAGAATGGATATGAAGGTACATGGAGAACAAGAGTTGAATGAAGATGAAAGAATAATAGCATCTCTTAGGTTTATGGAGGATGATGAATTTGTGAAAATTCTTGAGTTTAAAGATTCTTGGGTAAAAATGAAAATGAAGGAATTTGAAGAAAAAGTTCAAATAAATAAAATGGGAACTGATGAGTCCCAGCATGACTAGATTGTCGCTCAGACATTCAAAGAGCTCAGGATAAATGAAGTGAATATTAGTCTACAAGAGGCTAGGGAAATGGTGTTAGAGATCAACATGTTAATCATTCCAAGATTGGAATTAAAGAAAATGTTTTTGCTTGATCAACTTAGAAATCAAGAAGATCCTATGTTAATTATAGAATTTGAGTTAGAAGGAGTGAGTGGCACTGGATATAATCCCAAGATTGAGACTTTGGCCCTTTGGGCAAAACAAAAAAATATAGAGAAGCCAAGGTTATTGGATGTAGTGCATGAAATGAGGGGAGCTACCATGGTTAAAACACTCAAGGATACTTCTGCACTAGAGGCAGCCACAATGACAATACATTCAACCATGTTTACTCAAGATGCTGTTAAAAATATGGAACACAAATTGGTGGAGTATGAAAAGGCCCAAATTGACATGAATGAAGAAGTAAACAAATTGTTTTTGGAGAATGTCAAATTGAAACAACAATTAAAAGGGGTTGATTCTTCTTAGAGAAAGGATATTGCGATTTATCATCCTTCTGTTGCAAGGTGTGACCCTTGGTCTCCTTATTCAGTGCTACGCTGCGGTGGTTTGTGACAAAGGATTAACTGCCTTCTGTGCTTGTTAAGTCAAGTGGTTGTATTGGGCATTAAGAGGTCGATCTTTTGGTGCAACAACAGCTAACAATTGGTATCAGAGCCGAGGTCACGGGTTCAAACCCTGTGCTTGTGCTGGGGGGGATTGTTGCAAGGTGTGACCCTTGGTCTCCTTATTCAGTGCTGCGCTGCGGTGGTTTGCGACAAGGGCTTAACTGCCTCCCGTGCTTGTTAAGTCAAGTGGTTGTATCGGGCATTAAGAGGTTGATCTTTTGGTGTAATGGTAGCTAACACCTTCGACATCTCATGAAGTTGGTGCTGACACAGTTCCTTTAGATCAAGTAAATACTTTAAAGCAAGGTTTGGAAAAAGAGATTGAAATTTTGAAAAAACTCAATGAGGTCACGAAGGAGGGGGTGAGATCTCAAATTTTTGGTGTATTGGAAAAGGTTTTAGAGCATAGGGTGAAGCTGGTTATGGAGAAACTAGAAGATGTGTATGAATGCTATGTTGCTTTGTCCCAAGAATTGGAACAAATGAAAGATCATGTCCTTATTTTAGATCCTTTGTTTAAGAAGTTGCAACTTGTTCACCACACTTTGATAACACTGTAAAGTTTTACAAAGAAGTCTAGATGCTCCTGTAGCTTTAAAACCCACTAAGAAGATGGTAAAAATGGTTATTAATGAATTTCAATATGTGTATGGGGAAAGTCAGAAAATTAAAGCAAAAATGGAATCTTTTTGTACATTCACAAATCAATTTATTCCAAAAATTCTAGGGGAAAGTGATCAACTCAAAAGTCTTGAGGATTGGAAGAAGGAACTCAAATAGATTGTTCCCAATGTGATCACTCATTTGTAGAAGGATTAGGAAATAAATATTCATAGTTTCAATTTAATTCTAGATGGCATAATTGTATTGGACTCGGGGTACTCCAAGCTTATCATAGAAGTCAGAGGATTCTTGAACAAAATATGGAAGGATCATTTGGAAAATGTGCCACAAATTAAGGGATATAAATGGCCAAATGATTATACAGTGTTTTAGTGGGAACACAAATATTTTGCTCCTCCTAAGGACTAGTCTTATCCCATAATATTGTGAATTGATAAGGTTTTGTGAAGAAATAACCTTGCCAAATCCATTAATCATCAATGCTTCATAATTTCCAATGGACAGTGGACATGCCTTAGTTTATTTTCAACCTTCTATAACGCTTTATTTTCATCAAATGTATTTGTATTTTGGTCAAGTGTAATTAGAGACAACAAAAGATAATTAATATAAAGCAAGGTTGTTATATGAACGGGTGGGTAGTTGAAAAGTCTTTTAGAATTGAAATGGTCTGAATCTTGTTGCTTCCTTCATCTAGCTATAAGAAGGAAACCAAGACCGATTGTAGGAAGGATATGGGGAATTGGATTTGAAAAAAAAACTCTACATTGTAAAGCCCTTTTCTGAAGCAAAGTAATAGAAAGACAACATTAACATGGTGCCCAAATTCTAGTTTCAATTTTTGTGTTGAAGTTATTGATAATAATTATTTGGTTGTCTCTAATTTGATGTTTTCCTTATTATTTAAATCAGTGTATTAAGTATATATCTGGTTTATCAAAGCACATTCATGTTTTGTGTGGTTTATTTGATTGGTTTCTTCAAGTAAGAATTAAATTCATTTGAATAAGTCATAGTAACCTAGAAGAATCACTTGGATCAATAAGAAGAGCCTAGTAATTAATTTCCTTGCATGTTTATGCAAGCCATAAAATCAAAGTGCCAAACAATTTGAGTTATAACCAGTAGGAAGACACATATTATTCTGACTCCATTACCTAGTGGATGAAAGGCACTGATCATCTTCATTCCCCAAACAAATTTCTTATAAAATCTTTTCCATACATTTTTATTTTCAGTTGTAGGAGTAGGAGTAGCAGTTAATGTTGTATTTTATTGTCTATTCCAAACTCTCATGCTAGTGTGAAATATATTAATAGAGGATGATTTAATTGACAAAACTGTAATCTCACAAACCCTACAAATCTGTGTGAGGTTTTTAATATGCTTAATTATCATCAATTAATTCCAAGAAAGTTAACAATCACTGGTGATAAAGGTACACCCACCTAGGCATAGTAGAGCCTAAAGTGTAGGGAATTCTAACCATCCTGGTTAATTCTATCACTTGTTAAAATTGATCATAAAACTTAGCATACTTTTAGGGTTTGACAATCTGGTGATTTGGGAACCAATAGAATGTCTAGGAGATGTCGAAGGGTTATGAGGACATGGTCAATTTTAGGTGTCTACAACCTTCTTTCGTCTATTCTGTAGTTGGCCTATGTTATTCAAAGACTACTTTTGCATCCATTTTGGTTGTCTCCCCCTTTATTGTTATTTGGAAATTATGACTTGAGAGGAATAAGACAATTTTTAGAAAAGAACAAGCTAATCTGCAATAGGTTATCAAATAAATGGAGAAATCCATCTAAAAGGTAGTGATATCACAAATTTTAAAAGCATATCCAGTTTCTTATAACTTTACTACTTGGGACACTAATATAATCTCAATATGGAAATTCCTAAGTTTACCTCCTTTTGGTTGCCTCCAAAACCATAAGAAGATTGATAGATCAAAAGTTACCTAGATTCCCCTTTCTGATCCTTTACTCAAGATAAATTTTGATGGCACCTCAAGAGGTAATCCAAGTGTTTCTAGAGGTGGGTGTGTCATAAGAAATAGTAGAGGGGAGGTTCTATCATTATTATCATCAAAATTGGGAACATGTACTAGTAATGAAGTAGAAGCATATGCTCTGGTTTCAGGTCTCAGGTTAGCGAAAAATCAAATGTGACTAAGATTTGTATTGAGGGAGACTCAATGAATATAATCAATGTGCAATCAAAAATAAAACTACTCCAAATTGGAAAATAAATATATTCTCAAAGATGCCTAGTGTTGGTTCTCGAATCTGCACACATCAAACTCTAAATATTCACCACTTCTTATTCTTCGAGTTCAATGGAAGACTTGGCCAATAGAGTGGGAGATTGCTTTTGACCTATCTCCCCTACACTTTAGGTTCTGCCGCACTTGGGGGGGTATTCCCTTATTATTCTATAGATTTGTCTTTCACTATATCAGACAGAATGTTCTCGTATATGCACCAAGATATGTAAGATTGACCGTAGACTGACAATATTCTTGGATTATCCTCACTGTTTAGATCTGATAACATGCAACACCTAAACTAAAACAAAACATAAAATAAAATGGTTCAAATGATTTGTCTTTAAATTATTAGATTTACTCCAGGCCTTTGGCCAAATTCTCTTCAGAACGGTGTTTTATCAGGGCAACAGAGTCAAAATCAGCAATGTAAATGCTTCCTTATGACAACAAAAACTTCATAGCCGAGAACCACAAAATAATAGTATTATTGTCTTACAATAATATGTCCAAGAAAAGGTATTACCTATGACTCTTCTTCTCTAATTCCTTGATACAACACATTTCCCTTTATGTCTGATCTAAAGCAATTTAATCCGTTCCTTGAATAGAGGCAACAAACCAGACATACAATATAACAAATGTATATTAATGAGATCAAAAACCCTTAGCAACTTTACTCAAAAGAAAAATGCTCATACCCAAGGAGACAATCATAGATAACACACACAACAAGTGTTTCTCATATAACTCAATCTAGAAAGAACAATGTCATTCAAAAATTTATTCATCTACAAACCAAAATATGTCTCTATAACCCAAAGTCTAGTCACCTCCTCTTGTAGAAAGCAATTTCCCAAAAATGTGGATATCTTGTATCCAAATACCAGAATTCCCATTTTACAATGCTACCAGTTCCCTTATAAAGAGAAAAAAATTATGTCTACCAAGACTTCCCGCTACAAATTTTTTAATTACATTTTTTAATATTTGCAACTTGGGAATTTGCATTTCTCATCTTGATTGACTCCTACTAATGATACGTTTTTTACAATTGATCTAGTCTGTTGAACTGAGATTGATGCTCCTTTGAAATATGTTTTACTCCTTGAGGATTATGAAATCCTATTCATTTGGTTAGTTTGATTTTGTCCTCGGGACTTTGCACTCTTCACCAGTGCTCTTGCCCTTTTTCTCTACATGTTTGTACACAGAGCAACATTGCTCTCTTGATTTTGAAGCTTGACCACTTAAAACCTTCTCAAATCAAATCTGAATAAGAGAAAAATATTTGCAATCAACACCTGTATGTTTCTTTTGCCAAGACTGGCCAATAGAAGGCCTTAGCGCACCAGCGCATATCTGAGGAAGGAGAGTGAGGTGGGTTGTGCGTTGGTGCACTTAGCCCCCAAAATACATTTATTTTTTTCATAATGTATACCACATCAATAATGTTTATTTTATAATTTTTATCACCCAAAACATTATATTATATTCACCCAACTCATTCTTCTCACTATTGGGTCATTTCTTGACAGTGTTGGGCATTTTTTGCAATTCTGGCATTCAAAATTTATCCCAGACATGATTAAAATCACTGCCCTGGTATTAGGAATGATCAATGGATGAATTTAGACCATGGAGCAACAATTTTAAACCAAATAAAACCCACAAAAGTTTGTTGTAAAGCCAAAAATGTGAAGACAACCTACAATATCTCTGTCTTACCAAGATGGCAAAAGGCTCCATAATTTCCTCCATAGAGCAGATGGTGACCAAGTCTGAGTATCCACAAAATAATTTTGACTAAAAAATTGCCCAAGAAAGCTCCCAGCGCAGCAGCGCAAGCTTTGAAAAAAAAATGGGGTGGGCTATGCGCTGGTGCACTTTGCCCACAAAATGTATTTATTTTGACTTTATAAAACTTAACATTATAGTGATAATGTTTAGTTTGAAATATTTCCCATTTACAATATTACTTCTGGCAATAAATATTTTAAAACTTGCATTTTTCAACTTAGGAGAATGACAATTAATTAATTTCTCATCCCAGGCAAACAACACATCTTCACTGTGGTCACACTAGGCATCTGGAGGCTATGAAAATTTGTGTAGGGCCATAATCAATTATTTAGAATATACCCATTTCCTCAAAATTCACATCGCCAAAATATTTTTGGGACCTCCTTTGTAAACTAGCCCCCCCTGGGAGTCCAGTTTTTAAATATTTTTATTTTTCACACAAGGACACCTTGGATCACCATGAAAATAGAGCTTGGAACATTTGAAGGCAAATCAACAACTGGGTCGTCATCAGAACTAGGAAATTTTAACTTTTCTATGGGACCCTTTGGACCCAGCTTGAAGTGGCAACAGATTTAAAAAACCTGTTAAAGCACATCCTGGGATAATGCAAACTAGCACACACACTCTTGGTAACCCATAAAAGCTATTCACCAAAGGGTTTCTCTTGACAAATCATATATTGAGAAATTTTAATCCCGGAAGTTAGGAGCATGCTAAGAGCCATGGGGCCTAAAACTCAACTGAAACCATCAAATAAAATCCTATCAAGCACTGAGAATTTGCCAAAATTACAGGTGCTAACATTGGCTCTTGTTCGGGGATGCATTGTTAGTGTACATTTTTTATTCCTTTTTATAAGGTTTTTCCTACACATTTATTTAAGCTTGCTTAGGTTAATAAAATATTTTTTATTAGGTGAGATGATTATGAGGTGTCACCTTCCCACATGTGAGCATCCATTAGCTATCTTAGGAAGATATTTTGCCATCTTTAGTCTAATAGATGGTTGCTCCTCATTGGTTAGTGTTGTCACCTCCTCCCTCTCCCTGGTCTATATAAGCATGCTCCTAGCTTGTATTTTCATTCAATATTGGAGATAGTTATCTGATGCTATTTTGCCTTTCAAGCATTTCACATCAATCTCTTGGTATCATTATGTTGTTTTAATTACTTTTGCATTTATAGTTTATGTTTCTAACTCTTTCAATTGATTCTGGGTTATAATCTGTTTTACGGATTCTAACATGGTATCTAAGCAAGTTTTGTAAGGTTAGATTCTTTGTAGAGATCTTGCAAAATCATGTATGCTCTTCTCTTGCATTTTCAAATGATCTGGAGAATCATAAAGGATTTACGAAGATCCAATAATCTTGTTTTAAGCTCAAATCTGTCAACCGGCTTGCATATTTAGTGTTTTAATTAGTATTCCAGGTTGCAGCATGCCTTTGCTTGTCTTAGGTAGCTGATTCATCCTTTGCATGCCATTTTTTGGTTGCTAGGGTCATTTTTTGTTGCTAAATGCATTTGTTTTACATTGGATCTACATCTTCTGTACATCAACAAGAAAAATGCCTTCTGGGTTTTGTTCGTCGAATAAAAAAAACATCTGGGTATTTTTTTAGTTTTTATAGGTAGTCTGTATATTTTTCAGAATCAAACTCAGAAAGCTATAATAGTACCCCTCTTCGTTAGCAGTTGCAGATTTGAAGGCAATTTTTAAATGCTCCGTTCTTTCTTATACAGACTCTATTTCTCACGATTTTTTTTTATTTTGGCTATTTTTTTGTGCTCTATGCACTAGTGCAGTCATTTTTTGATTTTGACGAAGATAAATTCCATAAATTGCAAATTCTCAGTCGTGACACTGCACAGTTTTCATTTTGGGAACTTCGAAGAGGCATAACTTTTTCTTAAAACCTTAGATCAAGGTGATTATTTTTTTGAAAGTGGATGTTTTTTCATGTAGCTTGTAGTGGTACTGTTTATTTCACTAGGTATTTGTGCCAAAGTTGTATTTTTAGAATATGCTCTTCTTGAGGATTTGTAATAGTATTAAGATCAAGTCCACTCAGTATTTCTTGTTGGTGGCAATTGTAAACACACTAAATATAAAATGCCAAATCAAATTTTCTTTGGGGGTTCTTTGATTGAAGGAAAACGGGGGGGTGTCTTGTGTGTTCTTTCCTGCACAACAACAACAACAACAACAATCTATTTCTCCATTAAGATGGATCAATTAACAGTGCATGTTCTAACACCCTACAACTACTATGAGTGGAAGTCCAAGATGACTATCCAACTTAAGAAGTTAGGACTATATAGAATAACTATGGGTTTAGAAACTGAACCAACATTAATTACAGAAAGGCCTAAATTTCATAATAGGCTAGATGAAGCTTTTGGAACTCTATGCATGTTTGTATCTCCTGATCTTCTTTTTCATGTTGAATCTTCTACAACACCCAATGATGTATGGACTACTTTGGAAAGTCTCTTTGGTAAACAAGATGAATTAAGGGGACATCAATTGGAGAATGAGCTAATAGGGTTAAATCCATGTAATTTTGATACAATACAAGACTTATTCACAAAGCTAAAGTCCATTAGATTACAGTTGAATCAATGTGGGATTGAGAAGAAAGACACACAATTGATGTTAAGTATTCTTTCTAAGCTTGGTCCTAACTACTTAGTGTTTGTTTCTACATTCTATGCCACTAAAAGTGCTCTCGGGTCTACCTACAAAATGCCTTCTTTAAATGAATTTGCTACTGAACTCACTAAAGAGCATGACAAATTGGTTCACAAGGGCACTATTAAGCCTTCTAAGTCTCATGCCTTGGCTACAAATCAGGGCACTAAAGATTAGAAAGGCAATGGAAAGAAAAATAATAAACAAAAGGATCAAGGAGAGAAAAAACAAGGTCCAAAACAAGCTGCAATCAATGTAACTCTTGGGTCTTCCTCTAAAGACAACAAGTTTAAAAAGGAGAAGACAAAGTGTGCCTTTTGTAAGAAATCTGGTCATGATGAGCATAAGTGTTTGAAAAATCAAATAGCTCATCTTACTCATCTTCTTGAGAAGAATAATATCAAAGTGCCAGATTCAGCTAAGGAAGATTCTTCAGAATCTTCAAAGGACACGAAAAATAGTAAGGGGAAGAGCAAGGCCGTTGTTGCAGTTGCTACACTGCCAGAAAGTTGGGTAATTGACTCAGGTGCTTCTCACCACATGGCCAATATAAAGGAAAGTTTCTCATCCTTGGAGTCATATTTCGTGCCTGATATTCTTATGGGAAATGATACACCAAAAGAAGTTCTTGGGAGAGGGTCTATTGATGTTGGTGATGGGACATTCCATGATGTTCTTTGTGTGCCTTCTTTGTCAACTAATCTCCTATCTATCTACTAGATCACCTATATAGGTTCCGACAAGAGAGTTAAATTCACACCTAACTCAATGGTTATCAGTGATCTGCACAGTGGGTCTACAATTGCTATAGGAAAAGTTGATAACCGTTCACGACTCTATCACGTTTCTCATTTTTTTCCTGATTCTCCATCACTAGAATTGCTCACTCACTCAGATGAGGTGAGCCATTTGTGGCATCAACAATTTAGCCACTTGAAATATCGCTACTTGCAGCAGCTCAGTCAGCATGACATGGTTACAGGGTTGCCTTCTATTCGATTCTCTGATGGAGTTTGTCAAGGATGCATTCTTGGCAAGCATCCTGAAGAAAAATTTGATAAAGGCAAATCATAGAGAGCCACATAGCTCTTGGAGTTAGTACATAGTGATTTGGCTAGACCATTTTAGCATCCTTCATTCAACAGAGCTAGATATGTATTGACCTTTGTATACTTTCTCAAACAAAAGTCTGAAGTCTTTAGGTCTTTTTAGGACTTTAAAGCTTTCATAGAAAAACAATCTAGGAAGGTTGTCAAGATTCTGCACACTGATAATGGCAGAGAATATGTCAACTAGAGGTTTGAGCAGTTTTGTGCCTTAGAGGGCATTGATCTCTAGCACATAGTTCCCTATAGTCCACAGCAAAACGGAGTTGCAGAACGTAAGAATTGATCATTGAAGGAAATGGCCAATTGCATGAATCACTCCAAATCATTGGCACCTCAGTATTGGGTAGAGGCCATCAACTATGCGTGTTATATCCAGAACTGAGTTCTTCACCGAGTTGTGAAGGGGGTAACTCCTTTTCAATCTTGGATAGGTTGGAAACCCACAGTCAAGCACTTCCAAGTGTTTGGGTCTCCTGCATGGGCTGACATTCTAGCAGAGAAATGCAAGGCTATGGATCCACAGAGCAGGCCTTGTATATTTTTTGGCTATCTAGATGGTGTCAAAGGCTACAGGCTACTCCACCCTACCATACATGATCTCTCCATTGAGAGGAGTGTTCATTTTGAGGAGGATACTTCTTCTACTGCTTCTCCATCATTCATTCCCATGGAGACACTGTGACTTCATGATGATAGTTCTTCTGAGGATCTTAATCCTCCTAAGGACTCTTCTTCCTCCACTTCAGATGGTGATGATGAGGATTCCTCTTCCTCCTCTCTTATTCATCATTTAGAGGATGTTGATTCACCTCCAGATTCTCCTGATTCTCCTACCACTAGGCCTCTTTGGGCTTGTCAGACTTTGGAGTCAGCAGGTAATTGGGTTGGTGATCCTTTATATGCAAGAAGAACAAGGTCACAATTCGAGCAGGTTCCTCATCTCTTCTTTGCTTCAGCTTCTGATCCACAATCCTTCAGAGAAGCTTCTGGTGTCCTTGAGTGGGATGCTACTATGTAGGAAGAGTTCAGTTCCTTGGAAACAAACCATAATTGGGATTTAGTCCCACTTCCTAAGGGAAGAAAACTTGTTCGATGCAAGTGGGTCTATTAAACAAAATTTTATGCAGATGGGTCAGTTGATAAACATAAATCTCACTTGGTCGTAAAAGGATTCTCCCAGGTTCTTGGGATTGACTACTCTAAGACTTTTGCACCAGTTGCCAAGATGAATTCAATCCAACTTGTCCTTGCCATTGTTGTAGCCCATTGCTGGGAAGTTCATTAGATGGATCTGAAGAGTGCTTTTCTTCATGGTGACCTTCAGGAGGAGATATATATGGAGCAGCCACAAGGGTTCATCCAGGATCCTTCACTTGTCTGCTGACTTCAGAAGTCTCTCTATGGCCTTAAACAAGCCCCTCGAGCCTGGTATGCCAAAATGGACTCCTTCCTTCTATCAGCTGGGTTCACTCAGTGCCATTCTGATCTAAACGTCTACATTTTGCAGCAAGATGATAGTCTCACTTTCCTTGTTCTCTATGTTGATGACTTGTTGATTATAGGAAGTTCCTCATCCACCATCACTATAGTGAAAACTGCCCTTCATGATCAGTTTCTCATGTTTGACTTGGGTCTTCTTCATTAATTCTTGGGCATTGAGATTACACAGTCTTTGACTGGTATCTTTCTTTCTCAGCCCAAGTATGCTCTTGATATGCTCTCCAGATTTTGCATGGCTAATTGTAAGCCTGCACCGACTCCATTTCTATCATGAGTCAAACTTAAGGCTTCTTATTCTTCACCTTTGGTAGATGCTACCTTGTATCATCAATTGGTTGGTGTAATGTCAGAAAATGTCCCCTTGGGGGCTTTTCCCTCATAATGTTTAGCTCTCAGGTCTTTAGTGTGCATTTAGGACATCTTGCATCATAATTTAGCATCCCGATAGAATAAGCCCTGGGTAACATGACAAATGGGACCTAGGGTGACCCCTTGAGCTTGACCCTACCCAAAATAGGTGGAGGACTTGGGTGCCTGTGCCCTAGTCCTCCCTATTTTGGGGTAGTCCCAATTTTTGAGTGTCAGTTTGTGATTGTTACTTGGGTCCTATGCCGACACGGTAAGTTTGAATTATGAAAATCTTGGCAGGAGTGTTTGTAGTTGCATATAAAAGCATGTTTAGGCATTCATTTGTAAACTAGAGCATTACTAGAAGATCATTCTGAACTTTAGACATTCTTAAGGTGATTCAAGGCTTTCATTATGTTGCAAGAGCATATTTGTGTGGTTTATGTGTTTGTGTTTACAAATTTGAGCATCCATTTCATCATGGAATGAAGAGCATCTTCCTCCCATGAGATATTCACTGCAAGGTGACATTATATTATGTTTGTGATCATTATTTTATTTGGTTTTTGCCTCTGCCTCCCTAGGCACACACTCTCTATCTAACAAAGGTGTTCAAAGACTTAAGTGTCCTCCGGGGCTTGACTGAGGCAAGCCTCTAAACACCAGAACTCCCTCCCAAAGTTTCATGGTTGTAGGCTACAGGTTGAGGAGCTAGACAAAGTGAAGTTGTAGGAAGACATCTTGGAGTGTCAAAATTGCAGAACAAGAAAAAAAATTACCCCATAGACTTGGGTGCCCACTCATTAATCCTCAAAGTTCTGTGACAGGAGAATCTTTGGTACAACATATACAGGTTGTAGATCTTGTTTCCAGATCTTGATAGAAACCAGGGCCTTGGACTTGGGCACCCACTCTTGTGTCTCTGACTTTTCTGCCTCGAAATCCTGAAAACAAGTACTCTGTGATTTGTCATTTTACTTCCCTCTGTAAGAGCTTTTTCTGTAATTCATCCGTTCACTATCGTATTTGCAAAATTAGGGTTTTAATGGTCAATTGAGCATAGGAGAAAGAAAAATGATAATTAAACACCCTAATCCAAGCTTCCCTAGATTTGTAAGTGACCAAGGACTTGTTAGTGCTTTGCCACTCGATCTGAAGGTCCTTAAATGTGTTAGGCGAAAGGAGGATTTAAACACTAAATAAAACAAATCCAATTTACCCCTAAACTTTTGGTGAACCCATGTTTTTGGACTTAATTACAACTTGCTGAGTGTTTGTCTTCATATTTGGATTGATTTCATTCATTCATATAGCTATTCATCTTATTACATTAAGAAAATTTCAAACAAATTGAAAAATTTGGAAAAATTCAAAAAAATTACATTGTTACGCTTACTAATTTGCATCAATTCTTTCTAAATTTTAGTAATTCCTAATTTTTGCATCAGATCTGATATAAACTATAGAAAATTACAAAAAATTAATAGTTTGCATTACATTTTCATCATTTAATTGCTAGGGTTTTGTAGAAATTTTGACAATTTTCATATAACCTAGTAATTCCAAAATCTAGGGTTAGTAGGCAAAATCTTCATTCAGATTTTTCTACTGATTTTAGAGGCTCATTCAAATTTTAATTTGGCTGTAGTCTTTCATTTTAGTGTAAATTTGCATTTAGATTTAAAATATTTGCATTTTTGCATAGAAAATTTCAACAAAAAACTAGCAATTTTCATGCATATTCATTAGATTTGCATTGGCATTTTGCATATTAAAGCTTGGAATTTATTTTCATATCTGATTACACTTCATTTTCATCATAAATCAGACTTCAAAACATTCATATAACATTCTGTGTCAAGATCTCAAACCTAGGGCTTGAAAAACATCGATTTTCACTAGATTTGGCCTTATTGACTTTCTAAATTTTTACCATAGGCATGTTGTAAAGGGTATTTTTGAATTGATTGGCTATTATCAGGGTAATCATTTTCTTCCCCTCCTAAAAATCTTCACAACACCCTTTTATCAAGCTCTTGTATAAAAAATTTGGTGAAAAGCTACACATTTTTGCTATTTTTGCCCTAGGGTTTGGCCTAGTATGCACTCCAAGTGTGTTGTGAAAAATTTTATGGATTGAGGTGACTGATATCATTGTTATTATTTTCTACACCTACTAAAATTAATTACAAAACCCCTTTTTCTAGGTCTTGGAGTTGAAAAACCGTGAAAAATTGCTCATTTTGGCTATATTTTCACTAGGGTTTGACCTTAAGTGGCACTAAAAGCATGTTGTGACAGACATATTATCATTAAGTGGCTGTTATTACTGATATACTTTTCCATCCATCATCATTTTCCTCACAACACCCTTTGTCATGCTCTTTTGAATCTAGATTTGGTGACAAGACTGCATATTTTGAAATATTTTCACTATATTTTGACTTGTCAACTTAGATTCGCATCAAGAGTGTGTTGTGAGAGATCTTATTTCTTTTTTGGACTCATATTAGACATATAATTTTCTACCTTTGATCAAAATCCTTCAACACCTTTTCTTTCATTTATTTGCATTGAAAAAGTACAAAAAATCAAGCATTTAGGTCTTTGTTGCATATAACTTTGCACTTGTCCTTTGCAAGCTTCCAAATTTTGATTTGGCACTAATTTGAAAATATATACATGGCACCTTTGTGTCACTTTTCAATGGTATCTTTGCATGCATTTATCAAAGACCTTGATTTTGACCAATTTTTAACCCTCATGAGCGAACATCCTACCATATTAGAAAGCTTAACTGAGTTCTTCTCCATGAGTAGAAATGAAAAAGACAATGACAATAGTACTTAAATACATGCTCCACGTGATGATGCTATAAAATTGTCCTCTAGTCACTCTTTCAAAAATGATCCTTCCCATGACAGTATGTTGGTACAAAATGATGAAATCAATGACACTTTGCCAATAATAAAAGAACAAATCCATCATGATGCTGAGGCTTCTCCCTTGTCATCCTTACAAGGATCAGTAGGTAATGGTTGACAACAAAACATTCCACCTAGAAAAATAAACTTTGATCCTAATGATTACTCCTTTACAACACAAAAATCCATGAAAGAGCAAAGCTCTATCTTACAAAAACTAAGTCGCAAAGCAAAACAACATCAACATGCAAAAAGGAGGAAGAGAAGGCGACAAGCTTACCTTGCATCTCAACAAGAAAAAATTGATCCTAACAATGAACAACATGATGAGCAAGACAAGAGTTGGGTTATGGTACCTTATGTCCCACTTTCCTCTAGCATTCGGGAGTGGGAAGATGACGGTGATTTACTTGATGATGAGACATAGCCCAAAAGAACCTACAGGTAAGTATCTCTAACCCTTTATCTCTCTCATGATGTGCTTCCCCCGTGATGTGTTATGTGTTGTTTAGGCCTCCTGGGATGACCTCAAATTCTCCCGTAAGGTTCAGGATACCAAGAGACTGCCTCTGTTGTGATCTTCTATTTGTATCATCATTCTTCTATATTGCCTCTCTCTGATTTCATCATTGTGTGTTGTGTCTTATGGACATAGAATTGTGGTTGGTGACTTGGGGGCACCCTCCTACATGACTATCCCTAAGACACTTGTTTCTCCTCTTTGATTTATTGTTTCCCTTCCTCTAGTGTTTCTATCTAGCGGGCGGATGACGAAAAACATTTATACTGATGCAGACCTAGCATCCCTTTTGAGAGAAATAAAAAAATGGACTTAGTTCCTAATATGATGATGGGGTTGTATATCTTATCCGACGCTTGGCTAGTGGAAGCAATCGTGTTTTCTATGTAGTGATTCTCATGATGTTTTTATCTCATTTACAAACCTTAACAATACTGCTGCTCTGTGCACCTTTGTTTGTCTTTGAATCTAGCCTTTGTGGTACTTGATTTAGAGAGTTTCGTGATATAGCCCCATGGTTATCCTCGAACTTTGGATTCATTGTATAACCTTGGCTCTTTGTGTGGTTAATCATATGCATTGATGTTGTTGTTTATCATGATTTTGTAAACACTAACATGTTTCTTGTAGGGATGTGTTTGTGGGAACATTTGGTGATCGTGAAGTACATGTCACCTCCAGGGGCATGGGCTTTGTGAGAGCTTGTGTTCCCTTGTGTGTTTTCTTCCTACCTTAATGTGCTTGATATCGATGCATGATATCAACCACCTTAAGGTGGGGGCATATATAAGGTAAGCTATCTGTTGTAGATGTTAGCTATGTGATTATCCTCAGATGCAGTTTAAAGACTAACTCAATGAGTGCTTCATGCATCCTGAGTTTGTTTAAAATCAATCAATCAATCATGTAAGCCATCTGCAGAGGTGGTATATCACGTATATCCTTTTTATCTTAAGCCCTCTATGGAGGCGAGGATGGTGTATTTCTCAAAGTAGATTACATCATCCTATCATTTTCAAAAGTCCTCTGCGGAGGCGGGGAATAGTTTTGTGACAAACTCAACCCTTAAGCGTGTCTTCGGTGATTGTTGTGGTAAAGCCCAATCATTGGTGTGTGCCTATAATGTGCCTAAGATGGTGTTGAGCCTAGAAATAGGAACACTCCATCACTTGTCTATCATGTTTTCTCTGTGTCTTCAAGTGTGTATTTGGCATGCTTGCTTTGTTTGGCATGTTTGTTGGACCATATGCAGTCTAAAGACTAGCTCAATGAGTGCTTCCTACATTTTGGGAGGTTTTGCATCTCTTGCATGTGTGTTACCCCATATATGTAGTTTAAAGACCAGCGCGATGATTGCTTCCTGCATTATGGGAGGTTTGTTTACTTTCCAGTACTTGCATCTACATTTCATAAATATGCAAAAAGAAAAGAAAAGAAATCATGCCTCTCTTCTATGCATTAATGTGTCTTCTATGCATTTGCTATCTTCTTCATGTTCTGCGTGACTATAACTATCTTCTCCATGTTTTGTGTTCCTATTGTAGTTTTCTATGTGATTGGCATGTCTTCTCTATGCTTGGTGTGTTTGTTGTGTTTGTGACCTTACTTTAATGCATGTATTGGCCTTGTGTTTATACATACATTAAAGTGGGGGCTAAATGTAACATCAGAAAATGTCCCCTTGGGGGATTTTCCCTCATAAGGTTTAGCTCTCAGGTCTTTGGTGTGCATTTAGGACATATTGCATCATAATTTGGCATCTCGATGGAATGAGCCCTAGGTAACATGACAAATGGGACATAGGGGGACCCCTTGAGCTTGACCCTGCCTAAAATAGGGGAGGAGGACTTGGATGCTCATGCCCTAGTCCTACCCTATTTTGGGGCAGTCCCAATTTTTGGGTGTCGATTTGTGACCGTTATTTGGGTCCTATGCTGACATGGTAAGTTTGAATTACGAAAATCTTGGCGGGAGTGTTTGTAGTTGCATATAAAAGCGTGTTTAGGCATTCATTTGTAAACTAGAGCATTACTAGAAGATCATTGTGAACTTTAGGCACTCTCAAGGTGATTCAAGGATTTCATTGTGTTGCAAGAGCAAATTTGTGTGGTTTATGTGTGTGTTTGCAGATTTAAGCATCCATTTCATCATGGAATCAAGAGCATCTTCCTCCCATGAGATCTTCACTACAAGGTGACATTATATTGTGTTTGTGATCATTATTTCATTTGGTTTTTGCCTTTGCCTCCCTAGACATGCACTCTCTATCTAACAAAGCTGTTTGGAGACTTACGTTTCCTTCGAGGCTTGACTGAGGCAAGCCTATAAACACCACAACCCCGTCCCAAATTTTCATGGTTGTAGGTTATAGGTTGAGGAGTTGGACAAAGTGAAGTTGTAGGAAGACATCTTGGAGTGTCAGAATTGCAGAACAGAAAGAAAATCTACCCCCTAGACTTGGGCACCCACTCATTAGTCCTCAAATTTTTGTGATAGGAGAATATTTGGTACAACAGATACATGTTGTAGGTCCTATTTCCAAATCTTGATAAAAACTAGGGCCTTGGACTTGGGCACCGGCTCCTATGTCTCTGACTTTTCCGCCTCGGAACCTCAAAAATAGGACTTTGTGATTTGTCATTTTACTTCCCTCTGCAAGATCTTTTTCTATAATTCATCCATTTCCTATCATATTTGCAAAATTGGGGTTTTAATGGTCAATTGAGGATAGGAGAAGGAAAATTGATAATTAAACACCCTAATCCAAGATTCCCTACATTTGTAAGTGACCAAGGACCATTAGTTCTTTGCCACTTGATCCAAAGGTCCTTGAATGTGTTAGGTGAAAGGAGGATTTAAACACTAAACAAAACAAATCTAATTTTCCCCTAAATAATTGGGAGTCTCATATACTTGACTCACACAAGGCCTGATATTTCATATGCCGTGGGCCTGGTCTCTAGGTTCATGTAGGAGCCACATGGCCTAATTCTTCACTATGTATAAGGAACTCACAATTATGGGATTCATTATGCAACGGGCATGGATATTGACTTCATGGGATACACATATTTAGATTAGGCGGGCAATTCTCAAGATCACAAGTCTACTTTAGGGTATTGCTTCTCTCTTGGTTTTGGTCTAATTTCTTAGTCGAGAAAGAAGCAATCTACTATTGCTCTTTCATCTACAGAGGTTGAGTATCGAGGAGCAGTTAATGCTACTACTGAGGCCATTTGGCTTCAACACATTCTCACTAGTTCGGTATTTCCTTCAGGAAGCCTACAGTCATCTTTTGTGACAACTAGAGTGCTATTTAGATCTCTCATAATCTGGTTTGTCATCAGCAAACCAAACACATTGAGATTCACATGCACTACATTCGGGAGCTGATTCATGAATAGGTTCTTGATCTTCAGTACTGTTTGACATCAGATTAGACTGCAGACATAATCACCAAACCCTTCACTGAGAGCAAGTTCATTCATTTGCGATCTTTGCTTCGGGTGTGACAGGTGTTCTCCATTGTGGGGGCTTCTTAGCTCCTTTTCTTCTCTCTCTATTCTGGGGGGGCATACTCTCTTTTGTAGGGGAGGTGGCTACTTCTCTTTTGGGGAGAATTCATTATACATGGGTACCTCATTAGGCTTCATTTTTTGGGACCCATCTCTTTACCCACATAAGCTATGCTTAAGGGGGGGTGTTATTGTAGGTTTTATATTCCTTTTTATAAGGTTTTTCCTACACATTTATTTAAGCTTGCTTAGGTTAATAAAGCATGTTTTATTAGGTGAGAGGATTATGAGGTGTCACCTTCCTAGATGTGAGCATCCATTAGCTATCTTGGGAAGATACTTTGCCATCTTTAGTGCGATAGATGGTTGCTCCTCATTGGTCAGTGTTGCACCTCCTCCCTCTCCCTAGTCTATATAAGCATGCTACCTAGCTTGTATTTTCATTCGATATTGGAGATAGTTATATGATGCTATTTTGCCTTTCAAGTATTTCACATAAATCTCTTGGTATCGCTATGCTGTTTTAATTGCTTTTGCATTTATAGTTTATGTTTCTAACTCTTTCAATTGATTCTGGGTTATAATCTATTTTACGGATTCTAACATGCATGCCTCTTGTAGGCATGGTGAGGATTCAAAAGTCTCTGGGGTGAAGACCATGTGCCTAATCCATTGGGCTGCTCTATAAATGCTCCATCCTGCATCAAAATTTATACCTTCAATTTTCATTGGGTGGCCTTGGGCCACCAAAAATGAAGAACTAGTATTTACCTCTATCAAATATCATGTTTTCAGCAGACTATTTTAGATCCAATTTAGAAGCACCATGTTCATTGAAACTATCATGGGAGCATATCATCCTATTTCTAACTGTGCCACTATTAGTTTCATCTTTTACTTCCTTACCAAATCTAGAGCAATCATAAAACATATTTGATGACCACTGCTGCAAGTTATCTCTATCACACTTCAACTCCAAATTAGAAAAAGTGAAAGACTCATACACAACCGGTGAATTTATACTTGGAGTTTGCCCTCTTTCAAACAAAAAGTTACCATCTTTATTGAACATGAAATACTCATACACAAGCATCATTTTCAGTTGCTTTGTTGAACACTGACACTCATATAAATCTTTCAATCCTGAAGTAAAGACTTGCAAAGGATGCTCATACAAGTAATCATAATCAATTAAGGACTAATCATACTCACAGTTACCATGACCAACAAGTTGAAGGAGCTCACTTTTAGAAACATCCTCATATCCCTCATTATTGTGCTTGATAACTTCATCATTTAACTCCACCTAGAATGCTTGAAAAGAAGGCTTGAAAAGTTTAGAATATGGCTCATTGTCAAAAGATTCATAATCACCCTTACCATAGATATCACAGTCAATACTATCCTCTGTTGTATCAATATGAACATCTGAAACTTGTCCATTGACATCTAAGTAATAACCCTGATTTTCCTTTTCATCAATGCATTCATAATTAAAAGTAAACATTTCCACTTTTGCATTGCACAAATGATTATCATCCTCAGGGAAACATTCATATTCAACATCTACACATATTTCATCATTTGAGGGGTTCACACATGGGTCTGAATTTTGACGAGTATCAACACATTTTCTATTATTATGCAAATCAATATTTTCCACATTCAAAGTGAAAATTTCCATATTTGTTTCATACAAACAATTATCTACAGCTGGAAGATCATTACCATTATTTGAATCATAAGTTGAGATATCAAACCTGACACCCATGCATTCTTGTGGTTCTTTAATGACAACATTACTGCAAGAAGTAACTTCATGTATATCTCTACAATCTCTATCTACATATTCATCTCTTATGGGCTGATCACAAACTTTATTTTCTTTATTACAGACCTGATCTTCATGTTGTATCATGAGCTCTTTACCTTTATGAATTATGCTATGACTTTTCTCAATAACATAAGTGCTATCAGTATTCTGAGACATAACTCTTCCTACATAATCACCTTTAGCTCTTTCCATAATCCCAATCCAAAGAAATATCTGATCAAGATTTTGAGGCTTCAGTTCCTTTGGCAAAGTGCTTAGACTTGATTCATAAACTTCACAAAACAAATCAACACACAAAGAATCCTCAGGTCTGCAATACTCTAGGATTTCTAACAAAGTATTCATGAATCATGTATACAGAGCATAGGGTGATTCTCCTTCTTATTTCTTCAAATCAAGCAATGATTGAACAAAAAACTTAGGATTAGCAGTACTTGCATTCTATTCACAAGTTGGTTGAAACTCTCTGTGATTCACATGAATCAATGGTGAGAAAACTAGAACAACAAAAATACATTCATTTTGAAAATCATTCTAATTCTTTGATTTACATTGCTCATCTGCATAAGATGATTTACAATAGCCAACACTTGCAGACATGTATCCTATTGGAATTCCATATTTTTTATTATTCTCAATATCCATTGCAATTGCAAAGGCTTGATGAAATGTAGCAGGCCCTTTATCTCTCAGCAAATAATTCATTTCCTCTTCAAATGCGGCCAGATAGATTACCAAACATAATGCATCATTTGGCCTCATATATTTTGGAATATGTTTGAGCAATTTTGAAATCTTAGGTTGAAGGTTGGAACCAACTCATCATTTTATTTTTGAATGTTCATAAATTGATTAACTAATGAAATCACATTAGGTCTTTCACCAAATTATTATAGAAATGCAACTTTAAGCTCAACCCATGAAGAGATAGAACAGTCAGGCAAGAATGAAATCCAGTCCCTAGCATCATTTTGCAAAGTCTGAACAAAAAGCCTCATAACAACATCTTCATGTTCAACCTCAAAATCATCCATTAAATCACAGAAAACTTGCAGATGCATGTTTACTGATTCAAAATTCTTTCCATTATATTTTGGCACACTTTCTAACTTTACTAGGAATACTATTTGGATATCCATGAATACCATTAAAATTGAGATATTTGTATCTTTCAGCAGAGAACAACTTCTTTTGAGAACATGACTAAGAATGTTGTTCTAAACTAATCATATTAAATGCAAGAGATGAAGTACCTAGGAATATATTATAGCTTCAAACAGGTTCAACAACAGAGTCACCACCTCTCCAAAGAGGACAAAAGATCAAGAAGCTAAAAGCTCATACCCGATCAATTATATTCTTGATTAGCTTCACCAGTAGAGTACCTTTTCAAAGTTTTTTTAAACATGCTACAATTCCATCCACATCAGACTTTGAAAAAAAATTTCCTCATTTGATCCCCCAAAAAGATGAGCATCTGCATTCTCCCTAGTAGAGTCACCAATTCTATTGGTTCCCAAATCTGTACACATCAAACTCTAATGTTTTGCCACTTCTTATGCTTCAAGTTCAATGGAAGACTTGGCCAATAGAGTGGGAGATTACTTTTCACCTATCTCCCCTACACTTTAGGTTCTGCCACACCTAAGGGGGTATTCCCTTATTATGCTGTAGATTTGTCTTTCACTGTATTAGGCAGAATGTTCTCGTATATGCACCAAGATATGTAAGATTAACCCTAGACTGACAATATTCTTGGATTATCCTCATTGTTTAGACTTGAGAACATGCAACACCTAAACTAAAACAAAACATAAAATAAAATGGTTCAAATGATTTGTCTTTAAATTATTAGATTTCCTCCAGGCCTTTGGGTAAATTTCTCTAGATTGATGCTTTATCAGGTCAACATAGGCAAACTTAGGAATGTAAATGCTTCCTTATGACAACAAAAACTTCATATCCAAAGAACCACAAAATAATAGTATTATTTTCTTATAGTAATATGTCCAAGAAAAGGTATTGCCTATGACTCTTCTTCACTAATCCCTTGATACAACACATTTCCCCTTATACCTGATCTAAAGCAATTTAATCCATTCCTTGAATATAGGCAACAAACCAGACATACAATATAGCAAATGTATATTGATGAGATCAAAAACCCTAAGAAACTTTACTCAAAAGAAAAATACTCATACCCAAGGAGACAATCACAGATAACACACACAACAAGTGTTTCTAATATAACTCAATCTGGAAAGAACAATGTCATTCAGAAATTTATTCATCTACAAAGAAAAATATGTTTCTCATAGAAGGCCTTAGTGCCAACGTATATCTGAGGAAGGAGAGTGAGATGGGCTATACGCTGGTGCGCTTAGCCCCTAAAATGCCTTTATTTTGTTCATAATATATAAACATTACATCAATAATGTTTATTTTATAATTTAAATTATCACCCAAAACATTATATTATATTCGCCCAACTCATTCTTCTTAGTATTGGGTCATTTCTTGACAGTGCTAGGCATTTTTTACAATTCTGGCATTCAAAATTTATCCCAGACATGATTAAAATCACTGCTCTAGTATTAGGAATGATCAATGGATGAATTTAGACCATGGAGCAGAATTTTAAACCAAATAAACCCCCCAAAAATTTGTTGTAAAGCCAAAAACATGAAGACAACCTGTAATATCTCTATTTGTATCTCACCAAGATGGCAAAAGGTTCCATAATTTCCTCCATAGAGAAGATGGCGACCATGTCTGAGTATCCACAGAATAAATTTGACTAAAAATTACTAAGAAACCTCCCAGTGCAGCAGCACAAGATTTGAAAAAAAAGATGAAGTG
Source organism: Cunninghamia lanceolata (assembly GCA_027924645.1). Classification (NCBI taxonomy): domain Eukaryota; kingdom Viridiplantae; phylum Streptophyta; class Pinopsida; order Cupressales; family Cupressaceae; genus Cunninghamia; species Cunninghamia lanceolata. The sequence continues at coordinate 6,331,797 of BSBN01001583.1, forward strand.
GGTTGTGCGCTGGTGCGCTCAGCCCACAAAATGTATTTATTTTGACTTTATAAAACTTAAACATTATAGTGATAATGTTTAGTTTGAAATATTTCCCATTTACAATATTACTTTTGCCAATAAATATTTTAAAACTTGCATTTTTCAACTTAGGAGAATGACAATTAATTAATTTCTCCTCTCGGGCAAATGACGTATCTTCACTGTGGGCACAGTGGGCATCTGGAGGCTATGAAAATTTGCTTAGGGCCATAATCAATTATTTACAACATATCCATTTCCTCAAAATTCACATTGCCAAAATATTTTTGGGACCTCCTTTGTAAACTGGCCCCTCCAAGAGTCTGGTTTTTAAATATTTTCCATTTTCACACAAGGACATCTTGGATCACCATGAAAATGAAGTTGGTAACATTAGAAGGCAAATCAACAACTGGGTCATCATCAGAACTAGGAAATTTGAAATTTTCTACGGGACCCTTCGGACCCCACCTAAAGTGGTGACAAATTAAAAGAAAACCTGTTAAAACACATCCTGGAATAATGTAAACTGGCACACACACTCTTGGTAACCCATACAAATGTTTCACCAAAGGGTTTCTCTTGATGAATCATAGATTGAAAAATTTTATCCCAGAAGTTAGGAGCATGCTAAGTGCCATGGGGCCTGAAATGCAACTGAAACCATCAAATAAAATCCTATCAAGCACTGATAATTTACCAAAATTACAGGTGCTAACACCTAGCAACTTATTAACCTTTTTGAATTCCTTTAAACTCACCATAGCTACAGAGAAGGGAATAGCCTTGCTAACTATTTGGCTAATCTTACATGTGATCAAGTCGATGAGGAGATTGAACACAATGATGTAACTATCTAGCCTTTTCCACAAGTACATACTATTGTTGAAAGAGAAAAAATATCTACTTAGTTATGTATTTTTTTAAACTAATGTTTATTTGTAGGTTTTATTATCAAGAAAAGATGAAGTATTGTGTTTCTCACATGATTGTGTCATCATCAAGAGTTTGTGTTAAAACATTGTGACTAGGCAAGCCACATGTTCAGGATATTGTTGGCTTCATTTAAGCATTAATGGTTCATAATAGAGTACAGTGAGTTGGAAAACCACATGCTATTTCAATGCTTCGTACAATTATCTTTTCCAAGATAAGTGTGCAGTCCTCTCAATGATTCATCTATAAGATCATTCACATTCTCACATGTGCCAAACATTAGATCATATTCATTTTTTATGCCACAGGATATATGTTGTTAAGATGTGAATGATGTGAGATTTTTTATGAAGGGGGTTAATCCCAAAACACACAACAACACAGATTATACACATAAAATAGGCATGTTCTTTTATTGAACTGAAAAACACATTGCATTATAGAAACTGGAATCAAATTAGAGGATGAATCCTTAGGCTGCAACACATTACAACTTCCTTCCTCTAGATTTTGGAACCTTCTACCTTCTATAGTTTCAAAGCTGCTAGGGTATCTATTTGCCCTCCTTTTTCTAACTCTCCACTTTTCACCCTTTCTCTCCTCCCCAAAATATTCCTCAAAAATGATCATAAATAACCCTTTTTGGCACCTTCCAATCAAAATTTCAAAATTTTTAACTCTCTCCAAAAATAGGTCAACTTCTAGGGGCCATAACTTTTGATCCAGGTGTTTGATTAACGAACCATTTGATGTGTTAGAAATATTGGGAAGAAATCTACACCCTTAGTATTTTCTCTTCTAATTTTTCCCATTTTTGGGGCATACGAGGCCTATAAGTGCCTCATATTTGACTTTAAAACTTTTTCAGGGGTTTTTAAAGAAACGAAAACTTTAATATCTTTTAGCCTACAAGTGATCTTTGGCCAAATCTTTCACCAAAAGTTAAATTTTTCAATTCTAAAGCTTTGAGTAAATTTTTGTTTCCATACATGCTCAAATGTAAACTTTCTAAAAATAACAGTTTGTTATTTTTAGCAGATTGGAAATTTTGAAGGTTCCACATCATTATTCAAGCAATTGGATATCATAAAATACTAAAATTGAAAGGAACAGAAAAAAAATCAATTTTTTTTGTGTGATACAAAATTTCCCTTACACCACTAGATGCTCATGCATCAAACACCCAGGGTAATTTGAGAAGTGGCCTTGTTACATCTCAAGTGTTCAAGGAAAACCCAAACAGTCAACCTATACCTTAGACAACCAAGAAGAATCTTTGAGAGGCCTTCCTTTCCACTTAACCAGACATTCTTCATATTGCTTATTCTTGGTACTTCTTCCCACATGGATATCCAAGATTTCTTCTATCCCCTCCTTTGAAGTAGGTGCCAGGATACTCCACTATTCTTCTTTTGGTCAATCCTCTATGTCACCTTCATGATATTGTGTTAAATCAGCAATGTTGAACACAAGGGAAATGGTGATTCCACTTGACATCTCTACCTCATTTCCTAAATCATGCTTCTTTAGGATCATAAATGGTCCAAATTTCTTCATCTTCAACTTATTCTATGTCCCCATTGGGAACCTTTCCTTTCTTAGGTGAGCCATGACTTCACCACCAACCTTGAATTCCTTAAATTTTTGTTTCTAATTTCCCTTAGCCTTGTACTGAGAATTCATTTTATTAATGTGTTGTCATACCTCTTAATGTAAGCTCTTCAAGTGCTTTGCAAAGTCTTCATCCTTGACACTACTCTTCTCTCCTCTGTCTATCTTTCTCATCTTATAAGCATTTATTGGACTACTCTCATATACAATTTTGAATGGGGATTTACTAGTACTCCTATTGATAAAATTGTTATATGCAAACTCAGCCTGTGGTAATATCAAATCCCATCCCTTGGGCTTATCTCCTACTAAGCATCTTAGAAGGTTGCCCAAACTTTGATTCACTACCTCTATTTGTCCATCAATCTACAGATGATGTGCATAACTAAACTCCAACTTAGTCCTCAACTTCTTCCATAAGTTCCTCCAAAAATACCCAACAAACTTGGTATCTCTATCTGAAACTATACTCCTTAGTAGACCATGTAGTCTAACCACCTCTGCGAAAAGCAACTCTGCAATGTGAACAACATCACTAGTCTTTTGACATAGAATGAAATGTGTCATCTTTAAAAATCTATCGACCACCACAAATATTGAATCATTCCCTTTTTGTGTCCTTGGTAAACCAAGAACAAAGTCCATGCTGATATCCTCCCATGGCTCCTTTGGTACATGAAATGGCTAATATAGCCTAGTATTATGACTTACTCCTTTGGCCATCTAGCATACTCTACAAATTTACACAAATTTATTCACATCTTGGTGTAACTGTGGCTAGTAATAGTTCATACTAACAAGACCAATGGTCTTATCTCAACCAAAGTGTCTTCCCAACCCTCCACTATGCTTCTTCTTAATCAAGTTCTCTCTCATAGAACTCCTTGGAATGTACAACTGGCTTCCTCTAAACAACATACCATCTTGGATTATGTAATCCAACCATCTCGTCTTATCCAGGGTAATAGGCTCTGACCAAGATTTCCAGGCCTCTGCAAAGCCTAGATCTTCAGGGTACAAATTATTGAGTTCATTAAACCCAACAATCTCTATCTTCATCTCTGTCAACAAATTTTTCCTTCAGCTTAAGGCATCTGCAACTCTATTGGACTTGCCACTCCTGTGCTTCAAAAAACAAAAGTATAACTCTGCAAAAACTTAACCCATTTTAAGTGCATTTGATATAACCTTCCTTGACTATTAAGATAGCGCAAAGCTTGATGATCAGTATATAAAACAAAATTTTTTGGCAACAAATAATGCCTCTATTTCTTCAAATCTTGAACTATAGTATAAGATTCTTGATCATAAACATAATACTTTCTTGGCATCATTAATATTCTCACTGAAATAGGCATCTACAACTCTATTGGACTTGCCACTCCTGTTCTTGAAAAAACAAAAGTATAACTCTGCAAAAACTCAACTCATTTTAAGTGCCTCTAATTTAACTTTCCTTGACTATTAAGATACTACAAAGCCTGATGATCAGTATATAAAACAAACTTTTTTGGCAACAAATAATGCCTCTATTTCTTCAAAACTTGAACTATAGTATAAAACTCTTGATCATAAACATAATACTTTTTGACCCAAAATAGCTCCTATAGAACTTCCACTAGCATCATAATCTACCTGAAACACCTTATTGAAATATGGAAGGGGAAAAATAGGTTGCTCTGTGAATTTCTACTTTAATGTATCAAAACTCTTGGATTCTTTTGTAGTCCATTTAAACTCTTTTCTATCCCTTCTCATTGTCTTAGTTAGGTGTGCATAAATGCTACTAAAATTCTTGATAAATTTTCTATTAAAACTTTCTAATCCATGAAAATATTGTACCTCTGTAACACTCCTTGGGGTAGGCCATTCAATGATAGCCCTCACCTTCTCTAGATCATCCATTTTAAGACCTTCAGCTAAGATAACAAATCCTAGGTACACCAACTCCTTCATGAAAATACATTTCTTTAGATTAATTGGCAACTTTTCTTCCCTCCGCTTCTCAAAAAAAATTTGAACGTGCATTAGGTGCTCCTCCAAAGTATTACTAAAAATCAAAATATCATCTAAATAAATAATGACAAATTTAGCCAAAAACTTATTTAGTACCTCATTCATGAGCCGCATGAATGTGCTCAGTGCATTGGTTGGCCCAAATGCCATGACTAAGCATTCATACAAACCCTCCTTGTCTTGAAGGTTGTCTTCCATTCATATCCTTCTCTAATTCGAATCTAGTGATATCCACTCTTTAGATCAATCTTCATAAAGTACTTGGCTCCACTCAAGCAATCCATAATATCATCCATCCTTGACAATGGAAATATATACTTGATTGTAATTTTGTTGATGGATCAAGAATCTATACACATTCTCCACTCTCCATCTTTCTTCAGTGCTAGTACTGCAGGTACTGCACATGGACTTAGGCTCTCCCTTATTATTCCTTTCCTTAATAGGTCATGAACTTGTCTATTCAACTCTTCATTCTCTATAAGAGTCATTCTATGGGATTCTTTATTTAGAATATTGGCTCCTAGTATCATGTCCATTTGGTGACTTATCTTCCTCACTAGTGGTAAACCTTCTGGTACATTATCAAATATAATGTCTTGAAATTCTTCCAATAGATTTGAGACTTCTGTTGGTACATCTTCAAATTTCTCCTGGTTGATCTTAGCAATCAATGCAAAGAAATGATGCTCATGCTTCACACCATCCAAAAATTTCCTGCCATCTACCAAGCAAATTCTAGCAATACTACATACCTTTTCTTCCACCTCCTTCAAGGGCTTCAACTTATGATGAACTCCATCCTTTGTCATGGAATAGCTATTTGCATGGATGTCACAAACAATGCACCTATCATACTGCCATGACCTTCCCAATAGCATATGACATGCATCCATCAATATGATGTCACATAACACCTCATCATGGTAGTCTCCAATCTTCAACTTGACTAAACATTGCTCATTAACCAAAGCTCCATGGTCTAAAACTTTCAAAGTTTCCAAAAGGGATAAAAATGGTGGGACTTACTATTTTTAGTAACTCTATATTTGACCTCGGATTGACTTGAAATTTTTCTCAAAAGGTTTAGAACTGCTAAGTAAACATCTCAAGTGAGTTTTGACTCAAGATCATATTTGGATTGCGAGATATTAAAGTTTCTATTTTTTGAAATTGTTGAAAAAAGTTTCTAACTCAGTTTTGAGGCACTTAGAGGTCCCTAAACATCCCAAAATTTTTCATAACTGATGAAGTGGGTTGTAGGATAATAGATGTCTTCACGAGCTTTCTGATGCATTAAGAAGTTCATCAATCAAACACCTGGATCAAAAGTTATGGCCTCCAGAAGTTGGACCTCCTATTTTTGGGAAGTGTAAAAACATGTTAGACACTTAAAAGAGCTATAAAGGGGAGAGTTACACATGTTGGTGTGTGTTTTGGCACATCACAAGGCATCTTTGAATGGAGATAATTTGGGCACCACTTTTTGGGTGGTTTTGGCTCATAGTTCTGTAATTACCATTGACAGTTTACTGTATTGTATCTCCTATATATTAGAACCTTGAGATGGAGGTTGTGTGTAAGAGTCTTGTAGATGTCGAGTTACCTCCTGGATCTCTAGTTGGGTATACTCCTGTGAAAGCTTACTCTACAAGTATATTGTAATCTTCTTGATTCCTAAATAATATATTGGGTGGCTTTAGAGTGTGGGGTCTTTTACCTAAAATGGTTTTCCCCAGGGATATCTTATTTTGTGAGTTTTGCATCTGAATGTTGTTATTATATTTTTGTTAATGTGCATCTTAATTTGTAACTATAAAAGTTGCATAAATATTTCCTCAATGCATCAGTGTAGGAAGCATTTTCCACATACCTTGTTTCCTTTCAATTAACCATCTCCTATGAGACAAGATTATTAGTGATTCCATTGTCAATAATAATATCACAACACTTACCTTCACACTTGCATCTTGTGTAGAATAAACTCTTCCTTTGATATGGTTCTTTCTCCTCATTTAACAAGGTTCTTCTGACAACTAGGATTTCTCCTCTTTTAGCATCTTCAAAATTCTTAGATTGCACATCTTCATCTACATGTGCAACTTGTGTATTACCTTTAGGTATTCTATTTGTCCTTCCTTGATGTTGGGGACACTCATAGGCTCGATATCCTTCTTCTCCACATTGGAAATAGGTTCCTCTAAAACTTCCTCTTCTAGGTCCTTGCCCAGGTCTTCCTCTTTTCTCACTATTATTTTGGTCATGAAGGCAATAGGAATTATCTCCTTTTTTATTTCAATTGGTGCCTGCTTCTTTACTTTTCTTTTGATCTTCATTTCAAACTCCATAGGATCTTCTACTAGGGCTTCTGCCATGACCTCTTCCTCTTTGTTTGATTTCAAATCTTTTATTTAGCTTCTCTTCCACCTTCAAGGAAAACTGGTATGCATCTTCTATGGTGGTCATTCTGACCAGGTTCAACTCCTCTTGAATACTTAGCCTCAACCCATTAATGTAATAGGCTACCTTCTCCTTGTTGGCCTCTACACAGTCTACTCTAATAATAATCTTATAAAACTCTTATGTATACTCCTTAATGGAGTTGTTACCTTGTTTTAATCCTTGTAGCTTCTTCAACAACTCCATCTCATAGTCCATAGGAATGAACTCCTTCTTTAGTTTATCCACAATATGATCCCATATGATAATCTTTACTTTCCTCTTCAATTTCTATCTAACTAGACCTTTTTTCACCAAATATTGGCATGACCCTTCAATTTCATTTTTGCAAACTTGACCCATTCTAGATCCTCCACTTCTTCATACTCAAAATATTCCTCCATATCATTTATCCAATCAATAAGATCTTCTAGGTTTAAATCCCCATAATAGGTAGAAAATTCAATCATAGGCCTCTTCCAAATTTTGAAATGGCCCTCAACAACCTAAATTGTGCAAGATCTCCTACAACATCTTTTTCTTCCTCGGATAGCTCTTATTCTTCAACTTCATCTTCACTTTCTTCTCTTATTCTTGGCTCAAACCCTCTTCACAACTCCTCTTGCAATGTATTGATTTTCCTTTGCAGGGCTCTAAAACCCTCTTTTGTCAAAGTTTTTCTCCCACCATGATTTCTTTGTGGAGGCATTTTGATCTCTACAACAAACCCACAACCTTGGGTCCTGGTGCAAACTGCCTCATGGTCAATGATCTATCTACACACTCAGGAACACTTGCTTTGATACCACTTGATGAGGGGGGTTAATCCAAGAACACACAACAACATAGATTGTACACAAAAAATAGAATGTTCTTTTATTGAACTGAAAAATACATTACATTATAGAAACTAGAATCAAATTAGAGGATGAATCCTCAACAGATTGTAACACATTACAGCTTCCTTCCTCTGGATTTCAGAACCTTCTGCCTTCTGTAGCTTCAAATTTGCTAGGGTTTCTATTTTCCTTCCTTTTTTTGACTCTTCAATTTCCCCCTTTTCTCTCCTCCCCAAAAGATTCCCCAAAAATGATCATAAATATCCCCTTTTTGGCACCTTCTGGCCAAAATTTTAAAATTTGTAACTACCTCCAAAAATAGATCAACTTCTAGGGGCCATAACTTTTGATCTGGGTGTCTAATTGATGAACTGTTTGATGCATTGGAAAGTGTGTGAGGAGATCTATGTCCTTAGAATTCACTCTACCAGTTCCACCCATTTCAAGGTCGTACGAGGCCTCTAAGTGCCTCATATTAACTTTTATACTTTTTAGGGGTTTTTAAAGAAACAAAACTTTAATATCTTTCATCCCAAAAGTGATCTTTGGCCAATTCCTTCACCAAAGGTTATATTTTTCAATTCTAAAGATTTGAGTAAATTTTTGTTTCCATATGTGCTCAAATGCAAACTTTCTAAAAATAGTAGTTTGGTATTTTTAGCAGGTTGGAAATTCTGAAGGTTCCGCATCATTATTCAAGCAATTAGGTATCTAAAAATACCAAAATTTAAAGGAACAGAAAATAAAATCAACATTTTCTTGGGTGATGCAAGATTTCCCTTACACTACTAGATGCTCATGCATCAATTTATTGCATTTCTTGCTAGTTTGTGTGAAATGTCTTGCTTTCAACTTCCTCTTCCTCTTCCTTTAGTTTTTGTTGTTAAATAGTAGAGTATCTACATTTTGTATCATCTAAGATCAAGCAGTGTTGATTGAACAACAAGTTTTCTATAATGGAGTTGCAGTTGAACAAAAGGATGTTTTTCTCACCATATAAGTGGGAATATCTAATTTTAGGAGGGTTTGATTTAGGTATGCTAGCTAAGTTTTTCAGATTCTCCACACTAGATGAAGAGGATGGCATTTGAGAGGTCACGAGGAGAGGGAGGAGGTCCCTCAACTTCTGTATTATTCCCAAGTTATGTCTCCATTCATTTCAAATCTTATGGATCTTGCTTAGGATGCTAATATTGTCAAAAGGATAGCTTTTTATTTTCTCCATGAGTACATGATTTCAGAGGAGACTTTTTCTAATGCTCTTTGTGGCTACGACATGGGTAATTTTAAAGATGAAAAGATGTTGAACACTTGGAATACTAAGAGGGGGGTGAATTAGTATTCTTTTAAACCATACACTCATTAAATCATTAATTTATTTGCCCATTCAACAACATTAAAGAAAATTAAACATAACATAAACATCCACAAGGCATGACTCATGAACACTGGGATTTTTATGTGGAAAACTCAAAAAGGGAAAAACCCCGGTGAGTGTTAGCTCACAATATATTTTGTAGTAACAATACTGAATTACAAAGAGGCTCACTACTTTAGGGCTCACTGCCAAGGGGTGGCTCACTGCCAAAACAAGCTCACTACCTAAAGAAAGATAGAAATGAAAGGGTGGCTCACTGCCAAAATGAACTACTAGAATTGCATCTATGAATGCATGATTACAGTTCCAATGATGCTCATAAAATTGACTCAAAACTCTTCATCTTCAACTGCTCTGCTATACTACTCTGTTCTTACATAAAAATAGGATCTCTTCTCTTCTGTACTTGTCACCTTTACAAAATCACAATCTTTCACATGTCACACACACACGCCTTCATATTCACACATCTATCCACCAAACACTAAATTAGATCTCATATATATATCCACAACACTTAGAATCTTCATATTAGGTCGGCCTAATTAGATGAAGCATGTAGTCAATCAACTTGTAACTTGTTGGCCAAATCTAGTCACCAAAATACATAGCAGACCCAAACCATGCTCAAATCACATTCTCATATGTTGGCTCCAACTTAGAACCCCTTAGAATAAAGTTCCAATCAATAGAACTTACCGCACTCAAATGAAACTGTCATGTCAGCTTTAAACGTAGACTGTTACTGACTCAGTCTATCTATCAAACTACAAATTTCACTACAGACCACAAGACCTACTCAAAATTAGATCAAAGACTCTTCATACATGTCCAAGTTTTCCTTCAAAACTATAGAGCATAATATCAATCTGTGATAAAGTGCGGACCAATAGAACTCAAACTCTTTGACAGTCAAACATTGTCAAACCATGTAGCGATATTCAATAGCTCATAACTAACTTTTTGGTGGACTTCAGATTCTATAATTCTAGATTTAGACACTTCATTCAAGTGTTTACAACACCTTAAAACTGCATAATGAGATATGCAACACCAGAGGAGTGTGGACCAAAACAAATGAGTGTTATGTTTTGATTACCTTTGTTCTCTACAATGCTGGACTTAGCTACTTGAAGATATGCTTCTGGCACATATAAAAAGCTCAAATCTTAGATATAAGATCTTCTAAGAACTAAAAACAACATATTAGAATTGCATGATTAGGTCTTCAATTGCGGACCAATGCCAACCACTAGATTGTCTCTCTATCGTTGTCTCTATACACTGTAAAATGTCAGTCTTCTTCACCAGACCAAAGCCTCTACTCCAACCTTGTTCTTTTTCTTGTTTCCATCAATGACAACATCTTAAAACATTATGCATAGACAATCTTCACCATACTAGAAGTGTCTCTGTCAATGATGTTTGCCAAATTGCCAACAATCTCCCCCTTTGGCATTGATGGCAACACTTGACGTGAAAAACTATTACACTACTCCCCCTTTCACTTTACACTCTGCTCCCCCTAACTTCATGCTTCTTTCCTTGTTTTTTAGTTATTTTTCTTTTGTGTTTTTCACATGCTTCATTCTCCCCCTTTGACATCAATGGCAAAGGTGTATGATACAGAAACATGTATAGGTGACCAAAACTTTAAAACTATTTGTACTTATCCACATATATATAAGTGAAATCAAATACCTTACTGGGCTATAGGGAGAATATCTTGGTAAAGTTTCCTTAGTTGCACCACATCTTCATCCCATCTAAATTTTGCATTGCTCAAAACTAGTATGTGTCCATTAACTTGAGACACCAACTCTTTTGCCTTTTTCACAGTAACATGGCCTTTAGTGATTTGTCTAGTCTGTTCTGCTATTGTTATTAGCTGGTACAGTCATGGTAGGAGGGTTCATAGAATGAACTGTCCAGACTGTGTAGAAAGAGTAAACACAATGGAAACAACTCAAATATAAAGAACAAATGTAGATTCATTCATTTAGTATATCATATAATTCAAATACATTTTGGCCAACAACATGCGGGCTCACAACTAGGGCTCAAAGGCCTGATTACAGAATATCAGAATATGCACAAGATATAGCTTTGAAGTCCCTTTGCGAAGAATGTAAACTATTAATCTTCTTTTTCATGAGAACTACTTTCCTAAGGATCTATTACATCAATATATATCATCTCTGGTACAAAAGATTCCTCTGCATTGGTCAAGGAATATCACAAACTCCAATGAAGAGCTGTAACGTGTGTACACAGATATGTCAGACCTAATCATGAAGAGTTCCTTTGCAAATGGATGGAATGATGTATAAATCTCAGGGAAGGTTGGTCGTGAACCAAAGATCATTGAATGATGTGTCATTAGGCTCCATAAGTCAAGGAATGCTCCGCAAGTCTTCTCCTTTAGCTAATTGTCTGAAGCTGTCAGGATGCTCTGTTATGAGAAAATAGTCGATCTTCTGATAGTGCTATCTTTCCAATAACTGATCCAAATGCTCTAAATTCTGGATATGATGTAGATGAATGAATCTAGATTCTAAGTCCAGCTCTGCAAGGTTTGAAATGCAACTGTGGTAGAATGCAGACCAAACTATAGAAACTGCTTCTAAATGAACTGCCTAAACTAAACTAGAAAATGAAAAGAAACAAACTAAAGTGAAATGCAAATGTTTTTGGTTGATGCAAGATTGCTCTTGAACTAGGGATACTCTTGCATCAGACATCCGGGGTTATTGAAAAGGTGAGTCCCTCAATTTATTGGGGCCAGAGGAAAACCAAGACGGTCCACCTCAGCCTGAGAAATCCATGCTAAATCTTCTTCCAGTCTGCCTTTCCACTTCACAAGGTATTCTTTATATTGTCTTCCTCTGGTGCTGCGTCCAACTCTGCTATCCAAGATGTCTTCAATATGCTCTAGTGCTTTTTGTGGTAACTTCTTCTTCAAGTCCTCTGCCATGCTATCACTAAACTCTACTTCATGATACTGGTATAAGTCTACAATGTTGAAAATAGGTGATATGCCCAATGTCTCCGGTAATTCCACTTCATATGCATTTCCAGAATCAAATTTCCTGAGTATCCTACAAGGTCCAAACTTCTTCATCTTCAACTTGTTATATGTTCCAACTAGAAATCTTTCTTTTCTCAAGTACACCATCACTTCATCTCCAACTTCAAATTCTTTGTGTCTTCTCTTCTCATCTACTTCCTCCTTATATTTGCTATTCATATCTTCCAAATGCTTCTTCACCTGATTATGCACTGTCTTCATGTGATCTGCAAATTCTTCTTCTTGTACACTTCTCTTTTCTGGCATCCCCATGTCACTCAATTCTATCACTCCTCTAGGATTCACTCCAGTAACAATCTCAAAGGGTGTTCTTCTGGTACTCCTATTCACTGAATTATTGTATGCAAACTCTGCTTTTGAAAGAATCATGATGTAGAGCTTACAACACAAACACCACTGAGGGTCAAAACAAACTCCTTAGGGGGAAAGAGGATACATGGGATGGTAGGAAAAATAAGACTCTTAGGCCCATGTGGACCTAGCTACTCCATTTTGACTTCAAACTGGACATGACTGTCCTCTCTTTTCCCATGGTTTCAACACTAAACAACAACACCATCTTTGGGTTTATATACCTAGGCTCTTTTCCAAACTTTCTAGGGACCCTATACCATCTATGGTTGATTTTACCAAGCTCACAAAACCACCACAATGCTCTAGAGGTACCTCCTTGTACCACTTCCTTCATAGACTGACCCACTTCCTTATAGCCCTCCAAAAGGGACTGTCATGTAATAACTTGAGATGATGACCTCCAAAGTAGACTATTAAGGGATTTTTGAGTACCCATTATCAATTTATTTAACATACCAAACATGCAACATAGGTTGTTTTGGAACATATGACTCAAATTGGGTCTGTCCTTGTTGTCCTAAGCCTAAATTAGGTCTCATTCTACATAGCAAGAGTATGAAAATGATAACCCACTCTATAAAATCCTATTCTAAGGTGATTGGGGTACTATATCATGATAGATTATGCTAGTTTCAAAGATCTAGCCACCACACAATTTGCTATTCCTCCAAAAGTTCACTCTACTATGCATGGACAGTCTAATGCATAGAGATATTAGACTCTACAAATAGAAATCTACCTTTTTCTTCAATCCCCTATTCCTGCATCTGAAACCCAATTGATAAACCTTCAAAACAAATCATTTCCATCCATTTTGTATTCATGGTGCTTAAGGGATAGCCTATCAATCCATCGATTTTCACAAAACTCTTAAAAATCCTCTAAAACCCTAGTTAAAGACCTATTTGCACAAAAATAGTAATAAAATGCTTCTTCTATGATCTTAACTCCTCCAAATAGGCTTAAATGAAAGGTAACTCAATTCTCCATCGAGACATATGCATTTGTACTCTTGACAACCTTGTACGGTTGGGTACAGGCATGAGGAATAGCAAAACACAAAGGAAAACAAAGCAGTCTTAAAAAAATTGTTTATAGAATCCATTTCTCTCCACCAAATTCCTTCAAACTTGCATCAAAACATAGAAGACACCCTAAACTACACCATTCCACATATTATGTCTCATGGCTATACCGTACCAATGGAGAAAATTACAAGAATGCAGCAAAAAAATAGAATTCTCAGAAAACAGGGCAAATTTTCTGTATTATTCAATTTTCTTCATACATATCTTTCACGTCTAGCCTTTTCTAGAACATAATGAGGCAATAAAATCCTTCCATAACTATTTATTACTATTTACATTCCCTTCCATCATGGTAAAAACCAAAAAAACAATCATATCTAAAGCCTACTCTAACTGCCCAAAAATAGCAGTCTACTCCTAGAAAAAGAAAATCCAATTTTAAGCTCTTAATTACATGAGAATGCCCTTAGTGGGATTTATTACTCTAATAAATGTCATAATTCCCCTTATGCCTCTCCACTCACAACAAATTTACAAAATTTAAATGCCAAAAATGCAAGATTTTATGTCTTGACTAGTTGTTGACTAGGTGGCCCCGCACCAAATCAAATCCCAACTTCCTGCCTTTTCTCTAACCAAACATCTCAACAAGTTTCCCAAACTCCTATTCACTACCTCTATCTGTCCATCAGTCTATGGATGAAAATCTGAACTAAACTTCAAATCTATCTTCATCTTCTTCCAAAGTGTCTTCCAAAAATATACAAGAAATCTGGTGTCTCTGTCTAAAATTATGCTCTTAGGTAATCCATGCAATCTCACAATCTCCTTAAAATATAGGTCCGCTACATGCACTACATTAGTTGTCTTCTTACAAGGTATGAAATGAGCCATCTTTAAAAATTTTTCCACCACTACAAATATATAATCATGTCCTCTTTGTGTCTTAGGCAATCCCATCACAAAATCCATGCTTATGTCTTCCCAAGGTCTCTCTGGTACTGTCAAAGGTTTATACCATCTAGTATTTTGACTATTCCCTTTTGCAACTTGACAAACTTGACAACTTTGTACAAACTTCCTAACATCCTTATGTATCTAAGGCTAATAGTATTTTTCACTCACCAAAGCTACTATTTTGTCAATGCCAAAATGTCCTGCCAATCCTCCACTATGTTTCTCCTTGTTCAAATTGTCTCTCATTGAACTTCTAGGTATGCACAACTGACTTCCTCTAAATAACATGTCTTCTTGAATGAAATAGTCCAACCACTTACTCCTATCTATCACAACAGGTTCCTTGCATGCTTTCCAAGTTTCTGCAAAATCGGTGTCTCCCTCATACATGTTCTTCAATTCATCAAATCCCAACACTTCAACTCTCATCTCTATCAGCAAGTTCCTTCTCCTACTCAATGCTTCAGCAACTTTGTTTGATTTTCCACTCCTATGCTTCAACACAAAAGTATAACTCTGCATAAACTCTACCCATCTCATATGTCTATGATTCAACTTTCTTTGATTGTTCAAATACTGCAAAGCTTGATGATCTGTATACAACACGAACTCCTTAGGCAACAAATAATGTCTCCACTTCTTCAAGGCTTGAATTATGGCATAGAACTCTTGATCATAGACTAAATATCTTCTTCTTGCATCATTCAACTTCTCACTAAAATATGCTACAGGTCTTCCTTCTTGACTTAATACTACTCCAATTGCATTCCCACTTGCATCACAATCCATTTGAAATACCTTATTGAAATATGGTAATGATAACATAGGTTGCTCTGTCACCTTTTGCTTCAATAGCTCAAAGCTTTTATCTGCTCCAGATATCCACTTAAAGTCTTTCCTGTCACCTCTCATTGTCTCTGTCATAGGGTTACAAATTGAATTGAAATTTCTAATGAACTTCCGGTAGAAACTAGCCAATCCATGAAATGATCTAACCTCTCTAATGCTCTCCGGTGTAGGCCATTCAACAATTGCTCTTACCTTCTTAGGGTCCATCTTCAATCCTTCCACATAAATCACAAATCCTAAATACACTAGTTATTCCTTCATGAAACTACACTTCTTGATGTTTATCAGCAATTTCTCTTCTCTCAGTCTCTACAAAACTTGACTAATATGCCACAAATGTTCCTCTTTTGACTTACTAAAAATTAGAATATCATCCAAGTAGACAATAACAAACTTACCTAGGAATTTCTTCATGACTTCATTCATCAATCTCATGAAAGTACTCAATGCATTTGTCAATCCAAAAGGCATCACTAACCACTCATACAATCCCTAATTTGTCTTAAAAGTAGTCTTTCATTCATCTCCTTCCCTGATTCTAATCTGATGGTATCCACTCTTCAAATCTATCTTTGTGTAATATTTTTCTCCACTCAAACAATCCATGATATCATTCATCCTAGGTAAAGGAAATCTATACTTAAGTATGATCTTGTTTATTGCTCTAGAGTCAGTACACATTCTCCATTCTCCATCTTTCTTTGGTGCTAACACTACAAGTACTGCACAAGGACTCAAACTTTCTCTGATCAAACCTTTCCTCAACAACTCTTATATCTACCTATTCAATTCATCATTTTCTACCGGTGTCATTATATGTGCTACTTTGTTAGGAAAACTAGCTCCCGATATAAGATCCATGTGATGACTGATACTCCTGATAGGTGGCAATCCTTCAGGTACATTATCTAATATGATGTCTTCATACTCTGTCAGCAACTTTGTTATCTCCTCCGGTTTCGATTCTTCAATCTCCTTCAATGTTTTAGGCTTCTTAGGAATTAAGGCAAAACACATATTCTCATGTCTCAAACCATCCAGAAATTTTCTTCCATCTACCAAACAAATTCTAGCATTCCCACATACTTCACTCTTAGGATCATCTTCCAAAGGAGTCAAGGTAATTCTTCTCCCATTTGATGTTATAGTATATGTATTCTTTCTCCCATCATCTATAGCTTTTCTATCATACTTCCAAGGTCTACCCAACAAAATATGACATACATCCATAGGCATAATATCACATAATACTTCATCATGATAAGATTCAATATGAAATTTCACCAGACATTGTTCACTCACCAATACCTTATGATCATCCTGAATCCATGCTATTTGATAGGGTTTAGGGTGTTTTAGACTTTCCAACTTAAGCTTAGTCACCATCTCCTTTGAAACTAGGTTATTTGCAAGCTACCACTATCAATTATGACTTTGCAACACTTACCTCCTAATTTGCATCTAGTTTTGAAAAACCTTTTCCTCTGTGGTGGTTCCTCAGTTGTCTCTACTTGAAATAGTTCTCTCCTCATCACAAGTGATTCTCCTTCCTTAGGTTTACCAATTGACCTGGGTGATCCAACAAGTTCTTCTTCCACATAGGCTGCTCTTCCACTATTCTCTGTTCTCTTGCTTGTACTACCCTGATTACATTCGAATGCTTTATGTCCTTCACCTCCACACTTGAAACAAGTGCCTCTAAATGTCTTCTTATCAAATCCTCTTCCTTCTCTTATGTATCCTTCATTCTGGTATGAATTATAATTACCTTTGTGATGAAAATTTATGTTATCTCTCTGGTAAGCATTATTATCTCTGTCCTCCTTGAATGTGTTGTCAAACTTGTTCTACTCCGCAAATTATCTCTCACCTCTAGAAAATGTTATACCTTTCTGTCTCTGATCATGTCTCTTATTCAGCTTCTCTTCAACTTTTAGGGTAAACTGATATGCTTCCTCCAAAGATGTCATCCTTACCAAGCTTAGTTCTTCTTGAATGTTCAATCTTAGTCCATTGATGTATCTAACCACTTTCTCTTTGCTTGCTTCACTATGTCCTGTCCTTATAATAATCTTATGAAATTCTTCAGTATACTCCTTTACAGATTTCTCCTTTTGTCTCAAGTTTTGTAATCTTTTCAATAGCTCCTCATAGTCAGTAGGTATAAACTGATTCTTCAATTTTGTCACCATTCTATCCCACTTTGTAATCTTTTCTTTTCCTCTTCTATTCCTTTCCAACTGAACTTCTTTCCACCATATAGCAACATGTCCTTTCAACTTTGTCTTTGCAAATTTCACCTTCTCTGGATCTTCAAGTTCTTCATATTCAAAGTATTCTTCCATGTCATTTATGTAGTCAATCAATTCTTCAGGGTTTAAATTACCAGTATAGTTCGGTACATCAACTCTAGGTCTCTTTCCAATCTTTGAAATAGCTCACAACATCTTGACTTGATCTGATTCTTCTTCTTCATCACCTCCTAGGGTTTCACCAATTTGTTCAATAGATTGAAATTCTTCTTCATCATCACTTTCAACATTAGGTCTAGGTGTCAATCCTCTTCTCCTGTCTTCCTTGACAACATCCAATTGAATTCGCATCATATTCATCATTTCCATCATCTCATCCATTCTACTAGCCATTGTTCCAACAACGACAACTCTCCTCAACAACATCTTCCTAGGATCAAGTGCAAACTACCTCAAGTTTGGCGATCGGGCTACAAGGTGACAATTACCTCACAATGGGCGATCGGTTGTGACACAAGTAACCTACCTCAATTCAGTGATCTATCCACAACAAGATCTTACTGAATTCCTTCGCTAACTTCACTCAATTCACTCCCAAAGATTCAAACTTTCACTCTGATTCCACTTGATGTAGTCACGGTAGGATGGTTCATAGAATGAACTATCCAGACTGTGCATCAAGAGTAAATACAACGGAAATAACTCAAAGATAAAGAACAAATGCAGATTCAGTCATTCAGTATATCATAGAATTCAAATGCATTCTGGTCGGCAACATGCGGGCTCACAACTAGGGCTCAAAGGCTTGATTACAGAATATTAGAATATGCACAAGATATAGCTTTGAAGTCCCTTTACGAAGAATGTAAACTATTGATATTCTTTTTCATGAGAGCTACTTTCCTAAGGATCTATTACATCAATATATATCATCTCTGGTACAAAAGATTCTACCACGTTGGCTAAGGAAGATCACAAACTCCAATGAAGAGCTGTAATGTGTGTACACGGATAGGTCAGACCTAATCATGAAGAGTTCCTCCACAAATGAATGGAATGATGTACGGATCTTAGGGAAGGTCAACCACAAACCAAAAATCATTGAATGATGTGTCATTAGGCTCCATAAGTCGAGGAATGCTCCGCAAGTCTTCTCCTTTAGCTGATTGTCTAAAGCTATCAGGATGCTCTGTTATGAGAAAACAATCGATCTTCTGATAGCACTATCTTTCTGGTAACTGATCCAAATGCTCTGAATTCTAGATATGATTTAGATGAATGAATCTAGATGCTAAGTCAAACTCTGCAAGGTATGAAATGCAACTACGGTAGAATGCAGACCAAACTACAGAAATTGCTTCTGATTGAATTGGAAAATGAAAAGAAACAAAATGAACTGAAATGCAAATGTTTTTGGTTGATGCAAGATTGGTCTTGAATCAGGAATGCTCCTACATCATTAGCTTGGCCATGGATGCAATCTTGAAGCTTACTATTTCCTAGAGTTGGCTCAGTTTGTGCTTTATAACCTCCCTCTGAGTCTGCAACTTATGTATGCCAGAATGAATGGTCTCAACTTCTGAACTTTGATGGCCAATGGCATCCTTCACCAAATCATAAGTTCTAGATATCTTTATTATTTGAGCTTCCCATCCATTTATTTTATCTTTAAGATCTTTTGTTTTCTCAGGACATGTAAGACAAAATTGATACATTTCTCTAGCCTCTTTGATGGTGATCTTAGCATATTCTATATTCTTTTCTAACAAATTTTTTATCTTGAGAGAAT
Source organism: Cunninghamia lanceolata (assembly GCA_027924645.1). Lineage (NCBI taxonomy): Eukaryota > Viridiplantae > Streptophyta > Pinopsida > Cupressales > Cupressaceae > Cunninghamia > Cunninghamia lanceolata. Next base: position 6,351,354 of record BSBN01001583.1, read on the forward strand.
TTGTTATTGAGCTCCACTAACCTCTTGTCATCAATCTATACCTTACCTTCTTTTCTGCAGCTTGTTCCAAGGACTCAAAATGAGAGTTGACATATCTCTCTTTATTCTAGGCATAATCTTTTCAAAAATCATTGATGCATCTTCAATCAGCTCACTGTCCTCCATTTAGGACTTCAATATCTCTTCTTGTGCAGTAGTTTGAAAAATTGTCCCAAGTCTTAGTTTCTACAATGGGGACATTGTAGCAAGGTTAATAGGTCCTTGCAATAGCTCATGTGTAGTCAAAATCTAAGCTTCCTTCTACTTCTCCAAAAACTCTCTCAAAGAGTCAGTAGTGTCTCTCTTATCTTCAACCTGAGACACCTCACCAACATATCTTTCCAGAGGTTCCTCTTGAATAGGCACTTGTCTATTTCGATCTACTTCTGGAGCAGGATTATCAGTCATCTATTCTTTGGCTTCTTCTCTCTACTCACCAGGTCCTTCTGAAACATTTTCTTGAGATACTGCCTTTGTTTCCATAGAGTTCTTTTCTTCTCCAGATTCTTTCATTTCTTCATCCTTTCTAGATCTTTCCAGAGGAGTAATTGTACTTTGGTCCATGCTCTGCTCAACATTCACTTCCAGAGCAGCATTAGAAGTATCGACAACATTATTTTGCTCTTCCTCATCAGTGTCTACTATAGTTGAGATTTACAATTCATGTAGCACACTCAGGGTTATCTCCTTAGTTTCTTTCACCAGTGCCTCAATGTCACTAGACATAAGAGTATTAACCCTTTTCTTTACTCTAAACTTTTCACTAAGAATCCTAGTAACCTTGGCCCTTTCTTCAGTGGTGATGTTAGGACTGAGTTTTAACAAAACATATTCCTTTATTTCTACATCTTTAGCCATGGCTCCTTCTTTTCTTGCTATCATTATGCTGCCTAGACTATCCAGTAGATCATCAACAACTTCAATCAAAGCTTTATTGTACATATCAAGATATCTTACCACTGTAGCTTTAATTGTGGCCTTATCAACATCAGAGCTTTCATCATACATATCATCAATGGGCTTTAGATTCCCATGCTTGACCATTGCATTAATGGTGTCTTCCAAGGATATAGTTGCTTCATCTGCTTTGGTCTCAGTCTTTTCTTCTTTCTTCTTCTTCTTCTTGTTTTTACCCTTTCTAGAGAGCTTCTCCTTTTTTCTTGCTGTGGTTTCATCTATTTTTTCTTTCTTGGCCTTGATTTCTTTATCAGTCTATGTCTCTTCTTCTTCTTCTCCTCCAACCCCAAGGCTCACATACACTCTTTTTGTGGCCTTTGTCTTCTTTCTTTTCTCCTTCTCTACAGGCTTCTTCATAGGCACTTCTTTCTCAATATCTGCAGTGAGGAGAGGTCTGGAGCTTCCTACAACAAAGGAGGAGACTCTAGTTCTTCTTCTTGAACTAAAAGTAGCCTTTTTTGGTTCAATTTTCTCTTTTTTCTTCTCTGGAGCCTTTTTGTTTGTCCTTCTGGAGCACTTGTAGCCTTGGATGCCTCAAACTTGGCTCTTGCTTCATATTTTTGTTCATCTGTAAATCCTTTTCTCTTTGCAAACTCATCTACCCACTTTCTTACATTCCTTTTGATTTCAAGTTGTTCTAGTTCCATAAGCACCTTGAGTGTTTTTTCCTCAAAAGTTCCAAATCTATCCTCTTTGGGGTCTTTGGGTTTGCTTAACATTCGATCTGCCAAACCAATCAAGATATCCTCTGTGACTTCATATCCCATTTCTGGGACCCATACTATTCTAGGTTCTACTACCTCCATGAGGCATTTATCTTTATCTACCATAAATACAATCTCTTCTTCATATTTCTTCACAACGTTTTCAGGGATCCTAGCCCTAGCCTGCATTTTCTTTTGGAAATTTTGTAAAGTAACCCCATAATGCTACATTTTGTTTATCAACATCTCCTAAACTTTGCAAATGATTTTTAATTTGGACTGCTACATGAGAGTAATTAAGCCAAACAATATTGTCCATACCTAGTAACTCCTTCAAGAAATAGAAGAGCAAGCAAATGATTAGAGTTCCATACTTGAAGGGGTACTTTGTGTCCTTTGTTCTTTTCAAGTTCTCTATCAGTTGTTTCCAGAGCAACTCACACAGGTCATAATCTACATTCTTCTTCACCATCTCAAATGCTGTGTAGATGGTTGTTGTAGAGACTAAATTCTCCTGATTAGAAAAGTAGACTTTGTATCCCATCACCATTGATGCAAATCTTACCGCCAAATACTCAATGTCATTTATAGTTAGTGCCCTTTTATCAAATTTTGCACCTGTAAGCCCCATTACTATGTTATTCTTTATGTACTTTAAGGCTAGAATTGTTTTGATGGAGCACATGTCAGTCACAGCCTTAATGGCATCTTTAGCAATCATATGTGTCATGTCTAACCACATAAACTCATCATGAATTTTGCTTAAGGTATACTAGACCCAAGCATCTTCAGAAAACATAGGAAAATCAATCCATACATCAAGATTCTTCACATGCAATGCACTATACTCTTCTTTTAGCTTAAATTTGTCATCAGTCAGCTTGTTTAGATAAATTTGCCCTAATTTCCCATGATCAAACTCTTCTAGGTTTGCATGTATATATGCCCTAACATCTTTTGTATGCATAAAACCATGCAGAATCTCACAGAATGCACCATCTGGATCAGTTTCAAGTGATTTGTATGGGTGCTTCTTGAATTTAGGTTGGGGTCTCTCTATAATCTCTATAACTTGAGGGGTAGACATCTTCATTAACTCAACACAAAAAAATTTCAAAACAGAGAGAGCTATAAATACCTTTTGCTTCCAGTTAGGGTTTCTTCACACTAATCATTAAATACTTGAATTCATCTTAGCTTCATTTCTCAGATCTCCTTACTCACTTGAGGGTTTGAATGCAGTGTGATTTCCTTTCAAATGAATTCCCTTTTAACCCCTTTTCATCAAAACCTAATCGTCATAAATGCTTGATTCAAAGAGCTGTCAAACTCTTTTTCTGCTATTCACAATCGATCTAAATTGCTCCGCAATCCACCGCATTAGGTTCTTTTGTGTTAGAATCTTCTAAAGCTCTGTCATTCTATCTTATACCTCATATCTTATTGCTAGTTGTTAGCACTAAAATTTAGGCTGGGGGAATAGGATTTTTCATTGAAGCCCCCTAGAGCCAGAGCTCCCAATTCACTTCCCGGAGGAAGTTTCTACACCAGAGTCTGGTGTGGACTCATTCTTGACTTCATGTGCTTCCTTCTTAACCTAAATCTTATTCATCTCCTTCTTGGCCTCTACCATATCAACCTTTTGTACCAATTTCTTCATCTCTACCTGATTATCCTTCTTCATATTCTTGCTTCTGCATAACCTTGCAATATGTCCAAGCCTATTGCAATTGAAGCATACAACATTTGTCTGACCATCGTTCCTTCCAATCATCTTTGATTGGCATTGGTTAGCCTTGTGTCCAAATCTATTGCATGCAAAGCAATTGCTATTGAAGGATTGAGCATTCCTTCCATTATTATAGTTGTTTCTTATCTAACTTCTGCATTCACTAGCTCTATGACCAAAACTCTTGCATATAAAGTAGTTACCTCTGAAAGTTTGAGCATTCCTTCCATTGTTGTAACCATTCCTTATTTAACTTCTGCATTCATTAGCTTTATGACCTACTTTATTACAAGTAAACCATTGACTAGAAAATGATGGAACATTTTGATTCACTCTACTCCTACACTGAGTAGCCTTATGATCAAACTTATTGCATGCATTACAATAACCATTGAAAGAAGGGTACATTTGAGCATGTTGTTCTCAAAATCAGCTACGCTCATTTTTGTAGACAACCCCCACGAAACTTGTCCATTTTGTGAATCTACACTCTAAGTTCACAAATCGAGACAAGATTCCCTTGGTCTTGTGTGAAGTCATTTGACATTCTAACCTGGTCTGCGACATTCCCTTGAATTGGTTTCTTGATATTCGCAAAGATCATTCAAGTCGTAAATTGATTAAAATGTCAATTTTAGCCATTTTCAAGAGTTAGTAAATTTTTGAGTTTTGATATGTAATGGCGGCATTTTTTGCCGCTCTTACATGTCTTTTGGTTTTTATTTATTGCATATGTAATGACGACATTTTTCACTGCTCTTATATATGTTTCTCTTTAAGTATGTAAAGGCAGCACTTTTTGCCGCCGTTACATATTTCTCCAATGTGTATATGTACTGTCGGCAAATTTCTCCGCTTTTACATGTTCGATGCCACATGTGCGGGGTTGGCCAATTTTTCCATCCGAACAAGATCTCCGAGATCTTGATCTTGGAGTGCCATTAATGGCCACTCGTGCCACTAGTTAAAGGCATATTTTTGAGTTTTAAATACGTTTTCTTTAGTTTGTTTCGTCATTTCATTTCTTACCTGCCTAGCCGATCTCTGGACTCCCTTCACACCGATTGATCGCGCCAAGCTAGGATTTGATCTAACTCCTCGACAATGAACTTAGGTTTTCCATCAACACTATAGGTAAGTCTTTTTACCCGCTTCCATTTTCCTTTTCTTCCTAGGGTTTCTGTTAAATGGTTTAAAAAGGCTTTTTATTTTATTTGAGTTTTGTTGTCGTTTCTATCTTTAGATTGTTTTTCACATTTTCCTGTGTCTTTGAAGTAAAATCCATCAAAACTATGTGCCCTAGGTTATACCTATATGGAAGTCAGTGATTTTGTTGACCAAACCCTAGGACCATTTAAACACTTACCAAATTTGGCATATGGTCGGCGATAATCGCCGCTCCTACACTGAAACCCTGTAACCCTACTATGTATGATCAGTGATATTCGCCATTGGCATATTTCCCAAACTTTCTGATGAAGGTGTATAAGCGGCAAAATCTGCCGCCCTTACACAAAACACTTGGAATTTTCATCATGTGTGGCGTTGATAAATTTAACTGCCCGAACACCACTTTACACGAAGTAGTCTCACATGCAGAGTCAGTAGATTTTGCCGCTTGAACATTGAATTCAATTTTTCTCACATGCAATGTCGATAGAAAATACTGCTCCAACATCCAAACTCTGCAAACTCTTTCTACCTATAGTAGCAGCAAATTTTGCCGCTCCGACACCAAGATTTTTGGCCTACCCACACTGTAGCCCTTTTTCAAGCACATCTCCATAGTCGTGATTGTCGACATGCAATTATCCCAGATTGCCAGTATTTCCCCTAATTGCATGATTGTTGGTCATGATGTTAGTCATAAACAAGCATAGAATAAAAGTACACATTAACCTTTATTCATCTTGAAAGATACGATGAATTTAGAGAATTCATGATCCCAGGTCTTCGATGATTAGGTCTTAATCTTCTGACGTTACTCAGAGGTTGATGTGTGTTGCTGTTTCCATTTTGGGGCCTTACATAGAGTTCATCATCATGACATTATTTCTGCAAAGATTCTTCACAAAGAGGTCATTTTATACAGTTGTTTGATCAAATGATACAGTTATACTCAAATATTTACATGATATTTATCAGTAATGCATGCTTAAGCTTCAAATATGCTAAATATTTCCATTTATCTGCGAGATGTCCACATATTTGTATTTGTTTGCTTTAGATGTTCAGTTATTTGCAATTATGATAGTGAAATGTTTTAAAATTTAAAGAAATTGAAAGAAATGCTTCAAATGAATGTTGAATCTTCAGCTATTGAACCACAAGTATATCAGATATAGTCATGAGGAGAAGAAAACCAAACCATATGTTCACCAGGACATTCCATAGCTAGATACAGTAGGTGCTAACTTCAAAGGAATTGTATGAAAACAATGTATGTAAGTAGACATGCACTCTAAAGGACACAGCAAATCACCACATAAATCCAGAATTCACACACTGATTACTCAAGATTTACTATGAATTGTAACCAAAACAGTCTTCTCATTCACTAAGTATGCAAAGATATAAATGTATACAAAAAGCTTTGAAATGAGCCCTGAATATTTCAAAAGACAAATTTCAATTAAGTTTCCAATGTTCAAAAAGAGGCATTCCTGCACCTTTTATAGAATAAGGTGAGGAATCCGTTACAAAAGATCAACGATCCTAATTTGTCTATGCATATCCATGGTCAATATTTCCTTTTGACTATGTCAACCTTTACAAAATTGCACAAGTTGCCAGCTGGCAACTATCTAAAAAACTTATTTTTCACTAAGTATCTGATGCTGATATTCACTCTATGATGCATCATCATCTACTTTATCAGAGTCATGCTCTTCATCACCAGGTGCATCACTTCCTGAACTTTCATGATGATGATGATGATGAACCCACATATGAGGCTGCATGATGCTCCTGACCTGCTCATATAGCTGCACAATTCTATCTATTTCCCCACCATCCTGAGTCCTTGCTTTGATCATGGCGTGCTTGTGTGCCTCGTATTTGTGTCTACTACTGTCAAGCTTGTCCTTCCTATTTTGCAGCATCTCTTTGTAATTTTCCATCTTGACTTTCATTCTCATCATTTTATCTATGACTTCTTCTGTCAAGTGGACAAGTGGATCATCTGCTACTGATTGGAAGTTGCCATGTAAAGTTTTGATGGCAAACTCCTCATCTTGATTTTCTACTTTTCCTTCCACTTTTCCTTCTAATGTCTCCAACATTTCTGCCTAAACAGACATTAGATCATGCAGCTTCATGCTACTATCTCTCAGTTTATTATTGCATCTTTTCAACACTCCACATTCAAACTAAATATCCTTATACCATATGTCTACCAACAAGCCAGTATTATTATTTAGTACCTGCTTATTGATGAGCAGCTGAGGATTTATCCTCATTTCTCCCAGAATGTTTAACACATTTTCCAGTTGATAAGACCTTTTTCCTGTCTGCATCTGCAATTTGTCTACTTTGGTCCTGGAGTCATTGAGAGTATTCCACCTCTTCAAAGAGGCCTTTACTATCTCCTCTGCATCATCCAATGTGGATGACATCTATTTCTTCAATATAGCTGCCTCATGTTTCATGAGATCTAATTTATTCACCTCTTCTTGAGAGATAATAGTAAATGGGACTGCATGTTCAGTCAAAGTATTATCAGGATTAATCAGCCTCCCTATGTAGGCATGCAACTGAGCAATGTGCTCTTTATGTTGCTTATTTCTCTCTTTCTCTCTTTTCACTTTTTGAATTAAAGAATCAATAATATCTTTGCCTTCTTGACCCTCTTGGTCTTCATTGGTAAACCCTAAATCCACTGTGCCGATCTGGAACTCATCTAAGGTAATTTTACCTTTTTCTCTTTCTACTATAGGTACTAAAATTTGTGCAGTCCTCCTCCCAGTCATTGGATCTCTTCTGATGGTCGAAGTCATTCTAGCCTTCCTCTTAGGTTTTATTATATTCTCAGAGAATAAGGTGGAGACATCAAATTCTTGAATTTCAAATTCTTCTTCTGCATTTACCTCTTTCTCCAACCACGGAGGTACCTGATCATGTTTTTCAGCATCTTCATGACTTTCACCTTGATCTCCTTTATCTGTAAGCATTTGTGATAGAGATGGTGATTTCCTCATTTCTTCTTCCTGATGCTCACTTTGGTGTTGATCCTGTGGCATATCCTCCTGTTGAGGAATTTCTTTCTCTGGAGGAGCATCTTCCTGAGATGGAGGATCTTGTGATGTATCCATATGATGATCATGATGATCATGATCCTTTTCAGTTATCACCTCGTCCACTTTCAACTTTTCCTCATGTTGAGGAACATTCTCAGTAGTGGATACTTGGGAACTCTCCTTAGGTGCTGATGCTGATTCTGCAACTGCAATTTGTTCTGCACTTGTACCGCTTACTTCTTGAATCTTGGCGGTAGGATCCTCTACTATATCCTTCTCATCAGCTCTCTTTTCTTGAACCTCTATTATAGCAGGTTCTGTTGATGTATCTTGTTGGCTTATCTCTGAAGTATGGCCTTCTGGTTCTGCCATCTTCACTTCCTCTATATGTGGCCCTTTATCAGGTGATCCTGCTGGATGTTCAGGATTTTCATCCTATTTTTCTGTTAAGTCCACCACTACAGGACTTGTCACCTCTGCAATTAGCGTATCTAGCCCCATTTCTTGGGCTATCTGTTCTGGGCTCTTTTCTTGTTCTGCCTCCACTTGCTTTATCTCCTCTAGTATAGTTTGAACTGATGGAGCCTTTTGAGGGGTCATGTGAGTACCTGCAGCAAGGGTCTCCATTTTCTATGAAGCTACCTCCTTCACAACCTCATCATCAGACAAGTTTATTGTCTCGTCCAGCAAGATGTGACCTTCTGCATGTGTCTGGGAGGTTTCTTTCATCTATTCTTCTGCAAGTTCAGTTTTGAACTTGACGATGGTAGGAAGTGGAACATTATGCTGCAGTTCTCTATGCACTTCACTACCTGCCCCTTGTACTAATGTAGGGGATTGTCTCATTTCACCCCTCATGGAGGTTCTCAGTTTCTTAGGTGGGGTAGACACCACCACCTATGGAGCTCTTCTTTTTCTTTTGATTATCAAAGGAGCCTCCTCTTCTTCAGGCTCTTCCTCCATGAGGATATCCTCTTCATCATGTTTTCTTGAGGATTGACCTTCTTCTAGGGTCTCAGTAATTCCAGCCTCTGCTATCTTACTCTTCTTGGCCTTTCCTTTCCTTGTCCTTGGAGGGGATGCTGACCCTAATCCAGATCCTGATCCTGATGCTGCTGCCTCCTCAGCTACAAATACTGCCCTTTCAATAATAACCCCTTTGGGTTCTTTATCTACTTTCTTGCCCCTTGGGGGTCTTTTGCTCTATTGTTGTGGTGAAGGGAGTCTATCTCCCTTAGACTTTCTTTTCTCGTTCAGGAAGTCATCATACTCCCCATCGAGAATATCCTGCCCCTTCTTCTTGTTGTCCACCGTAATGGCAACACCCTTCTTCAATGCCCCTATCTGTTCATCAACCCAGGCTTGGGTTAGTTGTATGGTCCTGGTAATGAACGGGTCCAAGGATATATCCTCCTGTATGGTGAGGTTAGGTGCAGAGATGGTATCATTATATATTTTCTTTTGCTCATACTCATTTGCAATTATCCTGCCATCATCTTTCTTCAATTGTTGGGGAATGGGGATGCAATCAAAGGTTCTGATTTGATTCAAAGTTAGCCTTTGATATCTTCTTCTTCTAGTTTCTACTTCATCCTCGCAGTCAGCCTAGAAGTGCTCTAGATGCCTCTGATGAATAGGCTTTCCTATTATTTTCTATATCCTGCCGTAAGGATCATATGATCTTGTCAGTGGAAACGACTACAGATTCATTTTATTCAAGGTGACCATCACCTTCTTTATGTTCTCTAAATCAGGACACATGTACCAACCAATGGTGACTGGAAACAAAATTGGTGGTAGCTTCTTTGCATCTTTGTATGTTTTTATCATTGTGGAGCTCTGCCTGATAAACTCCATCAGTACCACTGCATCAGTGGGATACCTTGGTAGCATGAGAGGATGTCCCTCAAAACCCTCAATCCTCATGTAGGAAAAGGTGGCAAACTGTATATACCAGGCTCCATGCCTGTAAACTATCTCTTGAGCTTCCATGCTCAATCTCTTTGTTCTGTCCTCCTCCATGGTCCTTACCAGATGCATAGAAAATGCATCATTTACCAGTTTGTAGTCTTGGAGGTAATTGGCTCTTTGTAGCTGGGGATGATGATTCCAGATATGCACAACATTGACTGTTCCTGTGACTTTCCCATCTGTAACCAGTGCATCAAATGTGCCCTTATAAGTACAGGAGTAGACGATGTATGATGTCATATAGAAAGCACAATTTGAACCTCCTAGGTTCATCAGTTGCTCATGCAGAGCATCACTTATTAGTTGGCCCCATAGTGGCTTGATATCTGAATATAAACACATCATTATTATACCCTACATCCTATCTCTAAAACTACCAGCATCAGGTTGGCCTGTTACTCTGTTTAGTAGTGCAATAATGTATTGATATTCATCAGCAAAATCATATTTGAATAGATGCATAGGAAGTTTGGCTGCTGTAGGATATGTACTGTTTTGAGCCCTCCATTGGTACATATTCTTCCTGGCTTGTTTCTTGTTGTTTTCATATTCTTTCTCTGACTTCTTCAAGTCTACACTTTTAACCTTGCTGCCCAATGGCAATCCAAATGTCTTGGAAAGACCCTTGATGGATAGGTCAGCATATATCCTCCCATGTTTCATCACCTGCCTAGTCTCTGGATTATAGTTCTTGGCACACTCGATAACCAGTTCTAGAGATTCCATGGAGTACGGAAAACTGGCAGCATTCCACATCCTTGATACGAAAATTGCATCCAACATAGGACTCTTGTTATTCTCATCATTCAGCCTAGCTGACCAGGCCTCCAAATCGGTACTCCCCTGATGAGTATCTATAATTGTACCGTATTTAAACAGGATGCCCCTCTGAGACGAGAACATGGGCCTACTGAATTCTGCTTGACACTTTACTAACCTCTTGTCAGCCATGGGTGCCTGCAATTAACAAAATCCTGTCTTACAATGGGTATACACATGCATGCATATTACAATTAACTTTGCTAATCACCATGCCTACTGTATCCGTTCAACATTACTTAACCATATGGATGCAGAAACCAGCACTTCAGATTGACAACACCCTACCTGACTATTACAGAAACAACATGATGAAGGTTTCATTTACTTACCTGGATATGCAAATTTCCGTTTATACCAGTGGACTTTTGACAATGTTCTTAATTCAGCTGATGATCATGCACTTCCTTCTATCGATGAGCTCAATTCGTGCAACTATCACCTGTATGAGGATATGCTAGCTGGTGCTCTGTAAAAACAATTTTATCGCAAGGTAAATTCGAAATGACAATGAATTTACCCTTTTAATGATGCACTTAGGGTAAAATTAGGGAAACCCTGACAGATTGGATTTTACTCATTGATTATCCGCACGAAAACGTAGGATCTCGCGAGGTGTTTCATCAGGTTTTGTGGTCAGCGGGAACCACCTACCATGCCTGCGTGCATTAAATGATAATGGCGGCAACGGGAGCGGGGGGATATCCATATGACAGGATATCACGAAAGCAGGATGATATTCACAAATATTGGGTTGAGTTTAATGTCATCCTGCTCTCTCAGATCAGAATAATTGCCGCGACAAGATCAAGTGATGAACGCACCCTTTGGTTATGTTTAGTACATCAGGAGGATATTTCATTATATTAGGTGATGTTTCAAAGATGATGATGACTGGACAAAGTTACATGTCTCTCTCTCAGAATATCAGGATGACGTCATCCTGATATTCGCTCAGTGTATCGGCAGGGCATCATGACATCATCGTCATGTTATATAAGCAGGATCATGTTTTGGAAATATACCCTAAGGTTAAATGATGATATCATCGTCATGTTTGTTTCTTCGTTTATCAGACTTGGATGACATCATTAGGATATTGGCTTAGGGGGATATTTCACAGCAGGAGGATATTATGAAATATCAGGTTACATTGAAAAATATGATCCTCGCGAAATGCATAAGGCTATTGACGGGTAAAGGTTACTATCACCTAAATTTGATGTCCAGATATTTGGACCACATGATTTATCGGGTGATATACTATATCGGGGTGACCTTTTATAAGATGGCTGATGTTACGAAATATGATCCTCCCCCTGCGAATATCAAGTTTGACTCAAACTTTGACCACTCATAACTCTCACATCCTGACGAATATCAGGGTGATGTAAAAGACAAACCTGCATGGAATTTAATGCTCTTTCTGAATATGAGGTCACTAGAATGAAATAGAAATTTTGACAAATTGACCTCATGATGACAACTTACCCAGCCTTTCAATGCATCATGATCTGCATGACTTACTTTTACCAGACCGCTAGAAAGCACAAAACACAAGCCAAAAGTTGGGTCCCTATTTTGTCAAGTCAAAATGGGACGTGTTGTGTAACCACACAACAACTTGCCACCAAAGAAAACAAACAAATTCCAATGATTCAAGTGATGTGATCATATTCATCGATATCATTCCAATTTATTCTAAGCATAAGCATCATGATCTTCAGAATGATAAAAGTTCATCATGGTAACAATGCTAACAAAGGATCATGTGTGTGCAGATGATTAATTATCTTCATCTTGAAAACAAGTGGAAAACACAAGTAACTGGTGTTAAACTACATAGTTGGAGATCATCCCTCATAGCCAACCTAGATAGAGCCTTGCTGCCAGTAGGTGTCTATAGCCCCGACAAGGTTATCTATACAATCTCCCTAAGTAGAGCCCCACTGCCAGCAGGTGTTCATAGCCCTGGTAGAGTTACTTAGATGGCCTAACTTTATTTCTTTTCTAAATTTTCTGTTAAAATTTGTATCTGATATCATCATGTCAGCTCATATATACAAGGTATAGTCACTTGCAGCTTTAGGTTGGAGATTGCATTGGTAGCAGGGGAGTCCCTTTAGATTTTTCACTTAACACCTATACTTGTGTGTTCAACAAGCCCAAGGCTGTTAGGTGTTTTATTGTGATTGATTTACTTTGGTCAAGAAAAGGCACCCTGATGAAAAGACATCACAAATTTGATCATGAATACTTTCTTAGAATGAATCACAACTTATGTCTAAATCTGATCTCATCACTTGAATCCTAATAATTTGTTGTCTTTTGTGATGATGAAGTGCATCATCTTGACTAACAAAAACAAAAGCTCAACCAAAACAAAACAAAACAAGACAAACCAACAAACAAAACAAGAAAAACAACTATACAAGCAACTATACAAATGTACAATATGATACACATGACTATCATGAAGTCCCTTTAGACTTGAAAATAATGTTTGAGAAATTGTCCATTGACTGGCAATGAGACATCCTCACCTGTCAAGTTCTTAAGCCTATAAGTGTTGTCTCCTAGTATCTCGGAAATTTGAAAGGGGCCTACCCATAATCTGTCAAATTTACCATGGTCACCTTTCCTCTCATGGGCTTTATCCCACATCAGGACTAAATCTGATATCCTGAAGGTTTTGATTTTGGCTCTCTTGTCAAACCAGCGTTTAACAACAGCCTGATGTTTTACAAACTGGTCAATAGCTTGACTTCTTTTCTCTTCTAGGTGCATCAGTTGAAGCAACCTGACCTCTTGTCTATTGTTTATACCTAGGTATTCTTGAGCAAACTACAAAGTAGGAATTTTCAAGTTGATAGGAACGATAGGATCCACCCCATATACTAGTTGGAAGGGTGAGTTTCCTAGTACAGTTTTCATTCTGGTCCTGTCTACCCATAAGGCGTATTTCAGAAATGAGTTCCATTCCCTAGGGTTCTTTTCTATTAATTTTCTTATGATACTCAGCAAATTTTTATTGGTGGATTCTGCTAATGCATTCCCTTGGGGGTAATAGTTGGATGAGAACTTAAGTATGATCCCATGATCAAAAGCCCAACTTGACAATTTTGTTGAAGTGAAGGCAGAACCATTATCACTTACCAAAGCATAAGGAGTTCCATACTGGTAACAATGTTGCTTTCCAAAAATTTAATAACATCATCAGTAGTACAAGTCTTGCTGCTGACAGCTTCAGTCCACCCAGTACAATAGTCAGTAATTGTTAAGACATACCTATGACCTGAAGAAGATGGCGGGTTAATTGGTCCTATGAAGTCCATGCCCCATTGTGCAAATGGGTGCTCTTCCATCACTGGCCACAATGGTTGTGCAACATATTTTCTTTTGTTGGCAGCAACCTGACATACATGACAACATTTAACATGATTAGTTGTATCTTTAAAAATTGTAGGCCAATAATATCCTGCTCTGAGGATTGCATGTGTTGTGTCCAGGGCTAATCCATGTGCTGTTCTGAACTTATCATGTAGTTCTGATAAAACCTTATTTGCTTCTAGTTTTCCTAGGCACCTCAGGTATATTCCTTCATAATTCCTTTTGAACAGGATTCCTCCCTTCATCATATATTTTTGTGACCTAAGCTTCAAGGCCCTTCTTTGTGAAACTTGCATTCTTGGAGGACACCTTCCAGTGATCAGGATATGCTTGATATCTGAATACCATTCTTTATTATCCTCAGCATTGATAACATATTGCTGACTAATGATATTTGGATCAATTTCAGATATCATCTGGCTTAGGGCCTGTCCTCTTACCAATTTCATTGGTGTAATTTCCATGTCATACTCTTGTAATACAGTAATCCACTTGGCTCTTTTCTCACCAGGCTCACTCTGCATCAGCAGCATCTTCACTGCTACATCAGGCGCTACTGCAATCACTTTGCTTCTTAGTATGTAATGTCTAAACTTCTTTACTGCCCTGACTAATGCAAGTGCTTGTCTTTCAACATCCACATATCTTAGTTCAACATCTTTGAAGGGATAGCTCATGAAAGCTATTGGTTTTTCTTCTTTTTCCTCATTCCTTTGAGTCAACACTGCTGCAGAGGTATGCTCTAAGGAAAATGAATAAATGTAGAAGTCCTTTGTGTAGTCTGGATTGATGAGGACAAGAGCATCTGATATGGCCCTTTTTATGTCTTCAAAAGTAGCCTTGGCCTCTACTGTGCACTCAATCTTGGCATCTTTCTTCAACATGGCATTTAGAGGTCTGACTATCTCTGCAAAACCAGTGATAAATTTTCTTACAAAGTTAATCTTACCAAAGTAAGACTTAAGTTCTTTCTTACTTCTAGGGAGTTGTATTTTCATGATAGACTCCACTCTGGCAGGATCAATGATGATCCCATCTTCAGTTATCAGATGGCCTAATAATTTGCCTGTTGTTACCCCAAATATGCATTTCTTGGGATTCAAGGATATTCTGTACTCTTCACACTTCTTCAGTACACTTCAAAATCAGCCACATGATTCCCTCTTTCTTTGGAGAATACTGTCAAGTCATCCATGTAGATGACTATGCACTTTCCTATTAAGCCTTTGAAGGCTATGTCCATTGCTCGCTAGAATGTAGCTCCAACATTTATGAGTCTAAATGGCATACGTCTATATGCAAATATCCCCCACTTGGTGGTGAAGGTAGTTTTCAATCTGTCAATCTTATCAACCATCACTTGGTTGTAGCCTGAGAAAATGTCCAGGAAGGACATCATTTTAGCTCCATTCACAATCTGCAGAACTTCATCCAATGATGGTAAAGGATAGTTATCCTTCTCTAATGCTCTGTTCAGATTCCTAAAGTCTACACATAACTTGATGTCTCCATTCTTCTTTCTGACTAGAACTAAATTGGCCACCCAAGTGGAATGCCTCACAGGAAAGATTATCATGGCATTTAACAACTTCTTAACCTCTTCAAAGATTATTGGTTCAAGCAAAGCATTGACTGGCCTTTGCTTCTGTCTGAAAGGTTTAGCATCTAGCTTGAGAGGTATAGTGTGAGTTATGACTGATGTGTCATATGTCTTCAACTCATCATATGTCCATGCAATTACATGCATGTAATCCTTGAGAGCTAGAGTTATTCCTTCTAACTCTTCTGGTGTGCAGACTTTGCCTATCAGGACATTTCTTTTGTCTTCATCTGGTCCAATATTCACTTGTGAATACTGACCTCCATCAGCTTTGGGAAGATCCTTCTGTTTCAGCATATTGTCTAGGTCAAAGGCTCTTTCTAATTCAATCATGCCTTTGGGAATTCTATTGCTTGGCAATTCTAACATTTCATCTTCTTCCCAAACTTGATCTTCCATACTGCTCTCATCTATAATCTGAGCATCAAATATATCCTTGTTAGAGATGAAATCAAGAATATGCTGATCATCATCAAAGACCTAGAGATTAGTGACATTATCAGGTACTGATGGTACAGATACCAGTTCTATTGAAAATTTCTTTAGACCTGATATAGATAGTGGCTCTAATGTACTGGCAGCCTGGGCAAGTGCATCTGCCCTATGATTCTGTTCTCTAGGAACATGAGTGATGTTAAATGCATCAAAGTCTTCAATCAAATCCCACACTCTATGTCTGTAATTTGATAATCTCTTATAATTGCAGGAATAAATCCCTCTTACTTGTCTGACAACTAATTCTGAGTCTCCAAAGACATGCAGAATTTTCACTTTCTTCTTGAGAGCAAACAGTATCCCATGAATCAGAGCTTCATACTCTGTCACATTATTAGTACAGGGGAACTATAATCTGTATGCAGATAAGTATGATTTTCTTGATGGATCCATAAGATCAATCCCTACTCTGGCTCCTTGCTTGGATTTGGATCCATCAAATCTAAGAATCCAAGATTTATCTTCAGCATGAGGTTTAGCTAAACCTTTATTTTTCTTTGCAGCTCTAGCAGTTGCACCACCTGATATTCACTTCATTTTAGGAATTTCAGTATCCTTGGGTTGCATCTTTTCTTTCTTTTGTGGATCTGACCCCTTCTTTTTCTTTTTATCATCAGGAGGATGATCTTCCAGATCTGGCACTGTATGTCTTATTAAAATGTGTAAACACAATGAGCAGGTGGTCTCTAAATGAGGTGCTTCATGCAACCTACACCAACCTTCAATCAAGGTTTCGTGGAGAGGTCTATACTACTGTGTCATCTTTTCTACTTCTTTTGCCAGGAAATCCTCAAACTTCGTCAGGTTACTACTTCTGTCTTCATCAGACAGCTCATAATCAGATTCTACAAAGCAATCACTCCTAGGGGTGATCTTTCCTTTCTTCTTAACATTTATTTGGTTGCGTACCAGTATCTCTTCTGTTATTTGAACATGACCTCTACCTTTGCATTCGTCTTCTTCCATTCCTGCAGGAAATAAACATAAGTCAGAATCACTTTCATTATCACTATCTGATGAACTCACCTGTGATAATGATGATGCATCACTGTATGTCTATTCTAACTCCATCATGTCCTTGCATGCTTCACAAGTCCTTTCTAAATGAGGCTCACTATGTAATCTGCATCATCCATCAATCAAAATATCATTAGCAGGTATATTCAGTACTTTACATAACTTTATCTGTTTGGATAAGTGCCTTTCAAAGTTTCCAAAACAATCTCCTTCAGTTTCATTTTCAGAATTAATATTAGGCTCTACATGAGGCATATCCTCCTGATGATCATCATGATGATGATGAAAGTCCAACATCAGGATCTCCTCTATCCTGATAGTCTGTGGCCTAATGGCATAACTCCAAGCTCAATGTTTACATACATTATTTCATTCGTTTTATTGTACTCAGTTATCATATGCCTCATCCTGGGTTTAGCATCTATTCTTATCTAGTTAGGAATACCTTTCCAAGGCAACCACATGTGACTGAAGTCAGTAGCCATATATCCATTCAAAGTTTTGGACCAATCTCTGCTAAGCAGCATCCCATAGGTGTCAGGTATGTCAACTACCTAGATATCAATATAATACTAGATCCTGGGATCAGATGCTAGCTGCATGTGTATATGAGTTAGTTCACCTATCACACTTACCTCTATCTTATCTAGCTATGTCACCTTCTTTAGGGATCTAACAGGATGTAATCCTAAAGCATTGCATATAGACAAGGGCATCACATTTGTAGATGCACTTGAGTCTACCAAACAGTTGTGTAAATTCTTGCTAAACATTCTTATGGTAACGAGGAAAGGTGGTGACTCGCTCTTATCTCGGTATAATGTCATATGTGAGGTTTCTGTAGCTTGGACAGTAGCTGGCACCTTAGATTTGATGTTATTTTCTCTAGCAGCATGATCTTTAGTACTAGGCTGGCATGGGGAATGAATATCCTCTTTAGGAGCAGGATCATCTAGTGATTTCATGAATGCCTTCTTAATTGGAGGGGTTTTCAATAATTCTGATAAAGACAGGCTGATCTTTATCTTCCTCATCTCATCCGCCAAGTATGTAACAAGTTTATCAGACTCATGAGGCAAGCTAACAGCCTTTGATGCTGTATTCTGAGGTGACAGATATTGGGCATTTACCTTGGGGAACCCAGGATTATTGCTAGCTTTGGGGTCAGGAGGTGTATTGAAATTGTTTGGAGGTAAAGATGATGTCAATGGACCAGTACGTTTGTTGGCATTACTTCTCAAGTTATAGTTATGTTTACTAGGATATTGCTGCTGGTATGCATGCACCTCCTCATGTTTAGTGGAAGGCTCATTCTCATCTTCAAAAGGGAAGACATAATTTGACTCAAAAGCTAAAGCAGATTCTTCACATGCTTGTGAACAACTTTGATGATTAGTATAACTTTCTAATACTAGGGCTGAGTCATATCCACAGGGAACTATTTCATTACCTTCCACCCAAGGTGGATTTCCTGTAGTATTATACACTTCTATTTGAAAAATGCTGGCAGGAATTTGAAATTGTGGACAGTCTAGCTCTGTATGAGCATTTGTATTGTGGATCCTGCACCAATTGGTGAGGGCTACCTCAGCAAGATTGACTCTAGTAGTCTGCTTGGTTTCACCAGGTGGTTGATTATCTAAAGGTGATGGTAATGACCCATTATTTGGCCTGGATTTCTATACTCTAGGCTGCCTCTGAGGATTATTGTTATTCCCCCCAGCATTATTGAAATTACCATTGTTGTACCCTCTGTCAGGATAATTTGGTCTGTCATTAGAATAACCTCTATTCTGGTTTGACTGGGAATAGAAGTTCTAATTCTCAAATGAGTCACTTTTGTAGTGAGCTTTCTTAACTGAGCAGAGATTTCTTTGATCTCTTCCTTTTCCTCTTGAGCTTTGGCTACTATATTTTCATTTTGAACCTTGAAGAAAGATGATCCGTGGTTATTGCTGGATAAATCAGCACCCTGAGGTGCCTGAGCTTGTGCAGGATATTGTGACATCCTACCATTCCCATTAGGAGGTGGCATGATACTTAATGGAGGCACCTGCAAGGGTGCAGGCATGACTGCTAGAGGTATCATTGCACCATTAGGATGTTGTGCAAGATATGATGTAGGATGTTGTGCAGGATATGATGGATACATGCTAGGTAGTGTAGGGAATGCTATATTTGGAGTAGGGGCAGGTACTAATTGCTGATTTACTTTGATAGCTTCTTGAAAGGCTCCTGTCAAGGTAGTAATTTCAGGGTGTGTTCTCCTGATGAACATGGAAGTCAATGGATGCAGGGCTGAATAATAGATACTCCTAGCAGAAGCATTTGCTACTACATAAGGAGCCACTAACTTGGATAACATTTTCTAGATCCTAGCATTAAAATTGGCAATAGGTTCATTCTTGAATCTTTTGATTGTAGCAAACATGTGGTAATTCATAGATGGATCAATAGGGACCTTGAACCTATCAAGAAAGGCTTTCTCTAAGACAGCCCATGAACCAATAGAGGCTTGACCAAGACTAATAAACCAATTATAAGCCTCTTCCCCTAAGGAAAAAGGAAATAATCTACATACAACAACTTGATGTTCTATTCTGGCTCTACAGCACGCTTCCTTAAATGTCCTGATATGATCATCAACATCTTGATAAGGATGATATTTTGGACAAAGTTTGTCTGGATTCTTTGGCAACTCATGATATGCAGTGAAGGTTAAAGGTGATTCTGCCATGAAGAAAGACATCACAGCTGGAGGAGGTTGAGCTTGAGGTATAACCGGCTGAGGTTGGACTAAAGGTGCACCCTGAGGAGATCCTGTAGGTATACTGAAACCGATAGGGGTCACAGGAGGATGTTCTAGTGGTGTTCCCGATGCACTGGAACCAGGAGTATGATGAATGTCAATAGTCCTAGGTTTGAAACCTCTAACAGGTAGTTCTTCAAAAGGTCCAGTCGATCTTGACTTGGGATTTATCCTGTGAGCCAGGATTTCTTAATTTTAAGGCAAATTGGCTGGATGATTGTAAATATTGGCTATATTTCACCAGTTGAGGTGATATTTATAATCAGATGACTGATCTGACTGGATATTTATGAAATATTTGCCAAGATAATGCAAATACAAGGTGATATTTGAGGTATAACGACTCTTATCACAAGGTATCAGGTTTCTAAGGTCAAACTCTCCAAAGTTTGAACAAATTTACATAATATTGGCCGATATTTGTGAATTCATGATGGTCTACTGTAAAGCTTGCAATATTTATATTAGATTTGGAAATCTTTACACAGAATGAGCATATACAAGCTAGATCCAATAAATATTTGAACAATATTTTGAAATTCACAATTGCATCCGAGGTTACCTTACTTTCTGCATCATCAAACCTGAAAATAATGATGATGAGCGTCTTCTTTTAGAAGGCCCTCCTTCTAGCGCCAATTTATGTTGGTCATGATGTTAGTCATAAACAAGCATAGAATAAAAGTACACATTAACCTTTATTCATCTTGAAAGATACGATGAATTCAGAGAATTCATGATCCCAAGTCTCTGGTGATTAGGTCTTAATCTTCTGACGTTACTCAGAGGTTGATGTGTGTTGTTGTTTCCATTTTGGGGCCTTACATAGACTTCATCATCATGATGTTATTTCTACAAAGATTTTTCATAGAGAGGTCATTTTATACAGTTGTTTGATCAAATGATACAGTTATACTCAAATATTTGCATGATATTTATCAGTAATGCATGCTTAAGCTTCAAATATACTAAATATTTCCATTTATCTACGAGATGTCCACATATTTGTACTTGTTTGCTTTAAATGTTTAGTTATTTGCAATTATGATAGTGAAATATTCTAAAATTTAAAGAAATTGAAAGAAATGCTTCAAATGAATGTTGAATCTTCAGCTATTGAACCACAAGTATATCAGATACAGTCATGAGGAGAAGAAAACCAAACCATATGTTCACCAGGACATTCCACAGCTAGATACAGTAGATGCTAACTTCAAAGGAATTGTATGAAAACAATGTATGTAAGTAGACATGCACTCCAAAGGATGTAGCAAATCACCACATAAATCTAGAATTCACACACTGATTACTCAAGATTTACTATGAATTGTAACCAAAACAGTCTTCTTATTCACTAAGTATGCAAAGATATAAATGTATACAAAAAGCTTTGAAATGAGCCCTGAATATTTTAGCAGACAAATTTCAATTAAGTTTCCAATGTTTAAAAAGAGGCATTCCTGCACCTTTTATAGAATAGGTGAGGAATCCGTTACAAAAGATCAACGATCCTGATTTGCCTATGCATATCCATAGTCAATATTTCCTTTTGACTATGTCAACCTTTACAAAATGGCACAAGTTGCCAGTTGGCAACTATCTAAAAAACTTATTTTTCACTAAGTATCCAATGATGATATTCACTCTATGATGCATCATCATCTACTTTATCAGAGTCATGCTCTTCATCACCAGGTGCATCACTTCCTAAACTTTCATCATCATGATGATGACGAACCCACATATGAGGTTGCATGATGCTCCTGACCTGCTCGTATAGCTGCACAATTCTATCTATTTCCCCACAATCCTGAGTCCTTGCTTTGATCATGGCATGCTTGTGTGCCTTGTATTTGTGTCTGCTGCTATCCAGCTTGTCCTTCCTATTTTGTAGCGTCTCTTTGTAATTTTCCATCTTGACTTTGATTCTCATCATTTTATTTATGACTTCTTCTGTCAAGTGGACAAGTGGATCATCTGCTACTGATTGGAAGTTGCCGTGTAAAGTTTTGATGGCAAACTCCTCATCTTGATTTTCTATTTTTCCTTCCACTTTTCCTTCTAATGTCTCCAACATTTCTGCCTCAACAGACATTAGATCATGCAGCTTCATGTTGATATCTCTCAGTTTATTATTGCATCTTTTCAACACTCCACATTCAAACTGAATATCCTTATACCATATGTCTACCAACAAGCCAGTATTATTATTTAGTACCTGCTTATTGATGAGCAGCTAAGGATTTATCCTCCTTATTTCTCCCAGAATGTTTACCACTTTTTCTAGTTGGTAAGACCTTTTTCCTGTCTGCATCTACAATTTGTCTACTTTGGTCCTGGAGTCACTGAGAGTGTTCCACCTCTTCAAAGAGGCCTTTACTATCTCCTCTGCATCATCCAATGTGGATGACATCCATTTCTTCAATATAGCTACCTCATGTTTCATGAGATCTAATTTATTCACCTCTTCTTGAGAGATAGCAGTAAATGGGACTGCATGTTTAGTCGAAGTATCATCAAGATTAATCAGCCTCCCTATGTAGGCATGCAACTGAACAATGTGCTCTTTATGTTGCTTATTTTTCTCTTTCTCTCTTTTCACTTTTTGAATTAAAGAATCAATAATACTTTGCCTTCTTGACCCTCTTGGTCTTCATTGGCAAACCCTAAATCCACTGTGCTGATCTGGAACTCATCTAAGGTAATTTTACCTTTTTCTCTTTCTACCGTAGGTACTGCAATTTGTACAGTCCTCCTCCCAGTCGTTGGATCTCTTCTGATGGCCAAAGTCATTCTGGCCTTCCTCTTAGGTTTTATTATATTCTCAGAGAATAAGGTGGAGACATCAAATTCTTGAATTTCAAATTCTTCTTCTGCATTTACCTCTTTCTCCAACCATGGAGGTACCTGATCATGTTTTTCAGCATCTTCATGACTTTCACCTTGATCTCTTGTGTCTGTAAGCATTTTTGATAGAGATGGTGATTTCCTCATTTCTTCTTCCTGATGCTCACTTTGGTGTTGATCCTATGGCATATCCTCCTATTGAGGAATTTCTTTCTCTGGAGGAGCATCTTCCTAAGGTGGAGGATCTTGTGATGTATCCATACGATGATCATGATGATCATGATCCTTTTCGGTTATCACCTCATCCACTTTCAACTTTTCCTCTTGTTGAGGAACATTCTCAGTAGTGGATACTTGGGAAGTCTCCTTAGGTGCTGATGCTGATTCTGCAACCGTAATTTGATCTGCACCTATACCACTTACTTCTTGAATCTTGGCGGCAGGATCCTCTACTATATCCTTCTCATCAGCCCTCTTTTCTTGAACCTCTATTATAGCAGGTTCTGCTGATGTATCTTGCTAGCTTATCTCTGAAGTATGGCCTTCTGGTTTTGGCATCTTCACTTCCTCTATATGTGGCCCTTTATCAGGTGATCCTGCTGGATGTTCAAGATTTTCATCCTATTTTTCTGTTAAGTCCACCACTACAGGACTTGTCACCTCTGCAATTAGCGTATCTAGCCCCATTTCTTGGGCTATCTGTTCTAGGCTCTTTTCTTGTTCTGCCTCCATTTGCTTTATCTCCTCTAGTATAGTTTGAACTGATGGAGCCTTTTGAGGGGTCATGGGAGTACCTGCAGCAAGGGTCTCCATTTTCTGTGAAGCTACCTCCTTCACAACCTCATCAGACAAGTTTATTGTCTCGTCCAGTGAGATGTGACCTTCTGCATGTGTCTGGGAGGTTTCTTTCATATGTTCTTCTGCAAGTTCAGTTTTGAACTTGATGATGGTAGGAAGTGGAACATTATGCTGCAGTTCTCTATGCACTTCACTACCTGCCCCTTGTACTAATGTAGGGGATTGTCTCATTTCACCCCTCATGGAGGTTCTCAGTTTCTTAGGTGGGGTAGACACCACCACCTGTGGAGCTCTTCTTTTTATTTTGATTATCAAAGGGGCCTCCTCTTCTTCAAGCTCTTCCTCCATCAAGATATCCTCTTCATCATGTTTTCTTGAGGATTGACCTTCTTCCAGGGTCTCAGTAATTTCGGCCTCTGCTGTCTTACTCTTCTTGGCCTTTCCTTTCCTTGTCCTTGGAGGGGATGCTGACCCTGATCTGGATCCTGATCCTGATGCTACTGCCTCCTTAGCTACAAATACTGCACTTTCAATAATAACCCCTTTGGGTTATTTATCTACTTTCTTGCCCCTTGGGGGTCTTTTGCTCTGTTGTTGTGGTGAAGGGAGTCTATCTCCCTTAGATTTTCTTTTCTCGTTTAGGAAGTCATCATACTCCCCATCAAGAATATCCTACCCCTTCTTCTTGTTGTTCACCATAATGGCAACACCCTTTTTCTTCAATGCCCCTATCTGTTCATTAACCCAGGCTTGGGTTAGTTGTATGGTCCTGGCAATGAAGGGGTCCAAGGGTATATCCTCCTGTATGGTGAGGTCAGGTGCAGAGATGGTATCATTATATATTTTCTTTTGCTCATACTCATTTGCAATTATCCTGCCATCATCTTTCTTCAATTGTTGGGGAATGGGGATGCAATCAAAGGTTCTGATTTGATTCAAAGTTAGCCTTTGATATCTTCTTCTTCTAGCTTCTGCTTCATCCTCGCAGTTAGCCCAGAAGTCCTCTAAGTGCCTCTGATGAATAGGTTTTCCTATTATTTTCTGCATCCTACCGTAAGGATCATATGATCTTGTCAGTGGAAATGGCTGCAGGTTCATTTTATTCAAGGTGACCATCACCTTCTTTATGTTCTCTGAATCAGGACACATGTACCAGCCAATGGTGACTGGAAACAAAATTGGTGGCAGCTTCTTTGCATCTTTGTATGTTTTTATCATTGTGGAGCTCTGCCTGATAAACTCCATCAGTGGGATACCTTGGCAGCATGAGAGGATGTCCCTCAAAACCCTCAATCCTCATGTAGGAAAAGGTGGAAAACTATATATACTAGGCTCCATGCCTGTAAATTATCTCTTGAGCTTCCATGCTCAATCTCTTTGTTCTGTCCTCCTCCATGGTCCTTGCCAGATGCATAGAAAATGCATCATTTACCAGGTTGTAGTCTTGGAGGTAATTGGCTCTTTGTAGCTGGGGATGATGATCCCAGATATGCACAGCATTGACTATTCTTGTGACTTTCCCATCTGTAACTAGTGCATCAAATGTGCCCTTATAAGCACAAGAGTAGACGATGTATGATGTCATATAGAAAGCACAATTTGAACCTCCTAGGTTCATCAGCTGCTTATGCAGAGCATCACTTATTAGCTGGCCCCATAGTGGCTTGATATCTGAATATAAACACATCATTATTATACCCTACATCCAGTCTCTAAAACTACCAGCATCAGGTTGGCCTGTTACTCTTTTCAGTAGTGCAATCATGTATTGATATTCATCAGCAAAATCATATTTGAATAGATGCACAAGAAGTTTGGCTGCTGCAGGATATGTACTGTTTTGAGCCCTCCATTGGTACATATTCTTCCTGGCTTATTTCTTGTTGTTTTCATATTCTTTCTCTAACTTCTTCAGGTCTACACTTTTAACCTTGCTACCCAATGGCAATCCAAGTGTCTTGGAAAGACCCTTGATGGATAGGTCAGCATATATCCTCCCATGTTTCATCACCTACCTGGTCTCTGGATTACAGTTCCTGGCACACTCGATAACCAGTTCCAGAGATTCCATGGAGTACGAAAAACCGGTGGCATTCCACATCCCGGATACGAAAACTGCATCTAGCACAGGACTCTTGTTATTCTCATCAGTCAGCCTAGCTGACCAGGCCTCCAAATCGGTACTCCCCTGATGAGTATCTATAATTGCACCGTATTTAAACAGGACGCCCCTTTGAGACGAGAACATGGGCCTACTAAACTCTGCTTGACAGTTTACTAACCTCTTGTCAGCCATGGGTGCCTGCAATTAACAAAATCCTATCTTACAATGGGTATACACATGCATGCATATTACAATTAACTTTACTAATCACCATGCCTACTATATCCATTCAACATTACTTAACCATATGGATGCAGAAACCAGCACTTCAGATTGACAATACCCTACTTGACTATTATAGAAACAACATGATGAGGGTTTCATTTACTTACCTCGATATGCAAATTTCCTTTTATACTAGTGGACTTCTGACAATGTTCTTAATTCAGCTGATGATCACGCACTGCCTTCTATCGATGAGCTCAATTTGTGCAACTATCGCCTGTATGAGGAGATGCTAGCTGGTGCTCTGTAAAAACAATTTTATCACAAGGTAAATTTGAAATGACAATGAATTTACCCTTTTAATGATGCACTTAGGGTAAAATTAGGGCAACCCTGATAGATTGGATTTTACTCATTGATTATCCACGCGAAAACGCAGGATCTCGCCAGGTGTTTCATCGGGTTTCGTGGTCGACAGGAACCACCTACCATGCCTATGTGCATTAAATGATAATGGCGGCAACGGGAGTGGGGGGATATCCATATGATAGGATATCACGAAAGCAGGATGATATTCACAAATATCAGGTTGAGTTTAATGTCATCCTGCTCTCTCAAATCAGAATAACTGCTGCGACAAGATCGGGTGATGAACGCATCCTTTGGTTATGTTTAGTACATTAGGAGGATATTTCGTTATATCAGGTGATGTTTCAAAGATGATGATGACTGGACAAAGTTACATGTCTCTCTCTCGGAATATCGGGATGACATCATCCTGATATTCGCTTAGTGTATCGGCAAGGCATCATGACGTCATTGTCATGTTATATAAGCAGGATCATGTTTGAGAAATATACCTCGAGAGGTAAAATGATGATGATGTCATCATCATGTTTGTTTCTTCATTTATCAGACTTGGATGACATCATCAGGATATTGTCTTAGGGGGATATTTCACAGCAGGTGGATATTATGAAATATCGGGTTACATTGAAAAATATGATCCTCGCAAAATGCATAAGGCTATTGACGGGTAAAGGTTACTATCACCTAAATTTGACGTCCAGATATTTAGACCGCATGATTTATCAAGTGATATACTATATTGGGGTGACCTTTTATAAGATGACTGATGTTACGAAATATGATCCTCCCCCTGCAAATATCAGGTTTGACTCAATCTTTGACCACTCATAACTCTCACATCCTGACGAATATCAGGGTGATGTAAAAGACAAACCTGCATAGAATTTAATGCTATTTCTGAATATGAGGTCACTGGAATGAAATAGAAATTTTGACAAATTGACCTCATGATGACAACTTACCTAGCCTTTCAATGCATCATGATTTGCATGACTTACTTTTACCAGACCACCAGAAAGCACAAAACACAAGCCAAAAGTTGGGTCCTTGTTTTGTCAAGTCAAAATGGGGCATGTTGTGTAACCACACAACAATGATCATGACTTTTTGCTGCAGTTTCTTCTGTGGATCTTCATTCTTCATCAACATCTTCTTGGTGATAGCTCGTCCAGATGACTGAGTTGTCCCTGAAGAAATCAAAAGCGATGAAGTACAAATATCAAGGTGTTTTGCTAATCACCTCAGTCACTTCTAATGTTGATGACATTAGAGATATAGACATTGGCCATGTGGATATGCCTGAGTTTGTAGAAAGAAC
Source organism: Cunninghamia lanceolata (assembly GCA_027924645.1). Classification (NCBI taxonomy): domain Eukaryota; kingdom Viridiplantae; phylum Streptophyta; class Pinopsida; order Cupressales; family Cupressaceae; genus Cunninghamia; species Cunninghamia lanceolata. Next base: position 6,378,780 of record BSBN01001583.1, read on the forward strand.
CAAGTCAAGCAACCCCAGTGCTGCAATGAAGAAAATAATTGACAGTAATATTCATCTGGTGTCATCTTTCCCAGTGGCAGCTCACAACACAGAATTTATTCTTTAGTGTGCTCATTTCTACAATAAAGATGTTAGAGCTATGGTAGATGCCAGTGGCAATGTGATAATCAGGTTGGATCCTGAGTTCATTGATAAAGTGTTCATGTGCCCTCCCGCTACAGAAGTGTTAAAGCTTGACTTTGCTAAAGCACATAAGGAATATGACAAAAATCCAGAGAAGGCAAAGAAAGTAATCAACAACAAATGGTTGAAGACTGCAAGGTCAAATTTGTCAAGGTGGCCATGTAGTTTCCCTCGAAATGACTTTGTAGAGGAAATTGGTGACCTGATTACTCTCCTCAGCAGGATAAGAGGTTTGTCTTCCTCTTCACAATTTCATGAATGGATGTATCCTTTCATTAAGGTCATACTCTAGGGTAAGCAAATCATTTTCTGGGGTGAACAAATCAGTAATGCTTTGCACAAACAATTGATGAAGGTGTCCACTACCTTAAAGTTCTACATGACTTCCTATCTGGTGTACATTGCAGCCTCTATGAGGATTTTCCTAGGTTTGACATCAGAAGGGGATAGGAGGGTAATCCCAGTGTACCAATACTATTCTAAGTTAAAGTTGAAGGGTTCTATTCATCATTTCAGAAGAGTGAATGATGCATTCTTTGCAGTATTCCTTTGTCTTTTTGATCCCCAATTGGAACAAAAAAGAGTGTCAGATGAGGCATGGACAGTGGTAAATGATTTTAGGTGTATGTTCTTGCAATTTCCTTCTTTTTCGTACTTGAGGGTTGGCTTTTTCCAAGGTTACCCCTATATGCTTCCAAGATTCCCTTTAGACAAACTGGTCTTAATGGAGTTGTGTAGACAAATGATTGTCATGCATAACAAACAAATGGAACTCAAGAAGCCCGGTTTCAGATTACTAGTTGAAATTGGCAGATATTCGGTATTGACTGCTGCAAAGGCAAGGGCCATAGAGATAGAGATGCCGCTAGTCACCATGAAGTAGTTCAAAAGGAGACTGAAGTTTGACTATAGGGGGTGACGAACAAAATCAAAAGGAAAACTTAATTTCATGAACCCATGGTTGAAGATGTTTGGGTAGATCTGAGAACAGAGGAAGATATCAGGAAACTAGACTACAGCAGATTGTCTCTTGAGCAAATTGAATATCTGGGACTTGCCGATATTCCTGAGGATCTTGTGGATGATGGGGAATTGGTTGATGACAAATATAATGCTGAACATATTGATAATACTCCTCTCCCTCGAATCCAATGGTCCCAAAAGGAGTTGACCTCATTGAGGAAGAGATTTGAGCCTATATTGGCTAACACCAATAACTGGCTGGCAGATAAAGGAATTACTCTGAAGGAATTCCTCACTAGATCATAAATTGAAGTTCAAGAGAAAATGGGTAAAAAGGTGGAAAACAAAATAAAGAACAAGAGTGATGTTCCCTCATCCTCTAAAACACATAAGCCTAAGATCAGATTTGTGATGAAGAAATCAAAAGCTATGGAGGAAGAACCTGAAATAAAAGATATGGAAGCTGAGGAGCTAGCCATTAAAGAGATGGATGTTGAAGATAGGACTACAGATCAACAAGATGAGGAGGCTTTGTCTCCACATGAAAATACACAACAAGAAATGGGAGTCTCATCCCCTTTGCTTGATGCACCTATTACAGTTCCTGTGTCTATTTCCCCTATTGATATTCCCTCTTCTAAATCTCCCTCTCCTAAAATAATTTTTGATAATCCTCAAAACACTTTTGAAGATGTTCTCCATTCTTTAGTGTCTATTCCTAGTTTGTCTTCTTCGTCTTTTGATATTGGGGATGTATCCATTTTTGATCATTTTGTAATGAATACTGAGCAAGTCTCTAGTGCAAATGTAACAGGTGCAGTTTTTTCTAACACCCCACCTATTGTTTCTACTACCAGTACAAGTACAATTTTGGGAACACCAGCAATAGGAATGGATCCCAATGTGAGTGCTTCTCTACTCCCACCTTGGTTATTAGCTTACACGCCAAAAAGGGAAAAGCAAGCCATCTCCCCAGATGACTTTGGTTTCACTAAGTTGGTACCTGCAAAGCCTAAGGCCTCAAAGAAACCAAAGATTCTTTCAAGAATGCTTGAGGATAAGGGACATAACTTTCTGGAGATTGCCAAACCTCCACAGGATGCAACTATTGAGAATCTCTATAAATGATATGCAGTCAGCCATGGACATACTAATCCAGAAGTTTGACAGGGAAAAAGAAATGAAGGATCACTACAAGGCAATGATAGAAAAACTAACTGCGGTGATAAGAAAAATCACTTTGAACTCAGAAGTAGTTACTCTAGAGGCCGTTAATGTAGAAGACCCCATCATTTAGAAAGCAGAAAGGACTCATCTCAAAGGGAGAGTACTTGAAGAGTACTTAGACAAGATGTGTGCACAAGGAGTCTCTTTGCTCACAGACGTATATGAGAAAATAGATAAAATGAGGAAAATAAGAGCAGAACTTGATGACCTCATTGATACTATTTCTCAAGATATTGAACGCATAGAGAATATTCATGATAAATGGGCAGAGATGAGGAAATTGAAAATAAGCACCCTAATATCAATTGGCGCCATCTCTAATAGGGATTCTTATACAGAAACAAAGGAGGCTTTGATGTACAGGAGCAGTATGCTTAGAAATTTGATTAATGATCTTGAAGCTGCAAAGGAAATCAGTGAACAAAGTGATGTCAAACTTTTGCATAAGTTGGAGGAGTTGCCTTGTAAGCTGGTATCACAAGACAACCAATTTCTTTTTGCAGAAGAAATGGTTTAGGAATTTGAAGACATGTTCCAGAAAGAGTTCAAAGATAAAAGATTTTCAATGACTTCTGTGGACAATATTTTGGACAACCAGTTAACTTTGGATAATCTGAAAACCAAGTTAACTGGTCATGCAAAATCAGTCACTACAGTGAGAGATGCCATAGTGAGAGCCAAGATGATCTTTAGAACATGTTCAACCTGGATAGCATTGGGATGCAAGCGGCTTTCACTATGTATGATAGTCACATGAGGAAAAGTGGCGACACAAATTGAAGCAGTTTTTCCTTAGTTTATTTTCCATTTTTAAGATGTACTTTCAAAACAATTTTAGACATTTTTACATGTACATTTTTCATATGTAATTACATGTAGAAATATAGGAAGTCCCAAGTCAAAGTAGTTAGGATTTTTCCTAAATTTTCTCAAGGCCTCTCCCTATAAATAAAGAGGACCTCTTTTGTAAATATGATCTTTTATCTATTGTAGCAAAAACTCTGCCGAATTGAGAAGCAAGTTGAGACTTTGTGCTTATTTGTGTAAATCAATTTTTAAATATTTATCAATACAAGAGAGCAAGTTGAATTCCAATCTTTGTCTTGGAGTGATTTGTTTTCTGATAGAATTGTTCTTATGTCTTTGCTATCATATTATCTTTGATAAGTAATTGAAGTGTGAGGGTTTATTTCAAGTGATTAAGGAGTATTCTAAATCTGATTTTAATAGACTTTGAGCTATAAAATCATTTGTGAGAATTGTGTTGTGTTCGTGAATGAGAAATAGCTTGAAGACTTTGTGCTGCAAGTTGTTATCTTTAATCTATTTATCTCATCTTAGCGTATAGTGAAGACTTTGGGCTGCACTCTACTCTGAATCATTTTATTTTCCATTGGTGAACAAAGTAATGGAAGACTTTGTGTTTCTGTGGATTTTGTGGTAATTCATAGTTTTTGGCATTATATCAGTTTTGTTGAAATCATAATATATTGTAAACATCATTTCTAAAAAAAGAGAAATGGATGGTATGATCTTACCCCAAGTTAGTTTTTAGATTAAAATAAAGTTGTAATAATTGATAGGGAACCTCCCCTTGCTGAGAGGAGAGATTTATCTCATTGTACTATGCTTGATATAACCATTTTGCTTTCAGTTAGTTGAAGACAAAATATTCACCCAACAGTTTTTGGGGACTCTACTGGGGAAGGAACGCGCAACTTGAAGCCTCACACTTTGAGTTGAAGCATTTTCAGTTCTTTTCCATTTGTTGCAAAATTGTGTTGAACATACTACATTCTGGCAGATTCACGATATACTAGAAGTAAGAAAGCTCAAGGTATTATTGATCTTGCATTTGAATTGATGCAGTAAAATAATTTTGGACTCTTGCCTCCACGACCTCGTCTTTAGCGTACCAGGAGTTTTCGTCCTACCAACGCCAGGTTCCCAATACTAGGTGAAACTTCTAGTTCTAGTGCTAGCAGAGTTTTGTCTGTTCATACTTCACAAAGATTTGTTATCCCACCTTTTAATCAACGTGTCATGGCCACCCAAGGCCCTTGGGGTAATACTTTTGGTCCTCTAAATTTAACCCCACCATTGCACGAACTACCTCATAGTTCAAGAAAGAATTTCCCCAAATTCTATGGTGATGGGAAGGTTCATCCTAATAAACACATTGCAGCTTTCTATATAGCCTGTGGTGTGATAGGTGTCGAGCATGAAGATGTAGCTATATGACTTTTTGTAGAAACACTGCAAGGTGCTACTGCAGACTGGCTCTATCATCTTCGAGCTCAGACCATAACAAACTGGAATACTCTCAAAACCAAGTTTGAAGCCAGGTTTAAACTTGCAGAAGATGCGCATGCATTATTGGCACAGCTAACACAAATGAAAAAAGAACCCCATGAACCTATGCGAGACTTCATCGCTAAGTTCAATAAGTTGAGAAATAGGATTCCCACCACCGCTGAGCCAACAGTGGAGAATCTTAAGTGTTTCTTTATCAATACACAACTTCCTAAGGTGAGCTTTCTGTTAAGGTGAGCCGGTCCTACAGATCTTGCTGCAGCTTAGATTTTGGCAACTGAAGTGGAAGATGATCTTATCCTTGCAGGTAAGATAAGAAGGGATTCTAATAGAAATAAAAGCTCCTCTTCTACTAAGAATTCTTCCACAAGCACCACGGACCCTATGGTGCAAAAGCTAGCAAATGAATTGCTAGCTCTGAAGAGACAAATGTCCCAAGGTATGTCTGCCCCTCCTTCTTATCGGGATATACCAAGGAGGACATTTCCAAATAATTCATATCAAGGCAACGCTACTAGAAATCAATGATAGCATAATCGTCTTCTGCCTACACAGGGGAAACTTGCCATAGAAGCAGCACCGGTCAACTCAGCAGTTGGCTATTATGAAGCTAAAAATGAACTTTCTTTCCAACCTGAGTTGGACTATGAAAATGGTGCTAATCTCTTCACAGAAGGAGAAGAAGAATTAGCTGGCGACTCTACCATCAGCTTTTTGAATTATCAAGATGAAGCTGAAAAAGGAGGAGAAGTGTGAGAAGGAGCAATGCTGTCTTTACTAGGTCCCAAAATTAGGCAACCCTGCAAGCTGATAAAGGAAAGGCGAGAGAAGAATCTCAACCAGTAATTTCAATTGCTAAATGGGGGACTCCGCTACCTTTCCAATCAAAAGACCTGGTGGGCAATAAACAAGTAAGTGCCTCTAAAGAATTTATACCTTCCACTTCTACTCAGACAAGTACTATCTCTACCAAAAATCAGAATGATGGATTTTCTTCCTCCATTTCTAATTCATTTCAGCAATTTGATATAATAGATCATGCTAGGAAGACTAAGATTCAAATGTCTAAAGTTGAGTATTTACAAGCTAATCCTGAACAATTTGATAGATTAGCTAATTACGTCAAAAACAAGACCGTCCCTGCAGGACAAGAATTTCCAAAAGTTACTCATGACTCCTCAAAAAGAAAACCTACCCAAAATAATCTTCTCACTACTCCCCTTGAATCCTCTGGAAAAGTTGAACCTTTCTATGTTTCCCTATTAGTAAATGGTCATAAATTGAGCAATTGTGTAATAGATTCTGGAGCCTCTGATAATGTTATGCCTGCTAAAGTAGCAGACACCCTTGGCCTCACCTTAACAAAAACTTTTGGGAGGTGTTTCTCTATGGAAAATAAGCAAGTTCCACTTTTGGGTCAAATCAAAGATGCCCAATTTGCATTTATAGCTTTTCCAGATAAGAGAATTAAGATGACAGTCCTAGTAGCTGATGTTCCAGCTTCCTATGGTATTCTGCTTGGGCATAATTTCTGCAAGGATGTAGGTGGGGAGTTGAACATGGACCTATCTAAAGCAAGGATACCTGTTAAAGGTGTCATGCAGAAGTTTCTTCCTGAGAAGGAGGCAAAATGCATTGTTACCCAAACATCAAATCCCAAAGCTCAAATTTTTTTTGAGTCCTCAGGAATGGGTAATTATTTCCTCTCCACTGAAGATGTTTCTAGTTCATCAGATGAGAGTACATTGGGTGATAGCTCGGATATGCCAGATGGAGACTCAGAAGAGTTTTCAGATGAAAATTTAGGTGAAGGTATAGTAATACTAGATTCTTCCCTCACTGATGAAGACGAATCTCCTGATCAAAGAAATTCCAAAAAATCAAATTCTAATGAAGTTTGGATTTTGGAATTTGATGGTAGTTGTTCATCTACCGGTCCTGGAGCCGGAGTGGTTTTGATATCTCCTCAAGGTGATATCTTACCTTTTTCATACAAGTTACAATTTGACAATACCAATAACACCGCTGAATACGAGTCCTTGTTGCTCAGATTGGAAGCTGCTCATGCTAGAGGTGTTAAAATCCTTCATGCTCAAGGGGATGCTGAATTGGTGGTTTGTCAAGTGAGGAATTCGTACCAAACCAAAAATGAAAGATTGAGACAATATCACAATCGCGTATGGGATTGCATTGAAGGTTTTGATGCTTTCAACATTTCTACAGTGCCAAGAGAGTTTAATGATCGTGTAGATTCATTGGCTGTTTCCGCCACTCTCATGGTTCCTCATAAGGATTTCAAAGGGAACAAGTACACTATTGAGCTGGTCTTCCGACCAAGTGTACCTAATAACGTTGACCATTGGCAGGTGTTCAATGGTGATAATCAAATCATCGCTTTCTTGGAAAAGATGGATAGCTTTGATGAGCTTTACTTTGAAGGTAGTGAATCGCCACCACGGGAATATGTTTCTAAGATAGACTCACAAACTAGCGAAGAGTTTCTTCAGTTGAAAGGGAATAAGATTCCAAAAGGCTTGGTTTCCCTTGAAATTTTTTTTGATAAGCATGATAGGTATATCAATCAGCCGCAACAACAGGATTCAAGTTCCTCTATGGAATTTGAACAGGTAAATTTGAGTTCTAAGGCGGATCCCAAGATGGTCAATATTGGGAAATGTTGCACTACTGATGAAAGATTCAAATTCATTACCCTCCGTTGCCATTACATTGATGTTTTGGCTTACTCCTATGATGATCTAAAGTCTTTCTGGCCTAAGGAGGTTCAACATGAAATTCCCCTCAAAGCTGGATCGTTGCCTCACAAGCAGAAGCAGAGGCAATACAACCCGAAGATATCAGGTATGATCCTCTCTAAGATTCAAAAGATGCTGAATGAAAGGATAATTTTTCCAATTCATCATTCCACCTAGATCGCAAACATAGTTCCCGTAAGGAAGAAGAATGGAGAAATCCATATTTGTGTTGATTTCAGGAATCTCAACTAGTCTTCCCTGAAAGATAACTACCCCTTGCCCATCATGGATCAAGTATTGAAAACAGTAACTAGTTCAGAAATGCTGTCTATGCTAGATGGTTTTTCAGGGTATAACCAAGTGGAGGTCAATGAAGCAGATCAGTTCAAAACTTCTTTTACCACACCATGGGGCACATTTGCATATCGATGAATGCCTTTCAGTCTGATCAATGTCGGCACCACATTTCAGAGAGCAATGGACCTTGCCTTCAGAGATGAGATGGGGAAGTTCATCGTCGTGTATCTCGATGATTTAACTATTTTCTCCAAAAACTATCATGATCATATGCACCATTTATGACAAGTGTTGGAACATTGTCGACAAAATGGTATCTCTCTCAATCCTAAGAAGTCAGTTTTTGGGGTTACAGAAGGTAAGCTTCTCGGACACATTGTATCCTAAGAAGGCACTAAAATTGAGTTAGAAAGAGTCAAATCTATTCAAAGTCTTACTCTACCTGCTAGTAAGACTGCAGTTCATTCTTTCTTTGGAAAGGTGAATTTTCTGCGAAGGTTCATTCCTAAATTTGCAGAGAAAACCCATCATATCGTCAAAATGATGAAGGGTAAGGCCACTTTCTGTTGGACTGCGGAAGGCAAAGTAGTGTTTGAGGATATCAAGAGGGCTATTGCTCATGCTCTAGTTCTTGTTTGTCCCGACTACACCAAAGATTTTGTAGTTTATAGCTACGCTTCAGAACACACACTTTCAGCTATCTTGGATCAGCAGAATGAAGAAGGTGTGGAATCTCCTATATCATTTATGAGTTGCCCTCTCAAAGCTCATGAATTGAAATATTCTAATATGGAGAAGCATGCTTTTGCTGTGGTCAAAGCGGTGAAGCATTTCAGGTTCTATATTCTGAATTCACACATTGTTGTTATGGTGCCTAATACAACAGTCAAATCTATCCTAACTCAACAAGAGTTCAGAACAAAGAGAGGTAATTGGATTGCTAAGATCCAAGAATTTGATCTGGCTATCAAGCCTACCAAGCTTGTGCATGGTAAAGGTTTGTGTCAATTGATCGCTGATAATGTGCCAAAAGAGATAGGGGACGAAGAAGAAGAAGTTGAGGATACACCAATTGTTCTTTTTGTCACCACTACTGATGAGTGGTATTCAAATATCGCTCATTTCCTTACCTATGGTGAGTGTCCTTCTCATCTATCTTATATGGAGAAAAGAACTGTCAATTTGAAAGCTGCTAACTACATCCTTTGGGACAATGGTTTGTACAAAAGGAGTCTTGATGGGGTATTTCTCCGTTGCGTGGATAAAGCGCAACAAAGTAGACTTTTGGAGTCTTTCCACAATTTGGCTTGTGGAGGACATTTTTCTACACCTGTAACAACTCACAAGATTCAGCGAGCTAGATACTATTGGCCCACACTATTCCAAGATGCGTACAATTAGGTACGTAGGTGTGAGTTGTGTCAACAGTTTGTTGGGAAACCAAAGTTGGCAGCCCTACCTCTTAAATCAGTGGTTATTGAAGAACCTTTTCAGCAATGGGGCATCGACTTCATTAGCGCTGTGAATCCACCATCGAGTGCGGGACATAACTATGTTCTCACTACGATGGACTATTTTACCAAGTGGGTGGAAGCCATTCCAGTCAAACATGCTACTTCTGAAGTGGTATGTAGTTTCCTTAAGGAAAACATTATTTCTAGGTTTGGAGTTCCAAATAAGATTGTAGCAGACAATGTTACTTGTTTTTCTTCCCATGAAATTACTGAATTTTGTTATGAGCATGGGATAATTCTTTCCCATTCTTCAGACTATTATCCACAAGGAAATGGTCAAGAAGAATCAAGCAATAAGAATTTGGTCACTATTATCAGGAAACTGGTAGATGAGAATCAAAGAATTTGGCATAAAGCACTTTTTGATTCTTTATGGGCAGATAGAATTACCCCCAAAAGGGCAATAGGCATGTCACCATTTCAGCTTCTATATGGCCTGAATGCGGAGATACCAATTACCTTGGAATTGCCAGCATTGAAGTTGGTAAAGGCATTAGAAGATAGAAGTTTTGATAGTTCTATTGATAAAAGGATCATATATCTAACTGAACTTTTGGAGCAGCGAACTATGGTAGTGGATCATATCACTGAACACCAAAGTCAAGTAAAGAAACTCTTCGACAAGAAGGGAAAGGCTCGTGAGTTTCAAATTGGAGATCAAGTCTTATTGTGGAACAAGAGGAGAGAACCAAAGGGAATGCATGGAAAATTTGATTCCTTGTGGAGAGGTCCATTCACCATTCATCAGTTCTGTGGTGAAAACAGTTTCTTGTTGGAGTATCAAGATGGGACACCTTTCTTGCTACCTCACAGTGGGCAACATCTGAAGCACTTCAATCCTTGAAGTATCAGATAAGTTTAATTGTAAATTTTTATAGTTGTGTTTTTATTTTTGTGTTTTTTGTTTAGTCTTGTGTCTTTTTCTTTTTCGCTTGACTCTATAGCCCAATGGCATGGATGAAGGCACTTAGAGACTGGATTCTACTCCCTTTAATCATTTCAAAGTTTGATCGAAGGAAGTTCCCTAGTTAGAGCCAACTATTGTTCTCAAAATCAGCTACGCTTGTTTTTGTAGACAACCCCCACAAAACTTGTCCGTTTCATGAATCTACACTCTAAGTTCGTAAATCGAGACAAGATTCCCTTGGTCTCGTGCGAAGTCATTTGACATTCTAAACTAGTCTGCGATATTCCCTTGAATTGGTTTCTTGATATTCGCAAAGATCATTCAAGTCATAAATTGATTAAAATGTCAATTTTAGCCATTTTCAAGAGTTAGTAAATTTTTGAGTTTTGATATGTAATGGCGGCATTTTTTGCCGCTCTTACATGTCTTTTGGTTTTTGTTTATTGCATATGTAACGACGACATTTTTCGCCGCTCTTACATATGTTTCTCTTTAAGTATGTAAAGGCGGCACTTTTGCCACCATTACATATTTCTCCAATGTGTATATGTACTATTGGAAAATTTCACCAGTTTTGCATGTTCGATGCCACATGTGCGGGGTTAGCCGATTTTAACGCCTGAACAAAATTTCTAGGATCTTGATCTTGCAGTGCGATTAATGGCCACTCGTGCCACTAGTTAAAGGCATATTTTTGAGTTTTAAATACATTTTCTTTAGTTTGTTTTGTCATTTCATTTCTTACCTGCCTAGCCGATCTCTGGACTCCCTTCGCACCGATTGATCGCGCCAAGCTAGGATTTGATCTAACTCCTCGGCAACAAACTTAAGTTTTCCACTGACGCTACAGGTAAGTCTTTTTACCCGCTTCCATTTTCCTTTTCTTCCTAGGTTTTCTGTTAAATGGTTTAAAAGGCTTTTTATTTTGTTTGAGTTTTGTTGTCATTTCTGTCTTTCGATTATTTTTCGTGTTTTCCTGTGTCTTTGAAGTAAAATTTGTAAAAACTATGTGCCCTAGGTTATACCTATATGGAAGTCAGTGATTTTGTTGACCAAACCCTAGGACCATTTAAACACTTACCAAATTAGGCATATGGTCGGTGATAATCGCCGCTCCTACACTGAAACCCTGTAACCCTACTATGTATGATCGGCGATATTCGCCATTGGCATATTTCCCAAACTTTCTGATGAAGGTGTATAAGTGGCAAAATCCACCATCCTTACACAAAACACTTGGAATTTTCATCATGTGAGGCGTTGGTAAATTTGACCGCCCGAACACCACTTTACATGAAGTAGTCTCACATGTAGAGTCGAGAGATTTTGCCACTTGAACATTGAATTCAATTTTTATCACATGCAATGTTAACAGAAAATGCCACTCCAACATCCAAACTCCACAAACTCTTTCTACTTGCAGTAGCGGCAAATTTTGCCACTTCAACACCAATATTTTTCTAGTACATGCAATGACAGAAAAATTTGCCACCGATGCAATTATAAGAAAACCCCTCATATGCAAGGGCAGCGAATTTTGCCGCCCATGCAAACACTCTCCCAAATTTTCCTAACTCTGGAAAATTTTCACTTTTAATTTTCCAAGCCCGCTTTCCTCTGATTTTTGGCCTGCTCGTACTATAGCCCTTTTTCAAGTGTGTCTCCATAGTCGTGATCGTCGACATGCAATTTTCCCAGATTGCTAGTATTTCCCCTAATTGCATGATCATGACTTTTTGCTGTAGTTTCTTCTATGGATCTTCGTTCTTCATCAACATCTTCTTGGTGATAGCTCATCCAGATGACTGAGTTGTCTCTAAAGAAATCAAAAGTGATGAAGCACAAATATCAAGGTGTTTTCCCAATCACTCAGTCACTTCTAATGTTGATGACATTAGAGATACAGAGATTGGCCATGTGGATATGGCTAAGTTTGTAGAAATAACGAAGTCGAGCAACCCCAGTGCTGCAATGAAGAAAATAATTGACAGTAATATTCATCTGGTGTCATCTTTCCAAGTGGCAGCTCACAACACAGAATTTGTTCTTCAATGTGCTCATTTCTACAATAAAGATATTAGAGCTGTGGTAGACACCAGTGGCAATGTGATAATCAGGTTGGATCCTGAGTTCATTGATAAAGTGTTCATGTGCCCTCCCGCTACAGAAGTGTTAAAGCTTGACTTTGCTGAAGCACATAAGGAATATGATAAAAATCCAGAGAAGGCAAATAAAGTAATCAACAACAAATGGTTGAAGACTGCAAGGTCAAATTTGTCAAGGTGGCCACGTAGTTTCCCTCGAAGTGTCTTTGTAGAAGAAATTGGTGACCTGATTACTCTCCTCTTCACAGTTTCATGAATGGATGTATCCTTTCATTAAGGTCATACTCCAGGGTAAGCAAATCATTTTCTGGGGTGAACAAATTAGTAATGCTTTGCACAAACAACTGATGAAAGTGAACACTACCTTCAAGTTCTACATGACTTCCTATCTAGTGTACATTGCAGCCTCTATGAGGATTTTCCCAAGTTTGACATTAGAAGGGGATAGGAGGGTAATCCTAGTGTACCAATACTATTCTCAGTTAACGTTGAAGTGTTCTATTCATCATTTCAGAAGAGTGAATGATGCATGCTTTGCAGTATTCCTTTGTCTTTTTGATCCCCAATTGGAACAAAGAAGAGTGTCAGATGAGGCATGGATAGTGGTAAACGATTTTGGGTGTATGTTCTTGCAATTTCCTTCTTTTTCATACTTGAGGGTTGGCTTTTTCCAAGGTTACCCCTATATGCTTCCAAGATTCCCTTCAAACAAACTGGTCTTAATGGAGTTGTGCAGACAAATGATTGTCATGCATAACAAACAAATGGAACTCAAGAAGCCCAGTTTCAGATTCCCAGTTGAAATTGGTAGATATTCGGTATTGACTGCTGCAAAGGCAAGGGCCATAGAGATAGAGATGCAGCTAGTCACCATGAAGCAGTTCAAAAGGAGACGAAAGTTTGACTATAGGGGGGTGAAGAACAAAATCAAAAGGAAAACTCAATTTCATGAACCCATGGTTGAAGATGTTTGGGCAGATCTTAGAACAGAGGAAGATATCAGGAAACTGGACTACAACAGATTGTCTCTTGACCAGATTGAATATCTGGGACTTGCCAATATTCCTGAGGATCTTGTGGATGATGGGAAATTGGTTGATGACAAATATAATGCTGAACAAATTGCTAATACTCCTCTCCCTCCAATCCAATGGTCCCAAAAGGAGTTGACCTCATTGAGGAAGAGATTTGAGCCTATATTGGCTAACACCAATAACTGGCTGGTAGATAAAGGAATTACTCTGAAGGAATTCCTCACTGGATCAGAAACTAAAGTTCAAGAGCAAACTGGTAAAAAGGTGGAAAATAGAATGAAGAACAAGAGTGATGTTCCCTCATCCTCTAAAACACATAAGCCTAAGATCAGATTTGTGACGAAGAAATTGAAAGCTGTGGAGAAAGAACCTAAAATAAAAGATAAGGAAGCTAAGGAGCCAACTACTGAGGAGCTAGCCACTAAAGAGATGGATGTTGAAGATAGGACTATAGATCAAAAAGACGAGGAGGCTTTTTCTCCACAAGAAAATACACAACAAGAAATGGGAGTCTCATCCCCTTTGCTTGATACACCTATTGCAACTCCTGTGTATGTTTCCCCTATTGATATTCCCTCTTATGAATCTCCCTCTCCTTCTAAAATAATTTTTGATAATCCTCAAAACACTTTTGTAGATGTTCTCCATTCTTTAGTGTCTATTCCTAGTTTGTCTTCTTTGTCTTTTGATATTGGGGATGCATCCTTTTTTGATCATTTTGTAATGAATACTGAGCAAGTCTCTAGTGCAAATGTAACAGGTGCGGTTTTTACTAACACCCCGCCTATTATTTCTACTACCAGTACAAGTACAGTTCTGGGAACACCAGCAATAGGAATGGATCCCAATGTGAGTGCTTCTCTGCTCCCACCTTGGTTATCAGCTTACACGCCAAAAAGGAAAAAGCAAGCCATCTCCCCAGATGACTTTGATTTCACTAAGCTGGTACCTACAAAGCCTAAGGCCCTGAAGAAACCAAAGATTCTTTCAAGAATGCTTGAGGATAAGGGACATAAATTTTTGGAGATTGCCAAACCTCCACATGATGCAACCATGGAGAATTTTGATATGAATGATTACTCTATTTCTAGAGTTGAATTGGGCAAAATAACCCATGAAAGTGCTAAAAATGATATGTAGTCAGCCATGGACATCCTAATCCAGAAGTTTGACAAGGAAAAAGAAATGAAGGATCACTACAAGGCAATGGTAGAACAACTAACTGCGGTGATAAGAAAAATCACTTTGAACTCAGAAGCAGTTACTCCAGAGGCTGTTACTGTAGAAGACCCCATCATTTAGAAAGTGGAAAGGACTCATCTCAAAGGGAGAGTACTTGAAGAGTATTTAGACAGGATGCGTGCATAAGGAGTCTCTTTTCTCATAGAGATATCTGAGAAAACAGATAAAATGAGGAAAATAAGAGCAGAACTTGATGACCTCATTGATACTATTTCTCAAGATATTGAATGCACAGAGAATACTCATGATAAATGGGCAGAGATGAGGAAATTGAAAATAAGCACCCTAATATCAATTGGTGCCATCTCTAATAGGGATTCTTATACAGAAACAAAGGAGGCTTTGATGTACAGGAGCAGTATGCTTAGAAATTTGATCAATGATCTTGAAGCTGCAAAGGAAATTAGTGAACAAAGTGATGGAGACTCAGAAGAGTTTTCAGATGAAAATTTAGGTGAAGGTATAGTAATGCCGGATTCTTCCCTCACTGATGAAGAAGAATCTCCTGATCAAAGAAATTCAAAAAAATCAAATTCTAATGAAGTTTGGATTTTGGAATTTGATGGCAGTTGTTCATCTACTGGTTCTAGAGCCGGAGTGGTTTTGATATCTCCTCAAGGTGATATCTTACTTTTTTCATACAAGTTACAATTTGACAATACCAATAACACTGCTGAATACAAGTCCTTGTTGCTCAGATTGGAAGCTGCTCGTGCTAGAGGTGTTAAAATCCTTCATGCTCAAGGGGATACCGAATTGGTGGTTTGTCAAGTGAGGAATTTGTACCAAACCAAAAATGAAAGATTGAGACACTATTGCAATTGCGTATGGGATTGCATTGAAGGTTTTGATGCTTTCAACATTTCTGCAGTGCTAAGAGAGTTCAATGATCGTGTAGATTCATTGGCTATTTCTGGCACTCTCATGTTTCCTCATAAGGATTTCAAAGGGAACAAGTACACTATTGAGCTGGTCTTTTGACCAAGTGTACCTAATAATGCTGACCATTGGCAGGTGTTCAATGGTGATAATCAAATCATCACTTTCCTGGAAAAGATGGATAGCTTTGATGAGCTTTACTTTGAAGGTAGTGAATCGCCACCGCAGGAATATGTTTCCAAGATAGACTCACAAACTGGGGAAGAGTTTCTTCAGTTAAAAGGGAATAAGATTCCAAAAGGCTTGGTTTCCCTTGAAAAATTGTTTGATAAGCATGACAGGTATATCAAGCAGTGGCAACAACAGGATTCAAGTTCCTCTATGGAATTTGAACAGGTAAATTTGAGTTCAGAGGCGGATCCCAAGATGGTCAATATTGGGAAATGTTGCACTACTGATGAAAGATTCAAAATCATTACCCTCCTTCGCCATTACATTGATGTTTTGGCTTACTCCTATGATGATCTAAAGTCTTTTACGCCTAAGGAGGTTCAACACAAAATTCCCCTCAAAGATGGATTGTTGCCTCACAAGTAGAAGCAGAGGCAATACAACCCCAAGATATCAGGTATGATCCTTTCTGAGATTCAAAAGATGCTGAATGCAAGGATAGTTTTTCCAATTCATCATTCCACCTGGATCGCAAACACAGTTCCCGTAAGGAAGAAGAACGGAGAAATCCATATCTCTGTTGATTTCAAGAATGTCAACCAGTCTTCCCTAAAAGATAACTACCCCTTGCCCATCATGGATCAAGTATTGCAAATAGTAACTGGTTCAGAAATATTGTCTATGCTAGATGGTTTTTTAGGGTATAACCAAGTGGAGTTCAATGAAGCAGATTAGTTCAAAACTGCTTTTACCACACCATGGGGCACATTTGCATATCGCAGAATGCCTTTTGGTCTGATCAATGCCGGCGCCACATTTCAGAGAGCAATGGACCTTTCTTTCAAAGATGAGATGGGGAAGCTCATCATGGTGTATCTCGATGATTTAACTATTTTCTCCAAAAACCGTCATGATCATACGCACCATTTATGACAAGTGTTGGAATATTGTCGGCAAAATGGTATCTCTCTCAATCCTAAGAAGTCAATTTTTGGGGTTACAGAAGGTAAGCTTCTTGGACACATTGTATCCTGAGAAGGCACTAAAATTGACTTGAAAAGAGTCAAATCTATTCAAAGTCTTACTCTGCCTTCTAGTAAGACTGCAGTTCATTCTTTCTTTGGAAAGGTGATTTTTTTGTGAAGGTTCATTCCTGAATTTGCAGAGAAAACCCGTCACATTGTCAACATGATGAATGGTAAGGCCACTTTCTGTTGGACTGCGGAAGGCAAAGCAGTGTTTAAGGATATCAAGAGGGCTATTGCTCTTGCTCTAGTTCTTGTTTGTCCTGACTACACCAAAGATTTCGTAGTTTACAGCTACGCTTCAGAACACACACTTTCAGCTATCTTGGTTCAGCAGAATGAAGAAGGTGTGGAATCTCCTATATCATTTATGAGTTGCCCTCTCAAAGCTCATGAATTGAAATATTCTAATATGGAGAAGCATGCTTATGCTGTGGTCAAAGTGGTGAAGCATTTTAGGTTCTATATTCTAAATTCACACAATGTTGTTATGGTGCCTGATACAATAGTCAAATCTATCCTAACTCAACAGGAGTTTAGAACAAAGAGAGGTAATTGAATTGCTAAGATCCAAGAATTTGATCTAGATATCAAGCCTACCAAGCTTGTGTGTGGTAAAGGTTTGTGTCAATTGATCGCTGATAATGTGCCAAAAGAGATAGGGGACAAAGAAGAAGTTGAGGATACACCAACTCCTCTTTTTGTCACCACTACTGATGAGTGGTATTCAAATATCGCTCATTTCCTTACCTATGGTGAGTGTCCTTCTCATCTGTCTTATAAGGAGAAAAGAGCTGTCAAGTTGAAAGCTGCTAACTACGTCTTTTGGGACAATGGTTTGTACAAAAGGAGTCTTGATGGGGTATTTCTCCGTTGCGTGGATAAAGTACAACAAAGTAGACTTTTGGAGTCTTTCCACAATTTGGCTTGTGGAGGACATTTTTCTGCACCTGTAATGGCTCACAAGATTCTACGAGCTAGATACTATTAGCCCACACTATTCCAAGATGCATACAATTGGGTACGTAGGTGTGAGTTGTGTCAATAGTTTGTTGGGAAACCAAAGTTGGCAGCCCTACCTCTTAAATCAGTGGTTATTGAAGAACCTTTTCAGCAATGGGGCATCGACTTCATTAGCGCTGTGAATCCTCCATCGAGTGCGGTACATAACTATGTTCTCACTGCGACGGACTATTTTACCAAGTGGGTGGAAGTCATTCCAATCAAACATGCCACTTCTGAAGTGGTATGCAGTTTCCTTAAGGAAAACATTATTTCCAAGTTTCGAGTTCCAAATAAGATTGTAGCAGACAATGCTACTTGTTTTTCTTCCCACAAAATTACTAAATTTTGTTATGAGCATGGGATAATTCTTTCCCATTCTTCAGACTATTATCCACAAGGAAATGGTCAAGAAGAATCAAGCAATAAGAATCTGGTCACTATTATCAGGAAACTGGTAGATGAGAATCAGAGAATGTGGCATAAAGCGCTTTTTGATGCTTTATGGGCAGATAGAATTACCCCCAAAAGGGCAATAGGCATGTAACCATTTCAGCTTCTATATGGCCTAAATGCGGAGATACCAATTACCTTGGAATTGCCAGCATTGAAGTTGGTAAAGGCATTAGAAGATAGAAGTTTTGATAGTTCTATTGATAAAAGGATCATGTATCTAACTGAACTTGAGGAGCAGTGAACTATGCTAGTGGATCATATCGCTTAACACCAAAGTCAAGTGAAGAAACTCTTCAATAAGAAGGCAAAGGCTCATGAGTTCCAGATTGGAGATCAAGTCTTGTTGTGGGACAAGAGGAGAGAACCAAAGGGAATGCATGGAAAATTTGATTCCTTGTGGAGAGGTCCATTCACCATTCATTAGTTCTGTGGTGAAAATAGTTTCTTGTTGGAGTATCAGGATGGGACACCTTTCTTGCTGCCTCACAGTGGGCAACATCTGAAGCACTTCAATCCTTGAAGTATCAGATAAGTTTAATTGTACATTTGTATAGTTGTGTTTTTATTTTTATGTTTTTTGTTTAGTCTTGTGTCTTTTTCTTTTCCACTTGACTCTATAGCCCAATAGCATGGATGAAGGCACTTAGAGACTGGATTCTACTCCCTTTAATCATTTCAAAGTTCAATCGAAGGAAGTTCCCTAGTTAGAGCTAGCTGTTGTTCTCAAAATCAGCTACGCTCGTTTTTGTAGACAACCCCCACAAAACTTGTCCGTTTCGTGAATCTACACTCTAAGTTCGTAAATCAAGACAAGATTCCATTGGTCTCGTGCAAAGTCATTTGACATTCTAAACTGGTCTGTGACATTCCCTTGAATTGGTTTCTCGATATTCGCAAAGATCATTCAAGTCATAAATTGATTAAAATGTCAATTTTAGCCATTTTCAAGAGTTAGTAAATTTTTGAGTTTTGATATGTAATGGCGGCATTTTTTGCTGCTCTTACATGTCTTTTGGTTTTTGTTTATTGCATATGTAATGATGGCATTTTTCGTTGCTCTTACATATGTTTCTCTTTAAGTATGTAAAGGCGGCACTTTTTGCTGCCGTTACATATTTCTCCAATGTGTATATGTAGTATCGGCAAATTTTACCACTTTTGTATGTTCGATGCCACATGTGCGGGGTCAGCCGATTTTGCTGCCCGAACAAGATCTCTGGGATATTGATCTTGGAGTGCCATTAATGGCCACTCGTGTCACAAATTAAAGGCATATTTTTGAGTTTTAAATACATTTTCTTTAGTTTGTTTCATCATTTTATTTCTTACCTGCCTAGCTGATCTCTGGACTCCCTTTGCACCGATTGATCGCACCAAGCTAGGATTTGATCTAACTCCTTAGCAACAAACTTAGATTTTCCACCGACACTACAGGTAAGTCTTTTTACCTGCTTCCATTTTCCTTTTCTTCCTAGGGTTTATGTTAAATGGTTTAAAAGGCTTTTTATTTTGTTTGAGTTTTGTTGTCGTTTCTGTCTTTCAATTATTTTTTTCGTTTTCCTATGTCTTTGAAGTAAAATCCATCAAAACTATGTGCCCTAGGTTATACCTATATGGCAGTCAGTGATTTTGTTGACCAAACTCTAGGACCATTTAAACACTTACCAAATTTGGCGTATGGTCAGCGCTAATCACCGCTCCTACGCCGAAACCCTGTAACCCTACTATGTATGATCGACGATATTCACCGTTGGCATATTTCCCAAACTTTCTGATGAAGGTGTATAAGTGGCAAAATCTGCCACCCTTACACAAAACACTTGGAATTTTCATCATGTGCGGCATTGGTAAATTTGACCACCCGAACACTACTTTACATGAAGCAATCTCACATGCAAAGTCGGTAGATTTTGCTGCTTGAACATTGAATTCAGTTTTTATCACATGTAATGTTGACAGAAAATCCTGCTCCGACATCCAAACTCCACAAACTCTTTCTACCTGCAGTAGTGGCAAATTTTGCCACTCGGACACCAATATTTTTCTAGTACATGCAATGACGGAAAAATTTGCCGCCAATGCAATTATAAGAAAACCCCTCATATGCAAGGGCGACGAATTTTGCTGCCCATGCAAACACTCTCCCAAATTTTCCTAACTTTGGAAAATTTTCATTTTTAATTTTCCAAGCCCACTTTCCTCTGATTTTTGGCCTACTCGTACTGTAGCCCTTTTTCAAGCGCATCTCCATAGTCATGATCATCGACATGCAATTTTCCCAGATTGCCAGTATTTCCCCTAATTGCATGATCATGACTTTTTGCTGCAATTTCTTCTATGGATCTTCGTTCTTCATCAACATCTTCTTAGTGATAGCTCGTCCAGATGACTGAGTTGTCCCCGTGTTGTGTGGTTACACAACACGCCCCATTTTGACTTGGCAAAACAGGGACCCAGCTTGTGTTTTGGCTTGTGTTGTCTGTTTCTGGCGGTTTGGTAAAAAATTAGGTCAGGTGCATCATCATCATGAAGGTCAGGATGAGGTAGGTCATCATCATGAGGTTAGTTTATCAAAGTTCGTATTTTGTTTCTATGACTTCATGGTTAGAAAGAGCTTGAAATTTCATGCAGGTTTGCCTTTTGCATCACTTGAAAATTCGTCCATATGAGGGAGTTGTGAGCGGTCAAAGTTTTGGTCAAACCTGATAATTGCTATATGAACATCATCATCATGATATTTGAGAAGCCCCCCCCGATAATATCCTGAGGTCGAAACATCCGGACGTCAAGTTTAAGTCGTAGTAATCTTTTCCCGTCAGGCGGTCTTTTATATCGCCAAAGGTCATCATCATGATCTTACTTTATCACCTGATGAAAATCATGCAGTCCCGAAACATCCGGACGTCAATCTTAAGTGCTGGTGTGTTTTACCCGTCGAGTAACCTTTTCGCATTGCGAGCATCATCATGATATTCCAACATCACCCGATGTGATAATATCATGCTGATGATCATCGTCACCTTGCTTAAGAAATCTGCCATCTGCATAATTTGCGCGCGCACGACCAAGTCTTGGTGATCAACATCATCATGATATTTCGAGACCCGACATTTCTTAATATCCTCCTGACCTCCTTTTGCGTGATCATGATGATCACCTTATCTTTCGAAGCGGAGCGTGATTTTCATTTCTTAAGTCATGTTGAACATCATCATCATGATCTTTCCCTACCCGACAGTTCGTAATATCATCCTGCTGACAAGTATAAACGTTTGCGAATATGATGATGACGATGACGTCATCATCACCTTCTCCTTCGGCAGGATATTTTCCAGGGTATGATCCTGTTCGCCAATATGATGATGACGATGACGTCATCTTCGAAGATTAACGAAGGCCCCGGATATCCCGATGACGTCATCAGGACTTTCGGCAGGATCATATTTTAGATCGCCCAGTGCGAATATGATGATGATGATGTTCATCATCCTGATCTTTCGAGCGGATTGCCTTGGCCGAAAAGGGTCATATTGCTTTCATCCACCTGATCATCTTCCTTAGAGGGAACCCGATATTCCATTTACCTCCTGATCTTAACGAAACATGACGACGACGTCATCCCTTTGCATTTTAACCAAGCCTGATGATGACGATTGCGTCATCATGTTTTTTTCTCAGCGGCAGGATCATTTCCAAGTCCTCCTGTTTGTCTTCATCACGATGATGATGACGATGTCTTTCTTTCCCGAATGTGCAAGAAGTGAACATCCTGATGTGCTTTTCATCAGGGCATTAGGAAAGGAGGATCATCATATTTTGTGATATCCTGCGGCCACTTTGAAGATATATTAGTTGGTCATCATCATGATTTTTGGCGTCGGTATAACTGTTGCCATCGGCCTAAGGTAAAATTGTCACCCTGATCATATGAAGTCACGCCGATGCAAATATGATGATGATGCAGAGCCGGATTCTAAGGGTGGTTGGAGGGCGATTATTTCTTTGTATAATCTGAGATCATCATCATCATATTTCGAGCCCGATATACAGAAAATGGGCAAAAACATGAAGCGATGGAAATTTGAAGGGGCCGACTTCCTGATTTTGGTCAACGGGGTTGACCTGGTTGTTTTCATGCTGTTTATGCATTTAGTGCATATTTTTCACAGGTAAGACCTGATTGCCTGTAGCTGCACATGGGGAGGTATGTTTAATAAGGTGTTTACTTCCTGTTGTTTATCATGATGATGATGAACCTTATGTTTGTCTATTTACTTGCAGGAAATCATCATGATGCTGCTGAAGATGAACGTTGAAATCATGATGATGCTGCTGAAGCTGAACATTGAAATCATGATGATGCGGCTGAAGCTGAGCATTACAAAGTTGCGCATGAAGTCAACATGGACCAGACATGAGGAGGATATTGTCAAATATGCTGTTCGCCAGCTGGAGGCCGAATCAAGTTGAAGATGCTGGAATATTCTGTGCCAGCTGTACATTTGCTAACTGACGAAGCATGTGCTTTTCATCTGGGCCGTTGTTTGTTATGAGAGGATCCTGATCCTTGGATCATTGTAACCGTTTTCTGGCAGTTGCTCTATATAGCATCCAGAGCTTGTCATTTTAAGGAGGAGGAATACATTAGAATACACAGACGCATCTGGCGCAAAGAGTCAATTACTGTAGAATAAGTTAGGAGATCGGATTACTGAGACTAATGAGGATAGAATTGTTGAAATGTCAAGGTTCTTTCTTCAGATCACTGTAAATGTACCTGTTCTTGAGCATACTGAATGAATATGAAGTTCCAGATTACATCCTGATTGTAAATTTTACGTAATCTTTCTGTTGATTTCTGGATATGTACTGGTGAATGCTGTGTTCAACTGGAAGCGCTTTCATTTCATTACATATTGTTGTCAACTTTCCTTTGAAGCTTTGCACTAGATCATGCGGATTTGTGGAATGTCCTGGTGAAGTATGATTTCTAGTTTTCCTTCTTTTCATTGCAAGTATGGGATCTTGTATGTGAATCAGTGATCTAAGTCCAGTAATTTTAGGAATCTCATTCTCTAACCCTTTTCCTTTTTTTCAATTTCATTAATTCATCACCATAACTGCAAATCAAGATAAATAACAAGCAGAAACAGTGAAATATGCTGAAATCTCGTAGGTAACTGAAGATCCTTAGCATATTTAGTTAAATGCATGTAGTATTGAAAATATCATGCAAAGAATTATAAATAATGGTAGAAATCATGCAAATATCAGCCTGTATGCACATTATTTGACTAAATTTACAGTGCAGAGGTAGAATCGTTGGAGACTTATGCAGAGCAAACATCCAGAGCAGGATATTTGAAGATGATGATGATGAACAGTGCAGAAACACGTAAGGCCCCTGAATGGAAAACAGCAACGCACATCAACCACTGAGTAACGTCAGTAGATTAAGACCTAATCAACGGAGACTTGGGATCATGAATTCTTTGAATTCATCGTATCTTTCAAGATGAGTAAAGGTTGTTGTGTAACTTTTATTCTATGTTTGTGAATGAATAACATCATGACCAACATAAATTGGCGCTAGAAGGAGGGCCAAGCTCCGAAGATCACGTTCATCATCAGTATTTCCAGGTTTGATGACGCTCAGAGTAAGGTAACTTCAGATCATTTGTGAATTTCATCAAATTGCGTAAATATTTGCTGCGACAAGTTTGTATTTGCACATTCTGTGTAAAGATTTCCAAATTTCACATAAATATTGCAAGCTTTACAGTAGATTTCTTTAGATTCACTAAATATTGGCCAAAGATGCATAAATTTGTTCAAAGCTTTGAGGATTTGAGCCTTAGACACGCGAGATCTGGTGCTACTGGTCGAAATATC
This sequence comes from Cunninghamia lanceolata, assembly GCA_027924645.1. Lineage (NCBI taxonomy): Eukaryota > Viridiplantae > Streptophyta > Pinopsida > Cupressales > Cupressaceae > Cunninghamia > Cunninghamia lanceolata. The sequence goes on from BSBN01001583.1 coordinate 6,402,743, forward strand.
CCAATATCCTGTCATATTTGCAGTATCTTCGCAAATATCGCGTAAATATTCAGTCTGATTTGCAAGTTGACCGCAAATATCACCTCGTCCGGTGGAATCCAGCCAATATTTGCAAAGTTTCAGCTAATTGGCCTCCAAATCGAGAAATCCTGGCTCACAGGATAAATACCAGGTCTAGACATAGTGAAATTTTTGAAGAATTGCCTGTCAGAGGTTTTAGACCTAGGACTGTAGACGTTCACCATACTCCAGAGTCTAATGCGTCTAGAACTTCACCAGGATCTCCTCCTGTAACTCCTGTTGGTTTGCAAATACCTTCCGGTATACCCGTGACACCTTCTGTTCAACCTCAGGGTATACCTTTAGTCCAACCTCAGCCAACTGCACCACCAGTTCAGCCCCCTCAGGTTGCAATGTCGTTCTTTGCAGCAGAGTCACCATTGACCTTTACTGCGTATCATGAGTTACCAAAGTATCCGGACAAGCTTTGTCCAAAATACCATCCTTATCAGGATGTGGATGATCATATCAGGACGTTTAAAGAAGCTTGCTACAGAGCCCGAATTGAGCATCAGGATGTGGTGTGCAGATTATTCCCTTTTTCCTTAGGGGAAGAGGCTTATAATTGGTTCATCAGTCTTGGTCAATCTTCTGTAGGTTCGTGGGCTGTCTTAGAGAAGGCCTTTCTTGACAGATTCAAGGTCCCTATTGATCCATCCATGAATTACCACCTGTTTGCCACAATCAAGAGATTGGAGCATGAACCTATTGCAAATTTCAATGCTAGGTTCCAGAAAATGTTGTCCAAGCTAGTTACCCCATATGTGGTGGCTGATGATGCTGCTAGAAGTATTTATTATTCAGCCTTGGATCCATTAACCGCCATGTTCATCAGGAGAACACATCCTGCGATCACCACATTGACAGGAGCTTTTCAAGAAGCTATCAAGGTAAATCAACAGCTGATACCTGCTCCTACTCCAAATATAGCATTCCCTGCTTTGCCTGGCATGCAGTCACAATATCCAGTACAGTATCCTGCAGCTTACCCTTCGCAATATCCTGCACAATATCCAAATGGAGCAGCGATGCCCCCAGCAATCATGCCTGCACCTTTGCAAGTACCTCCATTGAGTATCATGCCTCCTCCTAATGGAAATGGCCAATTGCCACAACATCCTGCACATACTCAGACACCTCAGGGTACAGACCTATCCCATAATAACCATGGATCTTCCTTTTTCCAGCCTCAGCCTGAAAATGTAGTGGCCAAAGCTCAAGAGGAGAAAGAGGAAATCAAAGAAATTGCTGCTCAGTTGAGAAAGCTCACCACAGAAGTAACACACTTGAGAAATCAAGGGTTTTATTCACAGTCAGGTCAGAATAGGAGTTATTCCAATGACAGACCAAATTACCCTGACAGAGGATACAACAATAACTTCAACAGTAGTGCTGCAAATAACAATAATCCTCCTAGGCAGCCCAGAGTGTGGAACTCCAGGCCAAATAATGGTTCATTGCCATCACCCCTAGACAATCAGCCTCCTGGTGAAGCCAAACAAACTACTAGAGTCAATCTTGCTGAGGCAGCCCTTACCAATTGGTGCAGGATTCACAACACCAATGCACATGCAGAATTAGATTGCCCACAGTTTAGGATTGCTGCCAGCATCTTTCAGACTGAAGTGTCTAATACTTCTGGAAATCCACCTCAGGCAGAAGGAAATGAAATAGTTCCTTGTGGATATGACTCAGCTTTTGTGCTGGAAACCTACACTAATCAGCCTCATCAGGATCATAGTCAGACCTGTGAAGAATCTGCCTTAACCTTTGAAGCAAATTATGTCTTCCCTTTTGAGGATGAAAATGAACCTACAAGAGAGCATGAGGAAGTACATGCATACCAGCAGCAATACCCTGGTAAGCACAATTATAACCTGAGGAGTAATGCCAACAGACCTGCCGGTCCATTGACATCATCTCTACCTCCAAATAACTTCAACACACCTCCTGATCCTAAGGCTAGCAATAACCCTGGGTTCCCTAAGGTGAATGCTCAGTACTTGTCTCCTCAAAACACAGTAACAAAAGTTGCAAATGTACCTCATGAGTCTGACAGGTTAGTCAGCTATTTGGCTGATGAAATGAAGAAAATCAAGATCAGCCTGTCCCTATCTGAGTTACTGAAAACTCCTGCCATCAAAAGGGCATTCATGAAGTCGCTGGATGATCCTGCTTCTAAAGAGGATAATCACCTTTCGAGTCAATCCAATAGCAGAGACCATACTGCTAAAGATAACACTGTCAAGCCCAAAGTGTTAGCCACAGTCCAAGCTGCTGAAACCTCTCACATGACCTGGTACAGAGATAAAACTGAATCACCACCGTTTCTCCTCACCATAAGAATGTTCAGTAAGAATTTGCACAACTGTTTAGTTGATTCAGGAGCCTCAACTAACGTTATGCCTTTGTCAATATGCAACGCATTAGGACTGCATCCTGCTAAATCATTAAAGAAGGTCACTCAACTGGACAAGACAGAAGTAAGTGTCGTAGGAGAACTCACTCATATTCACATGCAGCTAGCGTCTGATCCCAGGATCCAGTATTACATTGACATTCAGGTAGTTGACATACCTGATACATATGGGATGTTGCTTAGCCGGGACTGGTCTAAAACGCTTAACGGATACATGTCCACAGACTTCAGTCACATGTGGTTGCCATGGAAAGGTATACCTAATCAGATCAGGATTGATGCTGAGCCTAGGATGAAACATATGATCACCGAATATAACAGAACAAATGAGATCATGTATGTAAACGTAGAACCTGGAGTTTATCACATCAGGCCACAAACTGTCCAAATAGAAGAGGTCCTGATGCTTGATGTTCATCATCATCATGATGATGATTATCATGAGGATATGCCAGTTGTGGAACTTAATAATGATCCTGATAATGAGAATGAAATAGATCGCTTCAGGGATTTTCAGATGCATTTATCTACTCAGATAAAACGTTGTCAATTATTAAATATACCTGCTAATGATATCTTGATTGACGGATGGTGCAGATTGCATGGAGAAGCACACTCGGAAAAGACTTGCGAACCATGCTTAGACATGATCATGCTGGAGCAGACGTATAGTGAAGCATCATCATCATATTCCGAGGTGAGTGCTACATCTGATGATGATGATGATACTAAATTTTATTTGTCTTCTGCAGGAACAGAAGAGTCGACGGATCCTGATGAGGATCATATCCGAAAAACAGAAGAGATCCTGGTGTCCAATCAGACAAATGATGCGAGAAAGGAAAAGATTACTCCTGGTAGTGATTGCTTCATGGAACCGGATTACGAGTTGTCTGATGAGGATAAAGGCAGTGACCTGACGAAGTTCGAAGAATTTCTGGTCAAAGAAATAAAGAAAATGACACAACAGTGTAGATCTCCCCAGGAGGTTTTAATCAAAGGTTGGTGTAGGCTGCATCAGGCGCCTCACTCAGAAACCACTTGCTCACTGTGCTTGCACATTTTGAAGAAGCATGCAGTTGTATGTGCTGAACATCATCCTCCTGCTAGGATTGAAGAGAAAACAGAAAAGCCATCAGGCTCATCAGATAAAGAAAAGAGGAAGCTTGAAGATGACACACCTAAGTTAAGGTGGATCTCAGGCGGAGCAGCAGCCAGAGCTGCAAAGAAAAAGGAAAGTTCAAATAAATGTCCTGCTGAAGATAAGCCTTGGATCCTGAGGTTTGATGGATCCAAATCTAAGCAAGGTTCTGGAGTAGGGATTGACCTTACTGATCCATCAGGGAAATCCCATTTAGCAGCTTACAGATTACAGTTCCCCTGCACTAATAATGTCACAGAGTATGAAGCTCTGATTCATGGACTGTTGTTTGCCCATAAGAAGAAGGTGAAGATCCTGCATGTCTTTGGAGATTCAGAACTAGTTGTGAGGCAAGTACGAGGAATTTACTCTTGTAACTACAGAAAGCTGTCAAATTACAGACATCGTGTGTGGGACCTGATTGAAGACTTTGATGCCTTCAACATCGTTCACGTGCCAAGAGAACAGAACCAAAGGGCAGATGCACTTGCTCAGGCCGCCAGTACGCTGGAACCACTGTCTATATCTGGCCTGAAAAGATTTTCAGTAGAATTGGTGTCAGTACCTTCGGTACCTGACAATGTGACCAATCTCCAAGTGTTTGATGATGATCAGCATATCCTAGACTTCATATCAAACAGAGATGTATTTGAAGCTCAGATCATAGATGAAAATGGTATGGAAGATCATGTCTGGGAAGAAGATGAGATTTTAGAGTTGCCTGGCAACACAATTCCCAAAGGTATGATCGAATTAGAAAGAGCCTTTGATCTGGATAATATGCTCAAGCATAAGGATCTGCCTAAGGCAGATGGAGGTCAATATTCACAGGTGAATATTGGACAAGCTGATGACAAGAAGAATGTCTTGTTGGGTAAGATTTGTACACCTGAAGAGTTAGATGGAATAACTCAAGCCCTTAAGGATTATATACATGTAATTGCATGGACTTATGACGAGCTGAAGACGTATGACACTTCTGTCATAACTCATACTATACCCCTCAAGCCAGATGCAAAACCTTTCAGACAGAAGCAGAGGCCAGTCAATGCTCTGCTTGAGCCCGTCATCCTTGAGGAGGTCAAGAAATTGTTAAATGCCCGGATAATTTTTCCGGTAAGGCACTCCACTTGGGTGGCAAATCTGGTACCAGTCAGGAAGAAGAATGGAGACATCAGATTGTGTGTGGATTTCAGGAACCTGAACAGAGCATCAGAAAAGGATAACTATCCTTTGCCCTCTTTGGATGAAGTTCTGCAGATGGTAAATGGAGCCAAGATGATGTCCTTCTTGGACGGTTTTTCAGGATACAACCAAGTGATGGTTGATAAAATTGACAGATTAAAGACTGCCTTCACCACAAAATGGGGGATATTTGCATATAGACGTATGCCGTTTGGATTGATAAATGCTGGAGCTACATTCCAGCGAGCAATGGACATAGCCTTCAGAGGCTTAATAGGAAAATGTATAGTCATCTACATGGATGACTTGACAGTGTTCTCCAAAGAAAGGGGAAATCATGTTGCTGACCTCAGAAGTGTGCTAAAGAAGTGTGAAGAATATGGAATATCTTTGAATCCCAAGAAGTGCATATTCGGGGTCACAACAGGGAAGTTACTAGGCCACCTAATCACAGAAGATGGGATTATCATTGATCCTGACAGGGTGGAATCTATTATGAAATTACCACTTCCAGGAAGCAAAAAGGAGCTTAAATCTTATTTTGGTAAGATAAATTTTGTGAGGAAGTTCATCACTGGCTTTGCTGAGATTGTCAGACCACTGAATGCCATGTTGAAAAAAGATGCACAAATTGACTGGACACCAGAAGCCAGAGCTGCTTTTGAAGATATAAAGAAGGCCATTTCAGATGCTCCTGTCCTCATTAGTCCAGATTATACAAAAGATTTCTACATCTACTCATTTGCTTCAGAACATACTTCTGCAGCAGTGTTAACTCAAAGAAATGAAGATAAAGAAGAGAAACCAATTGCCTTCATGAGCTGTCCTTTCAGGGATGCTGAGTTGAGATATGTAGATGTTGAAAGACAGGCACTTGCATTAGTCAGAGCAGTAAAAAAGTTCAGACATTATATACTGAGGAGCAAAGTGATTGCTGTAGTACCAGATGTAGCAGTAAAAATGCTGCTGATGCAGAGTGAACCTGGTGAAAAAAGGGCCAAATGGATTACGGTACTACAAGAATATGACATGGAGATCACACCCATGAAGCTAGTAAGAGGACAGGCTCTGAGCCAGATGATATCTGAAACTGATCCAAACATCATCAGTCAGCAGTATGTGATAGATGAGAAGGACAATAAAGAATGGTATTCAGACATCAGGCACATCCTGATCACTGGAAGATGTCCTTTGAGGATGCAGGCTTCACAGAGAAGAGCCTTGAAGATGAGATCCCAGAAATATATGATGAAGGGAGGAGCCCTGTTTAAAAAGAATTATGAAGGGATATACCTGAGATGCTTAGAGAAACCAGAAGCTAATAAAGTCTTGACAGAGTTACATGACAAGTTTGGAACTGCCCACGGATCAGCGTTGGCCACAACACATGCAATCCTCAGAGCAGGATATTACTGGCCTACAATTTTTAAAGACACAGCTGATCATGTTAAATGTTGTCATGTTTGCCAGGTTGCTGCCAACAGAGAAAAATATGCTGCACAACCATTGCAGCCAGTGATGGAGGAGCGCCCATTTGCACAATGGGGCATGGATTTCATAGGACCAATCAATCCTCCATCTTCTTCGGGCCAGAGGTATGTCCTAACAATTACTGATTATTGTACCAGATGGACTGAGGCTGTCAGCAGCAAAACTTGTACTGCTGATGATGTCATTAAATTTCTGGAAAGTAACATTGTCACCAGGTATGGAACTCCTTATGCATTGGTAAGTGATAATGGTTCTGCCTTCATTTCCACTAAATTGTCAAGTTGGGCTTTTGATCATGGGATTATACTTAAGTTCTCATCCAATTACTATCCCCAGGGAAATGGATTAGCAGAATCCACTAATAAGAATTTACTGAGTATCATAAGAAAATTGATAGAGAAAAATCCCAGGGAATGGAATTCATTTCTGAAATATGCCTTATGGGTGGACAGAACTAGAATGAAAATTGCATTAGGAAACTCACCTTTCCAGCTAGTATATGGGGTAGATCCTATCCTCCCTGTAAACTTGAAAATTCCTACTCTGCAGTTTGCCCAAGACTATCTAGGCATTGATAATAAACAAGAAGTCAGGTTGCTTCAGTTGATGCATCTGGAAGAAAAACGAAGCCAAGCAATTGACCAATTTGCAAAACATCAGGCTGTTGTCAAACGCTGGTTTGACAAGAGAGCCAGAATTAAAGCTTTCAGGATATCAGATTTAGTCCTGATGTGGGATAAAGCCCATGAAAGGAAAGGTGATCATGGTAAGTTTGATAGACTATGGATAGGTCCCTTTCAGATTTCTGAAATTTTAGGAGACAGCACTTATAGGCTTAAGAACCTGACAGGTGAGGATGTCCCGTTGCCAGTCAATGGACAATTCCTCAAACATTATTTCCAGGCCTGAGTGACTTCATGGCAGTCTTGTGTATCATATTGTATATTTGTATAGTTGTTTGTACAGTGTTTGCTTGTTGTTGTTGTTGTTTGTTGGTTGGGACCTTGTTCTGGTAAGTCAGGATGATGCACTTCATCACCTAAGAAAATAACTAAATTGTTAGGATTCAAGTGATGGGATCAGATTTAGATATAGATTGTAATTCATTCTGATAAATACTCATGATCAGGTTTATGATGTCTTTTCATCAGGGTACTTTTTCTTGTCCAAAGTAAATCAAACACAATGAAACACCTAACAGCCTTGGGTTTGTTGAAGATATGAGTATAGGTGTTAAGTGAAAAATCTAAAGGGACTCCCTTGCTACCAATACAATCTCCAACCTAAAGCTGCAAGTGACTACACCTTGTACAAATGAGCAGACATGATGATATCAAATTTAAATTTTTAAAGGAAAATCAGAAACAAAATAAAATTAGGCCATCTAAGTAACTCTACCGGGGCTATGGACGCCTGCTGGCAGTGGGGCTCTACTTAGGGAGATTGTATAGATAACCTTGCCGGGGTTATAGACACCTGCTGGCAGCAAGGCTCTATCCAGGTTGGCTATGAGGGATGATCTCCAACTATGTAGTTTAACACCAGTTACTTATGTCTTCAACTTGCTTTCAAGATGAGGATAATTAATCATCTGCACACACATGATCCTTTGTTAGCTTTATCACCATAATGAAATTTTATCATTCAAAGATCATGATGATTTACTTAGATGGAATTAGAACACTATAGATTAATGTGATCACATCACTTGAATCATTTGAATTTTGTTGTTTTCTTTGGTGGCAAGTTGTTGTGTGGTTACACAACACGCCCCATTTTGACTTGGCAAAACAGGGACCCAGCTTGTGTTTTGGCTTGTGTTGTCTGTTTCTGGCGGTTTGGTAAAAAATTAGGTCAGGTGCATCATCATCATGAAGGTCAGGATGAGGTAGGTCATCATCATGAGGTTAGTTTATCAAAGTTCGTATTTTGTTTCTATGACTTCATGGTTAGAAAGAGCTTGAAATTTCATGCAGGTTTGCCTTTTGCATCACTTGAAAATTCGTCCATATGAGGGAGTTGTGAGCGGTCAAAGTTTTGGTCAAACCTGATAATTGCTATATGAACATCATCATCATGATATTTGAGAAGCCCCCCCCGATAATATCCTGAGGTCGAAACATCCGGACGTCAAGTTTAAGTCGTAGTAATCTTTTCCCGTCAGGCGGTCTTTTATATCGCCAAAGGTCATCATCATGATCTTACTTTATCACCTGATGAAAATCATGCAGTCCCGAAACATCCGGACGTCAATCTTAAGTGCTGGTGTGTTTTACCCGTCGAGTAACCTTTTCGCATTGCGAGCATCATCATGATATTCCAACATCACCCGATGTGATAATATCATGCTGATGATCATCGTCACCTTGCTTAAGAAATCTGCCATCTGCATAATTTGCGCGCGCACGACCAAGTCTTGGTGATCAACATCATCATGATATTTCGAGACCCGACATTTCTTAATATCCTCCTGACCTCCTTTTGCGTGATCATGATGATCACCTTATCTTTCGAAGCGGAGCGTGATTTTCATTTCTTAAGTCATGTTGAACATCATCATCATGATCTTTCCCTACCCGACAGTTCGTAATATCATCCTGCTGACAAGTATAAACGTTTGCGAATATGATGATGACGATGACGTCATCATCACCTTCTCCTTCGGCAGGATATTTTCCAGGGTATGATCCTGTTCGCCAATATGATGATGACGATGACGTCATCTTCGAAGATTAACGAAGGCCCCGGATATCCCGATGACGTCATCAGGACTTTCGGCAGGATCATATTTTAGATCGCCCAGTGCGAATATGATGATGATGATGTTCATCATCCTGATCTTTCGAGCGGATTGCCTTGGCCGAAAAGGGTCATATTGCTTTCATCCACCTGATCATCTTCCTTAGAGGGAACCCGATATTCCATTTACCTCCTGATCTTAACGAAACATGACGACGACGTCATCCCTTTGCATTTTAACCAAGCCTGATGATGACGATTGCGTCATCATGTTTTTTTCTCAGCGGCAGGATCATTTCCAAGTCCTCCTGTTTGTCTTCATCACGATGATGATGACGATGTCTTTCTTTCCCGAATGTGCAAGAAGTGAACATCCTGATGTGCTTTTCATCAGGGCATTAGGAAAGGAGGATCATCATATTTTGTGATATCCTGCGGCCACTTTGAAGATATATTAGTTGGTCATCATCATGATTTTTGGCGTCGGTATAACTGTTGCCATCGGCCTAAGGTAAAATTGTCACCCTGATCATATGAAGTCACGCCGATGCAAATATGATGATGATGCAGAGCCGGATTCTAAGGGTGGTTGGAGGGCGATTATTTCTTTGTATAATCTGAGATCATCATCATCATATTTCGAGCCCGATATACAGAAAATGGGCAAAAACATGAAGCGATGGAAATTTGAAGGGGCCGACTTCCTGATTTTGGTCAACGGGGTTGACCTGGTTGTTTTCATGCTGTTTATGCATTTAGTGCATATTTTTCACAGGTAAGACCTGATTGCCTGTAGCTGCACATGGGGAGGTATGTTTAATAAGGTGTTTACTTCCTGTTGTTTATCATGATGATGATGAACCTTATGTTTGTCTATTTACTTGCAGGAAATCATCATGATGCTGCTGAAGATGAACGTTGAAATCATGATGATGCTGCTGAAGCTGAACATTGAAATCATGATGATGCGGCTGAAGCTGAGCATTACAAAGTTGCGCATGAAGTCAACATGGACCAGACATGAGGAGGATATTGTCAAATATGCTGTTCGCCAGCTGGAGGCCGAATCAAGTTGAAGATGCTGGAATATTCTGTGCCAGCTGTACATTTGCTAACTGACGAAGCATGTGCTTTTCATCTGGGCCGTTGTTTGTTATGAGAGGATCCTGATCCTTGGATCATTGTAACCGTTTTCTGGCAGTTGCTCTATATAGCATCCAGAGCTTGTCATTTTAAGGAGGAGGAATACATTAGAATACACAGACGCATCTGGCGCAAAGAGTCAATTACTGTAGAATAAGTTAGGAGATCGGATTACTGAGACTAATGAGGATAGAATTGTTGAAATGTCAAGGTTCTTTCTTCAGATCACTGTAAATGTACCTGTTCTTGAGCATACTGAATGAATATGAAGTTCCAGATTACATCCTGATTGTAAATTTTACGTAATCTTTCTGTTGATTTCTGGATATGTACTGGTGAATGCTGTGTTCAACTGGAAGCGCTTTCATTTCATTACATATTGTTGTCAACTTTCCTTTGAAGCTTTGCACTAGATCATGCGGATTTGTGGAATGTCCTGGTGAAGTATGATTTCTAGTTTTCCTTCTTTTCATTGCAAGTATGGGATCTTGTATGTGAATCAGTGATCTAAGTCCAGTAATTTTAGGAATCTCATTCTCTAACCCTTTTCCTTTTTTTCAATTTCATTAATTCATCACCATAACTGCAAATCAAGATAAATAACAAGCAGAAACAGTGAAATATGCTGAAATCTCGTAGGTAACTGAAGATCCTTAGCATATTTAGTTAAATGCATGTAGTATTGAAAATATCATGCAAAGAATTATAAATAATGGTAGAAATCATGCAAATATCAGCCTGTATGCACATTATTTGACTAAATTTACAGTGCAGAGGTAGAATCGTTGGAGACTTATGCAGAGCAAACATCCAGAGCAGGATATTTGAAGATGATGATGATGAACAGTGCAGAAACACGTAAGGCCCCTGAATGGAAAACAGCAACGCACATCAACCACTGAGTAACGTCAGTAGATTAAGACCTAATCAACGGAGACTTGGGATCATGAATTCTTTGAATTCATCGTATCTTTCAAGATGAGTAAAGGTTGTTGTGTAACTTTTATTCTATGTTTGTGAATGAATAACATCATGACCAACACCCCGAAAGAAATAAAAAGCGATGAAGTACAAATATCAAGGTGTTTTCCCAATCACCTCAATCACTTCTAATGTTGATGACATTAGAGATACAGAGATTGGCCATGTGGATATGGCTAAGTTTGTAGAAAGAACCAAGTCGAGCAACCCCAGTGCTGCAATGAAGAAAATAATTGACAGTAATATTCATTTGGTGTCATCTTTCCCAGTGGCAGCTCACAACACAGAATTTGTTCTTCAGTGTGCTCATTTCTACAATAAAGATATTAGAGCTATGGTAGATGCTAGTGGCAATGTGATAGTCAGGTTGGATCCTGAGTTCATTGATAAAGTGTTCATGTGCCCTCCCACTACAGAAGTGTTAAAGCTTAACTTTGCTGAAGCACATAAGGAATATGACAAAAATCCAGAGAAGGCAAAGAAAGTAATCAACAACAAATGGTTGAAGACTGCAAGGTCAAATTTGTCAAGGTGGCCACGTATTTTCCCTCGAAGTGACTTTGTAGAGGAAATTGGTGACCTGATTACTCTCCTCAGCAGGATAAGAGGTTTGTCTTCCTCTTCACAGTTTCATGAATGGATGTACCCTTTCATTAAGGTCATACTCCAGGGTAAGCAAATCATTTTCTGGGGTGAACAAATCAGTAATGCTTTGCACGAACAATTGACAAAGGTGTCCACTACCTTCAAGTTCTACATGACTTCCTATTTGGTGTACATTGCAGCCTCTATGAGGATTTTCCCATGTTTGACATCAGAAGGGGATAGGAGGGTAATCCCAATGTACCAATACTATTTTTAGTTAACGTTGAAGGGTTCTATTCATCATTTTAAAAGAGTGAATGATGCATTCTGTGCAGTATTCCTTTGTCTTTTTAATCCCCAACTGGAACAAAGAAGAGTGTCAGATGAGGCATGGATAGTGGTAAATAATTTTGGGTGTATGTTCTTGCAATTTCCTTTTTTTTCATACTTGAGGGTTGGATTTTTCCAAGGTTACCCCTATATGCTTCCAAGATTCCCTTTAGACAAACTGGTCTTAATGGAGTTGTGCAGACAAATGATTGTCATGCATAACAAACAAATGGAACTCAAGAAGCCTGGTTTTAGATTCCCAGTTGAAATTAGCAGATATTCGGTATTGACTGCTGCAAAGGCAAGGGCCATAGAGACAGAGATGCAGCTGGTCACCATGAAGCAGTTCAAAAGGGGGCCAAAGTTTGACTACAAGGGGGTGAAGAACAAAATCAAAAGGAAAACTCAATTTCACGAACCCATGGTTGAAGATGTTTGGGTAGATCTGAGAATAGAGGAAGATATCAGGAAACTGGACTACAACAGATTGTCTCTTGAGCAGATTGAATATCTGGGACTTGCCGATATTCCTGAGGATCTTGTGGATGATGGGGAATTGGTTGATGACAAATATAATGCTGAACAGATTGCTAATACTCCTTTCCCTCCAATCCAATGGTCCCAAAAGGAGTTGACCTCATTAAGGAAGAGATTTGAGCCTACATTGGCTAACACCAATAACTGGCTGGTAGATAAAGGAATTACTCTGAAGGAATTCCTCACTGGATTAGAAACAAAAGTTCAAGAGCAAACTGGTAAAAAGGTGGAAAACAGAATGAAGAACAAGAGTGATGTTCCCTCATCCTCTAAAACACATAAGCCTAAGATCAGATTTGTGATGAAGAAATTGAAAGCTGTGGAGGAAGAACCTGAAATAAAAGATATGGAAGCTGAGGAGCCAGCTACTAAGCAGCCATCCACTAAAGAGATGGATGTTGAAGATAGGACTATAGATCAACAAGACCAGGAGGCTTTGTCTCCATAGGAAAATACACAACAAGAAATGGGAGTCTCATCCCCTTTGCTTGATACACCTGTTGCAGCTCCTGTGTCTGTTTCCCCTATTGATATTCCCTCTTCTGAATCTCCCTCTCCTTTTAAAATAATTTTTGATAATCCTCAAAACACTTTTGAAGATGTTCTCCATTCTTCTGTGTCTATTCCTAGTTTGTCTTCTTCATCTTTTGATATTGGGGATGCATCCATTTTTTATCATTTTGTAATGAATACTGAGCAAGTCTCTAGTGCAAATGTAATAGGTGCGGTTTTTACTAACACCCCACCTATTATTTCTACTACCAGTACAAGTACAGTTCCGGGAACACCAGCAATAGGAATGTATCCCAATGTGAGTGCTTCTCTACTCCCACCTTAGTTATCAGCTTACATGCCAAAAAGGAAAAAGCAAGCCATCTCCCCAGATGACTTTGATTTCACTAAGCTGGTACCTTCAAAGCCTAAGGCCCCGAAGAAACCAAAGATTCTTTCAAGAATGCTTGAGGATAAGGGACATAAATTTTTGGAGATTGCCAAACCTCCACAGGATGCAAGCATGGAGAATTATGATATGAATGATTACTCTATTTCTAGAGTTGAATTGGGCAAAATAACCCATGAAAGCGCTAAAAATGATATGCAGTCAGTCATGGACATCCTAATCCAGAAGTTTGACAAGGAAAAAGAAATGAAGGATCACTACAAGGCAATGGTAGAACAACTAACTGCAGTGATAAGAAAAATCACTTTGAACTCAGAAGCAGTTACTTCAGAGGCCGTTACTGTAGAAGACTTCATCATTCAAAAAGAAGAAAGGACTCATCTCAAAGGGAGAGTACTTGAAGAGTACTTAGATAGGATGCATGCACAAGGAGTCTCTTTGCTCACAGACGTTGATGCAGAGTGGCACAAGGAAAGGTGCAACATAATGTTTACTATTCTCCTTTGCCCACTCACCCACTCACCTAGCCTTCAACCATCCAAATAAAGGCACGTTCAAGGGTGTATAAAGGATTTGTTATCCTGGGGATGACTCCACCTTCAAGGCTTCTCCAACACCTTAAGACAAATTAATAAACACCTCCTATATAGCTGGTTTGATTCCCAACTTCCTAAAACTCTCCAACCTATACCTTGACTAGTAAGGCTACCAGCCCTCCAAACTAGGTTTTCTTCACACAACTTGACAAAATCCCAAATGACTCAGCAAACAAATGATGGTTTTAGATACCCTCTATGGAACCCTATCAAACTCCCAAATCTCCTATTCCAACTCTACTCCAGCAATCCAGAACACTCATTAGGTCTCTAGGCCTAATTGATCAATTTAGGGCTAGGTTACAAAGCAAGTGCTCAAAATTGGGTGCATAGATCAGGGACAAGAATTTGGAATGTCTCTATCATGCCTAAACAACTCAAAACCATTATTCATTCACTCACCCTAGCAGGATTCTGTCATCTACAACCTCAAATAGCATGAATTTAGCCAAATACAAGGAAATACTTGACCTGGGGCATCACCTTAAAATTTGAAAATAGCATCTCCTAGCCAAATGCTTTTGGAATCTTGTAGAGTACATCCCTAGCGTACATTTCACCATTTTTTATGAATTTTCACTGATGGGAATGCATTCTAGGGTCGGATTTCTATTGCAAACCCTAGAAAACAGGGTTTCTAGACCAGTCTTGAAAGAAAATTCAATATCTTATGACCCTAACCACTTCAAGACCTCAAACTAGATTCATATGAACCCTGACTCCAAGAACTTTGAAAAAAATAACATTTACACAATTGACAAGTCCGTACAGGCTGTACACAGTAAGAAAAGCAGAAAAAAATGATTGTTTTCTGTGGCTTCAATGCCCCAAAACTCCGTACCAGATGTCCTTTGCCGTACAGGAGTGAAATACAATTGTTTTCAACTGATCCAGGTTGGTGTCTAACTTCCAAAAGTAGATTCAACTGCCCAAACCAAGATGAAATCGGCCAATGTGTCATTGACACTATTGGCAGCGTTTACACTATGGAGGTTTTTTTGCATTTTCAAAAGGATGGCGATTGGGTTTGCTTGTCCAAAGGAATAAAAACCACCACCCTACTTCCTACAACATGTTAAAACACTAGAATCACCCAAACAAACTCAAAAACCAACATTAGGCCTACTAGGCCTAAGTGGCTCAACAGGGGTCCAGATGGACTAAGCATGATAGAGGTTTATAGGGTCACCTCAATCATCTTGACCACACAAAAAGGGACCATAAAATCATGGCCAAATCCTTATTACAAACAAAACCACAACTTAAAAAAAAAAAATGAAATCAAAATGACTTGAGGAACCAAGGTGCTCCTAGGTGCCCTGCACCATACACCCACTATCAAATAGAACTCAAGTCTCTTGAGTTGGAATGTTGTCAAATGTGAAACCTACCTTCTCAATGTCTACTCTACTTATCCAAGTGGCATCCTCCTGAGGTTTGTTTAGCCACTTCACCAAGTATTCATGATACGTGTGCCTCCTGGTTTGTTTTGCAACCCTGTGATCCAAAATGCAATCAATCTGATTTGGAGATGAAGGAATCAGTTCTTAAAGTGTCTGATCAGTTTGGTCCTCTTCTATAGTAGTCTGAGGATTAGATCCTTTATAGGGATAAAGGTCTGAAACATTAAAAATTGGAGACAAGGCAATGCCATCCGGAAGTCTGATTTTATATGCATCTTCTCCACATTTCTTGAGCACTTCACAAGGCCCAATCTTCTTCATGAGTAGCTTGGTATGTTTACCTGTAGGGAGCCTTTCCTTCTTTAGATGGACCATTACCAAATCACCTTCTTTGAACTGCAGATCCCTTCTTTTCCTGTCAGTAAATTGTTTATATTTCTGAGAAGTGGACATCAATTTCTATTGGACTTGTTCATGGACATCTTTCATGACTTGAACGAAGTCTTTAGCCAATGCACTGCTATTCTCCAGTCCTTTAACCTCCCTAAGTTCCAAAATACCCCTTGGGTGAGTGCCATAAACAATTTGGAAAGGAGACAGGCCGGTGCTTCTATTGACAGTATCATTGTATGAGAACTCTGCTTGAGCCAAAATTGAATCCCAACTAGCACCCTGCTCCTTTGTTAGGCATCTTAGGAGGTTGCCAAGTGACCTATTAATCACCTATATTTGTCCATTAGACTGAGGGTGATAGGCAGATGATAATGACAAGTTTGTACCTAGTCTCTTCCAAAGTGTCCTCCAGAAGTGTCCTATGAACTTGGGGTCTCTGTCTGAGACTATGGACAAAGGTAAACCATGTAACCTGACTATTTCTTTGAAGAAAAGACCTGCTATGTGTGAGGCATCATGTGTGGTTCTACATGGGATGAAGTAAGCCATTTTTGAGAACATATCTACAACCACAAAAATGTTGTCATGCCCATTCTTTGTCCTAGGCAAACCAAGTACAAAGTCCATGCTTATGGAATCCCAAGGCTTTGAAGGAATAGGTAGAGGAGTGTATAAACTTGCATTTGATGTATGCCCCTTTTCTCTTTGGCAAATTTGACAAGTTTCAACAAACTTCCTTACATCGGTTGGCAATTTTGGCCAAAAATAGTATCTCCTCACCAATTCTAGGGTCTTATCAATACCAAAGTGTCCTGACATGCTGCCACAGTGCTTTTCCCTAATTATATTCTCTCTAACAAACCCTCTTGGGATACACAACATGCTACCCTTGAAAAGATATCCATCTTGTAACAAAAAATCAAAAAAATTAGTGTTATACCTTCCTGTCATGGCCTTGCAAGATAGGTATGGCTCTTTGAAGTCTTCATCTACTGCATACTGATCTTTGATGGCATGAATACCTGTACTTTCCAACTGTATGGTCTACACAACAAGATTCCTCCTACTTAAGGATCGGCTACCTTATTGGCCACTCCTTTCTTGTGTTTTATGGAGAAAGTGTATGCTTGGATGTACTCCATCCACTGGACATGTCTGTGGTTTAACTTCTACTGCTTGTTTAAGAAGCTCAATGCATGGTTATCAGTAAAAACTATAAATTCCTTTGGTAATAAGTAGTGTCTCCATTTCCTCAATGATTGAACCATGGCATATAACTCTAGATCGTAGGTGGAGTAGTTTTGTTTTGCCTCATTTAACTTCTCACTAAAGAATGCTATAGGCCTCCCATCTTGACTTAGGACTCCCCCAACAACCCTCTTACTTGCATCACACTCTACCACAAAGACCTTGTCAAAATTAGGTAGCACGAGGACTGGTTTTTCTGATTTTTTTTCTTTAACAATTCAAAGGCTTGGTTGGCCTCATTTGTCCATACAAATACACATTTCCTGGCCCCTTTTATGGTGTCAACAAGTGGAGCACAAATACCACTAAAACCTCTAATGAACTTTCTATAAAAGCTACACAAACCATGGAAATTCCTTACCTCAGAGGATGTTGTAGGTGTTGGCCAATTAAGAATGGCTTCAACCTTACTTGGATCTATTTTTAGACTGCCCTTGGAGATGACAAACCCCAAGAATATCAACTCTTCTTGTAGGAAGACACATTTGTTAAGATTGATTCTCAACTTCTCCTCTTGAAGCCTCCTGAGCACTTGATGGATATGCCTTATGTGGTCTTCCTTGCTGTCACTAAAAACCAATATATCATCCAAATACACAACAATAAACTTGTTAAGGCAAGGTTTTAGCACTTCATTCATCAATCTCATGAAGGTGCTTGGTGCATTTAACAAGCCAAAAGGCATGACAACCCATTCAAATAGTCCTTCATTGGTTTTGAAGGCGGTTTTCCACTCATCGCCCTCCCTTATCCTAATTTGGTGGTAACCACTTTTTAGATCCATCTTAGTAAAATACTTAGCCCTACCCAAGCAATCCATTAAATCTTCTATTCTAGGAATTGGAAATCTATACCTGATAGTAATCTTGTTGATGGCCCTAGAATCAGTGCATAGTCTCCATGTTCCTTCCTTCTTGGGTGCAAGTACTGTAGGTACTGCACATGGACTAATACTCCTAATAAGCCCTCTATCCAACAAGTCTTGGATTTGTCTTGCCACTTCAACATTTTGCTCTAGAGTCAACTTGTAGGCTGCTTGGTTTGGTAGGGTGGATCTAGGGATGAGATCAATGCAATGACTAATCTCCCTCTTTGGTGGAAGAGCATACTTACTCTCATCGGCTATCACATCATGAAACCTTTCCAACAGTTCTTCCACTTCCTTTGGTCCAATCCTCCTAAGAGGTTGTTGCACTTTGGCCTTCTTGGGATTCACATCCTTGGGCTTGAGGACTACTGCAAAACATGACACTTTCTCTTCCTTGAGGTTAGCCAAAAACTCTTTTTCACCTACCAACATAACTGAACTAGAAATGACCTCTTTGCAATCATCAATCAAAGGAGTCATTGTAAACTTTTCACCATTTTTGGACAAATAAATCACATTTTGCTTACCATCATGTTGGGCACTTGTGTCATGTTGCCAAGGCCTTCCAAGAAGAAGGTGGCATGCATCCATATCCACTATCTCAGAAAGAATCCTATCATGATATTCACCTATCTTGAATTCAACCCAACATTGCTCTTTCACCACAATTTGTTGTTCCTTGGTTAGCCAAAAGACTCTATAGGGGTTAGGATGAGGTATTCTTTCCAATCCTAACTTAGTCACCATTTCATTAGAAGCCAAATTTTCAGAAGAACCTAAATCAACTATTACCTTGCACACTTTTCCTTTCACCTTGCAAGTGGTTCTAAACAAGTTGTTCCTTTGGGGCTGCTCCTTGGTGGCTGGCATGATGAGGGATCTATTAAACATGATGCATTCTCCACTCTCAGGTGCTGCAGACTTGGAAGAGGTTGTTTGATAACTTGTGGTACTTTGACAGTCCTCTTCTTGAAGGAGTTGTACTCTTCTTTCTTTCTGATTTGCAGCAGTGTTTCCCATCTTCTCCGGGCACCTAAAGGACTGATGTCCAATCTGATTGCAAGAGAAACACCTTCCAGTAAACACATTGGAACCTCTGCCCCCACTTCTTCCTCTACCATTACCTCTCCCTCTAAATGGACCCTGATTAGCACTATTTTTATCAGCCTGCCCTTGGCTGCCTTCTTGTGATCTGCTATCTTGGGGTCTAGAGAAATAATCTCTGTTTTGAAATCTGCCTTTGCCCCTAAAGTTTTGATTTCCTCTACCTATGCTACTACTGTATGAATCACCTTTTCTCCTCTGCTTATCCTCAATCCTCGGTGCCATTTGAAAGCACTTATGGACTGTCTTCGGGTTAAAGAGAGTTAATTCATCTTGAATGGAGAACTTGAGGCCATTAAGATACATTGCAAGCTTCTGTTTTTCATTCTCAAGCATCTTGGCTTTCAATGTCACCTTGTGAAACTCCTCTGTGTAGGTGCTCACATCCATGTCCTTCTATCTCAAGTTGTGCAACTTCTTGTTCAAGTTGACTTCATAATCCTCAGGGACAAATTGCTTCTTGATTTCAAGCACCATCTTCCTCCATGTAGACATAGGATTCCTATCATCCTTTACCCTTTCATTTTGAATAAAATTCCACCAACTCAAGGCTGGCCCTTTCATTCTTGATTTGGCAATCCTCACTTTCTGATTTTTTGCCACTTCTTCACATTCAAAATAGTTTTCCATTGCCTCAATCCAATCAAGGTACTCCTCTAGGTTCATCTTACTAGGAAACATAGGTAAGTCTGCCTTAGTGTCCTTCCTACCCAACTTTCCAAGTGCATCTAGCAATTGTCTCTCTGACATGCCTCCTTGTGGCTCTTCCATTGGCACTTCTTTTTCTTCATCTTGATCCTCTTCATCTGAATCTAAGATGACTTCTGGCTTCTTCTTCTTGTCCTTTTCTTTCTTCAACTTTTCTATCTTAGCCTCCATCCTTTTGTTCTTGGCTGCTTGCTCTCTCACTATCTTTACCAATTCGGCATTTGTCACCTTTGAAGGAATTTCTTCCTCTTCTTTTCTATCTCCCATCTCTTTGATGGCTTTGATACCATCTGATGTAGAGTGGCACAAGGAAAGGTGCAACATAATGTAAATACTATTCTCCTTTGCCCACTCACCCACTCACCTAGCCTTCAACCATCCAAACAAAGGCACATTCAAGGGTGTATAAAGGATTTGTTATCCTAGGAATGACTCCACCTTCAAGGCTTCTCCAACACCTTAAGACAAATTAATAAACACCTCCTATGTAGTTGGTTTGATTCCCAACTTCCTAAAACTCTCCAACCTATACCTTGACTAGTAAGGCTACTAGCCCTCCAAACTAGGTTTTCTTCACACAACTTGACAAAATTCCAAATGACTAGGCAAATAAATGATGGTTTTAGATACCCTCTATGGAACCCTATCAAACTCCCAAATCTCCTGTTCCAACTCTACTCCAGCAATCCAGAACACTCATTAGGTCTCTAGGCCTAATTGATCAATTTAGGGCTAGGTTACAAAGCAAGTGATCAAAATTGGGTGCATAGATCAGGGACAGGAATTTGGAATGTCTCTATCATGCCTAAACAACTCAAAACCACCATTCATTCACTCACCCTAGTAGGATTATGTCATCTACAACCTCAAATAGCATGAATTTGGCCAAATATAAGGAAATATTTGACCTAGGGCATCACCTTAAAATTTGAAAACAACATCTCCCAGCGAAATGCTTTTTGAATCCTATAGAGTACATCCCTAGCCTGCATTTCACTAGTTTTTATGAATTTTCACCAGTGGGAATGCATTCTAGGGCCAGATTTCTATTGCAAACCCTATAAAACAGGGTTTCTAGACCAGTCTTGAAAGAAAATTCAATATCTTATGACCCCGACCACTTCAAGACCTCAAACTAGATTCATATGAACCCTGACTCCAAGAACTTTCAAAAAAATAACATTTGCACAATTGACAAGTCTGTATAGGCCATACATAATAAGAAAAGCAGGAAAAATGACTATTTTCTATGGTTTCAATGCCCCAAAACTTCGTACCAGATGTCCTCTGCCATACAAGAGTGAAATACAATTGTTTTCAACTGATCGAAGTCAATGTCTAACTTCCAAAAGTAGATTCAACTACCCAAACTAAGTTGAAATCGGCCAATGTGTCATTGACACTATTGGCAGCCTTTTACACTATGGAGGTTTTTTTGCATTTTCTAAAGGATGGCGATTGGGTTTGCTTGTCCAAAGGAATAAAAACCACCACCATACTTCCTACAACATGTTAAAACACTAGAATCACCCAAACAAACTCAAAAACTAACATTAGGCCTACTAGGCCTAAGTGGCTCAACAGGGGTCCAGATGGACTAAGCATGATAGAGGTTTATAGGGTCACCTCAATCATCTTGACCACACAAAAAGGGACCATAAAATCATGGCTAAAGCATTATTACAAACAAAACCACAACATTCAAAAAAAATGAAATCAAAATGACTTGAGGAACCAAGGTGCTCCTAGGTGCCCTGCACCAGACGTATCTGAGGAAACAGATAAAATGAGGAAAATAAGAGCAGAACTTGATGACCTCATTGGTACTATTTCTCAAGATATTGAACGCACAGAGAATACTCATGATAAATGGGCAGAGATGAGGAAATTGAAAATAAGCACCCTAATATCAATTGGCACCATCTCTAATAGGGATTCTTATATAGAAACAAAGGAGGCTTTGATGTGCAGGAGCAGTATGCTTAGAAATTTGATCAATGATCTTGAAGCTGCAAAGGAAATTAATGAACAAAGTGATGTCAACCTTTTGCATAAGTTGGAGGAGTTGCCTTGTAAGCTGGTATCATAGGACAACCAATTTCTTTCTGCAGAAGAAATGGTTCAGGAATTTGAAGACATGTTCCAGAAAGAGTTCGAAGATAAAACATTTTCAATGACTTCTGTGGACAATATTTTGGACAACCAGTTAACTTTGGATAATCTAAAAACCAAGTTAACTGGTCATGCAAAATCAGTCACTACAGTGAGAGATGCCATAGCGAGAGCCAAGATGATCTTCAAGAACACATTCAACCCAGATAGCATTGGGATGCAAGTGGCTTTCACTATGTATGATAGTCACATGAGGAAAAGTGGTGACACAAATTGAAGTAGTTTTTCCTTAGTTTATTTTCCATTTTTTAGATGTACTTTCAAAACAATTTTGGACATTTTTACATGTACATTTTTCATATGTAATTACATGTAGAAATATAGGAAGTCCCAAGTCAATAAGGACTCCTATTTTTGAATAAGTCAAAGTAGTTAGGTTTTTTCCTAAATTTTCTCAAGGCCTCTCCCTATAAATAAAGAGGACCTCTTTTGTAAATATGATCTTTTATCTATTGTAGCAAAAACTCTGCCAAATTGAGAAGCAAGTTGAGACTTTGTGCTTATTTGTGTAAATCAATTTTCAAATATTTATCAATACAAGAGAGCAAGTTGAATTCCAATCTTTGTCTTGGAGTGATTTGTTTTGTGATAGAATTGTTCTTATGTCTTTGCTATCATATTATCTTTGATAAGTAATTGAAGTGTGAGGGTTTATTTCAAGTGATTAAGGAGTATTCTAAATCTGATTTTAATAAACTTTGAGCTATAAAATCATTTGTGAGAATTGTGTTGTGTTCGTGAATGAGAAATAGCTTGAAGACTTTGTGCTGCAAGTTGTTATCTTTAATCTATTTATCTCATCTTAGCGTATAGTGAAGACTTTGGGCTGCACTCTACTCTGAATCATTTTATTTTCCATTGGTGAACAAAGTAACGGAAGACTTTGTGTTTCTGTGGATTTTGTGGTAATTCATAGTTTTTGGCATTATATCAGTTTTGTTGAAATCATAATATATTGTAAACATCATTTCTGAAAAAAGAGAAATGGATGGTATGATCTTACCCCCAAGTTAGTTTTTAGATTAAAATAAAGTTGTAGTAATTGATAGGGAACCTCCCCTTGTTGAGAGGAGAGATTTATCTCATTGTACTATGGTTGATATAACCATTTTTCTTTCAGTTAGTTGAAGACAAAATATTCACCCCATAGAGCATTTGGTTGCCTGACCGGTGGTCTTCTAGGTCCGTTCCTTTGATTTTGGATCTGTTTGTCTTTGTCCTTCTTGATCTCGGCATTCTTTTCTTGACCTATTTTAGAACTTTCACCTTTCTCAAATCCCAAGCCTTCTTTGCCATCGGGACTTTGTTGACTTGCAATTATTCTATCAAGTTTAGCAACACTCACTTTGAATTTATCTTCTTGAATCCATGCCTATTCTAGATCATATTTCAAAGCCACAACTTCTTGTTCAAGCCTTGTACATTCTTTAGATTTGGTTTTTATTACCTCATTTAGGTTTTCTTCAGCTTTTGCTCTTTCTACAACTTCCACTTTCAGATCATTCAAGGTTTCATTTTCTAATTTCAATTGTTCACTAACCTCCTTATGCTTTTCTTTGAATCTCTTGACTTGTTCCCTCAATTTTCTAATGCATTCATCTGCTTCCTTGACATTTTCTTTTAGATCCCTAGTTTCTATTTCAGTCTTTTCAAGATCTTCAAGAGTAGCCTTAAGTTCTTCTTCACTGATAAGCATGCATTCTTCTTCTATAGTTTCAAATGAATCAATTTTTTCAAGAGGAGTAGAGTACCTTTTACCTGCCATGTGTTCAATCTCCAAGATCTTCCTTAAGCTGTTAAACTTCTTCCAAGGAACTAGGCTCTGATACCAATTATTGAACACCCAGAATATTGAGAGGGGGGGTGAATCTGTATTCTTTTAAACCATACACTCATTAAACCATTAGTTTATTTTCCCATTCAACAACATTAAAGCAAATTAAACATAGCATAAACATCCACAAGGCATGACTCATGAACAACAGGATTTTTACGTGGAAAACCTAAAAAGGGAAAAACCATGGTGAGTGTTAGCTCACAATATATTATGTAGTAACAATACCAAATTATAAGGAGGCTCACTGCCTTAGGGCTCACTGCCTAAAGATAGATAGAAATGAAAGGGTGGCTCACTACCAAAATGAACTACTGGAATTGCATCTATGAATGCAAGATTGTAGTTCCAATGATGCTTAGAAAACTTACTCAAAACTTGTCATCTTCAACTGCTCTGCTATACTGCTCTGTTCTTACATAAAAACATGATCTCTTCTCTTTTGCAGTTGTTTCCTTTACAAAATCACAATCTTTCACATGTCACACACACACACACACCTTCATATTCACACATCTATCCACCAAACACTGAATTGGATCTCATATATATCTGCAACACTTATAATCTTCATATTAGGTTGGCCTAATTAGATGAAGCATGTAGTCAATCAACTTGTAACTTGTCGGCCAAATCTAGTCACCAAAATAGATGCAAACCCAAAGCATGCTTGAATCACATTCTCATATGTTGGCTCCAACTATAGAACCACTTAGAATAAAGTTCCAATCAAGAGAACTTACTGCACTCAAATCAAATTGTCATGTCGGCCTCAAACATAGACTGTTACTAACTCAGTCTATCTATTAGACTACAACTTTCACTGCAGACCACAAGACCTGCTCAAAATCACATCAAAGACTCTTCATACAGCCCCAAGCTTTCCTTCAAAATTGTAGAGCATAATATCAATCTACGGTAATGTGCAAACCAATAGAACTCAGACCTTGTGATAGTCAAACACTGTCAAACCATGTAACAATATTTAGTAGCTCATAATTATCTTTCTGGTGGACTTCAAATTCTATACTTCTAGATTTAGATACTTCATTCAAGTGTTTACAACACCTTCAAACTACATAATGAGATATGCAACATCGGAGGAGTGTGTACTAAAAAAAATGAGTGTTCTATTCTGATTACCTTTGTTCTCTGCAATGTCAAACTTAGGCTACTTGAAGATACAATTCTGGTACATATAAAAAGCTGAAATCTTAGATATAAGATCTTATAAGAACTAAAAACAACATACTAGAACTACATGATTAGGTCTTCAACTATGGACTAGTACCAACCACCACACTGTCTCTTTGTCGCTGTCTCTGTACACTACAAAATGACTAAGTCTTCTTCACCGGACCAAAGCCTCTGCTCCAACCTTGTTCTTTTTCTTGTTTCCATCAATGGAAATATCTTCAAACATCATGCACAAACAATCTTCACCATACCAACAGTGTCTCTCTCAATGATTTTTGCCAAGTTTCCAACAAAATATTGGGGAACTATTTAAGCTTGAAGAATTACAAAATGTCCCAATTTTTAACTATGTCTATAGTGTTGTGAAGCATGGGACACACAACTCTTGCACAGTTACAATTCATAATTCCCTTCATTCACAATGTCATGAGCTGGGAGAGGAGCTACCTCAAAAGGTTTAAGATAAGTTTGATGTAGTGATGTTTCTCATGCAACCACAAAATCCTCCACCACCAAAAGATGTAGATGAAGAATAGGTAGAAAATGAGGCTAAAAATAGGAAAATCAACACAAATGAGTAACTTGTTTAATTTCCTATTTTATACTATTGTATGGAGTTATCTTGTATCTGTTTAAAATACTTTTTGATAATGCCTATTTTTGGTCGATGAATATGTAATTAGGTATTGGGATAGAATGGATGTATCTTGGTTTCCAATAGAACCAGTGTTAGGTTTTTGGATGTGCTAATATGTTGTTTCAGGGCTAGATCAAGAGCCTTTTTAAATTTTGTAACTCCTATATATTCAATGGTGCAGGAGCACCTACTTGACAGCTGGCCTCCATGAGGCAGTTAGTTTGTTTTGAGTCTTGTTAATGTTTCCAAGAAGGTCTGATAAGACCAATGCATGTAATAAGGTCATGTTGACCATGCTTTACTATTTTTAGATAGTTTGTTAAGACAGCTGTTATGTTGTAGGTCCGGTTGGATCTCCCAGCCGCCTGGAGAGATTTCCCAGCCGCTTGGAGTCGAGTGGTAGTACTCGTAGGAGATCCTATTTATACATGAGGATCGGTTGGTTTTAGATCATCGAGTTAGGTTGCACAGAGTGAGACAGAGAGAGAGAGACTGATCATTGTAATTGCATCTTTTGAAATCAAATAAGAAATCCTGTTTGTGTTCATTTTCTGTTTGATCTCCATTGTGTAATCGATCTGCTGTTTTGGTGGTTTCATGGATTCGCTGATCCATTCCACCGGTTGATTCGTCGAATCGGTGGAATGGCCATGTACAGTAGGTTAGGTTATAGTCTGCATTTCGTGTTTGTTTGCATGCAGGTGTGCAGGATCATCGTCGAGAGGTGTTGAGGACCCTAGCATGGGTATGTGCTAGGTTGTGCTGGTTGTTAGAGTTTGGAAGATCACACTGAAAGTGGATCGGGTCATCCCAGGAGGTTCGGCGGATCGAATTTCGCTAAGGCTGGAAAAATCCTTCGCAACGGCATCATCAGGATATTTCTACGTATATCCTGCAGGTACTTCGGGCGTCATCCGAGTAAGAGGAGATAAGCATGATGCAGTCGGTTGCATAAAGTGAATGTGCATTGGGGTGATCATCATCAGGTGTTGCCGAGGAGGAGCGTATCGACATAAGGTAGAAGATCGGGTTGACAATTCCTTCGCGGGCCGATAATGTTAAGTTTGGCCGATAGCAGGAGGAGCTGCATATGACGTCATCGTCATCAGGATATTCGTCATCAGGATATCGGGCAGCAGGATATTGAGGGAGCTGCATGTGACGTCATCGTCATCAGGATATCAGGGTGACGTAAGCATCGAAGGAAAGGTGCATGAGGTTGTCGTCATCAGGATATATGGGAGGAACCGGATGTTCTATATCCTGTTGATGAACATGATGTTGAACATCATGATGCTGAAGAAAGAGTTTTGTGGTAAGGTGAACAGTGAACGTTAGGAGGATGTTCGCGCTTGCCGAATATGATGATGCTGTCGATAGTCGGATATGATGATGCTGCTGACAGACGAAGAGTCAAAGGTTTGTCTGCAGGAGGATATCGGTCGGCAGAGTAAATATGATGATGCTGACAGTGTTAAGGGAAATATGATGATGATGATGAAGGGTTGCGAACATCCATGCTGTATGTCAAGGTTATAGTGTGGATGCCTCTGCTTCATAGTGGTATCAGAGCTCAGCAAAAGGTCTGGGATGTTGTGTGTTGTTTCTGTCACCGAAAGGGCAGAGGTAGAGTTGATTCTGTCACCGAAAGGACAGAGGTAGAGAAGTGAGAGGTTGACAAAATGCCTCCAAAAGGTAATGGTACTGCAAGGGAATTGCAGGAGATGAAGGAAAAACATGCCAGAGAGATGAGGAAGATGAAGGAGCTTGCTGAAGCACTTCAAGCCAGGCTTGTAGCCCTGGAAAAGAACAAAAAAAGGGAAGTGGAAGACAGTGAGTCTGAAGAAGATGAAGATGTTGTTGAAGAGTATGAAGAGGTAGCTGAAGATCTAGATGCTGAAGACCAGAAATTTGCAAAACTGTTAAAGGCAGTACAGAGTGATAAACCTAAGGTAAAGGTTGATGTTTCCAAGTATAATGGAAGTTTGAATGAAGATGAGTTACTGGATTGGATTGCTGCACTTGATAATCACTTTGAATGTGAAGATGTTGCTGAGGATCAGAAGGTAAAGATTGCAAAGACCAAGTTAGGAGGTCATGCATTGGTATGGTGGGATTATGTACAATCCGAGAGAAGGAAACAAGGGAAGTCAAAGATCACTTCATGGGATAAGATGGTAGCAAGGATCAAAGGTAAATTCTTGCCAAGGGATTATGAAATTCAGATGTTTAAGAAGCTGCAATTTTTAAGGCAGAAGGAAATGGATGTGAAGGCATATATTGAGGAGTTTTATAAATTGAGTATGAGATCTGGTCATCATGAGAATGAGGTAGAAAAGGTGGCTAGGTACTTGGCTGGTTTGAGGTTGAACATACAGGATGAGTTAGTTTTAGCTAACCCTAAGAGTGTGGAGGATTGTTACCAAATGGCAATCAGGATTGAAGAAAAGATGAATAGGGGACAAGATAAGTCCATGAGAGGAAGAGGAAATAATATGAGGGGAAGAGGAGCAGCCCCTACAACAAGGCAAACCAATGAGGGTCAAGAAGACACTGGTAAAGGACAGGGACAGTCTGATTTCAGAGGTGGATGGAAAGGTAATAGAGGTAGATTTGGAGGTGGTAGAGGTTCTACTACATTTTCAGGAAAATGTTACACCTGTGGTGAGTTTGGTCATCCATCTTTCAAATGTCCAGAAAGCAAAGGTTCATCATCCAGAAATGATAGAACAAATGACAAGAGAGTACAACTTGTGCAAGAAGAGAAAGTAGAGCAAAGTGTGCAGAGTTCAAACACTTATCAAAGAGATAGGGAGCCTGACAATTATGCATATCCTGAGGATGGAGAAGCATTGATGCTAAGGAGAATTAGTTTGCAGGCATCAAAGGATATGATGCAAAGAAGAGCTCTTTTCAAGACCACATGCAAGAGCAAAGGTAAGGTATGTAAGGTTGTCATTGATACTGGTTCAACAGACAACATGGTATCTCAGGAAATGGTGGATAAACTAAATTTGGAAAGGATTCCACATCATCACCCTTACAAGGCATCTTGGGTGAGTGATAGTCAATCACTTTTTGTCTATGAATAGGCATATGTGGATTTTCAGATTGGGACATATCAGGATAGAGTTTTGTGTGACATTTTGCCCATGGAATGTTGTCACCTACTGTTGGGTAGACCATGGCAATTTGATAGAAGGGTACTGTATGATGGGTATGCTAATACCTACACCATCAAGAAAGATGGGAAGACTATTATGTTGATGCCATTACAGGAAGCAGCTGCAGCACAGGGGGCAGCCAAAATCATTTTAGTGGGAAAGAAGGAATTTGTGCAGATGCCTATAGGAGCAGGCATAAAGGCAGTTGAGGACACTGCAGGGACAGAAGTTGTCAAGGACAACAGGTTGAAGGAAGTTTCAGTTGTGACTGACAGAGGTCAGCAGCAGGTGCAGAAACAGGTTTGCAAACAACAACCAGTTGAGAGGAATGACAAGGATGTTGTCATAGTTGGGACTATTGTTTGTCCTATAAAGGTTGAAAGGAAGATAGAGTTGAACATTGCAGAAGTTCAAGAGGCAATTCAGACAGAGGTTCTAGTCAGACAACCTGACAAACACAAGGTCTGTGTGAGAAAGGCCTACATTGACAGGCATGAGGATTTACTTGCAAGAAAGCAAGTTACAGTTCAGAAGTCTTGGAGCAGCCAAGAGCCAGCAGAGGACAAAGCTGGAATAGGTCAGAACACTGACATGGCAAAGTGTAAAGGTGGAGGACTTCCACAACCCAAACTCATGGGACATGAGTTCTTTTCTGTTGGGGAGTATGGTGCAGGAGCACCTACCTGACAGCTGGCCTCCATGAGGCAGTTAGTTTGTTTTGAGTCTTGTTAATGTTTCCAAGAAGGTCTGATAAGACCAATGCATGTAATAAGGTCATGTTGACCATGCTTTACTATTTTTAGATAGTTTGTTAAGACAGCTATTATGCTGTAGGTCTGGTTGGATCTCCCAGCCGCCTAGAGAGATTTCCCAGCCGCTTGGAGTCGAGTGGTAGTACTCGCAGGAGATCCTATTTATACATGAGGATCGGTTGGTTTTAGATCATCGAGTTAGGTTGCACAGAGTGAGACAGAGAGAGAGAGACTGATCATTGTAATTGCATCTTTTGAAATCAAATAAGAAATCCTGTTTGTGTTCATTTTCTGTTTGATCTCCATTGTGTAATCGATCTGCTGTTTTGGTGGTTTCATGGATTCGCTGATCCATTCCACCGGTTGATTCGTCGAATCGGTGGAATGGCCATGTATAGTAGGTTAGGTTATAGTCTGCATTTCGTGTTTGTTTGCATGCAGGTGTGCAGGATCGTCGTCGAGAGGTGTTGAGGACCCTAGCATGGGTATGTGCTAGGTTGTGCTGGTTGTTAGAGTTTGGAAGATCACACTGAAAGTGGATCAGGTCATCCCAGGAGGTTCGGCGGATCGAATTTCACTAAGGCTGGAAAAATCCTTTGCAACGACATCATCAGGATATTTCTACGTATATCCTGCAGGTACTTTGGGCGTCATCCGAGTAAGAGGAGATAAGCATGATGCAGTCGGTTGCATAAAGTGAATGTGCATTGGGGTGATCATCATCAGATGTTGCCGAGGAGGAGCGTATCGGCATAAGGTAGAAGATCAGGTTGACAATTCCTTCGCGGGCCGATAATGTTAAGTTTGGCCGACAGCAGGAGGAGCTGCATATGACGTCATCGTCATCAGGATATTCATCATCAGGATATCAGACAGCAGGATATTGAGGGAGTTGCATGTGACGTCATCGTCATCAGGATATCGGGGTGACGTAAGCATCGAAGGAAAGGTGCATGAGGTTGTCGTCATCAGGATATATGGGAGGAATCGGATGTTCTATATCCTGTTGATGAACATGATGTCGAACATCATGATGCTGAAGAAAGAGTTTTGTGGTAAGGTGAATAGTGAACGTCAGGAGGATGTTCGCGTTTGCCGAATATGATGATGCTGTCGATAGTCGGATATGATGATGCTGCTGACAGACGAAGAGTCGAAGGTTTGTCTGCAGGAGGATATCGGTCGGTAGAGTAAATATGATGATGCTGACAGTGTTAAGGGAAATATGATGATGATGATGAAGGGTTGCGGACATCCATGCTGTATGTCAAGGTTATAGTGTGGATGCCTCTGCATCATTCAAGATTACATATAATGTAAATTTTATCTATATATAATTGTTAGTTATGAAAAAGGGAGAATGACAATAACTAGCACACAAACTAGATCAAACCCTTTTCCATTTAACATTTAAGGACAAGGTTGTGCCAAATCACTACCAAATGAAGGTGGACTCAACTGCTGACCTTGTGCTCATGTATGCTATAGATGGATTAGATTTAATTCATCTTTTTTATTGAACCCTAGGTTAATAATGCATGAAACCTTAGTTCTATAATGATCTGCTTATAACAGAGATAATACAATAGAAACCCAGAAACTAATTACACAAGGATAATCAGTGAGATGATAAAACCTATCTACTAAAAGTAGAGGTGTCAGAGAACCAAAGTGGGACCACCCAGGTCAAAACTGGAAGAATCTATCGAAGGTGCAAACTGGAAAGATGTTGTAAATGTTGTCCTGATGCCAGATTTGAACTCAGAAAGGGTAGGAGGACATGGGTGGTACCGCTGAAGTTTTTGATGAGATCAAACTCTAAAACTATTTCTGAATCTTGAAACCCTGATCTGTACTCTGTCTACCTATAGCTCTATATTTTCTAGATCTTTCTCCTATAACCTGCACATAAGAAGATAAGAAGGGGTTTGGGGATTATGGTGTTTAGGGACTTGCCTTAGTCAAATCTCAAGATAGAGTTCAAGCTTCCCAACATTGTTGATTGATAAATAATGCATGCCCTCATGGGGGAAGAGGCTAAAACAATGATAATGAGATGAATCAAATAATGATAAAAAATAATAATATCACCTATGTGATGAACCCTTAGAATGATGAAGATCCTTCAACTCCTAAGGAAGAATAGATGATAGCTCCATATCTACAATAACAACACAATGACAACACAAATCTACTCTAGAATACAATGAATTATCTTGCTTGCTTCACTTCAAGATCTCAATTTATGCCTTTTCCAACCTAGTTACAAATGAACTCAAAAACATACTTATATATGTTTTCCCACTTACAATCATAAATTCAAACCACCGACAAGGAGAAACCTCTAGAGAGGTGTAAGGCCGAATCCTTTAGAAAAAAAACTCCACCATCAAAGAGAACCTCGAGAATATATTAACATTCAAGAATAGAATACATATGTTGTTGGAATAATATTACATCATAGTATTATGTTAGTAATAAAATAATACTAAATTATTGTTAGTTTTTGGGAAGTTATTCCCATAGGTTAGTTGTTTTGATATAGGAAATAAAAGGCTTTATAAAACCAAATGTATTGAAATGTAAATCGTCAAAATGTGTCAAATCATAATCAATGATATAATATATTATTCTGTATATTTTATTGATCCACCATTATTCACTGTCATACCAAAGCAATCAATTAATCCTGACCCTATGCAATCTATGTGAAGTATGTTTTACATTAACGGTAAAGAGTATTGTAGAGCTTTAAAATTATGTGAGAAGGCATGTGTGAAGGCACTATTTAAAAGGAGAATCCATACTCACCAAGTGCTAGAGGATGAAATAAAGGTGCAATATATACTGTGTAAGCCATATGTTGATTTCTAATGCCATATAATCTACTCGTAAACTTGAAAAGCTCCAATCCCATGTGAAGCATTGAAGATCAATTGAAGGAAGCATCCCCAGGAAGAGTCAGATTAATTTATTTCAAGATCAATGAGAACTGTATATATGCCCTCCAGAGTCCATATGTTGACATTGGCTAGGCTTAAACATCATCAATATCTAAGTTTAAACATCACACATTTGTATGTAATTTTCTTTTTAAAAAGGTGGCGAGCACTAGTTTGCATTAAGATGGAAAAAATACATAGTTTAAGGTCAGAAATTGGTCATCTGGCCCAAAAAACCAACATATTAATAGAAACTACAGCTGGGAATTGGTCATCTGGCCCAAAAAACCAACATATTAATAGAAACTATGACTGGGAAATGGACATCTGGCACCAAAAATCTCATAATTATAGAGCAAAAGATAGAAAGGAAAACTGAGAAAAGAACCCCTAGGCAAAATACAACCAAAAACTGACACAACCATAGAAACATCGGGACCTCAAGGAAACTAGGTCCACAGCAAAACACCCCAAAAAACAAGAGACAATAAAACCCTGAAGGGACCCCTTGAACAAGATAGATCTCACCGCCTACCCAGCACTCATATCCACAAGTCTAGCACTAGGCACTGCAATCCATACCACCCCACTAGCCTCCACACCGTCGTCACCTTCTTCAGCCAGCTCTGTCTTGTCATCCACTTTTGAGACTGTGGCCATAGCATCTAGATCCTTTGGCAAGTGACAAGCCATATCCACCGCATGAAACCTCAAAATCTGAATAGCCTTAAACAACTCACTACACCTTAGATGGGTTCTCTTAGGCACCGCATACACATGCCCTTTGGTAGCCAATTCTAGCTCATTGATGCACCCACACCTCAACCCTCTTTGTATCACCCTATATAAACAATCCAAGTCTGGAGAAGAATGGAGTCTGTGATTAGGGAAGAGACCACCAATCCATGCATCTCCCACCAAAATATCATAATCATGGAGGGCATTGTT
Source organism: Cunninghamia lanceolata (assembly GCA_027924645.1). Taxonomy (NCBI): domain Eukaryota; kingdom Viridiplantae; phylum Streptophyta; class Pinopsida; order Cupressales; family Cupressaceae; genus Cunninghamia; species Cunninghamia lanceolata. The sequence goes on from BSBN01001583.1 coordinate 6,436,221, forward strand.
CCACCTTTGAGTAGAGAAGAGCTGTTTATTCACCATTCCCATTGCAATTGGGAGGACAAATTTTTCATCCAAGGTGATGTCTAGTAAATTGGAAATGAACATGGAAACTACATCGAACCATTTAACCTCCCTCTCCGGCCAACCATCTAGCCAACATTGGTTGCAGACATGCCTAATAACAAATTGGGTGATCATGCAATCCAGTTCAAAAATCTGATGCAGGTCCAGGATGGTCACCAAGCCCCTGGTAACTGGCTCCCAATCTAGTGGTTGGAAGTGAAAATAGAAATTTTCTACCTCCCCTTCCATGACACAGAGAAACTAGACCGACAACACTCTTCTTAAACAATTGGAGCAAGAAGACACCGAGCAAAGAAAATTGAAAACACATAGGAACCCAAGGGCCATAATAAAACCACAAAAAAGGGAGAGGCATTAATCCCACACGTAGCAGCATTGAAGGCCATAAAGAAGGCAAAAACTAAAAGTATCTATCCTAGTCGGTGGAAATAAACATGACAAGACACTTACCCCCTCTTCGGAGGAGGGAGGAACTAAATCATACCATGCCTGCAGGTTTGCCTTGCCTGTAAGAGCCAAGGTCTAGTTTAATGGCTCTTTGAGCAATAAATGCCAAGTCCTTGGAAGGCCAAAACACCTAGGACATGTGTGTGGTGTTCTATCTGTGGCATGCATAAACATTTACTGGAGGTGAAGTAAATGCATATCCACCTGTGTTGGCGATCTTCACCTGAGAAGGTGATCCCTTGCAAACCTTTGGAGGCCAACCTAGCAGGCACTACCAATAGAGCTAATGGCTTCATGGAAGATGCATGGCTAGACCATGCAAAAATCCTTGGTGTTGAAGCCACGTCTCCCTCTCCTCCTGGGGACCACACCACCCACCCACTTAAAGCTAAAAAGAAACCTGAAGGAGGAGATTAAGACTGTAATGACTGAAAAGCATCTGGTAAATCCGCCATCAAGATGGAATGAAGAGGCATCAATTCCCTAGATTGAAGGCCATCAAAAACCCATTCACTCTCCTAAAGATCAAAATATTTGTTTGCTAGGAAGTCTGCAACTTGATTCCCCTCCCTGTAGCAATGGGAAATTTGATAGGAATCAAGGAATTCTAGCAAAGACCATGCCTGCTCTAGGAAATACCTAATGAGCCAATTGTCAACTCTTCTACACTGAAATGTAGAGACCACTACCTTTGATTCCCCTTCAATCCAAACATCCCTAAAACTAGACTAAACCGCTAGATGGAGCCCCTGGACTAAGGTTGAGGCCTCTGCAACATTATTTGTCCCTTCAGAAAACTTGGTGACTTTGGCCACTAGAAGATCACCCTGTGAATCCCTGATCACACATCCTACACTAGAAGGGCATGGATTGCCTTTACACATGCCATCTAAGTTCAATTTAACAAAGGGGACTATGGGAGATTGCTATCTAACTTTAGAGTAGTCAAATTTCTGCGTGGGAGGAAGAGAAGAAACAATTTTATGAGAGTCATCCAAGGAAGGCCAATTCTTCAACATCAAGTCATCCCAACTAGTCCATCTGACATTTTGAGAAGGAGATCTCCTCAACTTAGCAATGACTGATTTTGAAATAGATAAATCTAGAGTTGAGAAAAATGCCTCCTAGGTCTTAGAATTGTTCCTAAAGATCCTACCATTCCTCTCCTTCAATAGTGACCAGATCAGGACAGCCAGACTAATCGTCTATAAATGTCAAAGAGTTGCCTCCTCGTATCCTTGATTCCATCCCTCGAACATTTGGACTAATGAATTGGGAAGGGGAATATTCCAATTTAGATGCTGCAACAACCATCTCCAGTAATCTTGAGCAAAACTACAAAGGAGAAGAAGGTGGTCCATGGATTTGTCTACATCTTGACACAAAACACACCTAAAAGAGGAATACAAGCCAAGCCTTTCCAGTCTATCACCTATAAGAATATTTTTATGAAGCACCAACCATGTAAATGTACCTGCCTTAGGGAGTATGGGATTAGCCTTGTGTAGATCCATAGGCCAATCTACTACCGGCCCTACTATAAGGGATTTGTACCCCTGAGCCATCTTATAACACCCTGAACTGTCCCCCAACCAAATAAGCTCATCATCTTTAGAGATGTAGAAGATCAACCTATCAGAAAGCAACTCCTTCAGCAGCAATTTCTGAGAGGCCGGAAAGTTATAGTTCTCAAAGCTTTTCCAAACAATCCTTGGAGCACAACAACTTCTATCTACTGAAAAGTAATTCCTCACATTCTCTCCCCAAAAATGTTTGAGGAATATTTCAGCTTCTAAAAGATCCCCCTTCTCAGAAAGCTTGGGCTTCCCATTCCAGGAGTCATCCCAGAAGGAAGCCTTCTTGCCATTATGAATGGTCCATGAGATATTGGGAATCAAAACGTCCCTACATTTGATGATAAAATTCCAAACTACCAATCCTTTTGGGGGGATCCTTAACAGTGAAGATTCTACTAGGTTCAGAGGAATCCAAATACTTCCTTTGCATGATCTAGACCCATTTGAGGTGAGGACATTTATACATCTTCCAAGCTAGTTTTGCCCCCAACGCCAAATTCTGAAACTCTTGATCCAAAATCCCCACCTGTTGGGATAAGGTGCCATTAACCTTGTAAATCCCAATATTGTATTTATTCCATTTATTATTTGTAATTTGTAATTACCCATAAGGGATGTACAAGTTTCACCGGAAGAAGTAAAAATTATTTACTGTCCACGATAATTATGAAGTTACTGCATGGTAAGTCCAAGAGTTATCGGTGGTAGTTACGGGATGTCATTTACTATGGTAAATGGTAATTGGTCAAAGTGGGGTGCACATGTGGAGGAATAATCTTTTTTTAATGTTATGACGCATGTCATAGATGTTGTAAGAGGGTGTAAGAGATTCTATGACAATTGTAAGTTGTCATAAGAATCTGTGACACTAATAATAGCATATGATGCATCATAAGATGTTGTAAGTGGGTATTTTTGGCCCCAAGTCATTTAAGCTTGCATGGGAACATTTTTCCAAGTGCAGGATGCATGTATGACAGCATTTATGACCCCGTAAGAGCCTATTCTTGGCTATGGACTCCCAATGTTGTATTGTTGACTCTTGACAAGTGTTATGGGCTTGTAAGAAGTCATTTAATGTCTTGAGGTTGTGTAAATTCTATAAAAACCATAGCATAGTAGATGAGAGGCATATAACAGTTTACAGGTACCCAGGTTCTGCTAGAGTGAAGGTTGGAGGATAGAGGAAGTGAATGTATTTGTAATCTCCTTTTGTGAAGATAATACAACTTGGTCTCTTTTCTTGGTGGAGTTTTTTACCTGAAAGGGTTTTCTCCACGTTAAACACTTGTGTTATGTGCTTCATTCTACTTCTGGTATATTTTTTGTAATGTGGGTTTATGTTTTGTTACAATCTCCATTAATAACACACAGATGAAGTTTGTTGAAATTTATCTTGAATTAGATTTCCATTGAAGTAGTGTTGCTTTCATTTCTAACACCGCCCCCCCTTGGGACTTCAGCTTGCAAACCTTATCCCAAGATAACAGGTGAATTTTCTTCCCATCCATTGCCCCTTTCCAAAGAAACTTCCAGCACAACTTCCCAATCTAAAGCAAAATACCTTTGGGAACTTGAAGGGTAGAAAACATGTAAACATGGATCGCCGACAAAATAGCCTTAATGAGAGTAAGCCTGCCCGCCAACGAAAGCCACTTCCCCTTCCAAGAGAAAATCTTGTGCCTCATATTGTCAAGGACTCCTATCCATAGCGATTTAGTATGCCTAGAATTAAAGATGGGGATACCAAGGTATTTAGCTAGGAGCAAGTCCACCTAAAAATTAAAAAAATCAATGATCTTCTGTTATTTGGTTGTCTCAAGATTGAAGAGGAACAGTTTGGATTTAGACTCATTCACTCTTTGACCCAAAACATCACAATAAGAATTGAGGACCTCCTTGATAACCACAGCATTATGGAGACTGGCCTTCTTGAAGAGAATTGTGTCATCTGCAAATAAAGCATGAGTGATTGGATCTAGGCCTGAGAGCACTTTTATCCCCCTCCACCTTCTATTCTCTCTCAGATACCTTATCAGTCCAGTAAGAGCTTCTATCAACAAAATAAAGAGATAAGGTGATAGGGGGTCCCCTTGTATCAAACCCTTGGTCACCTCAAAAGAGGGCATTGCCCTCCCATTTACCAGAATAGAACAACTGAACCTTAACACACAGGAATGGACCCACTTAATCCAATGTTGGGAAAAACCTAACTCTTCAAGAACATAAAAAAGAAAGGCCTAGTTAACCCTATCATACGCCTTAGCCATATCCAGTTTTAGAATCATGCTAGGCATCTTTCCCAATTTTATGGAATGTAAGATTTCATGGGACAGAATGGCCCCCTCCACCATCTCCCTACCAGGAACAAAACATCCTTGTTCCTCCGATATAATGTCAAGGATTATAGACACTAGCCTCTTTGCTAAGGCTTTAGTGATGATTTTATAAATGAAGTTACATGGGGAGATGGGCTTGAATTCTGATAGATTGAGTGGCATTTGCACCTTTGGAATGAGGACTAGCGATGTCCTTTTGAAGCTCTTAAGCACAGCAACAAACTTCCTCAACTCTTCTACCGCTAGAAGAATGTCTCTACCAACAATATCTAAGCACTTCTGAAAGAAAGTTCCTGTCCAACCATCCAGTCCTAGAGCCTTCTCCCCATCCATTACAAAAACCATAGCCTTGACTTCCTCCAAAGATAAATCCTTTAGGAGATCCTTAATATGAGAATCTAAAACTTTCCTTAAAAGACCAAAACCTACAAATGGAGGAAGGCCCATTGAACTATTGGCATAAAGAAGATGTTGGAAATGATTCTTGGCTTCCAAGCTCATATCATTTTCATCACAAATAATAGAGCCATCCTCTCTATATAAGCAACCAATTCTATTAGAGTGCCTTTTGATCTTTGTGGATAGGTGAAAAAAGGAAGTATTCCTATCCCCATCCTTAAGCCATGTCTCCCTTGACTTTTGCCTCCAATAAGCCTCTTCTCTTAATAGAAGCTCATCTAACTCCAATCTGAGACTTCTCTTTCTCATATTTGACCTGGTCCATACCCCACCTGATAACCTCTTGACCAATACAAGACAGTTCCCTTAAAACTCTGTCCTTTTCCATAAAAATATTCTTAAAATGGGATTTATTCCAAAGAGAAATAATCTTGTTAACACGCTCAAGCTTATGAGCTAGCTGGAACATACGAGACCCTTTGACCCAGGGATCTAAGTTCCACCATTTTTCCACCAGCATGAGAAAGCTAGGATCTCTTAGCCACATATCCTGGAATTTCAAATAGCCACTGGGAGCCCGTGATTCCACCCCTAAGAGGAGTGACACCAGGTAATGATCAGAACCTGGGCAAGGAAAAAATTTAGAACTCAAAGCAGCCCTTCCATCCAAACACTAAGAAGAGACAAAAAACCTATCCAGCCACTTTGCAATACTGAAGAAATCCCGACAATGGTTGGTCAAAGTGAAAATGCCATTAACCGTCTTACAGTCCAAGAGATTGTTTCGATCCATAAAATCCCTAAAGTCTTCTTGAACTTGAGAGGACGCTACAATCCCCCCTGACTTTTCAGAATCATCCAAAATAGCATTGAAATCACCCTCCACTATGACCTATTCATTTCCAAGGAGCTTGATGATTTTGGAAAGATGCCTCCACAATTGCAATTTCTGAGACATACCAGATGGGCCATAGATGTACAAGACCCAAATGTCCCTGCCAAAGAAAAGTCTGGGAAATTTCCCCAGGGTCCAGTTCCTACTGCTCCCAAAAACTTTAAGTGGGGGAGATGGTTTTTCTAGAGTACTGCCAAACCACCCAAGAGACCCTTAGCCAGATGAAAGAAGGCCTGCCAAGAGTTCCATCTCCTAATAAAACATTCCCCTGATTGGGAATCTAGCTTAGTCTCTTGCAAAAACACAATATTCACCTTCGCCTTATCAATGTTAAACTTGATAAGGTGACTCTTGTTAGGGGCATTTAAGCCCCTAACACTCTAAGTTAGTAAATTCATGGCACCCGAGGGGAGCCATCTGCCCCCCTCTTTCTGAGTTTTAGACCTTCCCTTGTCCTGGACTTCTCCTTAGAGGCTCTAACTGACCTATCCTTACTTTGCCTAACACTTCTTCTGGCCGAGGTAATCTTTGAACCCTTACACTGTAAAGTTGTTTGTTTAATGCCTAAGGTCCCTGGAGCCGAGTTCAAGTTGTCTTTTTGTAGAACCTCCTTGGCTAGCTTGTTGAAAATGTTATTATCCACCTTAACTAAAGCTTCCTCAAATAGGCCTTGAAGCCTGATATCAGAGCTCTGAGGGCTAGAAGGCTAGTTCAGATCATCCTTACCCCCAGCCTTCATGGGAATAGTTGTCATCTTCTCTTGAGCCATGTCATCCCAACCCTTGTGAGAAAATCCTTCCAGATCATTCCCCCTTTCTAGAGCTCCCCCTGGAATACCTTTAGAGGTTCTTCATTATCCAAATAGGCTATCTAAGGAATGTCCTGGAGGAGTTTCTCTCTCACTAAGCCCTCCACCTCTAAGGCTCTATCCTCTACATCCTTTGAGACTTCTTGGCATGCGACCATAACCTCCTCTGATCTGGCTAGGCACTTAATCTTGTCCTCTGAGAAAGAACCCACTAGGTCTACATCGGTACCTTGGGAACATTGTAATCCATCTTAAAGGAAAGGGGAAAGATGAGCTAAATCTTTCTCTCTGTAGCCCTTTAGGGGACTTAAAGTTTTCTAAGAGAGGGGCTACTATCTCATCCTTCAAGGATTTTCCTTCCTCATCGAAGGGGAATTCTACAATGTCTTCCTCCCATATCCTGGTTTCTTTCTCCAATATAATCTTCTCTCGTAACTCCCTATCTATCTTCATGACTATATGGAACCTAACTGTTAGGTTCCAACTAGGTTCCTTGCTCATTTCAATATCCAAACATTCACGCAAAGATTCACCCAGTATCCTTAGAATGTCCATGGATCTATATTCCATAGGCAGTTTGGAGATTTGAACCCAAAGGGGAAAAAATGGGACCACCTCTTTGTCAAAAGAAAAATTAGCCTTCCATGGCTGATAGAAGACAAAAGTCTTTTCAAACTTCCACAAAGGGGTATTGACAATTTAATCTCTTACACCTTGACAAGGGCACTTTATCGCAAAGAATCCTTTACCTAAATATTCCAACTCCTCCACTTGGCCCCAAACCTCCTAGATCCAATCTCTAATGTCTGCATCAAAGAAGTGGGGAGATAAGATTTTTGCAATAACAACCCTCTTTTTCAGGTCTTTCGCTCTAAGAACCATGAGGTCTTTGGGTAACTAAACTCGAACCACGGGCAACCCCTTTTTAATGACCTAAGCAGTCAACTACTTTACCCTATCTAGCACAGACATCCTTCTTTGCTGGACCCTTCTCCTCCTTTCAACAAGGTACCTTCAACTTCTTGGCGGCAACGTAGGATTTTGAAAGTGGTCCTTTACAAGAGGCTCAACCCTTCTTCCATCCCTCCCATGTCTGCACCACTATCTAAATTCCACCTCCTGAGGGGGAAGGGAAGGTCTCTTGTGTCCCCAATGCTCCTCAGGGAAGAGAATCCTTCTATCTATAGGGCCCCTCTTTGGAAAGTCTTCTGTACGTGGAGCCCTTTGTTCCTACAAATACTTAGAGCACTACGGATCATGATCTTTCCTACCTGTGTTGGAAGCATATGGGTTCCTTAATCATCTTCCTATGGAGGATCACCATGGATTTGACCGTTGGAACACCATTGCATTCACATGAGTTATAAGATGAGGCGAAAAATATGATGACTATATGTTTACCTGTATGTGTCTATTTGGAAACTAACTTTCAACTTCTTAAGTATTTTGCAACAGTAAAATCATTACATTTGTATGTAATTGGTAAGAATGTATTAAGTTGTTATCAATTTAGTATTAAATGATGGGAGTTTTAAAAATGTGTTGACAACATATAATTTATGGACAACGTCATCTTACCTTTAAATTAGTCTACACTTTCTTCCCTTTGCATTTAATTTGGACTACATAAAAAATATATGGAAGTGGTACTGGTAGAGGAGAATAGAGTCCTCATTTGTGAAACTGCACAATCTAGTTGTAAATTAAACATGTCACAGAGAATAAATTTTTTTGATATTGTAATGGGTAAAAGTGGGATAATAAAATGAATTACAAAAACCCAATAACATCAATGGAATGTGCAAATAACAAAAGCTTTTAGAATAAGAGTGATACTTACAACCTTTGTTACGTCGCGATTTCTATTGTTTGCCTATTCTCATTTGATCTTCAGTGATCAATGTAGCCCTCAGGAAGCTTGCTTCCTTGCTTTAATTCCTCAAGATGGAAAAAGAGAAATGGCTTGGATACTTGTAGTGTTGAAGATGAGATTCAGCACAACATGAAATGGCTAATGAAAGATGTGATAGTGGTGGTGCCAATGGCGCACTATGGATGCTGTAGTATAAGTTTACTTGAAAGCTTTGTATCTCAAATGGAAGGATAGAGGGGTATTTATAGGATTGTGTGAGAGAAGATCAATGGTGTAGAAGAAATAAGAAGATCAATGGTAGAGGATGTTTGAGAGAACGTGTGCGAATAGAAAGAAGACATGTGTCACAAAGAAAGCTATTTTATTTGAGTTAATTGCTTTCATGACAAAGATAAGATTTGTTTTTCACAAATTAGAATGTTTTATTCTATTTTAAGAGTTATTGATAAAAACAAGATTGTTTTAAATAAAAAAATCAATTTTTTCTTTTACATGACTTTTAGAGGAAGATTTATTTTTAGAAGAAAATGATATAGATAAGAGTGGATGAAATATAAATTGAATAAATAAAATCTATTTAATTTTATTTATTTTTAGAAGAAGAATGCAATAATTAAATAATTTAAAATTATTTAATCATTTGATGGAAAATAGAAGAATAAGGAAATTAATTAAATAAATAGAATTTATTTAATTAATTATGGAGAGGGAAGAAGATTTAATAAGATAAGATTTGATTTGATTTTTTTTGCTTTAAAGGAAATAAATCCTAAAAAGATGAGAGGAATAATAGATGAAATATCTAATTAAATAAATTAATTAGATATGCATGAGTTGCAATTTTAGAAAGAAAGCAAGAGGATATTTTTAGGATTTTATTAATTAAATAAATATTTAATTTATTTAATTAATTTTGGATTGTGATGCGGAAAGATAATTAAATAAATAAAAATTTATTTAATTATAGGAAAATGGATAAATGACTAATTAAACAATTAAAAATAATTATTTAATTAGAGAGGACTGGACATGAATAATTAAATAAAAATTTATTTAATTATAAAAGAAGGGATTATGGGATTAAAAGGGAATAAATGGAATTAGTCAAATAAATAAAATTTATTTAACTAATTAGGTGATGATATGGGTACCTAGGGCAAAACATGCTAATGACAAGGTATTGGACATTTTTAGGTGTCTACAGATATAAATAATAAACTTTTAGAGCATGAAATTTTGTGGAAAAATAGAGGAAAGTTGGGTAGTATGTTATGTGATAAGCTTTACTGGAATGTGATTTCTATGTTTGTTGTGAATCTCGTGGTAGAGGACATCTACAGAATTGACTGTGGGATTTGATCTTCTTTTGACACAATTCCACAGCCCTTGCCAAAGAGATTCTATATTGCAAATATACTGAGGGTTTTAGTTGAAGGTTTATTGTGTTATTCTACGGATGTACAAATATCTAGAAATCCTTATGTAAATGTTAAAATTTGTAAGGGTGTATTATCGGTTGAAAGTGAGACTCTTTTGCATATGGCCACATATTACATGGCTACTTCACATATTTCTTGTATGTTTGAGACCATCAATGATACATCTGACAATGCTTCTAGGGGCCCACACATGACATCAACTGAATAAAGTGTAACAAAGTCAAATTGGAGGTTGGAGGCACTAGAGGCTAGAGGAGTTTTTACCATCTCAAGTTAGATTCTCGTTTAGAGATGATACTTTGCATGAGAAGCACCAATTTCAATTTGTGTCCCTTCATGGAGCAAGGGGGCCTCGATAATTCTTAGCAATAAATGTGGATAGTGTAATCTTTGAAATAGGGTGGGATTAGTGTATCCACATTGCTTTAGTGCCTTTTGTACACTAGAGGAGAGATTTGGTTCCCATAACATTGGAGGAGGGATATTGACATTTTCAGAGGAAAGTGGACACTTGAGAGTTATTCTCTCATATGCAGCACTAGAGGAGGGATTTTGACATACTTATAAAAGTGGTGGACTCTCGGAGGAGATTTTAATGTCATTATACATGGAGGATGGGCTAATATTCTCTCATGTGGTATAGAGGATTTCTAGGTTTGACATTCAAGACATTCACTGATGAGTTTAGTTTGGTGTGTCTTGGGTCAACAAGGAGAATTGGTGGAGGTGCTTCATCAAAGTTTCTAGAAGGGCTACTGTATTTATAAAGCCAAATGTTTTGAAATGTAAATCATCTGAATGCGTGAAATCTAAATCAATGCAATAATATACTATTCTATATATTTCATTGCTCCACCATTATTCAATATATGCAACACACTAACTCCCTTCAATCTAGCAACATTCTAGTAGCACTTGTGTACCTATGAAATAACAAAATGAAACTACTATCTCATAGGTCTCCAATTTATAGATAAATGGGAGAGGAATACCAAAAATGGTTTCTCAAAGCAATGTACCATCAAACCATGGTAAAATGAAAAAAGTCCCACATCCAAAATAAAGAGGCTCTTTCAAAAATAGAAAATGTAACTCCCAATGACCCATGAATACAAAACATAACCTCCATACTAATAATAAATGCCACGTTTGACTTATAAATCCTCCATAACAACTCATATCTCAATGTAGGCATCCAAAATCATCACCCAACTCATATGGGATCCACCAATAACATGCAATATGATCTATTACTTAATTCTCACACTCAAATTGAGAAATATGCTAAAAATAGCTTCATAGCCACCACTAGCAACTCCACCTCCATCATGAATGTCATTACAAATAATATTCCAAGTCAACAAGGAGAATGATAATAAAATAATAAATCTCTCAACAACATAGGTGTCCAAGTACCCATTCCAAGATTGTTGGAGATGCATAAAAAAATATACATTAGGATGCAATTAAATATATCACACTATCTTAACATTCTCCCATTTGATATTATATATTGAAATTGATTGGAAGAATAAAATATATCAAGTACAAGATCCAAGGCCCCATGGCCTTCCTATACTAAGATAACTTATTTGTGTTCACTATCTTCATGAGGGTATCCACAACATTATCCTGAGTGTCAACCTCTTGTAACAAGACCTTACCATTCTCTACCATTTCACACACAAAGTGATACTTAATATCCACATGCTTAGTATGAGCATGGTACATGGGATTTTTTTCCAAATACATGGCACTCTAACTATCACAACTAATTCTAACAACATTGCAATCAAAATCAATAACTACAAAAAGTATCTATAACCATACCACCTCCTTAGAGGAATGTGCAATAGCCATATGCTCTGCTTCAATGGTGGAAAAAGTAACCATGGAATGTCTCTTACTTATCCAACTCATTGCACTTCCAAATCAACAAAACACATTGTTACTAGTAGACCTTTGACTATCCAAGTCACCTACCCAATCTACATCCACAAAGTCATGTATGTCCAATGACTTCTCCACACTCTCAATAGCATGATAACATAAAAAATAATTATAAGTCCCATGCAAATATCTAAAAACCCTCTTAACATAAGTCTAATGATCATTACTAGGGTTACACATAAACTTGTTTAATACTCCCACTACTTGGGCAATATTTGGTCTAGTGCAAACCATTGCATACATTGAGCTACCAACAACACTAGCATAAGGCACATTATACATAACCTCAAAATAATCATCTAATTTTGGACACATATCTAAAGAAAGATTAATGCCAATATAAAATGGAATATTCACTAGTTTATAATCATGCATACTAAACTACTACAAAATGGTATCAACATACTCTAACTTAACCAAATCTTTATGTATATTTGATCCCTACCGATCTCCATACGAAAAATATATTTTGTAGCCCCCAAGTCATTGATATCAAATGTGCCAGAAATTTGATTTTTGAGCTCCCTAATCATCAACTTGTTGTTACTAATAAACATGTCATCCACATACAAGGCAATGATTAGAATTTGATCATCAACAATTTTAACATAAATATAATGATCCTCCTTGCTCCTAGAAAACCCAATCTCAATGCGAAGGCATCAATCTTTTGGTACCACATCTTGGGTGATTGTTTCAAACTATACAATGAATGTTTCAACCTAAAACCAAGTATTTCTTCCCCTTCATAACAAAATCATTAGTTTGTCATTAATAAATCTCATTCTCAAGATCCCTGTGTAAGAATATAATTTTAACATCAATTTGCTCAATCTCAAAATCAAAATCTATAAAAATAAATAATAGGAATCTAATAGAAGTTAACTTAGCAATAGGAGAAAATTTCACCAAAATTGACTCCCCTCTCTTTGGGAGTATCCTTTGGACACTAGTCTAGCCTTGCACCTCTCTAACTATCCATTTGCTTCAAATTTCTTTTTATACACCCACGTATAACCAATTGAATTTCTTCCCTCAATAAAATTAATGAGATCCCAGGTGTCAAAACTATCCAAGTTCATCATCTCCTCTTGCATAGCCTACATCTAAAAATCACTATCCTCTAAATGGAGAGCTTCCCGAAGAGAACTAGGTTAATCATCAGTACTCAATAAAGTAAATACATGACAGAAATCTGGTGGACTATACATTTCAACTAGATTCCATTGTCTTGTGGATTATCTTAAGGTAGAAGTAAGGGGATCTATCTATTCATCTATATCTAAACCCTCTTTTTCCTCTCCATCCTCTAATCCATCATTTTATTCTTACACATGTGCATCTTCTTTCTTCTCAATCTTAGTCTTGAAATGCACTATTTTCTTTCCTTCTTTTTCCTTTGGTTGTTCAAGACCTGAATAAGCTCTAAACTCCCTAAAATTCACATCTCTAGAATAAATTATTTTTTGGATTAGGGGATTCCAAAACTTATAACCTTTTACAATTTCACTGTATCCCAGGAAGATGTATTTATGATCTTTTGGATCCAGTTTACATCAATTTTATTTAGGCACATGAACATAAGCCTCACAACCAAAAACTCTTAAATGTGAAATAGAAGGCTTCTTACCTATCCATGCTTCATCAAGTGTTTTATCAACAAGAGCTAAACAAGGAGATCCATTAAGCAAATAAAAGGAAGTACTTACAACCTCTACCCAAAATTATCGATCCAATTGCATACCACTCAACATACTTCTAGCTCTTTCCATTAGATCTTGATCCATTCTCTTTGCAACCCTATTTTTGAGGTGTGTATGGTGTAGTCTTCTTCTAAACAATACTTTCATATTTACATAACTTATCAAATTCCATGAAGCAATATTCACCACCATTGTCAAATCTCAACACCTTTAAGGCTTTAAACTCCTTAAAATTAGTGAAAACTTTAGATTTGGCAAACATAAAATAAATATAGGTGTACCTAGAGGCATCATTAATGAATGTAACATAAAACCAAGATTTTCCAATAGAACACACAACCACTAGACCAAACACATATGAATAAATGAATTATAGTAATCTCTTTCCTCTATAGCTACCAATAGAAAATGCTGATCTATTTTATTTACCAAAAACACACTACTCATAGAAATCTTTTTTACCAATAGAGTAATTAAAAAAGCATCAGCCAAATTTTTATTTGTAATGGTCCTAAGATCTTTTTCACTTGTGTGACCTAGAAGTTTCTACCACAACATACATGTATTTCAAGATTTTCCAATTACATTGGTAGAGTTACAAAATATGGAGGCATTCAACCTAAACAAAGTCCCAAAACAAGATCCTTTAGCTACCACCAAACTTCCTCTCACCAACCTTTAACCAGACTTGTCAAATGTAACATGCATTCTAGAATCGTTCAACTTGGATATAGAAAGCAAGTTTCTCACAAGTCTTGGAGTGTGTAAAACATTATCAAGGGATTTAATCCTCCCATCACTAAAACACAACTATACATTTCCTTTACTAACAATTTTATGGTTAGTGTTATCACCAAGGAAAATCTCTCTTCCATCATAAGCCTTGTAAGATGAAAACCAATCCTTGTGAGTAGTCATATAATAGGTGTGACCTGAATCAATGAGCTAAGCATCATCACTAATAGTGTTAGAAGAAATAAATAAAGCATCAGTATCACCCTCATCAAAATATTTCTCTATGGAGGAATCAATCAATTTCTTTTTGTTTCTACATTCTTTCTTCACATGCCTTCTCTTCCCATAGTTCCAACACTTGACTCTACTCTTCCTTGGGGTTTTTGACCATCCTTTCAATTTGGATTTGTAGACATCTAAAAATGGCATAACCCATGCTACCATTCCCCAACATGCTTGTACCAACTTATCCCTTTCCCCAATTAATTAAATAAAATCAATTTATTTAATTAATTTAACTATTCCCCATAGTCCATTGTTCATAATTAATTAAATAAATGTCATAATTTATTTAATTGATTATTCCATCCTTTACGACTAACCTAAATTGATTAAATAAAATACATTTATTTAATTAATCCACCTAGCCCATGACTAAACCTAGCCATCTATTAAATAAATATCATTTATTTAATAAGCTAGCATACCCTACCTAGCCCCTATACCCAAATTAATTAAGTAAACCCTTATTAATTTATGCCTCTAATTAATCCATCTCCTAATTTCCAACAGCCATATTAATTAATTTAATCACTTAATTAATTAGCTTAACCCCTCATTATCCCATCTCTCCACACTTGATTAAAAAATTAACATTTTTTAATTAAGGAGAGTCACATGTGTCTCCACCTCATATTTCCTCATTCATGCAAGAGCATTATTTAAATAATAAATCTCACACATGTCTCCACCTCACCTTTCCAAATCAATGCATGTGTCAATCTCATCCTATTCATCCATAAAATCTAATTTTTAATTCACTCTCCCCTACACAAATAAATTTTTAATTCATTCATAAGTCATTATCTTAATTAATGCAAAGTCTTCCCAAGATGGAATTTAAAATTCCAAAATATTGTGAGCCCTCCAATATTGATGATGCAACCCTAGCCCTTGATTCCACTATGAAATCTCCACCATTGGATATCGACTTCAAACCTCCACCATTGATAAAAAAATCCTCCAAAAATCTATAAATACAAGCCATCTCCAACCATTTAAAGCATTTTTTCATAACAAGTATTCAAGCATCCAATTTATGCCAAAATCCTCTCATCTCATTGTTAAATCCTTCCCTTCACTTGTGCTAGTTAGAATAAAGCAATCCACATTCATTTTGCATTGGATATAGCTAGGAATTTCTTCTTGGGTGCATGCACTCCTCCATCTTATCAAGGAGAATAGATTGCATGAAGATTTGAGGTATAATTGTTGTTTTTATGCTTCCTTTATGTTTTATTGTCTTCTAACATTTCCATCATCTTCATTTGGCACGCCCGATGGGATGCACATCCATGAAACTAACTAAAAATCTTACAAGTTTTCAAATTTTTGTCATGTAGCTCGTATCAATGCTTTGGGTTGTGGATTAGGGCTTCCAAGAGCTAGAATAATGTTTTTGGTTCTTTTGTCAGTGCTTTTGACTATGTTTAATATCTATTTTGTAGGTTCTTTTAACGCTTTCAATAACTCAGTTAGCACTCAGGGTCTATGCAGTAGCACCTGTGTCATTTGTCTTAGCACTAAAGTTATCTTTTTTGGCACCTATGTTCTTCACAATAGCACTTGCATCATCTAAAATAACGCTTTGATTTTGGTACTAATTGTTGAAACTTGCCTTTCTCTATTAGTTGATAGTCATTCGTTGTAGCTCTTTTGACGCATTTTATGTAGGTCTAACATCCTATTTTTGCAGGATATCAAGGTTTCCATTTATTCTAGTTATTAACTTTGAAATATATTGTAGTTTGTGATCATTTGGCACCCCTAACACTCTGTTTCGCTTTGAAAATGATCATATTTTGCTGAGGTGGCTAACCTTGTCTGCAAGAGATAGGCTAACCTGCTTGTTTTATCATAAGACTAACATTTTTTGTAGAACCCTTTGACATCTATGTTAGAATAGTGCCTCCACATTTGGATTTGGCGCCTTCGAGCTCTATTTCAACACCTTCAGCTTCTGGGTCAGCACTTCTGGCTATAGGTAAAGAAGGTATAATATTGTTTTAAGTCTCTTTTTTAGCACGTTTGGTCCTTGTGTTAGTGCATTTGGTCCCTGTTTTAATGCATTGGGTCTCTATTTTAATGCTTTTGTTATCTATTATAGCACATATGTTAGCTATTTCAGCACTTTTATGTATTGACTTAGAGCATTAGCTTACTATTTTAGTGCTTCTTTTGGCTTTGCCAATGCTTCTATAAGCTCTGTCAGTGCCTCTAAATCCTCTATTACTGCTTTAGTTTGTTCTTTTAGCGCTTGAATTAGGACAGAATAGAATTTAACATTTTGAGGACTAATCCACTCTCTTGCAACTACTAAACATAGGTCAAAGACATCCAAACAAACTACAAACATTTTTTGGTGTAGCCCCGCTATTAAAGTATTCTTTTACCTACTAGTCTTAGTTTCACATTAATTAAAGTAGGAGGAAAAGAATCTTGTTTTCCATGTTTTGATTTGTATTTTAGATGTATGCTCTCCCATCACACCCTTAGGTAATCTTGGGGATCAGAAATCCTTGTACAAATCCTTTTTTGTGTTTATCCTTAAGGAGTACTACTTCACATATTCTCTCCCCTTGCACTTCATGCGATCTTGGGGATCAAAAGTGCGTAGTATCTTCTTCTTCTAGGGGGCTTGCTTTGGATTTCATCACCAAGGGGATGACCTCAACCGTGTGTTCTAGTGTGAGATATAAATGTTGTGAGAATCAAAATACTCAGTTCAAAGGAAGGACCCCTTCCACATAAGAAAAAACCCTAAGATCCTCGGTCTGCCGAGACTTGTGTTTGGTTGGCACTTGGTTGGATATTGGGACACCCCCATTCACAGATCATCCCTGGTACCATGCATATATTGGGACACCACTTATAAACCCATAAATCCTAGATAAGACCTTCAATTGTCATATCCTACGGTGCATTGCTGTAGCAAGGGGAGAAGAGCTCATGCTATTACCTCCATTGGTTTCAAGATAGAATAAATCTTGGGCAAGACTTTAGTCTCCAAGGTAAGGAGTGTAAGGTGGTACATGACCTTACATTCCACATCTATCCAAGCAATGGTAGATGGTATCAAGGGGATGGAAATCGTCATTATCTAATAGTGGAGATTGAAGTCACACCTAAGTGAGTCCATGGGATATGACACTCCTACTTGAATAAATCTAGGTTGTTCTCGTGTTTGATGTGTCTTCTTTGTTCAAAACCTATATGCGCCATTATTAGTCGTGAAGTGATTCGCATCCAATACCTTGTTGATTCAAATAGCCATTGTGTCTTTTTGTTTACAAAGTCTATTGCCAAGAAAATCAACCAACCTAAGGAAATCATCTAAACTCATCGATCAAACAACTTTTTAGCACTTTAGTCAAGCATGTTAGCACCTCTAGTCACTATTTCAGTGCCTCTAATCACTATTTTAGTGCCTCTAATCACTATTTCAGTGCCTATGGTCACTGTCATAACACTCTAGTCTGATCTAACCATGCTTACATTACTGGAATTAGCACCTCTATCTAGCTAAGCACTGTTGCCACAATCTGACAATTCACCCAAGAATAATGATCAAAACAAACTTGGAAGACCATAGAGATAGATCTTGTAACCTATAAACTACCTATTTTTAGCATCCTACCAGATCTCACTGTTCAAGATTATTGATTTTACCAAATTTGGTCCTGTCAGTCTCTACCTGTCAGCATCAGTCTTGTCAGCACTTTTGCTTGTTTTGTGAGCACCTTAGTCAAACCTATCAATGCTTTGGGTCTGCCTATTAGTGCCTTAGGCTAATCTTTCAACACCTTTGACCCACCTGTTGGGATAGTAAAAATTTAAAATTTTCCTGTATTTTCACTTCTCCATAGCTGACCAAATCGTAAAACATCCCGCCCAAAATCATAATTAAAATTGATACATCCCACAAAAAGTCCATGACAAAATGGTGTAAAGGGCTTAAAATTCATACTATCGGCAAGACTCTATGTTACTTATACCAATCCATAAGAAACTAATTTAAATGAGTATCGGCGTGAAAACAAGGATCGGAGTGAAAATTGCAAAAGTCACCGATGGAGGAAATAATACCGATGACCTTTTGTTGGAAAGAAAATCTATCAGTCACACTGATCGATATGACTAAAGGCTATCGGGTAACACTTCGAAGATCATCCCGATGGTATACATCATACCGATAGAGCATTTTGGTGAAACTCTCACCGAGTGTCTCGTGGAATTAAAAGGAATAGTGGTCATCGACAAGAGATGAACATTGGAATGAAAGATTTATGAGTCCCTGATATCCCAATGTCTCAGCGAATAAAGGTATTTTGGCATAACTCACACCGATGCATGTGATAGATAAGAACCATCACCAAAGCTAAACAGGTCGGAATGAGATTTATATGTCTTACCGACCCACAAGTCACAGTGATAAAAGTGTCGGTGACACTTCGTGAAGTTCTCTCTGATAAAGAATATAAAATGGTCATTGGGTAGATAACCATGATCGGGTGACTTAAAAAAGATTATCCCAATGGCATAGATCACCCTGATAACAATGATAGTCACATACATCGACGAGACTCTCACCGATAGTCATATCGGTAACACTTAACACGTCGGAAAGAATATCAATCACACAGCGATGAAAGAGGTCATGCCGAAGGCAATTGTGCCCGCTTTCACGTCAAACAAGGTATAGACATCTCCTGCCGATATGACTTAATGTAGCATCGAAGAGACAATTGAAGGGTTATGGTGATTGATTGTTCGTGCCATAAGGAGATATTAAAATTGTCCAGACATTATGAAAATCATGCTGATGAAAGGAGTTATGATGATGTGACATTTCACAACGATGAAGGATATTGAATTGCTCAAACAATTAAATGCAAACGGCGATGAAATCCTCCAAGATCATTATAATTAAAATCAACAGAGTTGTTTGAGAAGAAACTATATGGGAAACTTGAAGCGCAAACAGGGGAAATCGATCACAGCCACCGACGACAGGTACATACATACAAACCTTTGTGTTGTAGCCTATATTTTGATTTTCTGTCAAAGATTGAAAATGGAGACTCCGGGAAAAGGAAAGAGTAGAAAATCACAAGGGGATACAAGTAAACCTACGAAAGAGAAAATTGATAAAACCCCTGAAGAGAAAATAAAAGACAGAAAGCTCAATCAAGATTTGATTGATCAATTGCCAGGGTCAACTCCCAAAGCTAGAAGATCTGCTCAACTTAGGGCAAAAGTAGAAAAATTAGAGGACAAATGTAAACACCTAGGGAACATTTGGACCCCAATCAGAGGGTATGAACTTTTCAAATTCCACCACAACAGAAGATTTAGGAATTCTCCAGTATCAAACCCATGGCATTTGAATTTGGGTGAATTAGTTGTGTCTGATGTGTTCCTGAATGTTGAACTCCTCCAACTTCTTGCTAAACAATATAACCCAAGTCTGAAGGCTATATGCAACCCACAAGGGGAGCCTGTTATACACTTGTCAAAAAATGCCATCTGTGAAGTATTCGACTTGGATGATTTATGCACTGTCCCCATTATTTATGAGGATTTAGAAAAGGAATACTGGAGAATGGATACAACCTACAATGGATGGAGGTTGCCTATTCATAGGCCTAGAGCAGAGGGAGAATTGATGCCCCTCAATGAGGATGATGGTCCTCCTTTTCACGTATCAATATTTGAACCCTACATAAAACATACCTATTATTCTGTGGGCCAGGTCTTAGGATCAGAGGTCCCTGAATTTATGACAATCCCTTTGATGGTCATAGCTACTAACATCCAATGCCACAATGCAAGGTAGTTTGATTATGCTGCTTATATTGTTAATAGAATGGACTCTGGTCTGACTGCAATAAAAAATAATGCCTCGGTAGGTTCTTTTGAGCATTACTCACTTCTTATGCACATGGTGCTCTATTATGGCCAGGAAGTGGAGTTGTGCCCAAGTGAATTTAAAGTTGTTCCTACAGACTAGAAGGGACATAAGTTACCAATACATATATGGACTAGGATATGGGACAACAGATATGCCCATTCTAGCTATGTGCAATTTGAAGAATATTTTGTAAAAGTGTTGTATAGATATTTCAGTCACCCTTGTGAGTATTCAATCTCAACTGAGATAAAGAGGTTACTTAGACCTAAAGATTTTGGTGGTCCTCCTACTGTCATTCATAATTGGGGAGATTGGTATTGTTTTGAAGATGCCACCATGGTTAGAGTGTATGGTTTTGAGGACATTGCGTTCATCTTACCTAAAACTATCCCTGACAGAATTGCTTACCTAGAAATAGTTAGGCAAATACACTGTTCAAATGTAATGCATCTGAGCTCCCATGACAAACAATCTTTTATGCCCAGCACTTTGTGCTTTGGAGATTTCACAGTGGTTTCCAAAGAAGGTTATAATCTCATCCTCGATAAATTGATGCACTACAATATGAGGTGTGCTGAGGTGAGAAAAGGATTTGATCCTGAAGGCTTTATTGACTCTGCTCGGAGGAAGCAAAACCTCAGTGGATACACACACATCCCTTATCCACATGATGATGTCATCAGAAACCTAGAAGAGGCTAGGGTGGAATTGGTGGTGGAAAAATATAACAGGGATCTAGATGAGAAAAGAAAATAGCTGGGAGAGATTAAGGTATTATCCTCTGGAGATGAAGAACTGGCAAGGCGAGAGGAACCACAGGACAAAACAATAAAAATGTCCAAGAGAAAGATGCAACAATATCAGCCTCCTATCATAATACATGATGAGGAGGGGTCTACTGATGAAGACCCACGTCAAATGGCTTATGATTCTTTTATTTCTGATGACAAATTCATTCATTCAAAAGAGTTTAAATCATTTTTGTATAAATGCAAAGGGAAGGAAATCAGAGAGTCAGTGGATGATGTCTCTCCTAACAATGAGAGACAATTACTTGATATGCTGAAAACAATAGTGGATAATGAGCTGCAAGACATGACCCCTAGCAGGGGCAGACAATTGCTCAAAGATGCAAGAGTAATGATCTTTCCTGGCCTTGATTTGAATTCTACTTTAGTCTTTGGTAGTTTTTTGAATAATACAAATGATAAATATAAGCTCACTCTAGAGGGTGTCAATGAAGTGTACATGGGCACCAAATATAATAATGACAAAAATTCATTAATGATATGGGCCTTATATCCTCCTCATAAAAAGATAGCTATTATAGACACTGAAAAAACTTTTGGCCATGTCATGACTTAAAAGCAGGGGAGACTGACCCTTTGATCACTGCAGACATTGGCATCAATGTTGCAAAGCTAAATAAACCATAGGCTCAAATGTTGATTAAGGAAAGAGATGCGTATAAACTGAGCTGTGAAAGGTTGACAAAAGAAAATGATTATTTAAAAGATGTTGTTAAGAGTACTTTCGGGGGGTCAAAAAAGAGGTTAACCCAGGGTGAAAGTTCACAGAGCACCCAAGCACTATCCACAGATCAAGTAGCACAAATCCAAATGGATACACTTGTCACAGTGCTACAGAGAAGGCATTCCAACATGGTCCATTAGTTAAACCAATTTTGGGATAATTACTCTCAAAATTATAAAGCAATTCAGGAACATGAAAGGCTTGAAAAAAGATTGCAAGAGAAATTGAATGAGACACAGGGTAAAGATACTTCCGACATTGCAGGTGCCCCCAATGCAAAAGAGTTGATCGAGCAACATCAGAAGTACTATGATCAACTTAAAACTAATGCCAAGGAATATGCTAAAGCTTCAAAAGTAGGAGTGCCCTCATTATTCAAAAGTGATAAAGAACTAAAGAGCAAAGAAGAGTGGAGCAGTGACTGTCAAGCTATATTACATGAAGCTTTGGGAGCTCTTAAGGACAAAGATTTTGCATCTGGGGAAGCCTACAAACATTTGGAGAAGATGGTCATGATGGATGTGATTACAAGGAATGCCATTGAATTTACTGATTCCCATCGTAGCCAGGAGTACATAGACCATGTTGCTAAACTTTACTTGTGGTTAAATAGAGCCTAATCGTGGTTATGTTATGATTGTTAATCTTGTTAATTTCCCAAAATACTTCTTGAAGAGTTATGCCTCTTCACAAGAATATCTATATAAGTTCAAACATTTGATGCTGAAAAAAAAGGCAGTAGAATATAATATATATAGTTTACAGTGTTCTCAAAAGACCATATTGCAAGTTTATTATTGAAGAAGTAAATTGGAGTTCTCTAATCTTGTGGTTTTATTTTGGCATCAATTGTTTGTTAAAGTTACTCAATTGTGTGGTTGTCTCTAGTTCTTTATTTCCTTGTTATTCAGATTAATATATCAAGTATATATTTAATTTGTCAATACATCTGCAGTTGTGTGGTTTGATTAATTGGTTTCCATAATAGGAATTAAAATCCTCCTGATCAATCACAGTAACCTGGAAGTGTTAGTTTGGATTACTAAGAAGAACCATATAATTAGGATTGCCATTCTATCTCCAAGTTAATATTATCTGTTATTCTTACATATTCCACTTAATTGGTTCCTTCAAGAAAGGATTAAAATACCTTCTGGTGAATTATAAGATATCTAATTATATTAGTTGGATCAATAAGAAGTGTTTGTCAGTCATCACCTTGCACGTTTATACAATTTATAAACTAAAATTGTGCCAAACAGTTAGAATTACTACCCATTATAAGCCACTAGTCTTAGTCCTTCATTTGACTCTGTTTACCCAACAATGCACTGGTCTTATTTCTATTCATCATTTAAAATTCACCTTGATATTGCTTATACAATTTATAACAACCACTCATTTAATTAGCAAGCTTTCATCTATCCTACACCATATGTCATTGTAGATAGATTTAATTAGTCAATACATTTACATTTAGTCTGCTTTAATTCTCAAAGGTTCACCCACCTAGGTGTAGCGGGACCTAAAGTGTAGGAAATCATCAAACCTTGAAGGTTGATTTCATCAAGTTAGTTCAAAAAACTTTGTGAATCTAAGCATAGAGCCTGGCATCCTCTTAGGATTAGCAACCTGCATTTTTGAGACCTAACAAATTGGTGACTCTACTGGGGACAGAAATAAAAGACCTTAGAAATAAATCATTCCTTTCATAGAGTCATTTTAGAAACTTTAATTTGGTAACTCTGCTGGCAATAAGAACCCCTAAAGATAAATCACAAACTTTTTCCTATTTACTAAATAGGTGGCGACTCTAGTTACTATTATAACAAAAAAATTAATACCAAATGGATGGTAGGAGATCCAAGATGGAAGGCAAGAAATTGCAATCATCTCCACCACTTAGAAACATTTCCAAAAGAAATGGAACTTTAAATTATTCTCACCAAGATAATAACCAGCATGCTCAAGAGGATAATGCAGAGCAAACTATTTCAATTCACAAGTTCACACCTCTGCATGATTCAAACAAAAATCTCAATGGAGTAACTGATGATATTTTGGCAAGATACAAACTGGATCCTCAAGAACAACTCAAGTATGAAGCACAGGTCATGAGGGATATTGATCAAAACCAAGCTGAACATGATTTCAAGATGTCATTACATCAGGGAGAAGGGGTAGGACATGGATTCTCAAATCAAGAAATAAATGACAATCCAAAGAATCTAGGAAATATGAGTGAAGAGCAGCAGGAGGTGCTCAGGCTCCGGAAAGAACTTGAATTGTTCAAGATACAGGAGGATAAAAGGTTGTTGCAGCAAGAGATTCAACAGATGAAAAGTAAAGCTAAAACAACCCCCCCAAAATATGTACCTCTGCATAGAGGAAACACTTCAAGGAATCCACAACAAAATACAAATGGAGTTCAAAATTCACATGCATCTGGAAGTCATCAAAATATTATTCCCCAACAACCTAGACCACCTCCCATACATAATACATCTCAACATATGGCAAATCCTTACCCACCCCCTGGCCAACAATATTATGGACCGCAAAATCCCTACATAAATCCCCACATAAACCCACAGCAACAATATGCCTATCATCAGCCACTAGGTGGATATAATTACTATCCTAATCCACCACCCATGAACTTTCCACCTCAAACCTTGCAAACATATGTAGGCAATTTGATTTAACTGGGTATCAGTTGTATCCATATCCTATGGATAGTAATTGGAGAAATATAGTTCCCAAGTTTACTGGCAACAATGCAATATCAGCTGAAGATCATGTCAAAAGTTTCAATGCTTTCGTGCAAGATATTGGTATGGACTGGGAAGATATTAGAATGAGGTTATTCATGATGTCCCTCACTGAAGATGCGAGAGATTGGTTCAACAGTTTACTTGATGGATTAATTAGTTCTATAATTGATTTCCACAATCAATTTAAGGAGCAGTATGGCAACTAGTATGCCCTTGAGTTTGCATTACATGAACTGATAAGTATATAGAAGTACCAAAATGAATCAGTATATGATTTCAATATAAAATTTTCCAAATTACACAACAAAGTACCACATGGATCCAAGTTATCTGATCCAACAGCATTGAGCATTTATATGAAAGCATTTGACCCCAAGACAGGGTATGAGCTTAGAAATCGGTGTCCTGTAACCCTGGCTGAAGCACAGAAAGTGGCCCTAACTATTGAAAACAATAGGAAAGCTGTAGGTATGGTTAGCAAGAGAGATAACCATAGAAATCCTTAGAACCCAAATATTCAACAGACTAAACCAGAAGGTTAGCATAGGCATGAAAGGCCTAGGTTGCACGATTTGCCCTACAATACAAATTGGAAGGATGGGAGACCCATCAACAACAGTAGAAAGCAACATTTGTTGCAAGTATGGGCCTAACCGGTGTTGTCATTGATGTCAACATACTCAGGTTGCATTAATGAGAAGGATTGGATGAGCTGTGTGCTGAGGATATTGAGAAAATCAGTCTCAATTAGGAACAGTGAAGAACAATGATGATAACAAGGTAAAAGTCCAAGATAGGTTGAGGATCAGAGGATGTAGTTTAAAGGGTTTGTAGATATGAGTCTTGAGATGTTCTTGTCAAGATTTTAGAGGTCTGCATGAAGATCTAAAGAAGTTATGGTCACTCAAGTAGAATCAGTTCTGACAGATGTTTAGTGGTGATAGAGTGTCACAAATTGGTCTGGTGAGCTCCAGCATTGCATTATCTCATTCTGCGATTAGAGGGAGTGTTGAAGAAGTCTGTGTGAAGTGACAACTAGATTTTTTCATGGTTTGGAGGTCCGGAAGCACCTTTTTCATTATGACAGTGATGACAGACTGTGTTCTTGAAGTTCCGAATGAAGAAGAGAAGAATTCCAGTAAGTTGATAAAGTGCGGATGTTCTTGGTGTTTTAGGGAAGGTTATGATGATCGTTGGATCATGTCCAGTTCATGTTAGCAGTCCGCATTGAAGTTAGAGTTTGGATTTGATGGATAACCACCGGTTGTTGGTGTTCTTTCTAAGACTGGCCGACTGGATGTATTACAAGTCTTCTAGATGATTTACAAGTGTTTGCCAAATTAGATGATTGCTCCTAAGTTGATGTTGTGTATAAATTAGGGATTGTGAAGTCATTTTAAAGTGTGTCCTGGTGTGGATGAGTGTGGCATAGCGAAGAAGAAGAGAGAAAGGCAGAGTAGGAGTTTTGGGCTTAAATGGAATTGATCCATGCATGGTAAAGATGTCAATCGCCAGTTCAAGTTTGTGATACTTGTTACTTTGTAGACAGTGTGTCTCTTGTAGGCAGTGTGCCTCTTGTGAGTAGTGTGCTTGGGTAGTGAGCCCTAATTGGCATGTGCCGTCTATTTTTCTTATTCTTCTAACAGAGAATAAACCTTGGGTTAATCACCCCGTGGTTTTTCCCTTGACCGGGTTTTCCACATCAAAATCTTGGTGTCTCATGTGTTGATGTGTATCTGCTCTGGTGTTTATGCTTTATGCTTTCATGAGTGATTAATTTATATGCTATTAAATAACAAAGAGGATTTAAGTGTTTGAATTAGAAGCAAGTTTTGGACAACTGATTCACCCCCCCTCTCAGTTGTCTATCCTAAATCCAACAATTGGTATCAGAGCCAAGTTCCTCTAAAAAGAGCTTAACCACTTGAGGAGATCTAGGATGTCGTCATACAAGAAGGATAGTCCAAAGTTTGATGGAACCAACTTCTCTCTTTGGAAAGGTCACATGAAATGTCACTTGCAGTGTATGGGAAAGGCGTACTGGTCCATGGTCACAAAAGCGTATGCACCTCCACAGGGTTTTCCGACAACTCTAAATGAAATCACAGATGCTGAAAATAATCTGCGAACCAAAGAGGCTCTTCTAAATGCATTAACTGACTCAGATCTCTCAAATGTTATTGACCTACCAACTGCCTATGAGATCTAGATTAAACTAGAACTTCTGCATGAAGGAGATGAGTATGTTAAGTGTGCAAGGTTGCAGAGTCTAAAAGGGAAATTTGAAAGACTGAAGATGAGAGATGATGAAAATATTACTACCTTTATGCCAAGAGTAAATGAGTTGGTATGTGGAATTAGGAATGCTAGTGGAGTCTTGGATGAAAATCAGATTGTTGGCAAAATTCTTAGATCCCTTCCTGCTGCCTACAAAATCAAGGTTGCTGCCATTGATGAATTCAAAGCCCATACAACTGTCACAAGAGACCAATTGGCTGGCAAACTGGCTGCATTTGAAATGATCGAGTTTGGAGATGATCCCCCCAAGACTAAATCTACATTCAAAGCCAGTGTCTCTGTGAAAGGTAAACAAAGATTTGATCTGGGAGAAAACTCTTCAAGGAAGCTGTCATGGTATGATCAAGCAAGAAGAGACATGGAAGTGGAAGAAGTATAAACAGCTCAACTTGAAGCTCTCATTGCAAAGAGACTGCCAAGAGGATTTGGTAAGTATGAAGGAAAATTACCCTTTAAGTGCTTCAACTGCAATAAGATTGGTCATTTTTCCTCAAGATGTCTGGAAAGATCTAGAAGGTCAAATTCTAACAGACAAAGGTTCCAAAAGAATTGTTATTATGTTCATGAAGAAGATGATAATGAAGGAGTAACAGATGATGAATCAGAGATAGGAAACAAATCTGGAAATGAATGGGTGTTTATTGCCATCAAGGAAGAAGATCCAATATCCTTTGAATCTGTTAATCATAAGGTTGTAGAAAGAGCTTTGGCTGCCCAAGTTGAAGAAAAGGATGATTAGGTTATTGACAGTGGATGCTCTCACCATATGACAGGTGACAAGAACAAGTTCTTAGATTTGGAAAGGTATGATGGAGGAATGGTAAAGTTTGGTGAATTCTACAGGTAGAATCAGAGGTAGGGGAACTATTTCTTTTGATGGAAAGAACAAAACCGGTAATGTACTGTATGTTGAAGGATTGAAGCACAATCTTCTCAGTGTTGGATAGTTGGTAGACAAAGGTTATGATCTCCAATTCAAGAATGGAAAATATAGGATCTTTGAAAGCTCTGGAACTGAGATTGCATCCGGTACTCAAACAAAAGGTAATATCTTCCATCTAGTTGGTACAAATAAAAGTTGTCTATTTGTTCAAGTTGATTAGAGTTGGTTATGGCATAGAAGGATGTGTCATGTAAATTTTGATAACATCATCAAGATAAGCAATACTCAGGTTGTAACAGATCTTCCAAAATTGGTAAAACCTACAAATAGTTTGTGCAAAGAATGTCAGCTGGGTAAATAGAGTAGAGTCTCATTCAAAAGCAAGGATTAGTCCTCTACCGAATTATTGAAACTAGTTCATACTAATCTATGTGGTCCGACAAGAATCAAGAGTATGCAAGGTGATAGATATTTCATGTTACTGATTGATGACCATTCCCGAATGATGTGGGTTACCTTTCTGAAGGAGAAATCAAAAGCTTTTGAGAAGTTCAAAATCTTTAGGGCTATGGTAGAGAATCAAACTGGATTAAAACTGAAATGTTTGAGGTCTGATAGAGGTGGTGAATTCACATCCGGTGAATTCATAGATTTTTGTGAGAAGCATGGTATAAAGAGATAGTTATCTGCTCCTAGGACTCCATGGTAGAATGGAGTAGTAGAGAGAAAGAACCAGACCATCCAGGAAGTATCCAGGACAATGATGATGGAAGCAAATGTTCCCCAAATATTTTGGAGAGAAGTTGTCAGCACTGTAGTCTATACCCTCAATCAAGTTCAAATCAGAAGCAATACCGGTAAGACTCCTTATGAACTTTGGTTTGGCATTACTCCTACTGTAAGATATTTTAGAGTCTTTGGTAGCAAATGTTACATCAAAAGAGATGAAGATTTAGGCAAGTTTGATGCTAGAAGTGATGAAGGAATATTCTTGGGTTACTCTACTCAAAGCAAAGCATACCAGTGTTATAACACGAGACTAAGAAAGATGATAGAAAGTACAAATGTGAAAGTTGATGAGGGAATAGAGAAACCCTCAATGTTTTATGAGTATGATGAAGATGATCAGAATGATGTTCTAGTTCAAGGAGCTCAATCCTCTCCTAAAAGTTAGATTTAGACTGATCCGGTAAATCAGGAAGAAGAGATAGGTCTGAATGAGCCTGATCAAGAAGTAGAAGTGCAAGAGACCCCCAAAGTTCCAAGGTATGTAAGACTGAACCACTCTGAAGATCAGATCATAGGTGACAAAAGCAAAGGTGTGCAAACTAGAAGGAAAATTGCTCAAAATTCAGATGAATATTGTCTGATTTCAAAGATTAAACCTAAGACAATAAATGAAGCCTACAATGATGAAAATTGGACCAAAGCAATGGAGGAAAAGTTGATGCAAATTGAGAAAAATTACACTTGGGATCTTGTTCCTAGACCTAGAAACAAGAATGTGATTGGAACCAAATGGGTCTTCTAGAACAAACTAAATGAAGTTGGTGAAGTAATCAGAAATAAGCCAGATTAGTCTGCAAAGGCTACTCTCAAATAGAAGGGATTGATTTTGAAGAAACCTTTGCTCCGGTGGCAAGAATTGAAGCAGTCAGACTATTTCTTGCATTTGTTGCCTTCAAAGATTTCAAAGTGTATCAGATGGATGTCAAATCTGCTTTCCTGAATGGTGACTTAGAAGAAGAAGTGTACATTGAACAACCAGATGGATTTTAGTTATCTGAGCATGGTGATATGGTCTGCAAATTAAAGAAGGCACTGTATGGTCTAAAGCAAGCCCCAAGAGCATGGTATGAGAGGTTGGACAAACATCTTTTGAAGATTGGTTTCAACAAAGGTATTGCTGATAGTAACCTATATTTCAAAATTGATTATGAAAACATCTTGATTGTTGAAGTATTTGTTGATGATATCATCTTTGAAGGAAGAGACAGTATGTGTAAAACCTTTGCAAATCAAATGAAAAGTGAGTTTGAAATTTCAATGCTCGGTGAAATGAATTGCTTCTTGGGTCTGCAAATTACTCAGACAAAGAAAGGAATCTTTATCTCTTAGACCAAATATGTGAAAGAATTGTTGAGGAAACTTGGAATGGAAGATTCAAAGCCAATGAACACTCCCATGGCAACCGGATGTAAGTTGAGCAAAGATGATGACTCCCCTAAGACAGATCAGACCAAGTACAGATCAATGATTGGAGGATTATTGTATCTCACTAAGACTAGACTAGATATAATGCAGGCTATTGGTCTTGTGGCAAGATTCTAGGCCGATCCCAGAGAATCTCATGTCATGGCAATCAAAAGAATTTTTAGGTACTTAAAAGGAACAGTTGAGTATGGTCTATGGTATCCTAGAGATCATAATTTTTCTCTTCATGCGTATATAGATGCAGATTGGGCAGGAGATGTGGATGATAGGAAGAGTACAAGTGGAGGAACATTCTTTTTGGGAAAAAGGTTGGTTTCTTGGCTAAGCAAGAAATAAGAGGCAATATCCCTATCTACAACTAAAGCAGAATACATTGCAGCAGCAGAAAGTTGCACTCAAGTTTTGTGGATGAAGTAGATGCTAAGAGATATTCAAGTAGAATATAAGGAGCCTATCAAAAATTTTTGTGATAATTCAAGTGCAATAAATATTTCTAAGAATCCGGTGTTGTATTCTAAGACTAAGCATATATCTATCAAGTTTCACTTTCTGAGAGAGCAAGTGAACAAGGGTGAAGTCATATTGGAGTATGTGCCCTCCAAGGATCAGCTTGCAGATATTTTTACTAAACCTCTTCCCAAGGACTCTTTTGAGTATCTCAGGGAGAAGTTAGGGGTTATTGCCCCTCCAGTGATGAACTAGGATGCACTGATATGCATCAGTTCAGTGGATATCACAGTCATATCTTGTGATCTGAATTGGTGATGGGAAGCTACTACTCAGGGGGAACAGCTGGTATGATTCTGATGTGTTAGAATTGCAAGTATGAGCCCTTTGCCATTGATGTCAAAGGGGGAGAGAAGACATGTGAAAAACAAGTAGTTGATGATCAAAGGGGGAGTAGTAAAGGAAGAGAAGACATGTGAAGGGTTGTTGCTGTTAGGGGGAGCTGTGACAGAAAGGAGAAGTTCTTGTCTTGATGGTTTTTCACATCATATGTTTCCATCAATGACAAAGGGGGGAGATTGTTGCAAGTATGGGCCTAACCAGTGTTGTCATTGATGTCAACATACTCAAGTTGTATTAATGAGAGGGATTGGATCAGTTGTGTGTTGAGGATATTGAGAAAATCAGTCTCAATCAGGAACAATGAAGAATGGTGATGATAACAAGGTAAAAGTCCAAGATAGGTTGAGGATCAGAGGATTTGGTTTAAAGGGTTTGTAGATATGAGTCTTGAGATGTTCTTGTCAAGATTTTAGAGGTCCATATGAAGATCTAAAGAAGTTATGGTCACTCAAGTAGAACCAATTCTGACAGATGTTCAGTGGTGACAGAGTGTCATAGATTGGTCCAGTGAGCTCCGGCATTGCATTATCTCATTCTGCGGATTGGAGGGAGTGTTGAAGAAGTCTGTGTGAAGTGACAACTAGATTTGTTCATGGTTTGGAGGTCTGCAAGCACCTTTTTCATTATGACAGTGATGATAGACTGTGTTCTTGAAGTTTTGGATGAAGAAGAGAAGAATTCCAGTAAGATGATAAAGTGCGGATGTTCTTGGCATTTTAGGGAAGGTTATGATGATCGCTGGATCATGTCCAGTTCATGTTGGTAGTCCACATTGAAGTTAGAGTTTGGATTTGATGGATAACCACCGGTTGTTGGTGTTCTTTCTGAGACTGGCTGACTAGATGTATTACAAGTCTTCTGGATGATCTACAAGTGTTTGCCGACTTAGATGATTGTTCCTAAGTTGATGTCGTGTATAAATAAGGGATTGTGAAGTCATTTCAAAGTGTGTCTTGGTGCAGATGAGTGTGGCATAGCAAAGAAGAAGAGCGAAAGGAAGAGTAGGAGTTTTGGGCTTACATGGAACTGATCCAGGCATGGTAAAGATGTCAATCGCCAGTTCAAGTTTGTGATACTTGTTACTTTGTAGACAGTGTGTCTCTTGTAGGCAGTGTGCCTCTTGTGAGCAGTGTGCTCGGGTAGTGAGCCCTAATTGGCATGTGCCATCTATTTTTCTTATTCTTCTAATAGAGAATAATCCTTGGATTAATCACCCCGTGGTTTTTCCCTTGACCAGGTTTTCCACATCAAAATCTTGGTGTCTCATGTGTTGATGTGTATCTACTCTAGTGTTTATGCTTTATGCTTTCATGAGTGATTAATTGATATGCTATTAAATAACAAAGAGGATTTAAGTGTTTGAATTAGAAGCAAGTTTTGGACAATTGATTCACCCCCCACCTCTCAGTTGTCTGTCCTGAATCCAACAACATTATGGCAAGGATACCCCTGACCCCCTAAAAAGAAACATGGCACATATGGTAGAAAATAAACCTTGGTGTTTGGTGTGTAATCTACCACATTTACCTGAGTACTGTGAGATGGCTAAATAAGTACAGCAAGAGGAGATGTTATACAATTATAATAGAGACAACCATACTATAAATATGATGCAGGATACACCATGTGTGGTGACTGAAGATTACTCTTCTACAGAGGAAGAGGGATATGAGTATGATGTAGGAAACCAGAGGCATCATATCAACTTGGGAGAACAAGAAGTGTTCTCAGATCAGGAGGATAGTTATGAGGAACCTACTTACTGTAACAATCAGCCATATGATCAATGGAGAAAGCCTACTAAGGATGAAAGAGAAACTCTTACAGTAGCTGCAATAGCTCAAGCTAAAAATGCTTATAACTTGAGGAATAGGATAGTAAACGTTGAATAAGGGACACCTGGGAGTGTATTCATAAAAGATCAGAATAACAACAAGAATAATACAAAGTCATCATTTAAAGAACCAGAAAAGGGTGGTAAGGATAAAAGGAAAGAAAAATTACAAAATTAGGAAAAGGAAAATATAAAGACAGAAAAGAGTGATCAGACTATGGCCCACTCTTTTGACATCGCTCATGTAGTATCTCAGGTCAAAATATCAGTTCCACTTTTAGAAATGATGAAGATAGATAAATACAGGAATACATTCGTTAAGCTGATTTCTGATACACCAAGTCAAAAACATAAAGGACATGAAAGTAGAACAAACAATGTTCATCAAGAAACATTCCAAATGCCTGAGGTATACCTTGGTGATACACTGACAAAGAATCCCTCACAAGTAGATCCTTTCTATACTACATTATTGATCAAAAACAGGATAGTGAGTAATTACATGATTGATTCAGGTGCTGCCATGAACATCATGCCAATATCAGTTATGAAAGAATTGGGAATGTGGGTTGACACTACATTTGGCAAGTGTTATGCAATGGATAATAGGTCTATCCCAGTCATTGGTATTATGAGGGATGTGGAGATAAAACTTGCCTCACACCCTGAAGCAACTTATAACATTGATATTACTGTGGTTGACATCCCACCATATTATGGAATGCTTCTAACAAGACAATGGGCTGCAATGACAAGAGGGAATGTCCAATTGGACTTATCATATGCCACAATACCAGTGGGAGGTAAAGAAATTAAGCTGTGCAGAGAGCCAAGGTATGAAAATATTATAGAACATTTGGATCAACATCAAATAAATTTCTTTTGTGACACAGATTTAGGAACTTTTAAGGTGGGAGAATGTATGCCAGAAGTGCATAATACTGATCTAATACATACTGAATCTATGAAAGAAGAAAATGATGTATGGAAGATGTATTTCGATGGTGCATGCAGCAAAATAGGAAATGGGACTGGAGTAGTGTTTATTTCACCAGGACGTAAAGCTTTCAAGTACTCTTTTCTATTAATATTTGAATGCACTAATAATGTAACTAAGTATGAAGCTTTGCTCATTGGTTTGAACATAACCACTAAGCATAAAATAAAAAAGTTACCTATATATGGTGATTCTGAATTGGTCACTTCCCAAGTGAGAGAAAAATACCTATAAAAAAAAAAAGGTTGAGACAGTATAGAAATGTAGTCTGGGATAATATTGAATTATTTGATGCCTTTTCAATAAACTAGATTGATAGGTCTAAAAACATTATGCTAGATTTTCTAGCAAATATCACATTAAAAAGAGATGATGTCACATTAAGAGGAATTACAGAGGTTGAGTTCAAAACCAGACCCACCATCCCAGATAATATACATAACTAGCAAGTGTTTGATAATGATGCTGATATAATCAACTTCTTACATTGTGCTAATTATTATGAAAACCAAGAGATTGATTTCAATGCATTTGTAGAAGAACATGATGGGAAGGAAACCCTTTTTGGTCAAGAGATAGTCTAGTTGAAAACAAATAAAATACCTAAGGGACTTATAGCATTGGAAAAGACATTCGATGGACATGACAAATTTAAAATGAAAGACACACCAGTGGTATCTAATGACCTTGAAGAAATCAATTTGGGGACACAAGGAGCCCCAAAGAATGTGTATATTGGAAGAAATTTTAACCCAAAAATTAGGAGAAAAATTATCAACTTACTTAGGAAGTATAGGCATGTATTTGCCTCGTCATATGATGATTTAAAAGCATATAGAGAGGATCTATTTTAGCATGAAATGCCATTAAAACTAGATGCTAAACTATTCAGGCAAAAATAGAGGCCTATCAATCCTACATTAGCTCCTAAGATGTTAGAGAAACTAACAAAATTAAGGGATGGGGCTATCATTAAACCCATCAGCCATTCATCTTGGGTTTCAAATTTGGTACCTGTTAGGAAAAAGAATGGTGATATTAGACTATGTGTGGATTTCAAGAACTTAAACAAATCTTCTCTCAATGATAATTATCCTCTCCCCAATAGGAAGCAATACTACAAAAGGTTACTGGATGTGAATTGTTGTCAATGATGGATGGCTTCTCAGGTTACAATCAGGTAAAAGTTAAAGAATTGGAGCAATTTAAGACTACATTCACCACTCCATGGGGAACATATGTATATTTGAGAATGCCATTCGGACTCACTAATGCTGGAGTAACATTTCAAAGAGCAATGGATGTGGCTTTTGCTTAGTTAATTAATAAAATCATGATAGTATATCAAGATGACTTGACAGTATATTCTAAAAGGGCTAAGGATCATTGCACACATTTGGATCAAATATTTATCAAAGCCCTAGAATATGGGATCTCATTGAATCCTAAGAAGTGCCATTTTGCAGTGATAGAGGGGAAATTGCTTGGCCACATAGTTTCAAAGGATGGAGTGAAAATAGATCCAGAGAGGGTAAAAGCAATTGACCAAGTCCCTATTCCTAAGAATGTGAAAGCCATATAGTCATTTTCTGGCCAAATAAATTTTTTTAGGAGGTTTATATCAAATTTTACAGAAATTGTTTGCCCTATATCAAGGATGCTTAAGAAAAACTCAGAAGTAAAATGGACAATAGAAACAATAGAAGCATTTGCTAGTATTAAGAGAGCAATCAAAGAAGCTCCTGTCTTGATATCCCCTAATTTCAGTAAACCATTCCAATTGTTTTCATTTGCTTCTTATCATACAGTTGCAGTAGTACTATTGCAGAAAAACAATGATGGATATGAACAGCCTATCTCATTTTTTAGTAAATCCCTTCAGAATGCAGAGTTAAAATATGAGATTGTTGAAAAATAGGCATATGCATTATTAAAAGCAATTAAAACTTTTAGGCCATACTTGGTGGGAGCCGAAATCATAGCATATGTACCTAATGCTGTGGTAAAGGATGTATTGGTCCAAACTGAAGTCACTGGTAGAAGATGCAGATGGATCAATAGAATTTAGGAGTTCAATATTGAAATCCAAAAAACTAAACTGGTGAGAGGGCAAGGCCTTGCTAGGTTGATGGTTGAAAGTAATCTTGAAGCATCCCAGATATGTGGTGCTAATGATATGGATAATGCAAGTTCTAGTATTGAGCATACTCCATGGTATTCTGACATTATATATTATCTAAAACATATCAAGTGTCATGAGGGGTATGATGATAACAAAAGGAGGACACTTAAATTGCAAGCCTCAAAATATGTATTTATTGATGGGGAACTTTACTGAAAAAATAGAGATGGAATTTTACTGTTATGCTTAGATGAGCATCAATCAAAACATATCATGAAAGAGTTACATGAAGGCATGTACGGAGGTCATTTTTTAGCAAAGACTACAGCCCACAAGATCTTAAGGGATGGATACTATTGGCCTAAAGTTTTTAATGATTCATATCATTATACTAGAAAATATGAAGCATGTCAGAAATTTTTAGGCAAGCTGAAATATCAGGGAGCATTACCCTTAAAACCCATGCAAGTCGAGGCTCCATTCTATCAGTGGGGTATTGACTTCATAGGAGAAATTGTAGAGAAATCAAGTGGTGGACACAAATGGATTTTAGTGGAAACTGATTATTTCACAAAATGGGTGGAGGCAATTCCAACCAAACAGGCAACAAGTAGGGTGGTGATTAACTTTCTGATGGAAAATATTATGTTCAGGTTCGTCACTTCAATAAGGTTAATTACAAATAATGGAATGTGTTTCAGATCTGATGAATTCAAAAACTTCTGTAATACACATGGCATCACTGTGTCATATGCTACCCCCTATCATCCACAAGCAAATGGACAAGCAGAATCAAGTAACAAAAGCCTCCTAAAAATCATAAAGAGAATGTTGGATAGAAACAAGAAAGCATGGGATTCAAAATTAAGAATGGTAGTATGGGCTGATAGGATTACTATAAAAAGGGCAATTGGGAGATCTCCTTTTGAGCTGGTGTATGGAACACAAGCAAGAATACCATTAGAAAATCTCATACCAGTATACAAATTCATTCTCCAGGAAGATTTAAACATTCCTGAACCAATGGAGGAGAGGTTGGAACATCTTGCAAAACTTGATAAAACAAGAAGAATAGCTCAAAGGCAGAATATTAAATTACAATCACAAGTAAAATACCTCTTTGACAAAAAGGCCAAAGATAGAAAGTTTGAAATAAATGATCTAGTACTAATTTGGAATATGAGGTGTTAGGACAAAGGAAAGCATGGAAAATTTGAATCTCTATAGTTAGGTCCTTTTGTTATCACTAGCAAAGAAGGTGATGACTCTTACTACTTGCAGAATATGTCCAGAGAAGAGCAAGAATTGCCTGTGCATGGGCAATATTTGAAGCTGTTGTTTTCATAATCATGCACAGGGAGGATTGAGCATTGCCAGTTCATGGACAACCCTCAAAACAATTCTCAAAATATCTTATTCCATGCACAGTA
The DNA here is from genome assembly GCA_027924645.1 of Cunninghamia lanceolata. Classification (NCBI taxonomy): domain Eukaryota; kingdom Viridiplantae; phylum Streptophyta; class Pinopsida; order Cupressales; family Cupressaceae; genus Cunninghamia; species Cunninghamia lanceolata. Next base: position 6,473,591 of record BSBN01001583.1, read on the forward strand.
GTTTAGGAAAACCAAAAGAGATAAGGATCTGCCAGTACATGGACAATCCTATCAATCTCTATAAAAAAAAAGAGAAGCTTTTCCATGTACAATAGTATAGGATCATTCCCGTTCCCCACTGTTATCACTCTCATTTCCCATTTTCATACAATTATCATCCCAAACAAATAAAACATGTGGTCTACTCCCCTAAGAGATCTGAATCCTTGTTATACTCAAAAAGAGTATACATCATAGACAGAGCCACTGTTGGGACAATAAAAATTTAAAATTTTCCTATATTTTCACTTCTCCATATCTGACCAAATCATAAAACATCCCACCCAAAATCATATTTAAAATTGATACATCCCACAAAAAGTCCATGAAAAAATGGTGTAAAGGGCTTAAAATTCATACTATTAGCAAGACTCTATATTACTTATACTGATCCATAAGAAACTAATTGAAATGACTATCGGTGTGAAAACAAGGATCGGAGTGAAAATTGCAAAAGTCACCAATGGAGGAAATAATACGGATGACCTTTTGTCAGGAAGAAAATCTATCAGTCACACCGATCGATATGACTAAAGGCTATCAGGTAACACTTCGAAGATCATCCCGACGGTATACATCATACCGATAGAGCATTTTAGCAAAACTCTCACCGAGCGTCCCATGGAATTAAAAGGAATAGTGGTCATCGACAAGAGATGAACATCAGAACGAAAGATTTATGAGTCCTTGATACCCTGATGTCTCAGCGAATAAAGGTATTTCAGCATAACTCACACCGATGCATGTGATAGATAAGAACCATCGGCAAAGCTAAACAGGTCAGAACGAGATTTATATGTCTTACCGACCCACAAGTCACAACGATAAAAGTGTTAGTGACACTTCGTGAAGTTCTCTCCAATAAAGAACATAAAATTACCATCGGGGAGATAACCATGATCGAGTGACTTAAAAAAGATTATCCTGATGGCATAGATCACCCCGATAACAATGATAGTCACATACATCGACAAGACTCTCATCGATAGTCATATCGGTAACACTTAACATGTCAGAAAGAAATATCAATCACACAGTGATGAAAGAGGTCATGCTGATGGCAATTGTGCCTGCTTTCACGTTAGACAAGGTATAGACATCTCCTGCCGATATGACTTAATGTAGCATCGAAGAGACAATTGAAGGGTTACAATGATTGATTGTTTGTACCATAAGGAGATATTAAAATCGCCCAGACATTATAAAAATCATGCCAATGAAAGGAGTTATGACGATGTGACATTTCACAATGATGAAGGATATTGAATTGCTTGAACAATTAAATGCAAATGGCGATGAAATCCTCCAAGATCATTATAATTAAAATCAACAGAGTTGTTAGTTGAAGTTGAGGAATGAACTAAAGAATTCGCAAAGGAATGGCACTACAATTTCCAAAGCAACAATTCACAAAGTGACAATTCGCAGAGAGACCCATTCCAGAATGGCGAGGGAGAGGGATGAAAGGAAGCTTCATGGAGCAAAGAGATGGAAGACATTTCCCTCGAAGGGAGCTTGAACCAGCTAACAAGAATGGTGAATTCGTCGGTGGTGGTCAAAATTCTCCATAGTAGGAGGAAGACCTGCAAAGATGGAACGATGATCGGTTCCCTCTGAGAAGAGAACGGCAACAGAACAGAAATCTTCGCGGCCCAAGGCACTGGAATCAAAGACAGCAGCACTATCAACAATACAAGGGAAGAAGAAACCCTAGAGGTTATGGACAGCACAGGGATTTCCAGAGGCTCAATTTGCAACCCAGAAATTAACATCACGGAAGGAGGGAAGACGTTAGAAAAGAGGAAATCTCAATTACCCTCAATGCTAATCATCTTTAGGATCTTGTTTTGAAATTGGAAAATACTGCATTAATAATGAAATGGCATGGGAAAAATTTAAATTAGCAAAGTCTGGAGACATGGTGGTATGATAAATAGGGAACGGAATTGGAATTCAAGAGGATGACAAATGATTATTTCGTGGTCATTTGTCCTTCGGAAGCCATTAGGGCTCAAATTGAAGAAGGGATTTGGATTCTTGACGGCTGCGGCTTTTACATCAGCAAATGGAAGGTCGGGTTCGATCCAACTTCACACCATTTGGAAAAAATCCATGATTGGTATATTTTACCTAATCTCCCCCTTGAATATTGGGACTCCAGGGTTTTGGAAGAAATTGGTAACGGCATGGGATCCTTTTTGTGCGCAGAGGAAAGGGGCAACCCAGAAGGGTCAGGCATAGTGGTTCGGGTAGGCATCAAGAGTAATCCAAATCATAGAATCTTGAGCGAAATCAAGATTTCATCGAGATTAGGCATTTGGACACAGAAAGTGATCCATAACCCCCTTCCCACAGATACTTTGGTCAAAGTGCTAGGGTGGAAAAGTGACCCTTTTCCAAAGGAAAACTCAGAGCAAGCATCTAATAAACAACTCATGGAGGATGAAGATCATGTCAAAGAAGGTCCCCCTCTCCCTTCTAAAATGGAGCTTCAAAAGGAATCCAAATCAGCCCAGAGGCTTGATGACGCTCAGAGCGTCAAATCCATTGATCAAAAATTATCGCAGGCAATTGAACTGATTGGTAACATAGTGCGCAAGGAGGATCTTGATTCCCTCATAAATGTGGGCAAAGAATTGGTGGACATTGCAAATGCGGCCAAAAAAGGGGAGCTCGACATCGACAATTTTGAAGGTGAAGATTGGCTTACAGAACAAGATTTCAAACTGATGGGAAATGAAGGCTTCTTAGCTAAAAAGGAAGAGCCAAGTAAAGTTTTGAATAACCTCATAGAACAAGGGGAGTTAGGGCTGAAATCCAAGGAACCAACCAAAACATTGCTAGATTGCAGAGAACACAGAGGAAAAGGTAGGATCCCGAATAAGGAAAAACTCAAGTGGGATGGGGAGGCTTCAGGGCAATTGAAAATCCAAACTCTATTGAAAGTAGGGAAGGGGAGTGCCCTTCCTAAACAACAATGAAAATCATAACTTGGAATGTTAGGGGCTTAAATGCTCCTAACAAAAGATGTCTGTTGCGGTAGCATCTGAACTCACAGCAACCGGACATTTGTTTGATTCAAGAATCTAAGCTAGGAGAACAAGAAATAGAAACTCTCAACCTGAAATTGAGGAAGTGGAAGATTTGTGGAGTCAATGCGGAAGGAGCCTCAGGAGGATTGCTCACTCTTTGGAAGCTGCAAACAGTCTTGATTGAAGTGGTGGCTTCAAGCAAGTGCTGGCAAGCCTGCAAGGTAAGGAGCCTTGCCTCCAATCTAAGTTTTCTTCTGGTAAATGTTTATGGGCCTAACAACTACATTCATAAAAGAAGTGTTTGGAATGAATTGGACAAAGTCTGCAAATCCCCAGGGTTCGAATTTTTCATTTTAGGCAGGGATTTCAATGCAATTTTGAAAGAAAGTGATAAGAAAGGGGGAGTAGGAAGGAAACTTCAGTCTCAGCTGGATTTCAATAGTTTTGTGGATAGAAATGAGCTTTGTGACATTCAGATGGGAGGTGGGCAGTTCACCTAGACAAACAGAAGGTTAGGCTTCTGCAACATAGCTAAGAAATTGGATAGGTTCCTCTTCAAAGGGAACTTCAACAGCTTTCCCTTTAATCTCGACTGTCAGTTGCTTCCATTACCAAGGTCAGATCACTACCCCGTTCACTTGGAACTATTGGGAGAAAAGGGATCAATCAGGAGTCCCGTTAAGTTTGAAAATATGTGGTTTCAGCACAAGGATTTTCTGGATCTAATCAAACAATGGTGGAATGAAATGCAGCCAGTAGGTACCAAAATGTTTAGCATTGTAGTCAAGCTGGAGGTTATTAAATAGAATCTAAAATTATGGAATAAAAATAACTTCAAAAACATCTTTGAGGAGAAGAAGCAATGTGAATCAGAATTAAAAGCCCTCTCAGAGAAGATTATCAGAGATGGAATGGATAACCACAGCTACTTGCAAGAAAAGTTGCTGATGGAAAAAATGAACGATATTCTCACCAAAGAAGAAGTGTTCTGGCGACAAAAATCCTGAGAAGTTTGGTTATTTGCCGGGGACAGAAATACAAAATACTTTCATAACGCTATAAAGGCAAGAAGGGAAGTAAATATAATTTCCAGGGTAAAAGACATTAATGGAAGACTTGTGGAGGATGTGGAAGAGGTTAAACAAGTTGTGGTGGAGCATTTTCAGAACCTCTTGCATGACCTGGAAGGTTCCTTACTCACAGCACAAGAAGAGCTTGTGGGATATATACCTAAGCTGGTAAATGATGAACAAAATGATATGCTAAATAGCAAATTTTTGGAGGAGGAAGTGAAGTTTGCACTCTTTCAACTTCATCCAGATAAAGCACCTGGACCCGATGGTTTTCCAGCCAGCTTTTTCCAGAAATGCTGGGACATAATCAGCATTGACATTGTGGAGGCCTTAGAGGAATCTAGGATCTTTGGACAACTTCTAAAAGAAGTTAATAATACTTTTTTAGCTCTAATCCCAAAGAAAAAGAAGCCTAAACTTCTAGATGACTTCAGGCCAATCTCTTTGTGCAACACTTTTTATAAGATTTTAGCTAAAACAATGGTAAACAGGTTAAAAACACTTCTACCAGATTTGATTTCAGAAGAGCAGACGGGGTTCATCTCAGGTAGGTCCATCTTGGATGGGGTAATTATTGCTCAAGAGGCTATCCACTCAATTCAAACCACACGAAAGCAAGCAATGATATTAAAACTTGACATTAAAAAGGCTTATGATCGGGTCAATTGGCATTTTTTGTTTAAAGTTTTGGAAGGATTCAGCTTCACTAAGAATTGGCTAGACTAGATTTTCTCCTGGGTTGCAAGTTTGAGATTCTCAATCCTCGTGAATGGAACTCCGGAGGGCTTCTTCAATGTCTCTCATGGGTTATGACAGGGAGACCCACTATCCCCCTTTCTTTTCATTTTAATGGCTGAAGCGCTCAGCAGATCACTTACCAGAGCTTGGAACCTCAAGGAGATTGTGGGAGCGTAAGTCACAAGTGGCATTCCACATATTCACCAATTTGCTAATGACACCATGCTGTTTGGGAAAGCCCAAATCAGGGAGGCTCGAAGTTTCAAGACAATCCTCCAAAAGTACACTATTGCCTCTAGACAAGAAGTTAGTCTCGAAAAATCAAAAGTTTTTTCTTCAACACTCTAGCGAGAGTGGAAGCTCAGATTTTGAGGATCCTTGGTTTTATGAAAGGATCTCTTCCTTGCACTTATTTGGGGATCTCATTGGATAGGGGTCTTCGTCCAGGTAATTTCTGGAACAGTTTACTGGAGAAAGTCAGCAACAAGGCAACCTCTTGGAAAAATTGTTGGTTGTCTTGGGCAGGCAGGTTAACGAAACTCAAGTCAATCATTTCTGCCCTACCTACCTTCATAATGTCCTATCTCCCTTTGTCAAGCAAAGCCAGCAAAGAATTGAATAAGAAGATGAAGAACTTTTTTTGGCAAGGATCGTCTGAACAATTCAAATACCCTCTTGTTAAGTGGAAGCAAATTTGCGAATCTAAACAAAGGAATGGATTGGGTATCAAAAATCTTTTGCTCCAAAACAAAGCCCTGGGAGCCAAATTAGTTTGGAAAATTTTCTCTAACCCAGATCTTAAGTGGGTTCAAATTGTGCGAGCAAAATATTTGGATGAAGGGGTAGACAGCATTTTCACTTCCAGGGAGCTCCCCTTAGGTTCCAGAATTTGGAATTTTATCCGTAGTTGCAAAAATCTTATTTCAGAACATCTTTCATGAGAGATTAGGAGCAGGGATTCTGCTAATTTCTGTGATGATTCTTGGCAAGGATTACCCAAATTGGCCAATGAGGTAGGACTGGCAAACGTCAAAACTATAACAACCCAGACATGGGGGGATAAGGTAAGAGATTTTTTGACTCCATCTTTTCACAATGGCCTTTTGATAGCCAAATGGAAGAGTCCACATAACCTCAAGTTAAATCAGGAAAAAGTGGAATTATTTGACAAAACCATGGCTAACAGACAGATCAGCTTCAGGTAGGGTTCGAACATCCTCAGATGGGTAGGCGCCCCAAATGGAGTTTACAATGTTAAAGAAGGATACAATAAATTGTCGGACTGCCAAGAGGAAGCCTTTGCAATCCCAAGAGAGCTGTGTTGGAATCCCAACTGCTTGCCAAAGGCAGGGGTCTTCTTATGGATAGCCTCACAAGGTAGAGCCTTAACAGTAGTCAGGTTAGCCAAACTTGGATTTCAAGGTCCATCAAGATGTTGTTTGTGTAAAACAAACTCAGAGAATGGAGATCATCTCTTCCTTAGTTGCCCTTACATGAGCACATGTTGGAATTGGATAATGAACAAACATTTCTGGAAATCGGCTACGCCAGCGGGATTGTCTGATTGGCTTTACAACTGGCCCAGTTTATACAAAAAAGTGGTGTATCACAAGCTGTGGGAAATTAGTCCTTCATTGCTGATTTGGGAGCTCTGGAAAGAGAGAAACAGGAGACTCTTTCAGGAAAAAGAAATGCCTCTCCCTTCGTTTCTAAATAAACTCGAGACTAGTATAGTTGAGGTTTTCAACTAAATGCTGGGCAATGTAACACAAAAGAGCTTCTCAGTCTGGGATGCCAAGATCAGACAAGGCTGGCAGGGCCTTGTATTGCTGCCCCTTAGTTTGGAAGGAGGACAACAATCAATGCTTAAAAGAAAACTAGCCAAATGGTCTCCCCTGGACCCTGAGTGGTTCAAATTAAACTTCGACGGAGCATCATGAGGGAATCCCGGTAAATCAGGAGCTAGCTACATCATCAGAAATTAGGAAGGGAAAACAATTGGTAGTCTTGCAGAGCCACTAGCAGATGGAACCAACAATGAAGCGGAACTGGAGGCCTTAATCATAGGCTTAAAGCTCTGCCATGAGCTAAATCTTCGTCAGGTTGCCATTGAGGGAGACTCCCTTCTGGTGATCAATGGGTTGCACACAAGGAAACTTCTAAACTAGAAATTAGCCGTAAAACTGGAATTAGCCTTGGCTTTGATGGATCGGTATGAGTTGACTACTGTTAACCACATCTATAGAGAGGCCAATTCAGAAGCAGACTATCTAATCAGGGGGCAGATGGAATAAGAGTCAAATTTCTCTCTAGCTGAAGAAGTGTTGGTCATGATGTTAGTCATAAACAAGCATAGAATAAAAGTACACATTAACCTTTATTCATCTTGAAAGATACTGTGAATTCAAAGAATGCAGGATCCCAAGTCTTCGGTGATTAGGTCTTAATCGTCTGAAGTTACTCAGAGGTTAATGTGAGTTGCTGTTTCCATTTTGGGGCCTTACGTGAAATTGTGCCATCATCATGACATTCCTGCAGAAATTCTTTACCAAGAAGTCATATTATGCAGTTATTAGATGAAAAGATGTAGAAATACCTCAATCTTTGCATGATATTTTTCAATTGTGCATGCTTTGCATTCAAATATGCTAAATATTTGCGATTACCTACGAGATGTCTGCATATTTTGTGTTATTTCCTTAGGATTATCAGTTATTCACAATTGTGGTAGTGAAATGTTCTAAAATTTAAAAGAAACTAAAAAGAATACTACAATTTAAAGTTGAACCTTTAGCTATTGATCCACATACATACTTGATACTGTCATGAGGAGAAGAAATCAAACCATATGTTCACCAGGATATTCCACAACTAGACACAGTTGATGCAAACTTTAGAGGATGATGAATGAAAACAATACATGCAACATGATGAGCACTCCAAGGGACGCAGCAAATCAAAGCACATATCCAGAATTCAGACACAGATTACTCAAGATTTACGAAGATTTGTAATCGAAATACTCTTCTCTTTCATTAAGTATGCAAAAGACATGTACATATGCAATAGCTTTGAAATGAGCCCTGAATACTTCAGCAAACAGATTTCAATTAAGTTTCGAATGCTTAAAACAAGGCATTCCACCACCTTTTATAGAATAAGGCGAGGAATCCTTTACAAAAGATCTACAATCAAGATTTACCAATTTACATCACCGGTCCAGATGAAAAGCACATGCTTTGCCAATTGGCAAATGTATAGCTGGCACAGAATATTCCAGCATCTTTAACTTGATTCGGTCTCCAGCTAGCAAACAGCATATTTGACAATATCCTCCTCACTTCTGGTTCATGTTGCCCCCTTGTCCAACATCGCAATGTTCAACTACAGCTCTAATAGCATCAAGATTTCCTGTAAATAAATAGACAAACATTAAGTTCATCAATTAGAACACAGCATGCAGCTAAAACCTTCACTAAAAATAGGCCAAATGTTCAAACACATGCAATTAGGTTTCAAATTTGTGAAAACCATGCACAAAATGCATAAACAGGGCCAAAAATACTCGGGTCAACCATCATTGACTGAAAATCAGGCAATCGGGCCTTCAAATGGATTCAAAAATCCATCGCTTCGTTTTCTCGCCCATTTCCTTGTATATCGGGCTTCAAATATGATGATACATCGCAAAATATACAAGGAATAAATCGCTCTTAAAAAACCTTCAAATCCGCCCTTGTATATACCGGCATGTATATCGGGTTCAAATCTGCATATACAAGCATAAAAAGTCACAATATACATGCAAAACATTCGTATGCATATAATCAATGTATATCGGAATGTATAAAAGAAATATACAATCGCAAAATATACAACGATTAAATCGCATCCAATAATATTTCGGGTCCGCTACTATATGTGATGCATGTAATGTATATCGCAATGTATGTAAAAACATACAATCACGAAATGTACAACGAATTCTCGCTATTTAATATGATTTCAATTCCGCTATATGTACATTATGTAATGTATATTTCAGTGTGACCACATATGGTCGGGATGACAATCTCAAACTTGGCCGAAGGCAAAAGCTACACCGATGCCAAGAGTTACACTGATGTCCACCCATCGAGGTGACAACCACTATCGGAGAGAGAATTCAAGACTTGGCCGAAGGCAAAAGCTATGCCGATGCCAACTCTAAAGCTTTTTATCTGTCCGATGCACAAAATACAAAATGTCCACCTGCATGCTAATGCAATGTATATCGACATTTGTATAAAAGAAACATACAGCAGTTTCTTCATCTTTAACAAACTTTTCGAGTCCGAACTGCATGCATATTGACAATGTGCAGGATATTAAGAAATATGATCACCCCCCCTCGAATGTCCTGATGATGTCACTGTCATATCCGGGGCTTTGTTAAAATGTAAAAGATGACGTCATCGTCATATTTGTGAACCTGATCATATTTAGGAAATATCCTGCCAAAGGGGAAATGTGATGATGATGTCATCCTAATTTTTATTTCTTCATTTTTCAGGTTAGGATGACGTCCTCAGGATATTAGCATAAGGTGATATTTCTCGACAGGAGGACATTATGAAATATTGGGTTACACTTGCAACATGATGCTCGCGAAATACATAAGGTTATTTGATGGGTAAAGGGCACTATCACCTAATATTGACGTCCGAATATTTCGACCGCATGATTTTTTTTAACCGGGTGATAGACCAAGATCAGGATGACCTTGACAACATGACTAAGGATATAAGAATATGATGATCATCTTGCGATTATCAGGTTTGACCAAAACTTTGACTGCCCATAACTCCCACATATGGACGAATTTTCAGGTGATGTAAAAGGCAAACCTGCATGGAATTTCAAGCTCTTTCTAAATATGAGGTCACAGAAATAAAATATGAACTTTGACAAACTGACCTTATGATGATGACCTACCTCATCCTGACCTTTCATGATGATACCTCTAACTTACTTTTACCAAACCGCCAGAAAGCAGACAACACAAGCCAAGCCAAAAAGTTGGGTCCCTGTTTTGCCAAGTCAAAATGGGGCGTGTTGTGTAACCACACAACAACCTGCCACCAAAGAAAACAAACAAATTCCAATGATTCAAGTGATGTGATCATATTCATCTATAGTATTCTAACTCTTTCTAACTATAATCATCATGATCCTTGAATGATAAAATTTCATCATGATAACAATGCTAACAAAGGATCATGTGTGTGCATATGAGTAATTATCCTCATCTTGAAAGCAAGTTGAAAACATAAGTAACTAGTGTTAAACTACATAGTTAGAGATCATCCCTCATAGCCAACCTGGATAGAGCCTTGCTGCCAGCAGGCGTTCATAGCCTCGGCAAGGTTATCTATACAATCTCCCTAAGTAGAGCCCCACTGCCAGCAGGCATCTATAGCCCCGGTAGAGTTACTTAGATGGCCTAATATTATTGTTTAGTTTATATATATATATATATATATATATATATATATATATATATATATATATATATATATATATATATATATATATATATATATATGTATCTAATATCATCATGTCAGCTCATTTGTATAAGGTATAGTCACTTATAGCTTTAGGGTGGAGATTGTATTGGTAGCAAGGGAGTCCCTTTAGATTTTTCACTTAACACCTATACTCGTGTCTTCAACAAGCCCAAGGCTGTTAGGTGTTTCATTGTGATTGATTCACTTTGGACAAGAAAAGGCACCCTGATGAAAAGAAATTATAAACCTGGTCATGAATATTTCTCAGAATGAATTACAACCTATATCTAAATCTGATCTCATCACTTGAATCCTAACAATTTAGTTATTTTCTTGGGTGATGAAGTGCATCATCTTGACTTACCAAAACAAAACTCAACCAAAACAACCCAAGACAAAAGAACACTATACAAACAACTATACAAATGTACAATATGATACACGTGAATGCCATGAAGTCACTCAGGCTTGGAAATAATGTTTGAGGAATTGCCCATTGACTGGCAATGGGACATCCTCACCTGTCAGGTTCTTAAGCCTATAAGTGCTGTCTCCTAATATCTCAGAAATTTGAAAGGGACCTATCCATAATCTATCAAACTTACCATGGTCACCTATCCTTTCATGGGCTTTATCCCATTTCAGGACTAAATCAAATATCCTGAAAGCTTTAACTTTGGCTCTCTTGTCAAACTAGCGTTTGACAACAGCCTGATGTTTTGCAAATTGGTCAATTGCTTGACTCCTTTTTTCTTCCAGGTGCATCAACTGAAGCAACCTAACTTCTTGCTTATTGTTTATGCCTAGGTATTCTTGAGCAAACTGCAGAGTAGGAATTTTCAAGTTTACAGGAAGGATGGGATCCACCCCATATACTAGTTGAAAAGGTAAATTTCCTAACGCAGTTTTTACTCTGGTTCTGGCTACCCATAAGGCATACTTTAGAAATGAGTTCCATTCTCTAGGGTTCTTCTCTATCAGTTTTTTTATGATATTCAATAAATTCTTGTTGGTGGATTCTACTAAACCATTCCCCTGGGGATAGTAATTGGATGAAAATTTAAGTATAAACCCATGATCAAAAGCCCAACTTGACAATTTAGTTGAAGTGAAAGCAGAAGCATTATCACTTACCAAAGCATAAGGAATTCCATACCTGGTAACAATGTTACTTTCCAGAAATCTAATAACGTCATCTACAGTGTAGGTCTTGCTGCTAACAGCCTCAGTCCATCTGGTGCAATAGTCAGTAATGGTTAAGACATACCTATGTCCTGAAGAGGACAGAGGATTGATTGGTCCTATGAAGTCCATGCCCCATTGTGCAAATGGGTGTTCTTCCATCACTGGCTGCAAGGGTTGTGCAGCATATTTCTCTCTATTGGCAGCAACCTGACAAATATGACAACATTTAACATGATCAGCTGTGTCTTTAAAAATTGTAGGCCAATAATATCCTGCTCTAAGGATTGCATGCGTTGTGGCCAAGGCTGATCCATGTGCCGTTCTAAACTTGTCATGTATCTCTGACAGGACCTTGTTTGCTTCTGGCTTTTCTAAGCATCTCAGGTATATTCCTTCATGATTCTTTTTGAATAAGGCTCCTCCCTTTATCATATATTTTTGGGATTTTATTTTCAAGGCTCTTCTTTGTGAAGCTTGCATCTTCGATGGACATCCTCCTGTAATCAAGATGTACCTGATATCTGCATACCATTCTCTGTTATCTTTCTCATTGATCACATACTGCTAACTAGTGATGTTTGGGTCAATTTTAGATATCATTTGACTCAGAGCCTACCCTCTTACCAGCTTCATTGGTGTAATTTCTATGTCATACTCTTGTAGTACATTAATCCATTTAGCTCTCTTTTCACCAGGTTCGCTTTGCATCAGCAGCATCTTCACCGCTGCATCTGGTACTACAGCAATCACTTTGCTTCTTAGTATGTAATGTCTGAATTTCTTTACTGCTCTGACTAATGCAAGTGCCTGTCTCTCAACATCTACATATCTCAACTCAGCATCCCTGAAAGGACAGCTCATGAAAGCAATTGGTTTCTCTTTTTTCTCTTCATTTCTTTGAGTTAACACTGCTGCAGAGGTATGTTCTGAAGCAAATGAATAGATGTAGAAATCTTTTGTGTAGTCTGGACTAATGAGGACAGGAGCGTCTAATATGGCTTTCTTTATATCTTCAAATGCAGCTTTGGCCTCTGGTGTCCACTCAATTTGTGCATCTTTCTTCAACATGGCATTTAGTGGTCTGATAATCTCAGCAAAACCTGTGATGAACTTCCTTACAAAGTTTATCTTACCAAAGTAAGATTTGAGTTCTTTTTTGCTTCCTGGAAGTTGTAACTTCATAATAGACTCCACCCTGTCAAGATCAATGATAATTCCATCTTCTGTGATCAAGTGGCCTAGTAACTTTCCTATTGTCACCCCAAATATACACTTCTTGGGGTTCAGTGATATTCCGTACTCTTCACACTTCTTCAATACATTTCTGAGATCAGTTACATGATTGCTCCTCTCCTTAGAGAACACAGTCAAGTCATCCATATAGATGACTATGCATTTTCCTATTAAGCCTCTGAAGGCTATGTCCATTGCTCGCTGGAATGTAGCTCCAACATTTATAAGTCCAAATGGCATGTGTCTATAGGCAAATATTCCCCACTTTGTGGTGAAGGCAGTTTTCAATCTGTCAATTTTATCAACCATCACTTGGTTGTATCCTGAAAATCCATCCAGGAAGGACATCATCTTGGCTCCATTTACAATCTGCAGAACTTCATCTAATGAGGGTAAAGGATAATTATCCTTTTCTGATGCTCTGTTTAGATTTCTGAAATCTATGCACAACCTGATGTCTCCATTCTTCTTTCTGACCGGGACTAGATTAGCAACCCAGGTGGAGTGCCTTACAGGAAAGATTATCCAGGCACTTAACAACTTCTTGACTTCTTCAAGAATTATTGGTTCAAGCAAAGCATTGACTGGCCTTTGCTTCTGTCTGAAAGGTTTAGCATCTGGTTTGAGAGGTATAGTATGAGTTATGACAGAAGTATCATATGTCTTCAGCTCATCATAGGTCCAGGCAATTACATGTATGTAATCCCTGAGGGCCTCAGTTATTCCCTTTAACTCCTCTGGTGTGCAAGCTTTACCAATTAGCACACTTTTCTGGTCTTCACTTTGTCCAATATTCACTTGTGAATACTGACCTCCATCTGCTTTGGGCAGATCCTTATGTTTAAGCATATTATCCAAATCAAAGGCTCTTTCCAATTCAATCATACCTTTGGGAATCTTGTTGCTTGGCAACTCTAATATCTCGTCTTCCTCCCAGACATGATCCTCCATACCACCCTCATCTATGACTTGGGCATCACATACATCTCTATTGGAAATGAAATCTAAAATGTGTTGATCATCATCAAACACCTGGAGATTGGTCACATTGTCAGGTACTGAAGCTATTGACACCAGCTCTACTGAAAATCTCTTTAGACCTGATATAGATAGTGGCTCCAATGTACTGGCAGCCTGGGCAAGTGCATCTGCCCTACGGTTTTGTTCTCTTGGTACGTGAGTGATATTAAAGGCGTCAAAATCCTTAATTAGATCCCACACACGATGTCTGTAGTTGGATAGCTTCCTGTAGTTACAAGAGTAAATTCCTCTTACTTGCCTCACAACTAGCTCTGAATCTCCGAAAACATGCAAAATCTTTACTTTTTTCTTATGAGCAAACAATATCCCATGAATCAGAGCTTCATACTCTGTTACATTATTAGTACAAGGGAACTGTAATCTGTAGGCTGCTAGATAGGATTTTCTTGATGGGTCAATGAGATCAATTCCTACCCCAGCACCTTGTTTGGACTTGGATCCATCAAACCTCAGGATCCAGGGTTTATCTTCAGCAGGATGTTTAGCTGAACCTTCTTTCTTCTTTGCAGCTCTAGCTGCTGCTCCGCCTGATATCCACTTTGACTTAGGGATGTCGTCATTTCCAAGTTTCTTCTTTCCTTTACTTTGTGAGCCTGCTGACTTTTCTATTTTCTCTTTCATATCAGCAGGAGGATGATTTCCTGGATCCACAACTGTATGCCTATTCAAAATGTGTAAACACAGTGAGCAAGTTGTTTCTGAGTGAGGTGCCTCATGCAGCCTGCACTAACCTTTGATTAAGACCTCATGGGGAGATCTATGTTGTCGTGTCATCTTCTCCATTTCTTTTACTAGAAATTCTTCAAATTTGGTTAGGTTACTACCTTTGTCCTCATCGGACAATTCATAGTCCAGCTCCATAAAATAATCACTCCCAGGGGTGATCTTTTCTTTCTTTCCATCATTTATCTAGTCGTAAGCTAGAACTTCTTCTGTCTTCCGGATATGATCTTCGTCATGATCTGTCGGCTCCTCTGCTCCTGTAGAAGATAAACAAGAATCAGTATCATCATCATCATTAGATGTAGAACTTACCTCAGAATATGATGATGATGCCTCGTTGCATGTTTGTTCTAGCATCATCATATCTAAGCATGTTTCACAAGTCTTTTCTGAATGTGCTTCATTGTGTAATCTGCACCATCCATCAATCAAAATATCATTAGCAGGTATATTTAACAATTGACAGCGTTTTACCTGATTGGACAGATGCATCTCGAAGTCTCTGAAGCGATCTATTCCATTCTCATTATCAAGATTATTGGCAAGTTCTACAACAGGTATATCTTCTTGATGATCATCATCATGATGAGGATGAAGGTTAAGCATCAGGATCTCTTCTATTTTGACGGTCTGTGGCTTGATGCAGTAAACTCCAGGCTCTACATCTACATACATGATCTCATTTGTTCTATTGTACTCGGTGATCATATGTTTCATTCTAGGTTTAGCATCAATCCTGATCTGATTAGGTATACCCTTCCATGGTAACCACATGTGACTGAAATCTGTAGACATATATCCATTAAGCGTTTTAGACTAGTCCCGACTAAGTAACATCCCATACGTATCAGGTATATCGACTACCTGAATGTCAATGTAATACTGGATCCTAGGATCAGATGCTAGTTGCATGTGGATATGAGTTAGTTCTCCTACTACACTTACTTCTGTTTTGTCCAACTGTGTGACCTTCTTTAGGGATTTAGCAGGATGCAGTCCTAAAGCATTGCATATTGACAATGGCATAACATTCGTGGAGGCTCCTGAGTCAACCAAACAGTTGTGCAGGTTCTTGCTGAACATTCTTATAGTGAGAAGGAACAGAGGTGATTCAGTTTTGTCCTTATACAAGGTCATATGGGAGGTTTCTGTAGCTTGGACTGTAGCTGACACTTTAGGCTTGACAATATTATCTCTAGCAGCGTGATCTTTGCCGCTGGATTGATTTGAAAGATGACTATCCTCTTTAGGGGCAGGATCATCTAGTGACTTCATGAATGCCCTTTTGATAGCCGGAGTTTTCAGTAACTCAGACAGAGACAGGTTAATCTTAATTTTCTTCATTTCATCGGTCAGATAATTGACTAACTTGTCAAACTCATGAGGTGTATTCACAATCTTTGATACTATGTTTTGAGGTGACAAGTACTGAGCATTTACCTTGGGGAACCCAGGGTTATTGCTGGCTTTAGGATCAGGAGGTGTGTTGAAGTTGTTTGGAGGCAAAGATGATGTCAATGGACCAGTAGGTTTGTTGGCATTATTTCTCAGGTTATAATTATGCTTACCAAGATATTGCTGTTGGTATGCATGCACTTCCTCATGTTCTCTTGCAGGCTCGTTTTCATCTTCGAAGGGGAATACATAGTTTGCTTCAAAGGTTAAAGCAGATTCTTCACTTGCCTGGTTATAATTTTAATGAGGTTGATTTGTATAGGTTTCCAGCACAAAGGTTGAGTCATATCCACATGGAACAATCTCATTTCCCTCTGTCTAAGGTGGATTTCCAGAAGTGTTAGACACTTCAGTCTGAAAGATGCTAGCAGCAATCCTGAATTGTGGACAGTCTAATTCTGCATGTGCATTTGTATTGTGGATTCTACACCAATTGGTAAGGGCTGCTTCAGCAAGATTGACTCTAGTAGTCTGTTTGGCTTCACCTGGAGGCTGATTGTCCAGGGGTGATGGTAATGAGCCATGATTTGCCCTAGAGTTCCATACTCTGGGCTGTCTCTGAGGATTATTGTTATTTCCACCATTATTGTTGAAATTATTGGTGTTATATCCTCTGTCAGGATAATTTGGTCTGTCATTGGGATAATTTCTGTTCTGGTTTGACTGTGAATGAAAACCTTGATTTCTCAAATGTGTCACTTCTGTGGTGAGTTTTCTTAATTGAGCAGAGATTTCTTTGATTTTCTCCTTTTCTTCCTGAGCTTTGGCCACTACATTTTCAGTCTGAGGCTTGAAGAAAGAGGATCCATAGTTATTGCTAGACAGATCAACACCCTGAGGTGTCTGAGCTTGGACAGGATATTGTGACAATTGGCCATTTCCATTAGGAGGAGGCATAATGCTCAGTGGAGGTACTTGCAGAGGTGTCGGCATGACTGTTGGAGGTATCACTACTCCATTGGGATATTGTGTAGGATATTGTGAATGCATGCCAGGCAAGGTAGGGAATACTATATTCAGAGTAGGAACAGGTATCAACTGTTGATTTACCTGTATGGCTTCTTGAAAAGCTAAGGCTAAAGTTGTGATTTGGGGGTGTGTTCTCCTTATGAACATGGAGGTCAAGGGATCTAAGGTAGAATAATAAATGTTCCTTGCGGCTTCGTCAGACACAATATAAGGAGTGACCACCCTGGACAACATTTTCTGAAACCTAGCATTGAAATTTGCAATAGGCTCATTCTCAAATCTCTTGATAGTGGCAAATAAATGATAGTTTATTAAGGGGTCGACTGGAACCTTGAATCTATCAAGAAAGGCTTTCTCTAGTAAGGCCCATGAATCAACATAACCCTGACCAAGACTAATGAACTAATTATTGGCTTCTTCCCCTAAGGAAAAAGGAAATAATCTGCACACCACATCTTGGTGCTCTATTCTGGCTCTGCAACAAGCCTCCTTAAAGGTCCTGATATGATCTTCAGCATCTTGATAAGGATGATATTTTGGACAAAGCTTATCCAGATTCTTTGGTAACTCATGATATGCAGTAAAGGTCAAAGGTGACTCTGCTACAAAGAAAGACATTGCAACCAGAGGAGGTTGAGCTAGTTGAGGTTGGACTAGAGGCACACCCTGAGGTTGAACAAAAGGTGTCACAGGTATCCCCGAAGGTATTTGTAAATCAACAGGAGTTACAGGAAGAGGTTCTAGTGAAGCTCCTAATGCTCTGGACTTGGGAGTATGATGAGTGTCCACAGTTCTGGGTCTGAAACCTCTAACAGGCAATTCTTCAAAAATTCCACTAGGTCTAGACCTGGTATTTATCCTGTGAGCCAGGATTTCTCAATTTTGAGGCAAATTGGCTGAAACTTTGCAAATATTGGCTAGATTTTACTAGCTAAAGTGATATTTGCGGTCAGATGACTGATCAGACTGGATATTTATGAAATATTTGCAAAGATACTACAAATATTGAAGGATATTGGAGGTATTTTGAATGATTTACTGTAAGGCTAGCAATATTTATGTTAGATTTGGAAATCTTTACACAGAATAAGCATCTACAAGCTTGCTACAGTAAATATTTGCATGATATTTGAAATTCACAGACGATTCGAGACTACCTTACTCTCTGCATCATCAAACCTGGAAATTATGATGATGAACGTAGTATTCTAGATCAGGCCCTCCTTCTAGCGCCAATTTGTGTTGGTCATGATGTTAGTCATAAACAAGCACAGAATAAAAGTACACATTAACCTTTATTCATCTTGAAAGATACTGTGAATTCAAAGAATGCAGGATCCCAAGTCTCCGGTGATTAGGTCTTAATCGTCTGAAGTTACTCAGAGGTTAATGTGACTTGCTGTTTCCATTTTGGGGCCTTACGTGAAATTGTGCCATCATCATGACATTCCTGCAGAAATTCTTTACCAAGAAGTCATATTATGCAGTTATTAGATGAAAAGATGTAGAAATACCTTAATCTTTGCATGATATTTTTCAATTGTGCATGCTTTGCATTCAAATATGCTAAATATTTGCGATTACCTATGAGATGTCTGCATATTTTGTGTTATTTCCTTAGGATTATCAGTTATTCACAATTGTGGTAGTGAAATGTTCTGAAATTTAAAAGAAACTGAAAAGAATACTACAATTTAAAGTTGAACCTTTAGCTATTGATCCACATACATACTTGATACTGTCATGAGGAGAAGAAATCAAACCATATGTTCACCAGGATATTCCACAGCTAGACACAGTTGATGCAAACTTCAGAGGATGATGAATGAAAACAATACATGCAACATGATGAGCACTCCAAGGGACGCAGCAAATCAAAGCACATATCCAGAATTCAGACACAGATTACTCAAGATTTACGAAGATTTGTAATCGAAATACTCTTCTCTTTCATTAAGTATGCAAAAGACATGTACATATGCAATAGCTTTGAAATGAGCCCTGAATACTTCAGCAAACAGATTTCAATTAAGTTTCAAATGCTTAAAACAAGGCATTCCACCACCTTTTATAGAATAAGGTGAGGAATCCTTTACAAAAGATCTACGATCAAGATTTACCAATTTACATCACCGGTCCAGATGAAAAGCACATGCTTTGCCAATTGGCAAATGTATAGCTGGCACAGAATATTCCAGCATCTTTAACTTGATTCGGTCTCCAGTTGGCAAACAGCATATTTGACAATATCCTCCTCACTTTTGGTTCATGTTGCCCCCTTGTGTAACATCGCAATGTTTAGCTACAGCTCTAACAGCATCAAGATTTCCTGCAAATAAATAGACAAACATTAAGTTCATCAATTAGAACATAGCATGCAGCTAAAACCTTCACTAAAAATAGGCCAAATGTTCAAACACATGCAATTGGGTTTCAAATTTGTGAAAACCATGCACAAAATGCATAAACAGGGCCAAAAATTCTCGGGTCAACCATCGTTGATTGAAAATCAGGCAATTGGGCCTTCAAATGGATTCAAAAATCCATCGCTTCATTTTCTCGCCCATTTCCTTGTATATCGGGCTTCAAATATGATGATACATCGCAAAATATACAAGGAATAAATCACTCTTAAAAAACATTCAAATTCGCCCTTGTATATACCGGCATGTATATCGGGTTCAAATCTGCATATACAAGCATAAAAAGCCACAATATACATGCAAAACATTCGTATGCATATAATCAATGTATATCGGAATGTATAAAAGAAATATACAATCGCAAAATATACAACGATTAAATCACATCCAATAATATTTCGGGTCTACTACTGTATGTGATGCATGTAATGTATATCGCAATGTATGTAAAAACATACAATCACGAAATGTACAACGAATTCTCACTATTTAATATGATTTCAATTCCACTGTACGTACATTATGCAATGTATATTTCGGCGTGACCACATATGGTCGGGATGACAATCTCAAACTTGGCCGAAGGCAAAAGCTACACCGATGCCAAGAGTTACACTGATGTCCACCCATCGGGGTGACAACCACTATCGGAGAGAGAATTCAAGACTTGGCCGAAGGCAAAAGCTATGCCGATGCCAACTCTAAAGCTTTTTATCTGTCCGATGCACAAAATACAAAATGTCCACCTGCATGCTAATGCAATGTATATCGACATTTGTATAAAAGAAACATACAACAGTTTCCTCATCTTTAACAAACTTTTCGAGTCCGAACTGCATGCATATTGACAATGTGCAGGATATTAAGAAATATGATCACCCCCCCTCGAATGTCCTGATGACGTCACCGTCATATCCGGGGCTTTGTTAAAATGTAAAAGATGACGTCATCGTCATATTTGTGAACCTGATCATATTTAGGAAATATCCTGTCGAAGGGGAAATGTGATGATGATGTCATCCTAATTTTTATTTCTTCATTTTTCAGGTTAGGATGACGTCCTCAGGATATTAGCATAAGGTGATATTTCTCGACAAGAGGACATTATGAAATATCGGGTTACACTTGCAACATGATGCTCGTGAAATACATAAGGTTATTTGATGGGTAAAGGGCACTATCACCTAAGATTGATGTCCAGATATTTCGACCGCATGATTTTTTTTTACCAGGTGATAGACCAAGATCAGGATGACCTTGACAACATGACTGAGGATATAAGAATATGATGATCATCTTGCGATTATCAGGTTTAACCAAAACTTTGACTGCCCATAACTCCCACATATGGACGAATTTTCAGGTGATGTAAAAGGCAAACCTGCATGGAATTTCAAGCTCTTTCTAAATATGAGGTTACAAAAATGAAATATGAACTTTGACAAACTAACCTCATGATGATGACCTACCTCATCTTGACCTTTCATGATGATACCTCTGACTTACTTTTACCAAACTGCCAGAAAGCAGACAACACAAGCCAAGCCAAAAAGTTGGGTCCCTGTTTTGCCAAGTCAAAATTGGGCATGTTGTGTAACCACACAACAAGAAGTATGATAGGGTCTTTGGAAGGAGGACCTATTTCAAATGTAACGTATATGTAATTTGGTGCCAAACTATTTGTGCGATCTCATATAAATGTAGAGTGACTGGCAGTCACAACTTACAACAATCACTCACCGAATTCTACTCTACAAAAATTCTTCATCGGTGATCTAGTTCAAGTTCTTCACTATTCATCTGCAATAGTTCAAGAGCTTTGCTGATAGTTGAACCATTCGGCAGGTCCAATGGTTCAATGCTTCCACTGGTTCAAAGGTTCAACAGAGAAAGGGCGCCAACAGTTGAACTGGTTCAACAATTCGACAGTTTCACAGGTTCAAAGGTTCAATAGAGCAAGGGCGCCTACAGTTGAACTAGTTCAACAGTTCAACAGGTTCGACGGTTCCACAAGTTTAAAGGTTCAATAGAGCAAGGGCCCCAACAGTTGAACTGGTTCAACAGTTTAATAGGTTTGACAGTTCCACAGGTTTAAAGGTTCAATAGAGCAAGGGCGCCAACAGTTGAACTGGTTCAACAGTTCAATAGGTTCGACGGTTCCACAAGTTCAAAGGTTCAACAGAGCAAGGGTGCCAACAGTTAAATTGGTTCAACAGTTCAACAGGTTCGATAGTTCCACAGGTTCAAAGGTTCAACAGAGCAAGGGCGCCAACAGTTGAACTAGTTCAACAGCTCAATTGTATCGATGGTTCCATAGGTTCAAAGGTTCAACAGAGCAAGGGCGCCAACAGTTGAACTGGTTCAACAATTCAATAGGTTCGACAGTTCAACAGTTTCAACTGTTCAGCAGGTTCAATGGTTCAAAGGGTTCGACGATTCAAGGAGTTCTGCCGATAGTTGAACCATTCGACAGGTTCGACGGTTCAACAAGTTCAATGGTTCAACCAATTTAGTGGTTCGATAATTGATTTGTTCATCATGTCAACAATGAATCTACTAATTGGTGAAATGATTATTCAGGACTGAATCTCTGTGTTTACTATGCAATCTCCTCATATACAAGTGAACTTAAGTTTAGATAAGTTGTGCCTATGATTTGTGCCCTAGCTGAGCAAAGTTGTAATTTGACATTGCCTCAAACAAGGACCCTCTGGAGGTGACGAAGGTCCTGCCCTTCATCCTTGACCTGAAAGGCTTGACGCTAATTGAGCACCAGGATCGTGTCATCCAAGCCTATGGCTTCCTCTAGAACATGTTGCTAGAGAATGTGGATTCCAGGGAAGAGGTGTGGGTTGACAGGCTTCGTGCCATGCCTGTTGAGCTTGGCCTCTTTTGATATCTTGGTAAGATAAATCCTCAGTCCGGTAAGCCTAGTTAATATCCTCAGTTGTGTTAATAATATAGTTAATATCAGACCAGTAAGCCTAGTGGCTAATTTTGTAAAGCATGGTCATCAATATCAGACCAGTAAGCCTAGTGGCTGATTTTGTAAAGCATGGTAAACCCTATAGTTTCAAGGAAGGGTTTAGGAGTCTTCTCGTCATTTCGCTATGGCAGGTAAACGTCTTATAGGCACCTGCATGTTCATTCTCTCTTCGGATTAATACAAACTTTATATTTACGAATCAAAAAAAAAATCAACAGAGTTGTTTGAGAAGAAACTACATGGGAAACTTGAAGCGCAAATAGGGGAATTTGATCACAACCACTGATGACAGGTACATACATACAAACCTTTGTGTTGTAGCCTGTATTTTGATTTTCTATCAAAGATTGAAAATGGAGACTCCAGGAAAAGGAAAGAGCAGAAAATCACAAGGGGATACAAGTAAACCTTAGAAATAGAAAATTGATAAAACCCCGGAAGAGAAAATAAAAGACAGAAAGCTCAATCAAGATTTGATTGATCAATTGCCAGGGTCAACTCCCAAAGCTAGAAGATCTTCTCAAATTGGCAGAAGTAGAAAAATTAGAGGACAAATGTAAACACCTAGGGAACATTTGGACCCCAATTAGAGGGTATGAACTTTTCAAATTCCACCACAACAGAAGATTTAGGAATTCTCTAGTATCAAACCCATGGCATTTGAATTTGGGTAAATTAGTTGTACCTGACGTGTTCCTGAATGTTGAACTCCTCCAACTTATTGCTAAACAATATAACCCAAGTCTGAAGGCTATATGCAACCCACAAGGGGAGACTGTTATACACTTGTCAAAAAATGCCATCTGTGAAGTATTCGACTTGGATGATTTATGCACTGTCCCCATTATTTATGAGGATTTAGAAAAGGAATATGGGAGCATGGATACAACCTATAATGGATGGATGTTGCCTATTCATAGGCCCAGAGTAGAGGGATAATTGGTGCCCCTCAATGAGGATGATGGTCCTCCTTTTCATGTATCAATATTTGAACCCTACATACAGCATACCAATTATTCTATGGGCCAGGTCTTAGGATCAGAGGTCCCTGAATTTATGACAATCCCTTTGATGGTCATAGCTACTGACATCCAATGCCATAATGCAAGGCAGTTCGATTATGCTGCTTATATTGTTAATAGAATGGACTATTGTCTGACTGCAATAGAAAACAATGCCCTGACAAGTTATTTTGAGCATTACTCACTTCTTATGCACATGGTGCTCTATTATGGCCAGGAAGTGGGGTTGTGCCCAAGTGAATTTAAAGTTGTTCCTGTAGACTAGAAGGGACATAAGTTACCAATACAGCTATGGACCAGGATATGGGACAGTAGATATGCCCATTCTAGCTATGTGCAATTTGAAGAATATTGTGTAAAAGTACTGTATAGATATTTTAGTCACCCTTGTGAGTATTCAATCTCAACTGAGATAAAGAGGTTCCTTAGACCTAAATATTCTGGTGGTCCTCCTACTGTCATTCATAATTGTGGAGATTGGTATTGTTTTGAAGATGCCACCATGGTTAGAGTGTATGGTTTTGAGGACACTCTGTTCATCTTACCTAAAACTGTCCCTGACATAATTGCTTACCTAGAAAGAGTTAGGCAAATGTACTATTCAAATGTAATGCATCTGAGCTCCCATGACAAACAATCTTTTATGCCTAGCACTTTGTGTTTTGGAGATTTCACAGTGGTTTCCAAAGAAGGTTATAATGTCATCTTGGATAAATTGATGCACTACAATATGAGGTGTGCTGAGGTGAGAAAAGGATTTGATCCTGAAGGATTTATTGACTCTGCTTAGAGGAAGCAAAACCTCACTGGATACACACACATCCCTTATCCACACGATGATGTCATTAGAAACCTGGAAGAGGTTGGGGTGGAATTGGTGGTGGAAAAATATAATAGGGATCTAGATGAGAAAAGAAAATAGCTGGTAGAGATTGAGGTATTATCCTTTGGAGATGAAGAACTGGCAGGGCGAGAGGAACCACAGGACAAAAAAATAAAAATGTCCAAGAGAAAGATGCAACAATATCAGCCTCCTGTCATAATACATGATGAGGAGGGGTCTCCTGATGAAGACCCACGTCAAATGACTTATGATTCTTTTATTTCTGATGAAAAATTCATTCATTCAAAAGAGTTTAAATCATTTTTGTATAAATGCAAAGGGAAGGAAATCAAAGAGTCAATGGATGATGTCTCTGTTAACAATGAGAGACAATTACTTGATATGCTAAAAACAACAGTGGATAATGAGTTGTAGGACATGACCCCTAGTAGGGGCAGACAATTGTTCAAAGATGCAGGAGTAATGATCTTTCCTAGCCTTGATTTGAATTCTACTTTAGTCTTTGACAGTTTTTTGAATAATACAGATGATAAATATAAGCTCACTCCAGAGGGTGTCAATAAAGTATACATGGGCACCAAATATAATAATGACAAAAATTCATTAATGATATGGGCCTTATATCCTCCTCATAAAAAGACAGCTATTATAGACACTGAAAAAACTTTTGGCCATGTAATGACTTTAAAAGCAGGGGAGACTGACCCTTTGATCACTGCAGACATTGGCATCAATGTTGCAAAGCTAAATAAAGTACATGCTCAAATGTTGATTAAGGAAAGAGATGCGTATACACTAAGCTGTGAAAGGTTGACAAAAGAAAATGATTATTTAAAAGATGTTGTTAAAAGTACTCTCGGGAGATCAACAAAGAGGTTAACCCAAGGTGAAAGTTCACAGAGCACCCAAGCACTATCCACAGATCAAGTAGCACAAATCCAAATGGATACACTTGTCACAGTGCTACAAAGCAGGCATGCCAACATGGTGCATTGGTTAAACCGATTTTGGGATAATTACTCTCAAAATTATAAAGCAATTCAGGAACATGAAAGGCTTGAAAAAAGATTTCAAGAGAAATTGAATGAGACATAGGGTAAAGATACTTCTGACATTGTAGGTGCCCCCAATGCAAAAGAGTTGATCGAGCAACATCAAAAGTACTATGATCAACTTAAAACTGATGCCAAGGAATGTGCTAAAGCTTCAAAAGCAAGAGTGCCCTCATTATACAAAAGTGATAAAGAACTAAAGAGCAAAGAAGAGTGGAGCAGTGACTGTCAAGCTATATTACATGAAGCTTTGGGAGCTCTTAAGGATAGATTTTGCATCCAGGGAAGCCTGCAAACGTTTGGAGAAGATGGTCACGATGGATGTGATTACAAGGAATGCCATTGAATTTACTAATTCCCATCGTAGCCAGGAGTACATAGATCATGTTGCTAAACTTTACTTGTGGTTAAATAGAGCCTAATCATGGTTATGTTATGATTGTTAATCTTGTTAATTTCCCAAAAGACTTCTTGAAGAGTTATGCCTCTTCACAAGAATATCTATATAAGTTCAAACTTTTGATGCTGAAAAAAATAGGCAGTAGAATATAATATATACAATTTACAATGTTCTCAAAAGACCATATTGCAAGTTTATTATTGAAGAAGTAAATTGGAGTTCTTTGATCTTGTGGTTTTATTCTGGCTTCAATTGTTTGTTAAAGTTACTCAATTGTGTGGTTGTCTCTAGGTCTGTATTTCCTTGTTATTCAGATTAATATATAAAGTATATATTTAATTTGTCAAAACACATTTGGTGCAGTTGTGTGGTTTGATTAATTGGTTTCCATAATAGGAATTAAAATCCTCCTGATCAGTCACAGTAACCTGGAAGTGTTAGTTTGGATTACTAAGAAGAACCATATAATTAGGATTGCCATTTTGTCTCCAAGTTAATATTATCTATTATTCTTACATATTCCACTCAATTGGTTCCTTCAAGAAAGGATTAAAATACCTTTTGGTGAATTATAAGATATCTGATTATATTGGTTGGATCAATAAGAAGAGTTTGTCAGTCATCTCCCTGCACGTTTATACAAGTTATAAACTAAAATTGTGCCAAACAGTTAGAATTACTACCCATTATAAGCCACTATCTTAATCCTTCATTTGAATCTATTTACCCAACAAGGCACTAGTCTTATTTCTAATCATCATTTAAAATTCACCTTGATATTGCTTATACAATTTATAACAACCACTCATTTAATTAGTAAGCTTTCATCTATCCTACACCATATGCCATTGTAGATAGATTTAATTAGTCAATACATTTACATTTAGTCTGCTCTAATTCTCAAAGGTTCACCCACCTAGGTGTAGCGGGACCTAAAGTGTAGGAAATCATCAAACCTTGAAGGTTGATTTGTTGATAACTGAGAGGGGGGGGGTGAATCAGTTATCCTAATTATTTCCTTTTGAACTTTCTTATTAATTAATGCAGCATTGAATCAAACACAAAAACATTACCATGAAATAAAAAACACATGACACAGTATTTTTGACGTGGAAACCCTGTTAAGGGAGAAAACCACGGGGTGATTAACCCAAAATTATTCTCTGTTAGAAGAATAGGAAATTACAAAATGGCACTTGCCAATTAGGGCTCACTGCCCGAGCACACTGCTCACAAGAGGCCCACTGCCTACAAGAAGACACACTGTCTACAAAGTGATAAGAATCACAGTCTTGAACTGATTGGAAGCATCTGCATATGCTGGAGTTCAGTTCCGGTTAGGCTCAGTACACTGATCTGCTGCACTTCATCTTTTCTCTGTTCTTTATTCTGCTATCCTTTCACATACCGGATCTGTCTTGGTACTTCTGCTCTGTTCTGCTCTTCTTCGCATATATTCTTAACATCACCACACACTTCACAACTAAATCCATCCTCTATATATATCCGCACAAGTAATTTCATCACCTTTCTAGTCGGCATCCGGAACAGTCTAGTTTCTTACAAACTCTGTTCTGTCGGCTGAATCCTTGCTCACCAAGCAATGCGGATCAAGCATATACTTGTAGATATCATTAATCATGTCGGCCAAACATGATTCATGCCTTCACAACCTTTATCATCAACAGTAACACATCCGGAAAGTAGTCTGATACTCTGTCAGTCAGTTCATCCTCTGTTTTCACTGTCTCTCAGGAATCCGGTACTCAATTATTCATATCTTTTTCCTTGTCCATCACCGGAGGCTAAATCCTTGGAATATACCACTCAAGGTAGTCCTCTTGACTTCCCCAAATCTGCACTGCACCAAGACACTTCCTCTGAGAGATCCGGACCAATCTGTCGGACCTTGCCACATGCTCTGTTCTTGTTCACCGGACCACAACAATCTTTATTCTAACTTCCGGTAGAGACACACCAAGACTTGCGGATATGTGGGATGACCTTTGTTGCGATCAATGACAACAACCATGAATCCATATAGTGTCTCTTGCCAACAATCTCCCCCTTTGGCATTGATGGCAACACTTAGTGAAAAATGACTAAGTGTTTACACTATGCTCCCCCTTTGCTGATGCTTTGTCTTTATATACAATTTCTGGAACTCCCCCTTAATTGGATTCCTCATTTTTCACTGCTCCTCACTCCCCCTTTGACATCAATGGCAAAGGGTAGGGTCCGCACATCAAAATTTTCAAAAATTTTCTATACATAGCCGCATATTTACATACTCACATATACTGAAGAATGTCTGCAAAGGATGTCTGCAATTGGATCATTTCTGTAGCCCAACTTTGCTTCATTCTATCCAAAATTGAAATGTGACCACTCAACAAAAATGCAAAAGCTTCTACTCGCTTGAGATCTGTCGGATCATTTGTTTGGGCGGTGGTCTGAGCATCACTGATGGCCTCATGCATAGTTTCCAACTTAGGGATTATAATCCTTCTAAGTTCTCCCATCCGGTTAGTGATGTTCTTCCTTTCCTTCTCAAGATTCTTTATTTCATTCAAGACTGCAATAGTCTGACATTCTTGATTTATTATGGAGGAAGAGAGAGGATCAAAACTTTGAGACAAGCTTTGTAGCTTGTCCTGTTCCTCTTTTATTTTCTTATCAATTGCTGCTGTTGCCTTTGACCAGGATATACAAAATTTGTAAATGTCACCGCCATCCTTAAGAGCATTCTCTAAGCTCTTTATTCCAATACTCACAATCTTCCTATCTTTAGAGATTAATTCTAATACTTCAGAAAATCTTTTATCCAAAAATTCCTTCCGGACCTTTTCTTCAACAGATTTTTCTAGAGATTCAAAATGTGTATTAACACTGCTGACTAAGGTTTTGAGATTACCGGAAGAGGAGGCTGTGGGATCCTTTTGAAAGGATGGCATGATCTTTTCTAGCACTCCAGATGCTACCTCCATAAGCTCACAGTCTTCCATGTGAGATTTCAGCAGCTTCTCTTTGACTTTCTCATTTGCAAATGAGGCTATTTTCATTGTTTGCACCGGTGACAAAGAGTCAAAATCTAATGGTCCTTTCAGCAGGTCCGGTTCATCAATTTCTATAGTGGCTCTGCTCAAAAATTGTTGAACAGTTTGTGCAGTGTCTCTTGCCGGAGATAGATGTTTCTTTTCTTCTGCAGTCTTGGAACTGTCAACCTCTTTATCTTTCACCCCTGCTTACTTCTCCTGTAATTTCTCTTCTTCTTTGGATCCGGAGATTGTAGGGGAAACCGGAGGAGAGATGTTTGTCTGTTCAGGGCCCACTTCTTCCGGAACAGATGATTCCAAATCCGCAGCTGTTTCTGCACCTAAGTCCTCTACAACAAGAAGATTGAACCTTTTGAAGGCCTTCCGGAGGATCTCTTCTGTCTCTTGGGCCACTTTGTCAGTCTCACCAAGCATGAGTTGATTCATCCTGGCTTTACTTCTGAACTCATCTTTGCAGTCTTTGAAGATTATGTTCATTGTCTTGGGATCAATTTGAGGATATAGCTGAATAGCTATCTGCTCCCGGATCTCAAGATCTTTTGCATGAGCATTATTCTTTCTTATTTCTAATTCCTTTTCTAGGCTTTTAGGAATAAGAGATATGATCTCAATGAAAGCCTTATTGTATATGTTCAGATATTTGACTGTGGCTTCCTGCAGAATCTTTTGGTCAGCCTCACTGTAGTCATCATAAAATTCAGTCATTGGTTGAAGGTTTCCATCCACCGTGACCGACTTGATTATACTCTCTAGAGACAGAGTGGGCTTTTCAACAGATACCTCTGCCATTTCATCCTTGTCTTGGCCTGTGGAGGGTTTACCGGATCCTTTCTTCTTCTGCTTCTTTATTTCTTTTACTCCCTCATCTGACTCTGTTTCCTCTTCATCCTTTTGGCTTGCATAAGCCCTTGTGGCTTTTGTCTTGGATCTTTTACCGGATGCCTAGACTTCCAGTTTTGAACTTTTGGTTGTGGGAGGTGCAGATCTTTTTGATGATCTGGTCCGGGTGGGAGTTTCAACCGGAACACTTTCTTTACTCTTCTCTTCTTCCTCAGCCTTCCTCCTCTTTTCCCGGCTGGCATCAAGTGCCTCTTTTGAGATTCCTAGGCCTTGAGCAATATGCTCAACTTCTTTTCTTACCTTCCTCTTTATCTCCGGTTCCCTGAGTTCTACATGTATCTTTACACTCAGTTCCTCAAAGGTTCCAAACCTTTCTGCCTTAGGATCTTTGGGCTGGCTTAGCATGTGTTGAACATGCAGCTCTACTATCTGTTCATCCACTTCATACCCCATGGGCATGATCCAAACAGTCCTTGGCTCCACTGCCTCCATTAGACACTGATCTGTTTCAACCATGAAGCATACTGTGTCTTTGTACTTTTCTACAAGGGATTGGGGTATTCTTTCTCTTGCATGCATCATGCTTTGGAAGTTCTTGAAGTATCCCCATAGAGCTGTATTTCTTGCTTTAGCATCCCCAAGTCCATGCAAATAGTCTCTGATTTGGATGGCAACCGGTCTGTCATTCTGCCATACCCATCCACTGGATCCGGGAAGCTCATTCATGTAGTAGAAGAAGAGACAAAGGATCAGATTGCCATACTTGAAGGAGTTTTTCTTGTCCTTCTTGATCTTCTGTAGATTTTCAAAGAGTTGGTTCACAAGAAGCTCACACAAGTCATAGTCTGCATTCTCCTTTAACATTTGATAAGCTGTGTAGATTGCAGTTCCCGGTACTGAATTTTCCCTACTGGAATGATAGATTTTGTAACCAATTATCATAGCTGCAAATTTGACATCCGGTTCAGTGATGTCATCAACTGTCATAGCTCTCTTGTCAAACTTGGATCCGGTTGCATCACTAACTGTCTGATTTTTGACAGACTTGAGAATAGGTAAACCACCGGATGAGTGCAGACTGGTTACAGCCCTGATTGCATCTTTGGTGATCTTGAAGGGCTGGTTCAACCATAGGAAGTTGTCATGTACTCTACTTAGTACATACCGGACCCATTCATCTTCTTCAAAACAGGGGAAATGAATGTACTGTGCAAAGTGTTTGTCCCGGATGGCTTTGTACTGAGGTTTGATCTCAAAGGAGTCATCTATCAATTGTTTGTGATAGATATCCATCAGCTTTCATTCTCCAAAGTCTTCAAGATTCGCATGGATGTAAACCCTAATATCTTCCGTATGCAATACACCATGAGGAACACTAGAGAAGGCTCCTAGTGGATCTACCTCCAATGATTTGTAAGGATGTTTCTTGAATGTGGGGCGAGGTCTATCAGAGATCTTAACTATATTTGGAGTAGCCATTCTTCAAGGATTTGCAGTGAGATAATGAAAAACAGAGAATACCTTATGCGCCTTCGGTTTGCACGGAGTGGTGGGATTGATTTCTTTATGCAATGACTTTGGCAGGAGATCTTTGGTGTGCTTGATGAATTTTGTTGCAGAGCTCCTCTTTTTGCTTCTTCTTGAGTGCAGAATGAGCAAATGATTTTTGAGAAATCCCTTATATTGCTCCGCAAACCCTAATATCTGTTTGCAATAAATGCTTCACCTATATTATTCCGGTTTGCCTTGTCCGGATAGCTTGGAGTATCCCGGATCAGTCCTGATCTGTGAACATCATCCGGATCTTTCAATCATGAATAAATCAAGGTGACACATTACAAGAACATCCCAAACACTCTGTCCAATCCGCAGAATAAGATAGTGCACTTCCGGATCTCTCCGGACCTTTTTGTAATCCTCTGTCATATCGAAGCATCTCCCGGAACAGGTCTTACTTGATCGATCACAGCTTCTTCATAACTCCATGCGGACCTCTGAAATCTTATTTGGATCGTCTCAAGACTTATATCTTTAAACTTTTTACTCCGCATCTTGAGCCACATCAGGCACCACTTGATTGGCTGGGGGAACAGGATTTTCTTTGAGTCTCCCCCTAAGCCAGAGCTAACTTTTTAATTTTCGGAAGAAATATTAGCACCAGAGTCTGGTGCGGATCCAACCTCTACATTCTCTGAACTTTTCTTCACCCAAATCTTGCTCATCTGATTCCTAACTTCATCTGCATTCATCTTTTGTTTACCTTTGTCTTGATTCTGATTATACACCGGACCTCTTTTGTCCTGATTCTTGCTTCTGCAGACTTTAGCATTATGACCGGACCTATTACAGATTTGGCAAATAACATTTCTTTGCATAATTGACTGATATCCTCTTGATCTGCATTGATTAGCCATATGACCTATTCTCTTGCATGTAAAGCATCTACCTTTGAATGATTTGTTTACTTGCATATTTCTGCATTCATGGGATTTGTGTCCATACCTTTTGCAGTTGAAGCACTGTCTGGAGAAGGATGAATTAATCTGATTCATTCTCTTTCTGCACTGATTAGCTTTGTGACCAAAGTGGTTGCAGCTGTGGCAGTATCCATTGAAAGATGAATATCTTTGAGCATTGGGCTGTCTTACCGGAGGTCTTCTAGGCCTGTTTCTTGGATTTTCTGATGCAAAATTCTTTTGACCGGATCCGGAGCTTTCTCCTTTCTCATATCCCAAACCATACTTGTCATCTGTCCCTTTTTGACTTCCAAGAAGAACTTGAAGTTGAGCAGAACTTATCTTGAATTTCTCTTTATATTCATTTGCTGTTTGAAGGTCTCTTTTGAGAGAGGCAATTTGATCCTCAAGTTTTTCTTCATTATCTTTGGCATCTTCAAGATCAGATTCAAGATGTCTGATAATCCTGTCCATCTGGTGGCATTCTTCTGATTTTTCTTTAAGAGATTGTTTTAGATTGTCTTCAGCCTTTCTTTTTTCTTCAATCTCTTGAGTAAACTTTATAGTTCCTGATTCCATTTCATGTCTTAACATAATGACTTCTTTTGATAACTTTTCACATAACTTGGTTTGCTTAGTCAATTCTTCATTTGTATTGCTTTCTTCACTTTGTCTTGCCAACTGTTGGAGTAGCTCCTTTCTCTTTTTCATAGAGAGACTTAATTTGTCTTTTAATTCTCTCATGAATTCATCAGCCTGTTTGAGTCTCTCCTTTAATTCATTGACTTCAGAATTTGACTGTTCAAGATCCTCAAGGGCAGTCTTGAGTTGCTCCCTTAAACCATATGCATCCATTTGAACTCCCAGATCTTCCTCAAGCTGTTAGGCTCTATTAGGAGGAACTTGGCTCTGATATCAATTGTTGATAACTGAGAGGGGGGGTGAATCAGTTATCCTAATTATTTCCTTTTGAACTTTCTTATTAATTAATGCAGCATTGAATCAAACACAAAAACATTACCATGAAATAAAAAACACATGACACAGTATTTTTGACGTGGAAACCCTGTTAAGGGAGAAAACCACGGGGTGATTAACCCAAAATTATTCTCTGTTAGAAGAATAGGAAATTACAAAATGGCACTTGCCAATTAGGGCTCACTGCCCGAGCACACTGCTCACAAGAGGCCCACTGCCTACAAGAAGACACACTGTCTACAAAGTGATAAGAATCATAGTCTTGAACTGATTGGAAGCATCTGCATATGCTGGAGTTCAATTTCGGTTAGGCTCAGTACACTGATCTGCTGCACTTCATCTTTTCTCTGTTCTTTATTCTGCTATCCTTTCACATACCGGATCTGTCTTGGTACTTCTGCTCTGTTCTGCTCTTCTTTGCATATATTCTTAACATCACCACACACTTCACAACTAAATCCATCCTCTATATATATCCGCACAAGTAATTTCATCACCTTTCTAGTCGGCATCCGGAACAGTCTAGTTTCTTACAAACTCTGTTCTGTCAGCTGAATCCTTGCTCACCAAGCAATGCGGATCAAGCATATACTTGTAGATATCATTAATCATGTCGGCCAAACATGATTCATGCCTTCACAACCTTTATCATCAACAGTAACACATCCGGAAAGTAGTCTGATACTCTGTCAGTCAGTTCATCCTCTGTTTTCACTGTCTCTCAGGAATCCGGTACTCAATTATTCATATCTTTTTCCTTGTCCATCACCGGAGGCTAAATCCTTGGAATATACCACTCAAGGTAGTCCTCTTGACTTCCCCAAATCCGCACTGCACCAAGACACTTCCTCTGAGAGATCCGGACCAATCTGTCGGACCTTGCCACATGCTCTGTTCTTGTTCACCGGACCACAACAATCTTTATTCTGACTTCCGGTAGAGACACACCAAGACTTGCGGATATGTGGGATGACCTTTGTTGCCATCAATGACAACAACCATGAATCCATATAGTGTCTCTTGCCAACATGATTTTGTCAAGTTAGTTCAAAAAATGTTGCGAATCTAAGCATACAGCCTGGCATCCTCTTAGGATTAGCAACCTGCATTTTTGAGACCTAACACCACCTATCAACATTTTCAATCTATTTGATAGCACTTCTAGTTTTACTGTTAGTGTTTAAGTTAGACCTGTCAGTGCTTCTATCTTAATTTTCGGTGCTTGTGTCTAATCTATCAGTGCCTATGTCTGATCTGTTAGTGCTTTTGGTTGATTTATCAGTGCCTATGTTTGCATTATCAAACAGTCGAATCTAGTGTCATAAATCTGACTACCTTATAGATTGTGGCAAATTTTCAAAGGTGACCTAAAAATTAAAAAAAAATCATTCATCTTATCCTCCACTTCACCAAAAGTCATACCTCTTTCAAAATCATCCCAAATCTCACTACCATCCATTTTTATTTGACCTTAGGAAAACTTTGATTTACCAATCCCATTTTGGACCTTTACACCAATAATCAAATTCTATCAAATCTCCAAAATCCACCAAAGCAAACCAAATCAAAATTTAGCTAAAGGGAAGTCTAGATCTTATCTTTATGCCCTAATTTATATTAATCTTAAGAACTTGTCTATCTTAAGTTTGTATAAATTAGCTTTATCAACCTTAGATAAATTAGCTAAGGAGCTTAGACTACTCCTATGTTAGTGGATTCTAAGAATTCCATTTTGCTTGGTGCATCTTGTTCACCCCAAGAAAAATAATCTCATATCTCCCTTTTGCTTAGGCTCTTGTCTATCCTAAGTAAGAAGAGATAAAAATCCTTTATATTTCACAAGATCTAGATTTTCCAAAGCTTCTTTTGATTTGATATCCAAACTATCCTTTGATCAACCTTACCTAAGGTATTATCAAAATTATCCTTTTCATCCTTTGACCATTAATCTCCATCCAAAACCATCCCTTTACCATCACCAACTTATCCTTCATCTGGTCCACTTGGTCTAAACTTTTGGAAAACTAAGGTCCTAAGGTCCAACATCCTTCACCCACATCTTTTACACAACATATCCATGCCAACATCAACTCTCTTTTTGTATGCCACAAACAAGGTCACAAGCTAGGAGAAATCAAGAGATGGAACAAAATAGACCATTTCGAATGACTCCTACTGATGAAAATAATTTCATAATTGATCACTTTAGAAATCAACAACCATCCAATGATCATGACACTGATCAAGAAGTCATGGACTTTACACAAGACCCCACTTCTATGGATTTATTAGACTGAATCCTAAAATCTGATCCCAATAGATATTTGGACTTCTTGATTCAAAATGGTATCAACCTACCCCCACTAACACATCTCAACCATCCCCATCCAACAACGTACCCAACACATCTACACCATCCACATCGACATCAACATCAATTCCCATGTCAACACCTACATCAACCATATCCACATCCATCCCACAAATCACCCTCAATATCCCTAACAATACCACCTACACAAGTGCTTCCACTAGTGTACCCCAACTTGACCCAAATACCATCTCTTTCATATCACAATTTCTCTCTCAACCACCAAACAATACATTTAACCTCAACAACAATCCACAAACATCCAATTTCACTTACACATACACACAACCTCCTATCTCACAACCACCTACATCATCCTCCACTCAAAACACTAACCAAACATTCCTACAACCACTCCAACAACTTCAACTTCAACAAAATCCACAACAACAACAAATACCACAAAACATCCTTCAACAAATTATAACCCAACAACAACAACAAATACCACAAAACATCCTTCAACAATTTATCACCTAACAACAACAAAACCAACAACAACAACAACCACATAATTTCCTCCTACACTTCATCCATCAACAACAAACCAATGTACCAAAGCCACCTACCATGGACTTATCACACGTTATCCAACATTTGATGCA
The DNA here is from genome assembly GCA_027924645.1 of Cunninghamia lanceolata. Lineage (NCBI taxonomy): Eukaryota > Viridiplantae > Streptophyta > Pinopsida > Cupressales > Cupressaceae > Cunninghamia > Cunninghamia lanceolata. The sequence goes on from BSBN01001583.1 coordinate 6,509,661, forward strand.
AAGAGTAGACGACATACAACAAGGGCACAAAAGGAAACAATAATCCTATTAGGATATTTTTCTATATCCTTTTGATCACTCTCTCAACATGCCACCCTTTCCCAAGAATTTTGAAACACCAAAATTTGACAAATACAAAGCGAAAGGAGACACCTGAGAACATCTCAAGGAATTTTATATTGTTTTATTAGAAGTCTCTTACAATGGCACTTATCTCAGGAGGCTTTTCCCTTAGAGATTAGGAGGACAAGCTACAGAATGGTTTGCACACCTTCCCCTAGGAATTAAAATGTTTCATGAACTTGCAGAGAAATTCATTAATCACTTCTCCTACAACTTTGAACATGAAGTATCAATGACAGATCTCTACAATACAAAACAAAAGAATAGAGAAACCTTCACTGACTTCTTACAACAATGGAGAAGTCTCACAAGAAATCTTCCATGGCCCATCCATGAGAAATAATTGGTCAATATGTTTGTCACAAATCTCAACCAAGAAATGAGCTTCCACCTCCAAATACATATGCCTCATCGTTTGAAGAAGTCATTGACACTTTGGAACTACCATTGAAAGAGCCCTTATTGCAAAAGGGTCTATGAAAATCTATAGAGATAACAATGACAACAAGTGAAACAATAAGGTCAACCATAGCACCAATAACACCAAAAACAATAATAACAATAACCAATCCTACGTGAAACCCTATTTTTGGGGAAAAAATAAAAATACTCTTAACAATGGTGTAACCGATATAAAAAATGTTCAAAACATACAAACCCCCATGCCATCTAATTCATCCATAAGAAATAGTAATGTCAGCATTCCTACGGGTCAACCAAGACAAAACAACGCACCAAAATGAAAGTTTACACCTTTGGGGGAACCCATTGAAAATGTTTTGCATAACTTGGTTAAAGCAGACTTGATCCAATTGCTCTCCATTCGACCATATGATGACAATAAATTCAAACCCTATTGGTTTAATGAAAATGTCTATTATGAATATCATAGGGTGAAAGGACATAAAACATCCAATTGTATGTGCTTAAATAATTGCATACAAGATCTTGTAAATTGTGGTGATATAACAATTGATGAACCTCCCAAAAGGTTGCCTAACGAAAACTTAGGACCATACAAAGATCCACTTCCTCACCACAACAAAGGAAAGGCCTCTAGCTCAAACCAAGCATACAACATCATTCCACCTCTCTCCTCTTTTGACTCTATTGTGGGTCAAATAGAGGAATTCCCTCACCACATAGCCACCATCACTATAAAGGGAAAAGCTCTCGATTATGCTATCACCACTTGCCATGGCCACGTCACTATCCGAGGAGCCACATACGAAGATCCACTCACCACTATCCCTTTTGTTGGGTTGAAATATTGAGTTCCTTTTATAATGTTTTAATATGTTTTTAAAGACCTTTTCACATGATTCTATAAGAACCTTATAAGACATTACCTTTATTATATGTTGTTTCACATATACTTCTCAGAGACTTTAAACCTATGCTGATAAATGAAATATGGTGGTTATATTATCAAGTGGATGATTTAAATTATTGATATGCATGTAATATAGATAGGATTTCATAAGTTTAATATGAGAAGTTATTTTGTGTATACATGTTGGATAATTAACCTTGTGCAGCAAAGACATAGCATCCGGGAAGGAGTAATTGCACCAGAGTGTAGAATAGGGGAATTGATTAAAGTGCAGTCCAAGTGCTAGAAGTGAAGACTGATGGAGATAAATGTGGTCATCATGGAAGAATAAATGCAAGAGAAGAAGAAGACTTGTTCTAGAAGTCTAACCACAGCTTATGTATTTTCATTCATGAGCCATTGTATGGGATTTCTGTTTGAATAGGACTCTGTTTCTTTTGTTCTAGATAATTAATAAGTTGATCTCAAAACTATATCCTAATATCCAAGGATGAATTGATGATCACAGTTAGTTAGAAGACCGAATAAACTCTCCCTCTTTTGTATAAGTTATGGAATGAGTTTGTTGATTAGCTAGCTGTTATATTTTTACATTCTATCTTTTATATCCATTACTCTATTTTTACAGTTATGAGTTATTCTAGACATGTTTTGATTTCAAATAAAATCTAAAGAAGATTCTATCTTTGATATGAATTGAATTCAACTGCATGTCATGAAAAATGTGTGAAGATCTGAAGTAGATTTAGTTTCTAGAAGAAGTGAGATAGTTCCCTAAGCTGGCCACTCAAGGTACTAACTCTCACTGCATACATTCATTTATTTATTTATGCATTTTTAGTTAGACTATTTCATGTTATACATTACATTGTGAAATAAGTAAAGAATTGTGATTGCTATTTATGATAGTTGTGATTCATGAATAGAATACATCATCGAAGTCCTATGGAGGTTAGTGTCAAGTCTATTCTCATTATGTGTATTTCAAGTTAATTCTTTAATTCTCTATTGAATATAGCTATCTTCAACTTATGCTAAGGGTACCTGTAGCAAATAGGTTTTTAAATGTTTTTGTTGTTCTTTCATTTTTGTGAACTTTAGTCAATTAAGTTGATTAGAATAAGTTTGTATGAGGTAGTTTTAGGATAGAAATGAGTTTTGAAGGCATATATAGTGCGAGCATCATCATAAGCTTATGCTCCTTGGTCAATAATTCAATGTAGGATTGCAATGATAGAGTGGACTGTTTAGTTAGGTTTAACCTTGGATTTTGTTTAAGTCTACAACGCATTATTTTTCCTCTACATTTTTGGAACCATTGCTAGGGATGATGCTATCTTCATAGTCTCATTAGTTTTATGTGCTTTCATAGTTAAAACTTGGTTTCAACATTAGCTTTAATAAATTCATTTTTCAAGGAACACCAAGCATTCTACTAAAACTATGTAGGACCATTGAAACATAAAGCTCAAATTATTGTATGCAGAGGCAGAGAGATAACTGGGGTAGATTTCTCCCTTCAACTTCTTAGAATAACAAGGGCACAACTGATTTCAACAACTACATAGTAGGAAGTGCTGAAGGAGAGTTTCCTTTTACATCTTCATCAACACCCCTACATCTCCATCAACTTCCTCCACTGCCATAGAAGGAACTTTCAAAACCATGGGAGATACTATAGTAGATGATCCTCTAGGACAAGCGATGTTTGAATTCCCTATCCCAGACCAAGCACGGGCTACTACTCTGAAAAATATACCACCTTCTGCATTGCCTGTTTTCTATGCCTTGGTGACCGAAGATCCTAACACTTTCCTATTTGAGTTTGATGTCTTGTGTAGGAGTTATGACTACACCACTAATCCTTATAGACTCAAGCTATTCCCTACCACACTAAAAGATGTTGCTTTAAGGTGGTTTATGGGGTTGGGGAAAGATATCATTCCAGAATGGGATACCATGAAGACAAAATTCATAGCAAAATATAAAGACTACTACAGAGGACATGATAGGAGAAGAGATGACATTTTTAGGATGTCATAGAAAGAGGATGAAACACTAGAAGACTATGTGGAAAGATTCCAATTTGCCTTTAAAAAAAACCCTCATAATAGATTGTTCGAAGAATCACTAAAGCTGGTCTTTTTGAGAGGAGTTAATGATGACTACATGGATGCCCTCAATCTCATTGGAATAGGAGATATATCTCAACTTCCATTTGAAGATATCTGCATAGCATGCAGAAATTATTCTAGAATATTTTCTAGAAAACCAAGGGGAGAAAGAGCAGCCATCACAGGCAAGGCAACTAATGGAGTTTCAAGGGTAGAGATTAGTAACCTACTGACCAACATGAAGGAGGACATTATTAGCCATATGGCTACACAACTGGACACTCTCCATATTAAGAAGAAACAAGAAGAGGCAAATGCAATGCTTACTGAGTACTACCCCAGCTGTAGACAGAGGAAGGCCAATTGTAAATGCAAAAGGGTGGCCAACATCTAGCAAGAAAAGATTGAGAGGCCAGAATTGTAACTATTTGAAGGAGAATATGGAAAACTATTCTTTATAGCTCAGAGGAGACCTTGGCAGCAAAGGCAAGGTATGCCCTTTGATCCACTTAGTTTTAATTCTCCCTTTCCTGTTGCAAATAAGAACTTCTCTGCTTGGAATGCTCAACAATGGCCTAGTAACCCAAATGCATGGAAAAAACCCCTAATGGCCTACTCCACAATCTGGGTGGAACTAATAATAGCCTAACTCATGGCTGCAACAAAATTTCCAAGGTCCCAACTATAACCCTTAGTGAAACAAGGGCCAACAATGGTAGCAAAATGCACAATTTCAACAACCTATGATTCCATCTTAGCCACAACAGCCAACCATAATGCCACCACCTCAAAATCCACCTCTTAGACCTACCCAAATCCCTGCCCAACCTGTACCTAACCCTAACAACAAGCTTGTCTAGCAGGCTTATACTAACAAGGTAATGCAATATCCCACCAATGGGATGGAAGTGAGTAATGTTCATCTTAGATCAAGGAAGCAACTTGCAGGGCCTTCATCTCCCCAAATTATAGAACTTGAAGATGAAGAACCCATTGAAGAAGCCTCAGATAAGCCACCCTTAGATCCTGAATCAACCCAAGATGCCCAAACTACCTTGCAACAGAAGTCTCCTCCTTTCCCTGAGCGCTTGGCCATGCAAGAGCAAATAGCCCAAACTGATATTGTCCTCCTAGGATATCTAAAAGATATAAGCATCAAGATTCCCTTAATCCAAGCCATCAAGGATATTCCTATCTATACCAAAACTATTAGGGATCTTTGCATAAAGAAGCCAGGAAGGAAGAGAATAGACCTCAGACAGTGCATGTTTTAGGTAATCTTGCTGACATCATGTTGGGTAATATAACTGTTCCCAAATACATAGATCTAGGTAGCCCAATGGTGGATGTAAAGATCAATGGGGCTCTTATTAAGAATACTATGATAGATCTCAGAGCTACAATTAATGTCATGACCAAGGAAACAATGTGGACACTCCAATTGAACAACCTTAGGCCTACTTAGAAAGTCTTGCAATTAGTTGATAGGTCTACAGTCAAACTTGAAGCAGTCATAGAAGATTTGGTCATTGCATTAGATTCTTGGAAATACCCTACTGATTTCATTATTTTGTAGCCTAAGGTTAATCTTGCTGGATATCCTCTTATACTAGATAGACCATGGCTTGCCACTGCTGATGCACTTATAGGTTGCAGGTCTGGCAACATGATCATATCTAATGGGGCAGTGACCAAGAAATTGGTTTTATATCCATTAGCCCAGCCATACCATGAGCTTGAGCAGACCATTTGGCCTAGCCTGGACGATGAGGATGCATATTCCCTACAAACCCTGATGACTATAGAATGTAGCCCTTTATTGAATATTCCATATGAAGATGAATTAATTGCTCATGTTATATAAAACAATTGTAGGAGACATCCATGACAACAAGACTACCTATCTTTCTTACAAGACCCTTTAAGCAGCATAATACCCAACAGTTCATGAGAAAAAGTCTCCCAAATCTTCCATGTGTTATTACCTCAACAATGCTTACCTGTATTACCCAGCCTTGATTTGTCTTCTGTTCAAGAACTATCCAAACAAGTAGAAGTCAAGCCAGGCAAGATGTTGAACATTAACAATACATTGACTAATGAACAACAACAATCCCTGCATGAAATATTACATACACATTCAACAACATTTTCTTGAGATTACAATCATATGAAAGGCATTAATCCTACCTTGTGCATGCACAAGATATACATAGATGATGGATATAGATCAATCAGGAAGTAGCAGAGGTGCATGAATCTAGCCCTCAGAGAAATTGTTAATGCTGAGCTTTAGAAGCTTTTGGATGCAGACTTTATATACCCCATTTCAGATAGTGAATGGGTTTCACCATTGGTTATAGTTCCCAAGAAAGGTGGAAAATGGAGAGTCTGTGTTGATTACAGAGAGTTGAATATTGCTACTAGGAAGGATCACTTTCTATTGCCTTTTATTGACCAAGTTCTTGACTCTTTAGCAAGCAAGCAATATTTTTCCTTTCTTGATGGTTTTAGTGGTTATAACTAGATTAAGATTGCTCCACAGGATTAGGATAAGACAACGTTTACTTGCCCTTGGGGGACATATGCATACTGTCTTACCCTTTGGTTTGTGCAACACTCCAGCTACATTTCAAAGAGCAGTGTTAAGCATTTTCTCTTATTTTGGCCATGACAATATGGAGATTTATATGGATGACTTCACCACATATGGTGACACATATGATGAAGCATTACATAACTTGGAGAAGGTATTGAAGAGATGTACAAAGAATAACCTCTCTTTGAGTAATGAAAAGTATTTTTTGATGATGACACAGGGAATAGTCTTGGAACATTTCATCTCAAGTGAAGGCAGCCAAGTTGACCCAAAGAAGATTGCAATCATATCTACACTACCTATTCAACAAAAATAGAAGGATGTAAGGAGCTTCCTAGGCCATGCAGGATTATACAAGAGGTTCATTCAAGATTTTAGCAAGATTACTACCCCTCTATTTACCCTACTGACCAAGGACAGTGAATTTGAATGGACATCAGATTGTCAAATCTCTTTTGAAAAGATAAAAACATCCTTGACACAAGCCCCTATCCTCAGAGGTCTGAATTGGTCACTACCTTTTCACATCCATACTGTATACGCCTAAAAATGAAACGATTCATTCTAAATAAATATTCTTAATATTTATTCCCTTCTAATTCTTCTATCAATAAATAAATAAACAAATTTATTTATTTGATTCACATTCCTCTTAATTAATTAAATATCAAAATATTTAATTATTTCTTCTGAAGTCTAAATTAAATAAAATCAATTTATTTAATTAAATTCCCTAAATTCTTCTAATGTCTCACATAATTAAATAATCCTACATTATTTAATTAATCCTAAATTCCTCTATCCTAAGTCCTAATTTCATAAATCCACCTCACCTTTTCCACCTCACCTTCTCCACCTCATCATGTTGCACATGTAATTAAATATTTCAAATATTTAATTACCTAATATTCTCTCACCCACATGTCCTATTTCTTCTCTAACCAAAATTAGTTAACTCATTAATCAAAATTGTTAACTAATCAATCGATTATGTCTGCTCCTCAATCTATTCGGGTAACTGATCAATCAATTCAGTCAATTCCTCAATCAATTCTGTTAACTCTTCAATCTATTCAATTAACTCCCTTGTTGCATGATGAAGGTGGGACAATTGTCCTCTTTCTATTCATTGCACATTCCTCAACCATTCTCAACCATTGATCTTCATTCTCCCAAGTCTATAAAAGAAACCTCATTCTTCCATTCTATTCATCCAGGCTATTCGTATTGTTACTCTGCAGAAATTCACCAACACGCCTTTGGCACCCCAATACAATTTGCTTGAGATCACCCAAAGATTTGAAGCTCCTCTTCATTGCACATCTATCACCACAACCATTCACTATCAACATTCTTGAAAATAGCAAAGGAGTGCACTCTCTGAGGGCCTACTTCATACAAACAAGGACGATCTTGATAGGCAACAATAGAAGCTTCGATCTAAGGAAGGTTTGCATTGTTTTATTCATTGCTTCATTTCATTCAATCTTCTTAGCTTCACTATTCTATTGAGTTATGGGTATTTGATGTTGTTTATTGCATATTCATTATTTATCCTATTTTACCCTAACATTTTTGGCGCCCATCATGCTCTGACCCATGTTGTGTTTGTGAGCATTTGTCGAGTTGTTTTGTCACAGATTCAGGTGTGTTTTGTTATACATTTTAGAATCAACTTTCACAAACGGCTTCCTACGCACAAACTGAGCTCACCGTTGAGTCCGGAAGGCCTCAGAGGTAAGAAATAACATATAATTTGTCTAGTTTTTGTTACTTGAATTTTTTTTTTGAAATTTTTTTTACTTTTCAACGTATTTTTAAAAAAAAAAAAAACAACAAACAAAAATAAAAAATAAAAAATAAAAAAAACACAATCATTTTTTGTTTTCAGATTCAAAAAAAAAAAAAACAATAGTCATTTTTTGTTTTCAGATTTAAAAAAAAAATCAATCATTTTTTGTTTTCAGATTTTTTTTATTTTTAACAAAGCACAGTAAAAAAAAAAAAAAAAAAAACAGACAGAAAACAAATTAAAAAAAAAATATACACAATACCTTTTTTTTTTAAGATCTTATTTTATTTTATTAGAGAAAATTTCAAAAAAAAAAAAAAAACAAAAGAAAATTTAAAACAAACAAATAAAATTAAAAAAAAAAAAAACCTACACACACCCCCCCTTTCCCTCCCCAACACCTCCGCAGCCCTCCCCATCCACCATTCCCCCCTCCTGACACCCTCTAAACCCTTCCCATCCCCCATTCCCCCCTCCCCATCCCCCATTCCCTGCACCCCCTGTGCTCCCCCCCGACCCTCCTTGTTACCCGTCCCTCCCCCGCACCTAAACCCCACTCCCTCCCCAAGCCCCTCAACCACCGTCGCGGATCCCGCCCCCCGCAACCGACGCTGCCTCTAACCAACCGTCCCCTAGCCACCGCCAACAACTAGCTCCACCCTCCGCCCTGGCTCCACTGCCCAGCCACAACCTCCGCCACCCCTACATAGTCCAACCACTCTTGCACACACACACACAAAAAAAATATAAAACAAAAAACACATCAAAACAATATAAAAACAAAAAAAATATTTAGGGTTGAAAACAATTAGGTTTAGATTATATTTTTTAAAATGTTATAATTTAATTTTTTAAAAAATTTTAATATTAGAAAAATAATAACCTTTCTATTGTTTTGTTTGTTTAATTTTTTTTTTTTAAGTTGAAATATGAATGTTAAATGAGGGCAAAATAGGCATTGTTTTTCCTTTTCGCATAACTTTTTGCAGGAAGGTCAGATTTTCATAAAATTATAGTCATTGGAAAGATGACTCGATGAAATTTGCAATGGTATAGGTATTTTCAGCCCACTTGGTCAATATCAACAGGTATAATCAGTCAAAATCATCTTTACTTTGACAACTTCAAACGACCATAACTTTGGCATTTTTTATCGAATTTTCATGAAATTGTTTTTGAAACAGTATAGAATTTCATGTAGATGCTGATTTTAATATCTATTTTGCTGTCAAAAACCATATTTCATGAATTTTTCCAAATTATGTGTTTTTAAACTAAACATTTGATTTGCAAACTTCTTGATTCATTTTTGTTTTTGTAGACTACAGGTGGACATCAGGAGACTACTAATCTAGTTTGGTGCAAAACGTCCACTGAAGACAATCATTTTTCACTAAGTGTTGAATAGGACTGATTTAGGCATTCTCATACAACTTGCATACAATTCCCATCTAGTTCTAATTAGGAAAGAGTAACTCATTGTTCATGCAACTTGCATACAATTCTCATCTAGTTCTAATTAGGAAGGAGTAACCCATTGTTCATGTAACTTGCATACAATTCTCATCTAGATCTAATTAGGAAGGAGTAACCCATTGTTCATGCAACTTGCATACAATTTTAATCTAATTCTGATTAGGAAAGTAAAAATGCATACATGCAAATTTCACATAGTCCATAACTAGGAAGAGAGTAATTGAACCATTGCTATATCTTCATATTGCTATCTTCTTTAGTTAGATCATTGCTATCTTACAAACGGTAATGAACATTGCTATCTTTTTAACCACTTCAAAGTTAACAACCGCGTGAGTGCACACGTAGAATAGCCCATTTAGTTTTTCTGCTTTAACTAGGTTTGGATTAATTAGTGTCTTCTGTGTGTATCGAATGACAATAGGCTTATGCTCTCCCCTTTACTGGGTGACTAGAATGCCAGACTTGTTATTCCAATTGTTTAACCTTTAGAGGGGCCTACCCTTGGATGCACACCTGTCCAAGTGGGAACGACTCTGAGTGGAAACAGGCTAAAGCCAAGCCCTACCAATCCACTTAAAATAAATGTACTTGAGGTGAAAACCTCCTGCAACGAGTGTTGTTATTTTACACCAACGGCCAACCTCCCCTAAAACCCTCTAAGGCGTAACCCTTTGAGGCTGGGAGACTCCATAATGGAGAGTAGTGCTGCCGCATGTGTAACCACTTGAATGGTTGCCTTGACTACGAACTAATTGTGTAGTATACCAAAAACCCCTATTTGTTGATGCAAAGGGCGGAGCCCTTGAAGCGGCCTTGATTCATGTGATTCTTAGTAGAGGTAGTAGGGACAATCCTATGGTTCGGTGGGGGTACAAGCCTAAGGAAACCTAGATCTGGTATGCATGAGAAGTGAGTGCCATGGAGGGGAGCCAGTGCTACTAGATCCTGAAGCTACACGCTTTGAATTTGTACAACTAGAGGATTCAACAGATATTGTCCTATCCAACTTAGGGTGTGCTTTTTCTTTTAGTCCATAAAAGAGTCAGAAAAATCACTAAAAAAGTTGAAAAATCATAAAAATTCTTTGTGTTTTCTATGTTTTCTTGCCATTAATTCAGAAAATCAAATCAAGAAGACCTTTTTTTGCAACCAAAGTACCAAAAAATTGAAAAAAATCAAAAAAATTACAAAAGCACTGAAAAAAGCCAAAGCGGTGCATTCGTCCTCTGTTCCTATGCATCTGTGCCGACTTGCAGCACATTTGTTTAGACTTCCTACACTTTTGCTATCTGTTGCTGCGCATACACCTTTTACCAGTATAGCGCATATATCCTGACTTGCTGCGCATTTGTCAATTTCTGTTGTGCATTTGTTTCAGCGCATACATGACAGTGAGCACTTGCACAATTTTTGAGGGAAACATTTTATCAGTTCTGAGTACCCATTTCAGCTTAGCTCCAAGATCAGAGATTAGGTTCTACCTTGCAGTCAGTTTTCATCCATGTCATCTAAAAAGTCTCTCTATTGTCAATCGTCCCATCCACCTTCTATCAGGTCTTTCTAGTCCCAAAGTTAGAATATTCCATATCAGATCAGCGTAGGTCCCTTCTTCGTATCATTATGAATTCAAGTAAACCTAGTAGGTCACAGAACTTTGCTAGTGGTTTGTTACACGACTAGTCCCTACACAGTAAGACTGGTATCGAGTACCCTTACTAGTGGCTACCGTCTTGTATCAGCCATCTTATTTGAAATCATTGAGTAAGAAGGTCTTTTATCCAAATCTTGTCCTAGGTATCCTATCCACAGTAGTCTCTGTCGGCACCTTGCCAAAATTTCTAGTCCCAGTCCACCTCATCCCATGTCACCTTGCATGGTTCTTACTAGATCACAATACAAAAAGCAACTTGAAATGGCCGGCTCATCCAATTGTATCGTCACACCTCATGATAGTGACGAGGAAATCTCTCACGAAGATTATCAAGAAAACATCCAAAATCAGAAATTCCAATGCCTAATAGAGAAGGTGCTCCATGAAGACCCTCATAAGTATTTCTACCATCTTGCTAGTCTTGGAATTAAACTACCTGCGGATTTTGATATAAGCTCAATCATGGAAAACATGGAAAATGATCACGAAAAGGAAAAGAATGCCATAGACCCAAACACAAATGATAGAGGAAAGCGAACCATGGACCAAAATACTCCTATGGAAGAAATGAGGAAACAACTTGAGAGCCTAACACAACAAATATCAGATCTTAAGATGGGTACAAATGCCAAAAACTACTCCTTGGAAGATATTGCACCATACCCCTTTAACAAAAGTTTGATCATGAAACCATTTCCCTATCGATTCGAAGTTCCTAAGTTTGACAAATACAAAGGGAAAGGGGACCCTAGAGACCATATTAGGGAATTCAACGCAGCATGTTTGGAAGTATCTCACAATGAGACCTACTTAATGAGACTATTCCCTAGGTCTCTAGGTGGCCAAGCTATGGAGTGGTTCTCACAGCTTCCACCAAACATCAAAACTTTTGATGCACTAGTCAACAAATTTATCATGCACTTCTCTTACAATATCGAACATGAAGTATCTATGCTAGATCTATGCAACACCAAACAAAAGAGTGGTGAGTCATTCGCCACCTTCCTACAATGATGCAGACAACTAGCAAGTAAGTGTTCTTACGATATACCTGAGAAGCAGCTATTGGAGATGTTTGTCCATAACCTCAATACTAATCTTAGCTATCAAATACAAATACAATGCCCTACATCATTCTCAAAAGTCATTGAAATGGGATTGTTCATCGAAAAAGCTATGATCACTAAGGGGGCAATCAAGCTATACAAGGACACACCTACCTCCAACTACACGATGGACAAATCAAAGTATTGGACCAAGAATAAGAATGTTGTCAACGATGGGGTCGTGGATGCCAAGATGGCAGCTCCCAAGCAACAACCCATATTCACTCAAAGGAGAAACAAACAATGTTACACCCAACAAAATGTTCTCTCAGGAGCCAAGACCATGGTTCAACACAAATCCAAGGTGAAAGTTCACACCGCTGGGTGAGTCCCAAGAATCTGCATTAAGAAAGTTGTTGGCTAACAATGAAATTTCTCTACCACCAACAAGTGATTATGAGCCTATAGTCAAACCTCCCTATTGGAAAGACACTGACTATTGTGAATATCATAAAAGATGGGGACATACAACCAACAATTGTATCCATCTCAAACATGTTATCCAAAATGTGCTTGATCAAAATCAAGGAGGAACACAACAACATACCTCCAATGAGACACATGTGGCTTACAGAGATCCACTTCTCAATCATGACAGGCCATCCTACAAAAATAACAACGGCAACAACAACAATAATAGCAACAACTACAATGGTAACAACAACAACAATCGTAACCGGCCAAATCAAAATAGTGAGAATAGTAATGCCAACTATGCAAGTGTGCCATTTGACTATACCATAAATTACATTTCTGAGCGTGTCCCACAAATCAATGTCATCACGCCCAACGAACAATCAGGACCTAACAGAACTGGTTGTAGTATCATTACCCACGGTGGTAAAGTCCCGCTCAATACCACCCCTCCAAGGTCATCACCGTCCAACTTCCGTCGGTATAATGTCATAGACCAATTACAAAAAACTCCAGCCCACATTTCCATCTTGGAGTTGTTGCGTCTATCCCCTTCCCATAAGGAGATCCTCGAGAAAGCCTTAGTGGAAACCACTGTCCCCACTAACTTGGCTCAAGAGAAGTTTCAAACCATGGTAGGTAATCTGACCTCCTCAAGCTCCATATCATTTATCGAGAAAGATGACCTCTCTGTATCTCAACCCCATAACACCCCTCTACATACTGTCACCTTCATCCACAAGCACCGCATCAAGAGGGTCCTCATTGATGGGGGGGCCGGTTTAAATATTTGCATGTTAAAGCTAGTCCTTGCATTGGGGTTCTCTAAACAGGTAGTTGATCCAAGGAAGAAGATTACTATCAAAGCGTATGATGAAGAAGAGCAAACTACAAAGGGAATAGTAGTCCTACCCATACAAGTGGGACCAGTAATAAAAGATGTTGTGTGCCAAGTCCTTGATAGGGAACTCACTTATAATATTCTTCTAGGGAGACCATGGATTCACGCCATGAAAGCAGTACCCTCGACCTATCACCAATGCATAAAATACCTGCACAATGGAAAGCAAGTCACCATCCAAGGCGACCCTGACCCCTTTCAGCATTACAACTCCTTCCTTGCCAAACCTGATTACATCATACCAAATAATAGAGCTTATACATCCCCTATCCCACACCATGATCATACCACTGAAGCTTCCTCCTCAAGGCCCAAAGAGCAGAAAATTACCATAAAAGAAAGTGGAGTGGGAGAATACTCCATAGAGAACAACCTCAATCTAGCCAAGATGCCTTTGTCTCCTTGATTGTTTGGCCAACCCAAACATTTTCCAAAGCCATATGCTCCTCCTATAGCTCCCGCAACTCCCTTTGTAAAATGGGGGACCTTATTTGATGAATCAGAGGAAAGAGATATCCTACAGTGGCTTTATACTGAAGAAGAGAGCACATCACAAGAATTGCCTAGGCTCCCAATAGAACTCTATGGGCGAGGTGAAACTATCCTACACATAATGGGCTACGAAGGACAAGGCCCCATCGGCCTCAGAAAAGAAGGAATCATAGAGCCTATTCAACCTTCTTCATTCTCATTGGCTAGAAATACAAATGGTCTATGATACAAAGGCAAGGGCAAAGCTAAAGAAAATGCTTGTCTTGTGGAAATGATCCATACACTTCAAGAAGACAATGACACAGACTCCACTGAATATGAGTGGGATGAGCTAACAGAACATTCCTATGATGACAAGGAGGTCGATACCATCCAAACTTTTAGCCCCTACCGTGAGGGACAAACGCTACCGAACAGACCACTAGAGTCTGATTCACCCATCTCTGAGATTATGTCTTTCGAGGAAGGTTCAAGTTCCATTGCAATAAACAACTTGGAGGAAAGTACCATCCCGAACACCACCCCTACCTATACTCCTAACATATCCATTCACACTATCAATGAATCAGGTCTATCCTCTGACTCCCTCCCCCTTGTGGATCCTGAGCTTATTGACTGGGATCTGCAAGGAACTCCCCAACTAGATATGTTCCAAAATGATGATGCTTATATTGACTTTATGGAACTTAGGGACCACCTACCCAAAGGAGATCATAAAGCTGGTTTCGCTATTGAATTTAATACTGTGGCTTACTTCGGAGAGGGTTCCAAGCCTTCCAGTCACAAAAATATCAAGATAAAAACTAGATCTGACGGTGAAAACCATTTTGTGGTAGTGTCAAATCCCAAAACAGTAAAAAGAAAGGACGAAGGTGAAAACCCAACTGTGGCACCTAACGATGGAAGGCTTGACACTCTCCCCACAAACATGCACCAAGAGAAGTCCCAAATTGTTGTAGAACTGACAGAGCCTGTTAATATTGGTACAGAGGAATAGCCTAAGATCATTCACTTTGCTAAATCCCTTACTCCACTAGAAAAGACTAGGTTTGTACCATTCTTCAAGAAAAAGAGGGGTAGCTTCACTTGGTCATATGCAGACATGCCCGGTTTAGACCCGAACTTGATTCTACACCATCTTCCATTAGACCCAGGAGTAAAACTAGTGAAGCAGAAGCTTAGAAAGATGCATCCACACATAGCGCTATTGGTCAAAGAAGAACTCAAGAAATTATTGGATGTAGGGTTCATCAGAGCTATAGACTACCCGGAATGGATATCCAACATTGTACCAATGTCCAAACCTGATGGCCAAGTTAGACTATGCAATGATTTTAGAGATCTAAACAAAGCCTGCCGTAAGGATGATTTTCCGTTGCCAAATATCGATATCATAGTCAACTTAACAGCAAGGCACACCATGTTATCTCTCATGGATGGTTTCTCAAGATATAATCAGATCCAAATAGCACCAGAAGACCAACACAAGATAGATTTTACTTGTCCATGGGGCACTTTCTGCTAGAATGTCATGCCATTCATGCTAAAAAATGCAGGAGCCACATATCAATGTGCTATGACGACTATATTCCATGATATGAGGCATGTAACAATGGAGGACTACATCAATGATATCTTAGCAAAGTCGCTCACAAGAGAATCACACCTGGATGTGTTAGAGAAACTCTTTCAGAGATTAGACCAATTCAAAGTCAAGTTGAACCCAAAGAAATGTGTGTTTGGAGTCACTGCAGGCAAGCTACTAGGCTTCATCGTGTCAGCAAATGGAATAGAGGTGCACCCCGCCAAGGTCAAGGCTATTATGGACATGCCACTACCTAAGACTCTTACTCAATTAAGGTCACTACAGGGCAAGCTACAAGCAATCTGCAGATTCATATCCTAGCTGGCAGACAAGTGCCAACCATTCAGTCATCTCCTACATAAGAACACTCCATTCATATGGGATGAAAGGTGCGAAGAGGCATTCAACAAACTAAAAGAATATCTTATGATTCCACCCATTCTCATGCCTCCTATCCAAGAGAAACCATTGATACTCTACATAGCTGCTACACCTACAGCTCTTGGGGCTCTTCTGGTACAACAAGATTATGAGAATAAAGAAAGAGTCGTCTACTACATCAACCAAACATTAGTGGGCTATGAATTGCAATACTCACAAATAGAAAGATCATGTCTTGCGGTAGTTTTTGCTTCACAAAAACTCTGACATTATATGCTTGCACATCTAGTTAAACTCATTGCAAAAATAGATCCATTGAAGTACCTACTAAGCAAAGCAGCTCTCACGGGTCACCTAGCTAAATGGGTAATGCTCTTAAGTGAATACGACATTGAGTATGTAGACAAAAAAGCTATCAAGGGATAGATCATTATTGATCAACTAGCAGATGCACCATTACAGGACACCACACTGATGCAATTTGAGTTTCCAGATGAATCCCTATTCAACATATCAACATATTCCTGGAAAATCTACTTCGATGGGTCCTACACAAATCATGGATCAGGGGTAGGAATCTTGTTCGTGACTCACCATGGTGACACAATTCCAAAGTCTTACCATTTGTTATTCCCATGCACCAATAACATCGCAGAGTATGAAGCCTTAGTAATTGGTCTCAAGATGGCAACTGAGTGGAAAATCCAAGAGCTACATGTCTACGATGATTCTCAACTTATAATCAATCAAGTCAACGATGATTATCAAACCAAAGATGAAAAGCTTGTCCCATACAAGTGGATGGTTGACAACTTCAAAGAACACTTTGTAATCATCTCTTTCGAACAGATACCTAGGATCGAGAACAAAACAGCAGATGCCATGGCCACCATTGCCTCTCTCCTCGAGATACCTAAAAATGAGTCACGGTGCGAGTTCTTAGTGGAAACTATCCAAAAACCATCTTACGATCTACCTGAGGCCCATTCCATATGCCTTCTAGTTGGATCTGATTCACCTTGGTATGGTAAGATTTACACTTACCTCAAGGACAACATCCTCCCGCCTGACCTATCTTCTAACCAACGACAAACTTTTATATGCCAAACCTCTCGCTATACCATCATTGCCGATACCCTATACCGACTTGGTCTAGATGGTACTTTACTCCATTGTTTAGAATGAGAAGAATCCATAACCACCTTGTAAGACGTACACGAGGGGATCTGCGGAACACACTCTAGCGGTCCTTCCTTAGCCAAGAAACTCATGCATTTGGGTTATTACTGGCCAAACATGGAAATAGATTCATATCAGTTTGTCAAGAAGTGCAAGTAGTGTCAAATACATGGGAACCTAATACATGCACTAGCTCAAGAGTTGAGACCTTTAACGACACCTTGGCCCTTCTACCAATGGGGACTTGACCTTGTGGGAAAGATCCATCCACCCTCATCCAATGGCCACAAATTCATCATAACTGCCACTGAGTATTTTACAAAGTGGATTGAAGCCGTTCCCCTCACCACCGTCACAGGTAAGCAAATCTCCTCATTCATCCTAAATTACCTCATTTGCAGATACAGAATTCCTTCATCCATTATCACAGATAATGGAAGACCATTCAAAAACTAGGATGTCCAAGAACTCTGTGAATGTTTCAAGATCCAACACCATTTCTCCACTTCGTACTACCCCCAAGGTAACAGTCAAGCTGAAGCATCCAACAAGACCATCTTGAAACTCCTCAAGAAGATAGTCAATGATGCTGGTTGTGATTGGCATATCCAACTCAATCCCGCTCTGTGGGCCTATAGAACCAGTATATGCACTCCCACAAGTGCCTCACCCTACGCCCTTGTCTATGGCTCAGAAGCTATCCTCCCCATTGAAGTCGAATTACCATCTCTCAGGGTGTCATTAAAAGGCATCATATCAGATGAAGAATATAGAGTCTCCAGGTTACAAGAACTAGAGTTGTTGGAAGAGAGATGACAGAAAGCCTTTGATCATCTCAAAGCATATCAACAAATGATGTCAAGAAGCTATAACCACAGAGTTCACCCAAGAATCTTCAAAGTTGGAGATCTCGTTCTTAAGGAGAATCCTTGCAACCAACAAGATAGAGAAAAGAAAGGCAAGTTTGAACCCAATTAGCTTGGGCCTTATGTAATTGTAGCAGCATATGGATCGGGGGCATATCAGTTAGCAACATCAGAGGGTGAGCTGTTCGATGACCTGATCAATAGCATGCACCTTCGCAAGTTCTATACGTAGGAGAACCCTAATGTAAGGAAGGAAAAAAAATCAAAAACATCAGAAAAATACAAAAAAATCAAAAAATTAGAAAAGTACAAAAAAATTGTCCTTTGGTGAAAACCTGGCAATTAGGCGCCTTAGATAGGTATCATGATGAAAACTTGGCAAACAGGTATCATGTATACTTTCTAGCCTTCGTGCAAATAAAGGCAAGTGGTGAAAACCTCGTAAATAGGTGTTACTTGTGATAAACCACCTCATCCATCTTTGGGAAACCAATCACCTTGAGTCCATTTTTCCTTGTGTCCCATTCGACCCATATCTATCCCATAATAAACTCCTGACAGTTACCTATCATGGCTTGATACTCTATCTCTTTGTTGGCCTTGTCAACCAAGGTTTTGTCCCATACCATATCCATCACGTAATCCTAGCATAGTGTCTCTCGTTGGTTTTCCACAGTCCAAATCCATGAACTACGTTGCACATAGACAAGCCCATATTCCTATGCGCCCCCGAGGCTCCCACAGTCCCATCCGTCCCATTTCTTGTCCTCTTTCTGTCATCTTTCTTCTAGTCCATCCATGGTCCATTAGGGTTTACCCTGAACTACGTTGCCTCTGCGTTGTCACGTAGGCAAGGCCATTTAGAAATGAGCCCTTGAGGCACTAGGTTAGTCCCTTAGGGTCCGTCTCTCCAATAAGGATTGTGAAACCTTCTCACCAATCAAGCAAGCGCAAGCAGAACTGCTCTCCAAAGCAGAAATTTTGACACAAGGCACTTAACCTATCCAAGGCAAAGCAGAACAACACCTAAGGTCTTCTAAATGATTTTACTCAAATTATGGAAAGAAACAAACACACCTAAATGCAAGAATGATTTGTGGTGGTTAGGTTAAAAATTACAGATTCTTGATTTCTGCTATCATGCCTTTCTATGCTACTCAAGGATGCCAAAAGCTAGAGATGCTGTGATGGGGGCATGATTCTTTTCTTTGTTTGCTAATTGTGGATTAATCTTTAGTAATGTGAAGCCTTGTCTAAGGACATGGTCGGCAAAAGATCATCGAGGACATCAAAGGTCTAACATGAACAGGGGCAATCCTTGTTTGTTGATACGCAAGAAATACTCAGGTCATCTCGGTTCAATTATACCTCGATGCTTGTATTAGCTTGCTAAATCAAAATCCATGTAAGCAATGCTCAGGTCATCTTGGTTCAATTATACCTAGATGCTTGTGTTAACTTATAACATTTCAGAAAAATACCAAAAAAATAGCCCAATGATGAAATAAGCACTTCAAAATACTTGCTATATCAAGATGACAAATATCTATATCTATATCCATACCATATCCAATTGCAGTTTATATCCATATCCAATTGCATCTCATATCCGTATCCATATCCAATTGCATTTCTCCATATCCCATCCAATAAAGATCTAAAATGCAGCGAATCAATGTTTACAAAAGCTTGTAATTTCTTCTATCAAGTCATTCTTCTATCGATCAAATTTCTATTTGTCTTCATGTCTCTCATCAACAGTTCTGGCTGTCAATCCAAGTAGTGATCAAAATGCAAATTTATCCTTAATCCATATCAATCGAGTCAAGCCAATCTTGTCAAATTATCCAATTGCAATCAGCGGTCTTGATCCTAATCTTGTCGTAAACCATATCAATCAGTCATAACTATCCTTCGTGTTTCTCTAGGGATATATCGTTCCCCGCCATGACAACACTGTTGTATATTGTTATCATATCAAATGTCTTAGATAGGATGTTGCATTGTCAAAACTAGACCTAGAGTCTTATATGACATGTTTCATTCCTAAAACTAGACATCGTCAATCTATATCTTTGGTTTACCGCTCGACAGGGGCAATACCTTGTTTGTTCTTGTATCATTTTTGCATACTTGCTTCTTGCTTGTGTGTGTCATCTTTTGATCTTGCATCCCATATCATTTCAGCTCTTTCTCCATCCTAACCCAGTCTTGACCTTCTTCTTTGTGAGATTGTCCATCTCATGTTTTCTGTCATCTTCCTGTCCAATCTCCCGAGGGGGCATCCTGTCATCAAACTTGTACTAGGGGCAAATTGGGGCATGTATCATTATCAGACTATTTATTCTTTGAAGCAACGCCGTAAACTACATTGCATCAAAGAGGGGCAAAATGTATATGCCTAAAAATGACACGATTCATTCTAAATAAATATTTAGAATATTTATTCCCTTCTAATTCTTCTATCAATAAATAATAAACAAATTTATTTGTTTGATTCACATTCCTCTTAATTGGGCAGGGGCCCTGGTTCGATTGGCTAAGTAATTCCGTTGCGGTAAAGATGGTCACAAGGTCCAGTCTCCCCCCTGCCCACCTGATAACTGTAACCGGTTCATAGCTCCGGTCAAAAGCGTTTACCCATGAATAAAAAAAACATTCCTCTTAATTAATTAAATATCAAAATATTTAATTATTTCTTCTGAAGTCTAAATTAAATAAAATCAATTTATTTAATTAAATTCCCTAAATTCTTCTAATGTCTCACATAATTAAATAATCCTACATTATTTAATTAATCCTAAATTCCTCTATCCTAAGTCCTAATTTCATAAATCCACCTCACCAATCCACCTCACCTTTTCCACCTCACCTTCTCCACCTCATCATGTTGCACATGTAATTAAATATTTCAAATATTTAATTACCTAATATTCTCTCACCCACATGTCCTATTTCTTCTCTAATCAAAATTAGTTAACTCATCAATCAAAATTGTTAACTAATCAATCAATTATGTCTGCTCCTCAATCTATTCAGGTAACTGATCAATCAATTCAGTGAATTCCTCAATCAATTCTGTTAACTCTTCAATTTATTTAGTTAACTCCCTTGTTGCATGATGGAGGTGGGACACTTGTCCTCTTTCTATTCGTTGCACATTCCTCAACCATTCTCAACCATTGATCTTCATATATCTTCTCAACCATTGATCTTCATTCTCCCAAGTCTATAAAAGAAACCTCATTCTTCCATTCTATTCATCCAGGATATTCGTATGGTTACTCTGTAGAAATTCACCAGCGTGCCTTTGGCACCCCAATACAATTTGCTTGAGATCACCCAAAGATTTGAAGCTCCTCTTCATTGCACATCTATCACCACAGCCATTCACTATCGACATTCTTGAAAACAGCAAAGGAGTGCACTCTCTGAGGGCCTACTTCATACAAACAAGGACGATCTTGATAGGCAACAATAGAAGCTTCGATCTAAGGAAGGTTTGCATTGTTTTATTCATTGCTTCATTTCATTCAATCTTCTTAGCTTCACTATTCTATTGAGTTATGGGTATTTGATGTTGTTTATTGCATATTCATTATTGATCCTATTTTACCCTAACACATACAAATGCATCTGATTTTGCCATTGGGGTAGTCTTGGGTCAACAAGAAGGAAACAAGGAGTATGCCATATACTATGTCAGTAAGAATCTGTAAGGAGCTAAGTTAAACTATACTGTGATAGAGAAAGAGATGCTGGCAGTTGTTTATGCAATTAATAAATTCAGGCACTACATAACTGGTTACAAGGTTTTCATCCATACAGATCATGCAGCCATCAGATATTTGATGAATAAACCCATAGTAGGTGGTAGACTTGTAAGGTGGTTATTGTTGTTGCAGGAGTTTGATATTACAATTGTTGACAAGCCAGACAAGGCCAATGTTGTTGCTGATTTTTTTTCCAGACTACCTACACAGTCTTCAGATGGAGTGGTTGATGATTCTTTTCCTGATGAGCATATTTTTTCTCTCACTATACACACTCCATGGTATGTAGATATAGCCAATTATTTGGTTACAAGGTAGATTCCTGGATATTTCTCTCCAAGGGAGAAGAGGCAGCTTGCTCATAAATGTTTCTCTTACTCTTGGATTTTTGGATTTCTATTTTACACTGGGCCAAACAATATTATGTGAAGATGTATCAGGGAGGATGAAGTATTTGATATAATGAAGGCTTGTCATGATGAGCCTTGTGGGGGACATTTTGTAGCTAAGAGGACAACCTTCAAGATCCTAACAACAGGATATTACTAGCCAATGCTTCATAAAGATGCTGTCATGTACACTAGGAGCTGTGATAGATGCCAGAGAATGGGGAGGCCTACTAGAAGTGATGAGATGCCTTTGCAACCACAAATCTCATTGGCTCCTTTTGACAAGTGGGGTTTGGATTTTGTGGGTCCTATATCTCCTACATCAAACAACAAAGAATATATCCTGGTATGTACTGAATACTTAACTCAATGGGTTGAAGTGAAGGCATTATAGTTTACTAGAGATGGTAATGTGGCCAAATTCTTGTATGAAGACATCTTCACTAGGTATGGTGTTCCAAGAGAAATAGTAACTGACATGAGAAATCCACTCCATACCATCGTCAGGCTAATGGTCAGGTGAAAGTCACTAATAGAGAAATTGAGAACATCCTGACAAAGACAGTGTAGATTCATAGAAGAGATTGGGATTCTAGGTTCCTTGAAGCTATTTGGGCATACAAAACAACCTAGAAAACAACTATAGGGTTTACACCTTATGACCTAGTCTATGGCAAGACAACAGTCCTGCCTATTGAATTTGAACATAAAACCCTAAGGACAGCAATGGACCTAGGAATGGATTTGACCACTACATAACAAGAAAGGATACAATATTTGAATGCCTCGGATGAAATTTGATTAGAGGCCATACATCATACAGAGGTCATACAAAAACAAAGGGCAAAATGGCATGACAAGTACATCAAAACAAAGGAATTCATTGCAGGTGACTGGGCACTCCTTTATGATTCAAGGTATAAGGACTTCAAGGGAAAGCTTTAGTCACATTGGTTAGGCCCATCTGAGATCAAGCAAGTTTTTCCTAATGGTGCAGTTGAGTTGCAAACTATTGATGAAGTTTAGTTTTCACTACTGGTAAATGGGCACATGCTAAAATTGTATAAAAAAATACTTCAGAAGGATGACTTTCTTGTTTCCTTAGCTACTCAGTATGCTCCTCCTGACACTCCTGATGATGATAATGTGACACCACTTGATACACCTTCAGATACAGATCCATCAACATTGTCTAGTGATGCAAAGGTTGAGTTGTAATACTCAACCCTTGTTGCTAATAATTAAATTTCTTTGTTTTAAAAATCACATGCACACACATCACAATTTCCATGGTTACAATAAGTTATTTCCACTGGGACCTATTTTTCACTCATTCAGTTGGGACCTGACTCAGCTGGGACTTGATATATTGTGTTACAATTAGATAGTCGGGACCTGTGCTGGAGGTACCCATAGCAACATCTGCATGCAACTCTCTTCCATCACTTAGTGAACAATACCTAAATTATCCCACCCGGTCCACATGCTCATATCCATTTTAAACTGGTTCATTCTATTTCTCCACGTATGAATTCACATTTATGAGTTGGTACTTTTCTCCATCACATTATATCTCTGTAGCCGTACCCACCACCTTCTATCACATTATATCTCGTTCACCACATGCATATCATATCAAGTCATCAGAGTTGTTCACAACTTCCAAGGTATGTTAATTATTCATTTACACTTCATATGTACATTCAATAACTTTCAATTATTACAACTAGATTTCTTTTTATATTCATGGTTATTCATAGTTTATTTCATGCATGCGATGAATATTACCACCATTTCTTTTAATCACTACTCCTTATTCCATAATACCTGCCACATGAAGTGAGGTCACTTCACAATTAAGTTGGGGGGAGGGGTTTATTTTGATTTTTTCCACTTGAATATCATTTGCCTTTGAAAACCTTGCCTTTCAAGAAAACCAAATAAATATTTTGCATCATGAACTTACCTTATTCTACCAAAGAGTGAATTGGTACCCTAAGAAAGTTTTAGTGAAAATGAGAGAAGAGGCAGATTGGTTCTCTTGTGGTGGTGAGCTGAAACAACAGGAATTGAGCAACAAAAATTGACATTGTGCATAAAATTGACACTATAGAGTTTGCAATTCATAGCAGTAATGGGAGGGGACCTAATTAGAAGGGAACCTTTAGCACATAAGGAACTACTAGAGGATGTGATGGTTCTCCCTCTCTTTATGAGAGTAGGCTGGTTAGATTTCTTCCTAAAATTGATAGAGTTTGATGATGATATGGTGAAAGAATTTGCATTTACTCTACAATATGATGAAGAAATTTTGAAGGGGTTAACTATAGATTCTTCTGAGTTAGCTATTGCTTAGGTCACAGGGTTGCCACGGACAGGGTTCGAGTACCCAGCTAGAGTTGATGTAGCCACGGCTAGGGAGGAGTTCTATGAAAGAGGTGAGCACCTAAATTCTACCACACAAGGTACCAAATGACTATCTCTTCCCTTTTTTGGGGGGAAATGTGCCTATTATATTATCAAGTATATTACATGTGATGGTAGATACAATATATTATATACTGCACAACTTAAATTGCTCAATCATTTATGGCATGACAAACTTGTGATTGTTCCAAATTATCTATATAGTATGTTGAAAAGGATGTCTTCAAAATATCAAAGACAACAGAAAGACACCACTCTTTCCCACCATTGTTTAATAGTTTTACTAATAAAGAGGAGTTTAAGGATTCAGTACCCACATATTGGGTGGGAAGCTTTTAAACAATGTGTAGACATTTCAACACTTTTAGAGGCACCAAAACTAGAAGATGAAATTCCATATGATCTTGAGCCTCCTTTTGAAATTGAGCAGGAAGAGCCGCAACATGAGAACCCTCCAGAGTTTAGGTTCGTGTCAGCTGAAGAACCCTCAACATCCTCTCCTCAAACTAAAAGAACCACTCCTTCAACATCTGGTAAGAAAAAGAAGAGTAGGAAGGGAGTGAGTAAACACAAGAGTGCAACAAAAGAAGGAAGTGCAGAGGAAAAGAGGAAGAAGGGGGACAATAAAAGGAGGAAAAAGGTAGATAAGAAGGAGATAGTCACACCTAGACACTCAGGGAGGTTAAGGAAGCAAGGTGCTAAAGAACAAGTTGTTAGAAACAGGGAGCTGAGGACAAAAATATAGGCCAGTAGAACAATGATCCAACTCCTCTGAATCTAGATTCAGATAGAGGAGAAAACCCTCTTGAGGATATCTCTGCAGATGCCTGTGGAAATGTTGATATGCCTATAAGGAAAAGAAAGTATATTTCTTCTTCTGATTCTGAGTTAGAAGATTTGTTTACTGCTAGAAAGATGGGTAAACCTATGCTTGATGATTCTGCTAAAGAAGTTTTTGATGTTCCTGGAGGAAGGAATGATGATGATGTTCTTGGAGAAAGGAATGATGAAAATGTTGAAAAAGAAAAGGAATTATTAGAGGATAGGGATTGATGCAGAGTACAGCCCAGAAGAAGCGTATGAACCCAATCAAAGATCCTTTGGAGCCTGCAAGACAGCCAATTAAGAATATATTGGCAAGACCTTTGATTTGTCTCACCAAAACATACAAACTCTTGCCTATCGGCAAGACAGTCCACCGTCGGGCAAGCCAAATTCTCTTTTGCCGATCCTTACCTCTCTCCGATGAACCTTCACTCTTCTCTCCTTCGGCGAGACTTCTATCTGTCGGGTTGAACCATTGGTTCAATGGCAAGGTTCAACGCTAAATGAACCAAATGAACTTTAAGACTCTGTTGAACCTGTGAACCCATTGAACCGATGAACCGGTTCAATCCGATGGTTCAATGGCGAGGTTCAATGGTGAGGTTCAACGGTGAGGTTCAACGGCGAGGTTCAATGCCGAGGTTCAACGGAGATTGTAAATACACTCTTCCCTTGCTGTCGGCAAGACTCTTGTCTAGCGGCACCACCCTTCTCCTTTCTGCTGATGGTAAACCTTATGCCGATACCTTTTCTATCAGTGACACCTCACAATGATCTCCCCGATCGGTATGACCTTCAACCGTCGGCCCAATATTGAAATCTTTCACCGATGCCTCCTTTCTTGCTGATGACCTTAACTCTATTGGCGAGACCACCTTTCGTCGGTGCCACCTTTCTCCCTTCTGTTGATGCCTGACTCTCGCTGATGTATTCGGCCAAGACCACTATCGGTGAGACTTTCACCGTCGGGTGAGCCTAGTTTCGGCACGCCGACATCATTCCTTACGCCGATGGCTTCTCTGTCAGTTACACAGATGGAACTCACGCCGATGCCTCCAAAACATACATTTCAGGCTTGTTAGATGCCTGAACTATTCGGCGATGCACTTATAGTTCAACTGATGAATATACACACACTATTCACCCTACAAAGGCAGTGTATACACATACTAAATGATGATTCTCCCTGGAGGGATTCCTGTAATTCCTAACCTTCCATACTAAAATGAATAAACAAAAATGGAGAAATAAATCTACAGGTCCATTCCACTGATTTCCAAAAAATCTGCCAGTGGAATGGATTTACAAAACTAAATTATATAAAAACCCTACACAGAATGAATTTCTACACAGAGTATCTACACTGGATATCTACACAGTATTTAGAATCTGGAAAGAAAATAAATTACAAAACTTCTACTCCTTCTTGATGTTTAGAAAATTACATTTTCGACTGTTCAGAGACTAGACTCAAAAACTACCACCGTCTCCTCTACAAAGGTTTTCCCCTTTTTATCTTTCCCAATGCGAGGGACTGACATTCTCCTCTATTTCTGGGATTTGATCTTTTCAAAATTATAGGTGGAAACCCTTAATCTATTACAAATGACATCTGTTTTGCATAAGACAGCAAAACTCTTAAAGCTAAGACACCTTGATTATCTTTCCCTTAATCCAAACTGTCAATAAATGTCAAGTTTGGAGTTTACCAACATGAAATGCTAATAGAGAATGTTACATTTTTGAAGATGCTATAAGGTAACATAAAATGTCAAAAACTATATTAGTCTTCTTCCTCTCCCTCTTGTGTATGTTGATCCAGTTGAAGGGGTGCCCCTGTCAAAAACTATATTAGTCTTCTTCCTCTCCCTCTTGTGTATGTTGATCTAGTTGAAGGGGTGCCCCTACACCATACTCCCCAGGAGAAGAGATCTCAAGCCCCTTTGAGATCAGAGTTTGGAGGTCTGTACCATGCTTTGAAATCTGGTCAGCAGTCATCCAAACTGCCTCTGAATCTGGTTGGCCTTGCCAAGCCACCAAATACTCCAAGTATTCTTTGTTTCTGGTCTTCTTGAGCACTTGTGAGTCTAAGATGTGGTTCAACTTTGGTGGATCATGCTTCAGAATGCCATCAGCTACTGCCTGCAATGGTTCCTGTTCTACATCTACATTTGGTTTGTATGAAGTCAAATCACAGACATTGAAAATTGGGGACAATCCAAGATCAGGAGGAAGTTGGATCTCATATGCATTCTATCCACACTTCTTTAAAATTTGACAGGGTCCAATCTTCCTCTGCATTAGCTTGGTATACTTACCTTTGGAGAGCCTCTCCTTCTTGAGATTTACCCAGACCAAATCTCCAATTTCAAACTGTAAATCTCTTTTCTTCTGGTCAGCATATGTTTTGTATTTCGTTGTAGCCTGTTGGAGTTGGTGCTTGACCTGATCATGTACTTCTTTAATAGCTGAAGCAAAAGCTTCACCATCTACACTAATAGGCTCTCCTACAGGTGGATCTCTCAGCTCCAGAATACCCCTGGGATGAATTCCATACACTATCTAAAAAGGTGACTTTCCTGTACTCCTATTGATGGTGTCATTATAAGAAAATTCTGCTTGTGGGAGGATATTATCCCATTTCTCTCCATGCTGTCTGGTTAAACACCTGAGTAGGTTACCTAATGAATGGTTAACAACTTTAGTTTGCCCATTTATTTGAGGATGGTAGGCTGATGAGAAAGACAAATTTGTTCCCAGCTTTTTCCAAAGAGTTCTCCAGAAGTGGCCAATAAACTTCACATCTCTGTCTGATACTATGTTCAATGGTAAACCATGTATTCTCACTATCTCTTTGAAAAACAAATCAGTGACATATGAAGCATCACAAGTGGTTTTACATGGCAAGAAATGTGCCATTTTACTGAATCTGTCTACTACCACAAAACACTATCATATCCTTTCCTTGTCCTAGGCAAACCTAGTACAAAATCCATGCTTAAGCTCTCCCATGGCCTAGAAGGAATGGGTAATGGCTGATGCAAACCTGCATTTGTGGATCTTCCTTTGGCTTTTTGACATATTACACATGCTTCCACAAATTTTCTCACATCTGACTATAACTTAGGCCAATGGTAATGTCTTTTTACCAGATCAAGAGTTTTATCAAGACCAAAATGTCTTGACAGAGCCCCACAATGTTTTTCCTGAATAATATTCAGTCTCATAGAACATCTGGGAATACATAGTTGTCCACCTTTGAAAAGTAATCCATCTTGGGTCAGAAATTCAGAAAACTCAACATGATATTTGTCTCCAAAAGAAGTACATACCTTATAGACCTCTCCAAAGTCTTCATCATCTGCATACATTGTCTTCAACGAATCAATCCCAACACTCTCCAATTGGATCTGATTTATGGTCAGAACTCTCCTGCTCAAAGCATCTGCTACTTTGTTCTTAACTCCTTTCTTGTGCTTGAGTGTGAAAGTGAAAGCTTGCAAAGTTTCCACCCATTTCATGTGTCTATGGTTCAGTTTCTCTTGACTGTTTAAGAAACTGAGGGCCTGATTATCTGTGAACACTATGAATTCTTTGGGCATCAAGTAATGCCTCCATTTCTTAAGTGACTGGACTAGAGCATACATCTCCAAATCATAGGATGAGTATCTCTTCTTGGCATCATTTAATTTCTCACTGAAGAATGCAAAAGGCCTACCTTCTTGGCTGAGTACTGCTCCAATGGCAATATGACTTGCATCACATTCTACTTGAAAAATCTTGCTGAAATCAGGAAATGCAAGAACTGGTTGTTCTGCCATCTTCTTCTTCAACATTTCAAAAGAATTATCTGCCTCCTTTGTCCATGTAAACTTGCACTTCTGTCCTCCCTTTATAGTGTCAAGCATGGGTGCACAGATATGATTAAATCCCTTTATAAACTTCCTATAAAAGGTTGCTAATCCATGGAAACTTCTAACATCATTCATAGTTTTGGGTGTTGGCCAAGACAATATGGCACTTACCTTTTCTGGATCCATTCTCAGTTTGTTATGTGAGATAACAAATCCTAAGTAGATGATTTCTTCCTGCATAAACAGACACTTTGCTAAATTTATCATGAGCTGCTCTTCATGCAACCTTTTGAGAACCAAGTCTATATGGATGAGGTGTTCTTCCCTCAGATTGCTGAAAATCAGGATGTCATCTAGATATACTATGACAAATTTACCTATGAACTCTCTCAAGACCTCATTCATCAATCTCATAAAGGTACTAGGAGCATTGGATAACCCAAATGACCTTCCACTCATATAACCCCTCATTTGTCTTGAATGCAGTTTTCCACTCATCACCAAGTCTAATCCTAATCTGATGATAACCACTCTTTAAATCTATTTTGGTGAAGTATTTAGCACCTCCTAAACAATCAAGTAAATCTTCTATCCTAGGGATTGGAAACTTGTACCTGATTGTTATTTTATTGATAGCCCTTGAATCAGTGCAAAGTCTCCAAGTGCCTTCCTTCTTTGGTGCTAGTACAGTCGGTACTACACATAGGCTTAAACTTTTGCCAATTAGGCCTGTCTTCAACAACTCTTCAATTTGTCTTGCTACCTCTGTATTCTAATCTAGAGTGAGCTTATATGCTGCTTTGTTTGGAAGTGTAGATCCTGGGATCAGATCTATACAATGGCTGATGTCTCTTATAGGTGGTAGGGAACTTGGCATCCCATTAGAACTAATGCCTTTGTACTTGTCCAATAGCTCTTGGACAGCTGGGTCTATGAATTTTTATCTCTTTTCTCCCTTGACTTCTTTCTATTGTTCCTTGTTTACCTTTAGGCAAGGAATTAGAGCATATGTATCTGCTCCTTCTCTTATCTCTTTCATGAATTGTCTTCCTTCTACCATCATCACTTTAACCTCTTTTCCTTGTGTCTCCACCTCCATCTCCATTAATGGTATCAATTCTATCACCTTACCATTCTTGGTGATGGAGTAGGTGTTCCTAACTCCATCATGGTATGCTTTTAAATCATACTGCCATGGTCTTCCAAACAAGAGATGGCAAGCATCCATCTTGGCAATGTCAAACAATAACCTATCTGTTGTGTGGTTACACAACACGCCCCATTTTGACTTGGCAAAATAGGGACCCAACTTTTGTTTTGGCTTGTGTTGTCTGTTTCTGGCGGTTTGGTAAAAATAAGTCAGGTGCATCATCATCATGAAGGTCAGGATGAGGTAGGTCATCATCATGAGGTTAGTTTGTCAAAGTTCATATTTTGTTTCTATGACTTCATGGTTAGAAAGAGCTTGAAATTTCATGCAGGTTTGCCTTTTACATCACTCGAAAATTCGTCCATATGAGGGAGTTGTGAGCAGTCAAAGTTTTGGTCAAACCTGATAATTGCTGTATGAACATCATCATCATGATATTTGAAAAGCCCCCCGATAATATCCTGAGGTCGAAACATCCGGACGTCAAGTTTGAGTCGTAATAATCCTTTCCCGTCAGGCGGTCTTTTGTATTGCCAAAGGTCATCATCATGATCTTACTCTATCACCTGATAAAAATCATGCAGTCCCGAAACATCCGGACGTCAATCTTAAGTGCTAGTGTGTTTTACCCGTCGAGCAACCTTGGAAACATTGCGAGCATCATGATATTCCAACATCACCCGATATTATAATATCATGCTGATATTGTAATATCACCTTACTTAGAGAAATCTGCCATCTGCATAATTTGCGCGCGCACGACAGTCTTGGTGATCAACATCATCATGATATTTCGAGACCCGACATTTCCTAATATCCTCCTGACCTCCTTTTGCGTGATCATGATGATCACCTTATCTTTCGAAGCGGAGGGTGATTTTCATTTCTTAAGTCATGTTGAACAAGATCATCATGATCTTGTTAGTATTTCCCGACAGTTCGTAGTATCATCCTGCCGACAAGTATAACATTTTGCAAATATGATGATGACGATGACGTCATCATCACCTTCTCCTTCGGCAGGATATTTTCCAAGGCGTGATCCGTTTCGCCAATATGATGATGACGATGACGTCATGTTCGAAGATTAACACAAGCCCCGGATATCCTGATGACGTCATCAGGACTTTCAGCAGGATCATATTTTAGATCGCCCAGTGCGAATATGATGATGATGATCATAATCATCATCTTGATCTTTCGAGGATCGCCTTAGCCGAAAAAGGGTCATACTGCTTTCATGACCCGATCATCTTCCTAAGGGGAACCCGATATTCCATTTACCTCCTGATCTTAGCAAAACATGACGATGACGTCATCCCTTTGCAGTTTAACCAAGCCTGATGATGACGATGACGTCATCATGATTTTCCTCAGCGGCAGGATCATTTTCCAAGTCCTCCTGTTTGTCTTCATCATGATGATGATGACGATGTCTTTCTTTCCCGAATATGCAAAAACAAAACATCCTGATGTGCTTTTTATCAGAGCATTAGGAAAGGGGGATCATCATATTTTGTGATATCCTGCGGCCACTTTGAAGATATATAGTTGGTCATCATCATGATTTTTGGCGTCGGTATAACTGTTGCCGTCGGCCTGAGAAAAAATTGTCACCCTGATCATATGTAGTCACGCCGATGCAAACATGATGATGATGCAAAGCCGGTTTCAAAGGATGGTTGAAAGGGCGATTTTTTCCTTGTATATTTGTGATCATCATCATCATATTTTGAACCCGATATACAGGAGAATGGGCAAGAACATGAAGCGATGGAAATTCGAAAGGGCCGACTGCCTGATGTTTGGTCAACCATGGTTGACCTGATTGTTTTTGTGCTGTTTATGCATTTAGTGCATAAATTTCCAGTGATTTGAAAATCGTATGCTGCACATTTTGGGGACTTGTTTAATAAAGCGTTTATTTCCTGTTGTTTAGCATGATGAAGATGAACTTAATGTTTGTCTGTTTACTTGCAGGAAATCATGATGATGCTGCTGAAGCTGAGCGTGGAAATCATGATGATGCTGCTGAGGCTGAGCATTACAAAGTTGCGCATGGAGGCAACATGAGCCAGGCATGAAGAGGATATTGTCAAATATGCTGTTCGCCAGCTGGAGGCTGAATCAAGTTGAAGATGCTGGAATATTCTGTGCCAGCTGTACATTTGCTAACTGGCGAAGCATGTGCTTTTCATCTGGACCGTTGTTTGTTATGAGAGGATCCTGATCCTTGGATCATTGTAACCGTTTTCTGGCAGTTGTTCTATATAAGAGCCAGAGCTTGTCATAAAAAAGGGGGGAAGTACACTAGAATACACAGACGCATCTAGCGCAAAGAGTCAATTACTGTAGAATAAGTTAGGAGATCGGATTACTGAGACTAATGAGGATAGAATTGTTGAAATGTCAAGGTTCTTTCTTCAGATCACTGTAAATGTACTTGTTCTTGAGCATACTGAATGAAGATGAAGTTCCAGATTACATCTTAATTGTAAATTTTACGTAATCTTCTGTTGATTTCTGGATATGTACTGGTGAATGCTGTGTTCAACTGGAAGCGCTTTCATTTCATTACATGTTGTTGTCAACTTTCCTTTGAAGCTTTGCACTAGATCATGCGGATTTGTGGAATGTCCTGGTGAAGTATGATTTCTAGTTTTCCTTCTTTTCATTGCAAGTATGGGAGCTTGTATGTGGATCAGTGATCTAAGTCCAGTAATTTTAGGAATCTCACTCTCTACCCCTTTTCCTTTTTTCAATTTCATTAATTCTTCACCATAACTGCAAATCATGATAAATAACAAGCAGAAACAGTGAAATATGCTGAAATCCCGTAGGTAACTGAAGATCCTTAGCATATTTGAGTTAAATGCATGTAGTATTGAAAATATCATGCAAAGAATCATAAATAATGGTAGAAATCATGCAAATATCAGCCTGTAGGCACATTATTTGACTAAATTTACAGTGCAGAGGTAGAATTGTTGGAGACTTATGCAGAGCGAACATCCAGAGCAGGATATTTGAAGATGATGATGATGAACAGTGCAGAAACACGTAAGGCCCCTGAATGGAAAACAGCAACACACATCAACCACTGAGTAACGTCAGTAGATTAAGACCTAATCAACGGAGACTTGGGATCATGAATTCTTTGAATTCATCGTATCTTTCAAGATGAGTAAAGGTTGTTGTGTAACTTTTATTCTATGTTTGCGAATGACTAACATCATGACCAACATAAATTGGTGCTAGAAGGAGGGCCGAGAACTAAAAAGACACCATTGCTTCAGTCATCATTCATTTTATGCAGGCCCCTCGCTCCTAACCCAACATAAATTGGCGCTAGAAGGAGGGCCGAGCTATTTCTTAGCAAATAAATATTTCAGCATTTCAGTTAAATGTCTGCAAATATCTCTTACCTGAGATGTTTTGGTTGCACCTTTGCAAAGATCTAGCCCAAAGCATCAAATATTTGTTTGATTTTCTGGACTTTCAAAGTTTTAATCTGAGATGTGACAGATCTCCTTAAAATTGCAAAATACTAAAAACAAATTTGAAGAATAGAGTCTCATTTTGATGGATGCATATGAAAATAATTGTCAAATTAACATTCCTTTATTTCAGAAAACTTTGAATGGGCAGATTTACCCTCACAGTTTGTCTAACTTTGGTTTATCTACCTGTTGCAGGATACACCAGACTATAGAACACAGTGAAATTAATTGTTTAACTTTCCTCACAAGGTTGGATTTATATTTGAAAGGACTAATATTCTTTCTGGATGTGTTCAGGGCCGAAATTTGCCAAGAAAATGAAGAAATCTGCCAGGAAAATGAAGAAATTCTGGAGCAACAAGCAGATGCAGCACCAGAAGTTATTAATTGTTCAGACACTGAAGTGGACAGATCTGAAGATTTTGAATTATACCTGTCTAGAAATATACAGTGTAGTCAAATATTAAGTTTACCCATTGATGATGTCTTGATTGAAAGCTGGTGCAGATTACATGATGAAGAGCATTCAGAGAGAGATTGCTACCCTTGCTTGGTCATGTTGAAAAAGATTCTAGAAAATACAATAGCTGAGTCAGTTCCAGAAGGTAATGAAGAGGAAACATCTTTCCTGGATTCATTTTATGGTGACATTGATAGGAGTTCTCTACTTCCTAATACAAGTAAGGACCAGTCAGTATGCAGGTATGAATCTTGTGAAAATTTTAGAGAAGAAACCACTTATCAGGATAATATTTTTGATTCTGATCCTAATACTTTTGATAAAGAAGATGAAACATCTTTCCTGGAGTCATTCTATGGTAAAGAGAAGTGTAAACAGATGCTAGAACAATTTAAATGCATCCCTGATGATGAAGTTCCTATGATGGTAACTCAGGGAGTTATAGAGAAGAAAATAAATGCTGATTTATTACCTGACTTCTTTGAATTAAATGATCAAATGCAAGAATGTTGCAGGTTAAAGGAACCAGATCCTCTAATAGATAGAAAATGTGAATTATTTAATGAACAATTCCTGAAAGATGAAGATGTAGAAGACTTTGGAGTCGTTGTGCATAATCAGATGTCACTCCAGAAATATTTTGAAAATGAAACAGGGGAGTGTCCTCATCAAGTGAAAGTTGTTTCTCCTTTACAGTCAAATGATTTAGAAATAATAAATTTCTGTATATCAGGTTGTGATAATAAAGATACTTATTTAGACACTGATGTGCAGGAAATTGAAGAAAATATTGAGAAGTTTCCTGAACTGGAGGATAAACTGAACATCCAGAATGGAGGGATAAGGCTGGATAAAGATGAAGAATTAATACATCAAAGGTCATACATCCTTCAATTCGAAGAGGGACCAGGCACTGAGCCAAGCAGTGAAAATATAATGACAAATGGAAGACCAACTGCCAATGAAGAAGCATGTCCAGCAAAGCCAGAAATACACCAGGTTGTATTTCTCCTTTCCACAGTAAATAATGTTGAATACCATTTTGATTATGGAAATTCAGGAGATAAGACATGCATATGGATTAATCATGAACATGATGAGCTTCCTCAGTTGCTGATCATCAAGAGTTGTTCTGTTGAATACAGTGAATTCAGAATACCAGAATATTCTTCAGAATATAAAGATAAACTTGCTAGGTTGAGAACCATAACTAATACCCTGATGCTCCTGCATAATCAAAAGAAATATGCCAATGCAGGTGTCCTTAGGTCTTTTTCTGGTTTTTGTTTGCCTAGTAGTGTGTTGTATATAATTTTGTAGGTTAGTTGTTTGTACAGTCTGCTTGTTTTGCTTTCTTGTTCTGTTCCTGTTGTTTCCTTTTTGTAGGTTAGTTGTCTGTGTAGTGTTGTTTCTGTTTTGTGTTGTTTTGGTTGAGTTTTGTTTTGGTAAGTCAAGATGATGCACTTCATCACCTAAGAAAATAACTAAATTGTTAGGATTCAAGTGATGAGATCAGATTTAGATATAGATTGTAATTCATTCTAAGAAATGTTCATGATCAGGTTTATGATGTCTTTTCATCAAGGTGCCTTTTCTTGTCCAAAGTGAATCAAACACAATGAAACACCTAACAGCCTTGGGCTTGTTGAAGATATGAGTATAGGTGTTAAGTGAAAAATCTAAAGGGACTCCCTTGCTACCAATACAATCTCCAACCTAAAGCTGCAAGTGACTACACCTTGTACAAATGAGCTGACATGATGATATCAAATATAAGTATATAAATAGAAAATATATAAACAATAAACTTAGGCCATCTAAGTAACTCTACCGGGGCTATGGACGCCTGCTGGCAATGGGGCTCTACTTAGGGAGATTGTATAGATAACCTTTCCAGGGTTATAGACACCTACTGGCAGCAAGGCTCTATCCAGGTTGGCTATGAGGGATGATCTCCAACTATGTAGTTTAACACCAGTTACTTATGTTTTCAACTTGCTTTCAAGATGAGGATAATTAATCATCTACACACACCTGATCCTTTGTTAGCTTTATCACCATAATGAAATTTTATCATTCAAGGATCATGATGATTTTACTTAGACAGAATTAGAACACTATAGATAAATGTGATCACATCACTTGAATTATTTGAATTTTGTTGTTTTCTTTGGTGGCAAGTTGTTGTGTGGTTACACAACACGCCCCATTTTGACTTGGCAAAACAGGGACCCAACTTTTGTTTTGGCTTGTGTTGTCTGTTTCTGGCGGTTTGGTAAAAATAAGTCAGGTGCATCATCATCATGAAGGTCAGGATGAGGTAGGTCATCATCATGAGGTTAGTTTGTCAAAGTTCATATTTTGTTTCTATGACTTCATGGTTAGAAAGAGCTTGAAATTTCATGCAGGTTTGCCTTTTGCATCACTCGAAAATTCGTCCATATGAGGGAGTTGTGAGCAGTCAAAGTTTTGGTCAAACCTGATAATTGCTGTATGAACATCATCATCATGATATTTGAAAAGCCCCCCGATAATATCCTGAGGTCGAAACATCCGGACGTCAAGTTTGAGTCGTAATAATCCTTTCCCGTCAGGCGGTCTTTTGTATCGCCAAAGGTCATCATCATGATCTTACTCTATCACCTGATAAAAATCATGCAGTCCCGAAACATCCGGACATCAATCTTAAGTGCTAGTGTGTTTTACCCGTCGAGCAACCTTGGAAACATTGCGAGCATCATGATATTCCAACATCACCCGATATTATAATATCATGCTGATATTGTAATATCACCTTACTTAGAGAAATCTGCCATCTGCATAATTTGCGCGCGCACGACAGTCTTGGTGATCAACATCATCATGATATTTCGAGACCCGACATTTCCTAATATCCTCCTGACCTCCTTTTGTGTGATCATGATGATCACCTTATCTTTCGAAGCGGAGGGTGATTTTCATTTCTTAAGTCATGTTGAACAAGATCATCATGATCTTGTTAGTATTTCCCGACAGTTCGTAGTATCATCCTGCCGACAAGTATAACATTTTGCAAATATGATGATGACGATGACGTCATCATCACCTTCTCCTTCGGTAGGATATTTTCCAAGGCGTGATCCGTTTCGCCAATATGATGATGACGATGACGTCATGTTCGAAGATTAACACAAGCCCCGGATATCCTGATGACGTCATCAGGACTTTCAGCAGGATCATATTTTAGATCGCCCAGTGCGAATATGATGATGATGATCATCATCATCATCTTGATCTTTCGAGGATCGCCTTAGCCGAAAAAGGGTCATACTGCTTTCATGACCTGATCATCTTCCTAAGGGGAACCCGATATTCCATTTACCTCCTGATCTTAGCGAAACATGACGATGACGTCATCCCTTTGCAGTTTAACCAAGCCTGATGATGACGATGACGTCATCATGATTTTCCTCAGCGGCAGGATCATTTTCCAGGTCCTCCTGTTTGTCTTCATCATGATGATGATGACGATGTCTTTCTTTCCCGAATATGCAAAAACAAAACATCCTGATGTGCTTTTTATCAGAGCATTAGGAAAGGGGGATCATCATATTTTGTGATATCCTGCGGCCACTTTGAAGATATATAGTTGGTCATCATCATGATTTTTGGCGTCGGTATAACTGTTGCCGTCGGCCTGAGAAAAAATTGTCACCCTGATCATATGTAGTCACGCCGATGCAAACATGATGATGATGCAAAGCCGGTTTCAAAGGATGGTTGAAAGGGCGATTTTTTCCTTGTATATTTGTGATCATCATCATCATATTTTGAACCCGATATACAGGAGAATGGGCAAGAACATGAAGCGATGGAAATTTGAAAGGGCCGACTGCCTGATGTTTGGTCAACGATGGTTGACCTGATTGTTTTTGTGCTGTTTATGCATTTAGTGCATAAATTTCCAGTGATTTGAAAATCGTATGCTGCACATTTTGGGGACTTGTTTAATAAAGCGTTTATTTCCTGTTGTTTAGCATGATGAAGATGAACTTAATGTTTGTCTGTTTACTTGCAGGAAATCATGATGATGCTGCTGAAGCTGAGCGTGGAAATCATGATGATGCTGCTGAGGCTGAGCATTACAAAGTTGCGCATGGAGGCAACATGAGCCAGGCATGAAGAGGATATTGTCAAATATGCTGTTCGCCAGCTGGAGGCCGAATCAAGTTGAAGATGCTGGAATATTCTGTGCCAGCTGTACATTTGCTAACTGGCGAAGCATGTGCTTTTCATCTGGACCGTTGTTTGTTATGAGAGGATCCTGATCCTTGGATCATTGTAACCGTTTTCTGGCAGTTGTTCTATATAAGAGCCAGAGCTTGTCATAAAAAAGGGGGGAAGTACACTAGAATACACAGACGCATCTAGCGCAAAGAGTCAATTACTGTAGAATAAGTTAGGAGATCGGATTACTGAGACTAATGAGGATAGAATTGTTGAAATGTCAAGGTTCTTTCTTCAGATCACTGTAAATGTACCTGTTCTTGAGCATACTGAATGAAGATGAAGTTCCAGATTACATCTTAATTGTAAATTTTACGTAATCTTCTGTTGATTTCTGGATATGTACTGGTGAATGCTGTGTTCAACTGGAAGCGCTTTCATTTCATTACATGTTGTTGTCAACTTTCCTTTGAAGCTTTGCACTAGATCATGCGGATTTGTGGAATGTCCTGGTGAAGTATGATTTCTAGTTTTCCTTCTTTTCATTGCAAGTATGGGAGCTTGTATGTGGATCAGTGATCTAAGTCCAGTAATTTTAGGAATCTCACTCTCTACCCCTTTTCCTTTTTTCAATTTCATTAATTCATCACCATAACTGCAAATCATGATAAATAACAAGCAGAAACAGTGAAATATGCTGAAATCCCGTAGGTAACTGAAGATCCTTAGCATATTTGAGTTAAATGCATGTAGTATTGAAAATATCATGCAAAGAATCATAAATAATGGTAGAAATCATGCAAATATCAGCCTGTAGGCACATTATTTGACTAAATTTATAGTGCAGAGGTAGAATTGTTGGAGACTTATGCAGAGCGAACATCCAGAGCAGGATATTTGAAGATGATGATGATGAACAGTGCAGAAACACGTAAGGCCCCTGAATGGAAAACAGCAACACACATCAACCACTGAGTAACGTCAGTAGATTAAGACCTAATCAACAGAGACTTGGGATCATGAATTCTTTGAATTCATCGTATCTTTCAAGATGAGTAAAGGTTGTTGTGTAACTTTTATTCTATGTTTGCGAATGACTAACATCATGACCAACATAAATTGGCGCTAGAAGGAGGGCCGAGAACTAAAAAGACACCATTGCTTCAGTCATCATTCATTTTATGCAGGCCCCGCTCTCCTAACCCAACATAAATTGGCGCTAGAAGGAGGGCCGAGCTATTTCTCAGCAAATAAATATTTCAGCATTTCAGTTAA
Source organism: Cunninghamia lanceolata (assembly GCA_027924645.1). NCBI lineage: Eukaryota > Viridiplantae > Streptophyta > Pinopsida > Cupressales > Cupressaceae > Cunninghamia > Cunninghamia lanceolata. The sequence continues at coordinate 6,549,535 of BSBN01001583.1, forward strand.
ATGTCTACAAATATCTCTTACCTGAGATGTTTTGGTTGCACCTTTGCAAAGATCTAGCCCAAAGCATCAAATATTTGTTTGATTTTCTGGACTTTCAAAGTTTTAATCTGAGATGTGACAGATCTCCTTAAAATTGCAAAATACTAAAAACAAATTTGAAGAATAGAGTCTCATTTTGATGGATGCATATGAAAATAATTGTCAAATTAACATTCCTTTATTTCAGGAAACTTTGAATGGGCAGATTTACCCTCACAGTTTGTCTAACTTTGGTTTATCTACCTGTTGCAGGATACACCAGACTGTAGAACACAGTGAAATTAATTGTTTAACTTTCCTCACAAGGTTGGATTTATATTTGAAAGGACTAATATTCTTTCTGGATGTGTTCAGGGCCGAAATTTGCCAAGAAAATGAAGAAATCTGCCAGGAAAATGAAGAAATTCTGGAGCAACAAGCAGATGCAGCACCAGAAGTTATTAATTGTTCAGACACTGAAGTGGACAGATCTGAAGATTTTGAATTATACCTGTCTAGAAATATACAGTGTAGTCAAATATTAAGTTTGCCCATTGATGATGTCTTGATTGAAAGCTGGTGCAGATTACATGATGAAGAGCATTCAGAGAGAGATTGCTACCCTTGCTTGGTCATGTTGAAAAAGATTCTAGAAAATACAATAGCTGAGTCAGTTCCAGAAGGTAATGAAGAGGAAACATCTTTCCTGGATTCATTTTATGGTGACATTGATAGGAGTTCTCTACTTCCTAATACAAGTAAGGACCAGTCAGTATGCAGGTATGAATCTTGTGAAAATTTTAGAGAAGAAACCACTTATCAGGATAATATTTTTGATTCTGATCCTAATACTTTTGATAAAGAAGATGAAACATCTTTCCTGGAGTCATTCTATGGTAAAGAGAAGTGTAAACAGATGCTAGAACAATTTAAATGCATCCCTGATGATGAAGTTCCTATGATGGTAACTCAGGGAGTTATAGAGAAGAAAATAAATGCTGATTTATTACCTGACTTCTTTGAATTAAATGATCAAATGCAAGAATGTTGCAGGTTAAAGGAACCAGATCCTCTAATAGATAGAAAATGTGAATTATTTAATGAACAATTCCTGAAAGATGAAGATGTAGAAGACTTTGGAGTCGTTGTGCATAATCAGATGTCACTCCAGAAATATTTTGAAAATGAAACAGGGGAGTGTCCTCATCAAGTGAAAGTTGTTTCTCCTTTACAGTCAAATGATTTAGAAATAATAAATTTCTGTATATCAGGTTGTGATAATAAAGATACTTATTTAGACACTGATGTGCAGGAAATTGAAGAAAATATTGAGAAGTTTCCTGAACTGGAGGATAAACTGAACATCCAGAATGGAGGGATAAGGCTGGATAAAGATGAAGAATTAATACATCAAAGGTCATACATCCTTCAATTCGAAGAGGGACCAGGCACTGAGCCAAGCAGTGAAAATATAATGACAAATGGAAGACCAACTGCCAATGAAGAAGCATGTCCAGCAAAGCCAGAAATACACCAGGTTGTATTTCTCCTTTCCACAGTAAATAATGTTGAATACCATTTTGATTATGGAAATTCAGGAGATAAGACATGCATATGGATTAATCATGAACATGATGAGCTTCCTCAGTTGCTGATCATCAAGAGTTGTTCTGTTGAATACAGTGAATTCAGAATACCAGAATATTCTTCAGAATATAAAGATAAACTTGCTAGGTTGAGAACCATAACTAATACCCTGATGCTCCTGCATAATCAAAAGAAATATGCCAATGCAGGTGTCCTTAGGTCTTTTTCTGGTTTTTGTTTGCCTAGTAGTGTGTTGTATATAATTTTGTAGGTTAGTTGTTTGTACAGTCTGCTTGTTTTGCTTTCTTGTTCTGTTCCTGTTGTTTCCTTTTTGTAGGTTAGTTGTCTGTATAGTGTTGTTTCTGTTTTGTGTTGTTTTGGTTGAGTTTTGTTTTGGTAAGTCAAGATGATGCACTTCATCACCTAAGAAAATAACTAAATTGTTAGGATTCAAGTGATGAGATCAGATTTAGATATAGATTGTAATTCATTCTAAGAAATGTTCATGATCAGGTTTATGATGTCTTTTCATCAAGGTGCCTTTTCTTGTCCAAAGTGAATCAAACACAATGAAACACCTAACAGCCTTGGGCTTGTTGAAGATATGAGTATAGGTGTTAAGTGAAAAATCTAAAGGGACTCCCTTGCTACCAATACAATCTCCAACCTAAAGCTGCAAGTGACTACACCTTGTACAAATGAGCTGACATGATGATATCAAATATAAGTATATAAATAGAAAATATATAAACAATAAACTTAGGCCATCTAAGTAACTCTACCGGGGCTATGGACGCCTGCTGGCAGTGGGGCTCTACTTAGGGAGATTGTATAGATAACCTTGCCGGGGTTATAGACACTTGCTGGCAGCAAGGCTCTATCCAGGTTGGCTATGAGGGATGATCTCCAACTATGTAGTTTAACACCAGTTACTTATGTTTTCAACTTGCTTTCAAGATGAGGATAATTAATCATCTGCACACACCTGATCCTTTGTTAGCTTTATCACCATAATGAAATTTTATCATTCAAGGATCATGATGATTTTACTTAGACAGAATTAGAACACTATAGATAAATGTGATCACATCACTTGAATTATTTGAATTTTGTTGTTTTCTTTGGTGGCAAGTTGTTGTGTGGTTACACAACACGCCCCATTTTGACTTGGCAAAACAGGGACCCAACTTTTGTTTTGGCTTGTGTTGTCTGTTTCTGGCGGTTTGGTAAAAATAAGTCAGGTGCATCATCATCATGAAGGTCAGGATGAGGTAGGTCATCATCATGAGGTTAGTTTGTCAAAGTTCATATTTTGTTTCTATGACTTCATGGTTAGAAAGAGCTTGAAATTTCATGCAGGTTTGCCTTTTGCATCACTCGAAAATTCGTCCATATGAGGGAGTTGTGAGCAGTCAAAGTTTTGGTCAAACCTGATAATTGCTGTATGAACATCATCATCATGATATTTGAAAAGCCCCCTGATAATATCCTGAGGTCGAAACATCCGGACGTCAAGTTTGAGTCGTAATAATCCTTTCCCGTCAGGCGGTCTTTTGTATCGCCAAAGGTCATCATCATGATCTTACTCTATCACCTGATAAAAATCATGCAGTCCCGAAACATCCGGACGTCAATCTTAAGTGCTAGTGTGTTTTACCCGTCGAGCAACCTTGGAAACATTGCGAGCATCATGATATTCCAACATCACCCGATATTATAATATCATGCTGATATTGTAATATCACCTTACTTAGAGAAATCTGCCATCTGCATAATTTGCGCGCGCACGACAGTCTTGGTGATCAACATCATCATGATATTTCGAGACCCGACATTTCCTAATATCCTCCTGACCTCCTTTTGCGTGATCATGATGATCACCTTATCTTTCGAAGCGGAGGGTGATTTTCATTTCTTAAGTCATGTTGAACAAGATCATCATGATCTTGTTAGTATTTCCCGACAGTTCGTAGTATCATCCTGCCGACAAGTATAACATTTTGCAAATATGATGATGACGATGACGTCATCATCACCTTCTCCTTCGGTAGGATATTTTCCAAGGCGTGATCCGTTTCGCCAATATGATGATGACGATGACGTCATGTTCGAAGATTAACACAAGCCCCGGATATCCTGATGACGTCATCAGGACTTTCAGCAGGATCATATTTTAGATCGCCCAGTGCGAATATGATGATGATGATCATCATCATCATCTTGATCTTTCGAGGATCGCCTTAGCCGAAAAAGGGTCATACTGCTTTCATGACCTGATCATCTTCCTAAGGGGAACCCGATATTCCATTTACCTCCTGATCTTAGCGAAACATGACGATGACGTCATCCCTTTGCAGTTTAACCAAGCCTGATGATGACGATGACGTCATCATGATTTTCCTCAGCGGCAGGATCATTTTCCAGGTCCTCCTGTTTGTCTTCATCATGATGATGATGACGATGTCTTTCTTTCCCGAATATGCAAAAACAAAACATCCTGATGTGCTTTTTATCAGAGCATTAGGAAAGGGGGATCATCATATTTTGTGATATCCTGCGGCCACTTTGAAGATATATAGTTGGTCATCATCATGATTTTTGGCGTCGGTATAACTGTTGCCGTCGGCCTGAGAAAAATTTGTCACCCTGATCATATGTAGTCACGCCGATGCAAACATGATGATGATGCAAAGCCGGTTTCAAAGGATGGTTGAAAGGGCGATTTTTTCCTTGTATATTTGTGATCATCATCATCATATTTTGAACCCGATATACAGGAGAATGGGCAAGAACATGAAGCGATGGAAATTTGAAAGGGCCGACTGCCTGATGTTTGGTCAACGATGGTTGACCTGATTGTTTTTGTGCTGTTTATGCATTTAGTGCATAAATTTCCAGTGATTTGAAAATCGTATGCTGCACATTTTGGGGACTTGTTTAATAAAGCGTTTATTTCCTGTTGTTTAGCATGATGAAGATGAACTTAATGTTTGTCTGTTTACTTGCAGGAAATCATGATGATGCTGCTGAAGCTGAGCGTGGAAATCATGATGATGCTGCTGAGGCTGAGCATTACAAAGTTGCGCATGGAGGCAACATGAGCCAGGCATGAAGAGGATATTGTCAAATATGCTGTTCGCCAGCTGGAGGCCGAATCAAGTTGAAGATGCTGGAATATTCTGTGCCAGCTGTACATTTGCTAACTGGCGAAGCATGTGCTTTTCATCTGGACCGTTGTTTGTTATGAGAGGATCCTGATCCTTGGATCATTGTAACCGTTTTCTGGCAGTTGTTCTATATAAGAGCCAGAGCTTGTCATAAAAAAGGGGGGAAGTACACTAGAATACACAGACGCATCTAGCGCAAAGAGTCAATTACTGTAGAATAAGTTAGGAGATTGGATTACTGAGACTAATGAGGATAGAATTGTTGAAATGTCAAGGTTCTTTCTTCAGATCACTGTAAATGTACCTGTTCTTGAGCATACTGAATGAAGATGAAGTTCCAGATTACATCTTAATTGTAAATTTTACGTAATCTTCTGTTGATTTCTGGATATGTACTGGTGAATGCTGTGTTCAACTGGAAGCGCTTTCATTTCATTACATGTTGTTGTCAACTTTCCTTTGAAGCTTTGCACTAGATCATGCAGATTTGTGGAATGTCCTGGTGAAGTATGATTTCTAGTTTTCCTTCTTTTCATTGCAAGTATGGGAGCTTGTATGTGGATCAGTGATCTAAGTCCAGTAATTTTAGGAATCTCACTCTCTACCCCTTTTCCTTTTTTCAATTTCATTAATTCATCACCATAACTGCAAATCATGATAAATAACAAGCAGAAACAGTGAAATATGCTGAAATCCCGTAGGTAACTGAAGATCCTTAGCATATTTGAGTTAAATGCATGTAGTATTGAAAATATCATGCAAAGAATCATAAATAATGGTAGAAATCATGCAAATATCAGCCTGTAGGCACATTATTTGACTAAATTTACAGTGCAGAGGTAGAATTGTTGGAGACTTATGCAGAGCGAACATCCAGAGCAGGATATTTGAAGATGATGATGATGAACAGTGCAGAAACACGTAAGGCCCCTGAATGGAAAACAGCAACACACATCAACCACTGAGTAACGTCAGTAGATTAAGACCTAATCAACGGAGACTTGGGATCATGAATTCTTTGAATTCATCGTATCTTTCAAGATGAGTAAAGGTTGTTGTGTAACTTTTATTCTATGTTTGCGAATGACTAACATCATGACCAACACTATCCTTGTATGGGCCAATTTGAAATTCTACCCAAGCCTATTCTTCTACAACTGTTTGCTGTCCTTGGGTAAGCCATTAAATTTTATAAGGACAAGGATGTGGCAGTCTCCTAAGCTTAAGTTTTTCTACCATCTCAATGGATACAAAATTGTCAGTGGATCTAGAGTCAATCAAAACTTTGCATACCTTTCCTCCTGCCTTGCAAGTAGTTCTGAAGAGAGACTTCCTTTGTGGAGGTTCTTTTCTAGGCACTTTCATGGTGGTCATTGCTCTCCTAATTATCAAAGATTCTCCATTCTCAGGATACCCATAACTGCTAGGAGCATTCAAACTTTGAATAGTGCTTGAGCTTGCTACACTCTGACAATCAGATTCATCCTCTTTTCTCCTATTGAACTTGTTGCCTTTGCTGGACATTTGCTGGCTATATGGCCTTCTTGGTTGCAATTGTAACATCTGATAGGTCCTCTGCCCTGAGATCTTCCTCTAAAAGGTGGTCTTCTACCCCTGAAGTTTCCCTTTGGATTGTAGCTTCCTCCTTAGTTCTGACTGTTATCTCCTCTGCTGGTCTCTTGGTTGGATTCACTCTGGTATCCAAATCCTCTACCTCTAAAAGGACTTCTTCCTCCTCTCTACTGTCTTCCCCTACCTCTATGATTCTGCTCATGCCTTCTCTTTAGTTTTTCTTCCACTTTGAGTGCTAACTGATAGCACTTTTGAATTGTATCTGGATTATGCAGATTTAAGTCTTCCTGGATGTTCAGTCTCAATCCATTGAGGTATCTTGCTACCTTCTCTTCCTCATCTTCCCTTACCTTTGTTTTTACACACAACTTCATGAATTCTTCTGTGTATGAGCTGACATCTAGCTCCTTCTGCTTCAAATTATGTTTTCTCTTATGTAATTGGATATTGTAATCCAATGGAACATAGGCCTCCTTTAGCAATACCATCATTCTCTTCCATGTTGTAACTCTGTTCTTTCCCTCTTTCACCTTGTCATCTTGGATGAAATTCCACCAAGTCAGTGCAGCTCCTTTCATTTTGGACTGAGCCATCTTCACTCGTTGGTGTTCTAGTATCTCTTATGTCTCAAAGAAATTATTCAAGTAGTCTATCCACTCCATTACTGAATCAGGTTCCATTTTTGCTGCAAACACTGGTAGGTCTATTTTCACATCCATGGTCCTTCTTTCCATGGACTTGAGGGCATTGAGTAAGGGTCTCTGGTCTGCAGGAACCTCTAGCTCTTCCTTCTCTGGGGTCTCCTCTTTATCCCCATCTTCTCGTTCACCAGAGTTTTCTTCCCCTCTCTCCACTCTTTCCCTCAGCTTCTCTAGTTCTTCCTTCAATGCCTGATTCTGAGCTCTATTGACTCTACTCTCTGCTATTCGCTTCTTCACCAAGGCTGTTAATTTAGCATTGGTCATTTTTGCTGGAAGAGTGTCTGAGGCTTCTCCTTCCAACATTCTGCTTTCTCCTTCTACTACTAGATGGAACAAATAACTTCAGAAATGAAATTTTCACACTAACCTTTCCCAGAGCTTTCTCTAGCTCTGATACCACTTGATGCAGAGTACAACCTAGAAGAAGCATATGAACCAGGTCAAAGATCCTTTGGAGCCCGCAAGACAGCTAATTGAGAATATATCGGCAAGACTTTGATTTGTCTCACCGAAATATACAAACTCTTGCCTATCGGCAAGACAGTCCACCGTCGGGCAAGCCAAATTCTCTTTCGTCGATCCTTACCTGTCTCCGATGAACCTTCACTCTTCTCTCCTTCGGTGAGACTTCTATCTGTCGGGTTGAACCATTAGTTCAATGGCCAGGTTCAACTGAGAGGTTCAACTGCGAGGTTCATCGCCAAATGAACTGAATAAACTTTAAGACTCTGTTGAACCCGTGAACCCATTGAACTGATGAACCGGTTCAATCCGATGGTTCAATGGCGAGGTTCAATGGTGAGGTTCAAGCTGAGGTTCAACGGTGAGGTTCAACACCGAGGTTCAATCGAGACTGTAAATACACTCTTCCCTTGCTGTCGGCAAGACTCTTGTCTATCGGTGCCACCCTTCTCCTTTCTGCCAATGGTAAACCTTACGCGGATACCTTTTCTATCGGTGACACCTCACAACGGTCTCCCCAATTAGTATGACCTTCTACCGTCGGCCCAATGTTGAAATCTTTCACCGATGCCTCCTTTCTCGCTGATGACCTTAACTCTATTGGCGAGACCACCTTTCATCGGCGCCACCTTTCTCCCTTCTGCCGATGCCTGACTCTCGCCAATGTATTCGGCCAAGACCACTATCGGTGAGACTTTCACCATCATGTGAGCCTAGTTTCGGCACGCTGACATCATTCCTTATGCCGATGGCTTCTCTATCAGTTACACAGATGGAACTCACGCTGATGCCTCCAAAACATACATTTCAGGCTTGTTAGACGCCTGAACTGTTCGGCGATGCACTACAGTTCAACTGACGAATATACACACACTATTCACCCTGCAAAGGCAGTGTATACGCATACTAAATGACGATTCTCCCTGGAGGGATTCCTGCAATTCCTAACCTTCCATACTAAAATGAATAAACAAAAATGGAGAAATAAATCTATAGGTCCATTCCACTGATTTCCCAAAAATCTGCCAATGGAATGGATTTATCTAGTTAATTCGACCACAGAAGCACAAAACTAAATTATATACAAACCCTACACAAAATGAATTTCTACACAGAGTATCTACACTGGATATCTACACAGTATTCAAAATCTGGAAAGAAAATAAATTGCAGAACTTCTACTCCTTCTTGATGTTTAGAAAATTACATTTTTGACTGTTCAAAGACCAGAATCAAAAACTACCACCATCTCCTCTACAAAGGTTTTCCCCTTTTTATCTTTCCCAATGCGAGGGACTGACATTCTCCTCTATTTCTGGGATTTGATCTTTTCAAAATTATAGGTGGAAACCCTTAATCTATTACAAATGACATCTGTTTTGTATAAGACAACAAAACTCTTAAAGCTAAGACACCTTGATTATCTTTCCCTTAATCCAAACTGTCAATAAATGTCAAGTTTGGAGTTTACCAACATGAAATGGTAATAGAGAATGTTACATTTTTGAAGATGCTATAAGGTAACATAAAATGTCAAAAACTATATTAGTCTTCTTCCTCTCCCTCTTGTGTATGTTGATCCAGTTGAAGGGGTGCCCCTGCACCAGGGATATTAGGAAGGAACTTCAAGAAGCCTTGGACAGAATAAGACAGTTGGAGGAACATGTAAGGGGTTATGAAGAGAAAGATAAAGAGAAAGAGAAAATAATTCTGGAGTTGGAGGAAAAGATCCAGACTTATGGCCATGGTTCTAACTTATATTTGTTGGCACAATTGGCTGAAAATAACACAAAACTTGAGGAAGAAGAAGTACTTACTCTCCAACCTCCTGTGACAAAGACCCCAGAGTACCATACTACCCTGTCTTTGGGTTTTGAACTAATGAAATTGACTGATAAGAGTAAGCAAGAAAAAGAGAATTGGGAAAAAGAGAAACATAGTCTCAATGCATCAGTTGCAGAAAAGGATTTGATAATCAAAAGGTTGGAGGATCATCTGGCAGAGGTTATTGATGGAGCCAAGAAAATAATTGGATGTAGACCTCCACCCAAGGTTTATGCATTGTTTCTAAAAGAGAAATTCCTTAGTTTTTAGTTTAATAGATTTATCAATAATCAACCTGAATTGCATTCAAGGCACATTTTTTGTAAATATTTCAAAGAGGTCAGTCTAGAAGAATAGGACCAGTTGTGTGAATATTATCTGCATAATTACCTGATGGATGAGGACATAGAATGGAACCCCTATGTTGGAGACCTACAGATCAGAGCACTAATGTCATACTTTAAAAATGAACAACTCAAGGGAGAACTGATGGACTAGTATGAGGAGCAAGAAAAGAAGGAGCCACTTCTAATCAGGAAAGAAGCCTTAGAACCTGAAGTGATCCTGACCCAATGGCTAACATTACTTTCTCATAAGGGTCTAGGTAAGGTGATCATGGCTTTAAGACTCAAGGATCACAGAAGAATATAGAGATTAGTAGTGTTCATCATTCAGAATTGTCAAAGGTATGTGCAGAACAAGTGGAATAGCCTAACTCCAGAATTGCAAAAGAAGGAACTCCACTCTTTCCACAACTTCATGACTATGTTTAAGAGGTTACGCAGGTACATCCACATCTTAGAACATAAGGGAGTAGTATGGTTGCCTCTTACTTATCAGCCTCCTATCATTTTCTACCTAGTACCACACTGGACAGGAGGGAGAAGTGATAAGTGTAGGCATGTTGAGCTAAACAAGATGGAGAGACTTGCATGTTACAATGGATTTTATCTCAAACAAGGATGAGTCAAAGAAAACATGGACCTCAGAAAAACCACTTTGCATTATAATCTTCTACCCTAGATGTTAGTTCCTTGGTTTTGCCTAGGGACAAGCAAAAGTTTAAGTTAGGGGGAAATGTTGGGTTGAAATATTGACTTCCTTTTATAATGTTTTTATATGTTTTTAAAGACCTTTTCACATGATTCTGCAAGAACCTTACAAGACATTACCTTTATATTATATGTTGTTTCACATATACTTCTCAGAGACTTTAAACCTATGCTGATAAATGAAATATGGTGGCTATATTATCAAGTGGATGACTTAAATTATTGATGTGCATGTAATATAGATAGGATTTCATAAGATTAATATGAGAAGTTATTTTATGTATATATGTTGGATAATTAACCTTGTGTAGCAAAGACATAGCATTCGGGAAGGAGTAATTGCAGTAGAGTGTAGAACAGGGGAGTTGATTAAAGTGCAGTCCAATTGCCAGAAGTAAAGAATGATGGAGATAAATGTGGTCATCATGGAAGAATAGATGCAAGAGAAGAAGAAGACTTGTTGTAGAAGTCGAACCGCAGCTTATGTATTTTCATTCATGAGCCATTGTATGGGATTTCTGTTCAAATAGGACTCTATTTCCTTTGTTCTAGATAATTAATAAGTTGATCTCAAAACTATATTCTGATATCCAAGGATGAATTGATGATCACAATTAGTTAGAAGACTGCATACAACTCTCCCTCTTTTGTATAAGTTAGGGAATGAGTTTGTTGATTAGCTAGGTGTTATGTTTTTAAATTCTATCTTTTATAGCCATTACATTATTTTTATAGTTATGAGTTATTCTAGACATGTTTTGATTTCGAATAAAATCTGAAGAAGATTCTATCTTTGATATGAATTGAATTCAACTTCATGTCATGAAAAATGTGTGAAGATCTGAAGTAGATTTAGTTTCCAGAAGAAGTGAGATAGTTCTCTAAGCTAGCCATTCAAGGTACTAACTCTCACTTCATACATTCATTTATTTATTTATGCATTTTTAGTTAGATTGTTTCATGTTATCTTATACATTGCATTGTGAAATAAGTAAAGAATCATGATTGCTATTTCTAATAGTTGTGATTCATGAATATAATACATCATTTAATTCCTCGAAAGGTTAGTGTCAAGTCTTTTCTCATTCTATGTATTTCAAGTTTATTTTGTAATTCTCTATTGAATATAGCTATCTTCAGCTTATGCCGAGGGTACCTGTAGCAACTAGGTTTTTAACTATTTTTGTTGTTCTTTCATTTCTGTGAACTTCAGTCAATTAAGTTGATTAGAATGAGTTTGTATGAGGTAGTTTTAGGATAGAAATGAGTCTTGAAGGCATATATAGTGCGAGCATCATCATAAGCTTACGCTCCTTGGTTGATAATTCAATGTAGGAATGCAATGATAGAGTGGACTATTCAGTTAGGTTTAACCCTGGATTTTGTTTAAGTCTACAATGCATTAGTTTTGCTATAAACCATCCACAAGCAACACATCCTCTCACAAATACAACTTTCTTTACCACCTTGGAAAGACTCTTGCCCAGCTATCCATTTTAGAGTTACTCCATACATCACCCCTCCATAAAGAAGTTCTCGATAAAGCATTGATGGAAGCTTGAGTACCTAATGACCTTAATGTGAACCAATTTCAATCTATGGTTGGATACTTATCCTCACCGCACAACCTAACTTTCTCCAAACAAGACCTATCCACATCCAATACATCTCACAATGAAGCTTTACATATCGAATGTCGCATCCATAAATATATCATTAAATGAATCTTAATAGATGGTGGCTCTGGCCTAAATTATTGTACTCTAAAATTAATAAAACACTTGGTATATTATGATGAAGTCATGGACTTATGTAAAAGTATAACCATCAAAGGCTATGATGATATGGAAATACAATCTCAAGGAACTATCAAGCTCCCAATTTAGGTTGGACAAAAGATTTTTGAAACAACATACCAAGTTCTTGATCTTGATCTCCCCTACAACATTCTCCTCAATAGTCCATGGTCCATGCCATGCAAGCCATTCCATACACTTTCCACCAATGCCTCAAGTTTTGACATAATGGGACTGAAGTCACCATATATGTTGATCATTGTCCTTTCCAATACTGCATCTTCTTGGAAGGACATGATAAAAAAAATTTGTCCCTACAATAATGCCATGAAACCATCCACATCCTACATTGACCCATCTAACATTGCATCTGCTTCCCAATCATCACCCACCATCCTTGAGATCAAGATCAAAGTAACATGGGATATGGAGAGTATGACCTACATGGTGCATTTTGTGTAGGGCAACTTCCACTATCCCCAAAAGCATTTGGTAAACCAAAATCTAATGCAATATCCATGGTTATCATCAAATGTAAACTGTCATGAACCTTTGAGAGAAGACACCTAATGGAGCAAGATGTTCTTGATGATATATCCTCTTGGCTATACAAAGAAAAAGAAGAAGATAAACTTCATGTTCTACCAACACAAAGTATGGAAAATCTTTTAGTATTGTGAAGGGCATGTGCTATAGAGGACAAGGTAGTCTAGGCCTTCATGGACAAGTAATCATTGGGCCTATCCAAGAAATAAATAATCCCTACCACCAAGGTCTATGATATGGAGAACACAAGACTATATCCTCAGAACTAGAATATATCTTAAGTGAGGTAGCTAAGGCCTTTCCTACAATCGAAAACACTGACGAAGGATACCATCAAGACTCTTTTGAAGATTTCACCAAACTCTTTGAATCATCCATCTGTACCATATATGAACTTTCAACCACACCATCATCATCCAATGACCTTCCACTTATCTATCCTCAGCACATAGATTGGGACCAATAAGGATCTCCAGTACTTGAGATTGTTCAAAATGATGAGGCCATAGAAGAACTAATGGGGGTAAGAGAACACATACCCCTAGGAGATCATAATGCAGTATACATTATAGAGCTCACCACATTTGCCTACTTCAAGGAGACCTCCAAATCTCTTAGTCACAAGAACATAAAAATAATAAATACATCCCCTAGTGAAAACCACCATGTGGCACTTGCAGATGATAAAAAAGTAAAAATAAAGGATGTATCTCCTGATGTAAACCTCCTAGAGGCTCCAAAAGATGAGAGAATGGACCTCCCTAAAGTACCAATGCTATATCAAGAAAGGTCTCCCATCCTAGTGGAAGACTCATAAGAAATGAACCTTGGGGGATAGATGAGTCACCGAAAATCACCTTCAGAGCTACTTCACTCACCCCTACAAAACAAAAAAGATTTTAGCATTATTCAAATAGAGAAGCCAAAATTTTGCATGGACATATGGGGATATGCCTAGTTTGGATCTAGCACTAGTGGTACATCACTTAGAAGTACATCCTGATGCAAAACTAGTCAAACAAAAACTCATAAAGATGAATTCGCAAATAGCACTCCTAGTCAAAGTTGAGCTCAAGAAACTCTTAGATGTTGGTTTCATTTGACCCATAGACTATCCTGAATGGGTCTCAAACATTGTACCAGCAGTAAAAGTCACTGGGGGCATTTGTGTATGTACAAACTTCATATATCTAAACAAAGCATGTCCTAAAGATGACTTTCTCCATCCCAACATTGACATCATAGTGGATTTAATAGTTGGATATGAGATTCTATCTCTTATGGATGGTTTTTTAGGGTATAATAAAATAAGAATAGTTGAAGAAGATCAACATAAACCACATTCATTTGTGCATGGGGCACTTACTATTGGGTAGTCATACCCTTCGGTCTTAAAAATGCAGGAACTACATATCAAAGGGCAATGACTATAATATTCCATGACCTGTTTCAAAAATCATGGAAGACTATGTGGATGACTTAATGGGAAAATCAAAGACAAGAGAAGAACACCTAGATGTACTAGCTAAAATCTTTGATCGACTAGAAGAATATAAGGTGCATTTAAATAAAAAAAAGTGTGTCTTTGGAGTTACTTCAGGAAAACTTCTAGGCTACATTGTATCCCAACAAGGCATATAATTTTATCCAACAAAGGTGAAAGATATAGATGAAATGCCTCCTCCAAGAAATTTGAAACAATTTTGTAGTCTACAAGGAAAGCTCCAATCCATTAGGTGCTTCATTTCACAACTAGCTAACAAATGCCACCCATTCCAGCATCTCCTTCGAAAAGAAGTGGCATTCACATGGGATACAAATTGTCAGAAAGACTTTGAACAACTGAAGGAATACCTTATAACACCACCAGTTTTCATGCCACCAAAACAAGGATAACCTCTATTAAAGTATACATCTTAGCAACAAAGACTCAACAATAGGGGCCTTGCTAGCATAGCGTGATGATAATGGAAAAGAAAGAGACATATACTACATTAGTCATATCTTAGTGGGACATGAGCTTAATTACACATCAATTGAGAGGGCATGTCTTGTGGTTGTCTGTTCATCTCAGAAACTACAACACTACATGCTTAGTGACAAAACTAAGCTCATTGCAAAAATAGACCCACTAAAATACCTTTTGTCAAAAGAAGCTCTCACAAGTCATATGGCTAAGTGGGTAATGATCCTTAGTGAATTTGACATTGAATACACAGAAAGAAAGGCTATGAAAGGACAATTCATAGCAGATCATCTAACAGATGCGCCTATCCCAACAGAACATCTGCTTCTTTTTGAATTCGTAGATGAATCCATCTTCACAATTGCACCTACACAAGGATGGAAAATGTACTTTGATGGATCATACACACATAGTGGATCAGGGGAAGGGATTCTATTTATCACCCCTCAAGGATAATGCATCCCTAAGTCCTACAAGATAACATTTCCCTACACTAATAATATAGCAAAATATGAAGCACTCATCACTGGACTCTATATGGCCATCCAATGGAGAATAGAGAAAATATTAGATTATGGTGACTCTCAACTGGTAATAAAACAATTAAACAATGAGTACAAGACAAAGGACAACAAAATTCTACCCTACAAGAAGATGGTAGAAGACTATAAGGAATACTTCTCTAAAATCTAGTTTGAGCAAGTCCCTAGACTTAACAACAAAGCAACAAATATGATGGATACCATAGGCTCTCTTGTGGACATGCAGAAAAATAGCCAACGGTGTGAGTTTCTCAATGAAGAATTAGCAATGCCAGCATATGATTGTTAGGGTTAGCTGGCAGAAGATATCAATTAAATGCAAATAAAGATTAAATATAAAAATGGAAATACACAGAAATAATAACAACGAGAGACAAGTTTTAACGTGGTTCACCCAAACTCGGGCTACATCCACCAAACAGAGAGTCCACTATTATTATCCAGTAAATCAAACCGATTACAATCAACAATCCCTACAACTCAATACCACTGCAAAATGCTACAATACAATCTCAAAACCCTAACCCTTAGCTACTTTTTATCAAGATTTTTTGTCGGTCAATGAAAAATTAACTCCCGGTGCATTATGAAATAATAAAAAAAATCGTGTGAGGTTTCGGGGGTGCTGCCCCTTGACCCCATAGGAATTTGGGGGGGAAACTATGCCGATAAAAGTGGGGTAAATATAACCTCTGAGTCTGATTAGGCTCCATATAACAACAATGATCTCCCATAGTACAAGCTAGTTTGTGACATTATTGGTCCTCTATCCTCTTGGTACTAGGAAATCTAATGTTATCTCCATGATGACATCATTCCACCAGACATATCATACACACAACGCTAAACATTCATTTGCCGAACCACTCGTTTCACTATCATCAACGATAATTTATACCAAAAAAGTCTTGATGGTACCCTTTTAAGGTGTCTAGATTCAAGGGAATCCCAAACTACCTTACAAGAGGTACATGAAGTTATTTGTGGGGTACACTCCAGTGGACCTAACCTAGCAAAGAAAATCTTTAGAATAGGATATTATTGGCTGACTATGGAACAAGATGCTCACCAATTTGTTAATACATGTCTTCCTTGCTAGAAGAATGGTGATTTAATCCATGCTCCATCTCAGTAATTGCAACCCATCACTACTCCAGGGACCTTTTCACAATGGGGGCTTGACCTTGTCAGAAAAATCCATCCACCCTCCTCTAATGGCCATAAATTCATTATCACCACTACTGA
This sequence comes from Cunninghamia lanceolata, assembly GCA_027924645.1. NCBI lineage: Eukaryota > Viridiplantae > Streptophyta > Pinopsida > Cupressales > Cupressaceae > Cunninghamia > Cunninghamia lanceolata. The sequence goes on from BSBN01001583.1 coordinate 6,566,013, forward strand.
GTATTTTACAAAATGGGTTGAAGCCATTCCACTCACATATACCACAAGCATCAAAATATCCAAATTCATACTCCATTATATCATATGCCACTATGGTATCCCCCTCATCATAATTACTGACAATGGGAAACATTTTAAAATCAAGAAGTTCATAGCCTTTGTCAGAAATTCCATATCCAAAAACATTTTTCCACCCCCTACTACCCTCAAGGGAATGGTCAACTTGAAGCTTCAAACAAAACCATCTTCAGAACTTTAAAGAAGATAGTTAATGAAGTCAGTTGTGATTGACACTTATAGCTTGACCCCACCCTTTGGGCTTATCACACTAGTATTTGTACCCCATAAAAGCCACTCCATATTCCCTCATCTTTGGATCTGAAGCCATCTACCCATCGAGGTTAAACTCCCCTCTCTGAGAATATCAGTGTGAAATCTCATTGATGAGGAGGAGTATCGGGTTGCACAATTACATGAGTTGGAACTCTTGGATGAAAAGTGCCTCAACGCTCTCAACCACTTGCAAGCATATCAAAATTACCTCCGCAAAAGCTACAACAAGAAAATCAAAATTCATTGCTTTGAAGTAGGTGATCTTGTATTAATGGAAAACTAGAAGAACTTGCAAGATCATGACAAAAAAGGCAAATTTGAACCAAATTAGTAGGGACCTTTGTTATAACTAGTTATGGATCAGGAGCATATCAGCTAGAAACACATGAGGGACAACCTCTAGATGAGCCAATGAACATCATACACCTCAAGAAGTTTTATGTTTGACTCATCAAATATCCCAAGTCAAAAAAAAAAATTAAAAAAAAAAATGAGTACAATAAAGGTGTCCAATGGTCAAAAACTACTTCGGTGGTGCCTTGGATAAGTACCATGGTGAAAACTATCTCAGGTACCATACGTAGCATCCACATCCACCATCTACTAAATGTTGGTAAGAGACACTGCTAGGCATGTCAGGTGTTGTCATTGATAGCAACTAAATCTATCATATGCATCTGCATTACATCTTTTGATCATACTAGAAGTCAGATTACAGATCTGTCTAAGTCCAGATAGATAAGAATAGAGCACATGACAGGGTCCAGCATCTTGGTCTGCATTTCTCCACATGTAATCATATTGAGCTGCGGATCTGAGGGAATGTTAAGGGATGTCATGGACACCTAAATCCAAGATTTCAACCTCTGGTGATGAATGGATTGTAAGTTACAAGCATCTGACTATCAGGTTTTGGTTAGACAGTTCAGTTCGTTGAAGAACAGGCCAACTAGGTAATTGATCCTTGTGCGGATGAAGAGAAGTGGTTGGTTGAGTAATTTATGAGATCTAGTGGTATTGGATGACATGTGAGGTAACTTGGATACATAATTCTTGGTCCGCATTGATGTTTATGCATCGATTCAGCTGACAGAACAGTGTTCTTGAAATAGTTTCCAAGTTTTCTTAAGGTCAACTGCAGTTGATGTAATTTCATGTAGTAGATATATATGATCAATGGATTCGTGCATTTTGGAAGGTGGTAGTGTGAGTATGAATATATAGGTGTGAATGTTGGATCTAGGGCATACAACTAAGAGGGGGGGTGAATCAGTTGTATAAAACTTGCTCTCTACTTCAAACACTTGATTCTTCTTTGTTAGTTAACAGCATATCAATTAATCATCCATGAAAGTAAAATGCACAAACACAAGAGCAGATAAACATCAACACATTGAACACCAAGATTTTGACATGGAAAACCTGGTTAAGGGAAAAACCATGGGGTGATTAACCCAAGGATTATTCTTTGTTAAAAGAATAAGAAAAAGAATGGCACTTGCCAATTAGGGCTCACTGCCCGAGCACACTGCTCACAAAGAGGCCCACTGCCTACAAAGAGACACACTATCTACAAAGTGATAAGAATCACAATCTTGAACTAGAGAATGACATCTCTACCATGTCCGGATCAGTTCCATTTAAGCCTAAAAATCCCTGCTCTGCCTTTCGCACTTCTCTTCGCTACACCACTCTCATCCACACAATCCACACTTCGAAATGAACTCACAAACCTTTATTTATACAAGACATCAACTTAGGAACAATCATCTAAGTTGGCAATCAACCATAAGAATATTCACGAGATGAATAACACATCCGGTCGGCCACCACAAGAACATTCGCAGGATGAACAACTCATCCGGTCGACTAGTCAGAACAAGAACTTCATCCGGAAGAGTATCTTCAATTCTGGGCTCTACCATCAATGTGGACCAACAACACAACCTCAACATGATCCATGAACCTTCACAAGCCTACCTAAATGACCAAGTACATCTGCACTTCCTCTACTTACTGGAATCTCTTCTCTTCCTCATCTGATACTTTAAGAACATAGTCTGTCACCACTGTCACAATGCAAAAGGTACTTCTGGAGCTCAAAATCATACACAACTTGAGATGATACATCACAAGGACATACCAAACACTCCTTCCAATCCGTAGATTAGGATTATACAATTCCGGACCTCACCAGACCTTTCTGTGATCCTCTGTCACCTCTAAACACTTGCATGAACGGGTTCCACACCGACAGCCACAACTCCTTCAGATCTTCATGCGGACCTCTGCAATCTTAATTGAAACATCTCAAGACTCATATCTACAAACCCTTTAATCTGCATCCTCCAGTTCACATCCTATACAGTACATTTGCCTTCTTCTCATCACTGTTCTTCACTGTTCCTGACTGAGGCTAATTTTCTCAATATCCTCAGCACACTGCTCATCCAATCCTTCTTGTCAATGCAATATGAGTATGTGGACATCAATGACAACACTGGTTCACCTCATACTTGCAACAATCTCCCCCTTTGTCATTGATGGCAACATATGATGGGAAAAACCATCAAGACAAGAACTTCTCCTTTCTGTCACAGCTCCCCCTATCAGCAACATGTCTTCTCCTCATTTACTACTCCCCCTTTGATCATCAGCTACTTGTTTTTCACATGTCTTCTCTCCCCCTTTGACATCAATGGCAAAGGGCTCATACTTGCAATTCTAACACATCAGAATCATACCAGCTGCTCCCCCTTAGTAGCAGCTCCCCATCATCAATCTGGATCACAAGATATGACTGTGATATCCACTGGACTGATGCACATCAGTGCATCCTAGTTCATCACCAGAGGGTCCATGACCCCTAACTTCTCCCGAAGATATTCAAAAGAGTCCTTGGGAAGAGGTTTAGTAAAGATATTTGTAATCTGATCCTTGGAGGGAACATACTCCAACCTAACTTCTTCCTTGTTCACTTGTTCTCTCAAAAAGTGAAACTTGATAGATATGTGCTTAGTCTTAGAGTGCAATACCGGATTCTTAGAAATATTAATTGCACTTGAATTATCACAAAAAATTGTTATAGGCTCCTCATATTCAACTTTAATGTCTATTAGCATCTGCTTCGTCCATAAGATTTGAGTGCAACTACTTGCTACTGCAATGTATTCTGCTTCAGTTGTAGACAGAGATATTGCATCTTGTTTCTTGCTTAGCCAAGAAACCATTCTCTTCCCCAAAAAGAATGCTCAACCACTGGTGCTCTTCTGGTCATCCACATCTCCTGCCCAATCTGCATCTGTGTAGGCATGAAGAGAGAAATCTAGATCTCTAGGGTACCATAGACCATACTCAGCTGTTCCTTTCAAGTACCTGAAAATTCTTTTGATTGCCATAACATGAGATTCTTTAGGATCAGCCTGGAATCTTGCTACAAGACCAACAGCCTGCATTATATCTAGTCTAGTCTGAGTGAGATACAACAATCCACCAATCATTGATCTATACTTTGTCTGATCTACCTTTGGGGAGTCATCATCTTTGCTTAACTTACATCCGATTGCCATGGGAGTGTTCATTGGCTTGGAATCTTCCATACCAAATTTCTTCAACAATTCTTTCACATATTTGGTCTGAGAAATGAAGATCCCTTTCTTTGTTTGAGGAATTTGCAGACCCAAGAAGAAATTTATTTCACCAAGCATAGACATTTCAAACTCACTTTTCATCTGATTTGCAAAAGTTTTGCACATACTATCTCTTCCTCCAAAAATGATATCATCCATAAATACTTCAACAATCAAAATATTTTCATGATCAATTTTAAAATATAAGTTACTGTTAGCAGTACCTTTGTTGAATCTAATCTACACAAGATGCTTATCCAACCTTTCATACCATGCTCTTGGGGCTTGCTTTAATCCATACAATGCTTTCTTCAACTTGCAGACCATATCATCATTGTCAGACAATTGAAATCCATCCGGTTGTTCAATGTAAACTTCTTCTTCCAGATCACCATTTAGGAAGGCAGACTTGACATCCATCTAATATACCTTGAAGTCTTTAAAGTAGCAAATGCAAGAAATAATCTGACTGCTTCAATTCTTGCCACCGGAGCAAAGGTCTCTTCAAAATCAATTCCTTCTATTTGAGAGTAGCCTTTGTAGACCAATCTAGCTTTGTTTCTGATTACTTCACCAGCTTCATTTAATTTGTTCCGGAAGAGCCATTTGGTTCCAATCACATTCCTATCTCTAGGTCTGGGAACAAGATCCCAAGTATGATTTTTCTCAATTTGCATTAATTCATCTTTCATTACTTTGGTCCAGTTTTCATCATTACAGGCTTTATTTACTGTTTTAGGTTCAATTTTTGAAATCAGACAACATTCATCCTGATTTTGAGCAACATTCCTTCTAGTTTGTACACCTTTGCTTCTGTCACCTATGATCTGATCTTCAGAGTGGTTCAGTGTTACATACCTTGGAATTTTGGGAGTATCCTGCACTGCTACTTCTTGATCAGGCTCATTCAAACCTATCTCTTCTTCCTGATTTACCGGATCAGGTTGACTCTGACTTACCAGAGAGGATTGAGTTCCTTGAACCTGAGCACCATCTTGGTCATCTTCATCAAACTCATAAAATCTTGAGGGCTTCTCAATTCCTTCATCAACTTTCACATTAGTGCTTTCTATCATCTTCCTCAGTCTCTTACTGTAACACTGGTATGCTTTGCTTTGAGTGGAGTAACCCAAGAAAATTCCTTCATCACTTCTAGCATCAAACTTTCCTAGGTCTTCATCTCTTTTAATATAACACTTGCTACCAAATACTCTGAAATATTTCACAGTAGGAGTGATGCCAAACCAGAGTTCATAGGGGGTCTTACCGGTATTGTTTCTGATTTGAACTCGGTTGAGAGTGTAGACTGCAGTGTTGATAGCTTCTTTCCAGAACATCTGAGGAACATTAGCTTCCAACATCATTGTCCTGGCAGCTTCCTGGATGGTCCGGTTCTTTCTCTCAACTACTCCATTCTGCTGCGGAGTCCTAGGAGCAGACAACTGTCTCCTTATACCCTACTTCTCACAAAAGTCAATGAACTCACCAAATGTAAATTCACCACCTCTATCAGACTTTAGACACTTCAGTTTCAATCCAGTTTGATTCTCTACCATAGCTTTGAAGATTTTGAACTTCTCAAGGGCTTCTGATTTCTCTTTTAGGAAGGTAACCCACATCATCTGGGAATGATCATCAATTAGCAACATGAAATATCTATCACCTTGCAGACTCTTGATTCTTGTCAGACCACAGAGATCAGTATGTACTAGTTCCAACAATCCGGTAGATGACTAATCTTTGCTTTTGAAAGAGACTCTGCTCTATTTACCTAGCTGACATTCTTTGCATAAACTATTTGTAGGTTTCATCAATTTTGGAAGATCTCTTATAGCCTGGATATTGCTTATCTTGATGATGTTATCAAAATTTACATGACACATTCTTCTATGCCATAACCAACTTTGATCAACTTGAACAAACAGACAACTTTTATTTGAACCAACCAGATGAAAGATATTACCTTTTGTCTGAGTATCGAATGCAATTTCAGTTCTGGAGCTTGTAAAGATTCTGCATTTTCCATTCTTGAACCGGAGATCATAGCCTTTGTCCACTAACTGACCAACACTGAGAAGATTGTGCTTCAATCCTTCAACATATAGTACATTACCTGTTTTGCTCTTTCCATCAAAGGAAATAGTTCCCCTACCTCTGATTCTGCCAGCAGAATTGTCACCAAACTTTACCATTCCTCCTTCATACCTTTCCAAATCTAAGAACTTATTCTTGTCACCAGTCATATGGTGAGAACATCCACTGTCAATAACCCAATCATCCTTTTCTTCCACTTGAGCAGCCAAAGCTCTTTCCACAACCTTGTGATTGATAGATTCAGAGGATATTGAATCTTTTTCCTTGATGGCAATAAACACCCATTCATTTCCAGATTTGCTTCCTAGTTCTGATTCATCATCTGTTACACCTTCATTGTCATCTTCTTCATGAACATAATAGTAGTTCTTTTGAAACCTTTGTCTGTTAGTATTAGACCTTGTAGATCTTTCCAGACATCTTGAAGCAAAATGACCAATCTTATTGTAGTAGAAGCACTTAAAGGGTAGTTTTCCTTCATACTTACCAGATCCTCTTGGCAGTCTCTTTGCAATGAGGGCTTCAAGTTGAGCTGTTTCTGCTTCTTCTTCTTCCATGTCTCTTCTTGCTTGATCATACCATGACATCTTCCTTGAAGAGTTTTCTCTCGGATCAAATCTCTGTTTGCCTTTCACATAGGCACTGGCTTTGAAAGCAGATTCAGTCTTGGGAGGATCATCTCCAAACTCAGTCATTTCAAATGCAGCTAGTTTGCCAGCCAATTGTTCTCTTGTGACAGTTGTGTGGGCTCTGAATTCATCAATGGCAGCAACCTTGATTTTGTAGGCAGCAGGAAGGGATCTGAGGATTTTGCAAACAATCTCATTTTCATCCAGAGTTCCACCAGCATTTCTAATTCCACACACCAGTTCATTCACTCTTGGCATAAAAGTAGTGATGTTTTCATCATCTCTCATCTTCAATCTTTCAAATTTCCCTTTTAGACTTTGCAACCTTGCACTCTTGACAAACTCATCTCCTTCATACAGAAGTTCCAGTTTAGTCAGGATCTCATATGCAGTTGGTAGGTCAATAACATTTGAGAGATCTAAGTCATTCAGTGGGCTTAGAAGAACTTCCTTGGTCCGCAGATTATTTTCAGTATCTGTGATTTCATTCAGAGTTGTCGGACCACCTTGTGGAGGTACATATGGTTTTGAGACCATGGCCAAGTATGCTTTTCCCATACATTCCAAGTGACATTTCATGCGACCTTTCCAAAGAGTGAAGTTGGTTCCATCAAACTTCGGACTATCCTTCTTGTATGACGACATCCTGGATCTCCTCAAGCGGTTAAGCTCTTTTTAGAGGAACTTGGCTCTAATACCAATTGTTGGATCTAGGGCATACAACTGAGAGGGGGGGTGAATCAGTTCTATAAAACTTGCTCTCTACTTCAAACACTTGATTCTTCTTTGTTAGTTAACAGCATATCAATTAATCATCCATGAAAGTAAAATGCACAAACACAAGAGCAGATAAACATCAACACATTGAACACCAAGATTTTGACGTGGAAAACCCAGTTAAGGGAAAAACCACGGGGTGATTAACCCAAGGATTATTCTCTGTTAAAAGAATAAGAAAAAGAACGGCACTTGCCAATTAGGGCTCACTACCCGAGCACACTGCTCACAAAGAGGCCCACTGCCTACAAGGAGACACACTGTCTATAAAGTGATAAGAATCACAATCTTAAACTAGAGAATGACATCTCTACCATGTCTGGATCAGTTCCATTTAAGCCTAAAAACCCCTGATCTGCCTTTTGCACTTCTCTTTGCTACACCACTCTCATCCACACAATCCACACTTCAAAATGAACTCACAAACCTTTATTTATACAAGACATCGACTTAGGAACAATCATCTAAGTCGGCAATCAACCATAAGAATATCCGTGAGATGAATAACACATCCGGTCGGCCACCACAAGAACATTCACAGGATGAACAACTCATCCGGTCGACTAGTCGGAACAAGAACTTCATCTGGAAGAGTATCTTCAATTCCGGGCTCTACCATCAATGCGGACCAACAACACAACCTCAACATGATCCACGAACCTTCACAAGCCTGCCTAAATGACCAGGTACATCCGTACTTCCTCTACTTACTGGAATCTCTTCTCTTCCTCATCCGGTACTTCAAGAACACAGTCTGTCACCACTGTCACAATGTAAAAGGTACTTCCAGACCTCAAAATCATACACAACTCGAGATGACACATCACAAGGACATCCCAAACACTCCTTCCAATCCGTAGATTAGGATTATACAATTCCGGACCTCACCGGACCTTTTTGTGATCCTCTGTCACCTCTGAACACTTGCCGGAACCGGTTCCACACCGATAGCCACAACTCCTTCAGATCTTCACGCGGACCTCTGCAATCTTAACTAAAACATCTCAAGACTCATATCTACAAACCCTTTAATCCGTATCCTCTGGTTCACATCCTATATAGTACATTTGCCTTCTTCTCATCACTGTTCTTCACTGTTCCTGACTGAGGCTAATTTTCTCAATATCCTCAGCACACTGCTCATCCAATCCTTCTTGTCAATGCAATATGAGTATGTTGACATCAATGACAACACTGGTTCACCTCATACTTGCAACAATGAAGTATAGTAGAATCAAGTGCAAAGTAAAGAGATCTAAGCTCTGGATCATGGCAGGACAGTGAAGCAAGGTAGAGAGAGATGAAGTGTGTAAAGTCAGTGTACTGAGCATAACCAGAATAGTAATTTTGCATTGTTAGAAGCTATTCTTTAGTTCAAATATTCCTATGAACTCTTGTAATCATTTTTATAGGTAGTGAGTCTCCTTTGAGCAGTGAGCTCTGGGCAGTGTGCCTGAAGGCATGTGCCTTCCCATTTGTAATACTTTTAACAAAGTATAAATTCTTGTGGGTTAACCCCCACTATGGTTTTTCCCTTAACTAGGTTTCCACGTAAAAATTCTGGTGTTCATGTGTTATGATCTTGTTGTTTCTATTCATGCTTCTTTCTTTTGGATGTATGTGGTAAATTATTAAAGGAACAAAATATTAAGTTTTGTAGAACATTGATTCATCCCCCCCAACCTCTCAGTGTTCCTTAATTTCAACAATTGGTATAAGAGCAAGGTTCCTTAGAAGAAGTTTAATAGCTTGAGGAAGATCTGGGAAGGTGTTTCAATGGGTTCATTCAAGTATTCTGATGGTATCCATCAACAAATTCAAGTAGCCTTATATGATCTTGATATGTCTAGAGCAAAAATCAGAGATCTGCAAGAGAACCTTAAAGAAGTTGAAGATTTCATTGAGACCTTAAATAGACAACTGAGTAAATCTAATGAAAAGAGGAAAGAGCTACTTCATCAGCTAGCAAATCAAAATGAAGACAATGATATGGATGAGGCTCTAAAGGAGAAGACAAAGGAATGTGAGAAGCTGGAAAAAGAAGTTGTTGTCCTAAAACATGAGATGGAATCTGGGGTGATGAGGCTAACCAAGGAAATTGAGGAAAGGAAGAAGACTGAGGAAAACTGAATCAATCTTTGAAAGAAAGAATAGAAGAGTGCTACAGATTGGACAAAATAATTAGCCATCTAGAATTTGATCTACAAGAAACTAGGGATAATTAGGAACAACTTGAAAGACAAATTGTTATTCTCAAACATGACCTAGAAGTTTCAAATGAATATAAAGAGAAATTCAAGATAATCTCATCTAAACTTGAGGTGCTACTTGATAGTTAGAAGAAGGCAAATGATAAGCATGGTCTAGGATTTGAGAAAGGTTAAAGTTCTGGATCCGGTGAAAGAAATCTTGAAACAAGAAATAAAAGAAGGAATTATAGAAGACCTCCAGTAAGACAACCTAATGCTCAAAGGTATCCATCTTTCAATGGTAATTGTTTCAAATGCAATAAGTATGGTCATAGAGTTAATCAATGTAGAAGTAAAGTGAATCAAAATGTATTATCTTTCTATGGTCAATGCTTTAATTGCAAAAAGATAGGTCATAAGGTTGAGGATTGCAGAAGTGGATCAAGGAATCCTCCTAAGGACAAACAAGCTTTCAATGGAAGATGTTTTACTTGCAATAAGTTTGGGCATATTGTAATGCAATGTAGATCTAAACCTACTCCAACATGTGATTGTCAGAAAAATAAGATTGTGTGTTTCAACTGCAACAAATTTGGACATATTGCTAAATTCTGCAGAAGCAAAAAGGAGAACTCATAGGCAAGTAAAAGAAAAATAGAGCAGAAGTTGGACAAAGGCAAGGGAAAAATAGATGTGAATGAGATCTAGAATGAAATGAACAAAACTTGGGTGAAGAAAAGTGTAATGAATGATAGTAATGGGTCCGCACTAGAATCTGGTGCTGATAATTCCTCCAGGAATTGAATCAGGAGCTCTGGCTTAGGGGGAGCTACATTAAAAATCTAATTCCCCCTACCAGCAAGTGGATGCCTGAATTTGGCATGATGAGTGAAGAAAGAGAATCCTATTGCAGATCTGTTGGAGAAAATTTTGGAAGGAAAGAAGCTAATGCGATTGATTGCAGAGCAATTAAAGATTAACTGTATGCAAAAATAGTATAACTAGATGTATTAGGGCAGAGCATTTATTACAATGAAGAATTAGGTTTTGTGGAGGATAAAAGGTCATTCATTCAAACACTTGAATCACTTTGCATTCGAAGAGAACAAGGAGAAGAGTGCCTGAGAAAAATTTTTAGAGATTTTAAGTGCGAAGAATGAATTCAACAGCTAGCCCTAATTCTGTGAAGAAAAAGGTATTTCTCTGTGAAGATTTGAACTTGTAATCTTTTGAAATAGCTACACTTCTAGTTGTGAACATCACTGAGTGACCTAGGCCGAAGTTTAAAAAGCACCCCTTCAAGTCCACTGAAGTCGATTCGATGGGAGCATTTTCTAGGGTTCCATATGGAGTTCTTCACACAGGGGATATTAGGGCTTACATTCACGTACCTCTAGAGGAGCATGGCGACTCAAGGTTTGCTGATCTATTCATGAGTCACTTAAAAGGTGATGATTTTGAGCTCAAACTAGAATACAAAGTCCTAAAAGACAAGAAGTTCATACAATTTGTTGAGTTTCCATGTTTTGCAGAGGACGAATGGGTCCGGTATGTCTTGATCCATATCCATGATGAATTTTTATGGCTGAATCATCCATTCAAGATCACAAAAGATGTAATAAGGGTAGTTACAAAATTGAATTCAATTGGTACTCTGCCTCAGTTGAAGGCTGTGAAGAATCAGGAAGTCACAAAGGCAACCGGATCAAAATTTGACAAGAGAGCCATGACTATAAATGATATAGAGGATCATGGGGTCAGATTTGCATCAATGGTGATAGGGTACAAAATATACTTCTCTAGTAGAGAAAATTCAGTGTCCGAAACAACCATCTATACTACATATCATATGGTGAAAGAAAATGCAGACTATGATCTCTGTGAACTGTTGCTGAACCAACTTATGGATAATCTAAGCAAGATAAAGAAAGATAAGTACTCATTCAAATATGGTACGCTAATCATGTCTTTTCTTTTATTTCTTGAGTGAGCTCCCTGGGAATAAGAATATATATTGGTCAAATGACAAATCAATAGCAGTCCAAATTAGGAATCACTTGAGTTGTCCGGGTAGTTATGATGCACAAAAGACTGCACTTTGGGGATTCTTCAAAAACTTCCAGAGTATAATGCAAGCTAGGGATAGAATACCTAGGGTTGTGGTTGAAAAATACAAGGACACCATTTGTTTTATGGTTACTGTTGATCAGTGCAAAATTGAAACAATGGAACCTAGAGTTGTGTGGATCATGTCCATGGGGTATGAAGTGGATGGACATGTATTAGAGCTGTATGCACAGCATCTATTGAGTCAACCTAGGGATCCAACTGAGGAAAGATTTGGAACATATGAAGATATTTCACTAAAATTGCATCTTGAATTCAAGGCTCCTCAAATCAAAAGGATTGTGAGGAAAGAAGTTGAGTAGTTGGCTGAAAATTTAGGCCTTACCAAAGAAGTTGTAAGACAATTCAGGGAAAGGCTAGAGAAAGATGAGAAGGAGAAGCAGGATAGGGAATAGGGAAGTGTTTTGGCAGAATCTCTTTCTAAATCAAGGACTACTAGGAGTTCTAGTTCAGCCTCCGGTGCATCACCTTCTCCTACTGTAGAAAAACCTATTGGTAAGGAAGGAAAAAGGACAAAGGTAAAGAGCAAAAGAACATATGTCAATGTGGAGAAAGTGGATGAAGAAGAAACTAACTTAGATGATGAGGTTAAGGAGTTGAAGGCCTCAGGCACCAAAGCTGCTAAAGTGTCTAAGGAGAAGCCCTTCGGAAGCAAAAAGTCAAGTAAAAGGCATAAGACAGAGGCTTATGTTGAGAAGCCTACTCTTTCTGTGGATGACATCATTAATTCAATCATTGTAGATGGAAACTTGAAGCTAATGACTGCATTTTATGATCATTACAATGATGCTGACAAGAGAGTTTTGGAGGAAGCAAGAGTCAAATACTTGAATATCTATAGTAAGACTTTATTTAAAATAACTTCTAAAATTCTAGAAATCCTTGCAAAAATTCTAGAAATAAGAAAAGAGAATGCAAAATCTAAAGACTTTGAGCTCCGGGAGCATGTGCTAATAAAATTGTGTCCTCAAATTACTCTGGATAAAAAGAACCTGATATTCAAAGAAGTGAAAGAGGACTTCAGTTGTAAGATCAGAATGAATATGCTTATGCTGGGAGAGATTGATAAGATAGTTGAAGATACTCAGGAGATTCTTCTAAATGCATTGAAAAGGCATAATCTTCCCACTATTGAAGAAGAAACTGATAATGAAATTGATTCCTCCATTCTGGATGTTGAGGAATTTGATCATGCTACTACTAAGGATACACATAATCCTCTAGAAGAAAATGTAGAAGATATTTCTGATTTAGATAAAAGCAAGGATGCCACTGATGATGATGCAGAGAAGGCAGAAGCATAGAAAAAGAATGTAAATGATGAGCAAAACACTATGCTTGACTCTGAAAAGGGAGAAGATGGAGGCCCTTAAGAGCATAAATCTAAAACTTCATATTGGGCAAGAGACATTATAGAAGCAGTGAAAGAAATTTTAGAAAGAGATAAACAAATTGTAGAAGATCAAGATATAATACATGGACCAATCAATTTTGATACTTTATCACCTGTACAGAAGATAAAGTTGGCCTCTATTGCACAAGTTAAGGCTAGAGAGGAAATTTTGAAGTCCCATATAGAAGATAGCAAGTTGCTTGGCCTTGCATCTGGGATTTTGGAGAAAATCATGCCTACATTTTAGAAGGACTCGTCAGCATCTCCCTCTAGTCAATTGAAGAGTCTGATAAACTCTGTAAGTACTCATTTTGAAACCTTTGAGAAGTCAGCAGAAGTTGAAGTCAGAAATGAATATAATGAGAAGAGATTTGTTGAAATAAAGAAAATAATTAGCTATGATAGATCAGTACTTGACACCAATATAAAGAGTATTCAAAATGCCCTCTCTGAAGGTGTAGAGATTTACAAGTTTTGCCTAAATCGGTCCAAAGTTGTCGAAGATATTGAGAATAAGATTAAGGACTTAGAGCTTAAATTGTCTAACATCTCTCAGTCCTATAGTCCTTTAACTGAGTCTGTAACCACTAAAGAATGTCAAGTAGTGAGTTTACGAAATGAATTGAGTAATTTGGAGAAATAAAAGGTCAAAGTTTTGGGTAGATTGGATGAGCTCCGGGGATTAATTTTCCCCAAGCTAGAAACTATGTATGATCTATTGGCAAAATCCCAAGTTGTTGCTACTACTAGTGATCCTACTGATCTTCAAAAGGTAGAATAATAGGAACTTTTGTTTAGTGGGCATATATCCATTTTGGGAAGCATAAAGAAGAACTAGGATAGTGAATTGTCATGGTTGAAAAACATTTTTGGTGATATCTTTTTGCTGGCTTAAGGACTGTGTGTTCATATGCGGAAGTATATACTTAGAGTTTTGACCCATGTACATAAATTTTTTTGCATGAATTTTGATATGCAGATCCCAGCCTTTGCCATTGATGTCAAAGGGGGAGAGGAAAAGTAGTGAAAAATGAGGAATTCATCTAAGGGGGAGCATCAGAAATCACAAGTGTACATAGTAAGGGGGAGTTGTTCTAACACTTAGTCATTTTTCACTAAGTGTTACCATCAAAGCCAAAGGAGGAGATTGTTGGCAAGAGACACTACTAGACATGTCAGGTGTTGTCATTGATGGGAACTAAATCTATCTTACACATCTGCATTACATCTTTTGATCATACCAGAAGTCAGATTGCAGATCTGTCTATGTCTGGATAGACAGGAACAGAGCACATGACAGGGTCCAACATCTTGGTCTACATTTCTCCATAGGTAATCATATTGAGATGCGGATTTGAGGGAATGTTAAGGGATTTTAGGGATACCTAAATCCAAGATTTTAGCCTCTGGTGATGAAGGGATTGTAAGTTACAAGCATCTGACTCTCAGGTTTTGGTTAGACAGTTTAGTCCAGTGAAGAATAGGCTGACTAGGTGTTTGATCCTTGTGCGGATGAAAAGAAGTGGTTGGTTGAGTAATTTATGAGATCCAGTGGTATTGGCCAACATGTGAGGTAACTTGGATACATAATTCTTGGTCCGCATCGATGTTTATGCGTGGATTCAGCCGACAGAATAGTGTTCTTGAAATAGTTTCCAAATTTTCTTAAGGCTGACTGCAGTTGATGTAATTTCATATAGTGGATATATATGATTGATGGATTCGTGCATTTTTTAAGGTGGTAGTATGAGTATGAATATATAGGTGTGAAGTATAGTAGAATCAGGTGCAAAGCAAAGAGATCTAAGCTCCAGATCATGGAAGAATAGTGAAGCAACGCAGAGAGAGATGAAGTGTGTAAAGTCAGTGTATTGAGCATAACCGAAACTGTAATTTTGCATTGTTAGATGCTATTCTTCAATTCAAATATTCCTATGAACTCTTGTAATCATTTTTGTAGGCAATGACCCTCCTTTGAGTAGTGAGCTTTGGGTAGTGTGCCCAAAGGCATGTGCCTTCCCATTTGTAATACTTTTAATAGAGTATAAATTCTTGTGGGTTAACCCCCACCGTGGTTTTTCCCTTAATCAGGTTTCCACATAAAAATCCTGGTGTTCATGTGTTATGATCTTTTTGTTTCTATTCATGCTTCTTTCTTTTGGATGTATGTGGTAAATTATTAAAGGAACAAAATATTAAGTTTTGTAGAACACTAATTCACCCCCTCTCAGTGTTCCTTAATTTCAACACTAAGTCCTTGTTCGCATAGCCAATCCATACTTTGGCCTCTATCACATCATACCTAACACACCATGGCTTGATATTGTAAAACATTAAGCATCAAAAATCCCTCCCATCATGACCCGCCCATCACCATTCCATGCCAAAGGTCCTGAGGAATTGGATCTTTGTATGCATACTATCAACCCCAAAAACATTCAAATATCTAACAAAACACAAAAACATCCATATATCCAAAAAAAACACAAAAATATCCAAGTATCCAAAAAAACACAAAAACATCCAAATATCCCAAAAATACCAAAAAAATCAAAATATCTCAAAAAAACTCCCAAAGCTATAAATGTGGAGCAACATGTCAGAGCGATTGAGCTTAAATATAGCTAGAAAAAACAACAACACACTTGAGAAACCATTCCAAATTACCATACAACCATTTAATCTCAAGCCTATCCATCATCACAATCCATGCCTTAGGATATATCATTCCTGCAATAGGTATGGTCCAATCACATCTATCCACACTCTTGGAAAGAGACTCAATTGCTATTGGTGTGCATGTCAGTTGGTCTTTTGGTTTTGATTTATCTTTTTTTTACCTATTCTATGCTTATTCCAAAAATACCAGCTTGATCTTCCATATCTTGGTGAGTAAATTGAATGGTATTGGATAAGGTAAGAGTCATTTGTTTCTATATGTCGTGTTTGTTGGATGTTCTTATTACTCCATCTAGTATTCATATCTTGTATGTAACGTGATAAATTTTTGCATACCATCACTCTTGTGCATCTAAGGCTTATACCTTCTATGCATTAGGACTTTAATGCTCTAAGTTTTCTCCCCCACATCTAGACAAGATTGTAGTAAGTTGGGCATGCCTAAGAACACCCTTTTGTTTGAGTGTCAGGTCCATGCAAACATGGGATATATATCATCACCCTGGTCCTTTATACCTTGGTGAAAATATCCTCTTTGCAATAATAAAACTTAGAATTGCTCTAAAACATACCAGAACAATGTCCACCTTTAACCAATCTATCTAATATATCTTATACACAAATCAACCCATCATCCCCTCACTACGTCTTCAAAAACATAAGGGTTCACAATCCCCCTTGTTGTGATGCTCACAACATGCCCCATTTTACTCCTTAGCAAAATGAGGACCCCTGCTGTGGCTGTGGCTTTTGCTTTTGTGTGTGGGTCTATTTGGTGGTAAAAGGGAAAAGGGAGTGAAAGTTACAAACCTTGTTGAAAATAAAGAAAAAATAAGCATTAAGTACCAGGGCAAAGTATGGGTGAATTCCTTGTCAAAAATGAGTAAGGGTTGCTTTTTGAACCATGTTAAAATTCACAATATTTTGCAAGTTATGAGTGTTTTGGTAAAATGCACAATGGGAGGGTTTGTATGTTGCATTTACAAAGTCCTTTGTATATCGGATTGCATATAAGTCACATGTGGGAGTTGTCGGGTTTATTAAATTTTTATACTTGTATGCATTTCAATGACACTTTTTTTTTACATACAAATTGGGCCCGAAAAGTTCAAAGTTTAAGTGAATAATTGTTTAAATCCGTTGAATGCACTTTATGTTTGTATGTTTAGACATGCAAAGTGGATATACAAGGCTCAATGCATATCGCGGACCCGACGGTTTTCAAAGTTTGAATGCATAATTGTTTAAATCTGGCGGTTGTATGTTATGTTTGTATGTTGGTGAAAGGCAAACATACAAAGTCGATATGCATTGCATTTATGCAAGTCACGGAACCCAAAAATTATTAAGGTTGGTTTTATTATTATATGTTTGTGCTTTGTATATACATATGATTCGGGACATACATTGCTATGTACATGCAAGGTGGAACTCAGGAAATATTACGATTTGGTTAATACAATGCATCACACCTTAAAGTATATTGCAAGATGCATTGCTTTTTATACATGTCGCGGAGCCCAAAAGTGAGTAAACTATGGTTCATAAGAGTTGAAGTCCGAAATGCACATACAAAGGAGTTTGTATGTATTCATGTTTGTATGCAAGGGTTTGATGTAGGTGTTTTATACATTGCATTGCGATTGGCGAGAGAAGGTGATCGAAGCAAAGTTTTTGGGTCGCCCCAATGGTGAAGAGTCACGCCGATATAAAGTTACATCAGGAGGAAGTATGTGATCGGAGTGGAATTTTTGGGTCACTCCGACTGACGAAGGTTATGCCGATGGAGAAGATACTTTAAAATGATGAAGCATTACATCGGCCAGAAGTATGCGA
The DNA here is from genome assembly GCA_027924645.1 of Cunninghamia lanceolata. NCBI lineage: Eukaryota > Viridiplantae > Streptophyta > Pinopsida > Cupressales > Cupressaceae > Cunninghamia > Cunninghamia lanceolata. The sequence continues at coordinate 6,583,699 of BSBN01001583.1, forward strand.
TCAGTGTGAAATTTATTGATCGACCCGACTGTGAGAGTTACGCCGATGAAGGTATACAAAACGTGGTATACAAGGCAGAAGACATATAAACAAGGCATACAAAAGTATGTATGCAGAATTAGACTGGCTGTAAAAAAGAGGTTTTAAAGCACCAACATTGTAGTGGAAGGCTGAACTTGGGTGTATTAATTACTGTAATTAATGCCAATCTAACATTTTGACAAGGTATAAATTAGTGCAAGCGGTGTGAATTTTAAATCCATTTTTATTGTCTATTTGTAGGTTTGTAGGTATGTAGAAGGTGAGGCTTTGATGGCGATGACATCACAAAGGGCAGATCAGATTGCAAAAAGAAGCGGAAGGAGTAAAAGCTTTCAATGCAAAGAGAAATGCAGGTGGAAGGAAACATTATTATATGAGCAACAGAGGATATTTTGATGGTTGTTAGGGTTTCCAAAGGGCATCCTTCGGCTCAGTATGGGTATGCTGCTCAGAGATCTTTGGTGAGATTTTGTTTTCCACCATTGTTGCTACACTTGGGTTATGGACCATTGATTAACTAGGGTTTTGTGGTTGTATTGGGGATAATCAAATCTATATATTGAGCCCCTTTACTTTGTAATACTTACACAGGGATTTACACAAGAATTTGTAGAACAGAGCTGGAAGTTGTAAATTAATAGTTTTAGAGGAACAGTTTAGTTTAGAGTAGAAGGAGGTCGCCTGTTGTCTACAATAAGGAATGCATGGAACATCTAGCTTCCTTACTGTATCTGTAGACACCCAAATTTGTCCCAAAATTGTCCATGTCTTGCAACACCTAGTCAAATACATTATCCTAGACATCATGTAGCATTTTGTCCTAAATCCCTCTCTTAATCCCATTAATTAAATAAATTTTATTTATTTAATTAAAATCCCATCTTAATCCCATCATTATCCTACTTAGCCAATTAATTAAATAAATTTTATTTATTTAATTAATTTACACATCATATCTTATCCCATCTTATTCAACTTCTTAATTAATTAGATAAATTTTATTTATTTAATTAATATCCAACTCATATCACAACTAATTCAAATATTTTATTTGAATTAAGTCCTCACCTTTTATCACATTCCAACACTTGTCCAGTCAATCATGTGTTACAACTTTTATCTTTCACATGGACAACTAATGGGACCTAATTTTAGTATTTATCTACACAAGCACACCTAAGCCTTATCTTCCCTTGCCACATGTCAATTGACTACAATTTCTTAATGTGCAAGGAAACCTAACTTAATCCTATCCATCCATTTCACCTAAAGCCCTAATTGATCCTAGCCATCCATTTGAACCAAGCCAATCCTATAAAGCAAGCCTTTTTTGAGCCATTTGGGACATTAGAGAAGACATTAGAGAGGAGATTAGAGAAGAGATTACGAGGGCGACATTAGAGAATTGGAAGATTCTTCTTCATGCAACCTCACTCTACTGAATTTTCATCTCAAGCCATTATCTATCCTCTTTCATCCATCTAGCTTGCATCTATCAGCCATCAACCATCCATCATCTATCTTCTTATCAACGTTATGCTACAAAATTGAGCAATCAACACAACAAAGTGATCAATCAACTGAGCTCATCTTGCATCTTCAAGGTATTGAATTATTTGGGTTTGGGTTATGCATTTCATTGTTTGAATCATTTCCATTTATAAATCTAAATTTTTTGATATACATTTGGCACGCCTGGTGGGACTCACTTTGCTTGATCTTTTTTGTAGGTTTTTGTAGTAAAAATTTGCATTCATATAACCCCCATTGTTGAGTTTTGTAGGTTTAATTAACTTTTTGTTGCAGATCTGCTACTTTTTGGACAAAACCCTAGGTTTTAAAGATTTCATCATATCTTCCAAATGGCTATGAATTTTTCTACACAATTTCAGAAAAAGTTTGTCCATGATATAAGGAAGCTACAGCAGGAAAATTTTGGGTTTATCATGACTTTTGCGGGATTTATTATGTTTTTATGTTTTTTCATAAAATCACAATTCTAGGCGCAAATTAGAAAATTTTTTAGAAATGTTTATATTTCTAGAAATCTCTCAAAATTCTAATAGGGGTCCATGTTTTACAGATTTAATTTATAGCTTGTTTATAGTTCAAAAAAATTAGATCTTTGCCGACTATACTATTTTCATAAATCCGCATTTCTGGGCGCAAATCAGGGAATTTTTCTGATTTCCTTACATTTTCAGAAAACTCTCTAAAAATTAATAGGGGTCTCTTCTTTTATTTTTTAATTTTCAAACCAAAAATGTATTGAAATAATCAAATCTAATTCGGCTATGCATCTAAATTATAATTTTTCTTGCCTGATGAGCCTATTTTTTTATGCCTGCATTATAATATCATTTTTTTTATGTTGTAGGTGATCATAAGGAGCTGGAGCAGCATTGACATCAACATCTATAGCAATTTGGATAGCGAATTAACCAGGTGCAATCATTTTATTTCCCATCTTCTAATCATTGTTTGCAAACACATTTGGATTTTGGGCATAAAACGAACAATTGTTTGCAAATTCACATCAAAAAGTTGGGCTAAAATGAACCATTGTTTTTCATCACATTTGGATTTGGGCTTTAAAACAAACAAGTGCTTGCATTGTCTTCCACACATTGAATTTCTAAGGTTAATGAACCCCATGCGAGTGTGACCAAGTAAATGTGTATGCTCTCTCCTCGCGTCCCAACACGAACTTGGAGATCAAAAATATTTACTTGTGTTGCTTTTGTTAAACCTTAGAGAGGCCTGCCTTGGTATCAACCCCAAGGGAACGACCTCAAGTGGTACTTTCATCCGGTCCACTATAAAAATCAGAGGATAAGGCGAAAGCCAAGTCTAACTGGTATTAGCGCTCACCATACAGTGCTAACTCGAAAGGAGGTGTACATTTGTGTATATTAAAACTCCTAGTAGGGTTAGTTAAAGCCTTAAGTGGCTTGCTGGATGCTTGTGGGGTGCCGGTCCCCTAGATTTTCATTAGAACCTCCTTGTGATAGTGGCCTTGCCTTACTAGGACTTGTTGAAGTGTCTTCATGTGCTTGCTTAACCATCATCACATTCTTCCAAACTAAAACTTGCTTATGTGTCTTGCGTGAGTGATTTATGTGTGTATATGCATAATCATTTTTTTTAACATTGCCAAATCAAGTTATAAACACCAAACACATAAACAAATCAATCTAAACATTTATCCTAGTCACATCCATAGTCATTCCAAATCATCTCCACATTATCATCAACCTAGTCCCAGTCAACACTTGTCAAGATGGTCATAATCATTCAAGGGGGCTATCCCTCTAATCATGAGACAAATCCCAAGCCTAAGGTGACAATTCAAGGGGGCTATCCATCTAATCATGAGACAAATCCCAAGCCTAAGGTGACAATTCAAGGGGGTTATCCTTATAATCATGAGACAAGACCTAAGCCTATAATCACAATTTAAGGAGGCTACCCCTCTAATTCAAACAATGAAATAAAACCAAAGCCCAAGATCACAATTAGAGGAGCCCCTCTTCCTAATCCAAATCATGAGAAGAAACCAATCACAATTAAAGGTGGCTATCTTCCCAATCCAAATCATGAGAAGAAACCAATCACAATTAAAGGTGGCTACCTTCCTAATCCAAATCATGAGAAGAAACCAATCACAATTAAAGGTGGCTACCTTCCTAATCCAAATCATGAGAAGAAACCAATCACAATTAAAGGTGGCTATCTTCCTAATCCAAATCATGAGAAGAAACCAATCACAATTAAAGGTGGCTATCCTCCTAATCCAAATCATGAAAGTGAACCAAAGCCCAAGATCACAATTAAAGGAGCCTCTCCTCCTATGACCAAGTTTATACTTCGAGGAGGATATATCTTTATTGATGAGGATGAGACAAGTCCAAAACCCAATCCATCCACACATCAAATCAATTCCACATCAACGTATCCCACTTCATACCAATCTAATCCATCCACACATCAAATCAATTCTGCATCAACTTATCCCACTTCATCTCAACCAAATTCATCCACATGTCATATCAGCCCTTTATCAACCTATCACAACCCTTATCCATATCAATCCATATCACAACAATCATTATCCTATGCAACCCCTCCATCATCATCACATCAACACATTTACCAACATCAACAACAAATCATATCACAACAAGAAGTCCAAACACCATCCCAACCTCAACAAATTCCACCTCAAACCTATGAACATCCACCTCAAGTTTATCCAATCCCTCATGCCACCGTTCCAATGCACTAACAAGCCCATCCACAAAGCAATCAAGTGATATTATAAGAACAACATCCAAGTCCCAATGGCTCTTTGTACATAAATCAAGTAAGTCCAAGTACACCTTTTCAACAAGACCACCAAGCACCATTGATAGATCTAAATCCACCTTTCCAACAAGAATCATATCCAAATCCCAATGGCTCCTTGTACATAAATCAAATGAGTCCAAGTTATCCTATGCAAGACTTAATTACCTTTGACAAGGGAGATACCGATCTAGAGTGGCCTTCATCATCTAATCACCCACCAACACATGAGCCAACTAATCCTATCCCAACACCACCATGTGATCCTACTCCTAGTCCATTGGTCCATCAACCTTCCAAGTCACCAAGCCCTTCATTACGTTCATCACCATGTCATTCTAATCCTTCACCAAAGGATGCAGCCGAGATAGTTTTACAAAGGATGCTTGAAGCAAAACTCATTGAACTTCCTAAAGTCAAGCCATGTGAAGAAAGTCCATATGATGAACATGATTATTATGCATACCATAGGACCAAAGGCCATAATACAAATCAATGCCCAATATTTGTCTCCATTGTTTACAAGGTGTACCTACCTACAATAAGAAATCATGCCACATCATCCCAATCCCATGTGTCACCCCCATCTAATCCAAATCCTAATCCACCCAATCCAATTAGCCCTCAACCTAATCCTAGTCCTAAGCCTAAAACATCATCTGCTATTATTGCTCATCCATTATATTGCCCATCCACTCATACCCTTGCGAAGGATGTGATCCATTGGCTACTAGCTAGGAATAAACTACCGCCATGTCAAACACCCATTCATGAGCCTACCAAAGAACTTCCAAAGGTCATGTCCAATCCTATAATCCCATCATGTGGTTCACATATCCTTGAGCCTCTTCAACAGCCTTCCTTTAACATACCTAGCCCTTTAAGCCCATCATGTGACCTACAATCCATCAAGCCTATTCAAGAGCCTCCTATTATGAATCTAAGTCAAGAGTCATCATGTTCTCATGTTGTTGACCAAGAGCCTATCCAAGAGTTGTCTACTTCCATTCAAACAACCCAAGAGGTATGTCAAAGGTTTAATCCTAAGCATGTGCAAACATTAAGCCCTAGTCCAACTCAAGATCAAAACATTTTCATGCAACCCATCCATAACATTTACCTTCTTTATGATCAAGATGATACCTATGAAGAAGCTATCTATGAGCACCTTGATCCTATCCATAATCCTATATCCATCCATAAGCAAGATATCCACATTGCTCCTAGTCATCTGCCATCTAGCCCTATCCATAATGAGCAAACATCCACTTGTCATGATGAGACACTTGTCCCCCAAGTAAGCATAAAAGATCAAACAAATAACTTGGATCTTAGTGAACACAATGCTAATCAAGATCCTAATGATCCTCCTTCCACATCTACCATCGACTCCACTTCAAATCCACTATCATGTCCTAGTGGTCTTACCACAGTATCTTGTTGTGATGTTCACAACACGCCCCTTTTTGCCCCTTAGCAAAATGAGGACCCCTGCTGTGGCTTGCCCCCTTTGTTTTTGTGCTCTGGGCGGTAATGGTAAAAAGCATCATCATATCAGGTGCATGATGATCCTCCTGTATGAGCCCAAAATTCAAGGTCTAAATCTTGCCTCAAGAAGCTTGCCATGTGAAAGAGTAAAATTCTAAGCAAGTTTGCCTTTTACATCACCCTGAAATTTAGCCAGGTAAGAAAGTTTTGTTCGGTCAAAGTTTTGGTCAAACCTGATATTCAGGGAGGAGGATCATATTTCTTAATATCATCATCTTTGAAATATCACCCGATATTTCAAATATCACCCGATATATCATGTGGTCCAAATATCTGGACATCAATTTTAGGTGATAGTCGCATTTTCCAGTCAGCAGCATCATGTATTTCGCGAGGATCATATTTCTCATTATAACCTGATATTTCTCAATATCCTCCTACCGTGAAATATCACCCTAGGCCATTATCCAGATGATGTCATTCAAGTTCGATAAATAAAGAAACAATCATGACGATGAAGTAATCATCATATTCACCTCTCGGAGGCATATTTCTTAAACATGATCCTGCTCACATAACATGTCGATGACGTCATAGTGCCGTAGCGCTAAACCAAGTCATCATTTGGATGACGTCATCATGATCTTCCGAGTAGGTCATTTTAGTCGACGGGATCATCATCTTAAAACCTGGCCCGATATTTGAATATCACCTGATATTCAAAGATCACCCTATATTTCAAGCAATCACCCCATCTGATATACATGCCGATGACATCATAATAGTCGCAGCGCTAAACCGAGTCATATATCCTAATGACGCCATCTAGACCTTTCCTCGCGGGGATCATATTTCACATGGGTCGTGTTTCGAATCTCACCCGATCTTAAAACATGACCTGATATAAAAAGGAAATGCACTACCTAATATGCAGAGCTGGATTTGAAATGGTATTCAAAATAGTTAATTCTCTGTATGCCTTGTTGTTTGCATGATCATGATATGCGCATGACATGATATTTAAAGGTAAATGGTAAGGTAAGGTCTGATATTTGCTTTTGATCTGTCCTTACCCGATATATACATTTTTGCACTTTAGGAGCATGATTTAATATGATGTTGATCCTCCTGCTACTTATTCAATATGATGATGCCTAACTTCTATATGCTGGCCGCAGGTGCATCGGCCAGAGAATGAGATTGGTAGGACATTATGGGCTCACCCTGATTAGTGATGTCTTGCCGATGGTCATGATGATGCACGCTCAGGATGCAAAAGGCGGAAAACAAGCAAGGCGGGTAGATTTTGAACCCATTCTATACACGATGATGACGTCATCATCATGTCCAGATCAACATGAAGAAATCTCAAGATGCAGCCAGATATTCAAAATGCAAAATGGCGGGAAGGCTACAAGTACGCGGATTTGCTGCTGCACAGGCCGCCTTTGGTGGAGAATTAAATGCTTGATCCTCCTGCGCAAGTTTCGTCGGTGATCATGCAGAGGATAGAAGAAGAAGTGCATGCAAAGCCTATGGAGGGTCTACATGCAAACTTGACCTGATAGCGTGTAGGTAGAGATATGACAGAGCATTAATGGTGAGGGACATTCCGAGCGGTGCACTGGATCCTGAGAGGTCGGAATGAACCAAAAGGAGACAATGCATTAAATGCGGTGGTTGGCTGATGGAGGAAGTTACTGAGTGAGTGGTGCCTTGTCTAGGTGCTCTGCTCGAGGTTTTGGCAGGATCCATCTTCCACCGTTGGATGAGACATCTGAGGAGGATGACCATTGATTCAGCTAGGTTTTCTTGGGCACTATGTTGGGGAGAAAGCAGAGACAATATTCAGCCCCATTATTGCTAAAGGAGGGGGAGATCAATTATACAATATCAGACCTATAGAAATTTCATGTAGTAGACCAGATTGCTGAGACTAGTGGGGACTGAATTGTTGAAACATTCAAGGTTATTTCCTCATGATCACTATAAATATGCATGTTTTATGAACATACTGTAAGGAGATGAAACTTCAGATTACAACATGATTGTAAACCTTAAGTAATCTTCAAGTTAATTTCTGGATATGTACTGGTGGATGCTGTGTTCTTTAGAAGCGCTTTCATTTCATTGCATGTTGTTGTCAACTCTACCTCTGAAGATTTGCATTGGATCATGCTGATTTGTGGAATATCCTGGTGAAGTATGATTTCAGTTTTCTTCTCTCCATTACTGTATGGGAACATGTATGTGGGTCAGTGATCTCAGTCAAGTAAATCTTAGGAATCTCTCTCTAACCCTTTTTCTCATTTTAATTTTATAGAAGTCACTTTCATAACTGCACATCATGATAAACATTAAGCAGAATAGATGAATATACTGACATCCCGTAGATAATTGAACATCATTAGTATATTCCTGAGATAGATGTATGTACCATTGAAAATTTCATGCAAGAAATCACTGATAAGGGTAGAACTCTATGTATATGCAGTGTAGAGTTACTTCCTTGAAAGCATTGTTGCAGAACCAGAACCTACTGATTCACGTAAGACCCCAAAATGGAAAACAACAACACACATCAACCACTGAGAGATCTTAACAGGATATGACCTAATCACCAGGGACTTGGGATCATGAATTCTATGAATTCATTGTATCTTTTAGGATAAACAAGGGTTTATGTGTAACTTTTGTTTCATGTTGTACTTGTGTGAATCTAACATCAACATCAGCAACAACATATCTGTAAAGCATTGTAAGTTTTTGTGAAGTTGATTAATGAAGCTAAGAGTCATTCATACATTGTAAATCATATATGACAGTGTGTTTTGAATACAAATGAATCTAGAATTCTGCATCTATATTCAGAGTGTCTTCTGGCTCTTCTTTGTATTTGAAATAATATCTCTTAAAGCTTGCAATCTTGAATGTGTGTTTGTGAAAATACTCAAGGCTTACATTTAATGATTTAGTCTATGGATTTAATAAAATTTGTTGTATTTCTTATAAACGTACATAACAAAACATTTAGATCCTATAGCAGAATGAAGTTTAGTTTAGATTTCTCCAACTTTTCCGAAACCATTTGAAATACTTAGCTTAAATGCAGAAATTTAAAGGAGATTGTCTGATATTTGAAAGAAACATGAAAAACTGAGTTGATATTTGATAGTTTTCATAATATTTGAAAAGAAAGCTTGTGTTAATATAAATCATATAAAAGCTTTGTGATACAGTAGGAGATTTATGCAAAGGAATGAATGAAATGTTGATATTTGTGATAGTTTGCATAATTAGAGTCCAGTGAATCATAAAACACCTTAAATCATGGAAGGCCCCTTGCATATTATAGCTTCACATCAACCTATTGAATTGTCCAACAGGTCAAGACCTGACCATACAGAAACTTGGGATTAAGTAATCTTAATTGATTTCTTCATATCTTTCAAGACAGTTAGGTTTATTTTGTGAATTTTAACTTTTGTTATGAATGTGTAAAATAATCATCAACAGTTTTTAGCGCTAGAAGGAGGGCCTGATAGGATTTAAGGTAGATTTCGTGTAGGTTCACCAAATGGATCATTTTAGTTCTTGGAAATTTGAGTGTTCTGTTTGCAAATATCTTCTGTTTAAAAGAATTTGAATGCTTTTTTGCAAAGGTATCACTCAAACTTCAAGGACTATTCTGATTTTCTAAGTTTTAATGTTTTATTCTGAGATATGTTAGATCTCATAAAATTTCAAAAATCTAAAAAGTTGAAAACAGAGTGCCATTTTCAATGGATTCATACGAGGACAATTTCCAGGTTAATATTCCTGTCTTTCAGAAAACTTTAAACGAGAAGCTTTATTTTCAAAGTTTATCTAACTTTGGTTTATCCAGTTGTTCCAGGATACACAAGTCTATAGAACATAGTGAAATTAATTGTTTAACTTTCCTCACCAGGATAGATTCATATTTAAAAGGACTAATTCTTTTCTTAGATGTGTTCAAGGCTGAAGTCTCGTAGGAAAATGAAGAAATTCTAGAGCAACAAGCAGATACAGCACTAGAAATTATTAGTTGGTTAGAAAATACAATAGTTGAATCAGTTCTAGAAGGAAGGGATAGTAAAAAATCTTTCCTTAAGTAATTTTATGGTGAGATTGATAGAAGTTCTCTACTTCCTAATACGGGTAAAGGGGATTGCAGGTATAAATCTTTCAAAATTTGTAGAGAAGAAACCACTTGTCAGGATAAAGTCTTTGATTCTAATCCTAATACTTTTGATAAGGATAGTGAAACATCTTTCCTTGAGTCATTTTATGGTAAAAAGAAATGTAGATAGATGGAAGAATTTAAATGCATTCCTACTGAAGAGGTTCCTATGATAGTAACCCAGGGAGTTGTAGAAAAGAAAATAAATGCTGATTTACTATCCAACTTGTTTAAGTTGAATGATCAAATTCAAGGTTGTTGTAGGATAATGGAACCAGATACTTTACTGAATGATAGGACTAAATTATTTGATGAACAATTCATGAAGGTTGAAGATGTAGAAAGATTTGGGGTTGTTGTGCATGATCAGATGCCAGTCCAATGTCATTTTGAAAATGAAACAGGGGACTATGCCTATCAATCAAATGTTAATTCACCTTTGTAGTCAAATGATTTAGGAGTGATAAATTTTTGTATATCAGGTTGTGATGATAAAAATACTCAATTAGATGCTTTAGAGAATTGAAGAGAACATTGAGACGTTCCCTGAACTTGAGGATAAACTAAACATCCAGAATGAAGAGATAGATGTGAATAAAGATGAAGAAATAATACATCAAGAGTCATACATCCTTCAATTTGAAGTAAGACTAGACATTGAGCCAAGCAATGAAAGTGCAAAGTTAAATGAAGGACCAGCTGTCAATAAACAAGCATGTCCAGTAGAGCCAGAAATACATCAGGTTGTTTCTTTCCTTTCCTCAGTGAATAATATTGAATACTATTTTAATTAATGAAATTCAAGAGATAAGACATGCATATGGATTAGTCATAAACATGATGAGCTTCCTTAGTTGCTAGTTATCAGAATTTATTCTGTTAAATACAGTGAATTTAGAACGCAAGAACATTTTTTAGAATTCCAAGATAAATTTGCTAAGTTGAGAACTATAACTAGTGCTCTGATGCTCCTGCACAATCTAAGGAAGTATGCAAATACAGGTGTCTTTGGGTCTTTTCCTAGGTTTTGTTTGCCTTGTAGAGGCTTGTGTATAGTTTGGTAGAATAGTTGTTTTCTTTTCTTTTCTTTGTTTTCTTGTCTTGCTTTTTGTTGTTTCCTTTCGTAGTTAGTTGTTTGTATAGTCCATTTGTTTTGTTTGCTTTGTGTTGCCTTAGCAGGGATGTTTGTTTTGTTTTAGAATATGTAGGAGTAGACTGATAACCACTGAAAACAATAGAAAATTCAGAACATTCAGGTTAATTATTTGAAATTTATGCATAACTTGTTGTGACTGTCATGAATGTAGAAAGTTAGTTGACTTGTGAAAGTTTGTATTCAATAACTGTGGGTTGAGTATTCAAGGGAAGTTTCTCACAATGACACACCTAAAATCCTTGGGTTTGTTGAACATACCAGTGTAGATATTAGGTAAAACATCAAAGGTCACCCTTGCTACCATTACAATTGTTAGCTTAATTTTAGCAAGTGATCATGCCTTGCATCATGAAGTTACAACTGTAATATCTTATGAAATCTCTATCAAATACAAAAAAAAAAAAATAGAATGGATTTTACTGAAAATCTAGATTAAGCCATCTAAGTAACTCTACCGGGGCTATAGACGCTTGCTGGCAGTGGGGCTCTACTTAGGAGAATTGTAACGATAACCTTGTCGGGGCTATGGACGCCTGCTGGTAGCAAGGCTCTATCCAGTTGGCTATGAGGGAATGACATCAACTATGTAGGCTAATATCAGTCACTGGTTTGTTAACCTAATTTTCAAGATGAGGATTATTAATCACGTGCACCCACTTAAACTGAAAATGAAGATTCATGCACCTTATTGAATACATTAAGTCTCAAGTTAGATAATGATTTGCAGAAAAGATAGTTGGAAGTTATGAATTTATTTCATTCAATTTTCTTTAATGGTTTTAAATATTTGATTATTTTGTTTGGTTCCTAGTTGTTGGAATGCTCACAGCACACCCCATTTTACTCCTTAGCAAAATGAGGACCCCTACTATGGCTTTGCTTTTGCTTTTGTGTGTGGGTCTGTTGGGTGGCAAAAGGGAAAAAGAGAGTGAAAATTACAAACCTTGTAAAAAATAAAGAAAAAATAAGCATTAAGTACTAGGGCAAAGTATGGGTGAATACCTTGTCAAAAATGAGTAAGGGTTACTTTTTGAACCATGTTAAAATTAACAATATTTTGCAAGTTATGAGTGTTTTGGTAAAATGTACAATGGGAGTGTTTGTATATTGCATATACAAAGTCATTTGTATATCGGGTCGCTTGCATGTACAAATTCCTTTGTATATTGGGTCTCTTAGATATACAAAGTTGTTTGTATATAGGGTTGCATATAAGTCGCATGTGGGAGTTGTCGGGTTTATTAAATTTTTATACTTGTATGCATTTCAATGACACTTTTTTCTTACATACAAGTTGGGCCCGAAAAGTTCAAAGTTTAAGTGAATAATTGTTTAAATCCATTAAATGCACTTTATGTTTGTATGTTTAGACATGCAAAGTGGATATACAAGGCTCAATGCATATCACACATGAAGGTTTTCAAAGTTTGAATGAATAATTGTTTAAATCCGGCTGTTGTATGTTATGTTTGTATGTTGGCGAAAGGAAAACATACAAAGCCGATATGCATTGCATTTATGCGAGTCGTGGAACCCAAAAATTATTAAGGTTGGTTTCATTATTGTATGTTTGCGCTTTGTATATGTGTGTGTGTGTGTGTGTGTGTGTGTGTGTGTGTGTGTGTGTGTGTGTGTGTGTGTGTGTGTGTTTCGAGACATACATTGTTGTGTACATGCAAGGCAGAACTCATGAAATATTACGATTTGGTTAATACGATGCATCACACCTTAAAGTATATTGGAAGATATGCATTGCATTTTATCAAAGTGGCAGAACTGAAAGCAGTATTAAAATTGGTTTTATGCTTGTATGGATGTTTTGGATACATACATTGCAGTACATACAAGTCGGAACTCAAAAGAAGTTAAAATGTGGTATAAAAGATGCATCCTGACCTAAAGTATATTAAAAGATGCATTTCTTTTTATACATGTCACGGAGACCAAAAGTGAGTAAACTATGGTTCATAAGAGTTGAAGTCCGAAATGCACATACAAAGGAGTTTGTATGTATTCGTGCTTGTATGCAAGGGTTTGATGCAGGTGTTTTATACATTGTATTGCGATCGAAGCAAAGTTTTCGGGTCGCCCCGATAGTGAAGAGTCTCGCTGATATAAAGTTACATCGGGAGGAAGTATGTGATCGGAGTGGAATTTTTGGGTCACTCCGACTAAAAAAGGTTACGCCGATGGAGAAGATACTTTAAAACAATGAAGGGTTACATTGGCCAGAAGTATGTGATTGGTGTGAAATTTATTGATCGACTCGACTGCGAGAGTTACATCGATGAAGGTATACAGAACGCAGTATACAAGGCAAAAGACATATAAACAAGGCATACAAAAGTATGTATGTAGAATTAGACTGGCTGTAAAAAAGAGGTTTTAAAGCGCCAACATTGCAGTGGAAGGCCGAACTTGGGTGCATTAATTACTATAATTAATGCCCATCTAACCTTCCAACAAGGTATAAATTAGTGAAAGCGGTGTGAATTTTAAATCCATTTTTATTGCCTGTTTGCAGGTTTACAGGTATGTAGAAGGTGAAGCTTTGATGGCGATGACATCACAAAGGGTAGATCGGATTGCAAATTTCAATGCGAGGAGAAATGCAAGTGGAAGGAAACATTATTATATGAGCAACAGAGGATATTTTGACAGCTATTAGGGTTTCCAAAGGGCATCCTTACGCTCAGTATGGGTATGCTGTTCAGAGATCTTTGGTGAGAGTTTGTTTTCCACCGTTGCTGCTGCACTTGGGTTATGGACCGTTGATTAACTAGGGTTTTGCGGTTGTATTGGGGATAATCAAATCTATATATTGAGCCCCTTTACTTTGTAATACTTACACAGGGATTTACACAATAATTTGTAGAACAACACTAGAAGTTGTAAATTAATAGTTTTAGAGGAACAGTTTAGTTTAGAGTAGAAGGAGGTTGCCTGTTGTCTACAATAAGGAATGTGTGGAACATCTAGCTTCCTTACTGTATCTGTAAAGCGTTGTAAGTTTTTGTGAAGTTGATTAATGAAGCTAAGAGTCATTCATACATTGTAAATCATTTATGACTGTGTGTTTTGATTACAAATGAATCTAGAATTCTGCGTCTATATTCAGAGTGTCTTTTGGCTCTTCTATGTATTTGAAATAATCTCTTAAAGCTTGCAATCTTGAATGTGTGTTCGTGAAAACACTTAGGGCTTAAATTTAATGATTTAGTTTGTGGATTTAATCAAATTTGTTGTATTTCTTATAAATGTGCATAACAGAACATTTAGATCCTATAGCAGAATGAAGTTTAGTTTAGATTTCTCTAACTTTTCCCAAACCATTTGAAATACTTAGCTTAAATGCAGAAATTTAAAGAAGATTGTCTGATATTTGAAAGAAACATGAAAAACTAAGTTGATATTTGACAGTTTTCATAATAATTGAAAAGAAAGCTTGTGTTAATATAAATCATATAAAAGCTTTGTGATACAGTAGCAGATTTATGCAAAGGAATGAATGAAATGTTGATATTTGTGATAGTTTGCATAATTAGAGTCTAGTGAATCATAAAACACCTTAACTCATGTAAGGCCCCTTGCATATTACAGCTTCACATCAACCTACTGAATTGTCCAACAGGTCAAGACCTGACCATATAGAAACATGGGATTAATTAATCTTAATTGATTTCTTCATATCTTTCAAGACAGTTAGGTTCATTTTGTGAATTTTAATTTTTGTTATGAATGTGTAAAAACAATCATCAACAGTTTTTAGCGCTAGAAGGAGGGCCTAATAGGATTTAAGGTAGATTTTGTGTAGGCTGGCCAAATGGATCATTTTAGTTCTTGGAAATTTGAGTGTTTTGTTTGCAAATATCTTCTGTTTAAAAGAATTTGAATGCTTTTTTGCAAAGGTACTGCTCAAACTTCAAGGACTACTCTGATTTTCTGAGTTTTAAAGTTTTATTCTGAGATATGTTAGATCTCATAAAATTTCAAAAATCTAAAAAGTTGAAAACAGAGTGCCATTTTCAATGGACTCATACGAGGACAATTTCCAGGTTAATATTCCTATCTTTCAGAAAACTTTAAACGAGAAGCTTTATCCTTAAAGTTTATCTAACTTTGGTTTATCCAGTTGTTGCAGGATACACAAGTCTATGGAATATAGTGAAATTAATTCTTTAACTTTCCTCACCAGGATAGATTCATATTTAAAAGGACTAATTATTTTCTTAGATGTGTTCAGGGCTGAAGTCTGGTAGGAAAATGAAGAAATTATGGAGCAACAAGCAGATACAACACTAGAAATTATTAGTTGGTTAGAAAATACAATAGCTAAATCAGTTCTAGAAGGAAGGGATAGTAAAACATCTTTCCTTAAGTCATTTTATGGTGAGATTGATAGAAGTTCTCTACTTCCTAATACAGGTAAAGGGGATTGCAGGTAGAAATCTTTCAAAATTTTTAGAGAAGAAACCACTTGTCAAGATAAAGTCTTTGATTCTAATCCTAATACTTTTGATAAGGATAGTGAAACATCTTTCCTTGAGTCATTTTATGGTAAAAAGAAATGTAGACAGATGGAAGAATTTAAATGCATTCCTACCGAAGAGGTTCCTATGATAGTAACCCAGGGAATCGTAGAAAAGAAAATAAATGTTGATTTACTATCTAACTTGTTTAAGTTGAATGATCAAATTCAAGTTTGTTGCAGGATAATGGAACCAGATACTTTGCTGAATGATAGGACTAAATTATTTGATGAACAATTCATGAGGGTTGAAGATGCAAAATGATTTGGGGTTGTTGTGTATGATCAGATGCCATTCCAATGTCATTTTGAAAATGAAACAGGGGAGTATGCCTATCAATCGAATGTTAATTCACCTTTGTAGTCAAATGATTTAGGAATGATAAATTTCTGTATGTTAGGTTGTGATGATAAAGATACTTAGTTAGATGCTGATGTGCAGAGAATTGAAGAGAACATTGAGACATTCCCTAAACTTGAGGATAAATTGAACATCTAGAATGAAGAGATAGATGTGGATAAAGATGAAAAAATAATACATCAAGAGTCATACATCCTTCAATTCGAAGTAAGACTAGACATTGAGACAAGCAATGAAAGTGCAAAGTTAAATGGAGGACCAGCTATCAATAAACAAGCATGTCCAGTAGAGCCAGAAATACATAAGGTTGTTTCTTTCCTTTACTCAGTGAATAATGTTGAATACTATTTTGATTATGGAAATTCAAGAGATAAGACATGCATATGGCTTAGTCATAAACATGATGAGCTTCCTTAGTTGCTGGTTATAAGAATTTATTCTATTAAATACAGTGAATTTAGAACGCAAGATCATTTTTTAGAATTCAAAGATAAATTTGCTAAGTTGAGAACTATAACTAGTGCTCTAATGCTCTTGCAAAATCTAAGTATGCAAATGCAGCTGACTTTGTGTATTTTCATGGGTTTTGTTTCCCTTATAGAGGCTTGTGTATAGTTTAGTAGAATAGTTGTTTTCTTTTCTTTTCTTTGTTTTCTTGTCTTGCTTTGTGCTGTTTCCTTTCGTAGTTAGTTGTTTGTATAGTCCGTTTGTTTTGTTTGCTTTGTGTTTCCTTAGTAGGGATGTTTGTTTTTTTTTAGAGTATGCAAGAGCAGACTGATAACCACTGCAAACAATAGAAAATTTAGAACATTCAGGTTAATTATTTGAAATTTATGCATAACTTGTTGTGACTGTCATGAATGTAGAAAGTTAGTTGACTTGTGAAATTTTGTATTCAATAACTGTGGGTTGAGTATTCAATGGAAGTTTCTCACAATGACACACCTAAAATACTTGGGTTTGTTGAACATACCAGTGTAGATATTAGGTTAAAAATCAGAGGTCACCCTTGCTACCATTACAATTCTCAGCTTAATTTTAGCAAGTGATCATGCCTTGCATCATGAAGTTACAACTGTAATATCTTATGAAATCTCTATCAAAGACATAAAATAAATAAATAAATAAATAGAATGGATTTTACTAAAAATCTAGATTAAGCCATCTAAGTAACTCTACTGAGGCTATAGATGCTTGCTGGCAGTGGGGCTCTACTTAGGAGAATTTTAACGATACCCTTGTCAGGGCTATGGACGCCTGCTGGCAGCAAGGCTCTATCCAGTTGGCTATGAGGGAATGACATAAACTATGTAGGCTAATATTAGTCACTGGTTTGTTCAACTGATTTTCAAGATGAGGATTATTAATCATGTGCACCCACTTAAACTAAAAATGAAGATTCATGCACCTTATTGAATACATTAAGTCTCAAGTTAGATAATGATTTGCAGAAAAGATAGTTGGAAGTTATGAATTTATTTCATTCATTTTTCTTTAATGGTTTTAAATATTTGATTGTTTTGTTTGGTTGCTAGTTGTTGGGATGCTCACAACACGCCCCATTTTACTCCTTAGCAAAATGAGGACCCCTGCTATGGCTTTGCTTTTGCTTTTGTGTGTGGGTCTGTTGGGTGGCAAAAGGGAAAAAGAGAGTGAAAATTACAAACCTTGTTAAAAATAAGGAAAAAATAAGCATTAAGTACTAGGGCAGAGTATGGGTGAATTCCCTGTCAAAAATGAGTAAGGGTTGCTTTTTGAACCATGTTAAAATTCACAATATTTTGCAACTTATGAGTGTTTTGGTAAAATATACAATTGGAGGGTTTGTATGTTGCATATACAAAGTCCTTTGTATATCAGGTCACTTGCATGTAGAATGTCCTTTGTATATCAGGTCGCTTACATATACAAAGTTGTTTGTATATCGGGTTGCATATAAGTCGCATGTGGGAGTTGTCGGGTTTATTAAATTTGTATACTTGTATGCATTTCAATGACACTTTTTTCTTACATACAAGTTGGGCCCGAAAAGTTCAAAGTTTAAGTGAATAATTGTTTAAATCCGTTCAATGCACTTTATGTTTCTATGTTTAGACATGCAAAGTGGATATACAAGGCTCAATAATGGTTTTCAAAGTTTGAATGCATAATTGTTTAAATCTGGTGGTTGTATGTTATGTTTGTATGTTGGCGAAAGGAAAACGTACAAAGCCAATATGCATTGCATTTATGCAAGTCGCGGAACCCAAAAATTATTAAGGTTGGTTTTATTATTGTATGTTTGCACTTTCTATATATATATATATATATATATATATATATATATATATATATGTTTCGGGACATACATTGTTGTGTACATGCAAGGCAGAACTCAGGAAATATTACGATTTGGTTAATACGATGTATCACACCTTAAAGTATATTGGAAGATATGCATTGCATTTTATACAAGTGGTAGAACCGAAAGCAGTATTAAAATTGGTTTTATCCTTGTATGTTTTGGGCCTTGTATGTATGTTTCGGATACATACATTGCGATACATACAAGCTGGAACTCAAAAGAAGTTAAAATGTGGTATAAATGATGCATCCTGACTTAAAGTATATTAAAAGATGCATTACTTTTTATACATGTCGTGGAGCCCAAAAGTGAGTAAACTATGGTTCATAAGAGTTGAAGTCCAAAATACACATACAAAGGAGTTTGTATGTATTTGTGCTTGTATGCAAGGGTTTGATGCAGGGGTTTTATACATTACATTGTGATCGGTGAGAGAAGGCAATCGGAAAAAAGTTTTTGGGTCGCCTCGATGGTGAAGAGTCATGCCAATATAAAGTTACATCGGGAGGAAGTATGTGATCAAAGTGGAATTCTTGGGTCACTCCAACTAAAGAATGTTACGCTGATGGAGAACATACCTTAAAATGATGAAGGGTTACATTGGCCAGAAGTATGAGATCAGTGTGAAATTTATTGATTGACCCGACTGTGAGAGTTACGCTGATGAAGGTATAAAGAACACAGTATACAAGGCAAAGGACATATAAACAAGGCATACAAAAGTATGTATGCAGAATTAGACTGGCTATAAAAAAGAGGTTTTAAAGCACCAACATTGCAGTGGAAGGCTGAACTTGGGTGCATTAATTACTGTAATTAATGCCCATCTAACATTCTGACAAGGTATTAATTGGTGAAAGTGGTGTGAATTTTAAATCCATTTTTATTGTCTCTTTGCAGGTTTGCAGGTATGTAGAAGGTGAAGCTTTGATGGTGATGACATCACAAAGGGCAGATCAGATTACAAAAAGAAGTGAAAGGAGTAAAAGCTTTCAATGTGAGGAGAAATGTAGGTGGTAGGAAACATTATTATATGAGCAACATAGGATATTTTGACAGCTGTTAGGGTTTCCAAAGGGCATCCTTACACTTATTATGGGTATGCTGCTCAGAGATCTTTGGTGAGATTTTGTTTTCCACCATTGCTGCTGCACTTGGGTTATGGACCGTTGATTAACTAGGGTTTTACGGTTGTATTGGGGATAATCAAATCTATATATTGAGCCCCTTTACTTTGTAATACTTACACAGGGATTTACACAAGAATTTGTAGAACAGAGCTAGAAGTTGTAAATTAACAGTTTTAGAGGAACAGTTTAGTTTAGAGTAGAAGGAGGTCACCTGTTGTCTGCAATAAGGAATGCGTGGAACATCTAGCTTCCTTACTGTATCTGTAAAGCGTTGTAAGTTTTTGTGAAGTTGATTAATGAAGCTAAGAGTCATTCATGATACATTGTAAATCATAGATGACTATGTGTTTTCAATACAAATGAATCTAGAATTCTGCGTCTATATTTAGAGTGTCTTCTGGCTCTTCTTTATATTTGAAATAATATCTCTTAAAGCTTGCAATCTTGAATGTGTGTTTGTGAAAATACTCAGGGCTTACATTTAATGATTTAGTGTGTGGATTTAATCAAATTTGATGTATTTCTTATAAACATGCATAACAGAACATTTAGATCCTATAGCAGAATGAAGTTTAGTTTAGATTTCTCTAACTTTTCCCAAACCATTTGAAATACTTAGCTTAAATGCAGAAATTTAAAGGAGATTGTCTGATATTTGAAAGAAACATGAAAAATTGAGTTGATATTTGACAGTTTTCATAATATTTGAAAAGAAAGCTTGTGTTAATACAAATTATATAAAAGCTTTGTGATACAGTAGCAGATTTATGCAAAGGAATGAATGAAATGTTGATATTTGTGATAGTTTGTATAATTAGAGTCTAGTGAATCATAAAACACCTTAAATCACCTAAGGCCCCTTGCATATTATAGCTTCACATCAACCTACTGAATTGTCCAATAGGTCAAGACCTGACCATATAGAAACATGGGATTAATTAATCTTAATTGATTTCTTCATATCTTTCGAGACAGTTAGGTTCATTTTGTGAATTTTAACTTTTGTTATGAATGTGTAAAAATAATCATCAACAGTTTTTGGCGCTAGAAGGAGGGCCTGATAGGATTTAAGGTAGATTTTGTGTAGGCTGGCCAAATGGATCATTTTAGTTCTTGGAAATTTGAGTGTTCTGTTTGCAGATATCTTCTATTTAAAAGAATTTGAATGCTTTGTTGTAAAGGTACTGTTCAAACTTTAAGGACTATTCTGATTTTCTAAGTTTTAAAGTTTTATTCTGAGATATGTTAGATCTCATAAAATTTCAAAATGCTAAAAAGTTGAAAACAGAGTGCCATTTTCAATGGACTCATACGAGGACAATTTCCAAGTTAATATTCCTGTCTTTCAAAAAACTTTAAACGAGAAGCTTTATCCTTAAAGTTTATCTAACTTAGGTTTATCCAGTTGTTGCAGGATACACAAGTCGATGGAACATAGTGAAATTAATTGTTTAACTTTCCTCACCAGGATAGATTCATATTTAAAAGGACTAATTCTTTTCTCAAATGTGTTCAGGGCTGAAGTCTGGCAGGAAAATGAAGAAATTCTGGAGCAACAAGCAGATACAGCACTAGAAATTATTAGTTGGTTAGAAAATACAATAGTTGAATCAGTTCTAGAAGGAAGGGATAGTAAAACATCTTTCCTTAAGTCGTTTTATGGTGAGATTGATAGAAGTTCTCTACTTCCTAATATGGGTAAAGGGGATTGCAGGTATAAATCTTTCAAAATTTGTAGAGAAGAAACCACTTGTCAAGATAAAGTCTTTGATTGTAATCCTAATACTTTTGATAAGGATAGCGAAACATCTTTCCTTGAGTCATTTTATGGTAAAAAGAAATGTAGACAGATGGAAGAATTTAAATGCATTCCTACTGCAGAGGTTCCTATGATAGTAACCCAGGGAGTTGTAGAGAAGAAAATAAATACTGATTTACTATCTAACTTGTTTAAGTTGAATGATCAAATTCAAGGTTGTTGCATGATAATGGAACCAGATACTTTGCTGAATGATAGGACTAAATTATTTGATGAACAATTCATGAAGGTTGAAGATATAGAAAGATTTGGGGTTGTTGTGCATGATCAGATGCTAGTCCAATGTCATTTTGAACATGAAACAAGGGAGTATGCCTATCAATCGAATGTTAATTCATCTTTGCATTCAAATGATTGAGGAAGGATAAATTTTTGTATATCAGGTTGTGATGATAAAGATACTCAGTTAGATGCTGATGTCCAGAGAATTGAAGAGAACATTGAGACATTCCCTAAACTTGAGGATAAACTGAACATCCAGAATGAAGAGATAGATGTGGATAAAGATGAAGAAATAATACATCAAGAGTCATACATCCTTCAATTCGAAGTAAGACCAGACATTGAGCCAAGCAATGAAAGTGCAAAGTTAAATGGAGGACTAGCTATCAATAAACAACCATGTCCAGTAGAGCCAGAAATACATCTGGTTGTTTCTTTCCTTTCCTCAGTGAATAATGTTGAATACTATTTTGATTATGGAAATTCAATAGATAAGACATGCATATGGATTAGTCATAAACATGATGAGCTTCCTCAGTTGCTGGTTATCAGAATTTATTCTATTAAATATAGTGAATTTAGAACGCAAGAACATTTTTTAGAATTCAAAGATAAATTTGCTAAGTTGAGAACTATAACTAGTGCTCTGATGCTCCTGCACAATCTAAGGAAGTATGCAAATACATGTGTCTTTGGGTCTTTTCTTGGGTTTTGTTTCCCTTGTAGAGGCTTGTGTATAGTTTGGTAGAATAGTTGTTTTCTTTTCTTTTCTTTGTTTTCTTGTCTTGCTTTGTGTTGTTTCCTTTCGTAGTTAGTTATTTTTACAGTCCATTTGTTTTGTTTGCTTTGTGTTGCCTTAGCAGGGATGTTTATTTATTTTTTAGAGTATGTAGGAGCAGACTGATAACCACTAAAAACAATAGAAAATTTAGAACATTCAGGTTAATTATTTGAAATTTATGCATAACTTGTTGTGACTGTCATGAATGTAGAAAGTTAGTTGACTTGTGAAATTTTGTATTCAATAACTGTGGGTTGAGTATTCAATGGAAGTTTCTCACAATGACACACCTAAAATCCTTGGGTTTGTTGAACATACTAGTGTAGATATTAGGTAAAAAATCAGAGGTCACCCTTGCTACCATTACAATTCTCAGCTTAATTTTTGCAAGTGATCATGCCTTGCATCATGAAGTTACAATTGTAATATCTTATGAAATCTCTATCAAATACAAAAAATAATAATAATAAATAAATAGAATGGATTTTACCAAAAATCTAGATTAAGCCATCTAAGTAACTCTACCAGGGCTATAGACGCTTGCTAGCA
The DNA here is from genome assembly GCA_027924645.1 of Cunninghamia lanceolata. Taxonomy (NCBI): domain Eukaryota; kingdom Viridiplantae; phylum Streptophyta; class Pinopsida; order Cupressales; family Cupressaceae; genus Cunninghamia; species Cunninghamia lanceolata. Next base: position 6,606,664 of record BSBN01001583.1, read on the forward strand.
GTGGGGCTCTACTTAGAAGAATTGTAACGATAACCTTGTCAGGGCTATGGATGCCTGCTGGTAGCAAGGCTCTATCCAGTTGGCTATGAGGGAATGACATCAACTATATAGGCTAATATCAGTCACTGGTTTGTTCAACTGATTTTCAAGATGAGGATTATTAATCATGTGCACCCACTTAAACTAAAAATGAAGATTCATGCACCTTATTGAATACATTAAGTCTCAAGTTAGATAATGATTTACAGAAAAGATAGTTGGAAGTTATGAATTTATTTCATTCAGTTTTCTTTAATGGTTTTAAATATTTGATTGTTTTGTTTGGTTGCTAGTTGTTGGGATGCTCACAACACACCCCATTTTACTCCTTAGCAAAATGAGGACCCCTACTATGTCTTTGCTTTTGCTTTTGTGTGTGGGTCTGTTGGGTGGTAAAAGGGAAAAAGAGAGTGAAAATTACAAACCTTGTTAAAAATAAAGAAAAAAAACCATTAAGTACCAGGGCAGAGTATGGGTGAATTCCTTGTCAAAAATGAGTAAGGGTTGCTTTTTGAACCATGTTAAAATTCACAATATTTTGCATGTTATGAGTGTTTTGGTAAAATGTACAATGGGAGGGTTTGTATGTTGCATATACAAAGTACTTTGTATATCGGGTCACCTGCATGTACAAAGTCCTTTGTATATTAGGTTGCTTACATATACAAAGTTGTTTGTATATCAGGTTGCATATAAGTCGAATGTGGGAGTTGTTGGGTCTATTAAATTTTTATACTTGTATGCATTTCAATGTAAATTTTTTCTTACATACAAGTCAGGCCCGAAAAGCTCAAAGTTTAAGTGAATAATTGCTTAAATCCATTCAATGCACTTTATGTTTGTATGTTTAGACATGCAAAGTGGATTACAAGGCTCAATGCATATCGCACGCGACAGTTTTTAAAGTTTGAATGCATAATTGTTTAAATCTGGCATTTGTATGTTATGTTTGTATGTTGGCAAAAGGAAAACATACAAAGCCGATATGCATTGCATTTATGCAAGTCACAAAACCCAAAAATTATTAAGGTTGGTTTTATTATTTATGTTCGCGCTTTGTATATATATATGTTTTGGGACATACATTGCTGTGTACATGCAAGGCGGAACTCAAGAAATATTACGATTTCATTATACGATGCATCACACCTTAAAGTATATTGGAAAATATGCATTACATTTTATACAAGTGGTGGAACCGAAAGCAGTATTAAAATTGGTTTTATCCTTGTATGTTTCAGGCCTTGTATTTATGTTTCAGATACATACATTGCGGTACATACAAGCAAGAACTCAAAAGAAGTTAAAATGTGGTATAAACGATGCATCCTGACTTAAAGTATATTAAAAGATGCATTGCTTTTTATACATGTTGCGGAGCCCAAAAGTGAGTAAACTATGGTTTATAAGAGTTGAAGTCTAATAATGCACATACAAAGGACTTTGTATGTATTTGTACTTGTATGCAAGGGTTTGATGCAGGTGTTTTATACATTACATTGCGATCGGCGAGAGAAGGCGATCAGAGAAAAGTTTTTGGGTCACCCCAATGGTGAAGAGTCACGCTGATATAAAGTTACATCGAGAGGAAGTATGTGATCAGAGTGGAATTTTTGGGTTGCTTTGACTAAAGAAGGTTACGCTAATGGAGAAGATATGTTAAAATGATGAAGGGTTACATCAGCCAGAAGTATGCAATCGGTGTGAAATTTATTGATCAACCCGACTGCAAGAGTTATGCCAATGAAGGTATACAGAATGCGGTATACAAGGCAGAAGACATATAAACAAGGCATACAAAAGTATGTATCCAGAATTAGAGTGGCTGTAAAAAAGAGGTTTTAAAGCACCAACATTGCAGTGGAAGGCCGAACTTGGGTGCATTAATTACTGTAATTAATGCCCATCTAACATTCTGACAAGGTATAAATTGGTGAAAGCGGTGTGAATTTTAAATCCATTTTTATTGTTTGTTTGCAGGTTTGCAGGTATGTAGAAGGTGAAGCTTTGATGGCAATGACATCACAAAGGGCAGATTGGATTGCAAAAAGAAGCGGAAGGAGTAAAAGCTTTCAATGTGAGGAGAAATGTAGGTGGAAGGAAACATTATTATATGAGCAACAGAGGATATTTTGACGGCTGTTAGGGTTTCCAAAGGGCATCCTTACTTTCAGTATGGGTATGCTACTCAGAGATCTTTGGTGAGATTTTGTTTTCCACCGTTGCTACTGCACTTGGGTTATGGATCGTTGATTAACTAGGGTTTTGTGGTTGTATTGGGGATAATCAAATCTATATATTGAGTATCTTTACTTTGTAATACTTACACTGGGATTTACATAAGAATTTGTAGAATAGAGCTGGAAGTTGTAAATTAATAGTTTTAGAGAAACAGTTTAGTTTAGAGTGGAAGGAGGTTGCCTATTGTCTACAATAAGGAATGCGTGGAACATCTAGCTTCCTTACTGTATCTGTAAAGCGTTGTAAGTTTTTGTGAAGTTGATTAATGAAGCTAAGAGTCATTCATACATTGTAAATCATATATGACTATGTGTTTTGAATACAAATGAATCTGGGATTCTACGTCTATATTCAGAGTGTCTTCTGGCTCTTCTTTGTATTTGAAATAATATCTCTTAAAGCTTGCAATCTTGAATGTGTGTTTGTGAAAATACTTAGGCTTACATTTAATGATTTAGTCTGTGGATTTAATCAAATTTGTTGTATTTCTTATAAACATGCATAACCGAACATTTAGATCTTGTAGCAGAATGAAGTTTAGTTTAGATTTCTCTAACTTTTCCCAAACCATTTGAAATACTTAGCTTAAATGCAGAAATTTAAAGGAGATTGTCTGATATTTGAAAGAAACATGAAAAACTGAGTTGATATTTGACAGTTTTCATAATATTTGAAAAGAAATCTTGTCTTAATATAAATCATATAAAAGCTTTGTGATATTGTAGCAGATTTATGCAAAGGAATGAATGAAATGTTGATATTTGTGATAGTTTGCATAATTAGAGTCCAATGAATCATAAAACACCTTAAATCACGTAAGGCCCCTTGCATATTACAGCTTCACATCAACCTACTGAATTCTCCAACAGGTCAAGACCTGACCATATAGAAACTTGGAATTAATTAATCTTAATTGATTTCTTCATATCTTTCAAGACAGTTAGGTTCATTTTGTGAATTTTAATTTTTGTTATGAATGTGTAAAAACAATCAACACCCCCACCCACCAAATCATGTGGTTTTTATAGAATTGATGTGATATTTTCCACTACATAACCACCTAAAACACTTAAGCCACCCATCTCCCCAACACCTATACACACATCTCACGTTCTTTTTTATAGATGTGACATTTTTCACCACTAACACCCAATCATACATCACTACCTATCCAACATACCAAAAACCATATCTTCCCATAATACCCCTACCTATGGCTTTTCATTAATAAATATAATGACTGAATCCCACCCTAATACCCCTAACCAACATACCCATAACTCTTACGGACTAACTACGACCCCTCCCCCAGCAAGAGTATATCTCCCCCACTCACCCCTCTACCCATCCCCCCATCAAGGATATTTTGTATCATGATCAGGATCATCCATTCCTATTGCATCTACATTACACCTGCATCCACATAATCATAATCATTATTATTATTGTATCATAATCATAACCATGATATTACCATTACATCATAATCATTGCATTATCATAATCATCATAGTAACATCATCACATTATTAAAACATCATAATCATTCCATAATCATCATTATTACTATACCATAAACATAATCATCATATCACCATTATATTGCATCATCTATATCATAAACATCATATTACCATTGCATAATCATTAATCATTGCATCCTCATATCATCCTCACTTAGAATCCATATCGATAACAAAATCATTAACATGTAAGTCATATCATAAATCTATAAATCCAAAAATGCATCCATATCTATAGAACATACAATCTACATCATAATCCACACCATAATCCATATCATAATCCACACCATAACCCATCCATAAGCATAAACCAACATCATCACAAACATACCATCATATCCTGGGAACATAATCAATAAACCATAACATCATCCATTATCTATAATCCATCACATGTCCATCTATAAATCAAAAACATGAAACCATAACATAACATAACCCATACATCCATCACATAAAACCATAATCATACATCATAAAAAACACATGATCACATCATATAGGCCACCAAAAAATATATACATCCATGTACATCTCATATATACATCAATGGTCATGATACAAAAATGTGCCCAAAGGGCTAAATCCATGAAATGTCTACAATACATAAGCTCGTAGGCGTATACATTATCACTTATCTAAACTCCCCTGATGAAAAGGAGTGGGACAATGAGGTGGTGATGACTGCAGTGTTGTGGAAGGCCCTACCCCTATAGTCCCTGGTGTCACAAATGGTGGACACTGCCTAGATGCCCTTGTAGTCCCTAGTGTCACAGTTGGTGGAGGCATTGAAAAAGAGGATGCATGACTAGCCTTATCACTAATGGTGTCCACGTCCTCATGGACCTACTCACCCCTAAGTGGATATAACTAGCTTCCCTCTTATTTGCTGGCACCACTGCATGATATAAGGCATGGTAATAATCCACCCACCTTATAATTGTGCCCAACTCTACCTACACATGAGTTTAAGTCACCCCACATCTATGCCATCCCACTACCATCTACTAGCCCCTACAACTATATCACCTACTACTGTAGCTAGGATACTTATGCCTTGACCCTTTATCTCATAGTATCGACACTCTGATGATGTATCCTCTCCCATCTCACTCTATTGATACCCTCACCACCTCCTCCTCCAAGCTCAGCACCCAAGCCCTCAAGGTATTCATGTCCTCTCCATCCCCATCCCCTCCAACCTATGCATCCACCCTAGGACATACTCAACACCCCCTACCTAGTCCCCTACTGCAATAGCTTCCAAAATATGCATCTAGTCACCCTCACCACCACCACCACCACCACCCCCATGCCCTACATCACCATACTCCTCCTCCTCCTCATCCTAACTATCAATCTCCACCACCAGCAGCTGACCCTCTAGAATGGTCAAACAGATAGGCCTAAATCTTGCCCACCAAGCATTGTACTCTAGAGTCATGCTCGCATCTTCCACAACTAACCCTCAGTCCTAAGCCACTTTCACCAAATGCTAAAATCTACAATCACCATGGTTGCATCTAGTCCTTCTCCCCATCATCTAGTCTCCCGCCTCACCCGAGAAAAAACTTCCTCTACCTGAGGCACATCCTATCGTAAACCAAACTGCTATAGTACCTGCTCAAGGAGGTACCTATCCAAGATGTGCTCGGTCCTGTCAATGAGGTACCGAGGTTGTTAGGTAAACGGTAAGTAAACATCATCATCAATCCACATCTCACAGCCTATATCCATGGCCACCATACCACTGTCACCAAATCATCAAAGGCATGCCTCTAGTACCGTCGCCCTTCTAGTGCCTGATGCATCAATATACCTCTATACCCATATACATATATGATAAACTATGGCTATACCAGTGAGCACTATGGTTGAGTAACCGCAATATGCTCCCAAGCCCAAATGTGGATGAGCATCACTCCATAGCCAATGCTCGCCTCGCATCAATATACTATCAGATGCATATCATGGTATAACTAGGTTAGTAGACATGGCCCCCACGTATATACTGCACTCTGCACCATCATCTACTCCAAAACATCCCCCACCCCATAGGAAATCCATGCAATCACCGAGCTGGTAGAAACAACCAAGCTATAACTCCACAAGTGTATAGGTCCAAACCTCCCAATATCCACATAGCATCCCTCTATAACATATCCTTCCCTAGCCAATTTGTAGGGACATGGGTAGGGGCAAACACATGATGTAGCACTACCAATTTGCCAGCCTGATCATACACCACTCACTCACCACAGATGGGAATCTGCGAAATCCTCCAAACATTCTCAAGGGTGATCATAATCTCCCCCATTGGCAACACAAATGAGTAGCTCTCACTATGTTGGCACTCTATCAAATCTATCATCATGGCTCAATTTTCCAAATGGTTGGCATCTCTGAAATGTACATCAAGTTGATCGCCCTCAATTAGCTGCACTCTGCCTGCATCAATCCAACCCTCAATGATAGTGCTAGTGGTTGGCGCTCCCTCAACTGGAGTGAAGGAGGTCATCTTGCATCCATCAAGTTAAACTTTTTTTTGCAAACTACATGAAAGTGCTAAACCTTCTTGCTAAAGTGCCAGCAGGCACAAAAGCGTTAACAGTCTTCACTAAAGTGCCAACCAAGACTTAAGTGCTAATAGACCAACCCCTAGTGCTTTTCCAGATGAAAGCACTACCCCATTCTATGCAAGCACCATTTTAGGCACAAGCGCTACCCCATTCTGCGTAAGCGTGATTTCAGATGCAAGTGCTATCCCATTCCATGCAAGCATGATTTCTAATGCAAATGCTACCCTACTTTATGCTAGTGCCATTTTGGATGCAAGTGCTAACCTTTTTATCACAAGAACCATTCTAGATGTAAGCGCTATTCCATTTTGCGCTAGTACTATTCTGGACACAAGTGCTACTTTCCTTAAGGTAAGCACTTAACTAGCCACAAGCACTAAAAACCATAGCATTGGTGTTAACCTAGTCCCAAGTGCTACTTCACCTACCCCTAGCACTAAAACAACACTGATGTTTTTTGTCTGTACTAAAAGCATTGAATGAGACATAGGCGCTAATTGATCGGCCCCTAGCGCTCCATGCTTGTGCACAGGTGCTATGACACCTAACCTACCCACATTTGACACCTAAAATGACTTGAAACCCAAAAATGACAAAGTGAAGGATAGGTGACATATCGGCTCACCAACTTGCGGAGGTTGCTGGTACTCCTAGACCCTCTCAGCTCGGTGTGTCTCGCATGGAATCCTCCTTTGTTCCATCACTATTGCTCTCTTCTCTCTCTTAGTTAGCAAGCTTAGGTGTGCAAATATGGCATGATGGGCCTCCATAGCTATCTATACTTGTCATGTAATCCCTAAGCCTAACTTTTCAACCCCAAGCCACAAAACATATCCATTTTCACCAGTGTTTCCTCCTATTAACCTCATTTTCAAGAGTTCACCTGAAAAAATTTATTTTTGCTCAATCTCTTGAGGGGGCATCACTCATCCATTCTTCCTCTCCTCGTCAGTTGGGGCAAAAAATTAAAAATTATTTGATCTAACACCACTCCCACTTGGTCATGAAGCCACATCAAAGAGGGGTAGAATGTAGACATCTAAAAATGGCATAACCCATGCTGCAATTCCTCGACATGCTTGCACCAACTTATCCCCTTCCCTAATTAATTAAATAAAATCAATTTATTTAATTAATTTAACTATTCCCCATAGTCCATGGTTCATAATTAATTGAATAAATGTCACAATTTATTTAATTGATTATTCCATCCTTTACCACTAACCTAAATTAATTAAATAAAATACATTAATTTAATTAATCCACCTAGCCCATGACTAAACCTAGCCATTTATTAAATAATACCATTTATTTAATAATCTATCATACCCTACCTAGCCCCTAGACCCAAATTAATTAAGTAAACCCTTAATTAATTTATGCTACTAATTAATCCATCTCCTAATTTCCAACAACCATATTAATTAAGTTAATCACTTAATTAATTAGCTTAACCCCTCATTATCAAATCTCCCCACACTTGATTAAAAAAATAACATTTTTTAATTAAGGGGAGTCACATTTGTCTCCACCTCATATTTCCTCATTCATGCAAGAGCATTATTTAAATAATAAAGCTCACACATGTCTCCACCTTGTTGAACACCCAGAATATTGAGAGGGGGGGTGAATCAGTATTCTATTAAACCATTCACTTATTAAAACTTTAATTCATTTTCCACATTCAATAACAGTAAAGTAAATCAAGCATAGAAAGCACAACCATAAACCATAACACATGGACACCATGATTTTTACATGGAAAACCCAAAAAGGAAAAAACCATGGTGAGTGTTAGCTCACAATATATTATGTAGTAACAATACCAAATTACAAAGAGGCTCATTGTCTTAGGGCTCACTGCCCAGGGCTCACTACCCTTAAGGACTCACTATCCACAAAAGGATGCTCACTGAATACAGGCTCACTACCAAAAGAAAAGAAAGAAAGAAAGGGTGGCTCATTGCTAGAATGAACTACTATGGTTGCATCTGAAAATGCATGAATACAGCTCCAATATAGGTTAGAAAATTGTCTCAAAACTCCTCATCCTGAACTGCTCTGATATACTCCTCTGCTCTTACATGAAAATAAAATCTCTCTTCTTCTGCACTTGTCACCCTTAAAAAACCACAAAACTTTGCATGTCACACACACACACACACACATTCATATTTGCACACCTTTATATCAAACATCGAAATGGATCTCATATATATATCTGCAACACTTGCAATCTTCAAATTAGATCGGCCTACAAAGATGAAGCATGTAGTTATGTCTTGAGTATATTGTCAGCCTAATCCTTTCACCAAAATACTTTGCAAACCAATTCAACACTTGAAACATATTCATATATGTCGGCTTCAACTATAGAACCACATAGGATATGATTCCAATCAATAGATCTTACCACACATAGATCAAAGTATCAGGTGGACCTCATACACACACTATCACGGGTTCATTCTAACTATCAGAACACAACTTTTGATGCAGGCCACAAAACTTTCTCAAAATCATAGCTAAGACTCTTTAGGCATCCCCAAACTTACCTTCAGAGCTGCATAGCATAATATAATCATGCAATGAAATGTGGACCATCATAAGTTGCACTGTGTCATTGTCAAACACTGTCTAAGCATGTAGCAAAACATAGATGCTCATAACTGCCTTATCGGTGGTCTTCAAGCTCTGCAAATTTGGATTTAGAGACTTCATACATGTGTTTACAACACCTTAAAACCACAAAAAGAAATATCTATTACTGAAGGAATGTGGACCAAAACAAGTAGGTGTTCTGTACTGATTAGTGTTGTTCTTTGCTATGCCGAACTTAAGCTTCTTGAAAGTATACTTCTAGAGATGATCAAGAGATGAAACTTTGGATTTAGGATCATCTAAGGATTAGAAACATCTTACCAGATCTGCAAGACTAGATCTTCAACTGCGGACCAATGCTGATCATAATTCTCTCTTTGTAGTCATCTCAGTAATCTACCAACACTTAGCCAAAATGTCTAAGTCTTCTTTCCAAACCAGAGTTCTCTGACTTCATGAGGATTACTGTAACCTCACAACCCTTTTGAATCCTTGTTGCCATCAATGACAACACTAATCAAACATCATGCTCAACCAATCATACCAGCAGTGTCTTCATCAATGATTTTTTCGAAGTTGCCAACAGTCTCCCCCTTTGGCATTAATGGCAACACATGATGTGAAAAACCATCACACTGCCCCCCTTACTCTTCACACACTGCTCCCCTAACTACATGCATCTCTCCTTTATTTTTTAGTTATTTTCTTTTTATGTTTTTCACATGCTTCACTCTCCCCCTTTGACATCAATGGAAAAGGTGTATGATATAGAAATATGTACAAGTGATAGATTCCTATGTACACCAAAACTTTAAAACTGTTTGTACTATCCGCATATATACATGTGAAATTAAATACCTTACTGGCTTACGGGGAGAATATATTTGTAGATCTTCTTTAGTTGAACTGCATCTTAATCCCACCTGACCTTGGCATGACTTAAAACTTGTATGCACCCATTAATTTGGGACACCAACTCTTTTGCCTTCTTCATAGTAGCAGAGGCCTTAGTGATTTGCCTTGTCTGATCTACTACTATTACAAGCCTTGTCATGGATCCAATCTTAAAACTTAGATCTACCAGAGCTGACTCATCCTGTATTTTATGACCTCCTTTTGGGTCTGCAACTTGTGTATGTCAGAATGGATAGTTTTAACTATTTCCCTTTGATTCCCAATAGTATCCTTCACCAGATCATAAGTTCTAGAGATATTCATTAGTTGGGCTTCCCATCCATCTATTTTCTCTTTTAGCTCCTTCATTTTCTTAGGCCACGTTAGACAAAATTGATATATTTTACTAGCTTCTTTGATGGTCATCTGTGCATATTCTATAATCTTATCTAATAAATTTTATCTTGAGAGTATTTATCATTAAGCTCAACTAACCTTTTACTATCAATCTCAGCCCTTACCTTATTTTCATCTGCTTGTTCGAAGGACTCAAAATTAGAATTGACTGACTCCAGAAGCTTCTTCATTTGTATTGCAGGAGTCAAGGAGGTGTCTTTACTTACACTAGGCATGATCTTCTCAAAGATTGCCATAGATTCTCCCATAAGCTCATTGTCGTCCATGTGAGACTTCAAGATCTCTTCTTGGGCTATTTCTTTAAAAATTGATCCAAGCTTCAATTTCTACAATGGAGAAATTGTAGCCAAGTTTATTGGTCCTTGTAATAACTCAGGTACAGACAAAATCTGAGTTTCTTTTTTCTTTTCCAAAAACTCTCTTAAAGAGTCAACTAAATTTTCTCCAGTAGTGTCTCTTTTGCCTTCATCATGAGACACTTCAGTATCATGTCTCTCCAGAGGATTTTCTTGAGTAGGTTCTTATTTATTATCCTCTGATTCCATACCAGAGTTATCAACCATCTTCTCATCTACCTCATTCCTTTTATCATCTTCATGTCCTTCAAAGGCTCTATCCTTAGATGTCACTTTTATCTCCTTAGAGTTCTTTTCCACTGCAGACTCTTTCATTTCTTCATCTTTCTTAGAGTTCACCAGAGGAGTTATTGCACTTTTATCCACACTTTGATCAACATTCACTTTCAGAACTACATTAAAATTATTAGCATTAACATTTTATTCTTCTTCAACTGTACCTGCCATGGTTGGGATGTGAAGTTCATGAAGTACACTCAATGTTTTCTCCTCAGTCTCTTTCACCAGTTTCTCAATATTCCCAGACATTAGAGTATTGATTCTCCTCTTGGTTCTAAATTCTTCATTGAGATTTTGAGTGACCTTAACTTTGTCTTCAACAGTGAGACTTGGACACAGTTTCATCAGAACATATTCCTTCAACTCAGCATCTTTAGCCATAGCCCCTTCTTTTCTTGCAATTAAGATGCTAGCTAGACTATCTGGTAAATCATCTATAACTTCAATTAATGCTTTATTGAACATGTCTAAAAATCTTACCACAGCTACTTCAATTGTTACCTTGTCAGTATCTGAGCATTCATCATATGTATCAGCAATTGGCTTCAAGTTCCCATGCTCAGCTATTGCATTAATTGTGGCTTCTAAAGTCATAGTAGCTTCAAGTTCTCCTTATCTTCTTTTTCGAAGGGTTTTTCTTTCTTATTAGAAGTGGCTTCATTAGTTTTTTCTCTTTTAGCCTTTATTTCTTCATCCAATTCTATTTCTTCTTCTTCACCTCCAAGGCTCACATATATTCTATTGGTGGCCTTTGTTTTCTTTATTTTATGCTTCTTCCCAATAGGCCCTATCTTTACAGTAGAGGAGGATGTCCTAGTATTCCTTCTTGTCCTAGGAGAAGGTTTGACATGTTTAGTCTTCACTTCATGCTTCGCTGGACCACCTTCTTTCTCAGTCTTCTCTTCTAGAGCCTTTTTTGCCTCAAATGTTTGTGCCTTGGCTCTAGCTTCATCTATCTACTTCTTTGTGAGTCCTTGGCTCTTGGCATAATCTTCTACCCATTTCCTTACATTTCTTTTGGTCTCAGGTTGTCTTTGTTCCATATGAACCTTGAGAGACTTTTCCTCATAAGTCCCAAACCTTTCTTCTTTGGGGTCTTTGGGTTTGCTCAGCATTAGATCTACCAAGCTAGTCAAAATGTCTTCTGTAACCTCATATCCCATTGCAGGGACCCACACTGTTCTTGGTTCCACTACCTCCATGAGGCATTGATCTTTGGTCACCATAAAAACAATATCATATTTACACTTCTCAACTACCTTTCTAGGGATTCTAACCCTATCTTGCATTTTGCTCTGGAATTTTTTGAAGTATCCCCACATAGCTGCACTCTAAGCACTATCATTTCCAATACTTTACAAATGGTTCCTGATTTGTACTAGGCTACAGGGGAATGATTGAACCAAACAATATTGCTCATACCTGGTATTTCCTTTAGGAAATAGAATAGCAAATAAATGACAAGAGTACCATATTTGAATGGGTACTTGGTGTCTTTTGTCTTCAAATTCTCCATCAGTTGTTGTTGAAGCAACTCACACAAGTCATAGTCAACGTTCTTCCTTACCATCTCATATGCAGTGTAAATGGTCATAGCTGAAACAAAATTCTCCCTTTTGGAGAAGTACACCTTATATCCAATCACCATAGAGGCAAACCTGACTGTCGGATCCTCTATATCATTGGTAGTTAATGTCCTCTTGTCAAATTTGGCACCAGTTAGCTTTATCACTATATCATTCTTCATTGATTTGAGTGCTAGAACTATTCCGGTGGGACACAAACCTGTAACTGCCTCAATGGAAACCTTAGTTATCATATGAGGCACATTCAACCAAAAGAATTCATCATGGATTTTGCTCAGGACATACCTAACCCAAGCTTCTTCATAGACGACAAGAAAATCTACCCATGTATCCAATTTCTTCTCATGTAGAGTACTGTATTCTTTCTTCAATTCAAGTTTGTCATCTGTCAACTCATTCAAATACACTTGCCCTATGTTTACATGATCCTATTCCTCCATATTTGCATGAATGTAAGCCCTAATATCCTCATTATGCATTATACCATAAGGCACTTTAGAATATATACCATCAGGATTTGTTTCTAGGAATTTAAATGGATTCTTCTTAAATTTGGATCGGGGCCTTTCAGTGATCTCAATTACTTGTGGAGTAGACATTCTTATTACTTAATGAAATTCTTTTCTTAGAGGGATGAATATAAATACCATGTTCTTCTCTTTCTGGTTAGGGTTTCTTCACACCGAATGCTTGAATTTGCTTTAGCTTCATTGCTTAGATCTCCTTGGTCGCTTGAGAGTTCAAGTGCAATGTGAGTTTCCTTTGAATAAGATTGCTTATAAACCCTTTTCATCACAATCTACTTGCCATAAATGCTTGTTTCCAAAAAACTATCAACACTATCTCTGCCACTCATAGTAGATGTAAATTACTTTGTAATCATCCACATTAAGTTCTTTTCTACCAAAATTTTCTCCAAAAGTTTTGATATACTATTCTTCAACACATATCCTCATGCTGGTTGTCAACACCACTTTTCTAGCTGGGGGAACATGATTTTCATTGAAGCTCCCCCTAAGATAGAGCTCCAATTTACTTCCCAGAGAAAGTTTTTGCACTAGAGTCTGGCATAGACTCATTCTTGGCTTCAATAACATCCTTCTTAACCCACATCTTGTTATCTTTTTCTTGATTTCTGCCGCATCAATTTTTTGCACTGGTTTCTTCTTTTCTAGCAGATTATCCTCCTTCATGTTCTTGCTTCTGCAGAATCTTGCAATATGTCCAAGCCTATTGAAATTATAGCACGCAACATTCCTCTAATTGTTATTCCTTCCATTCTTTCTAGATCTGCATTGGTTAGCCTTATTTCAAAATCTATTGTGAGTAAAGTAGTTACCATTGAAAGATTAAGCATTCCTTCCATTGTTATAGCCATTCCTTATTTGACTTCTACATTCACTAGCTCTATGACCAACTCTCTTGCATGTAAAGTAATTACCATTGAAAGATTGAGTATTCATTCCATTGTTATAGTCATTCCTTATCTAACGTCTACATTCGCTAGCTCTATGACCAACTTTCTTGCATGTAAAGCACTGACCAGAGAAAGATGAAACATTTCGATTCATTTTGTTCCTACATTGAGTAGCCTTATGACTAAACTTATTGCATGAATTACAATAACCATTGAAACATGGGTAGCTTTGAGCATTTGGTTGCCTAATTGGTTGTCATCTAGGTCAATTCCTTTGATTCCAGATCTACTTGCCTTTGTTCTTCTTGTTCTCAACATTCATTGCTTGACATGTTTTAGAACTTTCACCTTTCTTAAGCCTTCTTTGTCATCGGGGTTCTTCTGGCTATCAAGCATCTCATCAAGTTTTGCAAAACTTATCTTGAACTTTTCTTCATATCTCTTTGCCTTATCCAAATCTGACTTTAGGTTCACAACTTCTTCTTCAAGATTCACACATTCTTCTAATTTTCCTTTCACCATTAGATTTAGATCTTCTTCAGCTTTTGTCTTTTCTTCAAGTTGTACTTTCATATCATCCAATATTTCATTTGCTGATCTCAATTGTTCACTAACTTCCTTATGCTTTTCTTTAAACTTCTTGACTTGCTCTCTCAACTTCCTGATGCACTCATCTGCTTCCTTGACATTTTCTTTTAGATTCCTATTTTCTTCTTCAGTCCTCTCAAGATCTTCAAGAGCAACTTTCAGTTCTTCTTCATTGACATAGATGCACTCTTCTTCTGTAATTCCAGTTGAATGAATTTCTTCAGGAGGAGTAGGATACCTTCTACTTGCCATGTGTTCAATCTCCAAGATCTTCCTCAAGCTATTAAACTTCTTCCAAGGGACCAGGCTCTGATACTAATTGTTGAACACCCAAAATACTAAGAGGGGGGGTGAATCAATATTCTATTAAACCATTCACTTATTAAAACTTTAATCCATTTGCCACATTCAATAATGGTAAAGAAAATCAAGCATAGAAAGCACAAGCATAAACCATAACACATGAACACTAGGATTTTTACGTGGAAAACCCAAAAAGGGAAAAACTACGGTGAGTGTTAGCTCACAATTTATTATGTAGTAACAATACCAAATTACAAAGAGGCTCACTGTCCACAAAAGGATGCTCACTGCATACAGGCTCACTACCAAAAGAAAAGAAAGAAAGAAAGGGTGACTCACTACCATAATGAACTACTATGGTTGCATCTGCAAATGCATGAATACAGCTCCAATGTAGCTTAGAAAACTATCTCAAAACTCTTCATCCTAAACTGCTATGTTATACTCCTCTGCTCTTACATGAACATAAGATCTCTCTTCTTCTACACTTGTCGCCCTTACAAAACCATAGAACTTCACATGTCGCACACACACACATTCATATTCACACACCTCTATTATCAAACATTGAAATGGATCTCATATATATCCGCAACACTTGCAATCTTCAAATTAGGTTGGCCTACAAAGATGAAGCATGTAGTTATGTCTTGAGTAACTTGTCGGCCTAATCCTTTCACCAAAATACTTTGCAAACTAATTCAACACTTGAAACATATTCATACATGTCGGCTTCAACTATAGAACCACTTAGGATATGATTTCAGTCAATAGAACTTACTGCACACAAATCAAAGTATCAGGTCAGCCTCATACACAGACTATCACAGGTCCATTCTAACTGTCAAAACACAACTTTCAATGCGGGCCACAAAATTTGCTCAAAATCATGGCTAAGACTCTTCAGGCATCCCCAAGCTTACCTTCAGAGCTGCATAGCATAATATAATCATGTGGTGAAATGCAGACCATCAAAAGTTGCACTGTTTCACTGTCAAACATTGTCTAAGCATGTATCAAAACTTAGATGCTCATGACTGCCTTACCAGTGGTCTTCAAGCTCTATAACTTTGGATTTAGAGACTTTAGACATGCGGTTACAACACCTCAAAACCACAAAAATAAATACCTATTGCCGGAGGAATGCAGACCAAAACAAGTAGGTGTTCTATACTGATTACTTTTGTTCTTTGCTATGCCAAACTTAAGCTTCTTGAAAGTACACTTCCAAAGATGATCAAGAGATGAAACTTTAGATTTAGGATCATCTAAGGATTAGAAACATCTTATCAGATCCACAAGACCAGATCTTCAACTGTGGACCAATGTTGATCATAATACTATCTCTTTGTAGTCATCTCAGTAATCTACCAACACTTAGCCAAAATGTCTAAGTCTTCTTTCTAGACTAGAATTCTCTGACTTCATGAGGATTACTATAACCTCAGAACCCTTCTGAATCATTGTTGCTATCAATGACAACACTAATCAAACATCATGCTTAGCTAATCATACCAACAGTGTCTTCATCAATGATGTTTTCCAAGTTGCCAACACACCTCACCTTTCCAAATCCATGTATGTGTCAATTATCATCCCATACATCCATAAAATCCAATTTTTAATTCACTCTCCCCCACACAAATGAATTTTTAATTCATTCATAAGTTATTATATTAATTAATGCAAATCCTTCACAAGATGGAATTTAAAATTCAAAATATTGTGAGCCTTTGATTTCACTATGAAATATTCACCATTGGATCTCCACTTCAAACTTCCACCATTCATAAAAAAAATCCTCCAAAAATCTATAAATACAAGCCATCTCCAAGCATTTTTTATAACAAGTCTTCAAGAATCTAATTTATGCCAAAATCTTAGCCAAAATCCTCTCATCTCATTGCTAAATCCTTCCCTTCACTTGTGTTGGTTAGAATAGAGCAATCCACATTCATTTTGCATTAGATATAGCTAGGAATTGATTCTTGGGTGCATCCATTCCTCCATCTTATCAAGGAGAATGGATTGTGTAAAGATTTGAGGTATAATTATTGTTTTTATGCTTCCTTTATGTTTTATTGTCTTCTAGCATTTCCATCATCTACAAGATCTTTCTTTTTATCACCTTTTGATCCACCTTCATCCCTGGGCCTTCTTGAACATGCACGACATCCTTCAAGCCATCACTCATGGATTTTCTTCCCATCTCCATTGAAATAAAAATGGCAATGAGTGTAAATTCTTTAGCTTGTTTTGGTCCAAGTATACTAAACCCAAATAAGGTTGTTTTAGGTGGCTTCTCATACAAAATAAATTGGCTTAGGTTTTGACAATAATGTGTGTTCTATTTCTAATATTGTGGAAACCTGTGATCATCTGTTTTTGAATGTTCTTTTTCCATTAAATTCTAGTCTATTTTTATGGGAAACATTAAAAATTGGAGTCCTATGAATTTCTTAAATTGGAAAGAAATTGTTTGTGGATTTGTTAATGGTTTGAGTAATAGATCTAATGTGTCTTAGTTGGTTCCTTCTACTAAAATTTTATGGGATTTGTGGAAAATGACAAATGAAGAATTTCCAAGGCAAGAGGAGGTTACTTTCTAGGTCTATTAGTAGACTCAAAATTTATAACATGATTGAACAAGTGGTAATGAAAATAGAGCTTCCTATTGAAAGGTTCAAGAAAAGCATTGATGGAGGATCAACATTGGTATATAGGTCGGATGCCAAGTATGTTGAATTTTGGCTGCATGATTTGCAGATAATGGATGAAAGTTCCAAATTGAGTATATATAATTTTTTGAAAATTTATATTGTAAGCAACATCAACTAGAAAAAATGAGAGAAGCAGAAAAAGATCTTGAAATCACTTGCTAGAATTATAGTTGTATACACCTAAAAGTGACACGACTCTATCTAAATAAATATTTATTTCATCTTAATATTTCTCTAGCAATAAATAAATAAATCAATTTATTTATTTGGTTCATATTCCTCCCAAAACTTAAATAAAATCACTTATTTAATTAGCTTCATCAAATTATTCTAAATCCTCTTATCTACAATTAAATAATTCTACATTATTTAATTAAATCAAATTATTCTTCCAAATTTAAATAAATCAATCAAATTTATTTAAATTATCTCAATCTCTAACATATATATATATATATATATATATATATATATATATATATATATATATATATATATATATATATAATCAAATATTTTATTTATTCTTCCAAATCATGCACAAACAATTAAATAAATTTATTTATTTAATTTTCTTTCTTATCTTCTAATTCCTCAAAAATCTTCCAAGTCTTCTAAAAATAAATCTTATTCTTTATGCACACAAAGTTAAATAATTTATTATTTAATTTCTCTCAAATCATGCAAAAAGAAAATCACAAGTTGAGTTAATTGATTTAATCAATCTTGTTTTTATCAACAACTCTTAAATTAGAAGAAAGCATTCTAATTTATGAAATCAAATCTTATCTTTATCAAGAATGTAGTTAACTCAAACAAAATGGTTTTTGTGTGACACTTGTCTTCTTCCTATTCGTGCACATCCTCTCAAATCTTCTCAACTGTTGATCTTCTTATTGCTTCTATACCATCGATCTTCCTTCTCTCAAGTCTATAAATGCAACCCCTATTCCTCCATTTCAAGAATCTAAGCTTTCAATAAACTTACTCTGCAGAATTCATAGCGTGCCTTTGGCACCCACACCATTCCATAGCTTGTGATCACCATTTTTATTGTATTGAAGATCTTCTTCATTACAAGAACTATCATAGCCATTTCTCTATTGTCATCTTGAAGAACAAAGCAAGGAAGTGCACTTTCTAAGGACTTCATTCACACGAAAGATCAATCGAGATTGGGTGACTAATGGAAGCTACGAA
This sequence comes from Cunninghamia lanceolata, assembly GCA_027924645.1. Classification (NCBI taxonomy): domain Eukaryota; kingdom Viridiplantae; phylum Streptophyta; class Pinopsida; order Cupressales; family Cupressaceae; genus Cunninghamia; species Cunninghamia lanceolata. The sequence continues at coordinate 6,625,410 of BSBN01001583.1, forward strand.
GTAAAAAGGTTTGTGAGGTATTGTTCTTTGTTTTGAATCTTGTTTCTTTCTATTTTCATTGAGTTATTGGGTTATTATTGATTATTGATATTATCCACATTTTTCCATAACATTTCTGGTGCCCACCATGGGGCCTTGCCCCAAATTTAACCTCCAAAATTGAGTTTTTGTGTGTTAGGTTCCATACACAGGAAGTTTCTACGCATCTACTCATTAAAACCATGCATCTAATCTTTGTTACAATGCATCTGGAAGATCTGTGCATCTGCTCACTGGATTGGCGCATCTATTCTCTGAATCAATGCATATATCTGACCTGCACTTTTATTGCTTGTTTCGACGCATTTAATCTCTGTAACTACGCATTTATCATAACTATGCATTTGTTCTTTCTTTCAGTGCATGTATTATCTGTAACTACGCATATACTAGATCTACACATCTGTGTTCTATATCTGCTCATGTGTCCTTTGTAACTACGCATATATCCTCTATAGCGCTAACACAATCTGTAGGCACATTCTCAAATCTGATTTGCAGGTTAGGAGCTAGTTAGTCATATAGCTACATTGTTAACTCACACATAGATCTAATTAGCAAGGAAAGTAATTAGATTGTTCATGCAAATCTTATTTAGATCTAAATAGGAAGGTTGTAACTTGAACTTGTTGTATCAACAACTTGAATGTAGTCCCAATACTAGGAAAGTTAAAATTGAACAAGTGCTTCTTACTTTTAAAGCTAACAAATCTTGTGTGTGCCCAAATAGAATAACCCATTTATTTTTTTTCTTTTAAATAGGATTAAAGAATCATTGTTCTCTGTGTTTTTAGAATGATAGTAGGCCTATTCTCTCCCCTTTCTTGGGTGACCAGAATGCCAAACCTATCATTTTGCATGTTTAACCTTTAGAGAGGCTTGCCCTTGGATATCCTTCCGTCCAAGTGGGAATGACCTTAAGTGGTAACAAGCTAAATCCAAGCTCTGCCTAGCCACTATAAATAAATTATGCTTGAGGCGAAAGCTTCATGCAACGAGTGCTAATTAGTTATACCGACAGCCAACCTCCTCCAAAACCCTCCAAGGCGTAACCCTTGAAGGCTGGGAGACTCCATAATGGAGAGTAGCGCTGCCGCATGTATAACCACTCGAGTGGTTGCCCTTACTACCTATCCATTATTTTAGAAGCCAAAATCCCCTATAAATCAGTGCCAGAAAGAGCAATTATCATCTTCCTGAGACGACTCACATTCTTACGATTCAATAGTAGAGATAACAGGGAAATCCTAAGGTTTGCGAGCCTTGGGAACCTAGAACTTGATGTACCAGAGAAGTTTGTACACTTGTAAGGGGGAGCCTATGTCCCAAGTTCCTAAGTTATCTGCTTTGAAATAGCGTAGCTAGTGTAAAAACCAAGTGAGAATTTAGTTTATATTGCCCTTGCCATCCTAGGATTTGTACTTGTTTTTGTTAAAAAAAATCAAAAAATCTAAAAACAAATCAACAATCATGAAAAATTCTTTGTGTGTGATGTGTCTTTCTTGCCGCAATTAAGAAAATCAAATCAAAAAGACCAACTTTCAGTTGAAGAAAATAAAAAACATCAAAAAATGTGCCAAAAATTAGTCAAAAACTACCAAAAACACAGAGCTGAGCATTTGTTCATTCATGGTGTGCATGTGTTCAATCCTGCTGCACATTCATCCTTTGCTGTGCATCTATTCAATTCTATTGTGCTTTTGACTAGTTCTGTTGCGCATACATATTTTGCCAGAACTGCGCATTGATTATCTCTTCATGCGTTTTTGCATTTCACCAGATCTGCGCATTTACTATCTGTTGTTGCGCATTTACCCTATGTTCCTGTACATTTATTTCTACGCATCTATCACAGTGAGCTATTCCGTACATTTGCTGAGAAAAACAATTACCTTTTTGAGCACCCATTTCAGTTTGGTGTCAGTCTCTGAGATTATGACAAATCAATTAGAAGCACTTACTCAGCAAATCCAATCCATGCAACAAGTAGTGATCTTACAAAGTGAATCTTCCACAAAATGATACTCGCTAGAGGGCATATATCCTTATCTATTTGATACAAGCTTGGCTAAGATACCTTTCTCTCCTAGTTTTGATGTGCCCAAGTTTGACAAATATAGGGAAAAATGTGATGCACGTAAACCAAATCTCTCCCAACATGAGCATGCTAGTACTAGCTATACCTCACACCAAGATCATACATTCTTTTCCTATCTTAATGATACTCTTGACAAGGAAAGCACCACCTTAAGTTGGAAATCATGTACCAATCCATCTACTAGTCCTCCTTCACCATCCTCTAGAATACATATCCCACAGCATACTAGTTCTATGCCAACACTGCCATCAAGTTCCCCAAGCTCTAATCCGTTAACCAAAGAGTCCTTAAATAATTTCTCAAAAGACTCTTTGATAAATCTAAAAGAAAAAGAAAATCTATGGAAAAATCTAAATCCACTCATCCAATTTCATCCCCATCCCGCACAAGCAATCCTAACCTTAATCATAAACCTACACCTTCTACCATTATTCTCCATCCGTTGTATTGTCCATCTATCCATGCACTCATGAAGGATGTGATCTAATGGCTATTAGCAAGGAATCAACTATGTCCATCTCATAAAACACCTATCCAAGAGCCTTCAAACATGTCAAATCCTACAACCCCTTCATGTAATCTGCAACCCCTTGAGCTTATTGAAGAACATTCTACCATGAGTCCAAGTAAAGATCCATTCTACCCTCATGTTCTTAACCATCTAGAACCTATCAAGCCTATCCAAGAGTCTTCTACCTCTACTTCAATTCAAGAAAATCAAGAGTTATGTCAATAGTATACTCTAGATCATGTGGAAACATCAACCCTTTATCTAAATCAAGATCAAAACACCTCCATCCAACCCATCCATAACATTTATCTCTTCCATGATCAAGATATTACCTATGAAGAAGCTATCCATGAGCAACTTGATCCTATACCCATACATGAGAAAGAAATCCAAATCCAACCCACCCATAACCTATATCTTTTCTATGATCAAGATATTATCGTTGGTGAAGAACCTATACACGAGCACATTGATCCCATCATGCTTAATCCTATCTATGATCAAGAGCCTATCTATGATCAAGCAAACCATGATGATTCTCTTAGCCAACTTTATGCATTCCATGGCCATGAGCTTGTTACACCATCTCTCCATAACCCCATAACCATCCATGAGCAAGAAACCTCCATTACTCCTATCCATCTTCCACATAGTCCTATCCATGATCCAACAACACACACTTTCTTTGATGAGACACTCACCTCCCAAGTGCACATAGATGATCAAAACAATAACTTGAATCTTAGTGAGCATAATGTTAATCAAGATCCTAACGATCCTCCACCATCCATTATCAATCATGCTGCAAATCCCCCACCATATATCCTTGGTCTCACTACCTTCATCCATGAATGTGCTTCCTTAGAACACCAACAACCATTATCCTCTATCTCACCTTCCTTATCCAATAAGGAGATCGCTTCTAGTGTCCAAAACACCCATAATTCCATTATCTACCACATACTCCAAAATATGAACTAACAAGGTAAAGGCTCAGGCCTTCATGAACAAGGTGCTTTGGAGCCTATCCATGTCAAATTTCCTCCACCCTCTTATGGCCTTGGTTATATCTCCCAAGAAAAGTAATATCACGATGTTGGTACTTCCTCCATGCCTTCCAAATCCACCACTTTCCATTGCAAACCCTATAATATTCCCAAAACATATGTCACCATTCCACCTCGCTTATCATATACATCCCAAAAGCATGTGACCATACACCTTCCACCATCCAATCTACCTCCGCTACTTCCAACTCCTAACATCCCTCCATGCATTTTACCACCACTTCTTCCAACACCTTATCCATCCATCCATAAATACTCTAAAAATCCCAATCATGGCCAACAAATGCACATGTTGTCTAAACAAAGAGCTTCCACCAACCCCACTTCCACCATCCCAAGAGAGTTCAACAGCAAAAATTTGTATGCCTCTGCCTAGAAAGTCAAAAATCCTAAAGGTCCTCATGCCTTCAGATACAAAAGCCAAGGATCAAAGAATTATCCATCTCAAAAGTTGCATACACCCACACACCTCAAAGAAAAACTGAAAAAGGTGTGGGTCCTCAAGTAACAAGTAATTACCTCAAAAGTTGCACACAAGCTGCATATACCCAATCACATACCTTCACAAGTGAAATCTAAAAGCAAATTGGTTTGGGTACCTAAGCAAAAATACATCACGTCAAGTGAGGCATCCACCTCTCAAGCATCCCAAGCGTTCCCTTTCTCCTCTTCCATCCAAAAATCCCATTCCATCTAAAAGTCTCCAATTCTTCCATCCCACATGACAAGCAACAATCAAAAAAATACTCAATCTATGTGGGTCTCTAAACACCTAAATCACCCATCCACCAAGCAAAAATCTCCATTGCTTCTTACCCCACCTTCCCATCATAAGATTCAATGTTTATCATGGTATGTGCAACCATTGGTCATGGTTCCCTTCCATCCCACGACACCTCCATATACCTCCATCTCCCATTCCTTCCACTTTTATCCTACATATCTTCCCCATCCTATCCCTATGGTCCATGCTTTTGCATAAGCCTTCCCTCCATCTATGTAGAAGTCTTACCTAATCTGCATCATCATCCGCTATCACACCTTCCATAATTTGTTGTCCACCTTCTCCATATCCCTGTCATGCAATCCCCTACCAACATCTATGAGAACACTAGACATAGTCCATGCAACAACATCCATCTAGTGGGACTATCACCTTTTGTGAAGACAGGCACTTGAGGCCCTCTCTTCCTAGACCACCTATCCCATTCAAAAAGTCAAAAAAAAAAGATGAAAAAAGTAAAGAGAAATCCCTTCGTCCAATAGTGAAAACCTAGCAAACAGGCCTCATGTGTAGGTTGATCTTCTATGTCATTTACCCTTGGGAGCACATTGTCTCATCTACCCTATCATTTTCCATCCTATCTTACCATACCTTCCTATCATCCGTATCCTGCATATACCTATCTTATTGAGTCTATCCATCCTCCATTCCTCTGTTGATCTTGATAAAGGTATGGAGGCAAAATGTCGAAACATGCTTTGGAAAAAATCTTGACATACCTTGTCTTTTTCAAAACAATCTAATCATCTCATCCTCCTTCGTCATAAACTTTGTCATGTCAAATCCTGAGTTATTCCTATGTGACATAGTCCTTGGAGATCACATCCTTGTTTCCTTCTACCTACCCATCCATTATCCATTATCACCCATCTGTTTACCTATCCATGGTGTTCACTTGTCATCAGTATCCAGCATTTAGGCTATCCAAATTACTATCCAAGCCTCCCGCAAACATCAAAACATTGGCAAAATCTAGAAGATCCCCAAAACATCAAATCATCTGTAACCCCGTCATTAGTGCCATTGTCGAACTATGTCGCCTCTACATCTTCACGTAGGCAAGGCCATCTTGTATCGATGCACCCCCAAGGCTCCGCTACCCATCCATTCCATCAAGTGTCATCTATCCTTCTATCCATCCAATTCTACATCTTTCCCATTGCCTAGGTCCTAGGTCCACCAAGTTCACCCTGAACTACATTGCGTCTGCGTCATCATATAGGCAAGGCCATTTAGAAATGAGCCCCCGAGGCACTAGGTCAATCCTTTAGGGCCCATTTCTTCATATCTGTTTGTTAGTTCACCCATAATAAAATCAATCCTTTTGTCTAACTGGGGGCCAATCCTCGACCTGGTTATGGATTTGGATTCCTGAATGCCACATGCTCTAAGAAGACATGAATAAGGATTGCAATACCTTTCACCTAGATGCGCACGCACAACAAAGCACACTACCAAACAGAAATTTTGATGCAAGAACACCAACCTATCCAAAGCAAAACAAACAAGTACCTAAGCACTTAAAATTATTTTATCTAAATTATGGCAAGAAGACACATCTAATACAAGAATGTTTTGTGAGCAGGTTAAGTTACAGAGTCTTGATTTTTTTTATCATGTCTTTCTACGCTACTCAAGGATGTCAAAAACTAGAGATGCTATGATGGGAGCATGATTATCTTCTTTGTTTTCTATTTGTGGATCAATCTTTAGTAATGTGACGACTTTTGTCTAACGACATGATCAACTTAATAATCATCGAGGACATCAGAGGTCTAAACATGAAAAGGGGGCAATCCTTGTCTATTGAAATGCAAGAAATACTCAGGTCATCTAGATTCAATTTTGACTAGATGCTTGTATTAACTTGCTATTTCAAAATCCATGTAAGTAATGCTCAGTTCATCATGGTTTAATTATACCTAGATGCTTGTATTTTCTTACAACATAATAAAAGCCCAATGATGAAACAAAGCACTTCAAAATACTTGCAATATCAAGATGACAAAATCTGCATCCGTATCCATATCCATTTGCATTCCATGTACCCTCCATAAATAAAAATTCCAATCAAAGTGCCAACTATTTGTCAATAAAATCTTGTGATTCCTTCATTCGTGTTTCTTCTATCAATCAAATTTCTATCTATCTTTGTATCTTTCATCCTTATCCAATCAAATCAAACAAAGATCCAAATACAAGTCCATCCTTAAATCCATACCAATCGAGTAAATCAATCTTGTCAAATCATCCAAGTGCAATCAGTGATCTTGATCCTAATGTTGTCATAAACCAACTTAATTAATCATAATTATCAGTGGGATATATCTTTCCCATGCCTATCGTGTTGATCTAGGGATATATTGTTCCCCGTAATGACAACACTATCCTTGTGTTGATCTAGGGATATATCATTCCCCGCAATGACAACACTATCATCAATCATTATCGATTAATCATTAGTTTACAACTGGACAGGGGCAATACCTTATTTTTTTTTGTATCATTTCGGCATACTTGCTTGCTTTCTTGTGTGTGTTATCATTTTATCTTGCATCACATGTCCTTTCTCCACTATTTCTCCAAGCCCTAACCAATTTCTTCACCCTAACCTAACTATTCTACCTTCTTCATTGTGAGATTTTCCATCTCACATCCCTCGAAACTTTCTTCCTGTCCAATCTCCCGAGGGGGTATCCTGTTGTCATAACATGTACCGGGGCAAACTGGGGGCATGTGTCATTATCAGAAAATCTTATTCTTTGAAACAACATGATAAAACACATTGCATCAAAGAGGGGCAAAATGTATACACCTAAAAGTGACACGACTCTATCTGAATAAATATTTATTTCATCTTAATATTCCTCTATCAATAAATAAATAAATCAATTTATTTATTTGGTTCATATTCCTCCCAAAAATTAAATAAAATCACTTATTTAATTAGCTTCATCAAATTCTTCTAAATCCTCTTATGTAAAATTAAATAATTCTACATTATTTAATTAAATCAAATTATTCTTCCAAATTTAAATAAATCAATCAAATTTATTTAAATTATCTCAATCTCTAAAAATATATATACAATCAAATATTTTATTTATTCTTCCAAATCATGCACAAACAATTAAATAAATTTATTTACTTAATGTGCTTTCTTATCTTCTAATTCCTCAAAAATCTTCCAAATCTTCTAAAAATAAATCTTATTCTTCATGCACGCAAAATTAAATAATTTATTATTTAATTTCTCTCAAATCATGCAAAAAGAAAATCACAAGTTGAGTTAATTGATTTAATCAATCTTGTTTTTATCAACAACTCTTAAATTAGAAGAAAGCATTCTAATTTATGAAATCAAATCTTATCTTTATCAAGAAAGCAGTTAACTCAAACAAAATAGCTTTTTGTGTGACACTTGTCTTCTTCCTATTCACACACATCCTCTTAAATCTTCTCAACTATTGATCTTCTTATTTCTTCTATACCATCAATCTTCCTTCTCTCAAGTCTATAAATACAACCCCTATTCCTCCATTTCAAGAATCCAAGCTTTCAGTAAACTTACTCTACAAAATTCACAGCGTGCCTTTGGCACCCACACCATTCCATAGCTTGCGATCACTATTTTTATTGTATTGAAGATCCTCTTCATTACAAGAACTATCATAGTCATTTCTCTATTGTCATCTTGAAGAACAAAGAAAGGAAGTGCACTTTTTGAGGGCTTCATTCACATGAAAGGTCAATTGAGATTAGGCGACCAATGGAAGCTACGAAGTAACAAGGTTTGTGAGGTATTATTCTTTGTTTTAAATCTTGTTTATTTCTATTTTCATTGAGTTATTGGGTTATTATTGATTATTGATATTATCCACATTTTCCCGTAACAATAGTATTGATAGTAGTCAATTGAGGGTATCTCCACCATTTGGTACCTTCAGAGGTTGGGACTCATTTAAAGTCAGTGATAACAAGAAATATCTTATGACAAAGGGTAGGGAGAACCCATAGGAAGGAGACATGGCTATACAGGTAGGAAATTAAGACTTTGACTTACTAGATAGGGATGATAGCAGAGTAGAGGGATTCAGGGATGATGAAGGTGGGAAATTACCATAATATGATAGAGATAACCACAGTGCTTGTCCAAAACATTAGTTACTTTTGTGTAATTTTCTATAACAATCTATTGCCAGATCGATTCACAAATGGATTGTTAAGACTATCATTTTTTTTCAATGTTAATGTAGTCCTTGTCTTCATACTATTTAAGAATAAACTAGTAATATGTATTTAGGATGATGTATGGTAATGGTTTGTCCCTTTTTTTTAATTGAAAGATGTTGTATAAGGTATAATTGAAGTGGCCTTCTTGACCACTAATTTTGTATTTTGAACACTGTTGAATACATTCGTAATAGATCTTCAATTCAAAAAAAAGTAATGAGACTATCCATTTTAATCTCTACACCATCACCACTAATGTAACAATTAATTTTTTTTTATATTTGGGTAAAGAACAAAGTAATAAGATGCATTTATCTTCTTCTAACTTAACATCTATAGGAACAAGCTAACTCAAAATCAAATTAAGAGCATTCAAATGATTTGCAATTGAATCATCACATTTCATTTTTAAATAATATGTGTCTTTTGAGATACAACTTATTGGTTAGACTTCTATTTTGATAAATATCACCTATCCTCTTCCATAACTTGTATGTAGTGGTCTCATTAGAGACATTCAAGAGGACAGAATCTACAAGGCATAACCAAATGATTTCTCATGCCTTCTTGTCCAACTTTTTCCAATGTTCATCAAATATTGTAGATGGCTTCTTTTCATTTACAATGGCACCCACTTATTTCTTTCTTCCAAAATATTTTCCATACTTTAGCTTCCACATCTCATACCCAATATCATTAAAATTCTTAATATTCAAATGAAAGGTAGAGGCCATGGTTTTTAATCATTCATAGATCTACAAAACCCACTTAAAATAAAATCTCCCACTATAGCAAAAAACCTACAACATTTTCAAAAAGGCTTCCCTCTCTATACAGAACAAAGATATAATACCAAATGTTGTTAAATTGGTGAAGAAAGATTACAATGAAAACTTTTAAATAAGTATGAATATCTAATTTTTATTTATACAACAATGGATTACCCATAAAACATTATGTGAGCATTTAAAATTGGAAATAAGAAAATTAGCAAACCATAAAGTTGTAACACATAATGTTGGATGTACATGGAGAAACCCTTTCAAGAAAAAAAAATCCACCATTAAAGAGAGGCTCAAGAATTTATTAATCTTCAAGAATAGAATGCATATGCAACACTCTAACTCACTTTGATTTGATAGAATTCCAATAGAACTTGTGCACCTATGAAATAACATAATGAAACTACCATCACATGCCTCTAATTTATAGAGAAATGGGGGAGGAATACCACAAATGGTTTCCCAAAATAATCTACCATTAAACCATGGTAAAATGAAAAAACTCCCATGTCCAAAATGAAGAGGCTCTTCCAAGAATAGTAAAAGTAACTCCAAATGAGCCATGAATAGAAAAAATAACCTCCGTACTAATAATAGGCAATATTTTTGACTTCTAAATCCTCCATAATGGTTCATATCTCAAGGTAGGCATCCAAAATCATCACCCAACTCTTATGGGACCCACCAATAATATGCAATATTCTCTACTACTCAATTCTCATACCCAAGTTGAGATATATTCTACAAGTAGCTTCATAACCACCACTACCAACTCCACCTCCTTCATGAATGTCATTACAACTAATATTCCGAGTAAACAAGGAGAATAACAATAAAATAATAATATCTCTCAACAACATGGGTGTCCAAGTACCCATTACAAGATTTTTAGAGATACATAAAAATAATACATTAGGATTGTAATTAAATATCATGCTATCCTAACATTTTGTTGTAATTTTGATTTGTGTTCTAGTTCCTATTCTTATTTTTATTTCTTGGATAATTAGGATTCATTCCTATATTTTTAGGAATGGTTGTCACTTTTCTTTGTAGGTTAATCATGCCATTGCTCAAATGTTCAACCATTCACTAATTGTTATCCAACACAACATTAGAAACTTAGTTTTATTTCAGTTGGGTATATGCTAATTATGTGGATTCATATAAGTGATAAGGAAGGTGGTCCAATAACATGTTTATTTGAATTGATATACATGGGTTCCATATAAATTTGAGGTTTCAATACACTAGGTTGTGTTGTTGAGATCATCTATGTATTACGGTACTATATCCTCAATTATAAATAACTGGAAAGAGGTACTGAGTTGAGTAATAGAGTATGTTGTATTAGGGCATGATTCATCATTTGTACTTGGTTATGTATAGATTGGTTAAGTAACAAGTGATTTTTGACCCCTTGATGTAGGAGCATCCCAAGTTGAAAGGAGATCTTGCATCAACCAAAAAAAAAATGTTTATTTTCTTTTCTTGCATTTTAGTTAGTTCGGTCTCAGTGGATTACACTACGTTATACCACATGATCACTTCATAGCTCTTGGTAAAGGACTAGGATTCTATAATGGCTCATCTACATCATATCTAAACTTCAGGAGATTTACAATTGTCTACAGTAAGTTACCACTATCAAAAGCTTCATTAGGATTTATTGTTCAAAGCATTCAGCATTTAGTTCAACATACTAAGTTTGCAGCACCTTCTTATGACTTGCGACACCTAACAGAACACTTCACAAGGCATTATGGGACTAGAGGCATCTTCAACTAGAACCACAACATGATTCATCAACATTGGAGCATCACCATTTGATTTGGGGCTGACCTACACGTTTCATAAGGCATTAAGATTTAGAAACCCTTGTGGCCAATGTAGATCACTCCAAGATCTTGGGAAGGATATATAAACATCTCCTAGATTCATTTGGAAGGAGTTATCATAGTTCTGATAGACAAGATAGTTTTAGAAGCTCTGAAAGGAGTATGTGCCCAATTGTCATATCTTTCACATAACTATTTGTAAAGAGGATTGTAATTCCCATGCAACAGGCCTGTGACCCCTATTGTATTTATTTGTGAAGTTGAATCAAATATAATTTTATTTTGGTTGTTTCATTCACTGTGTTTATTCTATTGTATTTACTCTAAGGTTGTACGGTTGGACATTCCTTCCCATGGACCCTCCATCCATGACTGCACCAAGTGGTATCAAAGTAGTTTCTAAATCCTTTGAGAGAGAAGGCATTTCAATAGATCTTAGGGTGAATAGATCAATGACCTGAGGCATCTTGTAAGTGTTTGTCAATAGAGCACCGATTGTGAGGTAGTTTCAACCTTGTAGCTAGATCTCTGAATTGAGGCAGTTGCACCAAATCTGAGGAAAAAATGCCACAAAGGAGGATGCCTAGTATGGTCAATGTTGTTGGAAGTATGGAAGAAATGCTATAAATGATAAGAATAATGAATGTATGATTGGATACTGCAGAAGAGGATAGAAATAGAGGCATAAGCCCTAGACATGAGGATGAGAGTGATGATGATGAATTAGGAGTTCAAGTTGCAAATCAAAATGAGGAAACCTTAGAAGAAGAAGATTCAAATCAGGTAAAGATGTTGAAAGCCATTTCTAAGATTGGTAAGAGACCTAAAATTAAGATTTCAAACTATGCAGGTAATTTGAACCCTGAGGAGTTGATTGACTGGATAAATGTCATGGAAGAATACTTTGAGTATGAAGAAATTGAAGATCTAGAAAGAGTGAGATTTGCAAAAACTAAGTTGAGAAGACATAGTTGGATAGAAATAGGAGGAAAAGAAAGAATCAAAAATTGGGATAGAATGGTGACAAAATTGATGAATCAATTCATACTTGCTGATTATGAACTAGAATTGCTAAAGAGATTGCAAAACCTAAGGGAAAATGAGAAAACGGTAAAGGAGTATACTGAAGAATTTCATAGAATGATCATCAGGACTAGACATATAGTGAAGCAAGCAAGGAGAAAGTGGTGTGGTACATTAATGGACTAAGAAAAAACATTCAAGAAGAACTAATCTTGGTAAGGATGAAAACCATGGAAGAGGTATATCAATTTACGCTGAAGGTTGAAGAAAAGTTGAACAAGAGATTTGAACATAGATAGAGAGGTAGAGGATGAAGATTCAAGAGAGGTAGAACATAATGCAGTGAAGGAAGATCGTATCTGGAGAAAACTAAGGAGATTAATCTATACCACAAAGAAGAAAGAGACAACAATTCGTATCACCAAGGGAGAGATGATAGGAGTTTCTACCGCAATAAGAAAGGGAGTCATAATTCTTACACCAATGAGGGATACTAAAGGGATGAAAAGGGATTTGAAAAGAGATCGTTCAAAGGAACCTATTTCAAGTGTGGAGGCAAAGGACACCAAGCATTTGAATTCCATCAAGGGAGTACTGACAAAAGGATAGAGAATAGTGTGAAGAAAACATATGTGGAGGAAGAACCAGAGAGATTTATTGTAAGTAGAAACAATTAAGGAGTCACTACAAAGGAAAATTTTGTTCAGGACAAGATGCAAATAAGGAGGTAAGTGTTACAAAGTTATCATTAAGAGTGGTAGTACTAACAATTTGGTTTCAGAAGAGATCGTAAGGAAGCTAAATCTAAATAGGTTGGAACATCTGAAACCCTACAAGATTGCATAGATTCAAGCTGAACACAAGATACTGGTGAGTGAACAATGTTTGGTGAAATTTCATATAGGATCTTATAATTATGAAGTATTGTGTGATATTATGTTGATGGATGTATGTCATATATTGTTGGGAAGACCATGGCAGTATGATAGAAAGGAAATACAAGATGGGAGGAAGAATACCTATACTATGACATCAAATGGGAAAAGACATATCTTAATACCTTTGGAACAAGAGAACAAGAGTGAAGTATGCGACAATGCTAGAATATGTTTAGTAAATGGAAGGAATTTTTTGGATGGATTGAGAAATGAGAACATGTGTTTTGCATTGATTCCAAAGACTTGTGTGGTACCCAAAGTTTCAAAAATGCCACTACAAAAGAAGAAGAACCACCACAAAGAGAAGTGGCAGAATTATTGACAGAATACCAAGGTATTCTATCAAAAAATGTGCTAGAAGGATTACCACTAGTCCAGAGTATCAATCATCATATGGATCTCATATTTGGAGCTAGTTTTCCAAACAAAGTGGTGCATAGGATGCCACCGATAGAAAACGTAGAGATAAACAGACAGATATAGGAGCTATTGAGGAAAGGATTGATTAGAGAGAGCTTAAGCCCATGTGCAATACTAGCAGTTGTTGGTTCTCAAAAACGTAGGTTTTTAGACCACAAGAGTGTGCCAATCCCTTGATACATTTCTGGTAAGCAAAACAGGGTTTATACAAAAAAAACCCTACTCTTTTGCAACTGCCAGACCTAGGTGGGTAAACCTAATCAATAAGGTAGATTTGGAACAATAAATGGATTCTGACTTGGGTAATTTTACTCACTATGGCACACAGATGTGAGATAATTGCATAGCTTGTTTTCTAGTTCCTAAGAAAAGCTTGAACTATAGAAGATGTGAATTAAATTTGTGTAGAGAGTTCTAAAATGGATCAGTGCCTAATCTATTGGGTGGATAGAGTCAGTGGATAAATGATGATTATGGAAACATATGCATATGATTGGTTGGTTTACTTCTCAGCTTAACTCTAACTGTTGGGCACCTTTTATGTGTCTGCACCTTATGCAGAGGTGCAAGTTTGTAAGTTACTATACTCTTCTTACCAAATCCCAGTGATATTCCCCTAAACTATTGTGAGCAACTGAAAGGAATTTTAATCCTGATAAGAAGGAAACCTAACCAAGATAGTTTATTTGAAGGTTTTTAGCTCCAAGAAGAGACCAATGAACATAAACTTACTTGGGAGGACTTAAATCAACTTCTATCCACACACCAATAGCAAATGAATTGTGCCAAATTATGTTAATTTGAATAATTTGAAGGAACCACTTTGGAGATAGTATAGCAACACATAATCATAAGACTCTAATCAAAACAATTGAACACTAGAAATGAATCAACACTCAAGAACATTCTGTTCCATTGTATTGCTTTAAAATATTGACATTAATTGCAAAAAAGTATAAAGTATGTAAAGATGTGTTGCTAAAAGTCTACTATATATTATTGTATTTCTATCTATGTTTTTTTTTCCACAATGTCTTGACTTAAATAGTTAGATGCAGAAGAGATGCATCCCTTCATAAGTGTCTTTTGAACATTAATTAACAATTATGTAATTTAACTAGGCCTTAACTAGCCATAAATGGATCTTAGTGATATGATCCAGGTACCTTTGGCTCAAATGCATATTAGCACACTCCACAGTACTTTTTACAGCGAACTCCATAGCAATCATTCTTTCCATGCATGCACAGGCTCCCTCCAATGTTTGATCATCACCTTTTACAGCCTCCAAGGCCTCATGTAGGATCATCTAGCACTCCTTCATCCAATCTTGCTGGTACTTCAGGCTTTCATCATCTTTGAACAATGTAGGCACTATTTGGGAAGCTTCAATAAACGCATTAGCTTCTGCCTGAAGGTCTCCGTGGAAGTTTGTGTGAACCTTAATCAAGCCCTTAGTATTGGAGATAGCCTCAGTGTCCAAAGTACCTCTTCCCTATATCTCTTGGAGTTTTTCCTCAAGTCTACCAGCTAACCTATTGTGTTCTTGAAGAGCATTTTGATTCTTTGAATAAGTGATCCAAAATTTATCCATCCATGCCATCATATTATTATGCCTTCTTTTGAACATAGTGGCGAGTGCATCAAATCTGGCCTGTGTTACCTGTGTTGTTTCATCCATGGCTATTGTTCGTGAGCTTTCTCCTTGGATTAACATCTTGGGAGGAATTGAATCTTTTAAGAAATCATTTTCCTTTTTTGTTCTTTCCTAGCTCATTTTATACATATCCTTTTCCTTAATCAGTATCTGAATTTGAGCTTTATTTAACTTAGCCACATTTATTCCAAGGTCTGCTATGACAACTAGATTAGTTTCCCCAGCCCTCAAAGTCATTACATGGCCAAAAGCTTTTTCAGTGTTAATAACAGCAAGCCTTTTGTGTGGTGGGTACAAAGCCCAGATCATGAGAGAATTTTCATCTGGATTATATTTTGTCCAAATATACACTTCAGCCACTCCTTCAGAACTGATTTTGTGTTTTGGATTATCATTATGCAAGAAACTATTAAAGACAAGTGTTGAATTCAAATCAAGACTAGGGAATATCATCACACCAGATTCCTCAAGTAATCTTCTTCCCTTTTTTGGAGTCATATCTCTCATCTCATTCTCCAAATCCATTTTTAAGGTATTTAATAATTCTATCTCATTATTCAGTGTAATGTTTGAGGCCTATTCCCTAATATCCTTGCCCTTGTGTTTATACAAAAAAGTCTTGAATTCAGGAGTGTGAATAAACTGGTCATCTGAGATGAAGGATTTGTAAGCTTTATGCCTAGCATCATTATCATCTGTTTCCTCAATTTCTAACCCTCTCTCTAGAGACTGATATTGTTCAATTCTAAATTTGGGAATTGTGTTAGATAGGTCATGGGGTTTTGATGCAACAAACCCTTTACTGTCAGAGGAAGATACCTCAATTTCTTGTGCTTCCCTCCTCCTCTTTTCCACTTCCTAGTTATATTCATCAATAGCCATTTCTGCATCTTCTTCTTCTAAATTTCTTATTACATCATCTTGAGGAAAGGGCACATGAGCATATCTACTCAGATTTTGTTTTTTCCTATCATAATCAATAAAACCTTGTGGGTCAAATCCTTTCCTGTGTATTGCTCTCCTGAGATTAAAATGTGATAATTTTTCAAAAATGAGATCATAACCCTCTCTTGCCAACATAGTAAAATCACCGAAACATAGTGTACTTGGCATAAATGATTGTTTGCCATACGCACTACAAATCATCACATTGGAGTAATCAAGTTGTCTAACTATTTCAAAGTATGCCACTCTGTTTGACACAATTCTTGGTAATAGAAAAGGGGTATCTTTAAACCCATATACCCTAATCATAGTAAAATCAAGAAAATAGTACCAATCACCCCAATTGTGGTTTACAGTGGGTGGCCCATCAAAATCCTTGGGTCTTAAAAATCTTTTTATTTCATCTGACAAAGAATAACTGTAGGGATATCCATAACATATGTACAAAGTCTTAACAAATAATTCTTCAAAATGGGCATAGCTAGAATTTACAAACTTACTATCCCATATAGAAGTCCATAATTGTATGGGTAGTGGTTGACCATCCTTATCAAGTTGTGAAATTTTAATGGTTTTGGCCATAGATTCAACTCTTTACCATAATACAAAATCATAAGCATGAGAGTGGAGT
Source organism: Cunninghamia lanceolata (assembly GCA_027924645.1). Classification (NCBI taxonomy): domain Eukaryota; kingdom Viridiplantae; phylum Streptophyta; class Pinopsida; order Cupressales; family Cupressaceae; genus Cunninghamia; species Cunninghamia lanceolata. Next base: position 6,642,376 of record BSBN01001583.1, read on the forward strand.
AGTTTCTTAAGCTTATTGTTGAGGAACTATTCTTAAGAGCCATCAAATCTGAATCTATTCCTTTAAAAAGATACGGAGCATAGTCAAATGTTCTTGCATGGGGGCACTGAACGTCTACTGAGATGATCATGGGTGTTATGGACATGAACTCTGGAACTTCAGTTCCCAACACCTACCCTACTGAATAATATGTATATCTCATGTAAGGTTCAAATAAGTCAACATGGAATGGTGGTCCATCCCCTTCTTCAAATGGCACTAAATTTCCCTCACTTCATGGTTTATGCAGTGGTAGCCTCCACCCCTTACATGTGGTGTCTAATCTCCAATATTGCTTTTCTAGATCTTCGTGTGAAATAGGAATACTATATGTGTCATTCAAATCAAAGACCTCATAGACTACATTCTTGGATATATGAATAAAGAGCTCTCCTTACAAATTGCATATAGCTTTTTGATCGGAATTATAATGGTATGCCAACAATTTTATAAGGTCTATATTCACAAAAAATATTTGTGACAACCAATTTCCCTAAATTAAGTTGCTAGGGGTTGTACAGAGGTTCCATCCTATTCCTCCGATTGTAATGGAACATGAATAACTCATATCCTCTGATAGGGGTCCATATGTTCCCCACATACTTATATTTGTCCTCTAGTTTTTCAACATCTGCCCTTAGCTACGCAGTTTTCCTAGCTCTGGGTCCAGAACCGGGCAATTGATCTATGAGATCTTGGCTAAGTTTTCTCTCCTTTTTGTGTTTCAACCTTTTGTGTTTTATCCTTGGTTTGGCTAGTTTTAGTCTGTTGTCTTCTTTTTGACTTGCAATAACTTTCCATTTCATGATAAACACCAGAATTTGACTATATTTTAATTGCAAGGAGGTTCAGAGGACTTACTTGTATATCTTTTGCACGAATTTCTTGTCCTCTGATGAATTCCTTACTCCTCATGTGTAACCCTTTGATTTCTAACTTTGGTTCAATATGGTTCAGAATAACTCCTATAACATCATGTTCAATCGGCCATTAATGGCTGCCGCCAGAATTGAATGGAGCAAGTTCACAAGTTTCAAAATGTCAAGGCGATGCCTTTTTATATCGGTGAGACTCCTTTTGTTTCATGCCAATTAGTATGTTGTGTTTAACGCCATTTTCTTTCATATGTTCATAACTTAGTCGTCAAGACTATGTTGGTGTCTTTACGAAGTGTCCCTTTGATTTTCTATTTTGATCAAGGAGATCACTTAGTAATTTCATCGATTCGGGGAGACATTATGATTCTCATCCCGATAGCATGGTGATCAGAATCGATGAGTACTCTTCTAGGTGTCAGTGAATATCTCTCCAACAAATGGAAGTTGTTTTACTGTTATCGGGCTGACAAATGCTATCGTTGAGAAAATATAACACTTCCCTAATGTGTTAAGTCTTTTTGATGTTTTGTCTTTATCGCCCAACTTTATTGGAATAGATCGGCAAGACTTTCACCGAAAACATTTTGTCTTCTCATGTCAGGGTGACTTATATGGTTAGGAGGAGTTTAAAGATTTTACCTTGATCATAAATGTCATTCCAATGAACTTATTACATTATGTCAGGGAAAGATCACTGGGTTCTTGGTGATAAGATATCAATCGGTGTGACTGATAAGCTCGGTATGATTCTAGGATTTCACTCCAACTGATTTACTCACACCGATGAGCTTTCATCGGTAATACATATGGAATGTCTCCTTGATCATCAGGTAATTTTTACATATGAGATTTTGATCATTAAGACATTGACTATTTCTTTTTGATATGCATATTAGACTTAAAAATATATCTTGTTGTTTAGAGAAAGAGGTGTTTAGGGTCCTGCTGATAGAGAAGAATTGCTATCAGAATTAAGCTATGATTAGAGAACTATGTATCTGAAAGGATATATTTATTAAATTGTTATCTTGTGGGCTATGAGATGGATCTTGTTACACAAATTTTGGTAGTCAGTTTTGATCAAGAAGTCAAAATGAGGGACATTATTCAAGGTATGTGAAGGATAGGTGGATTTCTAGCAAATAAAGAGTGTGAAATTTTTTAGTTCTAACAACAGCTCTTTCTGGGGATGTATACCCCATGTGGGTATAATAATGATCCATATTTCTAGGTTAAGCAGACCATATTTGCTTGGAATAAGAGTTGGTATGGAAGGGAGATGGGATGGAGCGATGGCTTTTTGAAATGGGAGTTGGTATGGATGAGGAATGGAAAATGGAATGAAAATCCTATTCTACTGTGCATGGAAATTTTATTGCAAAAAAGGTATTTTTAAGAATTGTCCATGCACTGGCAATTCTTGACCTTTTCTTAGACTACTGTGCATGGAAATTTTATGAAAAGAAATGCTTCAGGAACTGTCTATGCACTGGCAATTCCTAATCTTCTCCTGACATATTTTGAAGATAGTATGAGTCTCCCCCAGCCTTGCTAACAATAACAAAGGGTCCTAACCATAGAGCTTCAAACTTTCCATGCTTTTCCTTGTCTTGGCTCTTGGCATTCCACATTAGGACCATATCATTTATTTCAAATTTTCTATTTGTAGCTCTTTTGTCATACAAGTACTTCATTTGCAATTGCTTCCTTCTATTGCATTCTTGTGCTTGATTTCGAACCTCATCAAGAATCATTAATTCTTCAATCCTTTTTTCCATAGGTTCAGGAATTTCCAAATCTTCTTGTAAAATGAATTTGCACACTGGCAATAAGTTATGTAGAGGGAGTCTTTCTTGAGTTCCATATACTAGCTCAAAGGGTGATTTTCCTACAGCCCTTTTTATAGTGATCCTATCTACCCATAGGGCTAGCCTTAACTTAAAATCCCAAGCCTTTGTATTGTTATTCAACATTCTTTTTATGATTTTTAGGATGCTTTTATTACTAGATTCAGCTTGCCCATTCTCTTGTGGGTGATATGGTGAAGAATACAAAATCATTATTCCATAAGAGTTGCAAAATGTTTTGAACTCCTCTAATCTGAAACACATTCCATTATCAGTTATAATCCTTGCCGGCACACCAAATCTAGTGATAATATTTTCAAGTGGGAAAATCATTAGAACTTTACTAGTTGCTTGTCTTGTGGGTATAGCTTCTACCCATTTCATGAAATAATCTATAGCTACTAGTATCCATCTATATCCTCCAGTGGATCTTTCAGCAATTTCTCCTATAAAATCTATCCCCCACTGGTGGAATGGAGCCTCAACTTGGACGAGCCTTAAAGGTACTACCCCTTGGTATTTCAATTTCCCAAAAAATCTTTGGCATGCCTCACACTTCCTGGTAAATTATATGCATCATTGAAAACCTTAGGCCAATAGTATCATGCCCTTAATATTTTGTGAGCGGTAGTTTTTGCTGAAAAATTCCTTCCACATATCCCCTTGTGCATTTCTTTTATAACATGTTTGGCTTGATATTCATCCAGACATAATAATAGAATACCATCCTAATTTTTCCAATAAAGATTCCCTTTTATGAACACATATTTTGAAGCTTGTAATTTAAGTGTCCTTTTCTTGTTATCATCATATCCTTTAGGGCACTTCATATATTTTAGATAGTATATGATATCAGCATACCATGATGTACGCTCAATGCTACAGATCATGTTATCTTCATCATTAGAATTACATATCTGAGCAACTTCAAAATTAGTCTTGGCCATTAGTCTAGAAAGACCCTATCCTCTTACTAGCTTGGTAATTTGGATTTCAATGTTAAATTCTTAAACTCTGTTAATCCATCTACACCTTCTGCCAGTAACTTCAGTATGAACAAATACATCCTTCACCACAGCATTATGTACATAGGCTATTATTTTTTCTCCCACCAAGTACGGCCTAAATGCTTTGACTACTTTCACTAATGCGTATCTCTATTTCTCAATTACATCATATTTTAACTTTGCATTCTGGAGGGACTTACTAAAGAATCAGATGGGTTGTTCATATCCTTCATTATTTTTCTACAACATCACTACTGCAACTGTATGATAGGAAGCAAATGAGAAAATCTGAAATGGTTTACTAAAGTCAGGGGATATTGGGAGTGGGGCTTCTTGATTGCTCTTTTTATTGACATGAATGCATCTAGGGCCTCATTTGTCCAGTTAACTTGTGCATCCTTCTTTAACATTTTGGATATTGGATTCACTATTTCAGCAAAGTTTGATATAAATCTTCTTATGAAATTAATCTGCTCAAAGAAAGATTGAATGCCTTTGATTGTTTTAGGGGTAGGAATCTTGTCTATAGCATCCACTCTTTTTGGATCAATTCTGACTCCATCTTTTGACACTATGTGCCCTAATAGCTTTCCTTCGATTACTGTGAATTGACACTTTTTGGGATTTAGGGAAATACCATACTTCAATGCTTTCAAAAAAATCTGTTCAAGGTGTGCACAGTGGTCCTCTACATTTTTGGAATAGGCAGTAAGATCATCTTAGTATACTACCATTATGACATTGATTAAATTAGCAAAGGCAACATCCATAGCGCTCTGAAAGGTAGCACCAACATTTGTGAGTCCGAATGGCATTATAACATACACATAAGTGCTCTAAGGAGTAATAAATGTAGTTTTATATTGTTCTAATTCTTTCACTTTCACTTGATTATAACCCAAAAATCCCTCCATCATAGATAAAAACTCACATCCTGTGACTCTTTGTAAAACTGCCTCCATATTTGGGAGTGGATAGTTGTCTTTAAGGGATGAGATATTTAGATTTCTAAAATCTACACATAACCTTATGTCACCATTCTTTTTTCTGACTAGTACTAGGTTTGAAACCCATGTATAATGTCTAATAGGCTTAATAATACATCCCTCCCTAAGTTTTACAAGTTCTTCATACATTTTTGGGCTGCAAGGTTGGGTTTATAAGTCTTTGTTTTTTTTTGAAAGGTTTTGCATCAGGTTTGAGTGGGATTTCATACTAGAACAGATCCTCCCTGTATGCCTAAAGGTCATCATAAGACCAAGTAAAGACATGTTTATATTTTCTTAATAGAGCAATCAGCATTCTCCTGATTGTTGGGCTTATCTTTTTCCCAATATATACCCTTTTCGGTGTCATTTAAAGTTGATTTCTTCAAGGTCTTCTTTCTTTACTGGTATCTTCTTCATAAGAGCTCGGTCATGTCCATCAAACACCCTTTCTAGTGCCACAAGCCCCTTGGGTATCTTATCAGTTTTAAGTTGGACGATTTCTTTACCAAATAAAGTTTTTTTGCGATCTACTTCTTCCACAAATACATTGAAATCAATCTCTTGGGCCTCATATTGGTCAGTGCACTGTAAGAACTTTAGCAGATCAGTATCATCATTGAAAATTTGCCAATTATAGACATTGTCTGGGATTGCAAGCCTAGTTTTAAACTCAACTTCAGTAATGCCTACCAATGTGATATCATCCCTTTTCAAGGCTATATTTGCTAAGAAGTCTACCATTATATTTTCTGATCTGTCTATCCAATTAATGGAGAAAGCATCAAATAATTCAATATCATCCCAGACAGCATTCCTATATTGTTTCAATCTTTTATTCTTAGATGAATACTTCTCTCTGACCTGAGATATAATTAGTTCCAAATCTCCATACACAGCAAGGCATTTTATTTTGTGCTTTATGGCAATGTTTAGTCCAATGAGCAAAGCTTCATATTCTACCATATTATTGGTACACTCAAATGTCAACAGGAATGAGTATTTGAAAGTCTTACTAGTTGGTGAGATAAACACTACTCCTGCTCCATTACCATCCTTACTACACGCACCATCAAAATACATTCTCCATATATCATGTTCATCAGTTTGGGCTTCTTGGTACATTGGGTCAATGTTCTAAAATTTTGGTTGCCCTTTTTCAATTCTAAATGCACCAAGGTCTGTATCACAGAAGAAATTTACTTGATTTTGGTCAATACATTCTATGATGTTCTCATACCTTGGTTCTCTGCATAACTCAATTTCCTTTTCTCCCATGGGTATAGTAACATAGGATAGATCTAACTGAACATTCCCTCCTGCCATTGTAGCCCATTGTCTTGATAACAGCATCCCATAGTAAGGTGGGATATCCACTACAGTGATGTCAATCTTATAAACTACTTCAAGATAGGCAGCTCACTTTATCTCTACATCCCTCATAATACCTACAACTGGGATAGATCTATTGTCCATAGCGTAACATTTACCATATGTAGTGTCAACCCACATTCCTAATTCCTTCATGACTGCTATCAGCATGATGTTCATTGTTGTCCCTGAATCAATCATACATTTCCTCACCAACTTGTTTTTTATCAACAAGGTAACGTAGAAAGGATCTACTTGAGATGGATTTTTTATCAATGTATCACCCAAATATACCTCTAGAATTTTAGCAGCCTCAGTTCAAACATTATTTATTATAATTTCAAGATTTTCTTGTTTCCTTTTTGGTATATCTGAAATCATCTTAACCACCATATTCCTATATTGATCTATCTTCATCATTTCAAGAAGTGGTACTGATATTTTCACTTGAGATACTACCTGAGCTATGTCAAATGAGGGAGTTATTGTTTGATCAGCTTTTTCTATTTTGTTATGCCCCTTTTCTCCAACTAGTATTTTGTCTTTTACCTTGCCTTGCTAAGTTTTTTCTGGCTCTTTTGATGTATTTTTATTATAGTTTTGATCTTTTATAAAGACACTCCTAGGTGTTCCTTGATCTGCGTAGACCATCCTATTTCTTAGATTATAACTATTCTTAGCCTGTGCCACTGCAGCCATTGTAAGAGCTCTCCTTTCTTCTTCATTAGGTTTTCTCCATTGATGATGTGGTTGCTTGTTAGGATTATAAGTACTTTCCCTGTAGGTATCCTCCTGATCTGAGAAGACTTCTTGTCTTCCCATATTAACATTATATTTTTGATTCCCTACATCGTACTCATATCCATCTTCTTCCACAAAAGAATACTCTTCATTTATCTGGTAAGGTGATATTCCTAGCATATTTATGGTATGGCTGTCTCTTTCATAGCCAGAAGAAATTTCTTCTTGCTATACTAATTTGGCCACTATACAATATTCAGGTGAATGGGGCAAATTACATACCCAGTACCATGGATTATCTTCAACCACGTGTGCCCCATTTCCTTTTAAAGGGTCAGGAGTATCCTTGCCATAATTTTGCCTTGTATTATTCTCCACAAGTCTTCCATTTTTCCAATTGGTATGATATGGTATGTCATGCAACCTTGGTCTTTCATTTCTGTATCGACTCTCTTGTTTATTCTGGTGATTATTAGAGTTTTGAGGAATTCTAAAGTTCTCTTTTTACAATCATCCCTGCAACTTTCCTATTATTTTCAATACTGATAGCTACTTTTTGCGCTTCTATCAAACTCATGGGAGCCCTATTCCTGAGTTCATACCTAGTCTTTGGATCAAAAGCCTTTAGATAAATACTCAGAGTTGTTGAATCAATCAATTTGGATCCATGTAGTATCTTATTATGCAATTTGGAAAATCTTTGATTAAAGTCATATACTGACTCATTCTAATTTTTCTAGATGCTTATCAGGCAAATTTAGGAGCATACTGATTTCCATATTGTTCTTTGAATTGGTCATGGAAATCTGCTATAGAATAAATTAAGGAATTGGGTAGATTATTGAACCAATCCCTTGTGTCTTCAGTTAGAGACATCATGAATAATCTCATTTTTACGTCCTCATATTCTATACCAATGTCTTGTACAAAGGCATTGAAATTTCTAATGTGATCTTCAGCTGATATTGCATTATTTCCAGTGAATTTGGAGACCGTGTTTCTCCAACTGTTATCTATAGGGTATGGATATAATTGATATCCTGTTAGATCAAACTGTCTACACACACTCATGAGATTTTGTGGAGGCATATTCATTGGTGGTGGATTGGGGTAATAATGATATCCATATGGAGGCTGATGGTAAGCATGTGGCCGTACAGGTTGTTGAGGGTGTATATTCTAAGGTGGTATATGTTGCTAATGTTGTGGAATGCCATGATGACCTGGAGGTGGGTGATATTGGGGGATAGCATTAGTATTTGGTATTTGGGGTTTCTGTGATGCAATGCTATATTGAGCATGCTATCTTGAATTTCCTCTTGCATTAGGAGGCATTCTTGAAGTATTTGGAGCAGTTGTATTATGAGATATCCCATGTGAACTGGCATTATTACTTTGTTTGTGTGGAGGGACATATTTTGGAGGTTTTGATGCCTAGATATCCAATTGTGCCAATTGTCTACCTAGTTCTTGACTTTCTTGTATCAACTGTTGTCTCCTCCTAAGTTGTTGCCTTTGCCACTCCAAATGTATTTCAATTTCTTGGTTACTCATAGCATCAAAATCAACAATATGGTCTACAGACCCTTTTGTTGGCAAGAGACACTATATGGATTCATGATTGTTGTCATTGATGGCAACAAAGTTCATCCCACACATCTGCAGGACATGGTGTGTCTATACCGGAAGTCAGAGTGAAGAATGTTGTGGTCCGATAAGCAAGAACAGAGCATGTGGCAAGGTCCGACAGTCAGGTCCAGATCTCTTAGAGGAAGTATCTTGGTGAAGTATGGATTTGGGGAAGTCAAGAGGACTACCTTGACTAATAGATTCCAAGGTTTTAGCCTCCGATGATAGATGAAGAAAAAGATATGAATACTTGAGTGTCAGGTTCTTGATTGGCAGTGTGGACAGAGGAAGAACTAACTGGCAGAACATTAGACATTATTCCAGATGCATTACTGATGATGGTAAAGATTCTTAAGGCATAAGTTATGATTGGCCGACATGATTGATGACCTCTACAAGTTTATCATTGATCCGCATTACTTGGTAAGCAAGGATTCAGCTGACAAATCAGAGTTTGTGGAAAATATTGACTATTCCAGGTGCTGACTAGAAAGCTGATGAAATCACTTGTGCGGATATATATACAAGATGCATTTAGTTGTGAGATGTGTCATGGTTTCATGTGATGTATGAAGAAAAGTAGTAGAGCAGAGTGGAAGTAGTAAGGAAGGTCCAGCATGTGAAAGGAAAGCAGCACAAAAGAAGAGGAAAGATGAAGTGCAGCAGATCAGTGTACTAAGCTGAACCAGAACTGAACTCCAACATATGTAGATGCTCCCTATCAGTTCAAGTATTGTATTACACTCTTTATGAATTGTAGACAGTGAGTCTTTTGTAGGCAGTGTGCCTCTTGTGAGCAGTGTGCTCGGGCAGTGAGCCCTAATTGGCATGTGCCATCTATTTTTCTTATTCTTCTAATAGAGAATAATCCTTAGGTTAATCACCCCATGGTTTTCTCCCTTAACAGGGTTTCCACGTCAAAAATATTGTGTCATGTGTATTTCCATTTCATGGTTATGTTTGCTTATTTGAATTAATGCTGCATTGATTAATAAGAAAGTTCAGAAAATAGAAATAATTACGATAACTGATTCACCCCACCTCTCAGTTATCAACAATTGGTATCAGAGCCAAGTTCCTCCTAATAGAGCCTAACAACTTGAGGAAGATCTGGGAATTTAAATGGATGTATAAGGTATAAGGGAGCAACTCAAGACTGCCCTTGATGATCTCAAACAGTCAAACTCTGAAGTCAATGAATTAAATGAAAGACTCAAACAGGCTGATGATTTCATAAATGAACTAAAAGGGAAACTAAGTCTATCTATGAAAAAGAGAAAAGAGCACCTTCAGCAACTGGCAAGTCAAGGTGAAGCCAATGATACAAATAAAGATCTAAAGGAGAAAACCAAGTTGTGTGAAAAGTTATCAAAAGAGATCATTTTGATAAGACATGAGATGGAATCAGGAGTTATGAAGTTTTCCCAAGAAATTGAAGAAAAAAGAAAAACTAAAGATGATCTAAGACAATCTCTTAAGGAGAAATCAAAAGACTGCCACAAGATGGATAGAATAATCAGACACCTTGAATCTAATCTTGAAGATGCTAAAGATAATGAAGAAAAACTTGAGGATCAAATTGTCTCTCTTAAAAGGGATCTTCAAACAACAAATGAATATAAAGAAAATTTCATGATAAGTTCTGCTCAACTTGAAGTTCTTCTTGAAAGCCAAAAGAGGGTAGATGACAAGTGTGGTTTGGGATATGAGAAAGGAGAAAGCTCCGGATCCGGTCAGAAGAATTTTGGATCAGAAAATCCAAGGAACAGGCCTAGAAGACCTCTGGTAAGGCAGCCTAATGCTCAAAGATATCCATCCTTCAATGGATACTGCCACAACTGCAATAACTTTGGTCATAAAGCTAATCAGTACAAAAAGAGAATGAATCAGACTAATTCATCCTTCTCCAGACATTGTTTCAACTGCAAAAGGTATGGTCACAAATCTCATGAATGCAGAAATATGCAAATGAACAAATCATTCAATGGTAGATGCTTTGCATGCAATAGAATAGGTCATATGGCTAATTAATGCAGATCAAGAGGATATCAATCAAATATGCAAAGAAATGTTGTTTGTCAAATTTGCAATAGATCCGGTCATATTGCAAAATTCTGTAGAAGCAAGAATCAGGACAAAAGAGGTCCAGTACATCATAATCAGAATCAAGATAAGGGAAAATGAAAAGTGAATGCAGATGAAGTTCAAAGTGAGATGAACAAGATTTGGGTGAAGAAAAGTATAGAGAATGTAGGGGATGGGTCCGCACCAGACTCTGGTGCTGATATTCCTTCTAGAAATTAAAAAGTGAGCTCTAGCTCAGGGGGAGACACAAAAGAAAACCCTGTTCCCCCAGCCAGTCAATTAGTGCCGAAACTGGCACAAGAAGAGTTGCGGATTAAAGGGTTCATAAGAGAAACATCCAAATAAACTATGGTTAAGATTTGGAAGATCTACAAGATGTTTAAGATCAAGATTGATCCGGTTCTTCAAGTCATCTGAATAAGGCAAACCGGAATGACTTAGGTCGAGCATTTATTGCAACTCAACATGAGGGTTTGCGGAGCAATATAAGGGTTTTCTCATTAAACATTTGTTCATTATGCATTCAAGAAGAAACAAAAAGAGAAATCTCTATGGCAAATTCCTCAATCCCATCAAAGTTCATCTGCAGAAGTCGATCCATCCAAGCTTTTGATCCAACTCACTCCGTGTAACCTAGAAGCGTAAAAGGTATTTTCCATTGCCGAATATCTCTCTCTAAATCTTTTGGAAATGGCTACTCTGAATGTGGTGAATATTTCTGATAGACCTCGCCCTAAATTTAAGAAGCATCCATATAAATCTCTAGAAGTTGATCCCCTAGGCGCGTTTTCAAGCATTCCGCATGGGGTTCTGCATGTAGAAGATGTTAGGGTTTACATTCATACAGGCATTGAAGAATTTGGGGAATCAAAGTTAATGGATATCTATCACAAGTAGTTAATAGATGATTCTTTTGAGATCAAACCTCAGTATAAAGCCATCCAGGAGAAGCATTTTGCATAGTGCATTCATTTCCCCTGTTTTAAAGAAGATGAATGGGTTTGGTATGTGTTGAGTAGAGTGCATGACAATTTCTTATGGTTGAATAGACAATTTAATATCGCCAAAGATGCAATTAGGACAGTAACCGGTCTGCACTCATCCGGTGGGATACCTGTTCTCAAATCTGTCAAGAATCAGACAGTAAGTGATGCAACTGGATCAAAATTTGACAAGAGAGCTATGATAATTGAAGACATCACTGAACCGGATGTCAAATTTGCATCCATGATAATTGGTTATAAGATTTATCACTCTAGTAGGGAAAATTTAGTACCGGGAACTATAGTTTATACAGCCTATCAAATGCTAAAAGAAAATGCTGACTATGATCTGTGTGAACTTCTAAGCCAACTTTTTGAAAATCTACAAAAGATTAAGAAGGATAAGAAGGATAAGAAGAACTCCTTCAAGTATGGTGGCTTGATACTCTGCCTATTCTTTTATTACATGAATGAGCTTCCTAGATCCAATGGCTTGGTATGGCAGAATGACAGACTGGTTACCATCCAAATTAGAGGCTATTTGCATGGGCTTGGGGATGCTAAAGCAAGAAATCCAACCCTATGGGGTTATTTCAAAAACTTTCAAAATATAATGCAAGCAAGAGAGAGAATTCCCAAATCTCTGGTTGAAAAGTATAAGGATACAGTTTGCTTTATGGTAGAAACTGATCAGTACCTAATGGAGGCTGTGGTGCCAAGGACAGTCTGGATCATGCCGATGGGGTATGAGGTGGATGAGAAAATTGTGGAACTGCATGTCCAACACATGCTTGGTCAACCTAAGGATCCTAAGGTAGAAAGGTTTGGAACCTTTGAAGAATTAAGTGTAAAGATTCATGTGGAACTCAGACAACCGAAGATAAAGAGAAAAGTGAGAAAAGAAGTTGAGGATATTGCCAAAAGACATGGCATCTCAAAAGAAGCTCTTGATGCCAATAGAGAAAAGATGGACAGGGCAAAGAAAGAGAAGGAAGGAGCAAAAAAGGAAAGTGATCTGGTAGAAGTCCCCTCCCAGACCAGATCCTCTAAAAGGGCTGCAACTACCTCTATTAAAAGCTCTAGGGCATCAAAATCAGAAGTCCAGGTATCCGGAAAAGGAGAAAAGAGAACAAAGAAAAAGGCGACAAGGTCCTATGTTAGCCTAAAGGATGATGAAGAAACTGAATCAGATGAGGAGATAAAGAAACTAAAGAAGAAGAAGAAATTATCTGATGAACCCTCTACTGGTCAAAGAGAAGACGAAAAGGAAGAGGAATTTGTTGAAAAACCCACTCTATCCTTAGATGTTGTAGTAAAAGCAGTCACTGTGGATGGGAACCTGCAACCCTTAATAGAATTCTATGATGCATATAATGAAGCAGATAAAAAGATTCTGGAGGAAGCCACAGTTAAGTTTTTGAACACTTACAATAAAGCTTTTATTGAAATTATCTCTCTAATTCCCAAAAGCCTAGAGAAAAGGCTTGAAATGAGGAAGAACAATGCTCAAGCAAAAGATCTTGAGATCCGGGAGAAGGTAGCCATTCAGCTCTTTCCTTCAATCACTCCCCAACAAATAAATATGATCTTCAAAGATTGCAAAGATGAGTTCTAGAGCAAAGCCAGGATGAATTAGCTCATGCTTGGTGAAACCGACAAAGTGGCAAGAGAGACTGAAGAGATCCTCTGGAATGCCTTTAAAAAGTTTAACATTCCCATCATAGAGGACTTAGGTGATGACACATCTGCTATGGATGATTCTATTGAAGAAAAAGGTAAGGACTTAGATTCCTCTGTTCTGGAAGAGGAAGTCCAAGGAGAAGTAAATCCGGATTCTCCAATAGTCTCCGGATCTAAAGGAGAAGAAAGAATAGAGGAGAAAGAAGAAGAAGCGAAAGGAAGAGAAGAAAGTCAAGCTGAGAAGAACATAAGTGACAGTGTAGAAGAGAAGAAATCTCTGTCTCTGGCAAGAGACACTGCAGAAACTGTCAAGGACTTCTTGACAAAAGAAATGTTGGAAATTGATGAACTGGAGTTACTTCAAGGTCCATTTAAATTTTACTCTCTCTCCCCAGTTCAAACAATGAAGATAGCTTCATTTGCCAATGCAAAGGCAAAAGAAAAACTCCTGAAGTCTCACATGGAAGATTGTGAGCTAATAGAAGCTGCATCGGGTGTTTTAGAAAAAATCATGCCATCTTTTCAGAAGGATCACTTAGCCTCCTCATCAAGTAATCTTAAAACTCTTGTTAGTTCAGTCAGCACTCATTTTGAGTCCTTAGAGAAATCAGTTGAGGAAAAGGTCTGGAAAGAATTTTTGGATAAAAGACTCTTTGAAGTACTAAGTCTAATATCAAATGATAGAAGAAATATGGATATAGGGATAAAGAGCTTAGAAAATGCTCTTAAAGGTGGTAGGGAAATATATAAATTTTGTCTATCATGGTCCAAAGTAACATTGGATATTGAGAAGAAAGTGGAAGAACAGGAGGACAAATTGACAAAACTCTCCAAGGATTTTGATCCTCTCTCATCTTCCATAATAAATCAAGAATGTCAGACTATTGTAGTCTTGAATGAAATCAAGAAGCTTGAGAAGGAAAAGAAAAGCAGAATAAGCAAGTTAGGTGAACTCAGAGGGATAATTATCCCTAAGTTAGAGGCCATGCATGAGGCCATAAAAGAAGCTCAGATCATAGCCCGGACTAATGATCCGACAGATCTAAAAAGGGCAGATGCATTTGCATTCCTATTGAGCGGTCATATATCAATTTTGGATAGAATGAAGCAAAGTTGGGTAGCAGAATTTGTCCAATTGAAGACAACTTTTGCAGACATTCTTCAGTATATGTGAGTATGTTATATGCAGCTAAGTATAGTTAAATTTTTGAAAATTTTGATGCGCAGTTCCCACCCTTTGCCATTAATGTCAAAGGGGGAGTGTGGAGTAGTGAAAAATGAGGAATCCAACTAAGGGGGAGCTCTAAAAAATGTATATAAAAATAGAACATCAGCCAAGGGGGAGCATAGTGTAAACACTTAGTCATTTTTCACTAAGTGTTGCCATCAATGCCAAAGGGGAAGATTGTTGGCAAGAGACACTATATGGATTCATGATTGTTGTCATTGATGGAAACAAAGTTCATCCCACACATCCGTAGGACATGGTGTGTCTATACTGGAAGTTAGAGTGAAGAATGTTGTGGTCCGGTAAGCAAGAACAGAGCATGTGGTGAGGTCTGACAGTCAGGTCTGGATCTCTCAGAGGAAGTATCTTGGTGAAGTGCAGATTTGGGAAGTCAAGAGGACTACCTTGACTAATAGATTCCAAGGTTTTAGCCTCCGGTGATAGATGAAGAAAAAGATATGAATACTTGAGTGTCGGGTTCCTGATTGGTAGTGTGGACAGAGGAAGAATTGATTGGCAAAACATTAGACATTATTTCGGATGCGTTACTGATGATGGTAAAGATTCTTAAGGCATAAGTTATGATTGGTCAACATTGATGATGACTTCTACAAGTTTATCCTTGATCTGCAGTACTTGGTAAGCAAGGATTCAGCCAATAGATCAGAGTTTGTGGAAAATATTGACTATTCCGGGTGCCGACTAGAAAGGTGATGAAATCACTTGTGTGGATATATATACAAGATGGATTTAGTTGTGAGATGTGTCAAGGTTTTGTGTGATGTGTGAAGAAAAGTAGTAGAGCAGAGTGGAAGTAGTAAGGAAGGTCCGGCATGTGAAAGGAAAGCAGCACAAAAGAAGAGGAAAGATGAAGTGTAGCAGATCAGTGTACTGAGCCTAACCAGAACTGAACTCCAGCATATGTAGATGCTCCCTATTAGTTCAAGTATTGTATTACACTCTTTATGAATTGTAGATAGTGAGTCTTTTGTAGGCAGTGTGCCTCTTGTGAGCAGTGTGCTCGGGCAGTGAGCCCTGATTGGCATGTGCCATCTATTTTTCTTATTCCTCTAACAGAGAATAATCCTTGGGTTAATCACCCCGTGGTTTTCTCCCTTAACAGGGTTTCCACGTCAAAAATATTGTGTCATGTGTATTTCCATTTCATGGTTATGTTTGCTTATTTGAATTACTGTTGCATTGATTAATAAGAAAGTTCAAAAAATAGAAATAATTACGATAACTGATTCACCCCCCCCCTCTCAGTTATCAACACCTTCTTGGTTTTCTTCTCCCTGTTGTGATAAAAATCCCCTTTCAGGCTCTGCATGTTTCTGCCCCCCTTCTTCATTCAACCTTTCCTCAAATTCAGTTACTTCTTGAGAATATGTCCTATAACTGAGGATATTATCATTTGTATTGATCTTTTTAGGAGGTGTTGAGGGATTTCTACCATCATTGTATACTAGGGAGTTGAATACTGTAAAAGGTTGTTCTAATGTATTTATACTGTCTTCAGGCTATTTGGGTACTACTTCACCCTTATTTGTATTGTTCTTTCCTCGAGGAGGTCCCTGCTTGTCTATGAATCTAACATTGTTTTTCTTGGGGCTTTCTTGATGCATAGACCTCCTTCCGTTCATGTTTGATGGTATAGTATATCTCTGATGTCTATCATCTATTTTTTTATGATATGATATTTATTTCATCAGTCATAAAATTTTAGAGTTGCCACCTACCTCTTTGTAAGAAAATGATTGCAGTTCTTCCCAGCAAAGTCTTAAATATGTTAAGATGCTTTGAGATAACTCTATGATGGAAGGCTGAGGTTCAAAGTGGGCTTAGTCCCCAATAGAGTCGCCAATTTGTTAGTTCTCAAAAACATAAGTTTTTAGACCACAAGAGGGTCCAATCCCTTGATACATTTCCGATCAACAAAACAGGGTTTATACAACAAAACCCCCCTACTCTTTTGGCACTGCTAGACCTAGGCGGGTAAACCTAATCAATAAGGTAGATTTGGAACTATAAATGGATTCTGACTTGGGCAATTTTATGCACTATGGCACACAAATGTCAGATAATTGCATAGCTTGTTTTCTAATTCCTAAGAAAAGCTTGAACTATAGAAGATGTGAATTAAATTTGTGTAGAGAGTTCTAAAATGGATCAATGCCTAATCTATTGGGTGGCTAGAGTCAGTGGATAAATGATGATTATGGAAACATATGCATATGATTGGTTGGTTTACTTCTCATCTTAACTCTAACTGCTGGGCACCTTTTTATGTGTCTACACCTTATGGAGATGTGCAAGTTTGTAAGTTAATATACTCTTCTTACCAAGTCCCAACGATATTCCCCTAAACTATTATGAGCAACTAAAAGGAATTTTAATCCTGATAAGAAGGAAACCTAACCAAGACAGTTTATTTAAAGGTTTTTAACTCCAAGCAGAGACCAATGAAAATAAACTTACTTGGGAGGACTTAAATCAACTTCTATTCAGAAACTAACCAAATTGACCACACACCAATAGCAAATGAATTGTGCCAAATTATGTTAATTTGAATAATTTGAAGGAACCACTTTGGAGATAGTATAGCAGCATATAATCATAAGACTCCAATCACAACAGTTGAACACTAGAAATGAATCAACACTCAAGAACATTTTGCTCCATTGTATTGCTTTAAAATATTGACATTAATTGCAAAAAAGTCTGAAGTATGTAAAGATGTGTTGCTAAAAGTCTACTATATATTATTGCATTTCTATCTATTTTTTTTCCACAATGTCTTGACTTAAATAGTTAGATGCAGAAGAGATACATCCCTTCATAAGTGTCTTTTGAACATTAATTAACAATTATACAATTTAACTAGACCTTAACTAGCCATAAATGGATCTTAGTGATATGATCCAGGTACCTTTGGTTCAAATGCGTATCAGCACACTCCACAGTACTTTTTGCAGTGAACTCCATGGCAATCATTCTTTCCATGCATGCACAAGCTGCCTCGAATGTTTGATCATCACCTTTTACAGCCTCCAAGGCCTCATGTACGATCATCTGGCACTCCATCCAATCTTGTTGGTACTTCAAGCTTTTATCATCTTTGAACAATGTAGGCACTATTTGGGAAGCTTCAATAAACACATCAGCTTTTGCCTAAAGGTCTCCATGGAAGTTTGTGTGAACCTTAATCAATCCCTTAGTATTGGAGATAGCCTCAGTGTCCAAAGTACCTCTTCCCTATATCTCTTGGAGTTTTTCCTCAAGTCTACCAGCTAACCTATTGTGTTCTTGAAGAGCATTTTGATTCTTTAAATAAGTGATCCAAAATTTATCCATCCATGCCATCATATTATTATGCCTTCTTTTGAACATAGTGGCGAGTGCATCAAATCTGGCCTGTGTTACCTGTGTTGTTTCATCCATGGCTATTGTTCGTGAGCTTTCTCCTTGGATTAACATCTTGGGAGGAATTGAATCTTTTAAGAAATCATTTTCCTTTTTTGTTCTTTCCTAGCTCATTTTATACATATCCTTTTCCTTAATCAGTATCTGAATTTGAGCTTTATTTAACTTAGCCACATTTATTCCAAGGTCTGCTATGACAACTAGATTAGTTTCCCCAGCCCTCAAAGTCATTACATGGCCAAAAGCTTTTTCAGTGTTAATAACAGCAAGCCTTTTGTGTGGTGGGTACAAAGCCCAGATCATGAGAGAATTTTCATCTGGATTATATTTTGTCCAAATATACACTTCAGCCACTCCTTCAGAACTGATTTTGTGTTTTGGATTATCATTATGCAAGAAACTATCAAAGACAAGTGTTGAATTCAAATCAAGACTAGGGAATATCATCACACCAAATTCCTCAAGTAATCTTCTTCCATTTTTTGGAGTCATATCTCTCATCTCATTCTCTACATCCATTTTTAAGGTATTTAATAATTGTGTCTCATTATTCGGTGTAATGTTTAAGGTTGATTCCCTAATAGCCTTGCCCTTGTGTTTATACAAAAAAGTCTTGAATTCAGGAGTGTGAATAAACTGGTCATCTAAGATGAAGGATTTGTAAGCTGTATGTCTATAGCATCATTATCATTTGTTTCCTCAATTTCTAACCCTCTCTCTAAAGACTAATATTGTTCAATTCTGAATTTGGGAATTATGCCAGACAAGTCATGGGGTTTTGATGCAACAAACCCTTCACTGTCAGAGGAAGATACCTTGACTTCTTTTTCTTCCCTCCTCTTTTCCACTTCCTGGTTATATTCATCAATAGCCATTTCTGCATCTGCTTCTTCTAAATTTATTATTACATCATCATGAGGAAAGGGCACATGAGCATATCCACTCAGATTTTAATTTTTTCCTAGCATAATCAATAAAACCTTTTGGGTCAAATCCTTTCCTGTGTATTGCTCTCCTAAGATTAAAATGTGATAATTTGTCAAAAATGAGATCATAACCCTCTTTTGCCAACACAATAAAAGCACCGAAACATAGTGTACTTGGCATAAATTATTGTTTGTCATATGCACTGAGATTCATCACATTGGAGTTGAAATCATGAAAAATTGACATGAAGGAAATGATAACAAATACAAATCAAATGAATACAAATCTCATATCGACTCACGATCCATTGATAAGGTGGAGAGTGCCACACTCGAAGCACTCTAGCTTTACCCAAAGAGATGAATGTTGATTGCTTGATTCAGCAGCATAGCGATGATATGGAGATTGATAGATGAATGGATGGATGATGATAGATGCAAAATAGATGGATGAGAGTTGAGAGGAAAATTCGGCAGAGTAAGGATACTAGAAGAAGATTCATTTCAAATGGCTCAAGAGAGGCTACCTTTATAGAAAAGGCAAATTCGAATGGATAGTTGTGATTGAGAGTTATGTTGGAGGATATGAATGGTTGAGATCGATTAGGGTTGGATTAGGGTTTCCCACTCAAAGAGGGATTGTAGTCACATGACAAGTGTGTGAAGGAGAATGAAAGGAATCCAATTCAAATATTTTATTTGAATTAGTTTGACATGTGAAGGGATTAAGTGGAGATGAGACATGTGACATGTGTCACAATGTGATGAGAGGTGAGGGAATAATTCAAATTTTTAATTTGAATTATGTGAGACATGTGAAAGGGTATTATTAACTAAACAAATGGGACTTATTTAGTTAATTGGAATGTGATTAAGTGGGGATTAATTAAATAAAGTGGGTTTATTTAATTAATCGAGAAGGTGATTAAGTTGGACCAATGTGATTAAGATGAACTAGGACCTAGGGATAAATGGGATTAAGTGGGATGAGGTTAGATGAACTAGGATGAACTAGGACCTAGGGGAACATATACAAGTTCATGTCGACAATGTGTTGTGTAACTAGGACCTAAGGCAAAGACATACAAGGTCATCTGTAAACAAGACCTAGACAATTTTCAATGCCTACAGGAGTAATCAAGTTGTCTGACTATTTCTAAGCATGCCACTTTGTCTAGCATAGTTCTTGGTAACAGAAAAGGGGTATCTTCAAACCCATATACCCTAATCATAGTAGAATCAAGAAAATAGTACCAATCACCCCAATTGTAGTTTACAGTGGGTGGCCCATCAAAATCCTTGGGTCTTAAAAATCTCTTTATTTCATCTGACAAGGAATAACTACAAGGATATCCATAACATCTGTACAAAGTCTTAACAAATAATTCTTCAAAATGGGCATAGCTAGAATTTACAAACCTACTATCCCATATAGAAGTCCATAATTGTATGTGCAGTGGTTGACCATCCTTATCAAGTTGTGAAATTTTCAATGGTTCTGGCCATAGATTCAACTCTTGACCATAATACAAAATCATATGCATGAGAGCAGAGTAGTGTCTGAAGATTATTGTTGGGGAACTATTCTTAATAGCCATTAGACCTGAATCTATTCCTTTAAAAAGATACGTAGCATAGTCAAATGTTCTTGCATGGTGGCACTGAATATCTACTGAGATGACCATGGGTGTTATGGACATGAACTTTGGAACTTCAGTTCCCAACACCTGCCCCACTGAATAAAATGTATATCTCATGTAAGGTTCAAATAAGTCAACATGGAATGGTGGTCCACCCCTTCTTCAAATGGTACTAAATTTCCCTCACTTTGTGGTCTATGCAGTGGCAGCCTCCACCCCTTATAGGTACTCTCTAATCTACAATATTCTTTTTCCAGATCTTCGTGTGAAATAGGAATATTATATGTGTCATTCAAATCAAAGACCTCATAGACTACATTCTTAGATATATGAATAAAGGGTTCTCCTTACAAATTGCATATAGTTTTTTGATCGGGATTGTAATGGTATGCCAATAGTTTTAGAAGGTCTATATTCACAAAAACATTTGTGACAACCAATTTCCCCAAATTTTTGCCAGGGGTTGCACACAGGTTCCATCCTATTCCTTGAATGGTAATGGAAAATGAATAACTCATATCCTCTGATAGGGGTCCATATGTTCCCCACATACTTATATTTGTCCTCTAGTTTTTCAACATCTTCCCTTAGCTGCGCAGTTCTCCTAGTTCAGGGTCTAGAACCGGACAATTGATCTGTGAGATCTTGGCTAAGTTTTCTCTCTTGTGTTTTCTCCCCTTTTTGTGTTTCAACCTTTTGTTTTTTATCCTTGGTTTGGCCAGTTTCAGTCTGTTGTCTTCTTTTTGACTTGGAAGAACTTTCCATTTCGTGATAAACACTAGAATTTGACTAAATTTTAATTGCAAGGAGGTTTAGAAGACTTACTTGTATATCTTCTATATGAATTTCTTGTCCTCTGATGAATTCCTTACTCCTCGTGTGTAACCCTTTGATTTTTAACTTTGGTTCAATAGGGTTTAGAATAACTCATATAACATCATGTTCAATCGGCCTTTAATGGCTGCCGCTAGAATTGAATGTAACAAGTTCACGAGTTTCAAAATGTCAGGGCGATGCCTTTTTATATCGGTGAGACTCCTTTAGTTTCATGTTGATCAGTATGTTGTGTTTAGTACCATTTTCTTTCATATATTCATAACTTAGTCATCAAGACTATGTTGGTGTCTTTACGAAGTGTGCCTTTGATTTTCTATTTTGATCAAGGAGATCACTTAGTAATTTCATCGATTTGGGGAGACATTATGATTCTCATCCCGACAGCATGGTGATCAGAATTGATGAGTACTCTTCTGGGTGTCAGTGAGTGTCTCTCTGACAAATGGAAGTTGTTTTACCGTTATCGGGCTGACAAACGCTATTGTTGAGAAAATATAACACTTCCCTGATGTGTTAAGTCTTTCCAATGTTTTGTCTTTATCACCCAACTTTATTGGAACAAATTGGCAAGTCTTTCATCGAAAACATTCTATCTTCTCATGTCAAGGTGACTTATAGGGTCGAGAGGAGTTTAAAAATTTTACCTCGATCATATATGTCATTCTGATGAACTTATTACATTATGTTGGGGAAAGATCACTAGCTTCTTGGTGATAAGATATCAATCAGTGTGACTAATAAGCTTAGTATGATTCTAGGATTTCACTCCGACTGATTTACTCACACTGATGAGCTTTCATCGGTAATACATATGGAATGTCTCCTCGATCATTAGGTAATTTTTACATATGAGATTTTGATCATTAAGACATTGACTATTTCTTGTCGATATGCATATTAGACTTAAAAATATATCTTGTTGTTTGGAGAGAGGTGTTTAGGGTCTTGCCGATAGAGAAGAATTGCTATTAGAATTAAGCTGTGATCAGAGGACTATGTATCTGAAAGGATATATTTATGAAATTGTTATCTTGTGGGCTATGAGATGGATCTTGTCACACAAATTTTGGTAGTCACTTTTGATCAAGAAGTCAGAATGAGGGGCATTATTCAAGATATGTGAAGGATAGGTGGATTTCTAGCAAATGAAGAGTGTGAAATTTTTCAGTTCTAACAGCAGTGTTAGCACCAAAGAAAGATGGAGAATGGAGGATATGTACAGATTCAAGAGAAATCAATAAGATCATAGTCATATAGATTTCCATTGCCAAGGATGGATGACATCATGGATTGCTTAAGTGGAGAAAAATATTTCACAAAGATAGACCTAAAGAGTGGATACCATTAGATCAGGATTAGGGAAAGAGATGAATGGAAGGATGCATTCAAGACAAATGAAGGATTGTATGAGTGGTTAGTCTTGCCTTTTGGATTAAATAATGCACCAAGTACATTTATGAGATTGATGAATGAGGTACTAAATAAATTTTTGGGTAATTTTGTTATTGTCTACTTGGATGATATTATGATTTTTAGAAGAACCAAAGAAGAGCATTTGTGGCATGCAGACAAATATTTTAGAGGATGAGAGAAGAAAAATTGTTGATAAACATTAAGAAATGTAGTTTCATGAAGACAGGACTGGTATATTTGGGATTTGTGATTTCTGCAGAGGGATTGAAGATGGATCTAGAAAAGGTAAGAGCAATTGTTGAATGGCCAACACTGGTGAATATTGGAGAGGTAAGATCTTTTCATGGATTGGCTAGTTTCTATAGGAAGTTCATCAGAAATTTTAATACCATATGCACACCAATGACAAAGACCATGAGAGGAGACCAGAAGGATTTCAAGTGTACATCTGGATCACATTGGAGTTTTGAATTATTGAAGCAAAAGGTGATGAACAACCAGTGTTAGCATTACCATAATTTGACAAAGTATTTCAGGTTGATTGTGATGCTAGTGGAAATGCAATACAAGTAATGTTAAGCCAAGAAGGAAGATTAGTAGCATACTTTAGTGAGAAGTTGAATGATACAAGGAGGAGATATTTAGTATATGATCAGGAGTTCTATGTCATAATTCAAGCCTTGAAGAAGTGGAGATGTTATTTGTTCCCAAAAGAATTTGTGTTGTACATTAACTATCAAGCTTTGCAGTATTTGAATAGTCAAGGTAAGTTGAATCAGAGACATGTGATGTGGGTAGAATTCATCCAGAGTTATACATTTGTGTTGAAACACTAGAGTGGAAAGTCAAACAAATTTGTAGATGCATTAAGCAGAGGAAGAAATTTGTTGACAGAAATGCAGATAGAAGTAACAGGTTTTGAGGGATTGAAACACTTGTATGAGGATGACTTGGATTTTGTAGAAGCCTAGAAAGCATGTAGAGAACCGGTTGTAATAGACAGAAGCAAGTGGTTGGATTACTTCATTCAGGAGGATATGTTGTTCAAAGGGAATTGACTTTGCTTTCATAGAGCTTAATAAGGGAGAACTTCATAAAGGAAAAACATAGTGGCAGATTAGCAGGACATTTGGTATTGATAAAATAGTAGCTTTGGTGAATGAACATTATTTTTAGCCACAAATATATAAGGATGTAAGGAAATTTGTTTGCGGTTGCAAAATTTGTCAAGTTACAAAGGGGAGTACTCAGAATACTAGATTATATAAATCTTTGATAGTACCAGAAAGACCATGGGAACATATAAGCATGGATTTCATATTAGGGTTACCAAGAACATAAAGGGGACATGATTCTATATTTGTAGTAGTGGACAGATTTTAATAGATGGCACATTTCATTCCTTGTAAGAAGAAAAATGATGTTGTACATGTTGTTGACCTATATTTTAGGGAGATTGTGAGATTGCATGGATTACCGAAGACTATAGTTTCAAACAGGGATATAAGGTTCATGGGATATTTTTGGAGGACATTGTGGAATAAGATGAAGACAGATCTAAAGTTCAGTTCAACATTTCACCCACTGACATATGGATAATAGAAGTGGTAAATACAAGTTTGGGAAACTTGTTAATATGTTTGGTAGGAGATAAGGCAGGAAATTGGGATATAATTCTACTGCAATCAAAGTTTGCATACAATAATTTAGTAAACAAAAGTACAAGGAAGACAACATTTGAAATTGTGACCAGATTACAACCTAGAGGAGTTGTGGAACTTAGAGACATCATTATGGAGAAGAAAAGGAGTGTGAAAGTAGAAGAATTTCTAGGATACATGGAAACAGTAAATGCTCAGGTCTAGAAGCATTTGGAAGAAATAAATAGAAAATATAAGGGACAAGTAGATGAGAAGAGGAGACTGTTGTGTGGTTACACAACACGCCCCATTCTGACTTGGCAAAATAGGGACCCAACTTTTTGTTTGGCTTGTTCTGTGCTTTATGGCAGTTTGGTAAAAGTAAGTCATGCAGATCATCATGCAAGAAAGGCTGGGTAGGTCATCATCATGAGGTTAGTTTGTCAAAATTCATATTTAGTCCAGTAACCTCATATTCAGAAAGAGCATCAAACTTCATGCAGGTTTGCCTTTTAAATCACACTGATATTCATCAGGATGCGAAAGTTATGAATGGTCAAAGTTTGAGTCAAACCTAATATTTCTAGGGGGAGGATCATATTTCATAACATCAGTCATATTTCAAAAGATCACCCTGATCAAATTTATCACCTGATAAATCATACAGTCTAAATGTCCGGACGTCAATTTTAGGTGATAGTGGCCTTTACCCGTCAATAACCTTATGCATTTCACGAAGATCATGGTTTCAAAGTAACCTGATATTTCTTAATATCCTCCTGTCGCGAAATATCCCCTTAAGCCAATATCCTAATGATGTCATTCAAGTCTGATAAATGAAGAAATGATATAATGATGACGTCATCATCACATTTACCTCTCGGCAGGATATTTCATAAACATGATCATGCTCCCATAACATGACGATGATGTCATGATGCCTTGCCGATACAATAAGCGAATATCTAGATGACGTCACCCTGATATTCTGAGAAAGAACGACTTCGGTCATTATCATCTTTGAAGCATAACCTGATATTTTCAAATATCATCTTGCCATTTAGATATCACCCCGCTCCCATTGCTGTCATTAGCATTAAATGCACGCTGAGGTGGTAGGTAGTTCCCACTGATCATTAAACCCGATGAAACACCTGGTGAAATCCTAAGTTTCCATGCTAGGGATCAATGAATAAAATCTAATCTGTCAAGGCATGCCCTAAATTTACCCTAGTTGCAAGGTTAAAAGGTAGTCTAACGTCATTTTTACATTTACCTTGTGAAGAAATTACTGTTGCAGAGCACTGGCTTCCATATCCTCATACAGGCGATAGTCAAATGAACTGAGCTTATAAACGGGAGAAAGTGCATGATCATCAGCTGAATTAAAAGCACTTTTAGAAGTCCACTGGTATAAAAGAAATCTGCATAACCAGGTAAGTAATTGAAACCCTCATCATGCTGTTTCTGTAATGGTCAGGTATGGTGTTGTTAATCTGTAGGTTCTGGTTTATGCACCCCCATGATGGGTTTATGCTGAATAAATGTAATAGGCATGATGAATATTAAAGATAAATTGCTATGTGCATGCATGTGAGAACCCATTGTAAGACAAGATTTTGTTAATTGCAGGCATCCATGGCTGATAAGAGATTGGCTAAGTGTGAGGCTGAATTCAGTAAGCCTATGTTTTCATCTCAGAGGGGTGTCCTGTTCAAATATGGTGCAATTACGGATACCCATCAGGGGAATACTAATTTGGAAGCCTAGTCAACCAAGCTGAATGATGAAAAGAATAGAAGTCCTGTGCTGGATGTCGTATTCATATCCAGGATATGGAATGACGTCAGTTTCCCGTACTCTATGGAATCTCTAGAGCTGGTCATCGAGTGTGCCAAGAATTACAATCCAGAGACCCGGTAGGTGATGAAGCATGGGAGGATATATGCAGACCTATCCATCAAGGGTCTCTCCCAGACATTTGGACTGCCATTGGGCAGGAAGGTCAACAGTGTGGACCTGAAGAAATCAGAGACGGAGTATGAGAATAACAAGAAACAAGCTAGGAAGAATATGTACCAATGGAAGGCTGAGAACAGCACGTATCCTGTAGCTGCCAAACTTCCTATGCACTTATTCAAATATGATTTTAGTGAGGAGTACCAGTACATGATAGAGGCTTTGAAGAACAAAGGTGTTGCCATTACGATGGACAACAAAAGGAAGGGGCAGGATACTCCTGATGGGGAGTATGATGACTTCATCAATGAGAAAATAAAGTCTAAGCGAGATAGGCTCCCTTCACAACAACAACAGAGCAAAAGACCCCCAAGGGGAAAGAAAATAGATAATGAACCCAAAGGGGTTACTGTTGAAAGCGCAGTGTTCATAGCTGAAGAGGTAGTGGCAGCAGCATCAGGATCAGGATCCGCATCACCTCAACGGACAAGAAAACAAAAGTCCAAGAAAAGAAAGACAACAGAGGCTGGAATTACTGAGACCCATGAAGAGGGTCAATCCTCAAGAAAACTAGATGAAGAGGATATCCTCATGGAGGAGGAGCCTGAGGAAGAAGAGGCTCCTTTATTATTTAAAAGGAAGAGAAGAGCTCCACAGGTGGTGGTATCTACCCCACCAAAGAGACCAAGAACCTCCATGAGGGGTGAAATAAGACAATCCCCTACATTGTTACAAGGGGTAGATAGTGAAGTGCATAGAGAACTTTAGCACAATGTTCCACTTCCTACCATCATCAAGTTTAAGACCGAGCTCCCAGAAGACTAGATGAAAGAGACCTCCCAAGCACATGCAGAAGGTCACATCTCACTGGAGGAGACAATAAATTTGTCTAATGATGAAGTTGTGTAGGAAGTGGCTTCACAAAAGATGGAAACCCTTGCTGCAAGTACACACATGACCCCTCACAAGACTCCACCGGTGCAAACTATACTGGAGGAGATAAAGCAAGTGGAAGTAGAAAAAGAAAAAAGCCTAGAGAGGATAGCCCAAGAAATGGGGTTAGATACACTGATTACAGAGATGACGAATCCTACGGTGATAGACATAACAGAGAAACAGGATGTGAATCCTAAATATCTAGCAGGATCACCTGACAAAGGGCAACCTGTAGAAGAAGTGAAGATGGCAGAACCTGCTATAGAAGAGGTTCTAGAAAAGTAGGCCGACAAAAAGGATGTATCTGAAGATCCTACCACCAAAGTTCAAGAAGAAAGTAGCATAGGTGCAGAAGAGATAATGGCTTAAGAACAAACACCAGCACCTAAGGAGACTTCCCGAGTATCCATGACTGAGAATGTGCCTCATGAAGAAGAAAAGTTGAAAGTGGATGAGGTAATGACAGAAAAGGATCATGATCATCATGATCAACATATAGATACATCACAAGACTCTCCACCTCAAGATGATGCTCCTCTGGAGAAAGAAGTTCCTCAATAGGGGGATGTGCCATAGGATCAACATCAAAGCGAGCATCATGAAGAAGAATTAAGAAAATCACCTTCTCCATCACATCTACTGACAGAAACAAGAGATCAAGGTGAACATCATGAGGATGCAGAGAAACATGATCAGGTACCTCTGTGGTTGGAGAAAGAGGTAAATGCAGAGGTAGAGTTTGAAATTCAAGAATTTGATGTATCTACCTTATTTACTGAGAATATAATAAAACCTAAGAGGAAGGCCAGAATGACTTTGGCCATTAAGAGGGATCCAACAACCAGAAGAAGGACTGCATAGATTGCAGTACCCACTGTAGAGAAAGAAAAAGGTAAAATTACCTTAGATGAGTTCCAAATCAGCACAGTGGACTTAGGATTTGCCAATGAAGACCAAGAGGGTCAAGAAGGCAAAGATATTATTGATTCTTTAATTCAGAAAGTGAAAAGAGAGAAAGAGAAAAATAAGCAACACAAAGAGCACATTGCTCAGTTGCATGCCTACATAGGAAGGCTAACTAATACTGAAGATACTTCATCTGAACATGTAGTCCCATTGACTGCTATTTCTCAAGAGGAGGTAAATAAGCTAGATCTCATGAAACATGAGGCATCTGTACTAAGGAAATGGATGTCATCCACATTGGATGATGCAGAGGAAGTGGTAAAGGCCTCTTTGAAGAGGTGGAATACTCTCAGTGACTCTAGGTCAAAGGTAGATAAATTGCAGATGCAGATAGGGAAAAGGTCCTACAAATTGGAAAAAGTACAGGACATCCTGGGAGAAATAAGGAGGATAAATCCTCAGTTGCTTATCAACAAACAGGTACTGAACAATAATACTGCCTTGTTGGTTGATATATGGTATAAGGACATTCAGTTTGAATGTGGACTACTTAGAAGATGCAATAATAAACTGAGAGATATCAGCATGAAGTTGCATGACTTAATGTCTATTGAAGCAGAAATGTTGGAAACACTGGAAGGAAAAGTGGAAGGGAAAGTAGAAAATCAAGATGAAGAGTTTGTCATCAAAGCTTTACACGGCAACTTCCAATCAGTAGCTAATGATCCACTTGTCCACTTGACAGAAGAAGTCATAGACAAAACAATGAGAATCAAAGTCAAGATGGAAAATTATAATGAGACGCTGCAAAGCAGGAAAGACAAACTGGACCGCAGTAGGAACAAATATGAGGCACACAAGCACGCCATCACCAAATCAAAGACTCAGGATGGTGGAGAAATAGATAAAATTATGCAGTTGTATGAGCAGATCCGGAGCAGCATGCAGCCCCATATGCGAAGTCATCATCATTAGGATGATGAAAGTTCGGGGAGTGATGCACATGATGATGGTGCACATGAATCAGATGAAGTAGATGATGATGCAGCATAAAGTGAATATCAGCATCGGATACTTAGTGGAAATAAGTATACTTTCAGATAGTTGCCAGCTGGCAACTTGTGCCATTTTGTCAAGGTTGACATAGTCAAAGGGAAATCTTGACCGTAGATATTCATAGACAAATCAAGATCATTGATCTTTTGTAACGGATTCCTCACTTTGTTCTATAAAAGGTGTTCGAATGCCACTTTTCTATTATTCAAAACTTAATTGAAATCTATTTGCTAAAGTATTCAGGGCTTATTTCAAAGCTTTTTGTATACATCTATATCTTTACATACTTAATGAATGAGAAGACTGTTCGATTACAATTCATAGTAAATCTTGAGTAATCAGTGTGTGAATTTCGGATATATGCTATGATTTGCTGCATCCCTTGGAGTGCATGTCTACTTGCATATGTTGTCTTCATACAAATTCCTTTGAAGTTAGCATCAACTATATCTAGCTGTGGAATGTCCTGGTGAAAATATGGTTTGGTTTTCTTCTCTTCATGACTGTATCTAATGTGCATGTGGTCCAAAAGCTAAAGGTTCAACTTTAATTTGAAGCATTTCTTTCAATTTCTTTTAAATTTCAGAGCATTTCACCATCACAATTGCAAATAATTGATAATCTCAAGCAAATAACACAAAATATGTAGATATCTCGTAGATAATAGTATATCTTTAGCATATTTAGAGACAAAGCATGTATAATTGGTAAATATCATACAAATATTTGAATATAACTGCATCATTTAATCAAACAACTGTATAAAATGACCTCTCTGTGAAGAATCTTTGCAGAAACGATGTCATGATGATGAACTTTACGTAAGGCCCCAAAATGGAAACAGCAACACACATCAACCTCTGAGTAATGTCAGAAGATTAAGACCTAATCACCGGAGACTTGAGATCATGAATTCTCTAAATTCATCATATCTTTCAAGATGAATAAAGGTTAATGTGTACTTTTATTCTATGCTTGTTTATGACTAACATCATGACCAACATAAATTAGCGCTAGAAGGAGGGCCTTTATCTGAAAGACGATGCTCATCATCATTATTTTCAGGTTTGATGATACAGAATGTAAGGTAACCGCAGTGCATTCATGAATTTCAAATATTGCTCAAATATTTATTGTAGCAAGCTTGTAAGTGCTCATTCTATGTAAAGTTCTTGAAATTAGTCATAAATATTGCAATCTTTACAGTAGATCAGCATGAATTCACAAATATCTGCCAATGTTAAGTAAGTCCGTTCAAGATTTGAAGAGTTTGGCCTTAGAAACTTGATATCTCGTGGCAAGAGTCATTATATCCTATTATCACCTCATATTTGCACTATCTCTACAAATATTTCATAAATATCCAATCAGATCAGTCGTCCGACCACAAATATCACCTCAGTTGGTGAATTTCAACTGATATTTGCAAAGTTTCAGCCAATTTACCTCAAAATAGAGAAATCCTGGCTCACAGGATAAATACCAGGTCTAGACCTAGTGGAATCTTTGAAGAATTACCTATTAGAGGTTTCAGACCTAGAACTGTAGACATCCATCATACTCCTGGGTCTAGTGCATCAGGAGCTTCACCAAAGCCTCCTCCTGTAACTCCTGTTGGTTTGCAAATACCTTCTAGAATATCTGTGACACCTCCTGTTCAACCTCAGGGTGCACCTTTAGTCCAACCTCAACCGGTTATACCTTAGGCTCAACCTCCTCCTGTTGCAATGTCTGTCTTTGCAGCAGAGTCACCTTTGACCTTCAACGCATATCATGAGTTACCAAAGAATCCAAACAAACTTTGTCCAAAATATCATCCTTATCAGGATGCTGATGATCATATCAGGACATTTAAAGAATCCTGCTGTAGGGCCAGAATAGAACATCAAGATGTTGTATGCAGATTATTTCCTTTTTCCTTAGGGGAAGAGGCTTATAATTGGTTTATTAGTCTTGGTCAAGCTTCTGTTGGTTCATGGGCTGTCTTGGAGAAAGCCTTTCTTGATAGGTTCAAGGTTCCTATTGATCTATCTATGAATCACCACATGTTTGCTACAATCAAAAGATTCGAGGGTGAACCTATTGCCAATTTTAATGCTAGGTTCCAGAAAATGCTATCCAAGTTAGTTGCTCCATATGTAGTGGCAGATGCTTCTGCTAGGAGTATTTATTATTTAGCTCTGGATCCATTGACTTCCATGTTCATTAGGAGAACACATCCTGAGATCACTACCTTGACGGGAGTTTTTCAAGAAGCTATCAAGCTGAATCAGCAGTTAGTTCCTGCTCCAACACCAAATGTTGCATTCCCTACATTGTCTGGCATGTATCCAACTTATCCCCCACAATATCCTGCATATCCGGCTCAGTAATATCTGGTACAGCAATATCCCAGTGGAGTTATGATACCTCCAGCAGTCATGCCTACACCTTTGCAAGTACTCCATTAAGTATCATGCCACCTCCTAGTGGGAATGGCCAGATGTCACAATATCCTGCACAAGTTCAAACACCTCGGGGTGTTGATCTATCCTACAATAACCATGGATCCTCTTTCTTCAAGCCTCAAACTGAAAATGTAGTGGCTAAAGCTCAAGAAGAGAAGGAAGAAATCAAAGAAATCTCTACTCAGTTAAGAAAACTCACTACATAAGTCACACATCTGAGAAATCAGAACTTTTATTCTCAACCTAACCAAAATAGAGGTTATTCCAATGACAGACCAATTTATCCTGACAGAGGATATAATAACAACAATAATTTCAATAATAGTGGTGGAAATAACAATAATCCTCCCAGATAGCCTAGAGTATGGAATTCCAGGCCAAATAATGGCTCATTGCCATCACCTTTAGATAATCAGCCACCTGGTGAAGCCAAACAGACTACTAGAGTCAATCTTGCTGATGTAGCCCTCACCAACTGGTGCAGGATACACAACACAAATGCTCATGCGGAACTAGACTGTCCACAATTCAGAATTGCTGCTAGCATTTTCTAGACAGAAGTATCTAATACTTCTGGAAATCCACCTCAGGTAGAGGGAAATGAACTTGTCCCTTGTGGATATGACTCTGCATTTGTATTAGAGAGTTACAATGATTACCATCATCAACAGACTGTGTCATCCCACCAGCATTATTCCCAGGCTTGTGAAGAATTTTCCATGGCCTTTGAGTCAAATTATGTCTTCCCTTTTGAGGATGAGAATGAGCCTTCCACTGAACATGAGGAGGTGCATGCATACCAACAGCAATATCCTGGTAAGCATAATTATAATTTGAGAAGTAACTCCAACAGACCTACTGGTCCACTGACGTCATCTCTACCTCCAAATAATTTTAACACACCTCTTGATCCCAAAGCTAGTAATAACCCTGGGTTCCCCAAGGTAAATGCTCAATATCTGTCATCACAGAATACAGCATCAAAGGTTGTTGCCTTACCTCATGAGTCTGACAAACTGGTCACATACTTGGCTGATGAGATGAAAAAGATAAAGATTAGCCTATCTTTATCAGAATTGTTGAAAACTCCTGCAATCAAAAAAGCTTTTATAAAGTCACTAGATGATCCTGCTCCTAAAGAGGACATTCATTCTCTAGGTCATCTTAGCAATAAAGATCATGCTGCTAGGGATAATAATATCAAGCCTAAGACGCCAGCTACTATCCAAGCTACAGAAACCTCACATATGACATTATACAAAGATAAGAGTGAGTCACCACCTTTTCTCCTTATCATAAGGATGTTTGGAAGAAATTTACACAACTATTTAGTAGATTCGGGTGCATCTACAAATGTGATGCCCTTGTCCATATGCAATGCCTTAGGACTACATCCTGCTAAATCCCTAAAGAATGTGACACAGTTAGATAAGATAGAGGTGAGTGTAGTAGGAGAACTGACTCATATACACATGCAGCTAGCATCTGATCCCAGGATCCAGTACTATATTGATATCCAGGTAGTTGACATACCTGATACATATGGGATGCTGCTTAGCAGGGACTGGTCAAAGACTTTGAATGGATATATGTCCATTGACTTCAGCCACATGTGGTTACCTTGGAAAGGTATACCAAACTAGATAAGAATAGATGCTGAACCTAGAATGAAGCACATGATAACCAAGTATAATAAAACGAATGAGATCATGTATGTAATCGTTGAACCTGGAGTTTATGCCATTAGACCACAGACTATCAGGATAGAGGAGATCCCGATGCTTGACTTTCATCATCATCATCATGATGATCATCAGGAGGATATGCCAGTCATAGAACCTGATACTAATTTTGAGAATGAAAATGATGTAGATCACTTCAGGAACTTTGAGATTCATCTATCCAAATAGGTAAAGCATTGTCAATTGTTAAATATACCTGATAATGATATTTTGATTGATGGATGGTGCAGATTACACGATGAAGCACATTCAGAAAAGACTTGTGAAGCATGCTTAGACATGATGATGCTAGAGCAGACATGTAGTGAGGCATCATCATCATATTCTGAGGTAAGTTCTACATCTGGTGATGATGATGATACTAATTTTTGCTTGTCTTCTGCAGGAACCACAGAAAAGGTAATAGATCATGATGAAGATCATGTACAGAGATTAGAGGAAATTCTAGTGTACGATCAGATAAGTGTTAAGAAAAAAGAAAAGATCACCCCTGGAAGTGATTGTCAGATGGAGTCAGACTATGAACTGTCTGATGAAGATAGAGGCAGTAACCTGACCAGGTTTAAAGAGTTCTTATCAGGAGAAATTAAGAAGATGATAAGACAAAAGAAACATCCACAGGATGCACTAACTGAAGGTTGGTGTAGGTTGCATGAGGTACCTCACTCAGAGATCGCTTGTTCGCTGTGTCTGCATATTTTAAAGAAACATACAGAGCCTGATCCAAAAGATCATCCTCTTGATGATGGAAAACAAAAAGAAAAATCAGCTTCTCAAAAGGAAGAAAAGATGAAGTCTAAAAAGGCTGACATTCCTAAGTTAAAATGGATATTAGGTAGAGCAGCTGCCAGAGCTGCAAAGAAAAAAGAAGGTTCAACTAAACCTCATGCTGAAGATAAATCCTGGATCCTTAGATTTGATGGATCCAAATCCAAACAAGGAGCTGGAGTAGGGATTAATCTCATTGATCCATCAGGAAAATCCTACTTAGCTGCCTATAGAATACAGTTCCCCTGTACTAATAATGTGACAGAGTATGAAGCTCTGATTCATGGGATGCTGTTTTCTCTCAAAAAGAAAGTGAAAATTCTGCATGTCTTTGGAGACTCAGAATTAGTTGTCAGACAAGTAAGAGGAATCTACTCTTGCAATTATAAAAGATTGTCAAATTATAGACACAAAGTGTGGGATTTGATTAAAGACTTTGATGCATTTAACATCACCCACGTCCCTAGAGAACAGAATCATAGGGCAAATGCACTTGCCCAGGCTGCCAATACACTGGAACCATTATCTATATCAGGTTTAAAAAGATTTTCAGTAGAGCTGGTATCTGTACCATCAATACCTGATAATGTTACTAATCTGCAGGTCTTTGATGATGACCAGCACATCCTTGATTTCATCTCTACCAGAGATATATTTGATGCTCAGATCATAGATGAGAATAATGTGGAAGATCATGTTTGGGAAGAAGATGAAATATTAGAGTTGCCTAGCAACAGGATTCCCAAAGGTATAATAGAATTAGAAAGAGCTTTTGATTTGGATAATATGCTGAAACAGAAGGATCTTCCCAAGGCTGATGGAGGTCAATATTCACAAGTGAATATTGGATAGGATGATGATAAAAGAAATGTCTTGATAGGTAAGGTTTGCACACTAGAAGAGTTAGAAGGAATAACTCAGGCCCTTAAGGATTACATCCATGTAATTGCATGGACTTATGATGAGTTGAAGACATATGACACATCAGTCATAACTCACACTATACCTCTCAAGCCAGATGCTAAACCTTTCAGACAGAAGCAAAGGCCAATCAATGCTTTGCTTGAACCTATAATATTTGAAGAAGTCAAGAAGTTGTTAAATGCCAGGATAATATTTTCTGTGAGGCACTCCACTTGGGTGGTAAATCTAGTGCCAGTTAGAAAGAAGAATGGAGACATCAGGCTATGTGTAGATTTCAGGAATCTGAACAGAGCATCAGAAAAGGATAATTATCCTCTGCCCTCATTAGATGAAGTTCTACAGATTGTAAATGGAGCCAAAATGACGTCCTTCCTAGATGGCTTTTCAGGATACAACCAAGTGATGGTTGATAAGATTGATAGACTGAAGACTACCTTCACCACAAAGTGGGGGATCTTTGCATATAGACGTATGCCATTCAGGCTGATAAATGTTGGAGCAACATTCCAGCGAGCAATGGACATAGCCTTCAGAGGCTTAATAGGAAAATGTATAGTCATCTACATGGATGACTTGACAGTATTCTCCAAAGAAAGAACAAATCATGTAACAGATCTCAGAAATGTGCTAAAGAAATGTGAAGAGTATGGAATATCCTTGAACCCCAAGAAATGCATATTTGGGGTAACAACAGGCAAATTATTAGGTCATTTGATAACTGAAGATGGGATCATCATTGATCCTAACAGGGTCAAGTCCATCATGAAAATACAACTCCCTGCAAGTAAGAAAGAACTCAAGTCTTACTTTGGTAAGATTAACTTTGTAAGAAAGTTCATCACTGGTTTTGCAGAAATAGTTAGACCACTAAATGCTATGCTGAAAAAAGATGCCAAGATTGAGTGGACAACAGAAGCTAAAGCTGCTTTTGAGGACATAAAGAAAGCCATATCAGATGCTCCTGTCCTCATTAGTCCAGACAATACAAGGGACTTCTACATTTATTCATTTGCCTCAGAACATACCTCTATAGCAGTGTTGACTCAAAGGAATGAGGAAAAAGAAGAGAAACCAATAGCCTTCATGAGCTATCCTTTCAAGGATGCTGAGCTGAGATATGTAGATGTTGAAAGACAAGCACTTGCATTGGTCAGGGCAGTAAAGAAATTTAGGCATTATATACTGAGAAGCAAGGTGATTGCAGTAGTGCCTGATGCAGTAGTGCCTGATGCAGTAGTGAAGATGCTGCTCATGCAGAGTGAGCCTGGTGAGAAAAGAGCCAAGTGGATTACTGTATTACAAGAATATGACATGGAAATTACACCAATGAAGCTAGTAAGAGGACAGGATTTGAGCCAAATGATATCTAAAATTGATCCAAACATCACAAGTCAGCAATATGTGATCAATGAGAAGGATAATAAAGAGTGGTATGTAGATATCAGGCACATCCTGATTACTAGGAGATGTCCTCCAAGACTGCAAGCTTCACAAAGAAGAGCCTTGAAGATAAGGTCACAAAGATATATGATGAAGGGAGGAACCCTGTTCAAGAAGAATTATGAAGGAATATACCTGAGATGCTTAGAAAAGCCAGAAGCAAATAAGGTTTTGTAAGAACTACATGACAAGTTCAGAACTGCACATAGATCAGCCTTGGCCACAACACATGCAATCCTCAGAGCATGATATTACTGGCCTACAGTTTTTAAAGAAACAGCTGATCATGTTAAATGTTGTCATGTATGTCAAGTTACTGCTAACAGAGAGAAATATGCTGCACAACCCTTGTAGCCAGTGATGGAAGAGTGCCCATTTGCACAGTGGGGCATGGACTTCATAGGACCAATCAATCCTCCATCCTCCTCAGGCCATAGGTATGTCTTAACAATCATTGATTATTGTACTAGATGGACTAAAGATGTTAGCAGCAAAACTTGTACTGCAGATGTTGTCATTAAATTTCTGGAGAGCAACATTGTTACCAGATATGGAACTCCTTATGCTTTGGTAAGTGATAATGGTTCTGCCTTCACTTCAACTAAATTGTCAAGTTGGGCTTTTGATCATGGGATCATACTTAAGTTTTCATCCAACTACTATCCCTAAGGGAATGGATTAGTAGAGTCCACCAACAAGAATTTGCTAAATATCATAAGAAAATTAATAGAGAAGAACCCTAGGGAATGGAACTCATTTCTGAAATAT
Organism: Cunninghamia lanceolata; assembly: GCA_027924645.1. Lineage (NCBI taxonomy): Eukaryota > Viridiplantae > Streptophyta > Pinopsida > Cupressales > Cupressaceae > Cunninghamia > Cunninghamia lanceolata. Next base: position 6,679,675 of record BSBN01001583.1, read on the forward strand.
GCCTAATGGGTAGACAGAACTAGAATGAAAACTGCATTAGGAAACTCACCCTTCCAATTGGTATATGGGGTGGATCCTATTCTCCTTGTAAACTTGAAAATTCCTACTTTGCAGTTTGCCCAAGAGTACCTAGGCATTGATAATAGACAAGAAGTCAGGTTGCTTCAGTTGATGCACCTGGAAGAGAAAAGGAGTCAAGCAATTGACCAATTTGCAAAACATCAGGCTGTTGTCAAATGTTGGTTTGACAAGAGAGCCAAAATCAAAGCCTTCAGGATATCTAATTTAGTCCTGATGTGGGATAAAGCCCATGAGAGGAAAGGTGACCATGGCAAATTTGACATTTTATGGATAGGTCCCTTTCAAATTTCTAAGATACTAGGAGACAGCACTTATAGGCTTAAGAACCTGACAGGTGAGGATGTCCCATTGCCGGTCAATGGACAATTCCTCAAACATTATTTCCAGGCCTGAGTGACTTCATGACAGTCATGTGTATCATATTGTACATTTGTATAGTTGTTTGTACATTTTATTTTGTTTTGTTTGTTGAGACCTTGTTCTGGTTAGTCAAGATGATGCACTTCATCACCACAGAAAATAACTAAATTGTTAGGATTCAAGTGATGAGATCACATTTAAAAATAGGTTATGATTCATTCTAAGAAGTATTCATGATTAGGTCTGTGATATCCTTTCATCAGGATGCCTTTTCTTGATCAAAGTGAATCAATCACAATGAAACACTTAAAAGCCTTGGGTTTGTTGAACACACAAGTATAGGTGTTAAGTGAAAAATCTAAAGGGACCCCCTTGCTACCAATACAATCTCCAACCTAAAGCTGCAAGTGACTATACCTTGTACAAATGAGCTGACATGATGATATCAGATATAAATTTTAAAGAGAAAATCAAAAAACAAATAAAATTAGGCCATCTAAGTAACTCTACCGAGGCTATAGACGCCTGCTGGCAGTGGGGCTCTACTTAGGGAGATTGTATAGATAACCTTGCCGGGGATATAGACACCTACTGGCAGCAAGGCTCTATCCAGGTTGGCTATGAGGGATGATCTCCAACCATGTAGTTTAACACCAGTTACTTATGTTTTTAACTTGCTTTCAAGATGAGGATAATCAATCATTTGCACACACATGATCCTTTGTTACCATTGTTATCATGATAAAATTTTATCATTCAAAAGATCATGATGCTTATACTTAGAAAGAATTAGAATACTATGAATAAATATGATCACATCACTTGAATCATTGGAATTTGTTTATTTTCTTTGGTGGCAAGTTCTTGTGTGGTTACACAACATGCCCCATTTTGACTTGGCAAAACAGGGATCCAACTTTTTGTTTGGCTTATTCTGTGCTTTCTGGCGGTTTGGTAAAAGTAAGTCATGCAAATCATCATGCAAGAAAGGTTGGGTAGGTCATCATCATGAGGTTAGTTTGTCAAATTCATATTTCAGTCCAGTAACCTCATATTCAGAAAGAGCATCAAACTTCATGCAGGTTTTCCTTTTACATCACCCTAATATTCATCAGGATGCGAAAGTTATGAATGGTCAAAGTTTGAGTCAAACCTGATATTTCTAGGGGGAGGATCATATTTCAAAAGATCACCCCGATCTAATTTATCACTTGATAAATCATACCGTCCGAATGTCCGGACGTCAATTTTAGGTGATAGTGGCCTTTACCCGTCAATAACCTTATGCATTTTGCGAAGATCATATTTTCAAAGTAACCCGATATTTCTTAATATCCTCCTGCCGTGAAATATCCCCTTAAGCCAATATCTTGATGATGTCATTCAAGTCCGATAAACAAAGAAATGATATAATGATGACGTCATCATCACATTTACCTTTCGGCAGGATATTTCATAAACATGATCATGTTCCCATAACATGATGATGATGTCATGATGCCTTGCTGATATAATAAGCGAATATCTGGATGACGTCACCCTGATATTCTGAGAAAGAATGACTTCGGTCATCATCATCTTTGAAGCATAACCCAATATTTTCAAATATCATCCTACTGTTTAGATATCACCCTGCTCCCATTGCCTCCATTAGCATTAAATGCATGCCAAGGTGGTAGGTAGTTCCCGCTGATCATTAAACCTGATGAAACACCTGGTGAAATCCTGAGTTTCCATGCTAGGGATCAATGAATAAAATCTAATATGTCAGGGCATGCCCTAAATTTACCCTAGTTGCAAGGTTAAAAGGTAATCTAACGTCATTTTTACATTTACCTTGCGAAGAAATTACTGTTGCAGAGCACCGGCTTCCATATCCTCATATAGGCGATAGTCAGACGAACTGAGCTTATAAACGGGAGAAAGTGCGTGATCGTCAACTGAATTAAAAGCACTTTTAGAAGTCCACTGGTATAAAAGAAATCTACATAACCAGGTAAGTAATTGAAACCATCGTCATGTTGTTTCTGTAATGGTCAGGTATGGTGTTGTTAATCTGTAGGTTCTGGTTTATGCACCCCCATGATGGGTTTATGCTGAATAAATGTAATAGGCATGATGAATATTAAAGATAAATTGCTATGTCCATGCATGTGAGAACCCATTGTAAGACAAGATTTTGTTAATTGTAGGCATCCGTGGCTGATAAGAGATTGGCTAAGTGTGAGGCTGAATTCAGTAAGCCTATGTTTTCATCTCAGAGGGGCGTCCTGTTCAAATATGGCACAATTACGGATACCCATTAGGGGAATACTAATTTGGAAGCCTGGTCAACCAAGCTAAATGATGAAAAGAACAGAAGTCCTGTGCTAGATGTCATATTCGTATCCGGAATGTGGAATGCCACCGGTTTCCCGTACTCTATGGAATCTCCGGAGCTAGTCATCGAGTGTGCCAGGAATTACAATCCAGAGACCCAGCAGGTGATGAAGCATGGGAGGATATATGCAGACCTATCCATCAAGGGTCTCTCCTAGACATTTGGACTACCATTGGGTAGGAAGGTCAATAGTGTGGACCTGAAGAAATCAGAGAGGGAGTATGAGAATAACAAGAAACAAGCTAGGAAGAATATGTACCAATGGAAGGCTGAGAACAACACGTATCCTGCAGCTGCCAAACTTCCTGTGCACTTATTCAAATATGATTTTAGTGAGTACCAGTACATGATTGCACTATTGAATAGAGTCACAGGCCAGCGTGATGCTCGTAGTTTTAAGGACTGGATGTATGGTGTAATCATGATGTGTATATATTCAGACATCAAGCCATTGTGGGGCCAACTAATAAGTGATGCTCTGCATGAGCAGCTGATGAACCTAGGAGGACCAAACTGTGCTTTCTATATGACATCATACATTGTTTACTCCTGTGCTTATAAAGGCACATTTGATGCATTAGTTACAGATGGAAAGTTTACAGGCACAATTAATGTTGTGCGCATTTGGGATCATCATCCCCAGCTGCAAAGAGCCAATTACCTCCAAGACTACAAACTGGTAAATGATGCATTCTATATGCATCTGGTCAAAACCATGGAGGAGGATAGAACAAAGATATTGAGCATAGAAGCTCAGGAGATAATCTACAGGCATGGAGCCTGGTATATACAATTTGCCACATTTTCATACATGAGGATTGAGGGTTTTGAAGGACCTCCCCTCATGCTGCCAAGGTATCCCACTGATGCAGTGATACTTATGGAGTTCATAAGGCAGAGCTCCACAATGTTAAAAACATACAAGGATGCAAAGAAGCTACCTCCAATTTTGTTTCCAGTCACCATTGGCTGGTACATGTGCCTAGATTCAGAGAACATCAAGAAGGTGATGGTCACCTTGGATAAAATGAAGTTACAACCTTTTCCACTGATAAGACCATATGATCCTTATGGCAGGATGCAGAAAATAATAGGAAGGCCTATTCACCAGAGGCACCTAGAAGACTTCTGGGCTGACTGTGAAGATGAAGCAGAAGCAAGAAGAAGAAGATATCAAAGGCTAACATTGAATCAAATCAGAACCTTTGATTGCATCCCCATTCCCCAACAACTGAAGAAAGATGACGGCAGGATAATTGCAGATGAGTATGAGCAGAAGAAAATATATAATGATACCATCTCTGCACCTGACCTCACCATACAAGAGGACATATCCTTGGACCACTTCATTGTAAAGACCATACAGCTAACCCAAGCCTGGGTTGATGAATAGATAAAGGCTTTGAAGAAGAAAGGTGTTGCCATTATGATGGACAACAAAAGGAAGGGGCAGGATACTCCTGATGGGGAGTATGATGACTTCATCAATGAGAAAAGAAAGTCTAAGGGAGATAGGCTCCCTTCACAACAACAATAGAGCAAAAGACCCCCAAGGGGCAAGAAAATAGATAATGAACCCAAAGGGGTTACTGTTGAAAGGGTAGTGTTAATGGCTGAAGAGGCAGCGGTAGCAGCATTAGGATCAAGATCAGGATTAGGATCCGCATCACCTCAACGGACAAGAAAACAAAAGTCCAAGAAAAGAAAGATAGCAGAGGATAGAATTACTGAGACCCATGAAGAGGGTCAATCCTCAAGAAAACCAGATGAAGAGGATATACTCATGGAGGAGGAGCCTAAGGAAGAAGAGGCTCCTTTATTATTTAAAAGGAAGAGAAGAGCTCCACAGGTGGTGGTATCTACCCCACCAAAGAGACCAAGAACCTCCATGAGGGGTGAAATAAGACAATCCCCTACATTGTTACAAGGGGTAGGTAGTGAAGTGCATAGAGAACTTCAGCACAATGTTCCACTTCCTACCATCATCAAGTTTAAGACTGAGCTCGCAGAAGAGCAGATGAAAGAGACCTCCCAAGCACATGCAGAAGGTCACATCTCACTGGAGGAGACAATAAATTTGTCTGATGATGAAGTTGTGCAGAAAGTGGCTTCACACAAGATGGAAACCCTTGCTATAGGTACACACATGACCCCTCACAAGACTCCACCAGTACAAACTATACTGGAGGAGATAAAGCAAGTGGAAGCAGAAAAAGAAAAAAGCCCAGAGAGGATAGCCCAAGAAATGGGGTTAGATACACTGATTGCAGAGGTGACGAATCCTGCGGTGATAGACATAACAGAGAAACAGGATGTGAATCCTAAATATCCAGCAGGATCACCTAACAAAGGGCAACCTGCAGAAGAAGTGAAGATGGCAGAACCTGCTATAGAAGAGGTTCTAGAAAAGCAGGCTGATGAAAAGGATGTATCTAAAGATCCTACCACCAAAGTTCAAGAAGAAAGTAGCATAGGTGTAGAAGAGATAATGGCTTCAGAACAAACCCCAGCACCTAAGGAGACTTCCCAAGTATCCATGACTGAGAATGTGCCTCATGAAGAAGAAAAGTTGAAAGTGGATGAGGTAATGACAGAAAATGATCATGATCATCATGATCAACATATAGATACATCACAAGATTCTCTGCCTCAAGATGATGCTCCTCCGGAGAAAGAAGTTCCTCAACAGGAGGATGTGCCACAGGATCAACATCAAAGCGAGCATCATGAAGAAGAATTAAGGAAATCACCTTCTCCATCACATCTGCTGACGGAAACAGGAGATCAAGGTGAACATCATGAGGATGCAGAGAAATATGATCAGGTACCTCCGTGGTTGGAGAAAGAGGTAAATGCAGAGGTAGATTTTGAAATTCAAGAATTTGATGTATCTACCTTATTTACTAAGAATATAATAAAACCTAAGAGGAAGGCCAGAATGACTTTGGCCATTAAGAGGAATCTGACAACCGGAAGAAGGACTGCACAAATTACAGTACCCACTGTAGAGAAAGAAAAAGGTAAAATTACCTTAGATGAGTTCCAAATCAGCACAGTGGACTTAGGATTTACCAATGAAGACCAAGAGGGTCAAGAAGGCAAAGATATTATTGATTCTTTAATTTAGAAAGTGAAAAGAGAGAAAGAGAAAAATAAGCAACACAAAGAGCACATTGCTTAGTTGCATGCCTACATAGGAAGGCTGACTAATACTGAAGATACTTCAACTGTACATGTAGTCCCATTGACTACTATTTCTCAAGAGGAGGTAAATAAGCTAGATCTCATGAAACATGAGGCATCTGTACTAAGGAAATGGATGTCATCCACATTGGATGATGCAGAGGAAGTGGTAAATGCCTCTTTGAAGAGGTGGAATACTCTCATTGACTCCAGGTCAAAGGTAGATAAATTGCAGATGCAGACAGGCAAAAGGTCCTACAAATTGGAAAAAGTACAGGACATCCTGGGAGAAATAAGGAGGATAAATCCTCAGTTGCTTATCAACAAACAGGAATTGAACAATAATACTACCTTGTTGGTTGATATATGGTATAAGGACATTCAGTTTGAATGTGGAGTACTCAGAAGATGCAATAATAAACTAAGAGATATCAGCATGAAGTTGCATGACTTAATGTCTGTTGAAGTAGAAATGTTGGAAACACTAGAAGGAAAAGTGGAAGGGAAAGTAGAAAATCAAGATGAAGAGTTTGCCATCAAAGCTTTACACGGCAACTTCCAATCAGTAGCTAATGATCCACTTGTCCACTTGATAGAAGAAGTCGTAGACAAAATAATGAGAATCAAAGTCAAGATGGAAAATTATAATGAGACGCTGCAAAGCAGGAAAGACAAACTGGACAACAATAGGAACAAATACGAGGCACACAAGCACGCCATCACCAAAGCAAAGACTCAGGATGGTGGAGAAATAGATAAAATTGTGCAGTTGTATGAGCAGATCCGGAGCAGCATGCAGCCCCATATGCGAAGTCATCATCATCACGATGAAAGTTCGGGGAGTGATGCACATGTTGATGGTGCACATGAATCAAATGAAGTAAATGATGATGCAGCATAAAGTGAATATTAGCATCGGATACTTAGTGGAAATAAGTATACTTTCAGATAGTTGCCAGCTGGCAACTTGTGCCATTTTGTTAAGGTTGACATAGTCAAAGGGAAATCTTGACCGTAGATATTCATAGACAAATCAAGATTGTTGATCTTTTGTAACGGATTCCTCACCTTGTTCTATAAAAGGTGCTGGAATGCCGCTTTTCTATTATTTGAAACTTAATTGAAATCTGTTTGCTGAAGTATTCAGGGCTTATTTCAAAGCTTTTTTTAGACATCTATATCTTTGCATACTTAATGAATGAGAAGACTATTCGATTACAATTTATAGTAAATCTTGAGTAATCAGTGTGTGAATTTCAGATATATGCTGTGATTTGTTGCGTCCCTTGGAGTGCATGTCTACTTGCATATGTTGTCTTCATACAAATTCCTTTAAAGTTAGCATCAACTATATCTAGCTGTGGAATGTCCTGGTGAAAATATGGTTTGGTTTTCTTCTCTTCATGACTGTATCTGATGTGCATGTGGTTCAAAAGCTAAAGGATCAACTTTAATTTGAAGCATTTCTTTCAATTTCTTTTAAATTTTAGAGCATTTCACCATCACAATTGCAAATAACTGATAATCTCAAGCAAATAACACAAAATATGTAGATATCTCGTAGATAATAGTATATCTTTAGCATATTTAGAGACAAAGCATGTATAATTGGTAAATATCATGCAAATATTTGAATATAACTGCATCATTTAATCAAACAACTGTATAAAATGACCTCTCTGTGAAGAATCTTTGCAGAAACAATGTCATGATGATGAACTTTACGTAAGGCCCCAAAATGGAAACAGCAACACACATCAACCTCTGAGTAACATCAAAAGATTAAGACATAATCATCGGAGACTTGGGATCATGAATTCTCTGAATTCATCGTATCTTTCAAGATGAATAAAGGTTAATGTGTACTTTTATTCTATGCTTGTTTATTACTAACATCATGACCAACAGAGACACAAAGAATTTTCTATTGGGGATGAAGTCATGGTATATCTCGAAAAGGAAATATTTCCATTAGGGACATACAACAAGCTAAAGATGAGGAAGTTTGGACCATGTGAGATTCTCAAGAAGTTTGATTCAGGGAATGCATATGAATTGGAGTTACCAAAAGCACTTGGCATATCACCAATCTTCAATATTACAAATCTATATTGGTATCATGAAGGACAGTCAAGTGATAGCACCATAGGAGATTGTTTGGAGGATAAGATACCACATCAACAACAGGAATAGATAGAGCAGATTTTGGACAACAGAGTTGGTCGTAGCACCAAAAGTAAGTAGTATAAGGAGTACTTGGTTAAGTGGAAAGGAAGACTAGAGGAGGATTCATCATGGATTTCTTAGGATGAGGTAGAGTGCATTGGTTTTCCTCTATCCCCAAGAAAGTGAGGGACTCACTTTTCAAACAACCTCAGGTGTCTAATGCAGGAGCATCCCAAGTTGAAAGGCAATCTTGCATCAATCAAAAACATTTTGTTTCTTTTCTTTTCTTGCATTTCAATTAGTTTAGCCTCAATAGATTGCACTACATTCTACCAAATCATCACTTCACATCTTGTGGAACACGATCAAGATTCTAGAATGGCTCATCTACATCATATCTAGACTTCAGGAGATTTGCAATTGTCTACAGTAAGTTACCATTGTCAGAAGCTTCATCAAGATTCACTACTCAGAGCATTCAACATTTAGTTCAACATATCAAGTTTGTGGCACCTTCCTGTGACTTGCAACACCTAATGGAACACCTCACAAGGTATTGTGGGACCATATGCAACTTCAACCAGAACTACAACATGATTCATCAACAATGGAACATCACCATTTGATTTGGGCTGACATACACATTTCATAAGGCATTGAGATTTGGAAACCCTTGTGGCCGATGCAGATCACTCCGAGATCTTGGGAAGGATATATGAACATCTCCTAGATTCATTTGGAAGGAGTTCTCATAGTTCTGATAGATAGGATAGTTTTAGAAGCTCTGAAAGGTGTATGTTCCCAATTGCCATATCTTTCACATAAATGTTTGTAAGGAGGATTGTAATGCCCATTCAATAGGCCTATGAGCCCTATTGTATTCATTTGTGAAGTTGAATCAAATAGAATTTTGTTTTATTCATTTCATTCATTGTGTTTATTCTGATGTGTTTATCTAAGGCTACACAGTTGTACAGTCCTTCCCCTGGACCCTCCATCTGTGACTTCACCATCACTTATCCTTGTGACATCAACTCTTGTTTAACATTTACCACTTCAATGTATGCTTGTGCCAAGTTAGTTAATTTTGTTGTTCTTCTTACTTGAACATCAGAGTCATTGGATCCAAGGCCCTAACATATAACTGTGTAGCACCAATCTCATGTGAGGAATGCAATGGATTTAGAATACACATCTTCTAAAATAGAGTGTTGAATACTTGAATTGGCTCATTAGGCTATCATTAGACATACATGTATTGATTATATATGATGGTAGCATCTATGCAAATTCCAAAGTGGCTCACAAAAGTTGTTTCTAGTTGAGACCATGTGATTCTAGATCATGCAAGTAAGATCAAATACCAATAATAAGATAATTTATTTAAGTAAAGAAAGCAACATGAATGCTACATTTGTGTACTCAACATGAAACAAGAACAAGGCATCTTTCAAATCCTAAATGTGTTCTTCTGCAATCCTAATTCCATTATTTTTGTATTTTGGTAACAATCTTTTGACATTCCTTAGAAAATCATAAGTAACCCCTTGATTGTTAATAGGAAATTTCCTCCTCCAATCTAGGCAATTGTAGCCAAGTTAAGAGGTGGTTGATTGAGGAACACATTTAAAAATAGTTTGGATTGGATAAATTTTTTATATATACTATAGTGCAATATGTTAGTTGTTACTCATTTCTAAAAATTTGAAGAATAATCATTGGTAGTAATAATTGAAGATGATGTCATTTTTTAACCTTCCTACAAAAATTTCATGTGGAAATAAAGCTTCAATTGTTTCAATAAAAAAAATGAAGATAAATAAAGAGTAATACATATGGAGTCCCAAAAGTGGACAAGTTCAATCTTAAGTAAAAAATGTCAATGTTTTTTAATTGGTAGATAGATACAATCAATAAACACACTATCAAGAGTTGGCAATGCATACCATATATTTGGAGTAAAATAAGAGGGAAACACATGCAAATTAGAAAGTCCCTATTCCAAACCCAAGAATACCTCTAAATTAAGTTAAGGGGGCAAAAACACAACAAATATTTAAAGAAAACTAAACATTATACCTTCATGTTGAATGGATCTACTCTTGGATGTGGTTGTTCATGTGTTGTGCAAGATCCCAAGTGATATCACCTACATTGATGTTGATTTAATGGAGGCTTGATGAATATCCTTTAGCATTTTAGCAGCATGTACCTACAAATCTTATCTCCATTGATTCAATTAAGGATGAGGATTTATTTATAGATGTGTTGAAGAGATGGATGGTTGAGATTTGATCAGAATGGAGTGTTGAGATTGATTATGGTAAGTTTGTTTTGGTTTTGATTTCACATGGGTTTTGCACAAGGGGATGGGTGAAGATAGAGAAGACATGACAACAACCTAACTAGTCAAGTGGGAGTGTTTGAATTATGATCTTACCAATATATTGAAATGTACATGGTGAGTAACTTCCTAGGGCTAACCACTTACTGGTGCATCATAAGTGACAAAAATCCATTGAGTTCTTATGCTATGTTTAACAATTCTTTTAAGGGATTCATTGATATACTTGAAGGTATCTAAGGCTCAAATCTATGAAATTAGGGAGTATTGTCTAAAGTGTTCAAAGGAAGCTAGGTGTGCAGAAATTGCTTCCTACACTAATCTAACGAGGAGAGATGAGTGCAAATTCTTTTTAACATTTACAATTATAGTGTTATTAACCCAATAATAGAGATATTGCAGCAATACACAACACAAGAATGTAAGACAGAAGAAGAGAGAGACAAGATATAACATGGGGAAAACCCTTACAGGTGAAAAACCCCACACTCCAAAACTTGCACAATGTATTATCTAAACAACAGGTTTACAACACACTTGCAATGCAAGTCTTTATAGGAGTCTTCGACACTCATATCTGGAGACAATCCGGTAGCATAACAGTACCTGTCAATCACATACTACATCTCCTCTCAAAGCACCTGCTTAAATAGAAGTTTACAAGGCAAAAATGAAATTTCCTTGAGATGGGCGTCCAACTTGGCCTCATGGCCTAAAATCCATGCCTAGGGACACTTGTCCAACACTGCAGCATGGTCATGACACTTGTCATATCACCCCATCCCATTATGGTCGCCTATTCCCAAGTTGGGCAATGACAGATGCTCTTACAACTCTTACGTGTAATGTCCCCTTCTAGTAAGCCAAAAATTTTCACAACCTTGCACAATTTCAACTTAGTAAAAGAGAACATTAGTATTCCATTCATCTTTTATTTCAATATAAATTCATTAAGACTAACACACTTGATCATATTCACATTATAATTCATTTCATCATCATTCATTACAACATTCCTAATTCATAAATACATTCACATATATGTTATTCGTTGTTATCATTGGTTCATGATATGACTTGTGAGGGACTTATGGTAGACTCTTGTGTTAACCAGCTCTAGATCACCAAGTATGATTTCATTAAGGAAATAGTTCCACCATCTCTTACAGAGGCCCAAAGGTTTCACTCACACACGGAGTCCCTCACCATTTGGCTCATGGGATTTCACTCACACATGGAGTACCTCATCCAGACGAGAGTCACCATCCGTAGAGCAAAATTAACTTTTACAAGTTCTTCTAGGCCCAAGGATTTCACCCACACGTGGGGTTCCTCATCACTTGGCTCGAGGGACTTATGTCCAATCGAGAGATACCTAGGCTAAAACAAACTATTCCAACTACATCATACCTTAGAGGTGATAGAGGGGTTAAAGGGAGAGTCCAACTCAGCTCCAAGTATATCACCAACTTATCCTTTTATTGATTCATAAATATCATAATTGTAATTATTGGTATTTAACACAAGATGCCTTATATTAAAATTGATCATATATCATTACATTTATTCATTATATTAGTTTATGCACATTCATAGTTTTGTCTAAGTTAAGTACATTTATTAATAGTTAACATCATAATTATATCCATTAACTTGACAACCCATTTATATTCATAATCATAAACAACACTATTTATCCTATCATCTTAATCCCATACCTATACCCTATTCTCATTACCTTTTAATTATGCTATGGTTTTATTCTAACATTATATTCTATCATTTATATACTTATGTTCCTTTCACATATGTAATCAGCTTTCTTAACTCATTTCTACTTTCTTACCTATTTCCATCTTATTATTCACAGTCCATATACCTGCTGCTATACAATGAATATTTATACTTGCAATATATTCCACTTATTATTATATTGATATATATAACAGTCCTAATTTATACCCCATTATAATATTGTAGCATACATATGTTATTGTTTGATCTATGAGAAGGGAAGGGTACGTACCTGGTGGTTCTGCTGAGATTGGACCTGCAAAACCTTTCTTTACCTTGTTGTTGTTGTTCTCTTTATTTTTCTGATATCCCCTTTAACCTGTATTCTACCTTCTACCTTAATATTGTTGTTTGATCTATGCTTGTTATTCCTTCCTCCCATTCGATGCCTTTTTATCTTCTATATATATTCCTTTGAACCCTTTATGAAGTGATATGTCCCATTCAAAGAAGCATCTCCTCATGAACATAGCCCCATTCATGACAAATCCAAACTTATTTATTAATTAGTGCTTTGTATATATTTATCTGTCCTTTATGAATCGGACCTCTTATTCTTAATTTGTCTTATTCCCTTCATATAATGAAGGCTCATTATATATATAAAACATATTTATTATATTCATTATATTATTATAATCATTTATAATATATTTATTATATTATTATAATAAATGATTAAATAATATTTCTTATTTGTATTTATATTTATAACAATATTTATATTATTATTTAAATATATAAATATATTATATTGTAATTATAATAATAATATCAATATTGATTATTTTATTTTTGTATTTATATTATCATTTATAAATACCATAAGTACAAAAATATTTATAAAATAATATTATTTAATATGATGACAACATTATATTTGATGGAAATTATCATGACATTTAAATCTTTAATTTAAACAATGCCTTAATGTCGGGATATGACATTACGACTGTCACAGAATCTGTCATAATTGTCATATCTTATAGCTGTAAGAGAATCTGTCATACACTGACTAAAAATAGCATATTCTCTTACAACATGTCATAACCCTCCTTGGGGCACCCAAAGATGTCTTCTTCCAAGATGCCTTGTGACACATGCCTTCACTTGTCATAGTATCTTCTATTTCTGACGCTTACGCGTCATAGATTATGTCATAGGAATCCATCATAACCATTTTGGTCAAGATCCACTTACACACTAGTCAAAGTGCCGACACATGGAAAAATACCTCTACCACTAACTAGAACGCCTATCTCCTCATGTGAGGATAAAATTACATATGGTCACCTTCCACGTAGGATGACACATCACCGTGCCAACTCCCACAAGATGACATCCTAATTACACAATAAGCAATAAATAAATATATTACAACAAATAAATGCAAGGAATTACCAAGGTTGATACACCTTAATTCCCAACATTCTCCCACTTGTCAAACACCTTGTAAGAGCCAATAGAAATAACAAGATTTAACTTCTATTGGTCGAGAGGCCCATAGACTCTGAACACCATCTAAACTTCTTTGTGCCCACTAGTTTCGTTAATGCATCTGTAACATTCTTCAAAGTGTCTACCTTCTCCAAATTCACCTTCCCATCCTCTAGCATGTCTCGTACGAAGTGAGGCTATACATCAACATGCTTTGTTCTAGCATGGAAAGTTGGATTCTTTTCTAGGCAAATCACACTCTGACTGTCACAACAAATCGTAATATGTCCTACATCAACACCAATATATGAACAAAATCTCTTAAGCCAAATGGCTTCCTTGCAAGCATGAGTTGCTTCCATATACTCATCTTCTATCATGGACAAAGCGACCATTGGTTGTCACTTACTCATCTAACTAATTGTACCACTGAACATAGTAAACACGTAAGCACTGGTGGATCTCTTGTTGTTAATGTCACCTACCCAATCAGAATCCACAAATCCACAAATACAAACAGAATGTGGAGGTCCTGTAGGATTACCATGATAGCATATGGAATACTCAGAAGTACCCCTCAAATATCTAAAAACTTGCTTAACTGCATCCCAATGTACCCGTCCAGGATTAGCCATAAATCAACTAAGGACTCCCACTGGTTGGGTAATGTCTAGCCTTGTGCAGACCATGGCATACATCAAACTGCTAACAACACTAGCATAAGGTTCTCTGCTCATGTCCTCCACCTCACTAGGAGATTTTGGACAATCATTAACAGATAACTTTGTCCCCAAATATATAGGAACACACAATGGTCTACAATCTGCCATGTTGAACCTATCCAACATGGTCTTCACATACTTACTCAAGCTTAACAAAAGTTTTTTGTTAGCTCTGTCTCTTCTTATTTCCATTCCAAAAATGTACCTGGCTGCCCCTAGATTTTTCATCTCAAACTATGCTAACAACTGAGACTTCAAATCAGAAATCATATTCTTACCATTCCCAATTCATAACATATCATCAACATACAATCCAATAATGAGAATGTGATCATTGTCAATTTTATAATACACACAATGATCTGATTTTGATCTCAGAAATCTAACTAACAACACAAAGGCATTGAACTTCAAGTACCACATCCTAGGAGACTGCTTCAAACCATACAAAGACTTTTTCAACTTGCAAACCAAATTTTCTTTACCTTTCTCTATGTAATGCTTTGGCTGTGACATGTAAATCTCTTCCTCCAAATCACCATGAAGGAAAGTTACCTTCACATCCATCTACTCCACCTCTAAGTCATAAGTTGTTGCAAGAGATAACAGGAATCGAATAGATGTCAACTTTTCAACAGGAGAGAAAATTTCACCATAATCAATTCCCTCCACTTGTGAATACCCCTTCACAACCAGTCTAGCCTTGTACTTTTCAACACTGTCATCTACACCGAATTTCTTCTTGAACACCCATTTGCATCCAACAAGTTTCTATCCTTCAGGCAAAGGCACCAAGTCCCATGTTTTATTCTTCTCCAAAGAAGCCATCTCATCTTCCATGGCCTCCTTCCAGGAACTAGCATCTTTCATGCCCATAGCCTCTGTCACAGTTCTAGGCTCATCAATGTTAGTAAGCAAGGCAAAAGCACAACTAGAATCAAGCAATGAATAACCAAACCTATCAGGTTACTTCCTTGTTCATGTAGACCTCCTCAAAGGCTAAGGTTGAGGTTCTACTTCTTCTTCTAAGCTTTCAGAGCTACTAAAGCTCTCCTCATCATCAAGTCTCACAGGGTTTGTCAGTTCAGTCTTCTTAGGGAAGGAAACTGAACCACATCATCTTTCTTTTATGTCTCCTCTGGTTGTAGAACAAAGGGAGAAGGTGTTAGCTCTCTGAAAATAACACTTCTGCTATACAACATTTTTTCAGCCATAGAATCCCAAAGCTTGTATCCTTCCACACCGACATCATAGCCAATGAAAATACACTTAACAATCTTGTTCTCTAATTTAGACCATTACTCCCTAGGCACATGTGCATATGCCTCACAACCAAAAAAATGAAGATGTCTAACTGAAGGTTTCTTACCAAACCACACTTCCATAGGTGTCTTACCAACAAGAGCTGATGTAGGAGACCTATTTACCAGGTAGCAAGTAGTGGCTACAAATTCAGCCCAAAATTTTTGTTCAAGGCTTGCTCCACTAAGAATACTCCTAGCCTTCTCCATCAGTGTCTTGTTCATCCTCTCTGTAACTCCATTTTTTTGCGGGGGTGTATGGAGTTGTCTTATGTCTTTCAATCCCTTTCTCTTTATAGAACTTATCAAACTCTACCGAACAAAACTCACCACCATTATCAGTCCTCAAACACTTAATTTTTTTACTAGTCTGATTCTCAACAAAAGCTTTAAACTCTTTGAACCGACTAAAGACTTTAGACTTACTTCTAAGAAAATAAATCCATGTCCTACTATAATCATCTATGAAATATACAAAATATACAGATTTGGAAATCTAAGGAACACTAACAGGACCAAACACATTAGAATGAATAAGGTCCAACACACTAGAAGACTTGTGAGAACTAGAGTAAAACTGAACATAGTTTTGTTTTCCATATATACAATGTTCGCAAAAGTTGAACTCAAGATTACAATCATTTAACCCCTCAACAAGGTTTTTATTTTTCAGGGTTCTAAGACCCTTCTCACCAATGTGGCCAAATCTCATATGCCATAACATTGTATTTTCATTAGGAAGCTTAAGTTCCAAAGCATGAGCACCCTTGGGTACCCAAAATGCACTACCATCAGAATTTGTTACAACAAACTATTTCACTGCCGGTTCCAATGGTGGGGATGAAGTGACTGCAACTCTTTTCTTCAAGTTAGAAGAACTATTGTATTATGAAGTGCATGCCTCAAGCTGAAACACAATACCTCTCTGAGTACCCTTCGCAAGTACCATAGATCCTCTAGTCATCTTGCATCTGTCCTTAGAAAAGACAACTTGCACACCTACATCATTCAACTTACTTACAGAAAGTAGGTTCCATGCCAAGCCTGGGATGTGCATGACCCCAGTGATCCCCTTCACTCATCTATCAGGGAATCAGATTGAGACTCTTCAAGACCAACAATCTTCAGATGAGAATCGTCACCCAGGTACACTCTTCCACCATCGAACTCTTCATACTTCATGAACTAGCTTTGATGTGAGGTCATGTGGAATGATGCACCAGAATCATTCAACCATGTATCATCAGATGCATGGGTGGCCAAGGCTACGATGAAGGCATCACCATCATCTTGTGACTTGTCAGAATTTGAGTTTGGGATATTCTTCTTCTTCTTTTTCTTTTCCTCTTTGCATTCCTTTCAAAAATGCCCAGTTTTTCCACAGTTCCAACAGAGAGCCTTGGATTTTCTAGGAGATTTGGATCTCCCATAGGATTTGGATCTACCCTTCTATTTCTTGTCCTTCTTTTTCCCTTTCTCTTTGGGTCTTCCACGAACCGCAAGAGCCTCTTTGGCTACTTCAGAAGACTTTATCTGCATCTCTTTAGATAATAGCGAAGATACCACTTCATCCATTTTGAAAGTGGATGTGGTGCTCCCAATAGCCATAACAAGATCATCCCACAAGTTTGGCAAAGAATAAAGTAAGGTCATACAACTATCCTCCTCCTCCATCTTCACACTAATGGATGTCAACTGTGCAACTAACATGTTGAAAGTATTCAGGTGATTTGCAACAAATCCTCCATCCTCCATCCTTAGAGAATATAACTTCTTTCTCAGAAAAAAATTGTTCACCAGAGATTTGGCCTAATAAACATATCCTAGCTTCTTCCAAAGGTCTTTCGTGGTCTTCTCCTCATGGACATTTAATAGGACAGAATCAGCTAGACTGAGTCTTATGAGACCCTTAGCCTTCTGATCTTTAAGATCCCAATCAACTTGTGCCATTGCAGTTGGTTTTACACTAGATACAGTTTCCCATAGGTCTCGATCAACAAGCATGTCTTCCATCTTAAGTTTCCATAACTCAAAATTTGTGCCATTGAATTTCTCCACCTCTAATCTTCTAGATGTGCCTGCCATCTCCTTCTTGTAACAAGATTACAGAATACTCTGCATAGACTCCCACTTAATCTAAGATCAACTCAAAAAACCCCTACCCAACAACTAGGACCAAAGGTGATCAAGCTCTGATACCAACTGAAAGGAAGCTATGTGTGTGGAAATCACTTCCTACACTAATCTAATGAGGAGAGATTAGTGCAAATTATTTTTAACCTTTAAAATTATAGTGTTATTAACCCAACAATAGAGATATTGCAGCAATACACAACACAAGAATGTAAGACAGAAGAAGAGAGAGAAAAGATATAATGTGGGGAAAACCCTTATGTAACATCCACGTTCTAAAAACATAGTAAAACTAGAAATTTACAAAGAGTAAATTAACAAGGTAAAAATGATATAGAGGAAAAAAATTCTTCTATTCAACAAATAATCAAGTAACTTATAATTATAAGATTTCTTTTTACAAAATACAATAAACCATATTGTCTTTCTCATTTACAATGTTTACAAATATAAATCCATTACATATACAAATTTGGAATAAATTTTGCTTCTAAATATCTAACATCTTTATCACAAGTCCTAGCATGTTTCTTGCTTGGAGAGAGAGTAGCTTTCCAGTGATTTACCTCCAACCACAGACCGGCAGTCTCCCACACATCTTCCACATAGGAAGTGGCCCTACCCTTCATGAGGAATATAGACCTTAGGTGACCAGTGGTAATTTGCCTTTCCCAAGTACATAGTGTTGTATTCTACTCAACTCTATCAACCATACAACCCTAGATACCCTCTAGCTAAGTATAATTTCTGATAGGATGAGTAATCCGAATACAGTGAACTTACAATGCATGTAGAAAAAAAATGCATTACTTTGGCCAAAGTTTTTAATATTAATAACATTCATAATGAATGTAGTCGTTGTGTTCACCCACCCCTACTTGACTTGGATACTGTCACATTCTCGCAGTTTAAAACCCTTACCTATCTTAATCATGTATTAGTTTAATCCATGAGTCATAATAATAATACATTTAGACTTAAATAAGTCTATATGACATAACCATTCAATTGGTTGGTAATCAACTCTAGGGTTACCCTAATATCCTTTGTTAATATGATATAACAATATAACATATCTTTTATCTAGGAGTTCTAGATTCACAAATAACCCTTGATTAACTTAACCAAGGTTAAGATTACTATAGTTCTTAAATAGATAATGTCTCCTATACAAAGGAACATAGAATATCTTTGATAGTGTTTATAAATAAAACATACCCTATGTATAGATATCTCTTACAAGGTCATTCTCTAGTATATTTAGCCTACTCCATTGTATTGGATCTCTTCATGAATAATAAAGACAAATAGTCTTAAATGGGATTCTCATAATAACCTTATTCCATCTTCCATAATATCTCTAACTTACTATCATTTGACATGATACAGAAGTTTACTAATAATTCATATGAATCTAGTTCTCTTGGTAGATAACATTATTCGTTATGCATATATATATAACCTATACAAGACAATATGTTAAATCGATATAACCTCAATGTTATACGGTTCAAGTTGAGAATATGAAAACAAGGTTCATTCATTTGAGAGCCTAATGTTTGGTTAACTCACAATCATTCCATTGACTTGTTACAAACTTATTCAATTAGAGAACTATTTTCAAAGCTAATAACAATTATGATAGACTCTTACTAAGATGGTCTCTTGTCCTCTATTCAATGCATTGATATGATTATTGAATAATAAATGAAATAGCAAATGGTCAATGTAGTATACTGTAACATACTACTCACTTGAATTACCAAGACTCAACCAAGCGATTTGCATTCGTTGTCCTCATCGATCATGGAGATAGATCAGCATAGTTTGCATAGAATGTTATCTACATTTTCCTAATGTTGATATATTACAGTTTTTGACTATTACACCACAAATACAGAAGGTTTAACCTTACTGGTGAACTCTTATAATCATCCACAATACAGCGATGTTTAATCTAAAAGAATTGTTCTATTTCCTCATAATTATATGAATTGAGAAATACCTGACAATGGACAAACTTGAGTTGGCAGAGATGTGCAAACTAGACATAGGGTTGATGCCTCTTGACTGCGTATTCCCTCTCTAAACTTCTCTACATACGCTCAATCCTCCTTACTCTATGCTCTATTCTCTCAAGTTTTAACTTTTTTTTAACTAGACATCCAGCTCAGCTGAGTTGTTACTCATTATGACCCAAGCACGACTCCTAGAGAGTTGCCTTATTTCGTACCTCAATAGTAATACAGTTGCAAACTTAATGACCTCTTAATAGTCCTTGGTGACTCAATCTTAAACTGAAATCAATTTTGAAGCAAAAGTCCACATGTCAATTGTGGAAGGCCACCATATGGTTCATTCAGTTGGGCAATTCATAAACACAATCATCCCTATAAGGATGAGGCCGACACTCTTAAAAATATAAAACTGATCTTTAAATGATCAAAACATGTGGTTCGATCCACCACTAACAATAATGAAGGCTCTGCTATATTTTAGCTTACGGCTCCAATACCATTGACTCATTAAGAGGTATACCATTGACTCATTAAGAGGTATTATCCTCTTACGATGCTAAGGCATTAATATATTTGTTTACATCAAATATACTTCTTATAACATCGCCACTATATTAGATAATCACAGTTTAATCAATACAAAATAATAATATTTAAACAAGGAATTACGAATAATGTGGTTGGGTTAAGCTTGTCTTCCCATCACAATCCGTCAGCATAATCACATATTCTTAACTCGACAAAAATGTCTTAACGTTTAAGAATCATTTTTAACACCTTAAGGACTTAATGATCATATGATAACCATTTTATGACAATAACATCGTAATATTTACGTTAAATGTAAATTGTCACAAATTACACTCAAACGACATCGTTAATGTTATTAACGACTAAGATGACTTAATACAACTTAGAAAGATTTGAAAACAATATCGACTACCTGTCGATTAGTTTCAGAAGTAAACTGACAAGACAAGGCTTACCTCTTATGACACATTGGTTCACATTTTTGTTAAACACTCATAACTCGGTTTGGCAAATAAACCACTCGTAACCTGAGGTCTATATCTCTCCTGGAAAGATACTCTCTCTCTCTTTTCTCTGAGAGTCATATGAAAACCTGTAATCCTATTTCAACTTGTAACCAAACAATATATGATCAGTGCATCATTATTCAATTAATTCAAATAATAAATTAAATCTCATAATACGAATATTAAATCGATAATAACATAATCATTCCTATAATTTCAATAAATGACATTCAATGTAACCCATGTTTTTCCTTGTTATTAATCTAAACATCAAAATAAATTTACTTATGTCCAAGTAAAAAGTAAAAGTATAGCAAGACAAAAATTGGGGATGTAACATATCCTTCCCCTAAAGATTCATCTTCCTCGATGATATAAAGTATTAAAAAGTAACTAAAAAGCAAGTTCATTGTTTTCAACTGATAACATTATTAAATAAGTGAGGAAACTTTTGATAAAATTCATGGTAATCCTCCCATGTAGCATTTTCCTTAGCATATTGCTCCCATTGGACCTTGCATTGCAAGACCTCTTTGTTACGCAAGTAGAGCTTGCATGTTTCTAACACCTTGAGTGGCTCGATCGTGACCACCCTTGGGTCTTGAATCTGTAAAGAATTCCAAGTCAAAATATGATTAGTACCTGCAACATATTTCTTCAAATAAGACACATGAAAAACATTGTACATTCTAGATAAGGCTATTGGTAGAGCAATTCTGTAGGCAACCGGATTGACTACTTCAAGCACTTTAAAGGGTCCCACATATTGAGGGGCTAGATTAGAAGACTTCCCAAACTTAATAGAACTTTTCTGAGGTTTAACCCTCAAAAGAACTTTTTCTCCAATGGAGAATTGCCTTGGAACACATTTTGCATCCGCATAGCTCTTTTACCTATCATTGGCTTATGCCAATCTTTTTCTGATCAGCTTAACTTTCTCTTCCATTTCAGCTAGCATTTCTGGCTTGATGTTAATCCTATCCTCTAGATTATCCCATCTTATAGGAGTTTGACATCTTCTTCCATACAATGCTTCGAATGGTGCCATCTTAATAGTGGAATGATAGGAATTGTTGTAAGCAAATTCCACAAGTGGTAAGTATCTTCCCACTTATATTGTTGATCCATGCAATACATTCGCAACAAGTCTTCCAAGACTTGGTTAACTCTCTCAGTTTTCCCATCGATTTTAGGATGGTAAGCTATACTCGCATTAAGTTTAGTCCCTAGCACAGAAAATAAAGTTTGCCAAAACCTTGACGTTACACGTGCATCTCTATCCAAGATAAGCTTTTCAAGGAAGCCATGCAATCTAAACACCTCTTGCACAAATATACGAGCTAACATAGGTGCTCCATTAGTTAAATTCCCTAGTATGAAATGTGCTACCTTTGTGAGTATATCAACCACCACTAAAATGGCATCATGTCTATTCCTTGACATAGGAAGACCTTGAACAAAATCCATGCTAATAACTTGCCATATCCACTCTGGCACGTCATGTGGGTACAACAATCCTGTGGGTGTTGATGCTCTGCTTTTACCCTTTGACATTCTAAACAGCTTGCTACAAATCTTGTAGCATCATTCTTCATTCCTTTCCAGAAATAAAGAGGTTTAACATCTGATAGGAGTTTAGTCACTCCTGGATGTCCCAAGTACGGTGCAATATGAATTTCTTTCTATACTAGATCCCTCAATCCAGCTGAATTAGGAACATAAATTCTATCTTTATACCTCAATAGTCCATCGGACTCAAACAGAAAACCATCATACCTTGGATCTTTAGGATTATCTTTCAGAGCCTACTTAACCTACTCATAAAACTCATCACCAAACAAATTTTGCAATACCAAATCCTTGAAATTTCCACAAATAGAAATAATAGAAGCTGTAGACACCCAAATTTGTCCATGTCTAGTAACACCTTGTTAAATCACTAATCCATTATCCAATTAATTAAATAAATTTAATTTATTTAATTAAAATCCCATTCTCATTCACTTAGCTAATTAATTAAATAAATTGTATTTATTTAATTAATTCCACATCATGTCTTATCCCATTTTATGCCTTTATCCTATTAATTAAATAAATTTTATTTATTTAATTAATTTCCAACTCATATCCCAACTAATTCAAATACTTTATTTGAATTAAGCCTTTATCATTTATCACATTTCAACACTTGTCCATTTCCCATTCATCATGTGTTGTAAGACAACTTTCATTCATATCCTTCACATGCACAACTAATTGGACCTAAATTTAGTAACTTTCAATCTTAGCCATTCACATAGCCTCTGAATCTCCACCGTTGATTGATCTTGGTTGGGTTCTATATAAACAGCCTCTCACTCCATATGAGACATAGCAGTAATCCAGCAATCCAGCAATCTAGTAATCCAGCAATCATATAGCACCTCCATTATCATCTTGAGCATTTGAGCTTTTATCATCCATCAATGGCAGCTTTCAGCTTTGTAATTGCTTATCGTTGAAGAAGCAGTCCACATCTCTCTCTCAAACAAGGAATCGCATGATCTAGGTGATGTTATGCTTGAATTGCATTATCCTTTGATTTCATTTAGGTTAGATTCCTTGATGATGGTAGGGTTAGGGTTTCATGACTATGTCTGATCTTCCACACCTGACTTTCACCTATCACATTTTGGCACGCCCGGTGGGACTCACTTCCCTAATTAACTTCATTTTTTGGAGTTGTTTCTTTGAAGATCAGATTTTGCAGGTGCTCGCAGAAAATTCTAGTCGCTTTTAAACGAACATCCGCCGCTTCTGAATTTCTGTGTCACTTTTACGCTGGAACAGGCCGCATTATCCTCTCTGGATCGCCTTGAAACAAACAGTCATCGCTTCAGGTAAAACGTATCGCTTTTATCTTTAAAATGCTCGCCTGTAATGTATGCAACTGTGTTCACTGTATTTACCGCTTTTTACCTAACAGCCGCCGCTTTTGCGCATAATCAGATCACTTTTAACCTAACAGGGGCCACCTTTGCACAATTTTGCATCGCTTTTGATCTAACAGTGCACGCTTTCATTCTGATCTGAGACGCTTATGAGCTAATAATGTTCGCCTGTGCAGGTTAGGGTTTAGTTTTTTATTTTGCAGAGACAGGTCGCTTTCGACTTACAATAGGTCGCTTCTGGTATATCGGGATCGCATATGACACGACAGAGGCCGCTTTTGCATTCATTTGTATCGCTTATGGACTGATATTGTTCGCCTGTTAGGCTATGGTTTTTGTTTATCGGCTGTGTTTTTGCAAAAATAGGTCGCATCCAGCCCTCAACCGATCGCTAATGGCCAATCTGCATCGCTTATGAGCTGACAGGGGTCGCATGCTGTGTTTTTACGCGTCGCATATGATTTGCAGTATTTCACCTCTGATATAATAGAGGTTGCTTTTGATCAACAGTGAATCGCATCTGGTAAAGTTCTGTTGTTTTCAAGTCTGTTTCAGTTCCAGTTTGATTTTTAGATATTAACTAGGTATTTGCGCAGCATCTTATCGATCTGTCCAAGAAAGGAGGTTATCAAACTACTGACATATCTATTGCAGGTTCGATCGGTCCAAGATTTGTGGTTTTTTTTCACTAAATTAGGCATATTTGGGCTTGGTGCTTAAAATGAACTACTGTTTGCTCCGTGCTTGATTTATCTTTTTTGATTGCTTGCATGTGCCTGATTGTAACCCAAATTTAATGACAAAAGTATCCTCTCCCCTTGCCTATCAAATGGATCTTGGGTGTATGAGAACTTGTCATTATCTTTAGAGGGCCTGCCTTCCCGGTGTGAGAAGGGATACGACCCAAGCGGTAACGGGCTAAAGCCAAGTCCTTCCGAACCGCTATATAAGAAAAGTGTTTGTGTCGAAAGCCACAAACAACGGGTGCAGTTGTGTTATACCGACAGCCAACCTCCCCCAAAACCCTCCAAGGCGCAACCCTTGGAGGCTGGGAGACTCCATAACGGAGAGTAGCGCTGCCGCACGTATAGCCACCCGAACGGATGCCCTTATTAGCAACTTTGTGTAGTAGCCAAAAACCTTCTATCTGTTGACGCAGAGGGCAAAACCCTTGAAGCGGCCCTGATTCATGCGGTTCTTAGCCGAGGTAGCAAGGACAATCTAAAGGTTTGGAGAGGGTCAAGCCTTATAAGAATCCTGGATCTTGGTATGCATGAGAAGTGTGTGCAAATGTAAGGAGGAGCCGGTGCTACCAAGATCCTGGAGCTACCCGCTTTGAATAGGCGTAGCTAGGGGATTCAACAGATACTGTCCTATCCTAGCCTAGGTTGTATCAGTTTGTGCTTGTTGTGAGTGTGAGTGACTTATCATTGTTTTCTTGCTGAAAAACTACAAAATCAGACCACTGTTACACAAACACAGTCGCTTTTGAACCTAAACTGCTCGCACAGACCACAGACATTGCTTCTGAACTGTAGTGACTCGCATATTGCCTGAACTGCGTCGCTTTTAAACAACAACTGCCCGCATATTGCCTAAACAGAGTCGCTTTTAAACCGCCGTTGATCGCCTTTTGCTTGAACAGAATCGCTTTTGAACCACAGCTGATCGCCTACTGTCTGAACCAAGTCACGTATGAGTCATAACCAATCGCATGTTTTCTGAGCCAGATCAGCTTTAAGCCGCAGTTATTCACCTGATTCCTGAACAAGCTCACCTCTGAACAACAGACTGTCACCTTTAGGGATATCTGAGTCGCCTCTGAACTAACAGTCATCGCCTTTGAACCAACAGTCATCGCCTCTGGCATAGCATTCGTTTCTGGTTAGCACTGTCATTTTTCTGTCAAAACTAAACCAGGTCGCATCTGAGCTATCATTAATCGCTTTTAGCATCCTTTGAGTCGCCTTTGAGCTATCATCAGTCGCTTGTAGCTAAAATTCCTGCAAATCTCAGTGCATCAGCTGAATTAGCCTCAGGACCAGCTTGCTTGAACCTCAAACATCAGCTTTCAGACTTCTCTTTGATCAACAGCAAATACCTGGACTTTGTCTCCTATTTTGAGCTTATCAATCAATAACAACTCATGAGCTTTTCCATCTTTTTGAGACCCCAACCAGCAAATCAGACATCAATCCAATCATTTCAATCAACAAACAACCTTCAGTTTTAGCTTCAGCCAACAAACATCCTTCAGCTTTAGCTTCAGCAAACAATCTCTTTTAGCTTTAGCTCCAACAAACATCAACAGCAAACAATCTTTCCCTTGAGTGATTAAGCTACCTCTAGGGACAACCAACAACAACTCAGCCAAAACAAATCAACCAAGCAACTTAGCCAAACCAGCAAACCAAAACAACAACCAATCAACCAACTAGCCAATTATCATCTTTTGGGTCTCAAAACTTTGACAAGCTCAACTTCATCATCAACATCATGCCTCAAACTAGGAGTCAATATCGAGCTGAAATAGAAGCCAAATTGAAAGCTGAAATGGATGCCAAATTGCAAGCTAAGATGAAACAATTCACAACACCTCTTAAGGATGCAACTCAATTCACAACTGGTATGCCTTCTCATATGTTTATACCTCAAGGGTACACTAGGGGTGAATCATCTTCACAACAAATGCAACCTCCACCATCCTTGGAAACTTTCGAAGAACAATCTCAAGACGACTCATCAGAATTCCAAGATACCTATCTATGGGACCAAGTTGAGAAACTCATGATATCTGAGCCTGATCACTGTTTTCTCCAACTTGCTCGCATGGGTGCTAAACTACCTAAAGACTTTGATATATCCACTATTAGAGAGCACGATCCCAACACTACTGCTGTTGTTGCAAATAGACCATCTACTATAGTCACATCATCTTCTATTACCTCGCAAACACCATCCTCATTGCCTATTATTGCTTCATTTGAGTTACCACGATCAAAGCATACTTTAGAACCATTGATAGTGCCCACCAATGTGCTCCCTCTCATGTCACAAAATCTCAACATCCCACATTTTCATGTCCCTCAACATATCTCTCCTTCTACCATGACTGTTTCCATGCCTCAAGTAACACAAGCTGTCCATGTAACGCAAGCACAAACACTTCGAGCATCACAAGCAATTCCCATGTCTTATGGTGTGCATACCTCTCAAACCATTCCAACAACACATGTTGTCCATGCTTCACAACCATTACACTCTACCACATCTCATACACCAACTGCTAATTCCTCCATGTTATCCTATAATCCCAACGTTAGTCTCATTGACATGAGTGATCCCCTCATTTCTCAAGCCAATCCAAACAATAAGATCGCTTATGTTGATCAGCTTACATCCGTGCTGTCCGCTTCTTCCAATCCTTCACACACCATCAATCCATCTTATGCTACCCAAGGCTTCTCTAATATCACCCAACACATGACATATACCAATCCTCATATTGTCCAAAATACCAATCCCAATGTTCACCCTTCTGTTGTATCTACCAATCCCTTCGTCACTTACCATGTCATGAATTCAATCCCAACTTCCCAACCATCTGCTACTATCAATCCAACATCCGCTTCTCATGTGATGCACACCCACTTGCCACTTGTGTCTCAAGGACAGCAATCCTCTAACACATACATGTCACATACCACTCCTTTGACATACATTGTGGGCACACAACCCCAACAAACAGTCACAGCTTTGTACATCCCACAACCACAACAAACAGTCACAACTCCACATATACCACAACCGCAACCACAATATGTCTCATATCACACTCCACCCCCTTCGCAACAATAGCAGTTATCCTCAGCCGATATCCAACAGATGATCAATGAAAGGGTAGGACAAGGCAAGAAACCTTTCTCTCTCGAAAACATATGCGCCTATCCATTTGACAAGTCTCTTAATATGATACCTTTTCCACCACACTTTGAAATCCCACAATTTGATAAGTACAAAGGGAAAGGAAATCCGGACGACCATCTTCGAGCCTTTTTCGTGGCATGTCTCAATGTTGCCTATGATGATACATATCTTTTGAGACTATTTCCTCGAAGCTTAGCAGGACAAGCTCTCGAATGGTTTTCCCATTTACCTCCAGGAATTAAGACTTTTTCAGAATTAGCAAACAAGTTTCGATCACATTTTGCCTTCAACATTGAACATGAGGTAAACATGAATGACCTTGTCAACAACAAACAACGCAATGGTGAAACCTTTTCCTCATTTACCCAACGATGGTGTAATATGGCTAGCAAATTATCATGGGAAATCCCTGAGAAACAATAGCTTGACATATTTGTTCAAAATCTTCATCCTGAACTGTCATTCCAACTACAATTGCAAAGTGCTAGCACCTTTGACGAACTAGTTTCCAAAGGAGTTATTATTGAACGAGCCTTAATTGCCAAAGGAACTATCAAGATCTTTCATGATAACAAAGATTCTCCCCAAAATTCCAATGATAAGTCTCGCTTTTGGAACAAGAACAAGAATGTTGTCAATGACGGTATTGTTGATACAAAGAATATCCAAACTATGAGAGCTCCCATCAACATTCAAGCAGCCTCTCCACCAAGACAGCCTTTTCCACAATGAAGAAACCAATGCCAAACTTCTAATCCGCGCTGACAATTTACACCAATAGTGGAACCCATGGAAGTTATTCTTCGAAAGCTGCTTCAAGCCGGAGACGTTATTCTACCCGATGCACCACCAAATGGTGAACCACTCTTTCGAGCTCCTTGGTACAAAGAGAATGAGTATTGTGATTACCATCGAGTTAAAGGACACAAAACAAATGGTTGTATGCGCTTAAAACATGTTATCCAAGACTGCATTGATCAAGGTCTAATCAACGTCACACCTTCAACAGCTCAACCTGCTCAACAATCCACATCAAACTATGATCTAGAGACTTTCAAGAATCCACTTCCATCTCATGATCAGACAAATAACCTTCAAGCTGGAAATGCTATTCCCTATAATTATGCATCATCTACCATTGGCCGCATTGACCATGCTCGTATTTCTACCATTACCGTCCAAGGAGCACCTGATTGTGCCGTAACCACGCGAAGAGGTCGAGTTACCATTCAAGGAGCACCTCCTCATCCTCCTCGACCTCTCTCTGACTATAACCTCTTGGATCACCTTGGTAAAACACCCGCACACATATCTATCCTTGAGTTGCTCCGCATATCCCCCGCACATAAAGCCATCCTTGATAAGGCCTTACAAGAGTCTTCGGTGCCTAATAATATTAATATCACACAATTTCAATCCATGATCGCTAGCATTGCAGCCCCTTGTCATTTAACCTTTTCCGACAAAGATCTTCAACCCTCCATTCATCCGTCACACAATGAGGCCCTCCATATTGAAGTATTTGTTAACCAACGCCGTATCAAACGAGTCTTGATAGATGGGGGAGCTGGTCTAAATATATGTTCTTTGCAACTTATCAAGCAATTGGGATATTCTGAGAAAGATGTTGACACTTCCAAAGTTATAACCATCAGAGCATATGATGACGCTGAAAGAGATACTGAAGGGATCATCTTATTGCCTATTCAAGTTGGTCCGGTCATTACAGAAACTCACTGTCAAGTCCTTGATATTGATCTGCCTTACAACATCATCCTCGGTCGCCCTTGGATCCATACCCTTAAAGCAGTTCCCTCTACATATCACCAATGCCTTAAATTTCCACATAAGGGTGTTGAAGTTACCATTCAAGCTGATCCCAATCCATTTGAGTTTTGCCGTGCCTTTCAAGCTAAATATCAGAGTCCAAACCGTATCCCTATCAACACCGAGGCATATCTGTCTTCCTCCTATGTAGACCCATCCGATCTTCTCAAGCCCTCATCTAGCAAAGCCGTTTCCAACCTCCATATCAAATATACCGAACATGGCCCTGGTGAATACAAATTGCAGGAATCCTGTTGCATTGGTACCCTTCCATTATCTCCTAAATCCCACGGTAAGCCCTCTACATCTAAGCCCACTTCATCCTCCGCTGTTATCAAAGCTCCCCCTAGCGTATTCATTAAAGGTGGTTTCTTGGATGACGAAGACATTGAGGACATCGACTCTTGGATATTCTTTGATGAAAATGACCAAGTCCAACTTGAAGTAGAGCGATACAACAACGGGTTTCGTATCATAAAGAACATGGGCTATAAAGGACATGGTGGCTTGGGATCACAGGAACAAGGACCTATTGAGCCCCTTATTGTGTCTACGAAGTTTAATAAGCAAGGCCTTGGTTACCAACCGGAGGTACCGCGACCCAAAGACATTAAATGTATTTCTGATATTGACGTTGGACCTTCTTTGGTAGGAGAGACTTCTAACTCGAATACCATCGATGACTCCTCCCTTCATATCACTGACCTTTTTCAAGAACATTCCATCTTCATGTTTTCTGCAACCTCTTCTAGCCATCATAATCCCTCCATTAGCCTCTCACTCGTATATCCTGACCTCATCGATTGGGACCAACAGGGGGCACCGATATTAGATACATTTGAAAATGACGAAGCCATTGCAGAATTCATGGGTTTGAGACAAGGTATCCCATTGGGTGATCATAAAGCAGGTTTCATGATGGAATTACCTAAACTAGCATATTTTGGCGGAAGTATCAAATCCTTCAGTCGCAAAAGTGAAATAAACAAAATTCAACAAAATAGGTCACTAGGTGAAAACCGCAAGGCGCCTCTTGACCGTGAAAAAGTAAAAATAAAGGACGTATCCGAAGGTGAAAACCTCTCTGAGGTGCCTGAGGATGAGGGATTTGATCTTCCTGTCGCCGCTGATTACCATGAGAAATCAACTGTGCTAGTTGAAAAATCACAAGACATGAACTTGGGGACAGAACAGAATCCGAAGATCACTTTTTTGGCAGCATCACTATCAGAGCAAGAACGAAAGAACTTCACAGCATTTTTTCTGAGATGAGCTATAAATTTTGCATGGACTTATGCAGACATGCCAGGACTAGATCCTTCACTTGTGGTACATCATTTAGCAGCATTCCCTGATGCAAAGCCTGTCAAACAAAAATTGCGCAAAATGCATCCACAAGTTGCCTTATTGGTCAAAGTAGAAATTCAGAAACTGTTAGAAGCAAAGTTCATAAAGCCTATTGATTATCCAGAATGGGTTTCAAACTTAGTACCTGTAGCAAAACCAGATGGACGAGTTCGCTGCTGCACAGACTTTAGAGATCTTAACAAAGCATGTCCTAAAGACGATTTTCCATTACCAAGCATAGATAACATTGTTGATCTTACAGCAGGACATGAAATGCTATCTTTGATGGATGGATTTTCTGGTTATAATCAAATCAGAATAGCAGAGGAAGACCAAGATAAAACATCTTTTATTTGTCCATGGGGCACATATTGCTGGGTTGTAATGCCTTTTGGTCTTAAAAATGCTGGAGCTACCTACCAACGAGCCATGACAGTTATTTTTCATGACCTTTTTCATACTATCATGGAAGACTATGTTGATGACATCCTGGGAAAATCTAAGACAAGGGAAGGACATCTACAAGTATTGGCACAAATTTTTGATCGATTAGAAAAATACCAAGTCAGACTAAACCCAAAGAAGTGTGTATTTGGCGTAACATCAGGAAAACTATTGGGATATATTGTGTCTCGACGAGGGATAGAAGTGGACCCAGCTAAGGTAAAAGCTATCATAGAAATGCCTCCACCAACGAATCTCAAACAGCTCCGCAGTTTACAGGGTAGGCTACAATCTATCCGCAGATTTATCTCACAACTCGCAGATAAATGTCATCCTTTTCAGCATCTTCTTCGTAAGGGTGAACCTTTTAAGTGGGATGAAAAGTGTCAACAGGCTTTTGATAAGATAAAGGAATACTTGGCAACACCTCCTGTGTTAATACCTCATGTACTTGATCGTCCATTACTGCTTTATATATCATCAACAACCGCAGCATTGGGTGCACTTCTAGCTCAACATGATGATTCAGGAAAAGAACAAGCCATCTACTACATTAGCAGAACTCTTGTGGGATATGAGCTCAATTACTCGTTCATGGAAAAAGCTTGTTTAGCATTAGTGTTTGCTTCCCAAAAGTTGCGACACTATATGCTGAACCAAACAACAAAGCTCATCTCTAATGTGGATCCCCTCAAGTATCTCCTTTCAAAAGCACTTCTCACAGGGAGATTAGCAAAATGGGTTATGATCTTGAGTGAATTTGACATACAATATGTGAACCGTAAAGCTATCAAAGGACAAGTCATTTCTGATCAATTAGCTACAGCACCTATCACAGACATTCAGCCAATATACCCAGAATTCCCTGATGAAGGATTGTTTAATTTAAGCTCTACAGCACGATGGCAGCTATACTTTGATGGATCATACACTCAACACGGATCTGGAGCAGGTATCTTGTTTGTCACTCCCCAAGGAGACTGCATACCTAAATCATACATAATAGCATTCCCATGTACCAACAACATAGCAGAGTATGAAGCTTTAATAACAGGTTTGCGCATGGTAGTACAATGGGCTATCAAACAGTTACAAGTCTTTGGTGATTCTCAGCTAGTTATCAAACAGGTCTTAGATGAATATCAAACAAAAGACGAGAAGCTTCTTCCATACAAGCTAATGGTGGACGATTTCAAGCAATATTTTGAGGACATTACCTTTGAGCAAATTCCAAGACTACAAAACAGAGCAGCCGATGCCATGGCTATGATTGGATCTCCTTTAGACATGCCATCTAACACCCATAAATGTGAATTCTTGGTCGAACAGCTTTTGATCCCAGCATTTGAAGTTCCACAGTCTGAGCTCATATGTGAGATTGTTGGTCCCAACTCATTATGGTACAAAGATATATACGAGTATCTCCATAATCACACCTTGCCTCTTCAACTATCCAACACCCAGCGTAAAACTTTTATCCGTCGAGCTTCTCGTTACACTATCTTAGGAGACACCCTTTATCGCCAGAGTCTTGATGGTATCCTTCTTAGTTGTCTTGATTCCGAGGAAGCAAAAACGGCCTTACGTGAAGTACATGAAGGTGTCTGCGGTTCGCATTCCACTGGCCCTGGCCTTGTTAAGAAACTTCTGCGAGTAGGATACTATTGGCCAACTATGGAAAAAGATGCCCAACAATTTGCAAAGTGATGTTTACAATGTCAGAAACATGGAGATCTAATACATGCACCAGCACATGAGCTTCAGCCTATTGTCACTCCATGGCCTTTTTCGCAATGGGGACTTGATCTTGTGGGTAAAATCCATCCTACTTCATCAAATGGTCATAAGTTTATTATCACTGCCACTGAGTATTTCACAAAGTGGGTAGAAGCCATACCAATGACCTACATCACAAGTAAACAAATAGCTAAATTCATCTTAGATTACATCATCTGCCATTATGGAGTTCCTCAAGCTATTGTCACAGATAATGGCCGGCCTTTCAAGAACCAAGAGGTTAGAGATCTTTGCAATAAGTTCCATATTCAACATAGGTTCTCTACGCCTTATTATCCTCAGAGCAATGGTCAAGCTGAAGCCTCTAATAAGACAATCATCAAGATCCTTAAAAAGACTGTTAATGAAACTGGTCGAGATTGGCATCTACAACTACATCCTGCTTTATGGGCATATAGAACAAGTGTCAGAACTCCTACTGGCGCCACACCCTATGCTCTAGTCTATGGCACTGAAGCTATTTTGCCTATCGAGGTTGAGATCCCCTCTTTGCGCATATCTTTGCAACATACTATCTCAGATGAAGAATATCGAGTGTCCCGACTCCATGATCTTGAGCTCTTAGATGAACGCCGCCTTACAGCATTGAACCATCTTCAAGTCTATCAAAACCGGCTACGCCGCAGCTACAACAAAAAGATCAGAGAACGCAGATTTCAGGTTGGCGACCTTGTCCTTAAAGAAAACCAAAGGAATCAACAGCATCGAGAGAAACAGGGCAAGTTTGAACCAAATTGGCTTGGTCCTTTCATTATCACAGCAGTCTATGGATCCGATGCATACACTTTGTCAACACCTGAAGGCATTCCCTTGGATGAACCCGTCAACAGCATTCATCTCAAGAAGTTTTATCCATGAATCTCAGCTATCCCCCAAAAAATCACAAAAAAAAAATTAAAAAAAAAATAAAATAAAAAAATAAAAAAAATAAAAAAATAAAAAAATAAAAATAAAAACATCCAATAAATAATCCGTCCTCTGGTGAAAACCTGGTAAACAGGCGCCTTGGATAAGTACCATAGTGAAAACCTGGCAAACAGGCGCTATGTGTAGTGACCAGCTTCCCTCATTTGTTTGGTTCGTTTGATCATTTTCCCCACTGCATCTTGTATTAGCCATGTTCATAAGCCCTATCGCAATCTCACACATAGCCTTTCCTCTTCATCCTTTGCCAATGATAGCTATCATACTTGAGACATTGTCGTGATATCTATATCTTTTGGCACCTTAGCATCTTGGCTACATCTTTTCTGCATTGTCGCTTCTGCATTATAAACCTCATCCCACACTGGGGGCATTTATTGAGTCTTATTTGGAAGTGGATCCTGTTATCTCTAGCTCATAACACGTCAAACAACTCAGCTTACAACACAGCACACCTTATCAACTTCAACCATGGCACATGTCCACCGACAAATATGACCTAACGACTTGCAACCAGGATTCATACCTTCGCAATCCATCCACATTCATCCAACAATCGCAACAAACATCGCTTGATCAAACATCCAATCGATTAGCCACATCAATAAGAACTACATCTAGCTCTATCGTTGACGCCTTGATCCCGTGGATACAGGGTATGTAGGCAATCTGAGATGCGAAGGAAGCACTCTGATTCAGGCTAAGACGATAGCCCCTTTCATCAGTCATCTGTCTTCTAAGCATCCTTCAATCTTTCAGCTCACATTCTTCTATCTTTCATCACATACATCATCAATAAAACCCAGAACTACATATTCATCATGTCTCATCTTCATCGTAAATGTGCTTTGATCCCGTGGATACAGGGTATGTAGGTAGTCTGGAATACGAAGGAAGTTTCTAGTACTCAAGCACAGATGATCCCCCATCTTCTTCATCTTCATGCATCATCCATCTTCTTCTCTTTGATCAGCTAAAACAAGAAGCAATCCACGTGTCTATTGCAAGCTCACGCACTTTAACCAATCAAAGGTAAGCCAGAAGCTATTTGTCCGCATGCCTTAAGCCAACATTTGCTATAGCAGTTTATCAACAACTTTAGCCTTCAACAGGATGT
The DNA here is from genome assembly GCA_027924645.1 of Cunninghamia lanceolata. Lineage (NCBI taxonomy): Eukaryota > Viridiplantae > Streptophyta > Pinopsida > Cupressales > Cupressaceae > Cunninghamia > Cunninghamia lanceolata. The sequence continues at coordinate 6,714,944 of BSBN01001583.1, forward strand.
AGCTTTCCTCTTAACAAGGCGCCAGCTTAATCTATCCAAGAGCACCCAAATTTGGCAAGAGAACGTGATGACAGTATCTTTTGTTTTATCTTTTGATTTATCTTTTGTCCCTTTTCTATACCTAATCAAGACTGCCTTGATCTATTTATATCTTGGTATGTTGCGATGAAGTAAGGACTGGGGCATGGTCATATAGCTTTCGTATGCCGTGTTTGCAGGATGATCTTATTCTCTTCCTATGCGTCTTGGTATCTTGTACGTGTTGGGATTAGCATCTTACATATCAATATCTCTAGCATCTGAGAAGCTAAACAGTCTCTTATGCATTGGAGACTATTCTATGTTAAGACTAACTCCATACATATAACCAGCAAGCTATCATTATGTGTAGTGGAGATAAGTTCAAACCATTGTTTGTAGCGTCAAAGTCCAACACTAGCTGCTATTCATATCTTGTGCATGTTGGCTCCACATCTTGCCCACATGCGTTTAGACAAGATTGTAACATGCTAGTTACGCATTGGATACCTTGACACCTTGGTTTCTTATGCCCTGGTGCATAACATCCATATGCTATATCAAACATAAGGACTGCATTTCTTTTCATTTTGAGCAATTACTTGAAAGCTGCCCATCATCATCTTATCTTATTCAGTCTATTTATCCATTCGTTCCATCATCCTCAGCCAAGATCAATCATCTCCATCATCCTTTGTCCATATTACCGCTCCTACAAAACAAGTATTAGTCATACATAAGTCCATATCTTTTTCTTTACCATCTACCTATATGCATACATCTATCCATATCATTACCTTTTACATATTCAAACATTTTCTATCAATTACCATTTGCATAAACATCCATCCATAATCCATATATAATCCATACACATAACATGCATAGTCATCATAATATCAACATCACAACCATTATAACATCATATAGATTGCCAAAACTGCCATATATATATAGACATGTGTGTCAAAATACAAGTGTCTACAATACAAGCTGAGCCCTGAAAAGCATGAATGTACAACAATGGCTCTAGGCCTCATCATGATACAATGTCACCAAGGTATGCCCTAGCGACTACTGCCAGCTCCCTCGCCCTGACCACCACCACCAACAGGTCCTGTACCTAGTCCTCCATCTCTCGGTGGCCCCATCACTGAAGCTACTGATCAAGATCCACCTGACCTCCGTGAGCTCGAAGCCCCTGACCTGCTCCTGAAGCTAGGCTGTCTCTGCTCTGCCGGCACAGCTCCATAATATAAGCCTCTATAATACTCAGCCTCACCCTGCACTCTCCGAAGCTCAGCCTGTACCGCTATCAACTGTGTGGCTAAGTACCTGGTAGCTCCATCAGTCCCCAAGGCAGTCACTGCTCTATCCTGCTCACTAGTCATAACCTGCAGCTGCTGCACTGCCCTATCTCTCTTAGCTCGCAGACCATCCCTCTCAGCTCGCAGACCATCTCTCTCTGCTCTCATAGCCTGCTCCTGCTGTACTGCAGTATCCCGCTCAAGCCTCATCATCTGCTCATGCTACCTAGCTGTATCCCTCTCTCCTGTAACTCTCGCGAGAGCACCATCATCCTGTCCATCTCCTCTCTGAGCTCCCAACTGTAGCTGAGCCTGATAAGTCTGTGCCTGTGCTCTAGCATGCCTCAGACTAATCACGGCCTGATGCCTATCCATCTCCACTCTCCTCAGCCTCATCTGTGCCCGCTGCCTCCATCTCCTCTCCTCTCTGATCCGTCTCTGCAGCTGCTGAATACCCACATCATCTCCTGCTCCGATCTGTGCCTGTGGCTGTGCTAATATAGCAGGCTGACCTGGCACCTGCCCTGGCATCTATATCCCTGGTGCAGCTGGCACTACTGCCTGTGCTGGTGGAGCCCGTTGTCGTCGCCTCCGAACTGGCCTCTCCATCCCAATCTCCCCAATCTCTCCCTCTCGTGTCAACCGAGTCGACCTAGCTGTCGCCCAGTGTGCATCATACTCTGGCAATGTACCTGGATCTGCAGGACCCTGTCTCCACTGCCATGCTACTGGCTGCAATCCATCTCTCTCTGCCAAGGCTGTGTCCACCACAACCTCTGGACCCCAATCAAATACCTCCTGCCTCATCCTCCCAAAAACGGCATCACCTACAGGTACTGCCTGTGCCTCTCCGAACTGTCTCAGGGCTCTCTCTGGCAAATAGCGCTCTATAATGTACACGCCGCGTCCAAAAATGTACCTCACCTGTCTAGCATAAGCAAGCTCGGCATCCTCCTCCTCCCACTGCTCACATCCTAGCCATGGCCTCCATACAAATCTGTCTATCTCATCTAATCTCCGCCGCCAGTATACCACCCCTCGGCGCTGTCGATACGTCAAGGCTCCTCTATACATCCATGCAAATGGCTCTCCTGCTGCTCTAGCAACCCATCCCTCTGGTCTCGTCACCGGAATGTGCTCATATGCCCATACATGCAACACTGTCACTCCTGCTGACATACTGGCTCCGAACATGTATGCACAATCATGCAGGTAATGATAGAGCTGTCCCAACATGCACTCTGCCCATGCATATCTCGTGCCATAGGAGAACATGCCCTCCATCACTGTCCCCCATCCTACAGGAAAACCTCTCGCTCTCCTATCACCCACTAGCCATCTAATGATAGCCACTACCACTCGCTGTAATCTGTCGCAGAGCTCCTCCATCCTCCCCATCGGTATCTCTGAACCCTCTGCTCCGATGTCTGGTGTCCCAAACAATCTCCTGAATGCAGCTGGGCCCATCTCCGGATCATAATCTACACGATCCCCATCTATCAGAATCCTCAAGATCTGGAACACATCCTCTAAGGTGATGGTCACCTCACCTGTCGGTAACAAGAATGAACTGTGCTCGCTCATCCATCGCTCCACCATCGCAGTCATCAACCCTCGATGTGCCTGAACTGGCTCTAATCGTGAAACATGCTCCAAACCCAGGATCTCTAACACCAGTAGCTCCTCTGCATCCAACCGTCTCACCAGCCGCAAATCTCTCGGATGGGGCTCCCGTGATAGCAATGGCGGTAGTACATCCTGCATCATCCATTTACTCTTGTCAGTCCATCCCGTTAATCATTCATATCAAAATCTGCCTATCTATCTGCTATTTTATCCTACACCTACCATATGCGGTTCACTTTACCACATGTGACCTTTTTCTGCTCACTAGCGACCCCCTTCACCACATGCGCCTCTGTTTTGCCTATACGTGAGTTCTTTTACACATGCGCTCACTGTTTCACTATAAGCGACCTAAACTTCCTTGTGCGCTCATTATCCCTTCATATGCGAGCCATATCCTATATGCGACTCTATTTACCCTAAATGCGAGCTCTATTTTATATGCGCCTAGCTTTTCACTATTAGCGAGCTACCTCACCATATGCGCTCACTGTTTCATTATAAGCGCGCTATCTACCCTATGCGAGCTGTTTCTAGTCCTATGCGAGCTACATTACCCTATGCGACTACTATTTGCTCATAAGCGACTAGTTTTCACCTATATGCGCATTTCCGCCAATATTTTCCCGCCGACAGGATGCGACCTCGTTTTCCCTAAGCGACCTACCCGCACCTATAAGCGACCTGAACTACTCTAAGCAATCTCTTTTCCTACATAAGCGACCTATATGTGCCATGTCCTAAACTAGTCGCTTTTGGTGACGTGTGTGAATTAATTACGCTTTTAGCCTATTAAATGCACGCTTTTGGGAAAAGTTTTGAAACATACCGGTGCGCCTGCTCCCTCTGGTCGTCCATGTGTCCTCACTCGCTCCGCATGATGATCTCTGCGTGGAATCACCATCCTGCTAGCTCTGCCACTCTCACTCTCAGGAGCTCTGGTTTTCTCTAAGTTTCTAAGCACAAATGAGCACAAATGAGCCTATTTGCCCTTGAAGCCCCTACTTATAGCCCTTCTCCAGACCCTAATTCTTCTATACCACAGCCTATTTTCTTCCATGCAACCCCCCTTTCCTTCGCGTCTGCCCTCTTTTCCGCCTTTTCTTCTATCGAGAGCCAACCCAGCCCTTCCTGGTTTGGCTGGCTTAACTCTCGAGGGGGCATCACCTGCCAGTTACACTGGGGCATAACTTGTTTATTGAACGCATCTCACATCTTCTTTGACACAACGTTCTATCGAACATTGTATCAAAGAGGGGCAAAATGTAGACACCCAAATTTGTCCATGTCTAGTAACACCTTGTTAAATCACTAATCCATTATCCAATTAATTAAATAAATTTATTTTATTTAATTAAAATCCCATTCTCATTCACTTAGCTAATTAATTAAATAAATTGTATTTATTTAATTAATTCCACATCATGTCTTATCCCATTTTATGCATTTATCCTATTAATTAAATAAATTTTATTTATTTAATTAATTTCCAACTCATATCCCAACTAATTCAAATACTTTATTTGAATTAAGCCTTTATCATTTATCACATTTCAACACTTGTCCATTTCCCATTCATCATGTGTTGTAAGACAACTTTCATTCATATCCTTCACATGCACAACTAATTGGACCTAAATTTAGTAACTTTCAATCTTAGCCATTCACATAGCCTCTGAATCTCCACCGTTGATTGATCTTGGTTGGGTTCTATATAAACAGCCTCTCACTCCATATGAGACATAGTAGCAATCCAGCAATCCAGCAATCTAGTAATCCAGCAATCATATAGCACCTCCATTATCATCTTGAGCATTTGAGCTTTTATCATCCATCAATGGCAGCTTTCAGCTTTGTAATTGCTTATCGTTGAAGAAGCAGTCCACATCTCTCTCTCAAACAAGGAATCGCACGATCTAGGTGATGTTATGCTTGAATTGCATTATCCTTTGATTTCATTTAGGTTAGATTCCTTGATGATGGTAGGGTTAGGGTTTCATGACTATGTCTGATCTTCCACACCTGACTTTCACCTATCACAGAAGCTATATGTCTTCTATGACTCAAAGCATCAGCTACTCTATTCTATTTTCCTTTGATGTAGTTTATCTCAAAGTCATAGTCAGATATCAATTCTAACCATCTCCTTTGTTGAGCATTCAAATGCGGTTGTGAGAAAATATACTTAAGACTTTGATGGTCTGATTTAAGTACAAAAGTCTTTCCCAACAAATAATGTCTCCACATCTATAAGGCATGAGTTACTGTTGCCAATTCTAGATCATACAACACATAGTTTTTCTCATAAGATTTCAATTTCCTTGACTCATATTCTATAACTCTTCCATCTTGCATAAGCACTCCTCCTAATCCTTCTCTCGAGGCATCTGTAATTACCTCAAATTGTCCTTTAGGGTCAGGAACTTTCAAGATTGGAGCTGAAGTTAACTTTTCCTTTAAGTGATCAAATGCTTCCTGACATTTGTCTGTCCATTCAAATCTCTTTCCTTTCCTCTGCAAGGAAGTGATTAGACTAGCAATACTGGAGAATTTTAGAACAAACTTTCTATAATAGCCTACCAGGCCCATGAAACTATGCACCTCATGCACATTTGTTAGTACAGGCCAATCTAAAATAGCTATGATTTTTGCAGGATCAATAGATATTCTATTAGCTGATATAATATGCCCTAGGTATTGAATCTCCTTCTGGAAGAATGTGCACTTAGATAGTTTCCCATATAACTTATGTTCTCTTAACCTTTGTAGAACTATTTGTAGGTGTTGTTGATGTTCTTCCTCATTCTTAGAATAAATGAGTATATCATCTAGAAAGACTAAAACAAACTTATCCAAACAATCTCTGAATATACTATTCATGAGATTCATGAATGCAACAAGTGCATTTGTCAAACCAAATGGCAACACTGTGAACTCATAGTGTCCATATCTAGTTCTAAAAGTTGTCTTATGAATATCTTCATCCTGCAGTCTTAACTGATGATATCCTAATTGCAAATCAATCTTTGAAAACATAGCAGCTTCACACATCTAATCAAAAAGATCATCAATACGTGGCAAAGGATATTTTTTCTTTACCATTGCTTTATTAAGAATACAATAATCTATGTACAAATGAAGGGTTCCATCCTTCTTTTTAACAAAAATAACCGGAGCACCGCAAGGTGAAACACTAGGTCTGATTAAACATTTTGCCAACGATTCTTGTAATTGTGCTTTCAATTCCATTAACTTCGTTATTGTCATACGGTAGGGTGCTTTTGATATAGGATCAGATCCTGGTTTAATGTCAATAGAAAAATCAAAAACCCTCTTGGGAGGCAATCTTGGAAGTTCTTCTGGAAACACATCCTAAAATTCCTGAAGAAAAGGATACTTTTCCCCAAAAGATAAACTAGGGTTTTCTACCCCTTCCTCCACTTGTTCCATTTTGACTGCAAACAACTGACAACCTTTCCTTCTAGCCCTTTTTAATTGCTTGGTAGAGATAGTTCTGATTTTAACTTCTCTTTAAATCCCTTGGAATTGGGTCAGATTTCCCAAATCATCTAAGCATTCAACTATTTTTGAAAAACAATCAACCTTAGCTCTATGTTTCCATAACCAACTCATTCCTAGGATTACATCATAGGAACCTAGGGGAGCTACATACAGATTTACTTCAATTGAGAAACTAGGAAGGTCAACTTTGGCTTCAAACAAACATTACTCTACCTGAGCCTTAGATTGGTTAGCATATTCTACTGACCAAGGTTTGGACATGTAACCATCTTTTCTAGAAAATTTATTCAAAACTCTAGGAGAAACAAAGCTTTTTGTGGCTCCTGTATCAATCAAAATAGATATAGGGACTCCAAACAAAGTACCTATCATCTCAATGGGTGTGATCTGATACACTGCTTGACGATTGTTGAGAGATGCATCAATCCTTTGCTGGAATGCTTCTTGCTGAGTAGGTAGTGCAGTACCTCTTTGTTGACCATTTTGATTCTTGTTAGGGCAACGATTTGCATAGTGGTCACCCCCACAAGTAAAGCATCCTCCAATGGGTCCTTTCTTATCTGAAGTCTTCCCATTGTTATCCTCATTTCTTTTGTAGTTTCCATTCTTCTTCTCATTACCAAATCCACCTTTGTTCTTCTGAGGTCCTTTATCTTTTCTCTTGTTATCGTAGCTCTTTTCATACCTTTTCTTGTAGGGTTGATTATTAGGAGTTCCATTAAACCTCTTGCGGCTTCTATCACGATAAGACGAGATGGATTTTAGCTTTTTCTCTTGCTTGATCACCTTCTTGTACACTTGATCCATTGTCGTGGGACCATGTACATCCACTTCACCACCAATCTAAGCATTTAAGCCCATGAAAATTTTTTTGATCCTAAATCTCTCATCCTTTTGATACTATGGAACATATTTTAGGAGTCGTGTAAATTTTTCTCCATATTCTACCACTGTCATATCTCCTTGTCGAAGATTCTAAAAATTAGTTAGTTTCTGATTGAAATAGAGTTGTGGTAACCATCTCTTGTGAAAGAGTTCCACAAACTCATCCCAAGTTACCCTTAGAGAGCTCAAATTCAATTCCATCTTCTTATTCATCCACCAAGTGAATGCTTCTCCTGCCAGTTGGAATGCTCCCCATACTGCCTTGGTCACCTCTAAGTAATTTTTTATCTTGAAGTACTTTTCCATCTCTGTTAACCAAGCTTCTGCAACATCTCTGGTCTCTGTTCCATCAAATTTTGGTGGAACAACCTTCTGCATATCCTTTGAGAGCTCCAAGGTCAATCTATCCCTTGCCTCTTTATGAGGTTCGGTACTCTTACTTTGATCTTCAAGATTTTCTCTGCTTTCACCATGAGAGTTTTCACCTCCTCCCTCTATATTCCCTTTGTCATCCACCTTCTTTTCCAAATCACCCAATCTTTTCTTGGTTTCCTCAAGCATGGTTATGATTTGGTCCAGCTTATTATTTGGCAGGTGGTTTTCCTCTTCACTTTCTCCTTGCTTAGTTCTTGTTCGCAGCATGTTTATCAATTTCTCACACCTAAGAATATTGAATTGTCCATTAGTTCAAGATTATAATGTAACCCATTAAATCTAAACATAATACTCAATTCAAACAAGAGTTTGGCACAAAAACAACTCTTTTTATTTATTTCATTTCAAAAGTAAAGAGTTTCCTTCGTTTTTACAAGAAATGACTTCAAAATTCCTGCTCAAGAGGAGTATATCCTTCAAACTCATTTTTAGATACATAATCTCAATGTATATAACCCTTTGACTCACTCTTGGACCTAACTTCTATGATCTCAATAGTTGAGGGTATGCGGGGATCTCGCCTAACCATAATTGTTCCCTCATCTTTAACCCTTTCCAAGTACTCCCTTCTCACTTGCTTGATTCGAGTTAAGGCAGTCACTAGAGTTTACGTATCACTTAACCAAATGTCACTCTCATCATTGGTTCCCTCAAAGGTTTTGATAATAGCCTCACATTCTCTTTTTGCTTTAAGGAAATGTTGACTTGAATTAATAGACTTTCTTGTTGTCTTCTTAAAACGTACCATCCTGGCACAAAAATTTTCAAACATTTAGCTAACCGCATAAAGTTGACTATAGGCACGCATAGTGGTCTCATAAGTCCTAGTGTTGAACCTAGTAGCTCTAATACCATATGTAACATCCATGTTCTAAAAACATAGTAAAACTAGAAATTGAACAAAGAGTAAATTACCAAGGTAAAAATGAGATAGAGAAAAAAATTTCTTCTATTCAACAAATAATCAAGTAACTTATAATTACAAGATTTCTTTTTACAAAATACAATAAACCATATTATCTTTCTCATTTACAATGTTTAAAAATGTAAATCCATTACATATACAAATTTGGAATAAATTCTACTTCTAAATATCTGACATCTTTATCACAAGTCCCAGCATGGTTCCTGCTTGGAGAGAGAGCATCTTTCCAGTGATTTATCTCCAACCACAGACTAGCAGTCTCCCACACATCTTCCACATAGGAAGTGGCCCTACCCTTCATGAGGAATATAGACCTTAGGTGACCAGTGGTAATTTGCCTTTCCCAAGTACATAGTGTTGTATTCTACTCAACTCTATCAACCATTCAACCCTAGATACCCTCTAGCTAAGTATGATTTCTAATAGGATGAGTAATCCGAATACAGTGAACCGATAATGCATGCAGAAAACAAATGCATTACTTTGGCCAAAGTTTTTAATATTAATAACGTTCATAATAAACGTAGTCGTTGTGTTCACCCACCCCTACTCGACTTGGATATTGTCACATTCTCACAGTTTAAAACTCTTACCTATCTTAATCATGTATTAGTTTAATCCATGAGTCATAATAATAATACATTTAGACTTAAATAAGTCTATATGACATAACCATTCAATTAGTTGGTAATCAACTCTAAGGTTACCCTAATATCCTTTGTTAATAAGATATAACAATATAACATATCTTTTATCTAAGAGTTCTAGATTCACAAATAACCCTTGATTAACTTAACCAAGGTTAAGATTACTATAGTTCTTAAATAGATAATGTCTCCTATACAAAGGAACGTAGAATATCTTTGATAATGTTTATAAACAAAACATACCCTATGTATAAATATCTCTTACAAGGTCATTCTCTAGTATATTTAGCCTACTCCATTGTATTGGATCTCTTCATGAATAATAAAGACAAATAGTCTTAAATGGGGTTCTCATAATAACCTTATTCCATCTTCCATAATATCTCTAACTTACTATCATTTGACATGATACAGAAGTTTACTAATAATTCATATGAATCTAGTTCTCTTGGTAGATAATATTATTCGTTATGCATATATATATAACCTATACAAGACAATATGTTAAATCGATATAACCTCAATGCTATATAGTTCAAGTTGAGAATATGAAAACAAGGTTCATTCATTCGAGAGCCTAATGTTTGGTGAACTCACAATCATTCCATTGACTTGTTAAAAACTTATTCAATTAGAGAGCTATTTTCATAGCTAATAATAGTTATGACAGACTCTTACTAAGATGGTCTCTTGTCCTCTATTCAATGCATTGATATGATTATTGAATAATAAACAAAATAGCAAATGGTCAATGTAGTATACTGTAACATACTACTCACTTGAATTACCAAGAATCAACCAAACGATTTGCATTCGTTGTCCTCATCGATCATGGAGATAGATCAGCATAGTTTACATAGAATGTTATCTACATTTTCTAAATGTTGATGATACATTACAATTTTTTACTATTACACCACAAATACAGAAGGTTTAACCTTACTAGCGAACTCTTATAATCGCCCACAATACAACGATGTTCAATCTAAAAGAACTATCCGATTTCCTCATAATTATATGAACTGAGAAATACCTAACAATGGATGAACTTGAGTTGGTAGAGTTGTGCAAACTAGAGATAGGGTCGACGCCTCTTGACTGCATATTCCCTCTCTAAACTTCAATGCATACATTCAATCCTCCTTACCCTATGCTCTATTCTCTCAAGTTTTAACTTTTTTTAACTAGATGTCTGGCTCAGCTGAGTTGTTACTCATTATGACCCAGGCATGACTCCTAGAGAGTTGCCTTATTTCGCACCTCAACAGTAATTCAGTTGCAAACTTAATGACCTCTTAACAGTCCTTGGTGACTCAGTCTTACACTGAAATTATTTTTGAAGAAAAAGTCCACATGTCGATTGTGGAAGGCTGCCATATGGTTCATTCGGTTGGGTAGTTCATAAACATAATCATCCCTATAAGGATGAGGCCGACACTCTTAAAAATATAAAACTGATCTTTAAATGATCAAAACATGTGGTTCGATCCACCACTAACAATAATGAAGGCTCTGCTATATTTTAGCTTATGGCTCCAATACCATTGACTCATTAAGAGGTATTGTCCTCTTACGATGCTAAGGCATTAATATATTGTTTACATCAAATATACTTCTTATAACAACACCACTATATTAGATAATCACAGTTTAATCAATACAAAATAATAATATTTAAACAAGGAATTACAGATAATGTGGTTGGGTTTAGCTTGTCTCCCAATCGCAATCCGTCGGCATAATCATGTATTCTTAACTCGATGAAAATATCTTAACATTTAAGAATCATTTTTAACACCTCAAGGACTTAATAATAATATGATAACAATTTTATGATAATAACGTCGTAATATTTACGTTAAACATAAATAGTCACAAATTAAACTCAAACGACATCGTTAACAATATTAATGACTAAGACAACTTAATACGACTTAGAAAGATTTGAAAATAATATCGACTACCTATCGATTAGGTTCAGAAGTAAACTGACAAGACAAGGCTTATCTCTTACAACACATTGTTTCACATTTTCGTTAAACACTTATAACTCGGTTTGGCAAATAAACCACTCGTAACCCGAGGTCTATATCTCTCTCCTAGAAAGATACTCTCTCTCTCTTTTCTTTGAGAGTCATCTGAAAACCTGTAATCCTGTTTCAACTTGTAACCAAACAATATATGATCAGTGCATCATTATTCAATTAATTCAAATAATAAATCAAATCTCATAATACAAATATTAAATTGATAATAACATAATCATTCCTATAATTTCAATAAATGACATTCAATGTAATCCATGTTTTTCCTTGTCATTAATCTAAACATCAAAATAAATTTACTTATGTCCAAGTAAAAATTAAAAGTATAGCAAGACAAAAATTGGGGATGTAACACCTTACGGGTGAAAAACCCCACACTCCAAAACCTACACAATGTAAATATTTAAACAACAAGGTTTACAACACACTTGCAATGCAAGTCTTTATAGGAGTCTTCAACACTTGTATCTAGAGACAATCCTGCAGCATAACATTACCTGTCAATCACATACTACATCTCCTCTCAAAGGACCTGCTTAAATAGAAGTTTACAAGGCAAAAATGAACTTTCCTTGAGATGGGCGTCCAACTTGGCCTCATGGCCCAAAACCTACGCCTAGGGACACTTGTCCAACATTGCAGCATGGTCATGACACTTGTCATATCACCCCATCCCAATACGGTTGCCTATTCCCAAGTTGGGCAATGACAGATGCTCTTACGACTCTTACGAATGTCATAGAATCCGTCATAACTGTCATATCTTACAACTGTAAGAGAATCTATCATACACTGACTAAAAATAGAATATTCTCTTACAACATGTCATAACCCTCCTTGGGGCACCCAAAGATGCCTTCTTCCAAGATGCCTTGTGACACATGTCTTCACCTGTCATAGTATCTTCTATTTCTGACTCTTACGCGTCATAGATTCTGTCATAGGAATCTGTCATAACCATTTTGGTCAAGATTCACTTACACACAAGTCAAAGTGCTGACACAAGGCAAAATACCTCTACCACTAACTGGGATGCATATCTCCTCATGTGAGGACAAAATTACATATGGTCACCTTCCACGTAGGATGACACATCACAGTGCCAACTCCCACAAGATAACAAAACAGGATTTGTGTCCTAATTACACAATAGGCAATAAATAAATATATTACAATAAATAAATGCAAGGAATTACCAAGGTTGAGACACCTTAATTCCCAACAAGTGTGTGAGGATGAGGTCAAAATCCCTTATCATTTCACTCCACACTCTATGGAGTTGCACACAAAATAATAAATTTAACCACGAGGGGTATTTATAAGGTCTAAGTATTAGTGGATGAAACCACATCACTTAATAGTGTGCTTAAAATACACAACCACTTAACCAAGAATGGCAATTCTACCCTTGAATTTGTATACCCTACTAGAACATGAGGTTTGTCCAACACTTGGTGAAGAAATCAAAGTCACTAGACCCTAAAAAAGAAAAAGAAAGGAAGGAATAGTCATCTATATCCTCAAGGTCACATGAGGTGCAAGAGGAGAGTATACAAAAACTACCCTTTGGATGTGCAAGTGAAAAGACTACTTTTGATCCTCAAGATCATATTGAGGAGCAAGAGGAGAGCATATATGATCAAATCACAACAAAACACACAAGACGAGAAAGAGGGTTGTTTTGATCCTCAAGATTGCACAAGGTGCAAGAGGAGAGCATACACAACCAGCTCACACATACAAGAAAGTACTATAAAGAAAGATAGCTTCCACGATCAAGATTTACATGTTTAGATTTAGTTTGAAATTAAATCTTCAACTCATAATCCTACAAAACAAAAGTGTTAGGAGTTTGATTGTTCTATGACTTGGACATATGAAAAACCCACACAAGGAGGGTTAGGATGTCATAAAAAATAGAAAAATAGACCTTAGAGAAGAATTTAGAAAATAGAAACAAGTGGATGGTTGTAAAATGCTCATAACTAGCTCTCCAATGCTTATAAGAATGTGAAAACTTGATACCATATGTAAAATTTACACTCTCCAAAAGAAAATTGCCTAAAAATAAAAGCATGAATGCCACCAATTGGTTAGAAACACCAAACATTAAATAGAAATGCCATAGGGGTTAGCAAAAATGCCACAACATGAAGTGAAAGCCCTTCATGCAGTAGAAACATTATAAGATAAAGTAGAAATGCCACTTTGGAAGTAGAAACACCACAAGGATTAGTAGAAATGCCACAAAATGCACTACAAGCCTTGGAAGTAGTAGAAATGTTGTAGGATAAAGAAGAAATGCCATAGGGTTAGAAAAAATGGCTCAAGGGTTAGTAGAAATGCCATAGCATGAAATGTAGGTCCTAGGAAGCAAAAAAAACATTGCAGATTGAACAGAAATATTGAACATTAAGTAGGAATGCCACAACATAATGCACAAATGTTGCACAAGCCAAAAGGTGGTGAAATCTGTCAAAAAAGGGCCATAGAAGGTTACAAAAATGTTGTTAATTAAGAAAAAAACATTGATAATTAGACACAAACATTGCAATATAGGGAAAAAAATGTTGAAAGTTGGAAAAAAATGATAGAAAAATGACTAAAAACATACAAAACCTACAAAATCAAGCCATTAGAGACTTCAAACTAATGTTAGATTAAGACCAAAAGTCCCATTGAGCATGCCAAAAATGTATACCCTAGATTTTGGAGAAAAACAAGAGGGAAACACGTGCAAATTAGAGAATCTCTATTCCAAACCAAAGAATACCTTAGATTGAGCTAAGAAAGAAAAACACAACAAATGTTAAAAAAACAAAACATTATACCTTGTTCAATGAATGTGCTCTTCGATGTGGTCACTCATTTGTTGTGCAAGATCCTAAGTGATGTGCACCTACATTGATGTTGATTTGATGGAGGCTTAATGAAGATCTTTCGATGCTTCAATAACATGTTCCCACAAATCATAGCTCCATTGATTTGATTGAGGATGAGGATTTATTTATAGATGTGTTGATGAAGAGATGAATGGTTGAGATTTGATTGAAATGAAGGGTTGAGATTGATTAGGGTAAGCTTGTTGTATTCTAGAGCAAGCTGAGAGGATGAATGATTGAGATTGATTATGGATGGAAGGTTAAGATGCATTGACTTCTAGAACAATTTAACTTCTAGAGCAAGCCAAGGATAAAAGGTTGGGATTGATTGTGGATGGAGGGTTAATATTGAATGAGAGGGAAATGGGTTTTGATTTATTTACTAAATTACAAAGTGGGAGTTAGACTAGGGAAATGGATTTAGTTATTTATTTAAGTGTTGGAAGGGGACTTTACACTCATTAATCAAATAATAATATTATCTATTTAATTAGTGACATGGAGATGCAAAAATTAGCTTAATTAAATAAATATGTTTTATTTAGTTAATTTGGTGATGGAGGAATGTGAGAGGTTAGCCTACCTAATTAACAAGGCTAATTTATTTAATTAATTAGTGGTGAGGTGATATGAGCATGTGGTTATATTTAACTAGGGTGGTGTCTAAATTGTAAATTACTATGGTGATAATGTTGACATGGAGTTAGAATTGTGTTAAGACACAATGTTAGGTGCTATGTTAGAATGTGGTGAAATTTAAATATCTATAGGAGAGAACAAGATTTCCTTTGAAACTAATGTTACTAATGAATAGATTAGATTTTATAATATAAAATGTTAGTTTATCATTTTATTTTAATTATTTGTGAAATTTTTAAGTTGTGTAGATATCATTAACATTTTTTTTAATATTAATAAAACTATATTAAAAAAACCACTAAAAAAATAGAATTTGTTAGTTAGGCAAAGAGAATAATCAAATTTTATTAAGGTCTAAGCAATCCATGCTTTATGATTTTGGCATCTTACCTCTTTTACTTTCTCTTTGACATTAACCTTCTTATACCCCTCTTTACAGGTCAAACTGATTACTAATTATCAAAAAAAGTTCAAAAGGATTTCTTTAAAACAATAACAGAATTATAAATATTACAAACACAACTGCACAAGGATGGTGAATTGACCTGTAATGAATGACATTGAAAGATATTTCAATTACATATTTTTCAGTCTGGATGGAGAGGGTATCCCAATATGGAAAATCTCTGGTTTTCTTTTTGGTGCACGTGCAGTCATATTTGAGATTGTGACTTATGAAAGTAGTCTATCATCTATGAATGGTGGAGCAATAGTCCTCCACAAAGCAAAACGTACACCATAAATCATTCAGCCAGACATTTATTGTTAGTAATTGTCATCACCTGTGTACTCTGCCTAAGCCTGAATGATTGTTGTTACCAGAAAACCCTGTAAATGTCCAATAGAAAAACTTGTGAATGAGAGACGAATTTGGAAAGTTTAGCAGCACCTACCCCTGTTTGAAATAAAAGACATTAACGTCTTGACTTGATTGTGTGTACCTTTTCACAACTTGCTTCTGCATCACACAGCTGTGAATAACTTGATTTTTTTAGATTAGATGAGGGAGACCCAATAACCTGCCAGTCGATTCTTTGACATCAAATTTCCATAAGAATATGACATACAGTAAATATAATGCATATCTAATTGCTCTTTTTTCTTTCCTTTTCTTGAGGGTTGGTATTGATTAATGGAAATGTACAAAAGAATAAGCAGTCCTCCCTGAGACTTCTAAGAGAATAATTATATAGATCACAAGTTCTAAGAATAAGAATTGAGGTAGTTAGTTACAAAGTTTGGTCTTTCATTTATGCATATCTCATTGTTTGTTTTTGTTGGGCAGATTATTATTGCAATCAAAATTGCAAATTTCACATTTGTTAATTATGCAAGGGGTGGAGTGTAATGGCATGAGCATCCTAACAAAAACTCTTACCTTTTTATCTTAAATTTCACAGCCATTTACATGTCAAAGTATTAATATTTAATAATAAACATAATACTTGCATTCCTATTTTTATAAAAAAGTGTTTCATTAAGTATTAATATTTAATAATAAACATAATACTAGTATATCTTTTTTCATTATGGTTAGAAAAAAATAAAGAAAAGAATATTGAGTGAGGTGAGAAAAAAAGTTTATCATCATTTATTTTATTATAATTACAAGTTAGGGTATAAATTGAAATATTCTTCTTTAAATTTTACTCTATGTCTTTTTATAACATAAATTAATTTGTTTTATAAACTTGTGTCTTTTTATAACATAAAATAATTTGTTTTATAAAACTTTGGCAGTGTTGATATAGTTAAGATATGAACTGTAGGTGTATTTAAAGATATCTATACTAGCATACCTATCCTTAGAAAACTCGAGGCACCTATTTGTTTGCTGCATTTGTGATTTAAGTGGAATAGACACCTGGATAATGATATCTCTTGATGTCATTTGTGGCATAACTATAATGACAACAAGGGGTGGAGTGTAATGGTGTCAGCAAGTTAACAAAAAGTATTAGACAATGATATCTCTCCACGTCATTTGTGGCATAACTACAATAGGAGTAAGGGGTGGAGTGTAATGGTGTGAACATATTAACAAAAACTATTAAAGAGTCCACCTATAAAAATAATAATAAAATATAAAATAGTTGTTAAATAAATAAAATAGCATAGAATAACTCTTAAGTATCTAAACTAACTATAAAATAACTCTCAGGTAAATAAAATAAAATAACTTTAAAAATAAGTAATCCTATAAAAATAAAATATAAATATAAATATTATTTAGATGCAATAACTAACTAATAACTCGTGAAAAAACAATTAGAAATGGTATTCATAAAGAAAAATATCTAAGATTTATTGTATTGCTATTAAAAATAAAATAGTTCTTCAATAAAATATAAATAAATAATATCTAAAATAAAATAGATTAATTCAAAAATATTACTTACTATTTTATTCAATAAAATATAAAGTAAATGTTCTTAAATAAAATAGTTTTTAACTAAAAATTAAAATAATTAATTAATTAAAAATATTATTTACTATTTTATTTATAAGTTATATTACTTATTTACTCAACTACATAACTATTTATTATTTTATATATCAAATTATATAATAATTTTAATAATTTTCTTGGTTATTATTTTATTATAATAGTAAAAATAACTCTTCCAAGCTAATAAGAGCATGGTGTAATGGTCTAATGATCTAAATCTCGCTGGAGATTCAGAGGACAATACTTGGTGAGTAGTTCACTTGTGGTATTGTAGAAACTAGTAGCAATTGTGATGAGCACACAGTTATACTAAGAGGGGGGGATGATCAGTATAATACAAACTTTTACTTTTCAAACTTAATCAATTACAACAACTACACATGCAAAATCTAGCAATTAAGAACACAAAGAGAACACATGATTTATGTGGAAACCCTTGCGAGAGAAAACCACGGCCAAATATTGCTTATATATATTGATCTTCTTCTGTAGGCACCAACCTACTTCTCTTACAATTCTTCCTCTGTGAGCACCAACCCATTGGAGACACCAATCCCTGCTTGTAGAATTTGTAGGCACCAACCCACTAGGGACACCAATCCCCACAACTGAACACTAACCCAATAAGGCAACAACCTACAAATTCTTCAATGGATGATATAGTTCATTTTTATTCACAATCTTATCACTATTTCTGATTATGTATGATGTAAGTCTTTCCTTTCCAAATCATGTTCACACACATATACTTTCTTTCCTCACAAATCTGATCCAAATCATGCACAACTTCTTTACACAAAACTGATCATAATCATTGCAACATCTTCATATAAATTTTTGCTCATATCATCCTTAACATTCAATTCTTAATCTTCACATATATTTGTCATATATATTTGCATTTGTCCTTCATACATGGCAACATATACTTTTTAAATTACATCTGAATTGCACTTCATTTTCTACCCCTTCTCTTCTCTCAATTCTGCTCTAAACTTAGAAATAATACATTTAAATTCTTGCCTTCAAATCATACCTTCCATTTGATTTTATATACTCTCCAAGGGAGGTGACTCTATAGTAATTGTTATGCCTTTTACAAAGAGTAATGAATCTTCAATGAGACACACCTATTCAATACCAAATGTTGCCTAGGGAAACTTAAAACGGATCACAATCCTTAGCAAATAATCTTCTTCAAACAAATCGTACCTCCTTAGATATCAAGTGCTCATTACCCTTGATCGCGTCACTTCACATTTAAGAATTGTATTACATGTAGTTTATTTAAATAAGACTTTTGTCTTATTCCAAACAGTCTTTTGTCTTATTCAAAACTTGCATCTCTTCAATGATCGGTCTTCTTAATGTATTCGTATCACTTCATATATGCCTTCATCATGTATCTTGGAATAGATAGATCTCTTAACATATTTGCATATCATGTAGGAGAGTTGGCCAAGGTAAGTTTGTTTAGATTTAAATTTAAATTTCATCTTTCATCTTTAGCGCCAAGGTATATGGGTCGACCCATATTAATATTGCCTTATTTCATTCTTTAGAAAGTTAGCCAACATTAATAAAAACTCTTCACACTTTCTCCATTATGTTTAATTCTTTAATTTAAACATGTACATATCTCTAAATCGATCTTCCAATTTCACCATCTTTCCTCAATGGGAATGTATAATGGACTACTCTTATTTTTCTTTGACATCAATGACTCTGTACTTTTGACATCAATGACATGTTCCAACAATCTCCACAACAATCTCTTTGAAATCAATGACAAAACCTCTTTATCACCAACATGCTTCAATGGATACTTCAATACCTTTGAATCCTCATGACATCAATGACAACAAGTAAAAATCTCTTCATTCTTCCTTTGACATCAATGACAATCTCTTTGACAATCTCGTCCATATATCTTGGACAACTAATCCAACAATATCCTAACCGTCTCTTTGACATCAATGACAATATTTCCAACAATCTCCCCATTTGTCATTGATGGCAAAACAAACATAATCCTTTCCTTTTGCATTGCTCCCCCTTACTCTATATCTCCCCCTTTGACATAAATGGAAAAGAGATGTAACATACTTCTCTTCTTCATAATATGATTCTCTTTCTTGTGATTCTCCCCTTGTCTGTAAAGCTCTCCCTTTATCTCTTTGTCACTTGGGTAATATACTTCCTCTATGGTTGTCCAAAATTAATTTGGATGATCTTCTTAAGTTTTAACAAATCAAGAACTTGCTTTGTTATCCCATCATTCACTACACATCTTACAAGATGGAAATAGATTCAACTCTTTAGAAAGAATCTCCCCCTGTCTATAATACTCCTTGACATTAATGGCATCATTCTTCTTATTATTATAACTCTTCCTTGTTGTAGCTTTCCACCTTTATATAATTCTCCCCCTTTTTCATTAATGGTAATGGGATATTCATTATACCTCTATCCACTATCTTCTATGGCATTGTTACATTTATAGGAACTTGAGAATAAGTATAACCATCATATCCAACTTACCACTATCCATTTCTTTTGCTTTTGTCAACACATACTTGTGTGTTCTAGAAAGATTTTTACAAGCATACTCTTCATGCAAGGACTCCTTTGGATCATTCTCATCCTCTTGTCTAATTTTTGGAAATTTCTCTCATTAAGTATAGTCTTACAAAATATCTTTATCATCTCTTCCTTCTCTCATTGTCTCAAGTCTTCTATTCAAGATCATTTTCCATCTTTTTATAAGTTCTATCACTTTTCACATTGTCATCAAATGCTTTATAACATTTTTTCATTCATACATGATTTTTCTTATTTGATTGTCACTCTTGCGCAATGAAACATTGTCATGTTATAACCTTCTTCTTTAATGTTCTATGAAAAGTTCATTATCTCTTTACCATTGTGGATTGCTATCTCTAACTTGAAGACTATCACCATTCTCAATGTGTCATACTTTTTATGCCTTTGATGACTATATTATCACCATCCCTTATACCTTGTCTTTCAAAATGCTACCATGCATGATTTGTCAACCATCTTTTCATACATGTTTTGAACTATACTCTGTTGGAGTGTTTATGGTTTTTACTTCTCAAGTCTTTAACCTCCATCATTCCAAGAACATAACTCAATAGTCTTATTGTATACCAAGCCATTCTTTAGTCTCTCTTTATTTTCTCCAATCATATCTTCTCTTTCTCTAACAATTCTCGCCCTTTGATTAATGAAAATGGTATGCTCATATAGAATATGCCTTAGCTAATCTATCTTGAATTGTCTTCCCCGTAGAGCTAGAATAATACAATGGTTAGCTCCCCTGGAACTCATACTTCTATTTATGGACTAGGTGATACCACTTGTGCATGATGTGTAGTTTGCATAAGCATAGATTCTTCTTTCTCTTGCTCTTGCTTCCTTCTCTATACTTTTGTATTTTCTTCCTTTTGGTTATCCATGGCTTCCACTTTCTTGTTCTTCCTAGGGAGTTCAAAACCACTTGTACAGAAGTGTGCTATGTGACCATAGTTATTGCACTTATAGCACACAACATTGTAAGTACTTCTAGTATTGTTCCAACCATCATTTCTTGCTCGTATTCTACAATCTCTTGCCTTATGACCAAGGTTGTTGCATTTATAACATAAGGTATTGCAATTCTTATTTGACAACCCATAAGAACTTTTATTATTGGTCCAACCAGGTTCTCTTGCACATGTCCAACAATCTATTTCTTTGTGACCAAAGTTGTTACATGAATAGCAATAACCATAAAATGAATGTCGAGACTTGTTCATTTGTTCTTGCCTTGGAGGAAATGGTCTTGTGAATTTCTCCTTGTTGCCTTTATGAGAAATATTAGTTTTCTATGGGACATTGTTTTCCTTCCTTGTGTTGTTCTCATTATTGATGGAACTCTTGAGAACATTTGCATAGCCTTTTGGTTTTTCCTTTGTTTAGTGTGAAAAATGTTTAGGGTTGATTTTAATGGTTTGTGTTGATCCTCCTTTCACCACTAAACATTCAAGGACATTCAATAGAGTTACTACAGATTTCTTGTCACTTGGAAAATAGTGGAAGATTGGAATTGTGTGATTTTGTTGTTCAATTAAGCCCAATTATGCTCAAAACCCTAATTTCATAAATTCGTGAACGAATGGACAAATTACAAAAAATGATTGCATACAGAGATATCAAATGACAATCAAATGCATACCAGATTTCAAAGTTTGGTGAACAAAAAAGTCGGGGACTAATGCGCGAGTCCCCTATTCCAGTGCCACAATTTTCTTCAGGATCTAGGAATCTTGTCTGTAACCCGTTCCTGATGTTCCAGAGATTTTTCTGTTGTGGGATTCAGAGGACTAATGAGTGGGCACCCGAGTCCAGATCCCTGTTTTCTTCTCTGATCTACAATTTTGACAGTATGCACTGCTCTCTTGCAACTCCACTTCTTTCTCTTTTGCAACCTGTAGCCTTGTAGTGAAGATCTCATGGAAGAATATGCTCTTCATGCCATGAGGAGATGGATGCCAAATCTGCAAATACAAACACAAGAACAACACAAATTCTTCTCTACAACATAATGAATGCCTTGAATCACTTTCACAAAATCACAATGCTCATCAAATTTCCATCTAATTTCCATCTAGTTTACAAATGATAACCTAATCATGCTTATATATGCAACTACAAACATTCATGCTAAAAATTTCATAATTTAAACTTACCGTGTTAGCATAGGACCTAAATAACAGTCATAAACTGACACTTTGAAATTGGTCTTGACCTAAAATAGGGTAGGACTAGGACGCAGGTGCCCAAGTCCTCCCTGTTGTGCCTTGCACACATGCCCCATTTTGTCAAATGGAGACCCCCTCTTTTGCTTTGTCTTGGAGTCTCAGCCTTTGTTACTTATGATGATGAGAAGGTGAATTTGTGCTTAGAGTGCATGATTTGTTCCAAATTTGAGTATTTTGTATTATTGGAGTGATTTGATGTCTTTTGTGATTGATTTGGAGGCATCTTGGGTGGTCTTGTGCTTAAAAAATAGCCATTTGTTGCCTTCTGTACTTAAATTGGGTGTTACTGAATTTTTCTCCAAAATCCCATGTCACTAGATATTGCCCTTGAAATTGCTTCTACAGGATGTTTCATGTTGAAATTCCTAGTTTCTAGGTCTTAGAATTGTAAAATCATGCCTAATTCCACAAGATTTCACTAAGGGGTTCATATACATTCATCCTGTCACATGGTCCTGAAGCCCTGATTTGGCTAAGTCTAAAACTCTGAAAAATCCTAAAAAATGGCTAAGTCTAAAATCTAGTGGAACCTCAAAATTCTAGAATCTGCATATGAAATCCTATGGATCTAGAACCTATCTCAAACATCCTAAAAGTGTATTTAAAAATATTTAAAGTATAAATATCTAAACTTATACTTAAATATATTTTTAAATATACTTTCACCTTGGACATTTCCAAATTTGGTGCTAAAAATGCCTCCTACCAACCTTTGCGCTAAAAATGCCTCCTATTGACTTTTGCACTACATACGCCCCAGACCTACTTCCCTCCAAACTATTGCTAAGTTGGTCGCATAAAAAATCCCCGCCGCCAACACTAGCAAAACTTGCGCTGAAAAGCACCTTCACCAACTTTGGTCAGTGATCTCTTAAATCCGCCTAGGTCCATGCCCTTCAAAAGTAGCGCTAATGCATTTTGCATTGAAAACAAGCCTCTCTGACTTTGCGCTAAAATGACCTTCGACTAACTTTTAGGCAGTGACCCATGAAATCTGCGCAAGTCGATGACCCATGAAATCTGTGCTAAAGGTGTTTAGCACTAGAATTGTACCTCACTGACTTTAGCACTAAAATCATTTCTGACTGACTTTTAGTCAGTGACCTCAAAAATCAGCACTTTTAGTCAGTGACCCCCAGAATTAGCACTTTTTGACATTTTGGCTTACAAATTGAGTTTTTCAAGGAGCAAATTGGATTTTCTTGATGGATTTGAATTGCACTAGTTGTCACATCATGATGAACATTTTACCAAGTTTGAGTTGATTTTGGGTACATTTTAAGACAATTAATGCTACTACACATGAAAAGTCTGTGACTCCCAAAAATCTCATTTTTTGTAGAAAAGGCTAGAAAAACATGAAATAAATGTCTCCAAATGGATTCTAATGACCACAAAAACTTCCTAAATCAATATATAGGCCAAATGGGTACTTGAAAATGGTAAAAAATGTAGAAAATCATGTGAAAATCATTGGATTTAAAAAGTTATTTATAAGAAAGTAACATTGATAATATGTTGTTTCTAATGAATCCATGGCTGCAAATAGACATATTTTGGGTCAAATTGATGAAAAAATGACTTTTTAAGATGAAATTGACACTTTGTATTGTGAATTGCAGGTCTTGGAGGACACAAGAGCTTGTTGGAGCTATCTTGGAAGGATGTACACACAGATCTACTAGGCTGACCCAGAAATGCATAAACTTTATTTTATCAACCAAATTGTTGTTGCACCGGCAAGAGGAAGTTAGTATAATGTCTAAGATGATGGAAATAAGTCCTTGGAGCTTGAAGACACTAAAGATCATGCCTACATCATTGTTGTTCCTGCAGATCTAGTTTAATGCATAAGACATGTTCACATTTGTTCATAGTTGTTCTAGCAGTCCAGTCATGCAATGATGGTCCAGCAAGCATCTAGATGGATATACCTTCACTAAAATGTGCCACATACTACCCTTGATCCACTTAGCACTTAGAATCCCGTGAATCCACATCATCTCAAGTTTTCAAGTGTCATGTGACTCTATTTTGGCTTTATTAGGCCTTGAAAATTGATTTTTCATCATATACAACCAAATGGATATCCATTTTGTCCAGATTCAATGTATTTGCAAGCTATTTTTTGTCTTTTTCCTACAAGACAAAGGCAAATCTGAAAATGTAACAAATTGATATATCTCATTAAATGCCATGTAATCTTGACTATTGGTGTTGAGTTAATCTCCACCGTCCATTCAAAAACTCGATATGGTGCCTTGTCTATAAAAGGGTCATCATTATCTCATTGTAACAAGTAAGATTTGATAATGAATTGCTGAGACTCTACCAAAATATAGTTAATACAAAGCAAGTTTTGCAGGTTGCTGGGAATTTGTGTTTCTGTGTTGCCTCATTTTGGATTTCATGGTTCATGTCAATCTAAAATTAGTTTACATTCAGTTGCATTTGTGATTAATCATTCAGATATTATGATGGATTTCTTGTCTATACCATTAATGGCTTTCTGATTGTATGTCATTGTGTATGGTTAGTCTAGGCATAGTTTATGAGATAAGTTCAATTGTATGATTTCATTGAGTTGTGCCAAGACTTGGGTGTTTGATGAAACCTCCACAATTTGAAAATCATTACATCTCCTTAGAAGATTGTACAATCTCTGTGGCATTGTGGGTTGCCTGGTTAAGTATGGATTTGTTTATTATTGGGAATCTGTCTATCTGTCTAATATCATTTCTATAATTATCTATAGGATCTCTCTTATCCCTTCTCTCTCTCCCTCTCCTTTTGCATTTTCTTTACGTGAAATTTGTTAAGATTTAGGGTTTGAGTAGCATTACATTGATCATCTGCTAAAATTTTAGACTTCACAGTTTGAACCACTTAGGGTTTGTACACTTGTATTGCTGTTATCTCTTATAAACCTTGCATTTCATGTAAGTCCCCTTGTTGGCACAGCTAGACATACCACTGAGTCATTCCAAGCAAGCTAAGACCTAACTGTATTATCCTTGGGGCAGTCCTATCTTGGATAGGATACCTTTTTTAAGAGAGGTGTGATACCAGCAATCATACATGTGTTGTTGTGTGCTAAAAACACCATCAACACTCCCCCCCTATTTCAGGCAAGATTTATGTTAAGTGCATCCCCTGAGTCCTATTTGTGATAAAACTTCAGGGTTTTCTCATCGAGAGTCATCAAAATCATGCAAGATGCTCTAAATGCATTTTAAAGGACCCAGGAGCTAAACCTTAAGAGGAAAAAGCCCCCATGGTTACTTTTTCTAACATAACATTTAGCCCCCACTTTAATGTATGTATAAACGCAAGGCCAATACATGCAATAAAGTACGATCAACAAACATAGTAAACATGCCAAGCACAGAGAAGACATGCCAATCACAATGAAGACAGTAACAGGAATGCAAAACATGGAGAAGAAAATTACACTCACGTAAAACATGGAGAAGATAGCATTGAAGACATGCAAAATACATCAAATACAATGAATGCAGTGAATACATTGATGATTTTCTTTTTCTTTTTCTCATATATAAATGTAGATGCAAGTACAAGGAAAGTAAACACACCACCCATAATGTAGGAGGGACTCATCACCATAGGCCTTAAACTGCATATGGGGCAACACACACGCCAAACAAATCTTAGAGTGTAGGAGGGACTCATCGCCACCAGTCTTTAAGATTACACTTGAGAACAAACATGCCATACAAAACAAGCATGCCATACAAATCCCAAAGCATAGGAAGGACTCATCGCCACCGGTCTGTAAGACTATGCTTGGGAACAAACACGTAATACACACACACATGGAAGACACGGAGAAAACATGACAGACAAGCGATGGAGTGTTCCTATTTCTAGGTTCATTAGCATCTCAAGCACATTATAGGCACACACTGACAATTGGGCTTCGCCACAACAATCACCGAAGATATGCTTAAGGGTTAAGTTAGTCACATAATTGCTCCCTACCTCCACAAAGGACTTTTAGAAAATGACAGGATGTGCACTCTCCTTGAGAAATACACCATCCCCACCTCCGCAGAGGGCTTAAGATAAAAGGATATACGTGATACCCCACCTCCGCAGAGGGCTTAAATGATTGCAATAGATTGCAAACAAATCTCAGAGTGCAGGAGGGACTCATCATTACTAGTCTTTAAGACTGCACCTGAGAATAAATACACTTTGCTAGCATCTAAATCAAACAACTTACCTTATATATGCCCCCACCTTAAGTTGGTTGATATCATGTACTGCTATCAAGCATGTTAAGGTATGAAGAAAACACACAAGGGAACACGAGCTCTCGCAAGGCCCATGCCCCCCAGAGGTGACATGTACTTTACGATCGCCAAATGTTCCCACAAACACATTCCTGCAAGAAAAGTGTTAGCATCCATATAATCATGATAAAAAACAATGCATATGATCATTCACATAGAGAGCCAAAGTTATACTACGGATTCAGAGACAGAGTATAACTGTGGGGCTATACTGTAGAAATCTCAAAACTGAGTGTAACCAAGGCGAGATTCAAAGATAAACAAAGTGCACGGAGCAGTAGTATTGTTATGGTTTGTAAGTGCGATAAGACAACATCAAGATCACATGGAGTGATTCTACTAGCCAAGCATCAGATAATATATATCAACCCCATCGTCATGTATGGACTTGGTCCATTTTTTGATTTCTCACTGAAGGGACACTAGGTCTGTATAAGTATAATATGTTTTTTGTCATCCACCCACTAGATAGAAACACTAGAGGAAGGTAAACAATAAATCAAGAGAGGAGAAACAAGTGCCTTAGGGATAGTCATGTAGGAGGGTTCCCCCAAGTAACCAACTGCAATGCTATGTCCGTAAGACACAACACACAATACTAAAAATAGAGGAGAAGCAATATGGAAGAATGATGATACAAATAGAAGGTCACAATAGAGGTGGTCTCCTGGTATCCTGGACCTTACA
Organism: Cunninghamia lanceolata; assembly: GCA_027924645.1. NCBI lineage: Eukaryota > Viridiplantae > Streptophyta > Pinopsida > Cupressales > Cupressaceae > Cunninghamia > Cunninghamia lanceolata. Next base: position 6,742,147 of record BSBN01001583.1, read on the forward strand.
AGAGAATCAAAGGTCATCCCAGGAGGCCTGAACAACACATAACAAATCACAGGGGAAACACAACACGAAGGTAAAGGGTTAGAAATACTTACCTGTAGGGACAAACCAATCTAGAATTTGGAACTTGTAAGCATCTTGGAGAGATGCTTTATCATGTTTTGGGCGAAGCTTGAGTGGTTCTTATGAGAGTCTTATATGTTGTTAGAAAGTCCATGCAATGCTTGTTTCTCAAATTCTTCTGTATGTGAGACCTTTTGTTGCTTGTGAGGAGGAGAACCACTATTATTTTCAACTGATGATAATCGTCTTACTCATTTCTGATTTTTAGCTAGCTTTCTTTGTTGGATTCATCTATCATAGTGACAAGGACTATCTTATGCTATCTCAATCTTTTCCTTTGTTATAGTTTCCTATTTTATTTTTTCCATTTGTTTTTCTGATACATTTTGGTTATCTCCTGATCCTTGTAAGGATAATGGAGGAGGAACTTTAGCATAAATACATTTTCCCCGTGGACAAGGTGGGTTATCCAATTTTTCCTTAGCCACTTCTATTATACCCACAATGTTATCATAATCCAAATAATCATCTTCTACTTCCACTATCTTCTGTTCCAACATGTTGTTATCAATATGCTTAGGGAAAGGATTAGTAAAGATTTGCAAATTCTGATTCGGTGGAGCAACTGACTTATTTCCATTATCATTCACACCCAATACTTGTATAACATTGGAGTCGATGAGGTCTTGTATTTCATGTTTAAGATGCATACATCGTTCAATGTCATGTCCTTGTTGTCAATGAAAATGATAAAAGGTATTAGCATCGAAAGAAGGTCCTTGCGTTTTATTAGGATTCAAAGGTTGAATCAGGGGAAGCTTCATAAGATTATTACTCACAGCTTGATTCCTGATAGAATGATAGGTCTCAGATATCAAAGTAAACTTTCTTTGCTGATATGGTGCCTTCTTTGGATTACTGTTAGCAAACACTTGGGAAAAGTTATTCAAATTCAGTCCATTAACCTTGATGAAACTCTTATTATTCCTCTTAAAGTTATTTTGTGATGGTCCACCCATGGATTGACCAACTTGAGTTGATGAGTTTTGGTTTTCATATTGACTAGATGAAAGTTGATAATCATGAAGGGTAGTACATAAATGTTGAAAGGAGTTATACTTTATCAAGAGAATCTTATCATGGATGTTAGGTTGTAAATTTGTAATAAACAGCTTCTGAACAACCTCATCCTTCATCTAATATTGAATTTGCGCATAGAGAGATTAATATTGACTAATAAATTTAGTTAATTTCTCTTTCGGACCTTGCTTGTAATGAACTAAATCGATCAAAGAGACTTGAGTTCCAATATTTGCTTGAAAATGTTGTAAAAATTGATCAACTAATTGCGAAAAAGGGTGTATTGAATTTGGAGGCAAAGAGCACAACCAATTTAAAGCAGTATCTTTAAGAGATCATGGGAAAAGTTTTGCTAACAAGTCCTCTTCAAAGTAGAAATCACTACACATAGCCGTGAATGCTGCCACATGAGTATTAGGATCACATTTTCCACCATATTTTTCAAAGTGAGGAGTCTCAAATCTCTCAGGCATGGGAGTTCTCAAGATTGCATAAGATAGGGGATTATGGGCATGATAAGTTGGTATATTAGGTTGAGAGGAATTCGTCAAATTTGTCACTTTTTGTTGTAAAGAAGTCATGCCTTGCAATAGTTGGTTTAAGATGGCATCGTTGGGAGATGCGGTTTGCTGCAAGGAATTAGAACCAAAGTGAGGAGGTGATTGAGTCTAAGTTGTGATAAGAGGACACTGTGAATAGGTCAATGGTGGTTGGACATAGTGATAGGTGGAAGGTGGTTGTGAGTAGTTATATGTAATAGGTGGCTAGGAATAAGTGGGATGCAGAGGTGGTTGAGAATAAGTATTCATAGAAGAGGTCCCCTTAGAAACCAAGTTCTGATAGTTAAATCTCATAGCTTTGTAATTTTGTGAACTAGTTCCATTAGATATTGCAATACCAGTGGTAGCATTACTACAAGTATTTGCATTAGTTGTTAAAATTGTTGATGTAAATGTAGACATTCCAGTGGTCAGAATAGGTGTTGATACTTGCATATGAGATGGTGATGACGTGTTTTTAATACCATCCGTACATTCAGTCACCGTCATGACATTATTGCGTACAATATGTGTTAGACCTTGAATAACATTAATACCATCTTGTCCTTCTTTTATCAATTCTCTTATGTGGTGGATCACAAGGACAACTTCTTCCGCTATCCTTTCATTTCCAACAAATTCTTGAAAATCGGCTAAGTCTTTATCAAGTTTGTTTATTTGATCATTAGGAACATGTGTGATAACCTCGATAGTATCCTCAACATCATGAAATACTTGATCTTCCATAGTGGTTGTATGAGGTATAGTATCTTGCAAAATTTGTCTCTCCTTTTGTAAAGAAGGTATTCAATGCATTTTCAGAGGTAGGAATATCATTTTCTTCAAGGGCACTAGATCCCATGAGTCTTGTACTTCTCCTTAAAGGGATATTTCTATTAGGGAAGTGGGTCATAAGGCTCATTCAAGAGCATGCAACACTCAATGCACAAACTAATAGAACAAACCCTAGGAGAAAGATATGTTTAAGATCCAAAATGCTTGATTTTTTTTTCAAATTTTTTCAATGCAAACAAGTGAAATAAAGGGTGTTGTAAGGAAATTGATTAAGTTTAGAAAGTAATATGTCTGATATCAGTCCAATAAAGAAATAATATCCTTCACAGCAAACTTTTAATGCAAATCTAGGATGATGACAAGTCAAAACCTAGTGAAAATACACTTAAATATGTAATTTTTCACAAATTTTCAATGCAATGACCCAATAAAAAGGGTGTTGTAAAGAATTTTATGAGGTGCAAAAGATTATAACAGTAATATCAGTCACCTAAATCCATAAAATTTGTCACAACATGCTTGGAGTGCAAATCTAAGTCAAACCCTAGTGAAAATATAGCCAAAATATGCAATTTTCACCAAAATTCAATCCAAAGGCCTCAAAGAAAGGGTGTTGTAAGGAATTTGAGGAGGGGAAGAAGATAATAACCCTAATAACATCCAATTAGTGCATAAAAATCATTTACAACATGCCTATGATGCAAATCTAGAGAGACGATAAAACCAAAATCTAGTGAAAAAGTAAGGTTTTCAAACCCTAGGCATGAAATTTTGCAAGCAAACCACTATGATGCAACACTAAAGTTAGAAATAAGTCCTAACGAGTGTTTTAAAAGGGTAGTAAAATATGAAACAAGATTTTGACTACAAACCCTAGCTAATGCAAAACTAGGTTATATGGAAAATGCATAATTTCAAGCATTTTTTATCAATTTAAGCATGAAAATGCAATGTAAATGAATGATGAATGAAAGATTTTTTGTATTTTAAATCAGATATAATGATAATGACAGAAATTTTATGAAATTAAATGGTAACTAATTCAAATTATTTGAAAATGCAAGCTAAGAATACCATTTTTTTCAAAAATTTTAATTTTTTTTGTAATTTTTCAAATGCAATAAGATGAACAATGAAATGAATGAATGAACAACACTCAAAAGGTGAAAAATTCATTAAAAACATGGTTTGACCAAAATGTTTAGGGTTGATTTTAATGGTTTGTGTTGATCCTCCTTTCACCACTAAACATTCAAGGACATTCAATCAAGTAGAAACTCTACTACAAATTTCCTGTCACTTGGAACATAGGGGAAGATTGGAATTGTGTGATTTTGTTGTTCAATTAAGCCCAATTATCCTCAAAACCCTAATTTCATAAATTTGTGAACAAACGGACAAATTACAGAAAATGATCACATACAAAGATATCAAATGATAATCAAATGTGTACCAGATTTTGAAGTTCGGTGAATGGAAAAGTCGGGGACTAATGAGTGTGTGCCCTAGTCCAGTGCCACAATTTTCTTCAGGATCTAGGAATTTTGTCTATAACCTATTCCTGTTGTTCCAGAGATTTTCCACATGCGGGATCCAGAGGACTAATGAGCAGGCACCTGAGTCCAAGTCCCTATTTTCTTCTCTAATATGCAAGTTTGACAGTCTGCATTGCTCTCCTGCAAGTCCACTTCTTTCTCTTTCACAAATTGTAGCCTTGTAGTGAAGATCTCATGGAAGGAAGATGCCCTTCATGCCATGTGGAGATGGATGCCAAATCTACAAATACAAACACAAGAACAACACAAATTCTACTCTGCAACATAATGAATGCCTTGAATCACTTTCACAAAATCACAATACTCATCAAATTTCCATCTAATGTCCATCTAATTTCCATATAATTTACAAATGATAACCTAATCATGCTTATATATGCAACTACAAACATTCCCACTAAGAATTTTGTAATTCAAACTTACCGTGTCAGCATAGGACCTAAACAACGGTCATAAATTGACACTTTGAAATTGGTCCTGACCTAAAATAGGGTAGGACTAGGGTGCGGGTGCCCAAGTCCTCCCCCCTATTTCAAGCAGGATTTATGTTAAGTGCATCCCAAGTCCTATTTGCCATGAAACTTTAGGATTTTCTCATCAAGAGTCATCAAAATCATGCAAGATGCTCTAAATGCATTCTAAAAGACCCAGGAGCTAAAACTTAAGAGGACAAAGTCCCCAAGGTTACTTTTTTCTGACATAACATCCTTATTTCCTTTCTTTGGTGGCTCAATTGAAGGTTGATCTTCCTTTGCGTCATAACCAAGACTTGTCTCTATACATGATGACCTTTGACCATTTTTAATATCATCCAAGATCTCGGTACTTTTCTCAACCTCGAGGCTCCTATTTGGCTTGGTACTTGTTCTCTCTAATTCTTTCCTTAAGTAACCAATTTTGGACTCATTGGGATTTGAGCTTTACCTTTCTTCTTAGTCAATTCCACCTTCCATACACTTATCATTTTTTAGGTTCTTGTTTGATTGAGCATTTTCTTTTTCCAATTCCTTTCTTAGGGAAACAATTTTGAACTCTAGTCTCTCACAATCTTCTTCCTTTGTCTTTAGCTGAAATCTTACTTCCTCTTCTATCTTTGCTTCTTCACATTGAACTTTTAGATCCATGATCATTTTTTATGCTTCTTCAAGAGCTTGAGATACTTTGGCTTTGGATTCACTTTCCTCTTGAACTTTGAATTTTAGTTGTGAGTTTCTTCTCTGAAGATTTTCAACCTCATCATATGTGAAATGTAGTTCTTCTTCAAGATCCACTTCTCCTTCATCTTTGTCATAATCTTCTTTTGAATCTTTATTTTCTTTTCTTTCATTTTCTCTTTTAACCTATACACATTCAAAAGCATAATGATCAATTTTACCACAATTAAAACATTTATACTTACCTTTGTATATGTCAGATCCTTCTTCCTTGAGCTTTCTTTCAAAAAGGGTCCTTTGCATTTGATTCATCGTAGGAGCTATCGCTTGATTCATTCTTTGAATTCTTCATCTCCTTTAATGCTTTGAACCCTACCTCTATTTTAGATTATTTCTCTTTTAATGCCATTTCCTCTTCTCTTTTACTCACAAGGTTGTCTCCATTTGTCGTGCAACATCATTCCTTGTTTCTATTACCATGTGTATTCCAAGTGTCACCTCAACATTTTCATTTAGTTTTATTGGTGCTAGTTCATCAACATTTTGTTTAGTATTTTCTTTTTCCCTTATTTCCTTTTCTTTTTCCCATATGTTCTTTTAATCTATTTACCTTCTAGTTGTTAGGGTATCTTTCAGGGAACCCGCTCTGCTACTAATTGATGAGCACATGGTTACACTGAGAGGGGGGTGAACTAGTATAATACAAACTTTTACTTTTCAAACTTAATCAATCACAACAACTACACATATGCAAGATCTAGCAATTAAGAACACAAAATTTATGTGGAAACCCTTGCAGGAGGAAAACACAACAAAATATTTCTTCTATATATATATATATATATATCTTCTTCTGTAGGCACCAATCTACTTCTCTTACAATTTTTCTTCTATGAGAACCAACCCACTGGAGACACCAATCCCCACTTGTAGAATTTGTAGGCACCAACCTATGAATTCTTCAATGGATGATATAGTTTTCTTTTACTCACAATATGATCACTATTTCTGATTCTGTATGATGTAAGTCTTTCCTTTCCAAACTAGGTTCACACACTTATACTTTCTTTCCTTACAAATCTGATCCAAATCATGCACAAATTCTTTACACAAAATAGATCATAATCATGGCAACATCTTCATAGAATTTTATGCTCATATTATGCTTAACATTCATCTCTTAATCTTCACATATATTTGTCATATATATATGCATTTGCCTTCATACATGGCAGCATATACTTTTTAAAATACATCTGAATTGCACTTCATTTTCTGCCCCTTCTCTTCTCTCAATTCTGCTCTAAACATAGAAATAATACATTTAAATTCTTGTCTTCAAATCATACCTTCAATTTGATTTTATATACTCTCCAAGGGGGTTGACTCTATAGTAATTGTTATGTATTTTACAAAGTTAATGACTCTTCAATGAGACACACCTCTTTAATACCAAATGTTGCCCAGGGAAACTTAAAATAGATCACAATCCTTAGCAAATAATCTTCTTCAAACAAATCATACCTCCTTATATATCAAGAACTCATTACCCTTGATCGCATCACTTCACATTTATGAATCGTATTACATGTAGTTTATTTAAATGAGGCTTTTTTCTTATTCCAAACAGTGTTTTGTCTTACTCAAAACTTGCATCTCTTCAATGATCAGTCTTCTTAATGTATTTTCATCACTTCATATATGCCCTCATCATGTATCTTGGAATAAATAGATCTCTTAATATATTTGCATATCATGTAGAAGAGTCAGCCAAGATAAGTAATCGACCAAGATAAGTTTGTTTAGATTTAAATTAAAATTTCATCTTTCATCTTTAGCGCCAAGGTATATGGGTCGGCCCATATTAATATTTCCTTATTTCACTTTAGAAAGTCATCTAGCATTAATAAAAACTCTTCACACTTTATCCATTATGTTTAAATCTTTAATTTAAACATGTACATATCTCTAAATTGATCTTCCAATTTCACCATCTTTCCTCAACGGGAATGTTTAACAGACTACTCTTACTTTTCTTTGACATTAATGACTTCGTTAATGACTTTGCACTTTTGACATCAATGACAACATATTCCAACAATCTCTTTGACATCAACGACAACACCTCTTTATCACCAACATGCTTCAATGGATAATTCAATACCTTTGAATCCTCATGACATCATTGACAACAAGTAACAATCTCTTCATTCTTCCTTTGACATCAATGACAATCTCGTCCATATATCTTGGACAACTAATCCAACAATCTCCTAACTATCTCTTTGACATCAATGACAATATTTCCAACAAATTAGTTTGGAGTAGTCTAGTAATCTCATTGAGAGAAGTAAGTATTCTTTGTCTGTCTTATCCATTTGAAAGAAGGGGGTATTTATGCATGTTAAAAAGGCACGAACAACAATGGTCACCACCTTCCATGAATAAAATAATTAAATAATGAATAACTAATATATTTCTGATCATTCTTCCCTCTTTGAGAGGCAATGGGCCCCATTGCATTGATGGTCTATAACAATGAGGAAAGTGTTGAGCAATGTGCATCATGGTAAACCACTTGCCTTGATGATGAGGCAACCATCCTATCTATTTGAGGATGGAGTATGGCCAATATCGAAGAGGATGAAGTTTCCTATTGGGTCTCTGAAGTCACTCCTAGAGATGAAGCCAAACTTTGTCACCAATCTGAAAGTGATGAGGCATACGATGCTAGTCATGTTGGTCCTTGTACTTTTGGTTGGTGTGTTACAGTTGTTATGGAGTAAAAAGTGTCCACATGTCTTTTTACCTCATTGTTTATCTCCTAAGTCCTCGTGATTACATTATTCATTCTAAATGTTCATCTTGATGCAAAATTGCCTAACACCAATGTAAATTGGGAACAAGGAGCCCACATTTTATCTTATCCCAAACCTAAAAGGAGCTCAAAGACTCGGGCACCATTGCCCAAGTCCCTCCTGATTGGTTGGGGCAAATTTAAGTTTATGTCATCCTACAACCTTTTATAAGGTTTCTCTTTGTCAGCTCTTTTGGTTTAATTTCATGATTGTTAGAGGGAAAGCATATATAAGTGTGTTTTTGAACTCATTTGTAAGCAATATAGAGATAGATAACTTGTGACATTGAAGGAAAGCAAGCAAGAGCATTGATTGTGATTCTAGAGCAGATTTGTGTGTTGTTATTGTGTGTTTTTTGTAGGCATGAATCTATCATCTATCCACCTTAGGAGTTGAAGGATATTCATCATTCTAAGGGATCATCACATAGGTGATATTCATTTTTTGTTTATCATCATTTGATTCATCATTATTTTCATTATTTTCATCCTATGCCCCCATGAGGGCATGCACTCTCTATCAATCAATGGTGTTGGGACGCTTGAATGTTATCCTGGGATTTGACTAAGGCAAGTCCCTAAACACCATAACCCCAAACCCCTTCTTATCTTCTTGTGTGCAGGTTACAGGAGTGAAATCCAGAGAATATGAAGATACAAGAAGACTGAGTGAAGATCAGGGTTTCAGGATCTAACAATAGTTATGGAATATTCCTCTATCCAGAGCTTGGGCAATGGCATCATAGTCTTTCTACCCTTTCTGACTTCAGATCTGGCATTAGCGTAGCATCTACAACATATTTCCAGTCCAAACCTTAGGCAGAATCTTCCATTTAGGACTTGGGCAGTCCTAAAATAGTCCTCTGACACCTCTACTTTTGGGAGACAGGTTCTATTCATCTTCTTGATCATCCCTGTGCAATTGGTTTCTGTATTGTTGTTGTACCTTCTTTGTTATGAGCTGATCATTGGTAAACTAGGATTTCATGCATTGTTAACCTAGGGTTTGATAGAAAGGCTGAATTAAATATGATTCCTCTATAATAGACCTAATTAGAAGATCTATAGCTAAATCCTCCTCCACTTGGTAGTGATTTGGCTTAGTCTTGTCCTTGAATGTTATATGGAAAAGGGTTTGATCTAGTGTGCATCCTAATTGTCATCATTCACCTTTTTCATACCTAACATTTTGGTGAACCCGTAGCTTTGAGCATTTGCATCTTGCTAATTGTTCAAATCAGAACTTGCATTGATTTAATACATATTTATCAATATTTATTTTGAAAATCTTGCATAATTTAGAAAAAAGTGCATATTTAAGGATATAAAAAGCTTGCATTTTGGTAAAATTTTTCATTAGGGTTTCAAAAAAAAAAATCTCTTGCATGATCATAGTGGTTGCATTAACTATTCATCAAATCTGATTTTGTATAGTAATCTTGGATCATTCCATAGCCTAGATTTGTAAATTCATACTTTTGCAATTACACATTATGTATTTCAACATAAGAAGATAACATCTCTTTCACATATCTTTGCAAGAAATCGTAAAGTTGTCTCTATTGCCTTTTTGTGTAGCACTTTTAGCATTGTGATCACTTTGTTTGTAGTGACACTAGTTTGTTTTTTATCTTTGCAAAATCTTCAAAAACCCAATTTCCTCAAACTAGTGTCTTGGTGTACAAAAGTCTCACATATATGGCATCTCCATGTTATTTCTCTTTGGTATCTTTGCATGCATTTATCAAAGATCTTGGACATTTTTACAAATTCATTAATATACATCCTTATGTTTTAGACAATATAGCATCCATGCATGATATTGATATCCTTAAATGTTTTTTATATGAAATCCTTGGTTCTATAATTGGTTTGGATAGCTTCATAACCCTCATGGGTGAGCATCCTTCAATATTAGAAGATCTAACTAAATTCATCTCCATGAACTGTCATGAGAAAGATGGTGTTAGTTCTTCTTCTACTTATACCATAATTTATGATAATTCCATGGATACAGTCTCTAATACATGTGATGGTGACATAGCTTTGTCTATTTCACCCTATGATTTGGATCCCTCTCCCAAAGTTGTTCCCACTTGTGAGGACATTTTGGTGCAAGAGGAGGAAATCATTGATACATTCCTTAATGTCACCTTACCCTTTCTTTACTCCAATGCTCTCCCTTTCAAAGATGAAGCGTTGGGGGATGAAGAAAGGTCTCCAACTTTAAATCCTTTGGGGATGGATACTGAGCTTAATCAAAGTGAAAACAATGTTAAAAACCAATCATCATTAATAGACTTATTCCACCCACTAAGGGGATAGTGGATAAATGCACTAATGGTCATGAAGTAGGTTCTTTAGTACCACACTGACTGAAAGAAATGGGAATTTTTGCCAAGGTTCCTCCTCCGTCATCCTTACAAGAATTGGAAGAAAACCTTCAAGAGTGAAGCTATCCATCACAAAACCATAAAATCACTTTTATACCGACTTCCTCTTCACAAAATGTGGAAAATCATGAACTCTCAATGGTAGACAAAGAAACTCCCTTGGGAAATATAACAAGCAAGACTAGAAGAAATAGAAATGCAAGGAAAAGAAGGAAAAAACACCAAGCCTTAGTACTACATTTTCATTTCAGGTAAGTATTTCTAACTCATTCATCTACCCTTGATGTAGCACATCTTTGAGTTGCTCTCATGGGTGGCCTCCTCTTAAGTGTTGTGTTCCCCGTGTAGTGTTAAATGTTTGTTTAGGTCTCCTTGGATGACCCTTGATACTCTTGTAAGGTCAAGGATACAAGGAGACCGCCCACATTGTGACATTTCTTCTATTTGTTTCTCTATTCTTCTACTCTCCTCTCTTGTTGCAATTATTGTGTGTGATGCCTTGGGGGCATAACGTTGTGGAGGTTGCCTTGGGGTCATCTTCCCACATTATGACCCTAAGTCACTTTTGTCTCCTCTCTCATTTTTTGTGATTTCATTCTTCCATTGTACTTATGGCTCTACTAGCCGGCAGATGATGACAACAAATATACACTTCTAATAAGGACCATGCATCTCTAACAAGAAAATAAAAATGGACCTAGTCCATATATGAAGATGGGGGTAATTTGTTACTGACATTTGACTAGTAGAATCACTTTGTATTGTGATGTGATGATGTATTATATTGTGAAATTGTTGTAACAAGCTTTTGCAATACTCTAAATTTGCTTCTATGCACTTTGGAATGTCGTTGTCTCACCTTGTAGCTACACTCAGTTCTAAGATACTTGAAGTATAACCTCGCAGCTATACTAAATTCTAAACCCACAAGTATAGCCTTGGTTTGTTTTAGCAACATGTTGCCTTATTTCTGTATTGAAGTTTCATGAAATGATTTGGTTATTATCTTAGAATAGATTTTCTAACCAAAGCTTATTATTTATCAATGGTTGTTAGCAATTGATATTGATGTGCTTCTATTGTGATTGTTGGGAACCATTCAGTGATTGTAAACATGTCACTTTGGGGCATGGGCTTTGCGAAAGATTTTGTTCCCTCACGTGTTTTCAACCTTACCTTAAATGTGATTGCTACCGACAAGCGGGAGAAACCACTTTAAGATGGGGGCACATATTGTGGTAAATGCTTGGCTATCTTAGACATTGTGATAAATTGTGTTTGTGTATACTTTCTTTTCACCATAAAGCATCTCTGCGACATAGGTGGGATTGTATACTTCGTTTGTGTGTTTGCATATACTTCCTTTTCACCGTAATGCATATCCATAATGTAGGTGGGGTCATATACTTTGTGTGCATGCTACCTTTTCACTGTAAAACATCCCTGTGATGTAGGTGGGGTGGCATGCTTTTGAAAGCCCTTCTGCAGAAGGTAGGATGATGTATACCATTGAGTAGGTTGCACATCTTTTTGAAAAAGTCCTCTATAGAGGCAGGGTTGGATCTTGAGTTATTCACCCTTAAATGTGTCTTTGGTGGTTATGGTAGCGTAGCTCAATCATCATGTGTGTTTGGTGTGTTTTAGATGGTAGAGCGTAGCAATGAGCTCCTCCCTGTCGCCTATGTTTGCTTTGTATAAGACGTATAGTGGTTTGATGACACAATCTATGACGCTCATGTATTTCATGTGCTTTTCATGTGTCTTGCGTGTTTTGTGGAGGCATGTAGCAATGATCTCACCCAACGTCATGTGTTTTGTGTGTTTTTTGGAGGTGCATAGTCATGAGCTTCCCCCACGTTGTGTGTTTTGTGTATTTTGATGGTGGCGCATAGTGATGAGCTCCCCCCATCACCTTGTTAGGGTAGTATAATTATTTAATCATGTCTTCTCTCTGTGTATACCTTTGTGTATTATGTGACTACATTCATGTCTTCTCCATGTATTACGTGCTTCTTTACTATATTATTTGTGTTTTGCATGACTGTCAAGTGTTTTCTTATGTTTTCCTAAGATTGGGGGCTAGAAATGGTCTTCCATGGTTACAGTGTGTCTCGCTCTAGTGCTTGATGTGTTTGATGTACTTTGACCGTACTTTAATGCAAGTACTGATCATAAGATCATACACACATTAAAGTGGGGGCTAAATATTATGGAGTAAAAAGTGTCCACATGTATTTTTACCTCCTAGGTCCTCGTGATTACATTATTCATTCTAAATGTTCATCCCAATGCAAAGTTGCCCGACACCAATGTAAATTGGGAACAAGGGGTCCATATTTTATCTTATCTCAGACCCAAAAGGAGGTCAAAGACTTGGGCTCCACTGCCCAAGCCCCTTCTAATTGGTAGGGGAAAAATTAAATTTATGTTAGCCTGCGACCTTTTATAAGGTGTCTTTTTGTCGGATCTTTTGGTTTAATTTCACGATTGTTAGTAGGATAGCATATATAAGTGTGTTTTTGAATTCATTTGTGAGCAAGATAGAGATAGCTAACTTGTGACATTGAAGGAAAGCAAGCAAGAGCATTCATTGTGATTCTAGAGAAGATTTGTGTGTTGTTATTGTGTTTGTTGCAGGCATGAAACTATCAACTATCAACCTTAGGAGTTGAAGGATCTTCATCATTCTAAGGGATCATCACATAGATGATATTCATTATTTGTTTATCATCATTTGATTCATCATTATTATCATTGTTTCTAGCCTCTACCCCCATGAGGGCACACACTCTCTATCAATCAACGGTGTTAGGAAGCTTGAATGCTATCTTCGGATTTGACTAAGGCAAGTCCCTAAACACCATAACCCCCAAACCCCTTCTTATCTTCTTGTGTGCAGGTTACAAGATTGAGATCCAGAGAATATGAAGATACTGTAAGACTGAGTGAAGATGAGGGTTTTTGGATCTGACAATAGTTATTGAATATTCCTCCATCTAGGACTTGGGCGGTGGCACCCTAGTCTTTCTGCCCTTTCTAACTTCAGATCTGGCATCAGGACAGCATCTACAATATCTTTCCAGTTCAGACCTTGAGAAGAATCTTCTATCTAGGACTTGGGCAGTCCCAAAATAGTCCTCTAACACCTCTACTTTTGGGAGACATGTTCTATTCATCTTCTTGATCATCCCTATGTAATTGGTTTTTGGATTGCTATTGTGCTTTCTCTATTATGAGTTGATCATTATTAAACTAGGGTTTCATACATTGTTAACCTAGGGTTTGATATAAAGGATGAATTAAGTCTGATTCCTCTATAACAAACCTGAGTACAAGATATGTAGCTAAGTCCTCCTCCACTTGGTAGTGATTTGGATTCATCTTGTCCTTGAATGTTATATGGAAAAAGGGTTTGATCTAGTGTGCATCCTAGTTGTCATCATTCACCTTTTTCATACCTAACAATAGCATCTCATGAACTTGTTGAATTTGGGGAATCTCACAGATGATATGTATGCCCTAAATAATTTGGGCAATCTCGTGGAAGAGATGTATGCCCTGGAGACTCCATTTGGGAGAGTTCATAAAAATTGACAATCTTAGCAGGTGATATATATTTCAAAAGTTGGCAAACTCAGTAAGTGAGATGTGTGTCAAAATTTGGGAAACTCAACAAGTAAGATGTATGCCAAAATTTTACCAACTCAAGAGGTGAGATGTATGTTGAATTTCCTCCTTAAGAATTGAGTATCCCAATGAGAATTGTTATGTGAATGACTATGCTCCAAGTAAGTAAGAGAATGAGATTCACTAGGGTGGCTATCTTGCTACACATTTTAGAATCTGTTATCGCTTTTCCATCAAATGTGGAAAGAATAAGTTGTTCTTCCCAATTATCAAAATTAGGAATAAGTGGAAGGATTTCCACTAGATCCAAGCTAATTTTGGTCTAGTGAAATGGGCATAATTTGGATACCCTATTATTAAGATTTTCCAGAAAGAGATTGCATCCTTCCCTTGTTTCTCGTAGTTGCTTAGCTTGTTTTACTGTTAAAGTCTTCTTGGTAGTAACATCAAGGCTAATTGGAGAAATGTATTGTATTTTGACAAGCCAACCAACACCTTTATTAGTCGGCCTTTCCTTTTTCCTAATACCATCTTGTTTGTTTGGTGTTGTAATCTCATCATCTCACAAAAATTCCTCATCTTCTAGAGCCATAGGTTTTTTCACCTTTGGAGGATTGTATACATTGATGTCAAGGAGATCAAGTGGAATCCCAAGGTTTGCTTCAACGAATAGCTTTGGCTTGTGCATTTTATCTAAAAATGTGATCATGCATTTTGTGTATTAGTCTTTATTAGTATTAAAGGATGATAATTTTGGTTGTGTTGTTGGGTTTGGGAGCTCATTTATGAACTTAAATTTATAGAAGAAGATGGTTGGTTTTTTTGAGTTTATTATCAATCTTGTCAACAGCCAAAAACTAAGGTTTTTGGTCAACCCTCATGTCTCCTACTCTTCTTGAGGTTGTTGGTAGGGTGCAAGTTAGTAGTAGAAGTAGCTGATACAATGGCGGTGTCGCCTTCCATATGATTTCTTAAACCACGATGAAGGCCCTTGTGCATATGGAGCTCACAATATTTCTAATCGGGAACCATATTTCTTGAGCATCGCCATTTCTTTCCATCAGTTCTCCAACATCTTCCTAGTTCTGGATCAATGTTGCTCCCATATCCCATTTGAAATGGACTCCATGTCATCAAAGTATTAGGAGCATGATGATGATAGGATGAGGAACCTATGTATTTATATTTATTTAACATAAGAATTGTGTGGATTTAAATAGAATAATAGTGATGAAGGGGGTAAATCATAAAACACACAACAACAGAAATTGAACATAGAAAATAGTACTTTCTTTTATTGATCTGGGAAACTCATTACATTACAGAAGCTTAATTACAATAAGAGGAATCAATCCTCCACAGGCTGCAACACACTACAGCTACCTCTCCCAAGACTCTGAAATCATCAGCCTTTTGTAACCCCAAATCAGCTAGGGTTTCTATTTTCCTGCCTATTCTTGACTCTACACTTGCCCCCTTAACTCTACTACCTCCTAGTGTTCCCAAAAATGGTTATTAATAGCCTTTTTGGCAGCCAACAACCTAATTTCAAAATTTGCATCTCCCTCCAAAAATAGGTCAACTTCCAGGAGCCATAACTTTTGATCCGGGTGTCTGATTGATGAATTGTTTTATGCGTCGGAAAGCTTGCAGAGTGCTCTACGCGCTAAGAATGTGCTCTACCAATTCTGGCCATTTTCAAGCCTGTATGGGGCCGTTTAGTGCCTCAAACCTGAGTTTGAATAATTTTCAGGCATTTTTTGGGAAACAAAAACTTTAATATCTTTCAACTCGCAAATAATCTTTGTGTGATTCCTTCGCCAAAGGTCTTATATTTCTGTTATGTAACTTCTTGTAAATTTTGACTTCAATCCGTGCCTAAATGCAAACTTTCTAAAAATAGTAGGTTACTATTTTTAGTAGTTTGGAAAATATGAAAGTTCCACATCATTATTCAAGCGATTATGGAACCAAAACCACAAATTTTGAAAAGAAATGGAAAGAACATCAACAGTTTTGAAACACATCTTTTTTTTGGGTGATGCAAGATTTCCCTTACACCATTGGATGCTCCTGCATCAGACACCCAGGGTAATTTGAGAAGTGACCCTGTCACATCTCAGGGTTTGTGTGAGGAAAACCCAAACGGTCAACCTCTGCCTTAGACAACCACGAAGAATCTTCAATAGGTCTTCCTTTCCATTTCACCAGATATTCTTCATATTGTCTGTTCCGAGTACTTCTTCCCACACGTCTATCCAAGATCTCTTCTATCTCCTCTGTTGAAGTAGATGCCGAAATACTCCACTATTCTTCTATTGGTCCATCCTCTGTTCCACCTTCATGATATTCTGATAAATCAGCAATGTTGAAAACAGGGGAAATGTTAATCCCACTCGACAGCTTTACCTCATATGCATTTCTTGAATCATGTTTCTTCAAAATTTTGCATGGTCCAAATTTGTTCATTTTCAGCTTATTATATGTTCCAATTGGGAACCTTTCTTTTCTCAAGTGAACCATGACTTCATCTCCTACCTAGAATTCCTTATATCTCCTCTTCTGATCTGCCTTAGCCTTATACTAAATATTCATCTTGTTAATGTGCCTTTTCACTTCTTCATGCAAATTCTTCATGTGTTCTGCAAAGTCTTCAGCCTCAGCACTTATCTTTTCTCCTTTGTCCAAATTCCTTAACTCGGAAGCATTTCTTGGACTATTCCCATATACAATCTGGAATGGTGATTTACTAGTACTCCTATTGATAGAATTATTGTAAGCAAATTCTACCTGTGGTAAAATCAAATCCCATCCTTTGGGCTTATCCCCTACTAAGCATCGTAGCAGGTTACCCAAACTCCTATTCACCACTTCAGTCTGTCCATCAGTCTGTGGATGGTGTGCAAAACTGAACTTCAAATCTATCTTCAACTTCTTCCACAATGTCCTCCAAAAATAACCAACAAACTTGGTATCTCGATCTGAAACTATGCTCTTTGGTAGACCATGTAGTCTCACCACTTCCCTAAAAAATAACTCTACAATATGAATAGCATCATTAGTCTTCTTACAAGGAATAAAATGTGCCATCTTTGAGAGTCTATCCACCACCACAAAAATAGAATCATGCCCTCTCTATGTCCTTGGTAAACCAAGAACAAAATTCATACTAATATCATCCCATCGCTTCTCTAGTACAGGTAATGGTTGATACAACCCTGTATTCTGACTTGTTCCTTTTGCCATCTGACATACTCTACAACTTTGCACAAACTTCCTCACATCTTGCTGTAATTGTGGCTAGTAATAATTTTCACCAACAATAGAAATGGTCTTATCTCGACCAAAGTCTCTAGCTAATCCTCCACTATGCTTCTCCTTAATCAGGTTCTCTCTCATGGAACTCCTCAAAATGCACAACTGGCTTCCTCTAAACAACATGCCATCTTGGATTATGAAATCCAACCATTTTGTCCTATCCAAAGTAACAGGCTCCAAACAAGCTTTCCAAGCCTCTGCAAAATTTGGATCTTCAAGACACAAATTTTTGAGCTCATCAAACCCAACAACCTCTATCTTCATTTCTGTCAACAAATTTTGCCTTCTGCTCAAGGCATCTACAACTCTATTGGACTTCCCACTCCTGTGCTTCAAAACAAAGGTATAACTCTGCAAAAACTCAACCCATTTTAAGTGCCTTTGGTTCAACTTCCCTTGACTATTAAGATACTGCAAACCCTGATGATTAGTATATAAAACAAACTCTTTTGGCAACAAATAATGTCTCCATTTCTTCAAAGCCTGAACTATTGCATAAAATTCCTGATCATAAATAGAATACTTTTTCTTGGCATCATTAAGCTTCTCACTAAAATAGGCAATGGGCTTACCTTGTTGGCTCAAAACAGCTCCTATACCACTACCACTAGCATCACAATCTATCTGAAATACCTTATTGAAATCTGGAAGTGCCAAGACAGGTTGTTCTACAACTTTCTGCTTCAATGTATCAAAGCTCTTGTCTACTCCTTTAGTCCATCTAAACTCTTTTCTATCCCCTCTCATTGTCTCAGTTAGGGGTGTACAAATGCTACTGAAATTCCTGATAAACTTTCTTTAAAAACTTGCCAAACCATGAAAAGATCTTACCTCCATTGCACTCCTTGGCGTAGGCCATTCAATGATAACCCTTACCTTTTCTGGGTCCATCTTAAGACCTTCCTCTGAGACAACAAATCCCAGGTATACCAACTCCTTTGCAAAACTATATTTCTTCAGATTAATCAACAACTTCTCCTCCCTCAGCTTCTCTAGAACTCTTCTGATATGCATCAAATGGTCATCCCAACTCTTACTGAAAATCAAAATATCATCCAAATAAACAATAACAAAACTTCCCAAAAATTCTTTCAGTACCTCGTTCATGAGCCACATGAATGTGCTTGGTGCATTGGTTAGCCCAAATGTCATGACTAAACACTCATACAAACTTTCTTTGGTTTTGAAGGCTGTGTTCCACTCGTCTCCTTCTCTGATACAGATCTGGTGATACCCACTCTTCAAGGCAATCTTCGTGAAGTACTTGGCTCCACTCAAACAGTCCATTATGTCATCCATTCTGGGCAATGGAAATTGTACTTGATCATGATCTTATTGATGGCTCGAGAGTCTATACACATTCTCCATTCTCCATCTTTCTTTGGTACTAATACTACAGGTACTGCACATGGACTTAGGCTTTCTCTTATCAATACCTTCCTCAACAACTCTTGAACTTGTCTGTTTAACTCTTCACTCTCTACTGGAGTCATTCTATGGGCTGCCTTGTTTGGCAAACTAGTTCCTCGTATCAAATCCATTTGATGACTTATCTTCCTTACTGGTGGTAAACCTTCTGGTACATTATTAAAGATAATGTCCTAAAATTCTTCCAACATATCTGAGACTTCTGCTAGTACATCTTCACATTTCTCTTGACTGATCTTAGGAATCAATGCAAAGCAATGATGCTCATGCTTCATACCTTCCAAAATTTTCCTACCATCTACCAAACAAATTCTGGCAGTACTACATACCTTTTCTTCCACCTCCTTCAAGGGCTTCAACTTATGACAAACTCCATCCTTTGTTAGGGAATAGGTGTTTGCACGGCCATCATGGACAGCGCTCCTATCATACTGCCACGGCCTCCCCAACAGCATATGACATGCATCCATCGGTATGGTATCACACAACACCTCATCATGGTAGTCACCAATCTTGAACTTCACTAAACACTGCTCATTGACCAAAGCTCTATGGTCCTTCTACAACCATGCAATCCAATATGGATGCGGATGCTTTCTTCTTGTCAACTTCAACTTGTCAACCATCTCCTCTGAAACAAGATTATTAGTGCTTCCACTGTCAATAATAATATCACAACACTTACCTTCACATTTGCACCTTGTGCGGAATAAACTCTTCCTCTGATTGGGTTCTTTCTCCTCATTCAGCAAGGTTCTTTTGACAACTAGGGTTTCTCCCCTTTCAACATCTTCAGAATGCTCAGAATGTGCATCTTCATCTACATGTGCAACTCGTGCATTACCTTCAGGTCTTCTATTTGTCCTTCCTTGATGTTGCTGACACTCATATGCTCGATGCCCTTCTTCTCCACATTGGAAACAGGTTCCTCTAAAACCTCCTCTTCCAGGTCCTTGCCCAGGTCTGCCTCTTCCTCTTCCTCTTTGCTGACCATTGTTCTGGTCACGAGGGTGGTAAGTATTATCCCCTCTTTGATTTTGACTAGTGCCTGCTTCTTCACTTTTCTTTTGATCTTCATTATGGCCTCCATAGGGTCTTCCACCAGTCCTTCCACCTTGACCTCTTCCCCTTTTCTTGCTATCAAATCTTTTGTTTAGCTTCTCTTCCACCTTCAGGGAAAACTGGTACGCATCTTCTATGGTGGTAATTCTGACCAGGCTCAACTCCTCTTGAATACTCGGCCTCAACCCATTAATGTAATGGGCTACCTTCTCCTTGTTGGGCTCTAAATGGCTTGTCCTAATAGTAATTTTATAAAACTCTTCTGTATATTACTTAACAGACTTGTTACCTTGCTTCAATCCTTGCAGCTTCTTTAGCAACTCCATCTCATAGTCCACAAGAATGAACTACTTATTTAGTTTCTCCACCATCTGATCCCATCTGGTGATCTTTCCTTTTCCTCTTCTATTCCTCTCTAATTGGACCTCCTTCCACCAAATATTGGCGTGGTCCTTCAACTTTATTTTTGCAAACTTAACCCGATCTATGTCCTCCACATCTTCATACTCAAAATACTCCTCCATGTCATTGATCCAATTAATAAGCTATTCTAGATTCAAATCTCCAAAATATGTAGAAACTTCGATCCTGGGCCTCTTTCTGATCTTCAAAATGGCCCTCAACAACCTAACTTCTACAGGATCTCTGGCAGCTTCTTGTTCTTCTTCAGATAGCTCTTCCTCAACTTCATCTTCACTTTCTTCTCTTGTCCTCGGCTCAAACCCTCTTCATAGCTCCTCTTGCAATGCATCAATTTGTCTTTGTAGGGCTCTAAAACCCTCTTCTGTCAAAGCATTCCTCCCAACATAATTTCTTCGTGGAGGCATCTTAGTCTTCGCAGCAAACCCACAACCTTAGGTCCTAGTGCAAACTACCTCACGGTCGACGATCTATCTACACACTTAGGAACCGTTGCTCTGATACCACTTGATGAAGGGGGTAAATCACAAAACACACAACAATAGAAATTGAACACAAAAAATAGAACTTTCTTTTATTGATCTGGGCAACTCATTACATTACAAAAGCTTAATTACAATCAGAAGAATCAATCCTCCACAAGCTGCAACACACTACAGCTACCTCTCCCAAGACTCTAGAATCATCAGCCTTCTGTAACCCCAAATCAGCTAGGGTTTTTGTTTTCACACCTATTCTTGACTCTACACTTGCCCCCTTAACTCTGTTGGCAAGAGACACTTTGAAGCTTCATGATTGTTGTCATTGATGGCAACAAAGGTTAACCCACACATCCGCAGGACATGATGAGTCTCTACCGGAAGGCAGATTATAGAGTATTGTGATCTAGTAAGCAAGAACAGAGCATGTGGCGAGGTCCAATAGTCAGCTCTGGATCTCTCAGAGGAAGTATCTTGATGAAGTGCAGATTTGGGGAAGTCAAGAGGACTACCTTGACTGATAGATTCCAAGGATTTAGCCTCCGGTGATAAATGAAGAAAAAGATATGAATACTTGAGTGTCGGGTTCCTGATTGGTAGTGTGGACAGAGGAAGAACTGACTGGCAGAACATTAGACATTATTCCAGATGCGTTACTGATGATGGTAAAGATTCTTAAGGCATAAATTATGATTGGCCAACATGATTAATGACTTCTACAAGTATATCCTTGATCTGCATTACTTGGTAAGCAAGGATTCAGCTGACAGATCAGAGTTTGTGGAAAATATTGACTATTCTGGATGCCGACTAGAAAGGTGATGAGATCACTTGTGCGGATATATATACAAGATGGATTTAGTTGTGAGAGGTGTCATGGTTTTTGTGAAGTGCAAAGAAAAGTAGTAGAGCAGAGTGAAAGCATTAAGGCCGGTCTAGTATGTGAAAGGACAGTAGCACTAAGGAAGAGAAAGGATGAAGTGCAGCAAATCAGTGTACTGAGTTTAACCGGAACTGAACTCTAGCATATGTAGATGCTCCTTATCAATTCAAGTATTGTATTACACTCTTTATAAATTGTAGATAGTGAGTCTCTTGTAGGCAGTGGGCCTCTTGTGAGCAGTGTGCTTGGGCAGTGAGCCCTAATTGGCAAGTGCCATTTTGTAATTCTATTCTTCTAACAGAGAATACAATCTTGGGTTAATCACCCCGTGGTTTTCTCCCTTAATAGGGTTTCCACTTCAAAAATATT
Source organism: Cunninghamia lanceolata (assembly GCA_027924645.1). Classification (NCBI taxonomy): domain Eukaryota; kingdom Viridiplantae; phylum Streptophyta; class Pinopsida; order Cupressales; family Cupressaceae; genus Cunninghamia; species Cunninghamia lanceolata. Next base: position 6,764,167 of record BSBN01001583.1, read on the forward strand.
GTGTCATGTGTATTTCCATTTCATGGTTATGTTTGCTTGTTTGAATTGATGCTGCACTAATTATTAAGAAAGTTCAGAAAGCTGAAATAATTAACATAACTAATTCACCCCCCTCTCAGTTATCAACAATTGGTATCAGAGCTAAGTACTTCTTAACAAATCCTAACAGCTTGAGGAAGATCTGGGAATTCAAATGGATGTATATGGTATAAGGGAGCAACTCAAGACTGCCCTTGATGATCTTGAGCAGTCAAACTCTAAAGTCAATGAATTAAAGGAAAGACTCAAACAGGCTAATGATTTCATAAAAGAACTAAAAGTAAAATTGAGTCTCTCTATGAAAAAGAGAAAGGAGCTACTTCAGCAACTAGCAAGTTAAGGTGAAGCCAATGATACAAATGGAGATCTAAAGGAGAAAACCAAGTTATGTGAAAAGTTATCAAAAGAAATGATTATGGTAAGACATGAAATGGAATCAGGAGTTATGAAGTTTAGCCAAGAGATTGAAGAGAAAAGAAAAACTGAAGATGATCTAAGACAATCTCTCAAGGAGAAATCAGAAGATTGCCACAAGATGGATAGAATTATCAGACATCTTGAATCTGATCTTGAAGATGCTAAAGATAATGAAGAAAAACTTGAGGATCAAATAGTCTCTCTTAAAATGGATCTTCAAACAACAAATGAATATAAAGAGAAATTCAAGATAAGCTCTGCTCAACTTGAAGTTCTTCTTGAAAGCCAAAAGAGAGTAGATGACAAGTGTGGCCAGGGGTATGAAAAAGGTGAAAGCTCTAGATCCGGTTAGAAGAATTTTGGATCAGAAAATCCAAGGAATAGGCCTAGAACACCTCCGGTAAGGCAGCCTAATGCTCAAAGGTATCCATCCTTCAATGGATACTGCCACAACTGCAATAACTTTGGTCGTAAAGCTAATCAGTGCAGAAAGAGAATGAATCAGACTAAGACATCCTTCTCCAGACAGTGTTTCAACTACAAAAGGTATGGTCACAAATCTCATGAATGCAGAAATATGCAAATAAACAATTCATTCAATGGTAGATGCTTTGCATGCAATAGAATAGGTCATATGGCTAATCAATGCAGATCAAGAGGATATCAATCAAATATGCAAAGAAATGTTGTTTGCCAAATTTGTAATAGATCTGGTCATATTGCAAAATTCTGTAGAAGCATGAATCAGGACAAAAGAGGTCTGGTATATCATAATCAGAATCAAGATAAGGGAAAACAAAAAGTGAATGTGGATGAAGTTCAAAGTGAGATGAACAAGATTTGGGTGAAGAAAATACAGAGAATGTAGAGGATGGATCTGCACCAGACTCTGCTGCTGATATTCCTTCTAGAAATTAAATAAGTGAGATCTGGCTCAGGGGGAGACACAAAGAAAACTTTGTTCCCCCAGCCAGTCAATTGGTGCCGGAACTAGCACAAGAGGAGTTGCGGATTAAAGGGTTCACAAGAGAAACATCCAAATAAACTATGGTTAATATTTGAAAGATCTGCAAGATGTTTAAGATCAAGATTGATCCAGTTCTTCAAGTCATCTAAATAAGGCAAACCAGAATGACTTAGGTCGAGCATTTATTGTAACTTGACATTAGGGTTTGCGGAGCAATATAAGGGTTTTCTCATTAAGCATTTGTTCATTCTGCATTCAAGAAGAAATGAAAAGAGAAGCTCTGCAATAAAATTTCTTAAAGCTCATAAAAGATCATTTGCAGAAGCCAATTCATCCAGAAATCGATCCGACTAACTCTGTGAAACCAAACGGCGCAAAAGGTATTCTTCGTTATCAAATATCTCTCTACAAATATTTGAAAGATGACTACTCCAAATATAGTGAAAATTTCTGATAGGCCATGACCCAAATTTAAGAAGCATCCATATAAATCCCTAGAAGTTGATCCCCTCGACGCTTTTTCAAGCATTCCACATGGGGTTCTACATGTAGAAGATGTTAGGGCATATATTCATGGGAATATTGAAGAATTTGGGAATCTAAGCTAGCTGATATCTATCACAATCAGTTAATAGATGATTCTTTTGAGCTCAAACCTCAGTTCAAGGGCATCTGGGATAAGTATTTTGCACAGTGCATTCATTTCCCTTGTTTTGAAGAAGATGAATGGGTCCGATATGTATTGAGCAGAATACATGATAACTTCCTATGGTTGAATAGACCATTAACATCACCAAAGATGCAATTAGGGCAGTAACTGGTCTACATTCATCTGGTGGAATACCTGTTCTCAAGTCTGTCAAGAATCAGATAGTGAGTGATGCAACCGGATCAAAATTTGACAAGAGAGCTATGACAATTGAAGATATCACTGATTTGGATATCAAATTTGCATCCATGATAATTGGTTACAAAATTTATCACTCCAGTAGGGAAAATTCAGTACCGGGAACTGCAGTTTATACAGCTTATCAGATGCTAAAAGAAAATGCTAACTATGATTTGTGTGAACTTCTTCTAAACCAACTATTGGAGAATCTACAGAAGATCAAGAAGGATAAGAAAAATTCCTTCAAGTATGGTGGGTTGATATTGTGTTTTCTTTTCTACTTCATGAGTGAGCTGCCCGGATCAAGTGGTTGGGTTTGGCAGAATGACAGACCTATTGCAATCCAAATCAGAGACTACTTGCATGGGCTTGGAGATGCCAAGACAAGAAATACAGCTCTGTGGGGTTATTTCAAGAACTTCCAAAATTTGATGCAAGCAAGAGAGAGAATTCCCAAATCTCTAGTTGAAAAGTATAAGGATACAGTTTGTTTTATGGTTGAAACTGATCAGTGCCAAATGGAAGCTGTGGAACCAAGGATAGTCTGGATCATGCCGATGGGGTATGAGGTGGATGAGAAACTTGTGGAGCTGCATCTCCAACACATGCTTAGTCAACCCAAGGATCTCAAAGCAAAAAGATTTGGAACCTTTGAAGAATTGAGTATAAAAATTCATGTGGAACTCAGACAACCGGAAATAAAGAGGAAAGTGAGAAAAGAAGTTGAAGAAGTTGCCAAAGGCTTAGGCATCTCAAAGGAGGCACTTGATGCCAACAAGGAAAAGATGGAAAGGGCTGAGGAAGAGAAGAAAGAGGCAAAAAAGGGAAGTAAGGAAAGTGCTCCAGTAGAATCTTCCACCCGGACAAGATCATCAAAGAGATCTGTACCTGCCACTGCTAAAAGCTCAAGGACATCAAAACCGGAAGCAAAATCATTTGGCAGAGGAGAGAAAAGAACTAAAATAAAGGCCACAAGGTCTTATGTCAGTCAGAAGGATGATGAAGAAACTGAATCAGGTGAGGAGATAAATAAAATGAAGAAGGAGAAGAAGAAAACATCCGGTGAACCCTCTACTGGTCAAGGTGAAGAATAAAAGGTAGACAAATTTGTAGAAAAGCCCACTCTGTCTTTAGATGATGTCATCAAATCAGTCACTGTGGATGGAAACCTTCAGCCAATGGCTGAATTCTATGATGATTACAATGAAGCAGACCAAAAGATTTTGTAGGAAGCAGCAGTTAAGTATCTGAACATATATAACAAGGCTTTTATTGAAATTATATCACTTATTCCCAAAAGCCTAGAAAAAGAGTTAGAAATAAGAAAGAATACTGTCATGGCTAAAGATCTTGAGATGCGGGAATAGATAGCCATTCAGCTATATCCTTCAATCAATTCAAAGCAAATGAACATGATCTTCAAGGATTGCAAGGATGAATTTTGAAGCAAAGCCAAAATGAATCAGCTCATGCTTGGTGAGACTGACAAGATAGCCAAGGAAACAGAAGAGATCATCAAGAATGCTTTCAAAAGATTTGATCTTCCTGTTATAGAGGACTTGGGCATTGATCCTTCGGCCATAGGTGTTGAAAAGGAATCCACTGAGGAAATGATAGAAGAACTAATGGACACTGGTGAAGATAAGGGCTTAGAATCCTCTACTCTGGAAGAGGTGGCCCATGAACAAACAAACATCACTCCTCCAGTTTCCCCTGCTGACTCTGGATCCAAAGGAGAAGAAAGAACAGAGGAGAAAGAAGCAGAGGTGAAGGAAAAAGAAGATGATAGTACCAAGGTTGTAGAAGGAGAAAAAGCTCCAAGAGATAGTTCTGAGACTGCAGAAGAAAAGAAGAATCTGTCTCCGGCAAGAGACACTGTAGAAACTGTCAAAAAGTTCTTAGACAAAGAGACAATGGAAATTGATGAACCGGAACTTCTGCAAGGGCCATTTAATTTCGACTCTTTCTCTGGTACAAACAATGAAGATAGCTTCATTTGCTAATGCAAATTCCAAAGAAAAACTCCTAAAGTCTCACATGGAAGACTGTGAGCTTATAATAGCCGCATCCAGAGTGTTAGAAAAGATCATGCCATCTTTTCAAAAGGATCCCTCAGCCTCCTCATCCAGTAATCTCAAATCTTTGATCAATAATATTAGTACACATTTCAATTCTCTAGAGAAATTAGCTGAGGAGAAGGTCAGGAAAGAGTTTTTTGATAAGAGATTCTTTGAGTTGCAAGAGCTAATAACAAATGACAGGAAAGTAATGGGTATTGGGATAAAGAGCTTGGAAAATGCTCTCAAGGACGGAGGAGATGTATACAAATTTTGTATATCCTGGTCTAAAGCAATAGTGGAGATTGAGAAGAAAGTGAAAGAACAGGAGGACAAACTAGCAAAACTTTCTCAAAATTTTGATCCACTTACCACATCTATAATAAATCAAGAATGTTAGATGATTGCAGTTTTGAATGAAATTAAAAAGTTTGAAGAAGAGAAGAAAAACAGAATGAGCAGGTTGAATGAACTTAGAGGAATAATTATCCCTAAGTTAGAGACCATGCATGAGGTCATAAAAGAAGCCCAGATCACAGCCCAGACCAGTGATATGACAGATCTAAAAAGGGCAGATGTGTTTGCATTCTTGTTAAGCGGTCATATATCAATTTTGGACAGAATGAAGCAAAGTTGGGCAACAAAATTTGTCCAACTAAAGACAACTTTTGCAGACATTCTTCAGTATATGTAAGTATGACATATGTATATACTTATGTGGCCAAGTATAGTTGAAATTTTGAAAAATTTGGTGTGCAGACCCCACCCTTTTCCATTGATGTCAAAGGGGGAGTGATGAGCAGTGAAAAATGTTGTATCCAGCTAAGGGGGAGCTCCAGAAAATGTACATAGAGATAGAGCATTAGCCAAGGGGGAGTATAGTATAACACTTAGTCATTTTTCACTAACTGTTGCCATCAATGCCAAAGGGGGAGATTTTTGGCAAGAGACACTTTGGAGCTTCATGATTGTTGTCATGGATGGCAACAAAGGTTAACCCACACATCCGCAGGACATGATGAGTCTCTACCGGAAGGTAGATTGTAGAGTATTGTGATCTGGTAAGCAAGAATAGAGCATGTGGCGAGGTCTGACAGTTAGCTCCAGATCTCTCAGAGGAAGTATCTTGGTGAAGTACAGATTTGGGGAAGTCAAGAGGACTACCTTGACCGATAGATTCAAAGGATTTAGCCTCCAGTGATAGATGAAGAAAAAGATATGAATACTTGAGTGTCAGGTTCTTGATTGGTAGTGTGGACAGAGGAAGAACTGACTGGAAGAACATCAGACATTATTCCGGATGTGTTATTGATGATGGTAAAGATTCTTAAGGCATAAGTTATGATTGGCCGACATGATTAATGACTTCTACAAGTATATCCTTGATCTGCATTACTTGGTAAGCAAGGATTCAGTCGACAGATCAGAGTTCGTGGAAAATATTGACTATTCCAGATGCCGACTAGAAAGGTGATGAGATCACTTGTGTGGATATATATACAAGATGGATTTAGTTGTGAGAGGTGTCATGGTTTTTGTGAAGTGCGAAGAAAAGTAGTACAGCAGAGTGAAAGCATTAAGGCAGGTCCGGTATGTGAAAGGATAGCAGCACTAAGGAAGAGAAAGGATGAAGTGTAGCAAATCAGTGTACTGAGTTTAACCGGAACTGGACTCCAGCATATGTGGATGCTCCTTATCAGTTCAAGTATTGTATTACATTCTTTATAAATTGTAGACAGTGAGTCTCTTGTAGGCAGTGGGCCTCTTGTGAGCAGTGTGCTTGGGTAGTGAGCCCTAATTGGCAAGTGCCATTTTGTAATTCTATTCTTCTAACAGAGAATACAATCTTGGGTTAATCACCCCGTGATTTTCTCCCTTAACAGGGTTTCCACATCAAAAATATTGCGTCATGTGTATTTCCATTTCATGTTTATGTTTGCTTGTTTGAATTGATGCTGCACTAATTATTAAGAAAGTTTAGAAAGCTGAAATAATTAAGATAACTGATTCACCCCCCCCCCTCTCAGTTATCAACAAACTCTACTACCTCCCAGGGTTCCCAAAAATAGTTATTAATAGCCTTTTTGGCAGCCAACAACCTAATTTCAAAATTTGCATCTCCCTCCAAAAATAGGTCAACTTCTGGGAGCAATAACTTTTGATCCGGGTGTCCGATTGACAAACCGTTTTATGCGTCAGAAATATCGCAGAGTGCTCTATGCACTAAGAACCTGCTCTACCGGTTCTGACCATTTTCGGGCCCATACAGGGCCATTTAGTGCCTGAAACCTGAGTTTGAATAATTTTCAGGCATTTTTTAGGAAACGGAAACTTTAATATCTTTCAACTCGCAAATGATCTTTGTGTGATTCCTTCGCCAAAGGTCTTATATTTCTGTTATGTAACTTCTTGTAAATTTTGACTTCAATCTATGCCCAAATGCAAACTTTGTAAAAATAGCAGGTTACTATTTTTAGCAGTTTGGAAAAACTGAAAGTTCCACATCATTATTCAAGCAATTATGGAACCAAAACCACAAAGTTTGAAAATAAATGGAAAGAACATCAACAGTTTTGAAACACATCTTTTTTTTGGGTGATGCAAGATTGCCCTTACACCATTGGATGCTCCTGCATCAAATAGTCTACAAATGTAATGCTAGATCCCATGCTTTGCAAGCACCCTCAAACTTGTCTCTAATACCACTTATCTGAATCTAGCTGGAGATTCAAAGGACAATACCTGGTGAACAGGTCACCTGTAGTATTGTAGAAACCAATAGAAATTGGTTTGGAGTAGTCTAGCAATCTTGTTGAGAGATGTACGCCTTCTCTGCCTATCTTATCCATTTGAAAGAAGGGGGTATTTATGCATGTTAAAAAGGCATGAATAGCAATGGTCACCACCTTCCCTGAATAAAATAATTAATTAACAAATAACTAATTTATTTCTTATCATCTAATCACAACATTGTTGTGGTGGCCACCAAGATTCACCCCCACTGGGCTGTTGAGCTTACAGGTCGTGTGCCTTCACTAAGCTAATGTGCTTGAAAGATGTGTTTCTTCATTGGGCTATTGTTATCACAAGTTGTGTGAGGTGATAATGCCTTGGGGATTGAAGCCCCTCAAATAGTGATCTTGATGATGAAGCCATTTGGAAGAGATCCCCCTAAAATTGATCTCTCTAGGCTTGGACAATAAAGTAAATAAAGAAAGAACAATGTAAATAAATACAATTAATTTTTAAATAGTTCTAAAGTAAAACTTGCATACCTATCTTTTGAAAAATCTCGACATCTTTTACATAGATTTTTTAAAAGATAGGTATGCTAGTTAATTATGTCTAGAGGCATTCTACAATGGCAACAAGGGGTGGAGTGTAATAGCGTGAGCATATTAATAAAAACTAATATCTTTTACCTTAAAAATGACATCCATTTACATGTCAATATATTAATATTTAAATATCTTAAATGCATCTATTAGTTATTTAAAATTTATTTTGTTTTATTTACATTGTTTATATTTGTATTGACTTATGAGTTGTTTTATTGTACTTTAAAATTATTTTATTTACTACATACACATAATTTTTTATTTTTTCTCTAAAAAACCTAGTTTAAGATCTAGGAACCATGAAAATTGGGAAACCTCAAATTAGTAGAGGCAACTACCCTTAGTATCACAGAGATCCTATGAGATATTGGACCAAATTATAAAAACCATAACTATATTCTATACCATATTTTATCCCACTAAAAAGCCAAAGCCACAGACCCACCACCTCCCTACCAACATATTATAAAAAATACTATAAGAGTCTTAGTATCAAAGAAGGGGTCAATTCAAATTATGTAGGCCTCACAACACCCCTATACATAAACTTAAAATTAATGCATGAGGCATCCATACCATAAGCCTTTTACTCCATGCCTTCCTCCTCTTCCTCCTCATTCAGTCCAAAAAGACTAGGATAGCATCCTCTAGTAACATCACCTTCAACTATAGAGCAATCTCCTCCACCACCCACTAGAGACATATCTGGTATCACTTAATACCATGGATTTGTTCTAGGAAGCAATTGAAATGGACCTTAGCCTAATGCACCATGTCACCTATATCATCATGGAGTAGATATGAACTGGTAACTATCGACAATATAGAACCATAGGAGAGAGATTGTGTAGCATCAAATGTGTTCCACCTTCCTCGTGTGTACCTAGGATGTAACATCATCCATTTTATCCATAATAAAATATTACAATTCTACTACATCTAATATCATTCTATCAATTAAATTCTATTCAGCCTCTTCGATGGCTAGATGAAGGCAGCCCATATTGAGAGACCCTCCTCTGGCAGTACCCCAACCTTTGGTGGCTCCTTCTGTTCCTTCACCTGCTCCAAGAGCAATGGAAGAAAAGGAGCCCATATTGGGAGACTCCCCAATTCATCCTTCAGATTCTCTAAGATGCTCTAGGCATAACTAGCTTGTGAGAAATCATAAGTGTTGTCATCGTGCTGCCACTCATTAGTGTGCTGCTAGGGAGGAACCCCTTCCCTCTCCCATGCAACTGATACCAAACTTAGCCCCATTGCCTCAACCTTCTGCACCTTCTCCTCAACATGATTCTCTCCCATCACCCACTCCTACCTCTTCATTGATTCATCCAAACATCATCATTGCACCTAGTATCACTATGTTAGAGCCACTCCCACTATAGTGTACCTAACACCAGGTATTCCCTGATGTCCTATATCCTGCTACCATAGACATTGACATTCCATCTTTTCTGCCTAAATAGAAGCATGAGCATTATCCTACCCCATCCTTTTGCAAACCCAAGTGCATGCCACCCTTGTTGTCTTCAAGTCCTTCTACTTCATCTATTCAGGTTGTGGAGACCTTTGCTCCACTAGTGGCCACTGATGCTCACAATCCTGCTATTAGCATTGGACAACCACTGATTGTCATCTATTTCAATAGTGACCCGGATCAACCTTCCCCCAAGGAAGATTTATTTGAGTCCTTGGAAGAGATACAATTTTTGTCCTCGGTCTTCACATAATTGATAGACCTCACCTTCAATGAATTGCGTCAGGATCCTCCCTTAGATGTTGATTCTCTATGTGATGAACCAAGAATTGTGCCTAGTACTTCCCTTAATGTGGTCCGTCTAGCAGCCTATCCTCCATCCCTATATGATGAGAAAAATTGGGAGGTAGATGACCTACTAGAGCCTGATCCTTGAGTGCAGTCCCTTTGTGTCATTTGTTTTTTATTGTGTTTTGCATGTGTGTTTTGTAATCCTTGTATCTGAGTATGGCATGACTGATTGTTTGTTAGCTCTCCCTGGAAAACCCTTGATGCCCTTATAGACACATGGATATCGGGGGAATAAAAATGTTGTGGCATTCTTCTATATGTTTCTACATTCTTCTCTATGTTGTACTTGAAATTTTCCACATTTTGGAGATGATGCAAAGCATTGGATGATTTAGCATCCTTCCATGTTGACCCAAAATATTTATTTGTCTTCTTGTGGAATTCTTCTTCTATATTTGTAGTTCTACGTGCTTAGGAGGATGATGACAACTACAAAAATCAATTACACTAATTGACAAAACTAATTACAAAAATTGTCCCACATAGATCTCATGCTACATATTATACTGAATCCAAAGCATGAAGATCCCTTTGCATGTTTATTTTGGTGTTTCTTGTTTTATGTGACACCTTATTGTGCTACTTGATGTCATGCCATTCTTACACAAGCCATGTGTAACATGCATGTGCAATATTGCCTTGGTTGTCCTGCTAGGGGGAAACCCCCTTCACAACATAGCTCTCTCGAACATATCCTCTAGGCATATGCTTCTTGAAAGCTCTTGTGCCTTTCTTCCCTCCTTTTACCTTAAAATCAATTGCTCCTCCATGATGTAAGCAATTATTTTAAGATGGGATCATACATTTGCTATCTCTCACACTTGATCACACACCACACCAATGGTATCTGCAACACTTTTCATAGCATTTATGGTCCTAAGCAAATGCACCTATTTAGACTAATCGCCTTTATCAGAATTACCTAGCACACAATAGATTTTGCTAGTCATGTAATCTCTGATACTGTTTGACATGTATCTCACCTAGAAAAGCAATGGTAGTCTATCATGATTTATTCAATATAAGCACTTTCCCATAAGACACCTAGCAAACAATGGAGTTTTCTAGCTCTAGTGAATTATGGAAGCTTTTCAGTATGGTTCCTAATAAACAACAAAATTTGCTAGCCCTAGAATCTTACCCTTCCTTTCTTTCTATGTGTTTGTATTAGATTAATGTGTATTAGACCATATTATTTGTTAACCGCAAGGGTTTCAACAAATAATATTGGGTCTAATCCTTCTCTTTATCAGCTTTATATATATATTAATGCATGTGTGTCTGACATGTGTTGAATGTGCAGATTTTTTGGCCTAACATTATGATTTTGTAGGATCCTAAGCTCTAGGGGCTTCAGATCTCTCAGTTAGCAATATTCTATATCCTCTACAATGCCCATATGTAGAAAAGGTTTGCTCTCCTCTTCTTTCTTCTCATGTTGTCTACTTTAGCTTGCATATGTCCATAGAGCCATACGTCCTCTAAAGTAGGGGCTAAATGTAGTATCGTAAATTGTGCTCACTCACAATTTCATGCTCTATTTGGTACTTAATTTAGTGCTTACTCCCTTAGTGTGCTTTCCAAATGCTTCTTTGACCCTTTTTGCTTGTCCTACCTAGAAACTGTAAAAATGCCTTAGCCTTGGTAGTGCCCTGAGTAATCTAAACCTTTTTGAAAATTGTAGTTACATGGACCAAAGCACTAAGCACAGATGTTTGCACCACACGTTGGCATCTTGATAGTGTCTTTCAGTTCGTCAACCAATTTTAGAAGGTGCATTTTGACTTATGTGGCACTTTGAGATTTTTCTAATGTCTATCCACGCCCAAATGACTATTTTCGCAATTTTTTGATCTATCACCTCTTTTATTTAAAACCTCACTACTTAGCCATTCAAAGGGATCAGAATCTTTTCATAGCGAAGCTTTACTAAATTTTCCATCAAAATCTTTTCATAGCAAAGATCTACTAAAATCATTCCTAAACTATCATATTTCTTATATCATTGTTATTGCATGCTCCTTTTTCATTGCAAGTCATTGAGAACAATTAATTGATGTGATTTACTCATGTGCTTTGTACAATCTAAGAGGCTCTCGTTCATGATTGCTATCCTTTGGGACAAAGTTCATTTTGTTCTCCTACGTTATAGTCTTCCAATGAGATCCTTGTAATCTCTTTACCGATTCTCTTGTCAAATCAATTAGATTAGCATTTATTTTGTCATTTATCTATTTATACATTTATCAATATTACAATATATTTTTGTCACTACTCACCACAATTCTAGATACACTTAGAATTTAGAGCACACACTCTTTTATCAACATATCAATATATGGCTATCGTTAAGGTGGAAACACCAAAAATGAGGTTTGCTGAGGTAAACCTCCATACAACCCAACCCTTTTAGATCTTGTTTGTGATTGCAGGTTGTGTGAGAAAAGACTTCGAATGCACAAGTGTTTACACTAGATCTTTTCCCTTCCTTGTCAATCTTGTTATTTCATTATTCTCATATCATTCTTATTTGTTTTCCATGTCTATCAATTTCCATGCACTAATAACCACTTTTGATGTCAACAAGAATTCATCAGAATTTGTACAGAACCATATAGATTAGGGTTTTTGGCTTTTGACGTCATACAAACTATAGCACTAAGCACAGACATCCATGCCACGCACTGTCATCCAAGGTAGTGAGGCTACCCACCTAGTGCCAAGTTCTTTGTAATCTGTAGTTTTCATTTCTGCATTTGTTTATGTGAATTACTGCCGTTATCTCTATATTTCCTCTATCTTCTTCAGCTTTAGTTAGTTTTAGTTAATAACACTTAATCATTCAATTCCAGTTGCAACAAAAGGGCATAGCCCAAGTAGTCTTGTTCTTCCTAATTGGATAGTAGAGAGACAAACACCTTCGGTGGTTAGTGTCCTAATGTTTAATAGGAAGTTGTTCTGATTAAAGATAGTTTAGTTAGCATCACCATTTTCTATTAAACACTTAGAAATATTCCTCATCTTATTATTTATCAATTTTATCTACTCTCAAGTTTTTTGTTCAATTTCTCTTCTACTTTCAATGTAAATTGATATTTTTCTTCTACTATCTGCCATCTCACCAAGCTTAACTCTTCTTGAATAGTCCATCTCAATCCATTAATGTACCCTCAATATGTTCCTTCATAGTCTTCTCCTTCTATCTCAATGTTTGTAATATTTTCTACAATTTTAACTCATAGTCAATAGGTATGAATCAATTCTTTAGTTTTGCCACCATCCTAGTCTATTTTTTTAATATTTTCTTTCCCTCTTCTATTTCTTTCCATTTTTACTTCTTTCCACCAAATAGCAACATGTCCTTTCAATTTAGTCTTAGCAAATCACTTTCAAGATCTATAATTTGTTCATTCTCAAAATATTCTTCTAGGTCATTTATCCAATCAATCAATTCTTTAGGATTCAAATTACTAGAATAGCAAGCAATATCAACCGTTGGTATTCTACCAAATTTAGAGATAGCTTTTAACATTTTTAACTAATCTATTTCTTCTTCTTCTCGATCTTCTACATCTTGTTTGGTAGCTATTACATCTCTCTTCTTTCAATTTCCTCATAGTCACTGATGAAGGGGGTAAATCACAAAACACACAATAACAGATATTGAACACATCAAATAGAACTTTCTTTTATTGAACTGGGCAACTCATTACATTACAGAAGCTCAATTACAATCAGAGGATAAATCCTCTACTGGCTGTAACACATTACAGCTTTCCCAACCTCAAGACTCTAGAATCTTCAGCCTTCTGTAACCCCAAATCAACTAGGGTTTCTGTTTTCCCACCTATTCTTGACTCCATACTGGCCCCCTTGACTCTACTACTCCCAGGGTTCCCAAAATAGTCATAAATAGCACTTTTTGGTGGCCTCCAGCTAAATTTCAAATTTTACAACTCCCTCCAAAAGTAGGTCAACTTCCGGGAAGCATAACTTTTGACCCGGGTGTCCGATTGACGAACCGTTTTAAGCGCCGAAAAGCTCATGATGTAAACTATCATGCTAAAAATTTGTAAATGGATTTCTATCAACTTTTTGAGATGTTATGAGAAGTTTTAGTGCCTCATATCTCGTTCCATAAATTTTCAAGGGCTTTTCGGAAAACAAAAACTTTAATATTTTTCAGCTCACAAATGACCTTTACCTGATTCCTTCGCCAAAGGTCTTATATTTCCATTATGTAACTTTCTGGAAATATTTGCTTCATTACATGCCCAAATGCAAACTTTCTAAAAATAGCAAGTACACTTTCCTAAATAGGCAGGTCGCTATTTTTAGCAGTTTTGGAAAAACTAAAAGTCCTACATTATTATTCTAGATATTATGGAACCAAAAACACTAATTATGGGAAGAAATGAGAACAACTACAATGGTTTTGAATTAACTTCTTTTTGGGTGATGCAAGATTGCCCTTACACCTCTGGATGCTCTTGCATCAGACACCTATGGTAATTTGAGAAGTGACCCTATCACGTCTCAGGTGTTTGTGTGAGGAAAACCCAAATAGTCAACCTCTGCGTTAAACAACCAAGAAGAATCTTCAATAGGCCTTCCTTTCCTTTTCACTAGATATTCTTCATATTGATTGTTCCGAGTGCTCCTTCCCACACGGCTATCCAAAATCTCTTCTATCTCCTCTGTTGAAGTAGATGCCGGAATACTCCACTGCACTTCTGTTGGTCCATCCTCTGTTCCACCTTCATGATATTCTGATAAATCAGCAATGTTGAAATAGGAGAAATATTGATCCCACTCGGCAGCTCTACCTCATATGCATTTCCTGAATCATGCTTCTTCATGATTTTGTATGGTCCAAATCTCTTCATTTTTAATTTATTGTATGTTCCAACTGGGAACCTTTCTTTTCTCAAGTGAACCATGACTTCATCTCCCACCTGGAACTCCTTATACCTCCTCTTCTAATCTGCCTTAGCCTTGTACTGAATATTCATCTTATTAATGTGCTTTCTCACTTCTTCATGCAATTTCTTCAAATGTTCTGCAAAGTCTTCAGCTTCAGCACTTATCTTTTCTCCATTGTCCAGCTTCCTTAACTCAGAAGCATTTCTCCGGCTATTACCATATATAATCTGGAATGGTGATTTACCAGTACTCCTATTAATAGAATTGTTGTAGGCAAATTCTGCCTGTGGTAAAATCGAATCCCATCCCTTGGGCTTATCTCCTACTAAGCATCGTAGCAGGTTACTCAAACTCCTATTCACCACTTCTGTCTGTCCATCAGTCTATGGATGGTGTGCGGAACTGAACTTCAAGTCTATCTTTAACTTCTTCCACAATGTCCTCTAGAAATAACCAACAAACTTGGTATCTCAGTCTGAAACTATGCTTTTTGGTAGACCATGTAGTCTCACCACTTCCCTGAAAAATAACTCTGCAATATGAATAGCATCATTAGTCTTCTTACAAGGAATAAAATGTGCCATTTTTGAGAATCTGTCCACCACCACAAAAATAGAATCATGTCCTCTTTGTGTCCTTGGTAAACCAAGAACAAAATCCACACTAATATCATCCCATGGCTTCTCTAGTACAGGTAATGGTTGATACAACCCTGTATTCTGACTTGTTCCTTTTGCCATCTGACACACTCTACAACTCTGCACAAATTTCCTCACATCCTGTTGCAACTGCGGCCAATAATAATTTTCACCGACAATGGCAATGGTCTTATCTCAACCAAAGTGTCTAGCTAACCCCCCACTATGCTTCTCCTTAATTAGGTTCTCTCTCATGGAACTCCATGGAATGCACAATTGGCTTCCTCTAAACAACATGACATCTTGGATTATGAAATCCAACCATTTTGTTCTATCCAAAGTAACAGCCTCCAAACAAGCTTTCCAAGCCTCTGCAAAATCTGGATCTTCAGGATACAAACTTTTGAGTTCATCAAACCTAACAACCTCTATCTTCATTAGTGTCAACAAATTTTGCCTTCTGCTCAAGGCATCTGCAACTCTGTTGGACTTCCCACTCCTATGCTTCAAAACAAAAGTATAACTCTGCAAAAACTCAACCCATTTTAAGTGCCTTTGATTTAACTTTCCTTGACTACTAAGATACTGCAAAGCCTGATGATCAGTATATATAACAAACTCTTTTGGCAACAAATAATGTCTCCATTTCTTCAAAGCCTGGACTATTGCATAAAACTCTTGATCATAAACAAATTACTTTTTCTTGGCATCATTAAGCTTCTCACTAAAATAGGCAATGGGCTTACCTTCTTGGCTCAAAACAGTGCCTATACCACTACCGCTAGCATCACAATCTACCTGAAATACCTTATTAAAATCTGGAAGTGCCAAAACAGGTTGTTCTATGACTTTCTACTTTAATGTGTCAAAGCTCTTGTCTGCTCCTTTAGTTCATCTAAACTCTTTTCTATCCCCTCTCATTGTCTCAGTTAGGGGTGCACAAATGCTACTAAAATTCCTGATAAACTTTCTGTAAAAACTTGCCAAACCATGAAAAGATCTTACCTCCATTGCACTCCTTGGTGTAGGCCATTCAATGATAGCCCTTACCTTTTCTGGGTCCATCTTAAGACCTTCCTTTGAGACAACAAATCCCAGGTATACCAACTCCTTCTTTGCAAAACTACATTTCTTTAGATTAATCAACAACTTGTCTTCCCTCAACTTCTCTAGAACTCTTCTGTATGCATCAAATGCTCATCCCAAGTCTTACTGAAAATCAAAATATCATCCAAATAAACAATAACAAAACTTCCCAAAAATTCTTTCAGTACCTCATTCATGAGCCGTATGAATGTGCTTGGTGCATTGGTTAGCCCAAATGGCATGACTAACCACTCATACAAACCTTCCTTTGTCTTGAAGGCTGTCTTCCATTCATCTCCTTCTCTGATACGGATCTGGTGATACCCACTCTTCAGGTCAATCTTTGTGAAGTACTTGGCTCCACTCAAACAATCCATGTTGTCATCCATTCTTGGCAATGGAAATCTATAATTGATCGTTATCTTATTGATGGCTCAAGAGTCTGTACACATCCTCCATTCTCCATCCTTCTTTGGTGCTAGTACTGCAGGTACTACACATGGACTTAGGCTCCCCCTTATCAGTCCCTTTCTCAACAACTCATGAACTTGTCTGTTTAGCTCCTCATTCTCTGCAGGGGTCATTCTATGGGCTGTCTTGTTTGGCAAACTGGCTCCTGGTATCAAATCCATTTGATGACTTATCTTCCTTACTGGTGGTAAACCTTCTAGTACATTATCAGAGATAATGTCCTGGAACTCTTCCAACATATCTGAAACTTCTACAGGTACATCTTCACATTTCTCTTGACTAATCTTAGGAATCAATGCAAAGCAATGACACTCATGCTTCATACCCTCCAAAAATTTCCTACCATCTACCAAGCAAATTCTAGCAGTACTACATACCTTTTCTTCCACCTCCTTCAAGGGCTTCAACTTATGATGAACTCCATCCTTTGTTAGGGAATATGTGTTTGCATGGCCATCATGGACAACACTCCTATCATACTACCACGGCCTCCCTAACAACATATGACATGCATCCATTGGTATGATATCACACAACACCTCATCATGGTAGTAACCAATCTTGAACTTCACTAAACACTGCTCATTGACCAAAGCTCTATGGTCCTTCTGCAACCATGCAATCCGATATGGATGTGGATGTTTTCTTCTTGTCAATTTCAACTTGTCAACCATCTCCTTTGAAACAAGATTATCAGTGCTTCCACTGTCAATAATAATATCACAACACTTACCTTCACATTTACACCTTGTGCGGAATAAACTCTTCCTCTAATTGGGTTCTCTATCCTCATTCAACAAAGTTCTTCTGACAACTAGGGTTTCTCCCCTTTCAGCATCTTTAGAATGCTCAGACTGTGCATCTTCATCTACATGTGCAACTCGTGCATTACCTTCAGGTCTTCTATTCATCCTTCCTTGATGTTGCTAACATTCATATGCTCGATGCCCTTCTTCTCCACATTGGAAATAGGTTCCTCTGAAACCTCCTCTTCCAGGTCCTTGCCCAGGTCTGCCTCTTCCTCTTCCTCTTTGCTCACCATTGTTCTGGTCACGAGGGCAGTAGGTATTGTCACCTCTCTGATTTCGACTAGTGCCAGCTTCTTCACTTTTCTTTGCATCTTCATTTCGGCCCCCATAGGGTCTTCCACCAGTCCTTCCGCCTTGACCTCTTCCCCTTTGCTTACTGTCAAATCTTTTATTCAGCTTCTCTTCCACCTTTAGGGAAAATTGGTACGCATCTTCTATGGTGGTCATTTTGACTAGGCTCAACTCCTCTTGAATACTCGGCCTCAACCCATTAATGTAACAGGCTACCTTCTCCTTTTTGGGCTCTGCATGGCCTGTCTTGATAGTAATTTTATAAAACTCTTCTGTATACTCCTTAATAAACTTGTTACCTTGCTTCAGTCCTTGTAGCTTCTTCAGCAACTCCATCTCATAGTCCACAGGAATGAATTGCTTCTTTAGTTTCTCCACCATCCGATCCCATCTGGAGATCTTTCCTTTTCCTCTTCTATTTCTCTCTAATTGGACCTCCTTCCACCAAATATTGGTGTGGCCCTTCAACTTTGTTTTTGCAAACTTAACCCGATCTAGGTCCTCCACATCTTCATACTCAAAATACTCCTCCATGTCATTGATCCAATCAATAAGCTATTCTGGATTCAAATCTCTAGAATATGTAGAAACTTTGATCCTGGGCCTCTTTCTGATCTTTGAAATGGCCCTCAACAACCTAACTTCTGTAGGATCTCCGGCAACTTCTTGTTCTTCCTCAGATAGCTCTTCTTTATCTTCATCTTCACCTTCTTCTCTCATCCTCGACTCAAACGCTCTTCGTAGCTCCTCTTGCAATGCATCGATTTGTCTTTGTAGGGCTCTAAAACCCTCTTCTGTCAAAGCGTTCCTCCCAACACAATTTCTTCGTGGAGGCATCTTGGTCTCCGTAACAAAACCACAACCTCAAGTCCTGGTGCAAACTACCTCACGGTCGGCGATCTGTCTACACACTCAGGAACCCTCGCTCTGATACCACTTGATGAAAGGGGTAAATCACAAAACACACAATAACAGATATTAAACATAGCAAATAGAACTTTCTTTTATTGAACTAGGCAACTCATTACATTACAGAAGCTCAATTACAATCAGAGGATAAATCCTCTACTAGCTGCAACACATTACAGCTTTCCCAACCTCAAGACTCTAAAATCTTCAGCCTTCTGTAACCCCAAGTCAGCTAGGGTTTCTATTTTCCCACCTATTCTTGACTCCACACTGGCCCCCTTGACTCTACTACTCCCAAGGTTTCCAAAATAGTCATAAATAGCACTTTTTGGTGGCCTCCAGCTAAATTTCGAATTTTGCAACTCCCTCCAAAAGTAGGTCAACTTCTGGGAAGCATAACTTTTGATCCGAGTGTCCGATTGATGAACCATTTTAAGCGCTGGAAAGCTCACGATGTAAACTATCACACTGAAAATCTGTAAACGGATTTCCATCAACTTTTTGAGACATTATGAGAAGTTTTAGTGCCTCATATCTCGTTCCGTAAATTTTCAAGGGCTTTTCAGAAAACAAAAACTTTAATATTTTTCAGCTCACAAATGATCTTTACCTAATTCCTTCGCCAAAGGTCTTATATTTCCATTATGTAACTTTTTGGAAGTTTTTGCTTCATTACGTGCCTAAATGTAAACTTTCTAAAAATAGCAGGTACACTGTCCTAAATAGGCAGGTCGCTATTTTTAGCAGTTTTGGAAAAACATAAAGTCCTACATTATTATTCTGGATATTATGGAACCAAAAACACTAATTATGGGAAGAAATGAGAACAACTACAATGGTTTTGATCTAACTTCTTTTTGGGTGATGCAAGATTGCCCTTACACCTCTGGATGCTCCTGCATCAGTCACTTTCATCATTTCTAGGGTTATTGGCCCCTTCTATCTTCTTCTATAACATCCAATTGGATCTTCATTCCTCTCATCATTTCAAAAATTTCTTCAATCCTTCTAGTAATATTAAACACACCTTGAACACTTTGTGGAGGCATCTTGTCCTTGTTCTTTACATAAATTATCTCAAGGATGGTAGTTTGTCCACACTCGTTGCTACAAACTCCCTCATTGTGATTCTTTGTTTACAAGCTTAATAATATAATTGATCCTTATTGATTAATAGTTAAAAAATAATTTATAGTTTTCCACAATGGGCTTATAACATGAGACCTTAGTCTTCAATGATATATGAGCACCGCATGTGTGAATTATAGAATTTCCTAATGATGCTACACTACAAAGCTTTTGTTCTACCATAGAACATTCGAATCCACATCTAATTCTCCATCTTTAATTACTTGATGAATTTACTTCATTTGAATAATCATGAGTGATGCTTATATAGTGAGTCTTTAGCCTTAGAAATGATTTTAATTAGCCACAAGGTGGTGCAAAGTTCGATGCAAGATGAAATGTGCAGCCTTGAAACATGTAGAAGGGAACCTTCTAGAATGAATGTGATGGATCTCAATGTGCTTCATGCCACAAACCTTCTTGAAATTATTAAGATTACAAATGTGGCAAAGTGTTGTTGCAAAGCTCATACAATTTCCACATAATTGAAACAATGACTTTAGACTAAACTTTGATATGTTTGGTATTGAGTTTTGAACTAAGCATATGCCTTTGTGGCAATAACCGCAAGTTACATGATCAAATGATGACTAGAACATTATTGTAAACACACAAACAAACAAATAAATGTGAAAAAAAATGTTTTTGGGTGATGCAAGATTTCTCTTACACCTTGGATGCTCTTGCATCAAACACATGAAACTCAAGCTCAATGGGGAACAAAGAGTCAACAAATACAACCAAACATCCAAGCTTCCACAAGAAAGAGAGGAAGACTTGGCAATAGAATTCAGAAACAATGTTATGCAACACAATTATACCAAGGAGAGAAAGATTCCAATTCCTTTTGTGAATGAAGATAATAGGGAAAGAAGAAGAAAAAGAAACCATAGGCGGTAGGCATACACACAAAGCCAAAAAACATGTTTAACAAGGTCACATTTCTTGTAAAAACTATTGGAGGTGGGATCCTTGTGGCAAGAAGTGGAGGTGATTACCAATAGGTAGTTTGAAATCGAGGATCTTTGTAGTTCCAAAGATGAGAGATGGGATGGAACCAAGTGGAAATAGAGAGGGAATAATCCCACTTCACATTTAGGTAGTTAGCAATAGGGAAGGGTGGAAGAAGAGCATAGTAAACTTGCATTAGAGGGAAGGAGAGGAAGAGAGTTCTAGAAGGCCATCTCCAATCCTTAAAAAAGTTACAAGGGAATATGGGAGTGGAGAGCATAAAGATTAAGGACATGGGAACAAGGGCTTAAAATTTTAATAGGATGGGATAGTCAAAATCTACAAGGTTGAATTCCAGTTGAAGAAGTGACTAGCATTTCTAGGAAAAGTTGTTGAAGTCCTAGAGGTTGTTGAAATACCCTTGCAAAATAATCATGCACCATGTATCGATGAACTTGAAGCAAGCAGGTATTCATCAATTTAAATTAAACAATTCCACTAGATAGACAAGGTGGAGAAACTAAGGCCATCACAAAGAGATTGGTCAAATGAGATCAATTCAACTGAAATAGACTACCAAACCTTCCATATATACCATTGAAGGGTACAAAAGCTTTGGTCATAATGCAAGGTGCTAGTAACAGTTTGTACTTCCAAGAAATGCATAGCTAATTTCCATTAGCAATGGTCATGGTGATGTGGTGCCAAACAAGATGTTTCCAAGGAGTGTCCCCTAATGCTTCTCAATCCATCCATTTGACAACTATTCAAATGCCTTGGGTGAACAAGTCTAGGATACCTAAGCCACAAATATAGTGAGACCAACAGGTGGCAAGTTACCCTTGCTTATTGCCACATAAAAATCCGTGGATCAATAGTGTGAGTTGTTTGTAGCAAGTTTTGGAAGACAATGAATAAGAAGTGATATAAACATGGCTGACTAGAAGAACTTTGTTAGCAACTTGGATGTGACCTGCCATAGAGAGAAAGTGGTTGTACTCCAATAAAGCAACTTAGATTTGAGCTTTTGAAAGAACCATGACCACATATCAAATAGGGAGACTTCTAGATCAAAAGGGATTCCCAAATAGCGAGTAACCACTCCATGCTGCACAAGAGTCCGTTTAAGTGAAATCCATGGTGGAATAGGATGTAGACAAATCACAAAGAATCCACTTTTATGTATGGCCTATAGAGAGCTTGAAACAAAATAATAGAGATTGAGGACATCCATGGTGTTGGCCACTTCATCAAAAGTGTTATAAAGGAAAAAGAGGTTGTCTTTAGCAAAGTGGGAGTTGAGAAGAAAGTTGGCATTGGTAGTGAAAGGCTATAAATGAGCTTGTCAGCATGAGCATGTTGAAGAACATAGCCAAAAGGATTAGTAGCCAAAACATAAACGTATGGTAGTAAGGGGCAACCTTGACAGATAGATTTTTGCAAAGTGAAAGGGGTAGATAGTTGACCATTAACCACTAGGCAAGTCCAAGCATTAGTAAAAAGAAGCTTAACATGAGTAATGAAATGGGGGCCAAAATCTAGCAATGAGATCATCTTATAAATGGAAGACCAGTGGATGTGATCATAAGCCTTGTTAAAATCGAGCTAAATTAACAAAGCATCTTGAGATGTTTGTTGAGCCCACTCCATATATTCCCAAGAAAACACTAAATTACCAAGGATGAAACAACTTCCTAGAAAACCAATCTACTTAACTTGAAAAATTTCTTATCTGATAGGTTTAATGCCTTCCCAATAATCTTGTAACAATGAAAGAAAAGAGTGATAATACACCAACCAACCAAAAAAACATGCGTTCATTGTGATCCTTAATTGGACCTTAAGTAGCCTCATGGTATACAACCCACCACATCACCTCTTCACTCTTAATGTCTTTACAAACATCATACTCTCTTTTTTCCTAGCTATCGATGGGACGTATTCCTAGCATCATTATCACTTCAACAAATATTCAATGAAGCTTCTTTACTATTTATATATTTATTGATTTTCTTATATTTTAATCATTGGATTTGGTGTGAGCTGACTTGCATAATTTCGATTTAGACATGACATGAACTTT
Organism: Cunninghamia lanceolata; assembly: GCA_027924645.1. Classification (NCBI taxonomy): domain Eukaryota; kingdom Viridiplantae; phylum Streptophyta; class Pinopsida; order Cupressales; family Cupressaceae; genus Cunninghamia; species Cunninghamia lanceolata. The sequence continues at coordinate 6,786,994 of BSBN01001583.1, forward strand.
GGATTTGGCTAATAAAAAGAAATCCAAATGCATTAAAATTAACAAAATGTTATTGCAATTTATGTAGCCATTCGGATGATTTCAATGTGAGATTATTTAATTTGCTTTATGTGATGCCTTTACAAGTATTGTATTCATCTATAAAGTTTTTTTGTCTTTGTCCTAAGACAAATTGACTATTTTTTTAATTATAATTTGATATTAACACAAGTACACATATAGAGTGGCCTATCTTTTCTTTTGCTCCCAGGAAATGATTAATATATATTTTATTTTTCCATCACTTCCCGTGGTGTACAAGTAAACAAATGACATCATTGTCTAATTAAAGTGGTTACTTTCTTTAATTTTTGCCACTTGCATACCACCATTTAGTACATGAGGCCTTTTTTATCCAATATTTGTGGACACTGTAATTAATACTTTTCACACGTGTTTCAAAATAATTTTTCATTAAGGAGTCTATTTTAATATTTCCACTTGCATACCATGATTGTTACGTTAGCTTTTGTTTTATTCAAATTTTGTCATCATTAATAGTATTATCGTTATTATTAAGATTTTAACTAATTTTTTAATTTGACTTTAAAGTTTAAATCATTGTCCTTTTTAACTTTAAATTTTAAATTATTGCTCATTGCAGTGCATGGAAATGAGGTCAACCATTTTTTCTAAAATTAGTTAAAATTGATCTTTGGATGAGAAATTTAAGATACTCACATTTAAAATTTAAAGATGTGACAAAATCGAGTTTAAGAGGGTCAAATTAGAGGAGCACACAAAGTGACTCTATTTTTGTTAAAAAAATACAATATAGCCTAGGTATGCTCCCTCTAAAATGTTGACTTTTTAAAAGTATTTCACAAATCCCTTGATTTTTCTACTAATTTTTTTTTAATGAATATATGATTTTTTACTAATTTTCAAAATGGACACATCTTGAAAAATGAAAATCGAACATGCTCCCCTCTTAATTTTAAGAAAAATAATTATAATTTAAAAAAAATGGAGTCTAGAATGTATAAAATATAATTTGTTTTAAATTTAGATGAGTGGATAAAAAATGACACTAAAAAAGTTATACATAGTTTTCAACAAAAAAATAAGACATTAACAAAAGAAATTGAAAATAGAAACATTAATATATTCAAATTTTATAAAATAATACATAGTTAGAAAGGTAATAAAGAGCTTGATGATGCCATAATTTTTTTTTAGAATAATTTCTAAAAATGTGTAGCCCTGATGAGAGCACACTCAACATTTGTTATTTTTGTATGTTATATACAAAACATGTAGCATGTCACATATAGGTCTGACCCTTTGGGTTGGATGTTCAAGGAATATCCAACCTTAAGGACTGGAATTTCACAAAGCAAGTTATAAAGAATACTATCAGTGTTTTGATTTGCATAGAAAAACATAGCAACAATATGTAAAAAAGAGAAACCCATGATTTTAGATCCACATGATCTATTTTCTTAACTTAGTATTTCCATTGTCACCATTCTCATCCCTCAATCATCCTTCAAAAATTAATTAAATAAATTATATTTAATTAATTAATTAAATTAACTATTCTTCTATAGTTAATTAAATAAATTTTATTTATTTAATTAACCATTCCAATTATTCTTTCAACATTAATTAAATGATCCCCAATTAATTAATTAATTAATCAATCCCTTCTTCCACCATTAATTAAATAAATTTTATTTATTTAATTCATCAATCAACACTTCTAATGTTCCATCCTTTAATTAAATAAATCAACATTTATTTAATTAAAGACATTCTTTCCTATTTCATCCTCTGAAAATTAAATAAATAGCCATTATTTATTTAATTCTTCTATTTTCCCATGCTATTCATTAGATGACTAAGAAATCACATTTAATTAGCTAATTAATCATTTGCACATTCCAAATCATCATAAACCAAGCCAACCTTGCACATGACTCTATGTAAACATAAAGATCAAAATATTCACTTTTCCAATATCTACCCTCCATTTTCTCTTAGAAAATCTCTACCATCCAAATCCCTTGGAACACGAGCCTAATTATATGCACAATCACTAAGTACCACTAGGTGGCTTCTCATGCATGCCTAGCCCTCCATTCCTAAAATCTCATCTAATCCATTGATCCTCTTTGATGGAAACCTATAAATACTTCATCACCCAAGCCATTTCGTATCACAAGTTGAATGCAAAAACATGCTCCAAGATCTTAGAGCAACCAACATTCCTCATCAAGAATGATAATCCACTAAGCAAATCTATTGCATCAAGGGATTATTTTGGTCAGAACTCTTTGTTTACTTTCATTGATGTTGCCTTCCCTATAGCTCAATCCTGAGGTTATGTTTGTAGACACCTAAAAATGACCAAGTCTTCCAATCACTTGTATTTCATCAAATCTGTCTAATCACCTGCATTTCAAATGTTAATTAAATAATCTAATTATTTAATTAATTTCACCAAAATCACCAAATTCTTCTAAATCACATAATTGTGACATTAATTGAATAAATTCTCTTTATTTAATTAATTAAATTAAATTCTTCTATTATTCTTCCAAAATTAAATAATTTCAATTATTTAATTAAATCATTATCCTCTTTCCAAAATTTAAGTCTTCATTAATTAAATAAATCTAATTATTTAATTAATTCATCACAAATTCTATCTTATCTATAATTAAATAATTCTACATTATTTAATTAAATCAAATTATTCTTTTAAATTTAAATAAATCATGCAAATTTATTTAAATTATCTAAATCTTCTAAAAATAAATAAAATCAAATATTTGATTTATAATCTTCTGTTCCTCTCTCATGCACAAACAATTAAATAAATTTATTTAATTAATTTCAGTTATCTTTCTAATTCCTCTTAACATATCTTGTTAACTCGTGCAGAATCAGTCTTATTTTTAGAACTCTAAAAAAGATAAAATTATAAGTTGAGTTATCTATTCAACCAATCTTGTTTTCATCATATTTTAATAAAAATATCTTTATGGATTGACACATGTTGTGTGCACATTCATCATGGTTATTTGTTTTATCTCCTCCATTGATTCTTCTGAATTATCTAGACTGTTGATCGATCTCTGTTGAAATCTATATAAACCCCCCTTATCTCCTTCACAAATCCTCTTTGATCACTTATTCTCAGGCATCCTTTAACAGTGCTGTGAGCATACATCGTATCGATTGAGCAACTTCACGATCTCTTAACATTGATATTTGAACACTTTACTTGCTTGTTGCAACCATGGTTTTGCAACAGTATTGAGCAATCCATATTCATCCAAAGGGAACAATACAAATCTCGATAAAAGCTTTCATGTTTCATTGATTTATTAGTAATGGCTTTTATTTAGATTTATTCTTTTTATGTTATTAGTTTTTTATTTTGTTAGTTTTAATTTAATCGATTTTCCTCATACACATTCTAGCATGCCTGGTGGGATCCATTGGTCTTGATCTAATATCAAATTTGTGGAATCTCGTTTGATTTCACAGGTTTTTAACTCTTTTTTAGGAGAGATTTAAAGATAAATTTTTGAAGGAAGTTTGTTGGACAAAAACAGAGGTCACGGTTGCGTTCGGAAGGGTCGAGAGGCAAAGAAAAATATATAATTTGGCCTATTTTGGTGAAGGTAATTTTTTTTTACCTCGGGCACACAACCCGAGGCCATACAATCACTGTGAAGTATAGTAAAATATATATATATATATATATATATATATTAAAGTTTTCTTTTTTCGAAAAATAAAAAAAATAAAAAAAGCAAAACTAAAAATAAAAATGCAAAAAACAAAAAACAAAAAACAAATTAAAAAAACAAAAAAAACAAGAGAAAAAGCACAAACGTACTGCTGTACAGGTACTGTGCTGACAGTACCTTGTCCTTTTTTGGGCAGGTTTTAGAAATAAATAAAAAAATGAAAAGGCATCGTACCTTTTTGGGGTTTCATTCTTTATGAGTTTTTTTCAAAAACAATAAAAAAAACTTCAAAGTTTAAAAATAGAAAAGGTTAAGGGTTTTATTTTATTTTTTAAAAATCTTTATTTTACATAAAGCCCTCTCCAGCCCAAAAATAGGTCACATCAGTGACCAGGTGCTAGTAATAAGGGGTTAAGTGAGAACCCCTCTTCAATGAACTTTTTAAACCAATAGACGATTTTCAAACCTCATTATCTTGGTCATACGGACATATATTTCAGTGATTTTTTTTAAATAGGCTAGAATTTCATGATCTACATCATAGTGAAATTGGTTTTTTCTCAAGATTCTCTATTTTTCTAGAAAATTAATTTTTTCACTACTGTCTCTGTCTCGTCACAGTTTTTAGACCTTCCAAGCTTCATAACTTTCACAAACAGACTCAGATTCAGGTCATGTTTTTTTTGAAAGTTGATATTTTTCTGTCCTCTACACAGTGGTAATATTGTTTCACAGATTTGTTGAGTTCTTTTTTTAAAGTCCACTCATTGGCCCATCTTCAATCTATGACTTCAAACACTTGCTAACTTTTGAGTTTGTGTGGACCTAATATCACTTGTTGCAACTTCTTATCACTCAAACAGAGCAAATTGGTTTCTCTAACATGTTCATGCAGGATGATCTTTAAAGAAATTGACAAATTTATTGCATTAAGTCTTAGAAACATATTGCTTTCTTAAGGCACAATTGAACAATCATCTTTTATAATCTTGGAAAACATATTGCATTGTTAAGGGACAATTGAACAATCATCTTTGCAATCTTAGAGAACATATTGCTTTCTTAAGGGACAAAGGACATGAATGCAAAAACACTTCAATTTTCTAAGGGACAATGGACATGAATGCCAAACACTTCAATTTCATAAGGGACAATTGACAACTACAAACGTGTGTGTGCCTAATTTAGTTGCACCTTATTTTTCTTATAACGGGACAATTGAACCTTTGTTTGACATGTTTGCTCTTACATTTCAGTTATTCCTTTAGAAGGGCCTGCTTTTGGATTGCGTTTCATCCAAAAGGGATGACCCTAAACGGAGTTTTCCTTTGAACCGCTATATAAGAGGGATAAGGTGAAAGCCAAGTCCTAATTGACATCAGCCTTACCTTGTGGTGCCAAACTGAAAAGAGGTGTACTAGCTCTTTGTGGAAATGATTTTCACATCGAGCGAAGTGTTTGATACTCTTAGTAGGATTGGTTAAAGCTTTTAGTAGCTTGTCACATTGCTCGTAAGGCGTTGGTCCCTCAAAGTTACTAAGAACCATTCTAGATAGTGACTACCCAATCTACCTCCAAACGTTGTGGTAATCATCAGTGCAAGGTGAATCGATTTAAGCCCTTAAGATACTCACCATTGGCTCCCTTGAGAAGAGATAGTATTCCCTTGGCCATAAAGCTCTTGTGACCTACTTGAGCTTTCCAAGGGGAGGGTGAGATATCCCTACCTATCGTCTCTTGCAAAGATACAAAATGTCTGACACCTTTATGGAATGACATTTTTATCGACGGAGTATTAAGCTGTGAGCTGATCTACTGCAATGAAAACTTGTCTCTAGGGATAAAAAGTGCTTGATATTTGTTTGCAATCGTCTTATACCTGTGGAAACATTGGGCTTTTTGTGAGCCTCGAACATACACTATTTGTTGTGTCAGTCCTTTTTTGCCACTTGTTTTGCTGTGTTTTCTCTTGCCAAAAGCAAAATCCAATCACAACCATAACCAAATCTCTCAAAATTTGCCTTTTAAAAACATCAGACACTACTTCAGTGCCTCTGGTATTACAGCAGCTCACCTTTGGTATTACAATAGCTCGCCTTTGGTATAACAGTACCTCGCCTCTGGCAACCCTACTTCAGCACCCTTGGTATAATAGTAGCTCACTTTTGGTCACTGTAGCTCACCTTTGGTATAGTAGTACCTCGCCTTTGGTAGCTCCGTCCATCTCCTTTGGTATTATAGTAGCACGCTTTTGGTTGCATAGTCCTACACCTCTGGTCAAATAGTATAGCGCCTTTTGCCCAGTAAATTGTGCATCAGAGTTTGTCTTTGTCAAAACACAAGCATAATCTCAGCATTACTTTTTGTCCTAGTGTATTCCATGGTAACCACTAGGCTCCAACAAACTATGAAGTCCAAGCAAGTTGTCCCTAGGAAGCGCAAATCGCCTCCTCATACACTGCAATCAAGCTGACTCAACACTACTCCCAAGGTTACTCCTAGGACACCCGCAGCGAAATCAACCAGCTCTCCAAACATGCCGCACTTTGACCAACCAAGCAACCCGCAAGAGGGTAGAACCCCTTTGGTAAGTACACCTTACTATACCACCGGCTTGCCTCTAGATTTTGTCCCATAAGGTTATACTGCCAATCCAGTCCCATCTCTGGAAGAAAGAGTTCCTTTGGTAAGTACACCTCATTACACCACCGGCTTGCCTCCAAATTTTGTCCCACAAGGTTATACAACAAATCAAGCCCCACCTCAAGAAGAGTGACACTTTGAAATAGGTCAATCCTCTTAAGAAGATGGGCAAGATCTTGACGAATTCATACAAGATCCTAGAGCCATAGCCGCCTTTGACAAAATCCTTAGCGAGAACCAAGATCATTTCGTTCGCTTACTCGTAGAGCAAGGAGCTAAATTACCCAAAGGTTTTGATCTATCCAATCTTAGCAAGCCTAAAGACACCATAACGACAGTCCAAACCATGTCAACAATGACCACGCCTTTACCTGAACAAAGCTTACAAGGGAGAACAATTGAGAATCCCCTTTATCAAAACCCAACAGGGAAGAGGGCCATATCACCGCTTCTAACTCCTATGGAAATATACAAACACCAACAGGAGACTCTTTAATGCCAAGCAGAGCTATCTAAACAGGCCACCATAGCTCAACAAACTCCTAAAGTGTCCACACCAATCACAAGTGGAATTTTGGTTACCCCATCATGACAAGGTTTCCCACCGAATTACAATCCGGGGAACAACTATGTAGCCATGCAACAAGGGTCTCAACAAATACCACCTCCTATATCATCAAACCTTCATGTCTCTCAACCAACTAGGGTCATGCAATCCCAACCACAACATTCTTCTATGCCTATCCTCAATCCACCTCAACCATCGCAAAACACATCTACCTATGTCCCTCCTCCACTACGTTCATCAGTACTAAATTTCTTTCACATATTGCCTAGCCACCCTCAACTTTCCCAACATCAGGTTTCCCAAAGCTATGTGCCGCAATTGCAACCTAACCCACACTTTAGCTTTCCTCCACCCAATTCTTTTCTTCAACCATCACAAAGCCAACATTCTTACCTAGCGCCACCCCCACCTCCTCCTAATCAAAGCATCCAATTCCAACCCAATCTCAACCCAACATACAACGCATACGACCCCAACCAATCATATGACCCTTATAATACCAATGCACATGGCTTACACTACAATCTTTTGTATGGGAAACAACAGCCACTTCTAGGACAATAGGAGATGTTTCCAACCCCTCCCACAACTATGGAGCTCAAAATTGCAGAAGTTCAACAACAACTATCTGATCTTATGTTTGGCCACACCAAGAAGTGTTGGCAAGAGACACTATATGGATTCATGGTTGTTGTCATTGATGGCAACAAAGGTCATCCCACATATCCGCAAGTCATAATGTGTCTCTACCGGAAGTCAGAATAAAGATTGTTGTGGTCCGGTGAACAAGAACAGAGCATGTGGCAAGGTCCGACAGATTGATCCGGATCTCTCAGAGGAAGTGTCTTGGTACAGTGTGGATTTGGGGAAGTCAAGAGGACTACCTTGAGTGGTATATTCCAAGGATTTAGCCTCCGGTGATGGACAAGGAAAAAGATATGAATAGTTGAGTACCGGATTCCTGAGACACAGTCAAAACAGAGGAAGAACTGACTGACAGAGTATCAGACTACTTTCCGGATGTGTTACTGTTGATGATAAAAGTTGTGAAGGCATGAATTATGTTTGGCCGACATGATTAATGATATCTACTAGTATATGCTTGATCCGCATTGCTTGGTGAGCAAGGATTCAGCCGACAGAACAAAGTTTGTAAGAAACTAGACTGTTCCGGATGCCGACTAGAAAGGTGATGAAATTACTTGTGCGGATATATATAGAGGATGAATTTAGTTATGAAGTGTGTGGAAGAATCAATATATATGCGAATAAGTCCAGAACAAAGCAGAAGTAGCAAAAAGGATCCGGTATGTGAAAGATAGCAGAATAAAGAACAGAGGAAAGATGAAGTGCAGCAGATCAGTGTACTGAGCCTAACCGGAACTGAACTCCAGCATATGCAGATGCTTCCAATCAGTTCAAAACTGTGATTCTTATCACTTTGTAGACAGTGTGTCTTCTTGTAGGCAGTGGGCCTCTTGTGAGCAGCGTGCTCGGGCAGTGAGCCCTAATTGGCAAGTGCCATTTTGTAAATTCCTATTCTTCTAACAGAGAATAATTTTTGGGTTAATCACCCCGTGGTTTTCTCCCTTAACAGGGTTTCCACGTCAAAAATTACTGTGTCATATGTTTCTTATTTCATGGTAATGTTTTTGTGTTTGATTCAATGCTGCATTAATTAATAAGAAAGTTCAAAAAGGGAAATAATTAGGATAACTGATTCACCCCCCCCCTCTCAGTTATCAACAATTGGTATCAGAGCCAGGTTCCTCCTAATAGAGCCTAACAGCTTGAGGAAGATCTGAGAACTCAAATGGATGCATATGGTTTAAGGGAGCAACTCAAGACTGCCCTTGAGGATCTTGAACAGTCAAATTCTGAAGTCAATGAATTAAAAGAAAGACTCAAACAGGCTGATGAATTCATGAGAGAATTAAAAGACAAATTAAGTCTCTCTATGAAAAAGAGAAAGGAGCTGCTCCAACAGTTGGCAAGACAAAGTGAAGAAAGCAATACAAATGAAGAATTGACTGAGCAAACCAAGTTATGTGAAAAGTTATCAAAAGAAGTCATTATGTTAAGACATGAAATGGAATCAGGAACTATAAAGTTTACTCAAGAGATTGAAGAAAAAAGAAAGGCTGAAGACAATCTAAGACAATCTCTTAAAGAAAAATCAGAAGAATGCCACCAAATGGACAGGATTATCAGACATCTTGAATCTGATCTTGAAGATGCCAAAGATAATGAAGAAAAACTTGAGGATCAAATTGCCTCTCTCAAAAGAGACCTTCAAACAGCAAATGAATATAAAGAGAAATTCAAGATAAGTTCTGCTCAACTTGAAGTTCTTCTTGGAAGTCAAAAGAGGACAGATGACAAGTATGGTTTGGGATATGAGAAAGGAGAAAGCTCCGGATCCGGTCAGAAGAATCTTGGATCAGAAAATCCAAGGAGCAGGCCTAGAAGACCTCCGGTAAGACAGCCAAATGCTCAAAGATATCCATCCTTCAATGGATACTGCCACAGCTGCAACCACTTTGGTCACAAAGCTAATCAGTGCAGAATGAGAATGAATCAGATTAATTCATCCTTCTCCGGACAGTGCTTCAACTGCAAAAGGTATGGACACAAATCCCATGAATGCAGAATTATGCAAGTAAACAAATCATTCAAAGGTAGATGCTTTACATGCAATAGAGTAGGTCATATGGCTAATCAATGCAGATCAAGAGGATATCAGTCAAATATGCAAAGAAATGTTATTTGCCAAATCTGCAATAGGTCCGGTCATAATGCTAAAGTCTGCAGAAACAAGAATCAGGACAAAAGAGGTCCGGTGTATAATCAGAATCAAGACAAGGGTAAACAAAAGATGAATGCAGATGAAGTTAGGAATCAGATGAGCAAGATTTGGGTGAAGAAAAGTTCAGAGAATGTAGAGGTTGGATCCGCACCAGACTCTGGTGCTGATATTTCTTCCGGAAATTAAAAAGTAAGCTTAGGCTCAGGGGGAGACTCAAAGAAAATCCTATTCCCCCAACCAATCAAGTGGTGCCGGATGTGGCACAAAATGCGGAGTAAAGGGTTTAAATATATAAGTCCTGAGATGATCCAGATAAGTTTTCAGAGGTCCGCATGGAGTTATGAAGAAGCTGTAATCGATCAAGTAAGACCTGTTCCGGGAGATGCTCCGGTATGACAGAGGATTACAAATAGGTCCGGAGAGATCCAGAAGTGCACTATCTTATTCTGTGGATTGGACAGAGTGTTTGGGATGTTCTTGTAATATGTTACCTTGATTTATTCATGATTGAAAGATTCGGATGATATTCATAGATCAGGACTAATCTGGGATACTCCAAGCTATCCAGACAAGGCAAACCGGAATAATGTAGGTGAAGCATTTATTGCAGACAGATATTAGGGTTCACGGAGCAATATAAGGGATTTCTCAAAAGTCATCTGCTCATTCTGCACTCAAGAAGAAGCGAATAGTGGAGCTCTGCAACAAGATTCATCAAGCACACCAAGGATCTCCTGCCGAAGTCATTGCATAAAGAAATCTATCCAATCACTCCGTGCAAATCGAAGGCGCATAAGGTATTCTCTGTTTTTCATTACCTCACTGCAAATCTTTGAAGAATGGCTACTCCAAATATAGTTAAGATCTCTGATAGACCTCGCCCCTCATTCAAGAAACATCCTTACAAATCATTGGAGGTAGATCCACTAGGAGCCTTCTCTAGTGTTCCTCATGGTGTATTGCATACGGAAGATATTAGGGGTTACATCCATGCGAATCTTGAAGACTTTGGAGAATCAAAACTGATGGATATCTATCACAAACAATTGATAGATGACTCCTTTGAGATCAAACCTCAGTATAAAGCCATCCAGGACAAACACTTTGCACAGTGCATTCATTTCCCCTGTTTTGAAGAAGATGAATGGGTCCGGTATGTACTAAGTAGAGTACATGACAACTTCCTATGGTTGAACAAGCCCTTCAAGATCACCAAGGACGCAATTAGGGCTGTAACCGGTCTGCACTCATCCGGTGGATTACCTATTCTCAAATCTGTCAAAAATCAGACAGTCAGTGATGCAACCGGATCCAAGTTTGACAAGAGAGCTATGACAGTTGATGACATCATTGAACCGGATGTCAAATTTGCAGCTATGATAATTGGTTACAAAATCTATCACTCCAGTAGGGAAAATTCAGTACCGGGAACTGCAATCTACACAGCCTATCAGATGTTAAAGGAGAATGCAGACTATGACTTGTGCGAGCTTCTAGTAAACCAACTCTTTGAAAATCTGCAGAAGATTAAGAAGGACAAGAAAAACTCCTTCAAATATGGCAATCTGATCCTTTGTCTCTTCTTTTACTACATGAATGAGCTTCCCGGATCCAGTGGATGGATATGGCAGAATGACAGACCGGTTGCCATTCAAATCAGAGACTATTTGCATGGACTTGGGGATGCAAAAGCAAGAAATACAGCTCTATGGGGTTACTTCAAGAACTTCCAAAGCATGATGCATGCAAGAGAAAGAATACCCCAATCCCTTGTTGAAAAATACAAAGACACAGTATGCTTCATGGTAGAAACAGATCAGTGTCTGATGGAGGCAGTGGAGCCAAGGACTGTCTGGATCATGCCTATGGGGTATGAAGTGGATGAACAGATAGTAGAGCTGCATGTTCAACACATGCTAAGCTAGCCCAAAGATCCTAAGGCAGAAAGGTTTGGAACCTTTGAGGAACTGAGTGTAAAGTTACATGTAGAACTCAGGGAACCGGAGATAAAGAGGAAGGTAAGAAAAGAAGTTGAGCATATTGCTCAAGGCCTAGGCATCTCAAAAGAGGCACTTGATGCCAGTCGGGAAAAGAGGAGGAAGGCTGAGGAAGAAGAGAAAAGTAAAGAAAGTGTTCCGGTTGAAACTCCCACCCGGACCAGATCATCAAAAAGATCTGCACCTCCCTCAACCAAAAGTTCAAAACCGGAAGTCCAGGCATCTGGTAAAAGATCCAAGACAAAAGCCACAAGGGCTTATGAAAGCCAAAAGGATGAAGAGGAAACAGAGTCAGATGAGGGAGTAAAAGAAATAAAGAAGCAGAAGAAGAAAGGATCCGGTAAACCCTCCACAGGACAAGACAAGGATGAAATGGCAGAGGTATCTGTTGAAAAGCCCACTCTGTCTCTAGAGAATGTAATCAAGTCGGTCACGGTGGATGGAAACCTTCAACCAATGACTGAATCTTATGATGACTTCAGTGAGGCTGACCAAAAGACTCTGCAGGAAGCCACAGTCAAATATCTGAACATATACAATAAGGCTTTCATTGAGATCATATCTCTTATTCCTAAAAGCCTAGAAAAGGAATTAGAAGTAAGAAAGAACAATGCTCATGCAAAAGATCTTGAGATCCGGGAGCAGATAGCTATTCAGCTATATCCTCAAATTGATCCCAAGACAATGAACATAATCTTCAAGGACTGCAAAGATGAGTTCAGAAGTAAAGCCAGGATGAATCAACTCATGCTTGGTGAGACTGACAAAGTGGCCCAAGAGACAGAAGAGATCCTCCGGAAGGCCTTCAAAAGGTTCAATCTTCCTGTTGTAGAGGACTTAGGTGCAGAAACAGCTGCGGATTTGGAATCATCTGTTCCGGAAGAAGTGGGCCCTGAACAGACAAGCATCTCTCCTCCGGTTTCCCCTACAGTCTCCGGATCCAAAGAAGAAGAGAAATTATAGGAGAAGGAAGCAGGGGTGGAAGACAAAGAGGTTGACAGTTCCAAGACTGCAGAAGAAAAGAAACATCTGTCTCCGGCAAGAGACACTGCACAAACTGTTCAACAATTTTTGAGCAAAGCCACTATAGAAATTGATGAACCGGACCTGCTAAAAGGACCCTTAGATTTTGACTCTTTGTCACCGGTGCAAACAATGAAAATAACCTCATTTGCAAATGGGAAAGTCAAAGAGAAGCTGCTGAAATCTCACATGGAAGACTGTGAGCTTATGGAGGTAGCATCTGGAGTGCTAGAAAAGATCATGCCATCCTTTCAAAAGGATCCCACAGCCTCCTCTTCCGGTAATCTCAAAACCTTAGTCAGCAGTGTTAGTACACATTTTGAATCTCTAGAAAAATCTGCTGAAGAAAAGGTCCGGAAGGAATTTTTGGATAAGAGATTTTTAGAAGTATTAGAATTAATCTCTAAAGATAGGAAGATTGTGAGTATTGGAATAAAGAGCTTAGAAAATGCTCTTAAGGATGGCGGTGACATTTACAAATTTTGTATATCCTGGCCAAAGGCAACAGCAGCAATTGATAAGAAAATAAAAGAGGAACAGGACAAGCTACAAAGCTTATCTCAAAGTTTTGATCCTCTCTCTTCCTCCATAATAAATCAAGAATGTCAGACTATTGCAGTCTTGAATGAAATAAAGAATCTTGAGAAGGAAAGGAAGAATATCACTAACCGGATGGGAGAACTTAGAAGGATTATAATCCCTAAGTTGGAAACTATGCATGAGGCCATCAGTGATGCTCAGACCACCGCCCAAACAAAAGATCTGACAGATCTCAAGCGGGCAGAAGCTTTTGCATTTTTGTTGAGTGGTCACATTTCAATTTTGGATAGAATGAAGCAAAGTTGGGCTATAGAAATGATCCAATTGCAGACATCCTTTGCAGACATTCTTCAGTATATGTGAGTATGTAAATATGCAGCTATGTATAGAAAATTTTTGAAAATTTTGGTGTGCGGACCCTACCCTTTGCCATTGATGTCAAAGGGGGAGTGAGGAGCAGTGAAAAATGAGGAATCCAACTAAGGGGGAGTTCCGGAAATTGTATATAAAGACAGAGCATCAGCAAAGGGGGAGCATAGTGAAAACACTTAGTCATTTTTCACTAAGTGTTGCCATCAATGCCAAAGGGGGAGATTGTTGGCAAGAGACACTATATGGATTCATGGTTGTTGTCATTGATGGCAACAAAGGTCATCCCACATATCCGCAAGTCATAATGTGTCTCTACCGGAAGTCAGAATAAAGATTGTTGTGGTTCGGTGAACAAGAACAGAGCATGTGGCAAGGTCTGACAGATTGATCCGGATCTCTCAGAGGAAGTGTCTTGGTGCAGTGCGGATTTGGGGAAGTCAAGAGGACTACCTTGAGTGGTATATTCCAAGGATTTAGCCTCCGGTGATGGACAAGGAAAAAGATATGAATAGTTGAGTACCAGATTCCTGAGACACAGTCAAAACAGAGGAAGAACTGACTGACAGAGTATCAGACTACTTTCCGGATGTGTTACTGTTGATGATAAAAGTTGTGAAGGCATGAATTATGTTTGGCCGACATGATTAATGATATCTACTAGTATATGCTTGATCCGCATTGCTTGGTGAGCAAGGATTCAGCCGACAGAACAAAGTTTGTAAGAAACTAGACTGTTCCGGATGCCGACTAGAAAGGTGATGAAATTACTTGTGCGGATATATATAGAGGATGAATTTAGTTGTGAAGTGTGTGGAAGAATCAATATATATGCGAATAAGTCCAGAACAAAGCAGAAGTAGCAAAAAGGATCCGGTATGTGAAAGATAGCAGAATAAAGAACAGAGGAAAGATGAAGTGCAGCAGATCAGTGTACTGAGCCTAACCGGAACTGAACTCCAGCATATGCAGATGCTTCCAATCAGTTCAAAACTGTGATTCTTATCACTTTGTAGACAGTGTGTCTTCTTGTAGGCAGTGGGCCTCTTGTGAGCAGTGTGCTCGGGCAGTGAGCCCTAATTGGCAAGTGCCATTTTGTAAATTCCTATTCTTCTAACAGAGAATAATTTTTGGGTTAATCACCCCGTGGTTTTCTCCCTTAACAGGGTTTCCACGTCAAAAATTACTGTCATATGTTTCTTATTTCATGGTAATGTTTTTGTGTTTGATTCAATGCTGCATTAATTAATAAGAAAGTTCAAAAAGGGAAATAATTAGGATAACTGATTCACCCCCCCCTCTCAGTTATCAACAAGAAGACCTTCTCTTTAGAGGAAGTGTGTCCTTATCCTTTTGATCGGTCATTACCCATGATCCCTTTTCCTCAAAATTTCACTATTCCCAAGTTTGATAAATACAAAGGAAAGGGTGACCCAAAAGACTATCGTAGGGATTCTATCTTGCTTGCTTTGAGGTCTCACATAACGACACATATCTTATACGTCTCTTTCCTCGTAGTCTTGGAGGTCAAGCTATAGAATGGTTCTCACACTTACCCACGGGAATCAAATCTTTTAACGAGCTAGGAGATAAATTTGCCACCCATTTCTCCTACAACGCAGAGCATGAGATCTTCATGACAGATCTATGCAACAACAAATAGAAAAATGGAGAAACTTTCATTTCATTCTTTCAGCAATGGAGGCAAATGGCTAGCAAATTCCCATTCAAGATACTTGAAAAATAGCTTGTTAGCATATTTGTGCAAAATCTCAATCAAGAGTTAGGTTTTCACTTGCAAATTCTTAGTGCTACAACCTTCGACGAAATCGCATACAAGGGAATTAACATCGAAAAGGCCCTCATTGCTAAGGGTGTGGTCAAAATCTTCAAAGTAACTAAAGACAATGCTCCTCAACACCAAACAAACGATAAACCCAAATATTGGAACAAAAACAAAAATGTGGTCAACGATGGGGTGGTTAATTCTAAACATGTCCAAACCTTGCAAACGCCACTGTAGCTTTCCAAACCAAGTCAAGCTCCACCTCAACAATAGCAACAACAAAGACAACCTTATCAAAACCAACAAGAGTAGCCTCCACAAGATTACCCTCCGCGGCATCAATTCACTCCCTTGGGAGAGCCCATAGAGTCTGTCTTACAGAAGATGTTACACAAAGGGCTCATCACCTTACTTGATGCTCCCCCATATGGTGAACCTGTTTACAAAACCGCACGTTATAGAGACAATGAATATTGTGAGTACCATAGGAGCAAAGGGCATAGAACTGCATCATGCATGAAACTCAAGCATCTAATCCAAAATCTAATCGAAGGCAACCAGATCTCTTTTGAAGATGAACCACTGGCTCAACACATGAACAAGGACCTCAACCTGTACAAAGAACCATTCCCCCACCATGGTTCGCCTCCTCCTCAGGATAAAGGTAAAGGTGTCAATCATGCTTCCACCTCCTTTGACTCCATTGTAGGTCATTTTGAAGAGAGTCGAGTGTCTACCCTCATAATCAAAGGCAAATCTATAGATTGCGTTATTACAACTCATCGTGGTCATGTCACCATTCGTGGTCCTACATCTAGTCTCCCAACACAGTCTGATTATAATCTTGTCGAACATCTAGGGAAAACACCCGCACAGATCTCTATCTTGGACCTTCTATGGTCATCACCGGCACATAGAATGGTGTTAGAAAAAGCCTTCCAAGAGTCTTCAGTTCCTAACAATATAGAGGTCATGAATTTCCAAGCTATAGTAGGTAACATTGCTTCGCCCTACAATGTGCTCTTCTCTGAGAAAGACCTCCCTTCCCATGATCCATGTCACAATGATGCCCTTCATATTGAAGTTCTCATCCATAAGCACAAAATCAAACGTATACTCATAGATGGTGGTGTTGGTCTCAACATCTATTCTTTAAAGTTACTTAAGCAATTGGGATACTTTGAGGATCATGTCAACATTGATCAAAGTATTACAATCAAGGGATATGATGATGCTGAACGCCATTCAGAAGGTGTTATCCACTTGCCTGTATAGCTGGGCCCTGTCATGCCTGAAACTAGGTGCCAAGTCCTTGACATTGAGTTGCCTTACAACATTATCCTAGGCCGCCCATGGATCCATGCAATGAAAGTTGTTCCTTCAACGTACCATCAGTCTCTAAAGTTCCCATTCAATGGTACAGAGATCACTATCCCAGGAGACCCCAATCCTTTTGAATTCTGTCATGTCTTGCAAGGCAGTTATAAGAATTGCAACCAAGTACCTAAAAATGAAAAAGCCCTTGAATCCCCACTATATGTTGATCCTAAAAATCTGACACAAGCCTCTACAAGTGAACCTAATCCTCTTCTTGAAATCAAAGCTCACATCCGTGATATAGGCTTTGGAACTTATGATATCTCAAAATCTTGTTGTGTAGGGCGAATGCCTTTATCCCCTAAATCTTACGGCCAACCGCCCATTGCCAAAGTAACCAAAAAAGTAGCTATTCCTCCCCCATCATTTCTAACCCAATTCCAACAGGGACAATTATTGGAAGAGGAAACTATTGAGGACATTTCTTCTTGGCTCTACAAGGAGAAAGAACCGGTCACAATACCAGTCAAGCAATATGGCAATGGCTTAAGGATAGTAAAAAACATGGGCTATAAAGGCAAAGGTGGCCTTGGGAAATAGAATCAAGGAACTATGGAACCCATTATTGTGACAAAGAAACTAGACAAGAAGGGATTAGGATTTGGTAGAAAGGTACCGTGCACCCTGGACATCGAGGGTATCCTTGACAAGGTGGCTGAAACTTCTATCGCAGATTCAACGTCTAATGAGGGTATCTTCAATGACTCTTCCCTCCATATGACTGACCTATTCACCAAATCCTCCATCTTTATTCTATCATTTGTATCTTTAACCTCCACCACAAACACCCAGAATGTAACACTTGTCTAACCTGAACTTATCGATTGGGACCAACAAGGGTCCCCCGTTATAGATGTATTTCAAAATGATGAAGCTCTAGCTAAGTTCATGGGACTCCAGGATGGTATCCCTCTGGGTGATCATAAAATAGGTTTTGTAATAGAACTAGAGCCAACAGCTTATTTTGGTGAGAATGCCAAATCCTCCAGTTGCAAAAGTAAAAATAAAGAAAGATCTCTAGGTGAAAACCACACTGTGGCACCTCCTGATCACAAAATAGTAAAAACAAAGGACGTATCCAACGGTGAAAACCTAACTGTGGCACCTGAGGATGGAGGATTTGACCTTCCCCTACCATCTAAGTATCAAGAGAAGTCAGCTCTCCTAGTGGAAGATTCTATAGAGATAAACCTGGGCACAGAGCAAAATCCAAAGACCACATTCCTACCAGCATCATTATCAGAAACAGAGCACAAGAATCTTAAGAAATTCTTCTTACAGAGAACCATCAACTTTGCGTGGACCTATGCTGATATGCCAGGGATAGACCCTAAGCTAGTTGTTCACTATCTCACAGTTGATCCAAAAGTTAAACCAGTCAAGCAAAAGTTGAGGAAGATGCACCCATAGATAGCTCTCTTAGTAAAAGTGGAAATACAAAAGTTGTTAGATGCAAAGTTCATACGACCTATTGGCTATTCAGATTGGGTCTCAAACATTGTACCTATGTCTAAACCCAATGGGCACATCTGCCTGTGCAATGATTTTAGAGATCTGAACAAAGCATGTCCCAAAGATGACTTTCCATTACCAAACATTGATATTATAGTAGACTTGATAGTAGGTCATGAAATACTTTCCCTCATGGATGGATTCTTGGCTACAATCAGATAAGGATAGCAGAAGAAGATCAACATAAAACAACTTTTACTTGTCCATGGGGTAATTATTGTTGGTGTGTCATGCCGTTTGGTCTAAAGAATGCAGGGGCAACCTATCAGAGAGCAATGACAGTGATATTCCACGACCTCTTTCATCATATCATGGAGGACTATGTGGATGACATACTAGCTAAATCTTCTAGGGCAGATCACATACAAGTTCTAGGATAGATCTTTGATAGGCTCGAGAAATACCAAGTACGCCTCAATCCAAAAAAGTGTGTCTTCGGTGTAACATCTCGGAAGCTGTTGGGATACATTGTATCTCGTAGAGGCATCGAAGTAGATCCCACAAAAGTAAAGGCTATAGTGTAGATGCCTCCACCAAAGAACCTCAAAGCATTAAGGAGCCTTTAGGGAAGGTTACAGTCCATTAGGCATTTCATCTCACAGCTAGCAGATAAATGTCAACCATTTCAACACTTGCTTCGAAAGGATGTCTCATTCTGATGGGATTATAAGTGTCAAGCAGCATTTGATCAGCTCAAAGAGTATCTGGCTACACCTCCTATATTGGTTCCACCAGTTGCTAATAAATCTTTGATATTATACATCTCCACTACAACTTCGGCCCTAGGGGCCCTTCTAGCACAAAATGATGAAACAGGAAAAGAGCATGCAATTTATTACATCAGTAGAACCTTGGTGGGATACGAACTCAATTATTCACCGATGGAAAGAGCTTGTTTAGTAGTACTGTTCACTTCCCAAAAGCTGTGTCATTACATGTTAAACCAACACACCAATCTTATAGCCAAAATTGATCCATTGAAGTATCTACTAGCAAAAGCAACTCTTACAAGCATACTAGCTAAATGGGTCATGATCCTTAGTGAGTTCAACATTGAGTATATAGATCGCAAAGCAATCAAAGGACAAGCCCTAACAGATCAACTAGTAGAAGCACCCATGACAGATACACACCCTATGATAGCAGACTTTCCGGATGAGAATCTCTTCACTCTTTCCAACTCAATAATGTGGAAGTTGTACTTTCATGGTTCCTACACACAACATGGATCAGGGGCCAGCATCTTATTTATCACACCTCAAAATGACTATATTCCAAAGTCATATCAGCATGCATTCCCTTGCACCAACAACATTGCCAAGTATGAAGCACTCCTCATAGGTCTCAATACAGCAGTTCAATGGAACAACACAGAATTACAGGTATATGGAGACTCACAACTAGTCATTCGACAAGTCACAGATGAGTACCAAACAAAATACGATAAGTTGATCCCCTACAAGCAACTAGTGGATGCCTACAAACCACACTTTTCTAACATCACATTTGAGCAAATTCCAAGAGAGCATAACAAGGCTGCAGATTCTATGGCTTCTGTAGGGTCACTGACTGACATGCCTGCTAATACACAGAAATGTGAATTCTTGATCAAGCAATTGTTGATAGCAGCCGTCGATGTTCACGTTACTGAAATCATTTGCGAACTTGTTGGTCCCAATTCCCCATGGTACAAATACATCTATGAATACCTTAAACATAGTACCTTCCCCCCTGACCTATCTTCCACTCAACGCAAAACCTTTATCCGTCGATCCTCCTGTTACACCATTCTGGGTGATACACTATATCACTGGAGTCTTGATGGTATCCTCTTACGATGTCTTAACACGGAAGAAGCCGAAGCTACCTTACGAGACATACATGAAGGTGTTTGTGGCGCACATTCTACCAGTCCTAATCTCGCTAAGAAAATACTCAGAACAAGTTACTATTGGCCTACAATAGAAGAAGATGTTGCATAGTTTGCTAAGAAGTGTCTACAATGCCAGCAGCATGGAGATTTGATTCACGCACCAGATCATGAATTACAACCTGTAACAACTCCTTGGCCTTTTTCTCAATGGGGTCTCGACCTCATAGGACAAATCCACCCATCCTCATCTAATGGCCAAAAATTCATCATTACTGCCATTGAGTATTTTACAAAGTGGGTTGAAGCCATTCCCATGATCTATATCACCGGTAAGCAAATAGCCAAGTTTATCCTTAACTACCTCATTTGCCGGTATGGTATTCCCCAAGCCATTGTCACTGATAATGGGAGACCATTCAAGAATCAAGATGTCCATGCCTTATGCACACAATATAATATCCAACATTGCTTTTCAACTCCCTACTATCTATAGAGTAATAGCCAAGCTGAGGCTTCCAATAAAACCATTCTCAAAATCCTCAAAAAAATGGTCAATGAAGCTGGCCGTGATTGGCACTTGCAACTCAATCCCGCCCTATGGGCCTACCACACTAGTATCAGAACACCAACTGGTGCCACACCCTATGCCTTGGTCTATGGCTCTGAATCCATGCTACCTATAAAGGTTGAGATCCCATCCCTCAGAGTATCTATGCAGAACCTGATCGACAGAGAAGAGTACCGCACTTCCAGATTAGGTGAGCTAGAACTATTAGATGAAAGGTGCCTTGCCGCGCTTAATCATCTCCATGTCTATCAAAACTGCCTCTGGTGTAATTACAAAAAAAAGATCAAAGAAAGATGGTTTCAAGTTGGTGATCTTGTACTCAAAGAGAATCAGAGAAATCAAACAGATCAAGAAAAGAAGGGCAAGTTTGAACCTAACTGGTTAGGTCCCTTTATTATCATAGTAGCATATGGATTAGGAGCTTACACTTTAGCTACACCTGACGGAATTCCTCTAGATGAGCCACTTAACAGTGTCCATCTTAAGAAGTTCTATGCCTGATCCTTAGAATATTCAAAAAAAAAAAAAAAAAAAAAAAACAAAACAAATAATCCATCCTATGGTGAAACCTGGTAAACAGGCGCCTTGGATAAGTACATAGTGAAAAACTGGCAAACAGGTGCTATGTGTAGAGTCAACATCCATCATCTATCAAGTCATGTTCATTCCATTTCCATTTCACAACACACTGCATCCATTCATAATAAAACCATTGACCTTGTTTGCATTTCCATCTCCCTATCTAGTATAGCTTGGAAATTTGTCAATGTCCATCATTGTCATCCTACGCCTTGATCTGTGTCAGCAGTTATCACTGTCTTGTCCTAGGTCAAGCTTTCTATGTCTTCTTCGTCAGTCATCCATGCAAATTCCTCTATTGGAATTGGGGCAACTCTTTCCTTAACCTAGGTCTAGGAATGGATCCTTGTTCATGGTTTGCAATCACTTCAATCTTTTCTCCTTTCCGCAGATAACACCCTTTAACGGACACATCGCTCCTACGATAAGGTTGTTATCTTCCCAACCGCGTTTCCTACATCATCCCACAAACCAGAACTACATATCATTTCTTCTCAATCTTAAGGTACCTTGATCCCATGGATATGGGTATGTAGGCAGTCTAGAATACGAAGGAAGTATCTAGTACTCAGGTACATAAGATCTCCTCCTTTCACCTTAACCCATCTCATCACTCTACCCAGAACTACATATTTATCATTTTCATATTTCATCGTCATGTGCCTTGATCCCATGGATACAGGGTATGTAGGCAGTCTGGAATACGAGGGATGTATCCAGTACTCAGGCACACACGATCCATCACTCTTCACCCACCCCACTCCATTGCCGTGTCATCCTTCTAGTCTTTCATTTATCAAAATCCATTCTCCTCGACTTGACTAACTCAAGCAGCAAGCTAGTGCATCCTTTCAAAGTAGAAGTCCTTAACAAGCCTGAAGCAAGTAGTTTCCTTCCAGAGTCATCTAATGTCCTACTCTTTCGATTGCCAGTATCCGCTAAGTCCTGCTTAACCAAAGCACCAGATCTATAAGCTTCTCTTCTACAAAGTGTTCCATTGTCAAGACCAACGTACACATCTTCTGCAACATGTGGCATTTCCTGCAGCAAGACATTGTCTTTTTAGGTAGATAGCACCCTTTAATGGACACGGAGTTCCTACGATAAAGCTATTATCTTTCCTATCCAATTTATCCTGAGCAACCTCTTTGTCAAGAGAATATGTTGGCTGTATGTTTACTTTGTAAGTCGGTCAATTTGCCTTTTGGTTTATTTTTTGCTCCTTATCCATTACATATTCAAGGCTACCTTGATTTATCTATAATCTTGGTATGTTGCAATGCAGTACGAAGTGGGGGCATAGTCATTGCTTTTGTGTGTTGTGTTTGAGGAATGATCTTTAGTATCTTTCTTAGCATTATATTTATCTTGTGTGTGTTATGACCTAGCATCTTACATATTAATATTCTTCTTGCATTTACATGTATTGAAGTTTATTTTATGTTCAAGACTATGGCACATTCACATGTACCAATAAGGTCATATTATGTCTAAGGGATCTAAGATCAAACCGCTTTCTTGCAGAGTCAACGTCCACACACACAGATATCATAGCACCTTGATCTTTCATACCTTGGTGGCAAACTATCCATGTGCTATATCAAAAATAAGGATTGCTCTTTATAAACATTTGTGAAACCATTGCAACAAGCTTATCCATTTACACCATCCATTTACCCATGACCTTATATCATTTTCAAAGCAATGATTGATCAACAGTCTTTCTCTCATGTTCTCTCCTATCTCCTTTCTTCTATCTATCATCAACCCAACCTTGTCTGTCTCCAACAAAATCTTCTAGTCAAGCATCAACGCAGTTCTTCTGTCGCTTCCCTATCTTTCCTCTCGAGGGGGCACCCTACGCCAGCTACACTGGGGCATAAAAAAATGTATCATGTCTTCAACAATCATTTTCTTTGATGCAACGCTATAAACTACATTGCATCAAAGAGGGGCAAAATGTAGACACCCAAAAATGACCAAGTCTTCCAATCACTTGTATTTCATCAAATCTGTCTAATCACCTGCATTTCAAAAGTTAATTAAATAATCTAATTATTTAATTAATTTAACCAAAATCACCAAATTCTTCTAAATCACATAATTGCAACATTAATTGAATAAATTCTCTTTATTTAATTAATTAAATTAAATTCCTCTATTATTCTTCCAAAATTAAATAATTTCAATTATTTAATTAAATCATTATCCTCTTTCCAAAATTCAAGTCTTCATTAATTAAATAAATCCAATTATTTAATTAATTCATCACAAATTCTATCTTATCTATAATTAAATAATTCTACATTATTTAATTAAATCAAATTATTCTTCTAAATTTAAATAAATCATGCAAATTTATTTAAATTATCTAAATCTTCTAAAAATAAATAAAATCAAATATTTTATTTATAATCTTCTATTCCTCTCTCATGCACAAACAATTAAATAAATTTATTTAATTAATTTCAGTTATCTTTCCATTCCTCTTAAAATATCTTGTTAACTCATGTGCACAATCAGTCTTATTTTTAGAACTCTAAAAAAGGCAAAATTATAAGTTGAGTTATCTATTCAATCAATCTTGTTTTCATCATATTTTAATAAAAATATCTTTATGGATTGACACATGTTGTGTGCACATTCATCATGGTTATTTGTTTTATCTCCTCCATTGATTCTTCTGAATTATTTGGACCGTTGATCAATCTCTATTGAAACCTATATAAACCCCCCTTATCTCCTTCACAAATCCTCTTCGATCACTTATTCTTAGGCATCCTTTAACATCACTGTGAGCATACATCGTATCGATTGAGCAACTTCATGATCTCTTAACATTGGTCTTTGAACACTTTACTTGCTTGTTGCAACCATGGTTTCGCAACACTATTGAGCAATCCACATTCATCCAAAGGGAACAATACAAATCTCGGTAAAAGCTTTCATGTTTCATTGATTTATTAGTAATGGCTTTTATTTAGATTCGTTCTCTTTATGTTATTGGTTTTTGATTTTGTTATTTTTAATTTAATCGATTTTCCTCATACACAATGTTTAAATGTGAAATAGGATCTTAGTTTATTGTTATCTTCCTTGAATTTTTTCATTTTAGCATATACATTTTGGCATGCTTGGTGGGATCCATCTTCATAAGTAATCCTATTTTGTTACCTTATTTTAAAGATTTATCTCACATGTCTTCATGATTTGGTGTGAGTGTTTTGTGATTCAACACATGTATTCATGTTTTAGCATGTGCATCTCTCAATTCAGTGTGTGTGTTCAACTACTGAATAACATTTTCCTTTACAAAACTAAAATGTTTTTTTATCATTATTTTTATGTTTTATAGGTTTTTATGATCTATCTTTCAGGTTTAGAGGTTTGATAACATTTTGTAGGGATGAGCTTGTTGTCTGCAATAATTTTATCATCTTTTTATTAGGTTTCTCATTGTTTGGCATGTGCCCTACATAATTTAGTGCATCCACTTTTAGATTCATGTCTTCATAATCTCGAGGCAGGTCCATTTCACAGATTGATGCCTACATCCTCAAAGGTAACCTAACTTGTTTGCTATTTTTGTGGCTTTATTTCTACATTATTCTAGTTTTTACAACTTTGTTTACACCTAATCTATCATGTTTAATCATTTTACCTAACCTTTACCTTGTAAGTTTGATATTTTTCTTATTGTTTGCTATTTTTTCTCATTTGTTATGTAGGTTTGAATGAATCAGTACATGCATCTATAGTTTAGCATCCCCATTTTACAATTCAACTCATCCACTTCATCCTCAAGCACATGCATGGTAATTTTGGTAAATGGCCTAAACTCTATTTTTAGTGTTTCTGTCCATTCTACTCTGCATGCATTTTATCATTTATCATTTTTCTTAGAATTTGTGCATTGCTAATCTTTTGACTAATCTTGGTTTGCTATTCGTTATTGTGCTAAGCCCCTTGTGCAACATATTTGTTAGTCTAAGTTCTTATTTTTGTGAAACTACTAATGTTTGTGGTTGTAGCTTGCTTGTTAAAGATTTGTTTTCCCACTAGTTGATTAGTTGCACCCTTGTATGCTTAAGGTTTAATGAATCATGTTTGGGTGGTTTAGTGGTGTGTATGCTATTCCCTCACATTAAAAGGTGATCTTTAGAATCAACAACACCTCTTTAATCATGTCTTTGTTTTTCATCTTGAAAGGCTAGGTGTGCATGTTCTTTCTTCATGTCACAAGGTGACCTTGGAAATAAAAAATATCTAGTCCTTTCTATTATTTATTTTTAGTGGGCTTGGATTGGATTTTATCACCAAGTGGTGACCCAAACCCACATGTTCTAGTGAGGTATATAAATTTAGGGGAGAATCAAAAGACTCGTCTCAAAGGAGAGTTATCATGTTTGGCACAAACTTGTTGTCCACTTGAGGGGACAAGGTGAAGTGATAATCGATTTGACACAAACCACATGCTTTATATAGCATTCATGTTCATGAAATTTGACCTCACATACCTTTGGGTATAAAGAGGACATCCCCTAGTACACCTTGTTCAACCTAGATAGGACCTTTCAACTATATGATCTTGTGATGCAATGGTAGGCAATTATCTTCAGGAAGTTACTCACCATGTGCCCCTAAAAATAAAATTATAGGTTGTGTAGTCTTTCCTCTCACACCTTTGTGTGATCTTCAAGATCAAAAGTGATTAGTGGCTCCTCATAGGACCAACTTTCTATTCCTAGACAAGGCATTACTGGTGGGATCATAAGTGCATATACTCCTACTTGAATATATTAGGTTGTTCATGTGTTTGCTGTGTTTTAAATTGTGTGAAACCCACAAAACCTCCTAAGAATCAATTTTTTTTTGCAAAACCTTAGAATAAAAAAATTAAAAGTCTTTAAAATTTCAAAATCCTTGAATGCCAAAGGTTGGAATATTCACCAAAAAATTGAATCTTGAAAAAAAGGAAAACCAAACACCTTCACCTTGCATGGAAATCCACCTATCCTAAACCAAGCTTTTGCAAATCCACTTCCAAATCTAAAACCCCAAGATCCAAAAAATCAAGTAACCTTTTATGAATCAACCCCCATCCATAAAAAAATAATCAAAAATAAATCTCAAACCTTAAATCCTAAACCAATCAATCAAGTTACCTCAGGTCTTGCACATTTTTGAAATTAAAAATCAAAATTAATCCCCCATCTAAGTCAAAATCAATCATCATCCAAGAGCCTAGACCTTAGTCCAACACCAACGAAATCAATCATCAAAACCAAAAAAACCCTAATCTAATCAACCCAAATCAAATCCTAAACAATCCTCAATCAAGAAAAATCAAACCAAGAATCAAGTGTCATGCATCCTTGACATTGATCAAATCCATCATCAAGTTACTAAGGTCCAAGAGCTTTTCAATCCCAAAATAAAATCAACCAATCAAATCAAAATCAAGCCATAATTAAAACCCCATCCAAAATCTCACATAGAAGTTGAACCAAAAGAATCCACTCATCTCCAAATCACCTTTATGGGCCCTATTATTAGATCACAAGACAAAGTGAAAATGACCTCTAATGACAAAAACCCTTTTGGGTCCCTCTTTGGCCACAACACACATGTAGGGCTACTTGTCACCATGGTTTTCCTAACAACACTAGTGATGTTGGGAGCCTTCATAACTAAAGTGAGTATTAACCAAGGTTCAAAGACTTCCTGAAGACTAAACAAACCAAAGCTTGGATGGATCAATTTGTTTATAAGCATAAGGATGCCTTTTCCAACAACTTCTTGAGGTGGGATCCAAGCTTCCTCCCAGTTATAACTTGGACAATTTGAGTAACATCATCAATGTTGAACCATCCACCAATTATTTTGATAATCCTTGGGGTCATCAACTCGCTCAACCAAACTGTGATCCCACAAATTATCATCTTGATTAACAAATGGGTAGTAGCCTTCAACCACCCCCTTGTTTTCACAATCATTCATCATCTTCTCATCAACCCCATCAAGAGAACATACTTCCATATAAGCTCAAATTCTAATGACACCCCTAGTGACCAAATCAAGAAAATTTACCATTTCCCTCCAACCAAAACACACAACCCAATCAAGCCAGTCAAACTCTTCCAAAAATCACCATTCAACCAAAATAAGAAATTCATTCCTAATCAATCAAATCTTTATCAACCTATTCCAAATCAACCAAATTCTCAATAAACCATTCAAAATAAACTAAGTCAACATTAATCGATTCCATATTTCTCCATGCCATTGACATTCATCCCAAATCAATACACATATAAACCAAATCTAGCACCCTTGACCAATCCTCTCCATTAAATTTTCCAACCCACCGCCATCCCATATCATGTTCTTTCTCAACCTCTTGGCACTCCCTTTGACCAATAGTGGCAAGAAATGAAAAAATCCATCAAAGGATTAAAAATCTGGACTAGTCAACACAAGCAATACAAATTTGAGAAAATTTGTCCCTATCTCTTCAACAAACCCATCTCTTTGGTCCCCTTCCCTCCATATTTTGAAATACCTAAATTTGATAAGTATAAGGGAAAGGATGACCCTTGTAACCAATTAGAGAATTATTCATGCAATGCTAAGAGGTCACCTATAGTTCTATGTATTTGCTAAGGTTCTTCCCTCAAAGTTTAGGAGGATAAGTCTTGGAGTGGTTTCTACATGGTCTCTCCCAAGGATCCATTACTACCTTTGTTGACTTGACAAAGAAGGTTGTCATGTACTTCTCCTATAATGTTGAACATGAGCTAACTATGTTACATCTTTGTAATGCAAAACAATGTAATGGGGAAAACATCTCCTCCTTCCTACAATGGTGGATGAGCCTTGCAAGTAGGTTCCCATGGTTGATCCCCAAAAGAAAACTTGTGAACATTTTCATCACAAATCTCAATCTTAAAATTGCCTTTCATCTCCAAGTCCATTATGTCTCAACTATTGATTAAATCATTGAAAAGGGGGTCCATATTAGAAAAGTCCTAATCACTTTAAAAGTTTGGTCAAAATTTTCTCCAAAGACAATAACCAAGATGATAAACCAAAATTCTAGGCTAAAAATAAAAATGTTTTTAGTGATGGGGTCATGCTAACATGAAACATGTGCAAAACACTCAATCCACACCAAATCCAAAAATGTGTAAACTATCCAAAAACCTACCAATGTATGCATCCCACTTAGACAATCAAAACCGACAAATCCCAAATGCCAATATGCTTCCTTAGGGGAACCTTTGGAAGTTGTATTCCAAAAACTTTTGCAATCTAATATGGTGATGTTTTTTCTCACCAAACCTTTCTATGACACTAAGCCCAAACTTGCATGGTTCAAGGATAACGAATATTGTGAAATCATTATATCAAAGGCCATGCCACACATAAGTGTATGAAGTTTGTAATGCCACAAGCTTACACTCAAGTCATTAATGGACAAAACTTGGATGATTTGTGCAGAAGTATGGGGGACCAAAAAGTAGACAAAACCACTTTTTGGTCCAAACAATCCATAACGTGAGAACGCTATAATGCACTTGCATTTTAAAGTAGTTAAAATGGGGATTCTTGAATTTCCTTCACTCTAGGAAGAGACCAGGGGTATATACACAACATAAACATTTAGTATAAACACAACATAAACATTTAAGTATAAGTTGGTATTTACCTTTTACCATTTACCTTTCATATACTTTAAGTTATATTTTATGTATATACTGGTAGGATGTTTGAGAGTGGTTTTAGATTCATACGAATTAAATTGTAGATTCTAGAATTTGGAGGATCCCTCAGATTTCATACTTAGTCAATCTTTTAGGGTTTCAAGGTTTCAAACTTAGCCAAATTTAGGGGTTCAACAACATGCATCAAGGTAAAGGCATAGGGACCCCTTATGTCTCTCTCTGTCTCTCCCTCTATCTCTTTATCTATCTATCCTCCCTCTCTCTCTCACTCTGCCCCACTTTCTATATTTTCCATCTCTCTCGAGCCATCCCTCTCCCTCTCCCTCTCCCTCTCTCTATGTCTCCCTCTCTCTCTATCTCCATCTCTCTCTCCATCTCTTTCTATGTCTCCCCCCTCTCCCTCTCCCTCTCTCTATGTCTTCCTCTCTCTATCTTTGTATGTATCCCTCTCTCTATCTCTCTATGGCTCCTCTCTATCTCTCTCTATTTCTTCCTCTCCCCTACCTCTTTCTATGTCTCCCTCTTTATCTCTCTCTAATTCTCCCTCCCCCTACCTCTTTCTATTATCCCTCTCTCTTACTCTATATCTCTATCTCTCTGTATCTTTCCCTCTCTCTAATGCTATCTCTGTATCTCTCCCTCTATATCTTTCTATCTCTATCCCCTTGTCTCTATATCTCTCCCTCTCTATCTCTCTATCTCTCCATTTCTTTGTCTCTTCATCTCTATCTCTCTATCCTCTATCTCTATCTCTACCCCCCTCTCTCTCTCTCGCTTTCTTATTCTCTATCTCTCTATCTCTTTATATTTCTCTCTCACTATCTCTATATGTCTCTCTCCCCCCTCCATCTCTTTCTTTCTCTCAATATCTCTTTATATATCTAGACCTCTCTCTCTCTCTCTCTCTCTCTCTCTCTCTCTCTCTCTCTCCCTCTCTCTCTCTCCCTCTCCCTCTCCTTCTCTATCTATCTATCTACCCCACTTTCTATATTTTCCCTATCTCGAACTCCATCTCTCCATCTCTCCCTCCTCTCTCTCCCTCTCCATATCCCTCTTCCTCTCTATCTCTCCCTCTCCCCCTACCTCTTTCTATGTCTCCCTCTCTCTAACTCTATATCTCTATCTCTCTATATCTTTCCCTCTCTAATGCTCTCTCTATCTCTCCCTCTATCTCTTTCTATCTCTATCCCCTTGTCTCTATATCTCTCTCCCCCTCTCCCTCTCCCCCTCCCTCTCTATCTCTCTATCTCTCACCCTCTATCTATCCATTTCTCCCTCTCTCAAGCAGATCTATATCTCTCTATCCTCTCTCTATCTCTATCTCTATCTCTATCTCTATCTCTATCTCTACCCCCTCTATCTCTATCTTTATCTCTCTCATGCCCCCTCTCTATATCTTTATCTTTGTTATGTAGAAAAAGTGGGATTTTCAATTCAATGCAAGGTGTGGTTAAATCCTCCTTTCACTACATACATTCAAGGACATTCAACTGAGTAGAAGAATCTACTATAGATCTCTTGTCACTTGGAATAGTGGAAATTTGGAATTGTACGGATTTGTTGTTTAATTATGTCCAATTATGCTCAAAACCCTAATTTCATAAAATCATAAACAAATGGACAAATAATGGAAAATGCTTGCACACAGAGATACCAAATGACAATCAAATACATACTAGATTTTGAAGTTCGGTGTGCAGAAAATTTGGGGACTAATGAGCGGGCTCCCTAGTCCAATGCCTCAGTTTTTGTTTGGATCTGTGAATGTTGTCTGCAACACAATTCTGATGTTCTAGAGATTTCACTGTTGTAGGATTTGGAGGACTAATGAGTGGGCACCCAAGTCCAGGTCCCTATTTTTTTCTTTTCTATGTACTTTTGACTATTTGTAATGCTTCCCCGCAACTCCACTTCTTTTTCTTCTGAAACTTGTAACCTCTAATAATAGAAAAGTGGGTTGGGGGTTGTGGTGTTTAAAGGCTTGCATCAGTCAAGCCCCAGAGAGACATTCAAGTCTTCCGAACACCATTGTTAGATAAAGAGTGCATATCCCTACAAGATAGAGGCAAAATCCAAATGATAAATGATTGAAAACACAATTGCTATCACCTTGAAGTGTAGATCTCATGGAAGGAATATGCTCTTCATGCCATGAGGAGATGGAGCCAAATCTGCAAATACAAACACAATAACAACACAACTACTACTTTGCAACAATGAATATCTTAAATGCTTTCAAATCACAAGTATGCCTAAAATTCATAATCATCTTCTAGTTTTACAAATGAATCCCTAAACATGTTTATATATGCTTCTACATTCATTCCCGCTTAAAATTTTATAATACAAACTTAAGGTGTTGGCATAGGACCTAATAATGGTCACATAATAGACACTTAGATCTAGGTCCTAACCTAAAATAGGGCAGGACTAGGGCGAGGGCACCCAAGTCCTCCCTCCCTATTTTAGGCAGGGCCTAACATTATAGCACCCCCTGGGTCCTATTTATCATAAAACTTTGGGGTTTTCTCATCGGGAATCAAAATTAACATGCAATATGCTTATAATGCATTCTAAAGACCTGGGAGCTAAACCTTATGAGGGAAAATCCCCCAAGGGGACATTTTTTGACATAACATTTAGCCCCCACTTTAATGTATGTATAAATGCAAGGCCAATACATGCATTAAAGTATGGTCAACAAACACAGCAAACACGCCAGCATGGTGAAGACATGCCATACACATTGAGTACAGTAACATGCATGCAAAACATGGAGAAGACAGTTACAGTCAGCAAAATGTGGAGAAGACAACATTGAAGACACAATGAATATAGTGAATGTAGTGGTTATTTCTTTTTCATTTTCTCATATATATATGAATGCAAATATATGGAAAGTAATAATGCAACATAAAACCACAAAGGGAAAACATGCCATACAAAACCTCAAGTGTAAGTGGAATACATCGCTACACATACACAAGAGGGGAAAGAACGCCATACAAAGCCCAAGTGGGGGTTAGCCACACAAGGAGAAAACACACAGAAGGCACATGGAAGACATGGAGAAAACATGACAAACAAGCGATGGAAGAAACCTATTGCTAGGTTCACAGCCATCCCAGGGACATTACAAGCACACACAAACGATTGGCCTTTGCCACAACAATCGCCGAAGACACACTTAAGGGTTAAGTTAGTCACAGAACCTCTCCTTGCCTCAGCAAAGGACTTTTGAAAATGACAAGATATGCACTCTCCACGAGAAATACACCATCCCCACCTTTGCAGATGGCTTAAGATAAAAGGATATATGTGATATCTCACCTTTGTAGAGGGCTTAAATGATTGCAATAGATTTTAAACAAATCTCAGAGTGCAGGAAGGACTCATCACCACCAGTCTTTAAGGCTGCACTTGAGAATAAACACACTTTACTAGCATCTAAAATAGACAACTTACCTTATATATGCCCCCACCTTAAGGTGGTTAATATCATGTACCGATATCAAGCATGTTAAGGTAGGTAGGAAACACACAAGGGAACATGAGCTTTCGCAAACCCCATGCCCCCCAGAGGTGACATGTACTTTACGATCGCTAAATGTTCCCACAAACACATTCCTGCAAGAAAAGTGTTAGCATCCATATAATCATGATAAACAACAATGCATATGATCATTCACATAGAGAGCTGAGGTTATACTATGGATTCAGAGACTGAGTGTAATTGTGGGGCTATACTACAGAAATCTCAAAATCGAGTGTAACTAAGGTGAGATTCAAAGATAAACAAAGTGCATGGAGCAGTAGTATTGTTATGGTTTGTAAATGTGATAAGACAACATCAAGATCACATGGAGTGATTCTATTAGCCAAGTGTCAGATAATATATATCAACCCCATCGTCATGTATGGACTTGGTCCATTTTTTGATTTCTCGCTGAAGGGACAGTAAGTCTGTATCAGTATAATATGTTTTTCATCATCTGCCAGCTAGATAGAACCACTAGAGGAAGGGAAATAGTAAATCAAGAGAGAAGAAACAAGTGCCTTAGGGACAATCACATAGGAGGGTACCCCCAAGTCACCAACCACAATGCTATGTCTGTAAGACACAACACACAATAATGAAAATAGAGGAGAAGCAATAGAGAAGAATGATGATACAAATAGAAGAACGTTACAACAGAGGTAGTCTCCTAATATCCTTGACCTTACAAGAGAATCAAGGGTCATCCTAGGAGGCCTAAACAACACATAACACATCACAAGGGAAGCACAACACGGAGGTAAAGGGTTAGAAATACTTACCTGATTCAACCCAATGTTAAGAGCCTATATATCTAGGATATCTCTCATGTTGTTTTATGTTGGTATGTGGCAACTGATCATGTAAATACTATATGCTCGTAATGTATCCTCACCAGGGTTTGGGGTTGGTTTTTAATTTTTCTTAACCGATAAAAGAAAAATGACATTGTAAAACCCTAATTCTAGAAGCTTCTAAAAAGCTTAATATAAGCGGTTGGGATGTATGTTCTGGGTATGGAATTCACAAGATTGTAATATGTTTTGTACTAGATAATAAAATCATTGGATGGCTAAGTTTATGTGGATGTAGCCCATATTGGGTGAACCACGTCAAATTTTTGTGTTGATTTCTTTTGTGTTATTCATCATTGTTATATCGAGGTTATTTAATCTACATATAATTGTTAGTGTTTATTGCTTCGATCTGCCTAAACCCTAACAAATGGTATCAGAGTGAGTTGTATTTGATTATCATCTACAGGAAGGTCTCACGCTTGAGTGGGAGTCTCACGGTTAAGTGGGAGCAATGGAGGACAAGGGTAAATTGAAGGTAGATAAATTCAATGGGCAGAACTATCAATTATGGAAGATATAGATGGAGGATTATCTCTATCAGAAGGATTTATGGAGACCGTTGGAAGGAAAAGC
This sequence comes from Cunninghamia lanceolata, assembly GCA_027924645.1. Lineage (NCBI taxonomy): Eukaryota > Viridiplantae > Streptophyta > Pinopsida > Cupressales > Cupressaceae > Cunninghamia > Cunninghamia lanceolata. The sequence continues at coordinate 6,821,064 of BSBN01001583.1, forward strand.
CAAGAAACTGGCAGCAATAACTAATGATGATTAGGAACTCCTAGATAGAAAGGCACCAGGAACCATTCAGTTGTGCCTGGCACCATCTGTGGCGTTCAATATAACAAAAGTGAAGACAACAGACGAACTGATGAAAGCTTTGGCTAAATTGTATGAAAAATCCTCAGTTTCTAATAAGGTATTTCTCATGAAGCATTTGTTTAATCTGAAAATGATTGAAGGTGGATATTTGTCAGATCATTTAAATGAGTTTAATATGATTACTAGTCAGTTAACTTCTGTAAAAGTGAAATTTGATGAAGAGGTGAGGGCTCTCTTAGTTTTATGTTCTTTGCCAGAAAGCTAGAATAGCTTGGTAATGGCTGTAAGTAACTCTATCTTTGGTTCAAATACTTTGAAATTTGATGATGTTGTTGGTGTTATCCTTAGCAAGGAAATGCGATGGGAAAGCACAGGTGAGAGTTCAACATTGGGTAATGCTTTGACTGTGGAAAGCCATGGCACTTGAAGACAGATTGTTGGTCTCGAAAGGGTAAACAAGGAGACATACAACATGATGATAGTAAGGAAGCTAAAGTTGCAAGTAATAAATTACAGGATAGTTTAATTTTGTGTTTAGATAATGCTAATGATTCCTGGGTAATATATTCAAGGGCTTCATTTCATGCCACACCCCATAGAAAATATTTTGTAGATTATGTTCAAGGTGATTTTGGATAGGTATATTTGGGTGATGATGAACCCTGCCAGATTGTTAGAAAATGAAAATCAAGTTGTAAAATGGAAATGAATGGTTGCTATAGGAGGTAAGGCATGTTCCAAATTTGAGAAGGAATTTAATCTTTGTAGGACTGTAAGTACAAAAATCACTCATAGCCTCCACGAGGACCCCTATGATGATTCAAATCCTTGTCATGTACATGTAAGCATGAAATAATGTCCTTTAATCAGCAAACCTCTTGATGACATGTCTTCTTTCTTATCTTGTGTTGATTTCTCTTTGTAGATTTCTCTCTTATCACTTGTGATGCTTCTCAGCACCTTTTTGCGACACTTGTTGATTTACATTTTTTGAGCTTTCAACATTGCTCCTAAGCCTTGTAAGCATCTTGTAGGTGATTTTTCACCTTTCCCTTGTGTTTTTCATCCTCTACACCCCCTAGAATCCTTCTAGAGGTCCCTCCTATCTATCTCCCACTTTTAGTTTTCAGTTCCACTTGTATACACCTAAAAATGACATGACTTAGTCTAAATAAATATTCTTAATATTTATCTCATTCTAATTCTTCTATAAATAAATAAATAAATAAATAAATAAATAAATAAATTTATTTATTTAATTCATACTCCTCTAAGTTAATTAAATATCAAAATATTTAATTACCTCTTCTAAAGTCAAAATTAAATAAAATCCTTTATTTAATTAAATTCTTCCAAACAATTAAATAATTCTCAATTATTTAATTAAATCAAATTCATTCTTCCAAATTTAAATAAATCAAATCAAATTTATTTAAATCCTCTCAATCTCCAAAAATAAAATACAATTAAATATTTTATTTATTCTTCCAAATCATGCACAACAATTAAATACATTTATTTATTTAATTTGCTTTCTTATCTTCTAATTCTTCAAATATCTTCCAAATCTTCTAAAAATAAGTCTTCTTCTTCATGCACATAGAATTAAATAATTTATTATTTAATTTCTCTCAAATCATGCAAAGGAAAATCATAAGTTGAGTTAACTAACTTAATCAACCTTATTTTTATCAATATCTCTTAAATTAGAAAAAAACTTTCTAATTTATGAAGGGCATGTCTTATCTTTAGAAAAGAAAGTAGTTAACTCAAATAAAATAGCTTTTGGGTGACACATGTCTTCTTCTTATTCGTGCACATTCCTTAACCATTTTATACTGTTGATCTTCTTATTCTTTCTATACCGTTGATCTTCTCTCTCTCAAGTCTATAAATTGAACCATATTCTTCCATTTCATTCATCCAAGCTTTAAGTATTGTTACTCTGTAGGAATTACAACACGCCTTTGGCACCAATTCCTTTATTTCTTGTGATCACACTCGTTACCATACTACTATCATTGTTGTGAAGTTCATCTTCATAGCAATACTATCATAGCCCTTCTCCATTAACAATCTTGGAATAGCAAGGAAGTACACTCTATGAGGGCCTTATTCATACATGCAAGATCGATTGAGATAGGCAACCAATGGAAGCTATGAAGCTTTGAGGTTTGTAAAGGTTTTTGAAGTTCTTTTGTTTGATTAAATCTCTTTGTTTTTGTATTTCATTGAGTTTTGGGTATCATTGATTTATTATATTGATTATTCATTTAGATCCAATTCTCCCTTAACATTTTTGGCACCCACCATGGGGCCTAGCCCTAATTTAACCCAAAAACTAAGTTTTTGTGTTTTAGAAAGCCGTACATAGGAGGAAACCATGCATTTGACACATCCTAACATGCATCTGCTATCTATTCTGATGCATACATTCCTTTGGCACATATAGTCTCCTATCTGACGCATCTGCTAGCTGTTTCAGCGCATACATCCTTTCGACGCACACAAACTCTATTACGGTGCATATATCCTCTGATACGGCGCACCTATCTATTTGGCACATATATACTATTTTCCCGTGCTTTTGACCTCTATCTTAGCACATATGTACCGTTGTGCTTCTGAGCTCTGTTTCTGCGCATTCAAGCTCTGAAGCTATGCATCTAATCTAGGCAGTGATTTTTAGGGTTTCCTTGAAGTTTTTTGCTAACGCTGACGTCTTTTTGTAGGAACACTCTTGATCTGTTTTGTAGGTTATGTACTGGTTTAGAATCATATAGTTGCACTTGTTAACTCACACTTTGATTTCTAACGGGAAAGTAAATGGATGCCCGTGCAAATCTCACATAGTCTTAACTAGGAAGGCGTTAATTGAATCATTGCTATCTTGCATATCATTGGACCATTGCTATCTTGTTATCACTTCAATGTTAACAAATCACTGCTATCTGGGTAAAATTAAACACATCATTGCTATCTTGATAAAACTGGACTATTGCTATCTTGTTATCACTTCAAAGTTAACAAATTTCTGTGCTTGCCCAAGTAGATAGCTCATCTAGTTTTTCTCATTTTAACTAGGGAAAAAAAAACCACTGTCTTCTGTGTTTTGGGAATGATACCAGGCCTATGCTCTCCTTTATCTTGGGTGACCAAAATGCCAGACATATCATTTTCGCATGTGTTTTTCCTTTAGAGGGGCCTGCTCTTGGATACCGTTCATCCAAGTAGGAATGACCCTAAGTGGTAACAGGCTAGACGCCAAGCCCTACCAATCGACTATAAATAAATTATGTTTGGAGCGAAAGCTTCAAACAACGAGTGTAGTTGTGTTATACCGACAACCAACCTCCCCCAAAACCCTCCAAGGTGCAACCCTTGTAGGCTGGGAGACTCCATAACAGAGAGTAGTGTTGCCGCATGTATAACCACTTAAATGGTTGCCTTTATTAAACACCTTTGTCTTAGTGGCCAAAAACCCCTATAATCCAACATAGGGAAGGGCGATTATCACCTCCCAAAGATGCTTCACTAGAGACAGTGAGAATTCAGTTTTATATTGTCCTTTGAAACCTAGGTTTGTACTTGCTTTCTTTTAGTCCAAAAAGAGTCAAAAAATAAAAAAAATAAAAAACCATAAAAACATTCTTTGTGTTTGCTATGTCTTCTTGCCATAATTTCAAAAAATTAGATAAAAAAGACCTCCTTGCAACCAAAGATGCTAAAAACATAAAAAAAATTGCCAAAAACTTGCAAAAATCACTAAAAAAACCAGAGCAATGCATTTGTCCTCTTTTGCTACGCATTTGTGTCAATTTACGGCACATCTGCACTGACTTACTGTGCTTCTGAAACCTGTTATAGTGCATCTACAATTTACTAGTGTGGCGCTTATGTGCCAACTTGTTGCGCATTTATTAGTTTATGTTGTGCATCTGTTCTGGCACATGCGTGACAATGAGCACTTCCCTAGTCTTTGAGAGAAAAATTTTATCATTTTTTGGGTACCCATTTCAGCCTAGTTCCAAGTTTTGAGATCAGATATTACCTTGCAATCACTTTTCCATCCATTTCATGTCAAAGTCTCTCTTTCGTTGGTCGTCTCATTCACCTTCTATCATGTCTCCTTAGTCCAAAGTCAAAGTATCCCATATCAGATTAGCATAGGTCCCTTTTTTGGATCATTTTGGATTCAAGTAACCCTAGTAAGTCACAGAACTTCGCTAGTGGTCTTGGTGCACGACTAGTCCCTACATAGTAAGACAGGTATCGAGTACCCTTACTAGTGGCTATCGTCTTGTATTGGCCATCTTATTTGGAATCATTGATCGAGAGAGTCCCTTGTCCAAATCTTGTCATAAGTATCTTATTCTTAGCAGTCTCCATGGGCATCTTGCCAAAATCTCTAGTTTCATCCCACCACATCCCACGTCACCTTGCATGGTTCTTACTAGATCTCAATACCAAAAGCAACTTGAAATGGCCAGATCATCTGACTGTATTGTCACCCCTCATGATAGTGATGAGGAAATCTCTCACGATGATTATCAAGGACACCTCAAAGATCAGAAATTCTAATGCTTACTAGAGAAAGTGCTCCATGAGGACCCTCACAAGTATTTTTATCATCTTGCAAATCTTGGAATTAAGTTCCCCACTGATTTTGATCTAAGCAAACTCAAAAAAACTGTAGAGGATAATCATCAACACCACATTGGTGAGGACAAAGGAAAGAAAGTCATAGACCCAAACACACCTATGGAAGAAATGAGGAAACAAATCAAGGGTCTAACGCAACAAATGACGGATCTCAAGATGGGTACAAACACTAAAACATACTCCTTAGAAGATATTGCACCGTACCCTTTGATAAGAGTTTGAACATGGTACCATTGCCCTTTCGATTCAAAGTTCCTAAGTTTGACAAGTACAAAGGAAAAGGGGACCCTAGAGATCACATTAGGGAATTCAATGCTGCATGCATGGAAGTGGCTGACAATGAGACTTTCTTAATGAGACTATTCCCTAGATCTCTAGGTAGTCAAGCCATGGAGTGGTTCTCATGGCTTCCACTGGGCATCAAAACTTTTGATGAGTTAGTCAACAAATTCATCATGCACTTCTCATACAATATTGAACATGAAGTCTCTATGCTTGACCAATGCAATACCAAGCAAAAGAGTGGTTAATCATTCGCCTCCTTCTTGTAAAGGTGGAGACAACTAGTAAGCAAATACTTGTATGATGTACCTGAGAAGCAATTAATGGAGATGTTTGTCCACAACCTCAACTCCAATCTAAGCTATCAAATACAAATTCAATTCCCTACTTCATTTTCGACGATCATTGAAATGGGACTGTTCATCGAGAAAGCTATGATCACCAAGGGACAAATCAAGTTATACAACGACACACCTACCTCCAACTACACGATTGACAAATCAACATTTTGGACTAAGAATAAAAATGTCATCAATGATGGAGTAGTTGATGCCAAGGTGGTGGCTCCCAAGCAATAGCCAATATTCACTCTCAAAGGAGAGGCAAGCAATGTTACGCCCAACAAAACATTCTCTTGAGAGCCAAGACCATGGTTCAACTCAAATCCAAGGTGAAAGTTCACACCGCTGGGTGAGTCCCAAGAATCCGCATTAAAGAAGCTATTGGCCAACAATGAAATCTCTCTACCGCCAACAAGCGATTATGAACCTCAAATAAAACCTCACTATTGGAAAGACACTAACTTTTGTGAGTATCATAGAGGAAGAGGACATATAACCAACAATTGTATCCATCTTAAACATGTTATTCAAGACATACTTGATCAAAATCAAGGAGGTGTGCAACAACACACTTCTAATGAGACGCATGCGGCTTACAAAGATCCACTTCTCAATCATGATAGGCCATACAACAACAACAACAATGGCAACAACAACAACAACCGCAATAGGCAAAATTAGAATAATGGGAATAGTAATTCCAATTATGCAAGTGTGCCATTCGACTGTACCATCAATTGCATAACAAAGCACATACCACAAATCAATGTGGTCACGCCCAACCAACAATCAGAGCCCAACAAAACTGATTGCAGTATCATTACCCACAGTGGTAAGGTCATGTTAAATACCATTCCTCTAAGGTCCTCACCTTCTCAGTCCAACTTCCATCAGTATAGTGTCATAGACCAACTACAAAACACTCCTGCCCACATAATTTCTATCTTAGAGTTGTTGTGTCTATCTCCTTCCCACAAGGAGATTCTCAATAAAGCCTTAGTGGAAACCACTATACCCACTAACTTGGCCCAAGAGAAGTTTCAAGCCATGGTAGGTAATTTGACCTCCTCAAGTACCATATCATTTACCGAACAATATGACCTCTCAGTGTCTCAACCTCATAACACCTCCTTACATATCGTCGCCTTCATCCATAAGCACCGCATCAAGAGGGTTTTCATTGATGGGGGAGCTGGTTTAAATATTTACATGCTGAAGCTAGTCCTTACATTGGGGTTCTCTAAAAATGTAGTCGATCCAAGGAAGAAAATAACTATCAAAGCCTATGATGAAGAGGAGAGAACTACCAAAGGAACAGTGGTATTACCCATACAAGTGGGACCGGTGATAAAACACATTGTGTGCCAAGTCCTAGATAGGGAACTAGCCTATAATATTCTCCTAGGTAGACCATGGATTCATGCCATGAAAGCTGTGCCTTCTACCTATCACCAATGCATAAGATTCCCTCATAATGGCAAGCAAGTCACCATCCAAGGGGATCCCGACCCCTTTCAGCATTACAACTCTGTCCTTTCAAAACTTGATTGCATCATACCCAACAATAGAGGATCTACATCCCCTACCCCACAACATGATTCTACCTCCAAAGCTTCCTCATCCAAGCCTAAAGAACAGAAAGTTACCATCAAAGAAATAGGAGTAGGGGAATACTCCATCGAGCATAGCCTCAATCTAGCCAAAATGCCTCTATCTCCTAGATCCTTTGGGTGACCCAAGCATTTTCCAAAGCCATCCGCTCCTCTGACACCTCCCATAGCTCCCTTTGTAAAATAGGGGACCCTATCAGATGAAATAGAGGAAAGAGATATCTTACAATGGCTATACATTGAGGAAGAAGAGAGCACACAACAAGAACCACCTAAACTCCCAATGGAAATCTATGGGCGAGGTGAGTCTATCCTACACAGAATGGGTTATAAAGGACAAGGCCCCATCGGCCTAAGAAAAGAAGGAATTATAGAACCCATTGAACCTTCTTCATCCTCATTAGCTAGAACTACAAAAGGTCTAGGATATAAGGATAAGGGCAAAGCTAAAGCAAATGCTTGTCTTGTGGAAATGATCCATACCCTTTAAGAGGACAGTGACATAGATTCCAACGAGTATGAGTGGGATGAGCTGACAGAGCATTCCTATGACGACAAAGAGGTTGACACCATTCAAACTTATAGCCCCTACCATGAGGGACAAATGCTACTACATAGACCGTTAGAGTGTGATTTGCCTTTCCTTGAGAATATGACTTTCGAGGAAGGTTTGAGTTCTATTGCAATAAATAATTTGGTGAAAACTACTATCTCAAATACTCTCCCTACCAACACTCCTAGCATATCCATTCAAACTATCAATGAATCAGATCTATCCTCTGACTCCCTCCCCCTTGTGCATCCTGAGCTTATTGACTGGGATCTACAAGGAACCCTGCAACTAGATATGTTCCAAAATGATGATGTTTATATTGACTATATGGAACTTAGGGACCACCTACCTAAAGGAGATCATAAAGTTGGATTCGACATTGAACTTAATATCGTGGCTTATTTCGTAGAGGGTGCCAAGCCTTCCAGTCATAAAAATATCAAAATAAAAACTAGATCTGATGGTGAAAACTGCTCTGTGGCAGTGTCAGATCCCAAAATAGTAAAAAGAAAGGAAGCATCCGATGGTGAAAACCTAACTGTGGCACCTGATGATGGAAGGCTTGACACTCTACCCAACGACATGCACCAAGAGAAGTCTTAGATTGTTGTGGAACTCACAGAACCTGTTAACATTGGAACAACCTAAGATCATTCACTTTGCTAAGTCTCTAACCCCACCAGAAAAGACTAAGTTTATACCATTTTTCAAGAAAAAGCAAGTCAATTTTGCTTGGTCATACACATATATGCCGGGGTTAGATCCAGATTTGATTCTACATCATCTTCCACTAGATCCAGGAGTGAAACAAGTGAAATAGAAGTTAGAAAGATGCATCCACACATTGCACTGCTAGTAAAAGAGGAACTCAAGAAACTACTAGACGTGGGGTTCATCAGAGCTATAGACTATCCTGAATGGGTCTCCAACATAGTACCAGTATCCAAACCTGATGGCTGAGTCAGACTATGTAATGATTTTAGAGATCTAAACAAAGCTTACCGCAAGGATGATTTTCCGTTGCCAAATATAGATATCATAGTTGACTTAACAGTAGGGCATACCATGTTATCTCTCATGGATGGCTTCTCGGGATACAATCAGATCAGGAAAGCACCAGAAGACCAGCATAAGATAGCTTTTACTTGTCCATGGGGCACTTTTTGCTAGAATGTCATGCCATTTGGGCTAAAGAACACATGAGCCACATACCAATGTGCCATGACCACTATATTCCATGATATGATGCACGTCACCAGGGAAGACTATGTAGATGATATCCTTGCAAAGTCACTCACAAGAGAATTGCACCTAGATGTGTTAGAGAAAGTCTTTCAGAGACTAGAACAATTCAAAGTCAGGTTGAACCCAAAGAAATGTGTGTTTGAAGTCACCTTAGGAAAGCTCCTAGGTTTTATTGTATCAGCAAATGGAATAGAGGTGGACCCCGCCAAAGTCAAGGCTATTATGGACATGCCACCACCCAAGAATCTTACTCAACTAAGATCTCTATAGGGCAAGCTGCAAGCAATCCGTAGGTTCATATCACAACTAGTAGATAAGTGTCAACCCTTCAGTCATCTCCTACATAAAAACATTCCATTTAGGTGGGATGAGAAATGTGAAGAGGCATTCGACAAACTAAAAGTGTATCTTATGAATCCACCTATTCTCATGCCTCCTATTCAGGGGAAGCCATTGTTACTATACATATCTGCTACAACAACTCTTGGGGCCCTTCTGGCGCAACAAGATCATGAAGGTAAAGAAAGAGCCATCTACTACATAAATTGCACATTGGTGGGCTATGAGTTACAATACTCTCAGATAGAAAGATCATGTCTTGCGGTAGTTTTTACTTCCCAAAAACTCAGACATTATATGCTAGCACATCCAGTCAAACTTATTGCAAAAATAGATCCACTAAAGTACTTACTAAGCAAAGCAACTCTAACAGGTCACCTAGCCAAGTGGGTAATGCTCCTAAGTGAATATGACATTGAGTATGTAGATAGAAAGGCTATCAAGGGACAAGTCATTGCTGATCAGTTAGTAGATGCACCACTACAGGACACCACACCAATGCAATTTGAATTTCCAGACGAATCCTTATTCAATATATCAACACATTCTTGGAAACTTAACTTTGATGGGTCCCACACAAACCATGGATCATGGGTAGGAATCTTGTTTGTAACTCCTCATGGTGACACCATACTGAAGTCTTACCATCTGTTATTCCCATGCACCAACAACATAGAAGAATATGAAGCCTTGGTCATTACCCTCAAGATGGCAACATAGTGGAAAATCAAAGAGCTACATGTCTATGGTGATTCTCAACTAGTGATCAATCAAGTCAATGACGATTACCAAACCAACGATGAGAAGCTTGTCCCATACAAGCAGATGGTCGAGGGCTTTAAGGAATAATTTATGATCATCTCTTTTGAACAGATACCTTGCATTGAGAACAAAGCAGTAGATGCCTTGGAATCCATTGCCTCTCTTCTCGAAATCCCAAAGAATGAGTCATGGTACGAGTTCTTAGTGGAATCAATTCAGCAACCAACTTATGATCTACCTGAAACCCATTCCATATGCCTATTAGTTGGATCTAATTCACCTTGGTACGGTAAGGTTTACACTTACCTTAATGACAATACCCTTGTTGGAAAGAGACACTGTGTGGCTTCATGATTGTTATCATTGATGGCAACAAAGTTTATCCCACACATCCGCAACACATAATATGTCTATACCAGAAGTCAGATTGAAGAGTGTTTTGGTCCGGTGAACAAGAACAGAGCATGTAGCAAGGTCTAACAATTAGGTCTGGATCTCTCAGAGGAGGTATCTCAGAAAAGTGCGGACTTGGAAAAGTCAAGAGGAGCACCATGACTACTACATTCCAGAGATTGAGCCTCCGGTGATGAAAGAGTGAAAAGAGATGAGCATCTAAGTGTTGGGTTCCTGATAGGCAGAGAAGACTAAGGAAGAACCAACCGACAGAGCATCAAACCTTAATCCGGATGAGAAATAGATGGTGATAAAGCTTTGTGAGGGATCATTCTTGGGTGGCAGACATGATTGATGACTTCTATATCTATGTCCTTGATACGCATCACATAGTAAGCTTGGATTCAGCCGACAGATCAGTGTTTTAGGAAAATCTTGAGTATTCTAGATACCGACTAGAAAGATGTTGAGATCCTTGATACGGATATATATACCAGATGGATTTTGGTATGAAGGTGTGTATGTATTGTGTGATGTGTGAAGAAAGATAGAGACAAAGGTGGAAGCAGTAATTCAAGTCTGGTATGTGACATAACAACACTAAAGCAGAGGAAGAATGAAGTGCAGCAGATCAGTTTATTGAGCCTAACCGGAATTGAACCTCAGCATATGTGGATGCCCCTGATTAGTTCAAACACCTAGTTACTTTCTATATACCTTGTAGAGAGTGAGTCTCTTGTAGGTAGTGACCCTCTTGTGAGCAGTGTGCTCGGGCAGTGAGCCCTAATTGGTAAGTGCCATTTTGTACTTCTTATTCTTCTAATAGAGAATACAATCTTGGGTTAGTCACCCTGTGGTTTTTCCCTTAACAAGGTTTTCCACGTCAAAATCATTGTGTTATGTGTGTTGAATTTATTTCTGCTTCCATGGTTATGTATGCTCATATGTTTTGATGTTGCACTAATTGTTAAAGAAGAACAGAAAGTTAAAATATTTAAGATAACTGATTCACCCCCCTCTTAGTTATCTACCTTGTTTCCCACAATTTGTATCATAGCCAAGTTCCTCCTAACAGAGCTTAACAGCTTGAGGAAGATCTGGGAATCTTAATGGATATGTATGGTATGAGGGAACAACTTCAGTCTACCCTAGATGATCTTGAGCAATCTCACTCTGAAGTCAATAACCTAAGGGAAAGACTCAAACAAGATGATGACTTCATAAATGAACTAAAAGAAAAACTGAGTATCTCTGTGAAAATAAGAAAGGAACTTCTTCAACAATTAGCAAGTCAAAGTGAAGCCAATGATACTAATGAAGATCTAAATGAGAAAAACAAGTTATGTGAGAAGCTATCAAAAGAGGTCATTATGGTAAGACATGAAATAGAATCAGGAGTTATGAAATTCACTCAAGAAATTGAAGAGAAAAGAAAAATGGAAGACAATCTAAAACAATCTCTCAAAGAGAAGTCAGAAGACTGCCACAAAATGGATAGAATAATTAGGGATCTAGAATCTGATCTTGAAGAAGCTAGAGATAATGAAGAACAACCTGAAAATCAGATAGACACTCTTAAAAGGGATTTTCAAACAACAAATGAATACAAAGAAAAATTCAAGATAAGCTCTACTCAACTTGAAGTTCTTCTTGAAAGCCAAAAGAGGGTAGATGACAATCATGGCTTGGGATATGAGAAAGGTGAAAGCTCCGAATCTGGTCAAAAGAACTCTGGATCAGGAAATCTAAGGTACAAGCCTAGAAGACCTCCGGTAAGACAACCAAATGCTCAAAGATATCCATCCTTCAATGGATACTGCCACAATTTCAATAACTTTGGTCATAAAGAAAATTGGTGTAGAAGAAGAATGAATCAGACTAATTCATCCTTCTCCAGATAGTGTTTTAACTCCAAAAGGTATGGTCACAAATCTCATGAATGTAGAAATATGCAAATAAACAATTCATTCAATGGTAGATGCTTTGCATGCAATAGAATGGAACATATGGCTAATCAATGCAGATCAAGAGGATATCAGTCAAATATGCAAAGAAATATAGCTTGCTACAATTGAAATAGATCCGGTCATATTGCCAAATTCTGTAGAAGTAAGAATCAGGATAAAAGGGGTCCGGTGCATCCTAATCAAAATCAAGACAAAGGAAAAGGAAAAGTGAATGAGGATGAAGTTCAAAGGGAGATGAACAAGATTCGGGTGAAGAGAAGTACATAAAAAGTTGGGGATGGATCCGCACCAGAATCTGGTGCTGATATTCCTTTTGGAAACTAAATAGATGAGCTCTGGCTCAGGGGGAGTCACAAAAGAAAAAAATTTCCCTCAGCTAGTCAATTGGTGCCTAAATTGGCACATGGAGTGTAGTAGATTGAAGAGATCTCAAAGAGATATCTAAATAACCCTTGGTAAAAATATAAAAGATCCGCAAGAAGGTTGAAGAGGCTAATCATCCAAAATTGATCTAGTTTGACAGTCATCCGGCAAAAGCAGGATTTTCACAGTTAGATCCGGTATTATTCAAAATTGAAATACCTTGATTTGCGGATAAATAGGATGATTCAAGGAAGGGAGATACATTGTAAGTTATCATTCTAAGTGCATCTCAGTGATCCAGAAGGATCTCTCTCAGAACAAGGAGAACAAGGCAACTGGAATGACTTAAGTTGTACATTTATTGCAATATGGAATTAGGGTTTGCACAGAAATAAAAGGGTTCTTTTGTTCATCATTTGCACATTTGCATTCAAGAAGAAGAAAGAAAGAGATCTACAACAAGATTGCTTCAACCCTCTCAAGGATCAATCACAGAATTCAATTCAACCAATGATCTTTTCAGCTCTTATCGTGAATCCTATAAGCATAAAAAGGTATTTCTGCTCTGGAATATCCTCTCTGAATCTTTTGTAAGATGGCTACTCCAAATGTTGTTAAGATCACTGATAGGCCGCGCTCTAAGTTCAAGAAACGTCCTTACAAATCCCTAGAAGTTGATCCCCTAGGCCCATTCTCTAGCATTCCGCATGGGGTTCTGCATGTAGAAGATGTTAGGGTATACATTCATGCCAACATTGAGGAATTTGGGGAATCCAAGCTGATGGATATCTATCACAAGGAATTAATAGATGAAACATTTGAAATTAAACCCCAATACAAGCCCCATCTGGGATAAGCATTTTGGACATTGCATCCATTTCCCCTGTTTTGCAGAAGATGAATGGGTCTGGTATGTTCTAAGCAGAATGCATGACAACTTCATGTGGTTGATGAGGCCATTTAAGATCACAAAAGATGCCATTAGGGTGGTAACTGGATTGCACTTATCCGGTGGGTTGCTTGCTCTCAAATCAGTCAAAAACTAAACTATAGGTGAGGCTGCCAGATCAAAATTTGATAAGAGGGCAATGACAATAGAAGACATCATAGATCCAGATATCAAATTTGCCTCTATGATAATTGGTTACAAAATCTATCACTCCAGTAGGGATAATTCATTATCCAGAACTGCTATATATACTGCATATGAAATGCTAAGGAAAAATGCTGACTATGATCTTTGTGAGCTTCTCCTGAATCAACTGTTAGAGAATTTGCAAAAAATAAAGAAGGATAAGAAGAATTCATTTAAGTATGGTGGCTTGATACTATGTCTATTCTTCTACTATATGAATGAGCTACCCGGAACTAGTGGCTGGATATGGCAAAATGACAGACCTATGGCCATACAAATCAGAGATTATATGTATGGGCTTGGTGATGCCAAGGCCCAAAGCACAGCTCTTTGGGGATATTTCAAGAATTTATAAGGTATGATGCAGGCCAGAGAAAGAATTCCTTAGACATTAGTTGAAAAATATAAAGATACAGTGTGTTTTATGGTAGACACTGATCAATGCCTAATGGAGGCAGTAGAGCCCAGAATAGTCTGGATTATGCCAATGGGCTATGAGGTGGATGAGAAAATTCTAGAACTGCATGTCCAACACCTACTAAGTCAGCCTAAGGACCCTGAGGCAGAAAGGTTTGGAACCTTTCAAGAATTGAGTGTGAAAATTCATGTTGAGCTAAGACAATCGGAGATGAAAAAAAAAGTGAGAAGAGAAGTAGAGGAAGCTGCCAAAAGATATGGCATTTAAAAAGAAGCAATTGATGCAATTAGAGAGAAACTAGAAAGAGAAGAGAAAGAGAGACAAGATGTAGAAAAAGAAAGTGATCCAGTGCAATCACCCTCTCGGACTAGATCCTCAAAGAGTTCTGCACCTACCACCTCTAAGAGCTCAAAATCCTCCAAACCAGAAGTAAAGACATCTGGAATGGGAGAAAAGAGAACTAAAACCAAGGCAACAAGATCCTATATAAGTCAAAAGGATGATGAAGAGATAGAGACAGATGAGGAGGTTAAGAAAATGAAGAAGAAAAAGAAAACTTCTGTGGAATCATTTACCAGCAAAAACAAAGAAGAAGCAGAAGAATTTGTTGAAAGACCTACACTGTCCATTGATGATGTCATCAAGGTAGTTACTATGGATGGGAATTTGCAACCAATGATAGAATTCTATGATGGGTATAGTGACACAGACAAAAGGATATTGGAAGAAGCTACAATTAAGTACTTAAACATATATAATAAAGCATTCATTGAAATCATCTCTCTAATCCCCAAGAGTTTAGAGAAAGTACTTGAACTCAAAAAATACAACACCAAGGAAAAGGATATGGAGATCTGAGAACAAATAGCTATTCAGCTCTATCCTTCCATCACTCCAAAACAAATGAACATGATCTTCAAGGATTACAAGGATGCATTCCGGAGCAAAGCCAGAATGAACAAGCTTATGCTCAGAGAGACTGATCAGGTGGAAAAAGAGACTGAAGACATCCTTTGAAATGCATATAAAAGATTCAATCTTCCTATTATAGAGGACATAAGTGATGAACCTTCTGCCATAGATGTCGAAGGATTAAGTGCAATGAAGGAAGATTCTACTGAGAAAACTGCAGAAGAGTCAAAGGAGATAAGTGAGGAGAAGACTAAGGACTTGGATTCCTTTGTTTCAGAAGAGGAAGTCCATGAAGAAGTAAATATCTCTCTTCCAGATCCCCTAGCAGACTCCAGAAGTGAAGGAGAAGCAAGAAAAGAGGAGAAAGCAAGTCAAGAAGAGGAGAAAAAGGGAAGAGAAGAAAATCAAACAGAGAAGACCCCAGGTGACAATTTTGAGACTGCAGAAGGAAAGAAGACTCTGTCTCTAGCAAGAGACACTGTAGAAGTAGTTAAAGACTTCCTGACCAAAGAAATGATGGAATTAGATGAACTAGAGCTATTCCAAGGACCACTCAATTTTGACTCTCTCTCTCCAGTCCAGACAATGAAGGTAGCATATTTTGCTCAAGCCAAAGAAAAAGAAAAGCTTCTGAAGTCTCACATGGAAGATTGTGAGCTGATAGAGATTGCATCTAGTGTGTTGGAGAAGATCATGCCATCTTTCTAGAAGAAGCCTTCGGCCTCTTCATCCGGTAACTTGAAATCTCTTGTTAATTCTATTAGCACACATTTTGATTCTTTAGAGAAATCATCAGAAGAGAAAGTCTGGAGAGAGTTTTTGGGAAAGAGATTCTCTGAAGTACAAGGACTTATAGCAAATGATAGGAGAAATATGGATACTGGGATAAAGAGCCTAGAAAATGCTCTTAAAGATGGCGGAGATTTATATAAATTTTGTCTATCTTGGTCCACAATGACATCAGATATTACCAAGAAGGTGGAAGAACAAGAGAGTAAACTGTCAAGTTTATCTCAAAATTTTGATCCTCTCACATCATCCATAATAAATCAAGAGTGTCAGACTATTGCCACTATTAATGAAATAAAGAGGCTTGAAAAGGAGAAGAAGAATAAAATAAGCAGGCTAAGTGAACTAAGAGGGATAATTATCCCTAAGTTAGAGGCAATGCATGAGGCCCTAACTGATGCTCAGACCACAGCCCATATTAGTGATCCGACAGACTTAAAAGGGCAGAATATTTTACATTTTTGATAAGTGGTCACATCTCAATTTTGGACAGGATGAAGCAGAGTTGGGCGACAGAATTTGTCCAGTTGAAGACCACCTTTGCAGATATACTTAGGTATATGTAAATATACTTATACGACTATGTATAGGTTACTTTTTGAAAATTTTGGTATGCGGATTCCACCCTTTTCCATTGATGTGAAAGGGGGAGTGAAGAGTAGTGAAAAATGTGGGATCTAGCTAAGGGGGAGCTCCGGTAAAAGTGTACACAAGACAGAGCATCAGCCAAGGAGGAGTGTGCTATGACACTTAGTCATTTTTCACTAAGTGTTGCCATTAATGCCAAAGGGGGAGATTGTTGGCAAGATACACTGTGTGGCTTCATGATTGTTGTCATTGATGGAAACAAAGTTTATCCCACACATCCACAGCACATAATATGTCTATACCGGAAGTCAGATTGAAGAGTGTTTTGGTCTAGTGAACAAGAACAGAGCATGCAACAAGGTTTGACAATCAGGTCCGGATCTCTCAGAGGAGGTATCTTAGAAAAGTACAGACTTGGGAAAGTCAAGAGGGGCACCATGACTGCTACATTCCAGAGATTGAGCCTCTAGTGATGAAAGAGTGAAAAGAGATGAGCATCTAAGTGTTGGGTTCCTGACAGGCAGAGCAGACTGAGGAAGAACCAATCGGCAGAGCATCAGACCTTAATCCAGATGAGAAATTGATGGTGGTAAATCTTTGTGAGGGATCATTCTTGGTTGGCCGACATGATTGATGACTTCTATATCTATGTCCTTGATACACATCACATAGTAAGCTTGGATTCAGCTGACAGATCAGTGTTTTGGGAAAATCTTGAGTATTTTGGATGCCGACTAGAAAGATGTTGAGATCCTTGATGTGGATATATATACCAGATGGATTTTGGTATGAAGATGTGTGTGTATTGTGTGATGTGCGAAGAAAGATAGAGAAAAAGGTGGAAGCAGTAATTCAAGTCCGGTATGTGATAGAACAACAACATTAAAGCAAAGGAAGAATGAAGTGCAGCAGATCAGTTTATTGAGCCTAACCAGAACTAAACCTCAGCATATGTAGATGCCTCTGATTAGTTCAAACACCTAGTTACTTTCTATATACCTTGTAGAGAGTCAGTCTCTTGTAGGTAGCGAGCCTCTTGTGAGCAGTGTGCTCAGGTAGTGAGCCCTAATTGGCAAGTGCCATTTTGTACTTCTTATTCTTCTAATAGAGAATACAATCTTGGGTTAGTCACCCCATGGTTTTTCCCTTAATAGGGTTTTCCACATCAAAATCATTGTGTTATGAGTGTTGAATTTATTTCTCCTTCCATAGTTATGTATGCTTATATGTTTTGATGTTGCACTAATTGTTAAAGAAGAACAGAAAGTTAAAATATTTAAGATAACTGATTCACCCCCCCTCTTAGTTATCTACCTTGTTTATCACAACCCTTCCACCTGACTTATCTTCAAACCAGCGATGAACCTTTATAAGCCAAACCTCTCGTTAGACCATTATTGCCGACACCCTATATCGATGTGGTCTAGATGGTACTTTACTCCGTTGTTTAGAATGAGAATAATCCCAAACCACCTTACAAGACATACATGAAGGGATCTACAAAACACACTCTAGGGCTCCTTCCTTAGCTAAGAAACTCATGCATTTGGGTTATTATTGGCCGAACATGGAAATAGATTCATATCAATTTGTGAGATATGAAGAAGTGCAAGTAGTGCCAGATACACGGGAACCTGATACATGCACTAGCTCAAGAGTTGAGACCTTTAATGACACCTTGGCCCTTTTGTCAATGGGGACTTGACCTTGTGGGAAAAATCCATCCACCCTCATCCAATGGCCACAAATTCATAATAACTGCCACTGAGTACTTTACCAAGTGGATTGAAGCCGTTCCCCTCACCACCATCATAGGTAAACAAATCTCCTCATTCATCCTTAATTACCTCATCTGTAGATATGGAATTCCCTCATCCATTATCATGGATAACGGAAGACCCTTCAAAAACTAGGATGTCTAAGAACTCTGTGACTGTTTCAAAATCCAACACCATTTCTCCACACCCTACTACCCCCAAGGCAATGGCCAAGAAGAAGCATCCAACAAGACCATCTTGAAACTCCTCAAGAAGATAGTCAATGATGCTGTTCGTGATTGGCACATCCAACTCAATCTCGCTTTGTGGGCCTACAGAACTAGTATATGCACTCCCACAAGTGCTACCCCTTACGCCCTTGTCTATGGCTCAGAAGCTATCCTTCCCATCGAGGTCGAGCTACCCTCTCTCAGGGTGTTGTTAAAAGGTCTCATAATAGATGAAGAATACAAAGTTTCTAGATTGCAAGAACTAGAGTTGCTAGAGGAAAAGAGACAGAAACCCTTTGACCATCTCAAAGCATATCAACAAATGATGTCACGAAGCTACAACCACAGAGTCCGCCTAAGGGTCTTTAAAGTTGGAGATCTAGTACTTAAGGAGAACCCTCGCAATCAACAGGATTAGGAAAAGAAAGGCAAGTTCGAACCCAACTGGCTTGGACCTTATGTGATCATAGTTGCTTATGGATTGGGGGTATATTAGTTAGCAACATCAGCGGGTGACTTGTTTGATGACCCAATCAATAGCATGCATCTTTGCTGGTTCTATACCTAAGAGAACCCCAATGTAAGGGGGGCATAAACTACAAAAAAAAATAAAAAAAATACCAAAAAAATAAAAAAATCAGAAAAATACCAAAAAAAAAAAAAATCAGAAAAATACATAAAAAAAATTAAAAAAAATAAAAATACAAAAAAAAAAATCATCCTTTGGTGAAAAGCTAGCAAACAGGTGCCTTGGATAGGTATCATGATAAAAACCTGGGAAACAGGCATCATGCATACTTTCTAGCTTTCGTGCAAATAAAAGCAAGTGGTGAAAACCTGGTAAACACGCATTACTTGTGATAAACTGCTTCCTCCATCTTTGGGAAACCAATCACCTTGTGTCCATTCTTCCTTCACTCATATCTCATTTGATCCATATTTGTTCCATAATAAAATCCTAATGATAACCTATCATGGCTTGATACTCTATCTCTTTGTTGCCTTGTCAACCAAGGCTTTATCCCATATCCTATCCACAATGTCAGCCTAGCTTAGCGTCTCTCGTCAGTATCCACATGGTCCAAATCCATGAACTACATTGCCTCTGTGTCATCACGTAGGGAAGGCCATTATTCAATGCACCCCCGAGGCTCCACTTCCCATCCATCCTAGTCTATCCTCTAGTCCATCCATGGTCCAAGTCCATGAACTACGTTGCCTCTGCATCGTCACATAGGCAAGACCATTTTCAATGCGCCCCTGAGGCTTCCCTGTCCATCCCATATCTTGTCGTCTATCCTCTAGTCCATCCATGGTCCAAGTTTGTGAACTACATTGCCTCTGCATTGTCAAGTAGGCAAGGCTATTATTCAATGCGCCCCCGAGGCTCCACTGTCCCATCTGTCACATGTATAGTCCTTCTATCTATTTGAGTCCACGCCACTTTCTATCACCTAGGTCTTAGGTCCATTAGGGTTCACCCCGAACTACGTTGCCTCTGCGTCGCTACGGAGGCAAGGCCATTTAGCAATGTACCTCCGAGGCACTAGGTCAGTCCCTTAGGGTCGATCTCACCAATAAGGATTGTGGAATCTTTCACCAGGCAAGTACATGCAAAAAAAAACTACTCTTTTCAAGCAGAAATCTTGACCCAAGGCATTAACCTATCTAGAGAAAAGCAAGCAAACACTTAAGGCATTCTAAATGATTTTACCTAAATTATGGCAAGAAACAAACACATCTAAATGTAAAAATGTTTTGTAGATTGGAATCATGGTTAAGTTACAACATTTTTTATTTCTGTTATCATGTCTTTCTATGCTACTCGAGGATGACAAAAGCTAGAGATTCTATGATGGGGGCATGATTATTTTCTTTGTTTTCTATTTGTGGATTAAACTTTAATAATGTGACACCTTGTTTAAAGACATGATCGGCAAAAGATCATTGAGGACATCAAAGGTTTAACATGAATGGGGGCAATCCTTGCCTATTGATACATAAGAAATAATCAAGTCATCTCAGTTCAATTATACCTTGATGCTTGTATTAACTTGCTAAATCAAAATCTATGTAAGCAATACTCAAGTCATCTTAGTTCAATTATATCTAGATGCTTGTATTAACTTACAACATTCGGAAAAAGTACCAAAAAAATTGCCCAATGATGAAATAAGCACTTCAAAATACTTGCACCATCAAGATGTCAAAAGAAAAGCATCCATCACACATCTATTATACATCCATACATCCATATCCCATGCAATAAAAGATCCAAACAATGCATAGTATCAATACATATTAAAGCTTGTGAGTCTTTCTATCAAGTCATTCTTTCAATCAATCTTCTATCTATCATTATGTCATCTCTATGTCAATAGAGTACATTTGGACATCACAAAAACATAGCATACAGGTGCATATCATATCACATGAGATAGTCATTTACATGATTAAATTAGTTGCATACATAATAAATGCATCAGGTCATCCATATACATTTTTGCAATCATCACATAGTGTCAGCAGAAAAAAATCAAAAACATAGATAAGTGCATCACATAAACTACATAATCATATAGATACTATTTGCATTCGCACATTAGAGGAAAATCAAGTAAACACATCTAAAGTCTGCATTAGGTCACATAGTATCATAAACATCTAAGACTGCATTAGATAAAACACCACATAGCATCGTATAAAAATCTACATTAGATAAGCATCATATATAGACATAGTCAAAGTATGCATCACATGAGTACCATCATATAAATAGAAATGCATCCATAACAGATAAGTGTAGAGAGCATCAAATAGCTGCATCATCATATAAATATCATAAACATGTCTAAATGTACAATATCAAAAGGTCCATCTCTGAGTCAATGTCATATACAATGTATACATCTCAAAGATAATGATACATGTCTCAAAATATAAAAGTGGTGCATGTGCGTATCTAGCTATCTGAGCCATCAAAAAGTGTACGTAGGAGCCAAAATATGTGTAGGTGTCTACTAACCCTGCTGCTGTGAACCGCTACTCCCAATAGTCTCCCTTATATATCTTCCTCTGCTGGCCCCAGACTAATGTGGGCCCATCATAGAGGCTCTTGACCTTGATCCACTTGCTCTTTGTGAGGCCATGGACTAGCTCCTGTAGCTTCGAGCCCTCTGATCGACTAGAACAGCACCATGGTATAGCCCCTGATAGTACTGTGTTTGAACCTGTGCTCTAGAATGCTCACCCTGTACCTATGCTAACTGCCTTTGCACCTATGCCAACTATGCCTGTGTCTGGGCTAGTTGTGCATGTGCTTGCTGTACCTGCCCAACCAAAAAACTGCTAGTAGCATCTGTCCCAAGGGATGCCACTATTGTATCCCTCTCTACTCAGATAGCTCGTATCCTTGCCTCTACCATATCTTGCTCTCTAGTGAGCCTCGAGATAACCCCTGCATCTGTCTCCCACTGAGCCTTGACCATCCTAAGCTATGCTTGCAGTTGCTAAACTTGTCCCCTCAGCATAGCAATGGCTCTCTCCTAAACATCTGGCTATTCTGGATCTTGAGAGGCCTGTGCCTATCCCTGCCCATGTGGCTAAGATACCTGTTGTTGTGCCACCTATTGAGGTGGCGACATCTATGCCTACTGTGCAACCTGTGGCTGCACTACCTGCTGAGCATGGGAAGATCCCTCCCCAGCTCTCCTCCTTTGCCTAGGCCTGCCTCCATCACCTCCATCTCCCCCATCTCCACTGTCTCCTCTACCACCTCCACTATCTCCTCTGTCATCTCTGCCATCTCTGCCATCTCCCCATCCTCCTCTCCTCCTCCTCCTCCTATCAACATGGCCTTCATCCTCTGAATCTACCTCATCTATATGAGGAACTAGCTCTCCAAGCCTAGAGTATCTCAGAAATGGGTGCGCTACAAAGCACTCCTTGTAGTCCGGTGTCATCCCTTGCATCTGTAATCTCTCTCGTCATCAGCTAGGTAGCATAAGGAATCTACCGAAACTCTGCCACTGCCTCCTCATAGGATGCCACTGGCCCCCATCTAAATCTCTCTGCATGAGTCCATGCAAACAGAGCCTGCCCCTGTGGCATGCCCTGTCTCCTCCTAAACTACCTCTGAACCTAGCTGACAATCTGTCTCTCCAAAATAAACTATGTCTAGCCTATAAGCCACCGAGTCTAATAGCAGTATGGAAGCTCATCTGCCTCGTCATCTCAAGGCTCACAATCTAGATATGGTCGCCAGATGACCACATCTACCCCATCTAGTTCATGCCTCCAGTACTCAAGCTTCCCTAGTCTATGCTGGGAAATCACTCCTACGTAGCCATAGATGTAAGGCTCTCCCCTCTGTCTCTGAAAAACACATGTCAGTCTAGTGATGGTAATGTGCTCCCATAGCCAAAATTACAACAGTGAGACACCTGCTAATAAACTAGCACCCTTGTGGTATACCACCTAATGCATATTGTGGTATAGGTGTGCCAAAACGTAGACACCCCAAGCATAGCGGGTGCCCTTTATGACCATCCTCTCCATGATCCGTCCCCATCCAATCAGGAACCCATGTGATCTCCTATCAGGGCATACAACACCTTCGATCTATCCTGCAACTATCCCAATGAAATAGTCATAGTAATCGTGTATGTCCTGCTAGGAGATAACCTATCCTACCAGCTTGGGGTTGTCAAATACCTGCCTGTACTCTGCAAGTCCTATATCCCACTGTGGATCATACTCCACGAGCTCTCCCTGAATCAACAATTGGAGTATCTTGTATACATCCTCCAAAGTCACCATCATCTCGCCTGTCAGGAAGTGAAAGGTCCCATCCTCGTTGTGAAACCTCTCCACTACTGTAGTCAGTAAGCCGTGGTTCACTTGAACCTCAGGCATAAAGCACATGTAGTCTAATCCCATCGCGCCGAGCGCCTCTCAGTCTATCTCTGTCAACATATGTCACTGCAACATTGGCAAGGGAAACTACTCCCTCGACATTAATGTATCTCATATGTCCTCCTGCAAGCATGCAAAGCAAGGTGTCAACCTAAAGCTGCAAGTACCATGCTCAACATATCTATAGAATCATATCAACTAACTTAACATATCAAATTGATCAAAACAACACACTACATCTCTTGATTAGATTCTTGCAATCTCAGAGATAGCGTATCGATTGACGCATCAAACAGGATGCTAATCGAGTCAATTTTGTTAAGTAAATTGACTATCTATATCATATGCACCAAAACAGAAGGTACATGTGCCATTTCTTAGCAAATGTGCCACTTTTGACACATGCGTCGTAACATTTCATGCATGCGCTGTCCCATACCATAAATGCACTGCCCAGTTGCATGCGCCGACTCATACCATAAAAGCGCCGCCAAATGATACATGCTCCGACCTTACTCATGTATGCACAGCTATCATGCATGCGCCGTTCTATATCCTATATGCACTACAGAAATGACAGATGCATAGTTCTGCCTATCATATGCGCTGAATTACGATCTAGCGCATTTGTTTAGCCTAATTTTGCCTAGCATTTATTCCACTCAAAATTGACCCTAGGTGAAATTTTTTGAGATACATACCGGGTGTCCTGCCTCTGCTGGCCAGTTGAATCGTCGGACTCACTCAAAGTGGTGCTCCTTGCGCGAAATATCTATCCTAGTGCTGACTACTCTATGCTCTATGCTCTCCTAAGCTCTCAAAGACAATCAAACAAAGCCAAGTGTGCAAATGACTTGTCTTGTGGACCCAGCTCCTATATATAGCATGCAAACCCTAAACTAGCTATGTGGTGACTATGACTACTTCCTGCACCCATTTCTTCTTGTTTTCTTCCTGTTTCTCGGAAACACATCCTATTTTCTTCAATCCTAACCAAGTTTTCCCTTCGTCTTCATGAGATTGTCCGTCTCACGCCTTCTACCTTCTTCCTGTCCAATCTCCCAAGGGGGCATTATGTCATCATAACCTATACTAGGGGCAAACTGGGGCATATATCATTATCAGACTATTTATTCTTTGAAGCAATGCCATAAACTACATTTCATCAAAGGGGCAAAATGTATACACCTAAAAATGACATGACTCAGTCTAAATAAATATTATTAATATTTGTTTTATTCTAATTCTTCTATCAATAATAAATAAACAAATTTATTTATTTGATTCATATTCCTCTAAGTTAATTAAATATCAAAATATTTAATTACCTCTTCTAAAGTCAAAATTGAATAAAATCCTTTATTTAATTAAATTCTTCCAAACAATTAAATAATTCTCAATTATTTAATTAAATCAAATTCATTCTTCCAAATTTAAATAAATCAAATCAAATTTATTTAAATCCTCTCAATCTCTAAAATTAAAATACAATCAAATATTTTATTTATTCTTCCAAATCATACACAACAATTAAATAAATTTATTTGTTTAATTTTCTTTCTTATCTTCTAATTCTTCAAATATCTTCCAAATCTTCTAAAAATAAGTCTTCTTCTTCATGCACACAAAATTAAATAATTTATTATTTAATTTCTCTCAAACCATGCAAAAGCAAATCACAAGTTGAGTTAACTAACTCAATCAACCCTATTTTTATCAATATCTCTTAAATTAGAAAAAAACTTTCTAATTTATAAAAGGTATGTCTTATCTTTAGAAAAGAAAGTAGTTAACTCAAATGAAACAGGTTTTGGGTGACACATGTCTTCTTCTTATTCGCGCACATTCTTCAACTGTTTTATATTGTTGATTTTCTTATTCTTTTTATATCGTTGATCTTCTCTCTCTCAAGTCTATAAATTGAACCCTATTCTTCCATTTCATTCATCCAAGCTTTAAGTATTGTTACTTTGCAGGAAATACAGTGCACCTTTGGCACCAATTCCTTCATTGCTTGTGATCACACTCATTACCATACTATTATCATTGTTGTGAAGCTCATCTTCATGGTGATACTATCATCACCATTCTTCATTGACAATCTTGGAATAGCAAGGAAGTGCACTCTTTGAGGGCCTTATTCATACATGCAAGATCGATTGAGATAGGCAACCAATGGAAGCTATGAAGCTTTGAGGTTTGCAAAGGTTTTTGTATTTCATTGAGTTTTTGGTATAATTGATTTATTATATTGATTATTCATTTAGATCCAATTTTCCCTTAACACCGCTCAACCAATCCAAATCTCCCCCGAGAGATCCTACAGGTGCAAGTGGAGATTTGGATTCTTGCACATGATTGACTTATTTCTAGAGGTAGAATCCCTCCTTTTCTTCTCTTCTTTCATTCCCCCTACAATTCTTCAGAAAACCCTGTCCACCTTGGATCTCCCCCGGGTGACCTATGGTCACCCCCTCGGGCAACCCTTTTTTTGTGGCTGAAAATATGATAGGGTCACCCCTTTTTCTAGTAGGGTCACCATGGTTGCCCAAGGGTGACCCTACTAGAAAAAGGGGTGACCCTATCATATTTTCAGCCACGAAAAAACTTGAGTTTCTCACTTGTTTTAGCTCCATTTTTGCATGTTTTTCTTCCAATTTGCATGATTTCTGATGCCTAATATGGAGTTGACTATTTAATGCACCCACACATGCATAATTAACTCTATTTGATCTAAAATTAACAACTCAATCAATCTCATACATCCTCACATCTCCAATTCCTCTTCAATGATAAGTTATTATTGATTTATCACTCCATATCTAAGTTCACTAGGTAATCAACCTTGTTAACTCCCCAATCATCCTTGTTAACTCATCAATCAAATGAGTTAACTTCTCAATCAATCCCATTCCTCAAACCTATAAATACACCCCTCCCTCAAGCACAAAGGGAGGCAAATTCATTGTGCACACAGCTCTTGACTGTTTTTGCTCTCCAACTTAGCATTCAAATGCTCTTACAGGATGAAGGTGCCTTTTTCTTTATTCATTGTTCAACCAAGCATCATTACACTGCTTCATTCTATGCCATTGTGCTCAACCAAAGCTCTCATTGAGCTCTTTCAAGCTTCAACAAGCTTCTTTTTGCTTCTTTGTGTAATTTTATCGTCAATATGATCTCCCACTGCGTCATAAGGACTCGAGGTTGCCAATATCAAGGATTTCTGAGGGTAGTGGAGTCACACAAATCTTCATTTCTTTTAGGTTCCTTCATTGCTTTAATCAATTCATAGTAATTAGAAAAACAAATTTGCTCTTGGGAACATTAAATCTTTGCTTTTTCCTTGATAGATTAGATCTTGTATGTTAGAATAATTGTTTTCATTTTCTTAGATCTAGACTATTTTGTAGAAGCAATTTCCCTTTTTAGATTATATTACTTCAAAACAATCAAAAGCCCAAAAACATAGATTAAACTTGCATTAGGAAAAGTCATATTAGCTTGCATTCATATTTCCCTTCCATAGATTAAAGAGCACTTTTCATTTCCAAAACACTAAAAAAGTACAAAAAAATGTTTGCATATCATTTAGCTTTGCATGCATATAGAAACCCTAGAATAGACAAACTTGCAAACCCTCGATACCATCACGAGGAAACCACAGTTAAATGATTCAATCAAACCCTTGATCACATCACAAGGTAAAGACAAGTCAAAGCATAGTCAAACCCTAGGTCAAAACCCTAAATCTAGTTAAGGTTGGTCATCACACATCTACCTCTATCTTGGTTCACGAATGTGTAGGAAGACCCATTTGTCCTCTTATTGTTAGAAGAACGTAGACAACTCCAAATACAATGAAAAAACATTCAACGCATTGAGAGACAAGAGGACATAAATAAAAGAAACTGCTTACCCACACAAAGGTGGAATAGAAGAAACCCCAATAGAAGAAGAGAAACTAGTGACCCTTTGAGTCATAGGGTTATCCCAACAACAACTACAATCGAATAAAACATTCAACTTAGCACACAACAACAAAGGCCACAAAACTTGCCGACCCCTCTCCGTGAAGTCCAGCTCTCCAACAAGCTAGATCCCCACCGTGTCTTGCCTCCTCTTGACTGGCAACTTCCAAGTGAGTGAGAGTGACATGGTGGATCACCCCATGGAAAGGAGGGAAGGGTCTGTGTGCGTGCTGAAATCTGACCTGACAACCCCACGCAACTAGAGTCATGATTTTGAGCATACAAGGACAATTGGGTAGTGAAGGCTGTAAAGTTACCTTTTCAGACAAAGTCTGGTAGGTCACTAAAGGTACATTAGTAGTAGCTAAAGGTGAAAAGGTAGGCACATTATATTTGTGCACCAGTAATACTTATTCTACCTTAGCTACTATAGAAACAATTGCTACTGAGACAGTTATAGCACTTGCTATAGGGACAGAAATAGAATTGTGACACCATAGACTTGTGCACATGAGTGAGAAAGGGATGAAGATCCTTCACTTTAGAAATTTTCTACCAGGTCTGAAGCAAATTGACTTGGATTTTTGTGAAAATTGTGTTTATGGAAAATAGAAAAAAGTTTGATTTCTCAAAGTTGGGAAAGAGAAGAGTGAGAAATTAGAGCTTGTGTATTCAGATGTTTGGGGACCAGCTTAGGTATCTTCTCTTGGTGGCTCTTGCTATTATGTTACTTTTATTGATGATGCAACTAAGAAAATATGGGTGTATTTCCTAAAATAAAAATCAAAAGTATTTGAAACTTTTAAAAAGTGGAAATCTTTAGTTGAGAATGAGACAAGAAAAAATTTGAATTGTCTCAGATCTGATAGTGGAGGTGAGTATTGTAGTAGAGAATTTGAGAATTAGTGTTCATATAATAGAATCTATAGGTAGAAAATGGTTCTTGGAACCCCACAAGAAAATAGTGTGTCTGAGAGGATAAATATGACCATTATAGAGCTTGCAAGGAGCATGAGATTGCATGCTGGACTACCCTTACACTTTTGGGTAGATGTTGTACATACTGTTGTTTATTTAATAAACATGGGAGCTTCAAATCCTTTTGATGGTGGCATTCCAAAGGAGGCATGGACAGGCAAAAAGGTAAACTATTCATTTCTAAAAACCTTTGGTTGTGAATCTTTTGTCCATGTTGATATTGAAACTAGAACCAAGCTTAAGGCTAAGTCTAAAAAATGTACCTTTATTGGATATGGAGTAGATGAATTTGGTTATCGGTTATGGGATTATGAAAATCATAAAATCATTAAGAGCAAAGATGTTATATTCAATGAGAAGGTCATGTATAAGGATCAACTATAGGAAAAGAAGCATGACCAGGACAAAAAGGAATATGTGGTGCTGGATGAGATTCTAGAAAATAAAATACCAGTGGTACCTGATGCTCAACAACAAGTTAGCCCATAGACTCCTACAAGTGTTAGACGTTCTACAAGGATAACTAGACCTCCAGATAGATTTTATCCATCATTATATTCTATATTATTAACTGATTCTGGTGAACTTGAAGGTTATGAAGAAGTAATGTAGGTAGATACCAAAAAGCAGTGGGAGCTAGGCATGAAAGAGAAAATGGATTCCTTGCTGCAAAATCAGACTTGGGACTTAGTTCAATTGCCTGCAAGTAAAAGAGCATTACCAAATAAATGAGTTTATAGGATGAAGGAAGAAGATGGAGGCATTAAAAGATATAATGCCAGACTTGTGGTAAAAAGGTTTTACACAAAAAAAATGTATAGATTTTGATGAAATATTTTCTCCAATTGTAAAGATGACTTCTATTAGAACTATTCTAAGTCTTGTGGCTACAGAAGACTTGCACCTTGAATAACTAGATGTGAAAACAAAATTTCTCCATGGGGATTTGGAAGAGGAAATATACATGCAACAACCACAGGGATATGAGGTCAAGGGTAAGGAGGATTTTGTGTGCAGGTTAAAGAAGAGTTTGTATGGCCTGAAGCAAACACCTCGGAAATGGTATTTGAAATTTGATAGTTTTATGGCCAAACAAGGCTACAAAAGATGTCATTCTGATTATTGTGTTTATTTTAAGAAAATGGGTAATGTCAGCTATATTATCCTATTGCTTTATGTTGATGACATGCTTGTTTTCGGGTCTAACATGCAGAATATTAATGAACTTGAGTAGAAATTAGCAAATTCATTTGCTATGAAGGATTTGTTGGCAAGAGACACTGTGTGGCTTCATGAGTGTTGTCATTGATGGTAACAAAGTCCATCCCACACATCTGTAGGACATGGTATGTCTATACCAGAAGTCAGATTGAAGAGTATTTTGGTCCAGTGAGCAAGAACAGAGCATGCAGCAAGGTTTGACAATCAAGTATAGATCTCTCAGAGGAAGTATCTCAATAAAGTGTAGACTTGGGGAAGTCAAGAGGAGTACCATAATTGATACATTCCAGAGATTAAGCCTTCGGTGATAAAAGAGTGAAAAGATATGAGCACCTAACTGTTGGGTTCCTGTTTGGCAGAGTAGACTGAGGAAGAACTAACTAGTAGAGCATCAGACCTTAATCCAGATGAGAAATTGATGGTGATCAAGTTTCTTAAGGGATCATTCATGGTTAGCTGACATGATTGATGACTTCTACAACTATCTTTTTGAGACGCATCACTTAGTAAGCATGGATTTAGCTAATAGACCAGAGTTTGGAAATATCTTGAGTTTTTTGGATGTTGACTAGAAAGGTGTTGAAATCCTTGATGCAGGTATATATACCAGATTGATTTCGCTATGAAGGTGTGTGTGGTGTGTTGTGTTGTGTAAAGAAAAGAAAAGAGAAGTGTGGAAGCAACCATACAAATCCGGTATGTGACAAAACAACAACACTAAGAAGAGGAAGAATGAAGTGTAGCAGATTAGTATATTGAGCCTCAATCGGAACTGAACCTCAGCATATGTGGATGCCCCTAATCAGTTCAATCACATGGTTACTTTCTTTATACCTTGTAGACAGTGAGTCTCTTGTAGGCAATGAGCCTCTTGGGAGCAGTGTGCTCGGGCAGTGAGCCCTAATTGGCAAGTGCCATTTTGTACTTCTATTCTTTTAACAAAGAATACAATCTTGGGTTAGTCACCCCATGGTTTTTTCCCTTAACAGGGTTTTTCCACATCAAAATCATTGTGTTATGTGTGTTGAGTTTATTTCTGCTCTCATGTTCATGTATGCTTATATGTTTTGATACTACACTAATCAAATTAAAGAACAAAAAAAGTTAAATAATTAAGATAACTGATTCACCCCCCCTCTCAGTGATCAACAATTGGTATTAGAGCTAAGTTCCTCCTAACAGAGCTTAACATCTTGAGGAAGATATGGAAATCTCAATGGCTATGTATGGTATGAGGGATCAACTTTAGTCTACCCTAGATGATCTTGAACAATCTCACTCTGAAGTCAATAACTTGAGGGAAAGACTCAAACAAGCTGATGATTTCATAAATGAACTAAAAGAGAAACTGAGTATCTCTATGAAAAAGAGAAAGGAGGTACTTCAGCAATTAGCAAGTCAAAATGAAGCTAATGATACTAATGAAGATCTAAATGAGAAGAACAAGTTATGTAAGAAGCTATCAAAAGAGGTCATTATGGTAAGACATGAAATGGAATCAGGGGTTATGAAATTCACCCAAGAAATTGAAGAAAAGAGAAAAATTGAAGATAATCTAAAACAATCTCTCAAAGAGAAGTCAGAAGACTGCCACAAAATGGATAGAATAATCAAGCATCTGGAATCTGATCTTGAAGAAGCTAGAGATAATGAAGAACAACTTGAGAATCAGATTGACACACTTAAAAGGGATCTTCAAACAACAAATGAATATAAAGAGAAATTCAAGATAAGCTCTACTCAACTGGAAGTTCTTCTTGAAAGCCAAAAGAGGGTAGATGATAAGCAAGGCTTGGGGTATGAGAAAGGTGAAAGCTCTGGATCTGGTCAGAAGAACTCTGGATCAACAAATCCAAGGAAGAGGCCTAGAAGACCTCCGGTAAGACAACTAAATGCCCAAAAATATCCATCCTTTAATGGATACTACCACAATTGCAATAACTTTGGTCATAAAGTAAATCAGTGCAGAAGAAGAATGAATCAGACTAATTCATCCTTCTCCGGATAGTGTTTTAACTGCAAAATGTATGGTCACAAATCTCATGAATGTAGAAATATGCAAATAAACAATTCATTCAATGGTAGATGCTTTGCATGCAATAGAATGGGACATATGGCTAATCAATGTAGATCTAGAGGATATCAGTCAAATATGCAAAGAAATATTGTTTGCTACAATTGCAATAGATCCGGTCATATTGCCAAATTCTACAGAAGTAAAAATCAGGATAAAAAGGGTCCAGTGCATCATAATCAAAATCAAGACAAAGGAAAAGGAAAAATGAATGCAGATGAAATTCAAAGGGAGATGAACAAGATTTGGGTGAAGAGAAGTACAAAAAATGTTGGGGATGGATCTGTACTAGAATTTAGTGCTGATATTCCTTCTAAAAACTAAATAGATGAGCTCTGGCTCAGGGGGAATCACAAAAGAAAATAATTTCCCCCAGCTAGTCAATTGGTGCCTAAAATTGGCACATGGAGTGTTACAGATTGAAGAGTTCTCAAGAGATATCTAAATAACCCTTGGTAAAATATCCGCAAGAAGTTTTGAAGAGGTTAATCATCCAAGATTGATCCAGTTTAACAATCATCTGGTAAGAGTAGGATTTTCACAGTTAGATCAGGTATGATTCAAAATTTGAGGTATCTTGATTTGCAGAAAAATGGAATGGTTGGAGAAAGGAAGTTAGATTGTCAATAATCACTGAGAATAACTCTAAGTACATCTTAGTGATCCAGAAAGATCTCTCAGGACAAGGAGAACAAGGCAACTAGAATAACTTAAGTTGTGCATTTATTGCAAAATGGAATTAGGGTTTGCGCAGAAATAAAAGGGTTCTTTTGTTCATCATTTGCACATTTGCATTCGAAGAACTAGAAAGAAGGAGCTCTACAACAAGATTGCCTCAAACCTCTTGAAGATCAACCGCAGAAGTCAATTCAACCAGCAATCTTATCCGGCTCATATCGTGAATCCTAGAGGCATAAAAGGGTATTTTCGCTCCTGAATATCTCTCTCTAAATCTTTTGAAAGATGGCTACTCTGAATGTTGTCAAAATCACTGATAGGCTGCATCCTAAGTTCAAGAAACACCCTTACTAATCTCTAGAAGTTGACCCTTTAGGTGCCTTCTCTAGCATTCTGCATGGGATTTTGCATGTAGAAGATGTTAGGGCATACATTCATGCGAATATTGAGGAATTTGGGGAATCCAAGTTGATGGATGTCTATCACAAGTAGTTAATAGATGAATCATTTGAACTCAAACCTCAGTACAAGGCCATCTGGGATAAGCATTTTGGACACTACATCCATTTCCCCTATTTTACAAAAGATGAATGGGTCCGGTATGTTCTGAGAAGAATGCATGACAACTTCATGTGGTTGATGAGGCCGTTTAAGATCACAAAAGATTCCATTAGGGTGGTAACCAGATTGCACTCATCCGGTGGGTTGCCTACTCTCAAATCAGTCAAAAACCAAACTGTAAGT
Organism: Cunninghamia lanceolata; assembly: GCA_027924645.1. Taxonomy (NCBI): domain Eukaryota; kingdom Viridiplantae; phylum Streptophyta; class Pinopsida; order Cupressales; family Cupressaceae; genus Cunninghamia; species Cunninghamia lanceolata. The sequence continues at coordinate 6,854,071 of BSBN01001583.1, forward strand.
GAGGCTATTGGATCAAAATTAGACAAGAGGGCAATGACAATAGAAGATATCATAGATCCAGATATCAAATTTCCCTCTATGATAATTGGTTACAAAATCTATCACTCCAATAGGGAAAACTCAGTATCCAGAACTGCCATATATACTGCATATGAAATGCTAAGGAAAAATGCTGACTATGATCTTTGTGAGTTTCTTTTGAACCAACTGTTAGAGAATCTATAGAAAATAAAGAAGGATAAGAAGAATTAATTCAAGTATGGTGGCTTGATTCTATGTTTATTCTTCTACTATATGATTGAGCTACTTGGATCCAGTGGTTGGATATGGAAAAATGACAGATCGATAGCCATACAAATCAGAGATTATATGCATGGGCTTGGTGATGCCAAGGCACAAAATACAACACTCTGAGGCTACTTCAAGAACTTTCAATGTATGATGCAGGCCAGAGAAAGAATCCCCCAATAATTGGTTGAGAAATACAAGGATACAGTGTGCTTTATTGTAGACACTGATCAATGCCTAATGGAGGTAGTGGAGCCAAGGATAGTCTGGATTATTCCAATGGGGTATGAGGTTGATGAGGAAATCCTAGAGCTGCATATCCAACATCTACTGAGTTAGCCCAAGGACCCTGAGGTAGAAAGGTTTGGAACCTTTCAAGATTTAAGTGTGAAGATTCATGTTGAGCTAAGACAACCGGAGATGAAAAGAAAAGTGAGAAGAGAAGTTGAGGAAGTTGCCAAAAGATTTGGCATTTCTAAAGAAGCAGTCGATGCAAATACAGACAAACTAGAAAGAGCAAAGAAAGAGAAAGTGATTCGGTACAAGCCCCCTCCTGGACCAGATCCTCCAAGAGCTCTGCACCTGCCAGCTCTGAGAGCCAAAAAGCCTCTAAACCGGAAGCCAAGACATCCAGAAAGGGTGAGAAGAGAACAAAGAAAAAGGCCACAAGGTCATATACAAGTCAAAAAGATGATGAAGAGATAGAAACAGATGAGGAAGTTAAGAAAATGAAGAAGAAAAAGAAAACTTCTATGGAATCATCTACCAGCAAAAATAAAGAAGAAGAAGAAGGGTTTGTTGAAAAACCTACACTCTCCATTGATGATATCATCAAATCAATCACTGTGGATGGGAATCTGCAACCAATGACTAAATTTTATGATGAATATAGTGAAGTTGACTAGAAGATCTTACAAGATGCAACAATCAAATATCTAAACATCTATAATAAAGCATTCATTGAAATTATATATCTGATTCCCAAAAGCCTAGAGAAGGAACTTGAAATGAGAAAGGACAATGCCAAGGCAAAAGACCTAGAAATCTGGGAGCAAATTGCTATCCAACTCCATCCTTCCATTACCCCTTAACAAATGAACATGATCTTCAAGGACTGCAAGGATAAGTTCCAGAGCAAAGCAAGAATGAACCAGCTTATGCTTGGAGAGACAGACCAAGTGGCAAAGGAAATAGAAGATATCCTCTGTAATGCATTTAAAAGATTCAATCTTCCTGTTATAGAGGACTTAGGTGATGAATCTTCTGACATGGATGTCGAAGGATTAGGTGTTTCAAAGGAAGATTCTACTAAGAAAACTGTAGAAGAATCAAAGGAGATAGGTGAAGAAAAGACTAAGAACTTGTATTCCTCTGCTCCGAAAGAGGAAGTCCCTGAAGAACTAAACATCTCTCTTCCGGATCCCCTTGCTAACTCCGGAACTGAAGGAGAAGAAAGAAAAGATGAGAAAATTGGTCAAGAAGAAGAGGTCAAGGGAAGAGAAAAAGATCAAACAAAGAAAACCCTAGACGACAGCTCTGAGGCCATAGAAGGAAAGAAAACTCTGTCTCCAGCAAGAGACACTATAGAAGCTGTTAAAGACTTCCTGACAAAAGAAATGATGGAATTAGATGAACTGGAGCTATTCCAAGGACCACTCAATTTTGACTCCCTCTCTCCGGTCTAGACAATGAAGGTAGCATCTTTTGCTCAAGACATAGCAAAATAAAAGCTTTTGAAGTCACACATGGAAGACTGTGAGCTGATAGAGATTGCATCCGGTGTGTTGGAGAAGATCATGCCATCCTTCTAGAAGTATCTTTTGGCCTCCTCATCCAGTAATCTGAAATCTCTTGTTAATTCTGTTAGCACACATTTTGATTCTTTGGAGAAAGCAACAGAAGAGAAAGTTCGGAAAGAGTTTTTGGGTAAGAGATTCTCTGAGGTACAAGGACTTATAACAAATGATAGGAGAAATTTGGATATTGGGATAAAGAGCTTAGAAAATGCTCTTAAAGATGGCCGAGACCTATACAAATTTTGTCTATCTTGGTCCACAGTGATAGCAGATATCACCAAGAAGGTGGAAGAACAAGAAAGCAAACTATCAAGTTTATCTCAAAATTTTGATCCTCTCACCTCTTCCATAATAAATCAAGAATGTTAGACTATTGCAGCTATAAATGAAATAAAGAATCTTGAGAAGGAGAAGAAAAATAGAATAAGCAGGCTAAGTGAACTAAGAGGGACAATTATTCCCAAGTTAGAGGCCATGCATGAGGCCCTAACTGATACCTAGACCACAGTCCGGACCAGTGATCCGGTAGACCTAAAGAGGGCAGAAGCTTTTGCATTTCTGCTAAGTGGTCATATTTCAATTTTGGACAGGATGAAGAAGAGTTGGGCAACAAAAGTGGTACAGTTGAAGACCACCTTTGCAGATATACTTTAGTGTATGTAAGTATAACATGTATATATATTTATGCGGCCAAGTATAGATTGTTTTTGGGAAATTTTAGTGTGCGGATTCTACCCTTTGCCATTGATGTCAAAGGAGGAGTGAGGAGCAGTGAAAAATGTGGAATCTAGCTAAGGGGGATCTCTGAAAAAGTGTACATAAGAACAGAGCATCAGCCAAGGGGGAGTGTGCTATAACACTTAGTCATTTTTCACTAAGTGTTGCCATCAATGCCAAAGGGGGAGATTGTTGGCAAGAGACACTATGTGGCTTCATGAGTCTTGTCATTGATGGCAACAAAGTCCATCCCACACATCCGTAGGACATGGTATGTCTATACTGGAAGTCAGATTGAAGAGTATTTTGGTCCGGTGAGCAAGAACAGAGTATGCAGCAAGGTCTGACAATCAGGTCTGGATCTCTCAGAGGAAGTATTTCAGTAAAGTGCAGACTTGGGGAAGTCAAGAGGAGTACCATGACTAATACATTCCAGAGATTGAGCCTCTGGTGATGAAAGAGTGAAAAGATATGAGCACTTAACTGTTGGGTTCCTGTTTGGTAGAGTAGACTAAGGAAGAACTGACCGGTGGAGCATCAGACCTTAATCAGGATGAGAAATTGATGGTGATCAAGTTTCTTAAGGGATCATTCATGGTTGGCCGACATGATTGATGACTTCTAAAACTATCTTTTTGATATGTATCACTTAGTAAGCATGGATTCAGCCGACAAACCAGAGTTTGGAAATATCTTGAGTTTTCTGGATGCCGACTAGAAAGGTGTTGAAATCTTTGATGTGGATATATATACCAGATTGATTTCGGTATGAAGGTTTGTGTGGTGTGTTGTGTTGTGTGAAGAAAAGCATAGAGCAGTGTGGAAGCAACCATACAAATCCGGTATGTGACAGAATAACAACACTAAGAAGAGGAAGAATGAAGTGTAGAAGATCAGTATATTGAGCCTAAACTGGAACTGAACCTTAGCATATGTAGATGCCCCTAATCAGTTCAATCACATGGTTACTTTCTTTATACCTTGTAGATAGTGAGTCTCTTGTAGGCAGTGAGCCTCTTGTAAGCAATGTGCTCAGGCAGTGAGCCCTAATTGGCAAGTGCCATTTTGTACTTCTATTCTTTTAACAGAGAATACAATCTTGGGTTAGTCACCTCGTGGTTTTTTCCCTTAACAAGGTTTTCCATGTCAAAATCATTGTGTTATGTGTGTTGAGTTTATTTCTGCTCTCATGTTCATGTATGCTTATATGTTTTGATACTGCACTAATCATTAAAGAACAAAAGAAAGTCAAATAATTAAGATAACTGATTCACCCCCTCTCAGTTATCAACAGGATTTGGGTGCAGGAAAACAAATCCTTGGTATGAGGATCACACGGGACATGACAAATAGAAAATTATTTTTGTCTCAAAGTGAGTATGTAGAGAAGGTGTTGATAAGGTTTAACATGTAGAATGCAAAAGCAGTTAGTACACCTTTGCCTAGTCATTTTGAGTTGACTAAGGAGACGTGTCCAAAGACACAAGAGGAGGAAGACAAAACGTCTAAGATACCATATGCATCAGCAGTTGGAAGCTTTATGTATGCAATGGTATGCACAAGGCTAGATATTGCACATGCAGTGGGAGTTGTGAGCAGGTATATGAGCAATTTGGGAATGGAACATTGGAATGTAGTAAAATGGATTCTCCGATATTTGAGAGGTACTACTTCAAAGAAATTATGTTTTAGAGGAACAAATTCTGCTCTAAAAGGATATGTTGACTCTGATCTGGCAGGTGATATTTATAGTAGGAGGAGTACTACAGGGTATGTTTTTACTATAGGAGGTACTGCAGTTAGTTAGATTTCAAGGCTGCAAAAGGTTTTTGCACTTTCAACCACTAAAGCTGAGTATGTTGCTACTATGGAAGATAGCATAGGAGATGATTTGGTTACAATGTTTTCTAGAGGAATTGGGGCAATGACAAGAAGATAGCCCTTTGTACACTAATAGCCAGAGTTCCATTCATCTTGCTAATAATTTAGCTCTCCATTCAAAAACTAAGCACATACAACTCAGATACCATTTCATCCAGTCAGTTTTGAAGGATGGACAATTGAAACTAGAGAAAATTCACACAAGTGAGAATCCTGCAGATATGTTCACAAAGGTAGTTACATGGAAGAAAATGATTTCCTCATCAGTTTCTATTGGCCTTCATGACTAATAATGGTGGACATAAGAAACCAACCAGGCCTATAATCCAATGGGAGCTGCAAGTGCAGTGGTGTCATCTAGGACCAGTCTCCAAGTGGGAGATTGTTTGGTGTGGAGCCCGATCAGTGTCCAAGTGGGAGATTGTTGGTATGTGGTGACTGATCATATAAATACTATATACTCGTAACGTATCCTCACTGGAGTTCGGGGGCGCAGCCCCAAAATTTTTTTCTCTTTTTTTTTGCACGTTCGGAGTCAATTGTTAATTTTTGTTAACCGAAAAAAGAAAAATGACATTGTAAAACCCTAATTCTAGAAGCTTCCAAAAAGCCTGATATAAGCTTCTGGGGTGTATGTTGCGGGTATGGAATTCATGAGATTGTAATATGTTTTGCACTAGATAATAAAATCATTGGATGGTTGAGTTTTTGTGGATGTAGCCCATATTGGGTGAACCACGTTAAATTTTTGTGTTGATTTCTTTTGTGCTTTTCTTTATTGTTATATTTGGGTTATTTAATCTACATATAATTGTTAGTGTCTATTGCTTCAATTTGCTTAAACCCTAATATTTTGGTCTTGTTGATATTGCATTAACATTAAGTTTAGGACGACGAGAGGCTTTATTTTCTTTAAACGGATTATATCTAATGCCACTTGAATAATGTCTTGAAGCGGATTCTATAGGTACTCGAATCCCTTGTTGATTTACACCACATCCATTACCTACATAGTCACAATTGTTATAAAGGATTTTAAATCCTTGACCATAGAGGGATGTCAGTTCCTTAGAAGATGGTGAAGCCTCATAGGTCTCATAATTTGTAGTATAAGTGAGAGCATTGTTTTTAATTTCTACCAAGGAGACTTTAGGTCTCTCAGGTGCTTCAAAAGATTGCTTAGATGAGATCGATGCTTCCTTTGATGTGTCAGAGTTATTAAGTTTATATTCCCTCGGTCTAGAAGGAGTAAAATCTAATGAACCCCAATCATCATCAAAAAGTGCATTCGATGGTTTAGAGTCTTGCACTACATTATCTGTGGCAAGAGGTATTCATGACTCAACACGTAAGATATTTAGATTTGTGTGATTGTTAAATTGTTTTTGTTTTTCAATATGTAAACAACTATCTAGTTCAAAATCAACTTTCATGGTGTAGAGCTTGTCTTGATAGATAGACTTTATTGATCTATGAAGGGTAGACAGAACTGCCCCCATGGCATGAATCCATAGTCTACCAAGAATCATATTATATGAAAGTGAACCAAGCATGACATGAAAAAGAGTAGACAAAGTCACAGGTCCAACCTTTATAGGTAAAGTTATAGTACCCACTGATTGTCTACCAACATTATCAAAGCCACGAATGCTAATGCTATCTGGTTTGATTAAAGATGAGTCAGCCTTAATCTTATGTAACAAATCCATACCACAAACATTTAGAGATAATCCATTATCAATCATAACATGCTTGATCAAGTTCCTTTCTACTTGGATATATATTATAAGAGGATCATATTGGTTTTGAACTTCAATTGACGGTAATTCATGTGGTTGAAAGAGAATATCCATTTTTGTCGCATGCATACAATCTAATAGAGTTGCTACATCATTCGGCTTAACAGCAGGTGGCACAATCACCTTTTGTAAATCTTCTTGGAGCATTCCATGGTATGTAGGCAATGTTTGTATTAAATCCCAAAGAGAGATCTTCACTGAAGTAGCCTGAAGTTGCTCAATAAGATCATATTCTTGACCACTTTTATGAGTAAGACAAGGTGGTGGAGGGAGCATAGGTTGAGAAGATGGTAAAGATATCAGAATGCTCAGTTGTTGTTTATTTTGTTTTTTATTATTTCGAGTGTTATATGCATGAGCAACCACATCATGATTAGGTTGTTGTGAATATTGATGTGTTATTTGTTCAGCTATGTTATAGATGTACTCATGAGGTTGAGAATAATATGGAAGACCTCTAATAGTGAGCACCAGTTTAGGAGGTGGTTGCTAAGCACCTTGAACCATAATCACCAGTTTTAATCAAGGAGATGCAATAGGTGCCCCTCGCACAATCATCTTAGGAACATTGCTACAAAGTCTATTAGTGAAGATTGAATTAACATTGTTTTCCTCTTGATTACACCCAACATCTATCCCTACAGGATTTAATGTGAGAGACCTTTTCTCATCCACTAATGCTACATCTTGGCCAGGGAGAGCATTGGAATGAGAGGAAGGTATAGTGTTGTTTGGAAGGTTAGGTGTTGTAACATTAATAGATCTATCCATAGTCTTCTCATCTAAGGTTCTTGAACATTCTGTTAGACTTAGGGCAAACAACTGAGAGGGGGGGTGAATCAGTTGTTTAAAACTTTCTTCCAATTTAATCACTTAAATCCTTTTCTCAATTCAGCAGCACAATAATAAATCAATCATAGAAACATAATGCAACAATTCAAGAGCAGAAACATGACACCAAGATTTTAACGTGGAAAATCCGGTTAAGGGAAAAACCACGGGGTGACTAACTCAAGATTGTATTCTCTATTAGAAGAATAGAAAGAACAAAATGGTACATGCCAATTAGGGCTCACTACCTGAGCACACTACTCACAAGAGGCTCACTGCCTACAAGAGACATACTGTCTACAGAATAATAAGTATCACATACTTGAACTAGAGAATAGCATCTTCACCATGCTTGAGTCAGTTCCATTTAAGCTCAATACTTCTGCTCTACCTTTTGCTCTACTCCTCTCTACCACACTCTCATCACCACACCACTAACTTGAAATGACTTTACAACTCCTTATTTATACAAGACATCGACTTAGGAATTATCATCCAAGTCGGCATACATTACAGAGCAAGTACATTAATACAACATGACTTATTACAAAAAAACTTCATGTAGATCAACACACTGTTAGCTACATAGATCTGAGACTTCAATATTTCTTTGGGAACATGCCATTCTTCATAGGACACCTTCCAAATCATCCGCAGGATGTGTAGCTCATCCGGTCAGCCAGACTTAAGAAGAACATCATCATCTGGAAGTAAATCTTTAATTATGAGCTCAATCTTCATTGTGGACCATCAACATGAACTGGACACAATCCAAAGACCTCCATAAGCTTGCCTGAGACATCAAGAACATCCACACTACTTCTTATTGAAATCATTCTCTCCTTCATCCGGAACCTCAAGAACACAGTCAATCATTACTGTCATATTGGAATAGATGCTTGCGGACCTCCAGACCATGAACCAATTGAATTGTCACTTCACATTGACTTCCTAAACACTCTACCAAATCCGTAGAACAGGATATTTCATTTCCAGATCTCATCGGACCTAATTGTATCACTCTGTCACCTCTGAACATCTACCAGAACCGGTTTTACTTAAGTGGCCATAACTTTTTTAGATCTTCATGTGGACCTCTGAAATCTTTACTGGATCATCTTAAGACATATATCTACAAACCCTTTGAAGCATATCCTCTTATCTTCATCTTAGCAGGAATCTTTACCTCACTGTCTTCACTGTTCTTCTCTATTCCTGATTAGGACTAATTTTCTCAATATCCTTAGCACACAGCTCATCCAATCCTTATCATTAAAGCAACAGGAGTATGTTGACATCAATGACAACACCGGTTAGGCCCATACTTGCAACATATTCAACTATAGTAGAGGTAGGATAACCTATAGAATCATCAACATCATGTTCTTTAGCTATTGATTTCAAAGTAATAGCGAAAAAAGAATTTTCACTCTCATCTTTCTCATGAGTATTCCTAGAGATGAATTTAGTTAAATCTTTTAATATCAAAGGATATGCTCCTATGAGAAATGTGAAGCTAGTAAAATCATGTGTATAACAAAGTAATTTCAGCTCATATGTAGAACATATAGATTTGCATCAATACTACTTACAAAAGCTATGTAATCTAGAACATGAGGATTCTCATTAGTGAAATTAGAGAAATTTTCAAAATCTAGGATATACTCATGCAAAGATTTCAAAGATGAATAACATGAAGATGCCATTATTAAATGTATTGTATTAGCAATGTAAAATCATATTTTAAAAGTTCTTCACAAGTAATGCAAGGAACAAGTGCAAAATTATATGTGAAAATGAGCTAAAATGTTTGATTTTACAACTTTTTCCAATGCAAATGAATGAAAGAAAAGGTGTTGTGAAGAATTTCAAGAGGGAAACAAAAGGATATGCCTAATAATAGTCCAATGATGCAAAATTATCATCCATAAAATGATTGCAATGCAAATTTAAAGAGTTGATAAGCCAAAACCTAGTGAAAATATGCTAGAATATGCGAATTTTCACAAATTTTCAGTGCAAATGCCTAGTAGAAGGGGTGTTGTGAGGAAAATTATGATGGACAACATATTATAACAGATATATCAGTAAATTAGTGCAAGAAAGTCCTCCACAACATGCTTGTAACGTAAATCTAAGGAGTTGACAAGTCAAACCCTAGTGAAAATACATTAAAATATGCATTTTTTTATCAATTTATAATACAAATGTGTCAAAGAAAAGGTGTTGTGAGGAAATCGATGAGGAGAAGAAAATAATAAGTCTGATATCTGTCCAATAAAGCCACACGATCCTTAACAACACACCTATAATGCAATCCTATATGCAAAATAAGCCAAAATTTAGTGAAAATTGTTAGTTTTTGTTGAAATTGAAAATGTGTAAATGCAAATATTTGAAATGTAAATACAAGAAACACACTAAGATGCAACACTACATGCCAAATCAGATTTGAATGAGTGCCTAATATAAGTAGAAAAATCTGAAAATAAGATTTTACCTACAAACCCTAGATTTTGAAATTACTAGGGTATAAGAAAAATTCAAAATTTCAAGCAAACCCTAGCATATTTAATATGCAAGAGATTAAAATATGATGAATTTCTATAATTTATATCAGATCTAATTTAAAAATCAGAAATTAAATTAAAATTAATTAAAATCAAGCCAAAAATGCCATTTTTAAAAAATTTTCTAAAATTTTCATTTTTTTTTGTAAATTTTCAAATGTGATATGAAAATGATAAAAATATTTTTTGTAATTTAGGTCAGATCTAATTTAAAAATCAGAAATTAAATAAAAATTAATTCAAATTAATTCAAATTATGCCAAAATGCAAGCTAAAATGCCAATTTTTTTAAATTTTTTTGTTTTTTTTGTAAATTTTCAAATGCAATATGAAAATTATGAATTAAATGAAAATAAATTTCAGATCTAATATAAAATCAAAAATTAAAATTAATTAAAACTAGTATATTTATATTTAAAAAAATATATCTAAAGTAGGTCGAGGGATATCTCTTTTCCATAGTTTATTTTAAAAAGAAATTGGAAAAAATTAAAAAAAAAACCAAAAAAGAAATTAGAAAAAATAAAAAATAAAAACTAAAAAAGAAATTGAAAATAAGAAAATCACAAAAACTATCGAACCGAAAAAGAAATTGGAAAAAATAAAAAAACTAAAAATTAAAAATAAGAAAATCACAAAAACTATGGAACCAAAAAAGAAATTGGAGAAGAATTTTTTCCCAATGAATCTTATTTACATGAATTTTTTATTTAAATATTTTATGATTTTTGTTTATAGAATCTAAATGTTTATGGGAATCTAAATCTTTCAGCCCTTGCTGTGAGTGTAGAATGCCTCTCGGCGTAATTATTTCAAAATGCAAGCTAAAAATGCCAAATTTCTTTTCTTTTTCTCAAAATTTTCAAATTTTTTCAATGTTTTTGTAAATTTTCAAATAAAATATTGAAAATTATGAATTAAATAAAAATAAATTTCAGATCTAATGGAAAAATTAGAAATTTAATTAAATTCAATTAAATTAATGCAAACTATGTCAAAAATCAAACCCTAGAATGCAAAATTTTTGAAAATTTTCAAAATTTTTCAATTTTTTTGTAGTTTTTCGAATGCAATAAGGTGAATGAATGAAAATCTATCACACAACACTGAACAAGGTGCCAAAAAGTCCAAAAACACAGGTTCACCAAAATGTTATGTAGAAAAAATGGGATTTTTAATTTAATGCAAGGTGTGGTTAAATCCTCCTTTCACTACATACATTCAAGGACATTCAACCAAGTAGAAGAATCTACTACAGATCTCCTGTCACTTGGAATAGTGTAAATTTGGAATTGTACAGATTTGTTGTTTAATTAAGTCCAATTATGCTCAAAACCCTAATTTCATAAAATCGTAAACAAATAGACAAATAACAGAAAATGCTTCCACACAGAGATACCAACTGACAATCAAATACATACCAGATTTCAATGTTTGGTGTGCAAAAAAGTCAAAGATTAATGAATAGGTGCCCTAGTCCAATGCCTCAGTTTTTGTCAAGATCTAGGAATGTTGTCTACAACACAGTTCTGTTGTTCTGGAGATTTCACCGTTGGGGGATCCGAAGGACTAATGAGCAGGTGCCCAAGTGTAGGTCCCTGTTTTCTTCTTTGCTCTACACTTTTGATAGTCTATAATGCTTCCTTGCAACTCCACTTCTTCTGCTTCTAAAACCTGTTACCTGTAATCATAGAAAAGTGGGTTGGGGGTTGTGGTGTTTAGAGGCTTGCCTCAGTTAAGCCCCAGAGAGACATTCAAGTCTTTTGAACACTATTGTTAGATAAAGAGTGCGTATCCATGTGAGATAGAGGCAAAATCCAAATGATAAATGATTGAAAACACAATTGATATCACCTTGAAGTGTAGATCTCATGGAATGAAGATGCTCTTCATGCCATGAGGAGATGGAGCCAAATCTGAAAATATAAACACAATAACAACACAAATACTTTTTTGATTGCAATGTAAAAAACTGATAGTTCATGGTTGGGATATGTAGCTATTTTTTGTCTGTGTTTGTCTCCTTCTCTGATATGGCTAAGAAGTTGAAGCCATTCTCTCTCTGCCCATGAATATGCATATTCGGGCCTTCTGTAATCGATGATGTAATCCTTATATTTTAATATATTATAATATATGTGCTTTACACATTTTTCTTAAAAAAAACAACACAAATACTGCTTTGTAACAATGAATATCTTGAATGCTTTCAAATCACAAGTATGCGTAAAATTCATAATCATCCTCTAGTTTTACAAATGAATCCCTAAACATGTTTATATATGCTTCCACATTCATTCCCGCTTAAAATTTTGTAATTCAAACTTAAGGTGTCGGCATAGGACCTAATAACAATCACATAATCGACACTTAGATTTAGGTCTTGACCTAAAATAGGGCAGGACTAGGGTATGGGCACCCAAGTCCTCCCTCCATATTTTAGGTAGGGCCTAACATTATAGCACCCCCTATGTGCTATTTATCATTAAACTTTGGGGTTTTCTCATTAGGAATCAAAATTAACATGCAATATGCTTATAATGCATTCTAAAGACCCAAGAGCTAAACCTTAAGAGGGAAAATCTCCCAAGGGGATATTTTATGACATAACAATTTCTCCATCTTTCTCTCTCTCTCTCTCTCTATGTCTCCTACTCTCTAACTCTATATCTCTATATCTTTCCCTCTCTAATTTTATCTCATTCTATTTCTATCACCTTGTCTCTATATCTCTCTCTCTCCCTCTCCCTCTCTATCTCCCCGCTCTCTCTATTTCTCCCTCTCTCCATCTCTATCTCTCTATCCTCTCTCTATCTCTATCTCTAACCCCTCTCTATCTCTAACCCCTCTCTATCTCTATTTGTCTCATTCCCCCCCACTCTCTATCTTCCCCACTTTCTATTATTTTTTTCTCTCTAACTCTTGTTGCAAGTATGAGGTGAACCAGTGTTGTCATTGATGTCAACATACTCATATTGCATTGACAAGAAGGATTGGATGAACTATGTGCTGAGGATATTGAGAAAATTAGTCTCAATCAAGAACAGTGAAGAACAGTGATGAGAAGAAGGCCAAAGTACTGTATAGGTTGAGGATCAGAGGATGCAGATTAAAGGGTTTGTAGATATGAGTCTTCAGATGTTCCAGTTAAGATTTCAGAGGTCCACATAAAGAAGTGAAGAAGTTATGGCTGTTTGTGTGAAACCGGTTCCGGCAGGTGTTCAGAGGTGACAGAGGGTCACAAAAAGGTCCAGTGAGATTTGGAATTGAATTATCCTATTTTGTGGATTGGAAGGAGTGTTTGGGATGTCCTTGTGATGTGTCATCTTGATTTTTGTATGATTGGGAGGTCCAAAAGTACCTTTTGCATTGTGACAGTGGCGACAGACTATGTTCTTGAAGTTCTGGATGACGAAGAGAAGAATTCTAGTAAGCTGATGAAGTGTGGATGTTCTTGATGATTCAGGGAAGGTTATGATGATCATTGGATCATGTCTAGTTCATTTTGGCAGTCCACATTGAAGTTAGAGTTGGATTTGATGTTATGACTACCGGTTGTTGGTGTTCTTCCTGTAACAAGCCGATCAGATGTTCTACACGCCTTGCGAATGTTATTGTTATGTTTGCCGACTTAGATGATTGTTCCTAAGTTGATGTCTTGTATAAATAAGTGTTTGTGAATTCATTTTGATGTGTGGATAAGTGTGGCATAGCGAAGAGAAGTGCGAAAGGAAGAGCAAGGGTTTTTGGGCTTAAATGGAACTGATCCGGACATGGTAGAGATGTCATTCTCCAGTTCCAGATTATGATTCTTATCACTCTATAGACAATGTGTCTCTTTGTAGGCAGTGTGCCTCTTGTGAGCAGTGTGCTCGGGCTGTGAGCCCTAATTGGTAGGTGCCATCTTTTCTTATTCTTCTAACAGAGAATAATCCTTGGGTTAATCACCCCATGGTTTTTCCCTTAACCGGGTTTCCACGTCAAAATCTTGGTGTTCAATGTGTTGATGTTTATCTACTTTGATGTTTATGCTTTATGCTTTCATGAATGATTAATTGCTATGATAATGAATAACTAAGTGGATCTGAATGTTTGAATTGTGAGAAAGATTAGGATAACTAATTCACCCCCCCTCTCAGTTATCAACAATTGGTATCAGAGCCAAGTTCCTCTGAAAAGAGCTTAACCGCTTGAGGAGATCCAGAATGTCGTCATACAAGAAGGATAGTCTGAAGTTCGATGGAACCAACTTCACTCTCTGGAAAGGTCACATGAAATGTCACTTGGAGTGTATGGGAAAAGCATACTTGGCCATGGTCTCAAAACCATATGTACCTCCACAAGGTGGTCCGACAACTTTGAATGAAATCATAGATGTTGAAAACAATTTGCGGACCAAGGAAGCTCTTCTAAGCGTATTGAATGACTCAAATCTCTCAAATGTTATTGACCTACCAACTACATATGAGATCTTGGTTAAACTGGAACTTCTGTATGAAGGAGATGAGTTTGTTAAGAGTGCAAGATTGCAAAGTCTCAAAGGGAAATTTGAAAGATTGAAAATGAGAGATGATGAAAATATCACTACCTTTATGCCAAGAGTAAATGAGCTAGTGTGTGGAATCAGGAATACTAGTGGAACTTTGGATGAAAATGAGATTGTATGCAAAATTCTAAGATCTCTTCCTGATGCCTACAAAATCAAGGTTGTTGCCATTGATGAATTTAGAGCCCATACAACTGTCACAAGAGAACAATTGGCTGGCAAACTAGCTGCATTTGAAATGACTGAGTTTGGAGATGATCACCCCAAGACTGAATCTGCATTCAAAGCCAGTGCCTATGCGAAAGGCAAACAGAGATTTGATCCAGGAGAGAACTCTTCAAGGAAGCTGTCATGGTATGAACAAGCAAGGAAAGATATGGAAGAGGAAGAAGCAGAAACAGCTCAACTTGAAGCCCTCATTGCAAAAAGACTACCAAGAGGATCCGGTAAGTATGAAGGAAAATTACCTTTTAAATGCTTCAACTGCAATAAGATTGGTCACTTTGCCTCAAGATGTCTGGAAAGATCCACCAGATCAGATTCTAACAGACAAAGGTTTCAAAAGAATTGTTATTATGTTCATGAAGAAGCTGATAATGAAGGAGTAATAGATGATGAATCAGAGATAGGAAATGAATGGGTGCTTATTGCTATCAAGGAAGAAGATCCAATTTCTATCAATCATAAGGTTGAAGAAAAAGCTTTGGCTGCCCAAGTTCAAGAAAAGGATGACTGGATTATTGACAGTGGATGCTCCCACCATATGACTGGTGACAAGAACAAGTTCTTAGAGTTGGAAAGATATGAAGGAGTGGTAAAGTTTGGTGATAATTCAGCTGGTAGAATCAGATTAAGAGGAACCATTTCTTTTAATGGAAGAAACAAAACTGATAATGTGTTGTATGTTGAAGGTCTGAAGCACAATCTTCTCAGTGTTGGACAGTTGGTGGACAAATGTTATGATCTCTGATTCAAAGATGGAAAATGCAAAATCCTAGGAAGATCCGGAACAGAGATTGCATCTGGTACTCAAACTAAAGATAATATCTTTCACTTGGTTGGTACTGATAAAAGTTGTCTGTTTGTTCAAGTTGATCAAAGCTGGTTATGGCATAGAAGGATGTGTCATGTCAATTTTGATAACATCATTAGGATAAGCAATACTCAGGTTGTTAGAGATCTTCCAAAATTGGTAAAGCCTACAAATGGTTTGTGCAAAGAATGTCAGCTAGGTAAACAGAGCAGAGTTTCATTCAAAAGCAAAGATCAGTCCTCTACCGGATTATTGGAATTAGTTCATACTGATCTATGTGGTTCGACAAGAGTCAAGAGTATGCAAGGTGATAGATACTTCATGTTACTAATTGATGATTATTCCCGGATAGTATGGGTCACCTTTCTGAAAGAGAAGTCAGAAGCCTTTGAAAAGTTTAAAATCTTCAAAGCTATGGTAGAGAATCAAACTGGATTAAAACTAAAGTGTCTAAGGTCTAATAGAGGTGGTGAATTCACATCCGGTGAGTTCATAGACTTTTGTGAGAAGCATGGTATAAAAAGACAGTTGTCTACTCCTAGGACTCCATAGTAGAATGGAGTAGTTGAGAGAAAGAACTGGACCATCCAGGAAGCTACCAGGACAATGATGTTGGAAGCAAATGTTCCTCAGATGTTTTGGAGAGAAGATATCAGCACTGCAGTCTACACCCTCAATCGAGTTCAAATCAGAAACAATACCGGTAAGACCCCCTATGAACTTTGGTTTGGCATCACTCCTACTGTAAGATATTTCAGAGTATTTGGTAGCAAGTGTTATATTAAAAAGGATGAAGATCTAGGGAAGTTTGATGCTAGAAGTGATGAAGGTATTTTCTTGGGTTACTCCACTCAAAGCAAAACATACCGATGTTACAATAAGAGACTGAAAAAGATGATAGAAAGTACAAATGTGAAGGTTGATGAAGGAATTGAGAAGCCCTCAAGGTTTTATGAATATGATGAAGATGATCAAAATGATCCTCTGGTGGAAGGAGCTCCATCCTCCTCTGAAATTTAGATCCAGACTGATCTGGTAAATCAGGAAGAAGAAGTTTGTCTGAATGAGCCTGATCAAGAATTAGTAGTGTAAGAAACTCCCAAAGTTCCAAGGTATGTAACTCTAAATCACTCTGAAGATCAGATCATAGGTGACAAAAGTAAAGGGGTACAAATAAGGAGAAGAATTGCTCAAAATTCAGATGAATGTTGTCTGATTTCAAAGATTAAACCTAAGACAGTTAATGAAGCTTGCAATGATGACAACTGGACCAAAGCAATGGAAGAAGAATTGATGCAAATTGAAAAAAATCATACTTAGCATCTTGTTCCCAGACCTAGAGACAAGAATGTGATTGGAACCAAATGGGTCTTCCGGAACAAACTGAATGAAGTTGGTGAAGTAATCAGAAACAAAGCTAGATTGGTCTGCAAAGGCTACTCTCAAATAGAAGGAATTGATTTTGAAGAGACCTTTGCTCCGGTGGCAAGAATTGAAGCAGTCAGATTATTTCTTGCATTTGCTGCCTTCAAAGACTTTAAGTTATATCAGATGGATGTCAAGTCTGCCTTCCTAAATGGTGATTTGGAAGAAGAAGTTTACATTGAACAACCGGATGGATTTCAATTGTCTGATAATGATGATATGGTCTGCAAGTTGAAGAAAGCATTGTATGGATTGAAGCAAACCCCAAGAGCATGGTATGAAAGGTTGGATGAGCATCTTGTGTAGATTGGATTCAACAAAGGTACTGCTGATAGTAACTTATATTTCAAAATTGATCATGAAAACATTTTGATTGTTGAAGTGTTTGTGGATGATATCATTTTTGGAGGAAGAGATAGTATGTGCAAATCTTTTGCAAATCAGATGAAAGGTGAGTTTGAAATGTCTATGCTTGGTGAAATGAATTTCTTCTTAGGTTTGCAAATTACTCAAACAAAGAAAGGGATCTTCATTTCTAAAACCAAATATGTGAAAGAATTGTTGAGGAAATTCGGTATGGAAGATTCAAAGCCAATGAACACTCCTATGGCAACCGGATGTAAGTTGAGCAAAGATGATGACTCTCCGAAGGCAGATCAGACAAAATATAGATCAATGATTAGTGGATTATTCTATCTCACTCAGACTAGACCAGATATAATGTAGGCTGTTGGTCTTGTGGCAAGATTTCAGGCTGATCCTAGAGAATCTCATGTTATGGAAATCAAGAGAATTTTTAGATATCTAAAAGGAACAGTTGAGTATGGTTTGTGGTATCCCAGAGATCATGATTTCTCTCTTCATGCTTACATAGATGCAGATTGGGTAGGAGATGTGGATGGCCGGAAGAGCACCAGTGGTGGAGCATTTTTTTTGGGAAAA
Source organism: Cunninghamia lanceolata (assembly GCA_027924645.1). Classification (NCBI taxonomy): domain Eukaryota; kingdom Viridiplantae; phylum Streptophyta; class Pinopsida; order Cupressales; family Cupressaceae; genus Cunninghamia; species Cunninghamia lanceolata. Next base: position 6,871,899 of record BSBN01001583.1, read on the forward strand.
AGGTTGGTTTCTTAGCTAAGCAAGAAACAAGATGCAATATCTCTGTCTACAACAGAAGCAGAATACATTGTAGCAGCAGGTAGTTGCACTCAACTTTTGTGGATGAAACAAATGCTAAGAGATATTCAAGTGGAATATGACGAGCCTATCACAATTTTCTATGATAATTCAAGTGCAATAAATATTTCTAAGAATTTGGTATTGCATTCTAAGACCAAGCATATATCTATCAAATTTCATTTTCTGAGAGAACAAGTGAACAAAGGTGAAGTCAGGTTGGAGTATCTGCCCTCCAAGGATCAGATTGTAGATATCTTTACTAAACCTCTTCCCAAGGACTCTTTTGAGTATCTCAGGGGATAAGTTAAGGGTCATGGCCCCTCCGGTGATAAACTAGGATGCACTGATGTGCATCAGTCCAGTGGATATCACAGTCATATCTTGAGATCTAGATTGATGATGGGGAGCTGCTATTAAGGGGGAGCAGCTGGTATGATAGAATTGCAAGTATGAGCCCTTTGCCATTGATGTCAAAGGGGGAGAGAAGATATGTGAAAAACAAGTGGTTGATGATCAAAGGGGGAGCAGTAAAGGAAGAGAAGACATGTGAAGAGTTGTTGTTGATAGGGGGAGCTGTGACAGAAAGGAGTTCTTGTCTTGATGATTTTTCACATCATATGTTGCCATCAATGACAAAGGGGGAGATTGTTGCAAGTATGAGGTGAACCAGTGTTGTCATTGATGTCAACATACTCATATTGCATTGACAAGAAGGATTGGATGAGCTGTGTGCTGAGGATATTGAGAAAATCAGTCTCAACTAGGAACAATGAAGAATAGTGATGAGAAGAAGGGCAAAGTACTGTATAGGTTGAGGATCAAAGGATGTGGATTAAAGGGTTTGTAGATATGAGTCTTGAGATGTTCCAGTTAAGATTTCAGAGGTCCGTATAAAGAAGTGAAGAAGTTATGGCTGTTTGTGTGAAACCAAGGTCACAAAAAGGTCCGGTGAGATCCGGAATTGAATTATCCTATTCTACAGATTGGAAGGAGTGTTTGGGATGTTCTTGTGATGTGTCATCTCAATTTTTGTATGATTGGGAGGTTCAGAAGTACCTTTTGTATTGTGACAGTGGCAACAGACTATGTTCTTGAAGTTTTAGATGATGAAGAGAAGAATTCTGGTAAGCTGATAAGTGTGGATGTTCTTGATGATTCAGGGAAGGTTATGATGATCATTGGATCATGTCCAATTTGTGTTGGCGGTCCGCATTGAAGTTAGAGTTAGATTTGATGTTATGACTATCGGTTGTTGGTGTTCTTCCTGTAACAAGCCGACCGGATGTTCTACACGCCTTGCAAATGTTATTGTAATGTTTGCCGACTTAGATGATTGTTCCTAAGTCAATGTCTTGTATAAATAAGTGTTTGTGAATTTATTTTGATGTGTGGATAAGTGTGGCATAGTGAAGAGAAGTGTGAAAGGAAGAGCAAGGGTTTTTGGGCTTAAATGGAACTGATCCAAACATGGTAGAGATGTCATTCTCTAGTTCAAGATTGTGATTCTTATCACTCTGTAGACAGTGTGTCTCTTTGTAGGCAGTGTGCCTCTTGTGAGTAGTGTGCTTGGGCTGTGAGCCCTAATTGGTAGGTGCCATCTTTTCTTATTCTTCTAACAGAGAATAATCCTTGGGTTAATCACCCTGTGGTTTTTCCCTTAACCAGTTTTCCACGTCAAAATCTTGGTGTTCAATGTGTTGATGTTTATCTGCTCTGATGTTTATGCTTTATGCTTTCATGAATGATTAATTGCTATGCTAATGAATAACTAAGTGGATCTGAATGTTTGAATTGTGAGAAAGATTAGGATAACTGATTCACCCCCCCTCAGTTATCAACAATTCTATCTCTCCCCCTCTTTGTCCCTATCCCTCCCTCTCCTCCTCTCTATCTATCTATGAAGATCCCTCTCTATCTCTCTATATCTATCCCTCTCCCCTACCTCTTTCTATTTCTCCCTGTCTCTAACTCTCTCTCTCTCTATCTCTAGATATATATATCTCTCTTTATCTTTCCCTCTCTCTAATTTTATCTCTATATCTCTTTGTCTCCCTCTCTCTATCTCTTTCCATCTCTATCCACTTATCTCTATATCTCTCCCTCTCCCTCTCTATCTTTGTGTCTCCATCTCTCCATCTCCCCATATTTATCTCTCTATCCTCTCTCTCTCTCTATCTCTACCCACTCTATCTCTATCTCTGTCTCTGTCTCTATCTCTATCTCTATCTCTCCCTCTCTCTAACTTTATCTTTATATTTCTCTCTCCCTCTATAAAGATTTGAAATAGAGATATGTATAAGGAGGGGGAGAGAGATAGAGAGGGAGGGAGAAATATAAATATAGAGTTAGAGAGAGAGAGGGACAGAGATAGAGATAGAGAGGATACAGATATAGAGATGGGGAGAGGGAGAGGGAGAGATGGAGAGATAGAGATAGAGAGGGAGAGATAGAGAGATAGATAGGGAGATGGAGAGATATAGAGTTAGAAAGAGGGAGACATAGAAAGAGGTAGGGGGAGAGGGAGAGGGAGAGATAGATAGATATATAGAGGGGAAGATGGAGAGGGAGAGGGGGAGAGATAGAGATAGAGAGAGGGAAAATATAGAAAGTGGGGTATATATATATATATATATATATATATATATATATATATATATATATATATATAGAGAGAGAGAGAGAGAGAGAGAGAGAGAGAGAGAGAGAGAGAGATGGGAGAGAGACATGTGTGTGTGTGCGTGATTGATAATTTGAAAAAACTGTCAGAACCTAATAAGATACCACAATTACTCTAGAATTCCTACTCAAATTCAATTCACCAATGAAACTAAGAAAAATATAGAAAACATAAGTTATACCTTGCAAACTGATTTATCTCATGTGTTCCATTGTCTCCTATCTTCTCAATTATCTTGTTGATAATGATATTGCTCTCAGAATTATACTTCTTTGCTTTTCAAGATGACAATGAGATGGATGGAATTGTGGATTCTAATGTAATGTAAATAAACCTACAATGTAAACTATGCAAATGATGATATGAAGCTAATGATAAAAGCCATTGATAATGAAAATGAGGATAATGATATGCAAAATGGGGGGGCAAAGGCACGCTTGGATACTTGATGGAATTTCTGCAGCATGTAAGTACTATAGCTCTTGTGATGTAAAATGAAGGGGAGGAGGTTGTTTTTATAGGCCAAGGAGGCTCAAATCCAAGTGTCAAAAGATCCACAGTGGAAGAATAAGTCTTGTCACATGTATGGTCAAGATCAAATTGGTTGGGATGAGGGAGATAAAGGTGGAAGATGTTCCTAGTATGATGACAAAGTGGAGGAATATGTGGAACCATAAGCTACTTGTCATGATCCTCATAAGGACCAATGAGACAAAGGTGGAAGACGAAGAGAAGAACATGGAGGAAGGAGTCCTTGGTTTTTGGAATGTGAGAGAGAATATAGGAATTAGGAGACAAGTGTCTTTGACCATGTTTGATGGTTGAGAAGATATAGGGCACATGTTTAAGAGGATAAATGATTAATTAAATATTAAGAATATTTAATTATTGGAGAAACATGATGAGGTGTCCAATGATGTGGAAATGACAAGGATGAGATGATGTGGATTTTAGACATAGGACTTTGTCTTAGAGGAAATAATTAAATAATTTAGGATCATTTAATTTGATATGACTTTAGAGGAATTTAAGATATTTAATTGTTTAGAAGAATATGATAAATGTGAACCAAATTAATAAATTAGGATATTGATTTATTGATAGAGGAATAAGAAAAAAATAAATATTAAAATATTTATTTAATTTGACTCAAACCATTTTTATGTGTATATTTTGCCCCTCTTCGAGACAATGTGTTTCATCATGTTGTTTCAAAGAATAAAATTGATGAAGTGGGTAAATGATAAAACACACAACAAAAGAAATTGCACATAGAAAATAGAACTTTCTTTATTGATTTGGACAACTTATTACATTACAGAAGCTTAAATACAATCAGAGGAATCAACCCTCCATAGGTTGCAACACATTATAGTTTCCTCTCACAAGACTCTGGAATCATCTACCATCTGTGACCCCAAATCTACTAGGGTTTCTATTTTCCTACCTATTCTTGACTCTACACTTCCCCCTTAACTCTACTACTATCCAGGGTTCCCAAAAAATGGTTATTAATAGCCTTTTTGGTGGCCAACAACTTAATTTCAAAATTTGCATCTCCCTCCAAAAATAGGTCAACTTCCGGGAGCCATAACTTTTGATCCAGATGTCTGATTGATGAACCGTTTTATGCATCGAAAAGGTCGCAGAGTGCTCTACATACTAAGAACCCACTTTGCTAGTTCCGGCCATTTTTAGGCCCGTACGGGGCCATTTAGTGCCTCAAACCTGAGTTTGAATAATTTTCTGGTGTTTTTCGAGAAACTAAAACTTTAATATCTTTCAGCTCGCAACTAATATTTGCGTGATTCCTTCACCAAAGGTCTTATTTTTTAGTTATGAAGCTTCCTGTAAATTTTCACTTCATTCTGTGCCCAAATGTAAACTTTCTAAAAATAGTAGGTTGATATTTTTAACAGTTTAGAAAAACTAAAAGTTCTACATCATTATTCAAGTGATTATGGAACTAGAACCACAAATTTTGAAAATAAATCAAAAGAACATCAACAATTTTGGAACACATCTTTTTTTGGGTGATACAAGATTGCCCTTACACCACTGGATGCTCTTGCATCAAAATTTTTTTGACTATGATACATGCCCCAGTTTACCCCTCATACAGGTTAAATGATGGTAGGATGCCCCCTTAGGAGATTGGTCAGGATGAATTTTGCAAAAGGATAATGGGCGATCTCACAATGAAGAAGAATCGACGACATGATCCACCGGTGAAAAATTTAGGTGGTGGAGAATGAAAAATAGATGAAGAACATGGCATGTACGTGTAAGGTCAAACACCTCTAGTTAGGATTCACTTGTCTATAAATAAGGATGTGGGGTCTCTTTTCTATTCATTTGCACACTTGTCATTTGAAGAGAGATTATAGGGAGCCCTAGAGCATAGCATAGAAGAGTAGTTAATGAAGATGCAATAGATTCTGATAGAGAACCACAGGATCGAGAGGATCCGACGATTTGGGTGGCCAACAGAGTACAGACCCCTAGTATGTATGCTTTGAATTTCGTGCAAAATGCATTTATGATGGTCAAAATTTAGGGTCAAACTTGTTAGTTTTGAATGCACAACAAGACTAGTCCTACACATTTGATAATTATCTCAGCGCATATATCCTGATTTCACGCATCTGACAATGGAATCTATGCATCCGCAATTTTTTCGCATTTGATAAATAGTGTTGCGCATGCATGATAAAGTTGTACATATAATTAGGGGTTATGTGCATATGTTATGATATTGCGCATTTGGTCTAAAATTGCACATTTAACTCTAGATTCCACTCATGTAAATGAAATTGCACATAATATTTAGGGCTTCTGCGCATGTGTGTGATCTTGCACATTTAATCAATAGTCCTGCACATGTAGGATAAAGTCATGCATTTGATTAGGGGTTCAGCACATTCATTTTGATCTTACGCATCTGGTATAAACCTACACATTTGACACTAGTTTATGCGCATATGCCTAAATTTACGCAAATGATAGGGGCTTTTGTGCATATGACCCAAAGTCGTGCTTTTGATAAATAGAGCTACACATCTGAGTTAATTGGTGAAATTACTTAGCTGATAGACTAAGTTGGCATCGAGGTCGATATTGGCTAACTGATAGGTCATCATTGAGATTGATAGGATAGGTTACTGATAGAATAGCTAAGTAACTGGTTTGATAGATTTGATAGATATGCATATTAGATGGTTGCTTGATTAATGAACATGTATTATTGATTGCAGGAGGAGCTAGATGATGTTTTGATGTCGCGGGAGAGGTTTCCTATTACACAGATGCTACGACCATATCTAACAGAGACAAATCACTTGGTTCTTGAGTCAGTTGGACTATGGTATGTTTGCTTTATGCCTGAGATTCAGGTGAATCTAGGGATGCTAATTGCTCTGGCAGAGAGATTTCATAGTGAGCACAACACATTTCACTTGTCAACTGGAGATATTATGGTGTCATTGGAGGATGTGCACTGGATCCTGAGGATTCTAATATAGGGAGAGCTAGTGGAGTATGAGCCACACTTAGGAGTTGGATGTGAAGTGCCGACAAGTGTTTGAGGATGAGGACATTGAAGGTATAGAGATCAGCTAGGCTGATATGGTTGACTACTACGAGCCCCTACCAGCTATACTAGCAGGATTGATTAGAGGTGTGGTCTGCCTAGACATGAGATCACATGGATTTCTAGTTTGATGGGGGAGGACTCTAGAGAGGATGATATCTGAGGGGACATGCTTTGCTTGGGGTGTTTGCCTTCTTGCACATTTATACCATGATCTACATTAATTTGTTTATGATGGAGCTACTAGTATGTTTGTTGGAGTGTCCTTGTTACAGATTTGGGCATGGTACCATATAGCCATTACATGGCTAATAGGGATGGGAGTCAAAGGCAAAGATAGACCTTACTCCTACATGTTTCAGGAGAGCCTTTCCCAGCCCAAGCTAGGAAAGCTTGAGTATTAGAGACACGCATTGGATAATGTGGACATAGTTGAGTGGCGACCTTACCTAGATTGTGAGGCATGGGATGAGGATGCTGTGGAGTTACCATTTTGTTTTTAGATGCAGTGGCTAATAGGGAGGACTCCCTATATTCTAAAGTGACATCATTTCTCATGTGTATCGACAGTTTGGCAGGGTCTAGGGGATGCCCTAGGGTACTGCGATATTTGCTTGGAGGCACAAGGAGCATCCATGGTGGGGTCCTGTTGCATCTTATGAGTAGGTGAGAGCTATTTTTTTATAGATTCCATATTAAGCATAGGATTTGTAGTGAGCCATTGTGGATGCAGGAATGACTGCAGGTTATGCAGCACATTTTGTAGCTCATCCCTTCCCTAGATACTCTGGACCTGGGGAGCAAGCTCCTAGATTGGAGGATGGGGATGAGGAGGACAACGCTCCACAGTGGGGGAGGAGACGACGACGAGGTGGGAGGGGTGGTAGAGGTGACCGAGGTGGAGGGGATGATGGTGGTGAAGGTGGTAGAGGTGATGATGGAGGCAGAGGTGGCTGAGATGATGATGGAGATGATAGGGGGGATGATGGAGGAGATGATGGAGGGTAGAGGAGAGTCAGATAGAGAGTTGAGGGGGCACCATAGGTATAGGTTTAGCTTCAGGTGCAGCCAAAGGTACTAGCACAGGCTTAGGTGCAAGCACATGCTTAGGTACAAGCATAGGCTTAGGATGATGGGGTGATGGCAGCATTGCAAGCCAAGGTGGCTTAGTTACAGTGCCAGGTTAGACAGATGCACAGACAATTTACCCAACTGCAGGGAGATGTGCGGACTACGATACTAGAGTAGGATACCACTATACAGAGATACACTAGGGAAGAGGCCCTACTTCAATAAGTATAGTGGAATGCAACATAGGGTCCCACTAGATAGACTATTTCAGAGATGGTTTGAACAGGTCAGGAGATTTTCTATTGGAGATATTTGTATGAGCAGGCAGTGCCCCTAGAGCAGAGAGTAGGTAGCTTTCGTCTGAGTTTGCATAGTAGATCCAGGAGGACACTATCCTTGAGGGCCACTAGGGATAGGGCCTACATGTCTGCAGTCTCATTAGCTAGCACCTTCTGGAGGCAGTACCTCTTAGGCATTTATGAGACATGTATCATTTTGTATCATTTGTACACACATTATTTTTGAAAGCTCAAGATATACTTTCATGATATCATTGTGTACTTGGACATTTAGTATTTTTAGATGATGATATATATGAGTTTGATGGACTATATGCATGTGCACTTATGGATGGATGGTTATACATATGATGGATGTTGATGTTATGCTTCTATTTTATGATTCTAACATGTTGATTTTATGATGCATATGATACTTATGATATGGTGTTCCTATGGTTCCCATGATAACTTATATCTATGTGTAATGTTATGCGTAATGATTCTATATGCTTATAATTTATGATGACCTAATGCATATGTTGACGATTCTTAAATGCAATACATGATGTTTATTTTTCTATGCATGATGATCTATTATGCAAATGCTATAATAATGATATCTATGTTTTTTTGATTTTTTGATGATAAATGTTATGTATGAGACCTATATGGATATATGACATCACCATATGATCTAAATGTTTATGTAATTAATGAGCTTAAATGATATGAACCTAGAATTGGACATGCTTATAATATGCAAAATGATAAAGATTTACTTTTTTTGTTATGCCAAGTATACTCAATCATGAATAAAAGATCACCTAGAAGAATTAGAAGAATGACTTGGATAAATGGATAATTTGGATGAATGAAAGAAATGGTTTAGATAAATGGATAATGTGGATGAAATCAAAGAAAGGACTTGGATCTTAAGCCACTTGGTAAATTGTATTTATGGAATTCTTATAAATGAAATGAAATGCAAACCTAACATGCACAAATGAGATTTAGTCATCTTGTATACAAATATGTGAAATACTTTTTTTCATCATTGAGCTTTTAAAATGTTGTAAGGAAATACAAGCATCTAGGTATAATTAAACCATGATGACCTGAGTATCTCTTACATAGATTTTGATTTAACAAGTTAATACAAGCATCTAAGCAAAATTAAACTGAGATGACCTAAGTATTGCTTGCATGTATCAAAAGACAAGGATTGCACTCTTTCATGCTAAGACCCATAATGTCCTCAATGATCTTTTGCTGATCATTTCGTTAGACAAGTCGTCACATTACTAAAGATAAACCCACAAACAACAAAAAAATGTAATAATCATGCCCCATCATAGCTTCTTTAGTCTTGGACATCCTTGAGTAGCATTGGAAACATGATAACGAAAATCAAGACATAAGACTTAAACTTATAATAGCCATCAAATCTTCTTGCCATAGATATGTTTTGTTGCCATGAGAACAGATATAGCCATCTTGATAGTTTAGGCATATTGTTATCTAATATAGGTTAATGTCTTATGTTAAGTTTTTGTTAAAAAGGTTTGTTTGTAGTGCTGCATGTTGTCTGGAGATAGTATCGCGATCCTGATTGTTATCCTTTGAGATATGTGATATTCAAGAATCCAATTCTATAACTAGGTCAAGGATTTTTTTGCCCCCAGTCAAGTAAATGATCTAGTTATTATGGATGAAATATATGGACTGAATGGATGGGATAATCGATGTGACGGGCCCTAAGGGACTAACCTAGTGCCTTGGGACTCATCAATGATGGCGTTGCCTATGTGACAACACAGAGGCAGCGTAGCTTGATTATGTGGACCATGTGGACCTAAGACCTAGGGGGTGGGAAGCCTCAGGGGCTCATCAATGATGGCCTTGCCTACATGATAGCTTAGAGGCAACGTAGTTCGACCATGGAAACTAACACTGGTGATGGATGAATAGATGGAGTTTAATTATTATGATAGGACAAGAGGTATAGATGGATGGGAAACCTCAGGGGCTCATCAACGATGGCCTTGCCTATGTGATAGCTCAAAGGTGATGTAGTTTGACAATGATACTGACAATGGAGTTGCGATGGATGACATGATGGCTAAAGGATTGGATGGATAGCCTGATTTGATAAGGTGATAAGGGCAAGTGAACAACAAGCCATGACAAGTATCATTATGCATTTTGATGGATACAGAAGAAAAGATGGATAAAGACTGAAATCCTAAAAGATGGAGGAAGCAGTTTATCATAAATAGTGCCTGTGTCCAGGTTTTCACCACTTGCTTTTATTGCACCATTTTTTTTATTCCCTTACATTGGGGTTTCAGGTATAAAACTTGTGAAGATGCATACTGTTGATGGGATCATCAAGCAACTCACCTTCTAATGTCACTAACTGGTAGGCTCCTGATCCATAGGCAGTAATGATTACATAAGGACCAAGCCAATTGAGTTCAAACTTGCCTTTCTTTTCCCTGTCCTGTTGATTTCTGGGGTTTTCCTTGAGAACTAGGTCACCAACATGAAATACTCTAGGTTTTACTTTGTGGTTGTAGTATCTTGACATCCTTTGTTGATAGGCTTTGAGATGATTAAAGGCATTTTTTCATCTTTCCTCCAACAACTCTAACTCCTAAAATCTAGAAACCTAATACTCTTAATCAGTTATTAATCCCTTCAATGAGACTCGTAAGGATTGTAACTCGACCTTGATGGGCAAGATTACTTTTGAGCCATAGACTAGGGTGTAGGGTGTTGCGCTTATGGGTGTGTAGATACTGGTACAGTAGGTCCATAGAGTAGGATTTAGTTGGATATGCCAATCACGGCTGGCATCATTGATAGTCGTCTTCAAGATTTTCAAGAATATTTTATTAGATGCCTCTGCCTGACTGTTTCCTTAGGGATAGTACAGGGTGGAGAAATGGTGTTGGATATAGAATTTGTCACAGAGTTCTTTGACATCATGGTTTTCGAAGGGTCTTCCATTATCAGTGATAAAGGATAGGGGAATGATGCAATGAAAAATGATATAATTTAGGATGAATGAGGTAATTTACTTGCCTATGACATTGGTTAAGGGTACGACTTCGATCCATTTAGTGAAATACTTTGTGGCGGTTATTATGAATTTATCATCATTGGATGAAGAGGGATGGATCTTTCCCACAGGGTCAAGTCCCCACTGACAAAAAGGCCATGGAGTAGTTAGGGGCTGCAGCTCTTGTGCCAGTGCATGTATTAGATTTCCATGAATTTGGCATTTCTTGTACCTTTTCACAAAGTGATAAGAGTCTATTTTCATACTTGGCCAATAGTATCCCATATGCATAAGTTTCTTAGACAAGGTAGGACCACTAGAGCGTGTTTCGCAAATGCCTTCGTGAACTTCCCTTAAGGCGGTTTGATATTCCTCACTTTCTAGACACCTAAGGAGAGTACTATCAAGACCTTGTTGATAAAGGATATCGACAATTATGGTATAGCAAGCGGCTTGACATATGAATGGTCTTCATTGATTATTGGATAAACCAGGTGGCAATTTATTCTCTTTTAGATAGGTATAGATATTTCCATACAAGGGGGAATCAGATCCTACTATGTGACATATGATTCATGTTTTAGGGATATCGTAAGTAGGATTAGACACTGGCTCCACTAAGAACTCATAATGTGATTAATTTTTTGGTATATCCAAGAGTGATGCAATGGTTTCTATGGCATCTACAGCTTTGTTATCCAGTCTTGGTATTTTTTTAAAGGAAATCACAACAAAATATTCTTTGAAGTCATCTACCATAAGCTTGTAAGGTATTAACTTCTCATCCTTGGTTTGATAGTCATCATTTACCTGATTGATGACTAGTTGTGAATCTCCATACACATGAAGCTCTCAGACTTTCCATTCTACAACCATCTTAAGACCAATGACCAATGCCTCATATTCTACCATGTTGTTGGTACAAGGGAAAAGTAGTCTATATGATTTCAGGATTGTATCTCCTTGAGGTGTGACCAACAAAATGCCAGCTCCTGACCCATGCTAAGTATAAGATCCACCAAAATAGAGTTTCCATACTTGGGTTGTTATGTTGAAGATGGCTTCATCTGGAAATTCAAAACTTAATGGAGTGTCATCATTCAATGGTGTATCCACTAATTGATCCGTAATAAATTGGCCTTTTATTGCTCCTCTGTCCACATATACAATGTTGAACTTGCTAAGAATCATTACCTACTTTGATACTCTTCCTGTCAGAGTAGCCTTACTTAGTAAATACTTCAATGGATCTATCTTTGCTATCAACTTGATTGAATGTGTGAGCATATAATGTCTTAGTTTTTGGGATGCAAAAACTATGACAAGATAGGCTCATTCAATAGGTGTGTATTGTAGCTCATAGCCTACCAATGTTCAACTTATGTAGTAAATAGCCCATTCCTTTCCTTCATAGTCCTACTGTGCCAGTAGAGCTCCTAGAGCAGTTGGTGTAGCTGAAATATAAAGCAAAAGTGGTTTGCCTTGGATTGGTGGCATCAAGATTGGAGGATTCATCAGATATTCTCTCAGGAGTTGAAAGGCTTGTTCACACATCTCATCCCATCTGAAAGGAATGTTCTTGTGGAGGAGATGAGTAAATAGATGACATTTGTCAGCTAATTGTGAGATAAACTAATGGATAGATTGCAACTTTCCTTGCAATGACCTCAGTTGACTGATATTTTTAGGTGGTGGCATGTCCATTATAGCTTTCACTTTGGCCAGATCCACCTCAATTCCATTGGCTAAAACTATATATCCTAAAAGTTTGCCAGATGTAACTTCGAACATACAATTCTTTGGATTCAAACAGACATTGAATTGCGCATCTCTAAAATATTTTATCTAATACTTGTAGGTGTTCTCTTGTGATTGATTTGCCTAGAATATCATCCACATAATCTTCCATAATGATGTGCATCATATCATGGAAAATTGTTGACATTGCTCTTTGGTATGTTGCTCCTACATTTTCAATCCAAATGGAATCATGTTCTAGTAATATGTACCCCATGGACATGTATAAGCGGTCTTGTGTTGGTCTTTTGGTGCTTTTTTGATCTGATTGTATCCAGAAAATGCATCCATGAGAGATAGCATAGTATGCCCCGCTGTCAGGTCCACAATGATGTCAATGTTAGGCAAAGGAAAATCATCCTTGGGGCAAGCTTTATTCAAATCCCTAAAATCATTGCATAGTCTGACCTTTTGTCTAGTTTTGAGATGGGAACAATATTGGAAATCCATTCTGAATAATCAATTGGTTTGATAAACCCAACATCCAACAACTTTTTTAATTCTTCTTTCACTAACAGTGCTATATGCAGATGCATCTTCCTTAGCTTTTGTTTTATTGGTCTAGCTCCTAGAGCTAGTGATAAGTGATACATTATGAGATTTGGATCAAGTCCAGGAATATCCACATAGGACCAAGAAAAATTAATCTATCTCTATTTGAAGAATTTGATGAATTCTATCTTTTCTTGCTCAGATAAAGATTTTGCTAGATGGATTATCTTTGGATTGTCTTCTGCACTAATGTTGACAGGTTCTATTGGTTCTATCAAACCTAAACACCTCTCCTGATGTGAAGGGTTGGAGAGAGTGTCAAGCCTTTCATCCTTTGGGACCTCAGAGATGTTTTCACCATTAGATACACCCTTTATTTTGTCCTTTTCATGATCTAATATTTCTGCAGAGCGGTTCTCACAATTAGATCTATTTTTTATTTTTATATTTTGTGGCTAAAAGGCTTAACACTCTCTCCAAAATAAGCCACGTTGTTGAGTTCTATAGCGAAGCCAACTTTATGATCTCCTAATGGTAAGTGATCCCTTAGTTCTAGATAGTCAATAATAGCATCGTCATTTTGAAAGGTATCTAGTTCGGGGGGCTCTTGTAGTTCCCAATCTATAAGTTCTGGATGTACTAATGGAAGAGGGTCATCGGGTTGATCTGACTCAAGGGTATGATGGTTAGGATGGAGGAGTTGTCTAGGTTTGTGGGGGTATTTACAAGGTCTAAAATAGTACTCTCCTTAGTATTATCTATCAAGTGTGACATCTAACCTTCTTCTTGGGACTCATTCTTAGTATTTAGTGAATCAAACTCTACGATCTAGACCTTGAACTTTGACCCTCATGGTATGTATTTGTTGAGCTATATGTTTGAACCACATCAATACCTTTATCTTCACAAGATAGCTTGGAAAGACTTTCCCATTATCATTGGTTAGAGTCTATTTCACTCCCCTCTTGCAATTTGTGAATTTGCTCAACTAGATTGGTGGTAACCTTTTCCTTGTCATTTCCTTTGTACCCTAGCCCTGAAGTGTCTCAGGATGATAAGGAAGAAAGTTGTATGGGTTCCATGATACCTTCTTTTCTCAAGACTATGGGACTATGACCATCATATCCCATTCTCTGCAAGATAGTAAAACCTGGGCCATATTGATCAGTTTGTAATTGGGGTTGTTTATCTTGTGGCTTGGATTCCATATCCTCTTCTTTGTATAGCCATTGAAGGATATCTTTCTCATCACTTTCATCTGATAGATTACCCCATTTGATAAAAGGACCTTTAGGAGTCTTTGATGACTGTGGTTTATCCATAGATGGTTTGCCATAAGACTTGGGTGATAGGGGTAGTTTTGCAAGACAAAAGGTTTGCTCAATGGAATACTCTCCTACCCCTTTATCTTTGAGCTTGAATTTTAGTTCAATAGTTTAGATGTAGAAGGTATTGAACTTGGGTCAACAAGGGCTATAGAGGATGAGCTTGCACGGTTGGTAGGTATGACAACTTCAGGCTTTGGTTTGATGGTGTTGCAGTATTGAAATAGATCAGGATCACCTTGGATAGTAATCTTTTGGCCACTGTAGGGAAACTTTATACATTGATGGTAGGTGGACGGTACATCCTTCATCTCATGTATCCAAGGTTGGCCAAGAAGAATATTGTAGGCTAGTTCCATTTCAAGGACTTGGCAAACCATGTCTTTCTCTACTGGTCCAAATTGTATTGGAAACACAATAGTGCCTTTAGAGGTTCTTTCTTCCTCATCATATGCCTTGATTGTGATCTTCTTCTCTGGATCAATGACATTCTCAGAGAATCCCAATGCAAGGATTAATTTTAATGTGCATATATTTAAACCTGCCCCTCCATCTATAAGGACCCATTTTATTTTGTGTTTATGAATAAGGGCTTAGATGTGAAGAGATGCATTGTGAGGTTGAGTAATGGACATGTCATATTTTTCAGTAAAAGATAGGAAATGGGGGATAGTAAGATGTCCTACCATGGCTTGGAATTGCTCTTGGTCAAGATTTGTTGGCACAGTGGTTTCCAATAGAGCTTTTTCTAGGATAGCCTTATGGGATGGTGAAAGACGCAAAAACTCGAAAATAGATATATGCGTGGGTATCTTTTGGAGTTGGTCTAGGACACTATACTGATTGGATACAGAAGATGGTTTAGGTGGAGCCCCTTGGAGAGTAATCTTTCCATAATGAGTGGTTACATTACAATCGGGCTTGTTATTTATAGTAATCACATTTACATGTGAGTCACTTTCAGAGATGTGGTTAACGGTATATTCATATGATAAATTCATGTAATTGGCATTGTTATCACCATTATTGTTTTGTTTAGAGGGACCTCCCTTATCATAGTTAGGGAACAGATTCTTGAATGCCATATGTTCATCATTGGATGTATGTCCATCAATTGGTATATCTCCATGATCTATCAAGTCTTCGATGGTGTTTTTCAGTCATTGGTAATCGTTGATTTTATGACCTTTGCTTCTATGGCATTCACAAAAGTTAGAATCTTTCCACCAAGAGGGTTTGAACTTGGGTTCATATTCTCTTACCATAGGAAGTGTTATGAGGTTGTTTTCTATGAGCTTCCTTAGGGCAGATTCAATTGATTCCCCCAATGATGTAAATTTTCTGCGAGGAGGGAAGTTTGTTGGTCTTGGTTCATTGTTTGTGGGTTTGTTTGAAGGTACATTGTTGTGTGGACTTGAGAGATTTAGAATAGGTTGTTTTGGGGTCACATGTTTTGTATCTACAAGTCCATCATTGACAATGTTCTTGTTCTTAGTCTAAAACCTTGATTTACCTTGTTGTTGTTTGAACTAGGGACATCATTGTAGATTTTTATTTGTCCTTTAGCTATCAAAGCCTTCTCAATAAGTAATCCAATCTAATTGACCTTACTAAAAGAAGTAGGACATTGGATTTGTATTTGATAGCTTAGCTCCATATTCAAGTTATGGACAAACATTTCAATCATTTGCTTTTTGGGGATATGATAAGGACATTTACTAGCAAGTTGTCTCCATCTTTGTAAGAAAGTGGCGACAGATTCTCCACTCTTTTGTTTGTTATTGCATAGATCTAACATTGAAATCTCATGTTCAATGTTGTAGAAGTGAGTGACAAACTTGTCCATTAGTTCATTGAATGTTCAGTTTCTAGGAGGTAGACGTGAGAACCACTCCATAGCTTGATCTCCTAGGCTGCGTTGAAAGAGTCACATAAGATATGTCTCATTATGGGTGACTTCTAAGCATGTAACACTGAATTCTCTAATGTGGTCACATGGATCACCTTTCCCTTTATATTTGTCAAATTTAGGGACTTTGAATCTTGAAGGGAAAGGTACCATGACTAAGCTTTTGTCAAAAGGGTATGGAGATATATCCTCTAATGAGTAATTTTTTGTGGAAGTTCCTGTTTGTAGATCCACAAATTGTTGTTGTAAGGATTGGATTTGTTGCACGAGTGTATCTAAAGGATTTGACATATCCTTAGCCTTTTCATTCTTGGGAGCTTCTATTTCATTTGATAAGGTTGTTTCTCTCAATTTTGAAATGTCAAAATCAGCGAGTAGCTTGGCTCCTTGTTGTACAAGTAAGAGGAAGTATTTGTGAGGATCCGTGGTTATGACCTTATCCATCAATTTTTTAAATTTTGGATCTTGTAAGCATCTATCAAATTCTTCTTGGTTGATTTCTTCCTCTCCATCACTAGAAGAGTGTTCACTACTATTTGTGTAATCCATTTCTTTTCTTCTTTTGGCTGGAGACCTAGTTTCAACCATACAAAAATGTGATATGAATGGAGTTGGATGATAGACTTGTAGATATGAGTGATGTTTTTGATAAGGTGTAGTTTGGGGTGATAGATTGGATTGAATGTGTTGGTGATAAGATTCTGATGCAGGAGCATCCCTAGTTCAAGAGCAATCTTGCATCAACCAAAAACATTTGCATTTTAGTTTGTTTGCATTTCAGTTCTTTCATTTTCCAGTTCAGTTCAAGCAGTTCAGTCAGAAGCAGTTTCAGCTTGTGGTCCAGTTTTGACATTTCACATCTTGTGGATCTAGACTTAGCATCTATATTTATTTGTCTACATCCTATCAAGAATTCAAAGCATTTGGATCAGTTACCAGAAATATATCACTATCAGAAGTTGACTATTCTCTCAGAGCAGAGCATTCTAACAGTTCCTGATAATCAGCTAAAGGAGAAGGCTTGCAGATCATTCCTTGATTTGCGGATCTCAATGACACATCATTCAATATCTTGTGGTTCATGGCCGACCTTCCTCAAGGGTCTGCATGTTGTTCCATTCATCTAAGGAAGTGTTCTATGCATTTAGGTTCAACCTATCTATGAACACGTTGTAGCTCTTCATTGGAGTTTATGACCTTCCTTGGTTGACGTGGAGGAATCTATTGGTCCAGTATTGATATATAAAGATGTAATAGATCCTTAGGATGGCAGTTAGTAATTGTTTCATAATTCTTATTTTAGACCTTGTATGAAGGATCCTCAAAGCTTTATCTTGCGCATATGTGTAATCAGGCCTGTAAGCCCTAATTGTAAGCCCGCATGTTGCCAACCAGACTATATTTGAATTCTATGATATACTAAATGACTGAATCTGCATTTGTTCCATTTCTTTGAGTTGTTTCCATTGTGTTTACTCTTGTTTCATTCTGTGAACCCTCCTACCATGACTACACCATATTCTCTAAGGGTTGTTTTGATCTTTGTTCAAACAATAGTCCTTGAGCTATGATGTGTAGCTATCAAAGTGTTGATCCAAAGTAAGTCAAATAGGGATGATTGTAATCACTATTGATGTAGACTAACCTTGTGAAGATGTTTAGTGTAGTTCCTAGATAGAGGATGATTGATCCTGATAGGGAAACTAACCAAATTGTTTGTTTGAATAGGAAGATCTTAATGGCACCTTGGGAAAAATTGTTTTTGTTTTGATCTTGGAAAGGTTAAGTATGGGATGTAAGTGAAATGTTTTGAAAATGGGTATGGGATGTGTCTGTATGGTTCAAATGACTTCACCAATGGATTCTAAGAAGAAATGAGTATCCAAAACTAATTTTGTTTTTTTTCTAAAACCTTGAGAATAGCTCACTGTTGTGGATGCACAGGAACAGGGTGCAAATGCACAGTTCTATTGATTATATGCGCAGTTCTGAATGTGCAATTTTGTTGTTTATATGCACAACATAATTTGTATGCACAACAAAAAGTGTCAGATGTGCAATAGGATTTGTATACGCAACAAGAAGTGTCAGATGTGTAATAAGAAGTTTCAAATGCATAGGTCTACTTAGATAACTCTATTTTTTATTCAAATTTTTGCTTGTTTTTGGCACATTTTTCAAGATAACCTAATATTTTTCTTGTGAATGTTTTCTCTATTTTTAGGCAAGAAAACACAATAGATAGTACAATTTGATGTTTGTTTGTGACATTTAGTGTTTACCACAAATTTGAAGACATGTACAATCCTAGGCTAGAAAGGATACTACTTGTTGAATCCCAACTTGGATTTCTCCAACCACTTAAACAAGGCAGACAACTAGAAACTTGGTGGCACTGGCTCCCCCTTACATGGCACACACTTCTCAGGCACACCAAGTTTCATTCCCCAAAGGAGGAATTTCTACCTCTACACATGATTAGTGAAAATGTTGGGTGCCTTTAGAGGTCCAACCTCCTGCATCAACAAGTAAAGGGATTTTGGCCTCTAAAACAAATGGTTCTTAGTAACTTTGAGGGACCAATGCCTTGCAAGCATGCAATAAGCTACTAAAAGCTTTGACCAATCCTACAAAGAGTTTCAAATACTTCACACAATATGAAAATCATTTTCACAAAGTGTTAGTACACCTCTTTTCGATTTGGCACCATAAGGCAAGGTTGATGCTGGTTAGGACTTGGCTTTCACCTTATCTCATTTATATAGTGGGTCAAAGGAAAGTTCCACTTAAGGTCATCCCTCTTGGATGAAGCACAATCCAAGAGCAGGGCTTTCTAAAGGGTAAATAGAAAGTGATAGATGAGTTTGGCTTTTTGATCACCCAAGATGTTGCAAGGGGAAAGCATATGCCTATCACCTTTACAAGCACAACAAACACTTGTTTATTGACCACCTAGATTAAGCTATGTGTGACTAATCTAACAACATAAGATGACATATTTGCATGATAACATTAAAGAAAAGATAGTTAAAATTAGCCTCTTAATTAAACTATGTGATGATTTGTATGCAAGATTGGATGAAATTACTTCCCCCTATTTATGCTATGTTTGGATTGTGTGCAAGATTGTATGCAAAATTTGTCCAATTAACCTCTTAATATAGACTAGGTGAAGATTGTATGCAAAATTTGTCTAATTAAGACCCTAATTTAGACTATGTGATGATTTGTATGCAAGATTGTATGCAAAATTTTTCTGATTAACCTCCTAATTTATACTATATGATGATTTGTATGCAAGATTATATGCAAAATTTGTCCAATTAACCTCCTAATTTAGACTATGTGATGATTTGTATGCAAGATTGTATAATTACTCCTCCTATTTTAAACTAGGTGCCACTAGATTATCAATGTATGAGCAAATGATGTCTAAACCAAGCCCTAAACCTACAAAACCAATTTATCAGTAGTCTGAGCACACTTCTTTGACAATCAATGACAACTACAACATGAGTTAGCATAAAAAATTATCAAAAGACTTATACTAAAACTGACTAATTTCAAATGCGTAGAAATAGACAATAGATGCACAGTAAAATGAGTTATATGCACAGAAAGACAAATGTGCAACAGAATGTATCCTATGCACAACAGGATGAATTAAATGCGTAAGAAGAATGGATGCGCAACAAAATTTGTCATATGCGCAACAAGAATGATCATATACGTAGGACTACAATTTTTCTTCTTGTAGGCTCTAATTTTTAGTATGGATACATAGGACTAGAGCTCAGATGCATAGAAAAAACCTGTTACAATTGTAAGTACACCAAAAACTCAAATTTGGAAGTTAAAAATGGGGCAAGGCCCCACGATGGGTGCCAAAATGTGATTGAGAATTTGAAACAACTGTAAGAACCTAATAAGATACCACAATTACTCTAGAATTCCTACTCAAATTCAATTCACCAATGAAACTAAGAAAAATACAGAAAACATAAGTTATACCTTGCAAACTAATTTATCTCGTGCATTCCATTGTCTCCTATCTTTTCAATGATCTTGTTGATAATGATATTGCTCTCAAAATTGTACTTCTTTTCTTTTCAAGATGACAATGAGATGTATGGAATTGTGGATTCTAATGCAATGTAAATAAACCTACAATGCAAACTATGCAAATGATGATATGAAGCTAATGATAAAAGCCATTGTTAATGAAAATGAGGATAATGATATGCAAAATGGGGGGGCCAAAGGCACGCTTGGATACTTGATGGAATTTCTTGAGCATGTAAGTACTATAGCTCTTGTGATGCAAAATGAAGGTGATGAGGTTGCTTTTATAGGCCAAGAAGGCTCAAATCCAAGTGTCAAAAGATCCACAGTGGAAGAATAAGTCTTGTCACATGTATGGGAAAGATCAAATTGGTTGGGATGAGGGAGATAAAGGTGGAAGAAGTTCCTAGTACGATGACAAAGTGGAGGAATACATGAAACCATAAGCCACATGTCATGATGTTCATAAGGACCAATGAGACAAAGGTGGAAGACCAAGAGAAGAACATGGAGGAAGGAGTCCTTGGTTTTTGGAAAGTGAGAGAGAATATAGGATTTAGGAGACAAGTGTCTTTGACCATGTTTGATGGTTGAGAAGATATAGGGTACATGTTTGAGAGGACAAATGATTAATTAAATATTCATAATATTTAATTATTGGAGCAACATGATGAGGTGTCTAATGATGTGGAAATGACAAGGATGAGATGATGTGGATTTTAGACATAGGACTTTGTCTTGAGGAAATAATTAAATAATTTATGATTATTTAATAGATATGACTTTAGAGGAATTTAAGATATTTAATTCTTTAGAAGAATATGATAAATGTGAACCAAATAAATAAATTAGGATATTTATTTATTGATAGAGGAATAAGAATAAAATAAATATTAAAATATTTATTTAATTCGACTCGAGCCATTTTTATGTGTAATCAAGAGAGAGAGAGAGAGAGAGAGAGAGAGAGAGAGAGAGAGAGAGAGAGAGAGAGAGAGAGAGAGAGTACATACAAAGATAGAGAGAGGAAGACATGGAGAGAGGGAGAGGGAGAGGGGGGAGAGATAGAAAGAGATAGAGAGATGGAGATAGAGAGAGGGAGACATAGAGAGAGGGAGAGGGAGAGGGAGAGAGGGGGGAGAGATAGAAAGAAATAGCTTGGGAGATATGGAGAGATAGTGTTAGAGAGAGGGAGAATATAGAAAGTGGGGTAGAGAGAGAGGATAGATAGATAAAGAGATAGAGGGAGAGATAAAGAGAGACCTAAGGGGTCTCTATGCCTTTACCCTGATGCAAGTTGTTGAACCCTTGAATTTGGTTGTCTGAAAACCTTGAAACCCTAAAAATTTGACTAAGTCTGAAATATGAGAGATCCTTCAAATTTTAGAATATGTAATTTAATTCCTATGGATCTAAAACCACTCTCAAACATCTTGCCATTATGTACATAAAATATAACTTAAAGTATAAGAAAGATACATGATAAAAGGTAAATACCAACTTATACTTAAATGTTTATTTTATTTATATACCTTTGGTCTTCCTAGAGTGAAGGAAACTCAAGGATTCCCATTTTAACTACTTTAAAATGCAAGCATGTTATAACATGCTCATGTTATGGCTTGGTAGCTACAGAGCCATAACATGCTCACGTTATAATGTGAGCACATTTTTGCCTACTTTGGGCAATCCCAACCCTAAGGGTTGGATTTTATTTGGGCATCCAACCCAAAGGGTTGGAGGTACCTTTTGAACTCCAAGGACATGTTTTAAACAAAAGATAGAAAATTCAACCAAATATCGTGCGTGCTCCCCCTATGGTTTACACATTTTTCAATGTCAATATGAAAAAATGCTAGGATGACTTCAAGTTTTTTATTATCTTTCTAACCATGTATTTTTTCCAAAAATCTAATAACATTAAGGTTTCCATCTTCAAGTTCTTTTGCTAATGTGTCCTTTTATTTTAGAAAACCTATGTCTAGTATTTCTAGTGTCATTTTTTACACGTTTATTATAATTTGAAACAAATTAGATTTTTAGATTCTAGACTCAGTTCTATACACATAGAATTTTTTTAAAAAAATTGATTAGTTTTCAAAAACATTAGGGGGGAGCAAACTCAAATTTTTTATTTTTTTAGGATGTTTCCACTTTGAAAATTCATAAAAGAATTCATATATTCATAAAAAATTAACAAAAAAAATAGGTATAAACTACATGGTGTTAGCTAATTTTACAGCATTGTGATTTGTCTAATACTTAAAAAAAGTAGACATGTTTAGGGGAGCACACCAGACACTATGTTTTATTTTTCTGAAAAAAACAAGAGCACTTTGTGTGCTCCCCCTATTTGAACCTCTTAATCTCTATCATTTTTAGAAAAAAATAGTAGTGTTGAAACTAGACGTCGAGCACTACAAAACTTGTTCTTATCACATCTTCTAATTTTGAGCATGGCTATCTTCAATTTCTCATGCAAGATCAGTTTTTTCTAATTTCAGAAAAAGTGGCCAATTTTTGACCCCCTTTTGGTTCCCCATTTCCATACACTTACCCACATAACGGGAAGAAACTATAATTCAAAATATGATAAAAGCACTACAAAATAGTATGCATGTTCAACACCAATGTGGACACATGCCAAAAGAAAAGATAGGATCATTGCCATTTATATGGAAAGAATGTAATCCAACACTAAGGCATTCAAAAAAATAAATACAACATTATATAATTCAACCCAAACTTGCTATAATGGCATGATTTCAACACAATGATCATGCTAAGACCCACACAAGATGAGGTGTGCAAAAATTAAAAAAATGATATCAATAATTTATTACATTCAAAAGTTCTCATACCAAATATGGATGGATCATAACCCACATAAGATAATGCATCATATCATAACAATAATCATAATACAATGGTCTCAAGGACCCCATTTAATATGTTAACAAAATTACAACAAATTGTAGACACCCAAAATTGACCTAGTTATCATTAGTATCAAATGTTGCATTAGCTATCATCTGCATTTGTCTAACACACTTGAGCAATTTCCCTATTTTATCAAAATCACTTATTTCTTCTATTAATTAAATAAATTCATATTTAGTTAATTAATTCATTATCTATTTCTTCTATTTTCTCTAATCTATAATTATTTAATTATCTCTATTTCTATCTATTTTAATTAAATAAATCTCATTTATTTAATTAAAAATCCCTTCATAAGCCCACTTTCTAGTTAATTAAATAAATTTTATTTATTTAATTAATTTTCCTTATCATTTATCTTTATCTTTTATCATGAGCTGACATGTGTGGTACTACATCTTTTAATTAATATCTTTCACATGTAGTAATTTTTATGTACATGGTCACACATAAGCCTGATCTTCCCTCCACTTGTCATCTACACATTCACCTATCATTATCAATTCATCCCAATCATTCACATAACCACCAAATCTCCACCATTGATTGATTTTGGTTGAGTTCTATATAAACACCCTCTCATTCCATACTACATCTATCCAACATTTTTTTCATATAGTGTCTACACTATCATCTTGAGCATATTGTAAATTTTAGCATCCATCTAGCATATTATCATTATCATCCATCCATCATGGCAACTTTGATCTTCATAATTGTTCATTGTTGAGAAGCAATCCACATCATAAACAAGGAATCATACAATCTAGGTGATTTTGTTCTTGAATTGCATGCTTTTGGTTTCACTTGGATTCGATTCTTTGATGGTGGTAGGATTAGGTTTTCAATTATATGCTTGATCTTATTAACCTAATTTTTACCTATCACATTTTGGTATGTCCGATGGGACCCACATCCTTGATTAACTTTGCTATTTGAAGTTGTTTTCATGAAGTTCAAATTTTTGGAGCGCTTATAGCAAATCACGGTTGCTTTTAAACAGAAACCACTCACCTTCAGAATTTACGCATCACTTTTAAGCTACCAGCCGTAGCTTTTAGCATTTTTCAGATCACTTTTAAACCAATAGTCACCGTTTTGAGCCAATTCACATCGCTTTTAACCTGAGACTGATTGCTTCCAGCTGTCTAGGTTGCTTTCTGTAATTTAGGGTTTTCTGCTAACATCTAATTTTCATAGGGAATTTTACGCATCTAGCAGAAATAGGTCACTTTTGAGCATTAACAATTCACCTCCAGATTATCTGCATCGCTTCTGAGCAATAACAGTTTGTATCTAGCAGAATATAGATCACTTTTGAGCAACAGTCAGTCACCTCTGGTAATTGTGTGAGGCTTTCAGTTTTATCATTCACAGTTGGGTTTTCTTGGTTATTAATCATCTCTTTGTGTAGCATCTTATCGATTGTCCAAGAAAAGGAGGTTGTGAAACTACTCACATATTTGTTGCAGCTTCAATTGGTCCAAGACATTTCATTTTTATCACTAATTTAGGAATATTTGGGCTTGGTGCTTAAAAGAATCATTGTTTTCTTCATGCTTGTCTTATCTTTTTTTGATTGCTTGTTGTGCATGTATGTAACCCAAATTTAATAGAAAAAGTATCCTCTCCCCTTGCCTATCAAATGGATCTTGGGTGCATGAGAACTTGTTATTATCTTTAGAGGGCATGCCTTCTCGGTGTGAGAAGGGGTATGACCCAAGAGGTAACAAGCTAAAGCCAAGTCCTTCTGAACCACTATATAAGAAAAGTGTTTGTGCCAAAAGCTACAAACAACGGGTGTCGCTGTGTTACACCGATGAATGTTTCCCCCAAAACCCCTTAGAGTGTAACCTCTTTAGGCTAGGAAGCCTCTATTAATAGAGTGAATCAATGCACGATACCCTTACTAGCAACCTTGTGTAGTAGCCAAAATCCCTCTATTTGTTGACACAAAAGGTGGGACCTTTGAAGCCGCCCTGATTCTCATGGTTCTTAGTAGAGATAGCAGGGACAATCCTAAGGTTTGGTGGGGGGACAAGCCTTGGGAAACCTAGATCTTGGTATGCATGAGAAGTGAGTGCTGTGGAGGGGAGATGGTGCTACCAAGATCCTGAAGCTATCTGCTTTGAATAGGCATGGCAAGGGGACTCAACAAATACAGTCCTTTCCTAGCCTAGGTTTTACAAGTTTGTGATTATTGTGAGTGTGAGTGACTGAAATCACTATTTTTTTGTCAAAAACATCATTCAAACACATCTTCTGATAGACACAGATCACCTTTGAACAATAACTGCTCGCTTTCAGAAATCCAGATCACTTTTAAACAATAGTTGCTCACCTTTTGCAAAGACTAGATCACTTTTAACTGATAGCTGCTCGCTTCTAGCAAACATTACATCACTTTTAAATAGAAGTAGCTTACTTTTGAACTGTAACTACTTGCCTCTGGTAAAACTTCTCACCTCTGGTTCATATTGCAATTTATCATTTGAAACAAATCTAGATTGCTTTTGAGCTATTACCCGTCGCTTTTAGCATTTTCTGAGTCACTTTTGAGATATTACTTGTCACTTCTAGTCAAAACATCAGAAATCCATATCAACCCAGCCCAATCAGTTGCACTTTCAGACTTCTTAGCTCTGTTCTTAGCTTTCCATCCTTTGAAACCCCAAATAGCAACCAAACATCAAACAATCAACTCAGCAATAGAAAATATCATTCCTTTGGCTTTACTTAGCCCCAACAACACCAGCAAATAGCATCAGCAACTAGCTTTTCCCTTGATTTTGTGAGCTATTCTCTAGGGAGTCAACCCAACACCACCACCAACAACAACAACCAAACAAACAACCAACAACCCATTAGCAAACCAAGCAACTAGCAAACTAGCAAAATAAACCATTAATAAACAAACAACAAACCATCACCTTTTGGGTCTCAACCTTGATGAGCTAGTCCAATCCAAAACATCAACCATCGTGCCTCAAACTAGGAGCCAACATAGAGCTGAAATGGAAGCAAAATTACAAGCTGAGATGGAAGCCAAAATGCAACAATCCTGATCAACTCCCCTTAGAGATGCAACTCAATTCACAACTAGTATGCCTTCTTACATGTTTGTTTCTGAAGGATACACCACTGGACCATCATCTTCACAACAAGTGCAACCTCAAACATTTTTAGAGACCTATGAAGAGAAATCCCAAGATGACTTATCAGAATTTAGAGACACACACCTATGGAACCAAGTTGAGAAGCTTGTTTTATCTGATCCTAATCACTATTTCTTGCAATTAGCCCATATGGGAGCCAAATTACCAAGTGACTTTGACATATCTACTATTCAAGAACACGATCCAAACACTCTCGTTGTTTTCGCAAAGGGACCATCCACTATAGCCACACCATCTGATACCATGTCCATGCTAGAAAATCCACTTTTCAACCCCTCTCCTTCATTGCCTATTGCTACACCATCAAACCCACCACATTTGGAGTACACTCTAGAACCTTTGATAACTCCAACTGAGGTACTTCCCTACCTTTCACAAAATTTGAGCTTTCCACCTTTCCATGTTTCACAATACACCCCCGCTCCTACCATGACCGTATCCATGTCTCAAGTATCACAAGTTGTCCATGTTTCACAATTTTCACAAGCTATCCCAATACCACAAACTCTGCAAGTGTCACAAGTTCTCCAAACACCACAAGCCATACAAGTCCCCCAACCATTACAAGTCCCTACTCCTATCGCATCACATATGGAAACCACACCCCAAACTAATGTTCCTATCACTTCTAATATGGTCTCCATGATTTCCACAAATCCATCCAACACACCATATAACCCCAATGTTAGTCTCATCGACATGACTGACCCACCTATTGTCTCACAAGCCAATCCTAGTGCCATTGTCTCTTATGTCAATCAACTTACATCACTCACTCCACCTCCATATAATGCTTCACAAAATGTCAATCTGTCTTATGCAACCCAAGGATTACCCATTGTCACTCAACATATGCCATATATCAATCCATCTCAAACTACTCATGTTGTCCAAAACATAAACCCAAATGTCCATCCTTATTCATCCACCAATCCTTCCATTGTTTACCATATTGCAAATCCAATTCCCAATCCACAACCATTGACCAACGTCAATCCATCCTCTACCTCCCATGTGATGCAAAATCTTGGAGTTAATCCATCGCAATATACCCAACCACCACTTGTGCCTCAAGGACAGAAATCCTCAAGCACATATGTGTCGCATACCAATCCTTCAACATATAATGTGAGCACGCAACCTTAGCAAATGGTCATACCCTCATACATTCCACAACAACAACCGCAATATACACCATATTACATTCCACCTCCAAGCCATCAACCCCCTTTGTAACAACAACAATTATCTCAAGTGGATGTTGAACAAATGCTTAACAAGGTTGTAGGACAAAACAAGAAGACATTTTCCTTGGGAGATATCTACTCTTATCCATTTGACAAGTCACTTCACATGACACCTTTTCTGGCACATTTCAAAATCCCACAATTTGACAAATACAAAGGGAAAGGTAATCTGGATGATCATCTTAGAGAATTCTATGTTGCATGTCTCGATGTCGCTAAGGATGATACATATCTTTTGAGACTATTCCCCTAAAGCTTAGCAAGACAAGCTCTTGAATGGTTCTCTCACTTACCTCTAGGAAATAAGACTTTTGCAAAATTGGCAAACAAATTTTGATCCCATTTCACTTTCAACATTGAACATGAGGTGAATATGAATGACCTTGTCAATAAAAAACAATGCAATGGTGAAACTTTCTCCTCATTTACCCAATGATGGCACAACATGGCTAGCAAACTATCATGGCAAATACTCGAGAAACAACAACTTGATATTTTTGTCCAAAATGTTTATCCAGAGCTTTCATTCCAATTGCAATTGCAAAGTGGTAGCACCTTTGACGAACGTATATCCAAAGGAACCAACATTGAGTGAGCTCTAATAGCTAAGGGCACTATCAAGATTTTCAGAGACAACAAAGACAATCCTCAATCCTCCAATGACAAATCCCACTTTTGGAACAAGAACAAAAATGCCGTTAATGATGGCATTGTGGATGCAAAGAACATACAAACAATGAAATATCCCATTAACATTCAAGCCGCATCTACACCTAATCAACCTTTTCAACAAAATTGACCAAGAACAAACCCAGCACCTAGACAACAATTTACTCCTTTAGCAGAACCCATGGAGGTAATCTTTTGAAAACTTGTCCAAGCAAGAGATATCACATTACCTGAAGTGCCACCTAACGTAGAACCTATCTTCAAAGCTCCTTGGTACAAAGAGAATGAATATTGTGAATACCATAGAGTCAAAGGACATAAAACAAATGGTTGCATGCACTTAAAACATGTCAGTCAAGATTGTATCAATCAAGGTCTAATTAAAATCGCACCACTAACATCACAACCGTCACAACAACCAACTCCAAACTATGACCTAGATGCTTTCAAGAATCCACTTCCATCTCATGACAAGACAAGTAACTCTCATATTGGGAATGCTATCCATTACAACTATGAGTCATCCACGATTGGTTACATTGACCAAGCTCCCGTTTCTACCATCACTATCCAAGGCAAAGCACCTGATTGTGCTATAACTACTAGAAGAGGCTATGTTACCATTCAAGGAGCACCTATCAACCCTCCTCAACCACCTTCTATTTATAATATCCTTGATCACCTTGGTAAAACTCCCGCACACATCTCCATCCTAGAATTTCTTCGCATATCCCCTGCCCATAAAGCTATCCTTGAAAAAGCATTGCAAGAGTCTTCGGTGCCTAATGATATCGATACCACACAATTTCAATCTATGGTAGCCAACATTGTAGCCCCTTTCCATCTCACCTTCTCTGACAAAGATATTTGACCATCCATCAACCCATCACATAATGAAGCCCTCCACATAGAAGTATTTGTAAACCAACACCGTATCAAATGAATCTTAGTGGATTGTGGAGTTGGTCTCAATATATGCTCTTTAAAACTCATAAAAAAATTGGGATATTCTGAGAAGAACATTGACACTTCCAAGGTCATTACTATCAAAGAATATGATGATACTGAGAGAGATACTGAAGGAGTCATCCATTTGCCTATCCAAGTTGGCCCTGTCACTATTGACACCTGCTGTCAAGTCCTTGATATTGAGTTTCCCTATAACATTATCCTTGGCCATCCATTGATCCACACCCTTAAAGCCATTCCTTCCACATACCATCAATGTCTCAAGTTTCCACATAACAGTGTTGAAGTTACTATCCATGTTGATCCCAATCCATTCAAGTTTTGTTGTGCTTTTGAAGCTAAATATCAAAGTCCTAACCATATTCATATCAACACTAAAGCTTATCCATCTTCATCCTATGTTGACCCATCCGCCTTACTCAACCCATCATCTAGCAAAGCCACTTCAAATCTCCGTATCAAGTATAATGAACACAGTCTGGGTGAGTATACATTGCAAGAATCTTGTTGTGTTGGAACTCTTCCCTTATCTCCCAGATCTCATGGTAAACCTTCTACATCCAAGGCATCTTCATCCGCAGCCATTATAAAATCTCCACCAATAATATTCATCAAAGGTGGATTCCTTGATGATGAAGACATTGATGACAATAACTCTTGGATATTCTATGATGAGAACGACCAAGTACAACTTGAAGTGGAGAGATACAACAATGGGTTTCACATTATTAAGAACATGGGTTAAAAATTACATGGTAGATTGGGATCACAAGAACAAGGACCTATTGAACCCATTGTTGTGTCTAAGAAGTTTAATAAGAAAGGCCTTGGCTATCAGTTGAAGGTACCACCTTCCAAAGATATTAAGTGTATTTCTGATATGGAAGCTGGCCCTTCTTTGGTAGGAGAGACCTCTAATTCGGATACCATTAATGACACCTCCCTTCATATCACTGACCTTTTCCAAGAAACCTCCATCTTCATTATCTCTACCACCTCATCTAGCTGTAACTCTTCATCCATTTCCCTTTCACTCGTATATCCTGACCTCATCGATTGGGACCAATAGGGTCACCGATATTGGACACATTTGAAAATGATGAAGCTATTGCCAAATTCATGGGTTTATGACAAGGCATTCCATTGGGTGATCAAAAAGCAGGCTTCATGATGGACCTTCCTAAACTAGCATACTTTGGTGGAAGTATCAAATCCTTCAGTTGCAAAAGTGAAATAAATAGAATAAAAAAAGATAGGTCACTAGGTGAAAACTAAAAGGTGCCTATTGACCGTGAAAAAGTAAAAATAAAGGACGTATTCGAGGGTAAAAACCTCCCTGAGGTGCCCAAGGATGGGTGATTTGATCTTCCTGTCACCACTGATATCATGAAAAATCAACAGTGCTAGTTGAAAAATCTCAAGAAATGAACTTAGGTACAGAGCAGAATCTGAAGGTCACATTTTTGGTAGCATCACTATTAGAGTAGGAAAGAAGAAATTTCACAGCATTCTTCATAAAAAGAGCTATTAATTTTGCATGGACTTATGCTGACATGCCTGGACTAGATCTGTCACTTGTGGTACATCACTTAGCAATATCTCCTAATGCAGAACCAGTCAAACAAAAATTACGCAAAATGCACCCACAAATAGCTCTTTTGGTTAAGGAAGAGATTCATAAACTGTTAGAAGCAAAGTTCATAAAGCATATTGATTATCTAGAATGGGTTTCAAACTTGGTACCTATGGCAAAACCTGATGGACGAGTTCGCTATTGCATAGATTTCAGAGATCTCAACAAAGCATGCCCTAAAGATGACTTCCCACTACCAAGCATAGACAATATTGTAGATCTCACAGCTGGACATGAAATGTTATCCTTGATGGATGGATTCTCAGGATATAACCAAATCAGAATAGCAGAGGAAGATCAAGACAAAACATCATTGATTTGTCCATGGGGTACATATAGCTGGGTCATAATGCCTTTTGGTCTTAAGAATGCTAGAGCCACTTATCAACGAGCCACGATAGTTATTTTCCATGACCTTTTCCACACTATCATGGAAGACTATATTGATGATATTCTAGGAAAATCTAAAACAAGAGAAGGACATCTACAGGTACTAGCACAAATCTTTGATCGACTTGAAAAGTATCAAGTCAAGCTAAACCCAAAGAAATGTGTATTTGGTGTAACATTTGGAAAATTGTTGGGATAAATTGTGTCTTGATGACGGATAGAAGTGGATCCTCACAAAGTAAAATCCATCATGGAAATACCTCTAGAACCATCAAATCTGAAGCAGCTTCGTAGTCTACAAGCAAGGTTACAATCCATTCTTAGGTTTATCTCACAACTAGCAGACAAGTGTCATCCTTTTCAACATCTCCTTCGCAAGGGTGAACCTTTTAAGTGGGATGAAAAATGTCAATAGGCCTTCAACAAAATTAAGGAATATCTAGTAACACCTCCTGTGTTAGTACCTCTTGTACTGAATCGACCACTATTACTCTACATATCTTCAACAACAATAGCATTGGTGCCCTTTTAGCTCAGCATGATGATTCAAGAAAAGAACAAGCCATTTACTACATCAGTAGAACTCTTGTGGGATATAAACTTAACTACTCATCTATGGAAAAAGCATGTTTAGCATTGGTGTTTGCTTCCCAAAAGTTGTGACATTACATGTTGAACCAAACAACAAAGCTCATCTCTAACTTTGATCCACTCAAATATCTTCTCTCCAAAGCAATCCTTACGGGAAGACTAGAAAAATGGGTTATGATCTTAAGTGAATTCGACATAAAATATGTGGATTGAAAGGCCATAAAAGGACTAGTCATTGTCGATCAGTTAGCCGCAACACCTGTCACAGATATTCATCCAATACATCCAGAGTTCCCTGATGAAGAATTGTTCAATCTAACTTCACCAACATTGTGGCAACTATACTTTGATGGATCTTACACACAACATGGATTAGGAGTAGGGATATTGTTTGTCACCCCTCAAGGAGATTATATCCCAAAGTCATATAGGATTGCATTTCCATGTACCAACAACATAGCATAATATGAAGCCTTAATCATAGGATTATGCATGGTAGTACAGTGGGCTATTAAACAGCTACAGGTCTTTGGTGAGTATCAAACAAAAGATGAGAAGCTCCTTCCATACAAGGTAATGGTTGAGGATTTAAAGAAATACTTTGACAATATCACCTTTGAGCAAATTCCAAGGATACAAAACAAAGCAACAGATGCTATGGCTATGATAGGATCTCTTCTAGACATGCCTTCCAACGCACATAAGTGTGAGTTTTTGGTTGAACAACTTCTAATCCCAGCATTTGAAGTTCCACAATCTGAGCTTATATGTGAGATTGTTGGTCCCAATTCGCCTTAGTATGAGGACATATACAAGTATCTCCACAATCAAACCCTACCCTTCCAACTATCTAGTACCCAATGAAAAACCTTTATCCGTCGAGCCTCTCACTACACTATCTTAGGAGACACACTATATCGCTGGAGTCTTGATGGTATCCTTCTTAGATGTCTTGATTTGGAGGAAGCAAAAGTTGCCTTATGTGAAGTACATGAAGGTGTCTATGGATCTCATTCCACTGGCCCTGGTCTTGTCAAGAAACTTCTATGAGCTGGATACTATTGGCCAACTATGGAGAAGGATACACAATAGTTTGCAAAGAGATGTCTACAATTTAAGAAACATGGAGATCTAATACATGCACCGGCACATGAACTTTAGCTTATCACTACTCCTTGGCCATTCTCGTAGCGGGGACTTGATCTCATAGGTAAAATCCATCCTACCTCATCAAATGGTCATAAGTTCATTATCACCACCACTGAGTATTTCACAAAGCGGGTGGAAGCAATACCAATGACCTACATCACTAGCAAGCAAATATCCAAGTTCATCTTACACTATATCATTTGCCAATATGGAGTTCCTCAAGCTATTGTCACTGATAATTGTCGTCCCTTCAAGAACCAAGAGGTTAGATATCTTTGCAACAAGTTCCATATCCAACATAGATTCTCTACACCTTACTATCCTCAAAGTAATGGCCAAGCTGAGGCTTCTAACAAAACAATCATCAAAATCCTTAAAAAGATAGTCAATGAAGCTGGTCATGATTGCCATTTACAACTTAATCCTGCACTATGGGCTTATAGAACAAGTGCCAGAACTCCAACTAGTGTTACACCTTATGCCCTTGTGTATGGCACTTAAGCTATTTTACCTATTGAGGTTGAGATTCCCTCACTACGAGTATCTCTACGGCATACTATCTCAGATGAAGTATATAGATTATCCAGACTCCATGATCTTGAGCTATTAGATGAACAGCGTCTTACAACACTCAACCATCTTCAAGTTTATCAAAATTGGCTATGCTGTAGCTACAAAAAAAAATTAGAGAATGAAGGTTTCAAGTTGGAGATCTTGTCCTTAAAGAGAATCAAAGGAATCAGCAACATCGTGAGAAACAGGTCAAGTTTGAACCTAATTGGCTTGGTCCTTTTGTCATCACATCAGTCTATGGATCAAGCACATACACTCTCTCAACACCTGAAGGTATTTTCTTAGATGAACCAGTCAACAACATTCATCTAAAGAAGTTCTACCCATGAGTCTTAGCATATTTCAAAAAAAAAAAAATCCATCCAATAGTGAAAACCACTTTGTGGTGCTTTGGATGATAAAAAAATAGTACAAGATAAATAATTCATCCTCTGGTGAAAACCTGGTAAACAGGCACCTTGGATAAGTACCATAGTGAAAACTTGGCAAACAGGCACTATGTGTAGAGACCAGCCTCCATTATTTACTTCCTTTGTTTGATCACAACTTTCCATAACATCATCTACTATCTTGCCTCCATAATCCATATTATAATCCACTATCTTTCCTATTTTGACATCGCAAGACATTATCCCTTATCCATCCATAATAAAAGCCTTATTGCTTTTACCTCTGCCATGCTAGTTGTCATCGTTTGGACTTTGTTGAGGTTAAGATATCATTGGGCACCTTAGCATACTATCCACATAAACACATCCATCGTAGCCTCTCCCTAACAAACTTCATCCCACACTGGGGGCACTTGTTGAGTCTTATTTGGGAGTGAATATCCATAGCTCTAGCTCATATCATCCAAACCAAAACCAAAATGCAGAAATCATTTTAACCAAAACCCAAAACACAACAAACAACCAAAAACATCAAAACATAGCAAAAATCTCCAAAAAATCAAAACATCACAGAATCCAAGCAATAAACTTGATCCTTTGACATCAACCACCGACACAATAAACAAGAACTACATCACATCTCTATCATTCAAAGCCTTGATCCCATGGATACAGGGTATGTAGGCAATCTGAGATGCGAAGGAAGCACTCTGATACAAGCATAGACGATAGCCTCTCTCTCATCATCCATCTTTCATCTTTCTTCTAATCATCCTCCAATCTTTCATCTCTGTTTCTTCTATCTTTCATCACTTACATCATCAATAAGCCCAGAACTACATATTTCTCATGTCTCATCATCATCGTAAATGTGCTTTGATCCTGTGGATACATGATATGTAGGCAGTCTAGAATTCGAAGGAAGTATCTAGTACGAAAGCACAAACGATCCCCCCATCTTCATCTTCTTTCATCTTCCATCTTCTTCTCTTTGACTAGCTCAAGCAAGAAGCAAACTATGCATATCAGCGAAAGCTCAAGCACTTTAACCAATCAGGGCTA
The DNA here is from genome assembly GCA_027924645.1 of Cunninghamia lanceolata. NCBI lineage: Eukaryota > Viridiplantae > Streptophyta > Pinopsida > Cupressales > Cupressaceae > Cunninghamia > Cunninghamia lanceolata. The sequence goes on from BSBN01001583.1 coordinate 6,907,011, forward strand.
AGACAAAAGCTATTTGTCTGCATGCCTTAAGCCAACATTTGCTATAGCAGTTTATCATCTTTAGCCTTAAACATGATACAACTTTCCTCTCAACAAGGTGCCAGCTTAATCCATCTAAGAGCACTTAAATTTGTCAAGAGAACATGATAACAATATCTATTGATTTATCTTTTGTCCATTTCCTATGCCTAATCAAGACTGCCTTGATCTATCTATATCTTGGTACGTTGAGATGAAGTACAGAATGGGGCATGGTCATATTGCTTTCGTATGCTATGTCTGTGGGATGATCTTATTCTCTTCCTATGCGTATTGGTATCTTGTACGTGTTGGGATTAGCATCTTGCATATCAATATCTTTTGCATCTGAGAAGCTAAACAGTCTCTTATGCATTGAGACTATTCTATGCTAAGACTATTTCCATACATATAACTAGCAAGGTGTCATTATGTGTAGTGGAGATAAGTTCAAACCTTTGCTTGTAGCATCAAAGTCCATCTCGGAACACTAGCTACTATTCATATCTTGTGTATGTTGGTTCAACATCTTGACTTCATACATTTAGACAAGATTGTAGTATGCTAGTTCTGCATTGGATACCTTGACACCTTTGTCTTTTATACCCTGGTGCATAACATCCATATGCTATATCAAACATAAGGATTGCATTTCTCTACTTTTTGAGCAATTGCTTTAAAAGATGTCATATGGTTTATCCATTCTACAATAATCCTAGATAGTCCACAACCAAGATCAATCATTTATCCCATACAACCCCCGTTTTCTTCGTGTCAACCTTATTTCTAGCCTTTTATCTTATTGCGAGCCAACCTAGGCCTTCCTGGTTAGCCTAGCTTACCTCTCAAGGGGGCATCACCTGCCAGTTACACTGGGGCATAACCTTGTTTATCGAGTGAATTATCGTATCTTCTTTGACACAACATTCTAACGAACATTGTATCAAAGAGGGGCAAAATGTAGACACCCAAAATTGATCTAGTTATCATTAGTATCAAATGTTGCATTAGCTATCATCTGCATTTGTCTAACACACTTGAGCAATTTCCCTATTTTATCAAAATACTTATTTCTTCTATTAATTAAATAAATTCATATTTATTTAATTAATTCATTATCTATTTCTTCTATTTTCTCTAATCTATAATTAAATAATCTTTAATTATTTAATTATCTCTATTTCTATCTATTTTAATTAAATATATCTTATTTATTTAATTAAAAATCCCTTCATAAGCCCACTTTCCAATTAATTAAATAAATTTTATTTATTTAATTAATTTTCCTTATCATTTATCTTTATCTTTTATCATGAGCCAACATGTGTGTATCTTTTATTTAAAAAACATGTGTGGTACTACATCTTTTATTTAATATCTTTCACATGTAGTACTTTTTATGTACACGGTCACACATAAGCCTTATCTTCCCTCCACTTGTCATCTACACATTCACCTATGATTATCAATTCATCCCAACCGTTTACATAGCCACCAAATCTCCACCATTGATTGGTTTTGGTTGAGTTCTATATAAACACCCTCTCATTCCATACTACATCTATCCAACATTTTTTTCATATAGCGTCTACACTATCATCTTGAGCATATTGACCATTTTAGCATCCATCTAGCATATTATCATTATCATCCATCCATCATGGCAGCTTTGATCTTCATAAGTATTCATTGTTGAGAAGAAATCCACATCATAAACAAGGAATCATACAATCTAGGTGATTTTGTTCTTGAATTGCATGCTTTTGGTTTCACTTGGATTCGATTCTTTGATGGTGGTAGGATTAGGTTTTCAATTATATGTTTGATCTTATTAACCTAATTTTTACCTATCACACAAATAAGAGATACAAATGCATAAAATGCTAAGAGAATCTAGCACACTCTCCAATGAGTATCCTCCAACTTTACCTATCCCCATTGATGGTTTAGCACCACCTAACCATGTGGTACACTCAGATCCACCCTACTATCCTAGGAGATAGTTGAATTGGGTACAATCACACTTACACAAAACAAAGAAAACATGGCAACAATCGTGCCAAACAAATACATACAACATCACATGTGGTAACTCATTCCAAATTAAGAATACATCACATGTGGTAATTCTTGCCAAATCAAAGCATATGAGATAACATGTGGCACACACATTGATCAATGCATATATAAATAATCATAAATCATGTCAAATATACAATCTGAATAAAGGTAACGACAAGGATCCTAGAGATAAGACAATGAGTGTCATCATAGTAGCATGATGACCACATGGATATTTGGATGTAGGGATTCCTCATATGAAGCTACTCAATGAAATTCACTAACATCAAAGAGTTGTGACATGTCATTAATAGCCAAGACTGAATCCATCAAAGACATTCAATCATGGCATGAATATGTTTATTAATCATTTTATTACCCCAATGTGTATTATGTTATCACTTAATTAAAACCCTCCCCCACTCAATCTTGATGTATCACTCTAGATCATGGAAAGAAATAAGAGCATACTCCTTTCCTACTCTATACCTCAATCTTAAAATTCTAGCACTCTAAATTTACAATTTAGGCATGGCATGAAATCAATGCAACAAATTATAACACATTACCCAATGACATAAAATCACATTTACATAAGGAGTCATCTCACTCCACAAAATAATTCATTCAAATAAGGTTCTAAATTCAATTTTTTTTATTTCTAAAAACTTACAAAAAAACATAAAAGCCCCAAATTCACCATTGATGAAATTGGGGAAAAAATCATAGATGTTTATTTCCTAAATTACAATAAATTTCAAAAATTCAAGAGCTCCCTTTTGCTCCAAAAATGTACAACATACTTTTCTATCCAATTTTTTAAATGTTCATAAAAGATTCTAGAAAATTTTGCCATAACTTGGCCACAAAATGCATATTTTTAAAAATACAAAATATAAATTAAAATCTATGAATTAGAATTTTAAACATTCCTATAGCATGATGCCATATGCCTCCACCTAATGTAGGCATGGAAAAAGGAAGAAATTTCAATTTAAATTCATGAAAGGAAAATAAATTGCTTCTTTTGAAGCTTGCAAAAATGGAGGAATTATCCCTTTAGAGAAAACATATTGTTAGATAGGAAAAGGGATCTAACTAATTATGAACTAATTAGGTTAATCTTCCCAATAAAATATTAGAACACAAGCTGATGAAGACTTTAGGATTGGCTATAGTCCTCAAGGTAGATCCAAGCTATTCGGGCTCTTTTCCTTTGTTGTAATTGAAGAGATTAATTTGAGAATAGAAAGATCTAGGGCTACAAGTGATCAATTTGACTAAGTTAATAGCATATATATGTTACATAATAGATGTAAAGAAATAGAGAGTAGATCTGGGTAAATAATAGAAAGAGGAACTTGGTGCCAAAAACTAGAGCAGAATGTCAAGGACCCTAGTGCTGGGTGATAGTGTCTGGAAGAGCAAACATGAATTACAAGACCAACATGCAGCAACCCAGAGTAGACCCAGAAGGGTGGGAGGGAGAGGAAGTTGGTATCAAAGTAGGAGCCAAAGGAGGAGGACACTAGCATTAGGTGCCCTAGTCCTAGGGTTTCTACATTGATGAAACTTGTGTGTGATGAGCTCTACTGCTTCCATCTTCTTGTCGCTCATCGGTGCCTAAAAATCCCAATTCAAATCTACACATATAAAAGAGGGAAAATGGTTGTGTTGTATAGGGGCTTGCCTTAGTCAAACCCTTGTGTTGGTGTTCCCACCTCCACACAACAATGATTATGATGATAGAGAGTGTAAGTTTGTGATGAATAGAGGAAAATCAATTGATAAAGATTATAATAATCAAATACCATGAAATAGATTTACCATGAGCATGAAACCCTAGTTGGTGTTATGGAGTAAAATGTGTACCCTTGCCATTTTACACCTAGTTTAGCACACGAGTGGACCTAAACCAACTAAAATCTTGATATTGATGAATAAAACCAACAAAATAAAGTTAGGACTAGTCTAAGACCTCTTTAATTGACACTCCCTAGAGTTTGTGGGGCTAAAGGACCAGGGTGCCTAGCACCTGTTAGAATCCATAAAATAGAGTATAACCTAGAATCAATTGAAAGAGTTAACCTAGAATCAATTGAAAGAGTTAGAAACATAAAATGTAAATGCAAAAGTAATTGAAACAACATAATAACAATACAAAGAGATTGATGTGAAATGCTCTAAAGGCAAAATAGCATCATATAACTATCTCCAATATCAAATGAAAATACAAGCTAGGTAACATGCTTATATAGACCAGGGAGAGGGAGGGGGAGGCAACACCGACCAATGAGGAGCAACCATCTATTAGACTAAAGATAGAAAAGTATCTTCCAAAGATAGCTAATGGATGCTCACATGTAGGAAGGTGACACCTCATAATCATCTCACCTAATAAAACATGCTTTATTAACCTAAGCAAGCTTAAATAAATGTGTAGGAAAAACCTTATAAAAAAGAATAAAAAACCTACACTAACACCCCCCTTTAAGCATAGCTTAGGTGGGTAAAGAGATGGTTCTTGACAAATGAAGCCTGATGAGGTACCCATATATAATGAATTCCCCCCCAAAGAGAAGAAGCCCCCCAGAAGAGAGAAAAGCCCCCCCAAAAAGAGAGAGAAGAGACCCCCCAAAAGTAGAGAGAGTGAAAGAGACTATGAAACCCCCCCAAATGAAGTAGCTCCGATGTTGAAGGAGGATGCCCATTTATGAATGCTAAAGATGATCCATTTGTGGCAAATGACATTTCTTCCCTTAGGAAGAAACAAATCCAATGGTGAATGCTGAAGTAACTCCCACTCAACGAAGCAAGGTAAGGAAGGAAGTCTCATGTTGTATCCTATCTTGGAACTTTGCTCAAGTGTCTCCATGTGATTATTAGAAGATGCCTCAATGCACGAAGGCAGAAGCAATTCAATATCATGTGTAGAACTAGGAGGTACAAGATCCAAAGACAAGGAACATGGTATAACAATGATGAAATGACTGTCATCAAAGAGGAGTTGAATGTCCTCAAGAGTGTCATCTAGATCCAATGTGAGACTCTACAAACAAACAAGAGATGTCTGGTAGAAATTGGTCCCAATGAAGTGAATCTAGAAGACAAATATGATCATGCTGCAAAGAATTATTGGAAGCCCTCGAAGAAGCAACTCTAAACTTTGAAGTAGAAATAGGTACAATAGGAATATCCTTAACTGTAGATGGGGCATCAATGTATGTCAACCAAATAGACTAATCATCCCATGAGGATGTGTCCACACAAGAAGGGGCAACAAAAGTCTCAGTATCATCCACAAGAGTCTGGTCATCTAAGGAAACATCACTATCAGATGAAGATCCAAAGTCTTCATACAACTATTGGATGATGGTCCTGTTGTGATGCTCACAACACACTCCACTTTACCTCTTAGTAAAATGAGGACCCCTGTTGTGGCTGTTGCTTGTTGTTTTTGTGTGGTCATGCTTGGTGGTAAAAGGGAAAAGGGGTCAGTGTTACAAACCATGTTTGAAAATTGAAAATATCTAGTATTAAGTACCAGGAGAGAATCGTGGTGAATTCGTTGTGAAAAATGAGTAAGGGTTACTTTTTGAACCAATAAAAATTCCCAATATTCTACGAGATATATGTGTTTTTGGTAAAATGCATTATTTAGAGGTTTTTATGTCATATACAAATTCATTTGTATGTGAAGTCATTGTATAAGTCATGTCGAGTATAATCGGGTTTTGTATTTTGGTAGTTTGCATGCATATGCTTAATGTTTGTATCCTTTGTATGCAAGTCGAACCTGATAGGTTTTCACAAGTAGAAAGAATAAAGTGTCAGGTTCTCATTGTATGTTGGTTTGTATATATGTCTAGTCTAAATGCAAATGATATACAAGGTAATATACATTCACGGACCTGAGAGAGGTATAAAATATGGTTCATTAAAGTGAGAAAAGGGGTACTTCACATGGTTTGTATGTTTTGGTTTTGTATCTTTAACATACATACATGTGTAGATTCCAAAAGATAGTTAAATCTGATGTAAGTGATGCATTGTATCTTAACATTTTTTCAAGTAAGTATGCATTCGTTTAGTATACATGTACAGATTTGAAAAGATTATACAATACAGTTAATAAAAGTCAGAAGTCCAAAATGGTTGTATAAAAGTTTGCATGTATAAGAGATTGTATCTAAGTGTAGATACAATTATTATTGCTTTGAAAGGATACAAGTGGGTGAGTAAGGTGAGGTCCACAGGGGTTATCTCGTGATTGTATGTTGCATATACAAGAAGAGATACAAAAAATAGAAAGGTAAGATTCAACGCGGATTTTAAAAAGAGATGAAATAAGGTTAATGCTTTGTATGTATGAAGGATTGTATATTAACCACATACAATCCTGATATATAAAGAGGTAAAGTGCACCGTTAGGAATTATAAAAGGGTAAAAGGTTTGTATGGGTTGCATTTGTATGATGATTTGCATCTATTTTATATACATTGTGATATACAAATAAAAGATACAAAGTTGAACATAGGGTGAAAGGTAACATTATTTTATAACCTGTTGCATATGTAGTTTGTATATTAAAGATATACAAAGTGATATACAAAAAGTAATATACAAGGAGACATACAAAAAATGATATGTATGCAAATGGCAAACTAACGGATACAATGTTCAAAATTAAAAGATGAAATAGAAAGCCAAAGTTGTATGTGCATTGAATGCAACATTTATTGCAAAACTAACATTGAAAGGATGAATTTTAACATGTTAGGGCAAATAAAAGATTATTTTCTTTCAGAATTGCATCGTAAAAGTTAAAATTGCAGAGAAAGAAAACTATTGCACAGATTGAACAGAAAGTTCATTGTTGGATGAAATTTTAGAATGGGAATAGATTAGAAAAATGGTAAAGTGAGTCAATGCTTGTAAGATTGAGCTGTCACGGATACAGGTATTTATCTTGAACGCCGTTACAGTTTAGTTAATTGAAATTGTAAAATGATTAGCAATAATTTCGTGTTAAAAATGCAAGAAAATGTTAAATTACTGTATTTGATTAAGAAATTAGCTGATTTGGGTTAAGTAATATGAAATTCAAAAATGGAAAAGACAAAAAGGGTTAGGGTAAATGTTAAAATGTAAAAAATTCATGGTAAAACCCTAGGAAAATTGAAGTAAAAAAAATAGTTAAATATGTAAATTTTCACAGGATGGCCCCAAAACAAAAGAAAGTAGATTTAGGGGGTGAAGAAAAAGTGAAGAAAGAAAGAAAGCCATGAAAGGAAACAGAAAAGGAAGAACTACCGATGCACAAAGGGTATCCACCCTTACTGGGCACAAGCAGAGTTGGTACTGATACAAATGTAGGGTCTTATGATGCAGAGGGTATTCTTCAGAAGATCACAATGATAGATGCCACCCCAGACATGAAATGTATCTGGGATAGTGGATTATACAAGGTTGTAGGTTTTTTGTTAGCCATGGAGGCTAAGGATTTGGTTCTGGAGTGCATATACAAGTATGATGTGAATACCAGAAAGGTAATACATGAAGACTAGGTGATTGCAGATTTGACTATAGAAGGGATAGTAAGGACATTTGGTCTAGAAATTCAAGAGAAAATGGTGGACATAGATATAGACCAATACAATAAAGATTTTAATAGTAATGAAAGTGAATACAAAAGTAAAATCTTCTACAATTGGTATAATACAGAGAATAAACCCAAGGCTATGGCAAGAGTGCCCAGGAGCTTGCACAGAATAGATTTTAAGGAAGAAATACATCTGATGATAACAATTTTGAGTAGACTAGTAGGGTTGAGAGATGCAACAAAATGTGAACCCTGGATGTTCACTGTCATTCAATTCATAAGGGAAGCAAAAATGGAAGATGGACAAATTCACTGGGCCAAGACCATTAGTATGGCCATATGGAAACAAGCTATGTTGAGAAAACAAAAGATGATGCCTTTTTTCTTATCATCATATGTGTTATATTCATGTGCATCAATGATTCAACCATACATAATTGGAATTGATAGAGTTGGGACCATGGGGAATGGCCCAAATCAGAAATTAGTCTATGAACATTATCTAGATTTATAGGAGGATAATGCATTAAGGAAATATGCTTTAGTAAATGATGTATTTTACACTTACATGGTCAGAGTTTTAAACAGAGAAAATAATAAAAGATTATCTGAGGATGCAGAGAACACTATTGGATTGCACAGTTCTTGGTATATACAATTCCAACAATTTACCTATATTAGAACTGAGGGGATGCCATTCATGCTACCCATATATCCATCAAATAAATTGATTGTACTGGAATTTTCAAGACAAAACCTAAATGCTTTCAGGATGTATAAGAAGAGGTGGAACAGAGGAAATATTAAACTTCCTTAGGCAATTGGAAGATATTTTTGCTACAGTGAGGAGGTAGCTAGATATTTAGAGAGGGAATTAAGATATTATGGTTTTGAGGAATTTGAACTAGCAAGATGGTTTGATCCTTTCCACAAGATCCCAAGAACCATTGATTCTAAATTAAAACATCAAGTGCACATTGAAGACTGCTAGTTAGATTGCAAAGATGACAGAGAAGTGAGGAAAAGAGCATACAAAAGGCTGATAGTAGAACAAATGAAAACTATGGGGGAAATCCATGTGCCTCCAAAAATTAAAGATGATAATGAATTGTTACATCATAGCTATAAGAGTGCCAGGCTTGTTTCTATTAGAGGCCTTGATTGGTCACAACCATGGAATACATCTTTGGATGTATTGTCCAAACCTGTCATTTTTTTTTCCAAGACATGGTTAAAGGACAAAATAGAAGAACTCAGGGCTAAGGGAATTGAGCCCACATTTCCAAAGAAAGGTAAGAAAAGAGTAAGGGAACATCAAGATGAGCACCAATGCTTCTATGAGAAGAAGAGAAGGGTTGTAGAAGCAAAGATTATTGAAAAGGATAAGAATTCCACCTTAATGGATCCATATGCCTTAGGGGTGACAGTGGCAGTATCATCAGGCACATTTGTGGAAGCAGAGTCATCTAGCCACAACACCAGTGTAGAGCAGACCCAGGCTGCTAAGAAGTCAACAGGACAGAGATTCATGAGGGCCATAACAGTTGAAACATCAAAGGGAGAAACATCAAAACAAAGTGATGCTATAGGTATACTACAAGAGGAGTCTAAGACAAGTGGCATATCTAGTGAGGCCACACCAAAAGAGAAAAGGCAAAAATATGTAAAGGTGAAGCAAGAATTGGCTAAAGAAAAGCTGCAAGAGTCAAGATTGCATGAAGCCAAAAAGGTAAGTGAGACTGTCAATGTAGAGGATGACAACAGTGATAGTGTGGATAGGGAGGTAGAGTTCGAGACAAAAAAAGAAGAAATTGGTAAAGATGAAGAGGAATTAAGTGAATACTCTAGTGCAGAAGAGGGGCAGGATACTCAGACATATATGTAAATTGAACAAAGCTCACAATCTGAAGAGGAGAATGTATAGGATAAAGCAGAGGAAATAGATCCTTTCGGTACATTAGTGTCACCTAAATTTATTAAAGAGGTGCATGATGTAGCACACCAGATAGAGGAATCTGAAAAGGAAGACACACTAGAAAAAATAGTAAAGGAAACACCAGCCCAGGCTGAGAAGGAAACAAAGATAATTGCTTTTAGTGCTGATGTGTTAGGTATTTTAAATATGTATAATGAGCATAGTGATGAAGAAAAGGATACATAGAGTAAGCATGAAAAGGAGAAAGATACAAAGGAACATGAAAAGAGCACATGTTCACCTTCACAAATAGAACAAACAAACATGTTTGAGAAAGTGCAGGAACAAGCTGAAATGACAAAAGAACTAAGGGAAGTATCAGATAAGCCTGAGGAAGGCAAGGATAACATAGAAAATGTTGTTGAAGGTAATATTGAGCATGAGAAACAAAAGGTATGGATATAGAAGATACAGAGCAAAAGGATAAGAAAGAAGAAGAATAAAAAGAGTCTTCAGAAAAAGAGAATTCAAAGGAAGGTGATGAAGAGGGAGGAGATACTGAAATAGAGGAAGATGATAATGGGGGTGAGTCCAAATAGTAGAATGATCCAGAACAAGGCCCTCAACCTCAGTCCCCTCCACAACAACAGGAGCAATGAGAACAAGTAGAAATGGAGAAGCCTCAAGAGGAGGTGATCAATGAAGAGAAAACAAAAAAGGTTGCAAAGGATGTTCTAGCCTAGCTAGGCTAGGAAGTCAGGAGAGAAAAGGTAGAGGTACAATTGGTACCTATTGATATTAAAAGCATATTAGGTGGTTCTACATCACAGAAAGAGAGGAGAAAAGCTAGAACCATGTCAACAATCAAGAGAGGTCCTTCTAGATCTAGAATGTTGAATTTGGCCATACCACAAAAAGACAAGTCAAAAGGAGAAATAAGAATAGAAGATTATAAAATACTTAACATAGATCTAGGCCAAAGGACAAGGGAACAACATATACATGAGTGGGAAGACATGCATCAGGCCACTATAGAGGTATTAAAGAAAGATAAGGATAAACATGAATACTTGAAGGGACACATTGTCCAATTACAACAATTTATCAAGGGGATGTTTGATACTAGTACAAATGTACCAGAATTGCCTACAGAAATGATAGTATTATCTAAGGAAGAGGTAAAGGAGATGGGAAATAAGAAGATTGAAGCCAACATTTTTGAGAAATGGCTCAAAGGCCTCATACATAAAGGAGAAGAAATAACAAGGCAAGCATCAACTAGTTGGGAAATGGCTTTGGCAGAGAAGAACAAATGCAACGTTATATTACATAGCTGCCAATTCAGAAAAGAAGAATGTAAATCAAAAATAAGGCAACTTGATGAAATAGAAGACAGAGTAGAGGAACTGATAATTGAAGGAGCCCTTACTCCTCAAATGGTCAATCAGTTGCCACAGGCCAAATTGGAATTGAAATATGAAGAAGAAATTCTTAGAAATTGCATCATAAATACTAGAGACCTAGAAGAGGTCGTAGATAGCATGATAAAGGTACACATGAAAATGGTAGAAAAACTCATTGGGCATGAATGCCTAGAAGTACCTACATATGGATTAGAAAAGGTTGTAATAGAATTTAAAGCAATATTTTCACCATGTTTAGAGAACCTCGCAGCACATCTTAGCATGGAAATGATTGATTCAATGATGGAAATAGGTGCTAAGATCAGGAAATACCAGAAAAGAGTTAAAGATTTGGAGACAAAAGAGAAGAAGTTGTAGGATGGAGTCAAAGCACAAGAATGTACATGGGCAAAAAGCCAGGAGAGTGACCGTGCTTTTATCAAAGGAGTGATAGGTAATTTTGCACAATACCTAAAGGAATAGAAGGGTACTGAAAAGATGAATATGTCAAGTAAGAATGCAATTGGAGGGTATCATCAAGCTAAGTCAACAAACAAGAAAAGTTAGCAGGTATCTTTATTTTGAAAAGATTCCAAAGGCATCCTTTGAGGCGAGCAAAGATACCATTGAGATATATTTTGGAAATGGTTGGGAATTGATTCACACCATTGATCTGGAGAGTTTGAATATTGACCATTAATTAAGTTTTGTAATCATAGCAGTATGAAGCTTAGAAGTCTATATAATAAGCTCTGCTACTTGTATCATATTACACAGGGATTTTAGAATTTTTGCTTGAGCTTGTAATTTGTCAAGGTTTATTGTAATAGTGAAGTATTTCTTTTAGTTAGAAAGGGGAGGTCACCTGTGTCTACATTAAGGAGTACGTGGAATGTCTAGTCTCCTTAGTGTATCTATCAAAACGTCAGTAAGTTTTCTGGTAATTTGATTAATGAAACATGAGTCATTCTTACATTGTAAATTTTATGACTTTGTACTTTGAATATAAGTAAATTCAAAATTCTGCATCTATTTCTGAGTGTTTCTAATTTCAACTTGTATTTGAAGTATTATTCTCTAAAAGCTTGCAATCTCTGGTGTATGTTCATGAAAATGTTTAGGACTTTACATTTGTAGATTTGAATGTGTTGATTTGATCAATTTACTATATTCCTTAAAACATGAGTAACAAAACATTTAGATCTTGTGAGAAATGATACTTAATTTGAGTTTCTTTTCTCCAACCATTGAAAAACTAATTAGCTTAAATGTAGAAATATAAAGGAAATTATCTTGCATTTGAATAAAGAATGAGGAATTACATTGATATTTGGCAATTTTCATATTAATTTGAAAGGCAAAGTTTGTTTCATTGAAATTCATACAAAACTTTGTGATACAATAGTGAATTTATGCAAAAGAACGAATACTCTGTTGATATTTATAACAATTTGCATAATTTGAGTCCAGTAAGTCACTGAGTACTCTAATTTACGTAAGGCCCCTTGAATATTATAGTTTCACATCAACCAACTGAATTATCCACAAGGTCAAGACCTGATCATACAGAAACTTGAGATTAAGAATTCTTAGTTAATTCTTCATATCTTTCAAGACATCTAAGGTTCTTTTGTGAATTTTTACTTTTCTTATAAATGTGTAAAAACAATCATCAACAGGTCTAAGCAGTGAAAGGGCACTCAGTGTGCTCTATGTGATGTAGAATATCCTCAGAAATAGTAATACATATTAGTCCATAAACCATGTCATTTTTGTTAAACCATGCATTCTTTTGTTCATAGTCACTTGGCTCAGGAACGAGTCCAAGGAGATGGGGCAATAGATCCTACTCAAGGCATTACTTCTTTATCCCTTGTCTCCAAGACAAATAGTTCTCTAAGGTTAGCTTAACAATAGAAGGATGGAAATAACTGAAATCCATGATGAACCCTCAAAATGATTACAATAACCCCATAAAAGATGTGACTCAAAGAGAGCACATAAGAAACCCCCCTTTTTACTCAATTAAAGAACCCCCCCAAGAAAATTTGAGACACTTTATATTTAGTGCATTCACAATTTCCACCAGCAAGGAATATTGAGTGGACTTAATCTCAATGCTATTACAAATCCTCAAAAAGGGCATATGCTAAAAATACAACTTTGGCACAATAACTAGTGAAATAAATAGCACCATTGCAAGGTACACAAAAAAACATTCACTTTCAAAAAAAGAATCACCTTGATCTAATGTTTTATGCAAAAGTTATGCTTCTTCAAAGTTTCCAAAATGAGAACTATGCATTGTCACGGGTGAGAATTTGTAATTTTTAGAAATTCACTATATCAAAATAAAAAATGTCTGCACTAGTGCATAGAGCATGAAAAAATATCCAAAATCAAAAAACAATTCTTGGGAAATGGAGTCCATATGAGAAAGAATAGAGCATTTGAAAACTGTCTTCAAATCTACAACTGCCAACAGAGAGGGGTCTTGTTGTAGCTTTCTGAGTTCATTTCTGCAAAATATATAAGCTGCATCCAAAAAATAAAAGATACCCAAATAGTTTTTCAATATTGCAAACAAAACCCAGAAGGCATTTTTCTTTTTGATGTATAAAAGATGTGGATCTAATGTAAAAAGAACACCTTTAGCAACAAAAAACAACCCCAGCAACCAAAAAAGGCATGCAAAGGTTGAATCAACTACCTAAGACAAGAAAAGGCATGCTACAACCTACAATACTGATTAAAAAAGAAAATATGCAAGCCAATTGATAGATCTGAGTTTAAAAAACAAGATTACTGGATCTTCATAAATCCTTTTTGATTCTCTAGATGATTCAAAAATGCAAGAGAAGAGCATACGAGATTTTACAAGATCTCTTCAAAAAATCTAACCTTACAAATCTTGCTCTGATACCATGTTAGAATCTATAAAATAGAGTATAACCTAGAATCAATTGAAAGAGTTAGAAACATAAACTATAAATGCAAAAGCAATTGAAACAACATAACAACGATACCAAGAGATTGATGTGAAATGCTTGAAAGGCAAAATAGCATAATATAACTATCTCTAATATCGAATGAAAATACAAGCTTACCTAGCATGCTTATATAGACTAGGGAGAGGGAGGAGGTGACAACACTGACCAATGAGGAGCAACCATCTATCAAACTAAAGATAGCAAAGTATCCTTCCAAGATAGGTAATGGATGCTCACATGTAAGAAGGTGCCACCTCATAATCCTCTCACCTAATAAAACATGCTTTATTAACCTAAGCAAGCTTAAATATATGTGTAGGAAAAACCTTATAAAAAGGAATAAAAAACCTACACTAACAGCACCCTCGTCCTAGATGTTAGCCCCAACCCTATTTTTGTGGTGTCGGCTTAGAACACCTCCTTAGCTTCTACATGTTAGCCCCATTTAGTTTTATTCATTGTTGGTGAGTAGGAATTTATATTTAAGCAAGTTAGTTTATTCATTTGAACATCTAAGTAATCTAGGCACAATTGAACTTTCTCTCTTTCTCTCTCTCATGCTCTCTATTCTTCTCTAAAGCTCTCTATGGTAGATTATTGTTGTTGCACTAACTTCTTGAAAGTCTTGTGAAGATATTTCTACTTCTTTGGGCTACACCAACTTCTTGAGTCAAGTTGTGACACCATATCAAGCAAGCTATGGTTTCCGTGCTCATGGTGAGTCCTCTCCTTTATGCTTTATTATAGCATTCCATTCTACTTCAAATTTGCCTCTGCCCTCCTAGGGCACACACTCTTTGATATCTCCTCATTTCTATTATGGAGGTGGAAACACCATTCACAAAGCTTGACTTAGGAAAGCTCCTAAATAGCACCAACCCTTTTCCCTTCTTGTTTGTGTGCAAGTCGCATCTGGAAGAATCTAAATATATCAAGCGACAAGAGATAGGAAGTAGGCAAAGGCACCCAGATCCAGAGGTCCTGTAAAAGCCTAATTTGGGTCTAGAGAACCTAGCACCCTAGTACCTCTTGATTGAATGACCAAAACCTTCTGGAATCAAGTTCTCTCAGCTATGTTCATCTCCTCCCTACCACTACTTTCTAGGTTTTCGATGGTTTTAGGTCTGCAGCTCCTATTTTCTCTATTTTAGCCCTAGAAACCTAAATTTGGTAATTAGTCATAATATCTCTCTCTTGGGTAACAAAGGGACAAATCAAGAGACCTCTTATCTCTCCTTTGAGGACTGTAGCTAAGTATTGAGTTTCCTTGATTCGTGTTACAATGTTATGTGGAGAAGGATCGATTTAGGGTGATGTACATGTTAGCCTAGATCTCATTTTCAACATAACATTTTGTTGAACCCAACATAACTTGCATTTTGACTATTACATCCCCAATCTTGCCTAAGTTTGATTTTACTTTTTATGTAATAAAGTGGATAAGTAATCATAGGTTAATGATTTGATGCTTGCAGAAAATATGAAGATAAATCATTGATTATATGGATTAAGATTAATGCTTAGATTAGACATGAGATTACATGTTGAAATTATTTTATCATGATGCTTTATGATTTATTGATGATACACTAATCATAGTTCGTATGACTGTGAGTGTAACCAAGAAAGGAATCTACCTTCCATAATAGAAGGAGAGTATCACCAGAGAGAAGGGGATAGATATTTTGAAAAGACTAGTTTGCCATTTGAAGTCCCAAATTGATCATTATGTGAACCTTTGTGAGATAAGGTTTGTGTCAAATGGTTGGTATCTCAATATTATCTTAATTCAACCATCATCAATTTGACATGGGGAAAAGGTTTTCCAATGTCAAACTTCATTGATTTGGTCAAGAGAGTTTTCTAATCTATTTCTCTGCTTTGCTTAGTAGTTGATGTTGATGTAAGCATAAGGTGGCGAAGGGGAAGAAGGCCTTGACCCACTCTCACACCTTAGCAGGTGATTAATATCAAATTTCATTGAAATAGTAATGTTACTATTAAGTTGATATATATTATTTATATATTTTCTTAAATACTATTATAATGATAAAGAGAATTTGTTTTATTAAGATATTACTATCTATTTCTCTTGTGTTAAGTCTTCCTTGGATGCTACCTCTACGCTCACATAGGGAAGCACTTTCACCTCAACCCACAAAATGTGGAATGAGTGGGAATAACCCACTATGGCCATGGGGGTCATTTTGGTGATAGGGAAGAGCTGGAGGGATGCATGTCCCTTTTGATGAGAAATCTATGGGGAAAGTTTTGCACTCCCGTGGATGTTGAGTAGAGAGGATTATTCTCCCAAAGTTAAGTTTCCTTTGTGTTTTTTGGGGGCAGGAAGAACAATAGGGAGAAAGAGGATATAGTTGTTGGAAAGAGAGAGATCGATAATGAGAAGAACAAAACTCACCGAGGAGCTCAAAGAGATAGATAAAGAATTTGTAGCTAAATGTCTCAGGTATTACTGAATACTTCAACTATGATTGAAGTCATAATAAAATGTATATTTATTTCTTATGACTTTCAACTGTGTTATACAATGGTGTCGTATGCTAGCAAGGGATGAAACCCTTATGTTGTGCATGATATCTTTATTGTGTCTCAATTTATAACTGCTAACATAGCTTTGTTTATGTTGTAACCCTTATGATAGCCTTGAGAGAAAATGTTATTGTTTAGTTATAGATAATTTATGGCTCACCTCATGAGTAAGAAAGGTGGCAGTCAATGAAAACATGTTTAATTATTTTCTTTTATATATGTATATGTTCAAACTTGCAGTGTCTAAATACAAGTAGAGCCCATGTTGTACCCACTGTCAGAACGATAGTAATGGTGTAGTCTAGAGATGATAGGGTTGTAAACCTATTCTTACCTTTGTAGAATGATTATACTGATATTATTAAATTATCATTTCTCAAGAGGCGGCATGGACTGCCCATTGAATGTAGTGGCCTCCATATATTTCTCTATTAATAAGACAATGTTATTTCTCTATTGGTAAACCACGAGGGTGGTGTTGTGTGGTTACACAACACGCCCCATTTTGACTTGGCAAAACAGGGACCCAGCTTTTGTTTTGGCTTGTGTTGTCTGTTTCTGGCGGTTTGGTAAAAAAAAGTCAGGTGCATCATCATCATGAAGGTCGGGATGAGGTAGGTCATCATCATGAGGTTAGTTTGTCAAAGTTCATATTTTGGTTTCTATGACTTCATGGTTAGAAAGAGCTTGAAATTCCATGCAGGTTTGCCTTTTATATCACTTGAAAATTCGTCCATATGAGGGAGTTGTGAGCAGTCAAAGTTTTGGTCAAACCTGATAATTGCTGTATGATGAGCATCATCATCATGATATTTGACAAGCCCCGATAATATCCTAAGGTCGAAACATCCGGACGTCAAGTTTAAGTCGTAGTAAACTTTTCCCATCGGGCGGTCTTTTGTATCGCCAAAGGTCATCATCATGATCTTACTCTATCGCCCAATGTAAAAATCATGCAGTCCCGAAACATCCGGACGTCAATCTTAAGTGAGTGTGTTTTACCCGTCAAGCATCCTGGAAACATAGCGAGCACCATGATATTCTAACATCGCGAGCATCATGATATTCCAACATTGCGAGCATATTGTAATATCATGCTGATGAATCATCATCACCTTGCTTAAGAAACCCGCCGTCTGCATAATTTGCGCGCGCACTCCCAAGTCTTATTGACATCATCATGATGATCTTTCATGACAGGATCGCATTTCGTAATATCCTCCTGTTTTTTCTTTTGCGTGATCATGATGATCACCTTATCTTTCAAAACGGAGGGTGATTTTCCTTTTCTAAGTCATGTTGAACAAGATCATCATGATCTTGTTCGTCTCTCCCAACAGTTCGTAATATCATCCTGCCGACGAGTATAACCTTTTGCCAATATGATGATGACGATGACGTCACCATCACCTTTGTCCTTCGGCAGGATATTTTCCAAGGCGTGATCCATTTCGCCAATATGATGATGACGATGACGTCATGTTCGAAGATTAACACAAGCCCCGGATATCCTGATGACGTCATCAGGACTTTCAGCAGGATCATATTCTGGATCACCCAATGCGGATATGATGATGATGATGTTCATCATCCTGATCTTTTGAGAGGATCACCTTCTTCGCAAGTGGGTCATACTGCATTCGTCCACCCGATCATCTTCCTTAGAGGTAACCCGATATTCCATTTATCTCCTGATTTTAACGAAACATGACGGTGACGTCATCCCTTTGCATTTTATTGAAGCCCGAATATCACGATGACGTCACCATGATTTTCCTTCCCTCAGCAGCAGGATCATATTCCAAATCCTCCTGTTTGTCTTCATGATGATGATGATGATGATGTCTTTCTTCCCCGAATATGCAAAAACAAAACATCCTGATGTGCTTTTCCTCAGAGCATTCGGAGGGGAGGAGCATCATATTTCACAATATCTTGCGGCTAGATACAAGACATAGAGTTGGTCATCATCATGATTTTCGGCGTAGGTATAACTGTTGCCGTCGGCCAAGTCTAATATTGTCAACCTGATCACATATGGTCGCACTGATGCGAACATGATGATGATGACCCGAAACATTCAAACAGAGCATACAAAGCCAGGTATGAAGTAATCTGTTAAGGGCAGTTATTTCCTTGTATATGATGACATACCTGATCATATTTGAACTCGATACACATGGAAATGGGCGGGAAAATTTGAAACGATAGAAATTTAAAAGCCCGACTGCCTGATTTTGGTCAACAACGGTTGACCTGGTTGTTTTATGCTGTTTATGCATTTAGTGCATATTTTCCACAGGAAAAGCCTGATTGCCTGTAGCTGCACATTGGGAGGTATGTTTAATAAAATGTTTACTTCCTGTTGTTTATCCACATGATGATGAACTTAATATTTGTCTGTTTATTTGCAGGAGGTCATGATGATGCTGCTGAAGCTGAACATTGAAGTCATGATGCTGCTGAAGCTGAACATTGAAGTCATGATGCTGCTGAAGCTGAACATTGAAGTCATGATGCTGCTGAAGCTGAACATTGAAGTCATGATGCTGCTGAAGCTGAACATTGAAGTCATGATGTTGCTGAAGCTGAGCATTACAAAGTTGCGCATGGAGGCAACATGAGCCAGAAGTGAGGAGGATATTGTCAAATATGCTGTTCGCCAGCTGGAGACCGAATCAAGTTGAAGATGCTAGAATATTCTGTGCCAGCTGTACATTTGCTAACTGGCGAAGCATGTGCTTTTCATCTGGACCGTTGTTTGTTATGAGAGGATCCTGATCCTTGGATCGTTGTAACCATTTTTTTGGCGGTTGTTCTATATAAGAGCCAGAGCTTGTCATTAAAGGAGGGGATATACATTAGAATACACAGACGCATCTGGCGCAAAAAGTCAATTACTGTAGAATCAATTAGGAGATCGGATTACTGAGACTAATGAGGATAGAATTGTTGAAATGTCAAGGTTCTTTCTTCAGATCACTGTAAATGTACCTGTTCTTGAGCATACTGAATGAATAAGAAGTTCCAGATTACATCCTAATTGTAAATTTTATGTAATCTTTCTGTTGATTTCTGGATATGTACTGGTGAATGCTGTGTTCAACTGGAAGCGCTTTCATTTCATTACATGTTGTTGTCAACTTTTCCTTTGAAGATTTGCACTAGATCATGCGGATTTGTGGAATGTCCTGGTGAAGTATGATTTCTAGTTTTCCTTCTTTTCATTGTAAGTATGGGAGCTTGTATGTGGATCAGTGATCTAAGTCCAGTAATTTTGGGAATCTCATTCTTTAACCCTTTTTCCTTTTTCAATTTCATTAATTCATCACCATAACTGCAAGTCATGATAAATAACAAGCAGAAACAGTGAAATATGCTGAAATCCCATAGGTAACTGAAGATCATTAGCATATTTGAGTTAAGTGCATGTAGAATTGGGAATATCATGCAAGGAATCATAAATGATGGTAGAAATCATGCAAATATCAGCCTGTAGACACATTATTTGACTAAATTTACAGTGCAGAGGTAGAATTGTTGGAGACTTATGCAGAGCAAACATCCAGAGCAGAATATTTGAAGATGATGATGATGAATAGTGCAGAAACACGTAAGGCCCCTGAATGGAAAACAGCAACGCACATCAACCACTGAGTAACGTCAGTAGATTAAGACCTAATCAACGGAGACTTGGGATCATGAATTCTTTGAATTCATCGTATCTTTCAAGATGAGTAAAGGTTGTTGTGTAACTTTTATTCTATGTTTGCGAATGACTAACATCATGACGAACATAAATTGGCGCTAGAAGGAGGGCTAAGGAAAAAAAATCCAGAAGATCACTTTCATCATCAGTACTTTCAGGTTTGATGACGCTCAGAGTAAGGTAACTTCAGATCGTTTGTGAATTTCATCATATTGCGTAAATATTTGCTGCGACAAGTTTGTAATTGCACATTCTGTGTAAAGATTTCCAAATCTCACATAAATATTGCAAGCTTTACAGTAGATTTCTTTAAATTCACTAAATATTGGCCAAAGATGCATAAGTTTGTTCAAGCTTTAAGAATTTGAGCCTTAAACACGTGAAATCTGGTGCTACTGGTCGGAATATCCCAATATCCTGTCATATTTGCAGTATCTTCGCAAATATCGCGTAAATATTCAGTCTGATTTGCAAGTTGACCGCAAATATCACCTCGTCCGGTGGAATCCAGCCAATATTTGCAAAGTTTCAGCTAATTGGCCTCCAAATCGAGAAATCCTGGCTCACAGGATAAATACCAGGTCTAGACATAGTGAAATTTTCGAAGAATTGCCTGTTAGAGGTTTTAGACCTAGGACTGTAGACGTTCACCATACTCCAGAGTCTAGTGCGTCCAGAGCTTCACCAGGACCTCCCCCTGTAACCCCTGTTGGTTTGCAAATACCTTCCGGTATACCCGTGACACCTCCTGTTCAACCTCAGGGTATACCTTTAGTCCAACCTCAGCCAACTGCACCACCAGTTCAGCCCCCTCAGGTTGCAATGTCGTTCTTTGCAGCAGAATCACCATTGACCTTTACTGCGTATCATGAGTTACCAAAGTATCCGGACAAACTTTGTCCAAAATACCATCCTTATCAGGATGCGGATGATCATATCAGGACGTTTAAAGAAGCTTGCTGCAGAGCCAGAATAGAGCATCAGGACGTGGTGTGCAGATTATTCCCTTTTTCCTTAGGGGAAGAGGCTTATAATTGGTTCATCAGTCTTGGTCAATCTTCTGTAGGTTCGTGGGCTGTCTTAGAGAAGGCCTTTCTTGACAGATTCAAGGTCCCTATTGATCCATCCATGAATTACCACCTGTTTGCCACAATTAAGAGATTTGAGCATGAACCTATTGCAAATTTCAATGCTAGGTTCCAGAAAATGTTGTCCAAGCTAGTTACCCCATATGTGGTGGCTGATGATGCTGCTAGGAGTATTTATTATTCAGCCCTGGATCCATTAACCACCATGTTCATCAGGAGAACACATCCTGAGATCACCACATTGACAGGAGCTTTTCAAGAAGCTATCAAGGTAAATCAACAGCTGATACCTGCTCCTACTCCAAATATAGCATTCCCTGCTTTGCCTGGCATGCAGTCACAATATCCAGCACAGTATCCTGCAGCTTATCCTTCGCAATATCCTGCACAATATCCAAATGGAGCAGTGATGCCCCCAGCAATCATGCCTGCACCTTTGCAAGTACCTCCATTGAGTATCATGCCTCCTCCTAATGGAAATGGCCAATTGCCACAATATCCTGCACATGCTCAGACACCTCAGGGTACAGATCTATCCCACAATAACCATGGATCTTCCTTTTTCCAGCCTCAGCCTGAAAATGTAGTGGCCAAAGCTCAAGAGGAGAAAGAGGAAATCAAAGAAATTGCTGCTCAGTTGAGAAAACTCACCACAGAAGTAACACACTTGAGAAATCAAGGGTTTTATTCATAGTCAGGTCAGAATAGGAGTTATTCCAATGACAGACCAAATTACCCTGACAGAGGATACAACAATAACTTCAACAATAATGGTGGAATTAACAATAATCCTCCTAGGCAGCCCAGAGTGTGGAACTCCAGGCCAAATAATGGTTCATTACCATCACCCCTAGACAATCAGCCTCCTGGTGAAGCCAAACAGACTACTAGAGTCAATCTTGCTGAGGCAGCCCTTACCAATTGGTGCAGGATTCACAACACCAATGCACATGCAGAATTAGATTGTCCACAATTTAGGATTGCTGCCAGCATCTTTCAGACTGAAGTGTCTAATACTTCTGGAAATCCACCTCAGGCAGAAGGAAATGAAATAGTTCCTTGTGGATATGACTAAGCTTTTGTGCTGGAAACATACACTAATCAGCCTCATCAGGATTATAATCAGACCTGTGAAGAATCTGCCTTAACCTTTGAAGCAAACTATGTCTTCCCTTTTGAGGATGAAAATGAACCTACAAGAGAGCATGAGGAAGTACATGCATACCAACAGCAATACCCTGGTAAGCACAATTATAACCTGAGGAGTAATGCCAACAGACCTGCCGGTCCATTGACATCGTCTCTACCTCCAAACAACTTCAACACACCTCCTGACCCTAAGGCTAGCAATAACCCTAGGTTCCCTAAGGTGAATGCTCAGTACTTGTCTCCTCAAAACACAGTAACAAAAGTCGCAAATGCACCTCATGAGTCTGACAGGTTAGTCAGTTATTTGGCTAATGAAATGAAGAAAATCAAGCTCAGCTTGTCCCTATCTGAGTTACCGAAAACTCCTGCCATCAAAAGGGCATTCATGAAGTCGCTGGATGATCCTGCTCCTAAAGAGGATAATCACCTTTCGAGTCAATCCAATAGCAGAGACCATACTGCTAAAGATAATACTGTCAAGCCCAAAGTGTCAGCCACAGTCCAAGCTGCTGAAACCTTTCACATGACCTTGTACAGAGATAAAACTGAATCACCTCCGTTTCTCCTCACCATAAGAATGTTCAGTAAGAATTTGCACAACTGTTTAGTTGATTCAGGAGCCTCAACTAATGTTATGCCTTTGTCAATATGCAACGCATTAGGACTGCATCCTGCTAAATCCTTAAAGAAGGTCACTCAACTGGATAAGATAGAAGTAAGTGTCGTAGGAGAACTCACTCACATTCACATGCAGCTAGCGTCTGATCCTAGGATCCAGTATTACATTGACATTCAGGTAGTTGACATACCTGATACATACGGGATGTTGCTTAGCTGGGACTGGTCTAAAACGCTTAACGGATATATGTCCACAGACTTCAGTCACATGTGGTTGCCATGGAAAGGTATACCTAATCAGATCAGGATTGATGCTGAGCCTAGGATGAAACATATGATCACGGAATATAACAGAACAAATGAGATCATGTATGTAAACGTAGAACCTGGAGTTTATCACATCAGGCCGCAAACTGTCCAAATAGAAGAGGTCCTGATGCTTGATGTTCATCATCATCATGATGATGATTATCATGAGGATTTGCCAGTTGTAGAACTTAATAATGATCCTGATAATGACAACGAAATAGATCGCTTCAGGGATTTTCAGATGCATTTATCTACCCAGATAAAACGTTGTCAATTATTAAATATACCTGCTAATGATATTTTGATTGACGGATGGTGCAGATTGCATGGCGAAGCACACTCGGAAAAGACTTGTGAATCATGCTTAGACATGATAATACTGGAGCAGACGTATAGTGAAGCATCATCATCATATTCCGAGGTGAGTGCTACATCTGATGATGATGATAATGCTAATTTTTATTTGTCTTCTGCAGGAACAGAAGAGTCGACGGATCCTGATGAAGATCATATCCAAAAAATAGAAGAGATCCTGGTGTCCAATCAGACGAATGATGCGAGAAAGGAAAAGATCACTCCTGGTAGTGATTTCTTCATGGAACCAGATTACGAGTTGTCTGATGAGGATAAAGGCAGTGACCTGACGAAGTTCGAAGAATTTCTGGTCAAAGAAATGAAAAAAATGACACAACAGTGTAGATCTCCCCAGGAGGTTTTAATCAAAGGTTGGTGTAGGCTGCATGAGGCGCCTCACTCAGAAACCACTTGCTCACTGTGCTTACACATTTTGAAGAAGCATGCAGCTGTATGTGCTGAACATCATCCTCCTGCTAGGATGGAAGAGAAAACAGAAAAGCCGTCAGGCTCATCAGATAAAGGAAAGAAGAAGCTTGAAGATGACACACCTAAGTTAAAATGGATATCAGGCGGAGCAGCAGCCAGAGCTGCAAAGAAAAAAGAAAGCTCAAGCAAATGTCCTGCCGGAGATAAGCCTTGGATCCTGAGGTTTGATGGATCCAGATCTAAGCAGGGTTCTGGGGTAGGAATTGACCTTGTTGATCCATCAGGGAAATCCTATTTAGCAGCTTACAGATTATAGTTCCCCTGCACTAATAATGTCACAGAGTATGAAGCTCTGATTCATGGACTGTTGTTTGCACATAAGAAGAAGGTGAAGATCCTGCATGTCTTTGGAGATTCAGAACTAGTTGTGAGACAAGTAAGAGGAATTTACTCTTGTAACTACAGAAAGCTGTCAAATTACAGACATCGTGTGTGGGACCTGATTGAAGACTTTGATGCCTTCAACATCGTTCACGTGCCAAGAGAACAGAACCAAAGGGTAGATGCACTTGCTCAGGCCGCCAGTACACTGGAACCACTGTCTATATCTGGTCTGAAGAGATTTTCAGTAGAATTGGTGTCAGTACCTTCGGTACCTGACAATGTGACTAATCTCCAAGTGTTTGATGATGATCAGCATATCCTGGACTTCATATCAAACAGAGATGTATTTGAAGCTCAGATCATAGATGAAAATGGTATGGAAGATCATGTCTGGGAAGAAGATGAGATATTAGAGTTGCCTAGCAACACAATTCCCAAAGGTATGATTGAATTAGAAAGAGCCTTTGATCTGGATAATATGCTCAAACATAAGGATCTGCCTAAGGTAGATGGAGGTCAATATTCACAGGTGAATAATGGACAAGCTGATGACAAGAGAAATGTCTTGTTGGGTAAGGTTTGTACACCTGAAGAGTTAGAAGGAATAACTCAGGCCCTTAAGGATTATATACATGTAATTGCATGGACTTATGACGAGCTGAAGACGTATGACACTTCTGTCATAACTCATACTATACCCCTCAAGCCAGATGCAAAACCTTTCAGACAGAAGCAGAGGCCAGTCAATGCTCTGCTTGAGCCCATCATCCTTGAAGAGGTCAAGAAATTGTTGAATGCCCGGATAATTTTTCCTGTAAGGCACTCCACTTGGGTGGCAAATCTGGTGCCAGTCAGAAAGAAGAATGGAGACATCAGATTGTGTGTGGATTTCAGGAAACTGAACATAGCATCAGAAAAGGATAATTATCCTTTGCCCTCTTTGGATGAGGTTCTGCAGATGGTAAATGGAGCCAAGATGATGTCCTTCTTGGATGGTTTTTCAGGATACAACCAAGTGATGGTGGACAAAATTGACAGATTAAAAACTGCCTTCACCACAAAATGGGGGATATTTGCATATAGACGTATGCCATTTGGACTGATAAATGCTGGAGCTACATTCCAGCGAGCAATGGACATAGCCTTCAGAGGCTTAATAGGAAAATGTATAGTCATCTACATGGATGACCTGACAGTGTTCTCCAAAGAAAGGGGAAATCATGTTGCTGATCTCAGAAGTGTGCTGAAGAAGTGTGAAGAATATGGAATATCTTTGAATCCCAAGAAGTGCATATTCGGGGTCACAACAGGAAAGTTACTAGGCCACCTGATCACAGAGGATGGGATTATCATTGATCCTGACAGGGTGGAATCTATTATGAAATTACCACTTCCAGGAAGCAAAAAGGAGCTTAAATCTTATTTTGGTAAGATAAATTTTGTGAGGAAGTTCATCACTGGCTTTGCTGAGATTGTCAGACCACTGAATGCCATGTTGAAAAAAGATGCACAAATTGACTGGACACCAGAAGCCAGAGCTGCCTTTGAAGATATAAAGAAGGCCATTTCAGATGCTCCTGTCCTCATTAATCCAGATTATACAAAAGATTTCTACATCTACTCATTTGCTTCAGAACATACTTCTGCAGCAGTGTTAACTCAAAGAAATGAAGATAAAGAAGAGAAACCAATTGCCTTCATGAGCTGTCCTTTCAGGGATGCTGAGTTGAGATACGTAGATGTTGAAAGACAGGCACTTGCATTAGTCAGAGCAGTAAAGAAGTTCAGACATTACATACTAAGAAGTAAGGTGATTGCTGTGGTACCAGATGCAGCAGTAAAGATGCTGCTGATGCAGAGTGAACCTGGTGAAAAAAGGGCCAAATGGATTACGGTACTACAAGAATATGACATGGAGATCACACCCATGAAGCTAGTAAGAGGACAGGCTCTGAGCCAGATGATATCTGAAACTGATCCAAACATCATCAGTCAACAGTATGTGATAGATGAGAAGGACAATAAAGAATGGTATTCAGACATCAGGCACATCCTGATCACTGGAAGATGTCCTTCGAGGATGCAGGCTTCACAGAGAAGAGCCTTAAAGATGAGATCCCAGAAATATATGATGAAGGGAGGAGCCCTGTTTAAAAAGAATTATGAAGGGATATACCTGAGATGCTTAGAGAAACCAGAAGCCAATAAAGTTTTGACAGAGTTACATGACAAGTTTGGAACTGCCCACGGATCAGCGTTGGCCACAACACATGCAATCCTCAGAGCAGGATATTACTGGCCTACAATTTTTAAAGACACAGTTGATCATGTTAAATGTTGTCATGTTTGCCAGGTTGCTGCCAACAGAGAGAAATATGCTGCACAACCATTGCAGCCAGTGATGGAGGAACGCCCATTTGCACAATGGGGCATGGATTTCATAGGACCAATCAATCCTCCGTCTTCTTCAGGCCAGAGGTATGTCCTAACAATTACTGATTATTGTACCAGATGGACTGAGGCTATCAGCAGCAAAACTTGTACTGCTGATGATGTCATTAAATTTCTGGAAAGCAACATTGTCACCAGGTATGGAATTCCTTATGCATTGGTAAGTGATAATGGTTCTGCCTTCATTTCCACTAAATTGTCAAGTTGGGCTTTTGATCATGGGATTATACTTAAGTTCTCATCCAATTACTATCCCCAGGGAAATGGATTAGCAGAATCCACCAATAAGAATTTACTGAGTATCATAAGAAAATTGATAGAGAAAAATCCCAGGGAATGGAATTCATTTCTGAAATATGCCTTATGGGTAGACAGAACTAGAATGAAAATTGCATTAGGAAACTCACCCTTCCAGCTAGTATATGGGGTAGATCCTATCCTCCCTGTAAACTTGAAAATTCCTACTCTGCAGTTTGCCCAAGACTATCTAGGCATAGATAATAAACAGGAAGTCAGGTTGCTTCAGTTGATGCATCTGGAGGAAAAACGAAGTCAAGCGATTGACCAATTTGCAAAACATCAGGCTGTTGTCAAACGCTGGTTTGACAAGAGAGCCAGAATTAAAGCTTTCAGGATATCAGATTTAGTCCTGATGTCGGATAAAGCCCATGAAAGGAAAGGTGATCATGGTAAGTTCGATAGACTATGGATAGGTCCCTTTCAGATTTCTAAAATTTTAGGAGACAGCACTTATAGGCTTAAGAACCTGACAGGTGAGGATGTCCCGTTGCCAGTCAATGGACAATTCCTCAAACATTATTTCCAGGCCTGAGTGACTTCATGACAGTCTCGTGTATCATATTGTATATTTGTATAGTTGTTTGTACAGTCTGCTTGTTTGTTTTGCTTTCTTTTTCTGTTCCTGTTGTTTCCTTTTTGTAGGTTAGTTGTTTGTACAATTTGCTTGTTGTTGTTGTTGTTTTGTTGGTTGGGGCCTTGTTCTGGTAAGTCAGGATGATGCACTTCATCACCTAAGAAAATAACTAAATTGTTAGGATTCAAGTGATGAGATCAGATTTAGATATAGATTGTAATTCATTCTGATAAATACTCATGATCAGGTTTATGATGTCTTTTCATCAGGGTACTTTTTCTTGTCCAAAGTGAATCAAACACAATGAAACACCTAACAGCCTTGGGTTTGTTGAAGATATGAGTATAGGTGTTAAGTGAAAAATCTAAAGGGACTCCCTTGCTACCAATACAATCTCCAACCTAAAAGCTGCAAATGACTACACCTTGTACAAATGAGCTGACATGATGATATCAAATTTGAATTTTTATAGGAAAATCAGAAACGAAATAAAATTAGGCCATCTAAGTAACTCTACCGGGGCTATGGACGCCTGCTGGCAGTGGAGCCCTACTTAGGGAGATTGTATAGATAACCTTGCCGGGGCTATAGACGCCTGCTGGCAGCAAGGCTCTATCCAGGTTGGCTATGAGGGATGATCTCCAACTATGTAGTTTAACACCAGTTACTTATGTTTTCAACTTACTTTCAAGATGAGGATAATTAATCATCTGCACACACCTGATCCTTTGTTAGCTTTATCACCATAATGAAATTTTATCATTCAAAGATCATGATGATTTTACTTAGACAGAATTAGAACACTATAGATGAATGTGATCACATCACTTGAATCATTGGAATTTGTTTGTTTTCTTTGGTGGCAAGTTGTTGTGTGGTTACACAACACGCCCCATTTTGACTTGGCAAAACAGGGACCCAGCTTTTGTTTTGGCTTGTGTTGTCTGTTTCTGGCGGTTTGGTAAAAATAAGTCAGGTGCATCATCATCATGAAGGTCGGGATGAGGTAGGTCATCATCATGAGGTTAGTTTGTCAAAGTTCATATTTTGGTTTCTATGACTTCATGGTTAGAAAGAGCTTGAAATTCCATGCAGGTTTGCCTTTTATATCACTTGAAAATTCGTCCATATGAGGGAGTTGTGAGCAGTCAAAGTTTTGGTCAAACCTAATAATTGCTGTATGATGAGCATCATCATCATGATATTTGACAAGCCCCGATAATATCCTGAGGTCGAAACATCCGGACGTCAAGTTTAAGTCGTAGTAAACTTTTCCCGTCGGGCGGTCTTTTGTATCGCCAAAGGTCATCATCATGATCTTACTCTATCGCCCAATGTAAAAATCATGCAGTCCCGAAACATCCGGACGTCAATCTTAAGTGAGTGTGTTTTACCCGTCAAGCATCCTGGAAACATAGCGAGCACCATGATATTCTAACATCGCGAGCATCATGATATTCCAACATCGCGAGCATATTGTAATATCATGCTGATGAATCATCATCACCTTGCTTAAGAAACCCGCCGTCTGCATAATTTGTGCGCGCACTCCCAAGTCTTATTGACATCATCATCATGATCTTTCATGACAGGATCGCATTTCGTAATATCCTCCTGTTTTTTCTTTTGCGTGATCATGATGATCACCTTATCTTTCAAAACGGAGGGTGATTTTCCTTTTCTAAGTCATGTTGAACAAGATCATCATGATCTTGTTCGTCTCTCCCAACAGTTCGTAATATCATCCTGCCGACGAGTATAACCTTTTGCCAATATGATGATGACGATGACGTCACCATCACCTTTGTCCTTCGGCAGGATATTTTCCAAGGCGTGATCCATTTCGCCAATATGATGATGACGATGACGTCATGTTCGAAGATTAACACAAGCCCCGGATATCCTGATGATGTCATCAGGACTTTCAGCAGGATCATATTCTGGATCACCCAATGCGGATATGATGATGATGATGTTCATCATCCTAATCTTTTGAGAGGATCACCTTCTTCGCAAGTGGGTCATACTGCATTCGTCCACCCGATCATCTTCCTTAGAGGTAACCCGATATTCCATTTATCTCCTGATTTTAACGAAACATGACGGTGACGTCATCCCTTTGCATTTTATTGAAGCCCGAATATCACGATGACGTCACCATGATTTTCCTTCCCTCAGCAGCAGGATCATATTCCAAATCCTCCTGTTTGTCTTCATGATGATGATGATGATGATGTCTTTCTTCCCCAAATATGCAAAATCAAAACATCCTGATGTGCTTTTCCTCAGAGCATTCGGAGGGGAGGAGCATCATATTTCACAATATCCTGCGGCTAGATACAAGACATAGAGTTGGTCATCATCATGATTTTCGGCGTAGGTATAACTGTTGCCGTCGGCCAAGTCTAATATTGTCAACCTGATCACATATGGTCGCACTGATGCGAACATGATGATGATGACCCGAAACATTCAAACAGAGCATACAAAGCCAGGTATGAAGTAATCTGTTA
Source organism: Cunninghamia lanceolata (assembly GCA_027924645.1). Lineage (NCBI taxonomy): Eukaryota > Viridiplantae > Streptophyta > Pinopsida > Cupressales > Cupressaceae > Cunninghamia > Cunninghamia lanceolata. The sequence continues at coordinate 6,937,429 of BSBN01001583.1, forward strand.
AGGGCAGTTATTTCCTTGTATATGATGACATACCTGATCATATTTGAACCCGATACACATGGAAATGGGCGGGAAAATTTGAAACGATAGAAATTTAAAAGCCCGACTGCCTGATTTTGGTCAACAAGGGTTGACCTGGTTGTTTTATGCTGTTTATGCATTTAGTGCATATTTTCCACAGGAAAAGCCTGATTGCCTGTAGCTGCACATTGGGAGGTATGTTTAATAAAATGTTTACTTCCTGTTGTTTATCCACATGATGACGAACTTAATATTTGTCTGTTTATTTGCAGGAGGTCATGATGATGCTGCTGAAGCTGAACATTGAAGTCATGATGCTGCTGAAGCTGAACATTGAAGTCATGATGCTGCTGAAGCTGAACATTGAAGTCATGATGCTGCTGAAGCTGAACATTGAAGTCATGATGCTGCTGAAGCTGAACATTGAAGTCATGATGTTGCTGAAGCTGAGAATTACAAAGTTGCGCATGGAGGCAACATGAGCCAGAAGTGAGGAGGATATTGTCAAATATGCTGTTCGCCAGCTGGAGACCGAATCAAGTTGAAGATGCTGGAATATTCTGTGCCAGCTGTACATTTGCTAACTGGCGAAGCATGTGCTTTTCATCTAGACCGTTGTTTGTTATGAGAGGATCCTGATCCTTGGATCGTTGTAACCATTTTTTTGGCGGTTGTTCTATATAAGAGCCAGAGCTTGTCATTAAAGGAGGGGATATACATTAGAATACATAGACGCATCTGGCGCAAAAAGTCAATTACTGTAGAATCAATTAGGAGATCGGATTACTGAGACTAATGAGGATAGAATTGTTGAAATGTCAAGGTTCTTTCTTCAGATCACTGTAAATGTACTTGTTCTTGAGCATACTGAATGAATAAGAAGTTCCAGATTACATCCTAATTGTAAATTTAACGTAATCTTTCTGTTGATTTCTGGATATGTACTGGTGAATGCTGTGTTCAACTGGAAGCGCTTTCATTTCATTACATGTTGTTGTCAACTTTTCCTTTGAAGATTTGCACTAGATCATGCGGATTTGTGGAATGTCCTGGTGAAGTATGATTTCTAGTTTTCCTTCTTTTCATTGCAAGTATGGGAGCTTGTATGTGGATCAGTGATCTAAGTCCAGTAATTTTGGGAATCTCATTCTTTAACCCTTTTTCCTTTTTCAATTTCATTAATTCATCACCATAACTGCAAGTCATGATAAATAACAAGCAGAAACAGTGAAATATGCTGAAATCCCATAGGTAACTGAAGATCATTAGCATATTTGAGTTAAGTGCATGTAGAATTGGGAATATCATGCAAGGAATCATAAATGATGGTAGAAATCATGCAAATATCAGCCTGTAGGCACATTATTTGACTAAATTTACAGTGCAGAGGTAGAATTGTTGGAGACTTATGCAGAGCAAACATCCAGAGCAGAATATTTGAAGATGATGATGATGAACAGTGCAGAAACACGTAAGGCCCCTGAATGGAAAACAGCAATGCACATCAACCACTGAGTAACGTCAGTAGATTAAGACCTAATCAACGGAGACTTGGGATCATGAATTCTTTGAATTCATCGTATCTTTCAAGATGAGTAAAGGTTGTTGTGTAACTTTTATTCTATGTTTGCGAATGACTAACATCATGACCAACAGGTGGTCGACAGTGGATAGTGCCTCGGCTGAGGTTTTTCCTTGTAGAACTCCATGTTTAGTAAGTATGTGTAAGATAAAGAATCTCTCAAGACCAAGAGTTGGTGTAGCATTAAAAATAATTGTTTTTCTTTATTACATGCATGTCGATAACACTACTGGCTTAGTGGTAGTTAAAGAATACTTTTAGTCAATAGAGCCAAATGCTATAATGTTATTCATTTGGTCTATTTTGCAATAACTCTAGATAACCCTTGAAGAATGAAGATTGTTCCCAAGACCTTGATATATATAGTTATTTTTAACAAATATTTGATAGTCTCTTATTTTCAAATAACAAGATTGCTATATCATTTGGGGTTAGAGATGGATAACCTCATTAATGCAAAAATGTTTGGTAAACATAACTCTTTTTCTTTCAACTTTTGATTTAAAAAATAAAGTCATTATCAAAGAGGATTAGATGAGAATCATCAACCCAAATGAGTTCCTTGGTGAACTTCTCAGGTTTTATATAAAACTACTCTTGTGTCGATACTGGACATCAAACTAAATATGAATATAAACTTTTGAAATAAGGAATAGAGTGATAGGTAGTCACAAATTCCATGTTCACAAATTCCATGTTGGAGATGCAGTAAGAAACCTTTGGATTGAGCTCCAAGAATCAAAGTTAGTAATCTAATTCATATGCACTAAGAATTATCTAATCCTATTTATAATGTATATGTGTATATATCCTGGACTAAGGATTGATACTAGGTCAGACGGACTGAAAAAGAAATGATGAACAGACAAATTATGTCTAAAATCACTGTAGGATGAGATAGCTTCTAAGTTGAGTTAGAAATGTGTGAACAATCAACTATGTTCATTGTGAAATGTCTATGTATATTAAATCTTTGGCCAAAGTAATTCACCCATCTCTGCATGCATTAGTCGGTTCACTGTGCTCTAGATGGCATAACCTTCTAGTAGTGTCATACATAGTTAGAGTGGATCTATAGTTGTATGATCATGAAGAGTTATGAAATACACAACACTAGAGACTCAGATGGAAAACCTATTGGCTCCTTATATCTATTCCCTTCATGAAGGGTAGGGCCACTTCCATGAAGGAAGTTATGCAGGGGACCACTGGTCTGTGGTTGGAGGAAAAGCACTCGGGTGATTCAGTCCTTCCCAAGTAGATGACAAGCCGAGACTTATGAAGACAGATGTCAACACTCCAGATGTAGTATATTCTACTATTTGACATGACAGTCAAAATTTTATGTAAAACTTATCATTATTGCCATGAGCAAAACATTATGATTGTAAAGTGAAAGAATTCACTATTATGTTATATTTGAATATGTTGCAAATTTTAGTTCAAAAGTATTCAGAAAAGTTATGCATTTTAATTATTGATTATGAAATTGATTATTATTAAATGGAAAGATGTTTATGTTGATCATGATTATTTACTTGATGGTAAACTGAGTTGATAATCTTGGTAATATGAGTTGACATGTTACATAGGGTATTAGAGCTACTAGGTCCAATACATGGACCTATGAGCTCACTACATGAAATCTTCCTTAGACATTAACAATTGCTAATGTTTGGATGTTCTTTTGCTAGAATGGTAAGAACAAGAATGACACCAAGGAAGAAGGTAATAGGAAAAGGACGTTACTTAGAGGCTATGAGGGAGTGAGCCTCAAGAATGAAATGCCTTAGCCAAACTAGTTACTTGAAAGGTTCATGGTTATCTGACGATGAAAGCTTCACTAATGCTATTAAACACATCAAGAAGGAGAAGGACAAAGTAGTTAGGGCTACTATTCCTATCTCTAAAAATAAATTAGTGAAACCCTTTGCACCTAAGGACTTACCATTGGGGAGTGATCCTAATGCTCTTATTGCTAATCAAGAGGTCATGGATGAGTACATGTGAGTATGTCCACCTCCTAGGTCTAATTTGATGAATGTCAATGATGAGGATAATGTTGGGAAGATATTTGAATCTAAAAGTGGCTTGCATTTGTAAGATGTGAAAATTTGTAACAAATGATGGATTTTATGTTTTCCATGGAAACTATAATGCAAATTTTGAAAATTTGGCAAATTTTTCCCTTCTTATTAAGATTGCATAAATGACAATGGATTTATGTTTATGAATGGATTCAATGGTATGAAAGACTAATTAAATGATTAACCTACAAACTTTAGGAGAAGTAGATTGCAAAATAGTTTAGACAAGAACCAACATTGTAGATAGCCAAGAGGAAAGGCAACCTTCAAGCCACTCTGATTCAAAACTTGACCAGATCCTTGCTATGCTCCATGAGACAAGGGAAAGAATTGGAACTCTAGAGAAGGAGGTCAAGGGTCAACATGGACCCAGGAAGGAGGCCTTCCATGGGGGTGATTACGAGGAACATCATGAAAACACCACCCAAAGTGGACGCGGACATAATAATTCTAAAATAAGACAAAATGAGGATAAAAGAAGCCACTTGGTTCTAGAATTATCCAAAGATATGAGAAAGGATACACCTCCCAAGTTTGATGGGATTGTAAGCAGGGATGCCACAGAGGCATGGCTTACAGAAATGGAAAAATACTTTGAAATAAGAAACTATCCTGAAATCACCAAAGTGGTATGGGCAGCATACCAATTGGTAGGTGAGGCATCCAACTAGTGGATGAACAAGAAAATAGAGTTAAAATTGAACTCCATGAGTCTAAAATGGGAAGGGTTTGTGGAAATTTTAAGGAAAAGATGGTTACCTTAGTTGTATTTTGACCAGAAGCTTATAGATTTTCAAAATATGAGATAAGCTGACTCATCTATGAATGAGTACTGGGAAAAGTTCACTTGTCTCCTCAAATATGTTCCCCAATATCAACACGATCAGAGGTTTCACATCCAAAAGTTTATCATGGGTTTGAATGCCAAATTGGAGGTGAAGTTGATGTGCATGGTCCTACTTCAATGGACCAAGTTTATGAGAAAGCTATTAAATAGGAACAAAAATTGAAATCCATGTCTACATACTGGGAAAGGAACTGTAAAAAGTTTAATTGGTCCCAATCCTCCCAATCATTTAAGAAAAAGGACAAAAGTTAGAATTTCACTAAGAAAGGTGACAAGGGATTCAAGGATAATCAGAATGAATCCAAGGGTGAAAATAAAGGCAATAACAACTCCAAGAAAACTGGAGACAATTTTGGAAAGCCTTATGAAAGGTGAGGACCCGTGGGAGGGTGTTATTCATGTGGCAATGATCATTATGCCAATCAATATCCCAATAAGACACAAGGAACTTAGCCACAAGGAAATTATTTACCCTCACAACAAGCATCTTTTCAGCAACAGATACATACAACCCTGGACAATAGGCAAGTTGAATATCAAATCACTCCAATTGAAACCACGTGTATTTTATCTAGCTGTCCAATTTCAATTTTGATAGATACTAGTGCTACAGAATGTTTCATTTCTCCAAAAGTTTTAAGTAAGATTTCTATAAAAGTTGGTTACATGGCAAACACTTGGTTAGTTGAATATGCTAATCAGACCAGAGCTTAGGTACAACAATGTTTGTTTGAGGCTAAGGTTGAACTTCCAAGTTTCTCCACTGAAGTGAACCCTTATGTAGCCCCATTAGGCTCATATGATGTCATCCTTGGGATAAATTGGTATTGGAGACATAGGGCTAAAGTGGATTGTTTTACGAAAACAATAGTTCACCTAGATGACCTTGGGAATAAAGTCTTTCTGCAAGGTAACCCTAGAGAGGTTAAACTAAGATAAATATCTTTCCTACAGATGAAAAGAGCCCAGAGGAAAGGATGTCAACTTTTTGCCATTAAAATGGAGAAAATAAATGATCAAAAGGAATCTATTTTTCAAGATTATTTGATGTTTTATGAATCTTAGAAACTCCAAGGAGTTGAGAAAATGGAATCCATAGATCAGGAGAGATTAGATATGGATAGATACCCCTTTCTTCAAGAATTTGAGGATGTATTCCCAGATGAATTGCCAGGATTACCTCCAAAAAGGGATTTTGATTTCTCAATAGATATAATTCTAGGATTGGAACCTATATCTAAAGCTCCTTATGGAATGATCATGACATAGTTAATGGAGCTAAAGGATCTGCTATAGGAATTGCTTGATAAGGAGTTGATAAGACCTAGTGTTTCACCCTGGGGAGCACCAGTAATTTTTGTTAAAAAGCAAGATGGTATGTTACAACTATGCATAGATTATTGTATGCTAAATAAGGCAATGATAAAGAACAAGTATCCATTGCCCCACATTAACGATCTCTTTGATCAAATGCAAGGGGCAACTATGTTTTCTAAGATCAATCTTTGATCAGGATACCATCAATTGCAGCTAAAAGATGAGGATATTCATAAGAAAACCTTTAGAACAAGGTATGGGCACTATGAGTTCACTGTCCTACCCTTTGGGTTAACAAATGCACTTGCAACATTTATGAATTTAATGAACAGTGTGTTTAGAGATTGTTTGGACAAGTTTTTCCTTGTTTTCCTTGAGGATATTTTGATTTACTCTAAGAATGAGGAGGAACACCTTCATCATTTAAGGATTCTTCTTCAGAGGTTAAGAGAGCATAAACTGTATGGCAAGCTCTTGAAGTGTACTTTCTTTCAAAAGGAGGTGCAATATTTGGGTCATATAATTTTAGCTAAGGGAATAGATGTGGACCCAGTCAAGATTAGAGCCATTTTGGAATGGCAAGCACCAAGAAATGTGCAGGAGGTCTAAAGTTTTATGGGCCTAGCAGGTTATTACATAAAATTTGTGGCAAATTTTTCAAAAATTGCTTATCCTATTACTTCTTTACAAAGAAAGGGCAAAAGATTTGATTGGTCAGAAAAATGCCAGGAGCATTCGACCAACTATAAGAAAGATTGACTACAGAATCTATTTTGAAGGTACCTGACCCAGATGGTCATTTTGTAGTCATTACTGATGCCTTAGGGGAAGGTTTAGGTGGTGTACTTGTCCAGGTTGGGCAAGTTATTGCTTATGAGTCTAGAAAACTAAAAAATTATGAACAGAATTATGCTCCTCATGATCTAGAATTGGTAGTAGTAATTCATGCACTGCAAATGTGGAGGCACTATTTACTTGGAAAGCCTTTTGAACTAAAAACAAACCATCAAGGACTCAAATATCTGTTTGCTCAACCACACTTGAATGCTCACCAGAGAAGGTGGTTAGAAATAATATTGGACTATGATTTTTAGATTAAATACATTCAGGGCAAGGAAAACTGAGTGGCAGATGCCTTAAGTGGGAGAAGACATATCTCCTGAATGATCTCCATACATTTTGATTTTAGGAATCATGTGTTACCAAACTCTAAGGGAGATGAGTACTATGAGCAGGTAATACAAGCTCTCTTGGATAACCTTCATGATGCTAGGTATGATGGGTTTTATGTTGAACCAGATGGTTTACTAAGGTTTAAAAGAAGAATGTACATTCCAAACTCCAAGGATTTAAGGAATATCGTGTGGAAAGAGGTTCATTCTGCACCTAATTCAAGACATCTTGGAGTGACGAAATTGCTAGTTGATGTGAAGCTTTTATATTTATGGAAAGGAATGAAGAGGGATGCTACAAGGTTTGTAGCTAGATACCTAGAATGCTAGAGGGTGAAGGCAGAACACTATCACCGGGCAAGACTTTTATACCCTCATGAGATTCTAGAATGGAAATGGAAAATCATTAGCATAGATTTTATGCAAGGAATTCCTATGTCTAGGAATAGACACAATGCTATTCTAGTTGTGGTGGATAGACTCACCAAGATGACACATTTTATACCTAGGAATTTGATAGGTGGGGCACCATTCATAGCTAGTAAATTTGTGCAAGAAGTATTCAGATTGCATGGTATCCCTGAGAAGATTATCTCAAATAGGGATGCTCATATGACATCAAGGTTTTGGAAAACCTTATTCACCTCACTTGGAACTCAATTAAACATAAGTCTACTTATCATCCTAAGATGGATGACCAAACTAAAAGAGTAAAGCAAGTGTTGGAAGATCTACTAAGAATGTATTGCATGGATCAACAATACAAATGGGAGGATTATCTTCCTCTTGTGGAATTTTCTTATAATAATTCCTATCATTCCGCTATCAAGATGGCTCCATTTGAAGCATTATATGGAAGAAAGTGCCAAAATCCTATAAGCTGGAATAAGATAGAAGATAGGATTAGACTTGGTACAAAAATGCTATCAGAAATGGAAGAGCAAGTCCATCTGATTGAGAAAAGGCTAGAAGAAGCGAATGATAGGAAGAAAAGTTATGTGGATGCTTAATGCATCGTAAGGTATTTCTCAGTGGGAGAAAAAGTGTTGATTGTCAGAAACACTGAGAGGGGGGGTGAATCAGTGTTCTATAAACTTTTTCTTGCGCTTTCACTTTCAACCATTTCAAGGAATTAATCAAATAGAAGCATAATATACAAATGAACAACATCCACAAAAGCATGACACATAACACCAAGATTTTACGTGGAAAACCCAAAAGGGAAAAACCACAGAGAGGATTAACTCTCAAATATATATTGCAATCTTTACAAAAATGATGTTCAAGCTTGGTCACTCCACGGGCCTAGAACATGCTGGCTTGCTGCCATGAAGTACAACTAGATTTAGCAGGCTCATTGCCTCAACCCTAAACCTAGCAAGATTACAATAAGAGCTGTTAAACCCTATTGAAGGTTCAATGCTAGCTTATTGCCTTGATGACAAAAACTTTCTTCCAATCAGATAACACATGATAACTGAATACTACTTAAGCATCTGCCACTATGTTAGGGTGCAGTCATTTAGCAACCGAATTCTCAATCCCAAGTCTTCATCACTACTTCTCTTTTAACTCTACTCTTTTATTCACATGCTTGCATCACACACACACATGATGCTATTTCACACACACCTCAATCGAGGATCATCACACTTATATATATCTGCATCATGATTTAATCCATCATCAAGTCGGCATCCAAGAAGTGAAACGTGTACATAGAAAGATGTACCTTGTTGCTCAATTCAATGCACTATGTGTTGCGTGGACCCAAATCTTCTCCCAAGCATGTTCACATAGGTTGGCTCTAATCATTCAAATACTTGAATAGATCTTTCACACACTATCCTTTCTCTATGTCATGATTTATCTCCCCAGTTGGCTTGTTCCTCAAGAGCATGCTTAACAGGTTCATCTGCTAACTTACAACTTCTACTGTGGATCACAAAACACCTTCCAAATCATATTAAGGACACTTTACACATTCCTAATCTTACCCTTAGAAACACAAGGCATGATATCATCTTGCAGAGAAATGCAGAGCATCAGAACTCAGACTCTGTCTCTATCAAACTCTGTTAGACACTATGCCGATACTTAACAACTTGTAGCTAGCCTTCTGATGAACTTCAGATCTCCTAAATATGGAATAAGATACTTCATACAAGTGTTTACAACACCTTACAACCACAACAAAATACTTAACTGTGGAGGAATGCGAACCTCTGCACTATGCCCTATTCACTGTTCCTGCTATACCTTTGCTTACCCAGACTTAGACAGTTCTTCAAGGTGATTTCCAAAGAAGATCAGGACTTAACATGTGAAGCATAACACTATCAAACAACTGAGAACATCATACCAAAACTACATTAACTGATCATCAACTGTGGAAACATACTATCTGATTTACTGTCTTCTACTCAGAATACTTTCCATACTTAGCCATTTTCTATCAACCGGACCTAGAATCTAATATGTTCTTCTAGAGATATCTCTTCCTGCCATGGTGATAGGATCTCTAAGCCTTGTTGCCATGAATGACAACATACAAGTCAATACTAGAGTAGTGTCTCTTGCCAACAATCTCCCCCTTTGGCATTGATGGCAACACTTAGTGAAAAATGCTTGACTGCTCCCCCTTATCATATACACTTTATTTTCTTGCTTCCCCTGAGATGATTATCTATTTTTCACTGATCTACTTCTCCCCCTTTAACATGAATGGCAAAGGGTGTTAACCGGCACCAAAAACTTGTCAAAAATTTTATATACTCTGCCGCATATTTACAAGTACAATATTCATCTTAATATTACATGTGCTTGAGAACATCATTGAATATGTTTTTAATCAGTTTCCACTCCACATCCTAGATTTTCTTTGCATTTTCTAGAATCTAAATTTTTCAACTTTGAAGAAAAACAAAGGCTTCTACCTTTTTGGGATCATAATTTGTGTTTGCTTGGACAGCTAACTTGGCCTCTGTAATAAGATTTGTCATTAAGTCTAACTTTGGACAAACTAGTCTTCTGATTTGTCCCATCCTACTTTTTATTTGATATTTCTAATTTATTAAGTCAATAAAGTCATTGTGAATATTGATGACCTCTGTTTCTATCTTTATGTCTAACTCTGTTTCCAGACCAAATTTTTCAAAGATATCCAACAATTTTTTTTCCAAATCTTTGATCTTTTCTTCAATCTTTTGAGTGGTTTTAGGCCAGGATAAACAAAACTTGTACAAATCTCCAGCATCTTTTATAGCTTTCAAAATGTTGGCTATTATATTATTTAATAAGGTTTTGTCATTTGATATCATTATTTTCAATTCTTCCAATTGTTTCTCATCAAACTCTTGTCTCACCTTTGTTTTTGCAGATTTCTTAAGGGCTTCAAATTGTGTACTTACGGAGCTTATTAACCTTCTCAGATGACTTGTTGAGGTCATGGATAAATCCCTTTGTAGGTAGGCAACAACTTCTCCAAAATCTCAAATGCTTCATCAATCAGTTCACTATCCTCAATGTGTGATTTTAATATCTCCTCTTGAGCCTTTTCTTGAACAATTGTAACCAACTTAAACTTTTGTTCTGGTGACATTATGTCCAAGTTTATTGCATAATTTAGAAACTCAGGCTCATCCAAAACTTGTTTCTTTTCTCCAATAATTCTCTTACAAGATCCACAGTGTCTCTTGCTATGATAGAGACTTCTTCTTTCTAGATTTGCTCTGAATAATCTAATTCCATATCCTTATTGGTGCCCTCTTCTTGTTTAGGTGGAGGATTTTCCATTACCAACTCTTCCTCAGTCCTTTCTTTGCCAGTAACATTCTCAGACTATTGTGCAGGTGATGGTTTAACTTGAGAATCATCAGTAGGTGCCTCTTTCTCCTCAGACATTCAACCATCTGTATCTGATTCTTGACCCAAATTTATTTCCAAAGCAGATGAATTGACAGAAATATCAGTTTCTTCACTGACACTTGTAATGGGAAGATTGTGTTGTTTCAAAGCCTTCAAGATAATTTCTTCTGATTCTTTTACCACTTTATCAATATCACACAGCATTAACAAATTCATTCTTTTTTTGGTTCTAAACTGATCCTTGATCTCCTTTAAGAATAGATTTTCTTCCTTGATAGTGATTTCTAGACAAAGTCTAGTCAACACATGTTTCCTCAACTCAGTATCTTTAGCTCTGACATTCTCTTTTCTAATTCTCAAGATATTAGCTAGACTTTCTATGAGATCAGAGATGATCTCAATGAGGGATTTGCAAAAAGTGTTGAGATAGTTTACAGTGGCTTCTGTAATAGTTTAATTCTTCATAGCCTTGAACAAGGGCACACCTCTAGTGGAACTTAATCCTATCATTGCCCTAATTGCATCCTTGGTGATTTTGAAGGGTTGCCCTAACCACATGCATTCATCATGAATTTGGCTCAGAACGTACCTTACCCATTCATTCTCTACAAACATAGGAAAATCCACATACTGAATAAACTTCTTTTCCTTTAGGGTTTTGTATTCCCTTTTGAGATCAAACTAGTCATCAGTTAGATGCTTGAGATATAAATCTGTCAGACAAGTAATGCTGTGTTCATCTAGAGCAACATGAATATATGCCCTAATATCCTCAACATATAGGACTCCATAAGGTATACTTGAAAATGCACTTGTTTGATCCACTTCGGTTGCTTTGTGCGGGTGTTTCTTAAACTTAGGTCAAGGGCGTTCAGTAATATCTACAATTTGTAGAGTTACCATATCAAGAATTTAATAGATTCACAATTAGGGTTTCTACGGAAATATCTTGTTTTGCTGAGTCAGGGTTTCCTTTCTTCAAATGCTTCAAATCTTGGTTGTAACTGCTTTACCTTCAATCTCTCTAAATTTCTAATAGCTCTGAGTGTAAGGTGATTTCAAAATCAAACAAGTTCCTTTTTATCCTCCGCATGGCTTGACCTAGTCATCATAAATGTTCATTTCCAAAAAGCTACCAAAACCCTTCACTGTAGAACACAGTCATTCAGAATTGCTCTACAATGTGCCACATTGCCCCTTTTTCTTTTGGTTTCTCTTCTAAGAGCTGTGTCACATCAGATTTCATCACATGTCTTTGTGCTGGATTCTGGCACTCACTTTCTGGCTGGGGGATTTGGATTTTCTACACTGCTCCCCCTGAGCTAGAGCTCTTAATTTACTTCCTGGATGAAGTATCTATACTGGATATTGGTGTGGATCGATCCTTGACTTCAATTACTTCTTTATTTATCCACACCTTGTTCATTTCTTTCTTGGTTTCAATCGGATCAACCTTTTCTTTTCCCTTCTCATTTTTCTGCTCTATTTTCCTCTCTTCAGAATAGCGATCTCTCTTCACATTCCCGCTTCTGCAAAACTTTGCAGTATGTCTAGATTTGTTGCAAGTGAAACATACCACATTCTTTCAACCTTGATTCCTTCCATTTATTGAATTTGATCTACATTAATTAGCCATGTGTCCATATCTATTGCATGTAAAACACTTGTTATAGAATGATTGACTCTTCTTGATATTTTGAAAATTAGTTCTTACCAAACTTCTGCATTCATTTGATCTATGTCCCATTTTATAGCATGCATTGCACCTAATAGGATTTTGAATCACTTTACTTCTGCATTCAATAGCTCTATGACCAATTCTATTGCAAGCAAAGCATTTACCTTTGAATGATTGTTCATTCCTCCCATTTTTGAAACTGATCTGATTTCTACATTCATTTGCTCTATGACCAATTTTCTTGCAATTGAAACACTGACTAGAAAATGATAGAATCTTTTGATTTATTCTATTCCTACACTGAGTAGCCTTATGACCAAATTTATTGCATGAATTACAATAACCATTGAAAGATGGGTACCTTTGAGAATTTAGTTGTCTAACCAGAGGTCTTCTAGGTCTTCTTATTTGATTTCTGAACTAGTACCCTTCATTTTATCTAGACTCAGTGCTTATTTGCCTAGAGTTTAAACTTTCTCCTTTGTCAAATCCTAAACCATGTTTGTCATTAGCATTCCTTTGCCTAGCAATCATTTCATCAAGCTTTGCAGTACTTATCTTGAATTTTTCTTCAAAAGTTCTAGCTTTTTCTAGATCTATTTTTAAACTTATAATTTCTTTTTCATGTTTTGCACAGTCTTCTGATCTATTCTTCACAATCATATTTAGATCATCTTCTGCTCTTGTTCTTTCTATAACTTCTGCTTCCAAATCATTTAGGGCTTCATTTGCTTATAACAATTGGTCACTAACTTCTTTATATTTATCTTTGAATTTCTTGAATTGCTCTTTCAGCTTTAAGATGCATTCATCAGCTTGTTTCAGATTTTCCTTCAGATCTCTAACCTCTGCTTCAAAATTTTCAAGATCCATAAGAGCTGCTTCTAGTTGATTGTATCTCATAATTTCCATACCTTCTTGCTACCATGATCACACTATCCCAAATCTTCCTTAAGCTATCGAACTTTTCCAAAAAAACTTGGCTCTCATACCAAATGTTGATTGTCAGGAACACTGAGAGGGGGGGGGGGTGAATTAGTGTTCTATAAACTTTTTCTTGCACTTTCAATTTCAACCATTTCAAGGAATTAATCAAATAGAAGCATAATATACAAATGAACAGCATCCATAAAAGCATGACACATAAAACCAAAATTTTACGTGGAAAACCCAAAAGGGAAAAACCATGGAGAGGATTAACTCTTAGATATATATTGTAATCTTTACAAAAATGATGTTCAGGCTTAGTCACTCCACAGGCCTAGAACATGCTAGCTTACTACCATGAAGTACAACTAGATTTAGCAGGCTCACTACCTTAACCCTAAACCTAGCAAGATTACAATAAGAGCTATTAAACCTTGAGGGCTGTTAAACCCTATTGAAGGTTCACTGCTAGCTTACTACCTTGATGACAAAAACTTTCTTCCAATCAGATCACACATGATAACTAAATACTACTTAAGCATCTGCCACTATGCCAGGGTGCAGTCATTTAGAAATCAAATTCTGAATCCCAAGACTTCATCATTGCTTCTCTTTTAACTCTGCTCTTTTATTCGCATGCTTGCATCACACATACACATGCTGCTATTTCACACACACCTTAATCAAGGATCATCACACTTATATATATTCGCATCATGCTTAAATCCATCATCAGGTTGGCATCCAAGAAATGAAACATGTACATAGAAAGATGTACCTGGTCGTTCAATGCACTATGTGTTGCGTGGACCCAAATCTTCTCGCAAGCATGTTCACATAGGTTTTCTCTAATCATTCAAATACTTGAATAGATCTTTCACACACTATCCTTTCTCTGCATCATGATTTATCTCCCCAGTTGGCCTGTTCCTCAAGAGCATGCTTAACAGGTTCATATGCTAACTTACAACTTCTACTATGGATCACAGAACACCTTCCAAATCATATCAAGGACTCTTTACACATTCCCAATCTTATGCTTAGAATCACAAGGCATGATATCATCTTGTGGAGAAATACTATCCATCAGAACTCATACTCTGTCTCTGTCAAACTCTGTCAAACACTATTTAATATTATGTTTGTTCCGATGCATTTTCAAATATTAAAGGACAAATAAATATTAAATAAAATGTATTTAGAGCTCAAATATTCCCTTTCAGCCTTTGGATTTGAGAGGGAATATTTTATGGAGATTTGGGGCAGATTTGTGAAGAGATTTGCTAAAAATAGGGATTGCACCTTTGACAAGTGGACGAAGGGCATTGTTTGAAGCATCCAAGTGGCATATGGGAGTTGTAACTCCCAAGTTTCAGGCATGGCAGATCTTGGACCCCCAAGATGGCCTCTCACATCATAAAATAATGTAACATTTCATTTTGGGGGGCTAATGACATTTTCTCACACTTTCTTGTAGAGTAGATGCTTGTGCAGCTTCAGTGGACAGGGAAACCATTGAAGACGGAACTTGTTACTGGTGGACATGAGTTTCCAAAAATCTAAGGGTGGTTTTATTGGGTTGATACATCAATCTTATCTTAGAGATTGCATTTGTGTAGACAAGATTCAGTAGTACAATGTTCTTGTGTTGTTGTAGGATTTTGTAGTGATTTCATAGTGTGTTTTAGGAGTTGTTTGTATTGCTATTCGCATTTGCTATTGTGTGGGGTTTGGTTTTCTATGTGTGATGATGTAATACATAATCTACAACATCATTCTATATCCATATCAGTTATGGGTGTGAATCTTAGAGTTTGGAGGCTTTGTAGTGAGTTGTTTTATGTATATTTCAGCATTTTGCTTAATGGGTTGTGGCTAAAATTATTGATTTGTTATGATAGTTTGCTGCTAGGTAAATATTATGTATCAGACCTACACATATGTGTTTCCATCATAAAATAATAATAAAATTGGTTTGGAGTTGTGTTGCAATATTTTGGATGGTTTATTGTGTAATCTAGTCACTAGTTTCTAGATATTGTGATGCATAGTTGTGTTGTTAATGCATAGTCACTTTCAAATTTTGTAGGGTTTTAATAAAAATTAGATTGGGGAAATTTTAGTGGTATCAGAGCATGATATTTCCATCTTTTAGGGTTTCTTGATTCATGCTTCCAAGTGAAAGTGATCTCAGAACTTGGAGAAGAGAGAAAAAAAATTTAACAACAAACAGAGAAACTAAAGAAGTCTAAATAATGGCTGAGCATAGTGGTAAAGGTAAGGGAGAGGAAGTAGGTGAAAGATTTTTAGCCACTATGGATAGATTGGCTCTCATTGTTGATCAAATGTGGACATATCAGAGTAAGAAAAATGGAGAAGATGCTACTGGTGAAGGAAGCACTTCTGGAGGAAGAAAAGCAACAACTATGTCAAGGCAAAAAGAACCCATATTTCTACCTAAGAATGGAGGAGGAGAAGTTGCAGCTGATGTTAACACAGAGGCCGTCATTGTTGAGGAAATAGCTAAGTGGTTTGAGGAGTTTTCCAAGAAATCACAAGCCTATAAAACAACCATTTCATTTGATAGATTTTTGGAGATCTTTGGTAAGGAACATAGGAGAAGGGAGAAAGATAGAGGAGAAAGATAACTTAAAAGTAAATTGAGCAAACTTGCAGCACCTACTTTTGATGGTAGTGACAAAATCTTAGCTAAAGCATGGTTACAAAAACTACAAACATACCTCACCCTCAATCCTATGATTAAGAAAGATGCTATTCAGTTTGCAATTCTACATCTGGAAGGTAATGCTTATGAGTGGTGGTATCATGGGACCATTACTCAAGATCACAATTAGGTGAATACATTTGCAGATTTCAGCCAAAGTCTATTAGACTGCTTTGAACTTAGAGATGAAGAAGAGTATTTCAAAGAACTTTCAAAGATTAAATAGGAGACTACAGTGAGTGAGTATGTGGATGAGTTTTAGAAAATTGTTGTTACAGTGCCTAACATATCAGAAAAAAGGATTGTTTACCTTTTCTTGGAAGGAATTGAAGATCCTTTAGGAGGGCTTATCAAAGTATTTTCACCTACCACACTCTAAGAAGCAATTAGAAGAAGCTTGCAGCTTGAGCCTACTTTTCCCAATAAGAGCTTAGCACAACCGTCTAAGGGATTCTTGTTAGGACAGCAAAAGAGTGGTTTCCAAAAGAAGACTTTCCCAACCCCTGTACAAAAGATTGCATCACATGTACCACCTACAGCCCCTAAGAAGATAGACCTCAATGACAAGAAGGAGCTTAGGAGGAGGAACCTTTGCTTCCATTGCAAAGAACCATGGGACCTTAGCCATCGATGCCTTGGTAAGGGAAAGGTGTATTTCATTGAAGTATTTTCAGACCTTGAGTCTGAGGAGAATGAAGAATTTTATGACTCTATAGATCCCAGTTTCGAAGGAGTGGAAGTTGAAAACAACAAAGAGGGTTCCTTGGCAGTCTTATCAGGAGCCCCTAGCTACCATTCATTCTGGGTTTGAGGAGTCCTAGCAGGACAAAGGATGACTGTGTTGATTGATAGTGGGGCTACCCACACTTTCATTGATGAAGGATATGTGATGAAGAGGGGATTGAAAACTGAGGAGTTTGAAGGATTTAATGTCATAGTTGCTGATGGTTTTATAATGCCTTGCAAGAAAGTGATTCGGTAGCTCAACATTACTATGGGAGATTATAATCTAAGTGATGATTTCTATGTGGTGGGTATTGGTGAAACAGATGTGGTGTTGGGTGTGCAATGGCTGCACTCCATTGGAGGTTATTACCAAAACTACCAAACTATGGAATTCAAATTCCATTCAAATGGAAGAGAAATTGTTCTAAGAGGCCTTTCGAGTGGAGCACCAAGAGTAGTAACTGTGAAGAAGATGGAGAGGATTTTCAGGCGAGGGCAAGTAGCTTGGGCTGCAACATGCTTGATACATCCTTCAAGTTCCCCACAAGAAAAAGGTAAATTTCATTTTGAGATTCAAGAAATTTTGGATAAGCATAGTATTGTTTTCAATTATCCACCTCCAGGTTTACCTCCAGATAGAGGATTTCAGCATGTGGTTGAGTTGGAACAGGGTGCAAAACCTATTATTACAACTCCTTATAGACACCCATAAGGTTATAAGGAGGAGATAGAGAAGACTATTAGAGAGCTCTTGGATATGGGTTTCATCAGGCCTAGTTCTAGCCCATTTGCTTCATTAGTGGTGCTTGTGAAAAAAAAAGATGGCACTTTTAGGATGTGTATAGATTACAGAGCATTAAACAAGAAAACAATCAAGGATAGATACCCCATTCCAAGAATAGATGAACTCATAGATGAGTTACATGGAACAATTTATTTTTCTAAGATTGACTTAAGGTCAGGATACCACCAGATTCACATGAGGGAGAAAGATATAGAAAAGATAGCTTTTAGGTGTCACTACAGGCACTTTGATTTCTTAGGCATGCCCTTTGGCCTCACCAATGCTCCAGCTACTTTCCAATCTTGCATGAACCAGGTATTCAGTAAGCAACTCCAAAAATTTGTGCTAGTCTTTTTTTATGATATTTTGATATACAACAAAACAAGAAAAGAACATTTGGAGCACCTAGATATAGTTTTGGGGATTTTAGAACATAAATCTTTCTATGCCAAAATGTCCAAATATGAGTTTGGGCTGACTGAAATTTTATATCTATGGTATGTCATAAGTGCTGAAGGAGTCAAGGTAGATCAGCAAAAAATTCAAGCCATCCTAGATTGGCCACCGCCTACCAATCTCACACAGCTAAAGGGTTTTTTCAGACTATGTTATTACTATAGAAGATTTGTGAAAGGTTTTTCACAACTTGCTATTCCATTAACTGATTTAACAAAGAAAGGAGCATTCATGTGGATAGAAGAAGCACAACAAACTTTTGATAAGTTCAAAGAGGTAATGAGCTCTTGCCCTGTGCTTGCAATTCCAAATTTTTCTCTTCCATTCGTAGTAGAATGTGATGCATCAGGGGAGGGTGTAGGGGCTGTCCTCACTTAGAATAAACATCCCATAGCAGAAAATTGAGCAAGTTATAAAGAGGATACTTTATTTATGATAAAGAAATGTTGGCAATAATGCATACACTGGAAAAGTTTAGACAGTACCTAGTCTGTGGGAACTTTATAGTAAAGACAGATCATAATAGTCTCAAGTTCTTTATGGAGCAAAAGAACTTGAATGACCACCAACAAAAGTGGGTAAGTAAATTGCAAGCATATGATTTTGAGATTGAGTATATGAAAGGGAAGAATAATATGGTGGCAGATGCACTTTCTAGGAAGCCTACTTTATGCTCTTTGTCAACTATTTCAGCTGATTGGAAGATGTCCATCATTGCTAAGTATGCAAAAAACCCCTTTGCTACTAACATCTTTGATGAGTTAGTTGAGGATCATAGGCATGTGGTGATGGATGGGCTGATCTATTACAAAAATTGGATCTATTTGGTGCCTGAATCCAAGGTTATAGAGAAGATCCTAAGGGCCTTTCATGATACACCACTTGTAGGTCATCAAGGATATTACAAGACTTATAGGCAGATCTGTGAGAGATTTTCTTGGAGAGGGCTGAAAGAGGATGTGCATAGCCACATTAAGGAGTGCATGGTATGTCAGCAGAATAAGAGTGAACAACTTTATCTTGCAGGGCTTCTACAACCACTACCCATACCCGAACAGAAATGGGAGAGCATCTCCATGGATTTCATTATAGGTTTACCCAAGGGGCAAGGTAAGGATTGTATTTATGTGGTGGTAGATAGATTGACAAAATATGCTCATTTCTTATCCATTATAGCCAAATTTAAAGCACCACATGTAGCAGAATTATTTTTTAGAGAAGTTTTCAAATTGCATGGGCTACCCAGAAACATAGTTAGTGACAGAGATAGTAGATTTCTTAGATCTTTTTGGAAGGAGCTCTTTCACTTAACAGGTACTAAACTTACACCTAGTACAAGCTACCATCCACAAACTAATGGACAAACTAAAATAGTGAACAAGTGGATAGAGGGATACCTGAGAAATTATGTTTCGAATCAGCAACATGCTTGGGTGAAATGGTTTCATCTAGGGGAATATTGTTACAACACTTCTTTTCATATGTCTATAGGTATGACTCCTTTTCTAGCTCTTTATGGGTATGATGCACTTTCATTTTTTGAATTACTATTTTCAAATAGTTGTGTACCAGCAACAAGTGATCTAATAAATTAGAGTTAGAAGATTTTGAGGTCACTTAAAGATAACTTACAACATGCACAAAACTAGCAAAAAAATTATGCAAATAGGAAGAGGACAAAGAGAGTATTTGAGGTTGGGGACTTGGTCTTTGTGAGATTGCAACCATATAAATAGAGTACATTGAAGAAGAATGGGGCTGAGAAACTCAAGCCCAAGTACTATGGTCCATACAAAATCATCCATAAGATCGGAGAAGTGGCCTATTAGTTGGAGCTTCCTTTAGGTAGTAAAATTCATAATGTTTTCCATGTTTCATGCTTGAAGGAAGTGGTAGGACAGCAAGTTGTTACTTCACATGATTTACCACCATTGGATGATGAAGGGAAATTAATTCTAATTCTAGAAAGAGTGTTGGAAACAAGGGAGAAGAAACTCAGAAACAGGTGCATCATAGAATATTTGATCAAATGGAAGAACTTGCCAATTGAGGATGCATCATGTGAGGGACTTGAGATACTTGAGCATCCCAATCTCCATTGCTTGAGGACAAGCAAATTCTAGGAGGGAGGAGTTGTCATGTTCCCTTTCCAAAAATAACATTTTCTATTTTTAGTAAGTCCCTCCTATCCAAAAATAGTAAGTCAATTTACATGGCAGCTTGGAGGGAAATTAATTATTTAATATTATGTTTGTTCTGATGCATTTTCAAATATTAAAGGACAATTAAATATTAAATAAAATGTATTTAGAGCTCAAATATTCCCTTTGGGTGTTTAGATTTGAGAGGGAATATTTTATGGAGATTTGGGGTAGATTTGTGAAGAGATTTGCCAAAAATAGGGACTGTACCTTTGACAAGTGGACGTAGGGCATTATTTGAAACATCCAAGTGGCATATGGGAGTTGTAACTCCCAAGATTCAAGCATGGGAGATCTTGGATGCCCAAGATGGCCTCTCACATCATAAAATAATGTAACATTTCATTTTGGGGGGCTAATGACATTTTCTCACTCTTTCTTGTAGAGCAGATGCTTGTGTAGCTTCAGTGGACAGGGAAACGATTGAAGACGGAGCTTGTGGACAGTAGACATGAGTTTCCAAAAACCTGAGGGTAGTGTTCCTAGGTTGATACAACAATCTTATCTTAGAGATTGCATTTGTGCAGACAAGATTCAGTAGTATAATGTTCTTGTGTTGTTGTAGGATTTTGTAGTGATTTCATAGTGTGTTTTAGGAGTTGTTTGTGTTGTTGTTCACATTTGCTGTTGTGTGGGGTTTGGTTTGCTATGTGTGCTGCTGTAATACATTATCTATGACATCATTCTACAGCCATATCAGTTTTGGGTGTAAATCTTAGAGTTTGGAGGCTTTGTAGTGAGTTGTTTTATGTATATTTCAGCATTTTGCTTAATGGGTTGTGGCTGAAATTACTGATTTGTTGTGATAGTTTGCTGCTGGGTAAATATTATGTATCAGACTTGCACATATGTGTTTCCATCAGAAAATAATAATAAAATTGATTTGGACTTGTGTTGTAATATTTTAGATGGCTTATTGTGAAAACTAGTCACTAGTTTCTAGATATTGTGATGCATAGTTGTGTTGTTAATGTAAAGTCACTTTCAGATTTTGTGGGGTTTTAATAAAAATTAGATTGGGGACATTTTAGACTATGCTAATACTTAACAGCTTGTAGATAGCCTTTCGGTGAACTTCAGATCTCCTAACTCTGGAATAAGATACTTCATACAAGTGTTTACAACACCTTACAACCACATAACAAAATACTTAACTACGGAGGAATGCGAACCTCTGCACTATGCCCTGTTCACTATTCCTACTATACCTTTTCTTACCTAGACTTAGACAGTTCTTAAAGGTGACTTCCGGAGAAGATCATGACTTAACCTTCGAAGCATAATGCTATCAGACAAATGAGAACATCATACCTAAACCACATTAATTGATCATCAACTACGGAAACATACTATCTGATTTATTATTTTCTACTAAGAATATTTTCCATACTTAGCCATTTTTTTTCAATCAGACCTGGAATCTAATATGTTCTTCCAGATATATCTCTTCCTATCATGGTGATAGGATCTCTGAGCCTTGTTGCCATCAATGACAACATACAAGTCAATACCAGAGTAGTGTCTCTTGCCAACAAAAAGTCCTCCTAAGAGTCAAACCACAAAAGAGTTCTATTATGTTTAGAAAGACATCCAAACTAGCTCCTAGGTATGTGGGTCCCTTCAAAGTTCTGAAAGAGGTCAACCCAGTTGCATACAAGATTTCTCTACCGCCAAATATTGCCATGATGCATAATGTTTTCCAATTTTCATATTTGAAAAAGTATATTGCAAGAGATAATCATGATTCTATTCTTGATTGGAATGCCATACAAGTGAAGGACCCAGGGATGGTAATGATCGATCCCATCAAGGTGCTTGAAATACTTAAGCTACACCTGCATAATAAAGAGATTACTCAATGCAAGGTCTAGTGGGACCATTATGCAGAAGAGAATGCCACTTGGGAGAATTATGATGATATTTATCAAAGACTCCCTCATCTCTTTTAAAACTTTTCATTGTGATGAACAAACACTTTTTATGTTGTTATAATCTTTACAAACATTAAATCATCAGATGATTCTTATGGGGTGAGATATGTTACATCCCCAATCCTCACTAAGTTTAATTTTACTTTTTATGTGATAAATTGGATAAGTAATCATAGGTTAATGATTTGATGTTTGCAGAAAATATCAAGAAAAATCATTGATTATATGGATTATGATTAATGCTTAGATTAGACATGAGTTTACATGTTGTTGAAGATTATTTTATAACGATACTTTATTATTTATTGATGATACACTGATCATAGTTCATATGACTGTAAGTGTACCCAGGAAAGGAATCTACCTTGATGAATGGAAGGAGAGAATCACCAGAGAGAAGGGGATAGATATTTTGAAAATACTAGTTTACCATTTGAAGTCTCAAATTGATCATTATGTGAACCTTTGTGAGATAAGGTATGTGTTAGATGGTTGCTATCTTGAGAATATCTTAATTCAACCATTATCAATTTGACATGGGGAAAAGGTTTTCCAACATCAAACTTTGTTGATTTGGTCGAGAGAGTTTTCTGATCTATTTCTCTACTTTGCTTAGTAGCTGATGCTAATGTAAGCATAAGGTGGTGAAGGGGGAGAAGGCCTCAACCCACTCTCACACCTTAGCAGGTGACTAATATCAACTTTCACTAAAATGGTAATGTTACCATTAAGTTGATATATATTATTTATATATTTGCTTAAATAATATTATAATGATAAAGAGAATTTGTTTTATTAAGATATTAATATCTAGTTCTCTTGTGTTAAGTCTTCCTTGGATGCTACCTCTATGCTCATGTAGGAAAGCACTTTGACCTCAACCCATGAAATATGGAATGAGTGGGAATAACCCACTATGGTCAGGGGGTGGTTTTGGTGACAGGGAACAGCTGGAGGGATGCATGTCCCTTTTGATGAGAAATCTATGGGGAAAGTTTTGCTATCCCATGGATGTTGAGTAGAGAGGGTTATTCTCTCGAAGTTTAGTTTCTTTTGTGTTTTTTGGGGGAAGGAAGAACAATAGGGAAAAAGAGGATACCGTCGTTGGAAAGAGAGACCAATAATGAGAAGAAGAAAACTCACCGAAGAGCTCAAAGAGACAGATAAAGAATCTGTAGCTAATTTTTTCAGGTATTATTGAATACTTCAACTATGATTGAAGTCATAATAAAATGTATCTTTATTTATTTCTTATGACTTTCAACTGTGTTATACAGTGGTATCATATGCTAGCAAGGGCTGAAACCCTTATGTTGTGCATGATATCTTTATTGTGTCTCAATTTATAACAACTAACATGGCTTTGTCTATGTTGTAACCCTTATGATAGCCTTGAGAGAAAATGGTATCATTTAGTTATATATAATATATGGCTTACCTCATGAGTAAGAAAGGTGGCAGTCAATAAAAACATGTTTAATTATTTTCCTTTATATATGTATAGGTTCATACTTGCAGCATCTACGTGCAAATAGAGCCCTTACCGTACCCACTGTTAGAATGACAGTAATGGTGTAGTCTAGAGATGATAGGGTTGCAAACCTGTTCTTACCTCTATAGAATGATTATACTGATATTATTAACTTATCATTTCTTGAGAGGTGGCATGGACTGCCCATTGAATGTAGTGGCCTCCATATGTTTGTCTATTAATAAGACAATGTTATTTCTCTGTTGGTAAACCATGAGGGTGGTCAGCTGTGGATAGTGCCACCGACCAAGGGTTTTCCTTGTAGAACTCCATGTTTAGTAAGTCTATGTAAGATAAAGAAGCTCTTAATGCCAAGAGTTGGAGCAGCATTAAACAGAACTATTGTTCTTTATTACATGCATGTCGATAACACCACTGGCTTAGTGGTAGTTAAAGAAGACTTTTAGTCAATTGAGCTGAATGGTATAATGTTATTCATTTGGTCTATTTTGCAAGAACTCTAGATAACCCTCAAAGAATGAAGATGGTTCTCGAGACCTTGATATATATAGTTATTTTAAACAAATATTTGATAGTCTCTTATTTTCAAATAACAAGATTGTTATATCATTTGGGGTTAGAGATGGATAACCTCATTAATGCAAAAACCTTTGGTGAATGTAAGACTCTTTTTCTTTTGAATTTTGAGTAAAACAAACAAAGTCATTATCAAAGAGGATTAGATGATAATCCTCAACCCAATGAGTTCCTTGGTGAACTTTTGAGGTTTTATATAAAACTACTCTTGTGTTGATACTGGACATCAAACTAAATATGAATATAAACTTTTGAAATAAGGAATAGAGTGACAGGTAGTCACAAATTTCATGTTGTAGATGCAACAAGAAACCTTTCGATTGAACTCTAGGAATCAAATTTATTAATCTAAGTTAGATGGACTAAGAATTACCTAATCCTATTTATAATGTATATGTGTATATATCCTGGACTAAGGATTGATATTAGGTCAGATGGACTAAAAAAGAAATGATGAACAAACAAGTTATCTCTAAAATCACTGTAGAATGAGATTGATTCTAAGTTGAGTTAGAAATGTGTGAACAATCGAGTACGTTCATTGCAAAAAATCTATGTATATTAAATCTTTGGCCAAAGTAATGCATCCATCTCTGCATGCATTAGTCAATTCATTGTGCTCCAGATGGCATAATCTTCTAGTAGTGTCATACATAGTTAGAGTGGATCTATAGTTCTATGACCATGAAGAGTTATGAAGGACACAACACTAGAGACTCAGATGGAAAACCTATTGGTTCCTTATATCTATTCCCTTCGTGAAGGGTAGGGTCACTTCTAGGAAGGAAGTTGTGCAGGGGACCTCTAGTCTATGGTTGGAGGAAAATCACTCAGGTGATGCTCTCCTTCCCAAGCAGATGACAAGCCAAGACTTATGAAGATAGATGTCAACACTCTAGATGCAGTATATTCTATTATTTGACTTGACATTCAAAATTTTATGTAAAACTTATCATTATTGCCATGAGCAAAACATTATGATTATAAAGTGAAAGAATTCACTATTATGTTATATTTGATTATGTTACAAATTTCAGTTCGAAATTATTCAAAAAAGATATGCATTTAATTATTCATTATGAAATTTATTATTATTAAATAGAAAGATGATTATGTTGATCATGAATATTTACTTGATGGTAAATTAAGTTGATAATCTGGGTAATATGAGCTGACATGTTGCATTGGCATCCTTCTTTCTTTAGATATGAATTTTTTTCTGCCCTAGATATGATTTGGATAAATCCATTCATCATTTTACATAGTTACATAGCTTATTTTAACATTATTTTATTGTTAGTGTTTACATAAACCTTGCATTCATAGAAAATATAGCCAGTCTTGGACCTAGGGTTTGTAGATTAGTGAATTGCTTTAGATCTTAATAGTATTGTTATGTTGATTAAAGTGATTTAATTTGTTACACCTTATCATTCCTGGTGTTTATAACCTTCTTGCATCTTTGCATTTGAAATTAGAAAATCAAGCATTTGATGTAGGTTTAGAAAAAAACATATTTGTCGCATTGTTTATATTTCATAAGTTTAGATCATTATAGCATGATATAAATTTCTAATTTTTGCATCAGATTTGATTGGTATCAAATTATTTAAACATTTCCTAGTGGTATATTTGGCATTTTCACTTATTCGTTATTAGGGTTTTCAAAAAATTTTCATTTTTGGAAAACCTAGCTAGTCTTGCACCTAGGATTTATTGAGTACAATCTTATTTCAAATCTTGATGATGTTGATTAGTTTTTCAAATATGGTTTTGCATTGCTATATCATTTCACAAATATCATTTGTGTTCAAGTTATGAAATAAAACACATTCTTGCATCAAATAATTTTGGTTTAGGGAATAAGCATCTAAGATCTAGGGTTTGATGATAAATCCTAGCTAGTCTTGCATTTAGTGGTTGTATTTGAAACCTTGTTTTCAGATCTTTGCTATGTTTAATGATTACTAAATATGATTTTAAGTTTATGTAACTCATCATACTTGTCATATTTATTGAATTTAGAAATCAAAAAAGTTTGTACATCTATTTTTTCTTCAAAATATTGAAAGAAAAAAGCTCTAGGCCTTGTGAATCCTCATAAAAGCAAAATTACCAAAATATTTGTTGCATTTAAGTGGATAAATATGTTGCAAGTATGTTCTAATCAGTGTTGTCATTGATGTCAACATGTTTGTGTTGTCATTGGTGTCAATTGTATCTTCTGATGTTATTGTTGTTGGTTGATTAAGTTTTTGTGTTAAGGGTACTGTCTGAGTTTTTTCTCCATATTTCTTCTATGTTAAAGATCAGAGGGTAAGGTTTGGATATGTTTTAGAGAAGTGGTTGAAGATGTTAAATCTAGAATTTGGTGCTTCAAAACATTGTGGTTTGAGAATTATGTTCACTCGTTTGAAGACTGTACCTGACAGTATTTCTAGTGTGATAGGGAGAAAGTATTTTACTCCGCATTTCTCCACAGTTTGGTTTTTAGTCTTACAGTTTTGGATGAGTGTTCATAAGGTCCATATCTATTTTCTATCCAAAGGACTTGCATTTTGGTGCTATGAATTGTAGTTTTCTTGAGTAGCAGAGCTTCGCAGTGTTGGTTGTGAGCAATCTGTGAACTGTCTTCAAGCGAGATTCTTCAAATTACCAAAGATAGATGGAATCTTTGCGCAAATAATCAAGATTTTATGTATTCTTAAGAAATTTAAAAATATTACCTCACTTGAGGGTGGGAAATGATATCCAGGTAACAAATCCTTAAATTGAATTCCTCAATGGCCCTCCTTTTAGAGCCAAAAAACCTATTGATGATGATGTTAGTCATAACAACAAGAAATAAAAGTTACACAACCTTTATTTATCTTAAAAGATATGATAAATTCAAAATGAATTTATGATCCCAAGTCTTTGTGCATTAGTTCATAATGATATAACGTTACTCAGAGGTTGATGTGTGTTGTTTTCCATTAGGGGCCTTACGTACTCAATTTCAAGTATCTATATCCTGATATCTAAATGTTACTCTATTTTGCTGTTATCTATAAATTCTAAACAAGTGATATCAAATCTTACAATATTTAACCAAATCATGTAGATATTTATGTAAGTTTGATCAATACTTCTAAAACTATCTCAAATTTACTCAAATTGGCCTAATCCTTGCTTAATTTTACTTTTGCACTATAAATTTATTCAAATAATGTGCCTATAAGCATATATTTCCATGATTCTTTTCATTATTTGTAATTCTTTACATGATATTTGCTATTCTATATGCACTTTGTCTAAATATGCTTATGATCTTCATATATTTATGGATGTCTGCATATTTTATGTTCTGCTTGTTAATTATCTGTATATTTGCAGTTATGATGAGTGATTTAATGAAATTTAAAGAAAATTGAACTAAATATTTCTAAATTTACTTAAATGAATGAATCTTTAGTCATTGATCCACATATATCCTTGATACTTTCATGAAGGAGAAGAAAATCAAACCATTTTTTCACCAGGTTATTCCATAGCTAGATATGATTGATGCTAACTTTCAAAGGAAAGGAATGAAGACAACATGCACAGACTAAAATGCACTCCAAGGGACACAGCAAATCAAAGTGACATATCTAGAATTCATCCACAGATTACTTAAATTTTACGATTATTTGTAATCACAAGTCTTCATCTTCATTAAGTATGCAAAAGGAGTATATATTTATAATTGACCTTGAGAGTTGGTCATGGAATTCAACAATCCAATCTCAATCAATCTTCCAATAATGTACATAGAGCATTCCATCTCCTTTTATAGGACAAAGAGAGGAATCAATTACAAAAGATCCTATACAATCAAGATTTATCTATTATAATCAACGGTTTACATCATTTTGACCAAGTCAAAATACAAAATATGTGGCACAAGTTGCTAGTTGGAAACCATTTATGGAATATGAGTAAACTCCCTTTTGACTTTGGATTTGGTCAATTTGACCTCTTTGTCCCTCATTCTATCAAAATATCCTCAGGCGAGTTCTACTCAGACATCTCTATCTCCTCATGTATAAGTACTGCTGTATCTAGCTTCTTGTGATAATCATATGCTTGAACCATTTGATCTATTTGATGCTTGATGATGGCTTGAGCCTTGGATTTGACATACTTTAATGCTCCTATTTGATCCTCCAAAGCCTTCATCATAGGTACTTTATTTTATGTTTCCTTAGCATATGCTTTCACTTTAACATTTAGGTGTTCCATTTCATCCGTGACATCCTCTGTAAAAGACTTCATAGGATCCTCTGCCACTTCTTTAAACTTATTTTTGAAAATCTTGGCGACTTCATCTCCTTCAGGCATAGCATCTTCTCCTATAGCATCGTCTAGCAATTCTGACAGTATATTCATTTCCTCAACTAGTAGGTCATGTACCTTAGTTTGAGTATTTTTTACCCTGTTCAAACTATAGCTCTATTATCTAGGTATCTCCCAAAGGAAGGGTCATATCGGTAACTATTTTATTGGAGATCAATTCATAATGTGTCATCCCCTTAGCTTCTCTCATCCTGTTTAATGTGTAATTGCATTAGTTTATTCTCTGAGTGAATTCACTCTTTAAAGAATTAATGCTCTCCCTGAGACTAGACAATGTGTCCCAATTAGACCTAGAGGTCATTATTAGGTTTTCTCTAGAGGTCATGAATTTTATGAACCATTTTTTCATGACCTGAGCTTGGTCCTTTTGTACATCTAGACAAACTATTTCATCTTCACTTATTAATGTTAAGGCTATTGGCTTCTCTGTGGTCTGTAAGGTGGAAGCTAGACTATTTGGCTTTACTAGCCCTTGTATAAATTGTTGTAATTGAACATTTTTCTCTTTCAGCTCCTTCTTCCTAGCATTAAGTTTCTTTATTTTGGCCACTACAAGCTCAGTGCTTTCAATGTGCTCTTGTATTTCTTGCTCAATAGTGACATGACCTAAGCCAATTTATGTCACCTGAAATTCATCTAGCCTTATTTCTCCTTTGGCCTTATCTACTATGGGAAAAAAAACATGAGCTATCCACTTACCTATTTTAGGATCCCTCTTGATAGTTGAGATTGCTCTATCTCTCCTCTTAGACTTAGCTGGCTCAAGAGTAAATAAAGATTTGAAATCAAACGATACTTGTTGAAAGGAAGCTAGGTGTGTAGAAATCGCTTCCTACACTAATCTAATGAGGAGAGATGAGTGCAAATTCTTTCTAAACTTTACAATTATAGTGTTATTAACCCAATAACAGAAAGTAGACAGAAGAAAGAGAGAAGATATATGTGGGGAAAACCTTTATGGGTGAAAAACCCAACACTCCAAAACACAACTCAAATGTATTATCTAAACAATGAGGTTTAAAATACAGTTACAGAGCCAATGATCTTACAAGAGTCTTCGAAACTCATATCTGGAGACAATCTAGTAGCATAACAGTACTTGTCAATCACATAATACATCTCATCTCAAAAGCACCTATTTATATAGAAGTTACAGGGCAAAAATGGACCTTTCTTGAGATGGGTGTCCAACTTGGCCTCATGGCCCAAAACCTGCACATGGGGACACATGTCCAACACTAAAACATGGTCATGACACTTGTCATAACACCCCATCCCAATATGGTCGCATATTCCCAAGTTGGGTAATGACAGATGATCTTATGACTCTTACGATCGTCATAGAATCTGTCATACTGACATATCTTATAGCTGTAAGAGAATCTATCATACATTGACTAAAAATAGCATATTCTCTTACATGTCATACCCTCCTTGGGGTGCCCAAAGATGCCTTCTTCCAAGATGCCTTGTGACAGATGTCTTCACCTGTCATAGTATCTTCTATTTATGACTCTTATGCATCATATATTCTGTCATAGGAATCTATCATAACCATTTCGATCAAAATTCCCTTACACACTATTCAAAGTGCCGACACATGGTAAAATAGCTCTACCACTAAGTGGGACACCTATCTCCTCATGTGAGGACAAAAATTACATGTCACCTTCCACGTAGGGTGACACATCAACGTGCCAACTCCCACAAGATGACAAAATAGGATTTGCATCCTAATTACATAATAGGAAATAAATAAATATATTATAATAAATAAATGCAAGGAATTACCAAGGTTGAGACACCTTAATTCCCAACATTCTCCCACTTGTTGAACACCTTGTAAGAGCTAATGGAAATAACAAGATTTAACTACTATAGGCCGAGAGGCCCATAGACTTCGAACACCATCTGAACTTCTTTGTACCCACTGATTTCATCAATGCATCTACAACATTCTTCAAAGTGTCTACCTTCTCCAAATTCACCTTTCCATCCTCTACCATGTCTTGCACGAAGTGAAACTATACATCAATATGCTTTGTTCTGGCATGGAAAGTTGGATTCTTTGCTAGGTAAATCGCACTCTGACTATCACAACAAATCGTAATCTGTCCTACATCAACACTAATATCTGAATACAATCTCTTAAGCCAAATGGATTCCTTATAAGCATGAGTTGCTACCATATACTCAATTTTTATCATGGACAAAGTAACCACAAGTTGTCGCTTACTCATCCAACTAATTGCACTACCAAACATAGTGAACACATAAGCACTGGTGGATCTCCTGCTGTCAATGTCACCTGCCCAATCAAAATCCATGAATCCACAAATACAAACTAAATGTGGAGGTCCTGTAGGATTACCATGCTAGCATATGGAATACTTGGAAGTACCCCTCAAATATCAGAACACTCTCTTAACTGCATCCCAATGTACCTGTCTAGGATTATGCATAAATTGACTAAGGAATCCCACTGCTTGGGCAATGTCTAGTCTTGTACAGACCATAGCATACATCAAACTGCCAACAACACTAGCATAAGGTACTCTACTCATATCCTCCACCTCACTAGGAGATTTTGGACAATCATTAATAGACAACTTTGTCCCCAAAGAAATAGGAACACACAATGGTCTACAATTTGCCATGCTGAACCTATCCAACATGGTCTTCACATACTTACTCTGGCTTAACCAAAGTTTTTTGTTAGCTCTGTCTCTTCTAATTTCCAATCCTAGAATGTAGCTAGCTGCCCCTATATTTTTCATCTCAAAATATGCTGACAACTAAGACTTCAAATGAGAAATCATATTCTTACCATTCCCAATTAATAGCATATCATCAACATATAATGCAATAATGAGAATGTGATCATTGTCAAATTTATAATATAAACAATGATCTAATTTCAATCTCAGAAATCCAACTAACAACACAAAGGCATCAAACTTCAAGTACCACATCCTAGGAGACTACTTGGAACCATACAAAGACTTTTTAAACTTGCATACCAAATTTTATTTACCTTTCTCTATGTAATACTCTGGCTATGACATGTAAATCTCTTCCTCCAAATCACCATGAAGGAATGTTGTCTTCAGATCCATCTGCTCCACCTCTAAATCATAAGCTACTGCAAGAGATAACAAGAACTGAATAGATGTCAGCTTTGTAATGGGAGAGAAAATTTCACCATAATCAATTCCCTCCACTTGTGAATACCCCTTCACAACCAGTCTAGCCTTGTACTTTTCAACACTGCCATCTGCACCGAATTTCTTCTTGAACACCCATTTGCATCCAATATGTTTTTGTCCTTTAGGCAAAAGCAACAAATCCCATGTTTTATTCTTTTCCAAAGAAGCCATCTCATTTTCCATGGCCTCCTTCCAGGAACCTACATATTTCATTCCCATAGCCTCTATCACAGTTCTAGGCTCATCAATGTTAGTAAGCAAGGCAAAAGCACAACTAGAATCAAGCAGTGAATAACCAAACCTATCAGGTTGCTTCCTTGTTTGTGTAGACCTCCTTAATGGCTGAGGTTGAGGTTTTGCTTCTTCTTCTGAGTTGCTAGAGCTCTCCTCCTCATCAGGTCTCATAGGGTCTGTCAGTTCAGTCTTCTTAGGGGTAGAAGGAAATTGAACCACATCCTCTTTATTTTCTATTTCTTCTAGCTGTAGAACAATAGAAGAAGGTGTTAGCTCTCTAAAAATAACACTTCTGCTATACAACACTTTTCAGCCACATGATCCCAAAGCTTGTATCCTTTCACACTGACACCATAGCTAATGAAAATATACTTAACATCTTTGTTCTCCAATTTAGACCATTTCTCCCTAGGCACATGTGCATATGCCTCACAACCAAAAACACAAAGATGTCTAACTAAAGGCTTCTTACCAGACCACACCTCCATAGGTGTCTTACCAACAAGAGTTGATGTAGGAGACCTATTTACTAGGTAGCAAGTAGTGGCTACAACTTCAGCCCAAAACTTTTGTTCAAGGCTTGTTCCACTAAGCATACTCCTATCCTTCTCCATCAGTGTCATGTTTATCCTCTCTGCAACTCCATTTTTATGTGGGGTGTATGGAGTTGTCTTGTTTCTTTCAATCCCTTGCTCTTTATAGCACTTATCAAACTCTACCAAACAAAATTCTCCACTGTTATTAGTTCTCAAATACCTAATCTTTTTACTAGTCTGATTCTCAACAAAAGCTTTAAACTCTTTGAGCCAACTAAAGACTTCAATCTTTCTTCTAAGAAAATAAATCCATGTCCTTCTACTGTAATCATCTATGAAAGATACAAAATATACAAATTTGGAAATTGAAGAAACACTAACAGGACCAAATACATCAGAATGAATAAGATCTAATACACCAGAAGACTTGTGAGAACTAGAGTAAAATTGAACATGGTTTTGCTTTCCATATATACAAAGTTCACAAAAGTCAAACTTGAGATTACAATCATTTAACACCTCAATGAGGTTTTTATTTTTCAGGGTTCTAAGACCCTTCTCACCAATGTGGCCAAATCTCATATGACATAACATAGTCTTTTCAGCAGGAAGCTTAACTTCCAAAGCATGAGCACCCTTGGGTACACAAGATGCACTACCA
Source organism: Cunninghamia lanceolata (assembly GCA_027924645.1). NCBI lineage: Eukaryota > Viridiplantae > Streptophyta > Pinopsida > Cupressales > Cupressaceae > Cunninghamia > Cunninghamia lanceolata. Next base: position 6,970,832 of record BSBN01001583.1, read on the forward strand.
TCAGAATTTGTTACAACAAATTTCTTCACTTCTTGTTCAGATGGTGGGGATGAAGTGACTGCAACTCTTTTCTTTGAGTCAAAAGAACTATTGCATTGTGAAGTGCATGCCTCCATCTGAAACAAAGTACCTCTCCAAGTACCCTTTGCAAGCGCCACAGATCCTCTAGTCATCTTGCATCCATCCTTCAAAAAGACAACCTACACACCTGCATCATTCAACATACTTATAGAAGGTAGGTTCTGTGCCAATCCTGTGATGTGCATAACCTCAGTGATCCCCTTCACTCATCCATCAGGGAATCGGATTGAGACTCTTCCAAGACCAACAATCTTTAGATGAGAATCATCACCCAGGTACAATCTTCCACCATCGAACTCGTCATACTTGATGAACCATCTTTAATGTGAGGTCATGTGGAATGATGCACCAAAATAAATCAACCACACATCATCAGATGCATGGGTGGCGAGGGCTGGAATGAAGGCATCACCATCATCTTGTGACTTGTCAGAATCTGAGTCTGGGACATTCTTCTTCTTCTTTTTCTTTTCCTCTTTGCATTCCTTTTAGAAATGCCTAGTTTTTCCATAGTTCCAACATGGAACCTTGGACTTTCTAGGAGATTTGGATCTCCCATGGGATTTGGATCTACCCTTCTCATCTTTCTTGTCCTTCTTTTTCCCTTTCTCTTTGGGTCTTCCATGAACCGCAAGAGCCTCTTTGGCTGCCTTAGAAGACTTTCTCCACATCTCTTCAGTTAACAACGAAGATACCACTTCATCCATTTTGAAAGTGGATGTGGTTCTCCCAATAGCCATAACAAGATGATCCCATGAGTCTGGAAAAGAAAAAAGTAAGGTCATACAACGATCCTCCTCCTCCATCTTCACACCAATGGATGTCAACTATGTGTATATGATAAAATATGGATTAGCTAAAATTATGAAACAAAGACATACATTAACCAAACCCAAATCCTCAATATACCTTGAATGATATGCACAAGATGACGGCTTGATCGATACCTACAATATGATGGATGCAAGAGAGAGATTGATGAATGTGGTTGAATGTTGGTTGCTCAAGATTTTGGTAGCATAACGGTATGAAATTAGATTGCATCCCCTCCAAATGGCTTAGAGGAGGCTAGGTTTATAGGAAAGACCTAATTTGAATGGATGGACAAGATCGATTAGTGTTTAGATGATATGGATGGCTAGGATTGACTAGGTTTCCTTGCACATCAAGAAAGCATAGTCATGTGACAAGTGTGCAAAGGAGAATGAAAGAAATCTAATTCAAATATTTTATTTGAATTAGATTGACATGTGAAGGCATATTAAGTGGGAGATGAGACATGTGACATGTGTTGCAATGTTATGAGAGATAAGGGAATAATTCAATTTTTTTAATTTGAATTATGTGAGACATGTGACTAGGTGCAATTAATTAAATAAATGGGATTTATTTAATTAATTGGGAATGTGATTAAGTGGGATTTATTTAATTAATTGGGAATATGATTAAGTGGGTTTATTTAATTAATCAAGAAGGTGATTAAGTTGGACCAATGTGATTAAGATGAACTAGGACCTAGGGATAAATGGGATTAAGTGGGATGAAGCTAGATGAGCTAGGATGAACTAGGACCTAGGGGAAATATACAAGTTCATGTTGACAATGTGTTGTGTAACTAGGACCTAGGGGAAAGACATACAAGGTCATGTGTAAACAAGACCTAGACAATTTTCAATGTCTACATTTGCCCCTCTTTGAGATGATGTTGCGAGATGATAAGATTTATGTCAAGTAACATCATTTCAAAGAAGTTAAGGAAATGGATAGAGCAAAAGGATAGGGTGATGATTCCCTCTCGAGAGGATAGATGGGTTGGACAAACACGGGTATACTTTCGAAATGAAAAGAATGGCAAAAGATAAAGGAATGGATAGAATAAGGGAATGATAAGTTATGCTGCAATGAAGTGAGAAACCATGATGTTTGATATAACATGAGAGGTTATGCACCAAAGTATAAGGACCAAGGTGACGATGTATCTCGTGCCCCAGCATAATACAACCTTGTCTAGATACAAGATATGAATATTAGCTGGGTTAATTTAGATTTGATGCAAATGCAAGATAAAAAGATAACACACACAAGAAAGAAAGCATGCATGCACGAATGATACAAAAAACAAACAAGGTATTGCCCTTGTCAAGCTATAAACCGATGATTAATTACTGATTGGTGATGATAGATAGTGTTGTCATGGTGGGGAACGATATATCCCTAGATCAACACAAGGATGTGGGAATGATATATCCCATTGATGATGATGATGATTGATTGATTGATCAGGTTTACAACAAGATAAGTATCGAGACCGTTGATTGCTATTGGATAATTGGACATGATTGATTGACTTGATTGGTATGGGTAAAGGATGACTTGCATTTGGATCATTGCTTGGATTGATTTGATAAGGATGAATGGAAGACTGGATGATGTAATTGATTTTGATGATTGTTTTGGATTTTAGGTGTTTAGTGATGATGGAATATAGATGATAGAAGAAATGTGAGATGGATGAAGAAGATGATTGGTGAAGATTAGAAGAAGGATGGAATTTCGTATCCTAGATTGCCTACATACCCTATATCTATGGGATCAAGGCATTTGCGATAGAGATGAGATGTAGTTCTGATTTTATGTTTTATTGATGGGATGATATGGATTGGATTGATCAAGTTATGGATTGACTGAGATTGATTGAATGATGTTATTTAATTTGCTTTTGATTGTTTGATAGATTGGATGATTGATAGATTGGCTTGATTTGATGATGTGATTGGACTTGTTTTGATTTTGATGATGTGATGAATTTGATGATTGGGATTGATTTGATTGGAAGAATGTGATTTTGATGATTTGATGTGGAATGGTTTTATTGCTTGGATTTTCTTGGATTTTTAATTTTTTTTGGGCTTTTTGACATATTTTGATTTTTTGTATTTTTGGAATGTTTCAATTGTCAATGGATTTACGATTTGAGTAGCCTGTATGCTAGATACCAATGACAAGGGGAATCAATTCTAGGTGCAAGGGAATTAATGGGATTGGACAAAAAGATGGATGATAGTGGATGGATGAAATGATCATGATAAATGGATAGGATAAAAGGATAGGCTATGGAATGGAATGGATGTATGTGTAAGAGAGCAAGGATGTGATCTCCAAGGACTATGTTGCATAAGAATAACATGCCCCAGTCTAGGTAGTAGACTTAGGCTTTTTCATGACAATGCTTAGGGTAATAGGATGATAGGATTTGACATGACAAAGCTTATGACTTGGATGATAGGGTTCATTTGGAAAGGATGGAAAAATGGGTAATGGAAAGAGGATAATGATAGGATGGATTGGATGGGATGAGGTACATCAAGAGATATCAAAAACATGTTTCAACATTGTTTCCCCCATATCTTTATCAAGATCAAAAGAGGAAGGGTGGATGGATGGACTTAATATGATAGGTACATGGGTGTAATGCATAAGGATGGTAGGATAGGATAGTATGGAAATAGTATGATGGAAAATGATATAATGGGATAGATAGTTTGGATGAGACAAGGTGCCCCCAAGTGTAAGTGACATAGAAGATCAACCTACACATGATGCCTGTTTGCCAGGTTTTCATCATGGTACTTATCCAAGGCACCTATTTACCAGGTTTTCACCATTGGACGAAGGGATTTATCTTTACTTTTTTTATTTTTCAAATTTTTTTTGACTTTTTGGATGGAAGAAGGTGGATATGGATGAGAGGGACTCAAGTGTCTAGTGCCATGAAAGGTGATAGTCCCATTGGAGAGGAATGTCGCATGGACCATGTCAAATGTGCTCATCGACATTGGTAGGGAGAGGGCATGAAAGTGAGATGGATCAGGTAGATAGTGGATTATGGAGGGATCAGAAGTGGATTATGTAGGGGTGAAAGTGGATTATGATGTGGATTATAATGGACTTATACAAAAGCATGGACCATAGGAAGGTGATGGGGGAGATATGTAGGATCATGAGTGAATGATGGAGTGATGGAGGTGTGAAAAGGAATCATGACCAACAGTTGCACACACTATCATAAACATGGAAGCTTTTGAGTGGATGGAGGTGTAGGAAGCAATGATGATGTTTGCTTAGTGGATGGATGACATAAGCATTTAGAGACCCACATAGGCTTAGCATTTTTTTGATTTTTGCTTTGCATGTGGGATGGATGAATTTGAAACTTTGGAATGGAATGGCATTTTTGAATGGAAGAGGATGGTTGGGATTTTTGGGATGTGGATATCTCATTTGATTTGCTTGATTTTTGCTTAGGTACCCATACCATTTTGCTTTTGGACTTTGCTTTTGGAGGTATGGGTTTGGATGGATTTTTGAATGTACCTTGCTTTGAATTTTTGGATTGATTTCCTAAGGTATTAGGACCCTTAGGATGTTTGGCTTTATATGTAGAGGCATCCAAATGTTTATTTTTAAATCCCAAGTGGTGGATGGAAAGGGTGGAAGTTTTATGTTTACACAATGTGTGCATTTGTTGGTTAGGATTAGGAATGTGAGGGAATTTATGGATGGTAGGTATGTTAGGTGTTGGAAGCAATGGTGGAAAAGTGGATGGAAGGATATTAGGAGTTGGAAGAAGTGGAGGTAAAGTGGATGGTGGAAGGTGAATGGTCACATGCTTTTGACATTTGTAAGATGAGGGAGGTGGAATGGCAACATATGTTTTAGGAATATGATGGGGTTTATGATGGAAGGAAGTGGATTTAGGAAGTGTGGAGGAAGTACCAACATCGTTAGATTGTTGACCTTGGGGTGTGTAGCCAAGGCCAAATGAGCGAGGAGGGACCTTGACATGGATTGGCTTCAAAATGCCTTGTTCATGAAGGCCTAGGCCTTTACCTTCATAGTTCATGTTTTGGAGCATGCGATTGACTATAGGACTAGGTGTAGTTTGGACACTAGACTTGAGTTGATTATTGGATGGAGAAGGTAACGTGGATAATTGTTGTTGGTGTTCTAAGGAGGAACACTCATGAATGAATGTGGATAGACTAGTAGAATATGGTGGATTTGAAATGGGATCAAAGGTGGATGTGGAAGGATCATTAGGATCTTTCTTATGTTCATTGGGATCCAAATTATTTGTTCGATCTTCTATGTTTGCTTTGGAGGCACATGTATCATCATGACAAGTGGAAGGTGTAGGATCATATATTGGGCTAGATGGAGGATGACTAGGAGCAATGTGGATATCTTGCTCATGGATAGATATAGGATTATGGATAGGATCAAGGTGCTCATGGATAGCTTCTTCATAGGTATCATCTTGATAAAAAAAAAGGTACATGTTATGGATAGATTGGATGGTGATGATTTGATCTTGATTAGATTTAGGGGCTATTGTTTCTTCATGCTTAAGATTGTGCTCTTGACATAACTCTTGGTTTTCTTGAATGGAAGTGGAAGGATCTTTAATAAGCTTGATAGCTTGTAGATCACATGATGGGGTTAGAAGACTAGACAAAGTGTTTAAAGACTCATGGGGAGGTTCAAGAATAGGTGTTTGATGACATGGCAATGTTTTATTCCTTGCTAGTAGCCAATGGATCACATCCTTTGCAAGGGTATGGGTGAATGGAAAATATAGGGGATGGATGATAATAGTGGAAGTTGAAGGCTTAGGATTAGGATTTGTTGGATGGATAATGGGATTAGGATTTGGGCTAGATGGAAAAATAATGGAATTAGAGGGATTGGTTTTATCCAAAACAATCTTACCACCATCTTCTAGGTTCTTGACTAATCTTTGAAATCGGACACAAGTGGATATGGTATGGCCCCTATACCTATGGTATGCACAATAATGGTTTTCATTATACCCTCTAGGTTTAATCATAAATGGAGAATATGGTTTGAACGCGTATAGCTCAATCAAATTTGCTTGGACCAATTTCTCTAAAAGTATCTCCATGGAATATTTTAATGAAGGATTAGTGGAACATGGGGATGAAGGTGATGAAGGAAATGAAGGGCTTGATAAAGGTGTTGGGATAGGACTAGTTAGCTCATGTGTTGGCATATGATTGGATGGTGAAGGTGACTCAAAGGAGGCACTTGCTAGGTTGCTTTCTCCCTTGTCAAAGGATTTTAGTTCTTGCATAAGATAACTTAAGTCTATCAATGATGTTTGTTGCAAAAGTGAACTTGGGCTTGCTTGGTTCATGTACATAGGGAAATTTAGACTTGCATCTTGTTATTGTAAGGACATTTGATTTCCATGTTGATAGGTTTGGTGATGAGGTGGCATGATAGGATTTGCAGGTGAAATGTTTTGTGAGGGGGATTGTTGTGGACATGCGTTGATATTGAAAGAAGTAGGGTATGGTGATGTGGCATTGTTATGGAAAGATATTGGATAAGGTGATGTAGAATGGCCTTGATAGGATGATGAAGTGGGATTAGGTGATATGGCATGAACGTGATAAGTGGGTGGATTAGATTGGTATGATGTGGGATAGGTTGATGTGGAATTGATTTGATGTGTGGATGAATTGGGTTTTGGATTTGGAGGAGAGGCTCCTTTAATTGTGATCTTTGGTCTTGGATTGTCTTCATGACTTGGATTTGGAGGATAGCCACCTTTAATTGTGACCATGGGTCTTGGTTTGTCCTCATGATTTGGATTAGGAAGATAGCCACCTTTAATTGTGACAATGGATCTTGGTTTGTCTTCATGATTTGGATTAGGAGGAGGGGCTCCTCTAATTGTGATTATAGTCTTAGGTCTTGTCTCATGATTAAAGGGATAACCCCCTTGAATTGTCACCTTGGGCTTGGGATTTGTCTCATGATTAGAGGGATAGCCCCCTTGAATGATTACGACCATCTTGACAAGTGTTGACTAGGACTAGGTTGATGATGATGTGGAGATGATTTGGAATGAGATTTAATGATTGGATGATGTGTGATGACTAGGATGATGTTGATGTGATGGGATGATGACTTGGATATGATTAGGGTTTTATATGGAATGATTAGGGATGATTAGGATGATTAGGAGTTGATTAGAAGGTGGTTTGGAATGATTAGGTTTTGAATTATGGTGACTTGGATATGATTAGGAATGAAGTGGCTAAAAATGGGTGATTAGGATGAATGTGATTGTGATGAAAGTATTGGAAGAATGAGTTGAATGACCTATCTTATGTGTTTGGTGTTTAGCTTGATGCAAAAATGTTCAATCAAATGATCACACATGTACAAACATGATTCACTCACACAAAACACATAAGCAATTTTGAATTTTGAAGTGGAAGAGTGTAATGATAATTAAACAAGCACACATGGAAGACACATCAACAAGCCTATTGTCTAGTTTGAAATAGGGTATGGCCAATTAGGTTTTGGGCTATGTTTACACGAGGTTGACTAGGAATTTGAAAGTGAAATCCTACCACACAGTCAGGAGAAAGGGGTAGCCCACCCTTCACCTTCACTTCCCAAAGGTCTAAAGTTCTTTGGGGCTTAGCCAAGAGTGACAAGATTCCAACTCCCAATGAGCGTGTCTTTCGATTCAGCCTTGATTGAGGTCATCCCTTGGAGTGGTGTATCTCCAAGCAGGCCTCCTAAGAAGGGTAAACAAAAGAAAACCAAGTGAGGTGTTTTTGATCTCCAAGATCACCTTGCGGTGCGAGGAGAGAGCATACACATGCACACTTGATTCACACTCACACTTGTAAATTAACCCTTAGAAAATAAAATGTGTGTGTGAAAATTGAATGGATAAGAGGCATTTTTTATTCTCAAGATCACATGAAGCACATGAGAAGAGCATACATACCACTAATCACATGCAACTTCACCAAGCAATGAAGACACTTGTTCTTCTTTAACCCAAAGTCAAGATGTGTGATTGAAGACAATGGTTAATTTTAGCCCAATGTTTTTGATGTGATTGCTAAAGCAATATTCGTTTTAAGCCTAAATTGAAATGTGTGATGCAAACAAGATTGATTGATCAAATGAAAGAGATGAATGATGAAATGGATACACCTAATTGTTTTGCTGTCCCAAGCTATTATAGATGTTGATGTGAATGTTGCTCCAGCTCCTTGGGGTCATCCACAAGCCACCAAATCGAAAAACAAGCAAGTGAAAGTGCCTAGGGATCCGCTATGTGAAAAATAGAAATCTAATAAAAGTTTGATGAAAATGAACTGATATAGAAAAATAAGTTGCATACACAGATTCTATATGAAATTCTATGCACCTTTAAAAAAAAATTTGCAAAAAAAGGATGAAAAACTCGAAAGATATGCCCATTTGAAGTTTTGAAAGTGTTTTGACTTTGACTGCGAAAAAAAGTGGGTAAACAGTATAGTCACTTGAAAATTCTTCCACCGTTACGAAGTTCCCTAAATCCTCTTTACAATGCCACCAATTTTGTGCGATTTCATTACCATATACAAAATTTGTGAGTTTGAAAAAAATAGCTATTTTAGTATGTGAAGGCAAAAAAGGGGTCTTGGCACTTAACATTAACTGCTAACGGTTTTTGAAAATGTGGTCACATTACATAGTTACCTCTAGGCGGTTAATGTTACTGTGGTGGTTAAGTTTATATTGGGCCCCTGGTTGGTCATATGACCAGGGGCTAAGGATATGAAAAAAATAAAACGTAAGGGAGAGGAGGGTGCTAGCCCCTGGTCCCCTCCCCACTGGTCACTAAAGTGATTGTAGCCTGCAGTGAATGGGGGTTTAAGTTACCCTACGATGAACAGGGCTTGAAGCCCATTAATGAATGTAGCCATAGGGGCTAAAGTCGATGGTGATGGTGAAGGACTGCAATCAAAGGGATGGCTAGTGGTGACTACATGGAGGTGACACAATGGATAGAGCACCAACTAGGTAGTGGATGGGCGGAGGTCCATGTTTGGGGTAGTGGGAATGTTCTATGTTGGCATCAGTTTAAGGTTCTATGCTAGAGGCTTACAAGCGATGAGAATTGCTTGGTGCCAGCTATAGAAACGATGGGTTAGGTTTTCCCCAAGTGGAGGTCGGCAGTGGAAATGATGGTTTAGGGTTTTTTTCATGCAAGCGACCATGGGGATTTAGGGTAGTGGCAACCAAGGATCCCGATGGAGGAAATGTGGCTAACTAGAACTTGTAGGCGGTGGTGGAGGTAAGTTTTAGCAGCATCAACCTAGTAGAAGAGGCTGTAGGAAGGTGTCGACAGAGGCACAAGGGAGATCAAGTGGTGTGGTGACCAAGTGTGAAGAAGATGTCCACTAGGAAGGAAATAAAGCTGAAGATTGCAACAAACTTTTACCTACAACTAAAAAGTTAGATCTGCAACCAAAACATATATAATATTGAATGCATTTCAAAACAAACTCAAAGTCTTACATCTACAAATAGGGAGGATAACCACGAAAACAATGAAAACCCAATGATTTGATAGAAGACCCCTGTGCAAGAGCGTATGGATCCGTACGGTACGGCCCTACGGAGGGGCCAAAACTAAAAAAAAATCAAATTTTTTCCTGTAACCAAACCCTATCGAATTTTATGTTGATTTTCATTTGTGGAGCCTCCCGAATGCAATGGTGAGGTTAGTTTTTTCCTAGGATGCAACCTACAACAATTTTCTTCCAAAATTTGTAAAACTTGACAAAAACTAGGGTTAGAACATGCAAATTTTTACAATAAAAACCTACAAAAATGAGGGTTACAACCACAGGCGTGCCAAAATGTATACTAAAAATTTGGAATAGTTGAAATGATGAAACAAATATATGCATTACCCAAACCCAAACCTTCAATACACCTCGAATGATATGCACAAGATGATGGCTTGATTGATATTTGCAAGATGATGGATGCAATATGATGAAAGATGCCAGATGGAGATGGAAATGGATGCAAGAGAGAGATTGATGGATATGGTTGATTGTTGGTTGCTCAAGATTTTGGTAGCATAACGGTATGAAATTAGATTGCATCCTCTCCAAATGGCTTAGAGGAGGCTAGGTTTATAGGAAAGACCTAGTTTGAATGGATGGACAAGATCGATTAGGGTTTAGATGATATGAATGGCTAGGATTGACTAGGTTTCCTTGCACATCAAGAAAGCATAGTCATGTGACAAGTGTGTGAAGGAGAATGAAAGGAATCTAATTCAAATATTTTATTTGAATTAGATTGACATGTGAAGGCATATTAAGTGGGAGATGAGACATGTGACATGTGTCGCAATGTTATAAGAGGAGAGGGAATAATTCAAATTTTTTAATTTGAATTATGTGAGACATGTGACTAGGTGTAATTAATTAAATGTGATCAAGTGGGATTGTTATCCTTTTTCCTCTGCTCAGAGTTAAATGGCCAACCTGGTATTTTCCTTGAAAATCCTTTGAAAAGTCCTTATAAGGCAAAGGTGCCAAATTTCCTAAGAGCCTTGCCTAATACCATTGTAAAGAGCTTGAAAAAATAGGTAGGTTTGCTTTTTAAATCGCCCTGAAATTTGACCAAACAAAGAAGTTATTCATGGTCAAAGTTTTGGTCAACATATAGTTCAAATGTACATTTGGCGGGCTTGAAAATCTCCATCGGCCTTAGAAAATGATGGAAAATTAGGTTATATGCATTTTCTGAATGTATATCAGGCTCCAAAGGTAGATATACATTTAGGAAATCTTTCGCAGGTCCTCGGGAATATTCCTGGTTTGTATATCGGTGATATACAAACAAAGATGCAAGTGAAACATACAAGGTATAGTATACATTCATCACATATTCCTCAAAGATTCTTTGTTTGTATATGGGAGGTTTGTATTTTTGCCTTTGTATTTTCAACATACAAGCAAATATACATTCACTAGAATGATGCAAGGGTAGATACAAGGATAGAATATACATCGCAAATCCCCAAAATATTTGCTGAATGTATATCGGGTCTACATGTATGTAGGGGCTTGTATATTCAGATATACAAGTAAAGATACAAAGGAATATACAATGAAAAGATACATCACGGGCATATTCTGTAAAGATTCCCTACATGTATGTGAAAGGGGTTTGTATATTGCATTTGCATGTTTAACATACAAGGTGCAAATGTACATTTGCTATAGTGCCGCAAAGAAATATACAAGGACATTTGTATATCACCAACATACAAGAGGTGGGGCCCGCCCATATACAAATAGAATTGTATGTTTCTATATACAAGGGATCATGTGAGTAGTGGCTTGTATATCATGCATATACAAGGTTAAATGTACATTGGTGATATGTAAACTAGATTTCAAATGAATATCAATTCCGGCACATTCAGGGTTTAGGTCCAGTTTGTATATACAACAGTGTTTGTATGTTCGCACATACAAAGAAATATACAAGCAGAAGTGATACAAGGTGGACTCGGTAGAGCAATGAAAAGTAGCTAAAGGTCATTTTTGGGTCCGCACTTGTATATCAGTGTTGTATGTGCTGATACACAAGTAGAGGATGCATTTCCATATGCAAGCCAGATTTTAGGTAAGGTTCAAATGTAGTTCTTGTAGTTTCAAGTCCAGTACATTGTATATGCAGTTGAATATTTGCATATACAATGCGATATACAAAGGGAAGATGTATTTTTTTAGTGCCACTTCTCAGCCCAACTCAACGACAAATCAGGAGGTGCCACATGGCAGCGATGAGTGCATATACAAAGGCTCTTGCGTATACAAGGCAGTTTCAAATGCATTTTCTGAGAGCGATTACAGAGGCCTTTTGGCGCCAAAAGCAGAAATACATATAAAGTTTTCAAAACATGCAAAGACAAGATCAGAGGTATCTTTAGAGGCCAATATATACACAGATGCAGAAGTGATATATATAGGCAGTTGACCAGAACTTTGACTGCCTATATCTTCCCCATTTCAGTGAATTTTGACATGTTGTAAGAGGCAAAGATGCTTGTTTTTGCCTCCTCTTTCATTTGAGCAAGTTTTTTTAAGGGGATTTTCCAGTTTCCATTTTTCAGATCTGGCTTTGCATGTTTGGGCTAATTGGACATTTCAGCGGTCGTCTTGAAGTTTTGAGGGGTTTTTCTCCTCACAGTGGCTCAGGTTGGTGAGGTTCTGCAGATGCATTCATAGCATATGGGCTCTTTGTCTTGCTGGACCATTTCTATGTTAGACGGTGACTTTGGAGGTTGCTTCTCCATCCCCTGTCCTATCTCGCATCATGGTTGTCGTCTTCCACATTTTCTTTTGGTGACAGCATGGTCCACATCCCTTCACCATGCCTCTGCCCATACTTTCCTGCTTCTGGCATTTATGGCCATGGTTCTGTGATTCAGCGACTCCTTGCCCTTCTGGCAGGGGTCTGGCTTATAAAAGACTGTAAAAAGCTCTTTTGACGGGGGATGGTATTTTGGGGCTATAATGCTGCCAATTTTTTTTAGTCAGTCCACTTAGTGTAATTGTAAGGGTATGGGAATGTGACTCACTGTGCCTAAATTTGGCCTCTGTTGTCTTCCTTTTATCCACCAATGAATGTAATTAGCTATGTTGGTATACCCCTGCTATGAAATATTTCTGTATTGTAATGGTTTTCTAGGCCTTCATGATTAATAGATGCTGACTTCTTGCCTCTTTTATCTCTGGATTTCTGTGTTTTAATTGAAAGTTGTAATCCATTCTGTGGGTAAAATGCCCCTCTGTAGGTATAACCTTCAAACCGAAGCCTCAAACCAGTCCTAAATCTGTGTGAATCTCCATTCAGTAGCAAAAGAATCATTGTTGTGTCTACACCATGACCACCATCGCTCACTAAATCTGGTGTATCACCTTTCTCCCCTTTTAGTTTTCCTTCTAACTCTTTCCCCTGCAAGTTGTTTAGCACTAGGTTTAGTATCACTTCTCTCAATAATAGGCTTAGAGCAAGGAACCAGCCTTCTCTGGAGGTCTGATCTCAAAATGCAAGGTCCCACACTTCGAGATCATTCCAATGTTATTCTAGGTTGCATGAGGTTTCACAGCTACATTTAAAGGGTGCAAATCTGGGTGATAACAGTTTCTGGCACGCCTGGTGGGACCAGAATTGAGAATTCTGAGTTCAAAGTAATACATTTTGGTTACTGGTTTTGATGTGCATCCAATAATATCTAGACCTGTAAGAGGTTGAAACTTTGCATATCTAGCGACTCCAACTTGGGTCTAGCAAAACTGTAGTATCCTTGCTTATGAGAAGAATACCTACAAGGAGCAGCGCTTCACCTTTCGAGTATCCATAATTATCCCCACCCAGGAGAGGAGGGGTAGCAGCTGAGAAGCACAAGAAGACTCATGCATGGTCTAGGAGAGCCAAGTCAACTCCCCCTGCTGTTGGAGCTCACACTACCTCAAGGCCTTCAGTCATAATGATTCATGCGGCAAGAAATTAGCCTTTTGTGGCTTTCAATCAAGGCAGCCCGTTGAATCTAGCTCAGCATGATGACATCCCTGTCGCCGCCCTGAAGAGTTTACCATTCTTTCATGGTGAAGATCAGACCACCCCAGCTAAGCATATCAAAGACATCACAAACCTGTGTGCTATCCATCACGTGATAGAAGAAAATGTAGCAATTAGGCTACTCGCAGCATCCTTGAAAGGCAAAGCCCTGCAGTGGTTCAGAAGTCTGCAGGTGAATTCCATAGATTCCTGGGATCGCTTGGGGGAAGAATTGTACAATTTCTTTGAGGACAAATCAGACCATCTGTCGCTGATGGAGCAGCTATCCACAATCAAGAGAGCCCCTCATGAAATCATGTCAGACTTCAACTACCATTTCCAAAAGACATGAGAGAGAATCCCACCAACGGTAAGGCCTACAACCAACCATGCATTCTTATATTTTTTGAGAGCATTAAATAGTGACATCTCTATCATGATTTAATCCATGGGAGGACTTTCCTTACCATAGGCTTATACCATAGCCACTAGGGCTGAAAATAGCCTCATTCAGGCTGGCAAAATTGCTCCTAGACCTCCTTTGCCAATTTTTCTTGCAATTCAGTGATCATTCCCTACATATGTACCTCCCATAGCTGTTATAACTGCCACTCCAATGTTAAAAGAAGCTAATGTGCAGCTGAATAGGCCAGAAAATGCTACTCAAAGTTAATCTTCTGAGTTACAAGAGATCAAGGGATTGTTGCAATCTTTTGGTAATGAGCTGACAAATATGAAAAAATAGCAGTTCCAGAATAGACAGCCCTACCAGCCACATAACCAAGGGAAAAACCAGTCTTATTAGGGATAGAACCAACCTTGGAAGGCTAACAGGCCTAATTATCAGAACAACTATCAAGGGTTTAGACAGAACATGAACCAGAGGCCTTTCCAGCCTTACAATTCTGCATCCACCAGTGCCGTTAGTGACATTGTCCCTATTCAGAACAACCTAGCATCTGAGTATGAATGGTGCTCTCCAAGTAGTCAGCCACACAGTCAAGCATCGTATCTAAATGGAGCTATAAATCAAGCTCTGACAGTATAGAATGTTGCAATTTCGCAGCCAAGCACATCTAATGAGGGGACTGTGTAGCATATTGAACAACCCCAGCATGATACTGCCTTCATGAATTGGCAGGAAAATGAGTTTTGTGGCATGAACAAAGACTACACTCTAGTTGCAGCAAACACGAGAGCCAAAAGGAGGAGTCATGAGATGGATTAGGTAACAAGTAAAGAAAAAGGACTAGATGATCCGTCTACATCCCAATTTCCCCATGTGCTACAAAGAAATGATTAGGCAACTACCAGGGAGCAACCTCATCTACAAGCTGATATTGTTGCCACTAGGCCGCATCAAAAGGTAAGTGTTGCTGCACCTTTCAGTATTATTGAGAATATGAAAAAGGCAAATGTGATAATGTCCATGTGGAATTCCTTGGCAATTCCAGGCCAAAAAGACATGTTGCAGTCTGCTTTATCTAGTTTAAAAGTGTCAGATGATACAAATGTTGACCCAACCAAGGTTGTCCTTACCAATTCACCCTAGGATTACAGCAAATAGTCAAGCCAGAATGTCAAACCGCTTCCATTCTATGTGTCATTAATAATAGGAGATAAGCTAGTCCACAATTGTATGGTAGATAGTGGTGCAAATAGTACTGTTATGCCAAAACAAATTGTAGACCAATTAGGATTGAACTACCAGCCCCTAACAAAGGGTGTGCTCTAGCTAGATGGCACAACTATCAACACTGTGGGTGTGATGAAGGACCTAAGCCTTACCCTGCATACCTGTCCAAACATTTCCATCACTCAGGAAGTGTTCATCATAGACCTACCTCCCCATTTTGCCATGTGTTTGTCAAGGGAGTTCATAGCTAAGATAGGAGGATATTTATCCTCAGACTAGTCCCACATGTTTTTTAGGACCAGATATGGCACCAGAGTAACCTTGAAATCTGAGTTGCTTTCAAATCACCACATAGAGCCCTACACTCCAAGTGTTGTTAATGCAAATTGCCTTATCTCTAATGATCCTGAGCTTGTTGCTGCTCAGTAACTGCAAGCTAAAAGCATACCAGAGGTACTATTATGAGAGTGGGCCTTGGAAAACATTATTGATGGTTCTGAAGAACACATGCAGGAGACTGGATGGGAGTGTACATACTGCATGAGCCAGAATAAAAAATTCCAAGCCTTGTAAAGAGTTCAGAATTACAAACAGAGGAGCAAGATCAAGCATGGAAAATGTACTTTGATGGCTCTAGAGGTAGGAATGGGTCTGGTCATGGTGCAATGCTGGTGTCTCCTCTTGGTGAAAGGTATTATTCTACCTTCTGTTTTGCCTTCTCATGCACCAACAACATTGCCGAATATGAGGGGTTAATCCAGGGTTTGCAGTGGGCAAGAAAGAGAAAGATTAGTTGTTTACAGGTGTTTGGGGATAGTGAACTAATTGTAAATCAAGTAAAAGGATTGCATGCTACAAAAAATAATGTCTTGAAATGCTACAAGCATAGGGTGTTGGACATGATTAAAGAGTTTGATGCTTTCAATCTGGTCTCTATCCCTAGAAATTAGAATTACCAAGCAGATAGGTTGGCTACAATTGGGGCTCAATCTGACATCTCCAGTGATATCCAAAGGGAGAAAGTGCAGCCTCATGTAAAAATAGTGGATAGACCCTCTATCCCTGACAATGACATTCATTGGCAGGTTTTTGAGAGTGATGAACAAATCCTGCATTTTTTGTTAGAAGAGGACGAATTCTCCGTGGTGAAGCAAGATATACTCAGACAACAGTATGGCAATGATCAAATTGTCCAGCTAAGAACAAACAAGTTGCCCAAGGGACTGGTAACATTGGAGTCTATCTTTAGCACTGATGATCAGATGAAGAAGACCAAAACTGACATGCAGATAAAAGAAGAACATTACGAGGAGCTGGAAATTTTTAAGGGTAGGCTCCATAAAATTGGTAAAATCTGCTCAGCTAAAGATAGAAGGGCTTTTATTGCTCTGTGCCATGAATTTGAAGATGTGTTTACCTAGGATTATTCAGACCTAAAAGGTTTTGACCCTCATATTGCCCAGCATACCATAGAATTAGAACCAGGGGCAAAACCTATAAGGAAGAAGCAAAGACCCCTAAATCCAAAGATAGAGCCCTTAATGATTAAAGAATTAACCAAGTTGATCAAGGGAAAGATCATTTTCCCAATCAAACATACTTCTTGGGTCTCCAACCTCATCCCTATTAGAAAAAAGAATGGGGAGATCAGACTGTGTGTCAATTTCAGAGATCTAAATAGGGCCTCCCTGAAGGACCACTACCCATTGCCCTCAATGGAGCAAATTATGTAGGTAGTGGCTGGCTTAGAGAGATTCTCCTTACTTGACAATTTTTCCAGTTATAATCAAGTGTTAGTCAAGGAGGACGATAGGTATAAAACTGCCTTTACTACCAAATGGGGTACCATGGCCTATAAGAGAATGCCTTGATGACATAGCAGTCTTTTCCATAGCATAGCAGTTTTTTCCAATTGGTGCTGGTGTACCTTGATGACATAGCAGTCTTTTCCAAGAATGCGTCTAAGCATTTATTTCATTTAAGGCAAGTGTTTGAGAGATGCAGAGAGTTCAGAATATCTCTCAATCCCAAAAAGTGCATTTTCGTTGTGCATGAGGGCAAGCTGTTAGGGCATGTTGTGTCAAAAGAAGGCATTACCATTGATATAGAAAGGGTAAAGGCTATTTTGGAATTGCCTTTACCCAGCCACAAGAAGGGACTTCAGAGCTTCATTGGCAGAATTAATTTTCTCTGAAGGTTTATACCAGACATTGCAAATCTTCTGAAGCCCTTGACGTCCATGTTAAAAAAGAATGTAGTTTTTAGTTGGACGAAGGAGGCCAAGCTAAGCTTCGAGTCCATAAAGGAAGCATTATCAGCTGCGCCAACCTTGGTGAATCCTGATTTCTCCAAGGATTTTATTTTGTATGCTTATGGCGGTCTGGATACCATTTCTGCAATCTTGGTATAGCAACAGAGCAAAGGATTGGAACAACCGATTGCTTTTTTCAGTTATGGCTTGGTAGAGTATGAACAAAAATACAACTTCATTAAGAAGCACATCCTTACGGTAGTGAGGAGCCTCAAAAAATTCAGGCATCTTATTTCTAATAATAAGATACATTTAATGGTTGCTCATCCTGATGTGAAGGAGTTCCTATTGAGAAAAGATGTCAATGAGAAAAGAGCTGGTTGGATCACCAAGGTTATGGAGTACGACATGGACATCAAAATAACCAAGCTTGTTCAAGGAAGAGGACTCAACGAGTAGCTTGCTACTAGTTCAGAAAAAGAAGCAAGCAAGGAAGAAGTGGCAGTCATGGCCATAGAGGATGAGCAACAGGCTGAAGCAGCAGTTGCGGGCACCAGTTGGGTTAGTAATATGATCCATTTTTTGTAGACAGGTGAATGTCTAGCAGGGTTAGACAGAGCCAAGAGAAGGTACTTTAGACTACAGTCTATCCCGTATGTCCTGATCAATGACATCCTTTTTCGGAAGGATTTTAATGGCATATTGTTAAGATGCATTGATGAAACTCAAACTGACAAAGTGCTGTGGGAGTTCCATGATGGAACAACGAGGGGTCATTTTGCCCCCAGGACTACTACTTGGAAGATTATGAGATCTGGATATTACTGGCCTAGCTTATTCAAGGATGCCCATGCATGGGCTAGAAAATGTGTGAAATGTGCCATGTTTGCAGGCAAGTCAAGACTGCCAGCTCTGCCCTTGCAGCCAATTCAGGTTGAGCAACCGTTCATGAGGTGGGGTATTGATTTCATAGGCCCCATTAATCCACCGTCCAGTGCAGGCCATAGGTGGGTGCTTATAACAACTAATCACTTGACAAGATGGACTGAAGTAGTGGCCATAAAGGAATCCAGTGAAAGTGTTGTTTTGAACTTTTATAGTGATCTGGTAGCTAGATTTGGGGTACCTGAATCTATCATATTAGACAATGTACTAGCTTTTGTTGGATTAAAAATAACTGACTGGGCTGTGAGGAATGGGATTTACTTGGGCACTTCATCAAATTATTACCCTCAGGGTAATGGCCTCGCTGAGTCCACAAATAAAAACCTCATAAGGATCATCAAGAGAACCATGAAGGATAACCAGAGGACCTGGCATACTAATTTGAAATCTACTTTATGGGCAGATAGAATCACTCCCAAGAGGTCCATTGGAAACTTTGCATACATGCTTGTTTATCAAAAAGAGGCAAGGTTGCCTATATCTACAGAGCTGCCAACTCTCGACATCATGAGCCAGCTGGAGATGCTTGAGGAGGAGGACCCCATGGCGGTCAGATATGCTCAGCTCATGGAACTTGAAGAGATAAGAGATAAGGCTAATAAGACTATGGAATATCATCAAATTCAAACCAAAAGAAGTTTTGATCAAAAGGCCACTCCCAGAATCTTTAAGGGGATTTGGTGCTCAAGTGGGATGAATTAAAGAGCAGGCTAGGGAAGCACTCAAAATTTGATTGCATGTGGAGTGGCCCATTTCTCATCACTGAATGCAAGGAGCACAATGCATTTCAGTTGTCAAATATGGATGGACAAAATTTGCCTATCCTAGTCAATGGGATACACCTTAAGAGGTGTTTCGAGGTATGAGTACTTTGAAAATTAGTAGATTAGGTCTCTATGCTTTCAATAAGTGTTGTTGCACAATAGTTTAGATGCCTTTTCGTTTTCCCTAAGTGTTGTCTAGCACATTTTGTGGGTTGCTGTCAGCTTTTTGTTTGGCCTCTAGTCTTCCTATGTCCTTCATTGCTGTCATGCTGGGTTTTCAGGGTCAGGATGTTTGTCAAGGCACTTCCAGTTTCTTTTGACTCCATGCCCAATGAATACCAGGCCACTGATCATTTGTTTAGGCAGGCAAACACCCCATAGAGGTCACCAAAAATGTTATCCTTTTTCCTTTGCTCAGAGTTAAATGGCCAACCTGATATTTTCCTTGAAAATCCTTTGAAAAGTCCTTATAAGGCAAAGGTGCCAAATTTCCTAAGAGCCTTGCCTAATACCATTGTAAAGAGCTTGAAAAAATAGGTAGGATTGCTTTTTACATCGCCCTGAAATTTGACCAAACAAAGAAGTTATTCATGGCCAAAGTTTTGGTCAACATATAGTTCAAATGTACATTTGGCGGGCTTGAAAATCTCCATCGGCCTTAGAAAATGATGGAAAATTAGGTTATATGCATTTTCTGAATGTATATCGGGCTCCAAAGGTGCATATACATTTAGGGAATCTTTCGTAGGTCCTCAGGAATATTCCCGATTTGTATATCGGTGATATACAAACAAAGATGCAAGTGAAACATACAAGGTATAGTATACATTCATCGCATATTCCTCAAAGATTCTTTGTTTGTATATGGGAGGTTTGTATTTTTGCCTTTGTATTTTCAACATACAAGCAAATATACATTCGCTGAAGGATGCAAGGGTAGATACAAGGATAGAATATACATCGTGATCCTCAGAATATTTGTTGAATGTATATCAGGTCTGCATGTATGTAGGGGCTTGTATATTCATATATACAAGTAAAGATATAAAGGAATATACAATGAAAAGATACATCACGGGCATATTCCATAAAGATTCCCTGCATGTATGTGAAAGGGGTTTGTATATTGCGTTTGCATGTTTAACATACAAGGTGCAAATGTACATTTGCTATAGTGCCGCAAAGAAATATACAAGGACATTTGTATATCGCCAACATACAAGAGGTGGGGCCCACCCATATACAAATAGAATTGTATGTATCTATATACAAGGGATCACGTGAACAGTGGCTTGTATATCACGCATATATAAGGCTAAATGTACATTGGTGATATGCAAACCAGATTTCAAACGAATATCAATTCTGGCACATTCAGGCTTCAGGTCCGGTTTGTATATACAATAGTGTTTGTATGTTCGCACATACAAAGAAATATACAAGGAGAAGTGATACAAGGTGGACTCGGCAGAGCAATGAAAAGCAGCTAAAGGTCATTTTCGGGTCTGCACTTGTATATCGGTGTTGTATGTGCTGATATACAAGCAGAGGATGCATTTCCATATGCAAGCTGGATTTCAGGTAAGGTTCAAATGCAGTTCTTGTAGTTTCAAGTCCAGTGCATTGTATATGCGGTTGAATATTTGCATATACAATGTGATATACAAAGGGGAGATGTATTTTTTTAGCACCACTTCTCAGCCCAACTCAACGATAAATTAGTAGGTGCCACATGGCAGCGGCGAGTGCATATACAAAGGCTCTTGTGTATACAAGGCAGTTTCAAATGCATTTTCTGAGAGCGATTACAAAGGCCTTTTGGCGCCAAAAGCAGAAATACATACAAAGTTTTCAAAACATGCAAAGACAGGATCAGAGGTATCTTCAGAGGCTAATATATACACAGATGCAGAAGCGATATATACAGGCAGTTGACCAGAACTTTGACCGCCTATATCTTCCCCATTTTAGTGAATTTCGACATGCTGTAAGAGGCAAAGATGCTTGTTTTTGCCTCCTCTTTCATTTGAGCAAGTTTTTCAGGGGATTTTCTAGTTTCCATTTTTTGGATCTGGCTTTGCATGTTTGAGCTGATTGGATGTTTTAGTGGCCGTCTTGAAGTTTTGAGGGGTTTTTCTCCTCACAGTGGGTCAAGTTGGTGAGGTTCTGTAGGTGCATTCATAGCGTATGGGCTCTTTGTCTTGCAGGACCATTTCTATGTGTTGGACGGTGACTTTGGAGGTTACTTCTTCATCCCCTGTCCTACCTCACGTCATGGCTGCTGTCTTCCATGTTTTCTCCTAGCGACAGCATGGTCCACATCCCTTCACCATGCCTCTACCCATACTTTCCTGCTTCTGGCATTTATGGCCTCGGTTCTGTGATTCAGCGACTCCTTGCCCTTCTGGCAAGGGTCTGGCTTATAAAAGACTGGTAAAAAGCTCTTTTGATGGGGGATGGTATTTTGGGGCTATTATGCTGCCAATTTTTTTTAGTCAGTCCACTTAGTGTAATTGCAAGGGTATGGGAATGTGACTCACTATGCCTAAATTTGGCCTCTGTTGTCTTCCTTTTATCCACCAATGAATGTAATTAGCTATGTTGGTATACCCCTGCTATGAAATATTTCTATATTGTAATGGTTTTCTGGGCCTTCATGATTAATAGATGTTGACTTCTTGCCTCTTTTATCTCTAGATTTTTGTGTTCTAATTAAAAGTTGTAATCCGTTCTGTGGGTAAAAAGCCCCTCTACAGGTATAACCTTCAAACCGAAGCCTCAAACCAATCCTAAATCTATGTGAATCTCCATTCAGCAGCAAAAGAATCATTGTTGTGTCTACGCCATGACCACCATCGCTCACTAAATCTAGTGTATCACCTTTCTCCCCTTTCAGTTTTCCTTCTAACTCTTTCCCCTGCAAGTTGTTTAGCACTAGGTTTAGTATCACTGCTCTCAGTAATAGGCTTAGAGCAAGGAACTAGCCTTCTCTAGAGGTTTGATCTCAAAACGCAAGGTCCCACACTTCGAGATCATTCCAATGTTATTCCAGGTTGCATGAGGTTTCACAGCTGCATGCAAAGGGTGCAAATCTGGGTGATAACATGGATTAATTAAATAAAGTGGGTTTATTTAATTCATCAAGAAGGTGATTAAGTTGGACCAATGTGATTAAGATGAACTAGGACCTAGGGATAAATGGGATTAAGTGGGATGAGGCTAGATGAACTAGGATGAACTAGGTGTTGGCAAGAGACACTATGTGGCTTCACAAGTGTTGTCATTGATGGCAACAAAGTTTATCACACACATCCATAGTATAGAGGATGCCTATACCGGAAGTCAGATTGAAGATTGTTTTGGTCCAGTCAACAAGAACAGAGTATGTAACAAGGTCTGACAATCAAGTCCGGATCTCTTAGATTGTGTAACTCAGTAAGTTGCGGACTTGGACAAGTCAAGAGGGATATCATGACTAATATATTCTAGAAAAGCATGAAAAAGATATGAGCATCTCAGTGTTGCATTCCAATGACAGAGCAGACAAAGGAAGAATTGACTGACAGAGTATTAGACTTGAATCTGAATGTGTAAAAGGTCTTGATCAAGCAATTTGTGGGATTATACATTGTTGGCCGATATGATTAATGAATTCTATGCTTAATCTTTTGATGCACATCACAAATCAAGCATGGATATAGTCGACAGATCAACAACTTACAAATATCTTGAGTGTTCTTGTTGCCGACTAGAAGGTTGATGAAATCCTTGATGCGGATACATATACCAAATGGATTCCAGTATGTAGGTGTGTGTGGTGAAGGTGGAAAGTAATAAGGTGCTAAGAAAAGCAGGGATAAGTGTGAGAATATCAATTCAAGTCCGGTATGTGACTGAACAACAACATTAAACAGAGGACGAATGAAGTGCATCAGATCAGTGTATTGTGCCTAACCGAAACTGAACTCTTGCATTTGTAGATGCTTCACATTAGTTCAAACACTTGATTATCTTCTGTGAGTTCTATAGATAGTGAGTCTCTTATAGGGAGTGTGCCTCTTGTGAGCAGTGTGCTTAGGTAGTGAGCCCTAATTGGCAAGTGCCATTTTGTACTCTATTCTTTTAACAGAGAATACAATCTTGGGTTAGTCACCCCATGGTTTTTCCCTTAATAAGGTTTCCATGTAAAAATCCTTGTGTTATGTGTGTTGATTTTATTTCTATTCTTATGATTACATATGCTTTCATGTTTTGATACAACACTAAATATTAAGATAACAAAAAGAAAAGAAAGTTAAGGAAATTTTGAGATAATTGATTCACCCCCCCTCTCAGTTATCTTCCTTGTTTCCAACAATTGGTATCAAAGCAAGGTTCCTCTGAACAAAGCCTAACAGCTTGAGGAAGATCTGGGAATCTCAATGGATGCATATGGTATGAAGGAACAACTTCAATCTGCCCTAGATGATCTTGAACAGTCCCACTCTGAAGTCAATAATTTGAGAGAAAGACTCAAACAAGCTCATGAATTCATAAATGAGATAAAAGAAAAACTTAGTATTTCTATGAAAAAGAGAAAGGAACTACTTCAAAAATTAGCCAATCAGAGTGAAGTCAATGATACTAATGAAGATTTGAATGAGAAAAATAAGCTATGTGAGACACTATCAAAAGAAGTCATTATGGTAAGACATGAAATGGAATCAAGGGTTATAAGATTCACCCAAGAAATTGAAGAAAAAATAAAGATTGAAGATAATCTAAAACAATCCCTCAAGGAGAAAATAGAGGACTACCACAAAATGGATAGAATAATCAGGCATCTTGAATCTGATCTTGAAGAAGCTAGAGACAATGAAGAACAACTTGAGAATCAGATAGAAACTATTAAACAAGATATTCAAACAACAAATGAATACAAAGAGAAATTCAAGATAAGCTCAGCCCAACTTGAAGTTCTTCTTGAAAGCCAAAAGAGGGTAGATGATAAGCATGGCTTGGGATATGAGAAAGGTGAAAGCTCCTGATCCGGTCAGAAGAACTTTGGATCAGGAAATCAAAGAAACAGGTCTAGAAGACCTCTGGTAAGGCAACCAAATGCCCAAAGATATCCATCCTTTAATGGATACTGCTTCAATTGCAACAATTTCGGTCATAGAGCAACTCAGTGCAGGAGGAGAATGAATCAGAATAATCCATCCTTCTCCAGACAATGTTTTAATTGCAAAAGGTATGGTCACAAATCTCATGAATGCAGAAATATGCAAATAAATAATTTATTCAATGGTATATGCTTTGCATGCAATAGAATGGGACATATGGCTAATCAATGTAGATCAAGACGATATCAATCAAATAAGCAAAGAAATGTTGTATGTTACAATTGCAATAGATCTAGTCATATTGCCAAATTCTGTAGAAGTAGAAATTAGGATAGAAAAGGTCTGGTGGAACATGATCAGAAACAAGATAAGGGCAAAGGTAAAATGAATGTAGATGAAGTTCAAAAGGAGATGAGCAAGATTTGGGGAAAGAAGAGTACAGAAAATATTGGGGATGGATCCGCATTGGAAACTAAAAAGGTGAGCTCTGGCTTAGGGGGAGTCACAGAGAAAAACAATTTCCCCCAGCCAGTCAGCTAGTGCCTAAATTCAGCACATTGAGTAAACATCTGATGCTGCGGATTAATGGGTTCTAAAAAAAACCTCCAAATAACCTTCAGTCAAAATGTGAAAGATCCGCATGGAGTTTTACAAGATTTATAACCGCTCAAGTTAATCTAGTTCTGACAGCTATCCGATAAAGTAGAATTTCATAGATAGATCTAGTATGATTTAGAATTGAAATGCTTTGATATGTGGACCCATGGCATGATTGAAGAAAAGAAGATACATTGTCAATCCTCACTGACAATGATTCTAAGTTCAGTATAGTGATTCAAGAAGATCTCTCTCAAAATAGGGCAACCGAATAACTTAAGTTGTGCATTTATTACAAAAGGAAATTAGGGTTTATGCAAGGATAAAAGGGTTATTTCACTCATTATTTACACACTTGCACTTACGAAGAAGAAAAGAAGAGCTCTGCAAAGAAGATTCTGCAATTCATTCAAGATCAACTGAAAATTGAATTCAGCCAGTGATTCATTCTAGTTCTTGCTTCAAACCCTAAAGCGTGAAAAGGTACTTCCATTCTGAAAATCTCTCTCTGAATCTCTTATAAAATGTCTACTCCAATGGTTGTCAAGATTTCTGATAGGCTGAGACCTAAATTTAATAAACACCCTTACAAATCTCTAGAAGTTGACCCCTTAGGGGCATTTTCTAGCATTCTGCATGGAGTGTTGCATGTAGAAGAGGTTAGGGTTTATATCCATTCCAACATTGAAGAATTTGGAGACTCAAAATTGATAGATATTTATCACAAATGGCTAATAGATGAGAATTTGAACTCAAACGTAAATTCAAGGCCCTTCGAGACAAACACTTCGGACATTGCATACATTTTCCATGTTTTGTAGAAGATGATTGGGTCTGGTATGTTCTAAGCAAGATGCATGATAATTTTATGTGGCTAATGAGGCCCTTCAAGATAACTAAAGATGCCATTGGGGCAGTAACCAGACTACATTCATCCGGTGGGTTACCTGCACTTAAATTTGTGAAGAACCAAACAATAACTGAAGCCACTGGATCCAAATTTGATAAAAGAGCAATGACCATAGATGACATCACAGATCTAGATGTCAAGTTTGCCTCAATGATAATCAGCTACAAAATCTATCATACAAGCAAGGAGAATTTTGTGCCTGGCACAACAATCTATGTAGCATATCAAATGTTGAGGGAAGATGCAGATTATGATTTGTGTGAGCTTCTTCTAAATCAGTTGTTGGAGAACTTGCAGAAGATCAAAAAGGATAAGAAAAATTCCTCTAAATATGTTAGTCTAATACTATGTCTGTTCTTTTATTATATGAATGAACTACCTGGATCAATTGGTTGGGTCTGGCAAAATGATAAACTGGTTGCAATTCAGATCAGAGATTACATGTATAGACTTGGTGATGCTCAAGCCCAAAACACAGCCCTTTGGGGGTACTTTAAGAATTTACAAAGCATGATGCAAACCAGAGAGAGAATTCCACAGTCCATAGTTGAGAAACACAAGGACATAGTTTACTTTATGGTTGACACTAATCAATGCCTAATGGAGGCAGTTGAGCCAAGAAATGTGTGGATAATGCCTATGGGATATGAGGTCGATGAAAAAATCTTGGAGCTACATATTCAACACCTACTGAGCTAGCCTAAGGACATTGAAGTAGAAAGGTTTGACACCTTTCAAGAGATAAGTGTAAAAATACATGTTGAGCTAAGATAGTCAGAGATGAAGAGGAAAGTAAGAAGGGAAGTTGAAGAAATTGCCGAAAGATTTGGCCTATCAAAGGAGGTTGTAGATGCAAATAGAGAGAAAATGGAGAAGGCTGAGAAAGAGAAACAAGAAGCAAACAAAGGAAATGTTTCGGTACAAGCCTCCTCCCAGATTAGATCTTCCAAGAGCTCTGCACCTGTCACTCCTAAAAGCTCAAAGGCTACCAAACTAGAAGTTAAGACATCCAGCAAAAGTGAAAAGAGAATGAAGACCAAAGGCTCAAGAACATATACAAGCCATAAGGATGATGAAGAAATAGAATTAGATGAAGAAATCAAGAAAATGAAGAAGAAGAAAACATCTAGAAAGTTCTCTGCTAGCAAAAATGAGGTAAAGGAATTTGTTGAAAAGCCCACTCTTTCCATTGATGACATCATCAAGGTAGTTACTATGGATGGGAACCTGCAACCGGTGACTGAGTTCTATGATGCATACAGTGATGCTGACAAGAGAATTCTAGAAGAAGCTACTGTCAAGTACTTGAACATTTACAATAAAGCCTTCATTGAAATTATATCATTAATTCCTAAGAGCCTAGAAAAGGTACTTGAGTTGAGAAAAGAGAATGCAATGGAAAAAGACCTAGAGATTTGGGAGCAAATAATGATTTAGCTTTACCCTTCTATCATTCCAAAACAAATGGACATGATTTCAGGGATTGTAAGGATGAGTTTCAGAGTAAGGCAAGAATGAATAAACTTATGCTTGGAGAAACTGACCAAGTAGAAAGTGAAACAAAAGATATTCTCTAGAATGCTTTGAAAAGATTCAATCTTCCTATTATAGAGGAAACAGATGAAGAACCTTCTACCATGGATGTTGAAGGATTAAATGTAATCAATGAAGAGTTTTCTGACAAGGATGTAGAAGGATCAAAGAAAATAGATGAAGAGAAGTTTTAGGACTTAGATTCCTCTATTCTAGAAGAGAAAGTTCATGAAGTAGTAAACATAGGTGACATCTCTCCTCCAGATCCTACTACAGCTATGATAAACATTCCAAACTTTGAAGCTGAAGGAGAAGGTAGAAGAGAGGAGAAGAAGATTTAAGAAGAAGAGGTTAAGGGAAAAGAAGAAGAACAAGCAGAAAAGACTAATGATGACTCTTCTGATATTTCAAAGAAGTCTCAATCTCTAACAAGAGACACTACAGAGATAGTGAACAACTTCTTAAGCAAAGAAATGATGAAGCTGGATGAACTTGAGTTATTTCAAGGACCACTAAATTTTGACTCTCTCTCCCCAATTCAAAGAATGAAAATATCATCTTTTGCTCAAGCCAAAGCAAAAAAAACCTCTTGAAATCTCACATGGAGGACTATGAACTATTGGAGATTGCATCTAGGATGCTAGAGAAGATCATGCCATCCTATCAAAAGGATCCTTCAGCCCCACCATCCGGTAACTTGAAAAACTTAGTAAATTCTGTTAACACTCATTTTGAATCTCTAGAGAAATCAGCAAAACCAAAGGTCCGGAAGGAGTTTTTGGGGAAAAGATTCACTGAGGTACAAGGACTTATTGAAAATGATAAAGGACTCTAGATATTGAAATAAAGAGCCTCAAAAATGCTCTCAAAGATGGTGGGGACCTATTCAAATTTTGTCTGACTTGGCCTAAAGTGACAAAAGATATCGAGGAGAAAGTAAAAGAACAAGAAGAAAAACTGTCAAGCCTAGTTCAAAATTTTGACCCTCTTTCCTCCTCTTTAATGAATCAAGAATGCCAAGCTATTGTTATAACAAATAAAATAAAGAGACTGAGAAAAGAAAAGAACATAATGAATAGAATGGGTGAACTTAGATGGATAATTATCCCTAAGTTAGAGGCAATGCATGAGACATTGATAGATGCTCAGACCACAGCTCGGACTAGTGATCCAATAGATTTAAGAGGGGTAGAAGCATATGCATTTTTGTTGAGTGGTCACATTTCCATTTTGGATAGGATGAAGTAGAGCTCGGCCACAGATTTTGTACAGCTGAAGACTACTTTTATGGATATACTTAAGTATATGTAAGTATAACATAAGATTTATATATACTTATGTGGCCATGTATAGAATAATTTTTGCAAAATTTTGATATGCGGATTCCGCCCTTTGCCATTGATGTCAAAGGGGGAGTGAAGAGTAGTGAAAAATGTGGAATCTAGCTAAGGGGGAGTTCTGGTATAATAGTGTAAAAGATAGAACATCATCCAAGGGGGAGTTACAATGACACTTAGCCATTTTTCACTAAGTGTTGCCATCAATGCCAAAGGGGGACATTGTTGCCAAGAGACATTGTGTGGCTTCACAAGTGTTGTCATTGATGGAAACAAAGTCTATCACACACATCTGCAGTACATAGTATGCCTATACTAGAAGTTAGATTGAAGATTGTTTTGGTCTAGTGAACAAGAACAGAGTATGTAACAAGGTCTGACAATCAGGTCTGAATCTCTCAAATTGTGTAACTTAGTAAGTTGCAAACTTGGACAAGTCAAGAGGGGTATCATGACTACTGTATTTTAGAGATTTAGCCTCCATTGATAAAGCATGAAAAAGATATGAGCATCTGAGTGTTGGGTTCCAAAAAGATACTCTCTCTTAAGTTTGGTTTAGTTTTATTTTTATTTATTTTTTCTTTGCAGGTCTAGGGTTTCAAACTAGTATGGAGCCATGGGTTCTTCATAACCTCCTCGGAGGTATAAACTTCAATAGTTTGTCCCCCTTTTTTTTTTCTCTCCCTTTTTTTTTATCTCTGTTTACTCTATTTTTTTGGTTGCATCATGAGTAAGAAACTATAAGAATCCATTTTTATACAGAGTAATGAGTGTTTTATTGCTGTGTGTGTAATGCATGCTGAGTGATGTAGTGGCGGTGCTCATACTGAGGTAGGCAGAGGGAAGTATCTGAAGGCGGTAAAAATGACAGAGAGGAGGTGGAGTGTGGCGGAGGTCGCGTGGGGGGGGCCAAGGGCCGCAGAGGGCTCACGGCTGAGGTTGGCAGCGTTGCACGGGTTTCGGCAGTCTAAAGGCCGTGGGGCTGTTGGTGTCTACAGTGGTTAGGGGTGTGGGGACGGGGCCAAGCCCCCTCCTCACACCCCCTGTAATAAACCGCGGGGGGAGTATGGGTGGCAGCGGCTGTCATGGCTGCCGTCCCCCATGCTCCCTCCTCTTTATTTTTTTTTTGTTTGTAATTTTTTTTAAAAATGTATAAATGCTATAAAATATATAAAAAGAAACACTTGCCTTTTACATCCGTTTTAATATTTCGTAATATTAAATATATATATATATAAAGTATATATATATATGAATGCCTGTATATATACTTAGATATTAAATATATATATATATTTGTATATATATATATATTTATATATGAATATATATATCTTTCCATTCTTATATATCTATTCTTTTTGTTCAAAAGAATGTATCGAGTTTCTTTCTCTTATATAAAAAAAGAGTTTGCACTTGCAAGTACACGGATCTATGTACTAGTTCATAGATAAATGAATGCAATTATATACTAAAATCTGTTCAGCAAAGTATAAGTCCCTGTATCTATTTTTTTTACCAGATACATAACAAAACGTAAACAGAATTCCTCATACATTTCTTAAATCATATCTCCCAGAACAGGAAGTAACAATATTAAAATAACAAACAGATTACCTAAGTTGCATTATTTCTTTTGCAAGAGTTATGGCAAAAATTTGTTTTGCATTACTTCTTTTGGGATCATTACACAGAACAGCCAAAGCATTCCCTCCTTTTATCCACAATGAAACTAAATAGTAACATAAATTTATCTCTCATACAAGCTTTATTCCTAACCCATCTCTTAGGAAAAATTAAACTATATCTAAATAGACTGAAAACATTGCTTCCATAAACAAATTTTGTTTTGAAAATCAACTCCACAAAACATGAACTAAACAGCATTGAATAGATTAACATAATGTCTTGCATTTCTCTATTTATCCCAGCCATTTCTATGGCAGATGTCTTAGTAAACCTATATCAAAGAACTGAACACACTAAGGCCATAATGATCATGGCTCCAACAACCATCTCAAGGAGACAAACAGGATGCCAACATGAGCTCCATAACTACTTCATCTCTCCACACAAAAACCTGCAAGCTACACAACAGCAAGACAACAAAAAACTAGCCACTAGGAAAGGAAAAGCTCTCCTCCCTACCGTAGACCCGCTAGTGGGTCACCCCCAAGCTAGGGAGGTAGAGTATTTCACACAGGTGTATCAATCCACAACAAAAAGGCTCAATCACATTACACAAAATCAGAACACCCCATAGGATTAACACATAACTATGCTCACAGAAATGAGCTTGGTGAGGGTAGGGAATAGACCTCTCAACTTAAAGGGGCTCCCAAAGGTAAGAAAAAAAAATCTCATCATATGGCCTCTAGCCAAAACTTCTGAAACAACTCAATTCACAAAAATTTACTCCCAAAATGCTTGGCACTCTTGCCATATAAACATCTCCTCCTCATATGATAATAGGCCCTCAAGGCATGAAACACACAATTCACAAAACTAAGGGAGAGCCCCCAAGGATTGTTCCTCTCCCCTACCCATACTAGTTGAGCATTTCCTCCATAGGAGGTGCTGTCACCATGACAACCCAACCCAACATCAAAAGCAAAAAGAAACATCTCAATGCAAACAAATTTACAATTCAATTTCAAACTTGAAAACATCATATAGCAAGCAAGCAACATGATAAGAGCCTACCTTCAAGGTCTTGATAATAGATGTAGAATTTGGTGAAGAGCTCCAAGCCTTCCAACTTTCAGAATCTCCTTCCCCAACCTTCTCTAACTCCACCAAACTTAGCAAGTAAAACTCCAATTTTGCAAGAAGTTTTCAAATTGTAAGGAAAAAGACTAAAAGAGAAGAACCCCCATTTCTCTACAAGAGGGGCTATTATAGGGCTTCTATTTGGCCTTGAGAGAATGAGGTGGTGACATTTGTCACCATCTCTTCCCTCCACCAAAGCCACTTGGAAAAGAGAGAAGGTAAGAGGATGACAAGTGTCCTCCTCTCCCTTCACCTCCATCTCCACCTCATCCACTTGTGCTTCCACACAAGTGGGTGGGGGACAAATGGTGAGTTGGATTCCCACTCACCCTTCCACAAGACAATGGCCTTGAGTGGAGTCCCCACTGACTTGGGAGCTTGGGAGGACTCTTGGAGACCCCCCAAGTCCTCCTTGGGAATGTTTCCCAAAACTAGGGATGGGAGAGGTGCTCTTCCCAAGGCAAGGCCCATCCCCATCTCCCCTTTTTCCCATTTTCGTCACTTTGACTCAACCATGGGTTAGGGTGACCTAAGGTGAGCCTAAACTAAGGTTAGGTGGTCCAAGTTGACCCTAGGCTCATAGTTGACCACCTAGGGTAACTTTTGGGACCCTAGGGGTCAAGAAAGGGGTCAAAAATCCACATATAAATGGCCCCAAAAAAAATAAAAAAATAAAAATGACAATGACATAAATCAAAATAAAATATTACCACACTTAATATTAATCAAAAAAAGAAAGAGAGGGGGTACTAAGGCTTAAATAAAATTAATTAAAATTTAAACCAAGCACAATAAATCATCATGCAATTTCACACGTGATCCTTATCCCTCTTGGGAACGGATCGGCTTAACTGGGAATAACAGGGTGTGAATCCTCTACCTCCGATTTCCCATGGCTAGGGAAAGTAAAACCTGCACATCTCGATCAAGTGTCAGTTTTGTCAGGAAAATGATAGCCGAAGCAACTGGAAATTAAATTCATGTAAACAATACAACAATATCCATCAATACATAAATCCAAATTAACTGCATTTCCATCACATGTCAATTAATTCCAATCTCATAATCAACTAGAATCTCATAACAACTAACATCTAATATGAATCCATATATCGAACCAAAACATATCATCATTATGACCGATTCAAATCACATATATCCAATCAGTGCGATAAAACATCAAGTCTGCAATGTGAAACATAGTCACTACTGAATAGCACAATGATCAAAAATATAGGGGGTATAATAGTCGGCCTCACAATAATAACTGAGAATAATAGGCCACTTCAAGGGGGCAACCTCTAAATATCTCCAATGAGAACACACTTCACAATATATCCTGAAATAAGACTCATATCCTCCTATATATACCTAATTATGCTTAGGATGAATAGACACACCCCTATATAACACCTAGTCTGACCTATCTAACTAAATAATAATATAATAATGATAACATGACTTAATTAGGAGTTAATATAGCCACAAGCTAACTATTCATAACCCTATGTACACTAATATTAAGGGTGTAGCAAATATTGTTTGCACTGGCACATCATGTTGTAGTTTCCTAACTATGTTTACAAAAGGATCAACTGATCCTGATGCTGCTACTAGTGCTGGTGGTGAAATGGCACCTCTCATGTGAAGGCCCTAATATCTACTTTTCTTGGTCACCTTAACACCCTGCAACATATCCTTCTCTATCCCCAACAATGTATCAATTGGGACATGATCTTTTTCTTTATCAATTATATCCTCTTCCATGGCAACTCCCACATGACTGGGACCTTCCTCCTCCAAAGGCTCTTCTTCTGCAACTGGTGCCTTTTACTTGGTGATTGGGACTGCCCTTAATATTGGACATGTTGGAGGTGATGGAGGCTGAAATACTAGGGAGACCCCTTCTATGGCAAGCTCATTTACCACTCTTAATGAGCTGGGTTCAGCTAGTTTGGTCCCCATGACCTACATCTTTATTACCAAGAAGTCATCAAATCTAGTTTCCTCTCTTTCTTTCATCTTTATCATTTTGTCATAAGTGACTATGATGCCCTTTCCCTTCAACTCATTAACCTTCTTGTCAACCCAATTCTTTGTCCTAACCATGACCTTAGCTATGAGGACATCTATTGATGTTTTCTCCCTCTGTATTAAATTAGAAGCAGAAATTGTGTCATTGTATATCTTTTTCTCCTCATACTTAGGATCCATGAGGTCATCATCATCTTTCTTGATTTGTTGAGGCACCTCAGGTTGTCCGATAGTCCTCATTTGGTCTAGTGTTAATCTTTGATATTCTGTTCTTCTCACCTCGTGTTCATCATCACAATCGGCATAGTAGTTCTCGAGGTGTACACTGTGTTTATACTTATTAAATCTTTTCTCAATCCTATGATAAGGATCATAATCCCTAGTTAGTGGGAACAACTTCAAAATCAAACTTTTTAAATCTCCTTCAGCCTTCCTCACATTTTCTATAGCTCCTACTAGGATCCAGCTGATGTCAATGTGAAATTTCTTGTAGTTTCTGCACTCTTTATTCATAGACAATTCAAGTATGGGCAACTGTTACCTCATCATCTCCATCAGTACTACCTTGTCTAAAGGGTACCTTGGTAGTAGATATGGTTCCTAATAAAACCCTCTATTTGGATATAAGAATATGTTTTGTCTTGGATGAACCAGGAACCATATCCACTGATTCCCTTAGTTACCCCCACTTAAAATCTTTTGGTCCTATCTCCCTCCATGACCCTGACTATGTGCACTAGAAAGTAGTCATTGACCATTTTGTAATCTTGGACTGAAAGTCTCCTCTCCAGCTGGGGATAATACTCCCAAGGAGTCTTCTCATTGGGTAGTTTACCCATATTTCCCACAGTTTATAGTCTATTGAATGTGCCTTTTGCTGCATAGGCATACATGAGGTAGGAGGTCATCCTGAAGGTCATGCCTTTGCCTTGTTTCCATTTAATCATCTGATCATGTATTCTGTCACTAATAATTTTGGCCCATTGGACCTTTGCCTTCTCCTCATCATTTTCAATGGCCATTCTTATTAGGCCAAACATCCACAAATCAAAGGTTCCACAATTTACCAGGCCTTTCATCCTACTGATCATGAACATTATGTGCTACACCTCTTCATTGAAGTCAAACTTATATAAATGTTGTGCCATTTTAGCTACAGCCTTGGCTGTGTTATCCAAACTTCTCCACCCCTAGAAGATCACCTTCCTGCAGTTCTTATTGTTTGCATCAAACTCTTCTTCCAGTACATAGATGGGTTGAGATACTGGTACATGGAATACCTCAGTAATGCCACCTAGAGATAAATCGGCATAAAGTCGTTCTTGTTTCTCCACCTCCCTTGTGGTAGTATCGTAATTTTGTGCACATTCTTCCATAAGCTTAAAAGATTCTGTGGCATAGGGGAATCCAGCTACATAATATAACCCTGATGTCAGTATCTTCTTTGGCATCGATTCATGTTCTGAATGCCTCTATATCTATATTACCCAAATGGGTATCTTGTTTATAACCCAGCTTGTTATACACGTTGTGTCTTAGGGAACATGACTGGTTTTAATTTAGCATCCCATTTATCCATGTGTGGTTGAGACATTTCTTCCTGCAAGTCAAACGTACCAGTCTCAAACAACATTATATATTTATCTATGTTGGGTTAGCACATAGAAATTTTATATGTTCTGTAAGGATATTCAAATGCCTAAACCTTATGAATTTAGTAGACCATTTTCATGAATTCTACTAATGTTCATCATTTTCTTTCTTTCAACATTAGTATGTTACAACTTTACGAAATAACCAGAGGGATAGGACTTTATAAATACCTATTAACACTTCATTAACCTATAATTGAAGTAATGGATGACTAGATTAATGCTCTAAATGGGGAGTCCCTCCATAATTCTGCTCTCTGGTTTAGCTCTGGTTTGCAATCAACTTTTATGCAATGAAGTTTCAAGCTCCTGGATGCAATTGTGTTTGATTATGATGATAAAATCCCTTTTAACTTAAGAAATTCATTATTTTAGGGCTTATTAATGGTGTCACGGTGATTTGATAGCCTCTTTTAGCAAGATTGTACAGGATCATCACAGGTGTCCATTGGTGTGAGTTTAAATTTAAATGCCAACGACCGATTGCACCACATTAAATGCAAAAAGTGCAGGTATATGGGAGTGGATATCCAGATGTGAATATCCAGATGACATCATCATAGGTTGAGTCAACTTTCATTGACCAAAGAATCATCATCAGGTCACAAATTCTCCTTCAATATGTTTGGGTATGATGTGGACATGTGGCATCTTGTTATTGGTTCAGTCTAAGGCCTGGATATTTGGTTAAGGTCAGGATATTATCTTTGTGAAATATCCATCCGGTTGAAATATCTAGATGATGTCATCAAGAAGAAAGTCCTTCATGGTGAAAAGACTTGGTGTCCCAAATTACTGCTTGAACCTCATGTTTAATCATTGTTCTTCATTGAACTATTCTGGAATTTCATCGAGTTCTAAAAGTTCATCGGGTTCAATGGTTCAAGGCTTCATTGAACTGTTATGGAAGTTCATCGGGTTCTAGAAGTTCATTGGGTTCAATGGTTCAAGGCTTCATTGAACCGTTCTGGAAGTTCATCAGGTTCAAGGTTCAACGTGAATAGTCATCGCAACGTGAATAGTCATCGCTATGACTGAACACCATTGGTGTATCGAAAGACTTTAACTATCGGTGATAGTTGGGAGCTTTACACCGATAAACAATTTGTGTGTATATCACAATTGTATGTTGTGACCATTTCATGTGTATACTATAAATACATCTGAGTATCGTTCTGTGTATCTCACTGTTGCATATCGCGCTTGTATACAATGAACATACATTGCGAATGTACAAGTGTATTGGCATAGAAAGGAGGTCAATGGTTAGGTCAAAGGTTGAATGCATCTTTCGAATGTATGTTGCGAATGTACATTGTAAATATACATTGAGTTAGATACAATGCATGACCAACTGTATTAGTGATATCAAGATATGATACTTTAGGTGACTGGCTATAGTAAGTCAGCTAAAGCATATACAAATCAGCGAGAGATTGTTCATCGAGACAATGAAAACTATTTGGACCAATGGCTAAGGTCTAACCGATGAAGGATGGAGGACTTTGGCATCGTGGAGACATTGGGCTATCGGTACAAGAAGTGAAGCACTCACCAATGGAGCAGGTTAGTCCGCTAAGGCTATAGCTTGGCTTCGTCGGCAACAAAATTGCCGACAATGGTATTACTATGTGTTCGGACATATAAACCAGAATATCATCAGCGACCTGGTGCATGTGGGATTAAACATCTCACTGGAATGTGAACAGTTACAATGGTTTGAAGGCAGCGGCACTGAAGAAGTTAGATCGATTAGTTAGGGTAAAAGTTGAATAACTGTCTTTGCTCTTGAAGACTAGATATATAAACAAATTTATGTGTATTGTTGCAGATTGATGAAACGATTTGAATTATACAGTTTATTTTGTAGATGTGTAGATGAAAAAAAATGGCTTTGTATAATTGAAAAAGAATCGATACCTGAAAAAAAAGGAGTTGGGGATCTTTATTGTAATCTTTTAGTTTACTGTAATAAAGATAGCTTCTATTGTGTTGGTTGGTTTTTTACCCGAAAGGGTTTTCCCACGTAAAACTGGTGTCGTTCTGTGTTGTCTTTATTGTTTATTTTGTATTTCTGGTGTATTCATCTTTGGTTTGTGAATTGAAAGTTACCTGTCTGCA
Organism: Cunninghamia lanceolata; assembly: GCA_027924645.1. Lineage (NCBI taxonomy): Eukaryota > Viridiplantae > Streptophyta > Pinopsida > Cupressales > Cupressaceae > Cunninghamia > Cunninghamia lanceolata. Next base: position 7,008,034 of record BSBN01001583.1, read on the forward strand.
TTATCCCCTTAGAATTATCATTAGGGAAGCTGTATTCCGCACCTGTGCTTTCCTTACAAGTGGTATCAGAGCCTAGCCAGTTGTGTTATCCTTGTTGGTAGGTTGGGTTTTTTGTGTTAGTTCAGTGACTGGAAGTTCTATAGAGGTTTATTTGGTTAAATAAGATGGCAAGTACGTTAGACAAAATAGACATTGAAAAGTTCAATGGCACAAACTTTGAGTTGTGGAAACTTAAAGTTGAAGATATGTTGGTCTACAAAGATCTTTGGATTGCTGTGTCTGGAACTAAACTTCAACCATGAAGCAAGAAGATTGGGACCTAGCAGATAGGAAAGCCAAAGGATTGATAGGATTAAGTTTATCTAACTCTGTTCTATTGAACATCCATGAGGAGATGACTGCAAATGCTTTATGGAAGAAGTTGAATAACATTTATCAGGGCAAGTCCTTGGTGAATAAACTTTTCCTTAGAAAGAAGTTGTATTCTATGAAGATGGATGAAGGAGCATCTGTAGCAGAACATCTAAGCTCGTTTAATATGATTGTTACATACTTGACGTCTATAGGTGTAAAAATAGAAGAGGAGGACCGTTGTATGCTTCTGTTGTGTTCCTTACCTGACTTGTGGGATCATCTTGTGATGGCTATTGGAAGTACAACAACCACGTTTTCAACTGAAACTATTGTTGCCTCACTGTTGTTTGAAGAGATGCGGAGGAAATCTTCTAAGATGGCCAAAGAGGCCCTGTCTGTTAGGGGTAGATCAAAGGAAAGAGGCAAGAAGAAGGACAAGAAGTCTAAGTCAAAATCACAGGGGAAATCAAAATTTCCTGGTAAGAAGTCCAAGGTGAAGTACTAGAATTGTGGGCAGAAAGGACATGTCAGGAAAGACTACAAAGAAGAGAAAAAGAAGAAGAACTTCTCTGACTCCAAGTCTTCTCAGAGTGATGCTGATGCCTTCATTGCTGCTTTGGCAACACTTGCATCTGAAGATGTTTGGCTGGTGGATTCAGGAGCATCTTTTCATATGACATCACACAGAGAGTGGTTCACAAAGTATGAACCGTATGCTGGTGGGAAGGTGTTCTTGGCAAGTGATTCGACACTGGAAATTGTTGGCCGAGGAAGAGTTAGAACCCAGTTCCCGGATGACAGAATAAAGGGAATGAATGGAGTTTTACACATACCAGGTCTGGCTTGAAATTTACTTTATGTTAGTAAGCTTAATGATGTTGGAGTGCAAGTTACTTTTGTGAATGGTGGCTGTAAGATGACTAGAGGTCTATTGTACTGGCAAAGGTTGAACGCATTGGAACTTTGTATAGGTTAGATGCTAAACCAGTATGCTGTAATAATGTCTCTGTAAAATCTGGTAAAGCTACTATTGTAACACATGATGTAAACTCAATGGAAGTTAAACTTCCTATAGAGAAAACAATGCTTTGGCATCATAGACTTGGTCACATAGGTGAAAAAGGTTTAAAAACCTTGAAAAACAAAAACCTGGTAGATGGGCTGATTGATTGTAATATGGAGTTCAATTTCTGTGAACATTGTATATATGGAAAACAAAACCATGTTTCTTTTTATTCTAGTTCTCATAAATCTTCTGGTGTTCTGGACTATGTACATTCTGATGTTTTTGGTCCAGTTAATGTTCCTTCTTTATCTAAATCAAGATACTATGTATCATTTATTGATGATTATTCAAGGAGGGCATTTATATATTTTTTGAAGAATAAATCAGAAGTGTTCAGTTGGTTTGAAGAATTTAAAACTCTTGTGGAAAATCAGATCGGTAGGAAAATAAAATACTTGAGAATAGATAACGGTGGTGAATATTGCAATGCAGATTTTGATAAGTATTGTGTAGACCATGGAATTAAAAGGCATAAAACTACACCTTATACTCCACAACAAAATGGAGTTGCTGAAAAGGTTAAATTGATTATTGATGGAGAAAGCAAGAAGTATGTTGAGTTATAGTGGTCTTGAACAAAGGTTCTAGGCTGAGGCAGTTGCTACAGCTTGTTACTTGTTGAATCATTCTCCTACTCTGACATTGGTTGATAAGACGCCAATGGAAGCTTGGTCTAGAAAGAAGCCCTCTCTAAGACATCTTCGTGTCTTTGGCTGTGAGGCATATGCTCATATTCCTGATGTAAAAAGATCTAAGTTGGATTACAAAGTAGTCAAATGTATCTTTATTGGCTATGCAGTCGGTATTAAGGGGTACAAGCTTTGGAATCCTGAAACTGAAAAAGTACTTTATAACAGGAATGTAATTTTCAAAGAGCTGAAACCTTTCGTTAGTGTTCCTCAGCTAGAGAAGATAGAAGAAAAGAAAGAAAAGAGTGTTGTGAATGTTCCTCTGACCCCTGTAAAAGAGGAACAACAAACACCAAGTGTAGATGGTTTAGATGTGAGTTTGAGTAGCTCCGAAGATTCAGATCCAGAGAAAGAACCTGAACCTGCACCTCAGCTATTGAGGAGGTCTACACGTGAAAGAAGACAACTAGTTAGGTATGGATTTTCAGTACTTGATTCAAGTTGTGCTTATGCTTTACTTACTAATACTAATGAACCTAGGACTGTGAAAGAAGCTATTAGTTTACTTGATTCAGATTCTTGGTTGGAAGCCATGGACAGTGAAATGTCATCATTGAAAAAAAATGGAACCTAGGATCTGGTGCCCTTGCCTAAAGGAAGAAAACCCGTGGGTTGTAAGTGGGTATTTAAAAAGAAATATGGTCCAGATGGTAGTATTGATAAGTACAAGGCAAGACTAGTTGCTAAGGGGTATTCCCAAAAGTAAGGTATAGATTATGGAGAAATCTTTTCTCCTGTAGCCAAGCTAACATCCATTAGATTTCTTTTGTCACTTGTAGCAGCATATGATTTTGAAATTGAGTAGATGGATGTGACGACAACATTTCTTCATGGGGACCTTGAAGAAGAAATTTATATGTCCCATCCAGAGCACTTTGTGGTAAAAGGTAAAGAACATCTGGTATGTAAATTTAAAAAGTCTCTTTATGGTTTGAACCAATCTCCCAGAATGTGGTATCAAAAATTTGATACGTATGTTTTATCTTTGGGATATATGAGATCTCAGTCTGATCATTGTGTCTATTATAAAAATGAAGGTGATCAGATTCTTATAATTGCACTATATGTGGATGATATGTTGTTCATTGGCAATGGTAAGGGGATGATCTCAGATTTAAAATCTTAGTTGTCCTTGAAATTTGAAATGAAGAATCTGGGGGCAACAAAGTACATTCTGGGAATGGAAATCAAAAGAGACAGATCTAAGAGAAAGATTTGGCTCAACCAGAGAAAGTATATTACCAATGTTCTTGATAAGTTTAATATGTCTGATTCTAAGAAGTTAGTTGTTCTAGTTTTGCAGGGAATGAAACTATCTGTTGAAGATTGTCCAGAATCTTTGAATGGAATTGACAATATGAAAAAAGTGCCTTATGCAAGTGTTGTTGGCAGTTTAATGTATGCAATGGTCTGTACCAGACCAGACATTGCCTAAGCAGTGGGAGTTTTGAGCCGGTTTATGGTGAATCTAGGCAGATCACATTGGGATGCTATGAAGAGAGTTATGAGGTATTTGAAGGGAACTTCTAATTATGCTATTTGCTATCATGGAAACTCAGTTGGATCTCAAAAATCTATCAGCATTCAGGGATATGTAGATTCTGATTGGGCAGGGGACATTGACAGTAGAAGATCCACTAGTGGATATGTATTCACATTAAATGGTGGTGCTATCAGTTGGTTGAGCAAGCGGCAGGCTGTAGTCACTTTGTCCACAATAGAGGTAGAGTATATGGCAGCTACTCGTGCATCCCAAGAAGCCGTTTGGTTGAAGAGGTTGTGTTCTTATGTTGGTTTTAATGCAGGGTAGATACAAATTCACTATGACAGTCAAAGTGCTATATGTTTGGCAAAGAATCCTACATTTCATGCTAGGACAAAACATATTGATGTCCAATATCACTTTGTTTGTGATATGGTGGAAGACAGGAAGGTGACGCTGGAAAAGATTGACACTTTGGAAAATGTTGCTGACACCTTAACTAAACCAGTGAGCACAACCAAGTTTAAATGGTGTTCGGATGGAATGGGTCTTCGGGCCCATAATTCTCAGTAATCATATGAGGATTATGAGGTAGCAGTAATCCCTTCGACAAGTGGGAGATTGAAGAGACTTGGTGTCTCAAATTACTACTTGAACCTCATGTTTAATCGTTGTTCTTCATTGAACCATTCTGGAATTTCATCAGGTTTTGGAAGTTCATTAGGTTCAATGGTTCAAGGCTTCATTGAACCGTTCTAGAAGTTCATCGGGTTCAATGGTTCAAGGCTTCATTGAACCATTATGGAAGTTCATTGGGTTCAAGGTTCAATGTGAACAGTCATCGTTGTGACTGAACACCATCGACGTATTGAAAGACTTTAACTATCGGTGATGGGAGCCTTACACCAATATACAATTTGTGTGTATAGCATAATTGTATGTTGTGACCATTTCATGTGTATACCACAAATACATGTGAGTATCATTCTGTGTGTATCTCGCTATTGCATATCGCGCTTGTATGTAATGAACATACATTGCGAATGTACAAGTGTATCGGCATATAAAGGAGGTCAATGGTCAGGTCAAAGGTCGAATGCATCTTTCGAATGTATGTTGCAAATGTACATTGTAAATGTACATTGAGTTTGATAAAATGCATGACCGGGGTATCAGTGACATCGGGATATGATACTTTAGGTGACCGGCTATAGTAAGTGAACTAAAGCATATACAAATCGACGAGAGATTGTTCATCGAGACAATGTAAACTGTTTGGACCGATGGCTAAGGTCTGACCGATGAAGGATGGAGGACTTGGGCATCGCAGAGACATTGGACTGTCGGTGTAAGAAGTGAAGCACTCACCAATGGAGCGGGTTAGTCTGATAAGGCTATTGCTTGGCTTCATCGGCAACAAAATTGCCAACAATGGTATTACTGTGTGTTCGGACATATGAACCAGAATATCGTCAGCAACCTAGTGTATGTGGGATTAAACATCTCACTGGAATGTGAACAGTTACAACAGTTTGAAGGCAGTGGTGCTAAAGAAGTTAGATCAATCAGTTAGGGCAAAAGTTGAATAACTGTCTTTGCTCTTGAAGACTGGATATATAAATAGATCTATGTGTATTGTTGCAGATTGATGAAATGATTTGAATTATACAGTTTATTCTGTAGATGTGCAGATGAAAAAAAATGGCTTTGTATAATTGAAAAAGAATCGATACCTGAACAAAAAGGAGTTGGGGATCTTTTACCCGTGAGGGTTTTCCCATGTAAAATTGGTGTCGTTCTATGTTGTCTTAATTGTTTATTTTGTATTTCTGGTGTATTCATCTTTGGTTTGTGAATTGAAAGTCACCTGTCTGCATTATCCCCTTAGAATTATCATTAGGGAAGCTGTATTCCGTACTTGTGCTTTCCTTGCACATGGATGTGCAATAGAATGACATCATCAGGGTGAGGATACTAAAATAGTGTCATGACAATAGGAGTATGAAATATCCTTATGGATTAATGTCCTAGTGATGTTAGCATAGATCTATTCTTTATGTCACGTCAGGGTAGGATGATGTCATCTAGACATGGATCTTTGAATATGATCTAGATGCTAAGTTAAGATACAGATGTTATGTAATATCCTGATGATTTAAGCAAGTTTAGTGTTCTTCATAAGATCAGGATGACATGACGTCATCTAGATCGAGATGTTACAATAAGATCAAGATATTAGCAAAGTTAATTTCCATGCGCTCTAATATCTAGGTGACATCAGCATGTTTGGTGCTCTTTGTAACATTTAGATGACATGACGTCATCTGGACATAGACATTTTTAGTCGGGATATTAAGTTAAGATCGGGATGTTAACTAATATCCATGTGCATGACATTTAACACACTAAATCTTTTAAATTTGACATCTAGATATTAGCAGAGGTCAGGATATTAAGATACTATCTAGATGACCTGTAATGTGAATATCCACATGATCTGTTGACCAAACTTTGACCAACTGTAACTTCATTTTAACGAATTTTAGGGTACTTCAAAAAGAAAACCTGCTTAGATTTTCATGTTCTTTCACTTGGAAGGATCTATATTATGAAATTTGAAGTTAAAAAATATGACCTATAACTTGAGGTCTAGATATGCATAGGATGACATCCCGACATGCATTTGATATTGATTATTTTTACTATACCACTAGAAAGCAAAGGACAAGAAAGCTAAGCAAAAGGTTGGGTCCATGTTTTGCTGGGGCAAAATGGGGTGTGTTATGTAACCACACAACAACTTGCCACTAAAGAAAAAAACTAAAATTCAAACAATTCAAGAGATGGAGACAAATTAGCACATAATATTCCAGCTCTTTCCAGATATAAGCATCTTGACCTTCCTGAATATCATGTTCATCAATATAACAATGTTGAGAAGGAATTAGGTGTGTGCATGTGATTCATATCCTTCATATTGAAGATAAGTTGAAAACACTAGTGATAGGTGTTAAGCTATATAGTTTGGTTTAACCCCCATAGCCAACCTGGATAGAGCCTTGTTGCCAGAAGGAGTCCATAGCCCTGACAAGGTTATCGTTGTACTTCTCCCAAGTAGAGCCCCACTGCTAGTCAAGTGTCTATAGCCCCAATAGAGTTACTTGGATAGCCTAATTATTCCTTTAGATATTTAGTATATTCATTTTCTCTTTTTATTTGTTTCAATTTTCATAAGATATGATCATGTAAGCACATTTTGCAAGGTGTAGACACTTGCCATTTAGCTTGAGAATTGAAATGGTAGCAAGGGCAAACCTTTAGATTTTTCACTTAACACTACACTAGCATGTTCAAGAAATCCAAGGCTATTAGGTGCATTCTGTGAGGATCTCCTTGAACAAGAAAAGTTATCACTGATGAATAGGATATCACAGACCTATCAGGAGTACTTAAACTGACATGAGTTACAACCTATGTAATAATTTGTATTCATTTCTTGAATTCTGACAATTCACTAGTTTTCTAAGGTGGAAAAGGTACACTATCTTGCCTAATCAAAACAAGGACTCAACAGCACACAAGAAAAGAAAACACAAAAAAGTAAACTATACAAACAACTATACAAAAATGTACATATAATACATTATCCTGCTATGACCTACCTAGGATTGAAATTAATGTTTGAGGAATTGTCCATTGACTAGCAATGGGACATCCTCATCTGTTAAGGTTTTGAGCTTGTAGGTGCTATTACCTAAGATTTCAGATATTTGAAAAGGGCCAATCTAGAGTTTGTCAAATTTCCCATGATCACCTTTCCTTTCGTGGGCTTTATCCCATGATAAGACTAAGTTTGAGATTCTAAATGCTTTCATTCTGGCTCTTTTATCAAACCAGTGCTTGACTATAGATTATTGTTTAGCAAATTGATCAATTGCCTTATCTCGTTTTTCTTCCAAGTGCATCAATTGAAGTAACCTAACTTCTTGTTTATTATCAATACCCAGGTACTCTTGTACAAATTGTAGGGTAGGAATTTTTAGGTTAACAAGGAGGATGAGATCCACCCCAAAAACTAACTAATAGGGAGAATTTCCCAGTGCAGCCTTCATTCCGGTTCTATCTACCCATAGGGCATATTTAAGTAAGGTGTTCCATTCTCTGGGGTTCTTTTCAATGATTTTCTTGATGATATTAAACAAGTTTTTATTTGTTGATTTTGTAAAGCCATTGCCTTGGGGATAGTAATTTGGTGAAAACTTTTAGATTACCCCATGGTCAAATGGCCAACTAGAAAGTTTGAGAGATGCAAAGGCAGGTCCATTATCAAAAACAAGAGCATAAGGGACTCCATAGCTGGTAATAATGTTGCTCTCAAGGAATTTGATCACATCATATGAAGTACAAGTCTTGTTGTTGATTGCTTCAGTCCATCTAGCGCAGTAATCTGTAATTGTCAATACATACCTGTGTCTTGAGGAGGATGGAGGATTGATGGGACCGATGAAGACCATGCCCATTGTGTGAATGGGCGCATCTCCATGGCAGGTTGTAGTGGCTGAGATACATATCTTTCCTTGTTTGAGGCAATCTGACATGTATGATAGAATTTGATGTGATTGGCAGTGTCATTAAAAATAGATGGCTAGTAATATCCTACCCTTAGGATGGCATGAGTGGTGGCCAAGTGTGATCCATGAGTTGTGCCAAATTTGTCATGTAATTTAGTAAGGACTTTATCAGCTTCTGGCCTATCTAAACACCTAAGGTATATCCCTTCATAATTTCTTTTGAACAAGACACCTCCTTTCATCATATATTTATGTGATTTGATCCTCAGGGCTCTCCTCTAGGATGTATGCATGTTAGGTGGACACCTCCCAGTGACCAAGACATGCCTGATGTCAAAGTACCACTCATCATGTTCCTTTGTATCCACTATATATTGCTAACTTGTCAAGTTTGGATCTATTTCAACAATCATTTGGCTAAGGGCTTATCCCCTGACCAGCTTCATTGGAGTTATATCCATGTCATACTCTTGAAGTATAGTTATCCACTATTGTTCTATTTTCTATGGGTTCATTCTTTATAAGGAGCATCTTTACAGCTAAATCTAGCACAACAATGATCGCCTTGCTTCTGAGGATATAGTGTCTAAATTTCTTCATTTCTCTTACTAAGGTAAGGTCTTGCCTTTCAACATCCATGTATCTAAGCTCAACGTCTCTAAATGGAGAGATCATGAACTTAATGGGCTTTTCCTCTTTTTCTTCACTTCTTTGCATCAAAACTACTGCATAGGTATGTTAGGATGCAAATGAGTAGATATAAATATCTCTAGTATAATCTAGACTGATAAGGACTAGGGCATCTACATTAGCCTTCTTGATATCTTTGAATGCTGCCCTTGGTTAAAGGGTCCATTCAATCTTAGCATCTTTCTTGAGCATGTCATTGAGGGGTCTTACAATTTCTACAAACCCAGTAATGAATTTCCTGACAAAATTGATCTTACCAAAGTAAGATTTTAGTTCCTTCTTACTTCCTGGAAGTTGTAGCTTCATAATTGAATCAACCCTTGTAGGGTCAATGGTTATCCCATTTTCTGATATGATGTCACCAAGAAATTTACTAGTGGTCACCCAAAATATGCATTTCTTTGGGTTCAAAGAAATACCATACTATTGACACTTCTTAAGTACCTTCCTGAGGTCTTCTATATGATCACCTCTCTATTTTGACAAAACTATCAAGTCATCCATGTAAATGACTATGCATTGGCCTACCAGCCCCCTAAATGCTATATCCATAGCACATTGGAAAGTGGCTCCAGCGTTGATAAGGCTGAATGGCATGCACCTGTAGGTAAAGATCCCTCATTTGGTGGTGAATGTTGTCTTCAATCTATCTATCTTGTCCACCATTACCTAATTATATCCTAAAAAACCATCTAGAAAAGACATCATCTGTGCACTATTTACCATCTAGAGCACCTCATCAAGAGAAGGCAAAGGATAATTGTCCTTCTCTGATGCTCTATTTAAATTTCTTAAGTCCACACATGGACGTATGTCTCCATTCTTCTTTCTGACAAGAACTAGATTAGCCACTCAGGTTGAATGTCTGACTGGAAATATGATTTGAGCAGTAAGAATCTTCTTGACTTCTTAAAAAATGAGTAGTTCTAGCAAAGCATTAACTAGTCTCTACTTCTACCTAAAGGGCTTTGCATCGGGTTTCAATAGTATTGTATGGGTAATAATGGATGTGTCCTATGTTGTCAATTCATCATATATCCATGCAATGACATGAATATAGTCTTCCAATGCCTAGGTTATCCCCTCTCTTTCTTCTTTAGAGCAGATATTTCCTATCAGGACATTTCTTGTATCCTCACCTTGTCCAATATTGATAGGTCAACACTCCCCTCCATCAGTTTGGGAATATATTTCTATTTTACCATGTTATCCAGATCAAAGTCTCTCTCTAGCTCAATCATGCCTTTGAGGATTTTGTTGGTGGGCAAATCAACTATGTCTTCTTCATCCAATACATGGTCTTCCTAATTTTTCTCATCTACTATCTGAGCTTCAAATATGTCCCTATTGGAAATGAAATCCAAGATGTGATGATCATCATCAAACACTTGGAAGTTGGTGATATTGTTAGGTATTGATGATGTTGACACTAGTTCTACAGAGAACCTCTTCATCCCTGATATGGATAAAGGTTCTAACGTGCTAGCAGCTTGTGCTAGTGCATCTACTCTATGATTTAGTTCTCTAGGTACTTGCATAATATTGAAAACATCAAAGCTTTCTATCAGGTCCCAAACTCTATGTCTGTATCTTGACAATTTCTTGTAATTGCATACATATATGTTTCTAATTTTCTTCACTACTAGTTCTAAGTCTCCATAGACATGTAGAACCTTAACTTGTTTCTTCAAAGCAAATAATAAACCATGTATTAGGGCCTCATATTAGGCCACATTATTGGTGCAAGGAATTGTACCTTGTATACTGACAAGAATGACCTTCCTAATGGATTGATTAGATCAACACCCTCACCAACTCCTTGTTTTGACTTAGAGCCATCAAATCTTAGGTCTATAGTTTGTCCTCGGTCAAAGGCTTATTAGGACCTTCTCTTTTATTCTTAGCCTGTGCAGCTGCACCTGTAGACATCCATTTAATCTTTTGTGGTTCATCCTTTACCACATCTGAATATTTTGATGGGATTAAACCATCCTCTTTTTGATTCTTCTAAATATTATCATGCTGAACATCTTCTCTTTTCATCGCTTTGATGTCATCCCCTCTATCATCAAGAGATATTGCAATTTCTTTCCTTGCATATTCAAGAATATCCCTAATATTATGTAATTTATTTCCTGAGAACAATTGCTCTTCCTTATTTAGTATATATAAGCACAAAGAACAAGTTGTCTTTGAATGTGGTGCTTCACGAAGCCTGCAACATCCTTTGATCAGTGCATGATGTAAAGGAATTCCTTGCAGAATTTGTCTCTGAATTTGTTTAGACAAGAATTCCTCAAATTGAGTTAGATGACTCCCTCTATCCTCATCTGATAACTCATAATCAGACTCAATGAGACAATCAGTCCCAAGAGTGATAGTACTCTTCTCATCAGGATGTATATCATCACATATCAATATTTCTCTTGTTGTATGCATCAAGACATCATCCTGATGCATCTCCTGCTCATATTCTTCTGGATTTGAAGAAAACAAACAAGAATAAGTTTCATTAGCATCAGATATTTCACTTACCTTATGTAATGATGATCCACTTTCTATGCATATTCTTTCCAACTTAATCATATCTAGACATGCCATGCATTTTCTGAGTGCACATCTTCATGTAATCTACACCATCTAGATATCAAGATATCCTCTATTCATGTCCCTGTCAATTGGCATCTCTAAACTTCTTTGGATAGATACTTTTCAAATTCAGTGAAGTGATCTTCCTCATCCTCATCATTAGTTGAAGTGTAATCAAATTCAATCATCAGTCTTTCTTCTTTTTTACTACCTTTATCTATGTGCATATTACACATCGGCACTTTCTCAATCTTAATAGTCTGAGTTCTTAGCGCATACACCCCTGGCTCAACATCTACATACAATATTTCATTGGGGTTATTATAATCTATGATCATGTGTTTCATACATGGTTTGGCTTCTATCCTTAGCTGATTAGGAACTCCCTTCCATGGCAACCACATATGACTGAAATCCATGGCCATGTAGCCATTTAGTATCTTGGACCAATCTCTATTAAGAAGCATTCTGTAAGTGTTAGGTATGTCTACTACCTAGATATCTATGTAATATTGTACTCTGGGATCTGATGCAAGTTGCATATGTATGTGTGTTAACTCTCCTACAACAGTCACTTTTGATTTGTCTAAATGGGTCACTTTCTTAAGGGATTTAGGTGGATGCAGACCTAGAGCTTGACAAATAGATAAGGGCATCATATTGGTTGATGCACTTGAATCCACAAGATAGTTGTGTAAGTTATTACCAAAAATCCTCCATGTGAGTGAGAAAGGGGGTGATTCAGGTCTATCCTTGTATAAGGTCATTTGTGATGTATCAGCTGCATGAATAATGGGTTGCACTTTTGGTTTAGCAGTATTATCTCTAGGTGCAAGATCTCTAGCCTAGATATTACTAGGGTTATGACCAGGATTGTCTTCTTTAGGTGCAGGTTCATCTCGTGACCTCAAGAAAGATTTCTTAATGATTGGAGTTTTTAGTAGTTTTGATAAAGATAGGCTGATTTTTATCTTCATTTCTTCATCTAGGTAGGTGACAAGTTTATCTGACTCAGGCAGCTGGCCTATGGATTTTTCTACTGTTATAGTCTGTGGTGTGAAATATTGAGTATTCACTTTGGGACATCTAAGGTTATTGCTAGCTTTAGGATCTGGTGGTGTATTGAAATTTATAGGAGGAATGGATGTGGTCAAAGGACTAGCAGGTCGGTTTGCATTACTCCTAAGGCTATAGTTATGTCTACCTTGATATTGCTACTGAAAAGCATGAACCTCTTCATGTTCTTACTCAGGCTCATTTTTAACTTCAAAAAGGAAAACATAATTTGTCTCAAAAGCCAAGGTAGACTCCTCACATGCTAGGGTATAGTTCGCATGTGCTATAGTCATCTGATGATGCTGGTAATTGTTAGAACTCTGAAGTACTAAGGTTGACTCATATCCTAAGGGAAAATTTTCATTACCTTCAGGGAAAGGTGGATGATGTAGAGGCATCCACTAAAACCTTGACATACAGCATGTATGTCCGCAACCCTTCATCATCATATTTCTCTTAACACTATCAGCATCATCATATTTTCTCTGCCGACCGATATCCTCCTGCAGACAAACCTTCGACCCTTCGCCTGTCAGCAGCATCATCATATTCGGCTATCGGCAACATCATCACATTCGGCAAGCGCAAACATCCTCCTGATGTTCACTGTTCATCTTACCACCAAACACTTTCTGCAGCATCATGATGTTCAACATCATGTTCATCAGCAGGATATAAAACATCCGGTTCCTCCCATATATCCTGATGACGACAACCTCATGCACCTTTCCTTCGATGCTTACGTCACCCCGATATCCTGATGACGATTATCCTGATGACGATGACGTCATATGCAGCTCCTCCAATATCCTGTTGTCGGCCAAACTTAACATTATCGGCCCGTGATGGTTTTATCAACCCGATCTTCTACCTTATGCCGATACGCTCCTCCTCGGCAACACCTGATGATGATCACCCCGAAACGCATTCACCTTATGCAAATGATTGCATCATGCTCACCTCCATCTACTCGGATGACGCCTGAAGTAACTGCAGGATATACACAGAAATATCCTGATGATGCCGTTGTGACGAATTTCCCAACCTTAGTGAATTTCAATCCGCCGAACCTCCTGAGGTGACCCAATCTACTTTCAGGGCGATCTTCCAGACTCGAACTATCAGCATGACCTAGCACATACCCATGCTAGGGTTCTCAACACATCTCGACTGCGATCCTACGCACCTGCATGCAAACAAACATAAAATGCAAACTAAATCCTAAACTACTGTACATAGCCATTCCACCAATTTGACGAATCAACCGGTGGAATGGATCAGCGAATCCATGAAACCACCAGAACAGTAAATCGATCACACAATGGAATCCAAACAGAGAATTGACACAACAGGATCTCTTTATTGATTTCAAAAGATGCAAATACAATACTCAGTCTCTCCCTCTGCCTCACTCTCAGCAAAGTCTGATCGATCCTTGTCCAATCTCAACCAAACCACATGCATTAATAGGATCTCCTGTGAGTACTACCGACTCGACTCCAAGCGGCTGGGAGCTTCCAAGCGGCTGGGAGGATCCAACCGGACATACAGCATAACAGCTGTCCTAACAAACTAGCTAAAAATAGTAAAGTATGGTCAACATGACCTTATTACATGCATTGGTCTTACAAGACCTTCTTGGAAACATTAACCAGACCTAAAACAAACTAACTGCCTCATGGAGGCCAGCTGTTAGGTAGGTGCTCCTGCACCATACTCCCCAACAGAAAATAACTCATGTCCCATGAGTTAGGATGTGGAAGTCCTCCACCTTTACACTTTGTCATGTCAGTGTTCTGACCTGTTCCAGCTTTATCCTCTGCTGTATCTTGGCTGCTCCAAGACTTCTGAATTGTAACTTGCTTTCTTGCAAGTAAACCCTCATGCCTGTCAATGTAGGCCCTTCGCTCACATACCTTGTGTTTGTCAGGTTGTCTGACCAGAACCTCTGTCTGAATACCTACCTCTTGAACTTCTGCAATGTTCAACTCTGTCTTTCGTTCAACCTTTATAGGACAAACAATAGTCCCAACTATGACAACATCCTTGTCATTCCTCTCAACTGGTTGCTGTTTGCAAACCTGTTTCTGACCCTGCTGCTGACCTCTGTCAGTCAAAACTGAAACTGTCTTCAAACTGTTGTCCTTAACAACTTCTTTCCCTGCAGTGTCCTCAACTGCCTTTATGCCTGCTGCTCTAGGCATCTGCACAAACTCCTTCTTTCCTACTAAAATGATTTGGGCTGCCCCCTTTGCTGCAACATTTGCCTGCAATGGCATCAACATAATAGTCTTCCCATCTTTCTTGATGGTGTAGGTATTAGCATACCCATCATACAGTACTCTCCTATCAAATTGCCATGGTCTACCCAACAGTAGGTGACAACATTCCATGGGCAAAATGTCACACAAAACTCTATCCTGATATGCTCCAATCTGAAAATCCACATATGCCTGTTCATAGACAAAAAGTGATTGACTATCACTCACCCAAGATGCCTTGTAAGGGTGATGGTGTGGAATCATTTCCAAATTCAGTTTATCCACCATTTCCTGAGATACCATGTTGTCTGTTGAACCAGTATCAATGACAACCTTACACACTTTACCTTTGCTCTTGCATGTGGTCTTGAAAAGAGCTCTTCTTTGCATCATATCCTTTGATGCCTGCAAACTAATTCTCCTTAGCATCAATGCTTCTCCCTCCTCAGGATATCCATAACTGTCCGGAACTCTATCTCCTTGATAAGTGTTTGAACTCTGCACACTTTGCTCTACTTTCTCTTCTTGCACAAGTTGTGCTCTCTTGTCATTTGTTCTATCATCTCTGGATGATGAACCTTTGCTTTCTGGACATTTGAAAAATGGATGACCAAACTCACCACAGGTGTGACACTTTCCTGAAAATGTAGTAGAACCTCTACCACTTCCAAATCTGCCTCTATTACCTTTCCATCCACCTCTGAAATCAGACTGTCCCTGTCCTTTACCAGTGTCTTCTTGACCCTCATTGGTTTGCCTTGTTGTAGGGGCTAATCCTCTTCCCCTCATATTGCTGCATCTTCCTCTCATGGACTTATCTTGTCTCCTATTCATCTTTTCTTCAATCCTGATTGCCATTTGGTAACAATCCTCCACATTCTTAGGGTTAGCTAAAACTAACTCATCCTGTATGTTCAATCTCAAACCAGCCAAGTACCTAGCCACCTTTTCTACCTCATTCTCATGATGACCAGATCTCATACTCAACTTATAAAACTCCTCAGTATATGCCTTCACATCCATTTCCTTCTGCCTTTAAAATTGTAGCTTCTTAAACATCTGAATTTCATAATCCTTGGGCAAGAATTTACCTTTGATCCTTGCTACCATTTTATCCCATGAAGTGATCTTTGACTTTCCTTGTTTCCTTCTCTTGGATTGTACATAATCCCACCAAACCAAAGCATGACCTCCTAACTTGGTCTTTGCAATCTTTACCTTCTAATCCTCAGCAACATCTTCACATTCAAAGTGATTATCAAGTGCAGCAATCCAATCTAGTAACTCATCTTCATTCAAACTTCCATTATACTTGGAAACATCAACCTTTACCTTAGGTTTATCACTCTGCACTGCCTTTAACAGTTTTGCAAATCTCTAGTCTTCAGCATCCAGACCTTCAGCTACCTCTTCATACTCTTCAACAGCATCTTCATCTTCTTCTGACTCACTGTCGTCCACTTCCCTCTTTTTGTTCTTTTCCAGGGCTACAAGCCTGGCTTGAAGTGCTTCAGCAAGCTCCTTCATCTTCCTCATCTCTCTGGCATGTTTTTCCTTCATCTCCTGCAATTCCCTTGCAGTACCAGTACCTTTCAGAGGCATTTTGTCAACCTCTCACTCCTCTACCTCTGTCCTTTCGGTGACAGAATCAACTCTATCTCTGCCCTTTCGGTGACAGAATCAACACACAACAGCCCAGACCTTTTGCTGAGCTCTGATACCACTATGATGCAGAGGCATCCACTAAAACCTTGACATACAGCATGTATGTCCGCAACCCTTCATCATCATCATATTTCTCTTAACACTATCAGCATCATCATATTTTCTCTGCCGACCGATATCCTCCTGCAGACAAACATTCGACCCTTCGCCTGTCAGCAGCATCATCATATTCGGCTATCGGCAGCATCATCACATTCGGCAAGCGCAAACATCCTCCTGATGTTCACTATTCATCTTACCACCAAACGCTTTCTGCAGCATCATGATGTTCAACATCATGTTCATCAGCAGGATATAAAACATCCGGTTCCTCCCATATATCCTGATGACGACAACCTCATGCACCTTTCCTTCGATGCTTACGTCACCCCGATATCCTGATGACGATTATCCTGATGACGATGACGTCATATGCAACTCCTCCAATATCCTGCTGTCGGCCAAACTTAACATTATCGGCCCGCGATGGTTTTATCAACCCGATCTTCTACCTTATGCCGATACGTTCCTCCTCGGCAACACCTGATGATGATCACCCCGAAACACATTCACCTTATGCAAATGATTGCATCATGCTCACCTCCATCTACTCGGATGACGCCCGAAGTAACTGCAGGATATACACAGAAATATCCTGATGATGCCGTTGTGACGAATTTCCCAACCTTAGCGAATTTTGATCCGTCGAACCTCCTGAGGTGACCCGATCTACTTTCAGGGCGATCTTCCAGACTCGAACTATCAGCACGACCTAGCACATAGCCATGCTAGGGTTCTCAACACATCTCGACTGCGATCTTGCGCACCTGCATGCAAACAAACATAAAATGCAAACTAAATCCTAAACTACTGTACATAGCCATTCCACCGATTCGACGAATCAACCGGTGGAATGGATCAGCGAATCCATGAAACCACCAGAACAGCAAATCGATCACACAATGGAATCCAAACAGAGAATTGACACAACAGGATCTCTTTATTGATTTCAAAAGATGCAAATACAATACTCAGTCTCTCCCTCTGCCTCACTCTCAGCAAAGTCTGATCGATCCTTGTCCAATCTCAACCAAACCACATGCATAAATAGGATCTCCTATGAGTACTACCGACTCGACTCCAAGCGGCTGGGAGGATCCAACCGGACATACAGCATAACAGTTGTCCTAACAAACTAGCTAAAAATAGTAAAGTATGGTCAACATGACCTTATTACATGCATTGGTCTTACAAGACCTTCTTGGAAACATTAACCAGACCTAAAACAAACTAACTGCCTCATGGAGGCCAGCTGTCAGGTAGGTGCTCCTGCACCAGTGGATCTCTTGCAGTGTTTGACACTTCAGCTTGGAATATGCTAGCTACTATTTTGAATTGAGGACAGTCCAACTTAGCATGTGCATTTGTGTTATGCATCCTACATCAATTGGTGAGTACGACTTTTACCAGGTTTACTTTGGTTGTCTTCTTAGGTTTAGCAATAGGCTTATTATCTAATGGTGAAGGTAATGAGCCATTGTTAGGCTAGGTGTTCCAAACTCTAGGTGGCCTAGGGGCATTGTTATTATTGTTGTTGACATTTCTCTCATTATTATATCCCCTATCAGGATATCTAGACCTATCATTATTGTTTACATATCCTCTATCAGGATATCCTCTATTTTGGTTTTGGTTAGACTATGAATAAAAGTTTTGACTCCTCATATGAGTAACCTTAGTGGTTAATTTTCTTAATTGGGATGATATTTCCTTAATATCATCCTTTTCTTCCTGTACTTTGGCTACTACATTGTCTTGTTGTGGCTGGAAGAAAGAACTACCATTGTTATTTTGGGTAGCATCTTGAGGTGTATGTCCAGGGTGAGGTATAATCTGACCATTATCCAAAGGAGGCATGATGCTAAGTGGAGGCACTTGCAATGGGTTAGGCATTACAACTGGAGGTATCATGGCTTCATTAGTTGGTGGTTGACTAGGATATGCAGGACATTCTAAATTAGGTGTCATGCTTGGTGTTAACTGTTTCTTAACTTTAATAGCTTCTTTAAAAGTACCTACTAGAGATGTGATGGCAGGGTGTGTCCTCCTAATGAACATGGATGTCAGAGGATCTAAGGCTGAATAGTAAATTGACCTATCAGCTTCATCACCTACATTGTAAGGAGTAGTTAACTTGGAGTACATCTTTTGGAACCCAGCATTAAAGTTGGAGATTAACTCTCCCTTAGCTCTTTTTATTGTAGCAAAGAGGTGATACATCATAGCTAGATCTATAGGAATTTTGAATCTTCCTTTGAAGGATTTCTCTAAATAATCCCAAGAGGCTATGGAAGACTAAGGAAGGCTAATATACCAGCTATATGCTTTCTCTCCTAGTGAGTATGGGAATAACTTGCATACTACATCCTGATGCTCTATATGAGCTCTAAAACAAGCTTCCTTATAAGTTTGGATGTGATCATCCACATCCTTATAAGGATGATATTTTACACAAATCTTGTCTAGATTCTTAGGTAAAGGATTATATGTTGCAAAGCACAGTGGTGATTCAATGGCAAAGAAAAACATTGCAAGCGGTGATGGAGGTATCACAACAGATTTTATTAGAGATATTGGTGAACTAGGACTAGGACTATGATGAATATTTGTAGTTTGAGGTCTGAATCCAAAAATACGCAATTCCTCCAAAGGTCTAGTGGATCTTGACCTAGTATTAGGTCTATGAGCTAGTGCTTCACAATTCTAGACAAGATACGGATATTTAGAAATGATCTTTAAAACTATATGAGAGATTACTTCTCTATAGTGGATATTTATGAACAAATATCTAGAATGACAAGATATTTGTAAGATCTTTGTAGAAAATGCAAATATTGGTTCAAATTTTAGAATTCTAGACAACTGAATGTAATGATCAGGATAATTGACCACAAGGACAGGGTACTTGTAGTCAGATTCTTCAAATTACCAAATATAGATGGAATCTTTGTGCAAATCATCAAGATTTGATGTATTCTTAACAAATTTGAAAATATCACCTCACTTGAGCGCAGGAAATGATATCCAGGCAACAAATCTTTAAATTGAATTGCTTAATGGCCCTCCTTCTAGCAACAAAAACCTGTTGATGATGATGTTAGTCATAACAACAAGAAATAAAAGTTACACAACAACCTTTGCATTATCTTGAAAGATATGATAAATTTAGAATGAATTTACGATCCTAAGTCTCTGTGCATTAATTCATAATGATCTGACTTTACTCAGAGGTTGATGTGTGTTTCTATTTTCCATTAGAGTCCTTACTACTTGATTTCAAGTATCTATATCCTAATATCTAGATGTTACTCTATTTTGTTGTTATCTGTAAATTCTCAACAAGTGATATCAAATCTTACAATATTTAACCAAATCATGTAGATATTTATGTAAGTTTGATCAATTCTTCTGAAACTATCTTAGATTTACTCAAATTGACCTAATCCTTCCTTAATTTTACTTCTGCACTGTAAATTTATTCAAATAATGTGCCTATAAGCATATATTTCCATGATTCTTTTCATTATTTGTAATTCTTTGCATGATATTTTCTATTATGTATGCACTTTGTCTAAATATGCTTATGATCTTCATATATTTATGGATGTCTACATATTTTGTGTTCTGCTTGTCATTTATCTATATATTTGAAATTATGATGAGTGATTTAATGAAATTTAAAGAAAATTGAACTAAAGCTTTCTAAATTTACTAAAATGAATGAATCTTTAGTCATTGATCCACATATATCCTTGATACTTTCATGAAGGAGAAGAAAATCAAACCATATTTTCACCAGGTCATTCCACAACTAGATATGATTGATGCTAACTTTCAAAGGAAAGGAATGAAGACAACATGAATAGACTGAAATGCACTCGAAGGGATGCAACAAATCAAAGTGACATATCTAGAATTCATCCACAAATTACTCAAAGTTTATGATTATCTATAATCACAAGTCTTCATCTTCATTAAGCATGCAAAAGGAGTATATATTTACAATTGACCTTGAGAGTTGATCATGGCATTCAACAATCCAATCTTAATTGAGCTTCCAATAATGTACATAGAGCATTCCATCTCCTTTTATAGGACAAGCAGAGGAATCAGTTATAAAAGATCCTATGATCAAGATTTATCTATTATAATGAATAGTTTACATCATTTTGCCCAAGTCAAAATACATAATACGTGGCACAAGTTGCCAGTTGGCAACCATCTGTGGAATATGAGTAAACTCCCTTTTAACTTTGGATTTGGTCAATTCGACCTCTTTGCCCCTCATTCTATCAAAATATTCCTAGGCAAGTTCTACTCAGACATCTCTGTCTCCTCAAGTATAAGTACTCCTGTATCTAGCTTCTTGTGATAATCATATACTTGCACCATTTGATCTATTTGATGCTTGTTGATGGCTTGAACACTAGCTTTGGCATACTTTAATGATCCTATTTGATCCTCCAAAGCCTTCATCATAGGTGCTTTATTTTCTATTTGTTTAGCATATGCTTTCACTTTAACATTTAGGTCTGCCATTTCATCCATGATATCCTCTGTAAAATGTTGATATGCACCGGACAACTGAGGAGGGGGGGTGAATCAGTTGTCTCAAAAACTTAAACACTTTCTGCAATTAAACATTCATCACTTATCTAGAATTATTATAATTTAACAATGAGTGCATGAAATCAAAAACTTAACCACATATACGACATCAAACACAAGAGACACTAGATTTTACATGGAAAACCCCAAGGTGGGGAAAAACAACTAAGAGGATTAGCTCACAATATATATTGCAATCTTGAAATAATGATGTTTAGGCTTGGTCACTCCATGGGCCTAAACATACTGGCTTACTACCATGAAGAACAACTAGGTCTAGCAGGCTTACTGCCTGAACCCTAAACCTAGCAAGATTACAATAAGGGCTATTAAACCCTATCGGCGGCTTATTGCCATACTCACTGCCACAATCAACACCTTTCTGAAGTACAATAATTCCTCTGCTCTTCTCTTCCTTTGCTCTATTCTTTCTCTTTTTCCCTCTACCTCTTCTTTGCTCTGCCTTTTGGACCTTTCTTATTATCTTTCCATTTTTGCTCAAGGACACTTTTTCCATGATTCAGCTACAAGTATTTATACACTTCATCAACCTTGGAATGATCATCAAGGTTGACATCATAATCATCAACCGTTGCAACAATATCCAAGGTCGATATCACAAACATTTACATAATAGGTTCTGACCTATTACAACATTATGTAAAGGAAATGAAATAGAAATCATGTCATGCCTCAGATGAGACTCAAACATGATCTTCCATGCCACAACAAGCTTCCACAATCTTCCAAAGATCTCCACAATCACTGGGATTAACCAGGTCAGCCAAAACTGGTTACATGTTACACTATCTAGGAACAATCTTCGAACATGATCTTGAATCCTTAACGCAGACCAATATCAAGATAGTAACATGATTAGGAGACATCCACAAGCACGTTATAATCATCAAGAGCAACCACACATCATTTAACCACTTTATCCATAGGAATCTTCTCACCGGAACACATGAGCTTCACTGTCTTCAACTGTCATAAAAGAAAGATAGCTTGCCAACCACCAAACCATAAACCATTACAATTGTAGGCACTTATCATCAGCCCAGACTTCCTTCTAGAATTGTAGAGAAAAATACTTTATTACAGAGGAATACGGAGCATAATACTTTCTTCCTGTCCCAACTGAACTTACAAAAAAAGTAGGTTTCACTCTGGTGAACACAACTCACTCAAATCTTCATGCAGAGGGCTCAAACCTAGAATGTAGCATCCTTAGCCATACCTCTAACTTACTTCCAATCCACAGACCATGATCTTCAAGTAGAAATAAATGTGGAGCAGTTTACTGAACTGTTCTTCAGCATACAACTCACTGTTTGTACTACACTTCTCTGTAACTTACTTGTTCCTTTCGGAGAGGCTAATTTTCTCAATATCCTCAACATACAAGTCTTCTAAATAAGTAATAGAATAAGATACAGTTGACACCAATGACAGCAAGGATATGTTGACATCAATGACAACACTGATTAGGCACATACTTACAACAATCTACCCCTTTGTCATTGATGGTAACATATGATGTGAAAAACTACAACAACCATCAAGACAAGATTCCCCCCTTTCTCTTTACACACTTACATTCTTTCTTTTTCCAAAATTCTCCCCTTTTCTCTTACACATCTGCACTCTAAGTTTTTTACATGACTTCTCTCCCCCTTTGACATCAATGGCAAAAGGCACATACTTGCACTCTTCTGCTCTGATCTAATCTCTCTTCTGAACTCTTTGACTACTCCCCCTAAGAAGTAGCCCTAAAAAGCATCAATCCAGACCTTTGAGCACCTCCAGATTGATGCACTACTATGCATCTTAGTTTAGAGTAGGAGGGGTGATAACCCCTAACTTTTCTCTAAAATACTTAAAAGTATCCTTAGGCAGAGGCTTGGTAAAAATGTCTGCAATCTAATCCTTGGTGGAAACATACTCCAACTTGAATTCATTCTTTGTTACCTTTTCTCTCAAAAAATGATACCTGATGGATATGTACTTTGTCCTTGAATGCATCATTGGATTCTTTGATATGTTTATGGCACTTGTGTTGTCACAAAAGATTGCAATGGGATCTTCATACACAATTTTGATGTCCTTCAAAGTCTGCTTCATCCATAACACTTGAGTGTAACTGCATGCTACTGCAATGTATTCTGCTTCTGTAGTAGACATGGATATTGAATCATGTTTCTTGCTCAACCAAGATACTAATCTTTTTCCCAAGAAGAATACACCTCCACTTGTACTTTTTCTGTCATCCACATCTCTAGCCCAATCTGCATTAGTATATACACCGAGAGTAAAGTCACAATCCTTAGGGTACCACAAACCATAATCTATTGTACCTTTTAAATATCTTAGAATTCTCTTGACTGCCATCACATGAGATTCCTTGGGCTCTACCTGAAATCTTTCTATAAGACATACTGCATACATTATGTCAGGTCTAGTTTGAGTCAGATAAAGTAATCAAACAATCATAGATCTATACGTTTTCTAGTCTACCAAGGGTGAGTTATCATCTTTACTCAACTTACAACTAGTTATCATAGGTGTGCATACTAGTTTAGAGTCTTCCATCCCAATTTTCTTTAACAACTCTTTCACATACTTAGACTGAGAAATGAAGATACCTTTATCTAATTGACTTATTTGCAGACCTAAAAAGAAGTTCATCTCTCCAAACATAGACATTTCAAATTCACTTTACATTTCTCTAGTAAAAACAAAGTACATACCTTCATTGCCTCCAGAAATAATATCATTAACAAAAACTGCAACAATCAGGGTTTGTTCATCATTGATCTTGAAGTAGAGATTGCTATCTTTAGTACCCTTACTGAACCCTAGCTGTATCAGGTACCTATCCAACCATGCATACCATGCCCTGGGAGCTTATTTTAATCCATACAAACATTTCTTCAATCTACATACCATGTCACCCTAATCTGATGACTGAAATCCTTTTGGTTGTTCTATATAGACTTCCTCTTCCAACTCTCCATTTAAGAAAGAAGACTTCACATCCATTTGATAAACCTTGAAATCTTTATATACTGCAAAATCCAAAAACATCCATATTGCTTCAATCCTTGCCACTGGAGCAAAACTTTCTTCAAAGTTTATTCCTTCAACTTGAGCGTATCCTTTGCATACCAACCTTGCTTTTTTTCTTACCACTTCACCATTCTCATTCATCTTGTTTCTGAAGACCCACTTTGTACCAATTACATTCTTGTCTGCTAGATTAGGAACAAGATCCCAAGTTTGATTCTTCTCTATCTACATCAATTCCTCTTCCATAGCCTTTATCCAATTCTCATCTTTGCAAGCCTCATCCACAGTTTTAGGTTCAATCTTGGAAATCAAACATAAATTTACTTGTTCCTATGTAGCTTTTCTTCTAGTTAAGATCCTTTTTCTCTTATCTCCTATGATTTGATCTTCAGAATGACTAATTCTTACATATCTTGGAGTTTTGGTAGCACTTACCAGAGTTTGTTCTTCTATTAGGAACCTGTGTTTAACCCTTCTCTTTACTTTGTTAGTATACTGCCGTTGGATGCATATGCTTTGTAAGTCATCCTGTGAGTATATTGTATTATCCCACATTCATGGGGAGTAATAGTTGTTTAGAGTAGACTTAGTATATAAGTACGTGTTGAGGCCAATGAAGGCATCCACGAGTTTATTGTATTGAGCTTGCTCAAAGGAGGTTGCCCCCTTGAAGTGGCCTACGATCAATAAATTCCTTATGTGTTCTACTATTTCTATTATTTCATGCATTTTTCATTATATTGTTGCAGGAGGTTCCTCTCATCTGGTATCAGAGTGCTCTCTTGGGCTCATTGGGTGGAATTTCTACTAATTTTTTTTCGTAGTGGCTATGATTCTTACAGTAGTTCTTTTTTCTTTGCATCTATATTGTTCATTTCAATTATAGGTTTGGAATAGGGAATAATCCCTATCCACTTAACTATGGGAAGTGCAGTGCCTGGGCATAGCCCTAAAACTAATTGTGAGGAGTACCATAGGAACCCTAAAGTAGTTGGTCCATTGAGACCTACCAGTGAAAAGGGCAAAGGCCCCTGCTTGATTGACTAGTTCCCATCCGTGAGGTAAACCAATAGCTGTCGTTTGTGGCAAAGCAGTTATCAGTTTTACCTAAGCTATGGAGTGAGGGGTACTGCCCCAATATATAGGATGTTAGATAGCATTGGTAGCTGAGTGAATCCCCTGAACCCTTAGGAAGTCGAACATACATGGGGTCCATATCTATTACCAACTAATAAATCATAAATTGCATCTGTCCAGTCATTGTAGTTCCCGTCGTAGATCATTTTTTCTCCATATCTTCCTTGCTTTAGCTCTATTTCCCCTAAAAATTCACTGGAACCCCTAAAATTCCATTATGCATATTTCCTTCCTTGAGGACCCTATCCCAAATTCAACTTATCGAAGCCAGAAATCCCACATTTGTCTATTTTTAGGGTTTGCCATAACTTCTTTGATTCTCACCCAATCCCCTTCAAGTTTTTCCACAGTGTTCATTTCCTATTTCTGCTCCTTTGTCCCTCTGGACAAATTTTCCCATTCTTTCACCCCACTTCTGAAATCCCCACTTTTTGCTTCCTTGTCCCTTAGAAAGTGTCCAAAACCTAGTCAAACCCCAATTACCCATCAGAGTTTTTCCCAAATCCAAATTTTCCTTTACTAAAAAAGTTTTTGTTTTTTTTTTCTACCCATTCCCAAAAAAAAAGCCTGGCTATGGTTGTCACCAGCGCAGGAGAAAAAAAATGGAGGATGAACTTGTAGCCCTTAAGACCAAACTCTAAGATCTGGATGAAAAAATTCACGGCCTCAATCTTTAGCATTCAGCCATGAACAATAGATGGTAGCCAGAATCTTTTGCAGACACTAGGTTCTCTTCTTCCAGCAATTTTCATGGGCCAAAGCTTGATTTCCTTCGTTTCAATGGTGATGATCCAACTGGATGGATATACCAGGTAGAACAATATTTTAGTCTGCATAATACTTTTGATGTCAACAAAGTCCCACTTGCATCCTTTCATTTGGAACATGAAGCCCTTCAATGGTTCCATTGGTACATCAAGGCTCATGAAGAGCCAAAATGGACAGATTTTTGCAAAATCATTTTGCAACGATTTGGTCCTAGTCCTTTTGATGACTTTACAGGAGCACTCACTAAACTTCACCAAACTGGCACTGTGAGAGAATATCAGACAAAATTTGAGAAACTGACTAATCACATAGAGGGATTGTCTGATGAATTTTTAGGAGTTGTTTTGTCAGTGGTCTGAAGGATGCAATATGATCTAAGGTTAAAATGTTTCATCCCAGCACAATGATGGAAGCCCTAGGGTTGGCTAAGTTGGCGGAGGACAAGATCATAGCTCAACAACACTCCAAATACACTTTTGTTCCATTCAGAAATATGGTTTCCCAAAGACCTCCAATCATGCCAGCTCCTAGAACAACTCCTATCAAGCATTTGTCTGAAGCAGAGATGCAGGCACATAGAGAAAAAGGGCTTTGTTATAATTGTGATGAGAAATTCACTCAGGGACATAGATGTGTTGAGAAAAAGCTCTATCTCTTGGATGTGGATTCTCTGCCTGCAACTAAAGTTTATGAAGATGCTCAGGATACAGTAGATGATTAGGTTGACATTCAGTAGCCACTTGTTGACCCTCCTTCTCAGGATGACCACCCAAAGATATCTCTCCATGCTTTAGTAGGAGTCACCACCCCACAAACCATGCGGATCAAGGGTTACTTCAAGAAGCTCCCTCTTATAATACTCATTGATGTTGGTAGCACTCATAACTTCATTGACCCTCAGATCGCCAAATAGGCTGATTGTTTTGTCCATCCTTGCTCTAGCTTTAAAGTCATGATTGCTAATGGGGGCACATTACCTTGCAAAGGGAAGTGTCGCAATGTGTGTATCTCTATTGGAAATTATAACCTACACTCTGACATGTTTTCCTTGCCCTTAGGCTGATGTGATGTAGTTTTGGGCGCTTAATGGTTACGCACACTTGGACCCATCTTATGGGATTTTGCTGAACTTTGGATGCAGTTTTCTGACAATGGACAAAAACACACATTGAAGAGCTTACAACCAGGGTCTCTTAGCATCATTAGTTCACATTGCATGGAAAAGCTCCTTAAGAAGAATTCACATGGTGTCATCGCTTAGCTCCATTCCATTCAGATGCAACCATCAGTGGTCTCCACTACTCCTTCAGATCTACAACAAATTTTGGATAGATATGCATGTGTCTTTGCTAAACCAGTGGGATTACCACCTTCATGACCAGAGGACCATCATATTCAGCTCCTTCTTGGAAGTGTTCCTCCCAACATCAGGCCCTACCGCTACCCATTTCACCAAAAGACAGAGATTGAGATGCTCATTCAGGACTTACTGAAGCAAGGTATTATTCTCCCTAGTACCAGTTCCTTTTCTTCACCAATTCTTCTTATCCAAAAAAAAGATGGGTCATGGTGCCTCTACATTGACTTCTGAGCACTTAATCACATCACAATCAAGGAAAAGTTTCTGATTCCTATTGTTGATGAGCTTCATGGCGCTCAATTTTTCTCCAAGTTGGATCTTCATTCTGGGTATCACCAAATTCAGGTTCATGAGGATGATATCCATAAAATAGCTTTTTGCATGCATGATGGCCACTATGAGTTTTTGGTCATGCCCTTTGGCCTCACTAATGCTCCTTCCACATTCCAGGCATTGATGAATAAAATATTCCGGCCCTACTTGCAGAAATGCATTCTGGTCTTCTTTGATGATATCCACATCTATAGTCAAACATGGGCTGAGCATCTCCAGCATCTGGATCTTGTACTCCAACTTCTCTCTAATCATCATCTTTGTGTAAAATAGTCTAAATGTGTTTTTGGGCAAGAGGAAGTGGAGCATCTTGGGCATATTGTTTTAGCCCAAGGGGTTCACATGGATCCTGCCAAAATAGATGCCATGAAAAATTGGCCACATCCTTAGACACTTAAGAGCCTCCGTGGTTTTTTGGGACCGATTGGCTACTACTGCAAGTTTGTCAAGGATTACGAGAAGATTGCAGCTCCATTAATAGCTCTGTTGAAAAAGGATGCTTTTACATGGACACATGCTGCTGAGTGTGCATTTGAAAAACTGAAACAAGCTATGTGCACTACACTTGTTTTAGCTATGCCAGATTTTTCCAAGACCTTCACTATTGAGAGTGATTCTTGCAGCAATGGACTTGGTGTTGTTCTCCTTCAAGATGAACATCCCATTACATTCACCAACAAAGCCCTTTCAGGTAAGAATTTAGTAGTCTCTACATATGAGAAGGAAATGATGGCTATTTTGCATGCAGTACAGAAGTGGTGGCCATACCTATTAGGGAATCATTTCTACATCAAGACTGATCACTAGAGTCTGAAATATTTCCTAGAACAATGGGTCTCCTCTCTAGCACAATAGAAATGGGTTAGCAAACTCATGGGTTATGATTATAAGATCACTTACAAGAAGGGTAAGGACAATATTGTGGCAGATGCTCTTTCTCACACATTTGATGATCCAACTTCTCTTTCAACTATTTCTATGCCTATTCGAAATTGGTTGGAATCTATCTAGTAGGGCTATGTCAATGACTCTTCATTATCTCAAATCATCCAACAGTTGGCCAATAACCCTTCTGCTATACCTCATTACTCTTGGGATGGTGCTTCCCCAGAGCACAGATCTTCAATAGGCTGTCTTCTATGAACTCCATGCTTCTCCATTGGCAAGGCACTCTGGGTTTCTCAAAAATTATGAGCGACAATGACGTAACTTGTTTTGGAGGGGAATGAAAAGGGTAATTCAATAGATGGTGGCTGAATGTGATACCTGTTAGCATAACATGGGTGAAACAACACTCCTTCCTGGATTGCTCAAACTCTTGCCCATCCCTACATGGATTTAGATAGATATTTCTATGGATTTCATTGAAGGGCTCCCTAAATCTGGAGGGCAGATAGTGATCTTGGTTGTGGTTGATCGCCTCTCCAAATATAGTCATTTTTGTGCCCTCAGCCATCCCTATACCACCTCCTCAGTCGCACAAATTTTCATGGACCAGATCTTTCGTCTTCATGGCATCCCTTCTTCCATTATCTCAGATCGTGATGCAACTTTCACTAGTCTTTTTTGGACAGAACTATTTTGCCACACTAGCACCAAAATGAAGATGAGTTCAGGGTATCACCCATAAACAGATGGTCAGACTAAAGTTATCAACAAATGTTTGGAAACTTATCTTCGTTGCTTCATCTCTGAACAACAGCATCAGTGGGAAAAGTGGCACCCTCTTGTTGAATGGTGGTACAATACCTCCTATCACGCTACATCTAAAATGAATCCATATGAAGTAGTCTATGGTTAGGCACCGCTAGTTCTCCTTCCATACACCCCTAGCAGTTCACCAGTTTAGGTAGTTGACACGGTTCTCCGAACCTGAGATCAGATTCTTCACATTTTGCAAGACAATCTTCACATGGCAAGAAATCGAATGAAACAACAAGTCGATCAGTACCATTGAGCCCACTTTTCAAGTAGGTGATATGGTTTTTCTTCATCTACAACCATACAAGCAATCCTCCCTAAAACTTGAAGGGTGTCATAAGTTGTCTCCAAAGTTCTATAGGCCATATAAGGTTCTTCAGAAGATTGGGTCAATTGCTTATAAATTGGAGCTTCCTCCTTCCTGCATTCATCCAGTATTTCATGTCTCTTATCTAAAGAAAGTTCTTGGCACCAACATCAGAGCACAAACTATTTTACTAGAATTGGATAACAAAGGATCCATCATTTTAGACCTGGAGGCAATCCTCGATAGGCACACTCATCATCTTTGCTCTTGATCCATCACAGAGGTATTAATTCAGTGGCACAGAATGCAACTAGAGGATGCTACATGGGAACCACTCCTTCAAATTCAGCAACAATTTCCACATCTTAAGCTTTGAGGACAAAGCTTTTCTAAGAGGGAGGGGATGTTAGGAACCTATGTTTAACCCTTCTCTTTACTTTGTTAGTATATTGTTGTTGGATGCATATGCTTTGTAAGTCATCCCGTGAGTATATTGTATTATCCCACATTCATGGGGAGTAATAGTTGTTTAGATTAGACTTAGTATATAAGTACGTGTTGAGGCCATTGAAGGCATCCATGAGTTTATTGTATTGAGCTTGCTCAAAGGAGGTTGCCCCCTCGAAGTGGCCTGCGATCAATAAATTCCTTTTGTGTTCTACTATTTTTGTTATTTCGTGCATTTTTCATTATATTGTTGTAGGAGGTTCCTCTCATCTTCTTCATCTGGGCCGTCTTCATGCTGTACTACTTCTGAAACATCTAGATCATCTGACTCATATTCACTTGATTCTGAAGACCTTTCCTTACATTCATCAACTCTAACATTTGCACTTTCAATGATCCTATTTAGCCTTTTATTATAGCAATGGTAGGCCTTGCTCTTGGTGGAGTAACCAAGGAAGATTCTTTCATCACATCTAGCATCAAACTTGTATAAATCTTGTTCTCTTTTGATATAACATTTGCTACCAAAAACTTTGAAATATTTCATAGTAGGAACTCTACCATGCCACAATTCATAAGGAGTCTTTGAACTATTACCTTTTACTTGAACTCTATTTAGGATATATATCGCTGTGTGAATTGCCTCTCTCTAATATGCTTCTGGAAGATGAGCTTCCTTCATCATGGTTCTAGCAGCTTCTTGAACTATTCTATTTTTCCTTTCAATAACTCCATTTTGTTGTGGAGTTTTGGGCATAGATCGCTATCTCTTTATTCCATGTTCTTCACAAAAGAAATTGAATTCATTTGATATGAACTCTCTTCCTCTATTAGACCTCAAGCATTTGATTTTCAAATCCATCTTATTTTCAACAATTGCCTTAAATGCTTTGAATTTGTCTAGAGCTTCAACTTTCTCTTTCAAAAAGGTGACCCAAGTCATTCTAGAATAATCATCAATGAGAAACATGAAATACCTATCTCCTTGAAAACTTCTTACTCTGGTAGGTCCACAAAAATCTATATGCACTAGCTCAAGTAGTCCTCCAACTGATTGGTCCTTACTTTTGAAACTTGTTCTTGTATGTTTCCCAAATTGACACTCCTTGCAAATAGGATTAGCAGGCTTCACAAGCTTAGGCAAATCTATAACAACTTGTATAGTACTTATCTTCATAAAATTATCAAAATTTATGTGACACAACCTTCTATTCCATAACCAACTCCCATCCATGTGAGTCAACAAGCAATAGTTCTCAGTTCCTTTCAAGTGATAGATATTACCTCTAGTCTTCTTACTAGTTTCAATGATTGTTCCAGAGCTTTCCCTGATCTTGTATCCATTGTCCTTAAAGCTTAAATCATAGCCCTTGTCACACATCTAACCCACACTCAAAAGATTGTGCTTTAATCCTTTCACATACAAGACATCTTCAGTATTATGCTTCCCATCAAAAGAAATAGATCCTTTCCCACAAATCTTACTAGCTGTATCATCTCCAAACCTAACCAGTCCACCATCATTCATTTCCAAAATCACAAACTTACTCTTATCACCAATCATGTGGTGAGAGCAACCACTATCAATAACCCATTCATCCTTGTCCTTAATGACCTGAGCATCCAAAGCACTTTCCACTAGTTTTTCGTCCTTCACACAGCTAGTAGAATTAGTAAACACGGGATCTTCCTTAATAGCAATGAACAAGCATTCATTTATAGAGGAACTAGAATTATTTGGTTCACCATTATCTGATACTCCTTCATCATCATCAAAATCTTCAACATAATAACACTTCTTTTGGGTCCTAGGCTTATTCTCATATCTTCTTCTATTTCTTTCAATTCTTTCAGGACGTTTGGAAAAAAAATGACCTACTTTACCACAGGAAAAACATTTGAAAGATAATTTGCCTTTATACTTACTGGATCCTCTTTGCAGTCTATCCACAAAGTTGGCTTCAACTTCATCAAACTCATCATCGGATTCTACCTTGTACTTTTCTGATCTGGAAGTACTTCCAGGAGTATTGGCTTTGAAGGCTATCTCAACTTTCGGTAGAACATCACCAAACTCTCTCAATTCAAAGGTAGTAAGCTTACCAAGCAACTGATCCTTGTCAATCATTTTTACTTGCATGAATTCTTCAATTGTGGCTACCTTGTGATAGTAGGACTTGGGCAGAGATCTAAGAATTTTCATAACAACTTCCTTTTCGTCGAGAGATCTGCCTATGGCTTTTATCCCTGTAACAAGTTCATCAACTCTTTGCATAAAGGATGATATGTTTTCATCATCATTCATCTTTAAACTTTCATATTTCACTTTTAGACTTTGTAACTTGGCTTCCTTCATATAAATTTTTCAACTTTTCCCATACCTTATTTACAGTTTCAAGATTCACAACTTTCGTCAATATTGAGTCGGTTAATGAGCTTAGCAGAGCATCCTTTGCCTTGATATCTATCTCATATTCTTTGATTTCATCTTTAGTCATCGGACCATTTGGAGGTATGGTGTATTATGTTTCTGTAGCTTTCCATACTTTGTAACTAAGAGAAAGAAGATGGCTTTCATCCGAGCCTTCTAGAGAACATAATTTGTTCCATCAAAATGCAACACTTCATTTTTGAAAGACATTTTGGATCTTCCTCAAGCTGTTAAACTTTCTTTAGAGGAACTTGGCTCTGATACCAATTATTGATATGCGCTGGACAACTAAGGGGTGAATCAGTTGTCTCAAAAACTTAAACACTTTCTGTAATTAAACATTCATCACTTATCCACAATTGTTATGATTTAACAATGAGTGCATGAAATCAAAAACTTAACCACAGATATGACATCAAACACAAGAGACACCAGATTTTATGAGGAAAACCCCAAGGTGGGGAAAAACCACGGAGAAAATTAGATCTCAATATATATTGTAATCTTGAAATAATGATGTTCAAACTTGGTCACTCGAAGGGCCTAAACATATTGGCTTACTGCCATGAAGAACAACTAGGTCTAGCAGGCTCACTGCCTCAACCCTAAACCTAACAAGATTACAATAAGGGTTGTTAAACCCTGAGGGTTGTTAAACCCTACTAGTTGCTTACTGCTAGACTCACTACCATGATCAACACCTTTTTGAAGTACAATAATTCTTCTACTCTGCCTTTTGGACCTTTCTTATTATCTTTCCTTTTTTTCTTAAGGACACATTTTCCACAATTCAACTACAAGTATTTATACACTTCATCAACCTTGGAATGATCATCAAGGCCAGCATCATAATCATCAACCATGGGAATAATCTCCAAGGTTGGTATCCCAAACATTTACATAATAGGTCCTAACCTATTACAACATTATGCAAAGGAAATGAAATGTGGATCACACCGTGCCTTAGCTAGGACTCAAACATGATCTTCCACATCACAACACACTTCCACAATCTTCTAGAGATCTCTACAATCACTGGGATTAACCAGGTCGGCCAAAACTAGTTACACATTACACTATCTGGGAACAATCTTTGAACACGCTTGAATCCTTAATACAGACCAATATCAAGATAGGAACATGATTGGGAGACATCCACAAGCACGTTATAATCATCAAGAGCAACCGTACAACCTTTAACTACTTTATCCATAGGAATATTCTCACTGGAACACATGAGCTTTACTATTTTCAACTGTCATAAAATAAAGATAGCTTGTGGACCACCAAACTACAAACCATTGCAATGTTGGGAATTAAGGTGTCTCAACCTTGGTAATTCCTTACATTTGTAATGTTTGCATTTATTATTTAATTGCCTATGTTGTAAATATTTGTAAATTCCATATTGTCATGTTGTGGGATGTGACACGGTGATGTGTCGATCCTACATGGATTATGACCACTTACAATTTTGTCCTCACATGAGGAGATAGGCATCCCACTTTGTGGTAGGAGTATTTTGCCATGTGTCGGCATCTTCCATGTTGTGTAAGGGAATGTTTGACCGAAACGGTTATGATGGATTCCTATGACAAATCTATGACATGTAAGAGTAAAAAATAGAAGGTTATAAGACAGGTGATGACATGTGTCATGAAGCATCTTTGAATAAGGCATATTTGGGTGCCCCAAGGTGGAATATGACATGTTGTAAGAGAATATGCTATTTATAGCATGTGTATGATATATTCTCTTACAGTTGTAAGTTGTAACCGCTATGACAAATTCTATGATGGATGTAAGTGTCGTAAGAGCATCTGTCATAGCCCATTTTGGAAATACGTGACCTCTTTGGAATGGGAGCTATGGACAAGTGTCAGGCACATTCTACAATGTTGACCAAGTGTCCTTAGCATGGATTTTGGTCCATGAAGCCATTTTAGATGCCCATTCCAAGAAAGGTCCAATATTGCCTTGTATTTCCTATTTAAACAGGTGCTTGGAGATGGAGTTTGTATTACAGGTTTACAGGTATTGTTATGCTGCCAGATTGAATCCAGACACGAGTGTCAAAGACCATTGAAGTTTGCATTGCAAGTGTATTGTAAACAACTTTCAAATTTGTTAATACATTGTGTAGGTTTCTGAGTGTGGGGTTTTTCACCCAATAAGGGTTTTCCCCACCATAAATCTTTTTCTCTCTTCTTCTGTCTACTTTCTCATTCTTTTGTTTTGCTGTAATATGTCATGTTAATGGTTTAACATTTCTATAATAGTTAGGATAAATTTGAACTTGCGTAGCCCTCTCCTCATTAGATTAGTGTAGGAAGTGATTTCCGCACACCTAGCTTCCTTTCAGTTGGTATTAGAGCTTGATCACCTTTGGTCCTAGTTGTTGGGTAGGGGTTTTTTGAGCTAATCTTAGGTTGAGTGGGAGTCTGTGTAGAGCATTCTGTATCTTATTGCAGCAAGGAGATGGTAGGCACATCGGGAAGATTTGAAGTGGAGAAGTTCAATGGTAGTAATTTCGAGCTGTGGAAGCTCAAGATGTAAGACATGCTTGTTGACCAAGACCTTTGGGAAAGTGTTAATGGAACTAAACCAACTACAATGTCACAAGATGAGTGGGATCTCAAGGATCGGAAGGCTAATTGTCTCATAAGACTTAGTCTTGTTGATTCTGTGTTGTTAAATGTCCATGAGGAGACTACTGCAAAACTACTTTGGTAGAAGTTGGGGCATGTGTATCAAGCTAAATCCCCAGTCAATAAACTTTTCCTGAGAAAGAAGTTGTATTCCCTTCAAAATGAGGATAGAGGATCCATTGCTGAGCATATGAATGCTTTTAATATGCTAGTTGTATAATTGACATCTATTGGTGTAAAGATGGAGGAGGAGGATCGGTGTATGACCCTGCTTCGTTCTCTGTCGAACTCATGGGATCATCTTGTCCTGGCAATTGGAAGCACCACATCCACATTCAAAATGGAGGAAGTGGTTTCTTCACTATTGTCTAAAGAGATGCGGAGAAAGTCTTTTGAGGCAGCTAAAGAGGCCCTTACAGTTCGTGGAAGACCCAATGAGAAAGGGAAGAAGAAGGACAAGAAAGCTGAGAAGGATAGATCCAAATCCCATGGGAGATCCAAATCTCCTGGAAAGTCCAAGGTTCTTTGTTGGAACTGTGGCAAAACTGGGCATTTCTGAAAGGAATGCAAAGAGGAGAAGAAGAAGAAGAAGAAAGCTCCTGATTTAGATTCTGACAAGTCACAAGATGACGGTGATGCATTCATTGCAGCCTTGACAACCCATGCATCTGATGATGTGTGGCTAATCGACTCTGGTGCATCATTCCACATGACCTCGCATTGAGACTAGCTCACTAAGTATGAGGAGTTTGATGGTGGAAAGGTGTATCTGAGTGATGACTCTCATCTGAAGATTGTTGGTCAAGGAAGAGTCTCTATTTGATTCCCTGATGGTCAAGTGAAGGGGATCTATGGGGTTCTACACATCCCAGGCTTAGCACAGAACCTGCTTTCTATAAGTAGTTTGAATGATATAGGTGTCCAGGTTGTCTTTTCGAAAAAAGGATGCAAGATGACAAGAGGAGCTATGGTGCTTGCTAAGGGTACTAGGAGAGGTACTCTGTTTCAGCTAGAGGCATGCATTTCACAATGCAATAGTTCTTTTGACTCAAGGAAGAGGGCAGTAGTCACTTTATCCCCACCATTTGAATGAGCAGTGAAGAAATCTATTGTTTCTAGTCTTGATGGTTGTAATTGTGCATTGGAAGTTAAACTTCCTGCTAAAAAGACAATGTTATGACACAAGAGATTTGGCCACATTGGTGAGAAGGGTCTACATACCCTAAAAAATAAGAACCTCATTGAGGGGTTAGATTATTGTAATCTTGAGTTTGACTGTTGGAACATTGCATTTATGGAAAACAAAACCGTGTTCAGTTTTACTCAAGTTCTCATAAGTCTTCTGGTGTGTTGGACCTTATTCATCCTGATGTGTTTGGTCCTGTTAATGTTCCTTCATTATCAAAATCTATATACTTTGTATCTTTTATAGATGATTACAGTAGAAGGACATGGATTTATTTTCTCAGAAGAAAATATGAAGTCTATAGCAAGTTTAAGGAGTTTAAAGCCTTTGCTGAAAATCAGACTGGTAAAAAGATTAAATGTTTGAGAACTGACAATGGTGGTGAGTTCTATTCTACATAATTTGATAAGTATTGCAAGGAACTTGGGATTGAAAGACATAAGACAACTCCATACACCCCGTAGCAAAATGGAGTTACAGAGAAGATGAACAGGACACTGATGGAGAAGGCTAGGAGTATGCTTAGTGGAGCTGGCCTAGAACAAAAGTTTTGGGCTAAAACTATTGCCACTGCTTGCTATCTGGTAAACAGATCTCCTACATCAGCTCCTTTTAGAAAGACACCCATGGAGGTGTGGTCTGGTAGAAAGCCTTTGATAAGGCATCTTCATGTTTTTGGTTGTGAGGCATATACACATGTGCCTAGGGAGAAGCGGTCAAAGTTGGAGAACAAGGCTGTTAAGTGTATCTTGATTGGCTATGGTGTCAGTGTGAAAGGATACAAGCTTTGGGACCCCGTGGCTGAAAAAGTGTTGTATAGTAGAAGTGTCATCTTCAAAGAGCTTACACCTTCTTCCACTATTTTGTAGCTAGAAGAAATAGTAAAGAAAGAGGATATTGTTCAGTTTCCTCTTACCCCTGAGAAGACTGAACAAAAAGACAATGTTGGACCTAATGATGAGGAGAGCTCTGGCAGATCTGAAAGCTTAGATGAAGAAGTTGAACCTCAACCTCAGCCTTTGAGGAGGTCTACACAGATAAGAAAGCAACCTGAAAGGTTTGGTTTTACATTGCTTGATTCTAGTTGTGCTTATGTTTTAATCACTAACTGTGATGAACCTAGAATTGTGTCAGAGGCTTTGGATATGAAAGATGCAGGTTCCTGGAAGGAGGCCATGGAGGAAGAAATGGCTTCTTTGAAAAAGAATCAAACTTGGGACTTGGTGCCTTTGCCTCCTGGATGAAAACTCGTTGGATGTAAATGGGTGTTCAAGAAGAAAATTGGTGCAAATGGCAGTGTTGAGAACTATAAGGCCAGATTGGTTGTGAAGGGTTATTCACAAGTGGAGGGTATAGATTATGGTGAGATCTTCTCTCCTGTTACAAAGCTGACATCCATTTGATTCCTATTGTCTCTCGCAACAACTTATGACTTGGAGGTAGAATAGATGGATGTGAAGACAACTTTCCTTCATGGTGACTTGGAGGAAGAAATCTACATGTCACAGTCAAAGCATTACATGGTGAAAGGTAAAGAAAATTTGGTTTGCAAACTTAAAAAGTCTTTGTATGGTTTGAAGCAATCCCCTAGGAGATGGTACTTGAAGTTTGATGCCTTTGTGTTGTCAATTGGATTTGTGAGATCAAAATCGGATCACTGTGTGTATTATAAATTTGATGGTGATCATATTCTCATTGTTGCACTGTATGTTGATAATATGTTGCTCATTGGGAAGGGTAAGAATATGATTTCTGATTTTAAATCTCAGTTGTCAGTTCAGTTTGAAATGAAATATTTAGGGGCAGCTAGGTACATTCTAGGAATGGAAATCAGAAGAGATAGAACCAACATAAAACTTTGGTTAAGCCAAAGTAAGTATGCTAAGATCGTGTTGGACAGATTCAGTATGGTAGATTGTAGACCATTGTGTGTTTCCATTTCTTTGGGGACAAAGTTGTCTGTTGAGGATTGTCCAAAATCTCCTAGTGAGGTGGAGGACATGAGCAGAGTACCTTATGCTAGTGTTGTTGGCAGTTTGATGTATGCTATGGTTTGCACAAGACTAGACATTGCCCAAGCAATGGGAGTCCTTAGTCGATTTATGGCTAATCCTGGATGGGTTCATTGGGATGCAGTTAATCGAGTGTTTAGATATTTGAGGGGTACTTCTGAGTATTCCATTTTCTATCATGGTAATGTTTCAAGACCTCTGCATTCTATTGATATTCATGGATTTGTGGATTCAGATTGGGCAAGTGACATTGACAGTAGGACATCCACTAGTGCTTATGTGTTTACACTATTTGGTGGTGCTATTAGTTGGATGAGTAAGTGACAACCTGTTGTTGCTTTGTCCATGACAGAAGCTAAGTATATGGCAGCAACTCATGTGAAGCCATTTGGCTTAAGAGATTGTGTTCAGATATTGGTGTTGATGCAGGTCAGATCTCGATCAGTTGTGATAGTCAGAGTGTAATTTGCCTTGCAAAGAATCCAACTTTCCATGCTAAAACAAAGCACATTGATATTCAGTTTCACTTCATGCGAGACATGGTTGAGGATGGAAAGGTAAATTTGGAGAAGGTAGATGCTTTGAGGAATGTTGTTGATGCATTGACAAAACCAATGAGCACAGAGAAGTTCAGATGGTGTTCGGGGTCTATGGGCCTCTCGGCCTCTAGCAGTTAAATCATGTTTTTCTATTGGGTCTTACAAGGTGTTCGACAAGTGGGAGAATGTTGGGAATTAAGGTGTCTCAACCTTGGTAATTACTTAGATTTGTAATGTTTGTATTTATTATTTAATTGCCTATGTTGTAAATATTTGTAAATTCCATATTGTCATGTTGTGAGATGTGGCACTGTGATGTGTCGATCCTACATGGATTATGACAACTTGTAATTTTGTCCTCACATGAGAAGATAGGCATCCCACTTTGTGGTAGGAGTATTTCTCCATGTGTCGGCATCTTCCATGTTGTGTAAGGGAATGTTTGACTGAAACGGTTATGACGGATTCCTATGATGAATCTATGACATGTAAGAGTTGAAAATAGGTTATAAGATAGGTGATGACATGTGTCATGAAGCATCTTTGAATAAGACATATTTGGGTGCCCCAAGGTGGAATATGACATGTTGTAAGAGAATATGCTATTTATAGCATGTGTATGATAGATTCTCTTATAACTATAAGTTGTAACCGCTATGACAGATTCTATGATGGACGTAAGTGTCATAAGAGCATCTGTCATAGCCCATTTTGGAAATAGGTGACCTCTTTGGAATGGGAGTTGTGGACAAGTGTTAGGAACATTCTATAATGTTGACCAAGTGTCCTTGGGTGTGGGTTTTGGTCCATGAAGCCATGTTGGATGCCCATTCCAAGAAAGGTCCAATATTGCCTTGTATTTCCTATTTAAACAGGTGCTTGGAGATGGAGTTTGTATTACAACTTTACAGGTACTGTTATGCTACCAAATTGACTCCAAACACGAGTGTCAAAGACCAGTGAAGCTTGCATTGCAAGTGTATTGTAAACAACTTTCAGATTTGTTAATACATTGTGCAAGTTTCTGAGTGTGGGGTTTTTCACCTGATAAGGGTTTTCCCCATTGTAAATCTGTGTCTCTCTTCTTCTGTCTACTTTCTCGTTCTTGTGTTTTGCTACAATATCTCATGTTAATGGTTTAACATTGTTGTAATAGTTAGGATGAATTTGAATTTGCATAGCCCTCTCCTCATTAGATTAGTGTAGGAAGCAATTTCCACACACCTAGCTTCCTTTCATGCAACTGTAAGCACTTATCATCATCCCAAACTTCCATTGAGAACCGCAAAGAAAAATACTTTATTGCAGAGTAATGCATAGCAGAATAGTTTCTTCCTGTCCCAACTGAACTTACAAAAAAAATTAGGTTTCACTCTAGTGAACACAACTCACTCAGATCTTCATGTGAAGGGCTCAAACCTGGAATGTAGCATCCTTAGTCATACCTCTAACTTACTTCCAATCCATAGACCATGATCTTCAAGCAGAAATAAATGCAGAGCAGTTTACCGGACTATTCTTTAGCATACAACTCATTGTCTATACTGCACTTCTTTATAACTTACTTTTTCCTTCTAGAGAGGCTAATTTTCTCAATATCCTCAACATACAAGTCTTCTAAACAAGTAATAGAAAAAGATACAGTTGACACCAATGACAACAAGAATATGTTGACATCAATGACAACACCAATTAGGCACATACTTGCAACATAAAATACTTCATAGGATCCTCTGCCACTTCTTTAAACTTATCTTTGAAAATCTTGGCGACTTCATCTCCTTCAGGCATAGCATCTTCTCCTACAACATCATCTAGCAATTTTAACAGTATATTCATTTCCTCAGCTAGTAGGTCATGTACCTTAGTTTGGGTGTTTTTTACCCTGTTCATGCTTGCCTTTAGTATATCTAACTCAAACTATAGCTCTGTTATCCAAGTATACAACAGAGGAAGGGTCATATGGGTAACTATCTTATTGGAGATCAATTCATCATTGGTCATCCCCTTAGCTTCTCTCATCCTATTCAATGTGTAATTGCATTGCTTTATTCTCTAGGTGAATTCACTCTTTAAAGAATCAATGCTCTCCCTGAGAGTGGATGATGTGTCCTAATTAGACTTGGAGGTCCTTATTAGGTTTTCTCTAGAGGTCATGAATTTCATGAACCATTTGTTCATGACCCAAGCTTGGTGGTTTTGTACATCTAGACCAGCTATTTCATCATCACTTATTAATGTTAAGGCCATTGGCCTCTTAGTGGTCTATAAGGTGGAAGCTAGACTATCTAGCTTTACTAGTCCTTGTATAAATTGTTGTAATTAAACATTTTGCTCTTTTAACTCCTTCTTCCTAGCCTTAAATTTCTTTATTTTGGCCACTACAGCCTCAGTGTTTTCAATGTGTTCTTGTATTTCTTGCTCAATGGTGACATGACCTAAGTCAATTTGTGTCACCTAAAATTCATCTGGGCTTATTTCTCCTTTGGCCTTATCTACTATGGTAACAACAACTTGAGCTATCTGCTTACCTATTTTAGGATCCCTATTGATAGTGGAGACTTCTCTAGCTCTCCTCATAGACTTAGCTAGCTCAAGAGTAAATAAATATTGGAAATTAAACCATACCTATTGTTCTTGTGCATGGCTCACCTCTGAGGATACCAATGATAATCCAACTAATTGAGATCCTCCTTGATCTAGTTGCTCAATTTAAGCATCTTCCTTCCCTAGTTCCACATCCTCTTGTCTCTATTTTGGGGGTGATGGAGGTTGATTTGCATGTTGTTTATCCTCATTATCACCATCATTAGGTATATCCTCCATTCACTCTTCACAAGTTTGTTCCTCTATTTGAACATTTTTAGGCTTTTGTGTCTTATCATTCCAATGGATCTTTTGTTCACCTTCATCCTTATGTATATCCAGATGTGCTTTTGTTTGAGCATCA
Source organism: Cunninghamia lanceolata (assembly GCA_027924645.1). Taxonomy (NCBI): domain Eukaryota; kingdom Viridiplantae; phylum Streptophyta; class Pinopsida; order Cupressales; family Cupressaceae; genus Cunninghamia; species Cunninghamia lanceolata. Next base: position 7,050,053 of record BSBN01001583.1, read on the forward strand.
TTACTCCCATCATCTACTTCCATCTAGATAAGCTTTTCCTGAGTTTGGCTCTCTTTAATAGCCTCTTCTTGATTTCTTCCTTTCTCAGGCAGATAGGTCAAATCAACCATTGCTGGGCTAGTCACATTCTTAATTAAAATATTGAGAGGTCTCATATGTACCTCTACTTTAGGGGATTTGTCTCTTTCTATCCTTTCATCATGTGAGACCACTGTTGCATCTCCCTTATCTATAGACTCTGTATGTTGCAGCATGGTATCTATAGGATGGTTGGTGATGTCCTTGACTACATCATCCTCAGTTAGGTCAACATTCTGACTTGGAGGGCCTTTGTAGCTTCTTCTTCTTCAGTTCTTCTCTTGGCCTCATGTGTCATCTCAGTTTTTACCTTGACTATTGTTTCCACTGGCACGTCATGTTGTAGTTTCCTAACTACATTTACAGATGGATCAACTGATCCTGATGCTACTACCAATGCTAGTGGTGAAATGGTACCTCTCATGTGAGGGCCCTAATATCTACTTTGCTTCGACACCTTAACACCCTGCAACATATCCTTCTCTATCCCCAACAATGTCTCAATTGGGACGTGATCCTTTTATTTATCAATTATATCCTCCTCCATGGCAACTCCCACATGATTGGGACCTTCCTCCTCCAAAGGCTCTTCTTCTACAACTGGTGCCTTTTTCTTGGTGATTTGGATTACCCTTATGTCACATCTAAAATTTTCATACCATCTAGTTTACTTTAAATGGAAATATTTCATCTATATTTATATGTGAATAGATGAATATTTTGTTATGAATATTTTAATATGAAAAGATGTAATGAAATAAATGTAATATTCATGTTAGTAATGCTTCATATATGCTTCAGTTATTTGGGTTACAAATCTATTAACAAGAAATTGGAGTTTACTATGAGTTGCAGGTTGTTGAAGACAAGGGGTGGTTGAGGTAAAGGAGATTAGCATCCTAGCAGGGTTAAGATGGGGGGATATCACTCACACACTTCACGGTGTCATGTAGCTACATATGTTGCATATTGAATGATTTAATAGTTTAATTTAAATTGCATTTTTATTTTATTTGAATTATATATCACATAGTTAGTTAATAGTGATTTAATTAGATTATTTAATTCATTGTTATTTAATTATCGTGAGTGTTTAGAAAATAGAATAATTAAATTAGTTATTTAATTTGTTTTTATTCAGAGAACAATCATATTCTATTTAATTATTAGTTTTATAGATACTTTGTGATAAATATATAAATTATTTTAATAATATTTTAGAACTAGAAATAGAATAAAGCATGTTTTTGGAAACAAAAACTTAATTTAGGAAAAGAAAAGCTCTAGAAAACGAAACATTTGGGGAAGAGGAAACAATAAAAGAGGAATTATAATTCATTTCTTGCTCACCAAAACTTCTATTTAACATCTTGCATTCTCAAAAAGAAGGGAAGCTCTTCATCTCTAAAAATTGCATTCAAACAAAAAGAAATTGTGTAAGCATTTTTGGGGCACAAAGAGGGAATAGTTCAGATCAAGAAGCTCTATAAAAATCAATAGGCATCAAGCATTCAATTGGAATAGGAAGTGAATTCCAGGTTCGTATTTAATCATATGTGACTATTTGTGTGTATGAATCTTTTTCTTATATGACAAAAACCATGATCTTATGTCTGAATTTGCTATATAAAATATAAGCAACTAGTTGTAGCTTTGTAAATTATATATGTTATAATGGAATCGATTGTATTTTCATTAGATCGATTGTATATTATATGAAATCAACTGTATTTTCATGAATCAATTGTATGTTATATGAAATTGACTGGTTTTACATTAAATCGATTGTATGTTATATGGAGATGACTATATTTTACAGCGAATAGCTTGTATGTTATAATTGATTGTATTATACATATTGGATGTTATATTAGATGGACTATAGATTAAATGGAATGATTGTATTATTTGACTGCATATTTTTATTAAATTTCAAAGAGGGCACTAAGGCCACAATTGGCGTCACTAAATGGTGCTGTAGTCCCTTAGGGATTACAACCCTATTTGGGGACAACGCCCTTTGATCACTGCTATAGTTTCTTTAAATAATTCTTGTAATGGAATTCTTTCTTGTAAGGAGTATAAGTTACATCAAAAACCTCATAAATATATAACTTTTTGCATGAAATTGTTATCTATGTGCTTGTTGTACCTGGGCGTTACCAGTCAGCCATTCATTAGTTGTTTGGTTATATATATATATATGTGTGTGTGTGTGTGTGTGTGTGTGTGTGTGTGTGTGTGTGTGTGTGTGTGTGTGTGTGTGTGTGTGTGTGTGTGTGTGTGTGAATTCCACTTCCTTTGCATATAGATATATTGACCGAGCATATAGATGTGTTGATTATAATTTTCATTGAATCACAATGGTTTATAACTGAAATCTATTATATCATTTGCTGGCATATAAATGTATTGACTGTAACTTTCATTAAGTCACAATGGATTACGACTGGAATCGATTATATCATTTAGCATAATGATTTTTGACTGAATTCGATTATATCACCTAGCTTTATATATATATATATATATATATATATATATATATATATATATATATATATATATATATTTATTGTGTTTATTGATGAAAATGTATATGATAGAATAGAACTACAATACTAATTTGATTATAATTTGTCCAATTGAATGATAAGAGTGTCTATATATATAATATCTGAAATTGAATTTATTGTATTGCAGAAAAGAAATATTCTTTCTATTTTATATATTTGCACCAATGAAAATGACTTGTAAGAACTTTTGAATTATAGAATTCTTGATAAATGTTACTTTTACATTTACCTTGGAAATACTAGCAATATCTCAAATTCTTTGATTTTTAAAAGAAATGTATTGTGTAAACTGATAGAATCATCACATCTAGAATAGCATGTCAGGAAAGATTGATTTAAAATAAGGAAAATAGTAAACCTTCCAACAAGAAAACTAGTGAAATCAATTGATTGGAAATAATGTTTGAATTATAGATATTTATGACTATGGAAAACCAATCATAGGAAATTGTGTTGTATGTAATTTTTGGTAAAGTATGAAATTTCAAGATAGGATGCCGAATATGGGCTCCCAGAGATGATAGTTTTACTTTTTCTAAAACTATCATTTTATTTAAATTCTTGACCAAGCTACTATACCATTGAAATAGATGAATTTGTTTAAAAGCCTAGAACTTTGTTTGTCTCTACCACATCCTGTTTGTAAGAGTTTATGTCATTCTAGTATTAGGATGCATATAGGCAACAGGCACGCATCAAGTATTTTCCTCCTACTTATACCGTTCTAGGTTGCTAGGCTCCTTGTGTAGGGTCGGTACTTTCTTTGAGTTAGGAAGAAACCCAGGGAAGTTCAGTACTTCGTGGTTGGGTGGAAAAAGCACCTCAACCACTCTCTTGGACTTGGTTTTTGGATGATCGGAGGATTGAGGCAACCAAGATTAGATATTATTATTGACATGAATATTTGTTTTATATATATTTCTTATATGGCTTCATTGCCAAGTTGCAATTGTAACATGATTCATGGATATCTTGATAATAATCTTTCCTTGTGTAACATTGAAACAGATGTATTAAAATACCAAGTCCGGTGTATGTAAACTATTTTGTAATCCATTCTAATATATGAATCATTATACTTATTCATGAGTTCTTGCCATTTTATGATTATGGATATTTGGAAACCATTATTGGTTGATTATCTTACTTATGGAATATGCTTTTTTTTTCGGGTACTATTTTTAGTTGGTAAATTTTTGCTCCTTACATTTGGTATCAGAGCACAGTTCCAACATTGGGAGCTCTAGGGCATGTGTTGCTTAGTTTGTTAGAGCATGTGTGGGTCCTTGAGTAAGTAGCATGTGCTTTCTTTTGTATGTCATCCTTACATGTGTGTGGCGAGTAATACATTATTATGGGTTAGATAAACCCTGGTGTTTTCTAAGAAGTTGCTTATGGGTATTTTCCTTCTTGATGCCTTGAGTATTGGGCATGAATCTTTGGACTATGTGAGAGTGCTTGAGTGACATTTGAAGGGTCATGTTTGTGCTTGTGTAACCACCTATGATGGTGGAGTTATGAAGACCTTTGTGTGAGAGTAAATACCATGTTCCAAGTGTGATCAAACTTGGTTTATTCTTTTAGAAGTTATGCATTGTATATGGACAAGAGGATGTTTTGATCATATGATTGATATGTGAAGAATATTAATGAACCGTGTTGTGTACAAGAATAGCATATCCTTGTAATGCTTGCCTCTGTATAGAGACTAGTAATGCTTGTTTGACATGCATATTGCATTGCCTTATTGAGAGCATGTTCTCAGGTATAGATTAATTATGTGGTTGTAAGATAGATAGTGTTGCCTCGCATTGCTAGAATAGATCATTTGGGTAATGACTTATATTCTTAGATTGCATTTCCCTAGGATTCATGTGGGAACCTGGGTGTAATTATTGCATTGCATTATTTGAAGAGTTAAAGAGAAAAAGGGGTCGTGAAGAGGAGTTTTTGTATAATCCTTGTGATGTTTTGAAGTGTTAGAATCTTGAGAAAAATAGCAAACCCTACATCTTGTGACCTAATTTATGATTTTCTGTCTCTTAGTATGCATTTAGTATGCTTGTTATCATGTTGTGGAGGAGTTTAGAATCTTGTGAAAGGAACGTTGGGTAATTTCTTAACCCAACCTAATCCTTCCTCTTGTTTTATTTATGATATATTATTTCATATGTTATATTGGTGAATCCTTGATTGATAAGAAGTGGTAACCTTTACATGTTGGAGAGATTGATGTGCTTAGATATCTCAGTTGTGAACCTAATTTGCTAGCTAGTTGCTAGTGGATAATTGTGTATGTCTTTATGTAGTGATTGTATGCAACTTACGGTTGATTGGCATCATTGAATCATGTTCGTGTGGTTAAGTAGAAATAATCTTATGGTGTAAATGTGATTGGAGTCTTGGAAGATTTTTTGTTTGATGTGGTTGAGTTTATTCTCTTACTCACCTTGGATCCAGGTGTAGTGTAGCATTGTACTCCCTCTGAAGTGGCTAGAATTAGTCACATAGTTCTTGTAATGTGAAACTTGTGAATATTGATTTTTATTTGACTTTGTAAGGACCAAATTTGAAATTTTTTTATTTTCTTTTATTTATGGAAAAGTATAGCCATCAAAATTGATTTTTATTTATCTTATGACCTTGATGGTCATGTTGTATTTACTGTTGTAATTGATTTTCTTTTCTTTGGACTTTATTTACTTAATTATTATTGGTGGCTATGCTTGAAGGTTTTAACTATTGATCATGTGTCCTGTTATGTTCTCTATCATATCCATGATAGGCCTCTAATGGATTGTATAAGGAAGTAGAATGCAGAGAATAAACTAGTACTTGATGTGTGTATTACTAGAATTATGGTAGATTAAATTCCTTAGTTTGTTGATAAATGAAAGCAACTATTGTGTGAAATATTGAGAAATGGTTTTGTGTTTCTGTGGATTGCTTGAAGAGAAATGTATTATTGTATAAGCTTAAATGTAGATTTATGACTGTGTAGAGAACACATTGGGATTGAATCTTGCTTTTAGTTTAATTGGCCTAATGTTGGCTTAGTCCACTAACTTTAGTTGTTCTTGCTTATCTCGAACACGATGCCATGCCCTAGTGTTCGGCATCGGTAGAGTGTATGATGTTGTATGTATGTTCCATAACTACCTTCAAGTTTGACATAATGTAGGATCTGATGGATCTTTAGTTAAGTGCATGAGCACGTAATGCATATAGATATTTATGGTAGTATAGTTGTCTTTTTTATTCTTGTTGAGTTGCCAACCTTGGAAATCAGGTTACTTCAGAAGTTTCTTCTTAGTAGTTGAAGGTTTTCTAGCTTGATGCTGGATGGGATAAGTTATCCTTTGTATTCCATTTTATGGATACTTGGTGTTAAGATATGAAGAAGCCTTGTGTTTCTTAGTTGATCATGAATTCATGATTGAGTTGTGTTGTATGACATTTTGGTCTAGCCTAGTTTGAGGAAATGGTAGTATGGTGGAGTAGTCTTGCTCCTTGTTAGTACATTGATGTCATCTTAGATGTGCTCCTAGTGAGTAACAAGTTGCTAAGCCTTGCTTTATAGAAGTGTTTACCCCATTAGAGGGTGTGATTAGATTCTTTCCTCTTAAGAATCTATTTGGTTGGTCCTAGTTTTGGTAGTGTAGTGCTAGAATGTTAAAGAAACCCTCTCTTTTAGGAATGGAGCATGAGGAAGTATCTCATATAGGGAAACCATGTCTAGAATTGAGACATGTGGTAATAGTGCCTATAACTATTTGAGTTAGCTTACCTAATCCTTGAATTATTTTGTTGTGGGCAGTGCCTAAAGAAGGATTGTTCAGAGAATAATCTTTTGTTGCTATTTTCCTTAAGAGTATATGTGGTAGCTTTGTGAGTCTCCTTAAACTTAGTTAAGAGCTTGAGAGGTTATCCTAGCATAGTTGTGGTCCTAAGTTTTTATGGACTTAACTTGTTGTTGTGTTTTTTGGGCTAGAACTTCTTCTCATTGCAGTGGAAGTGGAACGAAGGAGTGGTGTAGTCTTGAAGGAGTTATATGCATGATGGTTGGTTTTGATCTTGTTGGTGTACCTTTGGAGATTTGTTTTGACATAGGGGATCTCAACCTAGTGAAGGTTAGAAGAACTAATTTCTTGAAATTATGTTATGATTTCCATTGCATGTGCATTATGATGAATGATTCATGCTTATATGTGTCTATGATGGACTATGATTTGCCTCATTTGGTGTGCTTTGGTGGTAAGATTATTTTTCCATATAACTTCATTGATTGTGATGATATTTTGATTATACTCTGACAAGAGTACCATATGTTACTTGTATGGAATTGGGTGGTAATTGTACAATGTATCGGGTATATGCTTGTATTGACAGTTGGTCCATGTGTGTGTTGTTTATATTGGCTAACATACTTTATTAGGCCATTGAAAAAGATAGATATTGCACCATTGAAAAAGATAGATATTGCACCATTGAAAAAGATGGATATTGGACCATTGAAAAAGATGGATATTGCACCATTAAAAAAGATGGATATTGTACCATTAATGAAAAAGATGGATATTGCACCATTGAAATTATTACTGAAATCATGATAAACTTCTTATCCTTGATCTTTCTAATCATGAATGATCGTTTTACATGTTAAAAACCTGTGATGTTATTTTTTATGTTTCAAGTTGAAGACCTTGTTGTAAATTGTAATATTTCTATTATTGAGATGTTTTAATTTGCCAATGATGATAACAAGTAGTATGGGATGCTTTTTTTTCATCATAAGGGCAATTGTTATGTTGTCTCATGTGAGTAGGCATGTTGACAAGATGAACACAAATGTTTCATTTTATAAAAATATTTGGGATATGAATAAGATTCTATGAAGGAAATGATTTATCTTGCATGATTTTATTCATCTATTTGATGAAGAACGACAAGCTAATGATGTGTGTAAGTGAATGAATGTTAGACAGAGGAATTCTTGTAGTTATGAACAAACAGGTGCTTGGATCAATGACGAATTGTTAGGTAGGGCAATTTTGACTTTGAGGTAAAATAGAATTAAAAAAAGGTATGAAATTTTATCTTTAGTTAAGTTGATCATCGGGACGATGATTCTTTTAAGGGGGAAAGGATGTCACGTCTCAAATTTTGATACCATTTGGTTTACTTTAAATGGAAATATTTCATTTATAATTATATGCCAATAGATGAATAATTTGTTATGAATATTTTAATATGAAAAGATGTAATGAAATAAATGTAATATTCATGTTAGTGATGCTTCAGCTATTTGGGTTACAAATCTATTAACATGAAATTGGAGTTTACTATGAGTTGTAGGTTGTCGAAGACAAGGGATAGTTGAGGTAAAGGAGATTAGCATCCTGGCAGTGTTAAGATGGAGGGATATCACTCACACACTTCACGTAGTGTCATGTAGCTACATATGTTGCATATTGAATGATTTAATAGTTTAATTTAAATTGCATTTTTATTTTATTTGAATTATATATTGCATAGTTAGTTAATGGTGATTTAATTAGATTATTTAATTATCGTGAGTGTTTAGAAAATAGAATAATTAAATTAGTTATTTAATTTATTTTTATTCAGAGAACAATCATATTCTATTTAATTATTAGTTTTATAAATACATTGTGATAAATATATAAATTATTTTAATAATATTTTAGAACTAGAAATATAATAAAGCATGTTTTTGGAAACAAAAACTTAATTTAGGAAAAGAAAAGCTCTAGAAACGAAACACTTGGGAAAGAGGAAAAAATAAAAGAGGAATTATAATTCATTTCTTGCTCACCAAAACTTCTATTTAACATCTTGCATTCTCAAAAAGAAGGGAAGCTCTTCATTTCTAAAAATTGCATTCAAAACAAAAAGAAATTGTGTAAGCATTTTTGGGGCACAAAGAGGGAATAGTTCAGATCAAGAAGCTCTGTAAAAATCAATAGGCATCAAGCATTCAATTGGAATAGGAAGCGAATTCTAGGTTCTTATTTAATCATCTGTGACTATTTGTGTGTATGAATTTTTTCTTATATGACAAAAACCATGATCTTATGTCTAAATTTGCTATATAAAATATAAGCAACTGGTTGTAGCTTTGTAAAGAAATGTTTTGTTATATATATATATATGTTATAATGGAATCGATTGTATTATACATATTGGATGTTATATTAGATAGATTGTAGATTAAATGGAATGATTGTATTGTTTGACTACATATTTTTATTGAATTTAAAAGAGGGCACTAAGGCCATGGGTGGCATCACCAAATGGTGCCGCAGTCCCTTAGGGATTGTGACCCCATTTGGGGACAACGCCCTTTGATCACTGTTGTAGTTTCTTTAAATAGTTCTTGTAATGGAATTCTTTCCTGTAATTAGTATAAGTTACATCGAAAACCTCTTAAATATATAACTTTTTGCATGAAATTGTTATCTCTGTGCTTGCTGCGCTTGGGTGTTACCAGTCAGCCATTCATTAGTTGTTTGGTAATATATATATATATATATATATATATATATATATATATATATATATATATATACATATGTATATATATATACATATGTATATATATGTATATATGTATATATATAGATATATATATATATATGTATGTATATACATTTATATATGTATATATGTATATATGTATATACATACATACATATATATACATATATATATACATACATATACATATATATATACATACATACATATATATGTATGTATATATATATGTATGTATGTATATACATATGTATGTATGTATATACATATGTATGTATGTATATACATATGTATGTATGTATATACATATATATATACATATATTCATACAAATTCCACTTCCTTTGCATATCGATATATTGACTGAGCATATAGATGTATTGACTATAATTTTCATTGAATCACAATGGCTTATAACTGAAATCTATCATATCATTTGATAACATATAAATGTATTAACTATAACTTTCATTGAATCACAATGGATTATGACTAGAATCGGTTATATCATTTAGCAAAATGGTTTTTGACTAAATTCGATTATATCATTTACCTTTATATATATATATATATTGATTGTGTTTATTGATGAAAATGTATATGATAGAACATAACTACAGTACTGATTTGATTATAATTTGTCCAATTGAATGATAAGAGTATCTATATATATAATATCTAAACTTGAATTTATTGTATTGTAGAAAAAGAAATATTCTTTCTATTTTATATATTTGCACCAATGAAAATGACTTGTATGAACTTTTGAATTATAGAATTCTTGATAAATGTTATTTTTACATTTACCTTGGAAAAACTAGAAATATATCAAATTCTTTGATTTTTGAAAGAAATGTATTATGTAAACTGATAGAATCATCACATCTAGAATAGCATGTCAGGAAAAGATTGATTTAAAGTAAGGAAAATAGTAAACCTTCCAACAAGCAAACTAGTGAAATCAATTGATTGGAAATAATGTTTGAATTATAGATATTTATGACTATGGAAAACCAATCATAGGAAACTATGTTGTATGTAATTTTTGGTAAAGTATAAACTTTTGGGACAGGATGCTGAATGTGGGCTCCCAGAGATGATAGTCTTACTTTTCCTAAAACTATCATTTTATTTAAATGCTTGGCCAAGCTACTATACCATCAAAATAGATGGATTTGTTTAAAAGCCTAGAACTTTGTTTATCTCTACCACATCATGTTCGCAAGAGTTTATGTCATTCTAGGATTAGGATGTTGTTGGTAAATAGATTTGTCACCATGAAATAACCTTTGAAAATGACTCGTTGCCCTTAGAGCGGTGACTAAATTGTCCCAACAGTTGGAGAAGCTGTAGTTTTGCTATCAGCTTTCCTCTGTGTTTGAGAGGGGCAGCTCCCTTGTATGATAGGGTTGTTTGTGGTTCTTGTGTACTTTTAACCTGAAAGTACAAAAAGGAGAAAAAGAAAAACTAACAATAAGGATGATTAATAGAAACCCTAGTAGTAGACATACGAATACTGGTTCAGATTTCATAAAGTCGAAACAAGATATGAGGGGACTTCACCACAAAAGCTAGAAACTATGTTCCTAAACAAATATGATGAACTTCATAGCTAATGTCTTAACATGCAACAATGATGAGAGAAGGATAACACATAGGTCTCGACATACGAAGAGATAGGTTACCTGAACACATTCATATCAAGATACCAAGAAACGAGTGTGCTTCACTATATCAATTTCATAGTAAAAATGTTTCAATGAACGACCTATGATCAACACAATGATACAAAAATATTAAACTAATCTAACATATGAAAAATTAGTAACAATAATGTAGAAGTAACATTGGAACACACGAACCAAATGCATTCTTTATTATTCTTTCATGAAATTATACAACTTCAGAAAGCCTTCATGTACAAAGTATTACATCAAAAGTCTTAGTTCCCCCTGCAAAAGTTCTCTCTCTAGAGAGCCCCCATTTTACAATGTGAAGTCCAGTATATATAGACTTTTCCTCATAACCACCTAATAACCAACTTGTAACTACCTAATAACTACTTTGTAACTACCTATTTGAAATGTAATAATATGATAAACCTTATTTTTGGTTACTTTTTACATCACTTTTCCTGAAATAAGGTTCACTTTCTAACCTTTAGTTACAAAGAGTGACTTAAGTCACTTTTCTAAATGGGTAACTAAAAACTTGTAAGTTCTAAGTTGTGAACTTTGCTAAGTTCTTTCCATCTTTGTTCTACTTAATTGTGGTGATCCAACCTTGACAGATCTTGACAGCTCCTCCAAATACTTGAATCTTAGATTCTCATCTCAATTGCAATCATAAAATACCATTGCCATCCACTACTCATCAATCTCAAAGCATCCTGTAGAGAGGGCTAGTTGAAGGAGATACTGTATTTTCTTCTTACAACATATACCCTATTTCTATTTGATTAGATGGATGTTGGTGGTCAATCACCAAAACATGTATTCCATGCCTTAAAACCACCTTATTTGCAATTTTGATAACCTATTGAATTGATGAAAATACTTCATGAAGATGTTTCTAACACTGAAAATAATCTAAAGTTTCCTTCATAATGATGCTATCTCTTTGCTTGAAAACAATGCTCTACAAAATTGTATCTTTCCTATGTTACCAATCACCTCATAGCACTTTTCATGGTCAAGGGTGATCATACACATTTTGCACACAAAAGCACGATATTGCCAACTTCCAAATCAAATCCTCCTCTATCATTGTCTTCTTTTGATTTAGTGTATTCCCAATTTTCATATCTTTTTGTAGGACCTCAAACATCACCTTGTCTTGATGACTATATAGTCATAACAGAGAAAATGTCTCCAAAAGTATTCTTTAAACTAATGCACAGTTTATCCTCATAGATGGTAGCAAACATATAATTTGAATTCATAGTCCTGGTGGTTTTAACTGCCATATCACCCTATGTTTCCTACTCATTCTAATATTTCTATGCATTCCATATCCAACAACCATTACATTCAATAAACCCACCTTGTTGATTCTATCTATGCATATCCTGTATTCACTGCATTCCAGGAAACCACAACTCTTTGATTCATTTTGTCAAATAGTTCACGTGCCTTTTGTAAGCTTCCACATTTTCCATTTTTGATAACCTTTCCAGAAATAGTTGAAATGTTTCCAGGATAGTTTCCTCAAGACTTTTTATCTTTCTTGCAAGCTCCTTCATTACTTTAGATGTAAGGTTATCATTTTTAGCCATGAGGTTCAATTAAAAATTGCTTGAACACACGTGTGAACTCGAATAATGCCTTCTCTTATGATTCAATATATCACATATAAGATCTTTCCCTCCGGACATCTTCATTGAATAGACATGACTGCACTGTAAGAGAACTGCATTTGTCGGTGTCCATACTTCTGTATTTCTTCACAAACCTACACCTCTATATGACAATTAAATCAATCTGTTGAATAATTCACATGTGTTAGCTTGTAATTTCACATCTTCCACCCACATCAAGTTGGGACTTGTACTCACAGAGATTAATAAGCAAACAATGAGCATAACATGCAAACCAATTTTCTGATCAAAGAATTTCTTCACAGAGATTGTTAATTGAAACTTGGAGGCATTCTTTCAAGCATTCCACCTCAATTCAACAAGAATCTTGTCATTTTAGAGTTATAGTTTTTGCATAGCAATCCGGCCTTCCACGATGTTCACTCCAATTAATGAATTTTTATTGAATCATCTTTTCCATAAGTCTTGTTGTACTAATAAACACACTGTTATACACAAATGCATATGCATAACCTTCAATAGCAGCCACCTCGATAAACCATCATCTTGGTCTTAGAACATGTTCAAAACAGTTGTGTTCCCATTTCCTCTACAAGTTGTGCTTTTGTCAATGATTTAAAGTCATGTTCTATGAGATATACATTCTTCAAGTTCCAAATAATGATGTTATCTGCATGATAACCTTTGGCTCTTTTGTATTGTAGAAAACTGATAGAAGAATGAGGGCAATGCACCTGACTTTCAGTCCTTCGAAACCCTTAGTTTTGTGAAACCTCAAGGTGGCGAGCATTAAGAGTTCCCTGATGTCGACATCATGCCGATATGCAACACTATGTGTGTTTCAAGGTGACTGTTGCATGGCTGAAACCAATCGATAGAAAGAGACCATGGCATAATGGTATGCTACCTCCTGTGTGCCATCTTCATATTCTGAGCCAGAGACTTCACAATGAGTGCCAAGGTTGTCGATGGAGTCTAAAAACCTGCAAAGAGCAAAATCAATAGTAAATCTGCAATGATCTCATCAGAATAGATGCCTTCCCTCAAAAGTTTGGTTAACAGAACAAGCTGATGGCATTTGTACTGAAGAGGGATGTCTCTCAGATGTTCCCATTTATTCATGCCATTGATAAACACATGTTGTATGTCTTCCATGAAGTTTGACTTTAGATTCTCATACTTCAACAAATTCACAATAGTTCCATGAAGTTTTCTATCATGGAGCTCGGGTATTTGGCTTGAAATAGTTGCTGCGGTTTACTCCTACCACCACCGCATATAACATTTCTTTGAGGCATTCTGTCAAATAGTTCTGTGTATTCTTTGAGCTTCTATACTTAACATGTGTATTTATGGCACTTGACAGACAACATACAACAGAAATCAACTTTCAACCATGTTTCAATGCCAATGAAACAATGCTGGCAGCATGAGGTTTCATTCTTTGAAGAGCTTTTCTGATGGCAGTCCAACTTATGAGCGTTGTCCTCATGTTCACATTGCTCTATTTCTGTGATTTAATGTAACCAACCTTAGTTGATAAAAGAGAACACTCTCAACAATCATTTCCAAAAGGTGGAGTCTCATGGAAATCTTCTAAGCACGTAGAGATTTGCAGAGATAATTATCAACCTGCGAGAAAAACTATGAGTCTTGATTGTCTTACATCTACATTTGAATACGCTACATGAGGCATGCTCTTCACCATCATACAAGGGACGGTGAGAATGTGGTAACTGTATGCCAACTAACTTCTATCTCATGCCACGATGCTCGGTGGAGGATGGTGCAAAATAAGTTTGAGTTTCAACGTTTTCATCCCACGAATGCGACACCTGTCGACTATGCCACTTTTTCTGACATATATCAGTCATGTATTAGTGAAAGGTAAAACAAATCGGTGAAATAATATGTATAGTGATCATGGCAGCTTGATCTTTTACTTGAAGATGTGTGACAAATGAAGTTTGTGGACTGAAATCATAGATGGTCGATTCCTTAACCATCGGATAGAACCAAGGAAATAACTTGAAACCCTTCATGCCATTGGAAAATTAGAATTGAGTTTTAATGATAGTTATGAATAACAATATGGTAGGGAGGTCTTTAAAAGAATATTCCCTCACTTTTAGGAGATGATCATGGTCACAAAAATCGTAACCAACTTTTAATGCAAGTAACAAGTGAAGTTTAACACCTTGGCTATTCGTATTTTATGCCCCCACTTTATTTACTTGCTTCATAAAAAAAAAAGTGCAACTTGTGATTTGAATAGAAACGGCGTTTACTTCACAGTTGTCACAAGTGAATGTAGACTTCTTGCATCAGTAAAAAGCGAATATGAACAACTTAGACAAACTTCACAAGTTATGCACACTTAGCGAAAAGGAGAAATTGGTGCGGATCAAAAGTAGATGCAAATGGACTTGGGGAGAAGCAAAAATTAATGCAGACTTAGCAAAAATGGAAAATAGACGCAAAGTAAAAGATTACTAAGTCGTGAGTTTTGCCTAGGCATGAAAATTGCTTTGAAGCTTTAAATGGAGAGAAAGACAAGGAAAGATGCCTTGATAATGAATTATCAACATGATTTGATGAATGCGACACAACACTGACGAATTGTAATGAAAGAGATGACTTAGCATAGGAATTTGATATGCAAAATTTTAAAATTGGGTGATTTGAAAATGAGGCCAACAGCTGGCTCTAACTGGGGACAAGGACCTTGCGGACGCAGGACGAACCTAGAATCTCTGGAAATGAACAGTGCCTTATCCATTGGGTGGGTAGAGTCAGGAGATAACACGATGTACAAAGGGGAGACAGGGAGACAAGGACACAGAGACGAGGCAAACAACAAAAACAATAGAAACGAAACAAGACAGACACAACCAAAACACCTAGTTAACCTATGTACATGGTAGGTGACTCCTACCTCAAACTACTTCAAGATGATCATGTGAACCCATTGACAGGTTGAGAAAAATAGGCACCTGTGTGAAAAAGAGATGTGCATGGATGAGGCACTTGCAGACTCAGTAGATATGTCAGGATGATGAGAAAAATGAAATACATGGAATGGGAAGACTCCTTGAATAGTGCATTGAGCAACCATTTCTCATCATAAACTTCTGAGTCCTTTTGTATCACATTGATATTGCCCTGTGTATTATTGATCATCTCCTCTAGCATCACATTAAGCATACCAATCTTCTCTATCTGAAGATTCTTTTCATAGTTCGACCCAAAGAAAACTAAATCATGAACTAAGCATCCTTCAATAAGCGAAGAAAACTTGATATTCTGTGACTGATCCTTCTCATGAATAATGTCTTTCTTTATCATTGAATCATCACATGCAAAAGAAAATTCCTGCTTCTTTACCATTACCAACTCAGGATATGCTTTATCAGAGGATTGCATATGAGGATGAGAAAGCAATGGATTTGAATTATGCACCTTTCCACCTTGAAAAGTCCCTTCTACCACTGATGAAGAGGAAATAACACGTAGCTTTTCATCAATCTTTTGAGCACTTCCAATTTCATCCATGTTCCGACAAACATTAGAAATCTGATGTCATCTATCACTGTCATAACCATTACTCACACTGCCTTCTCCAACATTATTGTATGCGGATGATGGACTAGAATATTCAATGAAATCACTCAAATAAGAACATTCAGGAATAAGTTCATTTGTAACCTCTTTCCATGCAGATTCACACCCTCTATCCTCATGATCTTGTTGCATATTTGGAATGGTAGTACTCAACACTTCATCTTGAGTAGTATCTTTAGTTTCAATAGTTGAGTATTCTTCTTCAATAAATGATAAAGGAGAAATGATGACATCTTCTTCATGAATAAGATAATCAATAGGAGCACTAAGACACCAATATATGATGGAAATCTCATGAGAAAGTTCTTTCGGTACCATTTCATCATGATTCTCCTCTTGTTCAATTTGCATGCATGATAAGAGAACATTTCGTGACTTATCTTCATCCTCTTCACTTACACTTTTTGTATTTCCTCAAACATTAGCCATGTCACAGAGATCTTAACAAGTTGTCACAAGAGGCATGCCATCGTCTGGAAAAATTTCTTCTTCATTATTGCATGTTTCCATACAATGTTCTTTTTATGTCTTAATCACTTCTTCTTTTTCTTCTTTCTTTAGTGGAGATGTCCTATTATGAGGAAAAGTAAGAACTTCTTCTCTAACACATACATGTTCCGATGAGCCTCTTTCAACCCTTTGATCAAAAGATGTTGCATTAAATACAGGTTCATTTGCAGGAAACACTTTTGCCTCTTCTTTTCTATCCTTATCACGCAAATGATATATCCCCACACAATTTCTTTTATCCTCTAGTGCATGAATGTCTTTTGATAGGAAATTGTGATCACAAGCAAGAAAATGAATCTCCTTCCCATCTTTTTGTTCAATCTTCTACAATGTTTGAAGTAGGGAAGGATGAACCTGGTTAGATGCAAATTGCATGCCACCATAGAAACTCTTGAAAAACTCTACTTGCTTAGGATCATCAAGAACTTGATTTTGTTGATCAGAGGACGTAGGAGAAGGATAATCTTCATCATCACTGTCACTGTCTGATTTAGGAAGTTGCATGTGATGTATCTATGTTCTTCGATACCAAACCATCTCCTAGGATTCTTCTTTCAGATAGAGTCACCAATCTCCTTTTCTAGGGAGATAGTTGTATATTCTTGAGGAATAAAAAGGCACCAACACTTCAGCTCATATCCCCAGCAGAGTCACCAAAAATTTGTTGGTAAACAAATTTCTCACCGTGAAATAACCTTTGAAAATGACTCGTTGCCCTTAGAGCGGTGATTAAATTGTCCCAATAGTTGGAGAAGCTGTAGTTTTGCTATCATCTTTCCTCTGCGTTTGAGAGGGGCAGCTCCCTCGTATGATAGGGTTGTTTGTGGTTCTTGTGTATTTTTAACCCAAAACTACAAAAAGGAGAAAAAGAAAAACTAACAATAAGGATGATTAACAGAAACCCTAGTAGTAGACATACGAATACTAGTTCGGATTTCATAAAGTCGAAACAAGATATGAGGGGACTTCACCACAAAAGCTAGAAACTACATTCCTGAACAAATATGATGAACTTCACAGCTAATGTCTTAACATGCAACAATGATGAGAGAAGGATAACACATAGGTCTCGACATACGAAGAGATAGGTTACCTGAACACATTCATATCAATATACCAAGAAACGAGTGTGCTTCACTACATCAATTTCACAGTAAAAATGTTTCAATGAATGACCTATGATCAACACAATGATACAGAAATATTACTAATCTAACATACGAAAAATTAGTAACAATAATGTAGAAGTAACATTGGAACACATGAACCAAATGCATTCTTTATTATTCTTTCATGAAATTATACAACTTCAGAAAGGCTTCATGTACAAAGTATTACATCAAAAGTCTCAGTTCCCCCTGCAAAAGTTCTCTCTCTAGAGAGCCCCCATTTTACAATGTGAAGTCCAGTATATATAGACTTTTCCTCATAACCACCTAATAACCAACTTGTAACTACCCGATAACTACTTTGTAACTACCTATTTGAAATGTAATAATATGATAAACCTTATTTTTGGTTACTTTTTACATCACTTTTCCTAAAATAAGGTTCACTTTCTGACCTTTAGTTACAAAGAGTGACTTAAGTCACTTTTCTAAATGGGTAACCAAAAACTTGTAAGTTCTGATTCGTGAACTTTGCTAAGTTCTTTCCATCTTTGTTTTGCTTCATTGTGGTGATCCAACCTTGATAGATCTTGATAGCTCCTCCAAATACTTGAATCTTAAATTCTCATCTCAATTGCAATCATTAAATACCATTGCCATCCACTACTCATCAATCTTAGAGCATCCTGTAGAGAGGGCTAGTTGAAGGAGATACTACATTTTCTTCTTACAACATATACCCTATTTCTGTTTGATTAGATGGATGTTGGTGGTCAATCACCAAAATGTGTATTCCATGCCTTAAAACCACCTTATTTGCAATTTTGATAACCTATTGAATTGATGAAAATGCTTCATGAAGATGTTTCTAACACTGAAAATAATCTAAAGTTTCCTTCATAATGATGCTATCTCTCTGCTTGAAAACAATGCTCTGCAAAATTGTATCTTTCCTATGTTACCAATCACCTCATAGCACTTTTCATGGTCAAGGGTGATCATACGCATTTTGCACACAAAAGCATGATATTGCCAACTTCCAAATCAAATCCTCCTCTATCATTGTCTTCTTTTGATTTAGTGTATTCCCAATTTTCATATCTTTTTGTAGGACATCAAACATCACCTTGTCTTGATGACTATATAGTCATAACAAAGAAAATGTCTCCAAAAGTATTCTTTAAACTGATGCACAGTTTATCCTCATAGATGGTAGCAAACATATAATTTGAATTCATAGTCCTCGTGGTTTTAACTACCATATCACCCAATGTTTCCTACTCATTCTAATATTTCTATGCATTCCATATCCAACAACCATTACATTCAATAAACCCACCTTGTCGATTCTATCTATGCATATCCTGTATTCACTGCATTCCAAGAAACCACAACTCTTTGATTCATTTTGTCAAATAGTTCACGTGCCTTCTGTAAGCTTCCACATTTTGCATTTTTGATAACCTTTCCAGAAATAGTTGAAATGTTTCTAGGATAGTTTCATCAAGACTCTTTATCTTTCTTGCAAGCTCCTTCATTACTTTAGATGTAAGGTTCTCATTTTTAGCCATGAGGTTCAATTGAAAAGTGCTTGAACACACGTGTCAACTTGAATAATGCCTTCTCTTATGATTCAATATTTCACATATAAGATCTTTCCCTCCGGACATCTTTATTGAATAGACATGACTGCACTGTAAGAGAACTGCATTTGTCGGTGTCCATACTTCTGTATTTCTTCACAGACCTACACCTTTGTATGACAATTAAATCAATCTGTGGAATAATTCACATGTGTTAGCTTGTAATTTCACATCTTCCACCCACATCAAGCTGGGACTTGTACTCACAGAGATTAATAAGCAAACAATGAGCATAACATGCAAACCAATTTTTTGATCAAAGAATTTCTTTGCAGAGATTTTCAATTGAAACTTGGAGGCATTCTTTCAAGCATTCCACCTCAATTCAACAAGAATCTTGTGATTTTAGAGTTATAGTTTTTGCATAGCAATCCGGCCTTCCATGATATTCACTCCAATTAATGAATTTTTATTGAATCATCTTTTCCATAAATCTTGTTGTACTAATAAACACACTGTTATACATAAATGCATATGCATAACCTTCAATAGCAGCCACCTCGATAAACCATCATCTCAGTCTTAGAACATGTTCAAAATAGCTGTGTTCCCATTTCCTCTATGAGTTGTGCTTTTGTCAATGATTTAAAGTCATGTTCTATGAGATATACTTTCTTCAAGTTCCAAATAATGATGTTATCTGCATGATAACCTTCGGCTCTTTTGTATTGTAGAAAACTGACAGAAGAATGAGGGCAATGCACCTGACTTTCAGTCCTTCGAAACCCTTAGTTTTGTGAAACCTCAAGGTGGCAAGCATTAAGAGTTCCCTGAGGTCGACATCATGCTGATACACAACACTGTGTGTTTCAAGGTGACTGTTGCATGGCCGAAACCAATCGACAGAAAGAGACCACAGCATAATGGTATGCTATCTCCTGTGTGCCATCTTCGGATTCTAAGCCAGAGACTTCACAACGAGTGCCAAGGTTGTCGATGGAGTCTAGAAACCCGCAAAGAGCAAAAATAATAGTAAATCTGCAATGATCTCATCAGAATAGATGCCTTCACTCAAAAGTTTGGTGAACAGGACAAGCTGATGGCATTTGTGCTAAAGAGGTATGTCTCTCAGATGTTCCCATTTATTCATGCCATTGATAAACACATGTTGTATGTCTTCCATGAAGTTTGACTTCAGATTCTCATACTTCAACGAATTCATAGCAGTTCCATGAAGTTTTCTATCGTGGAGCTCGAGTATTTGGCTTGAAATAGTTGTTGCGGTTTACTCTTGCCACCACCACATATAACGTTTCTTTGAGGCATTCTGTCAAACAGTTCTATGTATTCTTTGATCTTCTATACTTTACATGTGTATTTACAGCACTCGAGTGACAACATACAATAGAAATCAACTTTCAACCATGTTTCAATGCCAACGAAATAATGCCAGCAGCATGAGGTTTCATTCTCTGAAGAGCTTTTCTGATGGCAGTCTGACTTATGAGCATTGTCCTCATGTTCACAGTGCTCTATTTCTGTGATTTGATGTAACCAACCTTAGTTGATATAAGAGAATGCTCTCAACAATCATTTCCAGAAGGTGGAGTCTCATGGAAATCTTCTAAGCACACAGAGATTTGCAGAGATAATTATCAACCTGCGAGAAAAACTACGAGTCTTGATTGTCTTACGTCTGCATTTGAATACGCTGCATGAGGCATGCTCTTCGCCATCATACAAGGGACGGTGAGAATGTGGTAACTGTATGCCAACCAACTTCTATCTCATGCCATGATGCTCGGTGGAGGATGGCGCAAAATAAGTTTGAGTTTCAACATTTTTATCCCACGAATGCGACACCTGTCGACTATGCCACTTTTTCTGACATATATCAATCATGTATTAGTGAAAGGTAAAACAAATCAGTGGAATAATATGTATAGTGGTCGTGGCAGCTTGATCTTTTACTTGAAGACGTGTGACAACTGAAGTTTGTAGACTAAAATCATAGATGATCGATTCCTTAACCATCGGATAGAACCAAGGAAATAACTTGAAACCCTTCATGCCATTGGAAAATTAGAATTGAGTTTTAATGATAGTTATGAATAACAATATGGTAGGGAGGTCTTTAAAAGAATATTCCCTCGCTTTTAGGAGATGATCATGGTCACAAAAACCGTAACCAACTTTTAATGCAAGTAACAAGCGAAGTTTAACACCTTGGCTATTCATATTTTATGCCCCCACTTTATTTACTTGCTTCATAAAAGAAAAAAAGTGCAACTTGTGATTTGAATAGAAATGGCATTTACTTCGTGGTTGTCACAAGTGAATGTAGACTGCTTGCATCAATAAAAAGCAAATATGAACAACTTAGACAAACTTCACAAGTTGCACACACTTAGCAAAAAGGAGAAATTGGTGCGAGTTTGGTGCGGATCAAAAGTAGATGCAAATGGACTTGGGGAGAAGCAAAAATTAACACAGACTTAGCAAAAATGGAAAATAGATGCAAAGTAAAAGATTACTAAGTCGTGAGTTTTGCCTAGGCATGAAAATTGCTTTGAAGCTTTAAATGGAGAGAAAGACAAGGAATGATACCCTGATAATGAATTATCAACATGATTTGATGCATGCGACACAACACTGACGAATTGCAATGAAAGAGATGACTTAGCATAGGAATTTGATATGCAAAAAGTTTAAAATTGGGTAATTTGAAAATGAGGCCAATAGATGCATATAGACAACATGCATGCATCAAGTGTTTCCCTCCTGTTTATACCATTCCAGGTTGCTAGGCTCCTTGTGCAGGGTCGGTACTTTCTTCGAGTTAGGAAGAAACCTAGGGAAGTTCAGTACTTTGTGGCTGGGTGGAAAAAGAAACTCAACCACTCTCTTGGACTTGGTTTGCGAATGATCGAAGGATCAAGGTAACCGAGATTAGATATTATTATTGACATGAATATTTGTTTTATATATATTTCTTGTATGGCTTCATTGCCAAGTTGCAATTGTAACATGATTCATGGATATCTTGATAATAATATTTCCTTGTGTAACATTGAAACAGATGTATTGAAACACCAAGTCGGGTGTATGTAAACTATTTTGTAATCCATTCTAATATATGGATCATTATTCTTATTCATGAGTTCTTGCCATGTATGAATATGGATATTTGGAAACCATTAGTGGTTGATTATCTTACTTATGGAATATGATTTTCTTTTCAGGTGCTATTTTTAGTTGGTAAATTTTCGCTCCTTACACCTTAATACTGGACCTATTGGAGGTGATGGAGGCTGAAATACTAGGGAGACCCATTCTGTGGCAGGCTCATTTATAGCTCTTGATGAGATGGGTTTAGCTAGTTTGGTCCCCATGAACTGCCTCTTTCTTACCAAGAAGCCATCAAATCCGGGTTCCTCCCTTTCCTTCATCTTTCTCTTTTTGTCATAAGTGACCACGATGCACTTTCCCTTCAATTTATTGACCTTGTTGTCAACCCAATTCTTTGTCCTAACTATGACCTTGGCTATGAGGACATCTATTGATGTTTCCTCCCTCTGTGTTAAATCAGGAGCAAAAATTATGTCAGTATATCTTTTTCTTCTCATACTTAGGATCCATGAGGTCATCATCATCTTTCTTTATTTGTGGAAGCACCTCAGGTTGTCCTATGGTCCTCATTTGGTCTAGTTTTAATGTCTGATATTCTCTTCTTCTCACCTAATGTTCATCATCACAATCGGCCCAGTAGTCCTTGAGGTGTACACTGTATTTATACTTCTTATTAAATCTTTTCTCGATCCTGTGATAAGGATCATAATCCCTAGCTAGTGGGAAAAACTTCAAATTCAAACTTTTCAAATTTGCTTTAGCCTTCCTGGTATTTTCTATAGCTCCTACCAAGAACTAGTTGATGTCAATGGGAAATTTCTTATAGGGTCTACCCTCTTTATTCTTAGACAATTCAAGTATGGGCAACTGTTACCTCATTATCTCCATCAACACTACCTTGTACGAAGGGTACCTTGGTAGCATATATGGTTTCCCACTGAAACCCTCCATCTGGATATAAGAATATGTTTTGGCTTGGATGAACTAGGAGCCGTATCTATTGATTGCTTTAGTTGCCCCCACTAAAAATCTTTTGGCTCTGTCTCCCTCCATGAGCCTGACTATGTGCATTAGAAAGCAATCATTGACTATTTTATAATGCTGGACTGAAAGTCGCCTCTCTAGCTGGGGATAATACTACCAGGGAGTCATCACCCACAGTTTGTAGTCCATTGAATGTGCCTTTTGCTGCACAAGCATACACGAGGTAGGAGGTCATCCTGAAGGTCATGCCTTTGCCTTCTTTCCATTAATCATCTAATCATGTATTGTTTCACTAATATTTTTGGCCCATTGGACCTTTGCCTTCTCCTCATCATATTCAACCACCATTCTTATCACCCCAAACACCCATGACTCAAAGGTTCCGTAGTTTACCAGGCCTTTCAGCCTGCTGAGCATGAACATTATGTACTGTACCTCTTAATTGAAGTCAAACTCATATAAATGTTGTGCCATTTTAGCCGTAGCCTTGGTTGTGTTATCTGGACTTCTCCACCCATGGAAGATCACCTTCCTGCAGTTCTTATTGTTCACATCAAACTCTTTTGTTAGTTCCGCTAAGTCTGGCACATAGATGGGTTGAGATACTGGTTCATGGAATACCTCAGTAATGCCACCTACAGATAAATCAGCATAAAGGAGTTCTTGTTTCTCCACCTTCCTTGTGGTAACATCATAATTTTGTGTACATCATGCCATAAGCTCAAAAGCTTTTGTGGCATAGGGGAATCTAGCTGCATGATATAACCCTGATGTCACTATGTTCTGTAGAATGGGGTTATCTTCTTCGGCATTGATTCATGTTCTAAATGCCTCTATATCTGTATTACATAAATGGGTATCCTCTATATAACCCAACTTGTTACACATGCTGCGTGTCCTGGGAAACACGACTGGTTTGAATTTGGCATCCCATTTATCCATGTGTGGTTGAGACATTTCTTCCTGCAAATCAAATGTACCAGTCTCAAACAATAGTATATATTTATCTATATTGGGTTAGCACATAGAAATTTTATATGTTCTGTAAGGATATTAAAATGCCTAAACCTTATGAATTTAGTAGACCAATTTCATGAATGCTACTAATGTCTATCATTTTCTTTCTCTCAACATGAGTATGTTACGACTTTACGAAATAACTAGAGGGATAGGGCTTTGTACGTACTTTTTAATGCTTCCTTAACCTATAATTGAAGTAATGGATGACTGGATTAATGCTTTGAATGGGGAGTCCCTCCATAATTCTTCTCTCTCATTCGGCTCTGGTTCACTATCATCTTTTATGCAATTAAATTTCAAGCTCCTAGATGCAATTGTGTTTGATTATGATGATAAAATCCCTTTTAACTTAAGCAAGTCCTGATTTTAGGGCTTATTAATGGTGCCAGGGTGATTTTACAACCTCTTTTAGCAAGATTGCATAGGATCATCATAGGTGTCCATTGGTGTGAGTTTAAATTTAAATGCCAACAACTGATTGCAACGCATTAAATGCAAAAAGCAAAGGTATATGGGAGTTGATATCTGACTGAGGAATATCCATGTGGATATCTGGATGTGAATATTTGGATGACATCATCATAGGCTGGGTCAAATTTCAATGACCAAAGAATCATCATCAGGTCACAAAACCTTCTTCAATATGTTCAAGTATGATGTGGACACATGGCATATTGTTATTGGTTTAGTTTAAGGCTTGGATATTTGGTTAAGGTCATGATATTATGTTTTTGAAATATTCATTTGGTCTAAATATCTAGATGATGTGATCAAGAAGTTCTTCATGGATGTGCAATAGAATGACATCATCAAGGTGAGGGTACTAAAATAGTGTCATGACAATAGCAATGTGAAATATCCTTATGGCTTAATGTCCTGGTGATGTTAGGATAGATCTCTTCTTTATATCACATCAGGGTAGGATGATGTCATCTAGACATTGATCTTTGAATATGATCCGGATGCTAAGTTAAGATCCAGATGTTATGTAATATCCTGATGACGTAAGCAAGTTTATCGTTCTTCACAAGGCTAGGATGACATAACATCATCTAGATCAGGATGTTACAATAAGACTAGGATATTAGCAAATTTAATATCCATGCACTCTAATATCTAGGTGATGTCAACATGTTTGGTGCTCTTTGTAACATTGAGATAACATGACATCATTTGGACATAGACATTTTCGGTCAGGCTATTAAGTTAAGATCGGGATGTTAACTAATATCCATGTGCATGAATTTTAACACACTAAGTTTTTTAAATTTGACATTTGGATATTAGCATAGGTTAGGATATTAAGCTACTATCTAGATGATTTGTAATATCAATACCCAGGTGATATGTTGACCAAACTTTGACTGACTATAACTTCTTCATTTTAATGAATTTCAGGGTACTTCAAAAAGCAAACCTGCTTAGATTTTCATGCTCTTTCACTTGGCAGGATCTATAATATGAAATTTGAAGTTTAGAATTATGACCTATAACCTGAGGTCTAGATATGCATAGGATGACATCTTGACATGGATTTGATATTGGTTATTTCTACCATACCACCTGAAAGCAAAGGATAAGCAAGCCAAGCAAAAAGGTGGGTCCCTATTTTGTTGGGGGAAAATGGGGCATGTTGTTTAACCACATAAGAAGTCCTTGGGGTAGTGATGCCTTTGGGTAGTTAACCCTCTAGGTAGTGAGCCCTATTGTAGTGAGCATTCTTTCTTTTAGGCAATGAGCCCTGGGTAGTAAGCCCTTTGGTAGTGAGCCTCTTGTGATTTAGTATTTCTACTAATTTATCTGGTGAGCTAATCCTCACAGTGGTTTTTCCCTTTTAGATTTTTCCATGTAAAAATCTGGTGTTCTCTTGTGCATGGTGTTGATGTGATTACATATCTATTATCTGCTTATCATGTTTAATCTTCATAACAAAATAAGAGGTTAAGTGAATTAATGTGGATGTAATTATGTTTATGAGGGTTTGAAATTTTTTGATACAACTGATTTTGCCTATTGCAAATATGTGCCTATGATGTGTTGTCATTGATGTCAACATATCTCTTTGTTAGAAATAGTGAAGACAATGCAGTTCAGTAAAGTAGATTGCTCCGCATTCCCAGTGAGATAAAGATCAGAGTCTATGAACTTAAGGGTTTTGTAGAGGATTGTCTAAAGTTCCTCCAATTAAGATTTGAGAGGTCCTCATGGAGGATTGGTGAAGTTATAGCCATCTGAGTAGAACCAGGTTTTGTAGTTGTTCAGAGGTAACAGAGTGAGGAATTTGGTCCGGATTGCTTTGCATTGGAATATTATGGTCTGCGGTTCTAGAGGTATGTTTTGGATGTTGGTGTATATTCTTAACTCAAGTGCTTCATGGTTTGGAGGTCTGCAAGCAATCTTTCTAGTGTGACAGTC
The DNA here is from genome assembly GCA_027924645.1 of Cunninghamia lanceolata. Classification (NCBI taxonomy): domain Eukaryota; kingdom Viridiplantae; phylum Streptophyta; class Pinopsida; order Cupressales; family Cupressaceae; genus Cunninghamia; species Cunninghamia lanceolata. Next base: position 7,076,952 of record BSBN01001583.1, read on the forward strand.
ATGACAGTGTTCTTAAGTTCCTGTATGAAGATGCAAGTGATTCTGGTGATTTGAGGTGGTGTGGTTGTTCTTGTTGATTTCATTGTGCTTGTGGAGGTCTTTGGATCATGTGCCTATTGTGTTGTGGTCCGCATTGAGGATTGAGCTCATAGTTGAAGATTTCTGCTTAGGTGCTACTATTTTTTCCAGTCTTGGCCAACCGGATGCTTTGTGCATGTTACAGATGATCTAAGAGAAGTTCTATGGAGCATGGCATGTTGTTCGAGGAAGATTTGAGTCCCAGCTATATTTGGTCGACAGTGTAGTGGTTCACATGTAGCATTTTGTATCAAATCAAGTCATGTGATTGTAATTTCTTGTAATGCCTATCTTGGAGAATGTTTCAGATAGATGATTGTAAGGCTGACTTTGATGTCCATTCCAAAGTTGATGTCATGTATAAATAAGTGTAATGAAGTCATGTAAATGTGTAGATGGAAGTGAAGATGCGGAGGTAGCGAAGAAGTGTTTGGGGGCAGAGTAGAGGTGTTGTGAGCTTCAATGGAACTGAATCTTAGCATGGAGAAGATGTTTCTCAGTTCAACCTTTTAGTGTTAACCATGTAAATATTTTTGTAGATAGTGAGTCTCTTGGAGCAATGAGCTCTGGGCAGTACGTCTAAAGGAAAGTGCCTTCCCATTTTTCTATTCTTTTAACAGAGAATAAATCTTCTGGGTTAACCCCCACCATGTTTTTTCCCTTAACTGGGTTTCCATGTAAAAATATTGGTGTAATGTGTGTTGATTGTGTTTCTGCTCATGTGTTGATGTTTCATGCTTTCATGGTTATATCATTAATCTATTAATAAGTGGTAAAGAAGATTAAATGCAGCAAAAGATAAAGTTTTGTGACAACTGATTCACCCCCCCTCTTAGTTGTCTACCCTAATTTCAACAATTGGTATTAGAGCTGGTTCCTCTAAAATCAGCTTGACCGCTTGAGGAGATCTAGGATGTTGACATACAAGAAGGGCAGTCTGAGATTTGATGGAACAAATTACACTCTTTGGAAGAATCGCATGGAGTGTCATTTTTAATGCATGGGTTATCCTTATTGGTTGATAACTAAGAATAAGTATACTCCTCAGCAGAATGGTCCTACAACCCCAGATGAAATCAAAGAAGCTGAAAACAACATTCAGGCTAAAGAAGCATTGTTGAGTGCCCTGACTAATACAGAAATGACAAATGTCTTGGAATTGCAAACTACTCATGAAATATGGAAGAAGTTGGAAACTCTGTATGAAGGTGATGCATATGTCAAATGCACTAAGTTACAAATCTTGAAGGGTAGATATGAATGTTTGAGGATGAGTGAAGATGAAAACATCACTTCCTACATGTAGAAGGTGAATGAACTTTTGTGCAATATCAGGTGTGCTGGTGGAAAACTGGAAGAATTAGAGATTGTTGGCAAGGTGCTCAGATCCTTACCTACTTCATACAAGCACAGAGTTGCTGCTATTGAGGAGATCAGGACTGTGACAGATGTTACAAGGGATCAGTTGGTTGGCAAGCTTTCAACATTTGAAATGAGTGAGTTTGGTGATTCTCTTCCTAAATCAGAATCTACATTTAAAGCCAGTGTTTTCAGAAAGTAAAGATTTGATCCAAGTGAAACCTCTTCAAGAAGACTAACCAGATATGAGAAGGCAAGGAAGGAACTTGAAGAAGATGAATCTGAGCTTGAAGAACTTGAAGCTCTTATTTCCAAAATATTGCCAAGAGGATCTGGTAAGTATGAAGGAAAGTTTCCTTTCAAATGTTTTACTTGCAATAAGATTGGTCATTTTACTTCAAGATGTTCGAAGAGGGTTTCAAAGACAAACCCTAATAGACCTAGGGTTTAGAAGAAATGCTACTATGTCCAAGAAGCTATTGATGAAGGAGTCACATATGATGAATCTGATATGGGAAGTACCTCTAGAAATGAATGGGTGGTCATTGCTATCAAAGAAGAAGATTATGTGCCTACTGAATCTACTAGCTGTGTGAATGTGGAAAGTGCCTTGGCTGCTTAGGTTGAAGAAAAGGATGAATGGGTGATTGACAGTGGATGTTCTCATCATATGACTGGTGATAAAAATAATTTTATAAGTTTGGAAAGATATGAAGGTGGAATTGTGAAGTTTGGAGACAATTCAGCTGGTAGAATCCATGGTAGAGGATCCATCTCTCTTGATGGTAAGAATAACACTAATGATGTTTGTATCGGGAAAATGTGGATAATATCAATGATAAATAAATAACCCAATAACTTAATGAAAATGGAAATAAACAAGATTTAAAACAAATAACAATACCTTCACAAACCTTGTTACTTTGTAGCTTCCATTGGTCACCTAATCTCAATTGCTCTCGTGGTATGTGAATGAAGCCCTCAGAAAGCGCACTTCGTTACTTTGTTCTTCAAGATGACAATAGAGAAATGGCTATGATAGTTCTTGTAATGAAGAGGATCTTCAATACAATAAAATGGTGATCGCAAGCTATGGATGGATTTGGGTGCCAAAGGCGCACTGTCAATTCTGTAGAGTAAGTTTACTGAAAGCTTGGATTCTTGAAATGGAGGAATAGGGGTGTATTTATAGACTTGAGAGAAGGAAGATCGACGATATAGAAGAAATAAGAGGATTAATGGTATAGAAGACTTGAGAGGATGTGAACGAATAGGAAGAAGACAAGTGTCACACAAAAAGCTATTTTGTTTGAGTTAACTGCTTTCTTGATAAAGATAAGATTTGATTTCATAAATTAGAATGCTTTCTTCTAATTTAAGAGTTGTTGATAAAACAAGATTGATTAAATTAATTAACTCAACTTGTGATTTGTTTTTTGCATGATTTGAGAGAAATTAATTAATAAATTATTTAATTTTGCGTGCATGAAGAATAAGATTTATTTTTACAAGATTTGGAAGATTTGTTTTTGAGGGATTAGAAGATAAGAAAGCAAATTAAATAAATAAATTTATTTAATTGTTTGTGCATGATTTGGAAGAATAAATAAAATATTTGATTATATTTTATTTTTTAGAGACTAAGATAATTTAAATATATTTGATTGATTTATTTAAATTTGGAAGAATACTTTGACTTAATTAAATAGTGTAGAATTATTTAATTGTAGATAAGAGGATTTAGAAGAATTTGATGAAGCTAATTAAATAAGTGATTTTATTTAATTTTTGGGAGGAATATGAACCAAATAAATAAATTGATTTATTTATTTATTGATAGAGGAATATTAAGATGAAATAAATATTTAAAATATTTATTTAGATAGAGTCATGTCATTTTTAGGTGTCTACATTTTGTTCCTCTTTGATGCAATGTGTTTTAGCACATTGCTTCAAAGAATAAGATTTTATGATAATGACATATGCCCCAGTTTACCCCTGGTATAGGTTATGACGATAGGATGTCCCCTCGGGAGATTGGATGGGAAGGAAAGGCTAATGGACATGAGATAGAAAATCTCATGATGAAGAAGGTTGAACAGTTAGGTTGGATGAAGAAATTGGATGAAATGATATGCTACGCAAGATAAAATGATAACACACACAAGCAAGTAAGCAAGTATGCACAAATGATACAAGAACAAACAAGGTATTACCCCTATCAAGTGGTAAACCAATGATTAATTGATAATGATTCATGATAGTGTTGTCATTGTGGAAATGATATATCCATAGATCAACACAATAGATGTGGGAAAGATATATCCCACTGATAATTATGATTGACGGAGTTGGTTTACAACAAGATTAGGATCAAGACCATTGATTGTGATTGGATAATTTGACAAGATTGACTTACTCGATTGGTATGGATTTAAGGATGGACTTGTATTTGGATCATTGCTTGATTTGACTACACAAGGATGAAAGATACAATGATAGATAGAAGTTTAATTGATAGAAGAAACACGAATGAAGGAATCACAAGCTTTTATTGACAAACATTTGACACTTTGATTGGAATCTTTATTTATGGAGGGTACATGGAATGCAAATGGATATGGATATGGATGCAAATTTTTGTCATCTTGATATTGCAAGTATTTTGAAGTGCTTGTTTCATCATTGGGCACTTTTAAAATGTTGTAAGAACATACAAGCATCTAGGTATAATTGAACCAAGATGACCTAAGTATTACTTACATGGATTTTGATATAGCAAGTTAATACAAGTGTTTAGTCAAAACTGAATCTAGATGACCTGAGTACTTCTTGCGTTTCAACAGATAAGGATTGCCCCTTTTCATGTTTAGACCTCTGAAGTCCTTGATGATCTTTTGTTGATCATGTCATTAGACAAAAGTCATCACATTACTAAAGATTGATCCACAAACAACAAATAAAGAAAATGATTATGCCCCCATCATAGGTTCTCTAGTTTTTGACATCCTCGAGTAGCATAGAAAGACATAATAACAAGAATCAAAACTTTATAAGTTAAGCTACTCACAAACACAAAACATTCTTGCATTAGATGTGTCTTCTTACCATAATTTAGATAAAATCATTTTGAGTGTTCAGGTACTTGTTTGGTTTGCCTTGGATAGGTTGATGTCTTGTGTCAAGATTTTTGTTTGGAAGCATGCTTTATTGTGCGTGTTTGTCTAGTGAAAGGTATCACAAATCCTTATTGGTGTCCTCTTAGAACAAGTGGCATTCAAGAATCCAACTCCGTAACCAGGTCAAGGACTTGCCCCCAGTTTAGACAAAGGATCAACTTATTATGGATGAACTGACAATAGATACGAAGAAACGGGCCCTAAGGGACTGACCTAGTGCCTCAGGGGCTCATTGTTAAATGGCCTTGCCTACACGATGACGCAGAGGCAACGTAGTTTGAGGTGACAAAATTTTGTGGACCTAGGACCTAGGCGATGAGAAAGTGGATGGACAAAGGGATGGGATGGATGGAAAAGGAGCCTCGGGGGCACATCAATAGAAGATGGCCTTGCCTACATGATAGCTTAGAGGTGACGTAGTTCGACAATGGTTCGATGGATTGGCTCGGGACGGATAACAAGATGGATGCAAGTCTGGATTGACAACTGATGGAAGAAGGTGATAAGGATGAGTGAACAACAATCCATGGTAGGTACTGATGTGATCGGGTGGATGCTGTTAGGAGGTATGAATGAGGAAAAAGGTTGGCAAAGATGGGGAAGGCAGTTTATCACAAGTAGCACATGTTTACCAGGTTTTCACCACTTTCTTTTATTTACATGATAGCCAAAATACACATGACACCTGTTTACCAGGTTTTCATCATGGTATCTATCCAAGACGCTTATTTGCTAGGTTTTCACTAAAGGATGATTTTTTTGTTGTTTTTCCATTTTTTGATTTTTTTTGCTATTTTTCCTTTTTTTTTGTTACTTTTGACTCCCTTGCATTGGGGTTTAGGTGTAGAACTTATGAAGATGCATGATGTTGATGGGATCATCAAATAGTTCACCTTCTAATGTAGCCAATTGATATGCACTTGACCCATAGGCAGCAATGATCACATAAGGATCCAACCAGTTGGGTTCAAACTTTCCTTTCTTTTCCCTATCCTACTGATTGCAGGGATTTTCCTTAAGCACCAAATCACCAACTTGGAATACCTAGGGTTTTACTCTATGGTTGTAACTTGTAGACATCCTTTGTTGATAAGCCTTGAGATGGTTAAAGGCATGTTGCCTTCTTTCCTCTAGCAGCTCTAACTCTTGAAGTCTGGACACTCTGTATTCTTCATCTGTTATGAGGTCTTTTAACAAAACTCACAAGGATGGGATCTCAACTTTAATGGGAAAGATGGCTTCAGATCCGTAGACCAGGGAGTACGATGTTGCACTTGTGGGTGTGCAGATACTTGTGCGATAGGCCCATAGTGCGGGATTCAATTGTATATGCCAATCACAGCCGGTATCATCAATAGTCTTTTTCAAGATTTTTAAGATGGTTTTATTTGATGCCTCTGCTTGGCTGTTTCCTTGGGGGTAATATGGAGTGGAAAAGCAGTGTTGGATGTGGAATTTATCACACAGTTCTTAGACATCCTAATTTTTGAATGGTCGTCCATTATCTATGATAATGGATAAAGGGATACCATAGCAGCAAATGATGTAGTTTAGGATGAAAGAGGCAATCTGTTTGCCTGTGACATTGGTGAGGGGTATGGCTTCAATCCACTTCGTAAAGTACTCGGTGGTAGTGATTATGAATTTATGGCAGCTGGATGATGGAGGGTGGATATTTCCCACTAAGTCGAGTCCCCATTGACAAAAAGGCCAAAGAGTCGTTAAAGGCTGTAGCTCCTGTGCTGCTGCATGTATCAGGTTCCCATGGATTTGGCATTTCTTGCACTTCTTTGCAAAATGATAGGAATATTTTTCCATAGTGAGCTAGTAATATCCCATGTGTATGAGTGTCTTGGCTAGGGTAGGACCACTAGAGTGGGTCCCGCATATACCGTCGTGCACTTTGCTCAGGGCGATTTGATATTCCTCACTATCGAGATGCCTAAGGAGAGTACCATCAAGACCTCGTCGATATAAGGTATTGGAAATAATGGCATACTGGGATGCTTGGTGAATGAAGCTTCATTTTTGGTTATTTGAGAGATCAGGTGGTAGGGTATTCCCTTTAAGATAGGCAAATATTTTTCTGTATAGGGGAGAATTAGATCCTACAATGTGGAAAATGATGTGGGATTTGGGAGTGTCATATGTAGGATGGGACACTAGCTCTACCAAGAACTCATAGTGTGATTGGTTGTTAGGGATGTCAAGGAGAGATGCAATCATTGCCATGGCATTTGCTTCTTTTTTTTTCTATCCTTGGTATTTGCTCAAAAGAGATTTCAATAAAGTATTCTTTGAAGTCATATACCATTCATTTGTATGGTATTAACTTCTCATGCTTTGTTTGGTAGTCATCATTCACTTGGTTGATGACCATTTGTAAGTCACCATACACCTAAAGTTCTTTGATGTTTCATTCAATTGCTAGCTTGATGCCAATGACTATGGCTTCATACTTCGCCACATTGTTAGTGTAGGGAAACAGTAGTCTATATGATTTTGGAATAGTGTCGCCACTAGGTGTGATCAACAATATACCTACCCCAGACCCATGCTGAGTATAGGAGCCATCAAAGTAGAGTTTCCAGATTGTTGTGGTTATGTGGAAGATATACTTGTTTGGAAATTTGAAGCTTAATGGGTTATCATCTATTAAAGGTGCATCTGCCAGCTGATCTGCAAATACTTGACCCTTTATTGTGCACCTGTCTACATACTCGATGTCAAACTCACTGAGAAGCATGACCCATTTGGACAATCTACCTATAATGGTAGCTTTGTTGAGCAAATACTTTAGTGGATCAATTTTTGCTACTAGCTTGATGGAATGTGATAGCATGTAATGTCTCCATTTTTGTGAAGTGAAGACCACAACAAGGCATGTTCTTTCGATTGGCGTGTAGTGTAGCTCATAACCAACTAGTGTTTTGCTAATGTAATAAATTGCTTGTTCTTTCCCTTCATGATTTTGTTGTGCAAGGAGAGCTCCCAGAGCTGTTGGTGTGGCAAAGATATAAAGTAGCAGAGGCTTACCCTGGATCGGTGGCATCAATACAGGTGGTTTCATGAGATACTCCTTTAACCATTAAAATGCCTGTTTGCATGAATCATTCCACTTGAAAGGAACATTCTTATGGAGGAGGTGCGTGAATGGGTGGCACTTATCTGCCAATTGAGAAATGAACCTTTTGATTGATTGTAGTTTTCCCTCTAGAGACCTTAGTTGACTAATATTTTTGGGAGGTGGCATTTCCATGATAGCCTTCACCTTAGCTGGGTCTACTTCAATTCCATTTGCAGATATGATGTATCCTAGAATCTTGCCAGATGTGACTCTAAATATGCACTTCTTTGGGTTGAGGCGCACATTGAACTATTTCAATCTTGTGAAGATTTTGTCTAATATTGCCTGGTGTCCTTCTCTTGTGAGTGATTTTGCTAAGATGTCATCTACATAATCTTCCATTATGGTGTGCATCATGTCGTGGAAGATTGTGGTCATAGCTCTCTAATATGTTGCTCCTACATTTTTCAATCCAAATGGCATGACACACCAATAGTAGGTGACCCATGGACATGTAAATGTGGTTTTGTGTTGATCTTCAGGTGTAATTTTGATCTGGTTGTATCCTAAGAAACCATCCATTAGCAATAGCATGGTGTGTCCTACCGTGAGATCTACAATAATGTGAATGTTTGGCAAAGGGAAATCATCTTTTGGACAAGATTTATTGAGGTCCCTGAAGTCATTGCATAGTCAAACTCTTCCATCTAGTTTGGCAACTGGTACTATATTTGAAATCCACTCAGGATAGTCTATTAGTCTGATGAACTCGACATCTAGCAGCTTCTTCAGTTCTTCTTTTACCACGAGGGCAACATGTGGGTGCATCTTCCTGAGTTTTTGCTTAACTAGCTTAGCTCCTGGAGCTAAGGACAAGTGATGCATTATGAGATTTGGATCTAGCCCTAGCATATTTGCATATGTCCAAGCAAAGTTGATTTGTTTCCTTTTGAAGAATTCAATGAACTCTAGCTTTTCTTGTGCGGTTAAAGATTGTGCCATATGAATCATCCTGGGACTGTCACCTATACTGATGTTGATCTACTCTACTGGTTCTATCAAGATTGAGGATCTCTCCTGATGCGTTAGATTAGGTAGAGGGTCAAGCCTTCCATCCTTTGGTGCCTCAGAGAGGTTTTCACCATTGGATACGTCTTTCATATTTTTACTATTTTCATGATCTAATACTACCGTAAAGCAGTTTTCACCATTAGATCTTTCTTTCATTTTTACATTTTTGAGACTGAAAGGCTTGGAACTCTCTCCAAAATATTCTCTGTCATTGCGTTCTATGGCATAGCTAGCCCTGTGATCCCCTGCAGGTATATGGTCTCTAAGCTCTAGATAGTCTATGATGGCTTCATCATTTTGAAAGGTATCGAGCTTAGGGGGAGTGTCTTGTAAGTCCCAATCTATGAGTTCTAGATGCAATAGTGGTAGAGGGTCATTGGATTGGTCTGATTCAAGGGTATTGATGGTCAAGATGGAGGAGTTAAGGTGTTCATATAAGCATTGACAATGCCTGTGATGGTACTCTCCACTAGTTGATCTGTCAAGTGCGGTGCCATTCTTTCCTCACGAATTTCACTATCGTTATTATGCGGGTCAAACTCTAGAGGTCTAGCCCTTGGACTTTGTCCCTCATTAGTTGCATGGGTAGGGTCATACTCATGGACCACATCAATATCTTTTTCATCACAAGATAGTTTAGAGAGACTATCCCATTCATATTCATTGGAGTTAGTCTCACTCCATCCTTGTAGTCAGTGAATTTGATCTACTAGGTTAGTAGTAGATGTTTCTGGTTGTTGGCATTTATTCTTTTTTGGTCCCTTGGTCTTTTCTTTGATGGTGTAGCCTAGCCCTATAGTGTGTCAAGCTATTAATGTATGAGGTTGGATAGGTTCAGTGATACCTTCTTTTCTCAATCCGATGGGCCCATGACCTTCATGCCCCATAGACAACATGTGCATTTGTTGGACACGATTAGGACTTTTAGAGGATTTACATATGGATGGATAAGGTGTTGGAAGAAGTGGTGATAAAATGCATGGAGGGACGTTAGGAGTTGGAAGTAGCAGAGGGGGATTGGATGGTGGAAAATTGGTGTAAATGAATAATCAATGTATATCAACAATACCAATAACTCAATGAAATAAGAAACAAAGAAGATTAAACAAACAAAGAACTTCAAACCTTTGTAAACCTCTTCACTTCATGGCTTCCATTGATTGCCTATCTCAAATGATCTTGTGTATGAATATGGCCCTCAGAAGGTGCACTTCCTTGCTATTACAAGATGTCAAGTGGGAATGGCTATGATAGTTTATTGCAATGAAGATGAGCTTCACAACAATGGTAATAGTATGGTAACAAGTTGATCGCAAGAAAATGGAATGACTTGGGTGCCAAAGGCAGATTGTAATTCCTGTAGAGTAAGGGTACTAAAAGCTTGGATCAATGAAATGGAGGAATTGGGTTGTACTTATAGACTTGAGAGAGAGAGAAGACCAACGGTATAGAAAGAACAAGAAGATTAACGGTATAGAAGACTTGAGAGGATGTGCATGAATAGAAAGAAGACAAGTGTCACACAAAATCTGTTTTGTTTGAGTTAACTACTTTCTTTTATAAAGATAAGATATTCTTGCATAAATTAGAATGTTTTTTCTAGTTTAAGAGTTATTGATAAAAACAAGGTTTGATTGAGTTAGTTAACTCAACTTAAGATTTGCTTTTTGCATGATTTGAGAGGAATTAAATAAAAATTATTTAATTTTGTGGCCATGAAGAAGAAGAGTTATTTTTAGAAGATTTTGAAGATTTTTGAGGAATTAGAAGATAAGAAAGCAAATTAAATAAATAAATTTATTTAATTGTTGTGCATGATTTGGAAGAATAAATAAAATATTTGATTATACTTTATTTTTAGAGATTGAGAGGATTTAAATAAATTTGACTGATTTATTTAAATTTGGAGGAAGAATTTGACTTAATTAAATAATTAAGAATTATTTAATTGTTTCAGAAGAATTAAATTAAATAAAGGATTTTATTTAATTTTGACTTTAGAAGAGTTAATTAAATATTTTGATATTTAATTAATTTAGAGGAATATGAATCGAATAAAGAAATTTGTTTATTTATTTATTGATAGAGGAATTAGATTGGAATAAATATTAAGAATATTTATTTAGACTGAGTCATGTCATTTTAGGTGTATACATTTTGCCCCTCTTTGATGCAATATGTTTTATCACATTGCTTCAAAGAATAAGAATTTTTGATAACGATACATGCCCTAGTTTGCCCCTAGTACAGGTTTAACGACAGGATGCCCCCTCGGGAGATTGGACAGGGAGAAGGAAGAAGGGACGTGAGATGGACAATCTCATGATGAAGAAGGTGAAAAATAGGTTAGGTTTGAAGTGAAGAAAATTGGTTGAAGTGATATGCTACACAAGATAAAATGATAACACACACAAGAAAGTAAGCAAGTATGCACAAATGATACAAGAACAAATAAGGTGTTTCCCCTGTCAAGCGGTAAACCAATGATTAATTGATATTGATTGATGATAGTGTTGTCATGGTAGGGAACGATAGATCCCTAGAGAAACACAAAAGATAGTGTTGTCATGGTGGGGAATGATATGTCCTTAGAGCAACACGATAGGTGTGGGAAAGATATATCCCACTGATACTTATGACTGATTGAGTTGATTTATGACCAAACAAGGATCAAGACCACTGATTGTAATTGGATAATTTGACAAGATTGACTTGACTTGATTGGTATGGATTAAGGATGGACACACACTTTGGATCATTGCTTGGATGGACTGTACAAGGATGAAAGAAGAATCGATAGATAGAAATTTGGATTGATAGAAGAATGACTCGATGGAAGGAATCACAAGCTTTTATTGGTAAACATTTGGCATTTTGATGGGAATTTATTTATTATGGATGGTACATGGAATGCAAATGGATACAAATATGGATGCGAATATGAAATGCAATTGGATACGTTATGGATATGGATATGGATATGAAATGCAATTGGATATGGTATGGATATGGATATGGATATTTGTCATCTTGATATTGTAAGTACTTTGAAGTGCTTTGTTTCATCATTGGGCTTTTTAAAATGTTGTAAGAAAATACAAGCATCTAGGTATAATTGAACCAAGATGACCTAAGTATTTCTTGCATATCAACAGATAAGGATTGCCCCCTTTCATGTTAGACCTCTAATGTCCTTGATGATCTTTTTCCGATCTTGTCTTTAGACAAGGCTTCACATTACTAAAGATTAATCCACAAACAATAGAAAAAGAAATAATCATGCCCCCATCATAGCATCTCTAGCTTTTGGCATCCTTGAGAAGCATAGAAAGACATGATAACAAAAATTGAAGACTTTAAGACGCAACTAATTGAAGCAAAACATTCTTGCATTAGATGTATCTTTATTGCCATAATTTAGATAGAATCATTTGGATCACTTTGCTCTTGTTTTTTATTTGCTTTAGATAGGTTGATGTCTTGCATCAAAAATTTTGTTTGGAAGTGGGTTTTTCTTGTGCTTACATGCATGCCTAGTGAAATGGTATACACACAGATAGATAGAAGGACAGACGACCAGATATGGAACTGATGGCTAGCGGAGCCTCAGGGGCGCATTGACAATGGCTTTGCCTACGTGACGACGTAGAGGCAATGTAGTGCGGGGACTTGGATCATGTGGATGGACTAGAGGATAGACAACAAGGTATGGGATAGACAAGAAGTAGAGCCTTGGGGGTGTATTGATAATGGCCTTGCCTATGTGACGATGTAGAGGCAACGTAGTTCGAGGTTGACCCTATGATACTGATGACAGATGCTATGCTAGGATGACACTATGGATAGGATACTAGATAAGACATTAGTTGATAAGGTGACAAAAGAGATAGAGTGTCAAGCCATGATAGGTTATCACTAGGTGGTTTTGATACCATTGGGATTTTGAAATGCTTTGGGATGACATTGGAGAAGAATTTTAGATAGCCTTAATTTTAGATACTGATGAGAAGGAAACACCACGGATAGGCAGATGGATGGGTTATAGTGGGCAAAGGAAAAGGGGAAGGATGTGATTGCCAAGGACTAAGTCACATAGGAATAACATGCCCCATTGTAGGTAGGATACTTAGGACTTTTCATGACAATGCTTATGACAATAGGAGGATGAGAGGATAGGATTGTTTTGAAAAAGACAGGGTATACCAAGACTTTTCAAAGCATGTTTCAATATTTTGCCCCTAATCTTTATCAAGATCAAAAGAGGAATGTAGGATGAATGAACTCGATATGATAGGAGGGTATGAGAAGATAAGATAGGATGGAAAATGATAGGGTCGATGAGACAAGGTGCCCCCAAGTGCAGGTGACGTAGAAGATCAACTTACACATGACATTTGTTTGCCAGGTTGTCATCATGGTACTTATCCAAGGTGCCTGTTTGCCAAATTTTCACTGTTGGATGAAGGGATTTCTCTTTGCTTTTTTTTTAGAAGATTTGGATGGGAGAAGGTGGAATACGAATGAGAGGAACTCAAGCATTTGGCTCCATGAAGGTGATAGTGTCCCATTAGAAACACATGTCATTGTACATATCATGCCAAATGTTGCTATGCTCATAGGTGTTGGTAAGGATTGCACGAAAGGAAGACGGACTAGGTAGATTGTGGATTATGGAAGGTGCGATAGTGGATGATGATGCAGATAATGCAGGACTTATGTAGGGATGGAGGGAAGGCTTATACAAAAGCAAGGACCATGGGAATAGGATGGGGAAGATATGTCGGATAATAGTGGAAGGAAGGGGAGATGGAGGTATGTCAAAGTGTCACGGGATAGAAGGGAATCATGACCAATGGTTGCACATACTATGATAAACATTAAAGCTTATGATGGGAAGGTGGTGTAGGAAGCAATGGAGAGTTTTGCGTAGTGGATGAGTGATTTATGAATTTAGGGACCCACATAGACCTCGTATTGTTCTGATTTTAGCTTGTCATGTGGGATGGAAGGATTTGAGACTTTTGGATGGAATGGGATTTTTGGATGGAAAAGGACAAAGTGGATGGTTGGGATTCTTGAGAGGTGAATGCCTCATGTAACTTGATGGCTTTTTTATTAGGTATCCAAACCATTTTGCTTTTAGATTTCACTTGTGAAGGTATGGGATTGGGTATATGCAGTTTTGTGCAGCTTCAGAGATAATTACTTGTTGCTTGGGAACCCACACCTTTTTCAGTTTGGCATTGAGGTGTGTGGGTGTATGCAGCTTTTGAGATGAATTTTTCTTTGATTCTTGGCTTTTGTATCCTAGGTCATGAGGAATATTAGGATTTTTGACTTTATAGGTAGAGGCATCCCAATTTTTTTTGTTGAATCCTCTGGGTATGATGGAAGTGAGGTTGGTGGAAGCTCTTTGTTTAGACAACATGTGCATTTGTTGGCCACAATTGGGATTTTTAGAGGATTTATAGATGGATGGATAAGGTGCTGGATTAAGTGGTGGTAAAAGGCATGGAGGGATGTTAGGAGTTGGAAGTAGTAGAGGTAGAATGGATGGTGGAAGGTGTATGGTCACATGCTTTTGGGATGTATATGATAAGGGATGTGGAATGGCGACATATGTTTTGGGAATATGATAGGGTTTGTGATGGAAAGTGGTGGATTTGGAAGGCATGGATGAAGTACCAACATTGTGAGATTTATTTTCTTGTGAGATATAACCAAGGCCATAAGAGGGTGGAGGAACTTCGACATGGATAGGCTCCAAAGTACCTTGTTCATGAAGGCCTAGCCTTTACCTTGATAGTTCATATTTTGGAGTATGCGGTGGATAATGGGATTATGGGTTCTTTGGACACTAGCAGCGATCTCCTTATTGGATGAGGAAGGTGAGATAGAGGATAATGGTTGTTGGTGTTTTAAGGAGGAACACTCATGAATAAAGGCGGTAATACCATGCATATATGGTGGGGGATTTGCAGCATGGTCGATAATGGATGGTGAAGGATCATTAGGATCTTGATTCTCATAATGTTCAGTAGGATCCAAGTTATTGGTTTGATCATCTAGGTGCACTTGAGAGGCAAGTGTCTCATCAAGGGAGGTGGAAGTTGTTGGATTGTAGATAGGACTAGAGGGAAGATGAATAGATGGGGTGATAAGGTCATAACCATGGAATGTATAAAGTTGGCTAAGAGGATTATCATGGTTTATTTGATCATAGATAGGCTCTTGATCGTAGATGGGATCTTGATCATAGGTAGGATTAAGCATGATGGGATCAATGTGCTCGCGCATAGGTTCTTCATCAACGATAATATCTTGATCATAGAAAAGATAAAGGTTATGGATGGATTGGAATTGGATCTCTTTCTCATGTACAAGATCAAGTTGCTCATGGATAGCTTCTTCATAGGTGATATCTTAATCATAGAAAAGATAAACGTTATGGGTGGGTTGGATGGAAGTGATTTGATCTTGATTTAGATAAAGGGTTGATGTTTCCACATGCTCTAAAGTGTACTCTTGACATAACTCTTGATGTGCTTGAATGGAAGTGGAGGTAGAGGACTCTTGGTCAACAACATGAAGGTACAATGGACCTTGATTTTGGTTCATGGTGGAAACCTCTTCGATAAGCTTGATGGCCTGTGGATTACATAATGGGGTTGGAGAAAATGACATGTTATTGGAAGGATTGTTGGTAAGGTCAAGGACTAGAACTTGGGGACATGGTTGACTCTCTGCTAGTAGCCCTTGGATCACATCCTTCATAGGTGCATGGGTAGATGAAGGAGGTAATGGATGAGTGGATTTGTATTTGTCCATATCTTTTCTTTTGCTATATATATTTGGAAAAAGTCTTTGGAAAAAATCATTCAAAGACTCTTTGGTTGTTGGATTAGAGCTTGGGGAACTTGATGTCAGTGTTGGTGGAGGACTAGTATGCTTTGGGCTACGCCCTCTAGAGGATGGTGAAGGAGGACTAGTAGAAGGAGTGGTATATGATTCTGAATTGGAGGTGGTGCTTGCCTTGTCAAGAGTGTCATTAAGACGAGAAAAGAATGTACAATCTTGGTGCGAGGCATAGCTAGTACTGGCATGCTCATGTTGGGAGGGATTTGGTACATGTGGATAATCTATTTCCCTATATTTGTCAAACTTGGGTTTATCAAAACTAGAAGAGAAAGGTATCTTAGCCAAGCTTTTATCAGATGGATAAGGAGATATGCCCTATGGCAAATACTATTTTTTGGAAGATTCAGTTTGTAAGATTGTCATTTGATATTGTATGGCTTGGAGTTCTTGAGCAATTGCTTCTAATTGGTATGTCATCTCCATAGAAACTGACACAAAACCGAAATGGGTACTCAGAAAGCTAGAAAACTCTCTCTCAACAGATGTGAAAAAGCTCATTGTCTTGAATGCATAGCTACATATGCGCCAAAATAGAAGGTATATGCACAACAGGTTGAGATAAATGCACAACTCTGGTGAAGGCTAAAATCACAGTAACATATGACAAATGTGCAGGAAGTCATAGTAAATGTGCAGTAGGTTGAAATGGATTCGCAGCTTTAGAGGGTATATGTGCAGCTTTGGTTTTCTAATTGTTTTTGCAATTTTCTGAGCACATTTTTTGGTGTTTTTTTGGTTTCTTGGCTGTAAGTTGGTCTTTTTTTTATCTGATTTCTTAATTATGGCAAGAAGACACAACAAACATAAAAAATGATTTCATTGTTTTTTGAATTTTTTTGGACTCTTTTTGACTCAAAAGCAAGTACAAATCCTAGGCTGGCTGGGACAATATAAACCAAATTCTCACTATTTCTAGATGAGACATCTTCGGGAGGTGATAATCACCCTTCCCTGCACCAGCTTATAGGGGTTTTTGGCTACTAAAAACAAAGGATGATTAGTAAGTGCAACCATTCAAGTGGTTATACATGCGGCAATGCTACTCTTCGTTATGGAGTCTCCCATCCTTCAAGGGTTGCACCTTGGAGAGTTTTGGGGGAGGTTAGCTGTTGGTATAACACAACTTCACTCATTGTTTGAAGCTTTCGCTCCATACACAATTTATTTATAGTGGCTTGGCAGAGCTTGGCTTTAGCTTGTTACCACTTAAGGTTGTTCCTGCTTGGACAGAAGGATATCCAAGGGTAGGCCTCTCTAAAGGTTTAACACATGCAAAATGATATGTCTGGCATTTTGGTCACCCAAGATAGGGGAGACCATAGGCCTAGTATCATTCCAAAAACATGAAAGATGGTGGTTCTTTACTCCTAATTAAAATGAAAAAGAGTAAATGCGTTAAGCTACTTAGGTACACACATGAGTTATTAACTTTGAAAGCAAGATAGCAATGGTTCAATTGTATCCTCCTAGCATTGGGACTATATTCAATTTGTTGATGCAACAAGATCAAATTACAATCCTTCCTAGTTAGAGATATATGAGATTTGTATGAACATCCATTTACTTTCTTTTAGATCAAGATATGAAATACAAAATGCAGCTATATGACTAAACTAGCCCCTAACCTACAAGAAAATCAGAGAATTTTATTACGAGACAAGTTAGTGTTAGCAAAATCATGAGGAAGATCTCAAAAAGTCACTGTCGACATAATCAAATGCGTAGCCACATAGATCATATGCACAAAGACAAAGGTTAGATGCACAAAGTTACAAAAATGCTGAGATAGAGGTCAAAAGCGTGAAAACAGAGATTATATGTGCAGTTCTAGTAAATGTGCCATATTAGAACACAGATGTGCAGCGTCATGAGGTAAATGTGCTAAAAGATTAGATGCACTAAAACAAAGCTTAGATGCCTATTAGAATTGATCAGATGTGCAGAATCCTCCTGTGTATGGAACCTTAGCACAAAAAACTTAGTTTTTGGGTTAAATTGGTGTAAATTGGCATAGCAAAGGGAGATTGGATGGGGAGATTAAACAAACAAAGAACTTCAAACCTTTGCAAACCTCTTCACTTCATGGCTTCCATTGATTACCTATCTCAAATGATCTTGTTTATGAATATGGCCCTCAGAAGGTGCACTTCCTTGCTATTCCAAGATGTCAAGTGGGAATGGCTATGATGGTTTATTGCAATGAAGATGAACTTCACAACAATGGTAATAGTATGGTAACAAGTTGATCGCAAGCAAATGGAATGACTTGGGTGCCAAAGGTGCACTATAATTCCTGTAGAGTAAGGGTACTAAAAGCTTGGATCAATGAAATGGAGGAATTGGGTTCAATTTATAGACTCGCGAGAGAGAAGATCAATGGTATAGAAGACTTGAGAGGATGTACGTGAATAGAAAGAAGACAAGTGTCACACAAAAGCTGTTCTATTTGAGTTAACTGCTTTCATTTATAAAGATAAGATATGCTTTCATAAATTAGAATGTTTTTTTCTAATTTAAGAGTTATTGATAAAAACAAGGTTGATTGAGTCAGTTAACTCAACTTGTGATTTGCTTTTGCATGATTTGAGAGGAATTAAATAATAAATTATTTAATTTTGTGTGCATGAAGAAGAATTATTTTTAGAAGATTTGGAAGATTTTTGAGGAATTAGAAGATAAGAAAGCAAATTAAATAAATAAATTTATTTAATTGTTTGGAAGAATTAAATTAAATAAAGGATTTTATTTAATTTTGGCTTTAGAAGAGGTAATTAAATATTTTGATATTTAATTAATTTAGAAGAATATGAATTGAATAAATAAATTTGTTTTATTTATTTATTGATAGAAGAATTAGAATGAAATAAATATTAAGAATATTTATTTAGACTAAGTCATGTCATTTTTAGGCATATCCATTTTGTCCCTCTTTGATGCAATGTGTTTTATCACCTTGTTTCAAAGAATAGGAATTTATGATAACGATACATGCCCCATTTTGCCCCCGGTACAAGTTTAACGATGGTAGGATGCCCCCTTAGGACATTGGATAGGAAAAAGGCAGAAGGATGTGAGATGAACAATCTCATGATGAAGAAGGAGAAAAAATAGGTTAGAATGAAGAAATTTGTTGAAGAAAGAGCTGAAGGATGCACAATGCAAGATAAAATGATAACACCCACAAGCAAGTAAGCATGTATGCACAAATGATACAAGAACAAAAAAGGTATTGCCCCTATCCAACAGTAAACCAATGATTAACTGATATGATATACGACAGTGTTGTCATGGCTAGGAATGATAGACCCCTAGAGCAACACGAAGGATAGTGTTGTCATGGTGGGGAACGATAGATCCCTAGAGCAACATGAAGGATAGTGTTGTCATGGCGGGGAATGATAGATCCCTAGAGCAACACGATAGGCATGGGAAAGATACATCCCACTGATAATTATGACTGATTGAGTTGGTTTATGACCAGACAAGGATTAAGACCATTGATTGTGATTGGATCATTTGACAAGATTGACTTGACTTGATTGGTATAGATTAAGGATGGACTTGCATTTGGATCACTGCTTGGACTGACTGGACAAGGATGAAAGAAGAATAGATAAAAATTTGACTGATAGAAGAATGACTTGATAGAAGGACTCACAAGCTTTTGTTTAATACTCTACACAAAATCCTTATTGCATGGATGGTATACGAAATGTAAATGGATATGGATACAGATATGAGATACAATTGGATACATTATGGATGCGAATATGAAATGCCATTGGATATGTTATGGATATGGATATGGATATTTGTCATCTTGATATTGCAAGTATTTTGAAGTACTTTGTTTCATCATCAGGCATTTTAAATATTGTAATAAAATACAAGCATCTAGGTATAATTGAACCATGATGACTTGAGTATTGCTTACATGGATTTTGATTTAGCAAGGTAATACAAGCATTGAGGTATAATTGAACCGAGATGACCTGAGTATTTCTTACGTATCAACAGACAAGGATTGCCCCCTTTCATGTTAGACCTTTAATGTCCTTGATGATCTTTTGTTGATCATGTCTGTAGACAAGAGTCGTCACATTACTATAGAATGATCCACAAACAACAGACAAAGAAGATAATCATGCCCCCATCCTAGCATCTCTAGTTTTTAGCATCCTTGAGTAGCGTAGAAAGACATGATAACAAAAATCAAGACGTTATTCCTTAACTTAATCTCAAACACAAAACATTCTTGCATTAGATGTGTTTTCTTGCCATAATTTAGATAGAATCATTTAGAGTGCTTTAGGTACTTGTTTGCTTTACTTTGGATAGGTTGATGTCTTGCATCAAGATTTCTGCTTGGAAGTGGGCCTTGCATGCTTGCATGCATGCCTGGTAAAATGGACCCTAAGGGACTGACCTAGTGCCTCAAGGGCACATTGCTAAATGGCCTTGCCTATGTGATGATGCAGAGGCAATGTAGGACCTAGATCCAGATGGACTAGAGGATAGATGAAAAGGTATGGGATGGATGGGAAGCGAAGCCTTGGGGGTGCATTAATAATGGCCTTCCCTATGTGACGACGCAGAGGCAATGTAGTTCAGGGACTTGGACCATGTGGATGGCATTGGAGGGATGCTAGGAGTTGGAAGTAGCGAAGGGAGATTGGATGGTGGAAGGTGTATGGTCACATGCTTTTGGGATGTATATGATAAGGGAGGTGGAATGGCAACATATGTTTTGGGGATATGATAAAATGTACGATGGGAAGTGGTGGGTTTAGGAGGATAGGAGTAAGTACCAACATTGTGAGATTGTTCACCTTGGGGTGTGTATCTAAGGCCATATGAATGAGGAGGGACATTGACATGGATATGCTCCAAAGTACCTTGTTCATGAAGGCCTAAGTCTTTACCTTGATAGTTCATATTTTGGAGTATGCCATGGACAGTTGGATTATGTATAGGTGGAACACTAAACATGAGTTCCTTATTAGATGGAGAAGGTGAGATAGAGGATAATGGTTTCTGGTGTTCTAAGGAAGAACATTCATGGATGAAGGTAGTGGACCAAGGGGATAGGATAATGGATTTGCAACATGGTCAATAATGGATGATGGAGGATCGTTATTGGTTTGATCTTCTATTCTTTCTTGGGAGGCCTTTGTCTCATCAAGGGAAGTGGAAGTTGTTGGATCAATGATAGGACTAGATGGAGGATGGATAGATGGGGTGATAACCTCGTGACCATGGAATACATAAAGTTGGCTAAGAGGATCATCATGGTCTGCTTGATCATAGATAGGCTCTTGATCATAGATGGGATCTTGATCATAGATAGGATTAAGTGTGATGGAATCAATGTGCTCGTGCATAGGTTCTTCATCAATAATAATATCTTGATCATAGAAAAGATAGAGGTTATGGATGTATTAGAATTGGATCTCTTTCTCATGTATAGGATCAAGTTGCTCATGGATAGATTCTTCATAGGTGATATCTTGATCATAGAAAAGATAAAGGTTATGGGTGGGTTGGATTTGGATCTCTTTCTCATGTATAGGATCGCAGAAAAGATAAAGGTTATGGAAGGGTTGGATGGGGGTGCTTTGATCTTGACTTAGACAAAGGTTTGATATTTCCACATGTTCTAAAGTGTACTCTTGACATAACTCTTGATGTGCTTGAATTGAAGTGGAGGTAGAGGACTCTTGGTCAACAACATGAAGGTGCGACAGACCTCGATTTTGGTTCATGGTGGAAAACTCTTCGATAAGCTTGACGGGATGTGGATTACATGATGGGGTTGGAGGAAAGGACATGTTATTGGAAGGATCATTGGTAAGGTCAAGGACCAGAATTTGGGGACATGGTTGACTCTCTGCTAGTAGCCCTTGGATCACATCCTTCTAGGTGCATGGGTAGATAAATGAGGTAATGGATGAGTAGATTTTGATTTCTCCATATCTTTTCTTTTGTTGTATATATTTGGAAAAAGTCTATGGAAAAAATCATTTGAGGACTCTTTGGTTGTCAGATTAGAGCTTGGGGAACTTGATGTCAGTGTTGGTGGAGGACTAGTATGCTTTGGGCTATGCCCTCTAGAGGATGGTGAAGGAAGACTAGTAGAAGGAGTGGTATACAATTCTCAACTGGAGGTGGTGCTTGCCTTGTCAAGAGTGTCATTAAGACAGGAAAATAATGTATGATCTTGGTGCGAGGCATAGCTAGTACTAGCATGCTCATGTTGGAGGGGTTTGGTATCTTGGCCAAGCTTTTATCAGAAGGATAAGGAGATATGCCCTGTGGCAAATACTAATTTTTGGAAGACTCAGTTTTTAAGATTACCAATTGATGTTGTAGGGCTTGGAGTTCTTGAACAATTTCTTCTAATTGGTTTGTCATATCCTCAAAAATTGACACAAGCCCGAAATGGGTACCTAGAAATGCTAAAAATTTTCTGTCAAAAGATGCGGAAAATCTTACTATCATGGATGTGCAGCTACAAATGTGCTTAAACAGAAGGTATATGTGTAGTAAGTCAAGGTAAAAGCATAGCTCTGGTAAATAATAAATGCATAGTAATAGATGACAAATGAGTAGGAAGTCACAGTAAATGTACAACAGGTTGAAATGGATGCGTAGCTTCAGAGGGTATATGCGCAACTCTAGTTGTTTTATTGTTTTTGTAATTTTCTTGACACATTTTTCAATTTTTTTTTTTTTTTTTTGTTGCAAGTTGGTCTTTTTGTTCTGATTTGCTTAATTATGGCAAGAAGACATAGCAAACACAAAGAATGATTTCATGGTTTTTTTTTTATAATTTTTTGGACTCTTTTTGACTAAAAAGCAAGTACAAATCCTAGGCTGGCTGGGACAATATAAACTAAATTATCACTATTTCTAGATGAGGCATCTTTGGGAGGTGATAATTGCCCTTCCTTGCACCAACTTATAGGGGTTTTTTGGCTACTAAAAATGAAGGATGATTAGTAAGTGCAACCATTCGAGTGGTTATATGTGCAGAAATGCTACTCTCTATTATGGAGTCTCCCAACCTTCAAGGGTTGTGCCTTGGAGGGTTTTGGGGGAGGTTGGTTGTCAGTATAACACAACAACACTCGTTGTTTGAAGCTTTCACTCCAAACATAATTTATTTTTAGTGGCTTGGCAGAGCTTGGCTTTAGCTTGTTACCACTTAAGGTCGTTCCTGCTTGGATGGAAGGATATCCAAGGGCAGGCCTCTCTAAAGGTTTCATACATGCGAAATGATATGTTTGGCATTTTGGTCACCCAAGATAGGGGAGAGCATAGGCCTAGTATCATTCCAAAAATATGAAAGATAGTGGTTCTTTCCTCTTAATTAAAATGAAAAAGACTAAATGCATTAAGCTACTTGGGCACACACGTGAGTTGTTAACTTTGAAAGCAAGATAGCAATGGTTCAATTGTATCCTCCTAGCATTGGGACTATATTCAATTTGTTAATGCAACAAGATCAAATTATAATCCTTCCTAGTTAGAGCGAAATGAGATTTGTATGAACATCCATTTACTTTCCTTTAGATCAAGAGATGAGTTAACAAATGCAGCTATATGACTAAACCAACCCCTAACCTGCAAGTAAATCAGAGAATTTTCCTGCGATACAAGTTAGCATTAGTGAAATCACAAGGAAGAACTCAAAAATCACTGTCAGAATCAGATATGTAGCCACATAGATCATATGTGCAAAGATAGAGGTTAGATGCATAGAGTTACAAAAGCACTAAGATAGAGGTCAAAAGTGCAGAAACAGATATTATATGTGCAGTTCTAGCAAATGTGCCATATCAGAACACATATGCACAACTTTAGGAGGTAAATGTGTTGAAAGAGTAGATGCACTGAAATAGATAGTAAATGCATGTTAGAATTAACCATATGCACATAGTCCTCCTGTTTACGAAACCTTAGCACAAAAAACTCAGTTTTGGGGTTAAATCAGGGCAAGGTCCCATGGTGGGTGCCAAAAATGTTATCAAAAAATGGTGTAAATGAATAATCAATGTATATCAACAATACCCAATAACTCACTGAAATGATCTTGTGTATGAATATGGCCCTCAGAAGGTGCACTTCCTTGCTATTCCAAGATGTCAAGTGGGAATGGCTATGATAGTTTATTGCAATGAAGATGAGCTTCACAAAAATGGTAATAGTATGGTAACAAGTTGATCGCAAGCAAATGGAATAACTTGGGTGCCAAAGGCATGCTGTAATTCTTACAAAGTAAGGGTACTAAAAGCTTGGATGAATGAAATGGAGGAATTGGGTTCAATTTATAGACTCGCGAGAGAGAAGATCAATGGTATAGAAGACTTGAGAGGATGTGTGCAAATAGAAAGAAGACAAGTGTCACACAAAAGCTATTTTGTTTGAGTTAACTGCTTTCATTTATAAAGATAAGATATGCTTTCATAAATTAGAATGTTTTTTCCTAATTTAAAAGTTATTGATAAAAACAAGGTTGATTTAGTCAGTTAACACAACTTGGTGGTTTGCTTTTGCATGATTTGAGAGGAATTAAATAATAAATTATTTAATTTTGTGTGCATGAAGAAGAAGAATTATTTTTAGAAGATTTGGAAGATTTTTGAGGAATTAGAAGATAAGAAAGCAAATTAAATAAATAAATTTATTTAATTGTTTTTGCATGCTTTGGACGAATAAATAAAATATTTGATTATATTTTATTTTTAGAGATTGAGAGAATTTAAATAAATTTGATTGATTTATTTAAATTTGGAAGAATAAGTGACTTAATTAAATAATTAATAATTATTTAATTGTTTGAAAGAATTGAATTAAATAAAGTATTTTATTTAATTTTCACTTTAGAAGAGGTAATTAAATATTTTGATATTTAATTAATTTAGAGGAATACAAATCGAATAAATAAATTTGTTTTATTTATTTATTGATAGAAGAATTAGAATGAAATAAATATTAAGAATATTTATTTAGACTAAGTCATGTCATTTTTAGGTGTATACACCCCATTCGTTGTAATATTGAGAGTCCTTGACCATCCTATTCAGTTTGCACCATGGAGTGATGGTCTTGTTGCTTGGATAGACACTCTTCATCCTTATATAACCATTGTAGGATGTCTTTTTCATCGCTCTCATCTTCAAGGCTTCCCCATTTGACAAACGGACCTTTAGTAGTTTCTACTGCTTTGGGTTTGTTCATGGAATACTTTCCATAGGATTTGGGGGAGAGAGGGAGTTGTGCTAGGCAAAAGGATTGGACGATTGTGTATTCACCGAGACCCTTGTCTTTGACCTTGAAATCAGATTGGGGTGTCTTCAATGTGGAAGGGAGTGAAGTTGGGTCAACACGGGATGAAGATGAAGTAGAGGCATGGTTATGTGGAATCACAACTTCAGGTTTAGATTGAATGGAGTTGCAATGTTGAAATGCATTGGGGTCACCTTGGATGGTAATTTATTGGCCTTCATGGGGGAATTTGATACACTGGTGATGGGTTGATGGTGTTGGTTTTTTCCTAGACTGGATGCTTATTCCCAGATTTCCCTACAAGGTAGCCATCAATGATCAACAGGATCTCTGGGCCAAGGGCCAACAGTGTAGGAGATAGACTCTATATTTTATCTCCTCTTCTTCTTCAGGCTCTGCAAAATCTAGGGGGGTATTCCCTACTCAACATCCATGAGGATATACATACAAAGGCTGGGATGCTGACAGAAAGCAGATAAGTCCTCCTATAAGTAGACCAAAACTAAAAGATAAGAGCAAAGGGGCTTGCTTTGGGCCTATTTGCAGTTGTAGACAGAGGACTGAGGATCCTAAAACTAATTCTAATGTTCTAAAGATTGTTTTAGATTTAGATTTTGATTTTAAGTTTGGATGCAAAGCTGGACATGGTTGTAACACAAACACAAAGCAAGATTGGTGCCTATCCAGGGCCTGGAGTCAGTAGACATACACCTGTGAATGATATGCATGAACAACTAAAACTAGATTTCAGGGGGATACATATGATACCTGCCCTACAGATATCTCCCAATACAGAGTGTTAAGCTATCTATACTTATGGCATCCCTATTGTAGTATACCCTTCCCAACATTCAATCTGAAAATAGTTTAATCTACCCCTTGAGCAGAAGTTAAGAGATCAGACATTCAACACATGAATTCTATGTTCTAGAGTCTCAAACATTGCTTAAATATCCAGAATCAGAAGAAAGATACATGCAATACTGGAGATAGAATTAACAAAACACATGCTAACATAGCATTTCTCATATAAAATTAACCATGAAATCAGTGGATTCATGCAAAAACGTACAACAAGAGATACATAAACTCACAGGTTTTGCTGTACAGAGCAACCAAATCAGCTATATTATATTACAGAGCCAAATGTTCAACTTTCAACAACCTAAAATGAGTAACACTTCCTGCTTATAATAGCCAAAGAAGCGTACTCAGAATTAATTACATGGCTTTGACAAAAAATTTGCCAGATACAGATCCTTCAAAGGAATGGCACTCAAAATTTATTGCTGCAGAGACAGAAATTAGACAATGGTGGCCTCGAGCCCTGTGCCACCATCTGGAAGTCCTCACACCAAAAAATTAGGTACATGACTGTTCAACAACTCGCCCATGCCCCTGCTACAGTCGCCATTAATGGCTCAACCACCCACGGCCGCTTGAAAACCGTCGCAACACATCAAAAAAGAAATTCCCGCCAAAACGCGTTCACCACAGGTTCAAAAAATGCAGGGAGATTAGTCCCACATGCACGGTGAGGAGACTACCTTAGTAGTTTAAAAGCATAGTCACTTGCATAATAGGTGTCGAGCGCTTTTGCCACGCTCGACACATGCTCCTTCACCCAAAGCCCATCGCTGAGATCAACACCATCGGCCAAGCCCACGAATCTCCTGCCGACCTCAATTGTCTCTCCGATGCCTATCGCAATTCCCTGTCGGCGAGACTACTACCATCGGACTAGCCAAAAGCTTCCCTGGCCAATAGACCAACTCTCCTCGATGACCAAGCAAAACACACTTGTCGCCAAGATATAGACCATCGGCCAAGCATTCCACAGCTCACCTAATCTACCAAGTCTCTCTGATGGCCATCAAAACACACCCTCGTCAGCCAAAGACAGACCATCGGCACAACAAAAATCACGCTTGCCGACAACACAACTCACGCTAATAGTCACCTTCAAAACCTTCGTTGGTGAGAATACCTCCATCAGGCTGACCAAAACTTCCTTCACCAATTGGACACGTTACACCGATGAACACAACACCCAAATCCTCATCGGCCAGAGAAATGATATTGGCAGAGGTCAAAACCCCTCTGTCGATAGCAATAGTCTTGCCGATGGTCCACTCCATATTCCCCTGTCGGTGTGACCCGCACCGATGACTCCTCATCGGCCCAACACTCTCCATTGGTGAATACTCCAACTGCTAGCACGATAGCCCATGTCAGACCGAAACCAACCTTGCAAACCGCTAACCTTCCATTGGCCAGAGGCAAACCGTCGGGCTAACACTCCACCGTCCACTCGGTGATGAATGTTACGCCGATAAGACCAAAATCATAAGGCTTTGAACCATTGAACCCTGAACTAGTTCAACCTGATGGTTCAAAAGAGAAGTTCAACCGAGAAGTTCAACGCCGATAACATAGATGAACAAAGAATTCACTGACGGGAAAAGATGAAGCCTAAGCCCATGAACCGTTGAACCTTGAACCAAAAGGGTTCAACGCGATGGTTCAAAATGATGGTTCAATCAAAATCTGAGTACCCAAAAAGAAGTTTCACTAATAAAGAAAATCACAGCGATGAACAAGGAAACTTAGGGCCCAAAAAGGAAAAAACCCTCCAACATCCTGCGCTCAGATCCAGACCAAAATTAGTGCTAACACTGGCTCTAAATGGGGACGTGCAAGTGAAAAGCCTGCAGCAAGAACCAGATCTCTGGGCAGACTAGGCAAAAAAGCCAAAAAAGCACGAACTGTATAGAACATTTACACTATATACATATTTTTACAAATGTGCACAGTGACAAGTCATCTATGCAAAATAGAACTTAAGGAATTGGCCATGCACAGGCAATTCTAGAAATTCACCATCTAGGGCCTGGAGGAAATAAGAATCCTCCCCATGAATACTACAAATCTGATATGGGCCCATCCATAAGGGTTTGAATTTACCATGTTTACCCTTTTCTTGACCTTTTGCATTCCATATGAGCACCAGATCATTGACTTGAAACTTCCTTTTTGTAGCTCTCCTGTCAAACTAATATTTCATATATTGTTATCTCTTGAGGTTAATTTGGTGTGCTTTCCTTCTATTCTCATCCAATGCAACCAGCTGATTCACTCTTTCTGTCATGGAGTCTTCAATCTCCTCATCATTTTCCTGGATGAATCTGTAAACTCGTAGGAGATTGTTTATGGGCAATCTGGCTGATGCACCATATACAAGCTCAAAGGGTGACATTCCAATAGCCTTTTTTACTGTCACTCTGTCAGCCCATATTGCTAACTTTAATTTTGCGTCCCAAGCTCTCTTGTTCTTGTCTAGTATCCTCTTGATAATTTTCATGATGCTCTTATTGCTTGATTCTACTTGACCATTTCCTTGTGGATGGTATGGTGATGCATATGATAGATTGATCCCATATTTGTTGCAAAAATCAACAAACTCACCTGATCTAAAACACATAGCATTATCAGTGACTATCTTGAATGGTACTCCAAACCTAATGATAACATTTTCCAATATGAAATCCATCACCACCTTACTTGTAGCTCTCTTAGTTGGAATGGCCTCAATCCATTTGGTAAAGTAATCAGTTGCCACTAAAATCCAACTGTGTCCCCCACTTGACTTGTCTGCAATTTCCCCTATGAAGTCAATTCCCCATTGCTAAAATGGAGCATCCACAGTTACAGTTCTGAGGGGTAAAGCACCATCATATCTAAATTTTCCTGAGAATCTTTGGCAAGGGTCACACTTCCTTACTAACCTTTGTGCATCTGAAAAGAGAGTGGGCCACCAATATCCTACTCTGAGAGTCTTATGAGCTATTGTTTGGGCAGTATAATGTCCACCACACAATCCTTTATGCATATCAATCAAAACATTGTTAGCCATATCCATATCCACACATCTCAGCAACACACCAACAGGGTTTTTCCAGTATAGCTCACCTTGAATAATAACATACTTGATTGCATGTAACTTTAAAGTCCTCTTTTGACTGTCACTGAAATGGGAAGGACAATTCAAATTTTGCAAGTAGTAGATAATATCCTTGTACCATTCAGATCTTGATACATTTACACTCTCATTTTGGACTGCATTAACTTGGCATGCTTCCAAGTTTGACTGTGTCATCATCTTGGCTAATCCTTGTCCTCTTACCAACTTGGTAACTTGTATGTCTATGTTGAACTCTTGCAGTTTGTTTATCCATCTGCAGCTTCTTCCAGTCACCTCCTGTTGAGTGAATATTTCTTTGACTGCTGCATGGGGTACATATGCAATTATATGTGATCCTACCAGGTATGGTCTGAAACTTTTGATGGCTCTGACTAGTGCATATGCCTATTTTTCCATAATATCATACTTCAACTCAGAAGCCTACAAGGACATACTGAAGAAAGCTATGGGCTGTTCAAAACCATCTTCATTTTTCTGTAGCAAACACATAGCAACAGTGTGAAAGGAAGCAAATGAAAATACTTGGAATGGCCTAGAAAAATTAGGAGATTTAAGAACAGGGGCCATCTTGATTGCCTCTTTGATACTCTGAAATGATTCTATTGCTTCACTTTCCCAGTTGATAGTTGCATCCTTCTTCATCATCTTGGAAATGTTCCTTGTGGTTTCTGCAAAGTTGGGAACAAATCTCCTAACAAAATTTATCTGTCCAAAGAAGGACTGAACTCCTTTTACAGTTTTTGGCATTTGAATTATGTCAATAGTAGCCACTCTCTCTGGATCTATCTTAACTCCATCCTTGGAAATAATGTGCCCTAGGAGTTTTCCTTCAACCACCCTAAAAGCACACTTCTTTGGATTTAAAGAAATGCCATACTCTAGTGCTCTTATAAAAATCTGCTCTAGATGCAAACAATGCTGCTCTTCCTTCTTTGAATATGCAGTCAAGTCATCCTGATATATAGCTAGGATTGAATCAATCAACCCTGCAAAAGCAACATCCATTGCTCTTTGAAATGTAGCACTTGCATTTGTTAATCCGAATGGCATTCTAACATATTCATAAGTTCCCCATGGAGTGGTGAAGGCAGTCTTATACTGTTCTGATTCCTTTACCTTCACCTGATTATAACCTGAAAATCCATCCATCATGGATAAGAGTTTACAACCAGTCACTCTCTGCAACATAGCTTCCATATTAGGCAGTGGATAGTTATCCTTTAAAGAGGATACATTCAAGTTCCTGAAATCAACACAAAGCCTAATATCACCATTCTTTTTTCTGACTGGGACAAGGTTAGACACCCAAGTTGAATGTCTGATTGGCACAATTATTCCAGCTTCCCTAAGATTTTTAAGTTCTTCTTGCATCTTTGGAGCTAAGGTAGGATTAATTGGTCTTTGCCTCTATCTGAATGGCTTAGCTCCAGGCTTCAATGGGATCTCATGCTGGAATAGATATTCCCTATAGGCTTTTAGGTCCTCATATGACCAAGCAAAAACATGTTTATACCTTTTCAGCAATGCAATCAGCATACTCCTGATGTGTGGTTTGAGCTGTCTACCAATGTACACCTTCTTGGGGGCCTGAGATGTCCCCAAATTTATCTCTTCTAAATCTTCCTTATCTGTGGGAGATGTCCTTGTGACCAATTTGTCTCTACTGTCAAAAGCTCTTTCCAAAGCTACTAACCCTCTAGGGATTTTATTAGTCTTCAATTGAATTATCTCTTTTCCCACAAGAGTTTCTTTTCCATCTATAGTTTGTACAAAAGCTTGGAAATCAATTTCTTGATTCTCATATTCATCTATGCAGTGCAAAAATTTTAACAAATCCCTATCATCATTAAACACTTGCCAACTGCATATATTTTTTGGTACTATAGGCCTGATTTTAACTTCTACATTTGTAACATCTGACAGACTGATGTCATCTGGCCTTATTGCAACATTAGTTAAGAAATCAGCCATAACATTCTTTGATCTCTCTACCCAGCCTATTGAAAATGCATCAAATAGTTCAATGGTATCCCAAACAGCATGCTTGTATTGTTTCAATCTTTTGTTTTTTGAAGCATACCTATCTCTAATTTGGGATACAATTAGCTCAGAATCCCCAAATACTCTTAGCATTTTGATTCCATGTTTGAGAGCTATATTTAGGCCTAAGATTAAAGCCTCATATTCTGCAATATTGTTTGTGCAAACAAACCTCAGCAAGAGAGAAAATTTGAGGAACTTACCAGTTGGAGACAGGAAAACAACTCCAGCTCCAGAGCCTTCTTTTGCATAAGCTCCATCAAAATACATGGTCCACAGACCATGCTGGTCCAACTCTTCACTGCAGACATTTTTCTTTTTATCTTCTCTATCATCTGAGACAACCTTGAAGTTATCATAGTCAGTGTTTACAAAACATATCTGTTCCTCTGCTTCTTGGTCTTCCACTGTCTCTGATGATCTTTGTTCTCTGATTAGCTTAACATCCCTGCCATTCATTGGAATCATGGCATATGACAGGTCCAGCTGCATACTTCCACCAATTAGTGCAGCCCATCTTCTTGACAGCAACATACCATACTGTGGCTTGATGTCAACCACTGTTATAGTCATTTTATATCTCTTTTCAGGAAATGCTGCCAGTTTGAAATCTACATCCTTCATGATTCCAATAACTGGTACCTCTCTAGCATCCATAGCATAACATTTTCCACATGCCTTGTCAATTTTCAATCCAGCTTGTTACATGATGGCCAAAGGCATGACATTTGTAGATGCTCCAGAGTCAAGCATACAATTTCTGGTTATTTTTCCATTTATAACCAGGGATACATAAAATGGTTCCACTTGTGAAGGACACTTTGTCATAGTCACTCCTAAATAGACTTCAGGAGCCTCATCTTCTTCATTACACATGACATGCTTCTCACCCTAGATCTGAACATTTTGTTTAGCTTGAAAAGGCACCCCTGAAATTAGGGATATTGTCCTATTCTTGATCTCTTCAACCTTCATCAATTCCATAAGTGGAACAGAGACTTTTACCTGGGAGAGGACTTGAGCTATATCAAATGGAGCATAATTTTGTATAACAGTTGTAGCTTGCTCCACAATCTTGTTTTTATCCTAAACTGATTTAGCTTTTACTTTCATAGTTCCCTGATCATCATTCTTGTCTTGAGAACCTTTGCTTTGATCTTCAACCTGAGGGATTCTATTTTCTGGTCCTTGAGATTCATGACCTGTTCTATGTCTAAAATTTTGTTTATTATTAACCCACTGCCTTTTTTGTGATTCAATCCCCCTGTGGCCATGCACTGGCTGACCTGCAGAAATACCTTCTGGCTGATGTGGGCTGCTTATCTGAGCTTTACCTCTGAGATTGTAGTTGCTTTTGACTTGAGCAACTGCTGCAACTGTGAAGGCCCTAATTTCCTCATCAGAAGGTTGTTGTAAGTTACTCAGAAAATTATGCGAGCTCTGAGCATACACATAGCTCTCTTCATTACCTTCATCATAAAAGTCCTGTTGACAAGCTCGAATTCCATCATCTGTACTCTCATCAACATCATAAATGGGGTATCCACTGCTTGTGGACATCATATTAACATCATCATCTTGCACATAATGTGGCTCATTGCATTCATTACAAGATGTAGTATTATCACACAAGGACTGAGCAATCATACACTGTGACTGTGAATGTGGCATCT
Organism: Cunninghamia lanceolata; assembly: GCA_027924645.1. Classification (NCBI taxonomy): domain Eukaryota; kingdom Viridiplantae; phylum Streptophyta; class Pinopsida; order Cupressales; family Cupressaceae; genus Cunninghamia; species Cunninghamia lanceolata. The sequence goes on from BSBN01001583.1 coordinate 7,109,607, forward strand.
GATAAATTATACACCATGGAGTATCATCAACAATATTTACAGCTTTCTTTAGAGGATTAGGAGTTTCTTTGACATATTGAGCTCTCTGATTTGTGTTGTTATGTGGGAATATAGGCTTACCATTATGCCAATTGGTATTATAAGGCATATCATGCAATGATGGCCTCTTTTCCTGCCTTTGATAGACTTGCCTATCAGGACCTATCCCTTTTTCACTTCTAGCTAGTCTGTAGCTTAGGTCCTTAACAACATTTGCCAATTTGTCTATCTTATCTTCAGGGGCAGATGTATTACCTTGAGTGTTCTGAGGCTTGTTTGGATTCTGTAGAATTTTCACATCATCCCTTCTGTTAGTCTTGCCTGATGCTTTCCTGTTGTTCTCAATATTTACTACAATTCTGAAAGCATCCCTGATAGTAGCAGGACTTTTATCTCTTAATCCATATGCATTTTTTGCATCAAAGGCATTGATATACAATATTATGCACATAGGTTCATTTGGCCTCATGTGATGTGGCAATTTGTTTAACACTATAGTAAATCTTGCGTTAAAATCTACAACCTGCTCATTTGACCCTTTAGTGATACTGGTAAACTCATTTACAAAAAAGCTAGGGTCAGTTTTGTCACCATATTGCTCCTTGAACATCCTTTTAAAATCATCCCATGATGAAATACTCCGGTCAGGCAGATTCTTATACCATTCCCTTGCCTCATCTACTAAAGATTGCATGAATGACTTCATGAAAACATCATCATGTTCAACCTCAAAGTTATCCATGACATTTTGAAAAGCTTTTAGATGATCTTCTCCTGACACAGTGTTGTTTCCTAAAAATTTAGGCACCTGCAGCCTCAGATGCTTGTCAATGGGGTTAGGATACCCAGGAATACCATCAAATACCAGCTGTCGAAATCTATCTAACTGCATGGGCTGTCTTTCAAACTGATTAATATTAATATTTCTATTTGCATTCTGGTTTCTTACATTGTTCAGTGGTATCCTAGCATCATTCACATTTTGTCTCTCATCATTATGCTGATGTTGCACTTCATTTCTCTGTTGATGTCTTTGCACATTTGCATTCTCAAGGGTAGGAATTGAATTATTTTGGGCAGCCCTTAAAGCTTGCACTTTCTTCCTCAGGTCATCTCTGATTGTTATTGCCTACTGATATTCAAACTCGGCCCTTAAGCTCCTAATTTCATCAGCTAGTTCTTCCTCGCTAGGCCTAGAGGAGGATGGTTTTACCATATTCTGATCTTCATCTTCATCATCCCTCAGAGACTCTGCCTCTTCAAACCTTTCACTAGGGTCTAGAAATGGGCATTCTTGGAACACCTCTGACCTCATTCTCATGCTACCACCCTGTTGCCTCTCATATGCACCCTGAATATCAGCTTCTGCATTTGAAAAGTAAGGCACATGCTGTCCTGATGGCCTAGGGTTATCTTGCATATCATCATTTTTTCTGGGGGAACCCTCATGACTGACTAAGATAGCTCCCTTTCTTCTATACATCATTCTTCTTGTTACTGGTAACTCTTCAAATAAAGGATTTTGTTGGGATCTTCTCCCCTACATATAAATTTTACTTTGACCGATTGGGAGATTACTTCAGAGTCGCCACCTATTACTAGGAACTGTTTTCTTTTGAAAATCAGGGTTCTTTCACAAACTTCCCAGTAAAGTCGCCAATTTCTGTTGGTGACTCAGATGGGCACACAGATATTTCACCAGGGAGGACAAAAATAACAATTTTTAAATCACCATCCCCAGCAGAGTCGCCAATTTCGGTTGGTTTTTTCCCAGACTGGATGCTTAATCCCAGATTTCCCTACAAGGTAGCCATCAATGATCAACAGGATCTTTGGGCCAGGGGCCAACAGTGTAGGAGATAGACTCTATATTTTATCTCCTCTTCTTCTTCAGGCTCTGTAAAACCTAGGGGGGTATTCCCTACTCAACATCCATGAGGATATACATACAAAGGCTGGGATGTTGACAGAAAGCAGATAAGTCCTCCTGTAAGTAGACCAAAACTAAAAGATAAGAGTAGAGGGGCTAGCTTTGGGCCTATTTGCAGTTGTAGACAGAGGACTGAGGATCCTAAAACTAATTCTAATGTCCTAAAGATTGTTTTAGATTTTAATTTTGATTTTAAGTTTGGATGCAAAGCTGGACATGGTTGTAACACAAACACAAAGCAAGATTGGTGCCTATCCAGGGCCTGGAGTCAGTAGACATACACCTGTGAATGATATGCATGAACAACTAAAACTGGATTTTAGGGGGATACATATGATACCTGCCCTACAGATATCTCCCAATACAGAGTGTTAAGCTATCTATACTTATGGCATCCCTATTGCAGTATACCCTTCCCAACATTCAATCTGAAAATAGTTTAATCTACCCCTTGAGCAGAAGTTAAGAGATCAGACATTCAACATAGGAATTCTATGTTCTAGAGTCTCAAACATTGCTTAAATATCCAGACTCAGAAGAAAGATACATGCAATACTGGAGACAGAATTAACAAAACACATGCTAACATAGCATTTCTCATATAAAATTAACTATGAAATCAGTGGATTCATGCAAAAACATACAACAAGAGATACATAAACTCACAGGTTTTGCTGTACAGAGCAACCAAATCAGTTGTATTGTATTACAGAGCCAAATGTTCAACTTTCAACAACCTAAAATGAGTAACACTTCCTGCTTATAATAGCCAAAGAAGCGTACTCAACATTAATTACATGGCTTTGACAAAAAATTTGCTAGATACAGATCCTTCAAAGGAATGGCGCTCAAAATTTATTGTTGCAGAGATAGAAAGTAGACAATGGTGGCCTCGAGCCCTGTGCCACTATCTGGAAGTCCTCATGCCAAAAAATCAGGTACATGACTATTCAACAACTCGTCCATGCCCCTGCTACAGTCGCCATTGATGGCTCAACCACCCGCGGCCGCTTGAAAACCATCGCAACACATCAAAAAAGAAATTCCCGCCAAAACGCGTTCACCACAGGTTCAAAAAATGCAGGGAGATTAGTCCCACATGCACGGTGAGGAGACTACCTTAGTAGTTTAAAAGCATAGTCACTTGCATAATAGGTGTCAAGCGCTTTTGCCACGCTCGACACATGCTCCTTCACCCAAAGCCCATCACCGAGATCAACACCATCGGCCAAGCCCACGAATCTCCTGCCAACCTCAATTGTCTCTCCGATGCCTATCGCAATTCCCTATCGGCCAGACTACTACCATCGGACTAGCCAAAAGCTTCCCTGGCCAATAGACCAACTCTCCCCGATGACCAAGCAAAACACACTTGTCTCCAAGATATAGACCATTGGCTAAGCATTCCACAGCTCACCCGATCTACCAAGTCTCTCCGATGGCCATCAAAACACACCCTCGTCGGCCAGAGACAGACCATCGGCACAACAAAAATCATGCTTGCCGACAACACAACTCACGCCGATAGTCACCTTCAAAACCTTCGTCGGTGAGAATACCTCTGTCAGGCTGACCAAAACTTCCTTCACCGATCGCACACGTTACACTGATGAACACAATGCCCAAATCCTCATCGGCTAGAGAAACGATATCGACAGAGGTCAAAACCCCTCTGTCGATAGCAATAGTCTCACTGACGGTCCACTCCATATTCCCCTGTCGGTGTGACCTGCACTGATGACTCCTCATCGGCCCAACACTCTCCATCGGCAGATACTCCAACTGCTAGCCCGATAGCCCATGTCACACCGAAACCAACCTTGCAAACCACTAACCTTCCATCGGCCAGAGGCAAACCGTCGGGCCAACACTCCACCGTCCACCTGATGATGAACGTTACGTCGATAAGACCAAAATCATAAGGCTTTGAACCATTGAACCCTGAACCAGTTCAACCCAATGGTTCAAAAGAGAAGTTCAATCGAGAAGTTCAACACCGATAACATAGATGAACAAAGAATTCACTGACGGGAAAAGATGAAGCCTAAGCCCATGAATCGTTGAACCTTGAACCAAAAGGGTTCAACGCGATGGTTCAAAATGATGGTTCAAGCAAAATCTGAGTACCCAAAAAGAAGTTTCGCCGATAGAGAAAATCACAGCGATGAACAAGGAAACTTAGGGTCCAAAAAGGAAAAAACCCTCCAACATCCTGCGCTCAGATCCAGACCAAAATTAGTGCTAACAGATGGTACTACATTCAGAGCATGTATCCAAGGTCTCCCAAGGAGAATGTTATATGCAATCTCCATATCAAGGACTTGGCATGCTACATCCTTTATTATAGGTCCTACTCTGATAGGAAAAACAATGGTTCTTTTTGAAGTTCTTTCCTCTTCATCATAGGCTTTGATAGTGATTTTCTTTTTAGGATCGATAGCATTCTCTGAAAACCCCAATGCAAGGATTAGCTTTAAGGTGCTAATATTCAAATTGGCTCCTCCATCAATTAGAACCCTTTTTATTTTGTACTTGTGGATGAAGGCTTCTGTGTGGAGAGACACATTATGAGGTTGAGAGATTGACATATCATCCTTTTTAGTGAATGATATGGAATGAGGTGTGGTAATATGACCTACCATGGTCTAAAACTGTTCTTTGGTGAGGTTGGTTGGAATGGTGGCTTCTAAAAGAGCTTGGTCAAGTATGGCTCTGTGAAATGGGGACAAACACAAAAGTTCCAAGATGGAGATGTGTACGGGTGCCTTGTGAAGTTGATCCAGAACATTACACTGGTTGGACAGAGAGGATGGTTTGGACAAGACTCCTCTAAGAGTAACTTTTCCACTGCGAGTGGTCACATTACAATCTGGGGTTTTGTTTATAGTTATTACATTGATATGTGAATCACTCTCTGAAATGTGGTTAACAACACAGTCAAATGATACATTTGTATAATTGGCATTGTTAGTTCCACTGTTGTTTTGGTTTGAAGACCCTCCCTACTCATAGTTGGGAAGTGGATTCTTGAATGCCAAGTGATCATCATTAGAGGCATGTCCATCAAGTGATATCTTTTTTTGGTCCAATAAGTCTTGAATGGTGTGTTTGAGTGCAATACAGTCATTGGTTTTGTGTCCCTTGTTTCAGTGATATTCACAAAAGTCACTATCATTCCACCAAGGAGGTTTAACTTTTGGTTCATAATCCCACACCGTTGGAAGTGTTATGAGTTTATTTCCTATTGGCTTCTATAGGGTGGTTTCCAATGTTTCTCCTAGAGGTGTGAATTTTCTCTAAGGTTGATAGTTTGTGAACCATGATTCGGTGTTTCATGGTTTGTTTTGTGGGGGGTTGTTTTGTGGGTTTGATAAGTTGAAAATTGGTTTCTTTGGCACCACATTTTTGGCATCAACCACCCCATCATTTACGATGTTCTTATTCTTAGTCCAAAATCATGGTTTATCTGTGTTGACATTTGCACTAGGAGTGTCCTTGTAAAGTTTGATTAGACCTTTTGCTATCAGAGCCTTTTCGATGAGTAAACCCATCTCAATGACCTTACTAAAAGAAGTAGGGCATTGTATTTGAATTTGGTAGCTGAGGTTAGCATGTAGGTTGTGGACAAACATCTCAAGCATTTGTTTTTCTAGTATTTGATGTGGACATTTGCTTGCCAATTGTCTCCATCTTTGTAAGAAAGAGGCGAAGGATTCTCCACCCTTTTGTTTAGTGTTACAAAGATCTAAAAGTGAGATGTCATGCTCAATGTTATAGGAGAAGTGTGTGACAAACTTATCCACTAGTTCATTGAAGGTTCAAATACTGGTAGGTAGTCGAGTGAACCACTCCATAGCTTGTCCTCCCAAGCTCCTTGGGAATAGTTGCATGAGATAGGTGTCATTGTGGGCGACTTCAAGGCATGCTACACTAAACTCTCTGATGTGGTCTCTTGGATCACCTTTCTGCGATATTTGTCAAATTTTGGTACCTCAAACTTTCAGGGGAAAGGTATCATGATCAAGGTCTTGTCAAAAGGATATGATGAGATATCCTCTAGAGTGTAGTGTTTTGTTGATGCTCTGGTTTGAATGTCTATGAGTTGTTACTGCAAGGCTTGCATTTGTTGAGTCATTAAGCCTAGAGGGTTTGTAGAGTCAATGGTCATCTTTCCTTTGTCTATGGTGCTTTCCTCTTTTGTGTTATCCTCATGGATTCTTTCTTTTTTGGTTTCCTTTAATGCGTTGATGTCAAAGTCATTGGGGAGCTTAACTCCTTGGTTTTCTAGGTAAAGAAAGAATTTGTTAGGGTCTTTAGTGAGCATTTTGTCCATCAGGCGTTAGAACTTTCAATCTTGTTTATCTTGTAGAATTTCCTCATGAGAAATCTCCTCATCACTATCATGAGGGGATGGGACTATTTGGTCCAATGTGCCCACCATTTCAAGTTGTTTTTATTTTTGGGATCTAGGTAAGACCATGCAATTTGACTTGGGATGAGGTGGTGTGAGATTGGAAGTTTTGACAAGGTATGCTAGGAGGTTGCGGTGAAGGGGACACTTGTGGTGAAGAGATTCGAACAAGGGTTTCCTTAGACCAATGGTGTCAAACAAGTTCGTTGAGACAAAATGATAGCCAAAAGTAAGGATGATTGGAATCCAATTACTTGATATAGACTAGTTTTGCACAAGCCTCTAGTGAAGTTCCAAGAGAGAAGGATGATAGATCCTTGATAGTGGAGACTTACTAGGGTTGTTTGAGGTTGATATGATCTAGAATTTCTTTGCACTAACTTTGTTTTGAAACTTGGTTTGATTTTGGGAAGATTTGTGAAGTTTTTGGACAATGTGAGTGTTGGAAAAGTGGCTATGTTGCAAAAATGGACAAGATAAGTGACTTGCACGGTTAATCTGATTTCAAAAACTGGAACAAGGCTGAAATGGGTATCCAGAAAGGTTGATATTTCTTCTCACAAAAGGTCTGAAAGTGCTCACTGTGATGGATGCATAGCAACAAATGGGCAAGAACAAAGGGTAAATGCACAACAAAAGATAGTAAATGCGCAGATTTGGTGAAATACAAAAGTGTAGGAATAGATAATATATGTGTAGTTTTGACAAAATATGTATGCATAGTAGAACTAGTCAAAAGTGCAGCAAAATTGAATGGATGCGTAACAAAAGATGGATGCATAGCAGGATTGAATAGATGCATAGCAGGAATGATTTTTGGCACATTTTTTAATGTTTTTGTTTTCTTCAGCTGAAAGTTGGTCTTTTTTATTTGATTTTCTTAATTGCGGCAAGAAAGACACAACAAACATAAAGGATTTTTCATTATTGTTGATTTTTTAAAGATTTTTTTTACTTTTTTTGACAAAAAACAAGTACAAATCTTAGGATGCTATGGGCAATATAAATTGAATTCTCACTTGGTTTTTACACCATCTATGCTATTTCAAAGCGGATAACTTAGGAACTTGGGACACGAGCTCCCCCTTATAAGTGCACAAAATTCTCTGGTACACCAAGTTCTGGGTTCCCAAGGCTCGCAAACCTTAGGATTTCCTTGTTATCTCTACTATTGAATCGTAAGTACATGAGTTAGCTTAGGAAGATGATAATCGCTCATTCCAGCACTAGTTTATAGGAGATTTTGGCTTCTAAAACAATGGATAAGTAGTAAGGGCAACTGTTCAAGTGGTTATACATGTGGCAGCACTACTCTCCATTATGGAGTCTCCCAGCCTTCAAGGGTTGTGCCTTGGAGGGTTTTGGGGGAGGTTGGCTATCAGTATAACTAATCAGCACTTGTTGCATGAAGCTTTCACCTCAAGCACAATTTATTTATATTGGCTAGGTAGAGCTTGGCTTTAGCTTGTTACCACTTAAGGTCATTCCCACTTGGATAGAAGGATATCCAAGGGTAGGCCTCTCTAAAGGTTAAACATGCAAAATGATAGGTTTGGCATTCTGGTCACCCAAGAAAGGGGAGAGCATAGGCCTACTATCATTCTGAAAACATGGAGAACAATTGTTCTTTAATCCTATTTAAAAGAAAACAAAACTAAATGAGTTATGCTATTTGGGCACACACACGATTTGTTAACTTTGAAAGCAAGAAGCACTTGTTCAATTTTAACCTTCCTATCATTGGGACTAAGTTCAAGTTGTTGATGCAACAAGTTCAAGTTACAATCCTCCTAGTTAAAGCTAAATGAGATTTGCATGAACAATCCAATTACTTTCCTTTGGCTAATTAGATCTAGAGATGAGTTAACAAATGCAACTATATGACTAACCAACCCCTAACCTGCAAGTAGATCTGAGAATATTCCTGGGAGAAATGTTAGCGTTAGGGAAATCACAAGAAATAACTCCAAAATCACCGTCAGAACAAATGCTCAGCTACAGAAGATAGATGTGCAGAAACATAACACAGATGTGTAGAATTATGAATGCATAGTTACAGAGCATAAAAGCACAGAATTAGAGAACATATGTGCAGTTTGGATAAGTGAGTTGTTACAGAGATTAAATGCATTGAAATAGAGAATAGAAGTGTAGGTCAGATATATGTGTTGATTCAGAGGATAGATGCACTGAATCAGTGAGCAAATGTGCAGATCTTCCAGATGTGTTGTAACAGTGATTAGATGCATGGTTTCAATGAGCAGATGCATAGAACCTTCCTGTGTATGGAACCTAATGCACAAAAACTCAAATTTGAGGTTAAATCAGGGCAAGGCCCACGGTGGGCACCAAAAATGTATCTGGAAAATGTGGATAATATCAATGATAAATAAATAACCCAATAACTCAATAAAAATGGAAATAAACAAGATTTAAAACAAATAACAATACCTTCACAAACCTTGTTACTTCGTAGCTTCCATTGGTTGCCTAATCTCAATTGATCTTATGGTATGTGAATGAAGCCCTCATAAAGCGCACTTCCTTGCTTTTTCTTCAAGGTGACAATAGAGAAATGGCTATGATAGTTCTTGTAATGAAGAGGATCTTCAATACAATAAAATGGTGATCACAAGCTATGGATGGATTTGGGTGCCAAAGGCACGCTGTCAATTCTATAGAGTAAGTTTATTGAAAGCTTGGATTCTTGAAATAGAGGAATACGGGTGTATTAATACACTTGAGAGAAGGAAGATCGATGGTATAGAAGAAATAAGAAGATCAACTGTATAGAAGACTTGAGAGGACGTGCACAAATAGGAAGAAGACAAGTGTCATAGAAAAAACTATTTTGTTTTAGTTAACTTCTTTCTTGATAAATATAAGATTTGATTTCATAAATTAGAATGTTTTCTTCTAATTTAAGAGTTGTTGATAAAAACAAGATTGATTAAATCAATTAACTCAACCTATGATTTTCTTTTTGCATCATTTGAGAGAAATTAAATAATAAATTATTTAATTTTGTGTGCATGAAGAATAAGATTTATTTTTAGAAGATTTGGAAGATTTCTTTTTGAGGGATTAGAAGATAAGAAAGCAAATTAAATATATAAATTTATTTAATTGTTTGTGCATGATTTGGGAGAATAAATAAAATATTTGATTATATTTTATTTTTTAGAGATTGAGATAATTTAAATAAATTTGATTGATTTATTTAAATTTGGAAGAAGACTTTGACTTAATTAAATAATGTAGAATTATTTAATTGTAGATAAGAGGATTTAGAAGAATTTGATTAAGCTAATTAAATAAGTGATTTTATTTAATTTTTGGGAGGAATATGAACCAAATAAATAAATTGATTTATTTATTTATTGATAGAGGAATATTAAGATGAAATAAATATTTAAAATATTTATTTAGATAGAGTCATGTCATTTTTAGGTGTATACAATGTTTTGTATGTAGAAGGGTTAAAGCATAATCTTCTTAGTGTTGGACAGTTGGTTGACAAAGGGTATGATCTCCGATTCAAGGATGGAAAATATAGAATTTTGGGAAGCTCCGGAACTGAGATTGCATCTGGTACACAAACTAGAGGTAATATCTTTCATTTAAGTGGTACTGGTAAAAGTTGTTTGATTGTTCAGATTGATCAGAGTTTGTTATGGCATAGGAGAATGTGTCATGTAAACTTTGATAACATTGTCAAGATAAGTACTATGCAGGCTATGAGAGATCTTGCAAAGCTTTTGAAACTTGCTAATAGCATGTGTAAGGAATGTTAGTTGGGAAAACATAATAGAGCTACATTCAAAAGTAAAGAACAATTTTCAAGTGGATTGCTAGAACTTGTGCACACTGATTTGTGTAGTCCTACCAGAGTTAGGAGTTTACAAGGAGACAGATACTTTATCTTGCTGATTGATGATTACTCCTAGATGATGTTGTCACTTTCTTGAGAGAGAAATAAAATTTTCTTGACATATTCAAGGTGTTCTAGGCTAGGGTGGGGAATGAGATTGGTGTGAAGATAAAGTGTTTGAGATCTAACAAAGGTGGAGAGTTTACCTCCGGTGAGTTTAATACATTTTGTGAAAAGCATGGAATAAGAAGATAGTTATCTGCTCCTATGACTCCTCAGCAGAATCGAGTTATGGAAAGGAAGAACTAGACTATTCAAGAGGTTTCTAGAACCATGATGATGGAGGCGAATGTTCAACATGTCTATTGGAGAGAGGCTATGAGTACTATTGTCTACACTCTTAACCAGGTGCAGATCAAAGGTAATACTGGTCAAACACCTTATGAACTATGGTCTGGTGATTCTCCTACTATGAAATACTTCAAATTTTTTGGTAGTAAATTATATATCAAGAGAGATGAAGATCTAGGCAAGTTTGATGCAAGATGCAATGAAGGAATATTTCTGGGTTGTTCTAACCAAAGCAAGGCATATCAGTGCTTTAACACGAGATTGAAAAGGATTGTTGAAAGTGCTAATGTCAAGGTTGTTGAAAGAAAGGAGAGACCTTCCAAGTCTTGTGGATATGAATTAGATGATCAAAATGAAAGTCCAAATAAAGGAAAGCAAGCTCAAACTGAAACTTAGATGCAGATTGCTCTGAAGAATCCAATGACTCAAGAAGCTAGTGCAAATGTTGAGGAACAAGTTCAAGAATTAGAAGTTCAAGAAGATCCCAAAAATCCTAGGTATGTAAGGTTGAATCATTCTGAAGATCAATCTTGTATCAACCAAAAACATTTGAATTTCAGTTTGTTTGTAGTTTAGTTTGTTTTTTTTCTAGTTCAGTGCAGGCAGTTCAGTCAGAAGTAGTTTTTGTATTTTTGGTCCAGTTGCATTTCAGACCTTACAAAGCTAGACTTGGCATCTAAATTCATTCACCTACATCATATCCAGAATTTAGAGATCCACACATCATTATCGGAAAGCTATCGCTATTAGAAGATCAACTGTTTCTCAGAACAGAGCATCCTAATAATCACAGACAACCAGCTGAAGGAGAAACTTGCAGAAGCATTTCCCAATCTATGAAGCCTAATGACACATCATTCAATGATCTTTGGTTTGTGGCCAAACTTCCCCAAAGATCCGCACATCATTTCATGCATTTTTCTGAAGTGTTCTATGCATTTAGGTCTGACCAATCCATGTACACACGTTACATCTCTTCCATGGAATTTGTGATCTTCTTTGGCCAATGCAGAGGAATCTTATGATCTAGACTTGATATATATTGATGTAATAGATCCTCAGGAAAGTAGTTCATAAGTTACTAAGTTCTAGATAGATAGCTTATTCATTTTTTGGCGAAGGAGTTTCAAAGATTTCTTGCACATGTACATAATTAGGCCTGTGAGCCCTAATTGTAAGCCCACTTGTTGCCAACCGATCTCTATTTGAATTCTTTGATATACTGAATGACTAAATCTGCATTTGTTCTATTTTTTTTAGTTGTTTCTATTGTGTTTACTCTTGCTGCATGGTCTGGATAGTTCATTTTGTGAATCCTCCTACCGTGTCTGCACCAAGTTGTATCAGAGCAAAAGTTTGAATCTTTGGAGTGAATTGAGTGAAATTGGCAAAGGAATTCCATAAGTTCTTGTTGTGGACAGATCGTCAAATTAAGGCAGGTTACTTGTGTTGCAATCGATCACCGATTATGAGGTAGTTGTCACCTTGTAGCCTGTTCACCAAACCTGATGTAGTTTACACTTGATCCTAGGAAGAATGCCGCCGCAGAGAGTTGCTATTGTTGGAACAATGGATAGAAGAATGGATGAAATGATGGAAATGATGAAAATAATGTGAATTTGTTTGGATGCTATCAAAGAAGATAGGTGAAGAGGATTGACACCAAGACCTAGTGTTGAAAGTGAGGATGAAGACAAATTTCAATCTATTGAACAAACTGGTGAAACCCTAGGAGGTGATGAAGAAGAAGAATCAGATCAAGTAAAGATGATGTGAGCCATTTCCAAGATTGGAAAGAGACCTAGAGTTGATGTGCCAAACTATACTGGTAATTTGAACCTTGAAAAATTGATTGACTAGATAAATGACATGGAAGAATACTTTGAATATGAAGAGGTTGAAGATCTGGAGAACGTGAAATTTGTAAAGACAAATTTGAAAGCACATGCTACTATATGGTGGAAAGAAGTTTAGTTGGAAAGAAATAGAAGAGGACAAAAAAAGATTACAAAATGGGATAGGATGGTGACAAAGTTGAAGAATCAGTTTATACCTGCTGACTATGAGTTAGAGCTATTGAAAAGATTGCAAAACTTGAGACAAAAGGAGAAATCTATGAAGGAGTACACTGAAGAATTCCATAAAATGATCATATGGACATGACATATTGAAAGAAACAAGGAGAAAGTGGCTATATACATCAATGGACTAAGATTGAACATTCAAGAAGAACTAAGCTTGGTAAGGATGACATCTTTGGTGGAAGCATATCAGTTTGCCCTGAAGGTTGAAGAGAAGTTGAATAAGAGGCATGATTAGAGATGGAGAGAAGAGGAGGTAAATTTCAGAGAGGTAGGTCTTATTCCAGAGGAGATAGATCATATCTAGAGTAGAACAAGTTTGACAACCCATTTAAGAAGGATGACAAAGATACTAATGCATACCAGAGAAATGACATAAATTTTCATCCCAGAGGTAACTATAATTCATACTGGAATGAAGGGTACAAAAGAGAAGGAAGAGGATTGGATAAGAGAACATTCAGAGGTACTTGTTTCAAGTGTGGAGGTGAAAGACATAGAGCATTTGAGTGTAATCAGGGTAGTACAAGTAAGAGGACAGAAAATAGTGGAAGAGCAACATATGTGGAAAAAGATCCTGTTGGATCCCCTAGTTTAGTTGGCATACCTGAGAAAGGAGAATCACTTGTGATGAGGAGAGAATTATTTCAAGTAGAGACAAATGAGGAACCACTACAGAGGAAGAGTCTATTCATAACTAGATGCAAATCCAGAGGTAAGTGTTGTAAAGTTGTAATTGATAGTGGTAGTTTAGATAACCTAGTTTCAGAGGAGATGGTGACTAAGCTAAAGTTGGAAAGATTGAAACACCCTAAGCCATATCAGATAGCATGGAATCAGGATGATCATAAGGTACTCGTGAGTGAACAATGTTTGATGAAATTTCATATTGGATCTTACCATGATGAAGTCTTGTGTGATATTATACTTATTGATATATGTCATATCTTGTTGGTTAGACCTTGGCAATATGATAGAAAAGCTATACATGATGGGAGAAAGAACACATACACTATAACAACAAATGGAAAAAGAATTACTTTGATTCCTTTGGAGGATGATCCTAAAGATGTGGTATGTGGGAATGTTAGAATCTGTTTGGTAGATGGAAGGAAATTTCAAGATGGTTTGAGACATGAGAATATGTGTTATGCCTTGATTCCTAAGAAACCTGAAGCATTGAAGAATGAAAGTAAAGAAGAACAACCGGAGGAGATAAAGGAGTTGCTGACAGAGCATGAAGACATCATATCATATAGTGTACCTGATGGTTTACCACCTATAAGGAGTATCAGTCATCACATGCATCTTATTCCTAGAGCAAGTTTGCCTAACAAAGCAACACACTGGATGACACTGGTAGAGAATGAGGAATTAAATAGACAGATACAAGAGTTGTTGAGGAAAGGTTTGATTAGAGAAAGCTTGAGTCCTTGTGTAGTACTTGCAGTGTAGCACCTAAGAAAGATGGAGAATGGAGAATGTGCATAGATTCTAGAGCAATAAACAAGATTACAGTTAAGTATAGATTTCCTTTACCTAGGATGGATGATATCATGGATTGTTTGAGTGGAACAAGATATTTTAGAAAGATAGATTTGAAGAGTGGATACCATCAGATCATAATTAGAGAAGGTGATGAATGGTAGACTACTTTTAAGACAAATGAAAGATTGTATGAGTGGTTAGTGATGCCTTTTGGATTGACAAATGCACTGAGTACTTTCATGATATTGATGAATGAAGTCTTGAAGAAATTCTTGGGTAAGTTTGTTATTGTGTACTTGGATGACATTCTAATTTTCAGTAACACAAAAGAGGAACATTTGTGGCATATTAGATAAGTTTTGTAGAGGTTGAGAGAAGAGAAATTGCTGATAAACATCAAGAAGTGTAGTTTCATGAAAGAAGAATTGGTATATTTGGGATTTGTGATTTTTGCAGAAGGAATGAAGATGGACCTAGAGAAAGTGAAAGCAATTGTTGAATGGCCTACACCAGAGAGCATTGGAGAAGTTAGATCATTTCATGGATTGGCTAGTTTCTACAAGAAGTTCATTAGAAATTTTAGTTCAATTTATAACCCTATGACAGAGACAATGAGAGGTGACAGAAAAGATTTTAAGTGGACATCTAGAGTAGATAAAAGTTTTGAGTTGTTGAAGAAGAAAGTGACAGAGCAACCTATTTTGGCATTACCATATTTCAATAAGGTATTTCAAGTTGATTGTGATGCAAGTGGAAATGCAATTGGAGTAGTATTAAGTCAAGAAGGCAGACCTGTAGCTTATTTTAGTGAGAAGTTGAATGATGCAAGGAGATATTCAGTCTATGATCAAGAGTTCTATTCCATAATTCAAGCTTTGAAGAAGTGGAGACATTATTTGTTTCCTAAGGAGTTTGTGTTGTATACAGATCATCAAGCTTTGCAATATTTGAATAGTCAAGGTAAGTTGAATCAAAGACATATGAGATGGGTAGAGTTCTTGTAGAGTTATACATTTGTGTTGAAACATAGGAGTAGAAAATCAAGCAAAGTTGTCGATGCATTGAGTAGAAGAAGAAACTTGTTGACAGAGATGAGAGTTGAAGTGTTGGGTTTTGATGAATTGAAGAACATGTATGAGTGAGACACTGATTTTACAGAACCTTGGAGAGTATGTAAAGAACCTATTGTGATAGATAGGAGTAAGTGGTTGGACTATTTCAATCAAGAAGATATGTTGTTCAAAGGAAATAAGTTGTGCATACCTAGAAGTTCAATGAGAGATAATTTAATCAAGGAGAAGCATAGTGGTGGATTGGCATGATATTTTGGCATTGATAAGATAGTGGCTTTGGTGAGTAAAAATTAATTTTGGCCTTAGATACATAAGGATGTTTGGAGATTTGTGTAGAGTTGTAGAGTTTGTCAAGTTGCAAAAGGGAGTAGTCAGAATACTAGATTGTATAAACCTTTACCAATATCAGAATACCGAAGAGACCTTGGGAAGACATAAGCATGGATTTTGTAATGGGATTGCCAAAGACATAGAGAGGACATGATTCAATATTTGTAGTGGTTGATAGATTTTCAAAGATGGCTCATTTCATACCTTGTAAGAAGACAACTTATGCAGTGCATGTAGCTGACCTATTTTTTAAGGAGATTGTGAGATTGCATGGATTACCTAAGAGTATAGTTTCAGATAGAGACACAAAGTTTGTAGGATACTTTTGGAGGACACTTTGGAAGAAGATGAAAATAGATTTGAAGTTTAGTTCAGCTTTTCATCCACAGATTGATGGACATACAGAGGTAGTGAATAGGAGTTTGGGAAATTTGTTAAGATGTTTGGTTGGAGAGAAGACAGGAAGTTGGGATTTGATTCTTTCACAAGCAGAGTTTGCATACAATAATTTAGTGAATAGGAGTACCAGAAGAACACCTTTTGAGATTGTTACCAAAGTAAACCCCAGAGGAGTGGCAGAATTAAGAGATATCAGGATGGAAGAAAAGAGAAGTGTAGAAGTAGAAGAATTTGCAGATCACATGAAGACAATGCATAATCAGGTGAAGAAGCATTTAGAGGACATGAACAGTAAGTATAAGGAAAATGAAGATGAGAAGCAAAGACTTAAGGAATTTGAAGTTGGAGATGAAGTGATGGTGTACTTGAGAAAAGAAAGATTTCCAGTTGGGACATATAACAAGTTGAAGATGAAGAAGTTTGGACCTTGTAAGATACTTAGGAAATTTGATTCAGGGAATGCATATGAAGTGGAATTACTGGAGACATTGGGTATTTCACCTATTTTCAACATTACAGACCTATATCAGTATCATGAAGTAAAGTTCAGTGACAACATGGAAGAAGACTTGAAGAAATAGTTACCACAACAAGCATTGGAGCAGATTGAAGACAATTTGGACAGCAGAGTTGGACACAGCACTAGAGGAAGACAATACAAAGAATATCTTGTGAAGTGGAAAGGCAGACTGGAATAAGATTCATCATGTATTTCTCAAGCTAAGCTAGACTGTCTTGGTTCTCCCCTAGCCCCAGGAAAGTGAGGGACTCATCCCTGGTTCAAGAGCAATCTTGCATCAACCAAAAACATTTACATTTCAGTTTGTTTGCAGTTCAGTTTGTTTCTTTTCCAGTTCAGTGTAGGCAGTTTAGTCAGAAGTAGTTTCTATATTTTGGTCCAGTTGCATTTTAGACCTTGTGGAGCTAGAGTTGGCATCTACATTCATTCATCTACATCATATCCAGAATTTAGAGATCCATACATCATTACTAGAAAGCTATCACTATTATAAGATCAACTATTTCTTAGAACAGAGCATCCTAATAATCATAGACAACCAGCTGAAGGAGAAACTTGCAAAAGCATTTCCTAATTTGTGAAGCCTAATGACACATCATTCAATGATCTTTGGTTCATGGCTGACCTTCCCTAAAGATCTGTACATCATTTCATGCATTTTCTGGAAGTGTTCTATGCATTTAGGTCTGACCTATCTGTGTACATATGTTACATCTCTTCCTTGGAATTTGTGATCTTCCTTGGTTGACGCATAGGAATCTTATGATCTGGACTTGATATATATTAATGTAATAAATCCTTAGGAAAGTAGTTCATAAGTTACTAAGTTCTAGATAGATAGCTTATTCATTTTCTAGTGAAGGATCTTCAAAGCTTTATCTTGCGCATGTATGTAATCAACCTGTGAGCCCTAATTGTAAGCCCACTTGTTGCTGGCTGATCTCTATTTGAATTCTTTGATATAATAAATGATTGAATCTACATTTGTTCTATTTCTTTGAGTTGTTTCCATTGTGTTTACTCTTGCTACACAGTCCAGATAGTTCATTCTTTGAACCCTCCTATCGTGACTGCACCAAACAAGTTCAAGAATCATAAGTTCAAGAAGATCCCAAAACTCCCAGGTATGTAAGGTTGAATTATTTTGAAGATCAGAACATAGGAGATAAAAATAAAGGTGTTCAAACTAGAAGAAAATTTGTTGAAGATCAAGTGGAGTATTGTTTGATTTCAAAGATTGAACCAAAATCAGTGAATGAAGCTTGTAATGATGAAAGTTGGGTAAAAGCAATGGAAGAAGAATTAATGCAAATTGAAAAGAATCATACTTGGGATCTTATTCCTAGACCTGAAAACAAAAATGTAATTGGAACTAAATGGGTCTCCTAGAATAAATTGAATGAAAATGGTGAAGTTGTGAGAAACAAAGCAAGATTGGTATGCAAAAGATATTCTCAGGTAGAGGGAATTGATTTTGAAGAAACTTTTACTCCGGTGGCAAGAATCGAAGTAGTTAGATTATTGCTTGCCTTTGCTTCTTACAAAGATTTCAAAGTTTACCAGATGGATGTCAAGTCAGCATTCCTAAATGGAGAGTTGGAAGAAGAAGTCTACATTGAGTAACTGGAAGGATTCCAGCTATCTAATCAAGGAGATATGGTCTGTAGACTGAGGAAAGCATTGTATGGACTTAAACAAGCCCCAAGAGCCTAGTATGCAAGATTAGACAAGTATCTGCTATAGTTAGGTTTTAGTAAAGGCATAGCTGATAGTAATCTTTATTTCAAAATTAATCATGAACACATCTTGATTGTTGAGGTATTTGTTGATGATATCATCTTTGGTGGAAATGAGAGCATGTGTAAAAAATTTGGTGATCAGATGCAAAGTGAATTTGAGATGTCCATGTTTGGTGAAATAAATTTCTTCTTAGGCCTACAAATCATTTAGTCAAATAAAGGCATCTTCATATCTCAGTCTAAGTATGTGAAAGAGTTGTTGAAAAAGTTTGGAATGCAAGATTCAAAACTAGTGAGTACACCTATGATAACTGGATGCAAGTTGAGTAAAGATGATGATTCCCTTAAGGCAGATCAAAAAAGGTATAGATCAATGATTAGACGATTGCTTTATCTGACTCAAACTAAACCTAATATTATGAATGCAGTTGGCCTTGTTGCTAGATTTCAAGCTGATCCTAGAGAATCTCATGTTGTAGAAGTCAAAAGAATTTTCAAATATCTAAAGGGGACATCTGATTATGGCTTATGGTATCCTAAGGATGATGATTTCACTCTTCATGCATATACAAATGTTGATTAGGTAGGAGATGTGGATGAAAGGAAGAGCACTAATGGTGGTGCATTTTTCTTGGGAAAGAGATTGCTTTCTTGGTTGAGCAAAAAGTAGGAGGTAATATCTCTGTCTACTGCAGAGGCAGAGTATATAGCAGTAGCAAGTAATTGTACTCAAGTTTTGTGGATGAAACAAATGTTGAAGGATATAAGAATTGTGTTTGAAGAGCCTATTACAATCTTTTGTGATAATTAAAGTGTAGTAAACATCTCAAAGAATCCAGTGTTGCATTCAAAGACAAAGCACATATCCATCAAGTTTCACTTTTTGAGAGAGAAGGTAAATGAGAATGAAGTCATATTGGAGTTTGTTCCTTCAAAGTATCAGATTGTGGATATCTTCACTAAGCCTTTACCTAAAGACACTTTTGAATATCTCAAAGTGAATCTAGGGGTTATTACCCCTCCTATTCAAAACTAAGGTGCACTAGTGTGCATCACTCTAGTGGAACACACAGTCATATCTTGTGATCTGGATTGGTGTTAAGGGGATGCTACTTAGGGGGAGTAGTCAGTATGTTAATTCTGGAGTTCAATTTGGTTTTATCTAAGAAACAAAAAGGGGGAGAGATGATTTCAAATATGTGCCCTTTGCCATTGATGTCAAAGGGGGAGAGAAGTCATGTGAAAAAACTTGGTGAAAGGAGGAGCAGTGAAGAAAGTGGTTGCAGGTGTGATAAGAGAAAGGGGGAGAAGTCCTTGTCTTGATAGTTGAATCAATTTTTCACATCATATCTTGCCATTAATGACAAAGGGGGAGATTTTTACAAATATGTGTCTATGATGTTTGTCATTGATGTCAACATATCTCTTTGTCAGAAATAGTGAAGACAGTGCAGTTCAATAAAGTAGATTACTCTGTGTTCCCAGTGAGACAAAGATCAAAGTCTGTGGACTTAAGGGTTTTGTAGAGGATTGTTTGAAGTTACTCTAGTTAAGATTTGAGAGGTCCGCATGGAGGATTGGTGAAGTTATGGCCATCTAAGTAGAACCAGGTTTTGCAGTTGTTTAGAGGTAACAGAGTGACATGAATTTGGTCTGGATTGCTCTGCATTGGAATATTATACTCTGCAGTTCTAGAGGTATGTTTGGGATGTTGGTGTGTATTCTCAACTCAAGTGGTTCATGGTTTGGAGGTCCACAAGCAATCTTTCTAGTGTGACAGTCATGACAGTTAGTGTTCTTAAGTTCTCGTATGAAGATGTAAGTGATTTTGGTGATTTGAGGTGGTGCGGTTATTCTTGTTGATTTCATTGTGCTTGTGGAGGTCTTTGGATTATGTGCCTATTGTGTTGGTGGTCCGCATTGAGGATTGAGCTCGTAGTTGAAGATTTCTCCTTGTGTGTTGTTGTTCTTTCTAGTCTTGGACAACCGGATGCTTTGTGCATGTTGCGGATGATCTAAGAGAAGTTCTATGGAGCGTGGCATGTTGTTCAAGGAAGATTTGAGTCCCAGCTATGTTCGACCGATAGTGTAGTAGTTTGCATGTAGTATTTTGTATCAAGTCAAGTCATGTGATTAGAATTTCTTATAATGTCTATCTTAGAGAATGTTCCAAATAGATGATTGTAAGGATGACTTTGATGTCCATTCCAAAGTCAATGTCATGTATAAATAAGTGTAATGAAGTCGTGTAAATGTGTATATGGGAGTGAAGATGCGGAGGTAGTGAAGAAGTGTTTGGGGGTAGAGCAGAGGTATTGTGAGCTTCAATAAAACTGAACCTTAGCATGGAGAAGATGTTGTTTCTCAGTTCAACCTTTCAGTGTTAACCATGTGAATATTTTTGTAGATAGTGAGTCTCTTGGAGGAGTGAGCTCTAGGCAGTGTACCCAAAGGCAAGTGCCTTCCCATTTTTCTATTCTTTTAATAGAGAATAAACCTTGTGGGTTAACTCCCACTGTGGTTTTTCCCTTAACCAGGTTCCTACGTAAAAATCCTGGTGTTATGTGTGTTGATTGTGTTTCTACTCATGTGTTGTTGTTTCATGCTTTCATGGTTATATCATTAATCTATTAATAAGTGGTAAAGATGATTAAATGCAGCAAAAGATAAAGTTTTGTGACAACTGATTCACCCCCCCTCTCAGTTGTCTTGTGCATTCAACAATTGGTATTAGAGAAAGGTTCCTTTGAAGAAAGCTTAATAGCTTGAGGTAGATCTGGGATGACACACAAGAAGGATGATACTATTACAAATGACTCTAAAGGATGCGTGGAAGAAAATGTTCTGGAGGTAAGTCTTGATAATAAAATTACTCCTCATACCAAAAAAGAAAAGAACTATTGGGCTATTGACAGTAGTTGCTCAAATCACATGACCGATGATAAAAGTAAGTTTGTTAAGTTTGAGAAACATGATGGAGACTAGTAATTTTTGGTTATGATTGTGCTATTGAAATATATAAAAGAGGTTCAATCAATCTTGATAGAAAGCATATTACTGATGATGTTCTTTTTGTCAAAGCTTAAAGAAAAATCTCTTGAGTGTTGGACAATTATGTAGCAAAAGATACAATCTTATGTTTCAAGATGATGACTTTGAGATTAGAAAGAAATCTAGAACCTTGATAGCTGCTGGAAAAAGGACAAATGGAAATATTTATCATCTCAAAGAAGGTTGGTTGATGACTCAAATCAATGAAAGTTGACTATGGCATAAAAGAATGTGTCACATCAGTTTTGATAATCTAATAAAGATAAGTACAATTAAAGCTATGAAAGACCTACCAATGGTCATCAAATCTACTAATGTTGTCAGCAAGGAATGTCAAGTTGGAAAGCAAGTGAGGAGAAATTCCAAACTCAAAGAATAATCTGCATCTAGACTATTAGAATTGGTGCATACAGAACTCTGTGCTCATACCAAAGTAAGGTGCATACAGAACTCTGTGCTCATACCAAAGTAAGGAGTTTTTAGGGTGACCAGTATTTCATGATATTAACTGATGATTATTCTAGAATGACATGGGTTATTTTTCTACAAGAAAAATTAGAAGCCCTAGACAAGCTCAAGACATTTAAAACTATGGTTGAGAATGAAATGAACATGAAAATCAAATAATTAAACTCTAATAGATAACTTACTTCAAATGAGTTTAACATCTTTTGTGAGGATCATGGGATAAAGAGGAAATTATTTACTCCTAGGACTTCTCAGTAGAATGGAGAAGTTGAAAGGAATAATAGTACCATTCAAGAAGCTGCAAGGATTATGTTAAGAGAAGCAAGCCTACCAAAAAACTACTAGAAGGAAGCAATTCAGTCTATTGTCTACATACAAAATTGAGTACAAGTAAGAGCAAATGATACAAAGACTCCCTATGAGTTATGGTATGGAAGGATTCCTACTGTCAAATATTTCAAAACTTTTGGAAGCAAATGTTATCTTAGAAGAAATGAAGATCCAAGAAAATTTGATGCAAGGCATGATGAAGGTATTTTTCTCGGGTACTCTAACAAAAGCAAAGTTTATTGGTGCTATAACAAAAGGCTAAAAAAGATTGTTGAGAGTGTAAATGTCAAAGTTGATGAAGACATACATAAGAGTTTTGAAGTTAATAGATATGTATCATATTTAGATTAGTTCTCTTGTAGAGAAGAAGTAAATGATGTTAAAAGGGAAATACATGCTAAAGAAATAGAAGAAACTAAAGAAAAGGAAGTACAGGTTGAAGAACAAGAAGCTACGAAGAGAATCCCTAAAACTTCCAAGTTTGTGTAGAGGCATCACACTGAAGATTAGATCATTGGTGAAAAGAGCAAAGATGTATTGACAAGAAGGAAAACTACTAAAGAATAGGTAAATTTGAGTTTAATTTCTAAATTAGAATGTAAAACAGTGGTTGAGGCATGCAAGGATGAGCATTGGAGCAAGACAATAAAAGAATAAACTCCTACTGTTGAATTCTCAAAAGATGAATACATGTCTACTAATAGTGAAGAACTCAAGATTGCTCCTGAAGACCTAGAGAAGACTGAAGAAGAAATCATAGATTTGAAAGAAAATGTCAAAGAAGCAAATGAATGCATCAAAATTTTGAGAGAACAAATTAGGAAGTTTAAACAAAGGCATAAGGAAGTCAGTAAACAATTGAAGTTAGCAAATGAATCAATAATTGGCCTAAAGGTGCAAGTTGAAGAAAAGGTAAAAATTGAGGAATATCTGAACTCAATGATGAAAGGAAAATCTAAAGATTGTAAAAGGCTAGAACAAGAAGTTGTGAAACTAAAATTGGACTTGGAGAAGGCTAAGAACTATGAAGAAAAATTCAAGACAAGTTCTGCAAGGCTTGATGAGATGATTGCAAGTCAGAAAGTCCCCAATGACAAAGAAGGCTTAGGGTTTGAAAAAGGTGAATGTTCAAAACTAGATCAAGCTTCAAATGCTGAAGACAAGAAGAAAAATAGAAAGCATAACTAGAATCAGAAGAAAGAAGAAAGAAGACCACCATTCAGACAACCTAATGCTCAAAGGTATCCATCTTTCAATGGTTATTGTTATTGCTGCAACAAATTTGGACATAAGGCTATACAATATAGGAGCAGAATGAATCAAAATTTTCATCTTTCTCTAGTCAATGTTTTACATGCAAAAAGGTTCATCATAAAGCTAATGAGTGTAGAAGTCAAAGGATGAATGGTTATGACAATAGGAGAATGATTCAATCATTCAATGGCTACTTTTTTACATGCAGTAGATTTGGGCATTATTGTCCAATTTTTGATCTTGAAAATTCTAAACTTTCCTATTTTCTGTGCTATCTCATACCATTGATTCCAAACCCCACAATGCATTATCTACTTTATTGAGTCACATATAAAGTCATATTTCTATCTCATTTTAGTTTGTCATCGGAGTCTAGTTGGAACATTATTGTTGTGTCTCACTCATATGGATACATCTCATAGCATAGTGATAGTGAGTTGGTTGCAGATATAAGGAAAGATTGTTTCTTGGTTTTCTCTATATGTCATTTGGTAGAATAAATGTCACTACAACATGTGGAGTTTCAAATACAAACCTTGTTAAGGGATGGAAAATGCATGTAAGAGAGAAGATTTTGAAATGATAGAAATTCCTAGTGTGAGTCTCCTTGATGTGGAGAAGTCAAAAAGGCCACCTTCAAGGAAGAGGTTCCATGATTTATATAGCCTCAAAGCCCCTGAGTTCCATGGAAGTACAATTTGCATTGGCATATTTCTGTGATAGGATCCTCTGCACAAAGAAAGATCATTGATTTTGAGGTCATGTTATTAAATTTTGGATACTCCTTAGAGGAATGTGTAAGGACTAGGCTTCTTTCTCTATGTCCACAAATGAAATTTGATCTGGAGATTGTATATTGATTATCCTTGGTGAAACTGATAAAGTGGAGTGGTCAACAATATTCCTGTGTCTGCAATAGAGATTGAAACAAGAGGAAGATAATGTTGTTTGTTCACTATGATTGTCGTCTCTTGAAATCTGCCACATTCTCAAATTAGAAGCCTATCTCTTGAGATGCCATGATGGAGGCCTATGGAAACAAAGAAGAGCCCATGTCATGGATAAGAGAAAGAGGTAGCATTTTAAAATTAAAAGAAATATCATCCTTTAAGTTTCTAAGCAGATATAATAGGCAGTTGTCAAGGAAAGCCATGATAGAAGGATTTGTACAATCTGATGGATATGTTATTAATGAAAAAGAAAATGTTTTGTTTGAAATAAGGGCTTCAAGTTATCAAGTAGATATAACTAGCAGTTGAAATGTCATTTTATTCCTCCCAGTGTACTAGCAGTAAAGTAAAAATAATGGATAAGCATGCAAAATGTGGAAGAACAGTCAAGGCCAAAGGTAGAAGCATATAGTTATGGAATCAAAATATTTCATGCATTTCATCAGCATCCTTACATGCTAAAATAGAAATGTTGGAGCTAAATATGACTTTATTGTCAGATATTGTGCTTAGAAACACTAGGGTAGATATATATAAGGAGATGCCGAAATACAATGATTGCAGAACAACACGTAAAGTTGGACTCATTGAAGAGACTCAAGATGTCCAAGTAGATTACAATGGCACCAAATGTATTTGGTAGTTATAAATCCATTTTCTATTGACTTCACCAAGTAATCTTTAAGCACAAAATAGAAGATTTAAAATGAAAAGCATGGAATGAAAGGATAGTGGATATGCATGCAAAATGAATTTGTCGAAAAGGATTTAGAAACTTTAATGCAATCAGTTGGAGTAATGTCAAGATCGACAACCTTTGCCATCATCAAGAAGGATTTATTGATGGTTTTAGAAAGTTTCATATAGATGAAATTGGCATTTTCAAAAATCAAGTACAACAGTCATTATCAACACATACTCACTGCTTGTACCAGGACAACAACAATGCATCTGAAGAGAGTTTTTGTCAGATAATATAGTCAAAGTTTTTTTGGCAGATAGCCATACAAAGGTCAAAGAAGCCATGGGGAGAAGGATGAGGCTTACTATTTGCCACAGCCTATTTATATCCCATGATTGCAAAGATATCTGCAAAATGGATTTGTTGAAAAAGTTTTAGAAACCTTGGATAGTGAAGTCGGTGTGTATAACGCCTATAAGTGAGAGGAAATCATTCGCTAGTCTACATGCAAAATGAAAGCATAAGGCATTATGGTGAAATTGGCTAGCCAATCCCACGACCTTCGCCATCATGATAACGTCCAAAAAGCAATATTTCTATTAGGTATCATAGTTAGAATTTGTTTTATCTACATACGATTGTGAAAGAAAAGGGAAGCACAAAGCCAGGGCCGTAGGATATGCATGGGAATGAAAAAGCATAATTTTTGTCTGTTATTATGGATAGGAATGCTCTAAGAAGGCCGATTGCATGATTGAGAAAAAAAGAATCTATAACAGAATATAAGTGTTTCGTTAAGGATAGGAGCTTAAAGATCAGCCCTAAAATTGATGCCGATAGAGAGCTTATCCAAGGATATCTGCTATGATGATGGAAACTTTAGAGAAATGCTATGATTAATCTAATCCTCATTAGCAATGGATTTGTAGATGCAAGTGGAGGTGTGACCTCTGTGGAAATTATATGGTATCATTTAGTATGTCCCCATCATTCGCAAGATGCAACAGATCCGGCCTCGAGAACATTAGCTCAGTATGAGGAGCAATTCAAATGCCATTTTCAGAAGGATCACCATATCTACATTGCAAAGCCAAGCATTGAATTGTCAAGGAGATTGGTCTAGGAGTGACAAGTTCAAAGACATGACCTTGATACTACAAAGGTTAATATGAAGCTCTCTTGTAAGGTATTCAATGAGTCATATGGGGGCTTTATGAAATAATTTGATCAGTAGCAGAGACATCATACAGATCTTTTGACAAAATTTAAAAAGGTCATGGGCAGGTTATGAGATTGTAAACTGCATCTGAGACTTCAAAAAGAAAGTTCCAAAAAAGTGTCACAAGATGATTTATGTTGAAATGTAGTGTAGGGTTCGAGATTTGCTTCATGCTTGAACTTCAATGGATGTGCGACATGAAGAAGATATGGTCAGAGAACATGAGTGATACTTTATGGAACAATTAGGCATAGATGCATATTAGAAACATGGGGTGAGCAGGTGTGAGTATAATGATGTTTGGCTTTATACATCCCAAGTTAAAAGGTTGGCCTCCAGGGTTTCTCTGTCTATTGGATCATGTGAATTGAATGTGCCCTTCAAATATTAAGGTAAGATGGCTGAGATGGAGAAAAGGACAGTATAAGCTCTCTTTCCCTTATATGATATTAATGAAGGGAAAAGTATATGAAGATTCATAAATAGGTTGATGGAGAGGCTCCTCTGGTGATCACTACTATGAAATGAGCAACTGGGTACCTGGATTCAAAGTATCTTCATATGTATAAGTTCACAAAGAAGAATAATGGGTATTTTTTTATCATATGTGGTAGACCAGTTGTAGACACAAGACTTTATCACTAGGAACTCAACCTTATTAGATAGATGATAGCGTTGTTTGAGATAAGAGATCATATAAATATTGCAGCTAGCCGGGCCTTCCTATCAGATTGCACTAGGCATGTTCAAATCTAAAAACCTTCAATACTAAATTTTCTCTTTTCTGAAGCAATTGCATAACTATGACGTATGTCGAGATGCAACTTCTAAAATTAAGACAGAGTAAACTAAGAGATGTTATTGTGCTTGGTTTTCAATTGCAAGGGATCCTTCGATCACTGGAAACAAAAATGAGGATAATGGGGCCTTCTCTTCATGTCAAAGATTTTGGAGTCTTATATGGGAATCTATGAAGGATTATTCAATCATCTGTAACATGAAGATGCCAGAGGATTTCAAGAAGGGTAGATTGGAGATGTGAAATCATTTTGAAGGAAAGGCCAAAGTTTTGGATTCCAAGGGTCATCCAGGGCTCTTCATTTTCCATTATTTTATAATTTCTTGTGAAGGAACGAATGGCTTGGGAAGCCAAGGAGTCATTGGTGCCCCTTTGTCTTTCTTTATCATTTTGTATCATTTCTTTGTGTGAGAAATGAGCTTTTGAGCTTCCATGGAAGGAGAGTCTATAAAAACTGAAGGATTGTTTATTAGAGAGGATCTTTTGACTATTCACCGGGAGCTCCTGTGAGAGCTGTGGGGGATAGTGATTAGACATTTGATTCCAATTTTCTATATCTTTTTCTACCTATGTATGGAGGCTTTGTAAAGGGGGAAAACCAGAAACTTTATGTTCTAAGTTCATTTTCAATAAAGGATTGTTTTTCTTGTGTCTGCATTCCTTGTGAAGCTAGTTATTCCTACGTCTAACTAGTTTCTTTGCATTTATTTCCTCATTCTTTGCTTTGATGTACAAGTATTTCCAGATGACTTTGTGCTTCTACTGTTGTGTTTTCCTTTCTTTCTCTTGGAGATTTGTATTGTGTTTCTTAAGTTGACATGTAGATTCCTTTTCTTTTCCTCTTTCCCTTTCTCTTTCCTTTGTACTTTCTGGTAAAAGTACTTAAAATATAAAAACCTCCATCATACGAGGGAGCTGCCCCTCTCAAATGCAGGGGAGAATTGTTGCAATCACAAAAATTTCTCCATTTGTTGGTTGCTTTTGTTGCTGCCTATTGGGCAAATCAGAGTGTTTTCTGCAGCGATAAAATTGTTAACCAATATTTTTTAGTGACTTTGCTGGGGAGAGAATCTAAGTGCCAGTGTTTTATTTCCTTGGAAATTTAATGGTACCTCCACTGGAAGGAGGTTGGTGACTCTATTATGTTTAAAGAGCTCAAAAAATGTTTCAATGCAAGGAAAGCCAAAGAAGTCATCTCAAAATCAGAAGACGACCGCCTACAATTGAAGAGATATTGGCTGAAGATGATGAAATACTTCTTTCATTATGGAACAGTCTTTAGGAAATCATCTCTGAAGCAGAAAAGAAAAAGCTACATCTATCTAAAGACTACAAATTTGCATCACTGCTCAGAAGTTTGCATGATAGATTTTATTCCCTTAAAGAATATAAATGAAAGATTCATCAGTTGCAAGCAACTCTCAAAGAAGAATCTAAGAGAGAGAATCAAGATTTTGTGCAAACATTTGTTGAGCCTAGAGACTTGCCTGTGCCATGGAATCACAATCAGAAACAAAGAAGAATTTTAAGCCAGGCTGAAAGTAAAGGACTAGAATCTTTCTCAACATGCATACAAAGGAGTGAGATTGAACAATCATCTACTTTTACTGACGAGAATAATGAAAAGGTACTATCACAAGAACCCAATATCACTATCATTCCAAGATGGTGTCTGGAGGGATCGAATGATGAATTTTTATGTGGAGTCTTGGATGGAGAGGGTCACATTACTAAAATAGAAATAGATGCAGCCACTGATGTCTCCCATGTTATGAAAGAAAGTATGAATAGTTCTGTATCTTCTCCTGAATAAAAAATCTTCAATTTTGATGTTGATGAAAAACTTCAAGTGATAGAAAATATTCTTCATGAGGCTAAAAAAGAGTCCTTAAATCATAGTTCAGACATGGAAGCTTTTGTCTTTGATAACATTGATTTAGTATTTGATAAAATAGACAAAAATGAGCCTAACCAGGGAGTGGATAAATTGCATTCCTGTGATGATTTTTCTTATGCAAGGGGAGAAGAAGTTATTTTTACCTCACTGGATCCCATGCTTGTAGAGTGTGATATTGGAAAATCACAATCAACAGTCACATTTCTAGAGATTGGTTTATTGAGCAAGTTGCAGAAAGAATGTTTCACCCCTGATGTTTTCTCTCCAAGTCTTGGCATTGGTAACAAAGTTGTGATTGATACATAGCTAGAGTATGTGACTTTCAAGTTTCATGAAGAGGATGATAAAAGAGAAATATTACAACCAAAGGTAAGTGGAGAATTCATCTTGGAGTCATTTTATTTTGAAGATGCAATTATGTCTTTTGAGAATGATTCATCAAATGAAGCTTGTGTTAGAAATATGTGCAATGATTTTTCAAAATCTGAGGTTAATGAGGAGAAAGAGAATATTAAAGTTGATAAAAGTTTGCAACCTCAAAAATTTTTAGAAGCTTCAGATGATGACCTTCTTTGTGAAGATGTTGTGCTCTCTCCTATACCATGTGTTGAGGAAGAATGCTCTACTGCTGAAAATCCAAATATGCATGGTCTAACAACTCCTATTGCACCTAGTGAATAAGTTTTTAATGAGGAGAATAGTTGGAATGATACATGGGAGATATTTTTGAATAATCTGCAACTGGAATGTGAAGTTGTTGAAGTTCCCACATAGAATCATGAAGAGGCAAAGTTGCAAGCAAAGGTTAGCAATGACTTTCTTTTTGAATCACCTCATTTCGAATCTAATTTTGAAGTTGCGAAACATGATTATATGAGTATGGAGAAAGTAATACGAATTTTGAGAATAAGGATGTTCAGCCTCATGTTGTTTGCATTCTAAAATGTTGTTTAGAAATGTCAGAAGATGATTTCTTGTGTGGAGAAGAAGTGGTTGTGCCTCCCTTATAGGTTGTGGAGAAAGATGTTTTGGGTGATAAATTCAAAAATTTAGAGTTGTCACTAGAAGAGCATGAATCAGATTCTAAAGATAAAAGGGAAAATCAAGCCCAACAAGGCTACTCTTCATGATATGAATTTTTATTTTCTTCCAAGAGGGTTTTATTTAGATCTAATTTCAATTGAGGATGTAGATGATATACAAATGAGTTCACCAAAAGTTACAGAAGTTTTTAATGAAAGGTGGTTGTTTGGTGCACAATTCGGTGAGCTCCCGTTCTTCTTGAATCTCAATTTTGCATTCATGGTTGTCAATAAGCTACTGAGTTTACAAGTGCTTCATGAATATACACCTTTGTTTCACACTGGCATATATTTTTCCTAGCCTATAAATGGGTTTACATAGTCTCATGATGCTAGTGGTGTTTGTTGTACCTAGTCTAGGTACATAGGTGTCATAGTTTGCTTTATGTTTCTTGTTGTTGTGCTTGCTTCAATTTTAGCTTTACTCAAGTCTCATGTTGTCTTGTCCTCATGTTTTGGTTTATTTTTAGGTCTCCTTTGTTTCCCCTTGACTCTATTTGCCCATGGATCAACACTAGTCTTGACCAAAGATCCTGGAGTTCTTTGTTCCCTGTCACAAAGAGTAGTCCCCAATTAGAGCCTGTTGTTGTCCAATTTTTAATCTTGAAAATTTTAAACTTTCCTATTCTCTGTGCTATCTCATACCATTGAGTCCAAACCCCACAATGCATTATCTACTTTATTAAGTCGCATATAAAGTCATCTTGCTATCTCATTTCAGTTTGTCATCAGAGTCTAGTTGGAACATTATTGTTGTGTCTCACTCATATGGATACATCTTAGAGCATAGTGATAGTGAGTTGGTTGCAGATACAAGGAAAGATTGCTTCTTGGTTTTATTTGTATGTCATTTGGCAGAATAAATGTCACTGCAACATGTGGAGTTTCAAATAGAAACCTTGTTAAGGGATGGAAAATGCACATAAGAGAGAAGATTCTGAAATGATAGAAATTCCTAGTGTGAGTCTCCTTGATGTGGAGAAGTCAAATAGGCAACCTTCAAGGAAGAGGTTCTATGATTTCTACAGTCTCAAAGCCCCTGAGTTCTACGATAGTACAATTTGCATTGGCATATTTTTGTGATAGGATCCTCTGCACAAAGAAAGATCATTGGTTTCAAGGTCATGTTATTAAATTCTAGATACTCCTTAGAGGAATGTGTAAGGACTAGGCTTCTTTCTCTGTGTCCAAAAATCAAATTCAATCTAGAGATTGTATATTGATTCTTTTTGGCAAAAGTGATAAAGTGGAGTGGTCAGCAATATTCCTATGCCTACAATAGAGATTGAAACAAGAGGAAGATGATGTTGCTTGTTTAATATGACTGTCGTCTCTTGAAATCTGCCACATTCTCAAATTAGAAGCCCGTCTCTTGAGATGCCACTATGGAGGCCTGTGGAAACAAAGAAGAGCCCATGTCATGGATAAGAGAAAGAGGTAGCATTTTAAAATTAAAAGAAATATCATCCTTTAAGTTTCTAAGCAAATATAACAGGTAGTTGTCAAGGAAATCCATGATAGAAGGATTTGTAAAATTTGGTGGATATGTTATCAATGAAAAAGCAAATGTTTTGTTTGCAATAAGGGCCCTAAGTCTTCACTTAGATATAACTAGTAGTTGAAATTCCATTTTATTCCTCCCAGCACACCAACAGTAAAGTAAAAATAATGGATAAGCATGCAAAATGTGGAAGAACAGTCAAGGCCAAATGCAGAAACATATAGTTATGGAATAAAAATATTTCATGCATTTTGTTGGCATCCTTACATGCTAAAATATAAATGTTGGAGCTAAATATGAATTTATTGTCAGATATTGTTCTTAGAAATGATGGGGTAGACAGATATAAGGAGACACTGAAATACAATGATTGTAGAATGACACGTAGAGTTAGACTCATTGAAGAGGCTCGAGATGTCCAAGTAGATTACAATGGTGCCAAAATGTATCTAGTAGTTATAACACCATTTTCTATTGACTTCACCAAGTAATCTCTTAGCCCAAAATAGAAGATTTAAAATGAAAAGCATGGAATGAAATGATAGTGGATATGCATGCAAAATGAATTTGTCGAAAAGGCTTTAGAAACTTTAATGCAATCGGTTGGAGTAATGTCAAGCTCGACAACCTTTGATGGTGCCAAGAAGGATTTATTGATGGTTTTAGAAACTTTCATATAGATGCAATCGACCTTTTCAAAAATCAAGGGCAATGATCATTATTAGTGCATACTCACTGCCTGTGCCAAGACAACAATAGCGCATCCAAAGAGAGTTTTTGTCAGATATTATAGTCAGAGATTTGTTGGCAAATAGCCATGCAAAGGTAAAAGATGCCATGGGGCAAAGGATGAGGCTTAGTATTTGTCACAGCCTGATTATATCCCATGATTGTGAAGATATCTACAAAATGGATTTGTTGAAAAAGTTTTAGAAACTTTGGACAATGAAGTTAGTGTGTATAATGCCTATAAGTGAGGAAAATCATTCACTAGTCTACATGCAAAATGAAAGCATAAGGCATTATGGTACAATTGGCTGGCCAATCCCACAACCTTTGCCATCATGATAACGTCTAAAAAGCAATATTTTTGTCAGCTAGCATAGTTAGAATTTGTTTTATCTACATGCGATTGTCAAAGCAAAGGGGAAGCACAAAGCCAAGGCCGCGGGATATGCATGGGAATAGAAAGCATAATTTTGTTTGTTATTATGGATAGGAATTCTTTGAGAAGGCCAATTGCATGATTGAAAAAAAAGGAATCTATAACAAGATATAAGTGTTTCGTTAAGGACAGGAGCTTAAAGATCAGTCCTAAAATTGATGCCGATAGAGAGCTTATCCAAGGATATCTGCTATGATGATGGAAGCTTTAGAGAAATGCTATGATTAATCCAATCCTTATTAGCAATAGATTCATAGATGCAAATGGAGGCACGACCTCTGTGGAAATTATATGGTATCATTTAGTATGTCCCTATCATTCAGAAGATGTAGCAGATCTGGCCTCGAGAACATTGGCTCAGTATGAGGAGCAATTCAAATGCTATTTTCAAAAGGATCACCATATCTACATTGTAAATCCAAGCATTGAATTGTCAAGGAGATTGGTCAAGGAGTGACAAGTTCAAGGACATGCCCTTGATACTACAAAGGTTAATATGAAGCCTCTCCGGCAAGGTATTCAATGAGTCATATGGGGGCTTTATGAAACAATTTGATCACCAGCAGAGACATCATACAGATCTTTTGACAAATTTGAAAAAGGCCATGGGCAGGTTACGAGATTGTAAACTACATTTGAAACTTCAAAATAAAGTTCCAAAAAAGTGTCACAAGCTAATTTATGCTGAAATGCAATGTAGGGTTCAAGATCTGCTTCATGCTCCACCTTCAATGGATGTGTGACATGAAGAAGATATGGTCAAAGAACATGAACGATACTTTATGGAACAATCTGGCATAGATGCATATTAGAAACATGGGGTGAGCAGGTGTGAGTATAATGATGTTTGGCTTTACACATCCCAAGTTAAAAGGTTGGCTCCCAGGGCTTCTTTGTCTGTTGGATCTTGTGAATTGAATGTGCCCTTCAAATATTAAGGTAAGATGGCCGAGATGGAGAAAAGGATAGTATAAGCTCTCTTTCCCTTATCTGATAGTAATCAAGGGAACACTATATGAAGATTCATAAATAGGTTGATGGAGAGGCTCCTCTGGTGATCACTACTATGAAATGAGCAACTGGGTACCTGGATTCAAAGTATCTTCATATGCATAAGTTAATAGAGAAGAATAATGGGCATATTTTTTTTATCATATGTGGTAGACGAGTTGTAGACACAAGACTTTCTCACCAAGAACTCAACCTTATTAGATAGATGATAATGTTGTTTGAGATAAGAGATCATATAAATATTGCAGCTAGCTGGGCCTTCCTATTAGATTGCACCAAGCATGTTCAAAGCTAAAAACCTTCAATACTGAATTTTCTCTTTTCTAAGGCAATTGCATAACTATGACCTATGTTGAGATGCAACTTCTAAAATTAAAATAGAGTAAACTAAGAGATGCTATTGTGCTTGGTTTTCAATTGCAAGGGATCCTTCAATCATTGGAAACAAAAATGAGCATAATGGGGCCTTCTCTTCATGTCAAAGATTTTAGAGTCTTATATGGGAATCTATGAAGGATTATTCAAACATCTGTAGCATGAATATACCAAAGGATTTCAAGAAGTGTAGATTGTAGATGTGAAATCATTTTGAAGGAAAGGCCAAACTGTTGGATTCCAAGGGTCATCTAGGGCTCTTCATTTTCCATTATTTTATAATTTCTTATGGAGGAACGAATGTCTTGGGAAGCCAAGGAATCATTGGTGCCCCTTTATCTTTCTTTAGCATTTTGTAACATTTATTTGTGGGAGAAATGAGCTTTTGAGCTTCCATGAAAGGAGAGTCTATAAAAACTGAAGGACTGTTTATTAGACAGGATCTTTTGACTATTCACCGGGAGCTCCTGTGAGAGCTGTGGGGGATAGTGAATAGACATTTGATTCCAATTTTCTATATCTTTTGCTACCTATGTATGGAGGCTCTGTAAAAGGGGAAAACTAGAAACTTTATGTTCTGAGTTCATTTTCAATAAAGGATTGTTGTTCTTATGTCTGCATTCCTTGTGAAGCTGGTTATTCCTATGTCTAACTAGTTTCTTTGCATTTATTTCCTCATTCTTTTCTTTGATGTATAGGTATTTCCAGATGAATTTGTACTTTTGCTATTGTGTTTTCCTTTCTTTCTCTTTGGGATTTGTATTGTGTTTCTTAAGTTCACATGTAGATTCCTTTTCTTTTCCTCTTTCCATTTCTCTTTCCTTTGTACTTTCTAGTTAAAAGTACCTAAAATACAAAAAACCCCATCATACAAGGGAGCTACCCCTCTCAAACATAGAGGAGAATTGTTGCAATCACAATAATTTCTCCATTTGTTGGTTTCTTTTGTTGCTACCTATTGGGAAAATCAGAGTGTTTTCTGCAGTGACAAAACTATTAACCAACAAGCATAAAGCTAACTAATGTAGATCCAGAATGAATGAAAGATATAATGGTCAGAGGAATATTGTGTGTTATAATTGAAATAAGGTTGGACACTTTGCAAAGTTCTGCAGAAGAAAAACTATGAAGAAGAATGTACCAGAAGAGAAGAACTTTCTAGCACAAAAAGTTGATCTAGAAGAAGCAAAGAAGGAGATGAATAAAACTTGGATTAAGAAGGATGTAATAGAGGCTAAGAATGTATCAGTACCAATTTTTGGTGTAGATGTTGTCTCTATAAATTGAGTTAGAAGCTACCTCTTAGGGGGGGCAAGTATTAGATGTAATGATTGTTGTAGTCAGGGGAGTAAGAGTTGGTACAGATTGATGTGTACTCCTAAGGGAAAGTATTTAGAGAAGTTGAGAATAGTGAAAGTATGTGCAGTATCATAAGTAGGGGGAGATAGCTTGAGAGAGATATGTCACCCTTTTCCATTGATGTCAAAGGGGGAGAGAGTTCATGTGAAAAACAAAGGGAGAGAAAAAGAGTAAGATGTATAAAATAAAGGGGGAGTGCAAGTCAGTAAAAGAAATATGATGCAGAATTGTGTCATGATGGTTTTTCACATCATATGTTGCCATCAATGACAAAGGGGGAGATTTTTGCAAGTATGTGGTAATCAGCATTTTCATTGATGTCAACATGTTTGTGTTGTCATTGGTGTCAACTGTATCTTCTGATGTTATTGTTGTTGGTTTATTAAGTTGTTGTGTTAAGGATACTATTCAAGTTTTTGCTCCGTATTTCTTCTGTGTTAAAGACTGGAGGGTAAGATTTGGATATGTTTTAGAGAAGTGGTTGAAGATATTAAATCCAAAATTTGGTGCTTTGGAATGATGTGGTTTGAGAGTTATGTTCACTAGTTTGAAGATTGTGCCCTACAGTATTTATAGTGTGACAGGGAGAAAGTATTTTGCTCTGTATTTCTCCACATTTTGGTTTTTGGTCTTGTGGTTTTTGATGAGTGTTCATAAGGTCCATATCTATGATCTATCCAAAGGAATTTTGATTTGGTGTCCTAAATGTAGTTTTCTTGAGTAGCAGAGCTTGGCAGTGTTGGTTGTGAGCAGTTTGTGAACTGTCTTCAAGTGAGATTTGTTGTAGCTAGATTTGTTGGCTCCCAGGTGATTTCAAGTTGGTTATGGATGCTTCCAGATGATCCTAAAGCCTTGTGTGTGGTCTGCAAGTTATGGTTGTGATTGTGAAGGTGTGTGATGAAGAATTCTCTATGTTTACATTGTTAGGTCAACCTTGGATATGTGTTGATTGTAGAGTTGATTTGATGATTATGTAAGTGTTGTGTAATGTGCTTGGATAGATTTAGGTCTGAGATAAGGCTTAAAGTGGTTTTCCTTCATTCCAATATGTCAGGGAATGTTTAGGTCCAGACCTAATTCAAATATTGTGTGTCTACTAACCTTGGAGAATGTTTCAAGGATTGAAGATTGTGTTGTCAACTTTGGAGATTGATTTCAAGGTTGATGTTGATATAAATAAGTATAAAGGATTCATGTGTATGTGTACATGCATGAGGATGGTGGTGTTTTTGTTGTGAATTTGAATCAGAGGTAGTAAGGACTCTCATGTGGTAGATGACCTAATGGAGTGAGCAGAAGTTATCTACAATTTATAGGAAGGTTGTGAAGGTGATGTTTGTTTTGCTTCATTAGAACTAAACTCAGGCATGCAGTAGATGCGATCGTATCAGTTCATGGTACTGAGCCACCTCTTCTTTTCTATATTTCTTTCTTTTGGATGGTGATTCCAAGGGGCAGTGAGCCCTATTGTAGTGAGCATCTTGTAATTCAGTATTGCTACTACTATATATTGTGAGCTAATCCTCACCATAGTTTTTCCCTTTTATGTTTTTCCACACAAAATTTTGGTGTTCTCTTGTGCATGGTGTTGATGTGATTACATTTCTGTTATCTTCTTTTCATTTTTAATCTTCATAACAGATTAAGAGGTTAAGTGAATTAATGTGGATGTAATTATGTTTATGAGTGTTTGAAAATTTTTGATACAACTGATTCACCCCCCCTCTCAATTGTCTTGTGCATTCAACAAAATCATATAGAAAGTCCCTTTCACATACTACACATCTTACATTTGCAAGAATTAGTTGTTGTGGTTACCAAGAATATCACATTTTTGAAAAATTTCACTTCTCTTGCACTTGTAGGTCTTGGATTGCAATCTTACTTTGATATTGGTTGTACTTGATTAATGAATTGTATATTGTTGTTCAATATCATATTTGCACATAGTAGACAAGTCATTTCATCATGGCATCTTCTAGTTGTTCCTCTTTGGAATCTTTGCATGCATATATTATAGATTTTGAATTTTTTTCTAAATTCATTAATATGCATCCATATGTTTTAGATCACATAGCATCAATGTATGATATTGATATTTCTATATGTTCCATATATGATATCCTTTATCACATACTTGATTTTTCTAGTTTCATTACTCTCATGGGCAAATATCATTCCATATTATAAGACATTACTAAATTCATCTCCATGAATTATCATGAGAAAGATGATGGTGATAGTTCTTCTTCTACTTCTACTACAAGACATGATAATTCCATGTCTATTTCCATTTAGACATATGATGGTGACCTAGCTTTGCCTACATTACCCTATTTTTTGGATCCCTCTCCCAAAATGGTTCCCATTCATGAGGATATTTTAGCGCAAGAGGATGAAATCATTGATACATTTCTTAACATCAATCTACCCTCTCTTCATTCCAATGCTTTCCCTTCAAAAGATGAAACATTAGTGGATGAAGAGCCTTCTCTTTTAATGGATCTCCCATGGGTAGATACTAGGCATTCATCTCATCATCCTAAATCTTGTATTTCTCAAAAAGATAACAATGTCAATTCCATCTTCATTAATAGTGTTATTCCACCCACTAAGGGGATAGTGAATAAGTGCATTAATGTATAAAATATTCATAAAATCATGGTACATGAAGCACCTAGTCTGCATCCTTTCTCTAAACCTATGATTATAGTTTGAGGTGTTCCAAAACCATGTCAA
This sequence comes from Cunninghamia lanceolata, assembly GCA_027924645.1. Classification (NCBI taxonomy): domain Eukaryota; kingdom Viridiplantae; phylum Streptophyta; class Pinopsida; order Cupressales; family Cupressaceae; genus Cunninghamia; species Cunninghamia lanceolata. Next base: position 7,147,721 of record BSBN01001583.1, read on the forward strand.
CCTCTTGGATACATCTTCAATTTTGCAAAATAAATTACTCAAAGGAATCAAGGTATTCAAAATGTGTTGCAAAAACCTCATGTGGTTGCTCACACATACAACACCTGAAATAACAAGCAAAGTAAGCAAGCGTCAAGTGTGCCCACTTCTCTTCCACCTTCTTAACCTTTTCATCCATCACCTCCTTATCTTCCTCAACATATTGGTAGAGAATATGATCTTTTCGAATAGTTCCACACTTCTCCAACTAAGATATCTCTATGGGATTTAATACAAACATCACCTACATACAAAAAATTCTCCAAGAGGCTCTACAAAATGTAGTTGTCCCACCTTCTATTAGACCGAATGATGTAGCATCCTTGTTTAGTTGTATGCATGCAACAATATCAGATATCTTATTTCAACAACATGAATTTCCACCCATAGAAGTTCAAAACCAATTTGAGCCTCTTATGATATTCATCATTATTAATAAAATGAGGGTAAGACACACTCTGATTGATGGTGGATCGTGTATTAATGTTTGTGGCATAGACTTGTTACATAAACTCAATTTTGATACATCTTTCATCAAACCATATAAACTCAACATACATGGCTTTGATACTGTTTGTAAACAATCACTAGGTACAAGCACCTTAGATATTAAGGTTGGACCTATGACATTGCCTGCCCTTATCCATGTCATGCCCAATTCTCTTTCATATAATCTTTTTCTTGGTAGACCATGGATTCATGCCATGGGGGTAGTCCCATCTACCCTTCATCATTCAATAAAGTTCATTTTTGAAAACAAGCTCCATATAATTGAAGCTGATTTGGTTTCAGAAAGTTGCTTGCAAATGGAAGCGATATATCAAATTCCTCTTAGCAATTTGATCCCTTATTTAACAAAAACCAAACCACTACACTCCGCTGCTAACAACAACATTGATCAGAGTAGTGTCGGTCCTTCAAATGCATTTTTCGGTGATGATTAGGGTTCATTAGATGTTACACCCTCCTTTGTGGGTGAATATAAAATCTCACCCTTGTACCCAAAAACCTTGAAGGTAAATACAATTTCTTCAACACAATGTCCTATTCTGAAAACACTTAAACTCAAAACTAATAATGAGGGAACTTTTCATATTGATGAAGATCCTCTTTCTTCTAAAGAAATGGCAGCCATTTGTGATAAAGTATCATCTCAATCTAGTGAAACATCTTATTCTAATGCATGTCTTGGTAATGGTGAGGTCCCTTTAGATTTTAGCCCCCATGGGCTTGTTGAAATAAAGATGGACCCTCCTCACCATGATAAAAAGAATAATCCTTCTCCATCTTCTTCAACACATGATGACAGTTCTCATTTTAACAAAGATAGTCATATGACCTTTCCTCTTCCTTCAGACTTGGAGGTGCATTATAGGTGTGGATTCAAAATTCTTTCTAAACAAGGATACAATGGACATGGGTTAGGATGAAAAGAACAAGGAATTAAGGAACCTATGGAACCAACACCGCACTTGTCTAAAGTAGGTTTAGGTTTCCAATCTTTTCCTACCTTCTCTCCACCATGTTTACAATAAAAAAGGTTGCTTCCTACTCCACCTATATCTTCTCTTCTATCTCAAAAAGAGTGTATGTTGCCAATTCTACTCAAAGACCACTTAATCACTCTTCCTCCTCCAACACACAAAAGGATTCAACAAAATAATCATTCAAAACCTCATTATTGTGCATATCATTGAGTGCTTGGCCATTCCACTAAGGAATGCCAAGTCTTGGGTGACAAAATTCAACAACTTAGAACACAGTATGTCTCTAGTACTTGTTAGCATGCTTGATGTAGTCCCTATAGAACCTTCTCTTTAGGGTGGAATAAAGAGATCTAGCCTCAGAAGTTAAACTAGGTCAAACCCTCTTCCATAAATATTAGGACATGAACTGAACTTGGATTCTACCCATGAAGGAGAACCAAACTTCACGGGTTCTGTCCTTTTGCTGTATAGAGGAGTGTCAACCAAATTCAACCAAAACTAACCAACTAAAATAGGGCAAAGGATGAAACCCTAATTGACCAAGATCTACTACTATACAACAATTGGAAACAAAAACAAAAAATCTAAAAGTGGAGCATAGATCAGAAGACAGAGAAAAACTTGGATCTTGGTTTGGGAGCACCAAAAGACCAGGGTGCTGGGTGCTGTAGACCCTATTTAGGGTTTTAGAGAATCTCCAAGTTTCAGTAGACCTGTACCTCCAAACCCTTTCTTGTTCCCGTATCTTGTCTTCTGAAACCTATATCTTCAACCTACACACAAGCAAAGAGGGAAAAGGTTGTGTTGTGTTTAAGGGCTTGCCTTAGTCAAACCTTGTGTTGGTTTTTCCACCTCCACTACAATGATGATTAGTGATCAAAGAGTGCATGCCCTAGGAGGGTAGAGGCAAGATCAACAATATATGATGAAAGTATGAATGGAAACAATAAAGATTACCACAAGATATAAAACCCTAGTTGGAGTAGATAACTCAAGATCATGCACCAACAAGGAGATAGATAAAGATAGCTTGGACTTCCTTCAAGACCTACAAATGAGCATCATAACATCCACAGGCATGTAGCACATCCAACCATGAAGAGCACTTGAGCATAGGAGATCAAACATGTAAGCAATTCTAATTCTTCTCCTATCATCTAGTTGATAAAATGAATTGTAAAAGTCTTTTATATATGCATTCCCACTCACCAATAACAAATAAAACCAAATGGGGCTGACAAGTAAAAATTAAGGAGGTGTCCTAAGCTAACACCACAAAATAGGACTGGGGCTAACATCTGGGACCAGGGTACTAGGCACCATGGTCCTTTAGTGCCACAAACTCTGGAGAGTGTCCATTTAAGTAGGCTTAGACCAATCCTAATTTTAATTTGTTAGGTTTATTCATTGGGATTGAGATGTAATTGTTTAATGTTTAAAAAGGTGTTAAAATAGGTCTTGATTAACAAGTGTACATATTTTACTCTATAACATTTGTGTCATTCCTCTATATGTATCTTCATTCTTCTATATGTCATAATTTGCAATTTCCTTATTTTCTTTTGGATGATTTAGTATCTTTTCATGTTGATTCAATTTATGTGTACTCTACTTTCATGTAATCTTTCTTCTGTTGTCCTCATATTTATGTGGCACCTTATTGCAATGTTCGGCATCATACCATGACTACACAAGCCATTGTGTATCTGATGTAGAGGAAAGGACTCAAACAAGACTAACTTGATACATCCCAAATAGGGTTTCAATACAAATGATGCAAATGTGCACATTAGTTCACTCGAGGCAATGTGTTCCTAAGCCTGAAACATGGTGCAACAATTTAGACCTTTTTGGCCATAACATTTTTGAAACACCTAAAAATGAAAATGTAAAACTTGTTTTGGATACCCTTTTGGCTCTAACTCAACATATGTGAAAATGGGCTAGGGTTGTTTTGTATAGAATAGGGCAAAACAAGGTTGTTCCAAACTAGGAACCCTAGTTAGGGTTCAGACTTGTCCTCACAAAAATGGTCATAACTTATTCAAATCTCCATAAAAATGATCTAAACAAAAAACAAATGAAATAAAAAAAGATTCTCCATCTTCTTCAACTAGTTACAGGTCTATACTATACCGTACATGGCCATACTAGCATGTTTTCAGACTGCAAAGTCTGGAAAACATTGTTAGAATAGAGCAGCCTTCACCAAAATGGCCATTACTTTCACAAATCTTAATGAAAATTGATGCAACAAAAAGAACACAAAGTAGATTCATAGCTTAACAAAATCCAATAACTTTCAGATCATTACATGGTTTGTACAGGCCGTACACAGGGAAAGAACAATACTGCAACATTAGGAAAATAGAAAAGCTTGCTTCTATTCATTAAAATTACCAAAAATCCATCCTTCTCTTCCTCTATTCGACTTTTGAGGGTGTATTTTTCTATTTTACAACTGATCCCAATTATTTTGTAATAGTTTCTTGCTTGCATGTAACAATTTCTTACCTTTTTGACAACTTGTCCAAGTTGCATGATAGCTTTTAGTAGCATTTGGCAACTTTTACACTTTTAAATACAAAACCTAATTAACACACCAAAAATGAACCCACATGATTCTAAATGGTCATAAATGACCTTATTAGACTAAAAAACACTCAAACAACCTAAAAACCAAACAAGACAAAAAATTATGCCTATGAGGCCCTTGATGCCCCTACATCATACTCCTGAGGAAAAGAAATTTGAGTTCCATCTCAAATGATGATCAACTACTTTTTTTTTGCACTTCCTCCAATTGTGATGTAGTCTTAACTATTGTCTTACCTCCTCTCAATCTTCTCCATGCTTGACTCAATCTGCGCCCTGTTTCTTAGTTTACACTCTTTTCTTCCTCTCTTTCTTCTTGCATCTTCGCTTGCTTACAAGCTTCTCTGCTTGAAGACTCCAATATTCTATGTCTCCTTCATATGTCTGATTACTGCTGTCCATTTATTCATCTTTTGTCAAGTGTGCATGCTTTAACAACTTTCTGTTGGAAAACAAGGTAGATAATTAAGATGGGGGAGGTGAATCAGTTATCTCAAATTTCTTTAACTTTCTTTTCTTCTTTAACAATTAGTGCAACATCAAAACATATAAGCATATGTGATCATAAGAACATAAATAAAATCAACACACATAACACAAGGACTTTTACTTGGAAAATTGTGTTAAGGGAAAAACCATAGGGTGACTAACCCAAGATAGTATTCTCTATTAAAAGAATAAAAGAGTACACAATGACACTTGCCAATTAGGGTTCACTGCCTGAGCACACTGTTCACAAGAGGCACACTTCCTACAAGATACTCACTATCTACAAAACTTATAGAAGGTAGTCAGGTGTTTGAATTGATGAGAGACATCTACAAATGCAGAAGTTCAGTTCTAGTTAGGCACAATACACTTATTTGATGCACTTCATTCTTCCTCTATTTTAATATTGTTGCTCTGTCACATACCGAACTTGATTTTATGCTTTCACACTTGTCCCTACTTTTTTTTGCACTTTATTTCATCACTTCTATTTTTCTACACGGCTACATACTGGAATCCATCTGGTATATATATTTGCATCAAGGATTTCATCAACTTTCTAGTTGACAACAAGAACACTCAAGATATTTACAAGTTACTGATCTGTCAGCTGAATCCATGCTTGATTTGTGATGCGTATCAAAAGCATAGGCATATAAGTCATTAATCATGTCATCCAACAATGTATAATCCCCCAAATAGCTTGATTAACACCATTTACTCATCCAGATTGAAGTCTAATGCTCTACAGGTTAGTTCTTTCTTTGTCTGCTCTGCCTGTCTGGAACCCAACACTCAGATGCTCATATCTTTTTCATGCTTTATCATTGAAGGCTAAATCTCTGGAATATAGTAGTCATGATGCCCCTCTTGACTTATCCAAATATACAACTTGCTGAGTTACAACATCTGAGAGATCCGAACTTGATTGTCGGACCTTGTTGCATACTCTATTCTTGTTCACTGGACCAAAATAATCTTCAAACTAACTTCTGGTAAGGGCATACTATGTACTGTGGATGTGTAGGATAGACTTTGTTGCCATCAATGACAACACTCATGAGGCCACACAGTGTCTCTTACCAACAATCTCCTCCTTTGGATTTGATGGCAACACTTAGTGAAAAATGGCTAAGTGTCGCAGTAACTCCCCCTTGGCTGATGCTCTGTCTTTCGCACTATTTTGCTGGAGCTCCCCCTTAGCTGGATTCCACATTTTTCACTACTCCTCACTCCTCCTTTGACATCAATGGCAAAGGGCAGAATCTGCATACCAAAATTTGCAAAAATTGTCCTGTACATAGCCGTATAAGTATATATGTAAATGTTTTACTTAAATATACTTAAGTATATCCAAAAAAGTGGCCTTCAACTGTACAAACTCTATGGCCCATCTCTGCTTCATCCTGTCCAAAATGGAGATGTGACCACTCAACAAAAATTCATAAGCTTCTGCCCTTCTTAAATCTGTTGGATCACTAGTCCAGGCTGTGGTCTGAGCATCTATCAAGGCCTCATGCATTGCCTCTAACTTAGGGATAATTATCCCTCTAAGTTCACTCATTCTATTTATTATATCCTTCTTTTCTTTGTTCAGCCTTTTTATTTCATTTATGATGGAAATGGCCTGGAATTCTTGATTCATCAACGAGGTAGTAAGGGGATCAAAATTGTGAAATAAACTTGACAATTTACCTTCTTGTTCTTTCACCTTCTTTTCAATATCCTCTATCACTTTGGGCCAAGATAGACAAAATTTGTACATGTCCCCACCATCTTTAAGAGCATTTTCAAGGCTCTTTATTCCAATGTCTATGGTCCTCCTATCATTAGCAATGAGTCCATGTACTTCAGTGAATCTTTTTCCCAAAAAATCCTTCCAGACCTTAGCTTCTACTGATTTTTCTTGCGATTCAAAGTGAGTGGTAACAAAATTTACCAAAGATTTTAGGTTGCCAGATGGTGAGGCCGAAGGATCCTTTTGGAATGATGGCATGATCTTCTCCAATATCCTAGATGCCATCTCCAACAACTCACAGTCTTCCATGTGAGATTTTAGGAGTTTTTCTTTTTCTTTGGCTTGAGCAAAAGATGCTATTTTCATTTTCTGGACTGGAGAGAGAGTCAAAATTTAGTGGCCCTTGAAATAGATTAGGTTCATCTATCTCCATCATTTCTTTGTTCAATAAAATTTTCACTGCCTCTGCAGTGTCTCTTATCAGTGATTGAGTCTTCTTTTCTTTTGGGATCTTAGAACTGTCATCATAGGTCTTCTCTGCTTGTTCTTCTTCTTTTCCCTTAACCTCCTCTTCTTGACTCACTTTCTCCTCTTTTCTTCCTTCTCCTTCAGCTTCTGAATTTGGAATGTCTGCAGTGGGATCCGGAGGAGAGATGTTACCTGTGTTTACTACTTCATGAACTTCCTCTTCCAGAACAGAGGAATCCAAGTCCTTAGACTTCTCTCTATCTATCTTTTTTGATCCTTCTACATCAGAAGATTTTTCATTGGTTACATTTAATCCTTCAACATCCATGGTAGAAGGTTCTTCAACTGATTCCTTTATAATAGGAAGATTGAATATTTTGAAAGCATTCTGGAGGATATCTTTTGTCTTACTTGTTACTTAGTTAGTTTCTCCAAGCATAAGTTTATTCATTCTTGCCTTACTCTGGAACTCATCCTTACAATCTTTAAAAATCATGTCCATTTGTCTTGGAGTGATAGAAGGATAAAGTTGAATCATTATTTGTTCCTGAATCTCTAGGTCTTTTTCCTTTGCATTCTCTTTTCTTAGTTCAAGTACCTTCTCTAGACTTTTGGGAATTAATGATATAATTTCAATTAATTCTTTATTGTAGATGTTCAGGTACCTAACTGTAGCTTCTTCCAAAATCCTCTTGTCAGTATCACTGTATTCATCATAGAACTCTATTACTGGTTGCAGGTTCCCATCCACAGTAACTGCCTTGATGATGTCATCAATGGAAAGAGTGGGCTTTTCAACAAATTCTTTTGCCTTTTCTTCTTTGTTTTTACTAGCAAAGAATTCCCCAAATGTTTTCTTCTTCTTCATTTTCTTAATTTCCTCATCAGATTTTGTTTCTTCATCATCTTTGAGACTTGTGTATGACCTTGTGGCTTTTGTTTTCATCATCTTTTCTCCTTTTCTAGATGTCTTGACTTCCGGTTTGGTGGCTCTTGAGCTTTTAGGAGTGGGAGATGTGGAGCTCTTGGAGGATCTAGTATGGGAGGAGGCTTGTACTAGAACATCTCATTTCTTTGCTTCTTGTTTCTCTTTCTCAGCCTTCTCCATTTTCTCTCTGTTTGCATCTACTACCTCTTTAGATAAGCCAAATCTTTTGGCAATTTCCTCTACTTCCCTTCTTACTTTCCTCTATCTCCGGTTGTCTTAACTCAACATGTATTTTTACACTTAGTTCTTGAAAGGTTCCAAACCTTTCTGCCTTAGGGTCCTTAGGTTGGCTCAACAGGTGTTAAATATGTAGCTCCAAGATTTTCTCATTGACCTCATATCCCATAGGCATTATCCACACTATTCTGGGCTCAACTACCTCCATTAGGCATTGATTAGTGTCAACCATGAAGCACATTGTATCCTTGTATTTCTCAACTATGGATTGAGGTATCCTCTCTCTGGCCTGCATCATGCTTTGGATGTTCTTAAAATAACTCCAGAGAGCTGTGTTCTAAGCTTTAGCATCACCAAGTCCATACATATAATCTCTAATCTAGATTGCAACCGGTTTATCACTTTGCCAAACCCAACCACTTGATCTGGGTAGCTCATTCATGTAATAAAAGAATAGACACAGTATTAGACAACCATATTTGAAGTAATTCTTCTTATCCTTTTTTATCTTCTGTAGGTTTTCTAATAGTTGATTTAGGAGAAGATCACATAGGTCATAATTCGCATTTTCCCTCAACATCTGATATGCTGCATATATTGCAGTCCCAGATACAGAATTCTCCCTGCTCAAATGATAGATTTTGTAGCCAATTATCATTGAGGCAAACTTGACATCCGGATCTGTGATGTCATCTATGGTCATTGCTCTTTTGTCAAACTTAGATTCGGTGGCTTAAGTTACTGTTTGGTTCTTGACAGATTTAAGTGCAGGTAACCCACCAGAAGAATGTAGTCCAGTCACCACCCTGATGGCATCTTTTGTTATCTTGAAGGGCCTCATTAACCACATGAAATTATCATGCATCCTACTTAGGACATACTAGACCCAATCATCTTCTACAAAACAAGGGAAGTGTATGCAATGTCTGAAGTATTTATCCTAGAGGGCCTTGTATTGAGGCTTGAGTTCAAAACTCTCATCTATTAGTTGTTTGTGATAGATGTCCATCAATTTAGAGTCTCCAAATTCCTCAATGTTGGCATGGATATAGACCCTAACATCTTCTACATGCAATACCCCATGCAGAATGCTAGAAAATGCGCCTAAAGGATCAACTTCTAGAGATTTATAGGGGTGTTTCTTGAATTTGGGATGCAACCTATCAGTGATCTTTACAACCATTGGAGCAGCCATTTTACAAAAGATTCAGAGAGAGATTTTTAGAATGGAAGTAATTGTTTATGCCTTAGGGTTTGAAATAAGAGTCGGAACAAATCACTGGTTGAATTTGATTTTCCAGTTGATCTTTGAGAGGATTGTAGAAACTTCATTACAGAGCTCTTCTTATCTTCTTTGTGAATGCAAGTGCGCAAATGATGAGTGAAAGAACCCTTTTATTCTTGCGTAAACCCTAATTTCCTTTTGCAATAAATGCATAACTTAAGTTATCTGGTTACCCTATTTTAAGAGAGATCTTCTCGAATCATTGTGCTGATCTTAGAATCATTGTCAGTGAGGATTGACAATGTATCTTCTTTTCTTCAGTCATGCCATGGGTCCACAGATCAAAGTATTTTAATTTTGAATCATACTAGATCTATCTATGAAAATCCTACTTTACCGAATGACTATCAAACCGGATCAACTTGAGCAGTTAAACTCTTGCAAAACTCCATGCGAATCTTTCATATTTTTACTGAGGGTTATTTAGATATTTTTTTGAGAACCCTTTAATCCGTAGCATTCCATGTGCCAAATTTAGGTACTAATTGACTGGCTAGGGGAATTTATTTTTCTCTGACTCCCCCTGAGCCAGAGCTCATCTGATTAGTTTCTAGAAGGAATATCAGCACTGGATTCCGGTGCGGATCCATCCCCAATATTTTTTGTACTCTTCTTCCCCCATATCTTTCTCATCTCCCTTTGAACTTCATCCACATTCACTTTGCCTTTACCCTTATCTTTTTTTTGATTATGATGCACTAGGCCCTTTTTATCTTGATTTTTACTTCTATAGAATTTGGCAATATGATTGGATATATTGCAATTGTAACAAACAATATTTCTTTGCATATTTGATTGATATCCTCTTGATCTGCATTGATTAGCCATATGTCCCATTCTATTGCATGCAAAGCATCTACCATTGAATGAATTGTTTATTTGCATATTTTTGCATTCATGAGATTTGTGACCATACCTTTTGTAGTTGAAACATTGTCCAGAGAAGGATGGATTAGTCTGATTCATCTCCTTCTGCACTGAGTTGCTTTATGACCAAAATTGTTGCAATTTAAGAAGTTTCCATTGAAGGATGGATATCTTTGAGCATTTGGTTGCCTTACCGGAGGTCTTCTAGGCATGTTTCTTTGATTTCCTAATCCAAAGTTCTTCTAACCAGATCTGGAGCTTTCACCTTTCTCATATCCCAAGCCACGCTTATGATCTACCCTTTTTTGGCTTTCAAGAAGAACTTCAACTTGGGCTGAGCTTATCTTGAATTTCTCTTTGTATTCATTTGTTGTTTGAAGATATTGTTTAAGAGTGTCTATCGGATTCTCAAGTTGTTCTTCATTATCTCTAGCTTCTTCAAGATCAGATGCAAGATGCCTGATTATTATGTCCATTTTGTGGCAGTCCTCTGTCTTCTCCTTGAGGGATTGTTTTAGATTATCTTCAATTTTCCTTTTTTCTTCAATTTCTTGGGTGAATCTCATAACCCCTGATTCCATCTCATGCCTTACCATAATGACCTCTTTTGACAAATTCTCACATAGCTTGTTTTTCTTATATAGATCTTCATTAGTATGATTGACTTCACTCTGATTTGCTAATTTTTTAAGTAGTTCCTTTCTCTTTTTCACAGAGATACTCAGTTTTTCTTTTATCTCATTTATGAAATCATCAGCTTGTTTGAGTCTTTCTCTCAAGTTATTGACTTTAGAGTGGGATTGTTCAAGATCATCTAGGGCAGACTGAAGTTGTTCTTTCATACCATATATATCCATTGAGATTCCTAGATCTTCCTCAAACTGTTAGGCTCTATTTAGAGGATCTTAGCTCTGATACCAATTGTTGGAAAACAAGGTAGATAACTGAGAGGGGGGGTGAATTAGTTATCTCAAATTTATTTAACTTTCTTTTCTTCTTTAACAATTAGTGCAACATCAAAACATATAAGCATATGTGATCATAAGAACAAAAATAAAATCAACACACATAACACAAGAATTTTTATGTGGAAAACCCTATTAAGGGAAAAATCATGGGGTGACTAACCCAAGATAGTATTCTCTATCAATAGAATAAAAGAGTACAAAATGGCACTTGCCAATTAGGGCTCACTGCCCGAGCACACTGCTCACAAGAAGCACACTGCCTACAAGAGACTCACTGTCTATAGAACTTACAAAAGGTAATCAGGTGTTTGAACTGATGAGAGGCATCTACAAATGCAGGAGTTCAGTTCTGGTTAGGCACAATACACTGATTTGATGCACTTCGTTCTTCCTCTATTTTAATACTATTACTCTGTCACATACTAGACTTGATTTGCTACTTTCACACTTGTCCCTGCTTTTTTTTGTACTTTATTTCATCACTTCTATTTTTCCACACGTCTACATACTGGAATCCATCTAGTATATATATCCGCATCAAGGATTTTATCAACTTTCTAGTCGGTAACAAAAACACTTAAGATATTTACAAGTTATTGATCTGTCAACTGAATCCATGCTTGATTTGTGATGCGTATCAAAAGCATAGGCATATAAGTCATTAATCATGTCAACCAACAATGTATAATCCCCCAAATAGCTTGATCAACACCTTTTACTCATTCAGATTGAAGTCTAATGCTCTACCAGTCAGTTCTTTCTCTGTCTGCTCTGTCTGTCTAGAACCCAACACTCAGATGCTCATATCTTTTTCATGCTTTATCATCAGAGGCTAAATCTCTGGAATATAGTAGTCATGATCCCCCTCTTGACTTATCCAAATTTGTAACTTGCTGAGTTACACCATCTGAGAGATCCGGACTTGGTTGTTGGACCTTGTTGAATACTCTATTCTTGTTCACCGGACCAAAACAATCTTCAAACTAACTTCCAGTAAGGGCATACTATGTACTGCGGATGTGTGGGATAGACTTTGTTGCCATCAATGACAACACTCATGAAGCCACACAATGTCTCTTGCCAACACTTTCTACACTATTCAATTTCTTTATCCAATAAATCATACTCATCACCAATAATCAAATCTGTAGCTTTCTCATACAAATTCTCATGGAAATTGAAACTTTCCATGTGTCTACCTTCATCTTGTTTAATCTCTTTCATTTCATCATTCACTTCAAACAAATTAGAATCAAAATATGCATTATTTACCTCATTTTTCTTTACTATCCCAATTTCTTTGTTATCAATTATCACTGCCATATCCATATCTTTATGGTCTTCTATCAAGCCTCCTTGAAGCAACTTGTTTATTTACTCCATCTCCTCTTTCCATAGGAGAACATTATCTTCTTCATCCACTCATTCATCATACCAAGGATTGTCAAGCTTTGTCATCTCTATATCTACACTCACTACAAATTCTTTTTCTTCATCCTCCCAAGGATGTGTTATCATTGTTGTAACTTCACAAATTTAACCTCTTCATTCTTGTCTTCAAAAAGACATTCATATATTACCATATCTTCTTCGTTTTCACTCTTTTTCTCCATACATGCTACTGTAATCTTCAAGGTATCAACTAGTTCATGAGTTTCCTCCTTTTCCCATTGTTGTCCTGCACATTCCATATCCTCTAAAGGACTAAACATTTTTGCAATCTCTCGTTCTGCCTCGTCAAAAAGGCATGCTACTACTACATCTTCTTTTATCTTCTGCTATTTGCTTTCATCTTCTCTTTTCAAAGTAACCATATGTTGCCTTGTAATTTTATAAATAATCATTTGTATGGGCCACTTCACCTTCTTTCTCATTGGCCAATGCCAAACATTTTCTTGAGATGCTTTCTTAAGACACTGCTACAATACAAGATCAATACATTTTTCAAACTCTCCCATTGTCCTATCAAACTCTGCAACTAGGATTATCCTATTGTCTTTCATCTTCCCCTTCTGAGTTTGTTGTTGCATCTTGCTATCTCTTCTCTTTTCTTGTATTCTTCTTGTGATGCCTCACCTAGGTTTTCTTTCCTTTTCTTCACTACCTAGTCTTTTGGCATCCAAGTTTTTCACTTCAACCTGTCAAAAACATTACACAACTTCTAAAATTTCCCTTACCCAAATCTTTGGGCTCTGATACCAATTTGATGTAGAGGAAAGGAATCAAACAAGAATAACTTAATACATCCAAAATAGGGTTTTAATACAAATGATGCAAATGTGCACATTAGTTCACTCTAGGCAATGTGTTCCTAAGCCTAAAACATGGGGCAGCAATTTAGAACTTTTTAGTCATAACTTTTTTTGAAATAGCTGAAAATAAAAATGTAAAACCTATTTTGGATACTCTTTTGGCCTTAACTCAACATATGTCAAAATGGGCTAGGGCTTTTTTGTACGGAATAGTGCAAAACAAGGTTGTTCCAAACTAGGAAGCCTAGTTAGGGTTCAGACCTGTCCTCACAAAAATGCTCATAACATATTCAAATCTCCATAAAAATGATCCAAACAAAAATAAAATGAAAGAAAAAAAGATTTTCCATCTTTCTCAACTAGTTTCAAGTTTGTAATATACCATACATGGCCATACTAGCACGTTTTCAGACTGCAAATTCTGGAAAACATTGTTAGAACAAAGCAACCTTCACCAAAATGGCCATAACTTTCACAAATCTCAATGAAAATTGATGCAACAAAAAGAAAAACAAAGTAGATTCACATATTAAAAAAATCCAATAACTTTTAGATCATTACATGGTTTTTACAAGCTGTACATAATGAAAGAACAAGATTGCAATGTTAGGAAAATAGAAAAGCTTGCTTCTATTCATTAAAATTACCAAAAATCTATCCTTCTCTTCCTCCATTCAACTTTTGAGGGTGTGTTTTTCCATTTTACAACTAATCCCAATGATTTTGTAATAGTTTCTTGCTTGCATGTAACAATTTCTTGCCTTTTTGACAACTTGTCCAAGTTACATGATAGCTTTTAGTAACATTTGGCAACTTTTACACTTTTAAATAAAAAACACAATTAACACACCAAAAATGAACCCACATGATTATAAATGGTCATAAATGACCTTATTAGACTCTAAAACACTCAAACAACCTAAAAACTAAACATGACAAAAAATTATGCCTATGAGGCCCCTGATGCCCCTACATTAGTATCATACCTGTAAGCATCGCCTTGGTTTTCTCATCATGCAGGCAACCCCTTGTGGTGATGTAGATTTTAAGAAAACATGTCATTTGGGCATGTGCTTTTAGAAAACTCTCATCCTTGTTTTACAATTCTTACTTATTCTACCTTAAATGCAATTACTCCTTGATGGAGTTATCAATCACTTTAAGGTGGGGGCATATATCATGCTATGAGCCTTACTCTCATCTTTTTATTGAAACACATTGATTATTTTTGTTACTCCACTCTCTTGGAAAGGATTGTGGCACACTTAGAAACAAGATCTTGAGTAGACTATCTTGTTGAATCTCCTTGCATGTTTGGGAGAAGGGTTGGAAACACCAATTTGAGTTTGGCTAGAGTACCTTTGGGTATGGTTGCAACGCCTTCTTATTCTACAAGGCTTGATATATTCCCTTGAGTGGAAACACTTCTTTTAAGATAGATTATTTGAATGATGTGTTGTATCCTCTTGTTCTTATTTATAACTAATACCTTCATAGCATTTGATATAGAGCAAGGTAGGTTCATAACCAAACATTTCATTGATTCTTTTGTTGATCATGCATGGAGTTGTTCTCCCTTTGACAATCCATAGCTTGAATACTAGGTAAAAGTACCATATCATGGTTAGAATATAAGGGCCACTTTTTGACTCTTCAAATCACCTTAGACCACATTAAAATGATTGGTTAATACTAATGAAACACTCTAAGAGACCTGAGCAATGGACTCTTCTAGACATTCCTTCACAACTGGCCTTACTTCCTTGTAGCCTTCCAAACAGGGTTTTTCCTTCATAACTTGCAGAAGACATACCAAACCCATGAAACAATTAGCTTTTCAAATACCCATTTGGGAGTTTCATAACATATCTCACATACAAGGTAAGTTGTTTTGGAACAAAAGCCTAAAATATGGACTGTACCTGTTGTTCTTAGGGCTAATTAGGACAACTGAAGTATTAATTTTGACATAACTTTCTGAAAATGAATCAAACCCACAAAAGAAAAGGATTTTCAGATACCCATTTGGCTTTTGCCTAACATATCTCAAAACAAGGTGGGGTTACTTTGGCACGTGTGGGTCTAAAATTGACTGTCCCCTTCCTCCCTAGGCCTAATTAGGCCACTTTTACAAAACAAGTACATGAAAATAAAAACCCACAATGCAAAACTCTTTACATAGACAACAACCAGGTTGTAAAATGCCTAAATCCATGATTTTTATTGGATGGAAGGCTCACTAAGTCACCAAAACCTAAAAACCTTGTTTAGGCCCATTCTAGGCTTGCTTACTATTAAGGGAAAATTGGATTCAAATGAACAATCAATATAATCAATGTCAAAATACCCAAAACTCAATGAAATATAGAAATAAAGAGATCAACCAAATAAAAGAACTTCAAAAATGTTTGCAAACCTCAAAGCTTCATAGCTTCTGTTGGTTGCCTATCTCAATCGATCTTGCATGTATGAATAAGGCCCTCAGAGAGTGCACTTCCTTGCTATGATTCCAAGATGGTCAATGGAGAATGGCTATGATAATGCTTTGTAATAAAGAGGAGCTTCACAACAATGATAGTAGTATGGTAACGAGTGTGATCACAAGCAATGAAGGAATTAGTGCCAAAGGCACGCTGTAATTCCTACAGAGTAACAATACTTAAAGCTTGGATGAATGAAATGGAGGAAGAGGGTTCAATTTATAGACTTGAGAGAATGAAGATCAATGGTATAGAAACCTTGAGAGAATGTACGCGAATAAAAAGAAGAAAAGAGTCACACAAAAGCTATTTTATTTGAGTTAACTACTTTCTTTTCTAAAGATAAGAGATGCTTTTCATAAATTAGAAAGATTTTTTCTAATTTAAAAGATATTGATAAAAACAAGATTGATTGAATGGATAACTCAAATTGTGATTTTCTTTTGCATGATTTGAGAGAAATTAAATAATAAATTATTTAATTTTGTGTGCATGAAGAAGAAGACTTATTTTTAGAAGATTTGGAAGATATTTGAAGACAGGAAAGTAAGAAAGCTAATTAAATAAATAGATTTATTTAATTGTTGTACATGATTTGGAAGAATAAATAAAATATTTGATTGTATTTTATTTTTGGTGATTGAGATGATTTAAATAAATTTGATTTGATTTATTCAAATTTGGAAGAATGATTTGATTTAATCAAATAATTAAGAATTATTTAATTATTTGGAAGAATTTAATTAAATAAAAGATTTTATTTAATATTGACTTTAGAAGAGGTAATTAAATATTTTGATATTTAATTAATTTAGAGGAATATGAATCAAATAAATAAATTTGTTTATTTATTTATTGATAGAGGAATTAGATGGAATAAATATTAAGAATATTTATTTAGACTGAATCGTGTCATTTTTAGGCATATACATTTTGCCCCTTTTTGATGCAATATAGTTTATGGCGTTGCTTAAAAGAATACATTGTCTGACAATGATACATGTCCCAGTTTGCCCTTGCTACAAGTTATGATGTTAGGATGCCCCCTTGGGAGATTGGATGGGAAGAAGATAGAAGGCGTGAGACAGACAATCTCATGAAGACAAAGGGAAAACTTGGTTAGGTTTGAAGAAAGAGCCAAATGATACACGATGCAAGATAGAATGATAACACACATAAGAAAGCAAGCAAGTATGCACAAATGATACAAGAACAAACAAGGTATTGCCCCTGTCAAGAGGTAAACCAATGATATACTGATAACGATATACAACAGTGTTGTTATGGCAAGAAACAATATATCCCTAGACCAACATTGCAGGCATGTTGTCATGACGGGGAATGATAAATCCCTAGAGCAACACAAATGATAATGTCTGGTTTTAGGAAAATAGAACATGTCATGTAAGATGCATGTGTTGGTCTAATTTTGACAATGTTACATCCTGTATAAGATAATTGATTGAGTTGGTTTACACCTAGACAAGGATCAAGACCACTGAGGGTGCTTGGGTAATTTGACAAGATTGACTTGACTCGATTGGTATGGATTAAGGATGGACCTGCATGTGGATCATTACTTAGATTGACTGAACAAGGATGAAAGGTGTGAAAAAAAGACTTGACAGAAGAACTCACAAGTTTTTATTTGTATTGATACTCTGTATTGTTGGATCTTTTATTGCATGGGATATGGATGTATCGATGTATAATGGATGTATGATGGATGCTTTTGCTTTTGACATCTTGATGGTGCAAGTATTTTGAAGTGCTTATTTCATCATTGGCCAATTTTTTTTGGTAATTTTTCTGAATGTTGTAAGTTAATACAAGCATCTAGGTATAATTAAACTGAGATGACCTGAGTATTGCTTACATAGATTTTGATTTAGCAAGTTAATACAAGCATCAAGGTATAATTGAACCGAGATGACCTGAGTATTTCTTGTGTATCAACAGACAAGGATTGCCCCCGTTCATGTTAGACCTTTGATGTCCTTGGTGATCTTTTGCCGATCATGTCTTTAGACAAGGTTTCACATTACTAAAGTTTAATCCACAAACAAAAAACAAAGAAAATAATCATGCCCCCATCATAGCATCTCTAGCTTTTGGCATCCTCGAGTAGCATAGAAAGACATGATAGCAGAAATCAAGACCTTGTAACTTAATCATCTTTCCAATCCACAAAACATTTTTGTATTTAGATGTGTTTATTTCTTGCCATAATTTAGGTAAAATCATTTAGAATGCCTTAGGTATTTGTTTTCTTTGCTTTGGATAGGTTAATGCCTTACATCAAGATTTCTGCTTGAAAAGAGTAGGTTCTGCTTGTGCCTGCTTGCCTAGTGAAAGATTCCACAATCTTTATTGGTGAGATGAACCTAAGGAACTGACCTAGTGCCTCGGGGGCTCATTACTAAATCACCTTGCCTATGTGACGATGCAGAGGCAACATAGTTCGAGGTAAACCCTAACGGACCTAAGACCTAGGCGGTAGAAAGTGGTGTGGACATAGATAGATAAAAGGACTAGACACGGGGTGGATGGGATAGTGGGAGCCTTAGGGGCGCATTGAAAGAATGGCCTTGCCTACGTAATGACACAAAGGCAATGTAGTTCATGGACTTGGACCATGTGGATCTAAGAGGATAGACTACAAGATATGGGATGGACAGGGAAGCCTCGGGGGTGCATTGAAAATGGTCTTGCCTACGTGACAATGCAGAGGCAACATAGTTCATGGACTTGGACCATGTGGACACAGATGAGAGACACTATGTTAGGTTGACACTATGGATAGGATATGGGATAAAACCTTGGTTGACAAGGAAACAAAGAGATAGAGTATCAAGCCATGATAGGTTATCGTTAGGATTTTATTATGGAACAGATATGGATCGAATGGGACACAAGTGAAGGAAGAATGGACACAAGGTGATTGGTTTCCCAAAGATGGAGGAAGCAGTTTATCACAAGTAACGTCTATTTACCAGGTTTTCACCACTTACCTTTATTTGCATGGAAGCTAGAAAGTATGCATGATGCTTGTTTGCCATATTTTCATCATGATACCTATCCAAGGCGCTTGTTTGCTAGGTTTTCACCAAAGGATGGATTTTTTTGTATTTCTCTGATTTTTTTTTTTTTTTGTATTTTTCTAATTTTTTTATTTTTTGTATTTTTGTATTTTTTTTAATTTTTTTTGTATTTTATGCCCCCCTTACATTGGGGTTCTCTTAGGTATAGAACCGGCGAAGATGCATGTTGTTGATTGGGTCATCAAACAACTCACCTTCTGATGTTGCTAACTAATATGCCCCCAATCCATAAGCAACTATGATCACATAAGGCCCAAGCCAGTTGGGCTCAAATTTCCATTTATTTTCCCTATCTTGTTGATTGTAGGTGTTCTCTTTAAGTACTAGATCTCCAACCTTGAATACTCTTGGACGGACTCTATGGTTGTAGCTTCGTGACATCATTTGTTGATATGCCTTGAGATGATCAAAGGCTTTCTATCTCCTTCCCTCTAGCAACTCTAGTTCTTGCAATGTGGAAACTCTATATTCTTGATCTATTATGAGACCTTTTAATGACACCCTGAGAGATGGTAACTCGACCTCAATGGGGAGGATAGCTTCTGAGCCATAGATAAGGGTGTAAGGGGTAGCACCTGTGGGAGTGCATATATTGGTTCTGTAAGCCCACAGAGTAGGATTGAGTTGGATGTGCCAATCACGGTCAACATCATTGACTATCTTCTTGAGGAATTTCAAGATGGTCTTGTTGGATGCTTCTACTTGGCCATTGCCTTGGGGATAATAGGGTGTGGAGAAATGGTGTTGGATTTTGAATCGGTCATAGAGTTCTTGGACATCCTAGTTTTTGAAGGGTCTTTCGTTATCCATGATAATGGATGAGGGAATTCCATATATGCAAATGAGGTAATTAAGGATGAATGAGGAGATTTGCTTACCTATGACGGTGGTGAGGGGGACGGCTTCAATCCACTTGGTAAAGTAATCAATGGCAGTTATTATGAATTTTTGGCCGTTGGATGAGGGTGGATGGATTTTACCCATAAGGTTGAGTCCCCATTGACAAAAGGGCCAAGGTGTTGTTAAAGGTCTCAACTCTTGAGTTGGTGCATATATCAGGTTCTGGTGTATCTAGCACTGCTTGCACTTCTTCAAAAATTGATATGAATCTGTTTCCATGTTCAGCCAATAATAACCCAAATGGATGATTTTTTTAGCTAAGGAAGGACTATTAGAGTGTGTTCTATAGATCCCTTCATGTATGTCTTGTAAGGTAGTTTGAGATTCTTCTCAATCTAAACAACAAAGTAAAGTACCATCTAGACCATGTCAGTATAGGGTGTCAACAATAATGGTATAACGAGAGGTTTGGCATATAAAGGTTTGTCGTTGGTTTGAAGATAAGTTAGGTGAGAGGGTGTTGTCCTTGAGGTAAGTGTAAACCTTATCATACCAAGGTGAATCATATCCAACTAATAGGCATATGGAATGGGTTTCAGGAAGATCATAAGCTGGTTTCTGAATTGATTCCACTAAGAACTCATACCGTGACTCATTCTCTGGGATTTTGAGAAGAGAGGCAATGGTTGCCATGGCATCTACTGCTTTGTTTTCAATGTGAGGTATCTACTCAAAAGAGATGATCACAAAGTATTCCTTAAATTCCTTGACCATCCGCTTGTATGGGACAAGCTTCTCATCTTTGGTGTGGTAATCATCATTGACCTGATTGATCACTAGTTGAGAATCACCATAGACATGTAGCTCTTTGATTTCCCACTCTGTTGCCATCTTGAGGCCAATGACCAAGGCTTCATATTCTGCTATGTTGTTTGTACATGGGAATAATAGATGGTAAGACTTTGGTATGGTGTCACCATGAGAAGTTACAAACAAGATTCCTGCCCCCGATCCATGGTTTGTGTAGGACCCATCAAAGTAAAGTTTCCAGGAATGTGTTGATATATTGAATAAGGATTCATCTGGAAACTCAAATTGCATTAGTGTGGTGTCTTGTAGTGGTGCATCCACTAACTAATCAGCAATGACTTGCCCCTTGATAGCCTTTCTGTCTACATACTCAATGTTGTATTCACTTAGGAGCATTACCCATTTGGCTAGGTGACCTGTTAGAGTTGCTTTGCTTAGTAGGTACTTTGGTGGATCTATTTTTGCAATCAGTTTGAATGGATGTGCTAGCATATAATGTCATATTTTTTGGGAAGCAAAAACTACTGCAAGACATGATCTTTCTATCTAAGAGTATTGCAACTCATAGCCCACCAATGTGTGACTGATGTAGTAGACAACTCTTTCTTTATTTTCATAATCTTGTTGTGCTAGAAGGGCCCCAAGAGCTATTGGTGTAGTAGATATGTATAATAAAAATGGTTTCCCTTGGATAGGAGGCATGAGAATAGGTGGATTCATAAAATACTCTTTTAGTTTGTCGAATACCTCTTCTAATTTCTCATCCCACCTAAATGGAATGTTCTTGTGCAGGAGATAACTGAAGGGTTGACACTTGTCTGCCAGTTGTGATATAAACCTACAGATTGCTTGTAGCTTACCTTGTAGAGATCTTAGTTGAGTAAGATTCTTGGGTGGTGGCATGTCCATAATAGCCTTGACTTTGGTGGGGTCCACCTCTATTCCATTTGCTGATACAATAAAACCTAAGAGCTTGCCTGAGGTGACTCCAAACACACATTTCTTTGGGTTCAACCTTACTTTGAATTGTTCTAACCTCTGAAAGACTTTCTCTAACACATCCAGGTGTGATTCTCTTGTGAGTGACTTTGCGAGGATATCATCTACATAATCTTCCATGGCAATATGCATCTTATCATGGAATATAGTGGTCATAGCATGTTGATATGTGGCTCCTGCATTCTTTAGCCCAAAAGGCATGACATTCCAGCAAAAAGTGCCCCATGGACAAGTAAAAGTTGTCTTATGCTAGTCTTTCGTTGCTATCCTAATCTAATTATATCCTGAGACCCCATCCATGAGAGATAACATGGTATGCCCTACTGTTAAGTACACTATGATATCTATAGTTGGCAACAGAAAATCATCCTTGTGGCAAGCTTCGTTTAGATCTCTAAAATCATTGCATAGTCTGACTCGGCCATTAGGTTTGGACACTGGTACTATGTTGGAGGCCCATTCTGGATAGTCTATAGCTTTGATGAACCCTACATCTAGTAGTTTCTTGAGTTCTTCTTTTACAAGTAGTGCAATGTGTGGATGCATCTTTCTAAGATTCTATTTCACTAGTTTCACTCCTGGATCTAATGGAAGATGATGTAGAATCAGGTCTGGATCTAACTCTGGCATATCTATGTATGACCAAGCAAAATTGACTTTCTTTCTCTTGAAGAATGGTACAAACTTAGTCTTTTCTGGTGGGGTTAGAGACTTAGCAAAGTGGATGATCTTAGGTTGTTCCTCTGTTCCAATGTTTACAGGTTCTGTGGGTTCCACAACAATTTGAGACTTCTCCTAGTACATGTCATTGGGGAGAGTGTCAAGACTCCCATTTTCAGGTGCCACAGTTGGGTTTTCACCATTGGATGCATCCTTTCTTTTTACTATTTTGGGATTTGACACTGCCGCGAAGCAATTTTCACCATTAGATCCAATTTTTATTTTGATATGTTTGCAACTGGAAGGCTTGGCACCCTCTCTGAAATAAGCCATGGTATTAAGTTCAATGGCAAAGCTAGCTTTATGATCTCCTTTAGGTAGGTGGTCCCTAAGTTCCATATAGTCAAAATAGGCATCATCATTTTGGAACATATCTAGTTGTGGGGTTACTTGTAGATCCTAGTCAATAAGTTTAGAATGCACAATGGGGAGGGAGTCGAACGATAGATCTAATTCATTGATAGTTTGAATGGATATGCTAGGAGTATTTGTAGGGAGAGTGTTTGGGATGGTACTTTCCTCCAAATTGTTTATCGCAATAGAACTTGAACCTTCCTCGAAAGTCATATTCTCAGGGATAGGCAAATCACACTCTAATGGTCTATTCGGTAGCGTTTGTCCCTCATAGTAGGGGCTATAAGTTTGAATGGTATCAACCTCTTTGTCATCATAGGAATGCTCTGTCAACTCATCCCACTCATATTCATTGGAATCTGTGTCACTGTCCTCCTAAAAGTTATGGATCATTTCCACAAGACAAGCATTTGCTTTAGCTTTGCCCTTATCCTTATATCCTAGACCTTTTGTAGTTCTAGCCAATGAGGATAAAGAAGGTTGAATGGGTTCTATAATTCCTTCTTTTCTTAGGCCGATGGGGCCTTGTCCTTCATAACCCATTCTATGTAGGATAGACTCACCTCACCCATAGATTTCTGTTGGGAGCTTGGGTGGTTCTTGTTGTATGTTCTCTTCTTCTTTAGTGTAAATCCATTGTAGGATATCTCTTTCCTCTATTTCATCTGATATGATCCCTCATTTTACAAAGGAAGTTGTGGGAGGTGTAGGAGGAGCATATGGCTTTGGAAAATACTTGGGTTGCCCAAAGGATCTAGGAGATAGAGGTAATTTGGCTAGATTGAGGCTGTGCTCAATGGAGTATTCCCCAACTCCTATTTCTTTGATGGTAATTTTTTGCTCTTTGGGCTTGGATGAGGAAGCTTCAGAGGTAGAATCATGTTGTGGGGTAGGGGATGTAGATGCTCTATTGTTTGGTATGATGCAATCAGGTTTTGAAAGGATAGAGTTGTAATGCTGAAAGGGGTCAGGGTCACCTTGGATGGTGACCCGCTTGCTGTTATGAGGGAATTTTATGCATTGGTGATAGGTAGAAGGCACATCTTTCATGGCACGAATCCATGGTCTACCTAGAAGAATATTATAGGCTAGTTCCCTATCTAGGACTTGGCACACATCTTTTATTACCGATCCCACTTATATGGGTAATACCATCGCTCCCTTAGTAGTTCTATCCTCTTCATCATAGGCTTTGATAGTTATCTTCTTCCTTGGATCGACTACATTTTTAGAGAACCCCAATGTAAGGACTAGCTTCAATGTGTAAATATTTAAACCAGCTCCCCCATCAATGAGAACCCTCTTGATGCGGTGCTTATGGATGAAGGCGACAATATGTAAAGGGGTGTTATGAGGTTGAGACACTAAGAGGTCATCTTTTTCAGTAAATGATATGGTACTTGAGGAGGTCAGATTACCTACTATGGCTTGAAATTTCTCTTGGGCCAAGTTAGTGGGTACTATCATTTCCACTAAGGCTTTATCAAAAATCTCCTTATGGGAAGGAGATAAACGCAACAACTCTAAGATAGAAATGTGGGAAGAGTCTTCCGTAGTTGGTCTATGACGCTATACAGATGGAAGTTGGATTGAGAAGGTGACAAGCTTGGAGGAATGGTATTCAACGTGACCTTACCACTGCAGGTGATGATATTGCAATTGGTTCTATTGGGCTCTGATTGTTGATTGGGCATGACCACATTAATTTGTGGTATGTGCTCTGTTATGCAATTGATGGTATAGTCAAATGGCACACTTGCATAATTGGCATTACTATTCCCATTATTTTAATTTTGCCTATTACGGTTGTTGTTGTTGTTGCTATTATTGTTGTGGCTGCTGCTGCTGTTGTTGTTGTATGACCTGTCATGATTGAGAAGTGGATCTTTGTAAGCCACATGTGTCTCATTAGAAGTATGTTGTTCAGTGCCTTCTTGATTTTGATCAAGCACATCTTGAATAAAATTTTTGAGATGGATACAATTGTTGGTTGTATGTCCTCTTCCTCTATGATACTCACAAAAGTCGGTGTATTTCCAATAGTGAGGTTTTATTTGAGATTTGTAATTGCTTGTTGGTGGTAGAGAGATTTCATTGTTGGCTAATAGCTTCCTTAATGTAGACTCTTGGGACTCACCCAGCGGTGTGAACTTTTGCCTTGGATTTGAGTTGAACCATGGTCTTGGCTCCCGAGAGAATGTTTTGTTGGGTGTAACATTGTTTGCCTCTCCTTTGAGAGTGAATATTGGCTGTTGTTTGGGAGCCACCACCTTGGCATCAACTACTCCATCATTGACAACATTTTTATTCTTAGTCCAAAACATTGATTTGTCAGTTGTGTAGTTGGAGGTAGGTGTGTCCTTGTATAACTTGATTTGCCCCTTGGTGATCATAGCTTTCTTGATGAACAATCCCATTTCAATGACCTTCAAAAATGAGGTAGGGCACTGAATTTGTATTTGATAGCTAAGATCAGAGTTGAGGTTGTGGACAAACATCTCCATTAATTTCTTCTCGGGTACATCATATGAGCATTTACTTTCTAGTTGTCTCCATCTTTGTAGGAAGGAGGTGAATGATTCACCACTCTTTTTCTTGGTGTTGCATAGGTCAAGCATGGAGACTTCAGGTTCAATATTGAACGAGAAGTGTGTGATGAATTTGTTGACTAACTCATCAAAAGTTTTGATGCCTGGTGGAAGCCGTGAGAACCACTCCATGGCTTGACTACCTAGAGATCTCGGGAATAGTCTCAATAAGAAAGTCTCACTGTGAGCTATTTCCATGCATGCGGTGTTGAATTCCCTAATGTGATCTCTAGGGTCCCCTTTCGCTTTGCACTTGTCAAACTTAGGGACTTCGAATCGAAAGGGGAATGGTATCATGTTCAAACTTTTATCAAAGGGGTACGGTGCAATATCTTCCAAGGAGTAGGTTTTAGTGTTTGTACCCATCTTGAGATCTATCATTTGTTGCGTTAGACCCTCGATTTGTTTCCTCATTTCTTCCATAGGTGTGTTTGGGTCTATGGATTTCTTTCCTTTGTCTTCACTATTGTGGTGTTCATGATTATCCTCTACAGTCTCTTTGAGTTTGCTTAGATCAAAATCAGAAGGGAGCTTAATTCCAAGACTCGCAAGTTGATAAAAATACTTATGAGGGTCCTCATGGAGCACTTTTTCAAGTAAGTGTTGGAATTTATGATCATGGAGGTGTCCTTGATAATCTTTGTGAGAGATTTCTTCATCACTATCATGAGGGGTGACAATACGGTCAAATGTTCTAGCCATTTCAAGTTGCTTTTGGTATTGAGATCTAGTAAGAATCATGCAAGGTGATGTGGGATGTGGTGGGATGAAACTAGAGATTTTGGCAAGATGCCGATGGAGACTGCTAAGAATAGGATACTTATGACAAGATTTGGACAAGGGACTCTTTCGATTAATGATTCCAAGTAAGATGGCTGATACAAGACGATAGCCACTAGTAATGGTACTTGATACTTGTCTTACTATGTAGGGACTAGTCGTGCACCAAGACCACTAGTGAAGTTCTGTGACTTACTAGGGTTACTTAAATTCAAAATGATATGAAAAAAGAGGCCTATGCTAATCTGATATGGGATACTTTTGACTTTGGACTAGAAGGACCTGATAGAAGGTGAATGAGATGACCAACAAAAGAGAGACTTTGACACAAAATGGATGGAAAAAGTGACTGCAAGGTAAGACCTGATCTTGAAATTTGGTACTAGGATGAATGGGCATCTAGAAATGATAAATTTTTTCTCTCAAAGACTGTGGAAGTGCTCACCATCACGCATGCGCCGGAAAAGAAGCGCTGTAAAAACTGGTAAATGCACAACAAGTCGGTATAGAAGTACAACACTGGTAAATATCAAATGCATCATAATAGTTTGGAGACACACTAGAAGTTAGTACAGATGCACCGCAGGTCAGTATAAATGCACAACAAAAGAGGACGAATGCGCCACACTAGTTTTCTTAATGATTTTTGCAAGTTTTTGGCAATTTTCTGATGTTTTTGGTATCTTTGGTTGCAAGAAGGTCTTTTTGATCTGATTTTTCTAAAATTATGGCAAGAAGACACAACAAACACAAAGAATGTTTTTGTGGTTTTTTATTTTTTTTGTAATTTTTTGACTCTTTTTGGACTAAAAGAAAGCAAGTACAAACCTAGGTTTTAAAGGACAATATAAAACCGAATTCTCACTATCTCTAGTGAAGCATCTTCGGGAGGTGATAGTTGCCCTTCCCTGCACCAGATTATAGGGGTTTCTGGCCTACTAAAATAAAGGATGAGTAATAAAGGTAACCGTTTGAGTGGTTATACATGCGGCAGCACTACTCTCTATTATGGAGTCTCCCAGCCTGCAAGGGTTACACCTTGGAGGGTTTTGGGGGAGGTTGGTTGTCAATATAACACAATTGTACTCATTGTTTGAAGCTTTTGCTCCAAACACAATTTATTTATAGTGGTTGGAAGGGCTTGGCGTCTAGCATATTACCACTTAGGGTCGTTCCTACTTGGATGAACAATATCCAAGAGAAGGCCCCTCTAAAGGAAAAACACATACAAAAATGATATATCTGGCATTTTGGTCACCCAAGATAAGGGAGAGTATAGGCCTGGTATCATTCCCAAAACACAGAAGACAGTGGTTCTTTTTTTTTCCCTAGTTAAAATGAGAAAAACTAGATGAGCTATCTATTTGGGCAAGCATAGAAATTTGTTAACTTTGAAGTGATAACAAGATAGCAATGGTTCAATTTTAACCAGATGGCAATGATGTGTTTAATTTTTACCCAAATAGCACAAATTTGTTAACTTTGAAGTGATAATCGAGATAGCAATGGTTTAGTTTTATCCAGATAGCAATGATGTGTTCAATTTTTACCCAGATAGCACAAATTTGTTAACTTTGAAGTGATAATCAAGATAGCAATGGTTCAGTTTTATCCAGATAGCAATGATGTGTTCAATTTTACCTAGATAGCAATGTGTCTAACTATGAAAGATAGCAATAGAAATGATTCAATGATATGCAAGATAGCAATGATTCAATTACCGCCTTCCTAGTTAAAACTATGTTAGATTTGCATGAGCATCCATTTACTTTCCTATTAGAAATCAAAGTGTGAGTTAACAAGTGCAACTATATGATTCTAAACCAATACCTAGCCTGCAAAACAGATCAAGAGTGTCCCTGCAAAAAGACATCAGCATTAGGGAAAACTTCAAGCAAACCCTAAAAATCACTACCTAGATCAGATGTGCAGCTTCAAAGATTGAATACGCAGAAACAGAGCTCAAAAGCACTGCAATACATATGCGCTAAGATAGAGGTCAAAAGCACATGAAAACAGTGTATATGCATTGAAATGATGAATGTGCCAGAACAGATAACAAGTGCACCAGATCAGAGACTGTATACGCTGAAGGAATGTATGCACCGTAACAGATAGAAGATGTGTGTTAGGATGTGTCAGATGCGCAGTTTCCTCCTGTGTACGACTTTCTAAAATATAAAAACTCAGTTTTTGGGTTAAATTTAGGGCTAGGCCCCATGGTGGGTGCCAAAAATGTTAAGGGAAAACTAGATTCAAATGAATAATCAATATCAAAATACCCAAAACTCAACGAAATATAGAAACAAAGAGATCAATCAAACAAAAGAACTTCAAAAAACCTTTGCAAACCTCAAAGCTTCATAGCTTCTGTTGGTTGCCTATCTCAATCGATCTTGCATGTATGAATAAGGCCCTCAAAGAGTGCACTTCCTTGCTATGATTCCAAGATGGTCAATGGAGAATGGCTATGATAATACTTTGTAATGAAGAGGAGCTTCACAACAATGATAGTAGTATGGTCAAGAGTGAGATCACAAGTAATGAAGGAATTGGTACTAAAGGCACACTGTAATTCTTGCAGAGTAACAATACTTAAAGCTTAGATGAATGAAATGGAGAAAGAGGGTTCAATTTATAGACTTGAGAGAATGAAGATCAACGTTATAGAAAGAATGAGAAGATCAACGGTATACAAACCTTGAGAGAATGTGCGCAAATAAGAAGAAGACAAGTGTCACACAAAAGATTTTTTATTTGAGTTAACTACTTTCTTTTCTAAAGATAAGAGATGCTTTTCATAAATTAGAAAGATTTTTTCTAATTTAAGAGATATTGATAAAAATCAAGATTGATTGAATAGATAACTCAACTTGTGATTTGCTTTTGCATGATTTGAGAGAAATTAAATAATAAATTATTTAATTTTGTGTGCATGAAGAAGAAGACTTATTTTTAGAAGATTTGGAAGATATTTGAAGATAGGAAAGTAAGAAAGCTAATTAAATAAATAGATTTATTTAATTGTTGTGCCTGAATTGGAAGAATAAATAAAATATTTGATTGTATTTTATTTTTGGAGATTGAGATGATTTAAATAAATTTGATTTGATTTATTCAAATTTGGAAGAATGATTTGATTTAATTAAATAATTAAGAATTATTTAATTATTTGGAAGAATTTAATTAAATAAAGGATTTTATTTAATTTTGACTTTAGAAGAGGTAATTAAATATTTTGATATTTAATTAATTTAGAGGAATATGAATCAAATAAATAAATTTGTTTATTTATTTATTGATAGAGGAATTAGATGGAATAAATATTAAGAATATTTATTTAGACTGAATCGTGTCATTTTAGGCGTATACACTTACAAGATGGTTTTATTGGATCTCTTTACTCTAGGCCACAAACCACTTCAAAAACACTTCAAACACATCCTAATATTCCTGCACATGCTTCCCCAAATCAACTCCCTTTTTCTACCAATGCATTTTTTTCAAAACCCAACTCCTAGCCACCATTCTTGACTTCAATCTTGCATACATCCAATTGGGACAACAATCATATCTTCCTCAAATGGCCTCCCTTGATCCTGCATGCAAAACAAGAAAGTATGTATACCTTAACTAGAGCCCATGCACCCATTTTGGAGGCTATGGTGTAGGTGAAATAAACCAAAAATCCATTGATTTCCTTAAAACCCTCAAAACTAGGGTTTAAGAGCTAGTCACAGAAAACTAGTGATAAAATTCTTTAACTATTATGAAAATCCTTCCAAATTGATTCAAATGAGAGCTAATACCATTTGTCACATGATTTTAAACATTTTGGTTCTTGACAGTACTATACGGCTCTGCTCAAGACATTAGAAACAACAAAAAGATAGAAAAAATAGAAAAATAGGGTAAAGTTTGCATTTTTCTTCATTCCAAATTGCATTTCTGATCTTCCTCGACATCCCTAAGGTCTCCAAATCATGTTTACATTTAAACTTGTCATTCCACTACTCCACCATGTGGAAAAATAAAAAAGAAGGCTTAAAATAGCCTTTCCACTAAGCTGCACCAAAATAGCATGTTCTAAACTTAAGCAAAATATCAAATATTCTAATCCTAAAATGACCTCCAGTGCAAAAAAAATTGCCTTTTATGGGGTTTATTACATTATTTAAAACAAAACTCCACCTATGCTCTCATTATTGAGACCAAAAATAAAAAATATCCTAAGGTGCTCCTGCACCAACATTCTTCTTATTGCATCTTGGGAAATGATACACAATGATTGAAACAACCTTTTAGATTGAAGTCTCTTTTATCATGCTGACTCAAGGTCTTCCGTTATGCATTTCTTGTGATTATTGTAGGATGCATGTATTCTCCTTGTATATTCATGTCCTTTATGTATTCTTCATGCCTCATGCGTGCTTTGCATGTTTTCTCTAGGTATCCCTTATGTATTCTCCTTGAAGTGCTTTGCATGTATTCCATTTATGTTTCATGTGTATTCTATGTATACTTTGTGTATGGAATGTATACTTTGGGTATGGTGTGTATACTTTGTGTATTACATGTATACATTGTGATTTATCAAGTGTATACCTTGTGTATGTTTTGTGTTGTCTCATTTTTTCTAAGTGCTTCATGTATGTATAAAGACACAACTCATCATAGACTCCAAGAATTCTAAACTTGGGGACTTGATCACCCTTCAATTTTGGTGACATTCTTTGGCTTCTATGTTTGTTGTGATTGAAATATGTCTTTACTATACTTTAGTGCAAGTATGACTGTAATATCATACCCACACTAAAGTGGGGGCTAAATGTTATAGAGTAAAATGTGTACCCTTACAATTTTACACCTAGTTTAGCATCCGGGTGGACCTAAAAAAATTAAAATCTCAATCCTGATGAATAAACCTAACAAAATAAAGTTAGGACTTGTCTAACCCCACTTTAATTGGCACTCCCTAGAGTTTGTGGGGATAAAGGACCAAGGCACCTAGCGCCCTAGTCCTAGATGTTAGCCCCAACCCTATTTTTATGGTCTCAGCTTAGAACACCTCCTTGATTTATACATGTCAGCCCCATTTGGTTTCATTCATTACTGGTGAGTGAGAATACATATTTATGAAAGTTAGTTTATTCATTTGAACATCTAAGAAATCTATGCACACTCGTACTTTCTCTCTCTCATGCTCTCTATTCTTCTCTAAAGCTCTCTATGGTCGATTATTGTTGTTGAACTAACTTCTTGCAGGTCTTGTGAAGATTTCTCTACTTCTTTAGGCTACACCAACTTCTTGAGTCAAGTTGTGATACTACATCAAGAAAGCTAGGGTTTCCATGCTCATGGTGACTCCTCTCCTTTATGATTTATTACAACATTCCATTCTACTTTAGATTTTCCTTTGCCTTCCTAGGGCAATATTGTCACATAGATTTGCACCTAGTATTGAAGTATTTTAGGGTTCCAATAATCTAGTGAAACATTGAGATGATCTCCTGGTGTGGGACCCTACAACAAGGTCAAATCTCTAGAGAGAGTCTGGTTCCTTTGTTGAATAAGAGATTCAGTGGTCCTAAGACTAAACCTAATCTATCCTCTTGTTTATGAAAAGAGGAAGATGGAGTACAACTAAAATTAAAAGAAGGTGATACACCAAGTTTGAATATGGGAAGGCCCTCAAAACAACCATGTATGCATAGAATAACAATATTCAACAGACCAACATACACCAATCATGAACTACTTGTAGAGGTAAGAGAAACTAAATGAAATCCAAGAGGAAAGATACGTTCACAAATGGAAATCAAACAAAAAGATACACAGAGCAAAGAACAATTCATGAGAAGGTAAAAATCTAATGTCTTTCTCAAAGAGGCATGATTATAATTGCATGAGATATGGTCTTTTAGACCAAAATCCAACTAGAATACATTACATTTCATGCTTTATATAGCATTTACAATGGAGCACCATTACCTACTCTAATGAATGTGCTCATAGGCCTGTCAGAGATATTTATGTTGGCAAGAGACACTATGTGGCTTCATGAGTGTTGTCATTGATGGCAACAAAGTCTATCCCACACATCCGCAGCACATAGTATGCCTATACCGGAAGTTAGATTGAAGAGTGTTTTGGTCCGGTGATCAAGAACAGAGCATGCAACAAGGTTTGACAATCAGGTCTAGATCTCTCAGATGGTGTAACTCAACAAGTTATAGACTTGGACAAGTCAAGAGGAGTATCATGACTACTACATTCTAGAGATTGAGCCTCCGGTGAGAAAACATGGAAAATATATGAGCATCTGAGTGTTGGGTTCCTAACAGGTAGAGTAGACTGAGGAAGAACTGACCGACAGAGTATCAGACTTCAATCTAGATGAGTAATTGATGTTGATCAAGTTATTTGAGGGATCATACAATGTTGGCCGACATGATTGATGACTTCTATGTCTATGTTTGTGATACACATCACAAATCAAGTATGGATTTAGCCGACAGATCAGTATCTTGTAAATATCTTGAGTATTCTGGTTGCCGACTAGAAAGTTGTTGAAATCCTTGGTGTGGATATATATACCAGATGGATTTCAGTATGAAGGTGTGTGTGAATATAGATGTGATGAAATAAGGTGTGAGAAAAGGCAAAGATAAGTGTGGAAGCAGCAATACAAATTCGGTATGTGATAGAGCAGCAGCACTAGAGCAGAGGAAGAATAAAGTGCATTAGATCAGTATATTGAGCCTAACCGGAACTAAACTTCAGCATGTGTAGATGCCTCTCATCAGTTCAAACACCTAGTTACCTTCTATAAACTCTATAGATAGTGAGTCTCTTGTAGGCAGTGTGCCTCTTATGAGTAGTGTGCTTGGGCAGTGAGCCCTAATTGGTAAGTGCCATTTTGTACTTCTTATTCTTTTAATAGAGAATACAATCTTGGGTTAGTCACCCTGTGGTTTTTCCCTTAACAGGGTTTTCCACGTTAAAATCTTTGTGTTATATGTGTTGATTTTATTTCTGCTCTCATGATTATATATGCTTATATGTTTTGATGCTGCATAAAGTATAAATAGAAAAAGAAAGTAAAAATATTAGAGATAACTAATTCACCCCCCCTCTTAGTTATCTACCTTATTTCCAACAATTGGTATAAGAGTTAATTTCCTCTAAACAGAACCTAACAGCTTGAAGAAGATCTGGGAATCTCAATGGATATGTATGGTATGAAGGAACAACTTCAATCTACCCTAGATGATCTTGAATAATCTCACTCTGAAGTCAATAACTTAAGAGAAAGACTCCAACAAGCTGATGATTTCATAAATGAGCTAAAAGAAAAACTGAGTATCTCTATGAAAAAGAGAAAGGAGCTACTTCAAAAATTAGCAAGTGAGAGTGAAGCCAATGATACTAATGAAGATCTGAATGAGAAAAACAAGCTATGTGAGAAGCTGTCAAAAGAGGTCATTATGGTAAGGCATGAGATGGAATTAGGGGTTATGAGATTCACCCAAGAAATCGAAGAGAAAAGGAAAATTAAAGATAATCTAAGACAATCCCTCAAGGAGAAGATAGAGGACTACCACAAAATGGACAGAATAATCAAGTATCTGGAATCTAATCTTGAAGAAGCTAGAGATAATGAAGAACAACTTGAGAATCAGATAGACACTCTTAAACAAGATCTAGAAACAACAAATGAATACAAAGAGAAATTCAAGATAAGCTCACTCAACTTGAAGTTCTTCTTGAAAGACAAAAGAGGGTAGATGACAAGTGTGGCCTGGGATATGAGAAAGGTGAAAGCTCTGGATCCGGTCAGAAGAACTTTGGATCAGGAAATCAAAGAAACAGGCCTAGAAGACCTCCGGTAAGGCAACCAAATGCTCAAAGATATACATCCTTCAATGGATGCTATTTCAATTGCAACAACTTTGGTCATAAAGAAACTCAGTGTAGAAGGAGAATGAATCAGACTAATCCATCCTTCTCTAGATAATGTTTCAACTATAAAAGGTATGGTCACAAATCTCACAAATATAGAAATATGCAAATAAACAATTCATTCAATGGTAGATGCTTTACATGCAATAGAATGGGAAATATGGCTAATCAATGGAGATCAAGAGGATATCAGTCAAACATGCAAAGAAATGTTGTTTGTTACAATTGCAATAGATCCGGTCATATTACCAAATTCTGCATAAGTAAAAATCAGGATAAAAAGGGTCCGGTGCATCATAATCAAAATCAAGATAAGGGAAAAGGCAAAGTGAATGTGGATGAAGTTCAAAGGGATATGAACAAGATTTGGGTGAAGAAGAGTACATAAAATGTTGGGGATGGATCCATACCAGAATCTGGTGCTAATATTCCCTCCAGAAACTAAACAGATGAGCTTTGGTTCAGGGGGAGTCACAAAGAAAAATAAATTCCCCCAGCTAGTCAATTGGTTCCTAAATTTGTTAGATGGAATGTTGCGGATTAAAGGGTTCTCAGAAAATTATCTAAATAACCGTTGGTAAAAATATGAAAGATCTGCATGGAGTTTTGCAAGAGTTTAATCATCCAAGATTGATCTGGTTTGACAGCCATCTGATAAAGTAGGATTTTCACAGACAGATCTAGTATGATTCAAAATTGAGATATCTTGATCTGCAGATTCATGGCATGATTGGAGGAAAAAAGATACATTATCATTTATCACTAAAAATGATTCTAAGTGCATCTCAGTGATTCAAAAAGATCTCTCTCAGAACAAGGCAACCGGATAACTTAAGTTGTGCATTTATTGCAAAAGGAAATTAGGGTTTGCGAAAGAAAAAAATGGTTCTTTCACTCATCATTTGCACATTTGCATTTGAGAAGAAGAAAAGAAGAGCTCTGCTTCAAGTTTCTACAACTCTCTCAAAGATCAATTGCAAAATCTAATTCAACCAGCGATTTGTTCTGGCTCTTATTTTGAACCCTAAAGTGTAAAAAGGTACTTCCATTCTGAATATCTCTCTCTATATCTTTTGCAAAAATGGCTACTCCAATGGTTGTTAAGATCACTGATAGGCCGTGCCCAAAGTTTAAGAAACACCCCTACAAATTCCTAGAAGTTGATCCCTTAGGTGCTTTTTCTAGCATTCTGCATGGGGTACTACATGTAGAAGATGTTAGGGTTTACATCCATGCCAATATTGAGGAATTTGGAGAATCCAAGTTGATGGACATCTATCATAAATAGTTAATAGATGAAAGTTTTGAACTCAAACCTCAATACAAGGCCCTCTAGGATAAGCACTTTGGACATTGCATCCACCTTTCCTATTTTCCAGAAGATGATTGGGTCCGGTATGTTCTTAGCAGAATACATGACAATTTCATGTGGTTAATGAAGCCCTTCAAGATAACAAAAGATACCATTAGGGTAGTAACTGAACTGCACTCATCTCGTGGGTTACCTGCACTCAAATCTGTGAAGAACTAGACAGTTACTGAAGTTATTGGATCTAAGTTTGACAAAAGAACAATGATAATTGATGACATCACAGATCTGGATGTCAAGTTTGCTTCAATGATAATTGGATATAAGATCTATCATTCTAGCAAGGAGAATGTGTCTGGAACTGTAATATATATAGCATATCAGATGCTAAGGGAAAATGTAGATTATGATCTATGTGACCTTCTCCTGAATCAACTATTAGAAAACTTGCAAAAGATCAAAAAGGATAAGAAGAATTCCTTCAAATACGGTTGTCTGATACTATGTTTGTTCTTTTACTCTATGAATGAGCTACCTGGATCAAGTGGTTGGGTATGGCAAAATGACTATATGTATGGCCTTGGTGATGCTCAGGCTCAAAGCAGAGCACTCTGGGGATACTTTAAGAACTTCTAAAGTATGATGCAAGCTAGAGAAAGGATACCTCAATCCATAGTAGAAAAATACAACGATACAGTGTGTTTTATGGTAGATACTAATCAATGCCTAATGGAGGCAGTTGAGCCTAGAACAGTGTGGATAATGCCAATGGGTTATGAAGTAGATGAGAAAATCTTGGAGCTACACGCTCAACACCTATTGAGCCAGCCAAAAGACCCTGACATAGAAAGGTTTGGAACCTTTCAAGAATTAAGTGTAAAGATACATGTTGAGCTGAGACAATTGGAGATAAAAAGGAAAGTTAGAAGGGAAGTAGAGGCAATTGCCAAAAGATATGGCATATCAAAAGAGGCAGTTGATGCAAACATAGAGAAAATAGAAAGAGCTGAGAAAGAGAAATAAGAAGCAGAAAAAGGAAGTGTTTCGGTACAAGCCTCCTCCTGGACTAGATCCTCAAAGAGCTCTACACCTGCCACTCCTAAGAGCTCAAAAGCCACCAAAATGGAAGTCAAGACATCTGGAAAGGGAGAAAAGAGAATGAAAATAAAAGCCACAAGGTCTTACACAAGTCACAAGGATGATGAAGAAACAGAGTCTGATGAGGAAATTAAGGAAATGAAGAAGAAAAAGAAAACATCCGGGGAATCCTCTACTGGTAAAAATAAAGAAGAAAAGACAGAAGAATTTGGTGAGAAACCCACTCTTTCCATTGATGATATCATCAAGGCAGTCATAGTGGATGGGAATCTGCAACCAGTAATAAAATTCTATGATGAATATAGTGATATTGACAAGAGAATCTTGGAAGAAGCTACAGTCAAGTACCTGAATATTTATAATAAAGCATTCATTGAAATCATTTCATTAATTCCCAAAAGTCTAGAGAAGGTACTTGAACTCAGAAAAGAGAATGCCAAGGCAAAGGACTTAGAGATCTGAGAACATATTGCAATTCAGCTCTATCCTTCCATTACTCCAAAGAAAATGAACATGATCTTTAAGGACTGTAAGAATGAATTCCAGAGCAAAGCAAGAATGAACAAACTTATGCTTGGAGAAACTGATCAGGTAGCAAGAGAAATAGAAGACATCCTCTAGAATGCCTTCAAAAGATTCAATCTTCCTAATATAGAGGAAATAGATGAAGAACCTTCTACCATGGATGTCGAAGGATTAAATGCATCAAATGAAGAATCTACTGACAAAAATGTAGAAGGGTCAAAAGAGATAGATGAGGAGAAGTCTAAGGACTTGGATTCCTCTATTCTGGAAGAGGAAGCTAATAAAGCAGTTAACATCTCTCCTCTAGATCCCACTATAGACACTCCAGATCTAGGAACTGAAGGAGAAGGAAGAAAAGAGGAGAAATTGAGTCAAGAAGAGGAGGTAAAGGGAAGAGAAGAAGAACAAACAGAGAAGATCTCTGCTGATAGTTCTCATCTTCCAAAAGAAAAAAAGACTTAGTCTCTGGCAAGAGACACTGCAAAGGCAACGAATAATTTCTTAAACAAAGAGATGATGGAGATAGATGAACCAGAACTATTCCAAGGACCACTAAATTTTGATTCTCTCTTCTATCTAGACAATGAAAATAGCATCTTTTGTCCAAGCTAAAGCAAAGAAAAGTTTCTAAAGTCTCACTTGGAAGATTGTGAGTTATTAGAGATTGCATCTGGTATGCTAGAGAAGATCATACCATCTTTTCAAAAGGATCCTTCAGCCTCTCCATCTGGTAACTTGAAATCTCTAGTAAACTCTGTTAGCACTCATTTTGATTCTTTAGAGAAATCGGCAGAAGAAAAGGTCCAAAAAGAGTTTTTGGGAAAGAGATTCATTGAAGTACAAGGACTCATAGCTAATGATAGGAGGACCCTATATATTGGGATAAAGATCCTTTAAATTGCTCTTAAAGATGGTGGGGACATGTACAAATTTTGTCTATCTTGGTCTAAAGTGACAGAGGATATTGAAAAGAAGGTGAAAGAACAAGAAGGTAAACTAACAAGTTTATCTCATAATTTTGATCCCCTCACTACATCCATAATGAATCAAGAATGCCAAGCTATTGCCATTATAAATGAAATAAAAAGGCTGGACAAAGAGAAGAAGAATATAATAAGCAGGATGAGTGAACTTAGAGGGATAATTATCCCTAAGTTAGAGGCAATGCATGAGGCCTTAACAGATGCTTAGACCATAGCCCGGACCAGTGATCTGGCAGAATTAAGAAGGGAAGAAGCTTATGCATTTTTGTTGAGTGGTCACATCTCCATTTTGGATAGGATGAAGCAGAGCTGGGCAATAGAATTTGTACAGTTGAAGGCCACTTTTGCGGATATACTTAAGTACATGTAAGTATAACATGTATATATACTTATGCAGCTATGTATAGGTTAATTTTTTGCAAATTTTAGTGTGCAGATTCTGCCTTTTGCCATTGATGTCAAAGGGGGAGTGAGGAGTAGTGAAAAATGTGGAATCCAGCTAAGGGGAAGCTCTGATAAAATAGTGCATAAGATAGAGCATCAGCCAATGGGGAATTTGCTGTGACACTTAGTCATTTTTCACTAAGTGTTTCCATCAATGCCAAAGGGGGAGATTGTTCTCAAGAGACATTGTGTGGCTTCATGAGTGTTGTCATTGATGGAAACAAAGTCTATCCCACACATCTACAGCACATAGTATGCCTATACCGGAAGTCAGATTGAAGAGTGTTTTGGTTCGGTGAACAAGAACAGAGCATGCAGCAAGGTCTGACAATCAGGTCCGGATCTCTCAGATGGTGTAACTCAGCAAGTTGCGGACTTGGACAAGTCAAGAGGAGTATCATGACTACTATATTCCAAAGATTGAGCCTCCAGTGAGAAAACATGGAAAAGATATGAGCATCTGAGTGTTGGGTTCCTAACAGGCAGAGTAGACTGAGGAAGAACTGACCCGCAGAGTATCAAACTTCAATTTGGATGAGTAATTGATGTTGATCAAGTTATTTGAGGGATCATACAATGTTGGCTGACATGATTGATGACTTCTATGTCTATGTTTGTGATACACATCACAAATCAAGTATGGATTCAACTGACAGATCAGTATCTTGTAAGTATCTTGAGTATTCTGGTTGTTGACTAGAAAGTTGTTGAAATCCTTGGTGCAGATATATATACCATATGAATTCCAGTATGAAGGTGTGTGTGAATATAGATGTGATGAAATAAGGTGTGAGAAAAGGCAGAGATAAGTGTGGAAGCAGCAATACAATTCTGGTATGTGACAGAGTAGCAGCACTAGAGCAGAGGAAGAATGAAGTGCATTAGATCAGTATATTGAGCCTAACCAGAACTAAACTTTAGCATGTGTAGATGCCTCTCATCAGTTCAAACACCTGGTTACCTTCTATAAACTCTATAGACAATGAGTCTCTTGTAGGCAATGTGCCTCTTGTGAGTAGTGTGCTCGGGTAGTGAGCCCTAATTGGCAAGTGCCATTTTGTACTTCTTATTCTTTTAATAGAGAATACAATCTTGGGTTAGTCACCTTGTGGTTTTTCCCTTAACAGGGTTCTCCACATTAAAATCTTTGTGTTATGTGTGTTGATTTTATTTCTACTCTCATGATTATATATGCTTATATGTTTTGATGCTGCACAAATTATAAAAAGTAAAAGAAAGTAAAAATATTAGAGATAACTAATTCACCCCTCCTCTCAGTTATCTACCTTGTTTCCAACAATTTCCTCATTAGAAGTGGCATCTATCTGCAAGACTTCAATGTAGAAAATATCTAGATCCAAGAATAGATGGAAGATATTTGTGTCTTCAATGCAAATTGTTGGATCATCAACTTGCAACAATTAATGCAAAATATCTACTTTTACAAGCTTTCACAACACTTCAAGTTGGCCTCTAATATGTCTTGTCAGTCGAGTTTGCACATTCCATCTTTAGTCGGCAACCATCTTGATATCCAAATTTGCATATCCATATTTGGATCATGAATTTTGGATCATAATTTTCAAGTATGGATATTCCTCAAAAAGCCTGCCAAATGGTATAGGATGAAATTCTATGCAATTTTGCCTCTTGGATCATGTACAAATTCTTTGAAATGTGAGAGATATCTATAATCAAAGTTTGGGTGAAAGGGCATATGGATATCCATGAATATCCCCAAGGTCTACACATTTGTGAAAATTCAGATGATATATATTGACTGAACACAAGAGTCTCCATATCCCGATATTTGGATGCACCCGTCAAATTTACCTTAGTGGTTAATTAGGCCATCATCCGCCTGAATACTCAGTTTCTAGATGTTAACTTGATATCCAGATATTAAGATAATATCTAGATGATTCTTTATGTCCATTCCCGTGGAACTAATGTCCATATCTTGATGATGTCATCGTCATAAGGTGCTTCTTTGGAAAGGATCAGGATGACTTCATTGGGACATTTTCCTTAAGGATCGGGACATAAGGAGATGTCCAAAGCCTAACTTTAAATCTAGACTATTGGATGAAGCTGCCCTAAATAAATCAACAGTCATCGCACATCACCAAAATCTCGAACTGTAGAAGAATCAAACTGCAATGTGAAGGATCATTGCGATGAGTCGAGATGACACCACGTGGAAGAGAGATAAGCTAGGTTGAAAAGCCTTTGCATATGAATCTCATCGCATATCACCATTAGGGATGCAGCACTAGGGATGTAAATACGACGTGAAGAGGGCATGCGATGAAGGACTTAAGTTACGACATTTTGCTCACATGCACAAAAGTTGTTTTAAAAGGTGGCTGCGCTAGGAAATATGAACAAGGGGCCTTAGAAATGATCCATATATTAGCTAAGGTCTAGATATCAAGATTATATCTATATATTAGCTAAGGTTCAAGTATTAAGATAATATCTAGATATCTAGATGACAGACATCCATGCCAAAACAACCAAGTATAAAGATGAAAAATTTCTCTGTGAGGGCAAACATTGAAGACTAAAGGTTTCTGGGTTTTTTGCAAGGATTCTCCAGATTAGATTTTAGGGATTTTTGTAAGGTAGAAAACTAGATTTTGAAATATTTAAGGCTTGTAGAGCCATATTCCAAGGGACTTCAAGGAGATTTTTAAGGTGAACTATTTGACTCTGAATAGAGGAAAATAGGTCAACATTTTGGTGACCTCTTAGGGATGTTTGCCTACTAAACAAAATAGACTAGTGGCCTTAAGAATCCATTGGGCATGGGGTCTAAAAGTAGACTACAATGGGTCACGACAACTGAAACCTACCTCCAAAACACAAAAGAAGAAGGCCTGTGTTCTCCTAATGACAATGCAGCATGTGTAGAAGCACTTATTGAAGGGAAAACTAAAACAAAAATAAAACTAAACTACTATGTACAAAATCTTAGACCAACCTTAATGGTAAGGTTTGAGATGGATCCCATTCACTGAGATTGGTAGAACTTCACCATCTAGCTTTGAAAGAATGAAGGTATTTGCCTACTTGCAGCTGGTGATGATATAAGGCACACTCCATAGTGCATCAAACTTGGTATGGCCTCTTGGTTTGGCTCTGTTAGCATCCCATTTCAGAAACAAATCACCTTCATTGAATGTTTGTACCCTAGTCTTTTTTTCAAAATACCTTTTGGTCTTTTTCTGGTGCTCTTCTAATATATCCATGGTCAACTGTCTTTGTTCCTCTAATTTAGTCAATTCAACCATTTTGACAGACCTTGCATCTTCTCCTTCTAATGCCAACTAATGAACCAAATCTAAGGTAGGAAGTTCTAAAGATATAGGCAATCTAGCTTCTCTTCCATACACCAGAACAAAAGGAGAGATCCCAATGGCTTTCTTGTATCTGATCCTATCAACCCAAAGAGATAATCTAATCTTTTTTGTGCCATTGCCTCTAGTTTGTCTCCATAGTCCTCTTCAGAGTTCTGATTAGGTTCTTGTTGGTGGACTCAGCCTACCCATTACCTTGAGGGTAATAATTGGATGAAGTCTATAAGAACAAATTATATTTAAGAGCCCAATCAGCAAACCCAAAACCAGTGAATGCTATTGTATTATTAGAAATAATAGTATGAGGAGTTAAAAACCTTGTCATGATTTCTTCCAAGAAATCCATAATAGATGACTCAGTGGCTTCCTTGAGTGGGACTACTTTAACCCACGTAGTGAAGTAACCAGTGCTAGAAGTGGGATTTATCATGCCAATGAAGTCTAATCCCCACTGTGAAAAGGGTTGATCAGCCTGAATAGGGTGGAGTGGAAGTGCTCCCAATATTTTCTTTCCAGTAAAGAGAGCACACTCTTTGCATTTTGTTACCCATGCATGGGCATCATTAAATAATGTGGGCCAAAAATAGCCTACCCTTATTATTTTCATTATTGTAGCTCAAGTAGAGAAATGGCCACGAGCTGGGCTAGAATGAAACTCACTAAGAAGTCTATCAATCTGATCTTCTTCTATGTATCTTAGTAAGACTCCATCCAAGTTTCTCTTGAGAGAAGACCATCTACAAAATCATAGGTGATAGAATACAGCCTAAAATGTCTTCTTCTGGTTATGTCCAGTATATAGGGATACTCACCATTAGATAGGATACTACTCTAATCACATCGACTTAGTGGCTTTGATAATTGTTGTGTGGTTACACAACACGCCCCATTTTGACTTGGCAAAACAGGGACCCAACATTTTTTGGCTTGGCTTGTTTGTTCTCTGGCGGTCTGGTAAAAGTAAGTCAGGTGCATCATCATGTAGAGTCAGGATGAGGTAAGTCACCATTATGAGGTCAGTTTGTCAAATTTCATATTTCATTTCTGTGACCTCATAGTTTGAAAGAGTATTAAAATTCACGCAGGTTTGTCCTTTACATCATCCTGATATTCCTCAAGATGTGAGAGTTATGAATGGTCAAAGTTTCGGTCAAACCTGATATTCATAAGAGGAGGGATCATATATTTTTTATAACCTGTCATCTTTTTGAAGATCATCATCAAATTTTGAAATATCCCCCAACAATATCCTGTGGCTCAAATATCTAGACATCAACTTTAAGTGGTAGTAAGTCTTCCCCGTCAAGCGGTCTTTTGTATCGCGAGCGTCATGTTTTTGAATGTAACCCGATATTTCTTAATATCCTCCTGACGCGAAATATCACCCTTAGCAAATATCCTAGTGATGTCATCCAAACTGGATAAACGAAGAAGCAAACATGACGATGACATCATCATCACATTCACATTTCCACAGGATATTTTCCAAACATGATCATGTTCGCCTAACATGACGATGATGTCTTGATGCCTTTCTGATACAAAGAACGACTATCAGGATGACGTCATCCTGATATTCTGAAAAGAGACATGTAAGTTTGTCTCGTCATCATCATATTTTGAAACATCACCCGATGCACTGAAATATCCTCTTGATGTACTAAACATAAACAAAGGTGCTTTTGTCACCCGAGTCTTG
Source organism: Cunninghamia lanceolata (assembly GCA_027924645.1). Taxonomy (NCBI): domain Eukaryota; kingdom Viridiplantae; phylum Streptophyta; class Pinopsida; order Cupressales; family Cupressaceae; genus Cunninghamia; species Cunninghamia lanceolata. Next base: position 7,191,125 of record BSBN01001583.1, read on the forward strand.
TCGCGATAACAATTTCAATATGAGGGAGGAGGATAATATTGAAACTCAACTCGATATTTGCAAATATCATCCTGCCCTCATGATGTCCTATCATATGGATATCCCCCTGCTCCCATTGCTGCCATTAACATTTAATGCGTGCAGACATGGTAGGTAGTTCCTGCCGACCCCGGAACCCAATGCAGCACCTGGTGAGATCCTGCGTTTTCACACAAATAATCAAGGAATGTAATCTAACTTGTCAGAGTTGCCCTAAGTGTACCCTAACTGTGAGGTTAAAAGGTAATTCAACCGCAATTTTCACATTTACCTTGCGATAAAATCATTTTTACGGAGCACCAGCTTCCATATCCGCATACCAGCTACTGTTGCGCGATCTGAGCTCACAGACAAAAGGAAAGAGGTGATCATCCGCTGAATTAGGGGCATCGTTGGCAATCCACTGGTATAAAAGAGAAATCTGCATAACCAGGTAAGTAAATGAAACCCTCATCATGTCATTATTGTTTAGGTATGATGATGGAAGTTTTGGTTTATGCATGTAATGGTGAAGAAATACAGTAGGCATAGTGATCTTAATTGCAATATGTGTGCATGTGTGTATATCCGTTGTGAGATAGGATTTTTGTTAATTACAAGTACTCATGGCCGACAAGCAGTACGTTAAGTGTCAAGAAGAATTCAGTAGGCCTATGTTCTCTTCTCAGAGGGGGGTCCTATTCAAGTATGGAGCAATTACTGATACCCATCAGGGGAGCACTAATCTGGAGGCCTGGTCAGCTAAACTAAATGATGGGCATGACAAGAGTCCTGTGTTGGATGCAGTATTTGTGTCAGGAATGTGGACCGCTGCTAGTTTCCCATACTCCATGGAATCTCTAGAGCTAGTTATAGAATGTGCCCCGAATTATAATCCTCAGACAAGGCAAGTGGTAAAGCATGGGAGAATATATGCAGACCTCTCCATTAAGGGTCTCTCCCAGACATTTGGATTGCCGTTGGGCAGTAAAGTAAAGAGTGTGGACCTGAGAAAGGTAGAAAAAGAGTATGAGGCCAACAAGAAATCGGCCAGAAAGAACATGTATCAATGGCGAGCAGAGAACAACACATATCCTACAGCAGCCAAACTCCCAGTGCACATGTTTAAATATGATTTCAGTGAGGAGTACTAGTATATGATTGCACTCCTGAGTCAAGTAACAGGCCAACCTGATACTGGTAGTTTTAGGGATTAGATGTATGGAATTATAATGATGTGTTTGTATTCGAACACCAAGCCACTATGGGGCCAAATAATAAGTGATGCTCTGCATGAGCAGCTGATGAACCTGGGAGGTTCAAATTGTACATTTTACATGACATCTTATATTGTTTATTCTTGTGCTTATAGAGGCACTTTTGATGCCCTGGTTACGGATGGAAGGCTCACAGGCATACATCTGGGATCATCATCCCCAGCTATAGAGAACCAACTACCTCAGAGACTACAAACTGGTCAATGATGCATTCTCTATGCATCTGGTAAGGACCATGGAAGAGGACAGAACAAAAAGATTGAGCATGGAGGCTCAAGAAGTAGTTTACAGGCATGGAGCCTAGTATATCCAGTTTGCAACCTTTTCTTACATAAGGGTTGAAGGTTTTGAGGAACATCCCCTCATGCTGCCGAGGTATCCTACCGATGCAGTGATATTAATGGAATTTATTAGGCAGGGCTCCGTGATGATAAAAATGTACAAGGATGCCAAGAAGCTGCCACCAATTTTGTTCTCAGTCAGCATTGGCAACTATATGTGCCCTGATTCTGACAATATAAAGAAGGTGATGGTCACCCTGAATAAAATGAATCTACAGCCTTTCCCAATAACAAGACCATATGATCCTTACGACAGGATATAGAAGATACTAGGAAAGCCTATTCACCAGAGGCACCTAGAAGATTTTTGGGCTGACTGCGAAGATGAGGCAGAAGCCAGGAGAAGAAGGTATTAGATGTTAACTCTGAACCAAATTAGGACTTTTGATTGTATCTCCCTTCCCCAACAATTGAAGAAGGATGATGGCAGGATAATGGCAGATGAATATGAACAGAAAAAGATATATAATGACACTATCTCTGCACCTGACCTCACCATGCAGGAAGATATATCTTTGGACCCATTCATTGCCAGGACCATACAGCTGACTCAAGCTTGGGTCGATGATCATGTAGAGGCATTGAAAAAGAAAGGTGTTGCCATTACGGTGGACAACAAAAAGAAGGGATAGAATATTCCTGGGGAGGTATATGATGACTTCCTGCTTGAGAAAAGGAAGACTAAGGGAGACAAGTTACCTCCACCACAACAACAGAGCAAAAGACCCCCAAGGGGTAAGAAAGTGGATAAACAACCCAAAGGGGTTATAATTGGCAGGGCAGTGTTTATAGCTGAGGAGGCGGCAGGATCAGGATCAGAGTCAGAATCCCCTCCAAAGAAAGAGAAGCCCAAGAAGAGTAAAATAGCTGAGGCTGGAATAACTGGGACCCTAGAAGTGGGTCAATCCTCAAAGAAACCTGGAGAAGAGGATATCCTCATGGAGGAAGAGCCTGAAGAAGAAGTGGCTTCGTTAATAATAAAAAGAAAGAGGAGAGCTCCACAGGTGCTGGTCTCTACCACACCTAAGAAACAAAGAACCTCCATGAGAGGTGGAATAAGTGAACCCCCTACACTATTACAAGGGGTAGGTAGTGAAGTGCCGAAGGAACTTCAACATAATGTTCTACTTCCTACCATAGTCAAGTTCAAAAATTGAACTTGCAGAGGAACAAATGAAAGAAACCTCTCAGACGCAAGTAGAAGGACATGTCTCACTTGATGAGACAATAAATTTGTCTAATGATGAGGTAGTGCAGGATGTGGCTGCACAGAAGATGGAAACACTTGTTGCTGATATAACTATGACTCCTCACAAGCCTCCACCAGTTCAAACTATGCTTGAGGAGATGAAACAAGCAGAAAAAGAGAAAGAAAAGAGCCCAGAGTAGGTGGCTCAAGAGATAGGGCTAGAAGCATTAATCACAGAGGTGACAAGTCCTGTAGTGGTGGATCTGACAGAGAAACAGGATGCAAGTCCTGAACAGCCAGCAAGATCACCTGATAAAGGCCACCCAGCAAAAGAGGTAGAGATGGCAGAGTCAGAGGGCCATGCTTTTGATTTAGGCCAACAAAGTCCACCTGACACATCAGAAGAACCTGCTATAGTAGAGGTTCAGGAAGCAAGGGCTGATGAGAAGAAGGAAGCACTAGAGGATCCAATTGCCAAAATACAAGAAGTTGATAGTGCAGGCTCGAAAGAAGTAATAGCTGTAGAACAATTGCCAGCACCTCAGGCAGAATCTCTAGTATCTGGTGAAGTGGATAAGCAACAAGGGGAAGAATTGGGAATAGATGAAGTAATGACAGAAGAAGGTCATGATCATCATGATCTGCAAATAGATGCGCCACAGGGTTCCCCACACCAAGAAGATGCTCCCCCAGAGAAGGAAATTCCTCAATAGGAGGAGGTGCCGCAAGATCAACAACAAAGCGAGCATCAAGAAGAAGAAAAGGAAAAGTCACCATCTCCACAACATCTATTGATAGAAATGGGAGATATGGGTGAACATTATGATGATGCTGAAAAACATGATCAGGTACCTCCGTGGTTAGCTAAAGAAGTCAATATTAAAGAGGAGTTTGAAATTCAAGAGTTCGATGTCTCCACCTTGTTCTCCACCGATATAATGAAACCCAGGAGGAAGGCCAGAATGACATCAGCCATCAAAAGAGATCCGGCAATAGGGAGAAGGACTGCACAAATTGCCATACCTGCGGTGGAGAAAGAAAAAGGTAAAATCACTGTGGATGAATTTCAAATCAGCACAGTTGATTTGGGCTTTGCCAATGAAGACCAAGAAGGTCAGGAAGGCAAAGATATTATTGACTCTCTAATTCAAAAGGTGAAAAGAGAGAAGGAGAAGAATAAGCAACATAAAGAGCACATTGCTCAGTTGCATGCCTATATCAAAGGGCTGACCGATCCTGATGTTACCACAACTGAACGTGCAGTCCCATTGACTGCCATTTCTTAGGAGGAAGTAAATAAATTGGACCTCATGAAGCATGAGGCATCTGTAATAAGGAAATGGATGTCATCCGCATTGGATGATGCTGTAGAAATAATGAAGGCCTCTTTGAAGAGGTGGAGCATTCTAAGTGACTCCAATACCAAAGTGGATAAATTGCAGATGCAGACCCAGAAGAGGTCTTACAAATTAGAGAGAGTCCTGCGCCTTTTAGGGGAAATAAAGGGGATAAATCCTCAACTGCTTATCAGTAAGCAGGTATTGAATAGTAATACCGCATTATTGATAGATATCTGGTATAAAGACACTCAGTTTGAGTGTGGAGTCCTCAAGAGGTGCAATATTAAGCTGAGAGATATCAACATGAGGCTACGGGATTTAATGGCTGAAGAAGGAGTGATATTGGAAGCACTGGAAGGCAAGGTGGAAGGTAAAATAGAAAATCAAGATGAAGAGTCTGCCATCAAAGCTGTACACAGCAACTTCCAATTAGAGGTAGATGGTCCACCTGTCCATTTGATAGAAGAACTGATAAATAAAATAATGAGGATCAAGGTCCAGATGGAGAAATATAAAGAAACACTGCAGGACAGGAAAAATAAGCTTGATAACAGCAGAGACAAATATGAAGCACATAGGCACGCCATTATCAAAGAAAAAACTCAAGATGGCGGAGGGATATATCAAGTTGTGCATTCCTATGTGCAGGTCCGCAGTAGTATGCAGCCCCATATGCAGCAGCATCATCATCAGGATAGTGAAAGCTTAGGAATCGATGCACATGATGATGACCCACATCAATCAGCTGAGGAGCATGATGAAGATACATCATGAAGGGGATAGTAGCATAAGTAGTATAGATAGTTGCCAGCTGGCAACTTGTGCCATTATGTAAAGGTTGACGAAGTCAGATGAATCGTGACTGTAGATCTGTATTGATAAATTAGGATCGTAGATCTTTTTGTAACAGATTCCTGACCTTATTTTATAAAAGGTGGTGGAATGGCTTATTTTAAACATTGGAAACTTAATTGAAATCTATTTGCTGAAGTATTCAGGGCTCATTTCAAAGCTATTGTATATGTACATGTCTTTTGCATACTTAATAAAGGAGAAGAGTATTTCGATTACAAATCCTAATAAATCTTGAGTAATCTGTGTCTGAATTCTGGATGTGTGCTTTAATTTGCTGCGTCCCTTGGAGTGCTCATCATGTTGCATATATTGTTTTCATTCATCATCCTCTGAAGTTTGCATCAACTGTATCTAGCTGTGGAATATCCTGGTGAACATATGGTTTGATTTCTTTTCCTCATGACAGTATCAAGTATGTATGTGGATCAATAGCTAAAGGTTCAACTTTAAATAGAAGCATTTCTTCAATTTTTTTTTTAATTTCAAAGTATTTCATCTCCATAATTGCAAATAATTGATGATCTTAAGTAAATAACATAAATATGCAGACATCTCGTAGATAATCATAAATATTTAGCATATTTGAATACAAAGCATGTAGAATTGAAAATATCATGCAAAGATTGAGGTATTTCCACATCTTCTCATCGAATAACTGCATAATATGACACATCTGTAAAGAATTTCTGCAGGAATGTCATGATGATGATAAAATTCCACGTAAGGCCCCAAAATGGAAATAGCAACTCACATTAACCTCTGATCGACTTCAGACGATTAAGACCTAATCACCGGAGACTTGGGATCCTGAATTCTTTGAATTCATAGTATCTTTCAAGATGAATAAAGGTTAATGTGTACTTTTATTCTATGTTTGTTTGTGACTAACATCATGACCAACATAAATTGGTGCTAGAAGGAGGGCAGTGATCTAGAATACCATGCTCATCAACATTATTTTTAGGTTTGATGATGCAGAGAGAAAAGTAACCTCCGATCGTCTATGAATTTCAAATACTACGCAAATATTTACTGTAAAAGGTTCGTAAATGTGCTCATCCTGTGTAAAGATTTTTAGATCTCACATAAATATTGCAAGCTTTACAGTAGATCATTCTGAATTCACTAATATTGGCCAAAGATATGTAAATTTGTTCAAGCTTTGAAGAATTTAAGCCTTAGACACTTGAGATCTCGTGCTAGGGGTCATTATACCCCAAATATCCTGTCATATTTGTAGTATCTTCACAAATATCTCATAAATATCCAGTCTGATCAGCCATCTGACTGCAAATATCACCTCATTTGGTGAAATCCAGCTAATATTTGCAAAGTTTCAGCCAATTTGCCTCAAAATTGAGAAGTCCTGGCTCACAGGATAAATACCAGGTCTAGACCTAGTGGAATCTTCGAGGAACTACCTGTTAGAGGTTTCAGACCTAGAACTATAGACATTCATCATACTCCAGGGTCTAGTGCACCAAGAGCTTCACCAGAACCTCCTCCTATAACTCCTGTTGGTTTACAGATACCTTCTGGAATATCTGTGACACCTCCTATTTAGCTTCAACGTGTGCCTTTAGTCCAACCCCAGCCAGCTGCACCACTAGCTCAACCTCCTCTGGTTGCAATGTCTTTCTTTACAGCGGAGTCACCTTTGACCTTTACTACATATCATGAGGTACCAAAGAATCTGGACAAACTTTGTCCAAAATATCATTCTTATCAAGATGCTGATGATCATATTAGGACATTTAAGGAAGCTTGCTGTAGGGCTAGAATAGAACATCAAGATGTGGTGTGCAGGTTATTTCCCTTTTCCTTAGGGGAAGAGGCTTATAATTGGTTCATTAGTCTTGGCCAAGCCTCTGTTGGTTCATGGGCTATCTTAGAGAAAGTCTTTCTTAATAGGTTCAAGGTCCCTATTGATCCATCTATGAATTACCATATGTTTGCTAGAATCAAAAGATTTGAGAATGAGCCTATCGCCAATTTCAATGCTAGGTTCCATAAAATGTTGTCCAAGTTAGTTGCCCCATATGTAGTATCTGATGCCTCTGCCAGGAGTATCTATTATTTAGCCCTGGATCCATTAACTTCCATGTTCATCAGGAGAACACATCCCGAGATCACTACCTTGATAGGAGCTTTTCAAGAAGCTATCAAAGTGAATTAGCAGTTGATACCGGCTCCTACTCCAAATATAGTATTCCCTACCTTGCCTGGCATATAGAAACAATATCCTACATCATATCCTACAACATATTCGCCACAATATCCTGCACAATATCCTAATGGAGCATTGATACCCCCAGCTGTCCTGCCTGCACCTTTGCAAGTACCTCCACTGAGCATCATGCCTCCTCCTAATGGAAATGGCCAATTGCTACAATATCATGCACATGCTCAGACACCTCAAGGTACTAATTTGTCTAACAATAACCATGGATCCTCTTTCTTCAAGCCTCAGACTAAAAATGTAGTAGCCAAAGCTCAGGAAGAAAAGGAAGAAATCAAAGAGATTTCTACTCAATTGAGAAAACTCACCACAGAGGTGACACATTTGAGAAATCAAGGGTTTTATTCCCAGTTAAGTTAGAATAGAAATTATTCCAATGACATATCGAATTATCCTGACAGGGGATATAACACCAATAATTTCAACAATAATGGTGGAAGCAACAATAATCCTCAGAGACAACCCAGAGTGTGGAACTCTAGGCCAAATAATGGCTCATTACCATCACCCCTAGACAATCAGCCTCCTGGTGAAGCCAAACAGACTACTAGAGTCAATCTTGCTGAAGCAGCCCTTACTAATTGGTGCAGGATCCACAATACCAATGCACATGCAGAATTAGATTGTCCACAATTTAGAATTGCTGCTAGCATCTTTCAGACTGAAGTGTCTAATACTTATAGAAATCTACCTCATGCAGAGGGCAACGAGATCATTCCTTGTGGATATGACTCAGCTTTTGTGTTGGAAACCTATATTAATCAACCTCATCAGGGTCACAATCAGGTATGTGAGGAATCTGCCTTAACCTTTGAAACAAATTATGTTTTCCCCTTTGAGGATGAAAATGAACCTGCAAGAGAACATGAGGAAGTACATGCATATCGGCAGCAATATCCTGGTAAGCATAGTTATAACTTGAGGAGTAATGCCAACAGACCTGCTGGTCCATTGACATCATCCCTACCTCCAAATAATTTCAATACACCTCCTGATCCTAAAGCTAGCAATAACCTAGGGTTCCCCAAGGTAAATGCTCAATACTTGTCCCCTCAAAATGCAGGATCAAAGGTTGTAAATACACCTCATGACTCCAACAAATTAGTTAGCTATCTGGCTGATGAAATGAAGAAAATTAAGATCAGCTTGTCCCTGTCTGAGTTACTAAAAACTCCTGCCATAAAAAGGGCATTCATGAAGTCACTAGATGATCCTGCTCCTAAAGAGGATAGTCATCTTTCAAGTTAGTCCAGTGGCAAGGATCATGCTACTAGGGATAATATTATCAAGCCTAAAGTGTCAGCTACAGTCCAAGCTGCTGAAACCTCCCACATGACCTTGTACAGGGATAAAACTAAATCACCCCCGTTCCTCCTTACCATAAGAATGTTCAGCAAGAACCTGCACAACTGTTTGGTTGATTCAGGGGCCTCTACGAATGTTATGCCCCTATCAATATGTAACGCTTTAGGACTACATCCTACTAAATCCCTAAAGAAGGTGACACAGCTGGACAAAATAGAAGTAAGTGTAGTAGGAGAGTTAACTCATATCCACATGCAACTAGCATCTAATCCTAGGATCTAGTATTACATTGATATTCAGATAGTTGACATACCTAATACTTACGGGATGTTGCTTAGTCGAGATTGGTCCAAGACACTCAATGGCTATATGTCCACAGATTTCAGTCACATGTGGTTGCCATGGAAAGGTATACCTAATCAGATCAGGATTGACGCTGAGCCTAGAATGAAACATATGATCACTGAATACAACCGAACAAATGAGATCCTGTATGTAGATGTAGAACCTGGAGTTTATTGCATCATGCCACAAATTGTCAAAATAGAAGAGATCCTGATGCTTGATTTGCATCATGATGATGATGATGATCATCAGGAAGACATACCAGTCGTAGAACCTGATAATAATCCTGATAATGAGAATGAAATAGACTGCTTCAGAGACTTTGAGATACATTTGTCTAATCAAGTAAAACATTGTCAATTATTAAATATACCTACTGATGACATTTTGATTGATGGATGGTGCAGATTACACGATGAAGCACACTCAGAAAAGACTTGTGAAACATGCTTAGATATGATGATGCTGGAGCAGACATGTAGTGAGGCATCATCATTATATTCTGAGGTAAATGCTACATCTGATGATGATGACGATACTAATTCTTATCTATCTTTTACAGGAACAGAGGAGTCGACAGATCATGATGAGGATCATATCCTGAAAATAGAAGAAGTTCTCGTTTCTGACTAGATAAATGATATGAGGAAGGAAAAGATCACTCCTGGTAGTGATTGCTTTATGGAACCCGATTATGAGTTGTCTGATGAAGATAAAGGTAGTGACCTGACTAAGTTCGAAGAATTTTTAGTAAAGGAAATAAAGAAGATGACCTGACAGCATAAATCTCCCCATGAGGTTTTAATCAAGGGTTGGTGTAGGTTGCACGAGGCACCTCACTCAGAAACAACTTGTTCACTGTGTTTACACATTTTGAAGAAGCATGCAGCTATAAGCTCAAAAGATCATCCTCCTGTTGAAATGAAAGAGAAAATAGAAAAGCCATTAGGCTCACAAGAAAAAGGAAAAAAGAAACTTGAGGGTGATGACATCCCTAAGCTAAAATGGATATTAGGCGGAGCAGCAACCAGAGCTGCAAGGAGAAAAGAAAGTTTAGCTAAATGTCTTGCTGAAGATAAACCTTGGACCCTGAGGTTTGATGGGTCCAAATCCAAGCAGGGTGCTGGGGTAAGAATTGACCTGATTGATCCAGCTGGAAAATCCTACTTAGCAGCCTATAGATTACAGTTCCCTTGCACTAACAATGTAGTGGAGTATGAAGCTCTAATTCATGGGATACTGTTTGCTCATAAGAAGAAAGTAAAGATTCTGCATGTCTTTGGAAATTCAGAACTGGTTGTGAGGCAAGTAAGAGGAATTTATTCGTGTAATTATAGAAAGCTGTCCAATTACAGACATTAGGTATGGGATCTGATTGAGGACTTTGATGCCTTTAATATTACTCATGTACCAAGAGAACAAAATCATAGGGCAGATGCACTTGCCCAAGCTGCCAGTACATTGGAGCCACTGTCTATATCTGGTCTGAAAAGATTTTTAGTAGAACTAGTGTCAGTACCTTCAGTACCGGATAATGTGACCAATCTCTAGGTGTTTGATGATGATCAACACATTTTGGACTTCATTTCAAATAGAGACATATTTGAAGCTCAGATTATAGATGAGAATGACATGGAAGATCATGTCTGGGAAGAGGATGAGATATTAGAGCTGCCTAGCAATAGGATCCCCAAAGGTATGATTGAATTAGAGAGAGCTTTTGATTTGGATAATATGCTCAAACAGAAGGATCTGCCCAAGGCAGATGGAGGTCAGTATTCACAAGTGAATATTGGACAAGCTGATGACAAGAAAAATGTCCTGTTGGGTAAGGTTTGCACACCAGAAGAATTAGAAGGAATAAATCAGGCTCTCAAGGACTACATACATGTAATTGCAAGGACTTATGATGAGCTGAAGACATATGACACCTCTATCATAACTCATACTATACCTCTCAAGCTAGATGCTAAACCTTTTAGACAGAAGCAAAGGCCAGTCAATGCCTTGCTCGAACCAATAATTCTCGAATAAGTCAAGAAATTGTTAAACGCCAGGATAATATTTCCTGTGAGGCACTCCACTTGGGTGGCAAATCTTGTGCTAGTCAGAAAGAAGAATGGAGACATTAGGTTATGTGTAGATTTCAGGAACCTAAATAGAGCATCGGAAAAAGACAACTATCCTTTGCCCTCATTAGATGAAGTTCTGCAGATTATAAATGGAGCTAAAATGATGTCCTTCTTGGACGGTTTTTCAGGATACAACCAAGTAATAGTTGACAAAATTGACAGATTGAAAACTGCCTTCACCACAAAGTGGGGGATATTTGCATATAGACGTATGCCATTCGGACTCATAAATGCTGGCGCTACATTCCAGCGAGCCATGGATATAGCCTTCAGGGGCTTAATAGGAAAATGTATAGTCATATACATGGATGACTTGACAGTATTCTCCAAGGAAAGGGGGAATCATGTTGCTGATCTCAGAAGTGTACTGAAGAAGTGTGAAGAGTACAGAATATCTTTGAATCCCAAGAAGTGCATATTTGGGGTGACAACAGGAAAGTTATTAGGCCACCTGATCACAGAAGATGGAATTATCATTGATCCTGATAGGGTGGAGTCTATCATGAAGTTACAACTTCCAAGAAGCAAAAAGGAACTCAAGTCTTACTTTGGTAAGATAAATTTTGTGAGGAAGTTCATTACCGGCTTTACTGAGATTGTCAGACCACTAAATGCCATGTTGAAAAAGGATGCACAGATTGAGTGGACACCAGAAGCCAAAGCTGCATTTGAAGATATAAAGAAAGCCATTTCAGATGCTCCTGTCCTCATTAGTCCAGACTACACAAAGGACTTCTACATCTATTCATTTGCTTCAGAACATACTTCTGCAGCAGTGTTAACTCAAAGGAATGAGGAGAAAGAAGAGAAACCAATTGCTTTCATGAGCTGTCCTTTCAGAGACGCTGAATTGAGATATGTAGACGTTGAGAGACAGGCACTTGCATTAGTCAGAGCAGTAAAGAAATTTAGACATTACATACTAAGAAGCAAAGTGATTGCTGTGGTACTAGATGCAGCAGTGAAGATGCTACTGATGCAAAGTGAGCCTGGTGAGAAAAGAGCCAAATGGATTACTGTATTACAAGAGTATGATATGGAAATTACACCAATGAAGCTAGTAAGAGGACAAGCTTTGAGCTAGATGATATCTGAAATTGATCCAAACATCACTAGTCAGTAATATGTGATCAATGAGAAAGATAATAAAGAGTGGTATTCAGATATCAAGCACATCCTGATTACTGGAAGATGTCCATCAAGAATGCAGGCTTCACAAAGAAGAGCCTTAAAAATAAGATCCCAAAAGTATATGATGAAGGGAGGAACCCTATTCAAGAAGAATTATGAAGGAATATACCTTAGATGCTTAGAGAAGCCAGAAGCAAGTAGAGTCCTAACAGAAATACATGACAAGTTTGGAATGGCACATGGATCATCCTTGGCCACAACACATGCAATCCTCAGAGTAGGATATTACTGGCCTACAATTTTTAAAGACACAGCTGATCATGTTAAATGTTGTCATGTTTGCCAGGTTGCTGCCAACAGAGAGAAATATGCTGCACAACCATTGCAGCCAGTAATGGAAGAACGCCCATTTACACAGTGGGGCATGGAATTCATAGGACCAATCAATCCTTCGTCCTCCTCAGGGCATAGGTATGTTTTAACAATTACTGACTATTGTACTAGATGGACTGAGGCTATTAGCAGCAAAACTTGCACTGCAGATGATGTCATTAAATTTCTAGAGAGCAACATTGTCACCAGGTATGGAACTCCTTGGTGCAGGAGCACCCATACAAGACAGGATATAGGTTCATTGTCTGCATGACAGGACATTAGTCTATTTTTAGCATGTTTGACTTCATAATGTAATAAGGTCCATTGGACTAATGCATATGTATTAGATCAGCCTAGGAGAGTGTGCAGGCAGTTAGAGCTCGTGATCAGGTAGAATGAGCTGTCCTCTCCCAGCCGTTTGGAAGCTCCCAGCCGCTGGGAACCGAGTTGGTAGTACTCGTAGGATATTGCTATAAATAACTCAGATCAGTTAGGGTTTGAGATCAGAGAGAGAGAGAGAGTAGTAGTTATGTTATGTTGTACTAGTGATTGAGTGAAATCCAGAGATCAGTCCAAACATTGTGAAACAATGTTGTTCGATAGTATTGTAGAAACAGGACATTTGTGTTTCATCTAAATAAGATCTCATCAATTGCATTATCTGGTTTATCAGCTGTTTATGTTTTGATTTCTGTTCTGATTACAGGTTAATGGATTCTTTCAACCCTTCCACCGGTTGATTCTGTGAATCGGTGGAATGGTCATGCATGTTAGTTTAGGTTGTATTTTAGTTTTCTGTTTATGCATTTCATTATGTGGGAGATCGATTGGTAGCATGCTATGAATCAACCTAGCATCCTCATGTGCTAGGGTTTAGGAAGATAAACTGTTAAGTTTTGATCTGAAGGTGATCCGGCCCGATCCTCATGTTTTCTTTGTAAAATTGTGCGGTTCTGTGAGTTTGCACGAAGCTGACGGATATACAGGGATCTGCATGTGCTTTTCCAGACGGAGTGAATCGTATCATCATCTACGAGTATATCGCTATCAGGATCAGGTTCTGAAGTTGGCAAAAAGTGCATGTTTCAAGTGCATCAGGATGATATAGGTTGGATATATACTCAGTGTGTATATCATCGTCAGGATCATTTTTCGTGTGTATCCATCGTCCGCATATCGCTATCGCATGCAGAAGTGAAAGTTCACTTTTTGGCTAAGGACCGGAAAGGTCATCATCAGGATATTGAAAAGATCACCGGATATTCATTATCATGTTGCGGAGGATATAAGTGTCTTATATCCTGTTGACATCATCATCGGGTGCAAGTGACATCATCGTCATTAGGATATTATGAATATCACCCTATGCAAGTTTATCCTGCTGTCACTAAGTGTTTTGGCATCGGCGTAAGTCATCGGCATAAAGTTTGGTTAACATCATCAGGATGTTTAAATATGACCGGATAAGTCATATCCTGATGCTGTTGTTTGAGTAGTCGGATATCGGGGTGGCATAAGCATCGAAGGAAAGGTGCTTGAAGTTGTCGTCATCAGGATATATGGGAGGAACTGGATATTTCATATCCTACTGACGAAGGGTGATGATGATGCTAAACATCATGATGCTGCCGATAGAGTTTGGCGCTAAGTGAATAGTGATCATCAGGAGGATAATTGTGTTCGTCGAGTATCATGATGATGCTGATAGGCGAAAGGCGAAAGGTGATAAGTGAACAGTAGTTAGTAGGAGGATATTTCATGCCTCTTCGAAATATGATGATGCTGTCTGTGTTAGCAAGAAATATGATGATGATGATAAGCCGATAGGTATTACATACTGCATGTCTAGGATTTTAACATGCTAGTGGATTAATGACTCCTCCTTCCCATTTGTAAGCTTCTGTTGCGTTTCCTCTACATCATAGTGGTATCAGAGCAAAGGAAGGATCTTCTGGAAAAGATCAGGATATAGCAGGATGTCAGATGAAGAAGGAACATCTGAGATTCCGGCAAGGATGACCAACGTTGAGTGGCAGTTCTGGTAAAGAAATAGATTGCAAAGAGCAAGGCCGTGAAGGATCAGAATCAGGAATTGAAGGATGAGTTAGAGAAGTTGAGGAACAGAGTAGGTTCTGGTAGAGAAGAAGATAGGGAAGAAGAAGAGATCCCTAGTTGGAACGAGGAGGTCATTCCTGCAGACCAGAGACCACTGTTGAACGCCCTCAAGGCCATGGAGAGGAGAACCATGGATGTGAAACTGGATTTGCCAGTGTTTACAGGAAAGATGGAACCTGATTCAGTGATGGAGTGGATAGACTCCTTGAACAATTTCTTTGAAACGGAGGAGATTCCAGAACAATAGAGGGTGAAAATAGCCCAGTCAAAAATGAAAGAAGCTGCCTTGACATGGTGGAATTTCGTCCAAGATGATAGAGTACAGGAAGGAAAGCGTAGAGTCACTACATGGAAGAAAATGATGGCATTAGTAAAGGAAGCTTATGTCCCATTGGATTACAGTATCCAATTACACAAGAGGAAGCAAAACCTGAAGCAGAAGGAGCTAGATGTCAGCTCATATACAGAAGAATTCATGAAACTTTGTATGAAAACAAAGGTAAAGGAAAGTGAAGAAGAGAAGGTAGCCAGATACCTTAATGGATTGAGGTTCAACATTCAGGAAGATTTAAGTCTGCATAATCCAGATACAGTTCAGAAATGCTTTCAGTTGGCATTGAAAGTGGAAGAGAAGTTAAAGAGAAAACAAGAACAACACAATAGAGGAAGAGGAAGACAACAAAGGGGTGGAAGAGGTCCTTTTAGAGGTAGAGGACATGGACATGGATATCAAGGAGAATCTAGTCATGACAATAGTAAGGGAAACAATAGTCAGAACCAGGGGGAAAATTATAGTCAGCAAGGAAACTTCAGAGGTAGAAGACCTTTCAGAGGAAGATCCCAGGGTAGAGGATCCATCAGATGTTATAACTGTAACAAAGAAGGCCATATAGCCAGCAGATGTCCAGAAAAGGCCACAAGCTCAACAGGAGAAAGGAGAACAAATCTGATCCAAGAACTTGATAATCAAAGTATAACAGGCTCTAATTCTTTCAGAGTGTGAATGCTCCTGATAATTATGGATACCCAGAAAGTGGAGAGTCTCTAATGATGAGAAGAACAGTGACTACCATGAAGGTACCTGACAAAGAATCCCCTCAAAGAAAGTCTCTTTTCAGGACTATTTGCAAAGCAGGAGGTAAGGCATGTAAAGTTTTGATTGATTCTGGTTCTACTGAAAATTTTGTGTCTGAAGAAATGGTGACAAAGCTTAAGCTTAGGAGATTGCCTCACCCATCCCCATACAAAATCTCATGGCTTACCCAAGGTCAGCAGACAATTGTAGAAGAGCAGGCTTGGGTAGAATTTTAGATTGGAGCATATAAGGATAAGTTGTTGTTTGATATTACCACGATGGATGCTTGCAATCTTTTATTTGGTAGACCATGGCAGTATGATTTGAAGGCACAACATGATGGTGTTAGAAACACCTATACAATCACTAAAGATGGTAAGGTTATAAAGTTACTACCATTGACGGAAAAGGAGGAGAAATCTAAAGGAAAAGAGGTGAAGGTAATGCTGATGGAAGGTAAACAGTTCATGAAAGAAGTAGCAGCAGAAGGTGCAGTTGCATATGCCCTAATCCCATGTATGAGGGTGAATAAAGAACAGTAGCAAGAAGTCAAGGAAGAGAAGAAGCAAAGGTTCATAGACCCAGCTATCCAAGAGCTATTGGATAAGTACAAAGGTATCATCTCAGAAGGAATGCCAAGATCCCTACCCCCTGTCAGGGATATTAGTCACTGCATAGACTTAATTCCAGGGTCAACACTTCCAAACAAAGCAGCCTATAAACTAACTCTAGAACAGAATGCAGAAGTAGCCAGACAAATTGAAGAATTATTGGATTCAGGTCTGATTGGGAAAAGTTTAAGTCCATGTGCAGTACCAGCTGTACTAGCACCAAAGAAGGAAGGTACTTGGAGGCTTTGCACAGATTCCAGAGCTATTAACAAGATCACAATCAGGTATAGGTTTCCAATCCCTAGGATAGAGGATTTACTTGACTGTTTAGGAGGTGCTAAGTATTTTACAAAAATAGATCTAAAGAGTGGATATCATCAGATCAGGATTAGGCCAGGAGATGAATGGAAAACAGCATTCAAAACTAATGAAGGGTTATATGAGTGGAAGGTTATGCCTTTTGGTTTATCTAATGCACCTAGTACTTTTATGAGGTTGATGAATGAGGTTTTGAAAGAGTTCATTGGTAAGTTTGTCATAGTATATCTAGATGACATTCTGATTTTCAGCAACACAAAAGAAGAACATCTCAGACACATAGATTTGGTTCTTAAGAGGTTACATGAAGAGCAGCTGATGATAAATTTAGACAAGTGTTTGTTCATGCAAGAGGAGATCACATATTTGGGTTTTGTCATTTCACAAGGAAAGTTACAAATGGATAAGGAGAAGGTAAGTGCCATATTGTCTTGGCCAACCCCAAAGACTATGAATGATGTCAGAAGTTTCCATGGGTTAGCAACCTTCTACAGGAAGTTTATAAGAGGGTTTAGTCATATTTGTGCACCCATGCTTGATACCATCAAAGGAGGACAGAAGTGCAGATTTGTTTGGACTCAAAGAGCAGATGATTCTTTTGAAACATTGAAGAAGAAGGTGGCACAGCAGCCAGTCCTTGCACTTCCAGACTTTAACAAAATCTTTCAGGTGGAATGTGATGCCAGTCACATGGCCATTGGAGCAGTACTCAGCCAAGAAGGTAGACCTATTGCATTTTTCAGTGAGAAGCTCAATGATGCTAAAAAGAGGTATTCCTCATATGATTTGGAAATGTATGGTTTAGTCCAGTCACTCAAGAAATGGAGGCATTACTTGATGCCAAAGGAATTCATAGTATTCACAGATAACCAGGCACTGAGTTTCATAAACAGCCAGGAAAAGCTGAACCACAGACACATGAAATGGGTAGAAACCTTACAAGCGTTTACTATTACATTGAAGCATAAGAAAGGAGTCAAGAATAAAGTTGCAGATGCTTTGAGCAGGAGAGTTCTAACAGTCAACCAGATTCAGTTAGAAAGTGTTGGCATTGATTCACTAAAGACCATGTATGAGACTGATGCAGATTTTGGGGAGATATATCATGTATGTACTTCTTTTGGAGAGAAATATCATGCTGAATTCTCTGAATTTTTTATTCAGGATGGATTGTTGTTCAAAGGTGGACAGTTATGTATTCCAAGGTGTTCTATAAGGTTAAACATCATTAAGGAGAAACATTGTGGAGCTATGGCAGGTCATTTTGGTCTAGATAAGACTCTTGATCTTGTCCGAAGACATTACTTTTGGCCTAAGTTACAATCAGATGTCAGAAAGTTTGTAGAGACATGTGTGATATGTCAGAAAGCTAAAGGTAGGTCGACTAATGCAGGATTATATTAGCCCTTACCCATTCCTTCCAGACCATGGGAAAGCATAAGTATGGATTTTGTCTTGGGTTTACCAAGGACAAGGAAAGGGTTTGACAGTGTTTTTGTTGTAGTGAATAGATTTAGCAAAATGGCACATTTCTTGCCATGCAAAACCACTGCTGATGCTTCATACATTGCAGATTTGTTTTTCAGGGAGATTGTCAGGATCCATGGATTGCCATTGAGCATAGTGTCAGATAGGGATGTGAAGTTTATTGGTCACTTTTGGAGAACTCTTTGGAAGAAACTTGGAACAAATTTGTCTTTTTCCTCTGCATATCATCCTCAAACAGATGGACAGACTGAAGTAGTGAACCGTTCCTTAGGAAATTTGCTTAGATGTTTGACAAAACAACATGGAGAAAAGTGGGATAATATTCTGTCTCAAGCTGAATTTTCCTATAATGATACTGTCAATAGGAGCACAGGGAAATCACCTTTCCAGATAGTTTATGGTGTGCATCTAAGAGGAATTTTGGAATTGAGAGATCTACCTACAGTAGACCCTGTTAGTACAGAAGGAGAAGCTTTTGCAGAAGCCATCAAAGAGGTTCATGATCAAGTCAAGACCCAACTACAACAAACTACCTTGAAGTATAAGGAATATGCTGATAAAAAGAAGAAGGATGTACAGTTTGATGTTGGAGATTTGGTATGGGTTCATTTGAAGAAGGACAGACTTCCTAAGGGAAAATATACTAAACTTATGCAGAGAAAAGTTGGACCATGTCAGATCTTGCACAAGCATGGACATAATGCTTATGAGATACAACTCCCCCCTGATCTTGGTTTGTCCCCTATATTCAATGTATGTGATTTAACTCCATACAAGCTTATCCAGATGCATATCAGGATCTCCTACAGGATACAGTCCATGATAACATTCCCAAGCATGATCCTCCACAGCTGCAGAAGGTTTTGGACACCAGAGTGGTCAAACAGACCCGGAACAAACAGTACTTGGAGTATCTAGTATCTTGGCAGGGAAAACCTAATTCCGAAGCAGTCTGGATGACTGAAGAGTAGATCCAGAAACATGGTGCAGATCTTCATACTCTCATCTCAAGTGGACTTGAGATTTCTTCTTCTGGGGAGTATGGTGCAGGAGCACCCCTACAAGACAGGATATAGGTTCATTGTCCGCATGACATGACATTAGTCTATTTTTAGCATGTTTGACTTCATAATGTAATAAGGTCCATTGGACCAATGCATATGTATTAGATCAGCCTAGGAGAGTGTGCAGGCAGTTAGAGCTCGTGATCAGGTAGAATGAGTTGTCCTCTCCCAGTCGTTTGGAAGCTCCCAGCCGCTGGGAACCGAGTTGGTAGTACTCGTAGGATATTGCTATAAATAACTCAGATCAGTTAGGGTTTGAGATCAGAGAGAGAGAGAGTAGTAGTTATGTTATGTTGTACTAGTGATTGAGTGAAATCCAGAGATCAGTCCAGACATTGTGAAACATTGTTGTTCGATAGTATTGTAGAAACAGGACATTTGTGTTTCATCTAAATAAGATCTCATCAATTGCATTATCTGGTTTATCAGCTGTTTATGTTTTGATTTCTGTTCTGATTACAGTTTAATGGATTCTTTCAACCCTTGCACCGGTTGATTCTGTGAATTGGTGGAATGGTCATGCATGTTAGTTTAGGTTGTATTTTAGTTTTCTGTTTATGCATTTCATTGTGTGGGAGATCGATTGGTAGCATGCTATGAATCAACCTAGCATCCTCATGTGCTAGGGTTTAGGAAGATAAACTGTTAAGTTTTGATCTGAAGGTGATCCGGCCCGATCCTCATGTTTTCTTTGTAAAATTGTGCGGTTCTGTGAGTTTGCACGCAGCTGACGGATATATAGGGATCTGCATGTGCTTTTCCAGACGGAGTGAATCGTATCGTCATCTACGAGTATATCACTATCAGGATCAGGTTCTGAAGTTGGCAAAAATTGCATGTTTCAAGTGCATCAGGATGATATAGGTTGGATATATACTCAGTGTGTATATCATCGTCAGGATCATCTTTCGTGTGTATCCATCATCCGCATATCGCTATCGCATGCAGAAGTGAAAGTTCACTTTTTGGCTAAGGACCGGAAAGGTCATCATCAGGATATTGAAAAGATCACCGGATATTCATTATCATGTTGCGGAGGATATAAGTCTCTTATATCCTGTTGACATCATCATCGGGTGCAAGTGACGTCATCATCATCAGGATATTGCGAATATCACCCTATGCAAGTTTATCCTGCTGTCGCTAAGTGTTTTGGCATCGGCGTAAGTCATCGGCATAAAGTTTGGTTAACATCATCAGGATGTTTAAATATGACCGGATAAGTCATATCCTGATGTTGTTGTTTGAGTAGTCGGATATCGGGGTGGCGTAAGCATCGAAGGAAAGGTGCTTGAAGTTGTCATCATTAGGATATATGGGAGGAACCGGATATTTCATATCCTACTGATGAAGGGTGATGATGATGCTAAACATCATGATGCTGCCGATAGAGTTTGGCGCTAAGTGAATAGTGATCATCAGGAGGATAATTGTGTTCGTCGAGTATCATGATGATGCTGACAGGTGAAAGGCGATAAGTGAACAGTAGTTAGCAGGAGGATATTTCATGCCTCTTTGAAATATGATGATGCTGTCTGTGTTAGCAAGAAATATGATGATGATGATAAGCCGATAGGTATTACATACTGCATGTCCAGGATTTTAACATGCTAGTGGATTAATGACTCCTCCTTCCCATTTGTAAGCTTCTGTTGCGTTTCCTCTGCATCACTCCTTATGCATTGGTAAGTGATAATGGGTCTGCATTCACTTCAACCAAGTTATCAAGTTGGGCTTTGGATCATGGGATTATACTTAAGTTTTCATCCAACTATTATCCCCAAGGGAATGGTTTAGCAGAATCCACCAACAAGAATTTACTGAGTATCATAAGAAAGTTAATAGAGAAAAACCCCAGGGAATGGAACTCATTTCTGAAGTATGCCTTATGGGTAGACAGAACTAGAATGAAAACTGCATTAGGAAACTCACCTTTCCAACTAGTATATGGGGTAGATCCTATCCTCCCTGTAAACTTGAAAATTCTTACTTTGCAGTTCGCCCAAGAATACCTAGGCATAGACAATAAACAAGAAGTCAGGTTGCTTCAGTTGATGCACCTGGAAGAAAAAAGGAGTCAAGCAATTGACCAATTTGCAAAACACCAGGCTATTGTCAAACGTTGGTTTGACAAGAGAGCCAGAGTTAAAGCTTTCAGGATATCTGATTTGGTCCTGATGTGGGATAAAGCCCATGAAAAGAAAGGTGACCATGGTATGTTTGATAGATTGTGGATAGGTCCCTTTCAAGTTTCTGAGATACTAGGAGATAGCACTTATAGGATTAAGAACTTGACAGGTGAGGATGTCCCATTGCCAGTCAATGGACAATTTCTCAAACATTATTTCCAAGCCTGAATGATTTCATAACAGTCATGTGTATCATATTGTATATTTGTATAGTCGTTTGTATAGTTTGTTTGTTTGTTGTGTCGGTTGAGCCTTTGTCCTGGTAAGTCAGGATGATGCACTTCATCACCCCAGAAAATAACTAAATTGTTAAGGTTCAAGGGATGAGATCACATTTAGACATAGGTTATGATTCATTCTAAGAAGTGTTCATGATCAGGTTTGTGATATCTTTTCATCAGGGTGCCTTTTCTTGGTCAAAATGAATCAATCACAATGAAGCATCTAATAGCCTTGGGTTTGTTGAACACACTAGTATAGGTGTTAAGTGAAAAATCTAAAGGGACTCCCTTGCTACCAATACAATCTCCAACCTAAAGTTGCAAGTGACTATACCTTGAACAAATGAGCTGACATGATGATACCAGATACAAATTTTAAAAGAGAAAATCAGAAAAGAAATAAAATTAGGCCACCTAAGTAACCTTACCGGGGCTATAGACGCCTGCTGGCAGTGGGGCTCTACTTAGGGAGATTGTATACATAACCTTGCCGGGGCTATAGATGCCTGCTGGCAGCAAGGCTCTATCTAGGTTGGCTATGAGGGATGATCTCCAACTATGTAGTTTAACACCAGTTACTTATGTTTTCAACTTACTTTCAAGATGAGGATAATTAATCATATGCACACACCTGATCTTTGGTTAGCATTGTTACCATGATGAAATTTTATCATTTAGAGTATCATGATACTTATACTTAGATGGAATTAAAATACTATAGATGAATGTGATCACATCACTTGAATCATTGGAATTTGTTTGTTTTCTTTGGTGGCAAGTTGTTGTGTGGTTACACAACACACCCCATTTTGACTTGGCAAAACAGGGACCCAACTTTTTTTGGCTTGGCTTGTTTGTTCTCTGGTGATCTGGTAAAAGTAAGTCAGGTGCATCATCATGTAGAGTCAGGATGAGGTAAGTCACCATTATGAGGTTAGTTTGTCAAATTTCGTATTTCATTTCTGTGACCTCATAGTTTGAAAGATTATTAAAATTCACGTAGGTTTGTCTTTTACATCATCCTGATATTCCTCAGGATGTGAGAGTTATGAATGGTCAAAGTTTCGGTCAAACCTGATATTCGTAAGAGGAGGGATCATATATTTTTTATAACCTGTCATCTTTTTGAAGATCATCATCATATTTTGAAATATCCCTTGACAATATCCTACGGCTCAAATATCCAGACGTCAACTTTAAGTGGTAGTAAGTCTTCCCCGTCAAGCGGTCTTTTGTATCGCGAGCATCATGTTTTTGAATGTAACCCGATATTTCTTAATATCCTCCTGACGCGAAATATCACCCTTAGCAAATATCCTGGTGACGTCATCCAAACTGGATAAACGAAGAAGCAAACATGATGATGACATCATCATCACATTCACATTTCGACAGGATATTTTTCCAAACATGATCATGTTCGCCTAACATGACGATGATGTCATGATGCCTTTCTGATAAAAAGAATGACTATAAGGATGACGTCATCTCGATATTCTGAAAAGAGACATGTAAGTTTGTCTCGTCATCATCATATTTTGAAACATCACCCAATGCACCAAAATATCCTCCTGATGTACTAAACATAAACAAAGGTGCTTTTGTCACCCGAGTCTTGTTGCGATAACAATTTCAATATGAGGGAGGAGGATGATATTGAAACTCAACCTGATATTTGTGAATATCATCCTGCCCTCATGATGTCCTGTCATATGGATATCCCCCCACTCCCGTTGCCGCCATTATCATTTAATACACGCAGACATGGTAGGTAGTTCCCACCGACCCCGGAACCCAATGCAACACCTGGCGAGATCCTGTGTTTTCACACGGATAATCAAGGAATGTAATCTAACTTGTCAGAGTTGCCCTAAGTGTACCCTAACTGTGAGGTTAAAACATAATTCAACCGCCATTTTCACATTTACCTTGCGATAAAATCATTTTTACGGAGCACCAGCTTCCATATCCGCATACCAGCTACTGTTGCACGATCTGAGCTCACAGACAGAAGGAAAGAGGTGATCATCAGCTGAATTAGGGGCATCATTGGCAATCCACTAGTATAAAAGAGAAATCTGCATAACCAGGTAAGTAAATAAAACCCTCATCATGTCATTATTGTTCAGGTATGATGATGGAAGTTTTGGTTTATGCATGTAATGGTGAAGAAATACAGTAGGCATAGTGATCTTAATTGCAATATGTGTGCATGTGTGTATATTCGTTGTGAGATAGGATTTTTGTTAATTGCAGGTACTCATGGCCAACAAGCAGTACGTTAAGTGTCAAGAAGAATTCAGTAGGCCTATGTTCTCTTCTCAGAGGGGGGTCCTGTTCAAGTATGGAGCAATTACTGATACCCATCAGGGGAGCACTAATCTGGAGGCCTGGTCAGCTAAACTAAATGATGGGCATGACAAGAGTGCTGTGTTGGACGCAGTATTTGTGTCGGGAATGTGGAATGCTGCTGGTTTCCCATATTCCATGGAATCTCCAGAGTTGGTTATAGAATGTGCCCGAAATTATAATCCTCAGACAAGGCAAGTGGTAAAGCATGGGAGAATATATGCAGACCTCTCCATCAAGGGTCTCTCCCAGACATTTGGATTGCCGTTGGGCAGTAAAGTAAAGAGTGTGGACCTGAGAAAGGTAGAAAAAGAGTATGAGGCCAACAAGAAATCGGCCAGAAAGAACATGTATCAATGGCGAGCAGAGAACAACACATATCCTGCAGCGGCCAAACTCCCAGTGCACATGTTTAAATATGATTTCAGTGAGAAGTACCAGTATATGATTGCACTCCTGAGTCGAGTAACAGGCCAACCTGATACTGGTAGTTTCAGGGATTAGATGTATGTAATTATAATGATGTGTCTGTATTCGAACACCAAGCCACTATGGGGCCAAATAATAAGCGATGCTCTGCATGAGTAGCTGATGAACCTGGGAGGTTCAAATTGTACATTTTACATGACATCTTATATTGTTTATTCTTGTGCTTATAGAGGCACTTTTGATGCCCTGGTTACGGATGGAAGGCTCACAAGCACAAACGCTGTATACATCTGGGATCATCATCCCCAGCTACAGAGAACCAACTACATCAGAGACTACAAACTGGTCAATGATGCATTCTCTATGCATCTGGTAAGGACCATGGAAGAGGACAGAACAAAAAGATTGAGCATGGAGGCTCAAGAAGTAGTTTACAGGCATGGAGCCTAGTATATCCAGTTTGCAACCTTTTCTTACATAAGGGTTGAAGGTTTTGAGGAACATCCCCTCATGCTGTCGAGGTATCCTACCGATGCAGTGATATTAATGGAATTTATCAGGCAGGGCTCCGTGATGATAAAAATGTACAAGGATGCCAAGAGGCTGCCACCAATTTTGTTCCCAGTCAGCATTGGCAACTATATGTGCCCTGATTCTGACAATATAAAGAAGGTGATGGTCACCCTGAATAAAATGAATCTACAGCCTTTCCCAATAACAAGACCATATGATCCTTACGGCAGGATACAGAAGATACCAGGAAAGCCTATTCACCAGAGGCACCTAGAAGATTTTTGGGTTGACTGCGAAGATGAGGCAGAAGCCAGGAGAAGAAGGTATCAGAGGTTGACTTTGAACCAAATTAAGACTTTTGATTGTATCTCCCTTCCCCAACAATTAAAGAAGGATGATGGCAGGATAATGGCAGATGAATATGATCAGAAAAAGATATACAATGACACTATCTCTGCACCTAACCTCACCATGCAGGAAGATATATCTTTGGACCCATTCATTGCCAGGACCATACAGCTGACTCAAGCTAGGGTTGATGATCAGGTAGAGGCATTGAAAAAGAAAGGTGTTGCCATTATGGTGGACAACAAAAAGAAGGGACATGATATTCCTAGGGAGGTATATGATGACTTCCTGCTTGAGAAAAGGAAGACTAAGGGAGACAAGTTACCTCCACCACAACAACAGAGCAAAAGACCCCCAAGGGGTAAAAAAGTGGATAAACAACCCAAAGGGGTTATAATTGACAGGGCAGTGTTTACAGCTGAGGAGGTGGCAGGATCAGGATCAAGATTAGGATCAGAGTCGGAATCCCCTCTAAAGAAAGAGAAGCACAAGAAGAGTAAAACAGCTGAGGCTGGAATAACTGGGACCCTGGAAGTGGGTCAATCCTCAAAGAAACATGGTGAAGAGGATATCCTCATGGAGGAAGAGCCTGAAGAAGAAGAGGCTCCGTTAATAATAAAAAGAAAGAGGAGAGCTCCATAGGTGCTGGTCTCTACCACACCTAAGAAACAAAGAACCTCCATGAGAGGTGGAATAAGTGAACCCCCTACACTATTACAAGGGGCAGGTAGTGAAGTGCCGAAGGGACTTCAACATAATGTTCCACTTCCTACCATAGTCAAGTTCAAAACTAAACTTACAGAGGAGCAAATGAAAGAAACCTCTTAGACACAAGCAGAAGGACATGTTTCACTTGATGAGACAATAAATTTGTCTAACGATGAGGTAGTGCAGGATGTGGCTGCACAGAAGATGGAAACACTTGCTGCTGATATAACTATGACTCCTCACAAGCCTCCACCAGTTCAAACTATGCTTGAGGAGATGAAACAAGCAAAAGAAGAGCAAGAAAAGAGCCCAGAGTAGGTGGCTCAAGAGATAGGGCTAGAAGCATTAATCATAGAGGTGACAAGTCCTGTAGTGGTGGATCTGATAGAGAAACAGGATGCAAGTCCTGAACAACCAGCAGGATCACCTGATAAAGGCCACCCAACAAAAGAGGTAGAGATGGCAGAGTCAGAGGGCCATGCTTTTGAGTTAGGCCAACAAAGTCCACCTGACACATCAGAAGAACCTGCTATAGTAGAGGTTTAGGAAGCAAGGGCTGATGAGAAGAAGGAAGCACTAGAGGATCCAGC
The DNA here is from genome assembly GCA_027924645.1 of Cunninghamia lanceolata. Taxonomy (NCBI): domain Eukaryota; kingdom Viridiplantae; phylum Streptophyta; class Pinopsida; order Cupressales; family Cupressaceae; genus Cunninghamia; species Cunninghamia lanceolata. The sequence goes on from BSBN01001583.1 coordinate 7,217,690, forward strand.
TGCCAAAATACAAGAAGTTGATAGTGCAGGCTCGGAAGAAGTAATAGCTGCAGAACAATCGCCAGCACCTCAAGAAGAATCCCCAGTGTCTGGTGAAGTGGATAAGCAACAAGGGGAAGAATTGGGAACAGATGAAGTAATGACAGAAGAAGGTCATGATCATCATGATCAGCAAATAGATGCACCACAGGGTTCCCCACACCAAGAAGATGCTCCCCCAGAGAAGGAAATTCCTCAACAGGAGGAGGTGCTGCAAGATCAACAACAAAGCAAGCATCAAGAAGAAGAAAAGGAAAAGTCACCATCTCCACAACATCTATTGATAGAAATGGGAGATATGGGTGAACATCATGATGATGCTGAAAAACATGATCAGGTACCTCCGTGGTTAGCTAAAGAAGTGAATATTGAAGAGGAGTTTGAAATTCAAGAGTTCGACATCTCCACCTTGTTCTCCGCCAATATAATGAAACCCAGGAGGAAGGCCAGAATGACATCGGCCATCAAAAGAGATCCGGCAACAGGGAGAAGGGCCACACAAATTGCCATACCTACAGTGGAGAAAGAAAAAGGTAAAATCACTATGGATGAATTTCAAATCAGCACAGTTGATTTGGGCTTTGCCAATGAAGACCAAGAAGGTCAAGAAGGCAAAGATATTATTGACTCTCTAATTCAAAAGGTGAAAAGAGAGAAGGAGAAGAATAAGCAACATAAAGAGCATATTGCTCAGTTGCATGCCTATATCAAAGGGCTGACCGATCCTAATGATACCACAACTGAACGTGCAGTCCCATTGACTGCCATTTCTTAGGAGGAAGTAAATAAATTGGACCTCATGAAGCATGAGGCATCCGTAATAAGGAAATGGATGTCATCCACATTGGATGATGCTGTAGAAATAATGAAGGCCTCTTTGAAGAGGTGGAGCATTCTAAGTGACTCCAAGACCAAAGTGGATAAATTGCAGATGCAGACTGGGAAGAGGTCTTACAAATTAGAGAGAGTCCTGAGCCTTTTAGGGGAAATAAAGGGGATAAATCCTCAACTGCTTATCAGTAAGCAGGTATTGAATAGTAATACCGCATTATTGATAGATATCTGGTATAAAGACACTCAGTTTGAGTGTGGAGTCCTCAAGAGGTGCAATAATAAGCTGAGAGATATCAGCATGAGGCTACGGGATTTAATGGTTGAAGAAGCAGTGATATTGGAAGCATTGGAAGGCAAGGTGGAAGGTAAAATAGAAAATCAAGATGAAGAGTCCGCCATCAAAGCTGTACACAGCAACTTCCAATTAGAGGTAGATGGTCCACCTATCCATTTGACAGAAGAACTGATAAATAAAATAATGAGGATCAAGGTCCAGATGGAGAAATATAAAGAAACACTACAGGATAGGAAAAATAAGCTTGATAACAGTAGAGACAAATATGAAGCACATAGGCACACCATTATCAAAGCAAAAACTAAAGATGGTGGAGGGATAGATCAAGTTGTGCATTCCTAGGAGCAGGTCCGCAGTAGTATGCAGCCCCATATGCAGTAGTATCATCATCAGGATAGTGAAAGCTCAGGAAGCGACGCACATGATGATGACCCACATCAATCAGCTGAGGAGCATGATGAAGATACATCATGAAGGGGATAGTAGAATAAGTAGTATAGATAGTTGCCAGCTGGCAACTTGTGCCATTATGTAAAGGTTGATGAAGTCAGATGAATCGTGACCATAGATCTGTATTGATAAATCAGGATTGTAGATCTTTTTGTAATGGATTCCTCACCTTATTCTATAAAAGGTGGTGGAATGCCTTATTTTAAACATTCGAAACTTAATTGAAATCTATTTGCTGAAGTATTCAGGGCTCATTTCAAAGCTATTGTATATGTACATGTCTTTTGCATACTTAATAAAGGAGAAGAGTATTTCGATTACAAATCCTAATAAATCTTGAGTAATCTGTGTCTGAATTCTGGATGTGTGCTTTGATTTGCTGCGTCCCTTGGAGTGCTCATCATGTTGCATATATTGTTTTCATTCATCATCCTCTAAAGTTTGCATCAACTGTATCTAGCTGTGGAATATCCTGGTGAACATATGGTTTGATTTATTTTCATCATGACAGTATCAAGTATGTATGTGGATCAATAGCTAAAGGTTCAACTTTAAATAGAAGCATTTCTTCAATTTCTTTTTTAATTTCAGAGTATTTCATCTCCATAATTGCAAATAATTGATGATCTTAAGCAAATAACATAAATATGCAGACATCTCATAGATAATCATAAATATTTAGCATATTTGAATACAAAGCATGTAGAATTGAAAATATCATGCAAAGATTGAGGTATTTCCACATCTTCTCATCGAATAACTGCATAATATGACACATCTGTAAAGAATTTCTGCAGGAATGTCATGATGATGATAAAATTCCACGTAAGGCCCCAAAATGGAAACAGCAACTCACATTAACCTCTGACTGACTTCAGACGATTAAGACCTAATCACCGGAGACTTGGGATCCTGAATTCTTTGAATTCATAGTATCTTTCAAGATGAATAAAGGTTAATGTGTACTTTTATTCTATGTTTGTTTGTGACTAACATCATGACCAACAATAATCACATCATACTTTCCCTCTAATCAACTTAGTGGATTTGATAATCACATCATACTCTAAGATCTTGGTGACCCAGCTGACTCTCTTTTCACTAATCTCAATCCCCATTATATAATCTCTCACACTAGGATGAGAAACTAAAACTTCAATATGATTACCTGCTAGCATATATTTGAATTTCTTCAGAGCTCTAACAATGTTAAATACCTGTTTATCCATGGGGTTTTATCTAATCTCATAGTCCTTCAAAATCTGACTGAAGAAGGCCAAGGACTACTCCATTCCTTGTTCATTCTATTGCATTAGGATAGCAGCAATACTGTTATTGTTGCAAGTATGGGCCTAACTAGTGTTGTCATTGATGTCGACATATAAGTGTTGTCATTTGTGTCAACTATGATCTTGTTTTGATGCTTTCTTGTGATGAGTTAGATGTTGAATATAATGAATAAGTATTCTTGATACTAAATTTCTAAGTGCTTTTGAGAAAATTTGCCCCTCCAGTGGAAATAGTGTATTGAAGAGTATCTTTGTTTACAACAGAACAGTCTAGTAGATTGCGCTACATTTCTTTTAGAATAAATATTTTTGTCTGCAGATTAGAATTTAGTTTGAGACATGTCTAAAGTTGCTATGTTCCAATTTTGAGCCTCTGGTATGAAGATTTGAGTGAGTTATGTTCACCAGAGTGAAACTGCTTTTTTTGTATGTTTGGTGGTGACAGAGAGAATGTATTCTTCTTTGCATTTAAGTATTTTGGTTTGCGGTTCTGGAATTAAGTTTGTAATGTTGTTATGTGCCTTCAACTCTAATGGTTCATGATTTGGTGGTTTGCAAGCGATCTTTTTCTTATGACAGTGGTTGACAATTATGTTAATGTGCTCCAGTTTGAAGAATCTTATGAATAAAGTGATTAGAGGTTGTGCAAATGTTCCTGGTGATTACAATGTGCTTGTGAATGTCTCTTGATCATGTTCCTACCTTTGTATTGGTTCACAGAGAGAAATTTGGATTGTGGATGAAGACTGTTCTTAGAAGACTTAGTGTGTAACACTAGTCTTGGCTGACTTAGTTGTTTTCACTACTTGTGGAGATGTATTAAAGATTGAGTAAGCATGTTGTGGCATGGAAGATTACATTTGAGTCCTAGCTAAGGCATAATGTGATCCACATACATCTTTTCCTTAGCTAATTTTGTTTAGGTCTAGACCTATTTCTATGTATGTTTGTAATGCTGACCTTGGAGATTGTTCCAATGGTTAATGAATGTAATGCCGACCTTGATGTACATTCCAAGGTTGATGAATTGTATTAAACCATGTAATGAAGTTGTGAAAAATATGTCCTTGTGCAAAAATGTGAAGATAAGTGAAAAGGTGTAAGAAGAGAAGAGCAGAGGAGTTATACTACGCTTCAATGGAACTAAACGTAAGCATGGAGTAGATGCTATCAAATTAGTTCACCAACCCTTGGCAGTGAGTTGATCTTGGTAGTGAGCCCTAATTTTTGCAGTGAGCATTTTGGGAAGTGAGCCCTAAGGCAGTGAACCTCTATTTTTTAGTATTGCTATAAAATATTTATTTTTGTGGGCTAACACCCCCTATAGTTTTTCCCTCATAGGATTTTCCACATTAAAAATATTGTGTTGAGTTTCTTATTTCATGCCTTTATGATTAAATTTGAATAACAATGAACATGTGTTTGATGTGTTAATGTTCATAAGTGGTCAAAGTTTTGGAGACAACTAATTCACCCCCCCTCTTAGTTGTTTGGTGCATTTCAACAATTGGTATCAGATCAAGGTTCCTCAGAAGTAAGCCTAACAACTTGAGGTAGATCCAGGGTTTCTTACAGGAAGGAAGCTCTGTAGTTTGATGGAATGAATTACACTCTTTGGAAGCTAGGGATGAAAAGCCATCTCCTTTGTCTTGGTTATAGAGTGTGGAAAGTGATAGAGACAAAGTATACCATGCCTCAAAATGGTTTAACAATTGAAGATGAAATCAAAGAATATGAGTTAAATATAAAAGCTAGAGATGCTCTGTTAAGTGCCTTGTCCAACACTGAGTTGATATAGGTCATGGATCTGGAAACTGCTCATGAAGTCTGGGAAAAGATGAAAAATCTATATAAAGGAGATAAGTCTATAAAGGGCCCCAAATTGTAGGGCCTAAAAGTGAAATTTGAGGGTTTAAAGATGAGCGAAGATGAGAACATAATAGCCTACATGCAAAAGGTTGATGAAATTGTCAATCGAATAAAAGGTATGGGAGGAACTATTGATGGGAAGAAAGTTGTGATGAAAATTCTTAGGTCATTACCTAAGTCCTATAGTCACAATGTAGCTACAATTGATGAAGTAATGACTGTGAAAGATGTCACCAGGGATCAGTTGCTAGGAAAGTTTACAACTTTTGAGATGAGAGAGCTTCGTGATGCTCTGCCAAAGATTAAGACTGTTTTCAAAGCCAGTATTTCAGAGAAGATATCCAGAGCTGAGAAGTACAAGGTGGAACCTGATGATGAGCTTGATGAAATTGAAGCCAACTTTGTTGACAGGTTGCAAAGAGGTTCTAGTAAGTTTAAAGGCAAATTACTTTTCAAATGTTTTACATGTGGTAAGGTTGGTCACTATGCTTCTAGGTGTCCTGAGAGAATTTAAAGGAATAGAAAAATATTTGAGAATAGACCTAGGGTTCCAAAGAAATGCTACTATGTTAGAGATCTTGATGATGAATGTGTGACAAATGATGAATCTGATGATGCTAGTACTAGTGCAAATGAATGCTTGTTTATTTCCATTAAAGAAGAACATGTGTCTACTAATCCTGCTAGCTATGTGAATGAAGAAAAACTAGTAGAAGAAAGTGCTTTGGTTGTTCAGGTTGAGAAAGCTAAGGATGAATGGATTATTGACAGTGGATGATCACATCACATGACCGATGATAAAAGTAAGTTTGTGATTTTAGAAAAGTATGATGGAGGTTTGGTTAGGTTTGGAGATAATGCAGCTGGTAAGATTTGTGGAAAAGGATTTATTTCTTTTGATGGAAAGCACAACACTGATGATGTCCTATATGTGAAGGTTTTAAAGCATAATATTTTGAGTGTTGGTTAGATGTGTGACAAAGGTTATGATCTGAGATTCAAAGATAATGGGTGCAAGATCATGGAAAGCTCTGGAATAGTGATTTCTATTGGTAAGAAAACAAGAGGTAACATTTACCAATTAAGAGGAACTAATGATTATTGTTTATTGGCTCAAACAGATGAGAGTTGGTTGTGACATAGAAGGATGTGTCATATCAACTTTGATAATTTGGTGAAGATAAGTTCAAGATAGGCTGTGAGAGATTTACCAAAGCTTGTGGAACCTGCCAATACCATTTGTAAGGAATGTCAGTTGGGGAAGCAGACAAGAACAAGTTTCAAGAGCAAAGAGCAATTTTCTGCTGGTTTGCTAGATCTAGTGCATACAGATTTGTGTGGTCCTACAAAGGTGAGAAGTCTACAAGGAGACATGTACTTGGGTCATCACACCATAATGGGTTACACTTTTTGGCCAAACCTGACATTGAAATCAACATTTTATACTAAATCTTCACTTTCTGACACCTATAACCGCTAAACCATTAGGAATTTTAAGATGATCCAAACTAGTGATTTGTGAGATTTTGTTTGTAAATTCTAAATATATATATTTTTAAAAAAATTAGAGTTAAATTGTAATAAATTTTGCATCTCCTTTGATAACTAGTTTTTAATAGTAAACAACACTTTTTAAAGTGACGTGTATTCTGTAGCACATAACTTTTTTTCTACAAAGGATAAAATTCTGATTCTTTTGAATTTAGATTGGTAACACCGATATATAGGGCATGCATTTGGTTTCATAATGTTTTGTTGAATATATATTTTTTAATTAAGTTTTGAAGTCAAACCAATTATAATTTAGACATATGCATACTCCGTAAAACATAATTTTTTTTGTATGTATCGAAATTCAATTTTTTTTTGTTGAAACAAGGACATCAATACCTAGGGCATAGATATTTTTCAGATTTTTTTTCACTAATTTACTAATTTTCCATGTGTGTAGAACCGAGAACTTGATGTTAGGTGAAAAACCTGCATTCACAAGAAATAAAAAAAATAAATATAATAATCAAATTAAATATATTAATTATACTTTTTGGGAAGCTTATAATAAGGACTAGATTCTTATAAAATATAAATTTTAATTGAATTTATTTGATCCCCCAAAAGGTAAATCAAAAGTAGTTTTTTATCAGCATTTTGATAGGTGTAGAGAAGACTCCATTATAGGTATGCTTTAAAACTAGCAGGGTTCTATCCAAGGGGGTTTGAATCTAAGGGGGTTTGATCAAACCCTCTTCAATTAAAATCCTTTAAATAGAACCTTTCAAGGATTAAATCATTATATTTTCTAAAAATATGTGATTTCAGCAAAAATCAAGATGTCCCAGAAAGTGTAACCCATTATTGTGGCAACACCCACTTCATGTTGCTTATTGATGATTTCTCTAGAATGACTTGGGTCACTTTTCTAAGAGACAAATTAGAAGCCCTAAAAAAGTTCAAATCCTTCAAGGCAATGGTTGAGAATGAGATAGTACTGAAAATTAAATGCTTGAGGTTTGATAGAGGAGGTGAGTTCACATCAAATGAATCCAACATTTTATGTGAAGAGAAAGGGATAAAGAGAGAGTTGTTTGCACCTAGGACTCCTCAGCAAAATGGAGTTATTGAAAGAAATAATAGGACAGTTCAAGAAGCTGTTAGGACCATGATGAAGGAAGTTGATGTACTAAAGTTTACTGTAAAGAAGCTATACATACTATTGTCTACATTCAAAATATAGTTCAAGTCAAAGGTAATAGTACTAAAACTCCTTATGAGTTGTGGTATGGAAGAATTCCTACAATGAAATATTCTAAAGTTTTTGGAAGCAAATGTTATATCAAAAGGGAAGAAGATCAAAGCAAGTTTGATGCTAGGTGTGATGAAGGAATCTTCCTTGGATACTCTACCAAGAGTAAGGCCTACCGATGCTACAACAAAAGGCTGAAAAAGATTGTTGAGAGTGCTAATGTGAAGATGGATTAAGACAAGGAAAGAACATTAGATCTGAGTGGCTATGAATCAGAGGAACCTATTGTCATAGTAAATGAGAAGAAAGATGAACAAGAAGATAGTCAAGATGAAGAAGAAAATGCTCTAGAAAATATAGTTAAGACTCCCAGGTATGTAAGGATCAATCACTCTAAAGATCAAATTATTGGAGACAAAAGAAAAGGGGTATTGACAAGCAAAAGAGCTACAAAAGAACAAGTGAATTATTGTTTCCTTTCAAAAGTTGAACCAAAAACTGTGAATGAAGCTTGCAATTATGAAAATTAGGTAAAGGCCATGGAAGAAGAGCTGATTCAAATAGAGAAGAATCAAACTTGGGAATTGGTTCCTAGACCTACTGAAAAGAATGTGATTGGAACTAAATGGGCCTTCAAGAATAAGTTGAATGAAAATGGAGTAGTTAGAAACAAAGTAAGGCTACTATGCAAAGGATATTCTCAAGTTGAAGGGATAGATTTTAAGGAGACCTATGCTCCTGTGGCAAGAATTGAAGTAATCAGAATGTTTTTGGCATTTGCAGCATTCAAAGATTTCAAAGCGTATCAGATGGATGTTAAGTTTGTATTCTTGAATGGTGAGTTGGAAGAAGAAGTCTACATTGAACAATCAGAAGGATTTAAGTTATCAGACCAAGATGACATGGTGTACAGATTCAAGGCCTTTGTATGGACTAAATCAAGCTCCCAAAGCCTGGTATGCAAGGTTAGACAAGTATTTGTTACAATTAGGGTTTAGTAAAGGCACTGCAGATAGTAATCTCTATTTCAAAAATAATAATAATCAAATCCTAATTGTTGTAGTCTTTGTTGATGATATTATTGTTGCAAGTATGGGCCTAACTGGTGTTGTCATTGATGTCAACATACTCCTGTTGCATTGATGTTAAGGATTGGATGAGTTGTGTACTAAGGATATTGAGAAAATTAGTCCTATTAGAAACATAGAAGAATAGTGAAGACAATGAAGCTCTATGAAGTGAAGATCTTAGTTAAGATGAAGATTAGAGGATGCGCATCAAAGGGTTTGTAGACATGTGTCTAAAGATGATCCAGTCAAGATTTGAGAGGTCCGCATGAAGATTTGGAGAAGTTATGGCTATATGAGTAAAACTAGTTCTAGCAGATGTTTAGAGGTGACAGAGTGGCATAAATAGGTCCAGTGAGATCCAGAAATGCAATATCTTGTTCTATGGATTTGGTGGAGTGTTTAGGAAGCTAATGTGAATTGACAACTCAATTGGTTCATGGTCTGGAGGTCCGCAAGCATCTATTCTAATATAACAGTGATGACAGAATGTGTTCTTGAGATTCCAGATGAAGATACGAATGATTTCAGCAAATAGAAGTGGTGTGGATGTTCTTCATGGTTTAGGAAAGCTTGTCGGGGTCTCTAGATTGTGTCCAGTTTGTGTTGGTGGTCCGCATTGAAGATTGAGCTCTTAATTGAAGATTAACTTCCAGGTGATGATGTTCTTCCTAATCATGGCCGACCAGATGTTTTACACATCTTGCGGATGATCTTGGAGATGTTCTGCGAAGGATGGCATGTTCCTCAAAGAAGATTGAAGTCCCAGATATGTGTGGCTAACAGTGTGGTGATTTGCATGAAGTCTTTTGTAATAAGTCAAGTTATATTTGTGTATTTGCTCTATAATAAAATAAAGTATGTATTGTGCTGACTTTGATGATTATCCTGAAGTCGATGTCATGTATAAATAAGAGTTGTGAAGTCATTTCAAAGTATCCATGTGAAGATGAGTAAGTGGTAGAGAGGAGAAGAGCGAAAAGCATAGCAGAAGTGTTGAGCTTAAATGGAACTGACTCAAGCATGGTGAAGATGCTAATCTTCAGTTCAAGTATGTAATATTTATTATTCTGTAGACAATGTGTCTCTTGTAGGCAGTGGGCCTCTTGTGAATAGTGTGCTCGGGCAGTGAGCCCTAATTGGCATGTGCCATTTTGTTCTTCCTATTCTTTTAAGAGAGAATACAATCTTGGGCTAGTCACCCCATGGTTTTTCCCTTAACCAGGTTTTCCACGTTAAAATCTTGGTGTCATATGTGTTAATGTGTTTCCATTCTTGAATTATTGCATTGTGCTTCCATGATTGATTTATTATTATGCTGTTGAATTACAAGAAGGATTTAAGTGTTTAAACTAAAGAAAGTTTTGGGACAACTGATTCACCCCCCGCTCTTAGTTGTCTGTCCTAAAACTAACAATTGGTATCAGAGCTAAGTTCCTCTAAAAGAGCTTAACCACTTGAGGAGATCCAAGATGTCTTCCTACAAGAAGGATAGTCTGAGATTTGATGGAACCAATTACACTCTTTGGAAGAGCCGCATGGAATGTCACTTACAATGTATGGGAATACAATATTGGACCATAACTTCAAAGAAGTATGTTCCTCCAAAGAATGGCCCGACAACTGTAGATGAAATCAGAGATGATGAAGACAATCTTCAAGCTAAAGAAGCCTTACTAAATGCCTTATCTAATTCAGAGCTGACAAATGTTATAGACTTAAAAATTGCATATGAGTTTTGGGAAAAACTAGAACTTTTGTATGAAGGAGACAAATATGTTAAGTGTGCCAAGCTACAGAGTCTGAAAGGAAAATTCAAAAACTTGAAGATGAATGAAGATGAGAATATCACTACATTTATGCCCAAAGTAAATGAGCTTGTTTGTGGCATTAGGTGTGTAGGTGGAATCTTGGATGAAGATGAGATTGTTGCCAAAGTTCTCAGATCCCTACCTGCTACTTACAAACACAAGGTTTCTACCATTGAAGAATTTAGATCTTTTTTAAATATCACAAGAGATCAATTGGTTGGAAAATTAGCTGCATTTGAATTGGCCGAGTTTGGAGATGCACCCCCCAAGACTGAATCTGCATTCAAAGCTAGTGCCTTTGTAAAAGGCAAACAAAGGTATGATCCAGGAGAGAACTCCTCAAAGAAACTATCATGGTATGAAAAATCAAGAAAAGATCTAGAAGAAGATGAAGTAGAAGCTACTCAACTTGAAGCCCTTATTGCAAAAAGACTACCAAGAGGATCTGGTAAGTATGAAGGAAAATTGCCCTTCAAATGTTTCAACTGCAACAAGATTGGTCATTTTGCCTCAAGGTGTCTGAAAAAATTTTCAAAGGCAAATCCAAACAGATCAAGATTCCAAAAGAAATGTTACTATGTTCATGAAGATGATGATGATGAAGGAGTAACAAATGATGAATCAGAGACATGAAATAAATCCTGAAGTGACTGGGTGTTTATTGCCATCAAGGAAGAAGATCCAATGCCCTTTGAATATTTCAATCATAAAATGATAGAAAGAGCTCTAGCTGCCCAAGTTGAAGAAAAGGATGATTGGGTCATTGACAGTGGATGCTCCCACCATATGACTGGTGACAAAAATAAGTTCATAGATTTGGAAAGATATGAAGGAGTTGTAAAATTTGGTGATAATTCTGCTAGCAGAATCAGAGGTAGAGGAACTATTTCTTTTGATGGAAAGAACAAAACTAGTGATGTGCTGTATATTGAAGGTCTGAAGCACAATCTTCTCAATGTTGGATAGTTGGTGGACAAAGGCTATGATCTTTGAAAGTTCTGGAACAGAGATTGCATCTGGTACTCAAATAAAAGGTAACATCTTCCACTTGGTTGGTACTGGCAAAAGTTATTTATTTGTTCAAATTGATCAAAGTTGGTTGTGGCATAAGAGAATGTGTCATGTGAATTTTGATAATATCATCAAGATAAGGAACACTCAGGCTGTAAGAGATCTTCCAAGACTGGTGAAACCTACTAATAGTTTATGTAAAGAATGTCAGTTGGGTAAGAAGAGCAAAGTCACATTCAAAAGTAAGGAACTGTTGTGATGTTCACAACATGCCCCATTTTACTCCTTAGCAAAATGAGGACCCCTGCTGTGGCTTTGCTTTTTTGCTTTTGTGTGTTTTGTTTTGCTTGGTGGTAAAGGGAAAAGAGGGTTAAAATTGCAAACTTTGGTAAAAATAAAGAAAAAAAATGCATTTTCAGTACCAGTGCATGATATGGTTGGATTCCTTGTGAAAAATGAGCTAGGGTTGCTTTTTGAACCATCTTAAAATTTGCCATATTTTGCAAGTTATGATCATTTTGGTAAAATGTACATTCAGGTTTGTATATCGCTTTGCAGATACAGGGTCGTTTCTATATGCAAAGGGTTTTGTTTTTGTACTAAGTCGCATGGGCTATTGAGTTGCATATGCATTATTTGTTTGCATGTTCGGTCATTGTATTACATACATTTCCCTTTATACATCGCTTTCATATACAAAGGCAATTGTATATCTTTTTTCCTTGTATGCATTTTAATAAAGGTTTTGATATATACATACAAGATGGACCCAAAATAACTTAAGTAGAAATGAATTCATGTTTAAAATCTGCTTTGTATATTTTGCATTTTTATGTTTGGCAGATAGAAGATACAAGCATTTTATACATAATGTGGAATCCAAAAGTTATGAATAAGAGAGAATTCATTGTACATTTTGGGCTTGTATATTTATGCATACATTTGGAACATACAACGTCCATATGCAAGTCACGGACCCAAGGAGTTGTTTAAATAAGGTTGAATGATTGTATGTTTCAGAATATACAAAGCAGGGGATACAATGCAAATGTACATCACGTGGACGTGAAGAGAGGGTCAAAGAGAGTTAAGTCATTATATATTCGGTGCTTGTATGTTCCAATATTCAAGGCCCAATATACAACGCGGACCTGAGGGTTTATCAAATGGAATTAAATCCTTGTATGTTTTGATTTGTATAAGCGAGACATACAACATATACATACAATGCATATGTACAAACTGTTGGATCTAGGGCATACAACTGAGAGGGGGGGGTGAATCAGTTGTATAAAACTTCTTGTTCTTTCAAACACTTGATTCTTGGTTGTTAGTTAACAGCATATCAATTAATCATCCATGAAAGCATTATTCATAAACACAAGAGCAGATAAACATCAACACATTGAACACCAAGATTTTGACGTGGAAAACCCGGTTAAGGGAAAAACCACGGGGTGATTAACCCAAGAATTATTCTCTGTTAGAAGAATAAGAAAAAGAATGGCACTTGCCAATTAGGGCTCACTGCCTAAGCACACTGCTCACAAAGAGGCCCACTGCCTACAAGGAGACACACTGTCTACAAAGTGATAAGAATCACAGTCTTGAACTAGAGAATGACATCTCTACTATGTCCGGATCAGTTCCATTTAAGCCCAAAAACTTCTGCTCTGCCTTTCGCACTTCTCTTCACTATGCCACACTCATCCACAAAAACCACACATTGAAATGAACTCACAAACCATTATTTATACAAGACATCAACTTAGGAATAAACATCTAAGTCGGCAAACAACCATAAGAGTATCCGCAAGATGAATAACACATCCGGTCGGCCACCACAAGAACATTCGCAGGATGAACAACTCATCCGGTTGGCTAAACAGAGCAAGAACTTCATCCGGAAGAATAACTTCAATTCCGGGCTCTACTATTAATGCGGATCAACAACACAACCTCAACACGATCCAGAAAACTTCACAAGCCTGCTTGAATGACCGGATACATCCGCACGTCCTTTACTTGCTGGAATCTCTTGTCTTCCTCATCTGAAACTTCACGAACACAGTCTGTCGCCACTGTAGAAGGTACTTCCGGACCTTCAAATCATACATTATCAATGCGGACCAACAACACAACCTCAACATGATCCAAGAACCTTCACAAGCCTGCCTGAATGACCAGGTACGTCCGTATTTCCTTTACTTACTAAAATCTCTTATCCTCCTTATCCAGAACTTCAAGAACACAGTCTGTCGCCACTGTCATAATGCAAGAGGTACTTCCGGACCTCCAAATCATACACAGCTTGAGATGGCACATCACAAGGACATCCCAAACACTCTTTCCAATCCGCAAATTAGGATTGTACAATTCCAGACCTCACCGGACCTTTCTGTGATCCTCTGTCACCTCTAAGCACTTGCCGGAACCGGTTCCACACAGACAGCCATAACTTCTTCAGGTCTTCATGTGGACCTCTGAAAACTTGACTGAAGCATCTCAAGACTCATATCTGTAAACCCTTTAATCCGCATCCTCTGGTTCTCAACCTATCCAATATATTTGCCTTCTTCTCATCACTGTTCTTCACTGTTCCTGACTGAGGCTAATTTTCTCAATATCCTCAACACACAGCTCATCCAATCCTTCTTGTCAATGTAATATGAGTATGTTGACATCAATGACAACACTGGTTCACCTCATACTTGCAACAATCTCCCCCTTTGTCATTGATGGCAACATATGATGTGAAAAACCATCAAGACAAGAACTTCTCCTTTCTGTCACAGCTCCCCCTATCAACAACAACTTTTCACATGTCTTCTCTTCCTTTACTGCTCCCCCTTTGATCATTAACCACTTGTTTTTCACATGTCTTCTCTCCCCCTTTGACATCAATGGCAAAGGGCTCATACTTGCAATTCTAATACATCAGAATCATACCAGCTGCTCCCCCTTAGTAGCAGCTCCCCATCATCAATCCGGATCACAAGATATGACTGTGATATCCACCGGACTGATGCACATCAGTGCATCCTAGTTCATCACCGGAGGGGCCATGACCCCTAATTTCTCCTGGAGATATTCAAAAGAGTCCTTGGGAAGAGGTTTTGTAAAGATATCTGCAATCTGATCCTTGGAGGGAACATACTCCAATCTGACTTCTTCCTTGTTTACTTGTTCTCTCAAAAAGTGAAACTTGATAGATATGTGCTTAGTCTTAGAATGCAACACCGGATTCTTAGATATATTAATTGCACTTGAATTATCACAGAAAATTGTGATAGGCTCCTCATATTCAATTTTAATGTCTCTTAGCATCTGCTTCATCCATAAGATTTGAGTGCAACTACCTGCTGCTGCAATGTATTCTGCTTCAGTTGTAGACAGAGATATTGCATCTTGTTTCTTGCTTAACCAAGAAACCAATCTTTTCCCCAAAAAGAATGCTCCACCACTAGTGCTCTTACGGTCATCCACATCACTTGCCCAATCTGCATCTGTGTAAGCATGAAGAGAGAAATCTGAATCTCTAGGGTACCATAGACCATACTCAACTGTTCCTTTCAAGTACCTAAAAATTCTTTTGATTGCCATAACATGAGATTCTCTAGGATCAGCCTGGAATCTTGCCACAAGACCAACAGCCTGCATTATATCTGGTCTAGTTTGAGTGAGATACAACAATCCACCAATCATTGATCTATACTTTGTCTGATCTGCCTTTGGAGAATCATCATCTTTGCTTAACTTACATCCGGTTGCCATAGGAGTGTTCATTGGCTTTGAGTCTTCCATACCAAATTTCCTTAACAATTCTTTCACATATTTGGTTTGAGAAATGAAGATCCCTTCTTTTGTTTGAGTAATTTGTAGACCCAAGAAGAAATTCATTTCACCAAGCATAGACATTTCAAACTCACTTTTCATCTGATTTGCAAAAGTTTTGCACATACTATCTCTTCCTCCAAAAATGATATCATCCACAAACACTTCAACAATCAAAATGTTATCATGATCAATTTTGAAATATATGTTACTGTCAGCAGTACCTTTGTTGAATCCAATCTGCACAAGATGCTTATCCAACCTTTCATACCATGCTCTTGGGGCTTGCTTCAATCCATACAAAGCTTTCTTCAACTTGCAGACCATATCATCATTATCAGACAATTGAAATCCATCTGGTTGTTCAATGTAGACTTCCTCTTCCAGATCACCATTTAGGAAGGCAGACTTGACATCCATCTGATATACCTTGAAGTCTTTGAAGGCAGCATATGCAAGAAGTAATCTGACTGCTTCAATTCTTGCCACCGGAGCAAAAGTCTCTTCAAAGTCAATTCCTTCTATTTGAGAGTACCCTTTGCAGACCAATCTAGCTTTGTTTCTAATTACTTCACCAGCTTCATTTAGTTTGTTCCGGAAGACCCACTTGGTTCCAATTACATTCCTGTCTCTAGGTCTGGGAACAAGATCCCAAGTATGATTTTTCTCAATTTGCATCAATTCATCTTCCATTGCTTTGGTCCAGTTTTCATCATTGTAGGCTTCATTTATTGTTTTAGGTTCAATCTTTGAAATCAGACAACATTCATCCTGATTTTGAGCAACATTCCTTCTAGTTTGTACACCTTTGCTTCTGTCACCTATGATCTGGTCTTTAGAGTGGTTCAGTCTTACATACCTTGGAATTTTGGGAGTATCCTGCACTGCTGCTTCTTGATCAGGCTCATTCAAACCTATCTCTTCTTCCTGATTTACCGGATCAGGCTGACTCTGTCTCACCAGAGAGGATTGAGTTCCTTGAACACTGTCTTGGTCATCTTCATCAAACTCATAAAATCTTGAAGGATTCTCAATTCCTTCATCAACTTTTACATTGGTGCTTTCTATCATCTTCCTCAATCTCTTATTGTAACACCGGTATGCTTTGCTTTGAGTGGAGTAACCCAAGAAAATTCCTTCATCACTTCTAGCATCAAACTTTCCTAGATCTTCATCTCTTTTAATATAACACTTGCTACCAAATACTCTGAAATATTTCACAGTAGGAGTGATGCCAAACCAGAGTTCATAGGGGGTCTTGCCGGAGTTGTTTCTAATTTGAACTCGATTGAGAGTGTAGACTGCAGTGCTGATAGCTTCTTTCCAAAACATATGAGGAACATTTGCTTCCAACATCATTGTCCTGGCAGCTTCCTGGATGGTCCGGTTCTTTCTCTCAACTACTCCATTCTGCTGTGGAGTCCTAGGAGCAGACAACTATCTCCTTATACCCTGCTTCTCACAAAAGTCAATGAACTCACCAGATGTAAATTCACCACCTCTATCAGACCTCAGACACTTTAGTTTCAATCCGGTTTGATTCTCTACCATAGCTTTGAAGATTTTGAACTTCTCAAATGCTTCTGATTTTTCTTTTAGAAAGGTAACCCACATCATCCAAGAATGATCATCAATTAACAACATGAAATATCTATCACCTTGCAGACTCTTGATTCTTGTCAGACCACAGAGATCAGTATGTACTAATTCCAACAATCCGGTAGAAGACTGATCTTTGCTTTTGAAAGAGACTCTGCTTTGTTTACCTAACTGACATTCTTTGCACACACTATTTGTAGGTTTCATCAATTTTGGAAGATCTCTTACAGCCTGAGTATTGCTTATCTTGATGATGTTATCAAAATTTACATGACACATTCTTCTATGCCATAACCAACTCTGATCAATTTGAACAAACAAACAACTTTTATTTGAACCAACCAGATGAAAGATATTACCTTTTGTCTGAGTACCGGATGCAATTTCAGTTCCGGAGCTTGTAAAGATTCTGCACTTTCCATTCTTGAACCGGAGATCATAGCCTTTGTCCACTAACTGACCAACATTGAGAAGATTGTGCTTCAATCCTTCAACATATAGTACATTACCTGTTTTGCTCTTTCCATCAAAGGAAATAGTTCCCCTACCTCTGATTCTGCTAGCAGAATTGTCACCAAACTTTACCATTCCTCCTTCATATCTTTCCAAATCTAAGAACTTATTCTTGTCACCAGTCATATGGTGAGAACATCCACTGTCAATAACCCAATCATCCTTTTCTTCCACTTGAGCAGCCAAAGCTTTTTCAACAACTTTGTGATTGACAGATTCAGAGAGTATTGAATCTTCTTCCTTGATGGCAATAAATACCCACTCATTTCCAGATTTGCTTCCTAGTTCTGATTCATCATCTGTTACTCCTTCATTGTCGTCTTCTTCATGAACATAATAGCAATTCTTTTGAAACCTTTGTCTGTTAGTATTAGACCTTGCAGATCTTTCCGGACATCTTGAAGCAAAATGACCAATCTTATTGCAGTTGAAACACTTAAAGGGTAGTTTTCCTTCATACTTACCAGATCCTCTTGGCAGTCTCTTTGCAATGAGGGCTTCAAGTTGAGCTGTTTCTGCTTCTTCTTCTTCCATGTCTCTTCTTGCTTGATCATACCATGACATCTTCCTTGATGAGTTTTCTCCCGGATCAAATCTCTGTTTGCCTTTCACATAGGTACTGGCTTTGAAAGCAGATTCAGTCTTGGGAGGATCATCTCCAAACTCGGTCATTTCAAATGCAGCTAGTTTGCCAGCCAGTTGTTCTCTTGTGACAGTTGTGTGGGCTCTGAATTCATCAATGGCAGCAACCTTGATTTTGTAGGCAGCAGGAAGGGATCTTAGGATTTTGCAGACAATCTCATTTTCATCTAGAGTTCCACCAGCATTTCTAATTCCACATACCAGCTCATTCACTCTTGGCATAAAGGTAGTGATGTTTTCATCATCTCTCATTTTCAATCTTTCAAATTTCCCTTTCAGACTTTGCAACCTTGCACTTTTGACAAACTCATCTCCTTCATACAGAAGTTCTAGTTTAGTCAGGATCTCATATGCAGTTGGTAGGTCAATAACATTCGAGAGATCTGAGTCATTCAATGCACTTAGAAGAGCTTCCTTGGTCTGCAGATTGTTTTCAGCTTCTGTAATTTCATTCAGAGTTGTCAGACCACCTTGTGGAGGTACATAAGGTTTTGAAACCATAGCCAAGTATGCTTTTCCCATACATTCCAAGTGACACTTCATGCGACCTTTCCAAAGAGTGAAGTTGGTTCCATCGAACTTCGGACTATCCTTCTTGTAAGATGACATCCTGGATCTCCTCAAGCGGTTAAGCTTCTTCTGGAGGAACTTGGCTCTGATACCAATTGTTGGATCTAGGGCATACAACTGAGAGGGGGGGGTGAATCAGTTGTATAAAACTTCTTGTTCTTTCAAACACTTGATTCTTGGTTGTTAGTTAACAGCATATCAATTAATCATCCATGAAAGCATTATTCATAAACACAAGAGCAGATAAGCATCAACACATTGAACACCAAGATTTTGACGTGGAAAACCCGGTTAAGGGAAAAACCACGGGGTGATTAACCCAAGAATTATTCTCTGTTAGAAGAATAAGAAAAAGAATGGCACTTGCCAATTAGGGTTCACTGCCCGAGCACACTGCTCACAAAGAGGCCCACTGCCTACAAGGAGACACACTGTCTACAAAGTGATAAGAATCATAGTCTTGAACTGGAGAATGACATCTCTACCATGTCTGGATCAATTCCATTTAAGCCCAAAAACTTCTGCTCTGCCTTTCGCACTTCTCTTCACTATGCCACACTCATCCACAAAAACCACACTTTGAAATAAACTCACAAACCGTTATTTATACAAGACATCGACTTAGGAATAAACATCTAAGTCGGCAAACAACCATAAGAGTATCCGCAAGATGAATAACACATCCGGTTGGCCACCACAAGAACATTCGCAGGATGAACAACTCATCCGGTCGGCTAAACAGAGCAAGAACTTCATCCGGAAGAATAACTTCAATTCCAGGCTCTACTATTAATGCGGATCAACAACACAACCTCAACACGATCCAGAAAACTTCACAAGCCTGCCTGAATGACCGGATACATCCGCACATCCTTTACTTGCTGGAATCTCTTGTCTTCCTCATCCGGAACTTCAAGAACACAGTCTGTCGCCACTATAGAAGGTACTTCCGGACCTTCAAATCATACATTATCAATGCGGACCAACAACACAACCTCAACATGATCCAAGAACCTTCACAAGCTTGCCTGAATGACCAGGTACGTCTGTATTTCCTTTACTTACTGAAATCTCTTATCCTCCTTATTCGGAACTTCAAGAACACAGTCTGTCGCCACTGTCATAATGCAAGAGGTACTTCCGGACCTCCAAATCATACACAGCTCGAGATGGCACATCACAAGGACATCCCAAACACTCTTTCCAATCCGCAGATTAGGATTGTACAATTCTGGACCTCACCGGACCTTTCTGTGATCCTCTGTCACCTCTAAGCACTTGCCGGAACCGGTTCCACACAGATAGCCATAACTTCTTCAGGTCTTCATGCGGACCTCTGAAAACTTGACTGAAGCATCTCAAGACTCATATCTGCAAACCCTTTAATCCGCATCCTCCGGTTCTCAACCTATCCAATATATTTGCCTTCTTCTCATCACTGTTCTTCACTGTTCCTGACTGAGGCTAATTTTCTCAATATCCTCAACACACAGCTCATCCAATCCTTCTTGTCAATGTAATATGAGTATGTTGACATCAATGACAACACTGGTTCACCTCATACTTGCAACACAAACCAGAACCCAAAGGAGGTTGGAATTCGATTAATACTTGGTATCGCATCCAACTTGTATATCGGAGGATGCATACAAACATTATATACAATGGTAGACTTGAGGTGGGTTTTAAAAATGGAAAATTTGTTGTATATCTGCAGATTTAAAAGGGGGGTTTCATAGTATACAGGGCCCCATATACAACGTGGACTTAAAAGGTTTTTCGAATTATGGTTAATTTGTTGTATATTCCATGGCTTGTATGTTTCGAAACATACAACACATACAAACAAGCTAGAACCAAAAAATTATGGAATGAAGCTAAATCCTTGTATATGTCCGTGCTTGTATATATGTTCCAAAACATACAAGGCACCACATGCAAGCCGGAATCCAAATGATAATAAAGCGGATTTATCCTATGTATCACGTCCGATTTACATATCAAGAGATACATTGCGGATTCGGTGGGTTATAAATTGCCGATTATAACATCGATAGGTCCGAGGGTTGTATACAATGGTTTGCGCATTGTTTTATATGACGGAATTGAAAAGACATAAAATACAGTTAAATGCTTGTATATTTTGGCATTTGTATATTGTGATATACAAACTGATATACGTTGCATACATACAGGCTGGATTCGAAATAAAAGTCCATAATAGAAAAATTGTTGTATGTATCCGACTTGTATATTATCAAGCATACATTGCAACATACAAGCCACGAAATCGAAGGCAGATTTAAATCTGATTAAATGGATGTATAACATCTGGCTTGTATAACAGGCATGCAGAGATTTAAACAAAAAAATAGGCGGGAAAAGATGGAGCGATAAGAATTTGGAGGTCGATTTTGAGGCCCGAATGCATGTTTTTGGTCAACGATGGTTGACCCGACTATTTTGGACAATGTATATGGATTTTTTTTTACACGATTTCCACAGATTCAGGGCCCAATTGATGCGTTCACACAGTCATGACTAGATTCAGTAGTTGTTTTCCTTCTTGTAGTTTTATTAAATGTGAAATGATACTTATTGCTTATCTATTTTTGTAGGTTTGCAGTTGAAGGGGAGCTGAAACTTAATGGCGGTGACATCATGGAGGAGGAAATCAAATCTCAGGAGTAGAGAAAGATAAGGATGAAGTGCAAAGAAGTCAAGGGTCTTCACTGATGAAGACAAAATGCAGTTAAAGACATTATTCCAGTAGACCACAAAAGTTATTATTGAGCTGCTAGGGTTTCCAGAATGGCATATTTCGCCCAGATTAGATGTATGCTCAGAGATATTTTGGGAGATTTGATCTCCAGTATTTATATTGTAACTAGAGGTTTGAACCATTGTTTAAACTAGGGTTTTGAGCTGTATTGAGGGCAATCAAAGTCTATATATTGTGCCTCTGTGCACTGTAAAACTTTACACAGGGGCTACATAGAGATTTGTAGCAGCAAGAATTTGTAAAAATAGCATTTTAGTTTAGTTTAGAAGTAGAAGAAGGAGGTCACTTGTGTCTGAAATAAGGAATGCATGGAACATCTGGCTTCCTTACTATATCTGTAAAGCTTGTAAGTTTTTTGTAGTTTGATCAATGAAGCTAAGAGTCATTCAGACATTGCAAATCTTATATGACTATATGTTTCTAATACAATTGAATTTGGAATTCTGCCTCTATCTTCTGAGTGTTTTCCTGCTCTTCTTTGTGTTTGAAACATTTTCTCTTGGAGCTTGCAATCTTAGGTGTATGTTTGTGAAAATGCTCAGAATATACAATTAAGGTTTTGTCTGTGGATTTGATCAAATTGTTGTATTATTTATAAAGTGCATAACAGGACAACTAGATCCTTTGGTAGATTTGAATGAAGTTTAGATTAGATCTCTCTAACTTTTCCCAGCCCATCTGAAAATACTTAACTTAAAACGTAGAAATTTAAAGGAAACTGTTTCATATTTGAAAGAAGCACGCATAACAGAGTTGAAAATAGATAGTTTTCATAATAGTGAAGAAGAGAAAGCTGCAATAATTCAAGAAAACCATTTAAAGCTTTGTAGCATAGTAACATTTTTTATGCAAAAGGAATGAACAACATACTGATATTGATGATCTTTTGCATAGTTTGAGTCCATTAAACCATCAAGAAACCCTAAACTACGTAAGGCCCCTTGAACATTACAGCTTCACATTGACCCCAACAGGTCAAGACCTGACCATATTAAACTTGGGATTAAGTGAATCTTAACCAATTCCTTCATATCTTTCAAGTCAGTTTTGGTTCATTTTATGTGAATTTTAACTAATTGTTATGATTGCATCAAAACAATCACCAATAGTTTTTCTGGCACTAGAAGGAGGGCCGACTTGAGTTAGGGTTTGTTTCAACTGGCTAATAACAGTGATAGGGTGACCAGATCTAGATCTAGTTTAGGGGATATTTTTGTGCAACTACCTAATATAAGGTGAAGTAAGAGCCCTTTGATTTGGAATCCTAAAATATTGCAAGCAGGGAGTTCATCTGGAACACCTCCTGGGTCACCTTTTAACATCCATAACATTGTGAGTCCTAACAGATCTTCATTTAGATCTTTAAATCTTGGTTCAGGTAATCCTAGAAATCCCAATCCCCCAGGAAATTTGGGTATTCCTACAGGTCCAAGTCAAGCTCAAGCACCCACAATGGTTTATTTCAATGTCTAGTCTCTCATACACTTTAATGATTACAATGAGATGCCCAAAAATCTAGAAAAGATATGTCCCAAATACCAGTTGTACCAAGACCTGGAAGACCAAATTAGAATATTCAAGGAAGCATGCTTTAGGGCTAGATTAGAGCACGAGGACGTTGTGTGTAGATTGTTTCCCTACACCTTTAATGAACAAGCCTCTAACTGGTATGTAAACCTACCCAATGGCTACGTTTCTTCCTGGTCACTTATGGAAGAAGCATTTTTGTCTAGATTTAGAGGACCCATTGATCCTTGCATCTTGTATCATAAATTGGCTACTATAAAATGAGGTGAGGGAGAGTTGATTGATAATTTCAATGACAGATTTCAAAAGGCCTACTCTAGGCTGGTAGCCCCTTACACAGTAGATGATGATACCTTGTTAGCCATGTACTATGTTGCCTTGGATCCTTTAACTACCATGTTTGTCAAAAGAAAACCTGACATAGATTCAATATCCAAATCCTATAAAGAGGTAGCCTTAGTAAATCAAGAGATGAGGCATACAACTTGTAGCCCATTTGTTAATGGAGGAAATTTTGGGATGTAGAATCAGGCACAACCATGGAATGGAGTCCCTATGCATCACACTCCATTACTAAATCCGGTTCCTTCTTACACACCTATGTATAGTCCTACCCCAATACAAGCCATAGCTCCTTACACGAGTAACACTTCTAATAATAGTCAAAATAATGGTCAGCCTTTCTTCCAACCTCCTAGGGATACAATTGTGGCAAAAGCACAAGAGGGAATGGAAGAAATCAAAGAGATCACTGCACATTTGAAAAGATTGACCACTGAAGTAACACAACTAAGAAATGAGAACCTCTATGGGAGAGGTAACCAGGGATACAATCAAAATTAGAATTATAACCAAGGCCAAAATCAAAACTATAGTTCAAATCAAAATTAGCATTACAATCAAAACTATAATCAGAGCCATACCCAAAATAATAGCCAAGGCCAATGTTCAAATCAGAGTCAAAACTATAATCAGCATCAAGGTCATAACCAAGGGCAACCAATGCAAAATAGAGGGCCAGTGATAGACAATAGGGCTTGGGGTAACAATAACAGAAATCAGAATCAGCCTAGGCCATCCAAAACATGGAACACAGGACCAAACAATGGTACTCTAGCTTCTCCTTTTGAGAATGTAGATAATCATGATGCAAAGCAAGCAGCTGGCATCCAAATGGCCAATACATCACTAAAAAACTGGTGCAGATTTCACAATACCAATGCACATGCTGAGCTTGACTGTCCACAGTTCCATTTAGCAGCTAGCATATTTAATATAGAGGTGTAGCCTCCTACTTCTGAGTTTCTCATTCCCAAGGGTAATGAGGTAGTACCCTCAGGGTATGATACAGCTTTAGTCTTAGAAACCTTTACCTTTGCAACTATAGAAGAGAAAGGAGATGAATTGTTAGAGGATGAACCATACTTTTGTGAAAATCTTTATCCTGAATCAGCCCTTGTGTTAAATGCTTTTTAGTTTCCCTTTGAAATTGAAAATGAGGTATTAACTGAAACAGAAGAGGTGCATGCCTTTCAACAGACAAATAAAAACCACACCTACAATTTAAGGAACAACACTAGGCCGAGAGGACCTTTCACCACTTCCATCCCTCCTAACAACTTCAATACACCCCCAGATCAGAATGCTAGCAACAACCCTACCATACTTAAGGCTAATGCAAACAGTGGAACAATGTTAGAAAAGGCCCAAACAAGTAAAACTAAAATAGTAGAAACAACAAGATTAATGAGTTACTTGTCAAAAGAAATAAAGAAAATAAAGGTCAGTATATCTCTGAATGAATTATTGAAAACTCTAGGGATTAGAAATGCTTTTATAAAATCTCTGGATGCATCCATAGCAGATGGGGTTGCTGTTGATATAACTATTCCTAATAGAGATTCACCGCCTAAAGAGAAAAGTAAGAAAGTTGAGCTTCCTTCCAATACAAATGTAGTAATGTATGCTGATAAAAAGGATGCTCCCCCTTTCTTGTTAACTATTAGATTGTGTGGGAAGAACATACACAATTGCATGGTAGACTCTGGTGCATCAGCCAACGTAATGCCCTTAGGAATATGCAAAACTCTCGGGCTGACTCCCACCAGATCTGCTAAGGTTGTCACACAGTTAGATAAGACTGAGGTTAGTGTGATAGGAGAACTCATGAACATTCAAATGCAATTAGCTTCAGACCCTAGGGTGAGCCAATTCATTGACATTCAATGAGTGGACATACTCGTGAATTATGGAATGTTGTTAAGTAGGGATTGGTCCAAAACCTTAAATGGATATATGGCCACTGACTTTTCACATATGTGGCTACCTTGGAGAGGCGTCCCAAACCAGATTAGAATAGAGGCAGAACCCAAGATGAAACACATGATAACAGAGTATAATTGAATGAATGAAATATTATATGTTGCTGTTGAACCTGGTGTTTATAGAATTACTAACAATGGGGTGCAGATTGAAGAGATCATGATGTTAAACATTAGAGAAAAATGTGTCAGCAAGGAGACAACATTATTCATTGAGTCTGATGGAAATTCTTCGGATAAAGAAAACAGTGCAATGGAAAAATTTGGCCATGCCATTAGACAAGAGGTGGAAGAATGCATTAAAAAGAATCTGCCAGTCCAATGTAAACTGTATAAGAACAGGTGTAGAGTCCATGATAGGCCACATTCTAAGGAGAGTTGTGGAATATGCAAAGACATCATTGAATATGAATAAAAAAAATGCATAAAGAGGGTAGAGTTATAGGAGGAAAATGTGAATCCTGATCAAACATAGAAATACGTTCAGGGTGATGTAGATGCTTTGATTTCAAATTTAGAAGAGAGAATAAAGGACAAGGGTAGTTGTCTTTCTGATTTACAAGCTAAAAATACACATATGCAAGTTAACCGAACAAAAATACCCATGAATAAATATACCAGCACCTCACAAGTAATAGAGAAGATGAAGCATGCCAAAGGGAACGATCAGAAAAGTAAAGATGGCATGTGGACATTAAAATGTGATGGGTCCAAATCAAAACAGGGTGTGGGTGCAGGTGTTGAACTTATAGATTCTCAGGGTAAGTCATACCTAGCAGCATATAGACTGTAGTTTTCCTGTACTAACAATATTGCTAAATATGAAGCCTTAATTTTGGGACTTGTCATGGTCATTAAGAAAAAGGTGAAAATGATCAGGGTATTTTCAGACTCTGAACTAGTAGTCAGACAAGTAAGGAAACTATATGCTTGCAACTACAAGAAAATGATTTGTTACAGACATAGAGTATGGGGTTTAATAGATTCATTTGATGCTTTCAACATAGAGCACATCCCTAGAGAGTTGAACCACAGGCCGGATGCACTAGTAGTTGCAGTTAGCACATTAGAACCCTTGACACTGTCAGGATTGAGACGATTTGCTGTTTGAGCTAGTTAATGTTCCCAATATCCCAGACAATGTTACACATTTTTAGGTATTTGGAGGGGATCAACAAATTATTGATTTTCTGGCTTGTAATGAGGTATTTGAGGCTCAAATCATTGATGAGCAGGAAAGGCCTGAGATAACATGGAACGAAGAGGATATAATCAACTTGAAGAGCAACTTTTTACCCAAAGGAGTAATTGAACTAGAACATATTTTTGACTTTGATGGAATAATAAGACAGAAAGATTTACCCAAAACAGAAGGGGGAAAGTGTGATTTACACAACTTAGGGATAGAGCAAAATCCACAAAATGTGCCAATCGAAAAGGTTTGCTCTGAGAAAATTAGAAAAGAAATTTTGGATGCTCTGAAAGATTACAAACACGTAATAGCATGGACATATGAAGACTTGAAAACCTATGATACATCCATCATAACTCACGTAATACCTTTGAGACCAGAGATTAAACCATTTAGGCAGAAACAAAGGCCTATAAATGCCATTCTAGAGCCTTTAATCTTCGAAGAAGTAAAGAAATTGCTGTTTGCTGGAATAATTTTTCTAGTCAGACATTCAGTCTGGGTAGCTAACTTAGTACCAGTAAGAAAGAAAAATGGAGACATTAGATTATGCATAGATTTTAGAAATTTGAATAAAGCATCTGAAAAGGACAATTATCCTCTGCCTCCTATAGACGAAGTGCTGCAAGTAGTAAACGGGGCAAAGATGATGTCTTTTCTAGATGGTTTCTCGGGTTATAACCAGGTTTTAATAGATAGGGATGACAGATTAAAAACCACCTTCACTTGTAAATGGGGAAATTATGCATATAGGAGAATGCCTTTTGGTCTGATCAATGCAGGTGCCACTTTTCAGAGAGCCATGGACATTGCATTCTGTGGGTTATCAGGTAAGTGCATTGTTGTGTATATGGATGATTTGACTGTGTATTCCAAGGATGCATCCGCTCACGCTGAAGATCTCAGGGAAATACTCAAGTGATGTGAAAGGTATGGGATTTCCCTTAATCCTAAAAAATGTTCATTTGGAGTTACTGAAGGTAAATTACTAGGGCATGTCATTTCTGAAGATGGAATATCGATTGACCTAGATAGAATAGAATCAATAAAAAATTTGCAAATACCAAACAATAGGAAAGAGTTAAAATCATTTTTTGGTAAGATTAACTTTGTTCTGAAGTTTATCACAGGTTTTGCAAAGATCGTGCAGCCGTTAAATGCCATGTTAAAAAAAGATGCACAGATAGAGTGGATGCCTATGGCTAGGGCTACATTCGAAGACATTAAGGAGGTAATTTCTGATGCCCCTGTATTGGTAAGTATAGACTACACCAAAACATTTTATATTTATTCCTTTGCATCCTCCCATTCAACCGCGGCTGCCTTGACACAGAAAGGTGAGGACAATGAAGAAAGGCCATTGCATTCATGAGCATGCCTATGAAGGATGCACAGTCGAGATATCTAGATACTAAGAGACAAGCATTTGCATTAATGAGAGCCATGAAAAAATTCAAACATTACATTTTGCGCAGCTAGATCAAAGCCATAGTGCCAGACCCAGCAGTAAAGATGTTGCTGATGCAGAACGAACCTAGAGAAAAGAGAGCCAAGTGGATCACAATGCTGCAAGAATTTGACATGGAAATCATTCCCATGAAGCTAGTCAGAGGGTAGGTGTTGGTACAAACAATAGCAAATACAGATCTAGATTTGATAAAACAACAATATGTGTTGAATTCCCAGAACACATCAGACTGGTATAATGATTTAAACACCTTTTTAATAACTGGAAAGTACCTAAATAAGATGAAAGCTTCTCAGAGGAGAGCTTTGAAGGTTAAAGCACAGAAATATATGTTGCAAAGAGGTCTTCTATTCAGGAAGAACCATGATGGAATTTATTTGAGATGTCTAAATAGAGCTGAAGCGGATAAAGTGTTGACAGAGCTGCATTATAAGTACGGAACTGGTCATGGTTCTGTTGTGTGGTTACACAACACGCCCCATTTTAACTTGGCAAAACAGGGACCCAACTTTTTGGCTTGGCTTGTGTTGTCTGCTTTCTGGCGGTTTGGTAAAAATGAGTCAGGTGCATCATCATCATGAAGGTCAGGATGAGGTTGGTCATCATCATGAGGTTAGTTTGTCAAAGTTCATATTTTGTTTCTATGACCTCATATTTAGAAAGAGCTTGAAATTCTAGGCAGGTTTGCCTTTTACATCACTTGAAAATTCGTCCATATGAGGAAGTTATGCACAGTCAAAGTTTTGGTCAAACCTGATAATCGCAAGTGATCATCAGATTTTTATATCCTCAGTCATGTTGTCAAGGTCATCCTGATCTTGGTCTATCACCTGATAAAATCATGTAGTCAAAATATCCAGACGTCAATCTTAGGTGATAGTGCCCTTTACCCGTCAAATGACCTTAGGCGCATCGTGAGCATCATGTTTTGAGTGTAACCCGATATTTCATAACAATGAGCATCATGATATCATAACATCACCTGATATTATAATATCATGCTGATATTACAATATCACCCTGCTTAGAAAGTCCACCATCTGCATATTTGCATGCGCATGTCAAAATCCTATCGGAGGGTCATCATCCTGATCTTTCAAGGGAGGGTCATATTTGCTGATATTCGCTAATATGATGATGACATCATCATATCCTCCTGATCTCCTTTTGCATGATCATGATGATCACCCTATCTTTTAAGGGAGGGTGATATTCCATTCCTCAGCATGATCATATTTTAAATATCACCCTAGCGCTAACCTGATGATGACCTCAACTCATCCTCATGCTCCGAAGACGGAATATGATGGTTACGTCATCATGATATTCGATGAGGAGGATCATCATATTTTTATCCTCAGTCATGTTGTCAAGATCATCATGATCTTGTTTGTCTACCCGATATTTCGTAATGTCCTCCTGCCGAGAAATATGACCTTTTGAAAATATCCTTATGACGTCATCCCAATCCGATAAACGAAGAAGCAAATATCAGGATGACATCATCATCACATTTCCCTTCGGCAGGATATTTTCCAAAACATGATCCGGTTCGTGAATATGACGATGATGTCATGTTCTAAGTTTAACAAAAGCCCCAGATATCCTGATGATCATCATCATCCTGATCTTTCGAGAGGGTTACCTTGGCCGCAAAGGGGTCATATTACATTCACCACCTGATCATCTTCCTTAGGTGACCCGATATTACATTTATCCCCTGATCTTAACTAAACATGACGGTGACGTCATCAGGACATTCGAGAAGGGGGAGCATCATATTCACAATATCCTGCAGATAGGTAGAAAGCTCTAAGTTTCCCCATCGGCCGCGCTTTGAATTTTCTTCCCGACAGTTGTGGTCACGCCGATACATACATGCATCATATACAGAGCCGGATTTGAAATAAATTGAAATGTAGTTATTTCCTTGTATATTTTGAGATACATGATCATATTTGGAGCCCGATATACAAGAAAATGGGCAGGAAAACAGAGCGATGGAAATTTGAAGGCCCGAGTGTATTTTTTCTAGTCAACAATGGTTGACCCGAGTGTTTTAATGCTGTTTATGCATTTAGTGCATATTTTCCACTGATTTGGAGCCCGATTGCCTGTAGCTACACATTTTGAGGCCTGGTTAATAAAACGTTTAAATTCTTACTATTGATCAAATGATGTTGGGCTTAATGTTTGTCTGTTAATTTACAGGAAGTCATGATGCTGTTAGAGCTGAAGCTGATAATTACAAAGTTGCACAAGGAGGCAACATGAACCAGAAATGAGGAGGATATTGTCAAATATGCTGTTTGCCAGCTGGAGACTGAATCAAATCAAAGATGCTGGAATATTCTGTGCCAGCTGTACATTTGCCAACTGGTGAAGCATGTGCTTTTCATCTGGACCATTGATTGTTCTGGGAGGATCCTGATCCTTGGATCATTGTAACTATTTTCTGGCATTTGCTCTATATAAGAGCCAGAGCTTGTCAAAAATAAGGGAGGTAGATAGATATATCTAGCAATAAGGCTAATAATAAAAAAGAGAAAGAGATACATTAGACACATCTGGTACATTAAGGCCGATTACTGTAGAATCAATTAGGAGATCAGATTACTGAGACTAATGAGGATAGAATTGTTGAAATGTCAAGGTTCTTTCTTCAGATCACTATAAATGTACCTATTCTTGAACATACTGAATGGATATGAAGTTTCAGATTACATCCTGATTGTAAATTTTACGTAATCTTCATGTTGATTTCTGGATATGTACTGGTGAATGCTGTGTTGAACTAGAAGCGCTTTCATTTCATTACATGTTGTTGTCAACTTTTCCTTTGAAGATTTGCATTGGATCATGCGGATTTGTGGAATGTCCTGGTGAAGTATGATTCTAGTTTCCTTCTTTTCATTGCATGTATGGGAGCTTGTATGTGGATCAGTGATTTCAGTCAAGTAGTTTTGGGAATCTCATTCTTTAACCCTTTTCCTTTTTTAATTTCATAAATTCATCACCATAACTGCAAGTCATGACAAATAGTAAGCAGAAATAGAGAGGTATGCTGAAATCCCGTAGGTAACTGAAAATCATTAGCATATTTGAGTTAAATGCATGCAGAATTGAAAATATCATGCAAAGAATCATAAATAATGGTAGAAATCATGCAAATATTAGCCTGTAAGCACATTATTTGACTAAATTCATAGTGCAGAGGTAGAAT
Source organism: Cunninghamia lanceolata (assembly GCA_027924645.1). NCBI lineage: Eukaryota > Viridiplantae > Streptophyta > Pinopsida > Cupressales > Cupressaceae > Cunninghamia > Cunninghamia lanceolata. The sequence continues at coordinate 7,248,769 of BSBN01001583.1, forward strand.
TATTGGAGATTTATGCGGAGCAGATATATAGAGCAGGATATTTGGAGAAATAATGATGAAATTTTGCAGAAATACGTAAGGCCCCTGAATGGAAAACAGCAACACACATCAACCACTGAGTAACGTCAGTAGATTAAGACCTAATCAACGGAGACTTGGGATCATGAATTCTCTGAATTCATCGTATCTTTCAAGATGAGTAAAGGTTGTTGTGTAAGTTTTATTCTATGTTTGTGAATGACTAACATCATGACCAACATAAATTGGCGCTAGAAGGAGGGCGTGAGCTGTTTCTCAGCAAATAAATTCTTTTCAGTTGAAGTGATATCCCCTGCCTCTGTTTATCAGCCCGCTTTAAATCTTGCAAACATATCTGCAGGCCCCTCGCTTCTAACGCAACATAAATTGGCACTAGAAGGAGGGCAGGTGAGCTGTTTCTCAGCAAATAAATTCTTTTCAGTTGAAGTGATATCCCCTGCCTTAGTATAGCCGCTTGCCCTAAGTCTTGCAATTAATCTATAGGCCCCTCGCTTCTAACGCAACATAAATTGGCGCTAGAAGGAGGGCCTGAGCTGTGAATTTCTGGATTTCTACAAATATTGCATAAATGTTTTGGCATTTGAGTTAAATGTCTACAAATATCTCTTATCTGAGATGTTTTGGTTGCACCTTTGCCAAGATCTAGCTTGAAACATCAAAGATTAGTTTGATTTTCTGAACTTTCAAGTTTTATTTTGAGATATGATAGATCTCATTAAAATTTCAAAATACTAAAAAATTGAAAAATAGAGTCTCATTTTGATGGATGTATATGAAGGCAATTGTCAAATTAACATTCCTTTATTTCAGGAAACTTTGAATAGGCAGCTTTACCCTCACAGTTTGTCTAACTTTGGTTTATCTACCTGTTGCAGGATACACCAGATTGTGGAACACAGCGAAATAAATTGTTTAACTTTCCTTACAAGGTTGGATTTATATTTGAAAGGACTAATATTCTTCCCGGATGTGTTCAGGGCCGAAATTTGCCAGGAAAATGAAGAAGTCTAGCAGGAAAATAAAGAAATTCTGGAGCAACAAGCAGATGCAGCACCAGAAGTTATTAATTGTCCAGACACTGAAGTGGATCGTTCTGAGGATTTTGAATTATACTTGTCTAGAAATATACAATGTAGTCAAATACTAGGTTTGCCCATTGATGATGTCCTAATTGAAAGCTGGTGCAGATTACATAACGAAGAGCATTCAGAAAGTGATTGTTACGCCTGCATGACCATGTTGAAAAAGATTCTAGAAAATACAATAGCTGAATCGGTTCCAGAAGGTAAAAAAGAGGAAACATCTTTCCTTGATTCATTTTATGGTGGGATTGATAGGAGTTCTCTACTTCCTAATACAAGTAAGGACCAGTCAGTATGCAGGTATGAATCTTGTGAAAATTTTAGAGAAGAAACCACTCATCAGGATAATATTTTTGATTCTGATCCTAATACTTTTGATAAAGAAGATGAAACATCTTTCCTGGAGTCATTCTATGGTAAAGAGAAGTGTAAACAAATAGTAGAACAATTTAAATGCACTCTTGCTGATGAAGTTCCTATGATAGTAACTCAGGGAGTCAAAGAAAAGAAAATAAATGCTGATTTATTACCTGACTTCTTTGAATTGAATGATCAAATACAAGAATGTTGCAGGTTAATGGAACCAGGCACTTTACTAGATAAAAGATGTGAATTATTTAATGAACAATTCCTGAAAGATGAAGATGTAGAAGACTTTGGAGTTGTTGTGCATAATCAGACGTTACTCCAAAAATATTTTGAGAATGAAATAGGGAAGTCTTCTTATCAAGTGAAAGTTGTTTCTCTTTTACAGTCAAATGATTTAGAAATGATAAATTTCTGTATATCAGGTTGTGATAATAAAGATACTTATTTAGATGCTGATGTGCAGGAAATTGAAGAAAATATTGAGAAGTTTCCTGAACTGGAAGATAAACTGAACATCCAGAATGAAGGGATAAAGCTGGATAAAGATGAAGAATTAATACATCAAGAGTCATACATCCTTCAATTTGAAGAGAGACCAGACACTGAGCCAAGCAGTGAAAATATAATGACAAATGGAAGACAAACTGCCAATCAAGAAGCATGTCCAACAAAATCAGAAATACACCAGGTTGTATTTCTCCTTTCCACAGTGAATGATGTTGATTACTATTTTGATTATGGAAATTCAGGAGATAAGACATGCACATGGATTAATCATGAACATGATGAGCTTCCTCAGTTGCTGATCATCAAGAGTTGTTCTGTTGAATACAGTGAATTCAGAATATCAGAATATTTTTCAGAATATAAAGATAAATTTGCTAGGTTGAGAACCATAACTGATACCCTAAGACTCCTGCACAATCAAAAGAAGTATGCAAATACAGGTGTATTTGGGTCTTTTTCTGGTTTTTGTTTGCCTAGTAGTGGTTTGTATATAATTTTGTAGGATAGTTGTTTGTACAGTCTGCTTGTTTTGCTTTCTTGTTTTGCTTTCTGTTGTTTCCTTTTTGTAGGTTAGCCGTTTGTACAAGTTGCTTTGTGTTTTGCGTTGTTGAGTCTTTGTTTTGGTTGGGCAAAACTGGTGCCCCTTGTTACTTAAGAACACTACATAAATTGTTAGAATTCAAAAGTTGAATATAAGTTTTTACATAGGTTGTAATTCATATCAGTATAGGTATTCTTGATCAGGTCTGTGGTATCATATTCATCAGTACTACTTTTCTTGAGTCAAGGTGATCCTCACAATGACACACCTAACAGCCTTGGGTTTATTGAACATATCAGTGTAGGTGTTAAGTGAAAAATCTAAAGGTTGCCCTTGCTACCATTGCAATTCTCAACTTAATTTCAACAAGTGACCATTCCTTGTATCATGAGGCTACAACTATTATATCTTAAGAATTAAATTCAAAATATAAAATAAATAAAAATAAAATGGATTTTCTGAAATCTAGATTAAGTCATCTAAGTAACTCTACTGGAGCTATAGACGCTTGCTGGCAGTGGGGCTCTACTTAGGAGAATTGCAACGATAACCTTGCCGGGGCTATGGACGCCTGCCAGCAGCAAGGCTCTATCCAGTTGGCTATGAGGGATGAACCAAACTACGTAGCTTAACACTAGTCACTAACTTATTCAACTCACTTTCAAGATGAGTATATGAATCACATGCACACAATTGATCCCTTATCAATTCACTGTTACATTGATGAACATGATACCTGTTAGAAAGGATTAGGATGCTCATGCTTAATAGGAGTTGGAAATTTATGTTTTAATTTATCCTCACCTTTTGAATTATTTGAATTTTGTTGTTTTCTTTGGTGACAAGTTGTTGTGTGGTTACACAACACGCCCCATTTTAACTTGGCAAAACAGGGACCCAACTTTTTGGCTTGGCTTGTGTTGTCTGCTTTCTGGCGGTTTGGTAAAAATGAGTCAGGTGCATCATCATCATGAAGGTCAGGATGAGGTTGGTCATCATCATGAGGTCAGTTTGTCAAAGTTCATATTTTGTTTCTATGACCTCATATTTAGAAAGAGCTTGAAATTCTAGGCAGGTTTGCCTTTTACATCACCTAAAAATTCGTCCATATGAGGAAGTTATGCACAGTCAAAGTTTTGGTCAAACCTGATAATCGCAAGTGATCATCATATTTTTATATCCTCAGTCATGTTGTCAAGGTCATCCTGATCTTGGTCTATCACCTGATAAAATCATGCAGTCGAAATATCCGAACGTCAATCTTAGGTGATAGTGCCCTTTACCCGTCAAATGACCTTAGGCGCATCGTGAGCATCATGTTTTGAGTGTAACCCGATATTTCATAACAACGAGCATCATGATATCATAAGATCACCTGATATTATAATATCATGCTGATATTACAATATCACCCTGCTTAGAAAGTCCACCATCTGCATATTTGCATGCGCATGTCAAAATCCTATCAGAGGGTCATCATCCTGATCTTTCAAGGGAGGGTCATATTTGCTGATATTCGCTAATATGATGATGATGTCATCATATCCTCCTGATCTCCTTTTGCATGATCATGATGATCACCCTATCTTTTAAGGGAGGGTGATATTCCATTCCTCAGCATGATCATATTTTAAATATCACCCTAGCGCTAACCTGATGATGACCTCAACTCATCCTCATGCTCCGAAGATGGAATATGATGGTTACGTCATCATGATATTCGATGAGGAGGATCATCATATTTTTATCCTCAGTCATGTTGTCAAGATCATCATGATCTTGTTTGTCTACCCGATATTTCGTAATGTCCTCCTGCCGAGAAATATGACCTTTTGAAAATATCCTTATGACGTCATCCCAATCTGATAAATGAAGAAGCAAATATCAGGATGACATCATCATCACATTTCCCTTCGGCAGGATATTTTCCAAAACATGATCCGGTTCGCGAATATGACGATGACGTCATGTTCTAAGTTTAACAAAAGCCCTGGATATCCTGATGATCATCATCATCCTGATCTTTCGAGAGGGTTACCTTGGCCGCAAAGGGGTCATATTACATTCACCACCTGATCATCTTCCTTAGGTGACTCGATATTACATTTATCCCCTGATCTTAACTAAACATGACGATGACGTCATCAGGACATTCGAGAAGGGGGAGCATCATATTCACAATATCCTACAGATAGGTAGAAAGCTCTAAGTTTCCCCATCGGCCGCGCTTTGAATTTTCTTCCCGACAGTAGTGGTCACGCCGATACATACATGCATCATATACAGAGCCGGATTTGAAATAAATTGAAAAGTAGTTATTTCCTTGTATATTTTGAGATACATGATCATATTTGGAGCCTGATATACAAGAAAATGGGCGGGAAAATAGAGCGATGGAAATTTGAAGGCCCGAGTGTATTTTTTCTAGTCAACGATGGTTGACCTGAGTGTTTTAATGCTGTTTATGCATTTAGTGCATATTTTCCACTGATTTGGAGCCCGATTGCCTATAGCTGCACATTTTGAGGCCTGGTTAATAAAACATTTAAATTCCTGCTGTTGATCAAATGATGCTGGGCTTAATGTTTGTCTGTTTATTTGCAGGAAGTCATGATGCTGTTAGAGCTAAAGCTGATAATTACAAAGTTGCACAAGGAGGCAACATGAACCAGAAATGAGGAGGATATTGTCAAATATGCTGTTTGCCAGCTGGAGACTGAATCAAATCAAAGATGCTGGAATATTCTGTGCCTGCTGTACATTTGCCAACTGGCGAAGCATGTGCTTTTTATCTGGACCATTGATTGTTCTGGAAGATCCTGATCCTTGGATCATTGTAACTGTTTTCTGGCATTTGCTCTATATAAGAGCCAGAGCTTGTCAAAAATAAGGGAGATAGATAGATATATCTGGCAATAAGGCTAATAATAAAAAAGAGAAAGAGATACATTAGACACATCTGGTACATTAAGGCCGATTACTGTAGAATCAATTAGGAGATCGGATTACTGAGACTAATGAGGATAGAATTGTTGAAATGTCAAGGTTCTTTCTTCAGATCACTATAAATGTACCTGTTCTTGAGCATACTGAATGGATATGAAGTTTCAGATTACATCCTGATTGTAAATTTTACGTAATCTTCATGTTGATTTCTGGATATGTACTGGTGAATGCTGTGTTCAACTAGAAGCGCTTTCATTTCATTACATGTTGTTGTCAACTTTTCCTTTGAAGATTTGCACTGGATCATGTAGATTTGTGGAATGTCCTGGTGAAGTATGATTCTAGTTTCCTTCTTTTCATTGCATGTATGGGAGCTTGTATGTGGATCAGTGATCTCAGTCAAGTAGTTTTGGGAATCTCATTCTTTAACCCTTTTCCTTTTTTAATTTCATAAATTCATCACCATAACTGCAAGTCATGACAAATAATAAGCAGAAATAGAGAGGTATGCTGAAATCCCGTAGGTAACTGAAAATCATTAGCATATTTGAGTTAAATGCATGCAGAATTGAAAATATCATGCAAAGAATCATAAATAATGGTAGAAATCATGCAAATATCAGCCTGTAAGCACATTATTTGACTAAATTCATAGTGCAGAGGTAGAATTATTGGAGATTTATGCGGAGCAGATATATAGAGCAGGATATTTGGAGAAATAATGATGAAATTTTGCAGAAATACGTAAGGCCCCTGAATGGAAAACAGCAACACACATCAACCACTGAGTAACGTCAGTAGATTAAGACCTAATCAACGGAGACTTGGGATCATGAATTCTCTGAATTCATCGTATCTTTCAAGATGAGTAAAGGTTGTTGTGTAACTTTTATTCTATGTTTGTGAATGACTAACATCATGACCAACAGGTTCCCATTTAGATACAACACACAAGATATTAAGGGCGGGCTATTACTGGCCCACAATGTTCAAAGATACTGAGAGTCGCATTAAAAGTTGCCACACCTGTCAGACTGTAGCAGATAAGGGAAGAAATTAGGCCAACCCATTACAACCTGTGATTGAATCAAGACCATTTGCACAGTGGGGCCTAGATTTTATTGGAGTAATCAATCCTCCATCTTCTGCAGGATACAAGTTCATACTGACGGTGACAGACTACTGTATAAGGTGGACTGAGGCCACATGCTGCAAATTCTCCACAACTGAGGTAGTTATCAAGTTTCTTGAAGAAAACATCATCACTAGGTTTGGAACTCCCTATTCATTGGTATGTGATAATGGCCATGCTTTCTCTTCTTTAAAGTTTTCTAAATGGGCATTTGAATATGGGATTGTTTTAAGGTTTTCTTCAAATTATTACCCTCAAGGTAACAGATTAGCTAAGTCTACAAACAAAATTTTATTAGATATAATCAAAAAGCTAATTGCTAAGAGTCCTAGAGAGTGGAATACCTTGTTAAAATATGCACTGTGGGTAGATAGGACCAAGTTCAAAACAACTTTAGGTAGTACACCTTATCATTTAGTTTATGGGACTTATCCCATACTTCCAGTAAATCTGAGAATACCAATCTAGAAGTTTTCCAATGAGTATTTAGGCTTTGATAATCATAGAGAAGCTAGGATAGTACAAATGCTACAATTAGATGAGAAAAGAGGTCGAGCCATCGAGAAATTTGCAAAACACCAGGCAGTAGTTAAGAGGTGGTTTGATAAGATGGCGAGAGTCAAGACATTCAGGATATCAGACTTAGTGCTGTGCTGGGACAAAGCACATGAAAAGAAAGGGAGACATGAAAAATTTGATAAACTATGGTTAGGCCCATTGCAAGTCTTAGAAATAATAGGAGACAACACATTTAGACTCAAGACCTTGACATGGGAAGATGTGCCATTACCAGTTAATGGCCAACATTTGAAACACTAATTCTAGGCCTAAGGTAAAGGGCAGTCCATTTTGTGTAAAATAGTGTAGGTACTTTACAGTTTTCTTTGCTTTGTTTTCTGTTTTCTTTTTTTTTAGGTTATTTGTTTGTACAGTTGTCCTTTTGCTTTGTTTTCTATTTCTTTTTATCTTTTTTGTATAGTTTGTTGTTGGTTTGTTGTTTTCTCCTCAGCAGGGATCTTTGTTTTCTTTAGAGTATTAAGGAGTAAACTAACAACCATTGAAAACAGTATAAAATTTAGAATATTCAGGTTAATCATTTGCAATTTATACATAAGTTGTTGAGACTGTCATGAATGTAGAGAGTTGTTTAGCTTCTAAAATTTAGTATTCAAAAACAGTGATTGAGAATTTAAGAGAGGTTTCTCACGATGACACACCTAAAATCCTTGGGTTTGTTGAACCTACTAGTTAGATATTAGGTGAAAAATCTGAGGTCACCCTTGCTACCATTACAATTCTTAGCTTAATTTCAGCAAGTGCCCACTCCTTGCATCATAAAGTTACAAATTGCTATATCTTGTGAAATCTCTTTCAAGAATCAGAAAATATAAAATATAAAATGAATAAAGCAGATTATACTAAAAATATAGATTAAGCCATCTAAATAACTCTACTGGGGCTATGGACGCTCGCTGGCAGTGGGGCTCTACTTAGGAGAATTGTAACGATAACCTTGCTAGGGCTATAGATGCTCGCTGGCAACAAGGCTCTATCCGGTTGGCTATGAGGGAATATCCTCAACTACATAGGCTAATGTCAGTCACTGGTTTGTTCAACTGATCTTCAAGATGAGGATAATTAATCACGTGCACATACTTAAACTAAAAATGAAAATTCATGTATCCTTATTGAATACCTTAGGTCTCAAGTTGGATAATAATTTACAGGAAAGATAGTTGGGAGTTATGAATTCATTTCATCTAGTTTTCTTGAATGCTTTGAATTTAATTGTTTTGTTTGGTTGCTAGTTGTTGTGATGTTCACAACATGCCCCATTTTACTCCTTAGTAAAATGAGGACCCCTGCTGTGGCTTTGCTTTTTTGCTTTTGTGTGTTTTGTTTTGCTTGGTGGTAAAGGGAAAAGAGGGTTAAAATTGCAAACTTTGGTAAAAATAGAGAAAAAAAATGCATTTTTAGTACTAGTGCATGATATGGTTGGATTCCTTGTGAAAAATGAGCTAGGGTTGCTTTTTGAACCATCTTAAAATTTGCCATATTTTGCAAGTTATGATCATTTTGGTAAAATGTACATTCAGGTTTGTATATCGATTTGCAGATACAGGGTCGTTTGTCTATGCAAAGGGTTTTGTTTTTGTACTAAGTCACATGGGCTATCGGGTTGCATATGCATTATTTGTTTGCATTTTTGGTCATTGTATTACATACATTTCCCTTTATACATCGCTTTCATATACAAAGGTAATTGTATATCTTTTTTCCTTGTATGCATTTTAATAAAGGTTTTGATATATACATACAAGATGGACCCGAAATAACTTAAGTAGAAATGAATTGATGTTTAAAATCCACTTTGTATATTTTGCATTTGTATGTTTGGCAGATAGAAGATACAAACATTTTATACATAATGCGGAATCCAAAAGTTATGAATAAGAGAGAATTCGTTGTACATTTCGGGCTTGTATATTTATGCATACATTTGGAACATACAATGTCCATATGCAAGTCGCAAACCCGAGGAGTTGTTTAAATAAGGTTGAATGCTTGTATGTTTCAAAATATACAAAGCAAGGGATACAATGCAAATGTACATCACACGGACGTGAAGAGAGGGTCAAAGAGAGTTAAGTCGTATATTCAGCGCTTGTATGTTCCAATATACAAGGCCCAATATATAATGCAAACCCAAGGGTTTATCAAATGAACTTAAATCCTTGTATGTTTCGATTTGTATAAGTGAGACATACAACATATACATACAACGCATATGTACAAACCGGAACCCAAAGGAGGTTGGAATTCGATTAATACTTGGTATCGCATCCGACTTGTATATCGGAGGATGCATACAAATGTTATATACAATGGCGGACTTGAGGTGGGTTTTAAAAATGGAAAATTTGTTGTATATCTGCAGATTTAAAAGGGGGGTTTCGTAGTATACAGGGCCCCATATACAACGCGGACTTAAAAGGTTTTTCGAATTATGGTTAATTTGTTGCATATTCTGTGGCTTGTATGTTTCAAAACATACAACACATACATACAAGCTGGAACCAAAAAATTATGGAATGAAGCTAAATCCTTGTATATGTCCGCGCTTGTATATATGTTCCAAAACATACAAGGCACCACATGCAAGCCGAAATCCAAACGATAATAAAGTGGATTTATCCTATGTATCATGTCCGATTTACATATCAAGAGATACATTGCAGATTCAGTGGGTTATAAATTGTCGATTATAACAACGATAGGTCCGAGGGTTGTATACAATGGTTTGTGCATTGTTTTATATGACGGAATTGAAAAGACATAAAATAGAGTTAAATGCTTGTATATTTTGGCATTTGTATATTGCAATATACAAACCGATATACGTTGCATACATACAGGCCAGATTCGAAATAAAAGTCCATAATAGAAAAATCGTTGTATGTATCCAACTTGTATATTATCAAGCATACATTGCAACATACAAGCCGTAGAATCAAAGGCAAATTTAAATCCAATTAAATAGGTGTATAACATCCAGCTTGTATAATGGGCATGCATAGATTTTTAAAAAAAGGCGGGAAAAGACGAAGCGATAGGAATTTGGAGGTCAATTTTGAGGCCCGAATGCATGCTTTTGGTCAACGATGGTTGACCCGACTATTTTGGACGCTGTATATGCATTTTTTTTAACGCGATTTCCACAGATTTAGGGCCCGATCGATGCGTTCACACAGTCGCGACTGGATTTGGCAGTTGTTTTCCTTCCTATAGTTTTATTAAATGTGAAATGATACTTATTGCTTATCCATTTTTGCAGGTTTACAGTTGAAGGGGAGCTGAAACTTAATGGCGGTGACATCACGGAGGAGGAAATCAGATCTCAAGAGTAGAGGAAGATAAGGATGAAGTGCGAAGTCAAGGGTCTTCACTGATGAAGACAAAATGCAGTTGAAGGCATTATTGCAGAAGACCACAAAAGTTATTATTGAGCTGCTAGGGTTTCCAGAATGGCATATTTTGCCCAGATTAGACATATGCTTAGAGATATTTTGGGAGATTTGATCTCCAGTATTTATATTGTAACTAGAGGTTTGAACCATTGTTTAAACTAGGGTTTTGAGCTGTATTGAGGACAATCAAAGTCTATATATTGTGCCTCTATGCACTGTAAAACTTTACATAGGGGCTACATAGAGATTTGTAGTAGCAAGAATTTGTAAAAATAGCATTTTAGTTTAGTTTAGAATTAGAAGAAGGAGGTTTCCTATGTCTGCAATAAGGAATGCATGGAACATCTGGCTTCCTTACTGTATCTGTAAAGCTTGTAAGTTTTCTGTAGTTTGATCAATGAAGCTAAGAGTCATTCAGACATTGTAAATCTTATATGACTATCTGTTTCTAATACAATTGAATCTAGAATTCTACATCTATCTTCTGAGTATTTTCCTGCTCTTTTTTGTGTTTGAAACATTTTCTCTTGGAGCTTGCAATCTTAGGTGTATGTTTGTGAAAATGCTCAGAATATACATTTAAGGTTTTGTCTGTGGATTTGATCAAATTGTTGTATTATTTATAAAGTGCATAACAGGACAACTAGATTCTTTGGTAGATTTGAATGAAGTTTAGATTAGATCTCTCTAACTTTTCCCAACCCATCTAAAAATACTTAACTTGAAATGCAGAAATTTAAAGGAAACTGTTTCATATTTGAAAGAAGCATGCATAACAGAGTTGAAAATAGACAATTTTCATAATAGTGAAGAAGAGAAAGCTGCAATAATTCAAGAAAACCATTTAAAGCTTTATAGCACAGTAACATTTTTTATGCAAAAGGAATGAACAACATGCTGATATTGATGATCTTTTGCATAGTTTGAGTCCAGTAAACCATCTAGAAACCCTAAACTATGTAAGGCCCCTTGAACATTACAACTTCACATTGACCAACTGAATTTGCCCAACAGGTCAAGACCTGACCATATTAAACTTGGGATTAAGTGAATCTTAATTGATTCCTTCATATCTTTCAAGTCAGTTTTGGTTCATTTTATGTGAATTTTAACTAATTGTTATGATTGCATCAAAACAATCACCAACAGGAACAATCTTCTACCGGATTGTTAGACTTAGTACATTTTGATCTATGTGGACTGGAAAGAATTAGGAGTTTGCAAGGTGATAGATATTTCATGATATTAATTGATGATCATTCCCGGATGATGTGGGTGACTTTTCTAAAAGAGAAATTTGAAGCTCTTGAGAAATTCAAAATATTCAAGGCTATGGTAGAAAATGAAACCAGATTAAACATAAAGTGTCTTAGGTCTGATAGAGGTGGAGAATTCACATCTGGAGAGTTCATAAAATTCTGTGAGAAACATGGGATAAAAAGATAGTTATATGCTCCAAGGACTCCACAGCAGAATCGAGTAGTGGAGAGAAAGAACCGGACCATCCAAGAAGCATCTAGAACAATGATGATATAAGCAAATGTTCCTTAGATCTACTGGAGAGAAGTTGTACGCACTAGTGTCTATACTCTTAATCAAGTACAAATCAGAAGCAATATTGGTAAGAGCCCTTATGAACTCTAGTTTGGCATCACTCCCACTGTAAAGTATTTTAGAGTTTTTGGTAGTAAATGTTACATTAAAAGAGATGAAGACCTTGGCAAATTTGATGCTAGAAGTGATGAAGGAATATTCTTGGGTTATTCTACTCAAAGCAAAGCATACCGGTGTTATAACAAGAGATTGAGAAAGATTATGGAAACTACAAATGTGAAGGTTGATGAAGGTGTTGAAAAACCCTCAAGGTTTTATGAATATGAAGAAGATGATCAGAATGATGTTTTGGTCCAAGAATTCCAAGCCCCTTCTGAAATTCAGAGCCAGACTGATCTAGAGAATCCTGAAATATAGGAAGAAGAGATAAGTTTGGATGAACCTATCCAAGAAATAGAAGTGCAAGAAATTCCCAAAACTCCCAGGTATGTAAGACTGAATCATTGTGAAGATTAGATCATAGGTGATAAAAGCAAAGGTGTTCAAATAAGAAGAAAGACTGCTCAAGACTCAGAAAAGTATTGTCTGATTTCAAAAATTGAACCAAAAATAGTAAGTGAAGCATGCAATGATGAAAGCTGGACTAAAGAAATGAAGGAAGAGTTGATGCAGATTGAGAAAAATCACACTTTGGATCTTGTTCCTAGACCTAGAAACAAAAATGTGATTGGAACCAAATGGGTCTTCTGGAATAAACTGAATGAAGATGGTGAAGTAGTCAGAAACAAAGCTAGATTGGTCTGCAAAGGTTATTCTCAAGTAGAAGAAGTTGATTTTGAAGAAACTTTTGCTGCAGTGGCAAGAATTGAAGTAGTCAAATTATTTCTTGCCTTTGTTGCCTTCAAGGATTTCAAAGTATATCAGATGGATGTCAAGTCTACCTTCCTGAATGGTGACTTGGAAGAAGAAGTATACATTAAGCAACCGAATGGATTTCAATCGTATGATCATGGTGATATGGTCTGCAAGTTGAAGAAAGCATTGTATGGACTCAAACAAGCCCCAAGAGCTTGGTATGAAAGACTGGATGAACATCTTTTTAAGATTGGTTTCAACAAAGGTACTGCTGACAATAACTTGTACTTCAAAATTGATCATGAAAATATCTTGATTGTTGAAGTATTTGTTGATGATATCATTTTTGGAGGAAGAGGTAGTATGTGCAAGACTTTTGCAAATCAAATGAAAATTGAATTTGAGATGTCTATGTTTGGGGAAATAAATTTCTTCTTGGGTCTACAAATCACTCAAACAAAGAAAGGAATCTTCATTTCTTAGACTATATATGTGAAAGAATTATTGAAGAAATTTGGGATGGAAGACTCAAAACTAATGAATACTCCCATGGCAACCAGATGTAAACTGAGCAAAGATGATGACTCTCCTAAGGTTGAAAAGAAAAAGTACAGGTCAATGATAGGAGGACTATTGTATCTCACTCAAACTAGACTTGACATTATGAATGTTGTTGGTCTTGTTGCCAGATTCCAAGCTGATCCTAGAGAATCACACGTCATGGCAATCAAGAGGATTCTCAAATATCTAAAAGGAACAGTTGAGTATAGTTTATGGTATCCTAGGGATAATGATTTCTCTCTTCATGCATATACAAATGCGGATTGGGCAGGAGATGTGGATGACCGGAAGAGTACCAGTTGTGGTGCATTCTTTTGGGGGAAAAGAATGGTTTCTTAGCTGAGCACGAAAAAAGAGGCAATATCTCTATCAACTGTAGAAGCAGAATATATTGCAGCAGTAGGTAGTTACACTCAAGTAGTGTGGATGAAGCAAATTCTAAGAGACATTAGAGTCGAGTATGAGGAACCTATCACAATCTTCTGTGATAACTCAAGTGCAATAAATATATCAAAAAATCTAGTGTTGCATTCAAAGACAAAACATACATCCATCAAGTTTCACTTTTTGAGAGAGCAGGTGAACAAGAATGAAGTCAGATTGGAGTTTGTGCCCTCCAAGGACCAGATTGCAAACATTTTTACTAAACCTCTAACTAAGGACTCTTTTGAGTATCTCAGAGAGAAGTTAGGGGTTATTACCCCTCCGATTCTAAATTAAGGTGCACTGATGTGCATCAATCTAGTGGATATCACAGTCATATCTTGTGATCCAGATTGATGATAGGAAGCTGCTACTCAGGGGGAGTAGTCTATATGATTCTGATTGATGCAAGTATGTGCCCTTTTCCATTGATGTCAAAGGGGGAGAGAAGACATGTGAAAAACAAAAGTGGTTGCTGATCAAAGGGGGAGTAGTAAAGAAACAAAAGATATATGAATGATTGTTGTTGATAGGGGAAGCTATGTCAGTCAGTAAAGAGAAGTTCTTGTCTTGATGGTTAAAACAACTTTTCACATCATATGTTTCCATCAATGACAAAGGGGGAGATTGTTGCAAGTATGGGCCTAACCGATGTTATCATTGATGTCAACATACTCCTGTTGCATCGATGTCAAGGATTGGATGAGCTGTGTGCTGAGGATACTGAGAAAATTAGTCCTATTGGAAACAGAGAAGAATAGTGAAGACAATGAAGCTCTATGAAGTGAAGATCCCAGCTAATATGAAGATCAGAGGATGTGCATCAAAGTATTTGTAGATATGTGTCTAAAGATGATCTAGTCAAGATTTGAGAGGTTTGCATGAAGATTTGGAGAAGTTATGGCTATATGAGTAAAACTAGTTCTAGCAGATGTTCAGAGGTGACAGAGTGACATAAATAGGTCTGGTGAGATCCAGAAATGCAATATCTTGTTCTACAGGTTTGGTGGAGTGTTTAGGAAGCCAATGTGAATTGACAACTCAATTGGTTCATGCTCTGGAGGTATGCAAGCATCTATTCTAATATAATAGTGATGACAGAATGTGTTCTTGAGGTTCCAGATGAAGATGCGAATGATTTCAGTAAGCATAAGTGGTGTGGATGTTCTTGGTGATTCAGGTAAGCATGCGGGGGTCTCTAGATTATGTTCAGTTTGTGTTGATGGTCTACATTGAAGATTAACTTCCGGGTGATGATGTTATTCCTAATCATGGCCGACCAAATGTTTTACACATCTTGCAGATGATCTTGGAGATGTTCTATGAAGGATGTCATGTTTCTCAAAGAAGATTGAAGTCCCAGATATGTGTTGCCGACAGTGTGGTGATTCACATGAAGTCTTTTGTAATAAGTCAAGTTGTATTTGTGTATTTGCTCTATAATAAAATAAAGTATGTATTGTGTCGACTTTGATGATTATCTCGAAGTCAATGTCTTGTATAAATAAGAGTTGTGAAGTCATTTCAAGTATTCATGTGAAGATGAGTAAGTGGTACAGAGGAGAAGAGCGAAAAGCAGAGCATAAGTGTTGAGCTTAAATGGAACTGACTCAAGCATGGTGAAGATGCTAATCTTCAGTTCAAGTATGTAATATTTATTATTTTGTAGACAGTGTGTCTCCTGTAGGCAGTGGGCCTCTTGTAAGCAGTGTGCTCAGGCATTGAGCCCTAATTGGCATGTGCAATTTTGTTCTTCCTATTCTTTTAACAAAGAATACAATCTTGGGTTAGTCACCCCCATATTTTTCCCTTAACTGGGTTTTCCACATTAAAATCTTGGTGTCATATGTGTTAATGTGTTTCTGCTCTTGAATTATTGCATTGTGCTTCCATGATTGATTTATTATTATGTTGTTGAATTACAAGAAGGATTTAAGTGTTTAAAGTAAAGAAAATTTTGGGACAACTAATTCATCCCCCCCTCTCAGTTGTCTATCCTAAAACTAACAATTATCTTTGGAGGCAATGAAGGTATGTGCATGAAATTTGTAGGGGAAAAGCAAAATGAGTTTGAGATGTTTATATTTGGTGAAATAAATTTCTTTCTAGTTCTATAAATTACTTAATCAGATAAAGGAATCTTCATTTCTCATTCTAAGTATGTGAAAGAGTTGTTGAAGAAGTTTGGGATGGAGGACTCCAAACCAGTATGTACTCCCATGGTGACTGACTGTAAGTTGAGAAAAATTGATGAATCACCTAAGACTGATCAGAAAAGGTACAGATCTATGATTGGAGGATTACTTTATCTAACTCAAACCAAACTTGATATAATGCATATAGTATGTCTTGTGGAAAGATTTCAAGATCCTAGAGAGTCACATGTGATGGCAGTCAAGAGAATCTTGAGGTATTTGAAAGGTACATCAGATCATGGTTTATGGTATACAAAGGATAATGATTTCACTCTTAATGCTTATACAGATGCAGATTGGGCTGGAGATGTTGATGATAGAAAAAGTACAAGTGGAGGTGCTTTCTTCTTGGGAAATAGATTGGTTTCATGGCTGAGCAAGAAGCAAGATTCAATCTCCTTGTCTATTGCAGAAGTAGAGTATATTACAACAGCATGTTGTTGCACTCAAGTGTTATGGATGAAGCAGACTTTGAAGGACATAAGAGTTGTGTATGAACATCCAATTGCAATATTTTGTGACAACACAAGTGCTATAAACATTTCAAAGAATCTAGTGATGCACTCAAAAATAAAGCATATATCAATAATGTTGATGATTGTTTTAACACATTCATAAAAAAAGTTAAAATTCATAAAATGAACCTAAATTGTCTTGAAAGATATGAAGAAATCACTTAAGAGTTCTTAATCCCAAGTTTCTGTATGGTCAGGTCTTGACCTTTTCGATAATTCAACAAGTTGATGTGAAATTCTAATATTCAAGGGGCCTTACTCGATTTAAGATAATATGTGACTTACTGGACTCAAATTATGCAAATTGTTACAAACATAGACAAATTATTCATTCCTTTGCATGAACTTACTACTGTATCACAAATCCTTGTATGATTTATAGTGAAACAAGCTTTGCCTTTCAAATTAATATGAAAATTGTTAGATATTAACACAATTCTTCCTACTTCTTTCAAATTTAAGACAATTTCCTTAAGATTTATGTGTTTAAGATAACTATTTCAAATGTTTGGGGAAAAGTTAGAGAAAATCATGTTAAGAATCATTTCCTATAGGATCTAAATGTTTTGTTACTCACGTCTTTAAGAGATCCAACAAATTAATCAAATCAACACTAAATCTTTAAATACAGTGTCCTAAGTATTTTCACGAACACACATCAAAGATTGCATGATCTCAAAGGATAATACTTCAAATACCAGTAAGAGTTAGAAAAAACATTGTAGTAGACGCAAAATTCCAGTTTTACTTGTATTTAAAGCACACAGTCATATAAAATTTACAATGTATGAATGACCTTTTGTTTCATTACTCAAATTGCCAAAGAACTTATAGATGTTTTTTACAGATACAGTAAGGAAAACAGACATTCTACACATTCCTTAGTGTAGACATAGGCAACCTCCTCTTCTAAACTAAAGAAATACTTCTCTACTCAAATATTCAAACAAATTACAAGTGAAAGCTACAACTAAAAATCCTTGTGTAAATAATATACAAGTAGCAGAGCTTCTTATATAGAATTTGAAGCTTCATACTGCTACCGCTACAAAACCCAATCTACAGTTAGTATTCATACTCTCTTGATCAAGGGTGTACATTTGTTCCTAACCGTTTCTCAAAATATCTTTGTGGTATCTTTTCTGCCTCAAAGGATGCCATTGGAATCTTTTCAAAATAGGATTCCCCTTTTTGACCTTCTCGCGGATACCTTCTAATTGACTCTTTCATTAATATTATTTGCCCCCTTTTTATATTTTCCAACTCCTTTAGATGTACCTTCAAATTATTTGTTACACCTTCTATGAAGGTGTGATTTCCCCCTGGACTCCTTGTCCATACATATTCTTGCATTGTGACCCCTTCTTTCAGTTCTTTTCTTCTTTACCTAAACCTTCACTCTTCTTATATTTCTTCATCTTAGCACTTACCTCCATTATTGAATCAATCATTTGTTTACTTAAATATGCCTCTAGATTCTCCATACATGGTGCAAAGATGGCCCTAAATTCTTTTAATGCCCTTTGGAGTTCATATGTTGGTACATCCATACACTCATGATCTATGAGCCTTTCAACTATCCTCTTATGCAACCTGATCATACTATCTACTTTCTCCTCTAAACCCTGAGTGGCTGTGATGCACCTTCTGAGATTATCATCTTCAAATCTTCACTCCAACTTGGCCTATGGCACTTGATTTGCCATCAAAGGAGTAATGATTCCTTCATTTATTAATTCATCTCCTCTCTCTTTAATTTCTTCCAGCTGTTCTAATTCAAACTTGCACTCCTCTTTTCTAAACTAAGCATTATATATAAGTACACTGCATTTATTGTTTTCTGTTACAGCTAATTCCCATCTTGTCATTGCTTGTTTGATCACCTCTTCTCCTTCTTGTATGAATGCTCGGAACCACTCCTCAGAAATATTGGCCTTAAGCCTCTTATTTTCCATATCCTTCACTTCATCTTTTGACAATACTGCTATTTCACTGGGCAACTCTGGTATTGTAGTATTGGGATCAAATATCCCTCTAATGAATTGCTGTAATTAGACAATGTGTCCTCTCAAATATTCATGTTTATCCTTGTCTCTCTTTAACATCTTTACTGTAACCTGGTGCATATCTTCCCACTCACTTATGTGTTGCTCCCTTGTTGTGTGTCCTAGGTCAAAATTAAGTATCTTATAGTCATCTAGTGGTATTTCCCCATTAGCTTTTTCTTTCTATGGTATGGCTAAGTTCAGTATTCTGGATCCATCTAGACCCCTTTGTATTGCTGACATGGTTCTGGCCTTCCTCTTTTCTTTTCTTGGCATTGCATCACCTAATAGACTTTTGATATCTATAGGTACTAACTGTACCTCCACCTTTTCTCTCCTTATTTCTGCACCCAACTAGGCCAGAGCCTCTTTTGTGCTTTCAGTAGCCTTTTCTTCATTGATTACCTCTTCTTGAGGCCTTTCTACTTCTCCTTGTTCCTGTTGCTATTGTTGTTGTTCTTGTTGCTGTGGAGGAGGCTAATGTTGAGGGGCTAGTTCCTATACCATTGGATCATTTTGTTGTTTAGATTCACCCTCATTATCCTCTTCTTCAATTTTAGTATCTTCTCCATCCTCATCTTCTTCTTCTGGACCTTCTTTTCTTGATGAGTCCTTTTCTTGATCTTCCTCTTTATTTTCTTGTTCCTTATTTGCCATTTCTTTATCCTCTATTTTCTTTTTAGATTTATCTCCATCAATATTCTCTGTATGCTCTTGGCTTTTAGATTTATTTATTGTTTCCTCTGCTGTTTCACCTTCCTTTTGTATCTTTTCAAGCCTATCAACTTCCTCCGCATGTGAAGGTGAACCTACTATCTTATCAGATTCTTTTGTCTCGTTTCCCTGTTCCTCTTTGCTTTCTGCATTCCTTTCTTCTTCACTTTGTTCTCCATTCATATTCAGAATAGTCAATACATCTACACCAACAGAAGTACTAGCTTCTATTTCTTCTTTAGTTTGAGCAGGTGTTTCTTTCATTGCATCCTCAGGTGTATCCTCTTTTTTAGATTCTTCAATTTGATGTACTACATCTTGCACATCCCTTATTATTTTTGGAGATACCAATGTACCAAATGGATCTACTACCCCTAATTCTTCTTGTACATTTTCATGCTTAGACACTAGACCTTGTTCAACATCCATATCAGCTTGAGTGTCTTGCTCCTCTTCCTCACTTGAATATTCACTGGATTCTACTTCCTCTATGCCAATTTCTCTTCGCATCCCTAAATCAATTTCTCTAACTTCACTTCCACTACTGTCATCTTCAACATTAACAGTCTCAGTAACTTGTTTGGCTTCATGCATTTTTGACCCATGCAGCATTTCTTCAACTAATTCTATTTTTACCTTAGCATATGCTTGTCTTTTCTCTACTGAGGTAGATGCATTAGGTATGCTACTTAAGTTAGCACCTACCTGCTGTGCTCCTATAACTTCACTCTGTTTTGACGTTTCCCCTTTGGATATGTCTATTGGTATTGCCTTCATAATCTTCTATCTTGTTAACTCTTTAGCAACCTGTGCTTGCTCTGTACTAGTATCATGACTCAATGACTTTGCTTCTACAAATGTGCCTAATGATACCACTATTGTCACCCCTATTGCATAAGGATCTATCAATGTAGCATTTTTGTCTTTCTCAACAATCTTTTCTTCTACAATCTTCCTTTTCTTTTCATAGAAGCACTGGAGATCATCTTGATGCTCCCTCACTCTCTTTTTGCCTTTCTTTAGATATGTAGGTTCAATTCCCTTAGCCTTAAGCTCCTCAATTTTGTCCTTCAACCATGTCTTGGAGAATAAAATAATAGGTGTGGACAATGTGTATAAAGTTGTAATTCATGGTTGCGACCAATCAGGCTCTCCAATGGGAGCAAGCCTAGCACTTTCATAACTATGATGTAACAATTTGCCATCATCTTCAACTTCTGGGGGGACATAAATATCTCCCATGGACCTCATTTGCTCCACTGTCAATCTTTTGTGAGCTCTCTTTCTTGCTTTTCTATCATTCTGACAATCTAACCAGAAATCCTCAATGTGTACTTGATGTTTAAATTTAGAATCGATAGTATTTTGGATCCTGTGAAAAGGATCAAATCTTCTTGCTAACTTAAATTCCTCAAACCCATAAAACCTTAACTCCCTCTCTGAGTAACCAGCCACTTCTTCACTGGAATAGGTATATCTAGCAATTGACCAAGGGAGCTTAAAATTTCCCCTGCTATACTTCTTTTTGAACATTCTGAAGGCATTCAAGTTTTGTCTTGAGAACTCTAAAACAATCAACTTGTTAGAAGGATACCTAGGGAGCATGAAAGGATTTCCTTGAAAGCCCTCAGTTGTGATATAAGTAAAGTTCTAGAATTGAATGTACCATGAACTATGCAAACCAATTGTATCCTTTGCATCTTTAGACAATCTCTTATCCTGCTCTTCTCTTAAAACTCTGACCATGTATGTATAAAATACATCATTCACTAAAGCATACTTTCTCAATGCATTTTCCTCCTGTAAATAAGGATAATGTTCATTTACAAGCTTTTGATTTGGGCTATTTCCTAGGGTTTTGACTTTGTCAATCCCATATATGTATGGTTGAACCATTGCTACACATGAATATAATACATACGAGGACAAATAGAAAGGCATCAGTTTTTGTTTTCTTGACATTACTTGCCTCCATATGGCTATGCTAATAGCCTTAGCCTAGTGAATTTGTCCTTGTTCCTTCTTTACTTCCCTCATAAATTGTATAATAGTGAACATCCAAGGTTCACACTTAGTGGCATCCCTCAAACCCACCAGTCTGCTTAACATTGTAATCATCAAATATATCTCTTCCTTAAAATATATTCTTTGTAGAATCTTATGTACTTTTGCCACAGCCTTGGGCTTATTTTCTACACTATACCAACTATAGAAGATCTTGCTTCTACAATACCTCTCATTATCGATGAAATCCTCATTGTACTGGTCAATATCAATATCTACCATCTTTTCATGTATCTCTAGACCCAATGTTCTTGCAATCCCCTCTATAGATAAGTCTGCAATGACCCTATCATGGTACATTATTCTTCTAGTAACTGGGTCATATAAGTATATGCAATCCAGAGATAAGTCCTTAGCTTCTGTAGCTAACAAGAAAGCTGCAGCTCTCTATAATCCACTTTCCCATATACACCTCATGTTTGGTGTAGCATCGGTTGTTGTGATCTTCTGTAAAACATCATCTGCATCATAATTCCCCATGTTGGCATCCATCCCCACTCTGCTTGTGCTGAGTAACGAAGGGTACCCTTTATATATTGGTAACTTCTCCTTCTCAGTTTCTTTATGGGGCTTTCTTTCCTTTTTAATCTTATCTTCACCCTCTGTATCGACCTTTTTCTGCTTTGGGGCCATCCTGTAAAAAATGCATTTTTTAACTTGCTCTTTTACCTTCTTACCTAGGGTTTTACTATGAATTTTCTATTTTTTTACATTTACCCTAACCCCCATTTGTCTATTCCAGTTTTAACTTTCGCATTGTTTAACCCAAACCAGCTAATTAACAATCAAACACAGTAATTTAACGCTTGCTTACATTTTAAAATGAAATTACTAAAATTCACTTTGCACTTTAATTAACTAAACTGTAACGGCGTTCAAGGTAAATACGTGTATCTTTTGATATCTCAACCTTACAAACGTTGACTCACTTTACCATTTTCTACTCTATTACCACTTCTGGAATTCTATCCCGAGATGAATTTTCGTTCAATTTCCACAACTCCTCTTTCTGTAATTTTAGTCTTAGCAATGCAAATCTGAAATAAAAACAACTTTTAATTTACCCTAACCCATTAAATTTTACCATTTTCAGTGTTAGTTCAGCATTAATTACAGCAATTAATGCACCTACTGCTTTGACTTCTTATTTCAACGTTTTATTTTAAACCTTCTATCTGCTAGTTTACTTTCTGCATACATCACCTTTTCTTGTATCTCTCCTTGTATATTATTTATTATATGTCCATTTGCATGTTTCAATATACAAGCCTATATCCAACATGTTATAAACAATGTTATCCCTTTTTCTTTATATCCACCGTTGTATCTTTTGTTTGTATATTGTAATGTATGTAAAATAGATACAAGCGCACATACATGCAACCCATACAACCCCTTTTTACCTTTTATCTCTCCGGCAATGTCCTTCATTTCTTTGTATATCAAGATTGTATATCGTTAACATACAATTGTCCAAACATACAAAGCCTTACCTTTATTTAACTTCTTTTTGAAATCTATCTTGTATCGCGGCTCCTTGCATCTTTGCTTGTATATCAGCCTGTATATCCATTTGTTGGTACAATATACAACCTCAAGATAGAACCTATGGGACCCACTTTACCTTCCCACTTGTATGTCAACAAAACAACACTTGTATCTACTCTTAGATACAAACCTCCATACATGCAAACTCTTTTGTACAATCATTTCGGACTCCTCATCTTTTCTTAATCATATTGCATAACCTCTTCGGCTCCACACATGTATATAAAGTGAATGCATCTTTTTAATATACATTAAGGTATGATGCATCACTTACATTAGATTTAATTACCTTTTGACATCTGCGTTGTATGTATACCGAAAGGTGCAAACCCAAAGTATGCAACATACAAACAACGAAACATACCTTAATAAAACTAAATCTTATATTCTCTTTGGGTCCATGACATGTATATTGCATTGTATATTGCCTTGTATCTTTCTTTTTGACAATCATACAACTCAAGATACATGTGGACTTAACTAATTATCCATTCTACTTCTGAAACACATCGGGTCTGACTTCTATGCAAAGAATAAAAGACTAACCACATGCATACAAGTACCACGATTCATGAACCTGACCAGTCCATGTGACTAATACAACTACTCCACATACAAATGACCTTGTACATGCAACATATAAAGCCTTCCTATAATGCATTTTACCAAAAACATGCATATCTTGCAGAATATTGAGAATTTTAAAATGGTTCAAAAAGCAACCCTTATTCATTTTTGACAAAGAATTCACCTCTATTCTACTATGGTACTTAATGCTAATTTTTTCAATTTTCAACATGGTTTGTAACCTTTACCTCTTTTGCCTTTACCACCAAGCAGACCCACACACAAGCAAAAAGCCACAGCCACAATAGGGGTCCTCATTTTGTGAAGAAGTAAAATGGGGTGTGTTGTGAGCATCACAATAACTAGAAACTAAACAAAATAATTAAATTAAAACCATTAAAGAAAACTAAATGAAATAAATTCATAACTTCCAACTTTCTTTTCCGCAAATCATTATTTAACTTGAGACCTAATGTATTCAATAAGGTGCATGAATCTCCTAATTGAGTTTAAGTGGGTACATGTGATTAATAATCCTCATATTGAAAAAAAGTTGAATAAACTAGTGACTGATATTAAACTACATAGTTGATGTCATTCCCTCATAGCCAACCGGATAGAGCCTTGCTGCCAGCAGACATCTATAGCCCTGGTAGAGTTAATTAGATGGCTTAATCTAGATTTTTAGTAAAATCTATTTTATTTATTTACTTATATATATATATATATATATATATATATATATATATATATATATATATATATATATATATATATTATGTAAGATAGAGACTTTATAAGATATTACCATTGTAACTTCATGATGCAAGGTGTGGTCACTTGCTAAAATTAAGCTGAGAATTGTAATGGTAGCAAGGGTGACCTCTAATTTTTCACTTAACACCTACACTAGTGTGTTCAACAAACCCAAGGATTTTAGGTGTGTCATTGTGAGAAACTTCCCTTGAATACTCAACCCACAGTTATTGAATACAAAATTTCAAAAGCCAAACCATTTTCTGCATTCATGACAGTCACAACAAGTTATGCATAAGTTTCAAATAATTAGCCTGAATGTTCTAAATTTTCTATTGTTTTTAGTGGTTGTTAATCTGCTCCTGTATACTTTAAAACAAAACAAACATCCCTGCTAAGGAAACACAACACACAGACCAACACAACAACAAAACAAAACAACACAAAACAAAACCCAACAAAACAACTATACATTATTTACACTATGATACATAACATAACAACTACCCTCACCTCAAGCCTGAAAGTAATATTTCAAATGTTGGCTATTAACAGGTAATGGCACATCTTCTCCAGTCAAGGTCTTAAGCCTGAACGTATTATCTCCTATTATCTCTGTGAGTTGTAATGGACCTAACCATAATTTATCAAACTTTCCATGATTTCCTTTCTTTTCATGTGCTTTATCCCAGCACAACACTAAGTCTGATATTCTGAATGTTTTGACTCTTTCTCTTTTGTCAAACCATCTTTTGACCACTGCTTGATGTTTAGCAAATTTTTCAATGGCTTGATCTCTCTTCTCGTCTAATTGTAACATTTGGATTATCCTGGCTTCCCTGTGATCATTAAATCCTAAATACTCATTGGCAAACTTCCAGATAGGTATTCTTAAATTCATTGGAAGTATGGGATTGGTCCCATAAACTAGGTGATAAGGTGCATTGCCTAAGTCTGACTTAACCTTAGTCATATCTACCCACAACGCATATTTTAACAATGTATTCCACTCTCTGGGATTTTTTACAATTAGTTTCTTGATTATATCCAATAAAATCTTGTTTGTGGACTCAGCTAAACCATTCCCCTGAGGATAATAATTTGAAGAAAATTTTAATATTATCACATATTCAAATGCCCATTTAGAAAATTTCAGAGAAGAAAATGCAGGGCCATTATTACATACCAGTGAATATGGAGCTCCAAACCTTGTTATGATGTTTTCTTCAAGAAATTTGATAACTACCTCAGTAGTAGAAAACTTGCAACATGTGGCTTCAGTCCGACAATATAAACTTATGTCCTGTAGATGATGGAGGATTTATAACTCCAATGAAATCCAAGCCCCACTGTGCAAATGGCCTAGACTCAATGACTGGCTGTAATGGATTAGCCTAATTCCTTCCCTTGTCTACTATAGTCTAACAGGTGTGACAACTTCTAATATGACTCTTTGTATCTTTAAACATTGTTGGCCAATAGTATCCTGCTCTTAATATCTTATGTGTAGTAGCTAAATGAGAACCATGAACAGTTCCATACTTATCATGTAACTCTGACAATACCTTATCTACTTCAATTTTGTTTAAATATCTTAAATATATACCTTCATGGTTCTTCTTGAATAGAAGACCTCCTTGTACCATGTATCTCTATGCTTTAATCTTTAAAGCTCTTCTTTGAGAAGACTTCATCTTACTTCGATATTTACCCAATATTAGAAATATATTCAAATAATCATACCAGCCTGATGCATCATTAGAGTTTAATACATACTGCTGCTTTACCAAATTTGGATCTATGTTTGCTATGGTCTATACTAATGCCTGTCCTTGAACCAACTTCATTGGAATGATCTCCATATCAAACTCTTGCAATATTGTAATCCATTTATCCCTTTTCTCTCCAGGTTCATTCTGCATTAGCAACATTTTTACTATTGCATCTGGTACTATGGCCTTGACTTGACTTCCTAGGATGTAATGTCTAAACTTTTTAACTGCCCTTACCAATGCAAATGCTTGTCTTTCTATGTCTAGATACTTCAATTGTGCATCTTTCAGAGGTGCACTCATGAAAGCTATATGCTTTTCTTCATTATCTTCTCCCTTTTGCATCAAGGCAGCTGTAACTAAATCTGTAGATGCAAAAGAATATATGTAAAATGGCTTGGTATAATGTGGACTTGCTAACATAGGAGCATAAAAAATGGCCTCCTTAATATCTTTGAATGTGGCCTTGGCTACTAGTGTCCATTCTATCTTTTCATCTTTCTTGAGCATTGTGTTCAATGATTGCACAATCTTTGCAAACCATGTAATAAACTTCCTGAAAAAGTTAATCTTACCAAAAAAAGATTTTAATTCCTTCTTACTGTTAGGTAATTGCAATTTTCTTATTCCTTCTACTCTGTCGGGATCAATGGATATCCCATTTTCAGAAATGACATGTCCTAACAATTACCCCTCAGTTACACCAAATGAGCACTTCTTTGGGTTAAGAGAAATCTTGTACCATTCACATCTTTTAAGTACCCTTCTCAAATCTTCTGCATGAGTGGATGCATCTTTAGAGTACACAGTTAAATCATCCATATAAATAACAATGCATTTACCTAATAATCCACGAAACGTAATGTCCATGGCTCACTGAAAAGTGGCACTTGCATTGATCAAACCAAAAGGCATTCTCGTATATGCATAATTACCCCACTTGCAAATAAAAGTAGTCTTCAACCTATCTTCTTTATCAACTAAGACCTGGTTATATCTTGAAAATCCATCTAAGAAAGACATCATCTTAGCCCCATTTACTACTTGTAGTACTTCATTTATTGGAGGCAAGGGATAATTATCTTTTTTAGAAGCTTTGTTCAAATTTCTAAAGTCAACACATAATCTAATGTCTCCACTTTTCTTTCTCATGGGTACCAAATTACCTACCCAGGTTGAATGTCTTACTGGGAAGATTATCCTAGCAGACAACAATTTTTTCACTTCCTCAAAGATTAAAGGCTCTAAAATAGCATTCATAGGCCTTTGTTTCTGTCTAAATGGTTTAACTTCTGGTTTCAAGGGTATTACATGAGTTATGATGTACGTATCATACGTCTTCAAATCTTCATATGTCCATGCTATTACATATTTGTATTCTTTTAAAACATCCACAATTTCTTTTCTTAACTTCTCAGAGCAAGCCCTTCCAATCAGTACATTTTGTGGACTTTGCTCTATTCTCAGGTTATAGGGATCACATTTACCCCCTTCAGTTTTGGGTAAATCTTTCTGTCTAACTACCCCATCAAAGTTGAAAATCTTTTCCAACTCAATTACCCCCTTAGGTAAGAAATTTCTTTTCAAGTTTATTATGTCTTCTTCATCCCAAGACACATCAGGCCTTTCTTGTTCATCAATGATTTGAGCTTCAAACACTTCATTATAGGTGAGAAAATCCACAATTTGCTGATCCCCTTCAAATACCTGAAAGTGAGTAACATTATCTGGTATGCTCAGGACATTCACTAATTCAACAACAAATCATTTTAGACTTGACAATGTTAAGGGCTCCAAAGTGCTAGCAGCAACTGCTAATGCATCTGGTCTATGATTCAATTCCCTAGGGATATGTTCTATGTTAAAGGCATCAAATGAATCTATTAAATCCCACACTCTATGCCTATAACAAACCATCTTCTTATAATTGCATGCATATACTTTTCTCACTTGTCTGACCACTAACTCAGAATCTGAATATACTCTGATCATTTTCATCCTTTTCTTGATAGCCATAACAAGTCCATAAATTAAAGCTTCATATTCTGTTACATTGTTAGTATAAGGAAATTGTAGCCTATATGCTGCTAGAAATGACTTACCATTGGGATCTATAAGTTCAACACCCGCACCTGCACCTTGTTTTGACTTAGACCCATCACATTTTAGTGTCCACATGCCCTCCTTATTTCTTTGACGTTTTATTTTGGCATGTCTCACCCTTTCTATTACCTTCACTGTACTATCTTGTTTCTTCATGAGTGATTCATTTTGACCTACTTGCATATTTATATTCTCAATTTGTAAATCACAATGACAGACACTCTTGTCCTTTGATTCTTTCTCTAGATCTAGAATTAATACATCCATGTTATCATGAAAGTATACCTCTAGTTGCTTAGGATTAACCTTTCCTTCCTACAGTTCCATCCCTTTTGTGCACTTTATGTACTAATATTCTATAATGTCTCTACACATTCCACAATTCTCTTCAGAATGAGGCTTACTATGGACTCTGCACATGCTTTTGTACAACTTGCACTAAACTAGAATTTTTTGTTCAATGCACTTTTCTATTTCCTGCCTAATGATCTGACCAAAACTATTTACTACATTATCTTCCTCATTAGAAGAATTGCAATCAGACTCAATGAACACTACTATTTCTTTACTGATAGGTTTTTCCTTAAAATTCAACATCAAGATTTCTTCAATTTGTACTCCCTTATTAGTGACTCTATAAACACCAGGTTCAACAAAACCATATAATATCTCGTTAGTCCTGTTGTATTCTAAAATCATGTGTTTCATTTTGGGTTCATATTCTATCTTGATCTGATTTGGAACACCTCTCCAAGGTAACCACATGTCTGAAAAATCAGTGGCCATATATCCCTTTAATGTTTTGGACCAGTCCCTACTTAACAACATCCCATAATTCACAGGTATATCCACTACCTGAATGTCAATAAACTGACTCACCCTAGGATCAAAGGCTAACTGCATTTGAATATGCATTAATTCTCCTATCACATTAACCTCAGTTTTGTCTAATTGTGTAACAACCTTGGTAGATTTGGTAGGGGTTAGCCCTAAAGTTTTGCATATCCCTAAAGGCATTACATTGGCTAATGCACTAGAATCTACCATGCAATTATGTATGTTCTTTCCCAACATCCTAATGGTTAACAAGAAAGGAGGGGCTTCCCTCTTATCTACATACATGACCACATTAGTGTTGGAAGGTTGTTTAGTTTTCTTACTTTTTTCTTTGGACTGTGGATCTTTACTAGGAACATTCATATCAATAGAAACCTCACCTACCACCAATGTATCCAAGGATTTTATGAAAGCATTTTTGACCCCTGGACTTTTCAACAATTCACATAAATGTATACTAACCTTGATTTTTTTTATCTCTTTAGACAAGTAACTCATTAACCTCATTGTTTCCATTGTCTCTATTTTCCCTGTTTGGACTTTTGATACTATTGTCCTACCATTCACATGATGGTTAGCCTTTAGTATTTTAGGGTTATTACTAGCATGTTCATCTGGAGGAGTGTTGAAATTGTTGGGAGGAGTGGAAGTAATGAAAGGACCTCCAGGCCTAGTGTTACTTCTCAAATTGTAGGTATGATTTTTGTTAGACTATTGAAAAGCATGTACCTCCTCTATTTCATATAACACTTCATTTTCAGTTTCAAAGTGAAACTGAAATGCATTTAATACTAAGGCTGATTCAGGGTATAAGTTATTACAAAAATATGACTCATCTTCTAACATCTGATCCTCTTCCTCCCTAGTTGCAAAGGTAAAAGTCTCTAAAACTAAAGAAGTCTCAAATCCTAAGGGCACTATTTCATTACCTTTGGGAATGAGAAACTTAGAGGTGGGAACCTGTACATCCACATTGAAAATGCTAGCCGCTAGATGAAACTGAGGGCAATCTAGTTCAACATGTGCATTGGTATTATGAATCCTACACCAATTTTTTAATGCCACGTTGACTATTTGAATTCTGGTTGTTTGTTTTGTTTCCTGATTATCCAAACTCTCAAATGGAGAAGCTAGAGTGCCATTATTTGGCCCTGTGTTCCATGTCCTAGGTGGCCTTGGTTGATTCTAATTTCTATTGTTATTACACTAGGTCTTGTTATCTACAGCAGGTCCTCTATTTTGCATTACTTGTCCTTGATTATGATTTTGACTTTGATTATAATTCTAGTTTTAGTTTGAACCCTGACCCTGGTTATGATTCTGGTTATGGTTCTGACTGTATCCTTGAGTATTTCTACCATAGAAATTTTCATTTCTTAGTTGTGTCATTTCAGTAGTCAATCTTCTCAGGTGTGTAGTAATTTCTTTGATCTCTTCCCTATCCTCTTGTGCCTTTGCCACAAATGTATCCTAAGGAGGTTGGAAGAATGACTGACCATTACTTTGATTGTTATTAGTACTATTACCAGTATAGGGAACTATAGTCTGGATTGGGGAAGGATTATACACAAGTGTGTATGTAGGAATTGTGTTCAATAATGGAGTATGATGCATAGGAACTCCATTCCAAGGTTGTGCTTGACTTTGCATCCCAGGGTTTCCTCCATTAAGAGATGGATTATAAGTTGTTTGTCTCATTTCTTGATTTACTGAGGTTGCTTCCTTATAAGCTTTAGATATTGTATCTATATCAACCTTCCTTTTGACAAACATAGCAGTTAGTGGATCAAGAGAGACATAATACATGGCTAATAATGCATCTACATTCACTGTGTAAGGATCCACTAACCAGGAATATGCCTTTTGAAACCTATCATTAAAGTTATCAATCAGTTCTCCTTCACCTCTCTTAATTGCAGCCAATTTATGATATAAGGTGGAAGGGTCAAGTGGTCCCCTAAACCTAGACAAAAATGCCTCTTCCATAAGTGCCCAAGAAGAAATATAACCATTAGGCAAGTTAACATACCAGTTAGAAGCCTACTCATTAAAGGTGTAAGGAAACAATCTACACACAACATCCTCATATTCTAACTTGGCTCTAAAGTATGCCTCCTTAAATATCCTAATATGATCCTGATGCAATTGATATTTAGGACATATCTTTTCAGGATTTTTTGGCATCTCATGATAATCATTGAATGTTATGAGAGAATTGACATTGAAATAAGCCATTTTAGGGCCACGTGGTGGGCTTGGACCTCTGGGAGTACCTAGATTTCTAGGTGGACTAAGACCTCTAGGAGAACTTAAACCAAGATTCAAAGATCTAAATGAAGAACTGTCAGGACTCACTATGTTATGGATGTTAAGAGGTGATCCAGGAGGTGTTCCAGATGAGTCTCCTATGTGTGATATTCTAGGATTCCAAATTAAAGGACCTTTACTCTGCCTTCTATCAGGTAATTGTACAAAGATATCTTTTGAACTAGATCTAGACCTGGTCACCCTACCATTGTTATGAGCTAGCTTTGCTTAAATCCTACCTTACTTCAATCAGGCCCTCCTTCTAGCACCAAAAACTGTTGATGATTATTTTTACGCATTCATAACAAGAGTTAAAATTCACAAAATGAACCCAAACTATCTTGAAAGATATGAAGAAATCACTTAAGAGTTCTTAATCCCAAGTTTCTATATGGTCAGGTCTTGACCTTGTGGACAATTCAATAGGTTGATGTGAAACTATAATATTCAAGGGGCCTTACTTGATTTAAGATAATCTGTGACTTACTAGACTCAAATTATGCAAATTGTTACAAACATAGACAAATTTTTCATTCATTTGCATGAACTTACTACTGTATCACAAAGCCTTGTATGATTTATAGTGAAACAAGATTTGCCTTTCAAATTAATATGAAAATTGTCAGATATTAACACAATTCTTCCTTCTTCTTTCAAATGTAAGACAATTTCCTCAAGATTTCTACATTTAAGCTAATTATTTCAAATGTTTGGGGAAAAGTTAGAGAAAATCATGTTAAGAATCATTTCCTATAAGATCTAAATATTCTGTTACTCACATCTTTAAGAGATACAACAAATTGATCAAATCAACACTAAATCTTTAAATGTAGAGTCTTGAGTATTTTCATGAACACACATCAAAGATTGCAAGCTCTCAAAGGATAATACTTCAAATACTAGTAAGAGTCAGAAAATACTCTATAGTAGATGTAGAATTCAAAGTTTACTTGTATTTAAAGCACATAGTCATATAAAATTTACAATGTATGAATAACCTTTTATGTCATTACTCAAATTACCAAAGAACCTACAGATGTTTTTACAGATATAGTAAGGAAACTAGACATTCTATGCATTCCTTAATGTAGACATAGGTGACCTCCTCTTCTAAACTAAAGAAATACTTATCTACTCAAATATTCAAACAAATTAAAAGTGAAAGCTACAACTCAAAATCCCTGTGTAAATAATATACAAGTAGCAGAGATTCTTATATAGAATTTGAAGCTTCATACTGCTATGGCTATAAAACCCAATCTATGGTCAGTTTTCATACTCTCTTGATCAAGGGTGTACATTTGTTCCTAACCGTTTCTCAAAATATCTTTGTGGTATCTTTTTTGCCTCAAAGGATGCCATTGGAATCTTTTCAAAATAGGATTCCCCTTTTTGACCTCCTTCTTGTTGACCTTGCCTGTGGATACCCTCTAATTCCCTCTTTTATTAATATTATTTGCCCCCTTTTTATACTTTCCTACTCCTTCAGATATGCCTTCAAATTATTTTTTACATCTTCTATGAAGGTGTGATTTCCCCCTGGATTCCTTGTCCATACATATTCTTGCATTGTGACCCCTTCTTTCAGTTTCTTTTCTTCTTTACCTAAACCTTCACTCTTCTTCTTATATTTCTTCATCTTAGCACTTACCTCCATTATTGAATCAATCATTTGTTTACTTAAATGTGCCTCTAGATTCTCCATACATGGTGCAAAGATGGCCCTAAATTCTTTTAATGCCCTTTGGAGTTCATATGCTGGTACATCGATATACTCATGATCTATGAGCCTTTCAACTATCCTCTTATGCAACTTGATCATGCTATCTGCTTTCTCCTCTAAACCTTGAGTGGTTGTGATGCACCTTCTGAGATTATCATCTTCAAATCTTAACTCCAACCTAGCCTGTGGCACTTGATTTTCCATCGAAGGAGTAATTACTCCATTTATTAATTCATCTGCTCTCTCTTCAATTTCTTCCAACTATTCTAATTCAAACTTGCACTCTTCTTTTCTAAACTAACCATTATATATAAATACACTGCATTTATTCTTTTCTATTGCAGCTAATTCCCATCCTATCACTGCTTGTTTGATCACCTCTTCTCCTTCTTGTATGAATGCTCTAAACCACTCCTCAAAAATATTGGCCTTAAGCCACTTGTTTTCCATATCCTTAACTTCATCCTTTGACAATACTGCTATTTCATTGGGCAACTCTGGTATTGTAGTATTGGGATCAAATATTCCTCTAATGAATTGTTGTAACTAGACAATGTGTCCTTTCAAATATTCATGTTTATCCTTGTCTCTCTTTAACATCTCTGTTGTAACCTGCTGCATATCTTCCTACTCACTTATGTGTTACTCCCTTGTTGTGTGTCCTAGGTCAAAATTAATTATCTTATAGTCATCTACTGTTATTTCCCCTTTAGCTTTTTCTTTCTATGGTATGGCCAAGTTCAGTGTTCTGGATCCATCTAGACCCCTTTGTATTGCTGACATAGTTCTGGCCTTCCTCTTTTCTTTTCTTGGCATTGCATCACCTAATAGACTTTTGATATCTATAGGTACTAACTGTACCTCCACCTTTTCTCTCCTTATTTCTGCACCCAACTAGGTTAGAGCCTCTTTTGTGCTTTCAGTAGCCTTTTCTTCATTGATTACCACTTCTTGAGGCCTTTCTACTTCTCCTTCTTCTTGTTGCTATTGTTGTTGTTGTTGTTGTTGTTGTTCTTGTTGATGTGGTTGTTCTTGTTGCTATGGAGGAGGCTGATGTTGAGCACCTGGTTCCTGTACCATTGGATCATTTTGCTATTTAGATTCACCCTCATTATCCTCTTCTTCAATTTTAGTATCTCCTACATCCTCATCTTCTTCTTCTCGACCTTCTTTTCTTGATGAGTCCTTTTCTTGATCTTCCTCTTTATTTTCTTATTCCTTATTTGCCATGTCTTTATCCTCTGTTTGCTTTTCAGATTTATATCCATCAATATTCTCTATATGCTCTTGGCTTTCAGGTTTATTTGTTGTTTCCTCTGCTGTTTCACCTTCCTTTTGTATCTTTTCAGGCCTGTCAACTTGCTCTGCATGTGAAGGTGAACCTACTATCTTATCAGATTCTTTTGTCTCTTTTCCCTGTTCCTCTTTGTTTTCTACATTCCTTTCTTCTTCACTTTATTCTCCATACATATTCAAAATATTCAATACATCTACACCAACAGAAGTATCAATTTTTGTTTCCTCTTTAGTTTGAGTAGGTGATTCTTTCATTGCATCCTCAGGTACATCCTCTTTTTCAGATTCTTGAATTTGATGTGCTACATCTTGCACATCCCTTATTATTTTTGGAGATACCAATGTACCAAATGGATCTACTACCCCTGATTCTTCTTGTACATTTTCCTACTAAGACACTAGACCTTGTTCAACTTCCATATCAGCTTAAGTGTCTTGCTCCTCTTCCTCACTTGAATATTCACTGGATTCTACTTCCTCTATTCCAATTTCTCTTCCCGTCCCTGAATCCATTTCTCTAATTTCACTTCCATTGCTGTCATCTTCAACATTAATAGTCTCAGTAACTTGTTTGGCTTCATGCATTTTTGACCCATGTAGCATTTCTTCATCCAATTCTATTTTTACCTTAGTATATGCTTGTCTTTTCTCTACTGAGATAGATGCACCAGGTATGCTACTTAATTTAGCACCTACCTACTATGCTCCTATAACTTCACTCTATTTTGAAGTTTCCCCTTTGGATATGTCTATTGGTATTGCCTTCATAACCTTCTGTCCGATTAACTCTTTAGCAGCCTGTGCATGCTCTGTACTAGTATCATGACTCAATGACTTTGCTTCTACAAATGTGCCTGATGATACCGCTATTGTCACCCCTATTGCATAAGGATCCATCAATGTAGCATTTTTTCTTTCTCAACAATCTTTTCTTCTACAATCTTCCTTTTCTTTTCATAGAAGCACTGGAGATCATCTTGATGCTCCCTCACTCTCCTTTTGCCTTTCTTCAGATATGTAGGTTCAATTCCCTTAGCCTTAAGCTCCTCAATTATGTCCTTCAACCATGTCTTGGAGAATAAAATAACAGGTGTGGACAATGTGTCTAAAGATGTAATCCATGGTTACGACCAATCAGGCTCTACAATGGGAGCAAGCCTGACACTTTCATAACTATGATGTAACAATTTTCCATCATCTTCAACTTCTGGGGGGGACATAAATGTATCCCATGGATATCATTTGCTCCACTGTCAGTCTTTTGTGAGCTCTCTTTCTTACTTCTCTATCATTCTAACAATCTGACCAGAAATCCTTAATGTGTACTTGATGCTTAAATTTAGAATCGATAGTATTTTGGATCCTGTGAAAAGGATCAAATCTTCTTGCTAACTTAAAGTCCTCAAACCCATAAAACCTTACCTCCTTCTTTGAGTAACTAGCCACTTCTTTACTGGAACAGGTATATCTACCAATTGACCAAGGGAGCTTAAGATTTCCCCTGCTATACTTCTTTTTGTACATTCTGATGGCATTCAAGTTTTGTCTTGAGAACTCTAAAACAATCAACTTGTTAGAAGGATACCTAGGCAGCATGAAAGGATTTCTTTCAAAATTCTCAATTCTAATATAAGTAAAGTTCTGGAATTGAATGTACCATGAACTGTGCAAACCAATTGTATCCTCTACATCTTTAGACAATCTCTTATCTTGCTCTTCTCTTAAAACTCTGACCATGTATATATAAAATACACCATTCACTAAAGCATACTTTCTCAATGCATTTTCCTCCTATAAATCAGGATAATGTTCATATACAAGCATTTGATCTAGGCCATTTCCTAGGGTTTCGACTCTGTCAATCCCATGTATGTATGGTTGAACCATTGCTACACATGAATATAATACATATGAGGACAAATAGAAAGGCATCAGTTTTTGTTTTCTTGACATTGCCTGCCTCCATATGGTTGTGCTAATAGCCTTAGCCTAGTGAATTTGTCCTTGTTCCTTCTTTGCTTCCCTCATGAATTGTATAATAGTGAACATCCAAGGCTCACACTTAGTGGCATCCCTCAATCCCACCAGTTTGCTTAACACTGTAATCATCAAATATATCTCTTCCTTAAAGTATATTCTTTGCATAATCTTATGTACTCTTGCCACAGCCTTGGGCTTATTTTCTGCACTATACCAGTTGTAGAAGATCTTGCATCTACAATACTTCTCATTATCGATGAAATCCTCATTGTACTGGTCAATATCAATATCTACCATCTTTTCATGTATCTCTAGACCAAATGTTCTGACAATCCCCTCTATAGATAAGTCTACAATGACCCTATCATGGTACATTATTCTTTTGGTAATTGTGTCATTTAAGTATATGCAATCCAGACATATGTCCTTAGCTTCCATAGCTAACGAGAAACTTGCAGCTCTGTATTATCCACTTTCCCATGTACACCTCATGTCTGGTGTAGCATCAGTTGCTGTGATCTTCTGCAAAACATCATCCACATCATAATTCCCTATATTTGTGTCTGTCCCCACTCCACTTGTACCTTCTATCTGTTAGTTTACTTTCTGCATACATCGCCTTTTCTTGTATCTCTCCTTGTATATTATTTCTTATATGTCCATTTGCATCTTTCAATATACAAGCCTATATCCAACATGTTATAAACAATGTTATCCCTTTTTCTTTATATCCACCCTTGTATCTTTTGTTTGTATATCGTAATGTATGTAACCCATACAAGCACACATACATGCAACCCATACAACCCCTTTTTACCTTTTATCTCTCCAACGATGTCCTTCATTTCTTTGTATATCAGGATTGTATATAGTTAACATACAATCACCCAAACATACAAAGCCTTACCTTTATTTAACTTCTTTTTGAAACCTGTCTTGTATCGCGGCTCCTTGTATCTTTGCTTGTATATCAGCTTGTATATCCATTTGTTGGTACAATATATAGCATCGAGATACAACCTATGGGACCCACTTTACCTTCCCACTTGTATCTCAATGAAACAACAACACTTTTATCTACTCTTAGTTACAAACCTCCATACATGCAAAATCTTTTGTACAATCATCTTGAACTCCTCATCTTTTCTTAACTGTATTGTTGGGAATTAAGGTGTCTCAACCTTTTCAAATTCCTAATGTTGTATTTATTTATCCCATGTTGAGTTGGTATAGTCAGCACCTTGTGTATATGTAGCAGGATATTTTTTGGTGACTTTGGCAGCCACGGTTTCCCCCTTGAATAATTAACGGGGGTTTGGGGGCAGTGCCCCCAAGACTGGGTCAAGGGGTGTAGCCCCTTGCGGGGTCCAGGGGCAGCACCCTTGGTGCGCTGCCTGTCGTAGTACAGGGCAGGGTTGAGGGGCAATGCCCTTGTGGGGGCTCGGGGGCAATGCCCCCAAAACCTCAACCAATTTTTTAATTAATGACAAGTGTCGGTGAGCATCTTTGCATGAGAGAAAGGCATCTTTGGGCAGTCAAGGGAGGTTATGACATGTAAGAGGACTATGATATTTTTAGTCAGTGTATGACAGATTCTCTGACAGCTGTAAGGTGTGTAAGAGCATCTGTCGTAACCTATCTTGGGACCAAGCACCCACTTTGGGATGGGATGTTGGACAAGTGTCCTTAGGTGTGGGTTTTTGGGGCATGAGTCCAAGATGGATGTCCATCTCTAGAAGGTTCCATATTTGCCTTGTAAACTCTATATAAACAAGTGCTTGGATGGGAGATAGACAACTTTTGGTACAAGTACTATTATGCTGCTAGAATATCTCCAAATTTGACATTCGAAGACTCTTGAAAGAGCATTGGCTCTGAAACTGTATTGTAATCTGTTATTGTTTACTATAATACATTTGAGCTATGTTTTGGAGTGTGGGGTTTTTCACCCGTAAGGGTTTTCCCCACGTATATCTTGTCTCTCTCTTCTGTCTACTTTCTATGTGTATGTGTATTGCTACTATATCTCTGTTAGATGTTCTATGTTGCTGTAGTTGTAAGAATTAAATTGAATTTGCATACATCTCTCCTCATTAGATTAGTGTAGGAAGCTATTTCCACACACCGAGCTTCCTTTCACGTATTGCATAACCTCTTCGGCTCCACACATGTACATAAAGTGAATGCATATTTTTAATATACATTAAGGTACGATGCATTACTTACATCAGATTTAGTTACTTTTTGACATCTGCGTTGTTTGTATACCAAAAGATGCAAACCCGAAGTATGCAACATACAAACAATGAAACATACCTTAATAAAACTAAATCTTATATTCTTTTCAGGTCTATGACATGTATATCACATTGTATATTACCTTGTATCTTTCTTTTCAACAATCATACAACTCAAGATACATGCGAACTTAACCAATTATCCATTCTACTTCTAAAACACATCGGGTCTGACTTGTATGCAAATAATAAAAGACTAACCACATGCATACAAGTACCATGATTCATGAACCTGACCAGTCCATGTGACTAATACAATGACTCCACATACAAACGACCTTGTACATGCAACATACAAAGCCTTCCTATAATGCATTTTACCAAAAACATGAATATCTTGCAGAATATTAGGAATTTTAAAATGGTTCAAAAGCAACCCTTATTCATTTTTGACAAAGAATTCACCTCTATTCTACTCTGGTAATTAATGATAATTTTTTTAATTTTCAACATGGTTTGTAACCTTTACCTATTTTCCCTTTACCACCAAGTAGACCCACACACAAGCAAAAAGCCACAACCATAGCAGGGGTCCTCATTTTGCTAAGAAGTAAAATGGGGTGTGTTGTGAGCATCACAACAAATAAGATATCACTTTTTGAGAGAAAAAGTGACAAAGAATGAAGTAAAGATGGAATATGTGTACACAAAGGATCAAATTGCAAATATTTTCACCAAGCCTTTGCCTAAGGATACTTTTGAGTATCTCAGAGAAAAGTTAGAGGTTATTACCCCTCCTACTTTGAACTAAGATGCATAGGAATGCATCAATCGAGTGGAGCCTAGAGCCTCATTCATTGATCTAGATTGATGTTTTGAGAGCTACCTCTTAGGGGGAGTAGCTAGATGTTATTGACATAAGTTCTTGATAATAAGAAGTAAGTATTTTCAGTTTGATCAAAGCAACAGAGTACAAGTATGTGCCCTTTTCCATTGATGTCAAAGGGGGAGAGAAATCATGTGAAAAACTAAGGGGGAGAAAGAGTGCAGTTGTATAAAGAGAAAGGGGGAGAATCTTGTCTTGATGGTCTTTATAGTTTTACAATTTTTCACATCATATGTTACCATCAATGACAAAGGGGGAGATTGTTGCAAGTATGTGCCTAACCGGTGTTGTCATTGATGTCAACATATCAGTGTTGTCATTGATGTCAATATATCAGTATTGTCATTGGTGTCAACTGTGCTCTTGTTTTGATGCTTTCTTGTGATGAGTTAGATGTTGAAGATAATGAATAAGTATTCCTGATACTGAATTTCCAAGTGCTTTTGAGAAAATTTGCCCCTCTAGTGGAAATAGTGTATTGAAGAGTATCTTTGTTTACAACAAAACAGTCCAGTAGATTGCTCTACATTTCTTGTAGAATAAATATCTTTGTTTGCAAATTGGAAGTTAGTTAGAGACATGTTTGAAGTTTCTATGTTCCAAGTTTGAGCCTCCGGTATGAAGATTTGAGTGAGTTATGTTCACCATAGTGAAAACTACTTTTTCTATATGTTTGGTGGAGACAAAGAGAATGTATTCTACTCCGCATTCCTCTGCATTTAAGTATTTTGGTATGCGGTTCTAGAATTAAGTTTGTAATGTTGTTATGTGCCTTCAACTCTAATGGGTCATGATTTGGTTGTGTGCAAGCAATCTTTTTCTTATGATAGTGGCTAACAGTTATGTTAATGGGCTCTAGTTTGATGAATCTTATGAATAAAGTGATTAGAGGTTATGGGGATGTTCCTAGTGATTAAAATGTGCTTGTGGATGTCTCCTAATCATGTTCCTACCTTTGGATTGGTCCATAGAGAGAAATTTGGATCGTGGATGAAGATTGTTCTTAGAAGACTTAGTTTTAACACCATTCTTGGCTGACCTAGTTGTTTTCACTACTTGCAAAGATGCATTGAAGATTGGGGAAGCATGTTGTGGTGTGGAAGATTGTATTTGAGTCCTAGCTAAGGCATAATGTGATCTGCATACATCTTTTCCTTAGCTAATTTTGTTTAGGTCCAGACCTATTTCTATGTATGTTTGTAATGCTAACCTTGGAGATTGTTCCAATGGTTGATGAATATAATGCCGACCTTGATGTACATTCCAAGGTTAATGAATTGTATAAAAACATGTAATGAAGTTGTGAAAAATATGTCCTTGTGCAAAAATGCAAAGATTAGTGAAAAGGTGTAAGAAGAGCAGAGAAGAGGAGTTATACTATGCTTCAATGGAACTGAACCCAAGCATGGAGTAGATGCTATCAAATCAGCTCACCAACCCTTGGAAGTGAGTCAATCTTGGTAGCGAGCCCTAACTTTTGCAATGAGCATTTTGGGTAGTGAGCCCTAAGGCAATGAGCCTCTATTTTTTGGTATTGCTATAACATATTTTATTTTATTGGGTAACACCCACCATGGTTTTTCCCGTAAAGGGTTTTCCACGTAAAAATTTGGTGTCTCATGTGTAGATTATGTTATTGTGTTGAGTTTCTTATTTCACACCTTTATGATTACATCTCAATAATAGTGAACAAGTGTTTGATATGTTAATGTTCATAAGTGGTCAAAGTTTTGGAGACAACTAATTTACCTCCCATCTCAGTTGTCTGGTGCATTTCAATAGTTCTCTCCTCCATATGCATAAATGACAAAATCCTTCTCATAATTTGGCTTCATGAGAGTAGGTGCTTGGGCAATCTCTTTTTTGATCTTCTCAAAACCATCCCTCCCTTCCTTAGTCCATATGAACACTACATCTTTCTTGAGCATAAGGGTTAGAGGCTTCACCAAGCTAGCGTAGTTAGGAATGAACTTCCTAACAAAGTTGATCTACCCTAAGAATGACTGTAAGGCTTTTTTGTGAGCAGGTAGGGGAAGAGAAAGGAGAGCGAATGTTCTATCAGGATCTATGGATATCCAATCCTTAGATACCATGTGGCCCAAAAGCTTACCCTGAGCAACATCAAAAATACATTTTCTAGGGTTAAGAGACACCCCAAAATCTCTGCATCTTTGGAAGACTTTCTCCAGATGCTCCAAGTGATTTTCTCCCTTCTTGGAGAAGACTGTAATGTCATCTATATAAATTAGGATGAACTTGTTTATAAAACATTTGAAAGCAATATCCATTGCCCTTTGGAATGTGGCACCAACATTAGACAAAACAAATGGCATCTTTGCATATGCCATGGTTCGCCATTTGGTTGTGAATGCTCTCTCAAATCTATCTTCTTCTCTGACAAAGATCTGGTTATAGCCAGAGAAGCCATCTAATAATGAAAACCTTTCTACCCTTGCAACCATTTGTAAAATTTGATCCATGGAGGATAGAGGGTAATGATCCTTCAAAGAAGCCCAATTTAGGTCCCTGAAGTCTATGTAGAGCCTTATTTATTTGTTTTTATTTCTCACAGGCACTAGATTAGCAACCCAAGTAGAATACTTGATAGGGAAGATAATCCTTGCTTATATGAGCTTAGAAAGCTCTTTTCTCATGAGTGGCTTAATTTTTTGATTTATGGGCC
This sequence comes from Cunninghamia lanceolata, assembly GCA_027924645.1. Taxonomy (NCBI): domain Eukaryota; kingdom Viridiplantae; phylum Streptophyta; class Pinopsida; order Cupressales; family Cupressaceae; genus Cunninghamia; species Cunninghamia lanceolata. Next base: position 7,290,974 of record BSBN01001583.1, read on the forward strand.
ACTACTTTTGGTGAACTGGCTTGAAATTAGGATCTAGATCAATGGCATGTTGACCCACATCTAGATTGAATCCTTTAAGGTCTTCATATGTCCACGCCAAGACATCATTATATTTCTAAGCAAGTTTTATGAACTCTTGCTCTTCTACATCGCTGCACACTTTTCCTAGCAACAACTCTTTGTCCTAGGCGATGGTTACCTTCTGGTAATCTTCCTTTTTGAAGGTCATGTTATTTATTTCACCCCTGAACTCATCATCATGACTAAAAATGGCCTCAATGGTGACTAGACCCTTGGGTAGCTTTTTTGAGTTGAGCTAGATGATCTAATCACCATAGTATTCTTGCAAACTAGGCTACACTACGGAAGAAAACTCTGCTTCATTCTAAATGAAGCTCACAATCTACTCATTGTTGTCAAAGACCTATCAATGGATATCATTATCAAGAATAGATTTTCTAACAACAATCCTCACATGCTGATCAGGACCTTGAAATAAGTCTGTAGGTGGAGAAAATTGAGCCCCCGCCATTGCCAATTGATCAGCATCAACATTTAGTCTTCTTGGGATTACCTACAGGTTGAGAGCATCAAAACTCTCAAACATGTCCCAAACTCAGTGTTTGTAAGCTCTTAGAAGCTATTTTTTTTGTTTCACAACTCTCTGACTTGGTGTACTACCAATTCAATATCACCAAAGATCTCCAAATGCTTGATTTTATTCTTTTCTGCTAACATTAGGCCATGGACCAATGCCTCATACTTCGCTACATTATTGGTGCAAGAAAATGAAGCCTATGAGAAAAATGCAACTTCTTACTAGTTGGAGAGACTAGAAAAACACCTGTACAAGCTCCATTTCTTCTCTTTGCACCATCAAAGAACATTCCATGGGCCATTGGAGTCATCATCTGGCTTAAGTACTGAAGGGACTGAAGAATTACCTTCATGGATCATGTAGTTGCCCAAGTCAGTCATCTCAGTGGTGTCATAAGTATCAAAATTTTCATGGTCCCTTGCCCACTCATCAAGAAATAGATTAGGGATTAGAAGAGGTGAAGATTCTATCTCTATAGACTCTAATTCATGCACTTCCTCACCTTGAATCATAACATGTAGATTGACTAGGTTATGGTTATAATTCTTGACATGATAATCTAAAATTGGTTAAGCCCTGATGGTGAAACTTGTGCCATATTTGTTCCTCAACAACATATGAGACCAGTTAGAAGAAAGGTAGCCACCTAGCTTGGCTATGAAGTCTCTTGATAGACAAATGGCAAAAAAGGAGGAAGATCAATGATTAAAATGTCTTGTTTGATAGTCAGGTTTCGACATGCATGTAGAGTCAAGTCTAGTCCCTTGATCACTCCTATAGTATTCACAGAGCTGCCATATAATTTTAATACTCCTAATGAAATAGGGGTATACTTGATGCCTAATGCACCCGCTATCTTCTTGGGCATTACTGAAACACTAGCCCCAGAGTCTATCATGCAATTGTGCACTAGAAACTTGCCAATGATTAAGGACAAGTAGAAAGGAGATGGTTTCTTGACTGCACTTACTTGTCCTTCACTTGGTTGTACAAGACTGATAGGAATATTCTCTCTTTGCTTTGTTGATGGGTTTGATGCTGCTAACTCAGTAGGTGGGAAGTGCCTTAAGGCCTATTGTAAAAGATCCCTCTAAGAGAGAATTGACATTACTTCCCACATAGAAACATTTATGTTTTTTTTCTTCACTTGTTCCACAATATTTAATGGAACAATGATTGCCTTGTGCATTGAGGGAACCCATGTTCCCTTCTTTGATTGTTCAGTAGGCTATCCAGGCACTTTTGAGCTTGATGGAATATCTTTTGCAGTAGTAGCTTTAGAGATCTGAATTGGAACTATGGTACTAGCCACTTTTACCTTTGGAACAAGTTCTTTTTGTAACACAGTAGGCATAGGGCTAGCCTCCAACTACCTCTTCTTTGACCTAATATTGTTTGTAATAGCCATAACAACACTATCCAAATGTTGATTGATAGCAAAAAAAATTTCTGATGTCCATAGCATCATACTGGTATCAAAGGTAGCCTCATTTGACACTTCAGGATTGTTATTTGCTACCTCTAATAATGATGCCTGCTAGGTATGAAAGTTCTGCACCATTAAAACTATTTCTTGTGCTCCAAAAGCACAAGTAGACTAATTATGAGGTTGGTTGTAGGGGTAGCACCAATCTACCTCTTGGGATAGATTATTTTGTGTAGGGACTAAAGCCCTAACTAGATTTACAGTTAGAATTTGTTGGATACGTCAAACCATTTGTAAAGGTTGTGCAGAGTTAGGATTTTGGTATCTATTTTGTTGCTAACCCTGATTCAAGTTTTGATTTCTATTGGGATTATACCCTTGGTTCCAATTCTGATTGGATGACTTCTCTTGATTATAATTGTGATGGGGTTTGGGAGTAGTTTGAATGGATATACTATTCACCTTGTTGGTCAAATTGGACTTTAGGGTCTTAAGGTCACTCTTTTCCTGAGAAAGAGAGGATGTTGAAGATTTAGGCTCAGGGATAGGAGCAATAGTGGGCTACTGCGATGATAAAAGGCAACTCTGGAAAATGTGGAATTGGGGGTTTGGGAGCAATTTTCCCAGCTTTTATTAGGCAATTTTCAGCTTTCAGAGCTATCTCATAGCCAACGGGTAGTGTTTCAACACCCACTGATTGTATCATCACTACAATGTCAAAATTCAAAGCTCTTTAAAAAGACAAGAAAGCATCTCATGGGGATGGCATGAGGGTAGCTAGAATTCTCTCCCACATCATCTAGAATCTAAAGTTGAAATCTACCAGCATCTCACTTGGGGCTTTTTGATAGTTGTCAATTGCTTAAGTAATGAAACGTTGTCTACCCTCTCTCTAAACTATTTGTAGAGGGCCTCTCCTAGCTCGTCCCAAGTATGTATTGAAGCAAGGGTCAAGCTCCTAAACCATTGAAGAGCTCTCCATTTGAAAGATGAAACCATGAGATGGACTGCAACATCCTCATGTTGTATATGATGGACTAAGCATACATTGGATATGTCTTTGATGTGCTCAGTAGGGGTTATAGAACCATCACCTGTGAAGGGTTAAAGACTTTTTAGGTCTGTAGCTAGTATGTTGTTGTATGCACCCAAGTCCAATGGACTTCCTCCATTGAAGGTCACAAAAGGCAAATTCCTTGCCATCCTAGGGATATTCAAGTTCAGTCTAGGGATATGCAAGCTTCTTCTATTATATTGAAACCTAACAGGAGGGGGTGTGGATTGAGCGCTTGAATGAGGTAAGGTAAGGTTGTTGTTCCTTCTCATAGGAGACCTAGGTAGCCTAGACCTTCTCCTAGAAGGAGCAAATAATTGAGTAAATTGGAAATTACCTCTTGAAGATGCCCTAGTTTGCACAAGCATAAATGATGGCACTGATCAGAACCATAAGCTTATAGAGGTCACCAGGTGCATGAAAATGTCTGCCAAGATGTAGAGTACTGAGAAAACACTAGATTCTCAGCTTGATTCTTTGATTGCTTATGCTTTTAGTCCCACTAGGTGTGCCAGAAACTATTGTCACATAGATTTCCATCGAGTGTTGAAGGCTTTTAGGGCTCCAACAATCTAGTGAAACATTGAGATGATCTCCAAGTGTGGGACCCTGCAGGGAGGTCAAATCTCTAGAGACAATCTGGTTCCTTTGCTAAATAAGAGATTTAGTGATCCTAAGACTAAACCCAATATATCCACCTATTTATGAAAAGAGGAAGAGGGAGTGAAACTGAAATTAAAAGGAGGTGATACACTAGGTTTGAATATGAGAAGGCCCTCAAAACAACCATGTATACACAAAATAATAATATTCAACAGACCAACATACACAAATCATGAACTACTTGCAGAGGTAAGAGAAACTAAATGAAATCCAAGAGGAAAGATACATTCATAGATGGAAATCAAACAAAAAGATATACAGAGCAAAGAACAATTCATGAGAAGGTAAAAATCTGATGTCTATTCTCAAAGAGGCATGATTACAATTGCAAGAGATATGGTTTTTTCTACCAAAACCCAACTAGAATACATTACATTTCATGCTTTATATAGCATTTACAATGGAGCGCCATTACATACTATAATGAATGCTCTCACGGGCCTGTCAGAGATATTTCCTCACCAGAAGGGACATCTATATGTAAGACTTTAATGTAGAAAATATCTAGATCGAGGAGTAGATAGAAGATATATGTGTCTTCAATGCAAATTGTTGAATCATCAACCTACAACAACTAATGCAAAATATCTACTTCTACAAGCGTTTACAACACTTCAAGTCAGTCTTTGATATGTCTTGTCACCCAAGTCTACACATTCCATCTTGAGTCGGCAACCATCCGGATATCTAGATATGATATCCATATTCAGATAATGAATTTTGGATCATAATTTCCAAGTGTGGATATTCCTCAAAAATCCCGCCAAATGAAAGAGGATGAAATTCTATGCAATTTTGCCTCTTGGATCATGTAGAAATTCCTTGAAATTTGGGAGATATCCATGGTCATATGGATATCCATGAATATCCCCAAGGTCTACACATTTGTGAATATATGGATGATATATCCTGACTGAACACAAGAGTCTCCATATCCCGATATCCAAATGTACCCATCAAATTTACCTCAGCGATTAATCAGGTCGTCATCTGCCTGAATACCTGATGTTTGGATGTAAACTTGATATTTAGATATTAAGATAAAATTCAGATGCTTCTTTATGTCCATGTTTGCAGTACTAACATCCATATCCTGATGACATCATCATCATAAGGTGCTTCTTTGGAAAGGATCTGGATGATGTCATTGGGACATTCACCTTAAGGATTGGGACATAGGGAGATGTCCCAAGCCTAGCTTTAAATCTAGACCACTGGATGAAGCTGCCCTGGATAAATCGATGGTCATCACACATCACAAAATCCTGAAGCGTAGAAGATACAAACTATGATGTGAAGGAGCATTGGAATGAACCGAGAGGATACCACGTGGAAGAGAGATAAGGTAGGTTGAAAATCCTTTACATATGAAGCTCATTGCATGTTTCCATTAGGGATGGAGTGCCAAGGATGTAAATGTGATGCGAAGAGGCATGCGATGAAGAACTTAAGTTATAACATTTTGCGTACATGCATAAAAGTTGTTTCAAAAAGTGGCTGCGCTAGGAAATATGAACAAGGGGCCTTAGAAAAGATCTGGATATTAGCTAAGGTCTGTATATTAAGATTATATCTGAATATTAGCTAAGGTCAGGATATTAATGTAATATCCAAATATCTAGACAACAGACATCCATGCCAAAACAACCAAGTATAAAGATGGAAAATTTCTCTACGAGGGCAAACATTGAACACTAATGGTTTCTAAGTTTTTCTGGGTTTTTTATAAGGATTCTCCAAATGAGATTTCAAGGATTTTTGTAAGGTAAAAAACTAGATTTTGAAAGATTTAAGGATTGTAGAGCCATATTCCAAGGGAGATTTTTAAGGTGAACTATTTGACTCTGGACTAAGGAAAATAGGTCAATAGGCACACACTCTTTGATAACTCATCATTGCTATTATGGAGGTGGAAACACCATTCATGGAGCTTGACTTAGATAAGCTCCTAAATAGCACCAAACCTTTTCCCTTCTTATTTTTATGTAGGTCGCATCTGGACAAATATGAAGATATAAAGTGACAGGAGATAGGAAGATAAGCAGGTGAAGGCACCTAGATTCAAAGATCCTACAAAACCCTACTTTGGATCTAGGGTGCCTAGCACCTTGGTACCTCTTGTTTGGGTGACCAAAACCTTCTGGCATTAGGTTATCACAGCTCTGTTTAGCTCCTCTATGCCACTACTTTTTGAGTTTTCAACAGTTTCAGGTCTGTAGCTCTTATTTTATCTATTTTATCCTTGGAAACCCTAGATTTGGTAATTAGTCATAAGATCTCTATCCTTGGTAACAAAGGGACCAATCAACAAACCTCTCAGATCACCTTTGAGGACTATAGCTAAGTATTGAGTTTCCTTAATTCAAGTTCCAATGTTATGTGGAGAAGGATTGATTTAGGGTGATGTTCGCCTACATCTCATTTTCTACATAACAGTTGGATGTATGTCACAATCCACAAGGAATTGAAGGAGGAAGAAGCTTCCTTGAAGATCCACAAGAAGGATTAGTGCATATAATAATAATCTTCACAAATAGAGAGTTTGTAGAGAAAGAGAGAGAGAGAGTTTTTTAGATAGAATCATCACATGTGTAAATGAGGGAGAGAGAGAGAGAGTTGTTTATATATAAATCCCAAGTACTTTTTGTTGGCCCAATTGAGTTGAGGTTGACAAGGTGCATCATGTAAGGCAAATGACCAACATTCAAATGAGATCTCTCGGGGCCAAACTAACAAGACACTAGCACCTAACGCTAGTGTCTTGGTGGAATTTTTTCTTGAAGTACTAGATGTCAAGGGACTTAGCCTTGTCTCTTAGAAAAGTACAAAAATGTGCATATATTAAGTAGAGATAAGTATTGATGTTAAAATGGGTGCCAAACCTAGTGTGAAATTGTAAGTGGTGACAATTTTGGACACAACATTTAGCCCCCACTTTAGTGAGGGTATGAGATTACGTCCATATGCACACTAAAGTATGGAGAAGACAAATCGCTTCACCAAAACATTGAAGTTGTAGATCATCGCTAAGTTGAGAGATGCACTAGCCCCCAAGATTAGGATTCTATGAGTCTAGAATGCTTAGATAAAGAGGTTACACATACAAGACACAAGGCAAAAGAAACAAATATAAACACAAGGTATACATGGAGCATACATGGAGAATACATGAATCATACATGGAAAACACAAAGCATACATGGAAAACATGAAGCATACATCAGAAAGAAAGAACAATACAATAACAAAGTTGGTAAGGCAAAACACCTAAGCAAATAAAAGAAATATTTTGAGTTGGCAAGGTAAAGAGACCTCAATATAAAAGGTTGTCTCAATACCATGCATCATCCTCAAAATATAGTGAAAAATAAAACAAAACCAAAAATAGAGGAATATAAAAAGGAGATAGAGGAATATAATGAGTCGATTGATTGCACTAAAGAGAGAATACATACAAATAGATAGGGAAGCAACCGATAGAAAAGAAGAAGAGTACACGAATCAAGCACTAGCTTTCTCTGTCGCTAGGGATCATGTAGATCAAAACATGTTCATGGATCATAGGATAGCAAGTTGTGTTATGCTAGGTGACCATGAGTTTAACAATGTTGTATTAAGCACATGGGCTAGAAAGTTGTGTTATGATATGTGGTTCATAGACTACAAGGATCACATTCATTGTTAATGCCTCATGGAGTGCAACAAATATCAACACCGCAGGGGGTGAACGCTTAATGGAGCATAAAAATAAACAAAGCCTCAAGGGGAGAATTAATAACCTACACCTCAAGGGATGTGAATGAAGAAAGGTGCATGTATGGATGCACATATGATAAAAGGGCAGGTGCAAAAAGTTGGGGGGCCAAAACGTGGCCAATTTTTTTAAAAAAATTTCTAAGACATAATGTGAGTGCGTTATGTTTTACTATTTTTAAAAAAGGAAGTTGCTGCTCCGTTTTAACTTCCATTTTCTCTATACCCATGGCCGGCAAACCCTAAGGAGTATGCTCACATTATTAAAGACCAAATTTGACACCAAAATCTCACCAATTCATCGCCAAAATGCTGCCACGACGTCGGGGAGGCCAAAGGAGTGAGTTGTTTTTGTTTTATTGTGTGAATTTGTTTCTAAATAGGCAGGTTTAAGTTGATTTTGATGTAAATTTCCTTAATTGACAAGAAATAATAATGAACCTCCTCCTCCTCCTAAAAATCCACAAATACCTATTGAAGAACAACCCGAACAACAAACTCCTCGATCTGTTCCTCGACATACCCCTGGAACACAAGAAAATGTAATGTGGCAAATTGAAAACAATAAAAAAACAAATTGAAGATATAATTGCAAGGTTGAAGGATCCTACAACTTCAACAGAAAAGAGGAGAGAATTTAGAGAGTATTATGTAGACAAGTTGTCATATGAGCAAGTAAAAAATGAACATATTACAAAATTGGACTTGTATTCCATTTTTACAAACCCACAAACAAATCAACCTCTACCCCTTACATGCAAGAGGTTCCCTATCCATTGGTGCAACAACCAAGCAATAAGGGACAATTTTGGGTAGAGGTGGTGGATGGTTTTTGACCATCCTCCATGCAACAAGAATGAGGTCCCACAATACTTTTTGAGGAAACTCTACTACGAGTTTGTAAAAAACAAAGTGCCAAACTATTTTGATATGTGGGTCTTCTAGGCTAGAGGTGGAGGGTCAGCACAGGATAGACTAGGGGCACGTGTTGACCCACATCGAACAACGAGATGAGCACTTGCTAGACTAGCCCATGAGCATGTGTCTATCCCTTCCATTATGAAGGAGACTTATGAGGTTGAGACACTTCATTCCATTAGTGCCTTGACCTAGAGCATCATAGAGCATGCCAGTCCTGCAGCATAGCATGGGCCGGTGGAGAGTTTGAGGAGTAGGGTTCCACCCCATACTTGTTAGGCTTGTGGGTCAGCCTGTGGTTATGACCCCATGGATAGTCAAGACACAAGTGCACAAGCTACATCTACAACTGAGTAGATGGTGATGACATATACCCTCCTGAGTGAGACTTTTGACCTTGATACTCAAGTAAATGTTTGCAAGTTCATTGAATTTCATTTTTTGAAATGGAATATTAACTAATTTAGTTTGATGATTTTAATAAAATTTTAGGGTCATAATGTTCATGCAATTTTCATCGGGTCTCCACCTGCATATTACACTAGGACATTTACTATTGGGGTATTTAACTAGTAAACAATTATAAATATTACATGTGAATAGCATCATTATATGAATGGTATTCTAATATCTAATTTTGGATGTTGAATAGGTTAATATTGGAGATTTCACAGCAACACTTGCTAGTGGTGGTGGACTTCAAAGCTTCATGGAGGTAATAAAATAAATAGTTTAATTAATGAATTATACTCACTAGATTTTTGTATTTTATATTCATATAGTTGATTACATTTAATTACACATCTTTCAAACTCAAAGCATTACTAGACATTACATAACTAATAACTAGATGTTGATAGATGACAAAATTTTAATTACAATATAGTTATTTGAAAAAATGCCTAAAAGAAATGTGGTCTCATGGAATGCCATGACAAGTAGATGCATAGACAAGGACATCACCATGAGACACATTTCTTTGAGGCATCTTTTCAAACAGCTCACTGCCTTGTCTATGCTACCACATTTTCCATATATGTCTACCAAAGCTTGTTGATCCCCTCCCTCCACACTATTCTTCGACAAATTCTCTCTAATAAACTCATCCAATTACCACCAATTAGACCCCAAGACATGACACCAAAGAGGGGTATGAGCCTATGATATCTTATATAGCACATGATTGACTCCAACATCATCTAGGTCCCTCCTTTGTTGACTCTAAAATTCCCCATGATGGTAATGTCTTCACCATTTCTCATAGCCCATACCAACTAGTTGTTACCTTAAGACACTTCTCCTTAGATTATTTTTTGTTAACCCCTTTTGGTCCACCTCAACCTCATACCAACTCACTCTTTCACTTTTACCTGTCTTATGCCTCTAAATGCATTATTGCCCCAACCCCACAACCTCTTTCTATTACTTCACCTACTCCACTAGCTATGCCCCTATCTTCTCCACCATATATCCACCTATTACTACTTCACCTTCCTCATTGACTTCTATCTCCCCTCTAGCACCCCTCCAAGATAAAGTAAAAGAAAAAGTGTAGGACCTTTCCCCATCCACTTCTAAAAGTAGGCCTAAGAAACTTCCCCAACACTACATACAACCTACTAACCAACCCATATCTACCCTACCTATTTCCTAATATACCCCTACCAGACGTCCCAGACCTAGTTTGCTTCCAACCAACCCCCTAACAACCCTCACGACAAAGAAAATGATAAGAAAATTTTAAAATAAGGTTTTTATTCTCTATCTAGTATCTTTCCTCCCTCTTATTATCCCACAAACTCTTGATATTCCTCCTTCTCGTAAACCCATAAACTTACCTAATGTCTATGTGATTTCTAGTTTAGTCATTGTCTCATAAACCCACAAACTCTATCCTAGACATTGTCCTACCTCCATGACTACCAAAAAAACAAAAATTTGAGCACAAACATACCCCACCCTACCACCAACCTAAACCTAAACTAACACCTTCACTCCCTCGCTAACTTCTTAAACCTAAAATTTGATGCTACTATGGTCCCTCCTTTGTTGACCCTTATACCACACTATAGTCATGAATCTTCATCTAATTTGTACATATACATGTGACTTGTGTGCTTTATTGTGTGTACTTCCATGTTTAGGTGAATGTGTGTGTATGTTAGGAGCCATGACTTGCATCACTATTATAGTTTTCATAATTGAATAATATTGTTTTATTTTTAGATGATGCAGGCTGCGAAGACACCTCTTGATGTTCATAGGGCAATGGAGCTTATTGTGTCCTTTGTGATTCATAGCTCCATCACTTTGACAGGGGTATGAGGCAAATTAGTAAATTTCAAATTACATTCATTGTTATAGTTGTTTATTTTTGAAAAATCAAATGATTATTGATTTGAAGTTTAATTTCTATTTGGATGGTGTAGTTAGGGTAAAATTGCAAATAGGGTAAATGAATAAATAACAATGATCAAACCCTAACAATTGCTCAATGAAGCACAAGACAACATGAAAATCAAAATAACAAATGTAAATGCAAACTAATCTCCATGCTATGATTGATTTATCTCCATTTCTCTTCTCCACCTCTCATGAGCATGCAAGATTTTGAAGGATGATTGTTGGAGGAATGTTGGGTGCTCACTTCTGCAACATAATGATAAGATAAAGATGATAGATGAATGATTGATAGATGGAAGATAATGATAATGGATGATAGATGCAAAGTCTCTAATGTGATTTCAGCAGCATAAGGATACTCCAACTCAATGCATCTTACAAATAGCTTATGAGGGGGCTAATTTATAGGAAAGGCTTGGTTCAAATGGATGGTTGAGATTAAAAGGCTAAATGATTGATGTGGATGACTAGGATTGATTAGTTATTGCCACTCTTCAAGGGAGTTGTAGTCATGTGACAAGTGTACAAAGGAAAATAAGGCTCATGTGTGACCGTGTACACAAAAAGTATTACATGTGTGATTGTGTATATAAAAAGTACTACATGTGAAAGATATTAAATAAAAAATGTAGTGTATACGCCTAAAAATGACACAACTCAGTCTAAATAAATATTCTTAATATTTATTTCATTCTAATTCTTCTATCAATAAATAAATAAACAAATTTATTTATTCGATTCACATTCCTTTAAATTAATTAAATATCAAAATATTTAATTACCTCTTCTATAGTCAAAATTAAATAAAATCCTTTATTTAATTAAATTATTTCAAACAATTAAATAATTTTTAATTATTTAATTAAGTCAAATCATTCCTCCAAATTTATTTAAATCCTCTTAATCTACAAAAATAAAATATAATAAAATATTTTATTTATTCTTCCAAATCATGTACAAATAATTAAATAAATTTATTTATTTAATTAGCTTTCTTATCTTCTAAATTCCTCAAAATATCTTCCAAATCTTCTAAAAATAAGTCTTCTTCATGCACACAAAATTAAATAATTTATTATTTAATTCCTCTCAAATCATGCAAAAGCAAATCACAAGTTGAGTTAACTGACTCAATCAACCTTGTTTTTATCAATATCTCTTAAATTAGAAAAAATGTTTCTAATTTATAAAAAACATGTCTTATCTTTAGAAAAGAAAGTAGTTAACTTAAATAAAACAACTTTGGGTGACACTTTTCTTCTTCTTATTCGTGCACATTCCTCAACCATTCTATACTATTGATCTTCTCATTCTTTCTATACCATCGATCTTCTCATTCTTTCTATACCGTTGATTTTCTTTCTCTCAAGTCTATAAATTGAACCCTATTCTTCCATTTCATTCATCCAAGCTTTTAAGTATTGTTACTCTACAGGAATTATAGTGTGCCTTTGGCACCCACGTCATTCCTTTTGCTTGTGATCAAGCTCGTTACCATATCACTACCATTGTTGTGAAGCTCCTCTTCATTATAAAGCACTATCATAGCCATTCTCCATTGACAATCTTGGAATCATAGCAAGAAAGTGCACTCTCTAAGGGCCTTATTCATACATGCAAGATTGATTGAGATACGCAACCAATGGAAGCTATGAAGCTTTGAGGTTTGCAAAGGTTTTTTGAAGTTCTTTTATTTTGATTGATCTCTTTGTTTCTATATTTCATTGAGCTTTGGGTATTTTGATATTGATATATTGATTATTCATGTTGAATCCAATTTTTCCTTAACATTTTTGGCACCCACCATGGGGCCTAGCCCCAAATTTAACCCAAAAACTGAGTTTTTGTGTTTTAGAAAGCCATACAAAGGGGGAAACTATACATTCAACACTTCCTAACACACATCTTCTATCTAATACGGTGCATACATTCCTTCATCGCATACAGTCTCCAATCTGGTGCACCTGTTGTCTGTTCTGGCGCATATGTCATTTCAGTGCATATATACTATTTTCCTATGCTTTTGACCTCTATCTTAGCACATATGTACTACGGTGCTTCTGAGCTCTATTTTTGCGCATTCAAGCTCTAAAGCTGTGCATTTGATCTAGGGAGTGATTTTTAGGGTTTCCTTGAAGTTTTCACTAATGCTGACATCTTTTTGCAAGAACACTCTTGATCTATTTTGCAGGCTAAGTACTGGTTTAGAATCATATAGTTGCACTTGTTAACTCACACTTTAATTTCTAAAACAGGAAAGTAAATGGATGCTCATGCAAATCTCACATAGTTTTTACTAGGAAGGTGGTAATTGAATCATTGCTATATTGCTATACTTCAAAGTTAATAACTCATTGCTATCTGGGTAAAATTGAATACGTCATTGCTATCTTGATTATCACTTAAAAGTTAACAAATTCATGCTATCTGGGTAAAAATTGAACACATCATTGCTATCTGGGTAAAACTGAACCATTGCTATCTCGATCATCACTTCAAAGTTAACAAATTCATGCTATCTAGGCTAAAACTGAACACATCATTGCTATCTGGGTAAAATTGAATCAATGCTATCTTATTATCACTTCAAAGTTAACAAATTTATGTGCTTGCCCAAGTAGATAGTTCATCTAGTTTTTCTCATTTTAACTAGGGGAAAAGAACCACTGTATTCTATGTTTTGGGAATGATACTAGGCCTATGCTCACCCCTATCTTAGGTGACCAAAATGCCAAACATATCTTTTTCGCATGTGTTTTTCCTTTAGAGGGGCGTGCTCTTGGATACCGTTCATCCAAGTAGGAGCGACTCTAAGTGGTAATAGGCTAGACGCCAAGCCCTACCAAGCCACTATAAATAAATTGTGTTTGGAGCAAAAGATTCAAACAATGAGTGTAGTTGTGTTATACCCATAGCCAACCTCCCCCAAAACCCTCCAAGGCACAACCCTTGCAGGCTGGGAGACTCCATAATGGAGAGTAGTGCTACTGTATGTATAACCACTCGAACGGTTGCCTTTATTACTCATCCTTTATTTTAGTAGACCAAAAACCCCTATAATCCGGTGCAGGGAAGGGAAATTATCACCTCCCAAAGATGCTTCACTAGAGATAGTGAGAATTTAGTTTATACTATCCTTTGAAACCTAGGTTTGTACTTGCTTTCTTTTTAGTCCAAAAAGAGTCAAAAATCACAAAAAAAAAAACCATAAAAATATTCTTTGTGTTTTCTATGTCTTCTTGCCATAATTTCAAAAAATTAGATCAAAAATACCTTGCAACCAAAGTACCAAAAAAAATTAGAAAATTGCCAAAAACTTGCAAAAATACTGAGAAAACTAGAGTGGCGCATTCGTCCTCTTTTTCTATGCATTTGCACTGACCTGCGGTGCATTTGTACTAACAACACTTTTACAACCTGTTATGGCACATCTACAATTTACTAGTGTGGCGCTACTGTAACAACTTGTTGTGCATTTACCAATTTTTATAGCACATCTGGTTCTACGCATTCGTGACAGTGAGCATTTCCACATCTTTTCAGAGAAAAATTTTAGGTTTTCTAGGTACCCATTGAAATGACAAACCAATTAGGAGTAATTGCTCAAGAACTCTAATGCCTGCAAGAACAATTAAACTTTGATCTCTCACCCCAAAATCATATAGCAATTGCCCAAGAACTCCAAGTGATACAACAAGAAATGACAATCTTACAAGATTAATGTGGCAATACTAGCTACACCTCACACCAAAAGCATACATCCTTTTCTCATCTTCATGATACTCTTGACAAGGCAAGCACCACCTCAAGTTGGATATCATATACCACTCCGTCTACTAGTCCTCCTTCACCATCTCCTAGAACACATGGCCCAAAGCATACTAATCCTACCATGGACAACTCCAAATCCACCCATCCATTACCTCATTCATCTACCCATACACGTACGCATGATGTGATGCAACGGCTACTAGTAGAGAGTCAACCATGTCCCCAAATTCCATTCCTGGACCTTATCAAAGAGCCTTCAAACATGTCAAATCCTACAACCCCTTCGTGTAGTCGGCAACCCCTTGAGCATATTGAAAAACCTCCTACCATGAACCAAAGTCAAGGTCCGTCGTACCTTTATATCATTGACCATGATCCTATCCAAGAGTCTTATACCTCCACTCCCATTCAAACAACCCAAGAGTTATGTCAAGAGCATACTTTAGAACATATGGAAACATTCGACCTTTGTCTAAATCAAGATCAAAGCACTCCCATCCGACCCTTACATAACCTTTATCTTTTCAATGATCCTATACCTATACATGAGCAAGAAGTCCAATTTCAAACCATTTATAACCTATATCTTTTCCATGATCAAGATACTACCTTTGATGAAGAAGCTATCCATGAGCAACTTGATCCTATACATGAGCTAGAGATCCAATTTCGGCCCCCTCCATAACCTCTATCCTTTCTGTGATTAGGATATTATCATTGATGATGAACCTATACAAGAGCACCTTAATTTGATCATGCTAAATCCTATCTATGATCAAGATCCCATCTATGATTATGAGCCTATCTATGATCAAGCAGACCATGATGATCCTCTTAGCCCACTTTATGCATTCCATGGTCCTAAGATTATAACCCCATCTAGTCCTATCCAAGATCCAACAACTTCCACTTCCCTTGATGAGACACTTGCCTCCCAAGCAAGCATAGAATATCAAACCAAAAATACTCCTCTACCATCCATTATCGACCATGCTGCAAATCCCTCACCGTGTATCCTTGGTCTTACTACCTTGATTCATGAGTGTTCCTCCTTAGAACACCAGCCACCATTATCCTCTATCCCACCTTCTTCATCCAATAAGAAACTTGTGTCTAGTGTTCCACCTACACATAATCCTATTATCCACCACATACTCCAACATATGAACTATCAAGGTAAAGGCTTAGGCCTTCACGAACAAGGTATTTTGGAGCCCATCCATGTTAATGTTCCTCATCCTTCATATGGCTTTGGATACACACCCTAAGGTGAACAAATGCAAGATGTTGGTACTTCCTCCACTCCTAAATTCCCCCACTTTCCATCGCAAACCCTATCATATCCCCAAAACATATGTCATCATTCCACCTCCATCATCCTACACATCCCAAAAGCATGTGACCATACACCTTCCACCATCCAATTTACCTCCGCTACTTCTAACTCCTAATATCCCTCCATGCATTCTACCACCACTTCTTCCAACACCATATCCATCCATCTATGAATCCTCTAACAATCCCAATCATGACCAACCAATGCACATGTTGTCTAAACAGAGAACTTCCTCAAACTCCACTTCCACCATCTCAAGAGAATTCAACAATAAAAATCTGGATGCCTCTATCTATAAATTCAAAAATCCTACGACTCCTCATGACCGAGGATGCAAAATCCCAAAATCAAAGAAACATCCTTCTCAAGAGCTGTATACACCCACACACCTATATGCCAAACTAAAAAAGGTGTGGGTCCGCATCCAACAAATGATTACCTCCAAAGCTATACCAAAGTTGCATACACCCCAGTCCATACCTTTACAAGTACTATCTAAAAGAAAAATGGTTTGGGTGCCTAAGCAAAAAGCTCTCAAGTTACATGAGGCATCTACCTCTCAAGAATCTCAACCATCCACTTTCTCCCATTCCATCCAAAAGTCTCAAATTCTTCCATCCCATATGGCAAGCAAAAATTAGAAAAATACTTAGTCTATGTGGATCCCTACATGCCTAAGTAATTCATCCACAAGCAAGTCTTCATTGCTTCCTACACTACTTTCCCATCATCGGCTTCAATGTTTATCATGGTATTTGTAACCATTGGTCATGATTCCCTTCCATCCCACAAACATTTTCATATACCTCCATCTCCCCTTCCTTCCACTATTATCCTACATGTCTTCCTCATCCTATTCCTATGGTCTATGCTTTTGCATAAGCCTTCCCTATGTATTCGGCATCATCATCCACTATTGCGCCTTCCACAATCTGCTATCTACCTTCTCCATCTCACTGTCATGCAATCTCCTACCAAAATCTATGAGAACACTTGACATGGTACATGCGACGACATCCTTCTAGCATGACTATCACCTTTCAAGGAACTAGATACTTGAGTCTCTCCCTTTTGTATTCACCTTCTCCTATCTAGATGTTTCAAAAAAAGAAAAAAAAGAGTAAAGAAAAATCCCTTCATCCAATGGTGAAAATTTGGCAAACAGGCACCTTAGATAAGTACCATGATGAAAACCTGGCAAAGAGGCATTATGTGTAAGTTGATCTTCTATGTCACCTAAACTTGGGGCACCATATCTCATCGGCATATCACTTTCTCCTATCAATTTCCTTCTATACCATTTCCTATCCTATCCTTCTAGCCGTTACCTACCTATACTATCCAGTCTATCTATCTTAAATCTTCCATTCCTCTATTTTCTTTGGTATTGCTAAAGATTGGGGCACAATGTTAAAAAATGTTTTAAATGTCTCTTGACTCACCTTGTCCCTAGAGTAGCATGCCAATCCTTAATTATTGTCTCATCCTCCTATCGTCATAAGCATTGCCATGAAAAATCCTAAGTATTCTACCTATAATGGGGCATGTTATTCTTATGTGACATAGTCCTTAGAGATCACATCCTTCTTTCCTTCTACCTAACGATCCGTACCTACTATCGCCCATCCATCTACCTATCCATGGTGTTTCCTTGTCATCAGTATCATCCGATCCATATCTGATCCATACCCATTCCATATTTGTTCCATATCTGACCCATTTCTGTTTCATGTTGTGTCTCATCCGATCCATATCTGATCCATATTTGTCCCATAGTTGACCCATTTTTGTTTCGTATCATGTCTCATCCTATCCATATCTGTTACATATCGTGTCTCATCTAATCCAAATCTTAGTATCATGGGGTCAACCATGAACTACGTTGCCTATGCATCATCACGTAGGCAAGGCCATTTTTAGTGTGCCCCCGAGGCTTCCCTGTCCATCCCATATCTTGTCGTCTATCCTCTAGTCCATCCATGGTCAAAGTCCATGAACTACGTTGCATCTACGTCATCACGTAGGCAAGGCCATTATTCAAATGCACCCCTAAGGCTCCACTGTCCCATCCATCACATGTCTAGTCCTTCTAAGTCTGCACCACTTTCCATCGCCTAGGTCTTAGGTCCATTAGGGTTTACCCTGAACTACGTTGCCTCTACGTCATCACGTAGGCAAGGCCATTTAGCAATGAGCCCCCACAATACTAGTTCAGTCCCTTAGGGTCCGTCCCACCAATAAGGATTGTGGAATTTCTCACCAGGCAAGCAAGCACAAACAAAACCTGTTCTTTTCAAGTAGAAATCCTGACACAAGACATTAACCTATCCAAAGCAACGAAAACAAACACCTAAGGCATTCTAAATGATTTTACCCAAATTATGGCAAGAAACAAACACATCTAAATGCAAATATGTTTTGTGGATTGGAATCATGGTTAAAACCCAAGAGTCTTGGTTTCTGCTATCGTGCCTTTCTATGCTACTTGAGGATGCCAAACGCTAGAGATGCTATGATGGGGGCATGATTATTTTCTTTGTTTGTTGTTTGTGGATTAATCTTTAGTAATGTGAAGCCTTGTCTAATGACATGATCAGCAAAAGATCATCAAGGACATCAAAGGTCTAACATGAAAGGGGACAATCCTTGTCTGTTGATACATAAGAAATACTTAGGTCGTCTCAGTTAAATTATACCTAGATGCTTGTATTAACTTGCTAAATTAAAATCCATGTAAGCGATACTCAAGTCATCTTGGTTCAATTATACCTAGATCTTGTATTAGCTTACAACATTTGGAAAAAGTACCAAAAAAAAGCCTAATGATGGAATAGGCATTTCAAAATACTTGCACTATCAAGATGGAAAAACCATTCACATCCACTCACATCCATTTGCATCCACAAAGCATCCATACCATGTCCCATGCAATAAAAATTCAATGCAAAGTATCAATGTTTACAAATAAAAGCTTGTGATTCCTTCTATTGAGTCATTCTTCTGTCAAATCAACTTTCCGTCTATCATTATATCTCTTGTCAATAGTTCTAGCTATCAATCCAAGCAATGATCTAAATGCAAGTCCATCCTTAATCCATACCAATCAAGTCAAGTCAATCTTGTACAAATGATCCAATCACAATCAGCGGTCTTGATCCTTGTCCGGTCGTAAACGAACTCAATCAATTATAATCAAACATTTGTCTTATATAGGATGTAACATTGTCGAAATCAGACCAACACACGCGTCTTACACAACATGTTCCATTTTCCTGAAACCAGACACTATTCTTCATGTTGATCTAGGGATATATCGTTCCCCACCATGACAACACTGTCGTATATCATTTCATATCGATTAACTATTGGTTTACTGCTTGACAGGGGCAATACCTTATTTGTTCTTGTATCATTTGTGCATACTTGCTTACTTGCTTGTGTGTGTTATCATTCTATCTTGCATCGCGTATCATTCAGCTCTTTCTTCATCCTTCTTCGTGAGATTGTCTGTCTCACACCTTCTGCCTTCTTCTAGTCCAATCTCCTGAGGGGGCATCCTGTCGTTAAACCTATACTAGGGGCAAACTGGGGCATGTATCATTATCAGACAACTTATTCTTTGAAGCAACTCCGTAAATTACATTGCATCAAAGAGGGACAAAATGTATACGCCTAAAAATGACACAACTTAGTCTAAATAAATATTCTTGATATTTATTTCATTATAATTCTTCTATCAATAAATAAATAAACAAATTGATTTATTTGATTCACATTCCTCTAAATCTCTTTTTGGATGGCGTTCGCATGCTCTGCAAGCCGAGCTAGGGCAACCGTGCCCTAGCTTGTTCTCTGTGTGCTGCTCGCTTCTGCTTTGTGGGGGGGTTTTTTGAAGCTTTCGGGGTGGTGGTGGTGGGTTTTTTTCTTTTCTGGAGGCCTTCTTGCTATCATTTGGGTGGCTTGTGGGTGGAAGGGTTTTGATCCTTCCCTTGGGGTCTTGTCTTTTTCCATTTCTTGCAAACGTGTCCTGGGGGTTTGCATGCCTGCTGGGGATCTTATTTTTTGCTATGCAGGGTGGGAAAACATCTGGGGCTAGCCCCAAATTGGATTTCCGATCAGTAGTTGGTTCGAAGCCTTCAGCGCATGGAGTGAATGTTTTTGATAATACGCTATTTTCTTCAGAGATGGAGATGAATGATCTAGGATCGGTTAGTGGTTCTTGAATAATGAAGATTAATGGGTGTTTGGAAAGATGCAAAGAGCGACCGAAGTTGATTATCCTGATGGAAATGCTTGTAGATGATATTGAATACTATTCAAGGCACTCTTTTTATTGCAAGTTCATGGGTTTGAGAGTCTCGCTGCAATTTTTGGAATCTTGGGCTTAGCGGACTTGGATGCTGGAGGGGGAGATGGAGATTAGGGTCCTTGCAAACAACTTTTTTATGGTCTCTTTTGATTGCATGGTAAATCAGAATAAGGTCTTCGAGGGTGGCCCCTATTTTTATAACTAGGTGGGTTTGTTTATCAAGCCATGGCATGCTGGCTTCAACCCGACTGAGGCATTACCGAGTCGGATCCTAGTTTGGGTTTGGTTGCCGTGGTTTCTAGTTGAGTGTTGGCGAGATGATGTGTTGCATTTGGTGGCTTCAATGCTCGGTAAACCTGTTGGGTCTTCACAACAGACGCAGTATAAAAAGGTAATGACTTTTGCTCATATTTGTGTAGAAATTGATTTAAGCAAGCCACTTCCAGATTCTATTGAAGTGAGTGTTGGATCATATTCTTGGGTACAACAGCTAGATTACGAAACCCTACCTTTTCGGTGTCGTCTTTGTCATGAATATGGTCACTTGCAGCGTAGGTGCCCTAGGGCTAAACCTGTGGTGCCCCAACCTTCTCAGCCTTCTCATAATCCACCTAGGGCTGATAATGGTAAGGAGCCTATTCCGGGTGATGGTAATGGAGATGTTGGCTATGTCCCTGTCAAGGCTCGCAATAGGAATCGGGGCCAGAAGCAGACCTTGAGGGAGAGGCAAGTTGATGAAACTTTTAATAGGTTTGAGGTGCTGGATGATCTCAGCCAGGGGGAAGTGAATCCGGGGTTGTTGAACTTGGATCAGGGAACTTTGGGTATAGGACAGGATGGGCCACCATTGGAGGCCATGCAGGTTGTGCAAGAGATTGGGGTTGGGCAGATGGATACGGATCAATAATTGATTGTCCAAACTGAACAAGAATCTTCTATTGGAGCTTTGAAGAGTGGTGGAGGTGGTTCCCCATTGCCCCTAAAAGGAGGCAAGAATGTGGGGAAGAGCTCTTTGGCCTTCTCTCTTTTGGGTATTCAGCAAATTGAACTGAAGAAAGGGGTTGGTGACAGGACTTCCAAGCTAGGAAGGAAGAAGGATATTTAGAAGATTAAATTAACTGGGGAAACTTTGGTGGAGTTAGGGTCAGTCAAGACTCTGGATTCACATTTTTCATGCCCCCATAAATGATTGTTCTCTCATGGAATGTAAGGGGCTTGAACAGTGGCCCTTGACAAAAAGCTATTCGTGATTTGGTTAGGAATCATTATCCGGATGTTCTTTTTCTTCAGGAGACTAAATTATCTGTAGATAATATGTTGGCCATGGCTCCTAAGTTGTGGAAATATGGTGAATGCCAGTGTATGTGTGCTCTTGGTACTTCTGGAGGGGTGGCTTGCTTTTGGAACCCTCAGAAGATTTTCCCTCTCTGGTGGATGTCCTCTAGATCCTCTATATCCCTAGTTGCCTCTTGGTATGAGACTGGTGAGTGTATTCTCCTCTCTAATGTGTATGCTCCTGTTGAGTTTCTAGGTAAACAACTTCTATGGTCCCATCTTCGCTTTGTTCGTAGTTTAGCTCCTTTCCATCTGTGGGTTATGGCTGGCAATTTTAATGCTATTGTGGAGTTGTCTGAGAAAAGCGGTGGTATTCCTAGGTTGGAGCCTTCTGCTCTGTTATTCAGAGATAGAATTTATGAATTAAATCTTATTGATGTTCTGCCAAGTAATGGTCTCTTCACTTGGAATAATAGGAGAATTGGTGAGAGTTGTGTTGCTGAGAGGCTTGATCGATTCTTGGTTTCCTGTTATTGGGTTGGAGACTTATGGTCCACTCAATCTAAAATTCTTGATTGGAGAGGTTTTGATCATTGGCCTATCAAGCTTAGTATTATCTCTGCTCGGGGGCCTCGTTCTCCCTCATTCAAGTTCTAGATTATGTGGTTACGAGATCCTACTCTTCATGAACATGTGGCTGAGTGGTGGCGGATTGGTAGACCAACTTTTGGTACGCCAATGTACACATTCTCCAATCTTCTTCAATTTGTCAAATATTAGCTTAAAAGGTGGAATCGGTGATGTTTTGGTAATATCTTTCATGCTAAGGTTGCTGCCTAGGAGGAGTTGAATAATATTACGCGGTTGATTCATGAGAATGGGGCCTCTGAGGATCTTCTAAGGGAGGAGGCTAAGACTTTGAAAGTGGTTGAGGAATTTGAATTGTAGGAAGAAATCTATTGGAAGCAAAAGGCCTAGGTTGAATGGTTACAGGAAGGTGATAAAAACACCACCTTCTTCTTCAATTCTATGAAGGACAGGAGGCATGGTAATTCCATACCTTTTCTGGTGAATGATAGGGGTGAACGTCTTGCCTCGTTTTAGGAAATCTCTGCTGAGGCATCTCAGTATTTTGCTACTTTATTTAGGGAGGATTCATGAGGGGGCTCTGTTGAGGAAGCACAGGTTCTTTCTTGTATTCCTCAGTTGGTCTCTAGGGAGGCAAATGAGTATCTGCTGAAAGATATCTCTCTTGATGAGCTGGAGGGGATTGTGTTTCAGATGAAGAAGGGTAAAGCTCCTAGTCCCGATGGTTTCCCGATTGAATTTTTTCAGGAATTCTGGGATATCATAAGGTTGGATCTTCTAGTGGTTGTCCTTGAATCCCAGAGGAATAAGCAAATGCTTCATGCTCTGAATTCCACCTTCCTTGCTCTTATACCCAAGTGTGAAGGGGCTGATAGGTTATCTCAGTTCTGGCCTATCTCTCTTTACAATGTGGCTTACAAAATCATTTCTAAGTTATTGGCTGAGAGATTGAAGAAGTGGCTTAGAGTGCTGATTTCAGAGGAACAGAGTGGATTTGTGGCGGGTCGACAGATTCTTGATAGGGTTGTCATTGCTACGGAGACCATCCACTCCATGGACAACTCCCACGAGAAGGCTATGTTCATTAAGCTGGATATGGCTAAGGCTTATGACAGGGTTAGATGGTCTTTTTTGCAGAAGATCCTTGTTTCTTTTGGTTTTGGTGAGGAGTGGATCCAATGGGTCATGAGTTGTGTCACGTCTATTTCCTTCTCAGTTTTGATAAATGGAGATCATTCTAAGCTTTTTGGTGCCTCAAGGGGCTTGCGCCAAAGGGATCCTCTTTCTCCATATCTTTTTCTGCTTCTTGTGGAAGGCCTTGGACGTTTGTTGAAAAGAAGGGTGGAGCTTGGCACCATTCAGGGTTGGCGATGGGGTGGAGACTTGCCTCCGCAATCTCATTTACAGTTTGTTGATGATACTGCCCTGATGGGGATGGCTACTGTTAGGGAAGCTACTAACTTGAGGCAGGTGTTGGACATATATCTTGTTGCTTCAGGACAATTGATTAATAAGGAGAAGTCATCCATATTCTTCTTCAATACGCCTACCCCCATTCAGAGAAGAATTGCTAATATCTTGAGGTTTCAGATAAGGGTTCTCCCTTTGACGTATCTGGGTTTCCCAATTTCTGTTTGCCATCTTCCCAAAGGTTCTTGGCAGAATATTATTGGTAAGCTCCATGCAAAAGTTAATCATTGGATCCACAGATGGTTGTCTTTTGTGGGGTGGGTTCATCTTCTCAAGTCGGTGGTGTAGGCTCTTCCTACCTACCGATGTATGCTTCAGGTTGCTACGATGGGTTTTCTGAGGGAATTGGATTCTCTTGCAAGGCAATTCTTATGGGCGGAAAGTTTGTCATCCTCCAAGTGGAGCCTAGTTAGGTGGGATGTTGTGTGCAGCCCAAAGCAATTTGGTGGTCTTGGTCTTCGACAGACTGCGTTATCTGGAGTGGCTGTGGCTGCTAAGCTATTTCAGAGATGGTTTGTGGAATAGGATCAGCTGTGGGCTAGGATATTATCTCATAAGTATTTCCTGGGGATTCCTCAACAGGATCTCCCTCGTTACCCTCTTGAGGGGAAAGGTTCAGTGATTTGGAATACTCTTTAGAAGGGTGTAAAGCTTATTAAGGAAGGTTTATTTTGGATTTGTAGACGGGGAACTGAAGCTCTCTTCTGGTTGGATTCTTGGGATGGATTCCCTCCACTTACTTCTTAGTTCCCCAACCTTCTTCCTTTGTGCCAAAGATTTCTCGAGGCTGGCTGGGCTAGGGTGAGTGACTTCAAGTCTGTTGCTTCTTTTGGTCAGTTGGAGGTAGCTCATTGGAAGGATCCCGCAGTGTGGCCAGATTTGGGACTTGCGGAAGATAGTGCTAAGCTTCACAAGATTCTTCATAGTAGGAGTTGTAGTTCTCTTCTGGAAGAGGATATTCTTGCTTGGACCCATAATCCTAAGGGGGTTTACTCTATTGCTTCTATTTATCAGGTGTTATTGGCTCATAAGCTAACTAGGGTAGAGGTTCATTAGTGGAAAAGGGTGTGGAATAAACTCTCGTGGCCTAAATGCAACTGCTTTGTTTAGACTTTGGCTTGGAATAAGTGTTTGACCTGGGATAACATTCGTAAACGGGGATTTCAAGGACCTTCAATTTGTGTTTGTGTGGGGGAGTAGAAGAGGATTCTTTGCATTTGTTCTTCCGGTGCCCCTTTGTTGTGCAGCTTTGGCATTGGTGGTGGGAGGTCTGGAAGCTTCCTTGTATTCATGCATACTCTTTGGTTGAATTCTGGGATAGTATGGGAAGACCTCCTTCTATGGCTTCCTTTTTGCAAGAAATTTGGTTCGTGGGTCCTACCTTTCTGCTTTGGCAGATTTGGCTAGAGCGAAACCACCAAATTTTTTGTGATCAGAAGTTGGTGGGTCGGCAAGTTTGGATGTGTATGCTAGGAATGGTGCAGGAGTCAGTTTCAGCTAAATGTGATGTGGTTTTCCCCTTGGAGAGAGGTGATGATGAGTTGGTGTCCAGACTGGGTCTTCAAGAAATTCATTCTTCTTTTGTTAGTTCCAGGAACTGTAGGCATGGGAAAAAGAGGGTTCAATGGGTTGGAAGGTGGTTACCTCCTCCTAATGGATTTTTAAAGATCAATACTGATGGTTCTTCTAGGGGCAATCCTGGGCTTGCTGGAATTGGTGGAGTTGGTAGGGACTCAGCTGGGTCGGTGATTTTTCTGTTCTCTATACATGAGGGGGTGAAGACTGTTAACTTCATGGAGGGTCTGACAATTTTGCATGCTATTGAGAGGGCCCTTGCTTTGGGATGGAGAAAAGTTATATGTGAAGCTGATTCACAGATTTTGATTAATCTCTTGAATGTGCAAAAGATATCTGATATTAATTGGCAGTTGGCTTCGGTGGTCTAGCGGATTCTTCAAGTTAGTTCTTGGATGGAGGAAGCATCCTTTGTTCACATCCCGAGGGAGTGGAATCGAGCTGCCATCTGCTTGGCCAAATGGGCCTCTGAGCATGATAGTGGTTGGAAGGTTGAGGGTTGGGATTAGGTTAACCCTGAGCTGCATTTGGATTTAGACCGGTTCTTGGAGGAGGATAGGAGGATACATGGGGATAGTTGATGTTGTTTATGTTGTGGGGTTTTTGCCTTGTTTTCTGGGACTGGGTCCCTTGGTTATTATTGTAATATGCTCTTTTCTGATTTCTAATAAAGTTTTTACCCCTTTGTTTTTTTAAAAAAAAAAAAAACATTCCTCTAAATTAATTAAAATATAAAAATATTTAATTACCTCTTCTAAAGTCAAAATTAAATAAAATCCTTTATTTAATTAAATTCTTCCAAACAATTAAATAATTCTTAATTATTTGATTAAGTCAAATCATTCCTCCAAATTTAAATAAATAAATCAAATTTATTTAAACCCTCTCAATCTACAAAAATAAAATATAATCAAATATTTTATTTATTCTTCCAAATCATGCACAAACAATTAAATAAATTTATTTATTTAATTAGCTTTCTTATCTTTTAAATTCCTCAAAATAGCTTCCAAATCTTCTAAAAATAAGTCTTCTTCTTCATGCACACAAAATTAAATAATTTATTATTTAATTCCTCTCAAATCATGCAAAAGTAAATCACAAGTTGAGTTAATAGACTCAATCAACCTTGTTTTTATCAATATATCTTAAATTAGAAAAAAACTTTCTAATTTATGAAAACAGGTCTTATCTTTAGAAAAGAAAGTAGTTACTCAAATAAAACAGCTTTTGGGTGACACTTGTCTTCTTCTTATTTGCGCACATTCCTCAACCGTTCTATACCATTCATCTTCTCATTCTTTCTATACCGTTGATCTTCTTTCTCTCAAGTCTATAAATTGAACCCTATTCTTCCATTTCATTCATCCAAGCTTTTAAGTATTTTTACTCTATAGGAATTACAGCATGCCTTTGGCACCCACGTCATTCCTTTTTCTTGTAATCAAACTCATTACCATATCACTACCATTGTTGTGAAGCTCCTCTTCATTACAAAGCACTATCATAGCCATTCTCCATTGACAATATTGGAATCATAGCAAGGAAGTGCACTCTCTGAGGGCCTTATTCATACATGCAAGATCGATTGAGATAGGCACCAACAGAAGCTATGAAGGTTTGAGGTTTGCAAAGGTTTTTGAAGTTCTTTTGTTTTGATTGATCTCTTTGTTTTTGTATTTCGTTGAGTTTTGGGTATTTTGATATTGATATATTGATTATTCATGTTGAATCCAAGTTTCCCTTAACATGTAGTACCACACATGATTCGAGTGATAGGTGAGGATAATTAGTTGGAATATGTGAGGGAAATTAATTAATTAATTAAAATTTATTTAATTAATTGGGAAGATAATTAGGATAGGATTGGGATATGAATGTGGAAATTAATTAAATAAATAAAATTTATTTAATTAATTAGCTAAGTGGGACAAGGATGGGATTAAGATGGGATTTTAATTAAATAAATAAATAAAATTTGTTTAATTAATTAGCTAATGGATTAGTGGAATTAGGAGTGGGTTTAGGACAAAATGTTACATGGTGTCTAAGATAATGTATTTGACTAGGTGTTGTAAGACATGGACAAATTTGGGACAATTTTGGTGTCTACATTTTGCCCCTCTTTGAGATGATGTTTGAGATGATAAGCTTTGTGTCGAGTAACATCATTTCAAAGAAGCTAAGGTATGGATGGAGTAGAATGGATGATGATGGAAACATAGGATGATGATACCCCCTCAAGAAGATAGGTGGGTTGGACAAACACAGGTAGGCTCTTGAAATGAATGAGATTGGTCAAGAAGATAAGGGGATGGATAGAAGAAATGAATGATGTGTTATGCTGCAATGAAGGTGAGCAACCATGATGTTTGATATAGCACTAGATGTTATGCACCAAGGTGACAATGTTTCTTGTACCCCAATGTAATACAACCTTGTCTAATGTATGAGGAAGTACACTTAGAGCATTGAAGTCCTAATGCACAAAAGGTATGATATGACCTTAGATGCAAAGGATAGTGCAAAAAGCCATTCCAACATACCCAAGATATAAATATTAGCTGGAATGATATCGATGTGATACAAATGCAAGATATAAAGATAACACACACAAGAAAGCAAGCAAGCATGCACAAATGATTCAAAAACAAACAAGGTATTGCTCCTATCAAGCTGTAAACCAATGATTAATTGCTGATTGTTTTGTTGATGATAATGTTGTTATTGAGGGGAATGATATATCCCTAGATCAACACAAGGATGCGGGAACAATATATCCCATTGATGATGATGATGATTGATTAATTTGATTTGGTTAACAACAAGATTAGGATCAAGACCATTGATGTGATTGGATAATTTGACATGATTGATTAACTTGCTTGGTATGGATTGAGGATGATTTGCATTTGGATTATTGCTTTGATTCTTTGGATTGATTTGAAGAAGTGATGGATTGATGATTTGATTTAATTGGATTTAGTTTTTGATGAAGTGATGGATTTGATTTGAGGGTTGGTTTTATTTCTTGGATTTTTGATGGATATTTGATTTTTTTGCATTTTTTTAAAATGTTTTAGAAAATGCCAATGGATTTACAATTTAGGTAGCCTTTGTGCTTGATACCAATGACAAGGGAAAAAATGAAGTCCAGGTACAAGGATGGATGAATGGGATTGGATGGATAAAAGGATGGGTGATAGTAAATGGGATGGAACGCTCATGATAAATGGATGGATACAAGGATAGGCCATAAAAGGGAAAGCTCATGATAAGTGGATAAATACAATGATAGGCTATGGTAGATAGATGTATGCCTCATAATGGAGCTAGGATGTGATCTCCAAAGACCATGTCGCATAGGAACAACATGCCCCCATTCTAGGTATAGACTTAAGATTTTTCATGACAAGGCTTATGACAATAGGATGACATGATGAATTTTACATGACAAGGCTTATGATAGAATTGGTTTGGAAAGGATGAGGTATATCAAGAGATATCAAAGCATGTTTCAACATTTTGCCCCCATATCTTCATCAAGATTAAAAGGAGGAAGGGAGGATGGATAGACTTGATATGATAGGTACATGGGTGTAATTGCTAAGGATGGTAGGATAGGATATGGCAAGATACGACATGATAAGATGGAAAATGATAGGATGGAAATGATAAGATGGATGAGACAAGGTGCCCCCAAGTGTAAGTGACATAGAAGATCAACCTACACATGACGCCTATTTGCCAGGTTTTCATCATGGTACTTATCCAAGGTGCCTGTTTACCAGGTTTTCACTGTTGGACGAAGGGTTTCTCTTTACTTTTTTTTCTCTTTTTTTTTGATGGGATAGCATGACAATTACACATGGTACCTGTTTGCCAGGTTTTCACCATGGTAATTGATAGGAGGGACTCAAGTGTCTAGTGCTATGAAAGGTAATAGTGTCCCATTAAAGATGAATTTCATTGCATGGACCATGTCATGTGTGCTCATAGATGTTGGTAAGGGATTGCATGGATGGGAGATGGATGAGGTAGATAGTGGATTGTGATGTGGATTATGAAGAGATGGATGGATATATAGGGGATAGTGGATAATGATATGGATTATGTAGGATTTATGTAAAAGTGGATGAAAAGTTTATGCTAAATCATGGACCATAGGGATAGGATGATGAGGGAGATATGTAGGATAATAGTTGAATGATGAGGTGATGGAGGTATGTGGGAATGTTTTGGAATGGAAGGGAATCATGACCAATGGTTGTACACACCATGATAAATATTGAAGCTTTTGATGGGAAGGTGGTGTAGGAAGCAATGGGGCAGTTTGCTTAGGGGATGGGTGACGTAGTGACTTAGGTACCCACATAGACTTAGTATTTTTATGATTTTTGTTTTGCTTGTGGGATTCTTGGGATCTTTGGATGGAATTGGACTTTTGGATGGAAGTGGATTTTTATATGGAAGGGGATGGTTGGGATTCTTGAGATGTAGAAGAGGATGCCTCATTTGATTTTCTTGATTTTTACTTAGGGACCTAAACCATTTTGGTTTTGGGTTTTGTTTGTGAAGGTATGGGCTTGGGTAGCTTTTTGGATTGCTTTGCTTTGCTTCTTTGCATTGATTTTTCATGTTTGTGCCCTAAGGCATGAGGGTCCTTAGGATTTTTTATAGGACTTTTGGCTTTATGGATAGAGGCATCCAAATGTTTATTTTGGAATCCCATGGGATGGATGGAATGAGTGGAAGCTTCATGTTTAGACAATATGTGTATTTGTTGGTCATGATTAGGAATGTAAGGGTACTTATGGATAAGTGGATAATTAGGCATTAGTAGAAATGGTGGTAAAGTGGATGGACAGATATTAGGAGTTGGAAGGAGTGGAGGTAAAGTTGATGGTGGAAGGTGTATAGTCACATGCTTTTGGGGTTTGTAGGATAATGTAGGTGAAAAGGTGACATATGCTTTGGGTATATGATGTGGTTTGTGATGGAAAGTGGACTTAGGAGGGATGGAGGAATTACCAACATCTTTAAAGTGTTTACCTTGGGGTGTATATCCAAGGCCATATGAGCATGGAGGAATCTTGACATGGTTTGGATCCAAAATACCTTGTTCATAAAGGCCTAGGCCTTTACCTTGGTAGTTCATGTTTTGGAGGATGAGATGGGCTATAGGACTAGGTGTGGTTTGGGAACTAGACACGAGTTCTTTATTGGATGTAGAAGGTGAGGTGGAAGACAATGGCTGTTGTTGTCCTAAGGAAGAACATTCATGGATGAAGGTGGATAGCCTAAATGGACATGATGGACTCAAAGTGGGGCTGATAATGGATGTGGAAGAAGGATCATTAGGATATTGATTAGCATTGTGTTCACTAAGATCCAAGTTATTTGTTTGATCTTTTATGCTTACTTGGGGGACAAGTGTCTCATCATGACAAGTGGATGTTTGTTCATTATGGATAGGGCTAGATGGCAGATGACTAGGAGCAATGTGGATATCTTGCTTATGGATAGATATAGGATTATGGATAAGATCAAGGTTCTCATGGATATCTTCTTCATAGGTATCATCTTGATCATAAAGAAGGCAAATGTTATGGATAGGTTGAATTTTGGATAGCTTTCTCATGAATAGTTGTTGGGAGATGGATAGGATCAAGTGGCTCATGGATAGATTCATCATTATGGATATCATCTTGATCATGGAAAAGATACATGTTATGGATGGGTTACATAAAAGTGATTTGACCTTGAGTTAGACTAGGGCTTAATGTTTCCACATGCTTAGGATTAAACTCTTGACATACCTCTTGAGTTGCTTGGATGGAAGTGGATAGGCTTGACATGTTCTTGAGGGTTATTGACATGAAGGTACAATAGCTCTTGACTTGGGTTTGTGCTTGGCTTGATTGTTTGTGGGTCACATGATGGGCTTGAAAGGCTAGGCATGTTAATGGAGGACTCTTGGATAGGCTTAAGGATAGGTTTTTGACATGGGGGTGTTCTATTCCTTGCTAGTAGCCAATGGATCACATCCTTTGCAAGGGTATGGGTGAATGGGCAATATAATGGATGAACAATAAGGGTAGATGGTGTTATAGGCTTAGGATCATGATTAGGTTGAGGGATAATTGGATTGGATGGATTAGGATTAGGATTAGAGGGGGGTGACACATGGGATTTGGATGATGTGGCATGATTTACCATTGTATGTGGATACACCTTGTAAACAATTGGGACAAATATTGGGCATTTCTTTGTATTATGGCCTTTGGTCCTATGGTATGCACAATAATCATGTTCATCATATGGACTTTCTTCACATGGTTTAACTTCAAGAAGTTCAATGAGTTTTACTTCAAGCATCCTTTGTAAAACTATCTTAGCCGCATCCTTTGGTGAAGGATTAGAATGACATGGCAATGAAGGTAATGAAGGGCTTGGTGGTTTGGAAGGTAGAGGGATTAATGGACTAGGAATGGGATCACATGGTGGTGTTGGGATAGGACTTGTTGGCTCATGTTTTGGCATGGGATTGGATGGTGGAGGCCACTCTAGATTGGTATCTCCCTTGTCAAAGGTAATTAAGTCTTGCATAGGATAACTTGGACTCATTTGGTTTATGTACAAGGGGCCACTTGGACTTGCGTGTGCTTCTTGTTGTAAAGGTGGACTTAGGATCACTTGTGCTTGTTGTGGAGGC
Source organism: Cunninghamia lanceolata (assembly GCA_027924645.1). NCBI lineage: Eukaryota > Viridiplantae > Streptophyta > Pinopsida > Cupressales > Cupressaceae > Cunninghamia > Cunninghamia lanceolata. The sequence continues at coordinate 7,322,828 of BSBN01001583.1, forward strand.
CATTGATAGTCTTGGTGGTCGGTGAAATGGTGGGATATGTCGATAAAAGGTCTTGGGTTTGGTATGAAGTTGAGGGCATTTGATCTTGTTTCCAAGGTGGACTTGAGCTCACATGTTCTTGTTGTGATGACACTTGGTTTCCTTGTGGATGGGTTTGGTGATGAGATGACATGGTAGGATATGCAGGTAAAAGGTTTTGTGATATGAATTGTGGTGCAAGTTGGTTGATGTTGGAAGAAATGGGATATGGTGATGTGGCATTAATTTGACATATGGTTGGATAAGATTGGTATGAAGTTGAAGGGAGTGACACATAAGATTGATGTGGAATTTGTTGAGGTTGGAATGGTGTTTGGACTTATTGTTGTGGTATGATTTGTTGTTGTGGAATTATTTGTTGTTGTTGTTGTTGGTAAATTTGTTGATGTTGTGGTTGGAATTGTTGAATGGGTTGTTGTTTTTGATAAAGTTGTTGATGTGATGATGATAGACGGATTGCCACATAAGGATGAGGTGGAACTTGTTGATGTGGAATGGATAGAGGATGTGCTTGTTGATTTGGACATGTGGCTACGAGGTATTGGGCTAGTGCTATGAGTTGTCACATTTGAGGTGTTAGCTTGTTTGTTGAAGTTGTTGAATCATGTCATTGGCCTCTTGAATGGTTTGTTGGCTTGGAGGTGATTGGCTTGCTTGAGCTTTGTGAAGTTGGAGCATGAGTTTTAGTACTCAGTCTTCAAATTTTGGCATGGTGTCTCAAGTGTGTTTAAGATTAAGACCCTTTTTGACAAGTGCTTGGTTATGATTCAATGATGATGTGGATTGTTTGGATGAAGTTGATTAGGATGAAGGTGACTAGGATGAAAGTTTAGATTGATTTGTTTATGTGTTTGGTGTCTATAGCTTGATTTGGCAATGTTCAAACAAATGATTATGCATATACACACTTGAATCACTCACTCAAGACACATAAGCAATTTTTGACTTTAAAAATGAAATGTGATGATTATTAAACAAGCACTTGAAAACAAATCAACAAGCCTAAAGTCTAGTCAAGTGGGTATGGCCAATTAGGTCTTAGGCTAGATTGCACAAGGTTGACTAAGGAATTGAAAGTGAAATCCTACCACACAACTGGGAGAAAGGGGTAACCCATCCTTCACCTTCACTTCCCAAAGGTATAAAGTTCTTTGGGGTTTAGCCAAGAGTGACAAGATTTACAACTCCCAATGAGGGTGTCTTTCGATTTATTCTTGATTGAGGTCATCCCTTGGAGTGGTGTGTCTCCAAGTAGACCTCCTAAATAGGGTAAACAAAAGCAAACCAAGTGAGTTGTCACTTGATTCACACTCGCACTTGTTAATTGACCCTTTAGAAAATAAGATGTGAGGAAAATAGTTCAAGCACTTTTTCTTTTTAGACCCAAATCCAAATGTGTGATTGAAGACACTTGTTCATTTTAGCCCAATTTCAATGATGTGTTTGCAAGCAAGTTCATTTTAAGCCCAAAATCTAAATGTGTGATCAAACAAGTTGTTCTTTTTAAGGCCCAAATTAAAGTGTGTTGCCAAGCAATGATTAGAGATGAAAAATTAGAATGAGTGCACCTAGTTATTTTTGCTTTCCACTTTCTGTTGTGACTAATCCAAATGTTTCTCCAACTCCTTTGATTTACCTACAAGTCACCAATTCCAAAAAGAAACAAGTAAACTTGCATAGAAGAAAGCTATGTGAAAAAGATGAAATCTAAAAAATTATGATTAAGATGACCTGATATAGTAGAATGGATTGCATAAATAGAAAATTTAGAAAATTTCATGCACTTTTAAATTCATTGAAAAAGGATTAAAAATGCAAAAGTTATGCTTGTTTGAAGTTTGCAATGAAAGAGTGTTAAGATTGCAAAATAAACCCTGCAAAAAATCAACAAATAATGTCATCCAACAATAAAATAGATATGGCCATGAGATCCCTTATGATTTTCTAATCAATATCATTTTTTTTTGCTCAAATTGGACTCCATATGCAAAAGTTATGTCATAAACTAGGGTTTGAAAAAAAAATATTTTTTTAACAAAAAACCCATTTGTGCCATAGATCTAAAAAATAATGATATAGAAAAATAGATTTAAATATTTCTAACCACTTGGAAAAAATAGAATGTGATTTGGTTAGCTAGATTGGAAGATATGATTTTTTATCTAAAAGTCACACGTCAAAATTTTTTGAAAAATCAGAATCGCAGGGTCAACTTCAAATCATCATAACTCCTTGAATATTGAGGCAAATGTTTAATGTAACCACGTTTCGGAAAGATTTCGAAGTCCTTTTTCCAGTACCCGTGTAAAACATAAAACCCTCTGCAACAAATTTTGTCCTAAATAAAGAAAATCAACAATATAAAATATCTTCAACCTACAATCAAAGTACATAAACCTGCAAAGTGAGGGTTAGTCCCACTAGGCATGGCAAATGTAGTTAGGGTAAAATTGCAAATAGGGTAAATGAATAAACAATAATGATCAAACCCTAACAATTGCACAATGAAGCACAAGACAACATGAAAATCAAAATAACAAATGTAAATACAAACTGATCTCCATGCTATACTTGATTTATCTCCATTGCTCTTCTCCACCTCCCATGAGCATGCAAGATTTTGAAGGATGATTGTTGGAGGAATGTTGGGTGCTCACTTCAGCAGCATAACGATAAGATAAAGATGATAGATGAATGATTGATATATGGAAGATGATGATAATGGATGATAGATGCAAAGGTTCTAATGTGATTTTAGCAGCATAAGGATACTCCAACTCAATGCATCTTACAAATAGCTTATGAGGGGGTTGATTTATAGGAAAGGCTTGGTTCAAATGGATGGTTGAGATTAAAAGGCTAAATGATTGATGTGGACGGTTAGGATTGATTAGTTATTCCCACTCTTTAAAGGAGTTGTAGTCATGTGACAAGTGTACAAAGGAAGATAAGGCTTATGAGTGACTGTGTACACAAAAAGTACTACATGTGTGATTGTGTATATAAAAAGTACTACATGTGAAAGATATTAAATTGAAAATGTAGTACCACACATGATTCAAGTGAGAGGTGAGGATAATTAGTTAGAATATGTGAGGGAAATTAATTAAATAAATAAAATTTATTTAATTATTTAGCTAATGGATTAGTGGAATTAGGAGTGGGTTTAGGACAAAATGTTACATGATGTCTAAGATAATGTATTTGACTAGGTGTTGCAAGACATTGACAAATTTGGGACAATTTTGGGTGTCTATAGATGGTTTCTATAGGATATGACATTGCCACAACCTTATCCTGGTACTGAGGCAAATGAGGAGATAGATTTTTGGATAGCGGTAAGTGATTATTTTGTTAAATGTTTCATTTTTTATAATGTAATTTATATATTAATGTCTATACTTGTTATTGTAACAACTACAGATCCATGAACAACTAAATAGGAGGAGCATCCCTCTGGTTCGTAGTAGACCAGCCTCATACGTGTCTCCATCCCCTCAAAGATCAAGACTATCTGTGATCTATTCTCTTCACCGAACAGAGGGGAATGACTTTTTATTGTGTTCCTTTATTGTATGCCTATATGGCATTTGTGGACATATATTTTGTATTGCATATAGTTGACAATGTATGCCTATATGGCGTTCTTGTAAGCCTATATGGCTATTTTGTTTATATGTTTTACTTATATCGACAACTATTGATGTATGCCTATAGGGATAGTTGGTTAATACAAGTCATTTTTGTTGATCATTATGTAATATGGAATGGTGCAGTGTAGATCATTTTTGTATGCCTCTAGGTTTCAAATTTTAATTGTCAAAGAGTCCATCCCAATTGATGATAAGAGAATTTGAGTTTTGGGTTGAAAGTTTTAGTCTCTCAAAAATATACATGCCCAAGAAAATAGAGAAAGGAAGATTGGTTAAATGGATAAATGGAAAGCAAGATTTTTTGTTCACATCATGATCTACATGCTATTATACAATCTTGCATGTTAGCCTTAGTCACTCACATAGCTTTGTACACAACCTCATGCATAAGTCCTTGCATCATGTGCCACCTAAACAATGCCATTTGATCCAACACAAAGTTCATGGTTCCTTGCACCATGCATAATTCACATAGTGATAGGAATCATTTTGTGAAACTCAAAAGACACCCTATAATTCTTACACAACCCTTTGGATCATGTGCCATTTGCACAACACTAAGGATCATGTCTCATAGTTTCACAAACAACTCTATCTAATTTTGCAAATGACCAAGGGGATATTGCCATTCCCTATGTTCCCAAAGGATGTTCCTATGGTTACTCCTTAGTATGCTGATCCATATTCTTTATGAGTTGCTCAATTGAAAATATTTCTTAATTCCTTGTTATTATACCATATTGGGATGCAAAGAGTATGTTTGTTGTCTTGAATAAGATAGACAAAATCATATGCTTATGAGCACCTAATGACCATTGTGGTTATTAAATGTAATTCCTCTTGCATATAAGGCAAGGTTATGAGAGTACATTGAGTCTTACCTAATTTGAGTATGCAACATAACATTGGAGCTATAGGCTTCCATAAGTCATCAGCAATCCCTTTGAGAATGTGTTTAATATTATAAATGTATACTTTGCATCTCACCATGTTAATATGTATCATGTCATCACATTTACCAATTTGACTCTAATTCCATAAAGCAATTCCCTACCCAAAAATTTGTTAAGTTTGAAAGCCTTGTTACGACATTGTATTGATCTCGTAGAAGGTTGCATACCACTACCCCAACTCTTTGCATGATTGCTATGAAATATGATAAGAAAGATAGGTGCAGTGTAGATCATTACATAATGATAGAGCCATGAAGTGTAGAGGGTTTAAAATATCACAGAAGTCTAAGTTCAAGCCTAATAGCATAGTGGCCTAAAGGTGGAAGAAGATGAGGGTTGAACAGCATGGATATGACAACATGAAGATGAGATTAAGGTTTAGGAGAGTAGCTTAATAGAGGTCTATTTCAAGCCTAATAGGGGTCTAAGATTGCAGTGATGGAACAATGCATTGAAGGACTAAAACAAACCCTACAGAGAGATAGTACTAGAAAACAAAGTCAAGGTGAACCAAGATAAAAGAACAAGCAATTCATAAATGACTATGTTGACTGCTAGAACAAGTATGTTAACATCCATAAGATGCATGTTGACATGTGAAGACTATAACAATTATAGCAAAAGCAATGTGTGAGGACATCGTCGATACAATGTAGTTCAGACTATTTCGGCATGTTTGGGTGTGAAATAGGACCGTGCCTAGCCTAAATGTACCCATCTTAATGTGTTAGAATAGTTGGTTTGGCTAAACAAGGAGTAGAATGAAAGTTACACCCCTTTGCAACTTTACACTGCATGCATCTGACCATTTTTGGGACAGCAAAAAAACTTTCACCATGGGCAAACACCTCAGAGATATAAAAACTAAGAGAGACTATGATAGAGGGATGCTACATGATCTTGTAGCCTTAGATGGATGTTTCTAAGTGACACGATTTTCAAGTAACAACTTGTAAAAGATTGCTATCTTTTTGCACTTTGGACTCTTCAAGGATATCACTGGTACAATGTAGCTTGAACTGTTTCAGTATGTTTAGGTGCAAAACAAGACCATTACTAACATAAATGTACCTATCTAGATGTGTTAGAACTATCAGTTTGGTTACATCAGGAGTAGGATGAAAGTTACACCCCTTTACAACTTTACACTACCTCCTAATGATTTTTGGGGCAGCAGAAAACCTTTCACCATAGGCAAACACCTTAGAGATATAAAAAAACTAAGAGAGATTATTGTAAAGGGGTTCTACATGATCACTTTGCCTCAAACAGAATGTTTCTAAGTGTTAGGGTTTATGGGTAACATCTCATCAAAGATTGCTACCTTTTTGCACTTTGGACTCTTCAGGGATATCACCGGTACAATGTAGCTCAGACTGTTTCGGCATGTTTGGGAGAAAAAAAAGGACAATACTTAGCCTAAATGTACCCATCTAGACATGTTGGAACTACCAGTTTGGTGGCATCAGGAGCAGGATGAAAGTTGCACCCCTTTGCAACTTTACACTACCTCCTGACGATTTTTGGGGCAGCAGAAAACCTTTCACCACGGGAAAATGTCTCAGAGATATCAAAAACTAAAAGGGGTTATTGTAGAGGGGTTCTAAATGATCGCATTGCCTCAGACATAATGTTTCTAAGTGTTAGGGTTTCTGATTAATAGCTTGTCAAAGATTGCTGCCTTTTTGCACTTTGGACTCTTTAGGGATATCGCCGGTACAATGTAGCTCAAACTCTTTTGGCATGTTTGGGTGCAAAATAGGAACATGCCTAGCATAAATATACCCATCTAGACACATTGGAACTATCAGTTTGGTCACATCAGGAGCAGGACAAAAGTTACACCCCTTTGTAACTTTACACTACCTCCTTTTGACAATTTTTGGGGCAGTAGAAAACCTTTCACCATAGGTAAACACCTCAAAGATATCAAAAACTGAGAGAGGTTATTGTAGAGGGGTTCTACGTGATCATGTTTCCTTAGAAAAAATGTTTCTAAGTGTTAGGGTTTCTGAGTAACATCTCATCAAAGATTGCTACCTTTTTACACTATGGACTCTTCAGGGATATTGCCGGTACAATGTAGCTCGAATAGTTTTGGAATGTTTGGGTATAAAATAGGACCATGCCTAGCCTAAATGCACCCATTCAAATTCTTTGGAACTATCAGTTTGGTTGCATCAGGAGCAGGACCCTTTGCAACTTTACACTACCTCCTTCTAACAATTTTTGGGGTTGAAGAAAACCTTTCACCACGGGCGAATGCCTCAGAGATATCAAAAATCAAGAGAGGTTATTGTAAAGGGGTTCTACATGATTGTGTTTCCTCAGATAGAATTTTTCTAAGTGTTTGGGTTTCTGAGTAATAGCTCATTAAAGATTGCTACCTTTTTGCACTTTGGAGTCTTCAGGGATATCATCGGTACAATGTAGCTTGAACTATTTTGGCATGTTTGGGTGCAAAATAGGACCATGCCTAGCCTAAATGTACCCTTCCAAACACATTGGAATTGTCAGTTTGCTCATAGTAGGAGTAGGACCAAAGTTACACCCCTTTGCAACTTTACACTACCTCCTTCTGACAATTTTGGGGCAGCAGAAAAACTTTGGACTCTTCAGGGATAACGCCAGTACAATATCACAAGTATGGGTGTAAGGTATTAACTTAGATGTTAGATAAAAGTAAAGATAGGGTTTTTAGGAAGTTGAGAACTAGATAACCCTAAACATAATACAACCTAAGTGCAAAAGACCACATGAAGAACATAGAAGGTTATTTGAGATAGATTAAACAGAGAGTATAACACAAACAAAACTTACCAAACTAGGTCTTTAAAGACAATACACTTAGGGTTTAAAACATAACTAATAACTTTAACTTAACAACCCTAACTAGTTTTGAATGTTTAAACCTTTGTAGTTGTGATATGAACACTGCCACTGTGACATCCTTTAGACTTCCAAAACTTCCAACAACAACCACAACTCATCAATCAACATCAACATGACCTTAACACCATATTTTGTGATCAACACCCTCACTCCATGAGGACACTGAAGTCGATAAAGTTTTCCTATTAAGAAAAAGATCTTCCCTTAGCTTTAAGAAATATAAATATTTTATACTATCAAGGCCAACCATGTGAAGGTGGAAGCTCATGTGGCCTCGCCTAAGACCTAAGACACATGTATTCTAGTAGACATAGGACACCTTTAAGACACCTATTGTATAGTATGTATCTAGATTTTATAGACATAGTAGACCTAAGACACCTAGATTATAGTTCTACCTAAGACACCTATTATGGTAGACCTAGTTGACATATAGTACCTACCTAAGACACCTCAATTAAATAATACCTTATTCTAGTCTCTAAATAGGTAGTTGATATATAGTATCTACCTAGAAGACACCTAGATCATTCTAGATTATACCTTATTCTAGTCTCTAGATAGGTCGTTGATATATAGTATCTACCTAAGACACTTAGATTAGATTAAATACCTTTTTTCTAGTCTCTATCTACCTAGTTGACATATAGTATATACCTAAGACACAAGTAGAGACACCTATTATCTAGTTAGAAACCAAGACACCTAGAGACACCTAGATTTTATACTGGTAATGGAAAAATTGTCAATAGTATTAAACTACTAATAATCTAATAATCTCAATGAAATATGATGCAAATCAAATAAACAAAGACATTTTACCTTAAAGACTAATTTACCTCAAACCTTCCATTGTTCACCTATCTTGTATTGATCTTGTTGTTGAATAGAGCTCTCAGAAGTGTGCTTCCTTGCTGTTTGAAGATGACAATACCTGAATGGCATTATGTTGGATAAAATGCAATGAAGATTACCTACAATGTAACTATTGTGAGGATGAGGGATGGATGATTGAAGCCATGGTTGTATGGATATGAAGATAATGGCTATAATGCAATAAGCAATATGGATGCTTTGCCAAAGGCACGCTAGAATTTTTGCAGAGTAACTTTGCTATAGCTTGTGTGTTGTTGAAATGAGGGAATGAACTTCCTTTTATAGGCCAAGGAGGGGACAAATCCATGTGTCAAGATCTCAATAGTGGAGACTTGGTTTTGAGAGGTGTATGGTGAGGATTGAATTGGTTGAGATGAGGGAGAGAAAGGGGGAAGATGTTCCTCTCACCTTGACATGGTGGAGAGAAAGGGGTGACATGAGTCCACATGTTACAAGCCTCACAATGACCCAAGAGAGAAGGTCAAACAAGGAGATCATGTTTGTAGGGAGGTTGAAAAGATTCTAGGGACTATGGAACAAGTGTCACAAAGTGTCCCTTTGACCATGATGACATGGAGAGACCATGCCCTTTGGAATAGGGATGGTTGGAGGAAGAATAGGCCATGTGGGTGAGGGAAAATGGATTAATTGAATATTAAAATATTTAATTACATGTGCAAGATGATGAGGTGGATGTGTGACATGGAATTATGAATGATGACTTTGGAATAGGATGAATTGTGATTAAATAATTTGATTATTATCTAATTATGGGATGACATTAGAAGAATAGGTTTAATTGATTTAATTAAATAAATTGATATTTATTTAATATTTGGACTATTAGTGATGAACGTAAATCAAATAAATAAATTGATGAATTTATTAAATGATAGAAGAATGGGAATTAAATAAATAATAAATATTTATTTAATTTGTCTTTGCCATTTTTAGGTGTATACATTTTGCCCCTCTTTGAGACAATGTGTTTTAACATGTTTCAAAGAATAAAAATTTTTTGAAAATTTTCTGCGTGATTTTGATACATGCCCCAGTTTGCCCCTAGTACAGGTTTATGATGATAGGATGCCCCCTCGGGAGATTAGATGGGAAGAAATTGATGACATGATGATAGACAATCTCACAATGAGATAGGTTGAATGATAGGTTGACTAGATAGACGGGTGAAGAAATTGGTTGACGCGGAAGAAAAACTAGGTGAAAATCATGCCCTAGCATGGACAAGGTCAAACACCTCCTATTAGGGTTCCATGTGCTATATATAGGAGTGTGGGGTCACATTCCTAGTCATTTGCACACTTGTATTTTAGAGAGAGCTTTTAGGAGATCAAAGCCTTTGGAGCATATAGCAGCCAGTGAAAATGCAACAGTTTCCTATGGAGCTTCATTAATTTGAGCAGATTTGATGGGTCAACCATCCATCAAACTACAGGCCGCCGATAATACCCTTTCATTTCTAGGTTAGGTGCATTTATGATTGCATGAAATGTAGTCCAAAAATTTAGGTTTTGCATGCACCGAATGGCAAAAGCATGCATATGATGCAATTCTCCGCATATGATGCCAAAATCGGTGCATATGCAATTTTTTCACAACTGAAGTGTGTTTTGGCCCAAGAAAAATCTTGTTGTGCATGTAAAGAGGTATGCTGCGCTTGCAAGGTCTTACAGCACATGTGAATTGTTACTACACAATTGAAATTCTATGGTGTTTTTAAAGCATAGTCTTGCGCATGCAATGTAGATCTGCGCATTCAAGATACTTCGGTGCATGCAAGTTAAAGCTGTGGTTATGGGATAAAATTGTGCATCCGGTAGGTAGAACTGTGTATACAAGTTTAGTTTATCAAATCACTTAGAAATTTGATGAAGTTGACTATACGATGGATGCTAGTCAACTAATAGGTCATCTCTAAGATTGATAGAATCTCTAGGGAGATGATAGGATTGCTTTCTTATTGAAATAACTAAGTTTTTTATGTTGGATAAATAGACTTGCAATTTAGTTGATTTTGATTGATTAACACATGCTTGCTTGTTTATAGGAGGAGTTAGATGATGTCCTCATGTCGAGGGAGCAGTTTCTAGTTACACAGATGTTGAGGCCTTATCTGACTGAGACTGATCTCCTTGTTATTGGATCGGCTGGATTATCATTTGTGCTCCTCATTCCTAAGATTAGGGCTAATCTTGGCATGTTAACTGCTCTGATGGAGAGATTCCACAGTGAGGACTGGACCTTTCATCTTCCCACTGGGGAGATTATAGTAACCCTAGAGGATGTTCATAGGATTTTGCACATTCCTATTGATGGAGAGCTCATTGAGTATGAGTCATAGATTGGGGCAGGATTAGATGAGTGCAGATGAGTTTTTAATGATGATGAGATCAAGGGCACTAAGATCAGCTGGGTTGACATGGTAGCTTACTATGAGCCTCTTCCTATAGTTGTGGCTGGGTTGATCGGAGGTATTGTGTGCCTTGACAAAAGGTCACATGGTTTTGCGGTTGGATGGGGGTGAGTGTTAGAGTGGATCACTATGGAGGGTACCAGATATACTTGGGGAGTCCGCATCCTTGCTCACTTATACCATGATTTACACCAATTTGTCTATGATGGATCTTCCAGTTTGTCTTGTGGAGTTTCACTTTTGTAGATATGGGCATGGACACACATACCCATTACTCACCCTATTGGTATTGGCACTTGGGGTAGGGGTTAGCCCTACTCCTACATGTTTGAGGATAGCCTTTCCCAGCCCAAGCTGGGAAAGTTGGAGTATTGGAGACACGCTTTTGACAATGTAGACTTTGTTGTTTGGTGACCATACCTAGAGTGTGAGGTATGGGATGATGATGCATTAGATCTTTTGTTCTTTTTTTAGACTAGATGTCTTATAGGGAGGACACCCTATATACTGGAGAGACAAATTGTATCATGTGTGTTCAGGAAGTTTGGTAGAATCTAGGGGATGCCCCAGGGTAATGCCATATTTGCCTGTACGCACAAGGAGAGGACACGATGGTGACCCAGACCATCCTATGTGATAGCCTGGGATGAGTTCCTACATATTGCATATTAGCCATGGGTGATGCATAAGGCAGTGGAAAATGCAGGCACTACATAGGATTTCTTTGATTGGTTTGCTGCACATCCATTTCCATGCTACTTTAGACCAGGAGAGTGATCCCCAATTGGATGATCGGGAGGAGGATGAGGGGCCATGGAGGCTACATAGGAGGAGACAAGGATGGGGAGGTAGAGGTGGCTGAGGTGGGGATGATGGTGGTGTCAGAGGAGGAGGAGGAGGAGGAGGTCATGATGGCGATGGTGGTGGCGGTGGCAGAGGGGTTCATGATAGTGGTCATGATGGCAGAGATGGGGATGATGGTAGAGATGGAGATGGGAGGAAGGTTTGTTGGTAGATTGATCATGCCCAACATGTTCATCTAGTTGTATAGGCATAGGTGCAGCCTCTAGTGTAGCCATAGGCATAGGGGCCAGATGATGGGCTTATAGAAGGATTATGATCCTAGTTGGCTTAGGCTCAGTCTATGCTACAGCAGTAGTAGGGACAAATAGGGAAGATGCAGGCCCAGATTACATAGCTGTAGAGTGACCTCCAAACTGTGTGGTTAGAGAGAGACACAACCATCTAGAGGTATGGTAGGGCAGAGGTACTCTTGGAGTAGGTGCAACAAACTATGGTATAGGGTGGCATTGGCCAAATGGTTACAGAGAAGGTCAGGACAGGTCAAGAGATCTTCTACTGGCCGTCTATATATGAGCAAGCAGTGCCACCAAAGAATCAGGTAGGTAGCTATAGACCCAACTACCACAGTAGGTCACAGAGGGGACTAGCAAAGAGTGGCGGGGTGATGGGACCTATGGGGCCACCTCACAGACCACCAGGAGGGGTGGACTAGGGATAGGGTCAGCATGCAAAGGAGGAAGAGTAGGAGGCACCATACCACCACAGCTAGCACCATCAAGAGGGAGTCACTCTTAGTTGTCTCTTGACATGTATCAGTTTTTAGTAGTTTTATTTGGACATGTATACACCACTTTGGTTTAGAAACTTTGAGATGTATTATTATTTTGACATCATTGTATACTTGGACACTCTTATTCATTTTTTGATGATGATGATATGATATCATGATTAGATAGACTATGCTATGATTTACATATGATGAACATGACTTACGTTATGATGCTATGATGTTATGATGTGCTTATAGTTGACTTACATGGTTTATGATTTTGATGCCTATGTTTATGTTATGTGATAGACTTGATGCTCTATATGATGACTTGTATGATGTAGTACTATGATGATTATGTTGATGCTTTTATAGATTTTTGATTTACTAAACAATGTGCCTCTACATGTTTATGATGTTTGACCTAATACTAGATGCAAGATGTACTTATATACTTATGATTTCTACATGTGTTGATTTGCACAATGCTAAATTTAATGATATGTATCATGTATGCATGCCCTAAGATGGTATAATTTGATGATCATGCTATCTATGTTTTTGCATTTTTTTGTTTTCTATCATGATATAGATATATATGAAAATCAGAGGGATGGAATGATGTGAGTATATGACTCTTGCTATGGTAATTTTACAATGTACATGCATTTATGCATCCTAATGGACAAAATGATATGTATTTATGATGATGGACCTAATCATGACACATAATGATTTATTTTTGTTAATGCCAAGTATACTCAATCTTAATAACAATACACTTTTTAGAAGAAAATGAATTGGATATATGAAAAGAAATGATAATGAAAGATAAGAAATATGATAATGAGCAATTTGAATATAAATGATAAGAAATTGGATAATGAATGATCACAAAGACACATGGATTTTGGTAAAATGGTAACATGCTTATAATGCAATGGAATGCAACGGGATAAGTATGGATATGAATTCTTGTCATCTTCAATTGTGCGAGTTTTTGAATTGAGATTTTAAAATGTTGTAAGAAAATACAAGCATCTAGGTATAATTAAACCATGATGACCTGAGTATTTCTTACATGGATTTTGATTTAGCAAGTTAGTACAAGCATCTAAGTATAATTGAACCAAGATGACCTAAGTACTGCTTGTGTATCAATAGACAAGGATTACACCTATTTCATGTTTAGACCTTTGATGTCCTCGATGATCATTTTTGTTGATCATGTCTTTAGACAAGGCCTAACATTACTAAAGATAAACCCACAAACAATAGACAAATAACATGATTATGCCCCCATCATAGCTTCTCTAGTTTGAAACATCCTTGAGTAGTGTAGAAAGACACCATATCAAAAATCATGATATAAGACTTTTAAATAACCATTGAAAACTTTCTTGCCCAAAAACATGTTTTCTTGCAATAACTTGATAGAATCAGTTTGATGTCTTAGGTCAAAGGGGATTTGCCAAGTGCAGTTTTGTTGTCTTTTATGTCAAGATGATGTTGAAAGCTTGCTTTTCATGCTGCTTGTTGTCTAGCGATAAAACCATGATCTGATTGTTTACTCTTTGAATTTATAACATTCAAGAATCCTATCCCCTGAGTAGGTCAAGGATTTTCCCCCAGTCAAGTAGAGGATTGATTTTTTATGGATGAATTGGTGATGAACAAGGTGACAGGCCCTAAGGGACTAATCTAGTGCCTCAAGGGATCATTACTAAATGGCCTTGCCTACATGACGACACAGAGGCAACGTAGTTCAGGGTGGACCTAAAGACCTAGACGATGAGAAAAGGTGTAGATTCAAATGGACCACAGGATGGATGACATGGATGGAAAGGGAGCCTTAGGGGCACATTGATGATGTCCTTGCCTACGTGACGGCGTAGAGGCAACGTAGTTCAAAGATGACTGATACTAATTGGATGAATGATAAGATAATGTGATTGGATGACCCTACTGGATAAGGTGATAGGGGTGACAAGACCCCAAGATATGGTAAGTCATTGTGAGGTAGATGCAAAATGGATGAGGTTACTGGATGAATATGATAGGAAAGATGGATGCAAGTTGGGTTGTACTAACAAATGGAGGTAGCGGTTAGTCATAAATAGCCCCTGTTTCTAGGTTTTCACCACTTGCTTCCACTTGTAACATTTTTTTTTGTCCCTTTCATTAGAGATATTAGGTATAGAACCTTCGAAGGTGCATACTATTGATGGGATCATCAAATGCTTCACCTTCTGATGTTGAGTGTTGATACGCACCTAATCCGTAGGCAGTGACTATGATATAGGGACCCAACCAATTGGGTTCAAACTTCCCTTTCTTCTCTCTATCCTATTGATTGCATGGGTTCTCTCTTAGGACCAGATCACCTACCTAGAAGACCCTTGGCTTAACCTTGTGATTGTAGGTCCTTGACATTCTCTATTAGTATACCTTAAGATGGTTAAAGGCATGTTGTCTTCATTCTTCTAGCAGTTCTAATTCTTGAAGCCTTGATACCCTGTATTCCTCATTAGTTATGAGTCCCTTTAACGACACCTTGAGGGAAGGAATTTCAACTTTGATAGGCAATATGGCTTTAGATCCATAGACAAGGGAGTATGGTGTCACACCTGTGGGTGTGTGTATACTAGTTCTATAGGCCCACAGAGCGGGGTTCAATTGCATATGCTAGTCCCAGCTAGCATCATTGATGGTCTTTTTGATTATCTTCAAAATGGTTTTATTCAATGCCTCAACTTGGCCATTACCTTGCAGGTATTATGGGGTGGAGAAACGATGCTAGATATAGAATTTACTATACAGTTCCTGTATATCCTAATTCTTGAAGGGTCTTCCATTATTTGTGATGATGGATAATGGAATACCATATCTGCATATGATATAGTTAAGGATGAAGGATGAAATCTGTTTCCCTATGATGGTGGTTAATGGAATGACCTCAATCCACTTCATAAAATATTTTGTGGTTGTGATAATGAATTTGTGGTTGTTAGAGGGGAAGGGTGAATCTTGCATACCAGATCAAGACCCCATTAACATAAGGGCCAAGGTGTCGTTAAGGGTTGTAATTCCTGAGCGGGTGCATGTATTAGATTACCGTGAATCTCATATTTTTTACACCACTTGACAACTTTATAGGAATCTTTTTCCATGCTCGGCCAGTAATATCCTAAACACATGAGTTCCTTCACCAGAGTAGGACCACTATAGTACGTCCCATTGTTAAGGTTTAGGCAGATTGAAGCAATAAACACAAACAATTATATGCAGATTAAATAACCCAAATATAACAATGAAGAACAACACATAAGAGATCAACATAGAAATTTAACATGGTTCATCCAATATGGGCTACATCCACAGAAACTCAACCATCCAATGATTTTATTATTTAGTGCAAAACAAATTACAATCTCACAAATTCTACACCATAACATACATCCCAGCCACTTATAACAATATTTTTGGAAGCTTTTAGAATTAGGGTTTTGCAATGTCATTTTTCTTTTGTCAGTTAACAAAAATTAACAACCGACTCTGATCAGGCAAAAAAGAGGGAAAAAATATAACTAGTGTACAGTACTTGCATGATCAGTCACCACATACCAATAGCAAATGCCTTCATGAACCTCCCTTAGAGTGGTATGATATTCATCACTATCTAAACACCTAAGGAGAGTACCATCTAAACCTCATCTTTATAGGGTCTCAGAAACAATGGTATATCTGAATGATTGGCATATGAATGTATGTTTTTGGTTGTTTGACAGGTCGGGAGGTAGGATATTCTCTGTAAGATAGGTGTAAATCTTTCCATATAAAGGAGAATCAGCTCCTACGATGTGGTAAATGGTGTTATTTTCTGGGCTTTCATAGGCTAGATGGGAGATTGACTCCACCAAAAACTCATAATGCAAGTGATTTTCAGGGATACCTAGAAGGGATGCAATAGTGGCCATTGCATCTGCTACTTTGTTTTCCAACCATGGTATTTGTTCAAAGGAGATTACAATAAAATATTCCTTGAAGTCATCCACCATACGCTTGTATGGTATCAACTTCTCATCCTTTGTTTGTTATTCGACATTTATTTGATTAATGACAAGTTGTGAATCCCCATACACATGAAGTTCTTTGATCTTCCACTCAACTACCATCTTTATGCCAATAACTAGAGCTTCATACTATTGATGATGATTGTTAGTCATAACAACATGCATAAAAATTTACACAACAAACCTTTATTATCTTGTAAAGTACAATCAGCTTAGGATAAGTTGATGACTCCAAGTCTCCATTGATCAGGTCATGATCGTCTGATGTTACTTAGACGTTGATGTGACATGTTGTTTTCCTTTTCAAGGGGTCTTACATTTGTCTAAGTGTTCAGTATTGTACTGTATCCTATAAATTCACTCCACAGAGAGGTCAATTCTACTCTATTTTCAAAGATTACTGAAATATTTGTAAATTTGATCAATTCTTCTAATCATTGATCATTATGAACTTTCTTTTTCTTCTACACTATAAATATATTCAAATGATGTGTCTATAAGTGAATATTTATATGTATTTCATGGATATTTTCTTTTGATTGTCCATTATTTGCAATTATGAGGATGATCTATTATGAAATTGAAAGACATTTAAAAGAATACTTCTACTTTTAGTGAATCTTTACTTATTGAATCACATACACACATGATACACTCATGGAGAGAAGAAATCAAACCATAGGTCACCAGGACATTCCACAACTAGATATGGTTTCTGCTAACTTCAAAGGAATTAGGAATGAAAACAATACATGTAGGCTGAAAAGCACTCCAAGGGACGTAGCTAATCAATGCATATATCTAGATTTCAATCACAGATTACTCAAGATTTATGATGATTTGTAATCAAAATGGCTTCTCTTTCATTAAGTATGCATAACATGTACATTTACAACAACTTTGAAATGAGTCCTAAACTTTTCAGCAATCAAATTTCAATTAAGTTTCAAATGTCTAAAAGACTGCACCCCTGCACCTTTTATAGAATAAGGTGAGGAGGTAGTTACAATTGACCAATGGTCAAGATTTATCAATTAAGATCAATGGTAGACAATTCCTCTATGACTTAGTCAACTTTTCCTCATGGTACAGGTTGCCAGCTAGAAACCATCAGTATGACTCATTATTTATGAGTACCTTATGCATATGTTCACTTAGTGATGCATCTTCATTCATTCTTCAAGTTCTTCTTCATCATTCTCATCATCTTCATCACTTTCAGCACCCATGTCACTCTAATATACATCTTCTTGTATGTGGACCTTTACTTCTATCCTAATATGTTCATATCCCTGTACTATTTTATCAACCTCTCCCCGGTCTTGGATTCTAGCCTTTATTATTGCATGTTTATGAGACTAGAACATAGCCTTGAGAGCTTCCAGCTTACCTTTCTTGCTATTCAAAGTCTCATTGTATGTTTCTACTTTAACTTTTATCCTCATAATCTTATTCATTACTTCTTCTATTAGGTGGGTGAGAGGGTCATCTGCTACGGACTTAAAATTATCATGTAGATCTTTAATAGCAAAGTCTGCATCCTGATTCTCAATTTTACCCTTTATTTTTCCTTCCAAGGCCTCAAGGATTTCTGCTTCATACGCCATCATGTTGTGCAACTTAACACTAATATCCCTAAGTTTGCTGCTGCACTTCTTCAAGATATCACATTCAAACCTGATATTTTCATACCATATGCTTTTCAGCATGGTAGTATTAATATCCAATACTTGATTACTTATCAAAATTTGTGGATCAATTCTCTTCATTTCACTTAGAGCAGTCATGATGCAGGAGCATCCAGAGGTGTAAGGGCAATCTTGCATCACCCAAAAATAAGTTAATTCAAAACCATTGTAGTTGTTCTTATTTCTTCCCATAATTAGTGTTTTTAGTTCCATAGTATCCAGAATAATAATGTAGGACTTTCAGTTTTTCCAAAACTGCTAAAAATAACGACCTGCCTGTTTAGGAAAGTGTACCTGCTATTTTTAGAAAGTTTGCATTTGGGCACGTAATGAAGCAAAAACTTCCAAAAAGTTACATAATGAAAAAATATAAGACCTTTGGTGAAGGAATCAGGTAAAGATCATTTGTGAGCTGAAAAATATTAAAGTTTTTGTTTTCTGAAAAGCCCCTGAAAATTTACGGAATGAGATATGAGGCACTAAAACTTCTCATAACATCTCAAAACATTGACAGAAATCCATTTATGAATTTTTAGAGTGATATTTTACATCGCGAGCTTTCCAGCTCTTAAAACGGTTCGTCAATCGGACACCCGGACCAAAAGGTATGCTTCCCGGAAGTTGACCTACTTTTGGAGGGAGTTGCAAAATTTAAAATTTAGTTGGAGGCCACCAAAAAGTGCTATTTATGACTTTTTTGGGAACCCTGGGCAGTGGTAGAGTCAAGGGGGCCAGTGTGAAGTCAAGAATAGGTGGGAAAACATAAACCCTAGCTGATTTAGGGTTACAGAAGGCTGAAGATTCTAGAGTCTTGAGGTTTGGAAAGCTGTAATGTGTTGCAGCTAGTAGAGGATTTATCCTCTGATTGTAATTGAGCTTCTGTAATGTAATGAGTTGCCTAGTTCAATAAAAGAAAGTTCTATTTTCTATGTTCAATATCTATTATTATGTGTTTTGTGATTTACCCCCTTCATCAAGTGGTATCAGAGTGAGAGTTCCTGAGTGTGTAGACAGATCACCGACCATGAGGTAGTTTGCACTCGGACCTGAGGTTGTGGGTTTGCTGCAGAGACCAAGATGCCTCCATGGAGAAATCATGTTGGGAGGAATGCTTTGACAAAAGAGGGTTTTAGAGCCCTACAAAGGAAAATTGATGCATTGCAAGAGGAGCTATGAAGAGGGTTTGAGCCGAGGACGAGAGAAGAAAGTGAAGGTGAAGATGAAGAAGAGCTATCTGAGGAAGAACAAGAAGCTGCCAGAGATCCTGCAGAAGTTAGGTTGTTGAGGGCCATTTCAAAGATTGAAAAGAGGTCCAGGATCGAAGTTTCTACATATTCTAGAGATTTGAATCTAGAACAACTTATTGATTGGATCAATGACATGGAGGAGTATTTTGAGTATGAAGATGTGGAGGACTCAGATCAGGTTAAGTTTGTAAAAACAAAGTTGAAGGGCCACGCCAATATTTGGTGGAAGGAGGTCCAATTAGAGAGGAATAGAAGAGGAAAAGGGAAGATCTCCAGATGGGATCAGATGGTGGAGAAACTAAAGAAGCAGTTCATTCCTGTGGACTATGAGATGGAGTTGCTGAAGAAGCTACAAGGACTGAAGCAAGGTAACAAGTCTGTTAAGGAGTATACAGAAGAGTTTTATAAAATTACTATCAGGACAGGCCATGCAGAGCGCAACAAGGAGAAGGTAGCCCATTACATTAATGGGTTGAGGTCGAGTATTCAAGAGGAGTTGAGCCTGGTCAGAATGACCACCATAAAAGATGTGTACCAGTTTTCCCTGAAGGTGGAAGAGAAGATGAATAAAAGATTTGATAGCAAGCAAAGGGGGAAGAGGTCAAGGTGGAAGGACTGGTGGAAGACCCTATGGGGGCTGAGATGAAGATGCAAAGAAAAGTGAAGAAGCTGGCACTAGTCGAAATCAGAGAGGTGACAATACCTACCGCCCTTGTGACCAAAACAATGGTGAGCAAAGAGGAAGAGGAAGAGGCAGACCTAGGCAAGGACCTAGAAGAGGAGGTTTCAAAGGAACCTATTTCCAATGTGGAGAAGAAGGGCATCGAGCATATGAATGTCCGCAACATCAAGGAAGGACGAATAGAAGACCTAAAGGTAATGCACAACTTGCACATGTAGATGAAGATGCACAGTCTGAGCATTCTGAAGATGCTGAAAGGGGAGAAACCCTAGTTGTCAGAAGAACTTTGTTGAATGAGGAGAGAGAACCCAATCAGAGGAAGAGTTTATTCCACACAAGGTGCAAATGTGAAGGTAAGTGTTGTGATATTATTATTGATAGTGGAATCAATGATAATCTTATTTCAGAGGAGATGGTTGACAAGTTGAAGTTGACAAGAAGAAAGCATCCACATCCATATCGGATTGCATGGTTGCAAAAGGACCATAGAGCTTTGGTCAATGAGCAGTGTTTAGTGAAGTTCAAGATTGGTGACTACCATGATGAGGTGTTGTGTGATATCATACCGATGGATGCATGTCATATGCTGTTAGGGAGGCCGTGGCAATATGATAGGAGTGCTATCCATGATGGCCGTGCAAACACATATTCTGTAACAAAGGATGGAGTTCGTCATAAGTTGAAGCCCTTGAAGGAGGTGGAAGAAAAGGTATGTAGTACTGCTAGAATTTGCTTGGTAGATGGTAGGAAATTTTTGGAGGGTATGAAGCATGAGCATCATTGCTTTGCATTGATTCCTAAGATTAGTCAAGAGAAATGTGAAGATGTACCTATAGAAGTTTTAGATATGTTGGAAGAGTTCCAGGACATTATCTCTGATAATGTACTAGAAGGTTTACCACCAGTAAGGAAGATAAGTCATCAAATGGATTTGATACCAGGAGCCAGTTTGCCAAACAAGGCAGCCCATAGAATGACCCCTGCAGAGAATGAAGAGCTGAACAGACAAGTTCATGAGTTGTCGAGAAAGGGACTGATAAGGGAGAGCCTAAGTCCATGTGCGGTACCTGCAGTACTAGCACCAAAGAAGGATGGAGAATGGAGGATGTGTACAAACTCTCGAGCCATCAATAAGATAATGATCAAGTATAGATTTCCATTGCCAAGAATGGATGACATCATGGATTATTTGAGTGGAGCCAAGTACTTCATGAAGATTGACCTGAAGAGTGGGTATCACCAGATCTATATCAGAGAAGGAGATGAATGGAAGACAGCCTTCAAGACAAAGAAAGGTTTGTATGAGTGGTTAGTCATGCCATTTGGGCTAACTAATGCACCGAGCACATTCATGCAGCTCATGAATGAGGTACTAAAAGAATTTTTGGGAAGTTTTGTTATTGTTTATTTGGATGATATTTTGATTTTCAGTAAGACTTGGGATGAGCATCTGATGCATATCAGAAGAGTTCTAGAGAAGTTGAGGGAAAAGAAGTTGCTGATTAATTTGAAGAAATGTAGCTTTGCAAAGAAGGAGTTGGTATACCTGGGATTTGTTGTCTCAGAGGAAGGTCTTAAGATGGACCAGAAAAAGTAAGGGCTATCATTGAATGGCCTACGCCAAGGAGTGCAACGGAGGTAAGATCTTTTCATGGTTTGGCAAGTTTTTACAGAAAGTTTATCAGGAATTTTAGTGGCATTTGTGCACCCCTAACTGAGACAATGAGAGGTGATAGAAAAGAGTTTAGATGGACTAAAGGAGCAGACAAGAGCTTTGACACATTGAAGCAGAAAGTCATAGAACAACCTGTTTTGGTACTTCTAGATTTTAATAAGGTATTTCAGGTAGATTGTGATGCTAGTGGTAGTGGTATAGGAGTTGTTTTTAGCCAAGAAGGTAAGCCCATTGCCTATTTTAGTGAGAAGCTTAATGATGCCAAGAAAAAGTATTCTGTTTATGATCAAGAGTTTTATGCAATAGTCCAGGCTTTGAAGAAATGGAGACATTATTTGTTGCCAAAAGAGTTTGTTTTATATACTGATCATCAGGATTTGCAGTATCTTAATAGTCAAGGAAAGTTAAATCAAAGGCACTTAAAATGGGTTGAGTTTTTGCAGAGTTATACTTTTGTTTTGAAGCATAGGAGTGGGAAGTCCAATCGGGTTGCAGATGCCTTGAGCAGAAGGCAAAATTTGTTGACAGTAATGAAGATAGAGGTTGTTGGGTTTGATGAACTCAAAAGTTTGTATCCTGAAGATCCAAATTTTGCAAAGGCTTGGAAAGCTTGTTTGGAACCTGTTACTTTGGATAGAACACAGTGGTTGATTTCATAATCCAAGATGGCATGTTGTTTAGAGGAAGCCAATTATGCATTCCAAGGAGTTCCATGAGAGAGAACCTAATTAAGGAGAAGCATAGTGGGGGGTTAGCTAGACACTTTGGTCGAGATAAGACCATTGCCATTGTCAGTGAAAATTATTATTGGCCGCAGTTGCAATAGGATGTGAGGAAATTTGTGTAGAGTTGTAGAGTGTGTCAGATGGAAAAAGGAACAAGTCAGAATAGAAGGTTGTATCAACCATTACCAGTACCGGAGAAGCCATGGGATGAAATCAACATGGATTTTGTTCTTGGTTTACCAAGGACATAGAGAGGACATGATTATATTTTTGTGGTGGTGGACAAATTCTCAAAAATGGCACATTTTATTCCTTATAAGAAGACTAATGATGCTGTTCATATTGCAGAGTTATCTTCAGGGAAGTGGTGAGACTACATGGTCTACCAAAAAGCATATTTTCAGACCGAGATACCAAGTTTGTTGGTTATTTCTGGAGGATATTGTGGAAGAAGTTGAAGACAGACTTGAAGTTCAGTTCCGCACACCATCCATAGACTGATGGACAGACATAAGTGGTGAATAGGAGTTTGGGTAACCTGCTACAATGCTTAGTAGGAGATAAGCCCAAGGGATGGGATTCAATTTTACCATAGGCAGAATTTGCCTACAACAATTCTATCAATAGGAGTACTAGTAAATCACCATTCCAGATTGTATATGGTAGTAGCTCGAGAAATGCTTCTGAGTTAAGGAAGCTGGACAATGGAGAAAAAACAAGTGCTGAAGCCAAAGACTTTGCAGAACATTTGAAGAAATTGCATGAAGAGGTGAGAAAGCACATTAATAAGATGAATATTTAGTACAAGGATAAGGCAGATTAGAAGAGGAGGTATAAGGAGTTCCAGGTGGGAGATGAAGTCATTGTTCACTTGAGAAAAGAAAGGTTCCCAGTTGGAACATACAATAAATTGAAAATGAAGAAATTTGGACCATGCAGAATCATGAAGAAGCATGATTCAAGAAATGCATATGAGGTAGAGCTACCAAGTGGGATCAATATTTCTCCTATTTTCAATATTGTTGATTTATCAGAATATCATGAAGGTGGAACAGAGGATGGACCAACAGAAGTGCAGTGGAGTATTCCAGCATCTACTTCAATAGAGGAGATAGAAGAGACTTTGGATAGCCGTGTGGGAAGGAGCACTCAGAACAAGCAATATGAAGAATATCTAGTGAAATGGAAAGGAAGGCCTGTTGAAGATTCTTCTTGGTTGTCTCAGGTAGAGGTTGACTGTTTGGGTTTTCCTCACACAAACACCTAAGACATGACAGGGTCACTTCTCCAATTACCCTGGGTTTCTGATGCAGGAGCATCCAGAGGTGTAAGGACAATCTTGCATCACCCAAAAAGAAGTTAATTCAAAACCATTGTAGTTATTCTCATTTCTTCCCATAATTAGTGTTTTTGGTTCCATAATATCTAGAATAATAATGTAGGACTTTCAGTTTTTCCAAAACTGCTAAAAATAGCGACCTGCCTGTTTAGGAAAGTGTACCTACTATTTTTAGAAAGTTTGCATTTGGGCATGTAATAAAACTTCCAGAAAGTTACATAATGGAAATATATGACCTTTGGCGAAGGAATCAGGTAAAGATCATTTGTGAGCTGAAAAATATTAAAGTTTTTGTTTTCCGAAAAGCCCCTAAAAATTTACGAAATGAGATATGAGGCACTAAAAATTCTCATAACGTCTCAAAAAGTTGATAGAAATCTATTTACAAATTTTTCGCGTGATAGTTTACATCGTGAGCTTTCCGACGCTTAAAACAATTCGTCAATCGTACACCCAGATCAAAAGTTATGCTTCCTGGAAGTTGACCTACTTTTGGAGGGAGTTGCAAAATTCAAAATTTAGCTGGAGGCCACCAAAAAGTGCTATTTATGACTATTTTGGGAACCCTGGGCAATGGTAGAGTCAAGGGGGCTAGTGTGGAGTCAAGAATAGGTGGGAAAATAGAAACCCTAGCTGATTTAGGGTTATAGAAGGCTGAAGATTCTAGAGTCTTGAGGTTTGGAAAGCTGTAATGTGTTGCAGCCGGTAGAGGATTTATTCTTTGATTGTTATTGAGCTTCTATAATGTAATGAGTTGCCCAGTTCAATAAAAGAAAGTTCTATTTACTGTGTTCAATATCTGTTATTGTGTGTTTTGTGATTTACCCCCTTCATCAAGTCAGGTCCTTTTCCAACTGGAATGACCTTTTTCCTGTATCATTTTGCATTTTATCTACCTTTTTGTTTAGACTGCTCAAAGAATTTCATCTCTGTAGGGAGGTTCTCAATACATCTTCAGCCTTAGTGAGAGTTGATAGCATCCACTCTTCCATGACCATTGCCTCATGTTTCATTAGGTCCAACTTGGTGACCTCTTCCTATGATATGATAGTCAATGGGACTGTAGGATCAACTGGTGTATTATCAGGGTTAATTAACCCTTTTATGAAAGAATGTAGCTGATAAATGTACTCCTTATGTATTTTATTTTTCTCTTTTTCCTTCTTCATGCTTTGGGTTAAAGAATCAATAATATTTTTCCCTTCTTGACCTTCCTAATCCTCATTGGCAAAATCCAAATCAACAATTGTGATTTGGAATTCCTTTAGGCTAATTTTGCCCTTTTCTTTCTCAACTGTGGGAAGTGCTACCTGTGTAGTTCTTCTGCCTATAGAAGGATTTCTCTTTATGGACAATGTTAATCTAGCCTTCCTCTTTGGCTTCATCTTTTTTTCAACGAACAAGGTAGAAACATCAAACTCTTGAATTTATGACCCTTGTTACATACCTATTTCCTTCTCTAGCCACTGAGGAACATCATCTCCAGATTCTTGGTGGCCTTTGTCAATATCATGTCTACCTTGTTCTCTAGTATCTACTTCTATCCTTGGTGGAGAAGGCACCTTCTTGATTTCTTCCTCATGTATTTCTTCATGAGGGGGATCTTGTTGAATTTATTCATGTTGAGGGTTTGCCTTCTGCAAAGGAGGATCCTGTGGGATTTCCACATTCTGATCCTGTGCTTGATCCTATACTCCCTCCTTCTGATTTTCATCTTCTTTATTATTTTTCTCATCTAGTGGCATATTGATATCTTTGGATGTCTGTGTATTTTGTCCTTGTGCATCACCTTGATCAAGGGTCATTTCCTATTCTCCACCCGATGCACCGATATTCTATGGCTTAGGGTCCTCCTGACCTAACTTATCTTTTGTTCTTGAGACTTCTCTCAGATCCCATTGAGTTTTAGAAAAACCAACATCTAATATATCCTGATCACGCCCACTCTTATGTTGAACTTCTACTATTTTTGGTTCTGTAGGTGTCTCCTACTGTTGTTGACTCATATTAGGGGCAATGCTATCTTTTTCTACCTATTTTTCCACTTCAACCTTCTTTGGTTCCTCAGGTGCACCTATTTTATCCTAATGGATTACATCACCCCTATATGTTAAATCCACGACGGCAGGGCTAGTCACCTGCTCAACCAAATTGTTGAGCCCTATCTGTTGGGTTGCCCTCTCTGGGCTACCTTGTTTCATCTCTTTTGTTTTCTTTACCTCCTCCAACACCACCATCTGTGCTAATGGAGTTCCATGAGGAGTCATGTGGGTGTTAGAAACTAGAGTCTCCATTTGTTGAGAAACCACACTCTGAACTACCTCATCATTGGATAAGTCCATGGTATCCTCCAAAGAGAAAGGAACACCCTGACTTGCTTTAAACACTTCTCTCATTTGTTCCTCTGCTTTCTCAGTTTTGAATTTAATTATGGTGGGAAGACAAACATCATGTTGTAGTTCCTTCTTGAATACTTCACCATCCCCTCCTTTCAATATGATGGGGTTAGCCTAGATATCCCCCCTCATGGTAGTTATTTGTTTCTTGGGTGGTGATGTCAGCGACATCACCCTCCTCTTCTTGCTGGCTATCTACAAGTCATCACCTACAGGTTCTTTATTTGCTTGCTCTTCTTCCAAAGGGATGCCTTCTTCCACTTCCTACTGCAAGGCCTAGCTCTCTACTTGGACCTCTGTAGCTTCAGTAACAGGCTTAAAAATTCTTTTGGTTTTGGTTTTTCAATAAGAGGTTGTGTAGATGATGTGGATGCTTGAGCATATGTAGATGCACCTACAGCTGACATGGTAATTCTTTCTATTATCACCCCCTTTGGTTCATCTTCACTTTTCTTACATTTAGGGGGACCTTTCCTTTATTTTTGTGTAGGCAATCTTTCCCCTTTGGATTTTCTCTTTTCATTGAGGAAATCATCATATTCCTCATCAGATACCTCCTACCTCTTCTTCTTGGCATCAACTATAAGGGCAACACCCCTTTTCTTCAATCTAGTTATCTCCTCATCTACCCAAGCTTGGGTTAGCTGGATCACCCCACTTGTCAGCTGATCTAAGGATATATCATCCTACTATGTAAGATCTAGGGCTGATATGGTGTCATTATACACCTTTTTTCCCTCATATCCATTGGACATGATTTTCCCATCAT
Source organism: Cunninghamia lanceolata (assembly GCA_027924645.1). Classification (NCBI taxonomy): domain Eukaryota; kingdom Viridiplantae; phylum Streptophyta; class Pinopsida; order Cupressales; family Cupressaceae; genus Cunninghamia; species Cunninghamia lanceolata. Next base: position 7,349,839 of record BSBN01001583.1, read on the forward strand.
CCTTCCTCAGATGTACTGGCACCGGGATGCAATCAAAGGTTTATATTTGGTTCAAGGTGAGTCACTGATATTTCCTTCTTCTCATCTCAGCCTCATCATCACTATCAGTCCAGAAGTCTTCTAGATGCATTTGATGTATCGATTTTCCTAATATTTTCTGCATCCTGCCATAAGGATCATATGATCTGGCTAGGGGAAATGGATGTAAATACATCAATTTTAGCCCTCCCATGACATGCTTTATGCTCTTTGAATTTGAGTATATGTACCAACCCATAGATATTGGGAATAAAACTAGAGGTATCTTCTTTTGTGCCTTGTAGGCTTCAACTATTATGGATACCTGCCTGACAAATTCCATCAAGACAACCCCATCAGTGGGGTATCTTGGCAACATAAGAGGTTGTCCTTCAAATCCCTCTATCCTAATATATGAAAAAGTGGTAAACTGGATAAACTAGGCTCCATGCTGATAAACAACTTCCTGAGCTTCCATGCTTAGCCTTTTAGTCATGTCCTCCTCCATAGGTCTGACCAGATGCATGGAGAATGCATCATTTACCAGTTTATAGTCTAGGAGATTATCCTTCCTTTGTAATTGGGATAATGATCCCATATGTGTGCATCATCAGCATCACCACCAGCCTTACCCTCTGTCTTCATAGCATCAAAAGTTCCTTTATATGCACATGGCTATACCACATATGAGGTCATATAAAATAAGCATGTCTATCCTCCCAAGTTCCTCATTCCCTCATCCAGTACATCACTGATGATCTTAGCCCATAATGGCCTATTGTCTGCATATAAGACCATCTGGATGATCCCAAACATCCAGTTCTCAAAATTTCTAGCATGAGGTTTACCAGTCATCCTGCTCAGCAGGGCAATCATATATTGGTATTCATCATCAAAATCAAATTCATATAGATGTACAAGTATTTTAGCTGAGGTGGCATATGTGCTACTCTTTGACCTCCATTGGTATATCCTCTTCCTTGCATTCATCTTATTATTGTTGTCCTCTGCTTCCAACTTGCGCAGGTCCACGCTCACTACCTTCTTCCCAGCTGGCAGATTGAAAGTGGTGGTAATGCCCTTGACTGAGAAGTCTACATATATCCTCCCATGTTTCTCCACCCCTGGTTTCAGGGTTATAATTCCTTGTACATTCTACTACCAGCTCTGGGGCATCCATAACATATGGAAAACCAGCTGCATGCCACATACCTGAGACATATACCCCATTCAAAATGGGATTGTCCTTATCATGATCCACTCTTGTAGACCATACTGCCAGGTCTGTATCTCCTTGGTGTGTATCACCAATAACTCTGTACTTAAACTGCACCCCCTCAATTTGGACAAACATGGGCTTGAGGAACTCTACCTCAGACCTATTCCTTCTGAGATCTGCCATGGATTCCTGCAATAAACATGATATGTTTTACCCTACATTCTCCACATTCATTTCTACAACATCATGTACTTCTATATCATGTGTACTCTATATACTATTTCTCACTTCATCATGATACGTATTATCACAAAGCCAAACCACAGGAAAGATAGATACTCTACCTGAAATCATAGAAAATGACAACAGGAGGGTTTATGGTTACTTACCTGACAATGCTTTCCTCCTGAGTTAGATGACTGATTACGGAGAAGGGTTGTAGGTGCTCAAGATGACCCATTTCATTATGCTAAAGGATCCAATCTGTTGACAAGTAGCTATATGAGGGTTTGACTTTAGAGCTCTGTAATTTCTTAATTTTTCAAAAAGTAAATGAAAATAACCTTCAAATTTTACCTTCAAAGAAGGTCAATAGGAAAAATTAGGGTAAAAACGCATTGTCTTGATCAAATCCGTTGATCATCTATAGGGACTCCATAGATACTGCTAGGTGTTCAATTTGTATTTTCAATTGGTTGGAATTCATCTATCACATTTAATTGTATTTAATGTCAAGAAACAGGGGGGTTGATCTTTGAAAGATCAATGGATATTCAAAATATGACCCCTTGCCTTTGAGCGGAAAAACTAAATGCAAAGGATCGAGTGATATGGTCAACATTTGACCATGTGTATATCGGGTCACAAAATTAAGATCAGGGGCTGTTCAAAATATGACCCCCCTCGGAAAAAGATCGGGGTGACATCACCATGTCAGTGACATTGTTTAATCATTATGTTTTAATGATGTCATCATCATTTTAAAGAATATGATGGATATCGAATATATGCCTCCCTGCAGATAAAATGGAACAATGATGTCATCATCAATGTGATTTCCTTCATTCATTGGACTTGGATGATGTCACCGTCATATTGACATAAGGTGATATTTGCGAAGAGGGTGATATTTGTAAGATGACTGATGTTAAAAATATGACCCCCCGTGAGATAACTGAAGTCATTTGATGGGTAGATATTGGCTCTTACTTAAATTTGACATCCATACATTGTGGATCTGGCAATTATTAGGTGATAATCCAATATCGAGGTGATCTTATCTAATATGACTAATGTTTGAAATATGACCCCCCCACAAGATATCAGGTTTGACCAAACTTTGACTCAACATAACTCTCTTCCCTTGGACAATTTTGGGGTGATCTAAAAGGCATACCTACTTGGAATTTTGTGCACTTTCCAACCATGAGGTTAATAATGTGAACTACTACCTTTGGCAACTGACCTCATGGTGACAAATCCACCTCCTCTTACAGGGTTACATGCATGACTAATTTTACCAAACCACCGAAAGCAGAAAACAACAAGCCAAAGCAACAAGAAAAGTTGGGTCCCTGTTTTGTCAAGGCAAAATGGGGCATGCTGTGTAACCACACAACAACTTGCCACCAAAGAACATAACCAAATTCCAATGATTCAAGTGATGTGATCACATTCTAACATAGTATTTTAACTCTTTCTAAGTATAAGTATTATAATCTTTCTGAATGATAAGGTTTTCATCATGGCAACAATGCTAGCAAAGGATCAGGTGTGTGCAGATGATTAATTATCCTCATCTTGAAAGTAAGCTAAAAACATGAGTAACCAATGTTAAGCTACATAGTTTGGGAGCATCCCTCATAGCCAACCTAGATAGAGCCTTCCTGCCAGCAGGTGTCTATAGCCCCAACAAGATTATCTATACAATCCCCCTAAGTAGAGCCCCACTGCCAGCAGGTGTCTATAGCCCCGATAGAGCTACTTAGATGGCCTAATTTTATTCCTTTTGGATTTTCAATAATTATTCTTTTTGTTCATATGATGTCATCATGTAAGCTTAATATGCAAGGCATGATCACTTGCTGATTTAGGTTGGAGATTGCATTGGTAGCAAGGGAGTCCCTTTAGATTTTTCACTTAACACCTATACTTATGTGCTCCACAAACCCAAGGCTGTTAGGTGAGTCATTGTGAAAAATCACTTTAGTTAAGAAAAGGCACCCTGATGCAAAGGATATCACAGACCTGATCATCGATACTCCTCAAAATGAATCATAACCTATATAGGAATTTGTTCTCACCACTTGAATCTTAACAATTTGGTTATTTTCATAGGGTGATGAATTGCATCATCTTGACTAACCAAAACAAAACTCAACAGGTAAACAAACAAACAAAACAAAACTGTACAAACAACTATACAATATGCACATTATGATACATTTGACCTACATGACACAGTTTCAGGCTTGAAAATAATGCTTGAGGAACTGTCTATTAACTGGTAATGGGACATCCTCACTGGTTAAAGTTTTGAGCCTGTAGGTGCTGTCTCCTAGGATTTCTAAAAATTGAAAAGGACATATCCAAAGTTTATCAAATTTACCATGATCTCCTTTTCTTTAATGTGCCTTATCCCACATAAGGACTAAATCTAAAATTCTAAAAGCCTTAACTCTGGCTCTTTTGTCAAACCATCTTTTGACCACTACTTGATGTTCAGCAAATTGATCAATTGCTCTATTCCTTTTTTCTTCTAGGTGCATTAACTAAAGCAACCTGACTTCTTGTTTGTTATCCATGCCTAGATATTCTTGTACAAACTACAATGTGGAGATCTTTAGGTTAACAGGGAGGATAGGATCCACCCCATATACTAGGTGAAAAGGATAATTTCCTAATACAACCTTCATCCTAGTTCTATCTACCCACAATACATACTTTAATAGGGTGTTCCACTCCCTTGGGTTCTTTTCTATCAATTTATTTATGATGTTCAACAAATTCTTGTTTGTAGATTCTACTAATCCATTCCCTTGAGGATAGTAATTTGAAGAAAACTTCAAAACAATTCCATGGTCAAAAACCCAACTTGACAATCTTATTGATGCAAAGGCAGATCCATTGTCACATACTAAAGCATAAGGAACCCCATACCTGGTCACTATGTTGCTTTCCAAGAACTTAATCACATCCTCAGCATTGCATGTCTTGCTACTGACAGCTTCAGTCCACCTAGTACAATAATCAATAATAGTCAACACATACCTGTGGCCTGAAGATGATGGAGGGTTGATAGGTCCTATGAAATCCATCCCCCATTGAGCAAATGGGTGCATCTCCATCACTAGTTGCAAGGGCTGAGCAGCATACATTTCTCTATTTGCAGCAACTTGACACATATGACAACATTTGATGTGTTCAGCAGTATCTTTAAAAATAGTGGGCCAATAATACCTTGCTCTGAGGATAGCATGAGTGGTAGCTAAGTATGATCCATGTGTGGTTCCAAACTTATCATGCAATTCTATTAACACTTTGTCTACTTCTTGCCTTTCTAGGCATCTAAGATATATTCCCTCATAGTTCTTAAAAAGAACTGCTCCTTTCATCATGTATTTTTGTGATCTTATTTTCAAGGCTCTCCTTTGTGAGGCCTACAACCTTGAAGGGCATCTTCCAGTAATCAAGATATGCCTGATGTCTGAATACCATTTTCTAGTTTCCTTTGTATTTATGACATATTGCTGGCTCATGATGTTAGGATCAACTTCAGATATCATCTGACTTAAGGCTTGTCCTCTCACTAATTTCATGGGGGTTATGTCCACATCATACTCTTAGAGGACAGTTATCCATTTGGCTCTCTTTTCACCTGGTTCACTTTGCATTAACAACATTTTTACTGTTGTATCTGGTACTACAACGATCACTTTATTTCTCAAGATGTAATGTCTAAACTTCTTGACTGCTCAGACTAGAGCAAGTGCTTGTCTTTCAACATCCATATATCTAAGTTCTGCATTCCTAAAAGGACAACTCATGAAGGCTACAGGGTTTTCTTCTTTAGCCTCATTTATTTGTGTTAGTACTGTTGTAGACGTATGCTCTGAAGCAAATGAGTATATGTAAAAATCTTTGGTATAATCTAGACTAATTAGAATAGGAGCATTAGATATGCCTTTTGGTGATATCTTCAAAAGCTACTCTAGCTTCAGGTGTCCACTTAACTTTGGCATCCTTCTTGAGCATTGCATTTAATGGTTTGACAATCTCTGCAAAACCAGTAATGAACTTTCTAATGAAATTGATCTTACCAAAATAAGCCTTGAGCTCCTTTTTACTCCCAAGAAGTTGTATCTTCATGATTGATTCTACTCTCTCAGGGTCGATGATGATCCCATTCTCTATTATCAGGTGACCTAATAACTTTCCTATGGTTACCCCAAATATGCATTTCTTAGGGTTTAGGGATATTCCATAATGTTCACATTTCTTTAGTACTTTCCTGAGCTATTCTATATGATTCCCTCTCTCTTTAGAGAAAACTATCAAGTCATCCATATATATGACGATGTATTTACCATTAGCCCCCTGAAGGCTATATCCATTGCTCGCTGAAAAGTGGCTCTAGCATTTATCAATCCAAAGGGCATGTGCCTGTAGGCAAATATTCCCCACTTAGTGGTGAATGCAGTCTTTAATCTATCTATCTTGTCTACCATCACTTGGTTGTAACCTGAAAAACCTTCCAAAAATGACATCATTTTTGTGCCATTTATAATCTGCAAGGCCTCATCCAGAGAAGGCAAAGGATAATTATCCTTTTTAGAATCTCTATTTAAATTTCTCAAGTCTACACACAACCTAATGTTACCATTCTTCTTCCTTACTGGGACCAAGTTAGCCACCCATGTGGAATGTCTCATAGAAAATATGATTTTGGCATTAAGCAATTTCTTCACTTTTTCAAAAATGATGGGTTCCAACAAAGCATTAACAGGTCTCTGTTTCTATCTAAAGGGCTTGACATATGGCTTTAACGGTATAGTATGAGTGATGATTGATGTATCATAAGTTTTCAACTCATCATATGTCCAGGCAATAAAATGAATATAGTCTTTAAGTGCTTGGGTTATCCCTACTATTTCTTCCTCTATACACACCTTTCTAATCAGGACATTCCTTTTCTCTACATTATGTCCTATGTTGACTAGTGAATATTCTCCTCCATCTTCTTTAGGGAGATCTTTCTATTTCAGCATGTTATCTAAATCAAATGCTCTTTCCAATTCTATCATTTCTTTAAGAATCTTGTTACTGGGCAACTCTATGATCTCTTCTTCTTCCCAGATATGATCTTCTACATTTCTTTCATATATGATATGTGCATCAAACACATCTCTATTGGATATGAAGTCTAAAATGTATTGGTCATCATCAAACACTTGAAGGTTAACTACATTATCTGGTATAGAGGGTACTGACACTAATTCAACTGAAAATCTCTTCAAAATAGATATGGATAATGGTTCTAGAGTACTTGTGGTCTAGGCCAAGGCATCTGCCCTGCGATTTTGTTCTCTAGGCACATGGGTGATGTTAAATGCATCAAAATCTTCTGTCAGATCCCATACCCTATGTTTGTAATTAGACAACTTCTTGTAATTACAAGAATATATGCCTCTTACTTGTCTTACCACCAATTCTAAGTCTCCATAGACATGCAGAATCTTTACTTTCTTTCTGAGTGCAAACAATATCCCATGAATCAGAGCTTCATACTCTGTCACATTATTTGTGCATGGGAATTGTAATCTATATGCTGCTAAGTAGGATTTACCAAATGGATCAATAAGATCTCTTCCTACTCCAGCCCCTTGTTTTGATTTAGATCCATCAAACCTGAGGATCCATGGCTTATCTTCAGTTAAGGGTTTGTCTAGGCTTTCTCTTTTCTTTTTAGCTCTAGCAGCTGCGCCACTTGATATCCATTTTAATTTTGGTGTTTCAATTTTCTCAAACTCCACCCTATCTAGTTGATGTAAAGTTAATATTCCTTTTTCTTCCTTGTCATCAAAAGGAAGATCTTTTGAACAAGGCAACATCTACTTTTCCAGAATATGCAAACATAATGAACAAGTAGTTTCTGAATGTGGTGCTTCATGTAACCTACACCATCCTTTAATTAAAACATCGTGTGGGGATATTTACTGCTATATCATCTTCTAAATTTGTTTTGATAAAATTTCCTCAAACTTGCACAAATTATTGTCTCCGTCTTCATCAAATATTTCATAATCTGACTCAACCAAGCAATCAATTCTTGGGGTGATATTCTTGTTACTCTTAGAATTACTCTTGCTACACACCAACATCTCTTCTATCATCTGGATAGGACTTTCATCATGATATGTGCTTTCTTCTGTTCCTGCAAATGACAGACAAAAATCAGTATCGCTATCACTATCTGTAGAACTTACCCCGGATGATGATGATGATGCCATCTCACTGCATGTTTGTTCCAATTCCATCATGTCTAAGCAAGCATCACAAGTCTTTTTAGAATGCGCCTCATCATGTAGCCTACACCATCCTTCAATTAGAACATCTTCAACAAACATTTTTAACAATTGGCAATGTTGCACCTCTTTGGACAAGTGCATCTCAAAGTTCTTGAAGTGGTCTACTTCTATCTCATTTTCAGGACTACAATTAGGTTCTAAAATTATTATATCATCTTGAAGATTGTCATTATGAACATGAACATCATACATGAGGACCTCCTCTATCTTGACGGTCTAGGGTCTAATGGAATAAACTTTAGGTTCCACATCTACATACATGATCTCATTAGTTTTATTGTATTCAGTGATCATATGTTTCATGTGAGGTTCAACATCTATCCTTATTTGGTTAGGTATTCCTTTCCAAGGTAACCAAATGTGACTAAAATCAGTGGAAATGTATCCATTGAGTGTTTCTGACCAATCCCTGCTGAGCAGCATCCCATAGGTATCAGGTATATCTACTACCTAAATATCAATGTAGTAATGGATTCTTGGATGTGATGCTAAATGCATATGGATGTGAGTCAATTCTCCTACGACACTCACCTCTATTTTATCTAACTGTGTTACTTTCTTCAGTGACTTGGTAGGATGCAACCCTAAGGCGTTACATATGGACAGAGGCATTACATTAGTGGATGCACCTGAATCTACTAAGCAATTATGCAAATTCTTACTAAACATCCTTATGGTAAGGAGAAAAGGAGGCGACTCAGTTTTATCTCTGTAAAGAGTCATGTGCGAAGTCTCAGCAGCTTCAACAGTGGCTAGAGTTTTGTGTTTAACATTAATATCCTTAACGACATGGTCTTTATTCCCAGTCTAACCTAAGGTATGATTATCCTCTTTTGGAGCAAGATCATCTAAAGATTTCATGAAAGATTTTTTAATAGATGGGGTTTTGAGTAATTCTAACAATGACAGACTGATCTTGATCTTTTTTATTTCATCTGCTAAGTATGTGACTAATTTATCAGACTCAAGGGGCAGATTACTAGCTTTTGGTATTGCATTTTGTGGTGCTAAGTACTGAGCATTAACTTTAGGAAATCCAGGGTTATTGAAATTATTTGGAGGCAAGGATGTAGTCAAAGGACTAGCAGGTCGGTTGGAGTTATTCCTTAGGTTGTAATTATGTCTACCCTGATACTGTTGTTGATAAGCATGTACTTCTTCATGTTCAACTGATGGCTCATTTTCATCTTCAAATAGAAAAATATAACTAGTTTCAAAAGCCATAGCTGACTCTTCACATGCTAAAGTGTAATTCTCATGAGGTGACATTGTCTGCTGATGAGGATGATTGATGAAACTTTCTAGTACAAGAGCAGAATCATATCCACAGGGACCAATTTCATTTCCTTCAACATAAGGTGGATTACCTGTAATATTAGATACTTCAGTTTGGAATATACTGGTGGCTATCCTAAACTGAGGACAATCCAGCTCTGCATGAGCATTGGTATTATGTATCCTGTACCAGTTTGTAAGAGCTACCTCTGCCAGGTTCACTCTAGTACTCTGTTTAGGTTCACTAGGAGGCTAATTATCTAGGGGTGGTGGCAAAGAACCATTGTTTGGCCTAGTGTTCCACACTCTAGGTTGTTTAGGAGGATTATTGTTACCATTATTGTTATAGTTGTTATTGTATCCCCTATCAGAATAACCAGATCTATCATTGACATATCCTCTATTCTAATTTGGTTGAGAGTAAAAATTTTGACTCCTCAAATGAGTGATCTTAGTGGTGAGTTTCCTCAGTTGTGATGATATCTCTTTAATTTCTTCCTTTTCTTCATGAACTTTGGCTACTACATTCTCTAGTTGGGGTTTGAAGAAGGAAGAACCATTGTTGTTGTTAGACTGTTCCACAACCTGAGGTACCTATGTATGTCCTGGATATTGTAACATTTGACCATTTCCATTTGGAGGTGGCATGATACTAAGAGGAGGTATCTGTAAAGGGCTTGGCATCACAGCTGGAGGTATCATGGCTCCATTGGTCTATTATTGAATAGGATATGTAGGATAAACAGGGAGTGTAGGAAATGCAATATTAGGTATTGGAGCAGGAATCAACTGTTGACTGACTTTGATAGCTTCTTCAAAAGCTCCTGCCAAGGTTATGACACCAGGATGTGTTCTCTTGATAAACATAGAAGTCAGGGGATCTAATACTGAGTAGTATATACTCCTCGTAGCTTCATCTATTATCATATAGGGAGCAACTAGCTTTGAGAGTATCTTTTGGAATCTTGCATTGAAATTGGCAATACTTTCTCCCTCAAATCTCTTGATTGTGGCAAACAGATGATAATTCATTGAAGGATCTATAGGTATTTTGAATCTATCCTTAAAGGCTTTCTCCAAAGTAGCCCATGAACCGACTGAACCTTGACCAAGACTGATACACCAATTATATGCCTCTTCCCCTAAGGAAAATGGAAATAACCTGCATACCACATCCTAATATTCAATTCTTGCTCTACAACAAGTTTCCTTGAATGTTCTAATGTGATCATCAGCATCCTGATATGGATGATATTTAGGACAAATCTTATCAAGATTTTTAGGTAAAGGATGATATGCAGTGAAAATCAGAGGTGACTTTGCAATAAAGAATGACATTGTGACTAGTGGAGGTTGGACTAGGGGTGTGACAGGTTGTCCTATAGGTATTTACAACCTGATAGGAGTTATCAGAGTGTGTTCCGGTGAAGCTCCTGACACACTAGAACTAGGAGAATGATGAATATCTACTATTCTAGGTCTAAGTCCCCAGATAGGCAATTCTTCAAAGAGTCCACTAGATCTGGACCTGGTATTTAGCCTGAGAGCTAGGATTTCTTGAATTTTAAGGAAATTCGGCTTGTTTACTATAAAGGTTAGCTAAAACACTCGAGAAAAGGATGTATTTATGATCAGAGTCTGAAACTGACTGGATATTTATGCAATATTTGCAGAAATGATGCAAATATGAGGTGATGTGAGACTTTTAGACACAAACAATAGGATATTAGGTCTCTTAAGCAAATTACTTCAAAGCTTTAGTAAAAAGACTTGAAAGAGAACTTATCTTTTGAATATCACAGTGATCGACCACAAAGCTTGAAATATTTAAGCTCAATTTTGAAAATTTTGCAACGGACAAGGATATATGGACTTAAAAACAAAAAATCTTTGCACATGACTTGAAATACAAAGTTGCATGAGTATTACCTTTTTGTCTTTGTCATTGAATTAGACAAATCTATTGTATGGCCCTCCTTCTAGCACCAATTTATGTTGATGATGATTGTTAGTCATAACAACATGAATAAAAAATTGCACAACAAACCTTTAATATCTTGTAAACTACGATCAGCTTAGGATAAGTTGATGACTCCAAGTCTCCGTTGATCAGGTCATGATCGTCTGACATTACTCAGAGGTTGATGTGACATGTTGTTTTCCATTTCAAGGGGTCTTACATTTGTCTAAGTGTTCAGTATTGTACTGTATCCTATAAATTCACTCCACAGAGAGGTCAATTCTACTCTATTTTCAAAGATTACTGAGATATTTGTATGTTTGATCAATTCTTTTGATCATTGATCATTATGAACTTGCTCTTTCTTCTACACTATAAATATATTCAAATGATGTGTCTATAAGTGAATATTTATATGTATTTCATGGATATTTTCTTTTGATTGTTTGTTATTCGCAATTATGAGGATGATCTGTTATGAAATTGATAGAAATTTAAAAGAATACTTCTACTTTTAGTGAATCTTTAGTTATTGAATCACATACACACATGATACACTCATGGAGAGAAGAAATCAAACCATAAGTCACAAGACGTTCCACAGCTAGATATGGTTGATGCTAACTTCAAAGGAATTAGGAATGAAAACAATACATGTAGGTTGAAAAGCACTCCTAGGGACACAACTAATCAATGCATATATCTAGATTTCAATCACAGATTACTCAAGATTTATGATGATTTGTAATCAAAATGGCTTCTCTTTCATTAAGTATGCATAACATGTACATTTACAACAACTTTGAAATGAGTCCTAAACTTTTTAGCAAATAAATTTCAATAAAGTTTCGAATGTCTAAAAGATTGCACCCCTGCACCTTTTATAGAATAAGATGAGGAGGCAGTTACAATTGACCAATAGTCAAGATTTATCAATTAAGATCAATGGTTGACAATCCCTCTATGACTTAGTCAACTTTTCCTCGTGGTACAGGTTGCCGGTTGGTAACCATCTATATGACTCATTATTTATGAGTACCTTATGCATATGTTCACTTAGTGATGCATCTTCATTCATTATTTAGGTTCTTCTTCTTCATTTTCTTCTTCTTCTTCATTCTCATTATCTTCATCACTTTCAGCACCACTGTCACTTTGATATACATCTTCTTGTATGTGGACCTTTACTGCTGTCCTGATATGTTCATATGCCTGTACTATTTTATCAACCTCATCCCCGTCTTGGATTCTAGCCTTTGTTATTGCATGTTTACGAGACTGGAACTTAGCCTTTAGAGCTTCCAGCTTACCTTTCTTGTTGTTCAAAGTCTCATTGTATGTTTCTACTTTAACTTTTATCCTCATAGTCTTATTCATTACTTCTTTTGTCAGGTGGGTGAGATGGTCATCTGCTACGGACTTAAAATTATCATGCAGAGCTTTAATAGCAAAGTCCGCATCCTGATTCTCAATTTTGCCCTCTATTTTTCCTTCTAAGGCCTCAAGGATTTCTACTTCATACGCCATCATGCTATGCAACTCAAAACTAATATCCCTGAGTTTACTACTGTACTTCTTCAAGATATCACATTCAAACTTGATATCTTCATACCATATGCTTGTCAACATGGCAGTATTATTATCCAATACTTGATTACTTATCAAAATTTGTGGATCAATTCTCTTCATTTCACTTAGAGTAGTCAAGTCCTTTTCCAACCAGAATGACCTTTTTCCTGTATCATTTTGCATTCTATCTACCTTTCTCTTTAGACTGCTCAAAGAATTCCATCTTTGTAGGGAGGTCCTCAATACATCTTCAGCCCCAGTGAGAGCTGACAGCATCCACTTTTCCATGACCATGGCCTCATGTTTCATTAGGTCCAACTTGGTGACCTCTTCTTGTGATATGATAGTCAATGGGACTACAGGCTCAACTAGTGTATTATCAGGGTTAATTAACCCTTTTATGAAAGAATGTAGCTGAGTAATGTGCTCCTTATGTATTTTATTTTTCTCTTTTTCCTTCTTCACCCTTTGGGTTAAAGAATCAATAATATCCTTCCCTTCTTGACCTTCCTAATCCTCATTGGCAAAACCCAAATCAACAGTTGTGATTTGGAATTCCTCTAGGCTAATTTTGCCCTTTTCTTTCTCAACTGTGGGAAGTGCTACCTGTGCAGTTCTTCTGCCTATAGCAGGATCTCTCTTTATGGATGATGTAAATCTAGCCTTCCTCTTTGGCTTCATCATTTTTTCAGCGAACAAGGTAGAAACATCAAACTCTTGAATTTATGACCCTTGTTCCATACCTATTTCCTTCTCTAGCCACTGAGGAACATCATCTCCAGATTCTTGGTGGCCTTTGTCAATATCATGTATGCCTTGTTCTCTAGTATTTGCTTCTATCCTTGGTGGAGAAGGCACCTTCTTGATTTCTTCCTCATGTATTTCTTCATGAGGGCGATCTTGTTGAATTTCTTCCTATTGAGGGGTTGGCTTCTGCAAAGGAGGATCTTGTGGGATTTCCACATTCTGATCTTGTGCTTGATCCTGTACTCCCTCCTTCTAATTTTCATCTTCTTTATTATTTTTCTCATCTAGTGGCATATTGACATCTTTAGATGTCTGTGTATTTTTTCCTTGTACATCACCCTGATCAAGGGTCATTTCCTCTTCTCCACCTAATGCACCGATCTCTTGTGGCTTAGGGTCCTCCTAACCTAATTTATCTTCTGTTCTTGAGACTTCTCCTAGATCCCCCTAAGTTTGAGTAACACCAACATCTGATATATCCTGATCACCCCAACTCTTCTATTGAACTTCTACTATTTTTGGTTCTGTAGGTGTCTCCTATTGTTGTTGACTCATATCAAGGGCAATGCTATCTTTTTCTACCTTTTTTGCCACTTCAACCTTCTTTGGTTCCTCGGGTGCACTTGTTTTATCCTTAGGGCTTACATCACCCCTATATGTTAAATCCATGATGGCAGGGCTAGTCACCTACTCAACCAAATTGTCGAGCCCTATCTGTTGGGCTGCCCTCTCTAGGCTACCTTGTTTCTTCTCTTCTATTTACTTTACCTCCTCCAACACTGCCATCTGTGCTAATGGAGTTCCATGAGGAGACATGCGGGTATTGGAAACTAGAGTCTCCATTTGTTGAGAAGCCACACTCTAAACTACCTCATCATTAGATAAGTCCACGGTATCCTCCAAAGAGAAAGGAACACCCTGAATTGCTTTAAACACTTCTCTTGTTTGTTCCTCTGCTTTCTCAGTTTTGAATTTAATTATGGTGGGAAGAGGAACATCATGTTGCAGTTCCTTCCTGAATGCTTCACCACTAGCTCCTCTCAATATGATAAGGTTAGCCCAGATATCCCCCCTCATGGCAGTTCTTTATTTCTTGCGTGGTGATGTCAACGGCATTGCCCTCCTCTTCTTGTTGACTATCTACAAGTCATCACCTCCAGGTTCTTTATTTACCTACTCTTCTTCCAAAGGGATACCTTTTTCCACTTCCTACTACAAGGCCTGGGTCTCTACCTACACCTTTGTAGCTTTAGCAATAGGCTTCAAAATTCTTTTGGTTTTTGGTTTTTCAATAAGAGGCCTTACAAATGACGTGGATGCATGAGTTGATGTAGATGCACCTACAACTGATGTGGTAATCCTTTCTATTATCACCCCCTTTGGTTCATCTTCACTTTTCTTACCTTTAGGGGGACCTTTCCTTTGTTTTTGTGTACGCAATCTTTCCCCATTGGATTTTCTCTTCTCATTGAGGAAATCATCATATTCTTCATCAGATACCTCCTGCCTCTTCTTCTTGGCATCAACTATAAGGGAAACACCCCTTTTCTTCAATCTAGTTATCTCCTCATCTACCTAGGCTTGGGTTAGCTAGATTACCCCACTTGTTAGCTAATCTAAGGATATATCCTCCTGCTGTGTAAGATCTAGGGCTGATATGGTGTCATTATACACCTTTTGTCCTCATATTCATTGGACATGATTTTCCCATCATCCTTCTGCAACTGTACTGGCACTGGGATGCAGTCAAAGGTTTTTATTTGGTTCAAGGTGAGTCACTAATATTTCCTTCTTCTCACCTCAGCCTCATCATCACAATCAGTCCAGAAGTCTTCTAGATGCTTTTGATGTATCAATTTTCCTAATATTTTTTGCATCCTACCATAAGGATCATATGATCTGGCTAGGGCAAATGGTTGTAAATACATCAATTTTAACCCTCCCATGACATGCTTTATGCTCTTTGAATCTGAACATATGTACCAGCCCATAGATATTGGGAATAAAACTAGAGGTATCTTCTTTTGTGCCTTGTAGGCTTCAACTATTGTGGATACTTGCCTGACAAATTCCATCAAGACAACCCCATCAATGGGGTATCTTGGCAACATAAGAGGTTGTCCTTCAAATCCCTCTATCCTGATATATCAAAAAGTGGCAAACTAGATAAACTAGACTCCATGCTGATAAACAACTTCCTGAGCTTCCATGCTCAGCCTTTTAGTCCTATCCTCCTCCATAGTTCTAACTAGGTGCATGGAGAATGCATCATTTACCAGTTTATAGTCTAGGAGGTAATCCTTCCTTTGTAATTGGGGATAATGATCCCATATGTGTGCATCATCAACATCACCACTAGCCTTACCCACTGTCTTCAAAGCATCAAAAGTTCCTTTATATGCACATGAGTATACCACATATGAGGTCATATAAAATAAACATGTCTGTCCTCCCAGGTTTCTCATTCCCTCATCCAGTGCGTCACTAATGATCTTAACCCATAATGGCCTATTGTCTGCATATAAGACCATCTAGATGATCCCAAACATCTAGTTCTCAAAATTTCCAACATGAGGTTTGCCAGTCATCCTGCTCAACAGGGTAATCATATATTGGTATTCATCATCAAAATCAAATTTATATAGATGTACGGGTAATTTAGCTAAGGCGGCATATGTACTGCTCTTTGACCTCCATTGGTATATCCTCTTCCTTGCATTCTTCTTATTATTATTGTATTCTATTTCCAACTTGCACAGGTCCACGCTCACTACCTTCTTCCCAACTGGCAGATTGAAAGTGGCGGTAATGCCCTTGACTAAGAAGTCTACATATATCCTCCCATGTTTCTCCACCCACTTGGTTTTAGGGTTATAATTCCTTGCACATTCTACTACCAGCTCCAAGGCATCCATAGCATATGGAAAACTAGTTGTATGCCACATACCCGAGACATATACCCCATCTAGAATGGGATTGTCCTTATCATGATCCACTCTTGTAGACCATACTACCAGGTCCGTATCTCCTTGGTGTGTATCACAAATAACTCCATACTTAAACTGCACCCCTTTAGGTTGGACAAACATGGGGTTGAGGATCTACCATGGATTCCTGCAATAAACATGAAATGTTTTACCCTATAGTGTCCACATTCATTTCTACAACATCATGTACTTCTATATCATGTGTACTCTATATACTATTTCTCACTTCATCATGATACGTATTATCACAAAGCCAAACCATAGGAAAGATGAATACTCTACCTAAAAACATGGAAAATGACAACATGAGGGTTTACAGTTACTTACCTAATAATGCTTTCCTCCTAGGTTAGATGACTGATTATGGAGAAGGGGTGTAGATGCTCAAGATGACCCGTTCCATTACGATGAAGGATCCAATCCGTTGATAGGTAGCTATATGAGTGTTTGACTTCAAAGCTCTGTAATTTCTTAATTTTTCACAAAGTACATGAAAATAACCTTTAAAGTAGGTTAATAGGACAAATTAGGGTAAAAATGTGTTGTCTTGATCAAATCCGTTGATCATCTATAGGGAATCTCTAGATGCTACCAAGTGTTTAATTTCTATTTGTAATCGGTGGGAATTCATCTACCACATTCAATTGTATTTAATATCAAGAAATAGGGGGGTGATCTTCAAAAGATCGAGGGATATTCAAAATATGACCCCCCTTGGATAAAATGACCCCCCGCCTTTGAGCGGAAAAACTGAATGCAAAGGATCGGGTGATATGGTCAACGTTTGACCATGTGTATATCAGGACATGAAATTAAGATCAGGGGCTATTCAAAATATGACCCCGCAGATAGAATGACCCCCCTCGAAAAAAGATCAGGGTGATGTCACTGTGTCAGCAACATTGTTTAATCATTATGTTTTAATGATGTCATCGTCAGTTTAAAGAATATGATGGATATCAAATATATACCTCACCGCGGATAAAATGGAACAATGACATCATCATCAACATGATTTCCTTCATTCGTTGGACTTGGATGATGTCACCATCATATTGACATAGGGTAATATTTGCGAAGAGGTTGATATTCGTAAGATGATGGATGTTAAAAATATGACCCCCCCGCGAGATAACTGAAGTCATTTGACAGGTAGATATCGGCTCTTACTTAAATTTGACATTCCCACATCATGGACTAGGTGATTATCAGGTGATAATCCAATATCGGGGTGATCTTATCTAATACGACTGAAGTTTGAATTATGACCCCCCACGAGATATCAAGTTTGACCAAACTTTGACTCAACATAACTCTCTTCCCTTGGACAATTTTGGGGTGATCTAAAAGGCATGCCTGCTTGGAATTTTGTGCACTTTCCAACCATGAGGTTAATAATGTGAACTACTGCCTTTGGCAACTAAGCTCATCATGGTGACAAATCCACCTCCTCTTACAGGGTTACATGCATGACTAATTTTACCAAACCGCCCAAAGTAGAAAACAACAAGCTAAAGTAGCAAGAAAAGTTGGGTCCCTGTTTTGTCAAGGCAAAATGGGGCATGTTTTGTAACCACACAACACATACTCAGCCACATTGTTGGTGCATGGGAATAGAAGTCCATATGATTTAGGGATTGTATCCCCCTGTGGTGTTACTAGCAAAATACCTGCTCCAGATCCATGTTGCGTGTATGACCCATCAAAGTAGAGCTTCCAAGCGATTGTTATTATGTTGAATCTAGATTCATCAAGAAACTCAAAAATCAAGGGGTTGTTATCAATAAATGGTGCATCCGCCAGCTGATCTACAATGACCTATCCTTTTATGGCTTTTCTATCCACGTACTCAATGTCAAACTCACTAAAGATCATAACCCATTTAGATATTCTACCTGTTAGAGTAGATTTGCTGAGGAGATACTTTAGTGGGTCAATCTTTGCTACCAGCTTTATGGAGTGAGAAAGCATGTAGTGTCTCCACTTTTGTGAAGTGAAGATGGCTGCAAGGCATGCCCTTTCAATTGTTGTGTACTGAAGCTCATAACCTACTAATCTCCTGCTGATATAGTAGATTGCCTGCTCCTTTCCTTCATAGTTTTCTTGTGCTATCAATGCTCCCAAAGCTGTAGGTGTAGCTGAGAAATATAATAGTAGAGGTTTGCCTTGAATTGGTGGCATTAGGACTGGTGGATTCATCAGATATTCTTTTAGGTGCTGAAATGCTTGCTCACAGTTATCATCCCATTTGAATGGAACATTTTTATGCAGTAGATGTGAGAATGGATGGCACTTGTCTGCCAGTTGGGAGATGAACCTTCTAATTGACTGTAACTTTCCATGTAAAGACCATAGCTAACTCAGATTCTTTGGTGGTGGCATTTCCATAATTGCTTTGACTTTTGTTGGGTCCACCTCTATTCCATTTGCTGATACGATGTATCCAAGTAGTTTTTTGGATGTTACTCCGAAAACACACTTTTTAGGATTCAACCGTACATTAAACTACTCTAGTCTTGTGAATATTTTGTCTAGGACTTCAAGATGTCCCTCTCTGGTGAGTGATTTCCCTAAGATATCATCAACATAATCCTCCATGATGGTATGCATCATATCATGGAAGATCGTTGTCATTGATCGTTGGTATGTTGCTCCTGCATTCTTGAGACCTAATGGCATAATGCACCAACAATAGGTGCCCCATGGATATGTGAATGCCATTTTATGTTGATCCTCGGGTGCTATCTTGATCTGGTTATATCTAGAGAAACCATCCATTAAGGACAACATGGTGTGACCTGTTGTGAGGTCAATGATGATATCAATGTTTGGTAAAGGAAAATCATCTTTTGGACAAGCCTTATTTAAATCCCTGAAGTCATTGCATATTCTTATTCTCTTGTCAAGCTTTAAAATAGGTACAATATTACAAACCCATTTTGGGTAGTCAATGGCTTTAATGAACCCCACATATAGTAATTTCTTGAGCTCTTCTTTTACCATTAAATCTATGTGGGGGTGCATTTTCCTCAGCCTCTGTTTAACTGGCTTGACTCCCGAAGCTAGTGACAGATGGTGCATGATTAGATGAGGGTCAATACCTAACATATTAGTGTAAGACCAAGCAAGTTTATCTACTTTCTTCTATAGAACTAAGCAAATTCTATCTTTTCTTGTACAGTTAATGACTCTACTTGATAAAGGAGTCTTGTTTATGCCTTTATGCCAATTTTGATTGATTCCGTAGGTTCAATCAATACTAAAGATCTTTCTAGATGTTCGTAAAGGGGGAGAGGGTCAAGCCTTTCATTTGTCGGTGCCTCAGAGAGGTTTTCACCTTTAGATACATCTTTTCTTTTTCTCTTTTCATGATCTAACACTGTTGCAGAGTAGTTTTCACCATTAGATCTCATATTTATTTTGACATTTTTGTGACTGAAAGGATTGGGACTCTCTCTAAAGTATGCCTTGTCCTTAAGGTTGGTGGGGAAGCCATTCTTATGTTCTCCTGCAGGTAAGTGTTCTCTAAGCTCTAGGTAGTTGATGATGGCATCATCATTTTCAAAGGTGTCAAGCTCAAGTGATGTTTCAGATAGATCCCAATCTATTAATTTAGGGCGAACAAGATGTAAGGGATCATCAGGTTGATTAGACTCAAGGTTAGTTATGGTTAGGATGGAGAAGTCATTTGAATGGGATGAGGTATTGATGAGGTCTAATATGGTACTCTCCTCAAGTTGATTCGTCAAGCTTGATATCGTACTCTCTTCGTGAAATTCATTCTCATCATGTTGTGGTTTGAACTGTAGTGGTCTAGCCCTAGAGCTTTGTCCCACATGCATTATTGGAGTGTTGCTATATTGTTGGACCACATCAATCTCTTTTTCTTTACAAGACATCTCAAAGAGGCTATCCCACTCATACTCATTTGAATCAGTTTCACTAGCCTCTTGCAAGTGGTGAATTTGTTCCACTAAGTTAGTGGTAGCTGCTTATTTGTCTTCAACCTTTTGTTTACCTTTGCCTTTGTTCTTGTGCTAACCTTGGTATCCTAACCCAGTAGTGTCTCAGGATATTTGAGTAGGAGGCTTGATAGGTTCTATGATACCATCTTTTCTTAGTCCAATGGGACCATGACCATTGTATCCCATCCTTTGCAACATGGAAAATCCTTGACCATACTGTTCTATAGGAAGCTTAGGTTGTTGGTCCTTTGGTATGGTTTAACTATCTTCATCTTTGAAAATCCATTGTAAGACATCTTTATCCTCACTCTCATCAAATAGGCTTCCCAATTTAATGAAAGGACCCATGGGACTCTCAAGTGTCTTAGCTTTATTCTAGGATGGTCTCCCATAAGACTTTGGTGATAGTGGCAACTATGCTAGAGAGAAAGATTGTTCAATAACATACTCCCCAATGCCTTTATCTTTGACCTTGATCTTAAGCTCTGATGTTTTTGAGGTAGAAGGTAAGGAACTTGGATCCACTTGTTTGGAGGAAGAATAAGTTGCTCTATTGGTGGGTATCACAACATCTAGTTTAGACTATATGGTATTGCAATACTAAAAAGGATCGAGGTCCCCTTATATGGTTATTTCTTGACCATTATGTGGGAACTTGATACATTGGTGATACATTGATGGGACAACCTTCATTGTGTGGATCTAAGGTTTGCCTAGAAGAATGTTATATGCAAGCTCCATGTTGAGAACTTGGCACACTACATCTTTTTCTACCGGTCCCACTTGTATTGGAAAAACCACCGTTCCTTTAGAGGTCCTTTCTTCCTCATTGTATGCCTTGATGGTTATATTTTTCTTGGGATCAACGATATTTTCATAAAATCCCAATGCAAGGATTAACTTTAGTGTACAAATGTTCAAACCAACCCCTCCATCCATTAGGACCCTTTTTATTTTGTGCTTATGTATTAGGGCCTTGATGTGTAGGGATGCATTGTGTGGTTGGTTTATTAACATGTCATCCTTCTCAGTGAAGGATAGGAAATTCAGTGTGGTGAGATGGCCTACCATAGCTTGGAATTGATCTTGGGCAAGGTTCATAGGAACCATTGTCTCCAAGAGATATTTTTCTAAAATGGCTTTATGGGAAGGTGATAAACACAATAACTCCAAGATGGATATATGTGTGGGTATTTTATGAAGTTCATCAATGGTGTTGTACTGATTTGATGTAGAGACTGACTTGGATGTGGAAGATGGCCTTGACTGCGCCCATTATAGAGTTATGTTTCCATAACGCGTGGTCACATTACAGTCAGGCTGATTATTTACGGTGATCACATTGATGTGTGAATCACGTTGGGAGATATGATTGATCGTGAAATTAAAAGAAGCATTGTTATAGCTTACTTTGTCACCCCCTTTGTTGTTTTGGTTTGAAGAACCTCCTTTCTCATAATGAGGAAGAGGATTTTTGAATGCTATATGTTCATCATTGGTAATATGTCCTTCATTAATGGATATACATTTTTGGTCAATGAGGTCTTGAATGACATGCTTGAGTTTCATACAATCATTAGTTTTATGACCTTTGGTCCTATGGTATTTGCAAAAGTCATTTTCATTCCACCAAGGAGATTTGAACTTGGCTTCATGTTCACGCACCGGTGGAAGTGTGATCATGTTGCCCCCAATTAACTTTCTAAGTGGGGATTCAAGTGATTCACCAAGTTCTGTGAACTTTATTCTTGGAGGGAAGTTGTTTTGTTTTTGTTTAGTGCCTTGAGGCTTGGTAGATGGTACATTGCTCTGTAGATTGGATAGGTTGAAAATAGGTTGCTTTTGTGCCACATGTTTTTCATCTACCACACCATCATTCACTATGGGTTTGTTTTTAGTCCAAAACTGTGACTTATCTACTTTATTGTTAGAGCTTGGGGTGTCTTTGTATATCTTTACTTGCTTCTTTGCTATCAACACTTTCTCAATGAGAAGCCCCATCTCAATGACCTTACTAAAAGTTGATGGACATTGAATTTTTATTTGATAGCTTAGCTCAGTGGACAAATTGTGCGCGGACATTTCTATCATTTGTTTTTCAGGTATGTGATAGGGACACTTGTTTGCAAGCTACCTCCACCTTTGTAGGAAGGATGCAAATGATTCCCCTCCTTTTTATTTATTATTGCAAAGGTCTAGCATGGAGATTTCATGTTCTATGTTATAAGAGAAATGTGTGATGAATTTGTCCACTAACTTGTTAAAGGTGTGGATGTCAGGAGGTAGACATGAAAACCACTCCATAGCTTGTCCTCCTAGGCTTCTAGGGAATAGTTGCATTAGATAAGTTTCATTGTGGATGACTTCAAGACAAGAGGCACTAAATTCATTGATATGATCTCTAGGATCTCCTTTTCCTCTATACTTGTCAAATTTTGGTACTTCAAATCTTCTAGGAAAAGGTATCATGTTCAAGGATTTGTCAAATGGGTAAGGTGAGATTCTTCAAGCTAATAATGTTTCGTTGAGGTTCCGCTTTGGATATCTACCAATTGTTGTTGTAAGGCTTGGATTTGGGTCATCAATGCATCCAAGGGATTAAGTGTATCCTTAGCCTTTTCTATTTTTGGAGTCTCTTTTTTAGTTTTGGAGCCATATTTCGATGACTCAGCTTCATTTGAGGCATTAGTCTCTCGTAGATTAGAGATATCGAAGTCTACGAGTAGCTTTGCTCCTTGTTGAGCAAGCATGAGGAAATACTTTTAGGGATCAGTAGCAACAACTCTATCCATTATCATTTGGAACTTAGGACCTTAGAGTTGTTGGAGGATTTCCTCTTGAGTAACTTCCTCACCATCCAGATCAGGTATATTATTGTTAAGGTTGTCCATGTTTTTCTTTTGTTTTGATTGAGATCTAGTTTGCACCATGCAAGATTTTGGGATGGGATGAAATGAGATTTGTTGGATTTTGATTTTTTGATTGAAGGAGTGATGTGGTAGAAGGTAAGTTTGATTGGAATTGATTTTGCTAAGGTTTTTGTTGATTCTATGTTTGTCTCAAATAAGGTAAATCTTGAGTTATAATGTATAATAGCTATCGAAGTGTCGATACAAGTGGTAGTCCAAATAGGGATAGATTGACACCGCTATTTGATGAGTACTATTTTCTTGTCAAGGTTACACTAGCATAGTTTGGTTGAGAAGGATGATTTGAAATCCTGTTATAAAACTACCTTGCTCTTGTTTGGATTGGTAGAGTATCAACTAGGTCCTAGAAGCAAGTTGTGGTTTGATTTTGAGGTGTTTTGATAGCAAGGCAATGATGTGAAATGAAGATGTTTGTGAAAATGATATGGAAAGGTGTTTTCACAGTATAACTAATTTTTTAGGGTGAAACTATAGAAAAAAGGGTACCTAAAACTAATAATGTTTTTATACCACACTATACAGAGTATGTCTCTATCTTGGATGTGCAGCTTCAAAAGTGCAAGATAAAGGGTCAAATGCGCAACTCTGTGGGTCAAATGCATAGATCTGGTTGATTTTGGATGTGCAGTACTATGTCTTATATGCACAAATCTATGTGTTAAATGTGTAGAAAGATTATAAGCACAACACAATGGTTCAAATGCATAGTAGAATGGGTTAAATGCATAGCAAGATTAAATGCACAACAAAACTTCTTATATGCATAGTATAATGTTTTAGATGCATGGAACTGCATGCACTTGGTTTTCTACTTTAGTTTGATAGTTTGATTTGTTTGGGACATTTTCCTAAGTTAATCTAAGGTTTGCAATGTTGATTTTGGTTCAAGTTATTGCTAGAAAACACAGAGAATAAAAACTTTCCATGATTACTTGATAAAATTAAAAACAAACAATTACACCCTAGAGATGGCAAAGACAATATTTGATGAGTTCTAACTTGGTTTTTACACCAGCCACTTGCATAAAGGCAGACAGCTAATAACTTGGTAGCACCGGCTCCCCTCCACAACACTCACTTCTCATGCATACCAAGTTATAGTTCCTTCGAAGAGTTGAACTTTTTTGTCTCTACACTAAATGAGTGTATGACATTAGACGGCTCTAGAGATTCCTTCTCTTGTGTCACCAAATAGGGGATTTTGGCTTACTAGAACAAAAGGATTTTAGTCAAGGAATCCGTTTGGGTGGTTACACGTGTGACCATTCTCTTTGATAAGAAGGCTTCCCAGCCTGTAGAGGTTACGCTCCACAGGGTTTCAGGGGAAACATTGGTCAGTGTAACACAATAGTACCCGTCGCTTGAAACTTTTGTCACAAATGCAATTTATTTATAGTGACTTGGAGGTGCTTGGCTTTAGCCCATTATCACTTAAGGTCATCCCACTTGGAAGGAAGGAATTCCAAGGGCAGACCTCTCTAAAGATAAAACATGCAAAATGATAAGTTTGGCATTTTGGTCACCCAGTTAAGGGGAGCGCATAGTCCTATTATCATTTTGAAAACACAGAGAACACTAGTTCTTTAACTCCCTAGTTAAAAGAAAAATAACTAAATGTGTTAACTCTACTAAGCATAGAAATTTGTAACAAGATAGCAATAAATTGGAAAAGATTTGTTAATTTTATCCCTCTAACAAATCTAGGTGTAGATTGTTGTTTGCAAAAATAAGACAAGTGTTACTTTCCCCTATTATGCTATGTGATAGATTATAGTGCAAGATAGTAAAAACATAAAGGAATTGTTTAGTTTTAACCCCTAGGTTGGGACTAGATGAAAGTTGTGATACAACAAAATGATTTACTTTCCTCCTAGTTAACTCTATGTAAAGATTTGCATGAACATATTAAGTTACTCCTTCCTAATTAGTTCTAGGTTGCTTAATAATGCAACTAAAATGACTAAATCCAGCTCCTAACACTTGCAAATGGAAGTTAGTACATAAAACCTTATAAAACTTTTACAACTCTCTATCACAAATTGCATGTGCAGGATTGTAGGTCATATGCGTAGCACTACGTAGTAAATGCATTGATTTACAAATGCGTGGCAATAACAGTCAAAAGCGTAGGACTACACTGTATATGCGTAGTAATATCAGAAGCGCAACAAAACTCCTCAGATATGCAACAGAATAGTTTGGATGCGTAGAAAGGTAAAAGCACTGCAGAAAATGTTGGATGCATAGAACTGGAAGTTGTATGCACAGAAATGACCTGTCGTGATAGAACCTTGACAAAACACTTAGATGGAAGTTAAAAACAGGGAAATGCCCCATGGTGGGCGCCAAAAATTTTAATGGAAATATTGTCAACAATATTAAACTACTAATAATATAATAATCTCAATGAAATATGATGCAAATCAAATAAATAAAGACATTTTACCTTGAAGACTGATTTACCTTGAACCTTCCATTGTTCACCTATCTTGTATTGATCTTGTTGATGAATAGAGCTCTCAGAAGCGTGCTTCCTTGTTGTTTGAAGATGACAATACTTGAATGGCTGTATGTTGGATAAAATGCAATGAAGATTACCTACAATGCAACTATTGTGAGGATGAGGGATGGATGATTGAAGCCACGGTTGTACGGATATGGAGATAATGGATTTAATGCAATGAGCAATATGGATGCTTTGCTAAAGGCATGCTAGAATTTCTGCAGAGTAACTTTTCTATAGCTTGTGTGTTGTTGAAATGATGGAATGAGCTTCCTTTTATAGGCCAAGGAGGGGGCAAATCCAATTGTCAAGATCTCAACGGTGGAGACTTGGTCTTGAGAGGTGTATGGTGAGGATTGAATTGGTTGAGATGAGGGAGAGAAAGGGGGAAGATGTTCCTCTCACCTTGACATGGTGGAGAGAAAGGGGTGACATGAGTCCACATGTCACAAGGCAAACAATGACCCAAGAGAGAAGGTTAAACAAGGAGATCATGTTTGTAGGGACGTTGGAAAGATTCTAGGGACTATGGAACAAGTGTCACAAAGTGTCCCTTTGCCCATGATGACATGGAGAGACCATGCCCTTTGGAATAAGGATGGTTGGAGGAAGAATAGGCCATGTGGGTGAGAGAAAATGGATTAATTAAATATTAAAATATTTAATTACATGTGCAAGATGATGAGGTGGATGTGTGACATGGAATAAATGACATGGAATTATGAATGAAGACTTTGTAATAGGATGAATTGTGATTAAATAATTTGATTATTATTTAATTAGGGGATGACATTAGAAGAATAGGTTTAATTGATTTAATTAAATAAATTGATGAATTTATTAAATGATAGAAGAATGGGAAATAAATAAATAATAAATAATTATTTAATTTGTCTTTGCCATTTTTAGGTGTATACATATACATTACCTAGATTTTATACATTACTCTCAGGATCAACTTCATCCATCACTTAGGTCTAACCCCATGAAGCATAACATGATGATGATGCAAACATCAAATGTATACCATAGCAAACAAATCAAGTTCATATCACTGCTTGTTAAGTTCATACCACTGCTTGTCAAGTTCATACAACTCTGTGCATCACATCACATACTCTATGAAGAAGCAAGTGTCTTGATATCACAAAACCCAACATGTCCTGAAAGAATAATGGTATCATCAAACAATAGACAACCAATAGACCTACACAATTATGCATTCCTTACTCAATTACTAACAACCAAGCACTTTGACATTAATGACAAACATATTCATCACAATATTCATTGTATATGTGTAAAAATGTAGCAAAAAATAAAAAAGACAAACCTATGTAAACTTACAAATTAATGTGCATACTTACAAGTCAATGTAACATGACTTTACAAAATCAATGTGAATACTTACAAATTAATCCAACGAACCATCCTGGTCTGCTCTACTCTATTTTATGTCAAGTATTGCCTCATGGTCAGACTCACACACCTTCCACAAGGTATTGTTCAAAGGTCTACCTTGATATTGTATCAAATGAACATTGGATGCCACGATAAGGTTCGAGTAATGAAGAATCTTCTAATGTGTGTCAAAGTCCTGAAACAACAAAACATTAACACTCTTATGTGGGTACCTTCTAAGCCATGATCCAATAACAACCACTAAGCCTGTAGGTTATTTGATGTTTTCTATATCTAGAACTGGGGCCTCCAATTTCTTTTTTGGCCTCAACACAATGACACAAGTAATAATATGTTCCCTCTTTGTTATCTTCATCTACAATAACTGCATAAACATGCCCTACATTGATGTGTAGCAAATTAGATGAAATTAGTCAACATTACAAAAACACTACAAAGTAAGATAACATTAGGAATTTCAAAAACTATGTAAGTAGATATATTACCTGGTTGAACTAAATCTGATATGTGGTCAAAGTCAACTTCTGATTCCATCTCTGTCAGTTCCAATGCCGTCGGGGGTTCGATATGTGTCAAGTGGGTTAAGATAACTTAACCGCCATTTGTCAACCCACTCCTTTGACTCGCACTCATCCTAGGCTTGAATTGTACATGAAGAACAAAAGCATGCCATCTTCTGTGTATGGATACTCCATGAACCTACAATTAAGCTTATGAAAGAGTGTAGCTTACTTGATCCTGTCAGTGTACACTATTCTTCATATGGTGCAATGTTAGTATCATCTATCAACCAAAAAAATATATGAACTGAAGTCTTACCTTCATTACCTGGACCCATCGAAGCATTACACCACTCGATGATTGATTTTGCATTTATCAACTTTGCATTATCTTTATACTTTAACTCTTCTTGTGCTATGGCTCTTTGATACATGCTCCTACACCATCATGCTCCCCCTTTCCATGCCTAGCCTCACAAAAGTTCCACAAATGCTGAACACTTGCAATATTATGCCTCCTACTCAGCTAATAGAAATTCTAAGTTCTTGAATTGTGATGCACAGTTATCTGACCATATCATACGCTAACTAAACGATATGCCCCTTCTAGCCAAATCATTGTAGAACACCTGAAAGTAACCTTGCACAAACTCTGTAGAATGTGTGTGATCATCATTAATATAAAAATGATACTCCCTTATGATCTTTCTGTCATCCTCTGTACTATCATTCACATGAATGAATGTGATGTACACAAATATAGAAACCTATGTGGAGTTGTAATATTGTGATTGCACCTCGTGCTGTGGCTGTAGATTGTAGTTCTCTACAAAGTTAACAATTGAAACAATGCTACCAATTGGAAATGTGTCTTTCATGACTTGAATTGTAAGTCCAACCATCGAGCTCTATGGGCATGTCTTGCATACTCATACACTATACTATCACAAAATATAGGTATAAACTAATACATTGGAATCTTTTCAATAACCAATTCACACATCTTTGCTTCTTTACCATCTTTTGTATTGTATGCCACTATTTTATACTTGCCAAACTCTACTAGTTTGTTTCCAACCACGTGTTCTTCCCATATGTTCACATATTGTCATACCTTGCAAGCCACCACAATGCTGACATGTGCCATCCAAGCATAATTTCCTGTAGAATATTTGACCTTCCTCTCTTTCACATAAAATTCTTGATATGAAGTCTCTTGAAGATGTTGGTGGGGCATGTATGCCACAATCCTGCAAAACATTGTTAGTATGCAAATCTAAACATATAGACCGATAAACATCAAAATGGTTAGAAAATTCAATATGTAATCTACAACAACAAGTAATGTGTGTGTGATTTATCTTGACATAGAAAGGTTTAAGCATTTCAAAATATCTTTGACAAATTTTAATGAGGATACATCTCTAGAAATTTACCAAAAAACTATGTTTGAGTCATATCCAAAAAATGCTTTGGATGTGGCTCATGGTTCGGACTATCGATTCTCCTTCTTACCACATCCCTTTGTTTCAGAGATACCCTTGTGTAATTCTTCCAAAAGTCTTCAATTAGTGATCTCAATGCTTCAACAATTGGTTTATCTTTTCATGGTAGTCTCCTCGAGAACACCCATAATTCATTAGCATTGGTGTCCTTAATTCTTTGGCGCCTTCTAATGGCTCTTGATAAAGTTTTCCTATTAATTATCAATGCTTGACTTGTCTTTCTAATGAGATGAGTTTTCCTCGTTTGACTACTTACTATAGTCGATGTAATGACACGCCATGTTGCATTACTATCTTTTGTGTGTGAGATGTTACCCACACTCTCATATACACTCATTAGATTCTTGACAATAGATTTTTCACTGGAAGCCTCTGATGTTCTCAACCCAAGAATATTCATGATGGACCTATACTTTTGTACTTTGCATCATTTCAACGAATAGTTGACATCTTGTGGTCTCATTTAACTTTTCAAATAACAATCTCTAAATCTTATGAGCATATCTTCTACAAGTGCATTTTGGAATCTTACCTTCCATTGGCTGCAAAATATTCTCATCAATATCAATCAAATACTTTGGCTTTCTATGCAAAATTCTAGGTGGTGTTAAGATAGGTAAATTCATCTCAACATTAGGAATTTCATTAATATTTAAATGAGATGGGCTAGATGGCATACCTTTGATCGAAGATGGAATAGATGACATACCTTGAGGTTGAGGTGGGAATGATGGTGTACCTCCTTCCTCACATGTCAGTGATGATGTACTCTCAACTTGAGATGCAGTAGATGGTGTCCCTACATGTTGATTTGTAGTAGAGGACGTGTCTCCAACTACGATATTCAAATCTCTCATAGCGTGAAGTTTTTACATTCATTCCCTTTGTGTCACCAATACCATATCTCTTTTTAATGGTTGCAGTTCCTCTTCAATTGGCATGTCTTCATTTATTGTGTCTAATTTCCTCTTCTCACGAAGTTCCCTCATAGCCGCTTCTTTCTTTGCATTCTTAGCTTCTATCTCTTCCTGTGTTGGTTTAATTCTTGATCATTTCCTTGGCATGATGAAGAATTTATCTATCTATAACGTCATAAAATGTCCCCTTGGGGGCTTTTCCCTCATAAGGTTTAGCTCCTGGGTCTTTAGCGTACATTTAGGACATATTACATCATATTTCAACATCTCGATGAGAAAACCCCTAAGTGTCTTGGTAAATAGGACCTAGGGGGACCACTTGAGATAACCCCTACCCAAAATAGGGGGGAGGACATGGGCACCTGCACCCTAGTCCTGCCCTATTTTGGGTCATTCTCAATTTTTGGGTGTCATCTTGTGACCGTTTTTTGGGTCTTATGTCAACACAGTAAGTTTGAATTATGAAATTCTTGGCAGGAGTGTTTGTAGTCACATATAAAAGCATGTTTAGGCATTCATTTGTAAACTAGAGTATTACTAGATGATTACTAGCAAGCTGTTATATGATCAAGATGATTCAAAGCTTTCATTGTGTTGCAAGAGCAAATTTGTGTTGTTTATGTGTTTGTATTGGTAGATTTGAGCAATCATCTTCTCATGGCATGAAGAGCTTCTTCCTCCCATGAGATCTTCACTACAAGGTGACATCATTTGTGTTTGTAAGCATTTATCATTTAGTTTTTTGCCTCTGCCTCACAAGGGCATGCACTCTCTATCTGACAACGGTGTTCAGAAGGCTTGAATGTCTCTCCAAGGCTTGACTAAGGCAAGTCTCTAAACACCACAACTCCTCCCAAAGTTTTCATGATTGTAGGTTACAGGTGTCAGATCTGGAGAAAGTGAAGTTGCAGGAGGGTACAACAGAGTGTTGAAATTGTAGATTAGAGAAGAAAATAGCTCCCTAGACTAGGGCGTCCTCTCATTAGTCCTTGAAGTTTCATGACAAGAAAACCTTCGGTGCAACAGGAACAGGTTGCAGATCCTAACAAAAAGTAGGGCACTAGACTTGGGCCCCTACTCTTTAGTCCCTAACTTTTCCACCTTCGAACCCTAGAAATAGGTACACAGTTATTTGTCATTTTACATCTTTCTGTAGTAGTATTTTCTGTTATTCATCTATTTACTGTTGTATTTGCATAATTAGGGTTTTAAGGTATAATTGAGTATAAGAGAAGATAATTAGAAATCAAATCATAAAAATCCAAGTTTTCCTACATTCCCACAGTGACCTAGGGTAGTGTTGTGATGCTCACAACATGCCCCATTTTACTCCTTAGCAAAATGAGGACCCCTGATGTGGCTATGGCTTTTTGCTTTTGTGTGTGGGTCTATTTGGTGGTAAAAGAGAAAAGGACGTGAAAGTTACAAACCTTGTTGAAAATAAAGAAAAATAGCATTAAGTACTAGAGCAGAATATGGGTGAATTCCTTGTCAAAAATGAGTGAGGGTTACTTTTTGAACCATTTTGAATTTCCTAGTATTTTGCAAGATATGTATGTTTTTAGTAAAATGTACAATAAGAGGGTTTGTATGTTGCATATACAAAGTCATTTGTATACAAGGTTGCTCGTATACAAAGTCGTTTGTATATCAGGTTGTGGTATGAGTTGCATGTAGGAGTTGTCAGGTTTCAGTATATTTTTATACTTGTATGCATTTCGGTAACATTTTATTCTTACATACAAGTCGGGCCTGAAAAGTTCAAAGTTTAAATAAATAATTGGTTAAGTCCAGTGGTTGCATTTCAAGTTTGTATGTTTGGCAAAATGAAAACATACAGGGTCGATATACAAAGCTATATGCATGTCACAGAACCGAAGGGATTATGAAATGAGATTTTATTGTTGTATGTATGTTTTGGAGACATACATTTTAATATACATACAATGCGGAACTCAAGAAAGGTTAAAATCTGGTAAAAATGATGCATCACTACTTAACGTATATTAAAAGATGCATTGCACTTTATATACATGTCACGGAGCTGAAAAGTGAGTAAACTATGGTTTATAAAAGTTGAAGTCCGAAAGGACATACAAAGGATTTTGTATGTATCTTGGGCTTTGTATGTAAAGGTTTGATACAAGTGTTGTTGTATCGTAGAGATACAAATGAAATGTAGGGTGGGTCCCACCATTTGCATGTCGGGTTTGCATAATAACAATGTATGTCTTCAATATACAGGCCGATATGCAAAGTGAAAGATACAAGCTGGATGTCAAAAGAAAGTTAAAAACTAAAAAGTCTTTGTATGTTCGGGGTGCTTGTATGTTTATAATATACATAACCGATATACAAAGAAATTAAAAGCATCGAAAGAGGTAAAGGGTAATGAAAGGAGGTTTGCATAGGGTTGTTTGTATATGCGCTCATACAAGAAAATATACAAGAGCGATATACAAAACAAAAGGTACAAGTACAGAAAAAAGGAAAGAACGTTAGTTGTGGTTGTTTGCATATATGTTTGTATGTTAAAACATACAAAAGGAACATACAAAGAAAACAGGATGTATGTCAAAATTAAACTAACGATAAAAAACTTAAAATGCAAATATTGAAGTAGAAGGCCAAACTTTTGGCGCATTAATTGTTGTAATTAATGCCAATCTAACATTCAGAAGAGGTATAAATTGATGAAGGCAACGTGAATTTTAAAATCTATTATTATGTCTATTGGCAAGTTGCAGGTATATGGAAGGTGGACCTTTAATGTCGATGACATCACAAAGGGTGGAATGGATCACAAAAGAAGTGAAAGGAGTAAAGGATTTCAGTGAGAAAAGATATACAGGTGGAAAGAAGCATAATTAAAAGGGCAAAGCAATAGAAGATATTTTGATGGTTGTTAGGGTTCCAAAGGGCATCTTTACACTCAATATGGAATATGCTACTCAGAGATTTTTGGTAGGATTTGTTTTCCACCATTGATGCTACACTTGGGATATAGACTATTGATTGACTAGGGTTTTGTAGCCGAATTGGGGATAATCAAATCTATATATCGAGCCCCTTTACTTTGTAATGACTTACACAGGGATTTGTAGAATAGAGCTGGAAATTGTAATTTGTCTTAGCATTTTGAATAGAAGAACATTTTAGATTAGAATAGAAGGAGGTCACCTATGTCTGCAATAAGGAATGCGTGGAACATCTAGCTTCCTTACTATATCTATAAGACGTTTTGTAAGTTTTCTTTAAGTTGATTGATGAAGCAAGGAGTCATTCATACATTGTAAATCATATATGACTGTTTATTTTGAATACAAATATCTCTGGAATTCTACGTCTATTTTAAGAGTGTTTTTTGGCTCTTGTTTGTATTTGAAATATTATCTCTCCAAAAGCTTGCAATCTTGAATGTATGTTTGTGAAAATACTCAGGGCTTACATTTAAAGGTTTAGTCTATGGATTTAATCAAGTTTGTTGTACTGCTTACAACGTGAATAATAGAGCATTTAGATCCTATAGAAAAATGAAGTTTAATTTAGATTTCTTTAACTTTTCCCAAACATTTGAAATACTTAGCTTAAATGCAGAGATTTAAAGGAGTTTGTTTGATATTTGAAGGAAACATGAAAAACTGAGTTGATATTTGGCAATTTTCATAATATTTGAAAAGAAAAGCTTGTGTTAATATAAATCATATAAAGCTTTGTGATACAGTAACAAATTTATACAAAGAGACAGATAATATGTTGATATTTGTGATAATTTTTGCATAATTTGAGCCCAGTGAGTCATAAAACACCTTAATCAAGTAAGGCCCCTTGCATATTACAGCTTCACATTAACCTAGTAAATTATCCACAAAGTCAAGACCTAACCATACAGAAACTTGGGATTAAGTAATCTTAATTGATTTCTTCATATCTTTCAAGACAGTTAGGTTCATTTTGTGAAATTTAACTTTTGTTATGAATGTGTAAAAATAATCATCAACAATTTTTTGGCACTAGAAGGAGGGCCTAATTAGAGTTAAGGTTTGTTCTAAGTAAAGTTGGCTCATAACAGTAACAGTGTGACTAGGTCTAGATCCAGTTTAGAAGATATATTTATGCAATTACCTGATAATAGGTAAAGTAAGGGTCCTTTGATTTGGAATCCTAGAATATCACACATAGGAGGTTCATCTAGAACGCCTCCTGGATCACCTTTTAGGATCCATAACATTGTTAGTCCTGACAGTTCTTCATTTAGATCTTTAAATCTTGGTTCAGGTCCTCCCAGAAATCCAAGTCCACCAAGAAATCCAGGTATTCCCCAAGGTCCAGGTCAAGCACAAGTACCTACAATGGCTTACTTTAATGTTAATTCTCCCATAACATTCCCTGATTATCATGAGATGCTAAAGAATCCTAAAAAGATATGTCCTAAATACCAGTTGTATTAGGATCTAGAAGATCACATTATGATATTTAAGGAGGCATGCTTTAGGGCCAGGTTAGAATATGAGGATGTTGTGTGTAGGTTGTTTCCTTACACCTTCAATGAGTAGGCTTCTAACTGGTATGTTAACTTGCCTAACGGTTACATTTCTTTTTGGGCACTTATGGAAGAAATATTTTTGTCTAGATTTAGAGGTCCAATAGATCCTTCCACCTTATGTAGACACCCAAATTTGTCCCAACCTTGTCCATGTCTAGCAACACCTTGTTAAATCATTAATCATTAAGCCAATTAATTAAAGAAATTTTATTTATTTAATTAAAATCCCATTCTCATCCACTTATCCAATTAATTAAATAAATTTTATTTATTTAATTAATTCCACATCATTTCTCAATCATATCCTATCCCCATCCCAATTAATTAAATAAATTTTGTTTATTTAATTAATTTCCACATCATATCTTATCCCATTTTATTCATTTATCCTATTAATTAAATAAATTTAATTTATTTAATTAATATCCAACTCATATCATAACTAATTCAAATATTTTATTTGAATTAAACACTCATCTTTTATCACATTCCAACACTTGTCCAGTCAATCATGTGTTGTAAGACAACTTTCATTCATATCCTTCACATGCACAACTAATGGAACCTAGATTTAGTAACTTTCAATCCTAGCCATTCACATAGCCTCTGAATCTCCACCATTGATTGATCTTGGTTAAGTCCTATATAAACACCCTCTCACTCCATATGAGACATCCAGCAATCATATAGCACCTACATTATCATCTTGAGCATCTGATTATCCAACTGAGCTTTTATCATCAATCATGGCAGCTTTCAACTTTGCAATTGTTCATTGTTGAAGAAGCAGTCCACATCCCTCAAACAAGGAATCGCACGGTCTAGGTGATGTTATGTTTGAATTGCATTGTCCTTTGATTTCATTTAGATTAGATTCCTTGATGATGGTAGGGTTAGGGTTTCATGACTATGTCTGATATGCTAAACCTGACTTTCACCTATCACATTTTGGCACGCCCGGTGGGACTCACATCCTTGATTGACTTCATTTTTTCGGAGTTGTTTTCTTTGAAGATCAGATTTTGCAAGTGCTTGCAGTAAATTCTGGTCACTTTTGAACGAAAATCCGCCGCTTCCGGATCTCTGTGCCGCTTTTATGCTGGAAACAGTCGCTTTACTTCTCTGGATCACTTTTAAACAGACAGTCGCTGCCTCCGGTATAATTTGTATCGCTTTTGTTTTAACAAGGCTCGCCTATGATTTTAGCACTGATTGCGGTTGCTTTAAATTGTATTTATCACTTTTGATCTAACAGTGGCCGCTTTTGCACACACTCAGGTCACTTTTGACCTAACAGTGGCCGCCTCTGCATATGGTCGCATCACTTTTGATCTAACAGTACTCGCTTTTACGCTGATCTGAATCGCTTATGAACTGAGAGTGATCACCTGTGCAGGTTAGGGTTTAGACTGTGTTTTTGCAGATACAAGTCGCTTTTGTCTTGTAACCGGTTGCTTCTAGGTATATCTGTATCGCGTATGAGTCTAAAGAGGCCATGTTTGAATTAATTTGAATCGCTTCTGAACTGACAGTGCTTGCCTGTTAGACTAGGGTTTTGTCTGTCGACTATGTTTTTGCAGATACAGTTCGCATTTAGTCCTCAATTAATCACGTGGGTTTATGCGGATCACTTATGAGCTGACAGGTGTCGCATATTGTATTTGCTGCGTCGCATATGATCTGCAATATCTCGCCTATGGGAAAATGAAGATCGCCTTTGATCAGCAGTGAATCGCATCTGGTAAGTTTTGTTGTTTTCAAATCTTTTTCAGTTCTGGTTCAATTTTTTGGCTATTAATTGGGTATTTGCGCAACATCTTATCGATTTGTCCAAGAAAAGGAGATTATCAAACTACTGACATATCTGTTGCAGGTTCGATCGGTCCAAGATTTATGGTTTTTCACTAAATTAGGCATATTTGGGCTTGGTGCTTAAAATGAATCATTGTTTGCTCCATGCTTGATTTATCTTTTTGATTGCTTACATGTGCTTGATTGTAACCCAAATTTAAAGGCAAAAGTATCCTCTCCCCTTGCCTATCAAATGGATCTTGGGTGTATGAGAACTTGTCATTATCTTTAGAGGGCCTGCCTTCCTGGTGTGAGAAGGGATACGACCCAAGCAGTAACGAGCTAAAGCCAAGTCCTTCCGAACCACTATCTAAGAAAAGTGTTTGTGTCGAAAGCCACAAACAACGGGTGCTGTTGCATTATACCGACAGCCAACCTCCCCCAAAACCCTCCAAGGCGTAACCCTTGGAGGCTGGGAGACTCCATAAGGGAGAGTAGCGCTGTCGCATGTATAGCCACCCGAACGGATGCCCTTATTAGCAACTTTGTGTAGTAGCCAAAAACCTTCTATCTGTTGATGCAAAAGGTGGGACCTTTGAAGCGGCCCCGATTCACGTGGTTCTTAGTAGAGATAGCTGGGACAATCCTAAGGTTTGGTGTAGGGACAAGCCTTACGGGAAGCCTAGAACTTGGTATGCGTGAGAAGTGAGTGCCGTGGAGGGGAGCCGGTGCTACCAAGATCCTGAAGCTATTTGCTTTGAATAAGCACGACCAGGGGATTCAACGGATACTATCCTATCCTAGCCTAGGTTGTATCAGTTTGTGCATGTTGTGAGTGTGAGTGACTGTTATCACTATTTTCTTGCTAAAAAACTACAAAATCAGACAACTTTTGGACAAACACAGTCGCTTTTAAACCTAAACTACTCGCACAGATCACATACATCGCTTCTGAACTGTAGTAATCCGCTTTTTGTCTGAACTGCATCGCTTTCAAACCACAGTTGATCACCTTTTGTCTGAACAGAATCGCTTTTAAACCACAACTGATCGCCTATTGCCTGAACCAAATCGCATCTGAACCACAGCCGATCGCATCTTGCCTGAACCAAATCACCTTTAAGCCGCAGTTAGTCACCTCTTCTCTAAATAGGTTCACCTTTGAACAACAGACTGTCGTCTTTAGGGATATCTGAGTCACCTCTGATCAATAGAAAATCGCTTTTACACCAATAGTCATCGCCTCTGGCATAGCATTCGCTTCTGGTTAACACCGTCATTCTCTGTTGAGTCTAAACTAGATCACATCTGAGCTATCATTGATTTCCTTTAGCATCCTTTGAGTCACATTTGAGCTATCATCAGTCGCCTTTAGTCAAAATACCTGCAAATCCTAGTGTCTCAGCTGAATTAGCCACAGGTCTAGCTTGCTTAAGTCTTAAACATCAATTTTCAGACTTCTCTTTGATCAATAGCAAATACCTGGACTTTGTCTCCTATTTTTGAGCTTATCAGTCAATCACAACTCATGAGCTTTCCATCCTTTTGAGACCCCAACCAGCAAGTCAGACATCAACCCAATCATTTCAATCAGCAAACATCCTTCAGTTTTGGCTTCAACCAACATCATCCCTCAGCTTTAGCTTCAGCAAACAACATCCTTTAGCTTTAGCTCCAACAAACATCAACAACAAACAATCTTTCCCTTGAGTGTTTGAGCTATCCTCTAGGGAGAACGAACAACAACCCAACAACAACAACTCAGCCAAAACAAATCAACCAAGCGAATTAGCCAAACCAGCAAACTAAAACAACAACCAATCAACCAACCAACCAACTATCATCTTTTGGGTCTCCAAACTTTGACAAGCTCAACTTCATCATCAACATCATGCCTCAAACTAGGAGTCAATATTGAGCTGAAATAGAGGCCAAATTGCAAGCTAAGATGAAACAATTTACAACACCTCTTAAGGACGCAACTCAATTCACAACTGGTATGCCTCCTCATATGTTTATACCTCAAGGATACACTATTGGTGAGTCATCTTCACAACGAATGCAACCTACACCATCCTTAGAAACTTTCGAAGAACAATCTCAAGACGACTCATCGGAATTCTAAGATACCTATCTATGGGACCAAGTTGAGAAACTCATGATATCTGAGCCTGATCATTGCTTTCTCCAACTTGCTCGCATGGGTGCTAAACTACCAAAGGACTTTGACATATCCGCTATTAGAGAGCAAGATCCCAACACTACTGCTGTTGTTGCGAATGGACCATCTACTATAGTCACATCATCTCCTATTACATCGCAAACATCGTCCTCATTACCTATTGTTGCTTCATTTGAGCCATCACGATCAGAGCATACTTTAGAACCATTGATAGTGCCCACCAATGTGCTCCCTCTCATATCACAAAATCTCAACATTCCACCTTTCCATGTTCCTCAACATATCTCTCCTTCTACCATGACTGTTTCCATGCCTCAAGTAACACAAGCACAAATACTTCGAGCATCACAAGCTATTCCCATGTCTTATAGTGTGCAAACCTCTCAAACCACTCCAACAACACATGTTGTCCATGCTCCACACCCATTACAATCCACTACATCTCATACAAATACCATATCCCATATACCAACTGCTAATACCTCAATGCTATCATATAATCCCAACGTTAGTCTCATTGACATGAGTGATCCCCCCGTTTCTCAAGCCAATCCAAACAATAAGATCGCTTATGTTGATCAACTTACATCCATGTCGTCATATTCTTCCAATCCTTCACACACCATCAATCCATCCTATGCTACCTAAAGCTTCCCTATTATCACCCAACACATGACACCTACTAATCCTCATGTTGTCCACAATACAAATCCAAATGTTTCTGTCATATCTACCAATCCCTCTGTCACTTACCATGTCGCGAATTCGATACCAACTTCCCAACCATTCGCTACTATCAATCCACTATCCACTTCCCATTTGATGCACACCCAATTGATGCTTGTGTCTCAAGGACAGCAATCCTCCAACACATACGTGTCACATACCAATCCTTTGACATACATTGTGGGTACACAACCGCAACAAACAGTCACAACTCCATATATCCCACAACCGTAACCACAATATATCTCCTACCCTACTCCACCCCCTTCACAACAATAGCAATTATCTTCAGCGGATGTTCAATAGATGATCGATGAAAGGGTAGGACAAGGCAAGAAACCTTTTTCTCTCAAAAACATATGTGCCTGTCCATTTGACAAGTCTCTTAATATGATAACTTTTCCACCACATTTTGAAATCCCACAATTTGATAAATACAAAGGGAAAGGGAATCCGGAAGACCATCTTCGAGCCTTTTTTGTAGCATGTCTTGATGTCTCTTATGACGATACGTATCTTTTGAGACTATTTCCTCGAAGCTTAGTAGGACAAGCTCTTGAATGGTTTTCTCATTTACCCCCGGGCATCAAATCTTTTGCGGAATTAGCAAACAAATTTTGATCACACTTTGCCTTCAACATTGAACATGAGGTAAACATGAATGACCTTGTCAATACCAAACAACATAACAGTGAACCCTTTTCTTCTTTTACCCAACGATGGCGTAATATGGCTAGCAAATTATCATGGGAAATACTTGAGAAACAATAGCTTGACATCTTTGTTCAAAATCTTCATCCTGAGCTGTCATTCCAACTACAATTGCAAAGTGCTAGCACCTTTGACGAACTAGTTTCCAAAGGAGTTATTATTGAACGAGCCTTAATTGCCAAGGGCACTATTAAGATCTTTCGCGACAACAAAGATTCTCCCCAAAATTCCAATGATAAGTCTCGCTTTTGGAACAAGAACAAGAATGTTGTAACTGACGGTATTGTAGACGTGAAGAATATTCAAACTATGAGAGCTCCCATCAACATTCAAGCAGTCTCTACACCAAGACAGCCTTTTCCACAACGAAGAAACCAACGCCAAACTTCCAATCCACGCCAACAATTTACACCATTAGTGGAACCCATGGAAGTTGTTCTTCAAAAGCTACTTCAAGCAAGGGATATTATTCTACTCAATGCACCACCAAATGGCAAACCACTCTTTCAAGCTCCTTGGTACAAATAAAATGAGTATTGTGATTACCATCGAGTTAAAGGGCACAAAACAAATGGTTGTATGTGCTTAAAACACGTTATCCAAGACTGCATTGATCAAGGTTTAATCAACGTCACACCTTCAACGGCTCAACCTGCTCAACAATCAACATCAAATTATGATCTAGAGACTTTCAAGAATCCACTTCCATCTCATGATCAGACAAATAACCTTCAGGCTAGAAATGCTATTCCATATAACTATGCATCATCTACCATTGGCCGCATTGACCATGCTCACATTTCTACCATTACCGTCCAAGGGAGAGCACCTGATTGTGCCGTAACCACGCGAAGAGGTTGAGTTACTATTCAAGGAGCACCTCCCCATCCTCCTCGATCTCTCTCTGACTATAACCTCTTGGATCACCTTGGTAAAACACCCGCACACATATCTATTCTTGAGTTGCTCCGCATATCCCCCGCACATAAAGCTATCCTTGATAAAGCCTTACAAGAGTCTTCGGTGCCTAATAATATTAATATCACACAATTCCAATCTATGGTCGCTAGCATTGTAGCCCCTTGTCATTTGACCTTTTCCGACAAAGATCTTCAGCCCTCCATTCATCCATCACATAACGAAGCCCTCCATATTGAAGTATTTGTTAAACAACGCCGTATCAAACGAGTCTTGATAAATGGGGGAGCTGGTCTTAATATATGTTCTTTGAAACTTATCAAGCAATTGGGATATTCTGAGAAAGATGTTGACACCTCTAAGGTTATTACCATCAGAGCATATGATGACGCTGAAAGAGATACCGAAGGGATTATCTTATTGCCTATTCAAGTTGGGCCGGTCATTACAGAAACTCGCTGTCAAGTCCTTGATATTGATCTTCCTTACAACATCATCCTTGGTCGCCCTTGGATCCATACCCTTAAAGCAGTTCCCTCTACATACCACCAATGCCTTAAATTTCCACATAAGGGTGTTGAGGTTACCATTCAAGCTGATCCCAATCCATTTGAGTTTTTCCGTGCCTTTCAAGCTAAATATCAGAGTCTGAATCGCATTCCTATCAACACCGAGGCATATCCGTCTTCATCCTATATAAACCCATCCGACCTTCTCAAGCCCTCATCTAGCAAAGCTGCTTCCAACCTCCATATCAAATATACCGAACATGGCCCTGGTGAATACAAATTACAAGAGTCCTATTGCCTTGGTACCCTTCCATTATCTCCTAAATCCCACGGTAAGCCCTCTACATCCAAGCCAACTTCATCCTCCGCTGTTATTAAAGCTCCCCCTACAGTATTCATTAAAGGTGGTTTCTTGGATGATGAAGACATTGAGGACATCAACTCTTGGATAATCTTTGATGAAAATGACCAAGTCCAACTTGAAGTAGAGCGATACAACAATGGGTTTCGTATCATAAAGAACATGGGCTATAAAGGACATGGCTGCTTGGGATCACAGGAACAAGGACCTACTGAGCCCATTATTGTGTCTAAGAAGTTTAATAAGCAAGGCCTTGGTTACCAACCGGAGGTACCGCAACCCAAAGACATTAAGTGTATTTCTGATATTGACGTTGGACCTTCTTCAGTAGGAGAGACTTCTAACTCGGATACTATCGATGACTCCTCCCTTCATATCACCAACCTTTTTCAAGAACATTCCATCTTCATGTTTTCCGCAGCCTCTTCTAGTCATCACGATTCCTCCATTAGCCTTTCACTCGTATATCCTGACCTCATCAATTGGGACCAACAGGGGGCACCGATATTAGATACATTTGAAAATGATGAAGCCATTGCAGAATTCATGGGTTTGAGACAAGGTATTCCACTAGGTG
Organism: Cunninghamia lanceolata; assembly: GCA_027924645.1. Classification (NCBI taxonomy): domain Eukaryota; kingdom Viridiplantae; phylum Streptophyta; class Pinopsida; order Cupressales; family Cupressaceae; genus Cunninghamia; species Cunninghamia lanceolata. The sequence goes on from BSBN01001583.1 coordinate 7,392,264, forward strand.
ATCATAAAGCAGGTTTCATGATGGATTTACCTAAACTAGCATATTTTGGCAGAAGTATCAAATCCTTCAGTCGCAAAAGTGACATAAACAAAATTCAACAAAATAGGTCACTAGGTGAAAACTGAAAGGTGCCTCTCGATCGTGAAAAAGTAAAAATAAAGGACGTATCCGAAGGTGAAAACCTCTCTGAGGCACCTAAGGATGAGGGATTTGATCTTCCTGTTGTCACTAATTACCATGAAAAATCAATTGTGCTAGTTGAAAAATCACAAGACATGAACTTTGGAACAGAGCAGAATCCGAAGATTACTTTTTTGGCAGCATCACTATCAGAGCAAGAACGAAGAAACTTCACATCATTTTTTATGAGAAGAGCTATAAATTTTGCATGGACTTATGCAGACATGCCAGGTCTAGATCCTTCACTTGTGGTACATCATTTAGCAGTATCTCCTGATGCGAAGCCTGTCAAACAAAAATTGCACAAAATGCATCCACAAGTTGCCTTATTGGTCAAAGCAAAAATTCAAAAACTGTTAGAAGCAAAATTTATAAAGCCTATTGATTATCTAGAATGGGTTTCAAATTTGGTGCCTATAGCAAAACCAGATGGACGTGTTCGTTGCTGCACAGACTTTAGAGATCTTAACAAAGCTTGTCCTAAGGATGATTTCCCACTACCAAGCATAGACAACATTATAGATCTTACAGCAGGACATGAAATGCTATCTTTGATGGATGGATTTTTAGGTTATAATCAAATCCGAATAGCAGAGGAAGACCAAGATAAAACATCTTTTATTTGTCCATGGGGCACATATTGCTGGGTTGTAATGCCTTTTGGTCTTAAAAACGCTGGAGCTACCTATCAACGAGCCATGACAGTTATTTTTCATGACCTTTTTCATACTATCATGGAAGACTATGTTGATGACATCCTGGGAAAATCCAAGACAAGAGAAGGACATCTACAAGTATTGGCACAAATCGTTGATCGATTAGAAAAATACCAAGTCAGACTAAACCCAAAGAAGTGTGTATTTGGTGTAACATCAGGAAAACTGTTGGGATATATTGTGTCTCGACGAGGGATAGAAGTGGATCCAACTAAGGTAAAAGCTATCATAGAAATGCCTCCACCAACGAATCTCAAACAGCTCCACAGTTTACAAGGTAGGCTACAATCTATCCGCAGATTTATCTCACAACTAGCAGATAAATGTCATCCTTTTCAACATCTTCTTCGTAAGGGTGAACCTTTTAAGTGGGATGAAAAGTGTCAACAGGCTTTTGATAAGATAAAGGAATACTTGGCAACACCTCCTATGTTAGTGCCTCCTATACCTGATCGTCCATTACTGCTCTATATATCATCAACAACCATAGGATTGGGTGCCCTTCTAGCTCAACATGATGACTCAGGAAAAGAACAAGCCATTTACTACATCAGCAGAACCCTTGTGGGATATGAACTCAATTACTCATTCATGGAAAAAGCTTGTTTAGCATTAGTGTTTGCTTCCCAAAAGTTACGACACTATATGCTGAACCAAACAACGAAGCTCATCTCTAATGTGGATCCCCTCAAGTATCTCCTTTCGAAAGCCCTTCTCACAGGGAGATTAGCCAAATGGGTTATGATCTTAAGTGAATTTGACATACAATATGTGAACTGCAAAGCTATCAAAGGACAAGTTATTGCTAATCAATTAAAATCCCATTCTCATCCACTTAGCCAATTAATTAAATAAATTTTATTTATTTAATTAATTCCACATCATTTCTCAATCATATCCTATCCCCATCCCAATTAATTAAATAAATTTTGTTTATTTAATTAATTTCCACATCATATCTTATCCCATTTTATTCATTTATCCTATTAATTAAATAAATTTAATTTATTTAATTAATATCCAACTCATATCATAACTAATTCAAATATTTTATTTGAATTAAACACTCATCTTTTATCACATTCCAACACTTGTCCAGTCAATCATGTGTTGTCAAACAACTTTCATTCATATCCTTCACATGCACAACTAATGGAACCTAAATTTAGTAACTTTCAATCCTAGCCATTCACATAGCCTCTGAATCTCCACCGTTGATTGATCTTGGTTAAGTCCTATATAAACACCCTCTCACTCCATATGAGACATCCAGCAATCATATAGCACCTACATTATCATCTTGAGCATCTGATTATCTAACTGAGCTTTTATCATCAATCATGGTAGCTTTCAGCTTTGCAATTGTTCATTGTTGAAGAAGTAGTCCACATCCCTCAAACAAGGAATCGCACGGTCTAGGTGATGTTATGCTTGAATTGCATTGTCCTTTGATTTCATTTAGATTAGATTCCTTGATGATGGTAGGGTTAGGGTTTCATGACTATGTCTGATCTGCTAAACCTGACTTTCACCTATCACACCTTATATCATAAATTGGTTTCAATAAAGAGAGGTGAAGGAGAGCTGATTGACAATTTTAATGACAGGTTTCAAAAGGCCTATTCTAGGTTGGTAGCTCCTTACACAGTAAATGCAGGTGCATTGTTAACCATGTATTATGTTGCCTTAGATCCACTAACGACTATGTTTGTCAAAAGAAAAGTTGACATAGATACAATATCCAAGGCTTATAAGGAGGCAGCCTCTATAAACCAGGAGATGAGACAAACAACTTATAATCCATTTCTTAATGGAGGAAATCTTGGGATACAAAATCAAACACAACCTTGGAATGGAGTCCCTACACATAACACTCCATTATTGAATCCAATTCCTACATACACACCTATGTATAATCCTGCCCCAATCCAGGCCATAGTCCCTTATACTAGTAACACTGCCAATAATAATCAAAGTAATGGTCAATCTTTCTTCCAACCTCCTCAGGATACATTTGTGACAAAGGCACAAGAGGAAAGAGAAGAAATCAAAGAAATTACTACACACTTGAGAAGATTGACTACTGAAATGACACAACTGAGAAACAAAAATTTCTATGGTAGAAACAACCAAGGATACAGTCAAAACCATAACCAAAGCTATAGTTAGAACTACAACCCAAACTATAACCAGAATCATAATCAGAATTATAACCAGGGTCAAAGTTCAAATCAAAACTAGAATTACAATCAGAATCAAAATCATAATTCAGGACAACCGATGCAAAATAGAGGACCTATGGTAGATAATAGGACTTGGGGTAACAATAATAGGAATCAAAATTAGCCAAGACCACCTAACACATGGAACATAGGGCCAAATAAAGGCACTCTAGCTTCTCCATTTGAGAATTTAGATAATCAGGATATAAAACAAACAACTAGAATTCAAATGGCTAATATAGCATTGAAGAATTGGTGCAGAATTCATAATACCAGTGCCCATGCTGAACTAGATTGTCCTTAGTTCCATTTAGCAGCTAGTATTTTCAATGTAGATGTACAGGCTCCTACTTCTAAGTTTCTCATTCCCAAAGGTAATGAAGTAGTGCCCTCAAGATATGAGACTGCTTTAGTCTTAGAGACTTTTACCTTTACAACTGGAGAAGAAGAGGATCAATTGTTAGAGGATGAACCTTATTTTTGTGAGAACCTATATCCTAAATCAGCCTTTGTACTAAATGCATTTCAGTTTCCCTTTGAAACTAAAAATGAAGCATTATATGAAATAGAAGAGGTACAGGCTTTTCAGCAGTCAAACAAAAATCACACCTACAATTTGAGAAATAACATTGGGCCAGGAGGTCCTTTCATAATAGTATACCTTTATGTGAATTATTGAAAATTCTAGGGGTCAGAAATGCTTTCATAAAATCCTTGGATACATCTGTGATAGGTGAGGTTTCTACTGATGTGAGTGTTCCTAGTAGAGATTCACAACCCAAAGAAAAGAGTAAGAAAATTGAGCAGCCTTCCAACACTAATGTGGTAATGTATGCAGATAAGAAAGAAGCTCCTCCTTTCTTGTTAACCATTAGGATGTGTGGAAAGAACATACATCATTACATGGTAGATTCTGGTGCATCAGCTAATGTAATGCCTTTAGGAATATGCAAAACTTTAGGGCTGACTCCCACTAAATCTGCTAAGGTTGTTACACAATTGGATAAAACTGAGGTTAATGTGATAGGAGAACTGATGCATATTCAAATGCAATTAGCCTCAGATCCTAGGGTAAGTCAGTTTATTGGCATTCAGATAGTAGATATACCTATGAATTATGGGATGTTGTTAAGTAGAGATTGGTCTAAAACATTGAATGGATATATGGCCACTGATTTTTCACATATGTGGTTACCTTGGAGAGGTGTTCCAAATTAGATCAGGATAGAAGCAGAACCTAGGATGAAACACATGATTACAGAATACAATAGGACTAATGAGATATTGTATTCTATTGTTGAACCTGGTCTTTATAGAATCACTAACAAGGGAGTACAAATTAAAGAAATCCTGATGTTAAATTTTAGAGAAAAACATGTCAGTAAGGTAACAATATTGTTCATTGAGTCTGATGGAAATTCTTTTGATGAAGAAAGTAATGCAATAAACAATTTCGGTCAGGTCATTAGACAAGAAATGGAAAAATGCATGGAAAAAAATATTCCAGTTCAATGCAAATTGTATAAAAACATGTGTAGAGTCCATGATAGACCTCATTTTGAAGAAAATTGTGGAATGTGCAGAGATATTATTGAATATCAATACATAAAATGCACAAAAGGAAGGGAATTGCAAGAAGGAAAGGTTAATCCTAATCAACTAGAGAAATACTTTCAGAATAACATAGATGTGTTGATGCCAAATTTAAAAGAGGAAACAAAGGACAAGAGTATTTGTCATTTTGATTTACAAACTAAAAGTATAATTATGCAAGTAGGTCAAGATGAATTGCTTATGAATGAACAAGATAGCACCTCACATGTGATATAAAAAGCAAAACATGCTAAAGTAAAAGGCCAAAAGAATAAAGAAGACATGTGGACGCTGAAATGTGATGGATCCAAATCTAAACAAGGTGCAAGTGCAGGTGTGGAGCTTATAGATCCTCATGGTAAGTCATATTTGGCAACATATAGGTTACAATTTTCTTGTACTAACAATGTTGCAGAATATGAAGCTTTGATTTATGGACTTGTTATGGCTATCAAGAAAAAAGTAAAAATGATCAGGGTATTTTCAGATTCTGAGTTAGTAGTCAGGCAAGTAAGGAAATTGTATGCATGCAACTACAAAAAGATGGTTTTTTATAGGCATAGGGTGTGGAATTTGATAGATTCATTTGATGCTTTCAACATAAAACATATCCCTAGAGAATTGAACCATAGACCAGATTCATTAGTAGTTGCTACTAGCACATTGGAACCCTTAACATTGTCAGGTTTAAAAAAATTTACTGTTGAATTAGTGAATGTTCCTAGCATACCAGATAATGTTACTCAGTTTCAAGTATTTGAGGGAGATCAACAAATTGTAGATTTTCTAACTTGTAATGAGGTCTTTGAAGCTCAAATTATTGATGAACAGGAAAGCCCTAATGTGTCTTGGGATAAGGAACACATAATCAACTTAAAAGGCAATTTCTTACCTAAAGGAGTGATTGAGTTAGAATAGATTTTTGACTTTGATGGGGTAGTAAGACAGAAGGATTTGCCCAAAGCTAAGGGAGGTGAGTGTGATCCGTATAACCTTGGAACAGAGCAGAGTCCACAAAATGTACTTATTAGAAAGGCTTGCTTTGAAGAGTTGAGAAAAGAAATTGTGGATGTTCTGAAAGAGTACAAACATGTCATAGCATGGACGTATGAAGATTTGAAAACATATGATATGTCCATCATAATTCATGTCATACCCTTGAAACCTGATGTTAAACCATTTAGGCAGAAACAAAGGCCTATGAATGCTATTTTAGAGCCTTTAATCTTTGAAGAGGTGAAAAAAATGCTGTCTACTAGAATAATTTTCCTAGCCAGACATTCAACATGGGTAGCTAATTTAGTACTTGTGAGAAAGAAAAGTGGAGACATTAGGTTATGTGTAGATTTTAGAAATTTGAACAAGGCATCTGAAAAAGATAATTATCCTCTGCCTCCAATAGATGAAGTGTTGCAAGTAGTGAATGGGGCTAAAATGATGTCTTTCTTAGACAGATTCTCAGGATATAACTAGGTCTTAATAGATAAAGAGGATAGGTTGAAGATCACTTTTACTTGCAAATGGGGTAATTATGCATACAGAAGAATGCCTTTTGGTCTAATCAATGCAAGTGCCACTTTTTAGCGAGCCATGGACATTGCATTCCGTGGATTGTCAGGTAAGTGCATTGTTATTTATATGGATGATTTAACTGTTTACTCTAAAGATGCATCCACTCATGTTGAAGATCTGAGAAGAGTACTTAAAAGATCTGAAAGGTATAGGATTTCCCTTAACCTAAAGAAATGTTCATTTGGCATAACTGAAGGAAAATTATTAGGACATGTCATTTCTAAAAATGGGATATCTATTGATCCTGATAGAATAGAAGGAATAAAGAAATTGCAACTACCAAACAGTAAGAAAGAACTAAAGTCATTTTTTGGTAAGATTAATTTTGTCAGGAAGTTTATTACAGGGTTTGCAGAAATTGTGCAACCATTGAACACCATGCTGAAGAAGGATGCAAAGATAGAATGGACACCAATAGCTAAAGCTGCATTTGAAGATATTAAGGAAGCCATTTCTTATGCTCCTGTGTTGACAAGTCCAGATTATACAAAGCCATTTTACATTTATTCTTTTACATCTTCACATTCAGTTGCAGCTGCTTTGACACAAAAGGGAGAAGACACCGAAGAAAAACCCATAGCCTTCATGAGTGCACCTCTGAAGGATGCACAGTTGAAATATCTTGATACAGAAAGATAGGCATTTGCATTAGTAAGAGAAGTGAAAAGGTTCAGACATTATATCTTACACAGTCAGGTTAAAGCGATAGTACCAGATGCAGCCGTGAAGATGTTACTGATGCAGAATGAGCCTGGAGAGAAAAGAGCCAAATGGATTACAACATTGCAAGAGTTTGATATGGAAATTATTCTAGTTAAGTTGGTCAGAGGACAAGCATTAGTACAAACCATAGCAAACACAGATCCAAATTTGGTGAAACAACAGTATGTGTTGAATTCTAGTGATGCATCAGGGTGGTATGATGATTTGAACACTTTTCTAATATCAGGCAAATACCCAAATAAGATGAAATCTTCTCAGAGGAGAGCTTTAAAGATTAAAGTACAGAAGTACATGGTACAAGGAGGTATTCTATTCAAGAAGAACCATGAAGGAATATATTTAAGATGTTTAAATAGAGTTGATGCAGATAAGGTGTTGTCAGAATTACACGACAAATATGGAACTACTCATGGTTCTCATTTAGCTACAATGCATAAGATATTGAGAGCAGGGTACTATTGGCCTACAATGTTCAAAGATACTGATAGTCACATTCAAAGTTGTCACACTTGTCAAACTACAATAGATAAGGGAAGGAATCAGGCTAATCCATTACAACCAGTGATTGAGTCTAGACCATTTGCACAATGGGGCTTAGATTTCATTGGGGTCATAAATCCTCCATCATCTGTAGGACATAAGTTTATATTGATAGTAACTGACTATTGTACAAGGTGGACTAAAGCCACATGTTGCAAGTTCTCTACTACTGAGGTAGTTATCAAGTTCCTTGAAGAAAACATCATAACTAGGTTTGGAACTCCCTATTCGCTGATATGTGATAATGGCCCCGCATTTTCTTCTTTGAAATTTTTCAAATGGGCATTTGAGTATGGGATAGTTTTAAAGTTTTCTTCAAATTATTATCCTCAGGGGAATGGGTTAGTTGAGTCTACAAAAAAAAATTTATTGGATATAATCAAGAAGCTAACTGAAAAGAATCCTAGAGAGTGGAACACATTGTTGAAATATGCATTGTGGGTGGATAGGACTAAGGTTAAGTCAGCCTTAGGCAATGCACCTTATCACTTAGTTTATGGGACTAATCCCATACTTCTAGTGAATTTAAGAATACTAGTCTAGAAGTTTGCTAATGAATATTTAGGCTTTGATGATCATAGAGAGGCCAGAATAATACAAATGTTACAATTAGATGAGAAAAGAGATCAAGCCATTGAGAAATTTGCCAAACATCAAGCAGTAGTCAAAAGATGGTTTGATAAAAGAGCAAAAGTCAAAATGTTTAGAATATCAGACTTAGTGTTGTGTTGGGATAAAGCACATGAAAAGAAAGGAAATCATGGAAAATTTCACAAATTATGGTTAGGTCCATTATAGGTCACAGAAATAATTGGAGATAATACTTTCAGGCTCAAGACCTTGACTGGGAAAGATGTGCCATTACCAGTTAATGGCCAACACTTGAAACATTACTTTCAGGCTTGAGGTGAGGGCAGTTAGTTTCTATGTATCATAATGTAAATAATGTACAGTTTTGGGTTTTTTTTTGTTTTGTTTTTTGGTGGTGTTTTTGTTTTGTTCTTTTTGTTTTTGTATTGTTGTGTTTGTTGGTTTGTGTGTTGTGTTGCCTTAGCAGGGATATTTGTTTTGTTTCGAAGTATGCAGGAGCAGACTGACAACCACTGAAAACAATAGAAAATTTAGAACATTCAGGTTAATTATTTAAAATTTATGCATAACTTGTTGTGACTGTCATGAATGTAGAAAGTTGTTTGACTAGTAAAATCTTGTATTCAATAACTGTGGATTGAGCATTCAAGGGAAGTTTCTTACAATGACACACCTAAAATCCTTAGGTGTGTTGAACCCACCAGTGTAAATATTAGGTGAAAAATTAGAGGTCACCCTTGATACCATTACAATTCTCAGCTTAATTTCAGCAAGTGATCATTCCTTGCATCATGAAGCTACAACTGTAATATCTTATGAAATCTCTATCAAATACAAAATATAAAATAAATAAAATAATAAAATGGATTTTACTAAAAATCTAGATTAAGCCATCTAAGTAACTCTACCGGGGCTATAGATGCTTGCTGGCAGTGGGGCTCTACTTAGGAGAATTGTAACGATAACCTTGTCGGGGCTATGGACGCCTACTGGAAGCAAGGCTCTATTTGATTGGCTATGAGGGAATGACATCAAGTATGTAGTCTAATATTAGTCACTGGTTTGTTCAACTAATTTTCAAGATGAGGATTATTAATCACGTGCACCCACTTAAACTAAAGGGAAGATTCATGCACCTTACTAAATATATTAAGTCTCGAGTTAAATGATGATTTGCAGAAAAGATAGTTGGAAGTTATGAATTTATTTCATTTAGTTTTCTTTAATATTTTTAATTTGATTGTTTTATTTGGTTGCTAGTTGTTGTGATGCTCACAACACGCCCCATTTTACTCTTTAGCAAAATAAGGACCCCTGTTGTGGCTATGGCTTTTTGCTTTTGTGTGTGGGTCTGTTTGGTGGTAAAAGGGAAAAGGAAGTGAAAGTTACAAACCTTGTTGAAAATAAAGAAAAATAGCATTTAGTACTAGAGCTGAATATGGGTGAATTCCTTGTCAAAAATGAGTGAGGGTTTCTTTTTGAACCATTTTAAATTTCTCAGTATTTTTTAAGATATGTATGTTTTGATAAAATGTACAATAAGAGGGTTTGTATGTTGCATATACAAAGTCATTTGTATACAAGGTCACTCGTATACAAAGTCATTTGTATATCAGGTCGTGGTATGAGTCGCATGTGGGAGTTGTCAGGTTTTGGTATATTTTTATACTTGTATGCATTTTGGTAACATTTTATTCTTACATACAAGTCAGGCCCAAAAAGTTCAAAGTTTAAATAAATAATTGGTTAAGTCCATTGGTTCCATTTCAAGTTTGTATGTTTGGCAAAAGGAAAACATACAAGGTCGATATACAAAGCTATATGCATGTCGCGGAACCGAAGGGATTATGAAATGAGATTTTATTGTTGTATGTTTCGCGCTTTGTATGTATATTTTGGAGACATACATTTTAATATACATACAATACGGAACTCAAGAAAGGTTAAAATCTGGTTAAAATGATGCATCACTACTTAACGTATATTAAAAGATGCATTGCACTTTATATACATGTTGCGGAACTGAAAAGTGAGTAAACTGTGATTTATAAAAGTTGAAGTCCGAAAGGACATACAAAGGATTTTGTATGTATCTTGGGCTTTGTATGTAAAGGTTTGATACAAGTGTTGTTGTATCGCAGAGATACAAATGAAAAGTAGGGTGGGTCCCACCATTTGCATGTCGGGTTTGCATAATAACAATGTATGTCTTTGATATACATGCCGATATGCAAAGTGAAAGATACAAGTTAAAGATACAAGCTAGATGTCAAAAGAAAGTTAAAAACTGAAAAGTCTTTGTATGTTCGGGGTACTTGTATGTTTATAATATACATACCCGATATACAAAGAAATTAAAAGCATCGAAAGAGGTAAAGGGTAATGAAAGGAGGTTTCCATAGGGTTGTTTGTATATGAGCTCATACAAGAAAATATACAAAATGAAAGGTACAAGTACAAACAAAAGGGAAAGAACATTAGTCGTGGTTGTTTGCATATATGTTTGTATGTTAAAACATACAAAAGGAACATACAAAGAAAACAGGATGTATGTTGAAATTAAACTAACGGTCAAAAGCTTAAAATGCAAATACTGAAGTAGAAGGCCAAACTTTTGGCGCATTAATTACTGTAATTAATGCCAATCTAATATTCAGAAGAGGTATAAATTGACGAAGGTGACGTGAATTTTAAAATCCATTTTTATGTTTGTTGGCAGGTATGTAGGTATATGGAAGGTGGAGCTTTAATGGTGATGACATCACAAAGGGTGGAATGGATCACAAAAGAAGCGAAAGGAGTAAAGGATTTCAGTGAGAAAAGATATACAGGTGGAAAGAAGCATAATTAAAAGGGCAAAGCAACAAAAGATATTTTGATGGTTGTTAGGGTTCCAAAGGGCATCTTTATTCTTCCATATGCTACTCAGAGATTTTTGGCATGATTTGTTTTCCACCATTGATGTTGCACTTGGGATATAGATTGTTGATTGACTAGGGTTTTGTAGCTATATTGGGGATAATCAAATCTATATATCAAGCCCCTTTAATTTGTAATGACTTACACAGGGATTTGTAGAACAGAGATGGAAATTGTAATTTGTCTTAGCATTTTGAATAGAAGAACATTTTAGTTTAGAATAGGAGGTCGCCTGTGTCTGCAATAAGGAATGCGTGGAACATCTAGCTTCCTTACTGTATCTGTAAGACATTTTCTAAGTTTTCTGTAAGTTGATTGATGAAGCAAGGAGTCATTCATACATTGTAAATCATATATGACTATTTATTTTGAATACAAATATCTCTAGAATTCTACATCTATTTTAAGAGTGTTTTCTGGCTCTTGTTTGTATTTGAAATATTATCTCTCCAAAAGCTTGCAATCTTGAATGTATGTTCATGAAAATACTCAGGGCTTACATTTAAAGGTTTAGTCTATGGATTTAATCAAGTTTGTTGTACTTCTTACAATGTGAATAACAGAGCATTTAGATCCTGTAGCAGAATGAAGTTTAATTTAGATTTCTCTAACTTTTCCCAAACATTTGAAATACTTAGCTTAAATGCAGAGATTTAAAGGAGTTTGTCTGATATTTGAAGGAAACATGAACAATTGAGTTGATATTTGGCAATTTTCATAATATTTGAAAATAAAAGCTTGTGTTAATATAAATCATATAAAGCTTTGTGATAGAGTAACAAATTTATGCAAAGAGAGATAATATGTTGATATTTGTGATAGTTTTTGCATAATTTGAGCCCAGTGAGTCATAAAACACCTTAAATCAAGTAAGGCCCCTTGCATATTACAGCTTCACATTAACCTACTGAATTATCCACAAGGTCAAGACCTGACCATACAGAAACTTGGGATTAAGTAATCTTAATTGATTTCTTCATATCTTTCAAGACAGTTAGGTTCATTTTGTGAATTTTAAATTTTGTTATGAATGTGTAAAAACAATCATCAATAGGTAGGATAGTACATTGCAACTCGACCCTAGGTCCTTGAATGAAAGGGTGAAAGGATGATATATACAAAAACTACCAAAAACCAAACATCTAAATTTTACCCTTTACATTTTGGTGAACCCATGTTATTGGACTTATTTGCACCTTGCTAAGCATTTTTCTTCAGATTCACAGTAAATTCATTCATTCATATAGTCAATCATCTTATTGCATTGGAAAACTTACAAAAAAATTGAAAAATTGGAAAAATTGAAAAACATTGCATTCTAGGGTTTCTATTTTGCATCAATTAATTTGAATTTTATCAAATTTCTAATTTGTTCATTAGATCTGATTTAAATTGTAGAAAATTACAAAAATTCAATAGCTTACATTGCATTTTCATCATGAAATTACTAGGGTTTTGTTGAAAATTGTGAATTTTTCATATAACCTAGTAATTCCAAAATCTAGGGTTTGTAGGTAAAATCTTGTTTTACATTTTTCTATGGATTTTAGAGGCTCATTGAAATTTGCATTTAGATTTAAAAAATTTGCATTTTTGCATAGAAAAATTCAACAAAAAAACTAGCATTTTCATTAATTTTTCACTAGATTTGCACTTGCATTTTACATGTCAGAGAATGGAAATCATTTCCAAATCTAGGAGCATGTAATTTTCATCATATATCAGCTTTCAAAACACTCATATAGCATTTTACATCAAGATCTCAAACCCAGGGCTTGAAAAACATTGATTTTCACTAGATTTGGCCTTATCGACTCTCTAAACTTGCACTAAAGGCATGTTGTAAAGAATATTTTTGCACTAATTGACTGATATCAAGGGTATTATCTACTAACCCTCCTAAAATTTTTTACAACACCTTGTTATTGGCCTCTTGTATTGAAAATTTGGTGAAAATTTGCCTATTTTTGCTATTTGTGCCCTAGGATTTGGCCTAGTTCACACCCTAAGTGTGTTGTAACAGATTTTATGCTTGTAGGTGACTGATATCACTGATATCATTTTCTTCACCTCCTAAAATTTTGTACAACACCCCTTTTGCTAGGTCTTTGAATTAATAAATTGTGAAAAATTATCTATTTTTGCTATATTTTCACTAGGGTTTGATCTTGGGTGGCACTATAATTGTGTTATGATAGATATTTTGGAATTAGGTGGCTGTTACCACTGATATAATTTTGTGTTCATCATCATTTTCCTCACAACACCCTTTTTCATGCTCTTTTGCATTGAGATTTGGTGAAAAAATTGCATATTTTAGTGTATTTTCACTATATTTGACTTGTCACCATGTTAGATTTGCATCAAGAGTGTGTTGTGAAGGATATTATTGATGTATTAGATTGATATCATACATATTATTTTCTTCCCATGATCAAAATCCATACAACACCTTTCCTTTCATATATTTGCATTGAAAAAGTACAAAAAAATAAAGCATTTAAGGTCACTTTCGCACATAGTTTTACACTTGTCCTTTGCATACTTTTGGAAAATTGTTAAAAATCTGATTTGGCATTGATTTGAAAACATATATCATGGCTACTTATTTGGATTCTTTGTTTTCATACATCATAGACATTGATCATTTCTCTAAATTCACTGATAAAAATCCTCAAGTTCTGGAATAAATAGCATACATACATGATATTGATCACTCTATGTGCTCCACATATGAAATTCTTTGTTATATATCTGATTTTGATAGCTTCACAACTCTCATGGGAATATATCCTTTGATATTATAAAATCTCACTAAATTCATGATCAATAGTATATATACTAGTGATGACCTCAAAATGTTAGATGAAGCCTTAGATGATTTTCTGGAACATTCATCTATGGCACCTATTACTAAAACATGTGATGATAACTTTGGTTTACCTTATGATCCCTCTCCCAAAGTTGTTTCTCCTCATGAGGACACTTTGATGCAAGAGGATAATTTCATTGACACATCTCTTAATATCATACCACCAAATCTTCATTCTAATGCTCACTCTGGCCAAGATGAAGCATTAGAAAATGAAGAGCCACCACCACTTTTTCCTTCCAATGCTCTCCCTGGCCAAGAGGAAGCATTAGTGAATGAAGAGATCCATTTAACTAAGAACATTCCATGGGTAGACAATGAGCATTCATTTAACAATAATCAAAATCCTACCCTAGTGCATGAAACCTCCATGGATCATCCTATCAACCTTCTGCCTTTAGTTGATTGTTCACACACCTTGGATTTCACTAACAAAGAGAAGACCTTTAATGTCCCTGTTGATGGTGGTTTTAGTACACAACAATGCAGGTATGATTGCTAGTATCACACCTCTCTTGAAAAGTATCCTACCCTACGTAAGACTACTCCAAGGTTTCTACAACTAGGTCTTAGCTTGCTTGGAATCTCTCAGTTGGAATACACTAGCCATTCCTACAAGGGGTCTTACATGCAGTTGACAGATTTGGACAGTTTGGACAATAGTTCATGCAAAACCTCTTTAATTTCAACTGATATGACAATGTAGAATGCTGCTCAAAACCTATACTAACAATCAATTTCAAAGAAAATGTAAAAGGAGACAGGGTTTAGAGAAATCCTAAGTGACATTCACAATGTGGAGACTACTGTAGGTAGACAAATGTTCTAAAATTTAACCAATTTTTTGAGTTACCAAACTAAATGAATGTTACATCACTGTAGAAAATGATGCTATCTTCAATGGAGATTTAAAGATTTTTAGGTCACATTCATTCATCAAATACCCAAGTAATGGCAAAATTTAACTTATGAAATGCAATTAAACTTAGCACAAAATAATTAGCCTAGGCTAACTTTAGACAGTCACTTACAATCAGTAAGCAACTAAAAGTATGGATTAAGAACATCCATCAGATACCTTTTAACAAATCAATAACATTGCAAAAACACAAATAGCTAATGGAGTTCAAGAAGTGAACCATGAAACCATATAAGCAACACAATGAACAAATTCTCAAGAAAACTGTAGAAACTTTCTTTGTATTAACTTCAAATGGCAGAGCATCAACAATTCAGCATCAAGAGTCTTCTCTCTCAAATGAGGCAAATGGCATCCCTTTATATAGTAATGGCGCCATACTAAGTTTTTGAATGAATGTTGGAGATTAACTCAACACCGACGACCCAGATTTAACATCATTAAATGCATTTACAATAGCTCATTGCATTCCTAGATTACAATTTGTCTCTTATGAAAAGGATGAAAAATGACCTCCAAATACATTGAACCTAGACAAATTGACTACCCATATGAATATATATAGAAAAGACCATTTTCAAGACATAATAAGGACAAAATAGCATCACATGACCTCTCAAATATAGCAATATACATGAGTGATGGGATTACATTTCAAAATATTCAAAAATATACGAATGTTCTTCATCCAAATCTACTTTGTCTTCTTCTACCATTTTGTTATGGTAGCTGACCCAAGATGACAATACTGGATTGATATCTGCGGGGTCCGGGTTCTCAATGTGATTCACCTGATGTTTGAACATTTCTAGCTCCTAGCCGTATTGAATATACATCTTTACAATGTCTTTTCTTCCTTTATGAAATGTGATGAAGTCAGTCCATAGATCACTGACCTTGTTCAATCTATCCATGACATCCAACTCAATTTCCTCAAAAACTATTTTATGCAACCTATCTTTACACCCCTACACATTGTATGGAGCCAGGTCATCACAACCCATTACAAATAAATCTTTTAGGGAGTCATTTATCTCATAGATAAGAGCCAATATATTATTATATGTTGTTTTATAAGCTTCCCTTACATTGTCAAAAACTTCCTTCCTTAGCTTTATCTATTGATACCATGTCACAACTTTATGCCATCTATCCCCTGTTAAGATATTTTCAGATAGTAGTGTTTGAGCAGGTAGATCTCTTATTGCTTGCACCCGAGGGAACACCTAAGAATAGTACTCATCAAACATGTCACATTCCTCATGCAAGTCCTTCCAATGGTCCCGTAATCTACATAATTTCTTATGAAGTTTGGTTGTAAAATCAATGGCTTCGCATCCCTATTGACATACGTTAATCATCCATTTTTGAGTTCCAGTGGCTAAAGTCCTAACTTCATCAAGCTTTGTGACTTCGTCCTTTGACAGCAAAGTAGGGACTGAATTCTTCATTTTGTCATTTCAGTTCCTTTTTGGTGAGTTCATCCTTATCTAATTGCTCTATGATGGAAGAAATAGAGCCTTTAAACTAATCAACCTTTTGACTTCTCATAGCTAGCCCCAGGTTGACAGTTGTTATGGTGTAATCTTTGGCTCTAACCTATTCTCTATCTACATCAGTTGGTGGGACATCCACTTCTGCTATTCAAGATCTTGTTACATCCTTGTAGATTCTGGACTATACCTTAGCCTTTTTCTATTCCTTCAGCTTCTTTGCCTGAGATAAAATGGCACTTAAGTCCAACTTCATGATCTCAACTTATGGCTCTAGATAGGTAATTTTGCTTTGCAGCCAATCAGGTGCTGTAGAGGAAGACTCTTTAGAGATATCAACATCTTCATCATTTGTGTTGGATGGCCCCTCATGCAAATTTTGCTCTTGCTCTAGTTCTTTATCCATATCCTCTTCTTCATCCATGGGATTTCTCCAATTTATTAAAGTCTCCTTTTGGGAAGCTCCCAAGACTATCTCTGTTGAGTTCTTCTCTAGAGGGCTATCAGAAATTTCTATTACCTCAGTATTCACTACTTCAACAAGAGGTTCTTCAAATGTGTCCTTTTCTAACTCTTTCTCTTGAAGGCCCAATTCAGTACACACCTTTTCTATGCCTGACAGTAGTGGTACAGCCAAGGGAGTTGAATCTTGAGTCATTGTAGCTTGGGGAATAAAGTCAGAAGATGATGGGGTTGCTCTAAGTGAAGGCAAGCTAGCTTGTGTTAGGTTGGCAAAAGTGGCAAACCCCAAGGTAGGTGGAATGCGAGAGGTAGGTAGGATGGATGAAATGATAAACGATAAAGAAATGGAAAAGGAGGGCATGGGGAGAGATGGTGAAAGAATAGAAGAAATAGGTGGTAATGTAAGGGAAGTAGAGAGTGAAACAGAGGATACAGATGGAAAGGACATAGTGGAAATGAAGGAAAATGAAGGGGCAACAATGGAATAAATGGGACTACCTGGGATATTTGAATCAATTGCTAATGAACATGAGGTATTTGAAATAGCAATTGCTGGTGAGGGAGCAGCAGAAGTATCTTCTTGAACAATAGTTACAAGGGCAACAGGAGGTGGAGTTGAAACAACAAGGGAAGATGTAGTAGTTGAATCAGTAGAGGAGAGGGTGGCAACACCTACCACTGAGGCAGCAGAAGGTGGAGAAGCTACTAGCAGATTTGTGTTATCAGGAGTTACAGTGGAAGAAGCTTTTGTCGTTATGCTATTGCTTTGTACCTTATTTTTATTTGCCTTTGACCCTTCTACTAGCCCACTAGGCATATCTCTCTTCTTTGATGCCCTTGTTCTTGTGGCAGGATGCATGTCCTTCTTCTATGCTTTAGGAACAACCTTTTTCACTGTCTTTGCCTTAGCCTTCTCTACCAAGGGTACATGTTCTTCACTGTCTAATTTCTTAGCAAGATCTTGAGATGGCTATGCCTCATCTGTTACCTCTATTGGTACATCTTCTTCTCCTCTGGATTCCTTTTCAGATTCGAGTTCAGTGTATATGAGTTGCACTCCTTGTCTCTCCAAAGCATCCATTTGACCCCTGACCCAAGCCTTACTTAACCTGATCAGCTCTTTCATCATGTGATCTAATGAACTTTCTTGACCATTTGCCCAATTGGACAAAGGAATTGGCTGGTGGTACTGTGCTTCCCAAGCTCCTCTATGCATTACATTCTCATGATCCTCAAGTTGATTCAAGATTTCTATGATGTGGAACTTTCTTATGAATGTCAAGGATAATCTTGAATGGGCTCTCTTCATTACTTCATAATCATCTAAGTAGTTAGCCCAAAAATCTTCTAAGTGCATCCTATGAAACAACTTCTTGATTACAAACCTTTCCATTACCCTATTTGGATTGAAATGATTTATATTTGTGTGGTAATGGACGTTGAGTAGTTGGAGCTCTATATCTAAGTATTTAGCTACTCCTAAGGAAGCACATGCATAGTTACCCTTGCCTGACAGGATGGCAAATTGGGCATTTGTTCTATGTAAATGTTTTATCTTTTCAACACAATTTATTAATTGCCTTGATAGTTCCAAAAGAACTACTTTATCAGTAGGGTAATGAGGCAATCTATAGGCCATTCCTGTAAAGCATTGAATCCTTAAGTAAGTAAACTTTTCAAACTGTATATACCACCTTCCATATTTGGTGACTTCATTCATTGCCTTGGTGGATACTCTTAAGGCTATGTTCCCTTGTAGCATTCTTGTTATGTACATGGTGAAGGAATCATTCACCCTTTTGAAATGAATAAGGGATTGGGACAATGTCAATTGAGTATAGCATTCATAGACCTTGACTTGGTGTTGCTCATCATTCCTAGCTTCTCCTACCTTGGATAGTCCAGCATATTCATTCTTCCTTGCCAATGCATATACTATATAGGATGTCCATCTAAAAAATTACTTCTCTTTGAAGTTACTAAATGCTTCATGGATGTTATCACTCAGTATCTATGCCTAGTGGAACTTGGTACCTTTCAATATCTCCTCAATCACTAGGAACATCCATCCCTCAAAAGTTGATGCTGTTGGCAATCCATATATTCTGCTTAATAGGGTCACTAGATTCCCTATCTCATCATAAAAGTCACTCCTATATGGAATCTGAGGGAGTTTGACAAGAGCAGACCTCTTAGTTTTCACCCAATGTTCATTTATATGTTTCCTACATCCATCTACATCTTTCTTGTATGTGGCCTTTGCATCTGCCTTGTTTGGTATGGTCATCAATGGATGCCATGGGATGCCAAAGATTTCAGCCAAGGAGGGTGGACTTAGTTCTACTAACACATATCCATTGACAGTCTATATAGTCCTAGTCATTATATCATATCTTTTTGCATGGGCAACTATCAATTCTACACATTGGGCTGGTGTAGGGAAAGTAGTAGCCTCTGCAATCCCACTATCTTTCACTTTCTTGGCCCTTGGGCTAGGATTGGGTCCAAACACTCGAAGTTTGAAGTCATCTAGGTCAATATGACCTAGATCAATGTCCCCAATGTTCTTCCATCCTATGGAGATCTTTGTTTTGGGAGTGATGCATCTGAACTTGTACCTCATGGTTTGGGCTCTTGCAGTCATTAAACCTGTACAACTAGACCTTATAAGTCTTGATGCATTCGAATGGTTTCCCTAACTCCTAAGTTTAAAATAAGTGATTATTAGGCCAACTTCTACATCACTAAGTCATGTTATACTAAATGAGATCAGTATACCTCCAACTATGTTACCAATGCATGCCTATGGAATATAAGTCTGAAATTTACCAACTACCACACTTATTACATGATCAAATGATGAAACAATATTACATTCTTATTCTAATACATGCAATAAATGCTCAAATGCTGAAAAAAAATATTAATTAAAATATGTAAACATCATGATTCCATAAATGTAGCTCTTATTTCACCTTAACAGACCTCTTGCCTTTTGAATTTTCCATCAGAACAGTCATTTTATTGATTTTGCGCTAATTTGAGGGTCATCTGACCTACAGAAGACAAAGAGCAGATTTGGGGGTCAACCGACCTTACGAGAAATTTGGGGTCATCCGACTCAAAGGGTCTATTAGCATTGGATCACTTCGCTGCTATAACACTTTGTGGGGATTTCATGTATGTTTGACTTGCGGGAGTTTCGGGTGAGACTGGCTTAGATAAGTCATGGAGGTCGGTTGGTCAAGTTTTTGGTGCAAGTTAGTGTGAGTGAAATTCAGTGCTAAACAACTTCATCACCTCTACATGGGTTTTGGGTCTCACAGACTTAACGGGCCTTTTGGATGTGTCCGACCTAGTTGGACAAAGCAAATTTTAGCACCAAGTTGGACAAGCTAATTTTGGGTGCAAAGTGATCATTGAAGTTCAATGGGGCTTTAAGGGTCATCCGACCAAGTTGGTTGGTGCGAAAATTGGCACTAGGTCAGAAGATGATGTTTTCAACACAAAGTATATTCAGGATCTTGGCAAAGGATTTTAAGGGCACTAACTAACTTGGATTGGTTGCACCGTTTAAAGGTCGGTTGGACAATTTCTTGCACAAATTCAAAAAGACACAATTTTTGGCTGAGCAAATCACAAATTTGAGTAGGTTTTTAATTCAATTTCATAGGTAGTGTTTAGGCCCTAACTCAAAATGGGAAATTTCAAACAAAGTGCTTTTCATTATGATTTCTCAAACTAGGGTTTCCAAAGATGCCAAAAATCACAGACAAAGCCAACTAATTCCCATTCATTCATATGTAAAATCCTAAGCAAATTGACAAGGGCACTCACCTAGTTTAGCAGAGTTGGAGTGGGATGAAATGTGTAGGTGAGAATGTTTCTAACTTGAATCCATAGGTGATTCTATAATAGACTATCTTCACACTCAGTCCGAGGGCTCCTTGATCATTTACAAATGTAGAATGAGCCTAAAATGCAAGGAGAAACCCTTTTATCTTTCCCTACTCTGTCACCATAAATGCAAGGGTACAATGTGTCACGTAGGCATGCGGCAGAGTTTTAAGGATTTGTATAGAAATTTAAGATCACTAACCTTGTAGGAATTTTAAGAACCACTAACTTAGTCAGTTGTTAAGACTTCTAGTGTAGGATCGGTCCTTAGAATTTCAAGCACTTTGCGGTGGTTTTGGGGTCCTCAGACTTGCAGGAGTTTCGCCATATTCTGACTCAGTTGGCGGATGAGCTTTGTAGTGCAAAGTCAGATGAAGATGATATTAGGACTTAGTCAGTGAATGATGGAAATAGTGCAAAGGTCAGATGGAGGTGTTTTTAGCACAAAAGACACTTAGACTAGATTTTAGTGAAGGTAACCACTTGGACATAGCAGATTTTTGCATGACCTAATGACATTAGCTCTTCTAACATGACAAGAAATGCAATTTGACCATTTTTTACAACTTAGGATATGAAAACCTGACTGATACTCTAAACCAAAACTTGAAAGAGGGGTTCCCTATTTCATGAAATGGGGCATGTGTGCAAGGCACAACAAATGGTGACTCTGCTAGGAAACGCTCTATAGCATTTCAAAGATAAACTTTCAGTTTGAACCTAGAATATCTGTGTTTACCACGTACTAAACAAGAAAACATGATATCCTATCAAAGAATCAAAGTTTAATAACTAGTGTGACCATCCATATCCTGAAAACCTAAGTGTGTATAGTTGCATTCATTCCCATCCCTTAGAAACTAAGCTCATCCTAGATCCTTTACATTAAGCTACGTGAATAGTACACACCTCCTGAACTACCTAGACATTGCCCTGCTACCAGCGAGTGTCTATAGCCCCAACGAGTTTGTCTTAGAATTCCACTCAAGTAGAGCTCCACTGCCAGTGAGGCATCCATAGCCCTGGTAGAGTTTGCTTGATGGTCCATCTAACTGAGTTATAGTGTGTGATTGTGATTTTTCTTTGTGTTTCTTTCTTTGATTGATGGATTGATATTTCATTGAGCTTAAATTGGCAGAGTACAATGCAATACCACTACCTTTGTGATAACTTAGCTAGCTAGTTGTGGACTCCCGATGGTGGCAAAGGTGGACCTTAGATTTTTCACTTAATGCAAGATCACCAAGACTCACTTAGCTACTTCAAGATTATTAAAATTGTGAGAGATATATGGTTAGAAAATATTTCAGGTGCACCAACTAATGACTCCTTTCCAACGAACAAACATCATACTCCCTGGTATAACAACAGAACCCACAGTAAGACCTAAGTAAAAACCTTGGCTTCTCAAAGAAAAAGTTTAGATTACTCACCCAACAAAGAAACATTGGCAGGTCCGCATAACTCCCACCATGTTCTAGAAATGAAGATCCCCAACAAAGCAAGTGTATCAAGAAAAAAACAAAACAGGAAAGGAAACTAAAGTAAGTAAAAGCGAAAGCCTAACAACTATGGAAAACAAAGAAGAAAAATAAACTACTCTAATGGCAACCTAACCTAACCAAAAGTAGACAAACAACCTAACTATATACACTAACAGGAGGCAAAGCTTCGTCCTAAGCCTAGAAGTAGTGCTCCAGGAACTGTCCATTGACGGGAAATGGAAGCTCCTCACCAGTAAGGCTCTTTAGTCAGTATGTGTTATCACCAAGGATCTCATAGATCTGATATGGACCTAGCCAGAGCTTATCAAACTTGCCATGTTCACCCTTCTTTTCATGAGCCTTATCCCAATATAAGACTAAATCAAAGATGTGAAAGGCCTTTACCTTAGCCCATTTATCAAACCATTATTTCACTATGCCTTGGTGTTTAACAAAGTTTTCTATGGCAGTATCATGTTTCTCTTCAAGGTGCATTAATTGGGCCAATCGAGAGGACAATTGGTCATCTAGTTCAAGACAATCTTGCATGAATTGTAGCACGAGAATTCTCAAATGAATGGGGAAGATAGACTCAGTACCATAGACTAAGTGATAGGGCGATGTTCCTAGAGCTACCTTATGTCTAATTCTATCAGCCCATAAAGCGAACTTAAGTTGGGTATGCCAGTCTCTAGGGTTTTTATCAAGCAACCTTTTGATGACATCTAGCAAGTTTTTATTTATCAATTCTACAACCCCATTTCCTTGTGGATAGTAATTAAATGAAACTTAAGAATAATTCCATAATCAAATGCCTAGTTAGTAAATTGCAATGATGAAAAAGCAGGGCCATTATCACACACTAAGGAAAAGGGACATCTAAACCTGGTAAGAATATTCTTTTCAACAAACTCAATGACTACATCTGTGGTGCATTGCTTACATGCTATAACTTTAGACCATCAAGTGCAATAGTCAGTAGCAGTCAGAATGTACCTGTGGCCTACAAAGGAAGGTGGATTTACCATATCGATGAAGTCGAGGCCCCACTAAGCAAATGGTCGTACCTCCAGGACCGGTTGTAATGGCATGGTAGCATTCCATTCTCTAGTTGCAGTTGTTTGAAAGGTATGGCATGTCTTTACATGCATGTGAGTATCTTTGAACAGAGTGGCCCAATAGTAACCAGCCCGAAGAATCTAATGTATAGTTGACAAGGCGGACCTGTGACCTATCCCAAACCTCTCGTGAAAGCTTGTCAAAACCTAGGTCAGTTCTATTTTGTCCAGACACCTAACATAAATCCCTTCATGATTCTTTTTATATAGCACCGACCCTTTGATCATATAACTGTTACTTTTTAGGAATAGTGCTCTTCTTTGAATCGGGTTCAACTATGGTGGACAACATTGATTAAGAAGATAAAACACAATGTCCCCGTACCATTCATCCTTAAGATGTCTTCTAACATGTATTGCTAGGAGACTAAGCCTAGTCTGACCTCTGCCATTGTTTTGGTCAAAACCTATCCTCGTACCAGTTTCATAGGTTGTATTTCTATGTTGAACTCCTACAGGATGGTAACCCATTTTCCTCTTCTTTCACCGAGTTCACTCTGCATCAATAGTGCTTTGACTGATGCATCTAGCACAATGGAAATTACTTGACTTCTTAGAATGTAGTGATGAAATTTCTTAATTACCTTAACCAGAGCATAGGCTTGCTTTTCTATGTTTGGATACCTTAGCTCTACATCTTTCAATGGTGTGCTCATGAAAGTGATGGGTCTCTCATCATCTACCACTCTTTTCTGCATTAGCATAGCTGCACAAGTATGCTCGAAAGCAAAAGAATAGCTATAGAATGGTAGTGTATAGTCTAGACTCACCAGTATAGGAGCATTGGCTATTACCTGTTTGATCTCTACGCATGTAACCTTAGCTTCTGGAGTCCAATCTATCTTTGCATCCTTCTTCAACATGACATTTAGCAACCGGACAATTTCAGCAAAACTAGTGATAATTTTTTGGACAAAGTTGATCTTACCAAAATATGACTTGAGTTCCTTCTTACTGACTAGAGGTAGTATCTTGAGAATGGCCTATACATGGTCTGGCTCAATTGATATTTCTTGCTCAGAGATTACATTCCCTAGCAATTTTCCTTCAGTTACTCCAAAGATGCACTTCATTGGGTTAAGTGAGATTCCATAGTCTTTGCACCACTGTAATACCTTTCTTAAGTTAGCCACATGATCTTCTTGTCTCTTTGAAAATACAATAAGGTCATCCATATAGATTATAATGCATTTTCCAACTAATCCTTTGAAGGCTACATCCATGGCATGTTGGAATGTGGTGCCAACTTTTATCAGCCCAAATGGCATTCTACAGTATGTGTAGATTCCCCATTTACATGTAAAAGATTCTTTAGCCTATCCTTATTATCAACCATCACTTCGTTGTAACCTAAATATCCATCTAGAAAAGACATCATCTCGTTGGCAAGACACACTACTTTGTATGATAGGTGTTGTCATTGATGGCAACTAAGACTATTCCACTCATCCGCATAACGTAATTTGTTCATACCAGAAGTCAGAATCAGAACTTATCTAAGTCTGGGTAGCCAGAGACAGACCATGTGACAGGGTCTAGTATCTTGGTCCGGATCTCTCTAGTGGTAAATTAGAGTATGCTATGGATCTGAAGGAGTCATAAGGATGGTCAGGGCAATCTAAATCTAGAATTTTAACCTCCGGTGATGAAGGATTCAAAATTTATTTGCATCTAAGTATGGGGTTACAGTTTGACAGTGTAGATAGTAGAAGAATAGGCCAACCTTGTAATTGATCTTGGTTTCAGATAAATGGAAGTTGTTAGGTGGACAATTTGTGATGATCAGTGATAGTGGCTAACATGATTGATGATTTGTGAATGATAGTTTTGGTCTGTGTTACAAGTTATGCATGGATTTAGCTGACAGAGAAGAGTCTTCATCAAAGTTCTAAGTGTTCTTGAAGCTGACTGAAAACTGATTGAATATCATGATGCAGATATATATAGCCAATGGATTTAGGTGATTTTTGGTGTGTGTGTGTGTGATGTGACTATGGAATAAGTGTGAAAAGGATAGAGAACTAAGGTTTAGATATTAGCTAAATAGTAAAAAGGGAAGAGTGAGGATGAAGTGTATTAAGTCAGTATTCTGTGCTTAACCAGGACTGAATCCTTGCATTGGTAGATGCTAATTATTAGTTCAAACTCATTGGAATCTTCTTTATGTAGGTACTAAGCCTTCTTTTGAGTAGTGAGCTCTGGGTAGTGAGCCCAAATGCATGTGCATTCCCAATTATAATACTTTTAATAGAGTATAATCTTTTTGGGTTAACCCCCACTATGGTTTTTCCCTTAATCAGGTTTCCACGTTAAAAATCATTGTCATGTGTGTTTATTTGTTTCTGCTCATATGATGTTGATTCATGCTTTAATGTTTACATTATTAATCTGATTGTAAGTTGATAAAGAAGGTTAAAAGCAAAAAAGGTTAAATTTGTGAGACAACTAACCCACCCCCCCTCTTAGTTGTCTGGACTAATTCCAACAATTTGTATTAGAACCAAGTTCCTTGAAAGAAGCCTAACAACTTGAGGAAAGATCTTGGAAGGAGTTTTTCAATGGGTTCACTCAAAGATCAACTTTGGTTGGCTCTAGAAGATCTTAATCAGTCCAAAGTAGAAGTAACTAATCTGAAAGATGAGCTTAAAGATGCTGATGATACCATTGAAATGTTAAAAGATAAATTAAAGAAATCTATGGAAAAGAGAAAGGAGCTACTTCTGTAGTTATCCAGTTTAACTAAAGAAAATGACATGAATGAAACCTTGGAAGAAAAGACAAAGGAGTGTGAGAAGCTATCAAAAGAAGTTGTTATTCTGAAAGTTGAGATGGAATCTGGGGCAATGAGGCTAACCAAATAAATTGAACAAAGGAAGAAGACTGAAGAAGACTTGAATCATACTCTAAAACAAAGAATTGAAGAATGTTGCATTTTGGACAGAATAGCTAGCCATCTAGAGTTTGACCTACACAAAAGCAGAGACAATGAAAGAGAACTTGAAAGGCAAATTGTCATTCTTAGAAATGACCAAGAAGTTGCAAATGAATACAAGGAGAAGTTCAACATAAGCTCAGCTAAAATTGAAGCACTACTTGAAGGTCAGAAAAAGGTTGATGACAAGCATGGTCTTGGATATGAGAAAGGTGAAAGCTCCGGATCTGAATAAAGAAATTTCCAATCAAGGAAGGGAAGAAACAGACCTAGAAGACCTTTGGTAAGACAGCCTAATGCTCAAAGATATCCATCCTTCAATGGCAATTGTTTCAATTGCAATAAATTTGGTCATAGAGCTACTCAGTGTAGAAGTAGAGTAAATCAAAATAATCCATCCTTCTCTGATCAATGCTTCAAGTGCAAGAGGTATGGTCACAAATCAAATGAATGCAGAAGTATGATAATGAATTACCCTAACAATAAAGGAAATGGTAATTCTTTCAATGGCTACTGTTTTGCTTGCAATGGATTTGGACACATGGCTAATTAGTGTAGATCAAGAGGAAATCAAGTATATGAGCAAAGAAATGTTGTGTGCTTTAATTGTAATAAATCTGGTCATATTGCAAGATTTTGTACAAGTAGGATTAATGAAATAAGAGGTCTAGTAAATAGAAAACTGGATGAGTAGAGACAAGACAAAGGAAAAGGAAAAATTGATGTGAATGAGATCTAGAATGAAATGAGCAAGACATGGGTCAAGAAAACAATTGTGAACAATAATAATGGGTCCGCACCAGAATTTGGTGCTGATAATTCCTCCAGGAATTGAATTAGGAGCTTTGGCTCAGGGAGAGCTGCATTGAAAATTAAATTCTCCCAGCTAGTAAGTGGATGCCTGAATCTGGCATGAAGGGAAAAGATAATTAGGGTTAGTACAAATCATTAGAAAGAATTTCTAGAAGAAAAGAAGTGGATTTAATGATTTGTGGAGCAATTAAAGGTCAATTGTGTACAAAAATAGAGCAACTAGATGTGTTAGGGCAGAGCATTTATTTAAAAGAAAAATTAGGTCTTGCAGAGCATAAAAGGATCACTCATTCTTCATTCGAATCACTTTGCATTAGAAGAAAGCAAAAAGAAAGGAAGTGAATGAGTTCTGAGCTGAGAATATTCAAGAGTTCAAGTACGAAGAGGATTTCCAACCAAAACCCTAACCTATGGAACAAGGTACTTCTATTTTATGTGAAACCTCTTGAAATTTCAATCTCTGCAAATGGCTACACCTCTAGTTATTGATGTAACTGAAAGGCCCTAACCTATATTTAAGAAGCACCCATACAAATCAATTGAAGTTGAACCACTAGGTGCATTTTCTAGTATCCCATATGACATACTACATGTTGAGATATTAGGGCATACATCCACTGTAGCATTGATGAATTTGGAAACCTAAAACTCTTGGATTTGTTTAACAACTAGCTAAGGGATGATAGCTATAAATGAAAACCAGAATACAAATCCCTAGAAAGCAAACATTTTCTGCAAGTCATTAAATTTTTTACATTTGATGAGAATGAGTGGGTTTGATATATCTTGAGCCGAATACATGATGAGTTCATATGGCTATTGAAACCATTCAAGATTACAAAGGATGTTATCAAGATTGTAACTGGGTTAAATTCAACTAGTAGATTACCCATGCTGAAAGCCAATAAAAACCAAACTGTTACCGATGCAACTGGTGCATAGTTTGACAAGAGAGCAATGACCATTAATGATATTTTAGAACTAGATGTCAAGTTTGCATCCATGGTGATTGGTTACAAGGTCTACCACTCCAGCAAGGAAAATTCTATCTCTGGAACTACAATATATGGAGCCTATGAAATGTTGAAGGAGAATGTTAATTACGACCTATGTGAGCTGCTACAAAATTAGTTGATTGAGAATCTAAGAAAAAAAAAGAAAGATAAGAAAAATACCTTCAAATATGGTTCCTTGATTATATGTTTGTTCTTTTATTTTATGAATGAAGTGCCTGGAATTCAAGGTGTGCACTGGACAAATGATATGTCAGTTGCATGGCAAATAAGAGATTATCTACTCAGCCTTGGTGATTCCCAAGCTCAAAAGAAATCCATTTGGGGTTACTTCAAAAAATTTCAAAGTATGATGCATGTAAGAGAGAGAATCCCTAAGTTAGTTGTGGAGAAATATGAAAATGAAATATGTTTTATGGTTGACACTGATCAGTGCCTGATGGAGGCTATGGAACCCAAAACCATATGGATTATGCCAATGGGCTATGAGGTCGATGAGAAAGTTTTGGAAATATATGCTCAACATCTCTTGAGAAAACCAAAAGACACATCTATGGAAAGGTTTGGAACATACAAGGAGCTAAGTCTAAAATTGCATGTGGAGTTCAGACAGCCAGAGACCAAAAGGAAAGTGCAGAAGCAAGTTGAAAAGTATGCTGAGAGCATTGGACTAACCAAGGAAGTAGTGAAGCAAAATAGAGAAAGAATTGAAAAGGCTAAAAAGGAAAGGCAGGAAAAGAAACAAGAAGATGCTTTAGTGGAACCATCCTCCACTTCAAGGGCTACTAGGAGCTCGGTTGCTACTTCTGTTCCCCCTAAACCTACAAAATCAGAAGACAAACCATCCAGTGAAGGAAGTAAGAGAAAGAAAACAAAGGCCTCAAGAACATATGTGAGCACAAAAGATGATGAGAAGATAGAGATAGATGAAGAAGTTAAAGAGATAAAATCCAAGAAACCTAAGACTTCAAAGGCTTCTGAGGACCAACCTTCTGGAAGCAAAAAGGCAAGTAAAAAGAAAGAATTTGGTATGGTTGCTATGACAGTTAATGAAATTGTAAAAATAATTACTATTCATGGAAATCTAAGGCCTATCAAAGATTATTATGATAATTTTGATCAAGCAAATAAGAAAATTTTGGAAGATGCCACCATTATGTACTTGAATAAATTCAATAGAGCTCTACTAGAAATTTTACAAGAACTTCCTAAAAGTTTAAGGAAAATACTGGAAATGTGGAAGGAAGCAGCCAAGGCTAAAGATCTAGAACTCAGAGAATATGTCCTCTCCACTTTGTGTCTAGTAATGTCCAAAAAGGAAGAAGATAAAATAATCAAAAAGGTAAAAGATGATTTTAGAAGCAAGGTAAGGATGAACAAGCTAATGCTTGAGGAAACTGAGCAAATTGCAAATGAAATAGAGGAAATTTTGAGGAAGGCCCTGGATAAAGATAAATATTATGTTGTCTCTAGGGAACAAGTTGAGGAAGGTAATCCTACAGTTCTAGAACTAGAAACCTCAAAAGAAGAAACTAGAAAAGGAAATGATGACCAAGATGATACTCTAGATCCTCCGGAGCAAACCTATCAAGAGACAGATGATGGCATTGATTCATCAATTTCAGATGTTGAAAACATAAACATCAGTAAGCAACAAACTAAAGTTGATGACTCCTCTATTCCGAAAGAGGAGAAAATTAAACAAAGAAGACACATAGATGGTGGACAAAACTGATGATATAAGATATACTCTAACTCCACCTAATCAATCTAGAAAAGAAGATAATATTACTACTACACAAAGCCCTCCATAATAGGTAGCAAGTGGTGAAGACAAAGAAAAGATTCCCACTGCAAATGATACAGAGAAAGGTAAAGCAGAGGAAGAGAAAGAAGAAGGTAAGGAAAATAAAATAGAAGAAGATTGTACAAATGTTGATGCATCTAAACAAATTAGTCCTGATATTAACATTGACAAATGTCAAGGAAAGGAAGGTGGTTCAAGAATTGTGGCAAGATACACTGCAGAAGTAGTAAAAAGTCTCTTGAGTAAAGAAATGCTTGAGTTTGATGAACCAAAGTTGTTTCAAGGACTGATCAATCTAGATGCTCTCTCTTCGTTTCAAGTAATGAAGATAGCATCCTTCACACAAGCCAAGGCAAGAGAAAAGATGTTGAGATCTCACGTTGAGGACAGTGAGTTGCTAGGCCTTGGAACTAGAGTATTGGAGAAGATAATGCCAACCTTCTAGAAGAATCCTTTTGAATCTCCTTCTGGAAATATGAAGAATCTTATAAGTTCTGTAAGTACACATTTTGAGTCTTTTGAGAAGTCTGTAGAGACTAAAGTCAGAAATGAATTTTTGGATAAGAAATTTAGTGAAATAAAAAGCTTAATAGGGTATGATAGGATAATACTTGGTATCAGTATAAAGATTATTCAAAATGATCTAAGTGATGTAGGTGATATATACAAATTTTGTATATCTTAGCCCAAATTTAGTGAGGATATTGAGAAGAAGATAAAGGAGCAAGAACAAAAATTGTCAAATCTATCTCAAAATTTTGATCCTCTAATAGTTTCTCCTATAAGTCAAGAATGTCAAGTAATCATCTTGACTGATGAAATAAAGAACCTTGTTAAAGAAAAAGGCAATATTTTCAAGAGAATGTGTGAGATCCAGGGATTGATTGCCCCCAAGTTAGAAACATTGTTTAATGCACTATCAGAAGCTCAAACTGCAGTTCAAATAAGTGATCCTTCTGATTTGACAAAGGTAGAAGCATACGCATTCCTACTAAGTGGACATATCTTAATTTTGGATGGTATGAAAAGTAGTTGGGCCTCTGAACTTGAGCAATTGAAAAGTAGTTTTGCAAATATTCTCAAGTTCATGTAAATATAACTTAATGATTGGGTGTACATATGTGGCACTATATACAAATTTTTTTATTTTTGGCTTGTGGACCCCATCCTTTGCCATTGATGTCAAAGGGGGAGTGAAGAATAGTGAAAAAGGAGGAATCCAACAAAAGGGGAGCTCCAGAATAAGTGGAGAACATAAGAGTATAGAGTAAGGGGGAGTAACACTTAGTCATTTTTCACTAAGTGTTGCCATCAATGCCCAAGGGGGAGATTGTTGGCAAGAGACACTACTTCATATGACAGGTGTTGCCATTGATGGAAACTAAGACTATTCCACTCATTCACATAACATAATTTGTTCATACTGGAAGTCAGAATCAAAACTTATCTAAGTCCAGGTAGCTAGAGATAGAGCATGTGACAAGGTCTGGTATCTTGGTCCAGATTTCTCTGGTGATAAATCAGAGTATGCTACGGATCTGAAGGAGTCATAAGGATTGTCAGGGCAATCTAAATCTAGAATTTTAACCTCTGGTGATGAAGGATTGAAAAGTTATTTGCATCTGAGTATGGGGTTACAATTTGACAGTGCAGACAATAGAAGAACATGCCGACCTTGTAATTGGTCTTGGTTCTAGATAAATGGAAGTTGTCAAGTGGATGATTTGTGATGATTAGTGATAGAGGCCAACATGATTGATGATTTGTGAATGATAGTTTTTGTCTGTGTTACAAGTTATGCATGGATTTAGCTGACAGATCAAAGTCTTCATCAAAGTTCTAAGTTTTCTTGAAGCCGACTGAAAAGTGAATGAATATCATGATGTGGATATATATAGCTGATGGATTTAGGTGATTTTTGGTGTGTGTGATATGACTATGGAATGAGTGCAAAAATGGAAGAGATCTAAGGTTCAGATGTTAGCAGAACAGTAAAAAGGGCAGAGTGAGGATGAAGTGTATCAAGTTAGTATTTTGTGCTTAATCAGAACTGAATCCTTGCATTGGTAGATGCTAATTATCAGTTTAAACTCATTGTAATCTTCTTTCTATAGGCAGTGAGCCTTTTGTAGGTAGTGAGCCTTCTATAGGTAGTGAGCCTTCTTTTAAGCAGTGAGCTCTAGGCATTGAGCCCGAATGCATGTGCATTCCCAATTGTAATACTTTTAATAGAGTATAATCTTTCTGGGTTAACCCCCACCATAGTTTTTCCCTTAACCAGGTTTCCACATTAAAAATCATTATGTCATGTGTGTTTATTTGTTTCTGCTCATATGATGTTGATTCATGCTTTAATGTTTACATTATTAATCTAATTGTAAGTTGATAAAGAAGGTTAAAAGTAGAAAAGGTTAAATTTGTGAGACAAGTGATTCACCCCCCCTCTCAATCATCTGGACTAATTCCAACACATCTGAGAACCATTAACAATCTGTATCACTTTGTCTAATGATGGTAGTGGATAGTTATCTTTTTCAAAGGCTCAGTTCCAATTTCAGAAGTCAACACAATTTCTAATTTCTCCATTTTTCTTCCAGACTGGGACTAAGTTTTCCACCCAGGCTAAATGCCTGATAGGGAATATAATTTTGGCCAATAGTAATTTTTGTACTTCTTTGAAAATTAGAGGCTTTAATAAAGCATTCACAGGCCGTTGTCTCTGTCTAAAAGGATTTAGTCCTAGTTTGAGTGGTATAGTGTGAGTAATGATTGAAGTATCATACATCTTGAGGTCCTCATAGCTCCATGCTATAACTTCATGATAATACCTCAGCGCATGGATGATGTCTGCCTTTTATTCTTTAGTACTAGCCTTTCCAATGAACACATTCTTAACTTCTTCCACTATCCCCAGGTTGAAAGGGTCACATTGTCCTCCAAGGGATTCTCCTTCTTTCCTCTGGGTTCTGAGCTTGTCTGAATCAAATAGTCATTCCAATTCTACCATTCCCTATGGAATCATATTCGTCTTTAAATTCAAAACTCCTTCCAAGTCCATCTTAGCTAGCTCCACTTCTTCATCTAGTATTTGTGTAGTAAAAACATCTAATGAAGTGAGGAATTCAATTATGTGCTTAACGTCCTCAAAGACCTAAAAATTTGTGACGTTATCAGGTATTGATGGGGTGGCAACAAACTCGACAGTAAACTTTTTTAACCCTGACATAACTGTTGGTTCCAGTGTGCTTGCAATCTATGCCAAAGTATCTGCAACATGGTTTTGTCTTCATGGGATAAGTTGGATGTTGAAACCATCAAAGCACTCAATTAGATCCCATACTCAATTTTTGTATCTATTCAATCTCTTATCGTTGCAAGAGTACTGCTCTCTTACTTGTTTGATGACTAGTTCTGAATCACCAAATACTTGAATAACCTGAACTTTCTTTTGAAGGGCCATTAATAGTCCTTGCACTAAAGCCTCATATTCTATCATGTTATTTGTTTGGGTTAGGGCAGATCAAAGCAATAAATACTAACAATTATATGCAGATTAAATAACCCAAATATAACAATGAGGAATAACACAAAAGAGATTAACACAGAAATTTAATGTCGTTCACCCAATATGGGCTACATCCACAAAAACTCAGCCATCCAATGATTTTATTAGCCAGTGCAAAATAGATTACAATCTCGCGAATACATAGATGTACCATACATCCTAGCCACTTATAACAAGCTTTTTGGAAGATTCTAGAATTAGGGTTTTGCAATGTCATTTTTCTTTTGTTGGTTAACAAAAATTAACAACCGACTCTGATTGTGCAAAAAAGAGGGAAAAAAAATATCGGGGGCTACGCCCTTGAACCCCACTTGGGGCCTGGCTCAGCTTCGAACCTTGGTGAGGATACATAACTTGTGTATAGTACTTGCATGATCAGTTGCCACATACAAACAATCTCCCACTTGGAGACTGATCCTGGACGACACTGTTGCACTTGTAGCTCCCACTTTATTACAGGCCTGGTTGCTTTCTTAAGTCCACCATTATCAGTTATGAAGGCCAACAGAAACTGATGAGGAAATTAGTTTCTCCTATGTAACTGCCTTTGTGAACATATCTGTAGGATTTTCACTTGTGTGAATTTTCTCTAGCTTCAACTGCCCATCCTCCAAAACTGACCGAATGAAGTGGTATCTAAGCTGTATATGCTTAGTTTTTGAATGCAGAGCTGAGTTCTTAGCAAGATGAATGGCACTCTGGCTATTAGTCTACAAAGGGTTATCTTCTTGTTGTTGTCCCAATTCCTCCAGAAAATGTTGTAACCAAATCATCTCCTTGCTAGCTTCTGTAGCAGCAACATACTCGGCTTCAGTGGTTGAAAGCACAACAACCTTTTGCAGTCTTGAAATCCAACTGACTGCAGTACCTCCTACAGTAAAAACATACCTTGTAGTACTCCTCCTACTATCAATATGACCCACCAGATCAGAGTCAACATATCCTTTTAGAGCAGAGTTTGTTCCCCCAAAACATAGTTTCTTTGAAGTAGTACCTCTCAAATATTAGAGAACCTATTTTACAACATTCCAATGTTCCATTCTTGGATTGCTCATATACCTACTCACAACTCCCACTACATGTACAATATCTGGCCTTGTGTATACCATAGCATACATCACGCTGCCAACTGCTGATGCATATGGTATCTTAGACGTTTTATCTTCCTCCTCTTGTGTCTTTGGACACATCTCCTTAGTCAACTTAAAATGACTAGGCAAAGGTGTACTAACTACTTTTGCATTCTGTATGTTAAACCTTTTCAACACCTTCTCTACATACTCACTTTGGGACAAAAATAATTTTCTGTTTGTCCTGTCCTGTGTGATCCTCATACCAAGGATTTGTTTTGCTACACCCAAATCCTTCATAGCAAATGAATTTGCTAGTTTCTGCTTAAGTTCAATAATAAAGCATGTTATCAACATAAAGCAACAGGATAATATAGCTACCATTACCCAATTTCTTGAAATAAACACAATAATTAGAATGACATCTTTTGTAACCTTGTTCAACCATGAAACTATTAAATTTTAAATACCATTGCTGAGGTGCTTACTTCAGGCCATACAAACTCTTCTTTAACCTGCACACAAAATCCTCCTTACCCTTGACCTCATATCCCTGTGGTTGCTGCATGTATATTTCCTCTTCCAAATTGCCATGGAGAAATGTTGTTTTCACATCTAGATATTCAAGATGTAAGTCTTCCGCATCCACAAGACTTAGAATTGCTCTAATAGAAGTCATCTTTACAACCGAAGAAAATATTTCATCAAAATCTATACCTTTTTTCTGTGCAAAACTTTTTACCACGAGTCTGGCCTTATATCTTTTCTTGCCTCCATCTTCTTCCTTCAACCTGTAAACCCATTTATTTGGCAATGCTCTTTTACTTGTAGGCAATTAAACTAAGTCCCAAGTTTGATTCTGTAGCAAGGAATCCATTTCCTCTTTCATGCCTAGCTCCCACTGCTTTTTGGTATCTACCTGCATTGCTTCTTCATAACCTTCAGGTTCACCAGAATTAGTTAATAATATAGAATATAATGATGGAGAATTTTTTTTAGGAGGTCTAGTTATCCTTGTAGAATGTCTAACACTTCCAGGAGTTTGTGGCATAACTTGTTATTGCTGAGCATCAGGTACCACTGGCATTTTATTTTCTGGAATCTCATCCAGCACCACATATTCCTTTTTGGCCTGTTCATGCTTCTTTTCCTGCAGCTGATCCTTATACATGACCTTCTCATTGAATATAACATCTCTGCCCCTAATGATTTTATGATTTTCATAATCCCATAACCGATAACCAAATTCATCTACTCCGTATCCAATGAAGGTACATTTTTTAGACTTAGCCTCAAGCTTGGTTCTATTTTCAATATCAACATGGACAAAAGCTTCACAACCAAAGGTTTTCAAAAATGAATAGTTTACTTTTTTTCCCATCCATGCCTCCTCTGGAATGCCACCATCCAAAGGATTTGAAGGTCCCCTATTTATTAGATAAACAATAGTATGTACAATATCTTCCCAAAAGTGTAAGGGTAGTCCAACATGCAATCTCATGCTCCTTACATGCTCCATAATGGTCCTATTCATCCTCTCAGACACACCATTTTCTTGTGGGGTTCTAGGAATTATTTTCTGCCTGCGGATTCCATTATATGAATAGTAATTCTCAAATTCTCTACTGCAATACTCACCTCCATTATCAGATTTGAGACACTTCAACTTTTTTTTTGTCTCATTCTCAACCAAAACTTTCCACTTTTTAAAAGTTTCAAATACTTCTAATTTTTATTTTAGGAAATACACCCATGTTTTCCTAGTTGCATCATCAATAAAAGTAACATAATAGAAAGAGCCTCCAAGAGAAGATACTTGAGCTGGTCCCCATACATCTGAATGCACAAGCTCTAATTTCTCACTCTTCTTCTCTTTCCCAACTTTGAGAAATCAGACTCTTTTCTATTGTCCATAAACACAATTTTCGTAAAACTCCAAGTCAATCTTCTTCAGACCTGGTAGCAACTTTCTAGAGTGAAGAATCTTCATCCCTTTCTCACTCATGTGCCCAAGTCTATGGTGCCACAATTTTGTTTCTATCCCTATAGCAAGTGTTATAATTGTCTCAGTAGCAACTGTTTCTGTAGCAGCTAAGGTAGAATAAGTACTACAAGTACACAAATACAATTTGCCTACCTTTTCACCTTTAGCTACTACTAATGCACCTTTAGCGACCTTCTAGATTTTGTCTGAAAAGGTAACTATACAGCGTTCACTACCCAGTTGTCCTACAGAGATTAAATTCCTTCTCAAATTTGGAACATGTCTTACCTCCTATAGCAACCATTCATTTCCATTTTGCAACTTGATTTTTATCTTTCCTTTTCCAACAATCTGATAGGGTTCATCATCACCCAGATATACACGTCCAAAATCACCTTGAACATAATCTACAAAATATTTCCTATGGGGTGTGGCATGAAATGAAGCCCCTGAATCTATTACCCAAGAATCATTAGCATTATCTAAACACTGAATTAAAGCATCCTGTAATTTATTACTTGCAATATTAGCTTCATTACTGTCATCATGTTGTCCATCTCCTTGTTTGCCCTTTCGAGACCAACAATCCTTCTTCAAGTGTCCTGGCTTTCCACAGTGCCAGCAATCCATTCTTCCTCTGGATTTAGATCTGCCTTTCCTTGACTTTCCTTGTAACTTCCCATGATTTGTAGGGCTTTTTCCTTTTTCCTTTGTTCTTCTCTTGTTCTCTATAGTCAAAGCATTACCAGATGTTGAAGTCTCACCTATACTTTTCCGTCGCATTTCCTTGCTAAGGATAACACCAACAACATCATCAAATTTCAAAGTATTTAAACTAGAGAGAGTTACTTACAATCATTACCAAGCTATTCCAACTTTTTGGCAAAGAACATAAAACCAAGAGAGCCCTTACCTCTTCATCAAATTTCACTTTTACAGAAGTTAACTGATTGGTAATCATATTAAACTCATTTAAATGATCTGACATAGATCCACCTTCAATCATTTTCAGATTAAACAAATGCTTCATGAGAAATACCTTATTAGAGGCTGAGGGTTTTTCATACAATTTGGCCAAAGATTTCATTAGTTCACTTGTTGTTTTCGCTTCTATTATATTGAATGCCATAGATGGTGCCAGGCACAACTGAATGGTTCCCAATGCCTTTTTGTCTAAAAATTTCTAATCCTCATCAGTCATTGCTGTCAGTTCCTTGGCTACTCCTTCCAATGGCCTCCATAAATCCTTCTGATAGAGATAATCCTCCATCTGCATCTTTCATAATTGATAGTTCTTCCCATTGAATTTATCTACCTTCAATTTACCCTCATCCGCCATTGTTCCCACTTAACCATGAGACTCCCTCTCAACCATGAGACCTTACTATAGATGATAATCAAACACAACCCGCTCTGATACCAATTGTTAGGGTTAGGGAAGATCAAAGTAATAAATACTAACAATTATATGCAGATTAAATAATCCAAATATAATAATGAGGAATAACACAAAAGAGATCAACACAAAAATTTAACGTGGTTCACCCAATATGGGCTATATCCACAGAAACTTAGCCATCCAATGATTTAATTATCCAGTGCAAAATATATTACAATCTCACGAATACATAGTTGTACCATACATCCCAGCCACTTATAACAAGATTTTTAGAAGCTTCTAAAATTAGGGTTTTGAAATGTCATTTTTCTTTTGTCGGTTAACAAAAATTAACCACAACAAGGATACATAACTTGTGTACAGTACTTGTATGATTAGTCACCACATACCAACATTATTTGTGTAAGGGAACTGTAACCTATGTGATGCCAAATAAGAACTTCTAGTGGGATTGATTAGTTCAAAGCCTGCCCCAGATCCTTGTCTACACCTAGATCTATTGAACCTCAAAGTCCAGAGGTAGAAATCTTTACTGCTATCATCTTATCTTATTGGTCTCTTCCCATTTAATTGAGGTTCTAGCTCCGCCTTATTTGTAACATTTGGGTCTTCCTTTGGAGCTATGGAAATCTTCAAGTGTTTCTACACCTACTCTACTGCTTCTTAGCAAAGTAAACATGTAAACTCAAAATGAGATACATCATGGATGCGGCACCAATTTGGCAACAACAATTCTTCCATTTGGATCTACTTGCTCATAGCTACTTGATCATCATCCTCTGAGGAGTTCCTTGAGTCTGACTACACATATGCTTCTGTACTTTCTGGTTTTTCTACAAGTGGAGGATTAGGAAATTTGTTGTAGCTTAGCATAAGAGTCTCCTCTGCCTGATCAACATGAGGAAGGTAAACTCCTAAATCTACTTCTGAAAATAGGATTTCATTGGTTTGATTATACTCCATAATCATGTGCTTCATTTTAGGCCCCCTTTCAATGCAGATCTGATTTGCTAATCCCTTCCATGGCAACCACATGTGGGAGAAGTCTATTTCCATGTAACTATTCAAAGTTCTAGACTAGTACTGACTTAAGAGCATGCCATATTGATCTGGAATATCCACTACCCTAATATCTATGCATTGTTGTACTTTGAGATCAAAAGCAAATTGCATATGTATCCTATTCAATTTTCCCATCACATTCACTTCAGTTTTGTCTAACTATGTAACTTTCCTAGGAGACTTTGCTGGGGTGAGTCCTAGTGCCTTGTAGATTGATAAAGGCATCACATTTGTAGAAGCACTTGAGTCTACTAAGCAGTTGTGAAGATTCTTTCCAAATATTCTATGTGTCAAGAGGAAGGCAGAACTTTCTTTTTTATCCTTATATAGAGTGACCTTCTATTCAACATATGTCACATTGACTCTTTCCTTACCTTGTCAGTGTTAAGGGAAAATTAGATCAAGTGAACAAACAATAATATCAATATCAAAATACCCAAAACTCAATGAAATGGTGAACTAAAGAGATTTAAATAAACAATGAACAAACAACAAAGAAAACCTCCTTAATTCGAAGTTTCCATTGATCACCTATCACAATCATTCTTGCATGTATGAATGATGCCCTCAGAGAGTGCACTTCCTTGATATGCTTCAGGAATGTCAATTGGGAATGGTAGTGATAGTTTATTGCAACGAAGAGGAGCTTCACAACAATGGTAATAGTGCGTAGTAATGAGTGTGATCACAAGCAATGAAGGAATTTGTATCAAAGGCGCGTTGTAATTCCTACAGAGTAACGATACTTAAAGCTTAGATGATTGAAATGGAAGAATGAGGTTCAATTTATAGACTTGGAAGAATGAAGATCAATGGTATAGAAGACTTGAGAAGATCAACGGTTGAGAACAATTGAGGAATGTGCAATGAATAAGAAGAGGACATGTGTCTTGCTTTCTTTTGCATGAGAAGGGTTATCAAGAATAGAAGAATGAGTTAAAGCATTTAAAAGAATATAATAATCAGTTAAGTGATTTAAAACAAGAAGAAGGGATTTGTATGAGAAAAAGAAAATATTTTGCTTTATTAGATATTAGGAATATTTAACTGCATGTGCAAAAAGCTTGAATTATATTTAGAGATAACTCAAATTAGAAGAAAAAGACAACTTAAATAAATATTTGATTTATTTAAATTTAGAGAAGATATTATTGGAAGAAACAATTAAATAATTGGAATTATTTAATTTAGAAGATTAGAAAACAAATTAAATAAATAAATTTATTTAATTGTTTTGCATGATTTTGGAAGAATAAATAAAATATTTAATTGTATTTTATTTTTGGAGATTGAGAGGATTTAAATAAATTTGATTTGATTTATTCAAATTTGGAAGAATGATTTGATTTAATTAAATAATTAAGAATTATTTAGTTGTTTGGAAGAATTAAATTAAATGAAGGATTTTATTTATTTTTGACTTTAGAAGAGGTAATTAAATATTTCAATATTTAATTAACTTAGAGGAATATGATTTAAATAAATAAATTTATTTATTTATTTATTGATAGAGGAATTAGATGGAATAAATATTAAGAATATTTATTTGGACTAAATTGTGTCTTTTTTAGGTGTATACATTTTGCCCCTCTTTGATGTAATGCAGTTTACGGTGTTGCCTCAAAGAATAAATAGTTTGGTACTGATACATACCCTAGTTTGCCCCTGGTACAGGTTATGACGATAGGATGCCCCCTTAGGAGATTGGATGAGAAGAAGGCGGAAGGATGAGAGACAGACAATCTCACGAAGACGAAGGGAAAACTAGGTTAGGTTTGAAGAAAACAGGATGCGTTTTAGAGAAACAGGAAGAAAACTGGAAGAAACAGGTGTGGGAAGTAGTCGTAGTCACCATCTAGCCAATTTAGGGTTTGCATGCTATATATAGGAGTTGGGTCCACAAGACAATTCATTTGCACACTTGTCTTGGTTTGATTTGCCTCAGAGAGCTTAGAGGAGCATAGAGCATAGAGTCATCAGCACGAGGATGGACATTCCACACGAGGAATATCAATTCGAGTGTGTCCATCGATTCGACCGGCCAGCAGAGGCAGGACCCCTGGTATGTATCTCAAAAAAATTCTCCTAGGGTTGAGTTTGATAGCAATAAATGCTAGGAGAAAATTAGGATAGACAAAAGAACTGAAACAGAGTGTGGCGCATATGCCACACGAAACTGCGCATGTATGATATAAAGCGGTGAATATGTGAAAGCTAGGCATGTATAGGTTTAGGCAGTGCATGCATGATTCTGCAACGCATGTGCGGTATGTAACGACGCATGCGGCAGAGTAGCACATTTACAACATAGGATGATGCATGCATGGATTCTTGTAGCGCTATTGCCAAAAGTGGCAAATGTGTCAAGAAATGGCACATTTGTTAAGAAATGGTGCATTTACCACCTATTATGGCGCATATGATATAGATAAGTAGATTACCTAGCAAAATTGACTCGATTGACATCCTATTTGATGCATCAATCAATAAGTTATCTATGAGATTACAGGAATCTAGTCAAGAGATGTAGTGTGCTATTTGGATCAATTTGAAATGCTAAGTTAGTTGATATGGTTCTATAGATATGTTGAGTATGGTACTTGTAGCTTTAGGTGGATGCCTTGCTTTACGTGCTTGTAGGAGGATATACGAGAGATGATTTAGTCAAGGGAGCAATTCCCTATGCCTTTGTTGCAGAGATACATGTTGACTAAGATGGACAGGGAGGTGCTTGGTGCAATGGGACTTGATTATGTTTGCTTCATGCCTAAGGTTCGGCTGAACCGTGGGTTACTGACTGCTGTAGTGGAGAGGTTCCACAGTGAGGATGGGACCTTCCACTTCCCTACTGGTGAGATTATCATGACACTAGAGGATGTATACAGGATTCTTCACTTGCCTATTTAGGGTGAGCTGGTGGAGTATGATCCATAGACAGACTTAGGACTTGTTGAGTGCAAGCAAGTGTTCAATGACCCTGAGCTAGTCGGGCAGGTCATCTCTTGGAAGGATATTTATGACTATTACAATTACTTCCCAGGGATTGTAGCATGACTTATCAGAGGTGTGGTATGCCCCAATAGGAGATCACATAGGTTCCCCATTGGATGAGGTTGAATCATGGAGAGGATGGTGATAGAGGGCACTCGGTATGCTTGGGGTGTCTGTGTACTAGTGCACTTATACCATGGCATGCATTAGGTGGTATATCACAAGGGTACAAGCCTATCTGTAGGTGTGTCATTGCTACAGTTTTGGCTATGGGAGAAGATAGCGATCACGAGGCTGATATGTGGTTTTTGTAGACAGAGAGGAGAGCCATATAGCTATGGCTATACAAGAGTGATTTCCCAGCATAGGTTGGGGAAGCTCGAGTACTAGCAGCATGCTTTGAATGGAATCGATATTATCATTTGGAGGCCATACCTAGATTATGAGCCTTGGGAGGATGAGGTAGATGAGCTACCCTACTATTATCAGACGCAATGGTTGATAGGGCAGACCTGGTTTATCTTGGAGCGGCAGATTGTCAGCCGAGTACAAAGACAATTTGTGATGTAAGAGCATCCAGAGGTGTAAGGGCAATCTTGCATCACCCAAAAATAAGTTAATTCAAAACTATTGTAGTTGTTTTCATTTCTTTCCATAATTAGTTTTTTTGGGTTCCATAATATCCAAAATAATAATGTAGGACTTTCAGTTTTTCCAAAATTGCTAAAAATAACAACCTGCCTATTTTGGAAAGTGTACCTGCTACTTTTAGAAAGTTTGCATTTGGGCATGTAATGACGCAAAAACTTCCATAAAGTTACATAATGGAAATATAAGACCTTTGGTGAAGGAATTAGGAAAAGATCATTTGTGAGCTAAAAGATATTAAAGTTTTTGTTTTCTGAAAAGCCCCTAAAAATATACAGAACGAGATATGAGGCACTAAAACATATCATAACATCTCAAAAAGTTGACAAAAATCAATTTATGGATTTCTAGCATGATAGTTCACATTGCAAGCTTTCCGGCACTTAAAATGGTTCGTCAATCGGACACCCGGATCAAAAGTTATGCTTCTCGAAAGTTGACCTACTTTTGGAGGGAGTTGCAAATTTCAAAATTTAGCTGGAGGCCGCCAAAAAGTGCTATTTATGACTATTTTGGGAACCCTGGGCAGTAGTAGAGTTAAGGGGGCCAGTGTAGAGTCCAGAATAGGTGGGAAAATAGAAACCCTAGCTGATTTGGGGTTACAGAAGGCTGAAGATTCTAGAGTCTTGAGGTGGGGAAAGCTGTAATGTGTTGCAACCAGTAGAGGGTTCATCCTCTAATTGTAATTGAGCTTCTGTAATGTAATGAGTTGCCCAATTCAATAAAATAAAGTTCTATTTGCTGTGTTCAATATCTATTATTGTGTGTTTTGTGATTTACCCCTTCATCAAGTGGTATCAGAGCAAGGGTTCCTGAGTATGTAGACAGATCACCGACCATGAGGTAGTTTGCACCAGGACCTGAGGTTGTGGGTTTACTACGGAGACCAAGATGCCTCCATGAAGAAATCGTATTGGGAGGAATGCTTTAATGAAAGAGGGTTTTAGAGCCCTGCAAAGACAAATCGATGCATTGCAAGAGGAGCTGCAAAGAGGGTTCGAGCCGAGAAGGAGAGAGGAAAGCGACGATGAAGCTGAAGAAGAGCTATCTGAGGAAGAACAAGAAGCTATGGGAGATCTTGCAG
This sequence comes from Cunninghamia lanceolata, assembly GCA_027924645.1. NCBI lineage: Eukaryota > Viridiplantae > Streptophyta > Pinopsida > Cupressales > Cupressaceae > Cunninghamia > Cunninghamia lanceolata. The sequence goes on from BSBN01001583.1 coordinate 7,435,933, forward strand.
AAGTTAGGTTGTTGAGGGCCATTTCAAAGATCAGAAAGAGGTCCAGGATTGAAGTTTCTACCTATTCCAGAGATTTGAATCTAGAACAACTTATTGATTGGATCAATGATATGGAGGAGTATTTCAAGTATGAAGATGTGGAAAACCCTGAACAGGTCAAGTTTGCAAAGACAAAGTTGAAGGGTCATGCTAGTATTTGGTGGAAGGAGGTCCAGTTAGAGAGAAATAGAAGAGGAAAAGCAAAGATTACCAGATGGGATCGGATGGTGGAGAAATTGAAGAAGCAGTTCATTCTTGTGGACTATGAGATGGAGTTGCTGAAGAAGCTGCAAGGATTGAAGCAAGGTAACAAGTCTGTTAAGGAGTATACAGAAGATTTTTATAAGATCACTATCAGGACAGGCCATGGAGAGGCCAACAAGGAGAAGGTAGCCCACTACATTAATGGGTTGAGGCCAAGTATTCAAGAAGAGTTGAGCCTGGTCAGAATGACCACCATAGAAGATGCATACCAATTTTCCCTGAATGTGGAAGAGAAGCTGAATAAGAGATTTGAAAGCAAGCAAAGGGGAAGAGGTCAAGGCGGAAGGACTGGTGGAAGACCCTATGGAGGCCGAAATGAAGATGCAAAGAAAAGTGAAGAAGATGGCACCAGTCAAAATCAAAGAGGAGATAATACCTACCACCCTCATGACCAGAATAATGGTGAACAAAGAGGAAGAGGAAGAGGCAGACCTGGGCAAGGACCTGGAAGAGGAGGTTTTAAAGGAACCTATTTCCAATGTGGAGAAGAAGGGCATCGAGCATACGAGTGTCCACAACATCAAGGAAGGACAAATAGAAGACCTGAAGGTAATGCACGCGTTGCACATGTAGATGAAGATGCACATTCTAAGCATTCTGAAGATGCTAAAAGGGGAGAAACCCTAGTTGTCAGAAGAACTTCATTGAATGAGGAGAAAGAACCTAATCAGAGGAAGAGTTTATTCCGCACAAGGTGCAAATGTGAAGGTAAGTGTTGTGATATTATTATTGATAGTGGGAGCACTAATAATCTTGTTTTAGAAGAGATGGTTGACAAGTTGAAGTAGACAAGAAGAAAGCATCCACATTCATATCGGATTGCATGGTTGCAGAAGGACCATAGAGCTTTGGTCAATGAGCAGTGTTTAGTGAAGTTCAAGATTGGAGACTACCATGATGAGGTGCTGTGTGATATCATACCAATGGATGCATGTCATATGTTGTTGGGGAGGCCGTGGCAGTATGATAGGAGCGCTGTCCATGATGGCCGTGCAAACACATATTCCCTAACAAAGGATGGAGTTAATCATAAATTGAAGCCCTTGAAGGAGGTGGAAGAAACGGTATGTAGTATTGCCAAAATTTGCTTGGTAGATGGTATAAAATTTTTGGAGGGTATGAAGCATGAGCATCATTGCTTTGCATTGATTCCTAAGATTAGTCAAGAGAAATGTGAAGATGTACTAGTAGAAGTCTCAGATATGTTGGAAGAGTTTCAGGATATTATCTCTGATAATATACTAGAAGGTTTACCACTGGTGAGGAAGATAAGTCACCAAATGGATTTGATACCAGGAGCTAGTTTGCCGAATAAGGCAGCCCACATAATGACTCCTGCAGAGAGTGAAGAGTTGAATAGACAAGTTTAGGAGTTGTTGAAGAAGGGATTGATAAGAGAAAGCCTAAGACCATGTGCAATACCTATAGTACTAGCACCAAAGAAAGATGGAGAGTGGAGGATGTGTACAGATTCCTGAACCATCAACAAGATCACAATCAAGTACAGATTTCCATTGCCCAGAATGGATGACATAATGGATTGTTTGAGTGGAGCCAAGTACTTCACGAAGATTGATCTGAAGAGTGGGTATCACCAGATTCAAATCAGAGGAGATGAATGGAAGACAGCCTTGAAGACAAATGAAGGTTTGTATGAGTGGTTAGTCATGCCATTTGGGCTAACCAATTCACCGAGCACATTCATGTGGCTCATGAATGAGGTATTAAAAGAATTTTTGGGAAGTTTTGTTATTGTCTATTTAAATGACATTTTAATTTTCAGTAAGACTTGGGATGAGCATTTGATGCATATCAGAAGGGTTTTAGAGAAGCTGAGGGAGGAGAAGTTGTTGATCAATCTGAAGAAATGTAGTTTTGCAAAGGAGTTGGTATACCTGGGATTTGTTGTCTCAGAGGAAGGTCTTAAGATGGACCCAGAGAAGGTGAGGGCTATCATTGAATGGCCTACACCAAGGAGTGATTTTGAGGTGAGATCTTTTCATGGTTTGGCAAGTTTTTACAAAAAGTTTATCAAGAATTTCAATAGCATTTGTGCACCCCTAACTGAGACAATGACGGGATAGAAAAGAGTTTAGATAGACTAAAGGAGCACACAAGAGCTTTGATACATTGAAATAGAAAGTTGTAGAACAACCTGTTTTGGCACTTCCAGATTTCAATAAGGTATTTTAGGTAGATTACGATGCTAGTGGTAGTGGTATAGGAGTTGCTCTGAGTCAAGAAGGTAAGCCCATTGCCTATTTTAGTGAGAAGCTTAATGATGCCAAGAAAAAGTATTCTGTTTATGATCAGGAGTTTTATGCAATAGTTCAGGCTTTGAAGAAATGGAGACATTATTTGTTGCCAAAGGAGTTTGTTTTATATACTGATCATCAGGCTTTACAATATCTTAATAGTGAAGGAAAGTTAAATCAAAGGCACTTAAAATGGGTTGAGTTTTTGCAGAGCTATACTTTTGTTTTGAAGCATAGGAGTGGGAAGTCCAACAGAGTTGCAGATGCCTTGAGCAGAAGGCAAAATTTGTTGACAAAAATGAAGATAGAGGTTGTTGGGTTTAATGAGCTCAAAAGTTTGTATCCTGAAGATCTAGATTTTGTAGAGGCTTGGAAAGCTTGTTTGGAACCTGTTACTTTGGACAAGACAAAATGGTTGGATTTCTTAATCCAAGATGGCATGTTGTTTAGAGGAAGCCAATTGTGCATTCTAAGGAGTTCCATGAGAGAGAACCTAATTAAGGAGAAGCATAGTGGGGGATTAGCTAGACACTTTGGTCGAGATAAGACCATTTCCATTGTCGGTGAAAATTATTATTGGCCATAGTTGCAACAGGATGTGAGGAAATTTGTGCAGAGTTGTAGAGTATGTCAGATGGCAAAAGGAACAAGTCAGAATACAGGGTTGTATCAACCATTACCTGTACCGGAGAAGCCATGGGATGATATTAGCATGGATTTTGTTCTTGGTTTACCAAGGACACAGAGAGGACATGAATCTATTTTTGTGGTGGTGGACAGATTCTCAAAAATGGCATATTTTATTCCTTGTAAGAAGACTAATGATGTTGTTCATATTGTAGAGTTATTTTTTAGGGAAGTGGTGAGACTACATGGTCTACCAAAGAGCATAGTTTCAGACTGAGATACCAAGTTTGTTGGTTATTTCTGGAGGACATTGTGGAAGAAGTTGAAGACAGACTTGAAGTTCAGTTCTGCACACCATCCACAGACTGATGGATAGACTAAAGTGGTGAATAGGAATTTGGGTAACTTGCTACGATGCTTGGTAGGAGATAAGCCCAAGGGATGGGATTTGATTTTACCATAGGCAGAATTTACTTACAACAATTATGTCAATAGGAGTACTGATAAATCAGCATTCTAGATTGTATATGGGAATAGTCCAAGAAATGCTTCAGAGTTAAGGATGTTGGACAATGGATAAAAGACAAGTGCCAAAGATGAAGACTTTGCAGAACATCTAAAGAATTTGCATGAAGAGGTGAGAAAGCACATTAATAAAATGAATATTTAGTACAAGGCTAAGGCAGATCAGAAGAGGAGATATAAGGAATTCCAAGTAGGAGATGAAGTCATGGTTCACTGATGCAGAGCATCTAGGACAGTAGTAGCATGATCAAAACTTCACATGCAAAGATCTCTCAAGACAGCCTTCAACACCATCTCCAACTTACTCTACACACACACACAATATGAAGGAGAACTCCAAGACACCTTCCAAGATGTCAACTCCATCTAACATCCCTTCAACTCCTCTATACAGGACTGCAGGACAGCAATCTCACAGACTAACATGGCATTGCTGTTCCATTGGAATAACAGTCACACAACCACCTTGGGATGGCCTCCCTCAACACAAACACATTCTCATTGCCACTTACCAATCCTACAACATGCATTCAACATAATTCCTTCCTTTGCAAAGTAATAACATGTCAAATATACCTAGTTGCTGCTGTCCTCCTTCAGGCTTCTAACATAAGACTTCTGTAGAGTCATTTCTCATGCCCAAACTCATCTACACCATTCCCCTGCCTCCACATTACTCACAAGACTTTCCATCCTTAACATACAACTCATTCCTCTGACCAGGGTAAGAAGGATCAAAGGAATGAGGAGAAACTCATCAAGTTGCACAGAAGAAACTCTAGATCAGATTTTAGGACAGTTTGCAGACAAACTCTGATTACTCTCTTCTAGAGCAGTGTCAAAAGCCCAAATAAAGTTCAAATGATAGGTGATTCAACAACCTATCCAACCATCACAAACTCCCTTCACCCACAGGCTGTACAAGTATAGATTTCGCTGGGAAACAACAAATTTAAGGAAGTGACAGCAATTCTGAAAAAAAAAATAGTTTTTGGGAAATCGACCATATCTCCCACCTAGATCATCATCAAGATCCCAAACTAGTCTCAAATTAAAGGTACTTCAAAGTACTTTCCATCTATCACAAGTTTTGGCAATAACAAATCTGTACAATCATGGGTACTGTAGCAAAACAGTGAAAAAAATAGAAGAAAAGTAGAAAAAATAGTTTTTGGTAAAACAGAGATTCCTCCCTTCAAATTCAACATTAAGACCTCCAATAAGCTTTGAATCAAAGTTGCTTCAGTCCCCTTTCATCCCATTCTAAATTCATGCCAAGGCTCTTCCGTACAGGTACAAATTTATGAGAAATAGTGAAGGAAAAAATAGAAAAAACAGTAAAAGGCAAAAAATCAGTGTCCTTTTGTTATATTTCTCAAATCTCTTGAATGAATCCATACAATACAACCTCCCTTGGCTTAAAACAAGCCTCAAACATAGCCTAGAGTGAAGTGGTCCCTCCAAATTCCTAAAACCATCGACCTTTCTTGTCTTATAACTGCTGTTTTTAAAACATTAATAAGGAAACTGTCTTTTTTCGACAGCAAAAACTATTTTTTCCATCTTTTTATGGTTTAAATGCTTTTTAACACTTGACTAACCTTTGGACAAGGTTTCAACACACCTGAGACATGCCTTTTAAAGGCTTAGAACATAGAAATTTAATTAACTATCCTATAAAAACATTAAAACTCAAAGTCATCTTGCAAACTACCTATGACTATCCTAACTAGGACTAATAACCTAACAATAGTAGATTCAAGTTATTTGGACATAGTCCATTACAACATGGCATTATGCCTTATTACAACATGAGAAAGACTTTATTGAACAAAATAATACAACTTGAAAATCAAGTAGAATCTCGACATCTTGGTGCTCCTGCACCATTCACTTGAGAAAAGAAAGGTTCTCAATTGGAACATACAATAAGTTGAAAATGAAGAAATTTGGACCATGTAGAATCCTGAAGAAGCATGATTCAGGAAATGCATATGAGGTAGAGCTGCTGAGTGGGATCAATATTTCCCCTATTTTCAACATTTCTGATTTATCAAAATATCATGAAGGTGGAATAAAGGATGGACCAATAGAAGTACAGTGGAGTATTCCAACATCTACTTCAACAGAGGAGATAGAAGAGATCTTGGATAGCCATGTGGGAAGGAGCACTTGAAACAGACAATATGAAGAATATCTAGTGAAATGGAAAGGAAGGCCTATTGAATATTTTTCTTGGTTGTCTAAGGTAGAGGTTGACCGTTTGGGTTTTCCTCACACAAACACTTGAGACGTGACAGGGTCACTTCTCAAATTACCCTGGGTGTCTAATGTAGGAGCATCCAGAGGTGTAAGGGCAATCTTGCATCACCCAAAAAGAAGTTAATTTAAAACCATTGTAGTTGTTTTCATTTCTTTCCATAATTAGTGTTTTTGGTTCCATAATATCCAGAATAATAATGTAGGACTTTCAGTTTTTCCAAAACTGCTAAAAATAGTGACCTGCCTATTTTGGAAAGTGTACTTGCTATTTTTAGAAAGTTTGCATTTGGGCACGTAATGAAGCAAAAACTTCCAAAAAGTTACATAACAGAAATATAAGACCTTTGGCGAAGGAATCAGGCAAAGATCATTTGTGAGCTGAAAGATATTAAAGTTTTTGTTTTCTGAAAAGCCCCTAAAAATTTACAGAATGAGATATGAGGCACTAAAACATCTCATAACATCTCGAAAAGTTGAAAAAAATCCATTTACAGATTTCTAGCATGATACTTCACATCACAAGATTTCTAGCGCTTAAAACAGTTCGTCAATCGGACACCCGGATCAAAAGTTATGCTTCATGGAAGTTGACCTACTTTTGGAGGGAGTTGCAAATTTCAAAATTTAGCTGGAGACTGCCAAAAAGTGCTATTTATGACTATTTTGGGAACCCTGGGCAGTAGTAGAGTTAAGGGGGCCAGTGTAGAGTCTAGAATAGGTGGGAAAATAGAAACCCTAGCTGATTTAGGGTTACAGAAGGATGAAGATTCTAGAGTCTTGAGGTGGGGAAAGCTATAATGTGTTGCAGCTAGTAGAGGGTTCATCCTCTGATTGTAATTGAGCTTCTATAACGTAATGAGTTGCCCAGTTCAATAAAATAAATGTCTATTTGTTGTGTTTAATATCGATTATTGTGTGTTTTGTGATTTACCCCCTTCATTAGTTTGGGAGGAGGCAGGGCATGCCACAGGGGCAGGCTCTGTTTGCAAGGAGGCACTTGCAGAGTTTTGGTAGACACTATATGTCACGTGTGATATGAGGAGGGAGATAGCAGACGCTGGGATGACCCAGGATTATGAGGATTGGTTCACTATCCACCCATTTCTAAGATACTCAGGACCTGGGGTGCTGGTACCTCAGATAGATGAGGCGGACTCAGATGATGAGGGCCAGGTTGGCCAGAGGAGGAAGAGGAGGGGGAGAGGAGGATAGGGGGTGGAAAAGATGGAGGAGATGATGGAGATGATGGAGGCTAACCCAAATAGAGGAGAAGAGGCAGGGAGGGACCTTCCCATGCCCAGCAGGCACCATAGCAGGCACCGCAGGTACAGATGCCACCACCTCAGCAAGTGGCACAACAACAGGGACCCCAGCCATAGGGGTAAGGACAGGGACATGTAGCCTAGGCTCTAGCATAGTCAGACATATAGGAGAGGACTATATCTACCTTAAGAGGATAGATTAGGAAGCTACGGGCATAGCTCAAGAGGGTTGATGCCTAGTGAGAGATAGATGCAGAGGTCATTGCGGGGCTCACTAGAGAGAAATATGGCAGATGTGCAGATACAAGTTATCCGAGTAGAGCAGGATACCGCAGTGGTAGCCCTGGGGACAGACGTGATGAGCAATTTTTTGGTTGGGCAGGTGCACCAGGCATAGGTACAGCTAGCGTAGGCACAGACATAGCTAGTGCAGGTATAGGGTGAGCTTGCTAGAGCACAGGCTCAGGCACAATATTATCAAGGTTTATACTATGGTGTCGTGCTAGCTAGTCAGAGGGCCTCCAGCTATAGGAGCCAGTCTATGGCTCCCCCAAGAGTAGGTGGATCGAGGTCAGGAGCCTCCGTGGTGGGTCCATAGTAGTCTGAGGCTAGCAGAGGAGGGGACATGGGAGATACTACCAATAGTAGTGGTTCACAGCAGTAGGGATAGGAGAGACTTGCAGACTTTGGATCTTATGTACCATTTTTGTATTTTGAGACATGTATCACCATCCTTGGGATGTATCTATTGTATATGACATTGACTCAGAGATGGACCACTTGATATTGTACATTTGGACATGCTTTTATGATATTATGATGTAGCTATTTGATGCTTTCTATATGCAGTTTGTTCATTTCTATGTTATGGATGCATTTCTATTGTATGATGCAATGCACACGTTTATCTAATGCATACTTTAGATGTTTTACTTGATGCTATGCAATGTTTATCTAATGCAAATTTTCATATGATGCTATGTGATGCTATATGACCTAATGTAGACTTAGATGTTTTACTTGATATGTCTCTAATGTGTGTGAGTACAAATGGTATCCATATGATTATGCAATTTATGTGATGCACTTATCTATGTTTTTGATTTCTTTCTATTTGACACTATATGATGCTTGCAACAAACTGTATATGGATGTCCTAATGTACTTTATTATGTATGCAACTATTTTAATCACATAAATGACTTCCTCATGTGATATGATATGTAACTATATGCTATGTTTTTGCAATATCCAAATGTACTCTATCGACACAGAGATGATGTAGAATGATAGACAGAAGATTGATTGGAAGAATGATTCGATAGAAAGATTTAGAAGCTTTGACTTTGTATTGTTACCCTGTGTTGTTTGGATCTTTTATTGCATGGGGTATGGATGTATGGATGTATAATGGATGTATAATGGATGCTTTGCTTTGGACATCATGATGGTGCAAGTATTTTGAAGTACTTATTTCATCATTGGGTAATTTTTTTTGGGTACTTTTTCTGAATGTTGTAAGTTAATACAAGCATCTAGGTATAATTAAACCAAGATGACCTGAGCATTGCTTACTTAGATTTTGATTTAGCAAGTTAATACAAGCATCTAGGTATAATTGAACCGAGATGACCTGAGTATTTCTTACGTATCAACAGTCAAGGATTTCCCCCATTCATGTTAGACCTTTGATGTCCTCGATGATCTTTTGTTGATCATGTCGTTAGACAAGGCTTCACATTACTAAAGTTTAATCCCCAAATAGCAAACAAAGAAAATAATCATGCCCCCATCATAGCATCACTAGATTTTTTCATCCTCAAGTAGCGTAGAAAGACATAATAACAAAAATCAAGACTCTGTATTTTAACCATATTTCCAATCCACAAAACATTTTTAGATTTAGATGTGTTTGTTTCTTGCCATAAGTTGGGTAAAATCATTTAGAAGGCCTTAGGAGTTTGTTTGCTTTGCCTTGGATAGGTTAATGTCATGCGTCAAGATTTTTTTCTTGAAAAGAGCAGGTTTTGTTTGTGCTTTCTTGCCTGGTGAGAAGATTCCACAATCTTTATTGGTGAGACAAACCCTAAGGGACTGACCTAGTGCCTTAGGGGCTCATTGCTAAATGGCCTTGCTTACGTGACGATGCAAAGGCAACATAGTTTGGGGTAAACCCTAATGGACCATGGATGGACTAGAAGGTAGACGACAAGAAATGGGACGAATGGGACTGTGGGAGCCTCGGGGGCACATTTGAGAAATGGCCTTGCCTACGTGACAATGCAAAGGCAACGTAGTTCATGGACATGGACCATGGATACCAACAAGAGACACAATGCTAGGTTGACACTGTGGGTACGATATGGGATAATACCTTGGTTGACAAGGCAACAAAGAGATAGAGTATCAAGCCATGATAGGTTACCATTAGGATTTTATTATGGAATAGATATGGATCGAATGGGACACAAGGAAGAATGGACACAAGGTGATTAGTTTCACAAAGATGGAGGAAGCGGTTTATCACAAGTAACACCTGTTTACCAGGTTTTCACCACTTGCTTTTATTTGCATGAAAGCTAGAAAGTAAACATGATGCCTATTTGCCAGGTTTTCATCATGATATGTATCCAAGGCGCCTGTTTGCTAGGTTTTCACCAAAGGATGATTTTTTTTGTACTTTTCTAATTTTTTTATTTTGTTTGTATTTTTTCTAATTTTCTTGATTTTTTTGTATTTTTTTTGTATTTTTTTGTATTTTATGCTCTCCTTACATTGGGGTTCTCCTACATATAGAACCGGTGAAGATGCATGCTGTTGATTGGGTCATCTAATAGCCCACCCTCTGATTTTGCTAACTGATTTGCTTCTGATCCATAAGTAAATATGATCACATAAGGCCCAAGCTAGTTGGGCTCAAACTTGCCTTTCTTTTCCCTATCTTGTTGATTGTCGAGATTCTCCTTAAGTACTAGATCTCCAACCTTAAAGACTCTTGGGTGAACTCTATGGTTATAGCTTCGTGACATCATCTGTTGATAAGCTTTGAGATGGTCAAAGGCTTTTTCTCCTTTCCTCTAGTAACTCTAGTTCTTGCAATCTGGAGACTCTGTACTCTTCATCTAATATGAGACCTTTTAACGACACCCTGAGAGATGGTAATTCGACTTCAATGGGGAGGATAGCTTCTAAGCCATAGAAAAGGGCATAAGGGGTGGCACATGTGGGAGTGTGTATACTATTTCTATAGGCCCACAGAGTGGGATTGAGTTGGATGTGCCAATCACGGCCAGCATTGTTGACTATCTTCTTGAGGAGTTTCAAGATGGTCCTATTGGATGCTTTAGATTGACCACTGCCTTGGGGGTAATAGGGTGTGGAGAAACGGTGTTGGGTTTTGAATCGGTCACAGAGTACTTGGACATCCTAGTTTTTGAAGGGTCTTCCATTATCTGTGATAATGGATGAGGGAATTCCATATCTGTAGATGAGGTAATTCAGGATGGAAGAGATTTGCTTACCTCTGACGGTGGTGAGGAGAAGGGCTTCGATCCACTTGATAAAGTACATAGTGGCGGTTATTATGAATTTATGGCCGTTGGATGAGGGTAGATGGATCTTTCCCATAAGGTCAAGTCCCCATTGACAAAAGGGCCAAGGTGTCGTTAAAGGTCTCAAATCTTGAGCTGGTGCATGTATCAGGTTCCCATGTATTTGGCACTACTTGCACTTCTTCAGAAACTGATATGAATTTGTTTCCATGTTTGACCAGTAATAACCCAAATGCATGAGTTTCTTAGCTAAGGAAGGACTGCTAGAGTGTGTTCCGTAAATCCCTTTGTGTACGTCTTGTAAGGTAGTTAGGGATTCTTCTCATTCTAAACAATAGAGTAAAGTACCATCTAGACCACATTGGTATAGGGTGTCGGCAATAATGGTATAGTGAGATGTTTGGTGTATAAAGGTACATCATTGGTTTGAAGATAAGTTAGGTGGGATGGTGTTGTCCTTGAGGTAGGTGTAAACCTTACCATACCAAGGTGAATTAGATTGATGCAGAGCATCTAGGACAACAGAAGCATATTTCAAAACTTTAATGCAATAACTCTCAAGATTCACTGTTTTCTTTGACAGAGATCAATCTTCACATAAGGCAGGGTTTTAACTCAACACAATACACATTTAGGACATAAGAGTGAGTAGACTTCAAGAGACTTATCTCAAGGTACCTAACTCCAATCAAGACTCCATCTAACCCACTCTGCAGGGTCTACAGGACAGTAGTCTCATAGACTGTCACAACACTACTACTCCACTATAATGACAGGCTCAGTATCTTCCTTGGGGTGATCTCCATTAAATAAAAACTCAATCTTATTCAACATGCCAAACCAATCACATGCGTAACATACCTATTGTCTTCATTGACAAAGTAATAACTCACCAAACTTACCTATTTTTTGTGGTGACTGTCTCCTGGAGGACTGACAGAGGCAGCATAAGGTAAAATGGACTATTTTCTCAGAGAGATCCCTTCCTACTCCTTCTTGTCATAGGGCCATTGCTAGATCAAGAGCCCTTGTGTTGGTCATAATGCATGGCATTCTCTGATTGACCACTTAATACAGCCAAGGCAATCACCTATCTGTTGTTGTCCTTCACTCAATCCCAATACATAAAATTATAGAGTCATTTACATGGAATCCTCAACACCAATCATCCTCCTACCTCCAAATCCTTTACAAGACCTTGAACCAACTAATATACAACCCATTCCACTAATCAGAAACAGGAAAGATCAATGGAATGAGGAGAACTCCATCGGCTTCTCAGAGAAAGCCCTAACTTAGGTTTTCCAACCCACTTGCAGAGGAAGAAGGAATACAAAGATAAAGAAGAGTGTCAAGAGCCCAAACAACCTACAAATGATAGGTAACTCTCCACTCTAACCAACCATCATAGGCACCAATCACCACTCAACCATATAGGTACGGAGCATGCAAGAGAACAGTGAATTTCTTGATTGTAATAGCAGGTTTAGAGAGCAGTTCGGTATTCTACAATCATAGCCTATCTTCCTTCAATCTCAAGGGCTCAAACTCACATCAATGGATAGTCAATCCATCAACCTTCACTTCCAAGAATTCAACATTCCACAACAGGGCCGTACTATATAGTAGTATGGGCTCAAATACACATAAACTCAGAAAAATACAGAAAAGGCAGGAAAATAGAGATCTTTTTTTTGTTATTTCTTGCAAACCACTGGTTGTCTCTTACAAAAAAAAATCCCTTCTACCTTAAAGAAGGCCTCCTACATTGCATGAAGTTAATTTGGAGTGGTTGGGGTCGATGAAACTTCCACAACCATCGGGCTTCTTCTTGATTTCTAACTGCAGCACTAAATGACTGTTTTAGTAACTGTCCTCTACACTGACTGTTTTATGTTTGATACTGCTTTCCATCATTTGGAGAACCTTGGACAATGTTCTAACACACCTTTTAACCCTTTACATGCTAACAAACATGGGGATTGCCTCCTACATACCCTAGGAGGGCTACAAATGCAAAGAAACCTATGACTGCCTCTTACCACATGAGTATCCTCCTTGGGACTTACAACATGACAGTAGTAGTCTTATAGTCTTTTGGACATAGTCCATTTACATGCATGGATTTCAAGCCTTATTATAACATTGAATGGTCTCAACTACCTTATTGAACAAAACAACTTGAAAATCAACCAAATCCTAGATGTCTTGGTGCTCCTGCACCATACTCCCCAGCATGAGGAAAACTCTTGTCCCAAGATTTATGGGATCTTCTCCAAATGTTCTTCAATCTTGTTGGAATGTTCCTCTGACTAGGAAACATGAACTCTCCAACAGTTATCTTCCTCCTTCTCCAACTGGCATGGCTCCTGTAAACAGTGTTAGTACCATAAAACCTGTTTTGATGTCCTTGTCTAGGACCCTGCTGCTGCAATGCTTTTGTTCTTCCCAACTTGAGGTTCTGATTTACTCCTCTCTGTACTATCTGCTATTTTCCTTCCTTCTTCTGTCTCCTTATAGGGCAATCAATGTCCCCAACCTTGACATAACTCAAGTCCCAAACCTACTATTCTTTAGGATTGTCTGCCATCTTCTTCAGCTACAACTGTTCCGGTTGTTTCCCATCATCCTTAACCTACACATTCAACAGCAATTTCTCTCCAAAACAAATAGTAACATGTTCCTTCTTGTCTTCACAAGGTAAAGGCATTAGTTTGAACTTTCTACCATCTTTGTGCACCAAATAGTCATTAGTATAACCATCATGAATTGTCCTTCTCAAATGCTGCCATGGTCTACCCAAAATGATATGCCCACATGTCATTGAAATGACATCACACAAAACATAATCCTGATATGGACCAATGGAAAAATTAACATATGCCTTCTTATTAACCATTACTTGTTGTTCTTGACTCACCCAAGTGACATTGTAAGGATTAGGGTGATCAAATGTTTTCAATCCCAACTTATGCACCATTTTCCAAGAGACTAAATTATCATGGGAACCTGAATCTATAATCAACTTGCATATCTTTCCATGGCTTAAACAATTAGTTTTAAAAATAGATACCTATGGTGTTTGCTGCATTTTGCCTTTTTCCACCATGAGCATTTCTCCAACCATTACTGGAGAGGCTGATAACATTTCCAGTTCTTCTGGCTTCTCCTCCTCTTGTGCCAAGTGAACTCTTCTATCCTTGTTCTTGTCAACATCATCCTTCTTAGGACATTTGAAAGATGTGTGTCCCACTTCATTGCAATGATAACATCTACCTATAAACACTCCTCTACCTGATCCAAATCTACCTCCACCTCTATATCCACCTCTCTGATCTGTAGAAAACTCCTTACCTTTCTCATTGCTATTCTATACTTCATTAGTAGGTCTGCCCCTACCTCTATATCCTCTTCCACTACCTCCTTGTCTTTCTTGCTTCCTCTTCACCCTTTCTTCAGCCTTGATGGCTAACTGAAAACATTCTCTAAGTGATTTTGGTACTGTCAAACCAATCTCATCCTGCAAGTTATACCTAAGCCCATTAAGGTACCTTGCCACTTTCTCTTCTTCATCTTCCAATCCTCCTCTAATACTAAGCTTATGAAATTGCTCAGTATAGGACATAACATCCATGTCCTTTTGCTTCAAATTCTGCCTCATCCTCTTTGTTTGAATGGAGTAGTTAGATGGAAGAAACTGATCCTTCATCATATCCTTCATCCTACCCCAAGAAGTGATTCTTGTGCCACCTCTAGCCACTCTTTTTGTTTGCACACTACTCCACCATGTAAGTGTTGTTCCTCTCATTTTTGTTTTTGCAAATTTAATCTTCTTCTCATCACTCATTTCCTCATACTCAAAGAAATTTTCTAGGGCTTCTATCCACCCTAATACCTCTTCACTATCCATTTTCCCTTGATAGATAGGTAACTCTATGTTTGCCTTTGTTCCACTACCTTGAACTGCCTTTAGCAATCTCACAAATTTCTTCTCTTCAGGATCCAATTCATCCTCAGGAGGATTCTCATCTGCCTCCTCATCTCCTTCTTGATCATAATGCTCATCCCTTCTAGGATTCTTCCCCAATGCTTCCAATCTTGCTAAGATTGATGCATTCTCTATTCTCACTTGCTGCAACTCTCTTTCCCTTGCAACATCTTGTTCTCTTCTGTCCCTCAACTCTTTTTCTCTAGCCTCTAAGGCTTCGCTCAACTCATTATTCTCCCTCACCATTTGATTCTTTGGAGGCATCTTTACAATTCTCACAAACCCTTACTGTTTCACAAGACCCTACTACACCCTCAATGATCTACTTGCTTGATCTGATACCACAAATGATGCAGAGCATCTAGGACAGTAGAAGCATATTTCAAAACTTCAATGCAATAACTCTCAAGATTCACTGTTTTCTTTGACAGAGATCAAACTTCACATAAGGCAGGGTTTTAACTCAACACAATACATGTTTAGGACATAAGAGGGAGTAGACTTCAAGACACTTATCTCAGGGTGCCTAACTCTAATCAAGACTGTTGATAACTAAGAGGGGGGGTGAATCAGTTATCCTAATTATTTCTTCTTTCTGAACTTTCTTATTAATCAATGCAGCATTAATTCAAACAAGCAAACATTACCATGAAATGGAAAAACACATGACACAATATTTTTGACATGGAAACCCTATTAAGGGAGAAAACCATGGGGTGATTAACCCAAAGATTATTCTCTGTTAGAAGAATAAGGAAATACAAAAATGGCACTTGCCAATTAGGGCTCACTGCCCGAGCACACTGCTCACAAGGAGGCACACTGCCTACAATAGACACACTATCTACAAAAGAGTGTTATACAATATTTGAACTAATTGGAGGCGTCCACATATGTTGGAGTTTAGTTTTGGTTAGGCTCAATATACTGATCTGCTGTACTTCATCTTTCCTCTTCTCTTATGCTACTTTCCTTTCACATATCGAACCTTCCTTACTGCTTCTTCTCTACTCTGCTTTTATTCGCATATCACATATCACCACACAACTTCTCACAACTGAATCCATCCTATATATATATCCACACAAGCGATTTCATTATCTTTCTAGTCGGCACCCGGAACAGTCAATCTTCTCACAAACTCTATTCTGTCGGCTAAATCCTTGCACATCAAGTAATGCGGATCAAGTATATGCTTGTAGAAATCATTAATCATGTCAGCCAAACATGATTCATGCTTTCATGACCTTTACCACCATCAGTAACACATCTGAAAAGTAGTCTGATGTTTTGTCAGTTAGTTCTTCCTCTGTTCACACTGTCACTTAGGAATCCGGTACTCAACTATTCATATCTTTTTCCTTGTCCATCACCGAAGGCTAAGTCCTTGGAATCTATTACTCAAGGTAGTCCTCTTGACTTTTCCAAATCAGCACTTCACCAAGATACTTCCTCTGAGAGATCTGGACCTGTCTGTCAGACCTTGCCACAAGCTCTGTTCTTGTTTACCGGACCTCAACAATCTTCATTCTGACTTCCGGTAGAGACACACCATGTCCTATGGATGTGTGGGATGAACTTTGTTGCCATCAATGACAACAATCATGAATCCATATAGTGTCTCTTGCCAACAATCTCCCCCTTTGGCATTGATGGCAACACTTAGTGAAAAATGACTAAGTGTTTACACTATGCTCCCCCTTGGCTGATGCTGTCTTTATATACATTTTTTGGAGCTCCCCCTTAGTTGGATTCCTCATTTTTCACTGCTCCTCACTCCCCCTTTGAGATCAATGGCAAAGGGTAGGGTCCGCATACCAAAATTTTCAAAAATTTAACTATATTTAGCCGCATAAATATATATATACAAGTTGTACTTACATATACTTAAGTATGTTTGAAAAAGTGTTCTTCAACTGTACAACTTCTGTCGCCCAACTCTACTTCATCCTGTCCAAAATTGAGATATGCCGACTCAACAGGAATGCAAATGCATCTGCCCTTTTTAGATCTATCGGATCATTTGTCTGAGCTGTGATTTGAGCTTCACTTATGGCCTCATGCATGGCCTCTAACATAGGGATAATAATCCTTCTAAGTTCACTCATACGGTTAATTATGTTCTTTCTTTCCTTCTCAAAATTTTTTATTGCATTTGTGATTGCAATAGTCTGACATTCTTGATTTATTATGGAGGATGAAAGAGGATCAAAACTTTGAGACAAGCTTAGTAGTTTGTCCTCTTGCTCTTTTATTTTCTTCTCAATCTCCACTGTTACCTTGGACCAGGAGATACAAAATTTGTATATTTCACCTCCATCCTTAAGAGCATTTTCTAAGCTCTTTATCCCAATGTTCATGTTTCTCCTATCATTAATGATCAAACCCTGTACCTCGGAGAACCTTTTATCCAAAAACTCCTTCTGGACCTTTTCTTCAGCTAATTTTTCTAGAGAATCAAAATGTGTACTAACACTGTTGACTAAGGTTTTGAGATTACCGGAAGAGGAGGCTGTGGGATCCTTCTGAAAAGATGGCATGATCTTTTCCAGCACTCTGGATGCTACCTCCATAAGCTCATAGTCTTCCATGTGAGATTTTAGTAGTTTCTCTTTGACTTTCTCATTTGCAAATGAGGCTATTTTCATTGTTTGCACCAGTGACAAAGAATCAAAATCTAATGGTCCTTTTAGTAGGTCCATTTCATCAATTTCTATAGTGGCTTTTGTCAAGAATTCTTGAATAGTTTGTGCAGTGTCTCTTGCTGGAGATAGATGTTTCTTCTCTTCTGCAACCTTGGAGCTATCCTTTGGAGTTTTCTTTCCTCCTACATTCTCACCACTAGCAGTTGTGGTCTTTTCTTTTGAGGTCTTCGCTCTTCTTTTTCTTTTACCTCTGCTTCTTTCTCCTGTGATTTTTCTTCTCCTTTAGATTCGAAGACTGTAGGGGAAACTGGAGGAGAAATGTTAATCTGTTCAGGGCCCACCTCTTCTGACATTTTCTCAAGAGTTTCTTCTGCAACATTTGTGGTGGAGGGGTCAATACCCAAGTCCTCTATGATAGGAAGATTAAATCTTTTGAAGGTTTTCCAGAGAATCTCTTTAGTGTCCTTGGCTACCTTGTCGGTCTCACCAAGCATAAGCTGATTCATCCTTGCTTTGCTCCTGAATTCATCCTTGCAGTCTTTGAATACCATGTTCATTGTCTTGGGATCAATTGAAGGATGTAGCTGAATAGCTATCTGTTCCTAGATCTTAATGTCTTTTGCCATGGCATTGTTCTTTCTTATTTCTAACTCCTTTTCTAGGCTTTTAGGAATTAGAGATATAATCTCAATGAAAGCCTTATTGTATATATTCAGATACCTGATTGTAGCTTCCTACAGGATCTTTTGGTCAGCTTCATTGTAATCATCATAGAATTCGGCCATTGGTTGAAGGTTTCCATCCATAGTGACTAATTTGATTACACTTTTTAGAGACAGGGTAGGCTTTTCAACAAATTCCTCTGCCATTTCTTCCTTGTCTTGGCCTGTGGAGGGTTTACCAGATCATTTCTTCTTCTACTTCTTTATTTCTTTTACCCCCTCATCTGATTCAGTTTCCTCTTCATCTCTTTGACTTGCATAAGCCCTTGTGGCTTTTGTCTTGGATCTTTTCTCTCTTTTGCCGGATGCCTAGTCTTCCAGTTTTGAGCTTTTGGCTGTGACAGGTGCAGATCTTTTTGATGATCTAGTCCGGGTTGAAGTTTCTACCGGAGCACTTTCCTTGCTTCCCTTTTCTACCTCTTTCTTCTCTTCCTCAGCTTTTTGTCTCTTTTCTTGGTTGGCATCAAGTGCCTCCTTTGGGATGCCAAGACCTTGGGCAATATGTTCTACTTCTTTTCTCACCTTTCTTTTCATCTCTGGTTCTCTGAGTTCCACATGAATTTTTACACTCAGCTCCTCAAAGGTTCCAAACCTCTCTGCCTTTGGATCTTTAGGCTAGCTTAGCATGTGTTGAACATGCAGCTCCACAATCTATTCAGCAACTTCATACCCCATGGGCATGATCTAGACTGTCCTTGGTTCTACTGCCTCCATTAGGCACTGATCAGTTTCTACCATAAAACAGACTGTGTCTTTGTATTTCTCAACAAGAGACTAGGGAATCCTTTCTCTTGCTTGCATCATGTTCTTAAAGTTCTTGAAGTATCCCCACAGAGCTATATTTTGTGCATTGTTATCACCAAGTCCATGTAAGTAATCTCTGATTTGGATGGCAACTGGCCTGTCACTCTCCCATACCCAGCCACTAGATCCGGGAAGCTCATTCATAAAGTAGAAGAATAAGCACAATATTAATCCACCATACTTGAATGAATTCTTTTTGTCTTTCTTGATTTTCTATAGATTCTCCAAGAGTTGGTTCAGGAGAAGCTGACATAGATCATAGTCTGCATCCTTTCTTAACATTTCATAAGCTGTGTAGATGGTAGTTCCAAGTACAGAATTCTCTATGCTAGAATGATATATCTTATATCCAATGATCATAGAAGCGAACTTGACATCCGGATCAGTGATGTCATCTACTATCATTGCTCTTTTGTCAAATGTAGATCTGTTAGCCTCACTCATAGTTTGGTTCTTTATAGATATAAGAACAAGAATCCCACCGGATGAGTGTAGTCCAGTAACTGCCTTGATGGCATCTTTAGTGATCTTGAATGGTCCATTTAACCACATGAAATTGTCATGTATTCTGCTCAAAATGTATCTAACCCATTCATCCTCTGTAAAACAGGGGAAATGTATGTATTGTGCAAAGTGCTTGTTCCAGAGGCCTATGTATTGGGGTTTGAGCTCAAATGAATCATCTAACAGTTGTTTGTGATAGATATCTCTTAGTTTGAATTCCCCAAACTCTTCAACATTTGCATGTATATAAACCCTAATATCTTCGGTGTGCAAAACACCATGTGAAACACTGGAAAATGCACCTAGGGGGTCTACCTCCAAGGATTTGTATGGATGTTTCTTAAATGTAGGGCGAGGTCTATCAGAAATCTTTACAATATTCAGAGTACCCATTATCAAGAGATTTGCAGTGAGATGTTTGAAAATGGAAAATACCTTTTGCACCTATCAGTTTCACGGAGTTGGTTGGATTGATCTCTGGAAGTAATGACTTCTGCAAGTGATCTTCGATGAACTTGAGGAATTTGGTTGTAGAGCTCTGCTTTTCATTTCTTCTTGAGTGTAGAATGAACGAGTGATTAATGAAAAACCCTTATATTGCTCCGCAAGCCCTAATATCAGATTGCAATAAATGCTCGACCTACATTATTCCGGTTTGCCTTGTTTGGGTGATTTGAAGAACCGGATCAACCCTGATCTTTAAACATCTTGCGGATCTTCCAAATCTTAACCACAGTTTGTTTGAATATATCCCTTATGGCTCCTTCAATCCACAACTCTTCTTGTGGCAGTTCCGGCACCAATTAACTAGCTGGGGGAACAAGGTTTTCTTTGTGTCTCCCCCTGAGCTAGAGCTCACTTTTCAGTTTTTGGAAGGAATATCAACACCAAAGTCTGGTGCGGATCCAACCTCTACATTCTCAGTACTTTTCTTCACCCAAATCTTGCTCATCTCATTTTTAACTTCATCCGCATTCATCTTTTGTTTACCCTTATCTTGATTCTGATTATGATATACCAGACCTCTTTTGTCCTGATTCTTGCTTCTACAGACTTTTGCATTATGACCGGACCTATTACAGATTTGGCAAACAACATTTCTTTGCATATTTGACTAATATCCTCTTGATCCGCATTGATTAGCCATATGACCTACTCTATTGCATGCAAAGCATCTACCATTGAATGATTTGTTCATTTGCATATTTCTGCATTCATGAGACTTGTGACCATATCTTTTGCAATTAAAACACTGTCCGGAGAAGGATGAATTAGTCTAATTCATTCTCTTTCTGCACTGATTAGCTTTGTGACCAAAGTGATTGCAGTTGTGGCAGTATCCATTGAAGGATTGATATCTTTGAGCATTAGGCTATCTTACCAGAGGTCTTCTAGGCCTGATCCTTGGATTTTCTGATCCAAAATTCTTATGACCGGATCTGGAGCTTTCTCCTTTCTCATATCCCAAACCACACTTGTCATCTACCTTCTTTTGACTTCCAAGAAGAACTTCAAGTTGAGCAGAACTTATCTTGAATTTCTCTTTATACTCATTTGCTGTTTGAAGATCCCTTTTTAGAGAGACAATTTGATCCTCAAGTTTTTCTTCATTATCTTTAGCATCTTCAAGATCAGATTCAAGATATCTGATAATTCTATCCATCTGGTGGCAATCTTCTGATTTCTCCTTGAGAGATTGTCTTAGATTATCTTCAGTTTTTCTTTTCTCTTCAACTTCTTGGGTAAACTTCATGACTCCCAATTCCATTTCATGTCTTACCATAATGATTTCTTTTGATAACTTTTCACACAACTCAGTTTTTTCTTTCAGCTCTTCATTTGCATTATATGCTTCACCTTGTCTTGCCAATTGCTGAAGCAGCTCCTTTCTCTTTTTCATAGAGAGACTTAATTTGTCTTTTAGTTCTCTCATGAAATCATCATCCTGTTTGAGTCTTTCCTTTAATTCATTGACTTCAGAGTTTGACTGTTCAAGATCATCAAGGGTAGTCTTGAGTTGCTCCCTTAAACCATATGCATCCATTTGAACTCCTAGATCTTCCTCAAGCCGTTAGGCTCTGTTAGGAGGAACTTAGCTCTGATACCAATTGTTGATAACTAAGAGGGGGGGTGAATCAGTTATCCTAATTATTTCTTCTTTCTGAACTTTCTTATTAATCAATGCAGCATTAATTCAAACAAGAAAACATTACCATGAAATGGAAAAACACATGACACAATATTTTTGACATGGAAACCCTGTTAAGGGAGAAAACCACGGGGTGATTAACCCAAAGATTATTCTCTATTAGAAGAATAAGGAAATACAAAAATGGCACTTGCCAATTAGGGCTCACTGCCTAAGCACACTGCTCACAAGGAGGCACACTGCCTACAAGAGACACACTGTCTACAAAAGAGTGTTATATAATACTTAAACTAATTGGAGGCATCCACATATGCTGGAGTTCAGTTCCGGTTAGGCTCAGTATATTGATCTGCTGCACTTCATCTTTCCTCTTCTCTTATGTTGCTTTCCTTTCACATACCGGACCTTCCTTACTGCTTCTTCTCTGCTCTGCTTTTATTTGCATATCACATATCACCACACAACTTCTCACAACTAAATCCATCCTATATATATATCCGCACAAGTTATTTCATTATCTTTCTAGTCAGCACCCGGAACAGTCAATCTTCTCACAAACTCTATTCTGTCAGCTGAATCCTTGTACATCAAGTAATGCGGATCAAGTATATGCTTGTAGAAATCATTAATCATGTTAGCCAAACATGATTCATGCCTTCATGACCTTTACCACCATCAGTAACACATCCAGAAAGTAGTCTGATGTTCTGTCAGTCAGTTCTTCCTTTGTTCACACTGTCACTTAGGAATCCGGTACTCAACTATTCATATCTTTTTCCTTGTCCATCACCGGAGGCTAAGTCCTTGGAATCTATTACTCAAGGTAGTCCTCTTGACTTTCCCAAATTGGTACTTCACCAAGATACTTCCTCTGAGAGATCCGGACCTGTCTGTCAGACCTTGCCACAAGATCTATTCTTGTTTACCAGACCTCAACAATCTTCATTCTGACTTCTAGTAGAGACACACCATGTCCTGCGGATGTGTGGGATGAACTTTGTTGCCATCAATGACAACAATCATCAATCCATATAGTGTCTCTTGCCAACAAAGACTCCATCTAACCCACTATGCAGGGTCCACAGGACAGCAGTCTCATAGACTGTCACAACACTACTGCTCCACTATAATGACATGCTCAGTATCTTCCTTGGGGTGATCTCCATTAAATACAAACTCAATCTTATTCAACATGCCAAACCAATCACATGGCTAACATACCTACTATCTTCATTGGCAAAGTAATAACTCACCAAACTTACCTATTCCTTGTGGTGACTGTCTCCTGGAGGATTGACAGAGGCAGCATAAGGTAAGATGGACTATTTTCTTAGAGAGATCCCTTCCTACTCCTTCTTGTCATAGGGCCATTGCTAGATCAAGAGCCCCTGTGTTGGTCACAATGCATGGCATTCTCTGATTGACCACTAAATACAGTCAAGGCAATTACCTATCTACTGTTGTCCCTCACTCAATCCCAATACATGAAATTACAAAGTCATTTACATGGAATCCTCAACACCAATTGTCCTCCTACCTCCAAATCCTTTACAAGACCTTGAACCAACTAATATACAACCCATTCCACTGATCAGAAATAGGAAAGATCAATGGAATGAGGAGAACTCCATCAGCTTCTCAGAGAAAGCCCTAACTTAGGTTTTCCAACCCATTTGTAGAGGAAGAAGGAATACAGAGATAAAGAAGACTATCAAGAGCCCAAATAACCTATAAATGATAGGTAACTCTCCACTATAACCAACCATCATAGGCACCAATCACCACTCAGCCGTACAGGTACAAAGCATGCAAGAGAACAGCGAATTTCTTGACTGTAACAGCAGGTTTAGAGAATAGTTCGGTATTCTACAATCATAGCCTATCTTCCTTCAATCTCAAGGGCTCAAACTCACATCAATGGACAGTCAATCCATCAACCTTCACTTCCAAGAATTCAACATTCCACAACAGGGCCGTACTGTATAGTAGTATGGGCTCAAATACAAATAAACTCAGAAAAATGTAGAAAAGGCAGGAAAACAAAGATGTTTTTTTTGTTATTTCTTGCAAACCACTAGTTGTCTCTTACAAAAATGAAATCCCTTCTACCTTAAAGAAGGCCTCCTACATTGTATGAAGTTTATTTGGAGTGGTTGGGATCGATGAAACTACCCCAACCATCGGGCTTCTTCTTGATTTCTAACTGTAGCAATAAATGACTGTTTTAGTAACTGTCCTCTACACTGACTGTTTTATGTTTGATACTGCTTTCCATCATTTGGAGAACCTTGGACAATGCTCTAACACACCTTTTAACCCTTTACATGCTAACAAACATGGGGATTGCCTCCTACATACCCTAGGAGGGCTACAAATGCAAAGAAACCTATGACTGCCTCTTACCACATGACTATCCTCCTTGGGACTTACAACATGACAGTAGTAGTCTTATAGTCTTTTGGACATAGTCCATTGACATGCATGGCTTTCAAGCCTTATTATAACATTGAATAGTCTCAAGGACCTTATTGAACAAAACAACTTGAAAATCAACCAAATCCTAGATGTCTTGGTGGGAGGGTGTTGTCCTTGAGGTAGGTGTAAACCTTACCATACCAAGGTGAATCAGATCCAGCTAAAAGGCATATGGAATGGGTTTCAGGAAGATCATAAGCTGGTTGTTGAATAGTTTCCACTAAGAACTCATATCGTGACTCATTCTTTGGTATCTCAAGAATAGAGGTGATGGTTGCCATGGCATCTATTGCCTTGTTCTCAATTCGAGGTATCTGCTCAAAAGATATAATCACAAAGTATTCCTTAAAGCCATCTACCATCTACTTGTATGGGACAAGCTTTTCATCTTTGGTTTGGTAATCATCATTGACCTGATTTATCACCAGTTGAGAATCACCATAGACATGTAGCTCTTTGATTTTCCAATCTATTGCCATCTTGATGCCAATGACTAAGGCTTCATATTCTACTATGTTATTAGTGCATGGGAATAACAAACGGTAAGACTTTGGTATGGTGTCGCCATGAGGAGTTACAAATAAGATTCTGGCCCCTGATCCATGGTTTGTGTAGGACCCATCAAAGTAGAGCTTCCAAGAATGTGTTGAGATGTTGAATAGGGATTCATCTGGAGATTCAAATTGCATTGGTGTGGTGTCTTGTAGTGGTGCATTCGCTAACTGATCAGTAATGACTTGCCCTTTGATAGCTTTTCTGTCTACATACTCAATGTTGTATTCACTTAGGAGCATTACCCATTTTGCTAGGCGACCTGTGAGAGCTTCTTTGCTTAGTACATACTTCAGTGGATCTATTTTTGCAATAAGTTTGACTAGATGTGCAAGCATATAATGTTAGAGTTTTTGGAAGAAAAAACTATTGCAAGACGTGATCTTTCTATCTGAGAGTATTGCAACTCATAGCCCACCAATGTGCGACTGATATAGTAGATGACTCTTTCTTTATTCTCATAATCTTGTTGTGCTAGAAGAGCCCTAAGAGCTGTAGGTGTAGCAGATATGTATAGTATCAATGGTTTCCCTTGGATAGGCGGCATGAGAATAGGTGGATTCATAAGATATTCTTTTAGTTTGTTGAATGCCTCTTCACATTTCTCATCCCATTTGAATGGAATGTTCTTGTGCAGGAGATGACTGAATGGTTGACACTTGTCTACCAATTGTGATATGAATCTACATATTGCTTGTAGCTTCCCCTGTAGAGATCTTAGTTGATTAAGAGTCTTGGGAGGTGGCATGTCCATAATAGCCTTGACTTTGGCGGGGTCCACCTCTATTCCATTGGCTGAAACAATAAAACCTAGGAGTTTGCCTAAGGTGACTCCAAACACACATTTCTTTGGGTTCAACCTGACTTTGAATTGCTCGAGTCTCTGAAAGACCTTCTCTAACACATCCAAGTATGATTCTCTTGTGAGTGACTTTGCTAGGATATCATCTACATAATCTTCCATGGTGACATGCATCATATCATGAAATATAGTGGTCATAGCATGTTGATATGTGGCTCCTACATTCTTTAGCCCAAATGGCATGACATTCCAGCAGAAAGTGGCTCATGGACAAGTAAAAGTTGTCTTATGCTGGTCTTTTGGTGCTATCCTAATCTAATTGTATCCTAAGGAGCCATCCATGAGAGATAATATGGTATGCTTTGCTGTTAAGTCAACTATGATATCTATATTTGGCAACAGAAAGTCATCCTTATGGCAAGCTTTGTTTAGATCTCTAAAATCATTGCATAGTTTGACTCAGCCATCAGGTTTGGACACTAGTACAATGTTGGAGACCCATTCCGGATAGTGTATAGCTCTGATAAATCCTACATCCAGTAGTTTCTTGAGTTCTTCTTTTACAAGCAATGCTATGTGTGGATGCATCTTTCTAAGCTTTTGTTTCACTAGTTTAACTCCTGGATCTAATGGAAGATGATGTAGAATCAAATCTGGAACTAACCCTAGCATATTTACGTATGACCAAGCAAAATTGACTTGCTTTCTCTTGAAGAATGGTACAAACTTGGTCTTCTCTGGTGGGGTTAGAGACTAAGCAAAGTGAATGATCTTAGGCTATTCCTCTATTCCAATGTTAACCAGCTCTGTGGGTTCCACAACAATCTGAGACTTCTCTTGGTGCATGTCATTGGGGAGAGTGTCAAGCCTTCCATCGTCAGGTGCCACAGTTGGGTTTTCACCTTCGGATGCATCCTTTCTTTTTACTGTTTTGGGATTTGACACTGCCAGGAAGTAGTTTTCACTGTCAGACCCAGTTTTTATTTTGATATTTTTGCGACTGGAAGGCTTGGCACCCTCTCTGAAGTAAGCCATGGTATTAATTTCAATAGAGAAACTAGCTTTATGGTCCCCTTTGGGTAGGTGGTCCCTAAGTCCATGTAGTCAATATAGGCATCATCATTTTGGAACATATCTAGTTGCGAGGTTCCTCGTAGATCCCAATCAATAAGCTTAGGATGCACAAGGTGGAGGGAGTCAGAGGATAAATTTGATTCATTGATGGTTTGCATGGATATACTAGGAGTATTGGTAGGGGGTGTGTTTGGGATGGTACTTTCCTCCAAGTTGTTTATTATGATAGAACTCGAACCTTCCTTGAAAGTCATACTCTCAGAGATAGGCAAATCAGACCCTAATGGCCTATGCGGTAGTGTTTGTCCCTCATGGTAGGGGCTATAAGTTTGAATGGTATCAACCCCTTTTTCATCATAGGAATGCTCTGTTAGCTCATCCAACTCATATTCATTGGAATCAGTATCACTATCCACTTGAAGTGTACAGATCATTTCCACAAAACAAGCATTTGTCTTAGTTTTGCCCTTGTCTTTATATCCTAGGCCTTTTGTATTTCTAGCCAATGAGGATGAAGAAGGTCGAATGGGTTCTACAATTCCTTCTTTTCTTAGGCTAATGGGGCCTTGTCCTTTGTAACCCATTCTATGTAGGATAGATTCACCTTGCCCATAGATTTCTATTGGGAGCCTAGGTGGTTCTTGTTGTATGTTCTCTTCTTCTTCTATGTAAAGCCATTGTAGGACATCTCTTTCCTCTATTTCGTCTGATAAGGTCCCCCATTTTAAAAAGGGAGCTATGGGAGGTATAGGAGGACTAGATGGCTTTGGAAAATACTTGGGTCGACCAAAGGATCTAGGAGATAAAGGTATCTTGGCTAGATTGAGGTTGTGCTCAATGGAGTATTCCCCTACTCCCATTTCTTTGATGGTAACCTTTTGCTCTTTGGGTTTTGATGAGGAAGCTTCAAAGGTAGGACCATGATGTGGGATAGGGGATGTGTATGCTCTATTGTTTGGTATGATGCAATCAGGTTTTGAAAGGATAGATTTGCAATGCTGAAAGGGGTTAGGGTCACCTTGGATGGTGACTTGCTTGCCATTATGTGGGAATTTTATACATTAGTGATAAGTAGAGGGAACAACTTTCATGGCATGGATCCATGGTCTACCTAGGAGAATATATAGGCAAGCTCCCTATCTAGGACTTGGCACACAACATCTTTTGTTATCGGTCCCACTTGTATGGGTAAAACCACTGTTCCCTTGGTAGTTCTCTCCTCTTCATCATAGGCTTTGATAGTTATCTTCTTCCTTGGATCAACTACATTTTCAAAGAACCCCAATGTAAGGACTAGCCTTAACGTGCAAATATTTAAACTGGCTCCCCCATCAATGAGAACCCTCTTGATACAGTGCTTGTGGATGAAGGTGATGATATGTAGAGGGGTGTTATGGGGTTGAGACACTGAGAGGTCATTTTGTTCAGTAAATGATATGGTATTTGAAGAGGTCAGATTACCTATCATGGCCTAAAACTTCTCTTGGGCTAAGTTAGTGGGGGTGGTTGTTTCCACTAAGGCTTTATTGAGAATCTCCTTATGGGAAAGAGATAGACGCAACAACTCTAAGATAGAAATGTGGGTAGGAGTCTTCCGTAGTTGGTCTATGACACTATACTGATGGAAGTTGGATTGAGAAGGTGACAACCTTGGATGAATGGTATTCAACGTGACTTTACCACTGCAGGTAATGATACTGTAATCATTGCGGTTAGGCTCTGATTGTTGGTTGGGCATGACCACATTGATCTGTGGGACATGCTCTGATATGCAATTTATGGTATAGTCAAATGGTACATTTACGTAGTTGGCATTACTATTCCCACTATTCTGATTTTGCCTGTTGCGGTTATTGTTGTTGTTACCGTTGTTGTTATTGCCATTGTTGTTATTGCTGTTGTTGTTGTTGCCGTTGTTGTTGTTATTGTATGACCTATCATGATTGAGAAGTGGATCTCTGTAAGCCACATGTGTCTTATTGGAGGTATGTTGTTGGGTTCCTCCTTAATTTTGATCAAGCACATCTTGAATAACATGTTTGAGATAGATACAATTGTTGGTTGTATGTGTTGATAGTGAGCTGCCCCTTATCAGTGAGGTGTTCAAAGCTGACCTTGGGATTCATGACATGGCAGTGAGCCTCCTGTGGATCTGGGTTAAGTCTAGCGTTTGTAGAGAGCGTTGATAGCTTGAGCTTTTGGCGCAATGGCAAATGATTCCAACAATTGGTATCAGAGCCAAGTTCCCTTTTGTAGCCTAATCGGCCTGGGTAGATCCTGTGTGTGGAGCACCATGGGAAAGAAGAATAGAAATAAGGTCTTGAATAGAGAAAAGATTGATGTTGATAAAAAACAAGCCTCAATTAAGACTAGAAAAAATAATGATCCTGTAGTTGAGAATTTTGATAAAAAGGAAGACTTCAATATGAATGTAAAATGACAAGAGCTTGATGAAAATTCTATTGTTCAAACTGATAATGAAGATGATTATGAGATTGATATGGAAGGTGAGCTCATTTGTGCCCTTGATGAGATCAAAGAACTCAGAATGGAGAACAAAAGGTTAAAGTTGCAACTTCAAGAAGAAAAGGAATCCACGACAAAAATTATTTCAAATCTTCTAGATGTAGAAAAATAGATAATAGATTTGAAGGCTCAAATTGCAGAAGTTAAGAAAATAAAAGAAGATGTCAATAATCAACTAAAGGTCAAAGAAGTTGATTGTGAAAAGTATGAATTTGAAATAGTCTCTTTAAGAAAGGAGTTAGAAAAGGCTTCCTCTAAGTTGCACAAGAATCTATTGTTTGAAAAGAATACTGAAGGAGAGTGTTCCAAAATTAGAAATCCTCCTACTACTCCTAAGGAAGACAAGAAGATAGCAAAAGATAAAGCTCCTGATGATGCAAGAGAAAGAACAAACAAACCTCCACTTGTTAGGCAATACCATTCAATAAGGTATAATTATTCTCAGTTTCATGGATATTGTTATTCTTGTCATATCTATGGTCATATAGCTAGAGATTGTAAGACTTATGCTTCTAGAATGACAAATACGAGTTCTAATGCAATATGTTACCATTGTAACCAAGTTGGTGACATAGAAAGAGATTGTTGGATGCATGGAAGCTATGATTATGGAAGTACTTTTGGCATGTCAAAGAGATATGATTCCTTTACATCTCTAATTGGTTATAATGTTACATGCTTTAAGTATCATAATCTTGGGCATAAGGCATAGTTTTGCAAGAATAGATTGAAGACATCTAGAGCAGACACCTTGAATGAAGAAAAGAAAAGGTTTATAAAGGTTTGGAGAAAGAAAGAACCTGTAAAATTGTGGAAGCAAAAACAGAGTCATGAGAAGGCAAATCCTAAACTTGTGCATCCTGCACAAGTTACATCATCAGTTGAATAATAGATAGCATGATGTGAGGGAGATTTGTTCTTGTTCTATCTTTTATCCCCAAGAAGTTACAGGAGGAGATCAGTTGATGTTTATCAATATGATGATCTTGTTTTGTTTGTCATGCTTGCCTAATAATGTTTGAAATGAAATTTCTAATGTTTTTGAGTTTCAATGTATGTCAAGTGTTCATGATTAGTGACATGTTTAGTGGATCATATAAGGTGTTCAAAAGCTCTCTGCACAAAGAGTTTGATGATGTTGTGACTTGATCCTATTTGTATATTGTTCATATCATGTTAATACTTACATGATTAAGTTGTCATGATGCTTCAGTTAAGGTGTTCTCAAGGAACTCTCATTAGATGTTTGCATATGTTGGCTGAGGAGGTTGAAATTGGAAGAATTTAATTCTTAACAATTTTCTCTGCATTTGGTTTTGCAAAGTGGTGTTACAGGAAGTACTTGATGGTGAAATTAGTTTGTTGATTAATAGTCTTGAAGGGCTGATTTGTATTATAAATTCAAGAGGCATTAGTTCATGTTGATTGTAATATATATCAGAATTGACATTATTACAAAGTATTTTTATAGGAAGAGCTTGATGGTGAAGGTTGTGCAATCTTGATAGGCTGATTTGTATAACGGATCTTGGGTATTCTCAAGAATTTCTCTTTAGATGTTAGCAAGTGTTGTTTGAGGAAGTTGCAAATGAAAGAAGTCAATTGATTTGTTTTTGCAAAGGTATTGATAATGGTTATGTCAGATTTGACATGGTGTGCAGGATGATCTTCACTCTTTTTCATGTCAAAAAGGGTGTGCAAGAATAAGATTGGTTGCAGGTTGAAAGTTTATGTTGTCTTTATCATGGAAGATTTTGGCAAGAACATCTCTTGGTGGTGTAAGAGCACCTTGGCAAATTAATATTGCCCTGGACAAATCTTTGAGTTTGATTAAATTTGTATGCTTCCACATTGTAATGAGGTTTATCAAGTCATTTTTATGTGTTTAGGTCATTAGGAGTTTCAAAAATGCAAAATATTGCAAACCATGTAAAGGTTGTCAATGTAAAATTGGAAAAAAGATGCAAAGTTGGAAGGTGAAGAGTCATTTGGCTCTTGGTTTGCTCCAAATCAGTTATGAACTAAAGAGACATGTTTTAATGCCTTTAAAAGGCCTTGTAACCATGAAGAATTCGTGGGTGGTTGAAGATTTGAGCATGGAATGAGAAAAAACAATGTTTTCCTGTATTTTCCTTCAAAAATTTGCTGTCTTTTGCTATTGTATGGCCCCGTATGGAATTGAATGGATGTATAATGGATTGAAAATGTTATATCCTTCAACCACCTTCCATTTTCTTCTTGTCCCATGCATTTTTATTTAGTTTTGTGAAAGATATGAGTGTTTTATAGACTGTAATTTTTTGATTTTTCCTGCAACAGTCCCATTGCAGCGTTTGGTACAGTTCTATACGGACATATACAGGAGAAAACCATATATGGTTGGAAAGAGTATTGAGTATAATTTCCATTTATTTTTGTTGCATCAAAATTCATTAAGATTTGAATAAGTTATGGCATTTTTATTGAGGGTAGGTCTGCAGAGTTTAATTTTCTGAAAATACAGTCTGAAAATATGCATGGTACGACTTGTTACGACCTCACATTGATGCATATAATAGATGGATGGAAAGATATGTGTTTCTAGTTTACAATTATTTTGGTTTGATATAATTTTATTAAGTTTTGTGAGAGATATTACAATTTTGGTGAGGGCAGGTCTGAACACTGCCTAGGGTTTGTAGTTTTGGAAAAAGAGTCATAACTTTCTCTCCTACCATTGGATCTTCATGAAAATTCAAGGAAAAATATGTATTCATGTTATCTTCAACCTGACCAAAGAAATTGGATTAGTTCTTTGATTTGTTAATGTTATTGAGGATATTTTTGGTCCTCCTACCTCTGCATCACTTGATTAGTCATCATGTCATCATAGATTGTGATTTGTGTTGATTGGTGTTGTTACAAGTTGAAAAGTTGTGCAGTATGCAGATATACAAGGACAAAATTTTTCAAGATAAGTTTAGGACAGCAAATTGCATATGTATTCAGTGCCTTCAATTTTTTTTTAAAGTCAAGTGGTATCAAAGTTTTTGGTAAGTGGATTTCAATTTTTTTTGGTTGATATGGAGTTATCAAGATAATAGGAGTTTATGCCTTCAAAGTGTTCATAATGCAATGTGATTATAATGGTTATAATCATGCTATAACATCTTTCAGTGGAGTTGTTCTCAAGGGGTGATAATTCAAGCTTTGTCATCAGATGTCAAAAAGGTGGAGAAAGAGAACTTGAATCATGAAGTTTTGCCATCAATGATAAAGGGGGAGATTGATGGTGACTGATTGTCATTGATGTCAAAAAGGTGTTGTGTAGTGTGTCATTGATGTTTTGATTATGATGCAAGGATGGTTGACAAAGTGTGTTTCTTTTTTGTTTTCATGATGTTCACAGGTTGACCACATGGATCTAATGCAGAGGTCATTCTTTTGGGGTCATCAAGACTTTATTGTATGATTTGATGTTGCTTAGAGTTGTTCATGGACTCATAATATTGTTTGGAGTTGCTTCATGTTCACAGATATAAGTTATGACAGATACAAGACTCATGGTTATGATAGTCTTGTTTGATCTACTTGATTGCATCATTTGTTGATGCTCACATATTATGGACAGGTGATATCAAAGGTTGAGAAGATCTTGATTGGATCTCAGTTGAACAATATATGATGCTATATGTCATAATTGTCTTGTGATTCAATTGTTGATCATTCTTGATAGAAGCTTTTTATGATCTTGTTTCATGTTTCATAGAAGGAATGTCCATAGTTGATTGGATACTCAGTCCTCACAGTTGGATTGGTTGGTGTCATCATTTGCTATCAAAAGTTAAGTGATGAAGCTGTCATCAAACTGGGGTCACAAGGAAAATAAAGTTTGATAAATTGTTGAAGAGTTGCTTCAGACTAGCAAAGAATTATAGAGCTCTCACAAAGTCCATAAAGTCTTGCATTAAGGATTTGATTCTAATTTGAAGATCTAAACCCTAAAGGATTTCTAATCTCTAAGGATAAATCCTAATATGCAATCTATAAAGCTTTATTTGTAATAGGTTGCTATCACTAAAGTTGACCTAGTAGAGGGTATTTGTGTCATGAGTCTAACCGGCTCATTACCTTTTCTACTAAACACCACCAATTTACATAAAGAGATAAATGTGAAAGAGCTTTTGAATATTCAAGTGACCATAGGTTCATAAAGCCTCAACCTGATTCGATGAACAAATTCCATGCTTAGAAAAGGCTTAAACATTTCTAAAAGTATATAAGATCATCTTATTCACATTGCTTTTGGCACCAAAAGTTCTTTTTAAGTTATTTAGTTAAGTCATCGAATATGCTTTGAAGTGGGAAGTTTATTTCCTTTTGCAGCCCAAAAAAGATGACATTTGATTTGTTTTTAATCTTTGAAACTTTCTTATTTATCTCCATTTTTTATGGTCAGTGTTATGTCATATTTTTATGACATAAAATTTAGCCTTTTTAAGGAGTTTTTGTTTTTTAAAAAAGGTAGATTTTTTTATGTTTTAAAAGGCAAGATTTTTTTATAGTGGAGGAGATTTATATATATATTTTTAGGGGGAAGTTTTTATGAAAGTGAGGAGAATGACTTGTTTATACAGAGTTAAGAAAATTGCAGATGAATTTATTTTTTTTTGAAAGAGATTTTATTACAATGGCAGATTGATTGTTTCGAAAAAGAAGATTAAAGATCATTTTTTTAAAAATGGATTTGAAATTTTGAGAAGATGAAAATGATGAGAGAATATGAAATTAGAAGAGATTTTATTTTTCTCTTACAGGACATTGATTGATTTTTTTATGTCTTATCCTTTTCTATTTTCATAAGAAATGAAGAGTCAGTCTCACTACAAAAGAGATTTCATTTTTTAAAGGGCAGATGGATTTTATGAAAAAGATTTTTACAGATTGAAGAATTCTTTGAATATTGGTAAATTGGATGAAGACATTATTTTTTGAAGACAATATTTGCAGAGAAGGAGAATGATTTTTTGAAGGAATATGAAAAGACTTATGCAGAGAAATAATGATTTTATTTTTTCTTGTAGGATGGAGAAGAAGAAAATGAATGGTTATGAGAATAAAGGAAAAATTGATTTTATTTTTCTTTTTAGATTCTTCATAGATGTAGTGAAGAAATACATGATGTTTTTATGCAGACAATGTTGCAGAAGAGAGAATGTGAAAAGTCATTAAAATTTGAATATAATGAAGTTTCAGGTACATTGATCTGTGTGTGTAATGGATGTGAATCAATATGCAGTGTTGTTGAGTGGATCAGAATATAGGATTGATTATTTTGAATATCCTCTTGAAGAGAAAATCCAGATGAGTTTTGTATATGACTTGGGTTGATGACAAGAATGATCATTTGACAAACACATGTGAAAGAAGAAGTGCTTTGTATTGAAATAGAGAAACCCTCTGAGTTCTTGTTTTCAATTTGTTCTGTATTAGGGGTTGGTGCTCCTTGAAGTTGGTGCTTCTAAACATTGTAATTAGTGAGATTTTTGATAAAGCCAGTGAGGCAGCTTTGGAGTGTTTTTTCTACCCCTGGACGGTTTTCCACTCATGTAAATCTTGTGTCATAATCTTCTCTATGTGTGTATGATTTAATCATGAGGTTTTGTTCTCTTTATTGTGCATATGTGTTTGAGAAATCAATGATATCTTTCTCTCCTTGTGTTTTGAAAGTTAAAGTTTACAAAAAGATTTGAAAATTCACACAACACTGATTCACCCCCCTCTTAGTGTTGTCCTTGACTCCTACAATTGGTATCAGAGCCATGGGTCACGGGCTCGAATCCCTTGGGTTGCGTTGAGGGGGGGATTGTTGGCAGTGAGCCACCCCCTTGTTAGTGAGGCATTCAACGCTAACCTTGGGATTCGTGACATGGCAGTGAGCCTCCCGTGGATTTGGGTTAAGTCTGGCATTTGTAGCGAGCGTTGATAGCTCAAGCTTTTGGCGTAATGGCAAATGATTCCAATAGTATGTCCCCTTCCTCTATGATACTCACAATAGTTGGTATCTTTCCAATAGTTAGGTTTAATTTGAGGCTCATAATCACTTGTTGGTGGTAGAGAGATTTCATTGTTGGCTAATAGCTTCCTTAATGCGGACTCTTGGGACTCACCCAATGGTGTGAACTTTCACCTTGGATTTGAGTTGAACCATGATCTTGGCTCCTATGAGAATGTTTTATTGGGTGTAACATTGCTTGCCTCTCCTTTGAGAGTAAATATCGGTTGTTGCTTGGGAGCCGTCACCTTGGTATCAACTACTCCATCATTGATGACATTTTTTTTAGTCCAAAACTTTGATTTGTCAGTCATATAATTGGAGGTAGGTGTGTCCTTGTATAACTTGATTTGCCCCTCGGTGATCATAGCTTTTTCGATGAACAATCCCATTTCAATGACCTTTGAAAATGAAGTAGGGCATTGGATTTGTATTTGATAGCTAAGATCGGAGTTGAGGTTATGGACAAACATCTCCATTAATTGCTTCTCTGGTACGTCATATAAGCACTTGCTTGCTAGTTGTCTCCATCTTTGTAAAAAGGTGGTGAATGATTCACCACTCTTTTGCTTGGTATTGCATAAATCAAGCATAGAGACTTCGTGTTCAATATTGTATAAGAAGTGAGTGATGAATTTGTTGACTAACTCATCAAAATATTTGATGCCCGGTGGGAGCCATGAAAACCACTCCATGGCTTGGCTACCTAGAGATCTAGGGAATAGTCTCATTAAGTAAGTCTCATTGTGAGCTACTTCCATGCATGCTGCATTGAATTCCCTAATGTGATATCTAGGGTCCCCTTTCCCTTTGCATTTGTCAAATTTAGGAACTTCAAATTGAAAGGGAAATGGTGTCATGTTCAAACTTTTATCAAAGGGGTATGGTGCAATATCTTCCAAGGAGTAGGCTTTAGTGTTTGTACCCGTCTTGAGATCTGACATTTTTTGCTTTAGACCCTAAAGTTATTTTCTCATTTCTTCCATAGGACTGCTTGGATCTATGGCTTTCTTTCCTTTTTCATTTTTATCATCTATGATAGGGTCTGTGTCTTTCTTTCCTTTTTCATGATCATTCTCCACATTTTCTTGGAGTGTGCTTATATCAAAATCCGTAGGGAGTTTTATTCCAAGATTTGCAAGATGATAAAAATATTTGTGAGGGTCATCATGGAGCACTTTCTCTAACATCTTGGAGGCTTCCTTGATAATCTTCATGTGAGATTTCCTCATCACTATCATGAGGAGTGACAATATGGTTAGATGATCTGGCCATTTCAAGTTGCTTTTTGTATTGAGATCTAGTAAGGACCATGCAAGGTGATGAGAGATGAGGTGGAATGGGACTAGAGATTTTGGTAAGATGCCGATGGAGACTGCTATGAATAGGATACTTATGACAAGACTTGGACAAGGGACTTTCTCGATCAATAATTCCAAGTAAGACGACTGATACAAGACGGTAGCTACTAGTAAGGGTACTTGATACCTGTCTTACTGTGTAGGGACTAGTCATGCACCAAGACCACTAGCGAAGTCTTGTGAGCTACTAGGGTTACTTGAATCTAAAGTGATACAAAAAAGGGTCCTATGCTGACCTGATATGGGATACTTTAACTTTGGACTAGGAAGACTCGATAGAAGGTGAATGGGATGACTAATGAAAGATAGATTTTGACTTGAAATGGATGGAAAAATGACTGCAAGGTAAGATCTGATCTTAGACTTTGGAACTAGATAGAAATGGGTACCCAGAATTGGTAAATTTTTTCTCTCAAAAATTGTGCAAGTGCTCACTGTCACACATGCACTAGAACAGATGCGCTGCAAAAATTGGTAAATGCACTAGAAGTTAGGACAAATGCCCTGCATTGGTAAATAGCAGATGCACTGTAACAAATAGTAAAAGCACTATAAGTCATAATAGATGCGTCGTAGGTTAGTACAAATGCGTAGCAACAGAAGACGGATGCACTGCTATGGTTTTCTTAGTATTTTTTTGTAATGTTTGGAAATTTTCTAATGTTTTTAGTACTTTGGTTGCAAGAAGGCCTTTTTGATTTGATTTTCTAAAATTATGGCAAGAAAACATAGCAAACACAAAGAATGTTTTTATGGTTTTTTTTTTTTAAATTTGTGATTTTTTGACTCTTTTTGGACTAAAAGGAAAAAAACAAGTACAAATCCTAGGCTTCAAATGGATTACAAGGGTTTTTGGCCACTAGAACAAAGGTGTTTAATGAAGGCAACCGTTCAAGTGGTTATACATGCGGCAACACTATTCTCTGTTATGGAGTCTCCCAGCTTGCAAGGGTTGCACCTTGGAGGGTTTTGGGGGAGGTTAGCTATTGATATAACACAACTTCACTCATTATTTGAAGCTTTCGCTCTAAACAAAATTTATTTATAGTGGATTGGAAGGGCTTGGTGTCTAGCCTGTTACCACTTAGGGTTGTTCCTACTTGGATGAACGGTATCCAAGAACAGGCCCCTCTAAGGGAAAAACACATGCGAAAATGATATGTCTAGCATTTTGGTCACCCAAGATAGGGGAGAGCATAGGAATAGTATCATTCCCAAAACATAGAATATAGTGGTTCTTTTCCCCTAGTTAAAATGAGAAAAACTAGATGAGCTATCTACTTGGGCAAGCACAGAACTTTGACATGATAGCAAGATAGCAATGGTCTAATTTTAACCAAGATAGTAATGATGAGTTCAATTTTATCCACGTAGCATGAATTGTTAACTTTGAAGTGATGGTCGATCGAGATAGCAATGGTTCAGTTTTACCTAGATAGTAATGATGAGTTTAATTTTATCCACGTAGCACGAGTTGTTAACTTTGAAATGATGGTTGATCGAGATAGCAATGGTTCAGTTTTACCCAAATAGCAATGATGAGTTTAATTTTATCCAGATAGCAATGAGTTGTTAACTTTGAAAAGATAGCAATAGCAATGATTCAATTACCACTTTCCTAGTTAAAACTATGTGAGATTTGCATGAGCATCTATTTTACTTTCCCATTAGAAATCGAAGTGTGAGCTAACAAGTGCAACTATATGAATCTAAACCAATACCTAGCCTGTAAAACATATCAAGAGAGTTCCTATAAAAAGACATCAATGTTAGCAAAAAACTCCAAGGAAACCCTAAAAATCACTGCCTAAAATAGATGGCATGCACAGAAATAGTGAACAGAAGCGCCGTATTACATATGCACTAAGACAGAGGTCAAAAGCGCTGGAAAATAGAGTATATGCACTGATTTGATGTATGTGCTGTCTCAGATGGTAAATGCACTGGAACAGTGTCTGTATGCGCTGCAGGAACATATGTGCCATGGCAGGTAACAGATGCGTCAGAACAGAGAGTGTATGTGCTGCAAAAACATATACACCGTGACAGGTAATAGATGCATGTTAGGATGTATCAAATGCACTGTTTCCTTATGTGTACGGATTTCTAAAACACAAAAACTTAGTTTTTGGGTTAAATTTGAGGCTAGGCCCCACGATGGGCACCAAAAATATTAAGGGAAAATTGGATCAAGTGAATAAACAATAATATCAATATCAAAATATCTAAAACTCAATGAAATGGTGAACTAAAGAGATTCAAATAAACAATGAACAAACAACAAAGCAAACCTCCTTAATTCAAAGCTTCCATTGAATGCCTATCACAATCATTCTTGCATGTATGAACAATGCCCTTAGAGAGTGTACTTCCTTGCTATGCTTCAAGAATGTCAATTGGGAATGGCAGTGATAGTTTATTGCAATGAAGAGGAGCTTCACAACAATGGTAATAGTGTGTAGTAATGAGCATGATCACAAGCAATGAAGGAATTTGTGCCAAAGGCGCGCTGTAATTCCTACACAGTAATGATACTTAAAGCTTGGATGATTAAAATGGAAGAATGAGGTTCAATTTATAGACTTGGAAGAATGAAGATCAATGGTATAGAAGACTTGAGAAGATCAATGGTTGAGAATAGTTGAGGAACGTGTAATGAATAAGAAGAAGACATGTGTCTTGCTTTCTTTTGCATGAGAGGGGTTATCAAGAATAGAAGAATGAGTTAAATCATTTAAAAGAATATAATAATCAGTTAAGTGATTTAAAACAAGAAGAAGGGATTTGCATGAGAAAAAGAAGATATTTTGCTTTATTAAATATTAGGAATATTTAACTGCATGTGCAAAAAGGTTGAATTACATTTAGAGAACTCAAATTAGAAAAAAAAGACAACTTAAATAAATATTTGATTTATTTAAATTTAGAGAAGATATTATTGGAAGAAACAATTAAATAATTGGAATTATTTAATTTAGAAGATTAGAAAACAAATTAAATAAATAAATTTATTTAATTGTTATGCATGATTTTGGAAGAATAAATAAAATATTTGATTGTATTTTATTTTTGGAGATTGAGAGGATTTAAATAAATTTAATTTGATTTATTCAAATTTGGAAGAATGATTTGATTTAATTAAATAATTAAGAATTATTTAATTGTTTGGAAGAATTAAATAAAATAAAGGATTTTATTTAATTTTGACTTTAGAAGAGGTAATTAAATATTTCAATATTTAATTAACTTAGAGGAATATGAATTAAAAAAATAAATTTGTTTATTTATTTATTGATAGAGGAATTAGATGGAATAAATATTAAGAATATTTATTTGGACTGAATCGTGTCATTTTTAGGTGTATACAGTCAGTGTTATCCTTCACGGGAATCTCATTTTGAGAAGAATCAAATTTAACATTGGCCCCCATATCTTAAAAGAAGGTCATCCTAACCTTAGGTATTTTAGGCAATTCATAAACAAACTAACTAACTTTCATTTTCTTGAGCTCCTCTACAACATACTCTACCATCTTCGCTACATCAGACCTCTGAGAACTCTTAGCAGCAACTCCTTGATGCATTGACTGAGATGTGGCCATTGCGGGTTCAGGATTATTGGAAACTTTTGGATCCGGTGGGATTTGATAGTTATCCGGAGGAATGGAAGTGGTGAAAGGGCCTTTTGTCTTATTACTTCTCAAGTTATATGGAGTTTTGTTATATTGTTGATATGCATTTACTTGTTCAAGCTCTTCTTCCTCAGGCTAGTTTTCATCTTGGAATGGAAATGTATAACTATCAAGTACTAGGGCAGTGTCATACCTTTGAGATGGCACAAGTTCGTACCCCATTAGTGGACTCTCCTATATTTCAGCATTTTGGATTTCCATCTGAAAGATGTTGGATGCTATCTGAAATTCTGGACAGTCTAGCTCAGAATGAGCATTCGTATTATGCAGTCTACACCATGTGGGCAGTGCTTTCTTAGCCAACATCACATGGCTAGGTGGATGGGTATCATTTTTCTGATTCTCCAATGGTGATGATACTCCTCTGTTGTTGGGCCTAGTGTTCTAAGACCAGTTTGATTGTTGCTGAAAATTCTAATTTTGATATTAGTTCTGATTCTGGAACTGATTTTGATTTTGATTCCTCTACTGCAGATATGCATTTTGATTCCTTAGGTGGGTGACCTCTACAGTGAGCTTTTTCATCTACTCTGCCAAATCTCTAATGTCATCTTGGTCATCTCTTGCCTTAGTTGTTTTAACAGATTGAAGAAAGGGCATTTGGGCTAGGGGTAATTCAACCACTAGATTTCCTAGATGCATCACTAAAGCCTGTGTTGTAGAGAGATTTAGAACTTTCATCATAGGGGTATGATTAGCTAAAGCTTGGTTAATCATAGGTATTTGGTTTGGCATTGCTACGGGACCCATATGATTCAATGGACCTGTGGCTGTTTGTCCTAGCTAAGTATTTACAGTAACAACTTCAGTGTAGGCTTGACCAAGATTAGTTGGGGGTGGGTTGGCTCTTCTTACAAACATAGATGCGAGTCTATCTAAGGCTGTATAGTAAATTGGTAGGGCTGTAGCTTGACATATGGCATAAGGAGCTTGCAAATGACTAAAGGATTTTTGGAATCTATTATTACAAGAACTTATCAACTCACCTTCACCTCAGTGAATTTCCACAAAAGACCTATAGAGGTCTACTAGGGTAGTTGGCATCTGGAAGTGATCCAAGAAGGTAGTTTTCAAAGCTAACCATGTACATATGGAGGCTGAGGAAAGATTGGCAAACCAATAGTAAGCCTCATCCTGCAATGAGTAAGGAAATAACCAGCAGATCACATCTTCATGTTGTACCTGAAGAATAAACATGTTACTTTCAAAAAATTTAATATGCTCATCTGCAGTTCTGTCTGGGTCTTTTACTCGAAACTTAGAGCTAAACTCATCAGGGTTTCTAGGCATATCAGGATAGTCATTATACTGGAATGGGGACTGATTATTTCCCAAGAAGAAAGCCATGACTAGAAGATTGAGAGGAGTTGCAGCTATGTTCCTTGGGACTGATTGAGCTCTCAATGCTCTTGGTATCCCTTGATCTCTTCTTGTTCTCCTGAATTCTATCAAGGACAATAGCTCTTCTCCAACTGAGTTGGATTTGGTATGTCTCTGTCTAGTCCCCAGACTTATTGATTTTCATGGAGGGGGGTTTTGCTTGGTTCGGCCCTCCTTCTAGTGCCAATTCTATTGATGGTGGTTTTAGCACACAACAACGTAGGTATGATTGCTAGTATCACACATCTCTTGAAAAGTATCCTACCCTAGGTAGGACTACTCCAAGGTTTCTA
This sequence comes from Cunninghamia lanceolata, assembly GCA_027924645.1. Classification (NCBI taxonomy): domain Eukaryota; kingdom Viridiplantae; phylum Streptophyta; class Pinopsida; order Cupressales; family Cupressaceae; genus Cunninghamia; species Cunninghamia lanceolata. The sequence continues at coordinate 7,477,718 of BSBN01001583.1, forward strand.
TAGCTAGGTCTTAGCTTTCTTGGATTCTCTCAGTTGGAATGTACTAGCTATTCCTACAAGGGGTCTTACATGCAGTTGACAGATTTGGATAGTTTGGACATTAGTTCATACAAAAGCTCTTTAATTTTAGCTGATATGACAATGTAGAATGCCACTAAAAACCTATACTAACAATCAATTTCAAAGAAAATGTAAAAGGAGATAGGGTTTAGAAAAATCCTAACTGACATTCACAATGCGGAGACTACTACAGGTAGACAAATGTTCTGAAATTTATCTAGTTTTCTGAGTTACCAAACTAAATGAATGTTACAACACTACAGAAAACAATGCTATCTTCAATGGAGACATAAAGATTTTTAGATCACATTCATTCATCAAATACCCAAGTAATGTTACAATTTAACTTATGAAATGTAATTAAACTTAGCACAAAATAATCAGCCTAGGCTAACTTTACATAGTCACTTATAATCAGCAAGCAATGAAAAGTATGGACTAAGAACATTCATTAGATACCTTTTAACAAATCAATAACATTGCAAAAGCACAACTAGCTAATGGAGATCAAGAAGCGAACCATGAAATCAAATAAACAACATAATGAACAAATTCTCAGGAAAACTATAGAAACTTGCTTTGTATTAACTTCAAATGGCAGAGCATCAACAATTCGGCATCAAGAGTCTTCCCTCTCAAATGAGGCAAATGGCAACCCTTTATATAGTAAAGGAGCCATACTAAGTTTTTGAATGAACGATGGAGATTAACTCAACACCGATAGTCTAGATTTAACATCATTAAATGCATTTACAACAGCTCATTGCATTCCCGGATTACAATTTGTCTCTTATGAAAAGGATGAAAAATGACCTCCAAATACATTGAACCTAGACAAATTGACTACCCATTTGAATTTATATATATAGAAAAGACCATTTTCAAGACATAATAAGGACAAAATAGTGTCACATGACCTCTCAAATATAGCAATATACATGAGTGATGGGATTACATTTCAAAATATTCAAAAATATGCTAATGTTCTTCATCCAAATCTACTTTGTCTTCTTCTGTCATTTTGTTGTGGTAGCTGACCCAAGATGACAATGCTAGATTGATATCTGTGGGGTCTAGGTTCTTGATGTGATTCACCCAATAATTGAACATTTCTAGCTCCTGGCCATATTGGATATAGATCTTTTCAATGTCTTTTCTTCCTTTATGAAATGTGATGAAGTCAATCCATAGATCACTGACCCTGTTCAATCTATCCATGACATCCAACTCAGTTTCCTCAAAAACTATTTTATGCAACCTATCTTTACACCCTTACACATCGTATGGAGCCAAGTCATCACAACCCATTACAAGGCAATATTTTAGGGAGTCATTTATCTCATAGATAAGAACCAATATATTATTATCTGTTGTCTTATAAGCTTCCTTGACATTGTCAAAAACTTCCTTCCTCAACTTTATCTGTTGATACCATGTCATTGCTTTATGCAATCTATCCCTTGTTAAGATATTTTTAGACAATAGTGTTTGAGCAGGTAGATCTCCTATTGCTTGCACTCAAGGGAACACCTAAGAATAGTACTAATCAAACGGGTCACATTCCTCATGCAAGTCCTTCCAATGGTCCCGTAATCTGCATAAGTTCTTATGAAGTTTGACTATAAAATCAATGGATTCGCATCCCTGTTGACATACCTTGATCATCCATTTTTAAGTTCCGGTGGCTAAAGTCCTAACTTCATCAAGCTTTGTGACTTTGTCCTTTGACAACAAAGTAGGGACTATTCTAAGCTCACCATCAGAATCCACTAGTTTTATTAAGAACTGCAAGCATACTTTGAATTCTTCATTTTGTTGTTTCAGTTCCTTTTTGGTGAGTTCATCCTTATCTAACTTCTCGTAGCTAACCCCAGGTTGACAGTTGTTATGGTGTAATCTTTGCCTCTAACCTATTCTCTATCTGCATCAGTCGATGGGACAACCACTTTTTCTATTCAAGATCCTATTCGATCCTTGTAGATTCTGGCCTGTACCTTAGCCTTTTTCTATTTCTTCAGCTTCTCTACCTGTGATAAAATGGCACTTAAGTCCAACTTCATGATCTCAACCTGTGCCTCTGGATAGGCAATTCTTCTTTACAACCAATCAGGTGTTGTAGAGGAAGACTCTTTAGAGATATCAGCATCTTCATCATTTGTGTTGGATGGCCCCTCAAGCAACTTTTGCTCTTGTTCTAGTCCTTTATCCATATCCTCTTCTTCATCCGCAAGATTTCTCCAGTTTATTAAAGTCTCCTTTTGGGTAGCTCCCAAGACTATCTCTATCGAGTTCTTCTCTGGAGGGCTATCAAAAATTTCTATTACGTCAGTGTTTACTGCTTTGACAAGAGGTTGCTCAAATGTATCCTTTTCTGACTCTTACTCTTGAAGGCCTAATTTAATACACACCTTTTCTATGCTCGACAACAGTGGTACATCCAAGGGAATTGAATCTTGAGTCATTGCACCTTGGGGAATGGAGTCAGAAGATGATGGGGCTACTGTAAGCGAAGGCAATCTAACTTGTGTGAGATTGCCAAAAGTGGCAAACCCTAAGGTAGGTAGAATGGGAGAGGTCGGTAAGATGGATGAAATGATAATTGGTGAAGAAATGGAAAAGGAGGGTATGGGGAGAGATGGTGAAAGAATAGAAGAAATAGGTGGTAATGTAAGGGAAGTAGAGAGTGAAACAGAGGATATGGTGGAAATGGAGGAAAATGAAGGGGTAGCAATGGAAGAAATGATACTACTTGGGATATTTGAATCAATTTCCAATGAACAGGAGGTAGTCAAAATAGCAATTGTTGGTGAGGAAGTAGGAAAAGTATCTTCTTGAACAATCATTACAGGGGAAGCAGGAGGTGGACTTGAAAAAGTAGGGGAAGATGTAGTAGCTGAATTAATAGAGGAGAGGGTGGCAATACTTACCACTAGGACAGTAGGAGGTGGAGAAGCTACTGGCAGATTTTTGTTATTAGGAGTTACAGTGGTAGAAGCTTCTATCATTATGCTAGTGCTGTTCACCTTAGTTTTCTGTCTTTGACACTTCTCCCAACCCACTAGGCATATCTCTCTTCTTTGATGCCCTTGTTCTCATGGTAGGAGGCATGTCCTTCTTCTATGCTTTAGGAACAATCTTTTTCACTATCTTTGTGTTAGCCTTCTCTGCCAAGGGTACATGTTCTTCACTGTTTGATTTCTTAGTAGGATCTTGAGATGGCTTTGCCTCATCCATTACCTCTATTGGTACATCTTCTCCTCCTTAGGATTCCTTCTCAAATTTGAGTTTAGTGTATGTGAGTTAAACTCCTTGTCTCTCCAAAGCAACCATTTGACCCCTGACCCAAGCCTTACTTAACCTGACTGGCTCTTTCATCACCTGATCCAATGAACTTTCTTCAGCATTTGCCCAATTAGGCAAAGGAATTGGCTGGTGGTACTGTGCTTCCCAAGCTCCTCTATGCATTACATTCTCATCATCCTCAAGTTGATTTGGGACTTCTATGATGTGGAACTTTCTTATGAATGCCAAGGATAATCTTGAATGGGCTCTCTTCATTACTTCATAATCATCTAAGTAGTTAGCCCAAAAATCTTCTAAGTGCATCCTATGAAACAACTTCTTGCTTACAAACCTTTCCATTACCCTATTTGGATCAAAATGATTTCTCTTTGTGTGGTAATGGAGGTTGAGTAGTTGGAGCTATGTATCTGAGTGTTCAACTGCCCCTAAGGAACCACATGCATAGTTACCCTTGCCTAACAGGATGAGAAATTTGAAATTTGTTCTATGTAAATGTTTCATCTTTTCAACACAAGTTATTAATTTCCTTGATAGTTCCAAAAGAACTACTTTATTAGTAGGGTAATGAGGCAATCTGTAGGCCATTCCTATAAAGCCTTGAATCCTTAAGTAAGTAAACTTTTCAAACTGTATATACCACCTTCCATATTTGGTGACTTCATTCATTGCCTTGGTGGATATTCTTAAGGTTGTGTTCCTTTGCAGTAGTCTTGTTATGTACATGGTGAAGGCATCATTCACCCTTTTGAAATCAATAAGGGATTGGGACAATGTCAATTGAGTATAGCATTCATAGACCTTGACTTGGTGTTACTCATCATTCCCAACTTCTCCTACCTTGGATAGTCCAACATATTCATTCTTCTTTACCAATGCATATACTACATAGGATGTGCATCTAAAAAATTGCTTCTCTTTGAAGTTACTAAATGCTTCATGGATTTTATTACTCAGTATCTGTGCCCAGTGGAACTTGGTGCCTTTCAATAGCTCCTCAATCACAAGGAATATCCATCCCTCAAAAGTTGATGTCACATGCAATCTATATATTCTGATTAGCAGGGTCACTAGATCCCCTATCTCATCATAAAAGTCACTCCTATATAGAATCTAAGGGAGTTTGACAAGAGCAGACCTCTTACTTTTCACCCAATGTTCATTTATATGTTTCCTACATCCATCTACATCTTTCTTGTATGTGGGCTCTACATTTGCCTTGTTTGGTATGTTCATCACTGGATGCCATGGGATGCCAAAGATTTTAGCCAAGGAAGGTCGACTTAGTTCTACTAACACATCTCTCTTGGCAATCTGTATAGTCCTAGTCATTATATCATATCTTTCTGCACAAGAAACTATCAATTATGCACATTGGGCTGATGTAGGGAAAGCAATAGCCTCTGCAATCCCACTATCTTTCACTTTCTTGGCCCTTGGGGTAGGATTGGGTCCAAACACTCGAAGTCTAAAGTCATCTAGGTCAATATGACCTAGATCAGTGTCCCCAATGTTCTTCCATCCTTTGGAGATCTTTGTTTTGGGAGGGATGCCTTTGAACTCATACCTCATGGTTTGAGCTCTTGCAGTCATTTAACCTGTACAACTAGAACTTATAATTCTTGATGCATTTGAATGGTTTCCCTAACTCCTAAGTTTAAAATCGATGATTATTAGGCCAACTTCTACATCACTAAGTCATGTTATGCTAAATGAGATTAGTATACCTCCAACTAAGTTACCAATGCATGCCTATAAAATACAAGTCTGAAATTTACCAACTACCACACTTATTACATGATCAAATGATGAAACAATACTACATTCTTTTTCTAATACATGCAATAAATGCTCAAATGCTGCAAAAAAATCTTAATTAAAATATGTAAATATCATGATTCCATAAATACAACTCTTATTTCATGTTAACAGACCTATTGCCTTTTGAATTTTCCATCAGAATAGTCATTTTATTGATTTTACACTAATTTGAGGGTCATCTGACCTGCAAAAGCCAAAGCACAGATTTAGGGGTCAACAGACCTTGTGGGAAATTTGGGGTCATCCGACTCAAAGGATCTATTAGCATCGGATCACTTTGCTACTATAACGCTTTGCGAGGATTTCATGTATGTCTGACTTGCAGGAGTTTTAGGTAAGACTGGCTTGGATGAGTCATGGAGGTTGGTTGGTCAAGTTTTTGGTGCAAGTCAGTGCGGATGAAATCTAGTGCTGAATGACTTCATCACCATTTATACGAGTTTTGGGTCTCACAGACTTGGCGGGCCTTTTGGATGTGTCCGACCTAGTTGGACAAAGAAAATTTTAGCACCAAGTCAGACAAGCTAATTTTTGGCGTAAAGTGATCATTGAAGTTCAGCAGAGCTTTAAGGGTCATCTGACCAAGTCGGTTGGGGCGGAAATTGGTGTCAGGTCGAAACATGATTTTTTCAACAAAAAGTATATTTGAGATCTTGGTGGAGGATTTTAAGGGCATTGACTAACTTGGATTGGTTGCACTGTTTAAAGGTCAGTTAGACAATTTCTCGTGCAAATTTAAACAGCCACATATTTGACTGAACAAATCACAAATTTGAGTAGGTTTTTAATTTGATTTCACAGGTAGTGTTTGGGCCCTAACTCGAAATGGGAAATTTCAAATAAAGTGCTTTTTGTTATGATTTCTCAAACTAGGGTTTCCAAAGATGCCAAAAATCACAGACAAACCCAGTTAATTCCCATTCATTCATATGTAAAACCCTAATCCGATTGACAAGGGCACTCACCTGGTTTAGCAGAGTTAGAGCAGGATGAAATGTGTAGGTGAGAATGTTTCTAACTTGAATCCACAGGTGATTCTGTAATAGACTATCTTCATGCTTAGTCTGGGGGATCCTCGATTGTTTGCGAATGCAAAATGAGGCTAAAATGTGAGGAGAAACCCTTTTATCTTTCCCTACTCTATCACCATAAATGCAGGGGTACGATGCATCAGGCAAGCGTATGGTAGAGTTTTAGGGCTTTGCATAGAAATTTAAGATCATTGACCTTGCAAGAAGTTTAAGAACCACTGACTTAGTTGGTTATTAGGACTTGTAGTGTAGGATCGGTCCTTAATATTTCAAGTGCTTTGCAGTGGTTTTGGGGTCCTCAGACTTGCAGGAGTTTCACCATAGTCTGACTTAGTTGGTGGATGAGCTTTGTAATGCAAAGTCATATGAAGATGATATTAGCGCTTAGTCAGTGAATGATGGAAACATCACAAAGGTCAGATGGAGGTGTTTTTAGTGCAAAAGACACTCAGACTAGATTTTAGTGAAGGCAACCACTTGTACTTAGCAAATTTTTGCATGACCTAATGACATTTACTCTTCTATGATGGCAAGAAATGCAATTTGACTATTTTTGACAACTTAGGAGATGAAAACCTGACTGATACTCTAAACCAAAACTTGAAAGAGGGGGTCCCTATTTCACGAAATGGGGTGTGTGTACAAGGCACAATAGTCCCTCCTTTGTTTGAATATTCATGTCATTTGGACATAACTAAGGATGTAGCACTAATGGATGAGGAGAAGCCTCTCACATTTAATCCCTCAAGGATTGATGTTGAGACCACTCAAAATAATTTACTTCTCCCACCACCTAAGAGGATAGAGAATATGTGTACTAACAAACTTCAATAAGAACACATTCCACCTAACATTGAGTCAAATCAAGAAGCATTTAAGAATGAACAAAAGAATAATGAAAAAGACTTGGCAATTGTACCTTATGTTTGTGATTGGGAAGAAAATGATTTGATTGTTGATGACTTCTAGCATGAATGACCCTATAGGTAAGTATTTCTAACCCTTTATCTCTCTCCTGATGTGCTTCCTCTGTGATATGTTATGTGTTGTTTAGGCCTTCTAGGATGACCCCAGATTCTCTTGTAAGGTCCAAGATACCAGGAGACCACATCTATTGTGACCTTCTATTTGTATCATCATTCTTCTATGTTGTCTCTCTCTCTGATTTCATTATTGTGTGTTGTGTCTTATAGACATAGAGTTGAGGTTGGTGACTTGGGGGCACCCTCCTACATGACTATCCCTAAGGCACTTTTTTTTCATCTCTTATTTATTATTTCCCTTCCTCTAGTGTTTCTATCTAGCGGGCAGATGATGAAAAATATTTCTACTGATGCGGACCTAGCATTCCTTTCACAAGAAATAAAAAATTGGACTTAGTTCCTAATATGACGATGGGGTTGTATATCTTATCCGACACTTGGCTAGTGGAAGCACTCATACTTTCTACATAGTGATTTTGATGAAGTTTTTATCTCATTTAAAAATCATAACAATACTGATGTTCTGCGCACTTTGTTTGTCTTTGAATCTAGCCTTGGTGGTGCTCGATTTAGAGATCTTCGTGATATAGCCCCACAGTTATCCTTGAAATCTAAATTCATAGTATAACCTTGGCTCTTTGTGTGGTTAATCATATGCACTAATGTTGTTTATCATGATTATTTGGACACTAACATGTTTCTTGTAGGGATGTGTTTGTGGGAACATTTGGTGATTGTAAAGTACATGTCACCTCCGGGGGGCATGGGCTTTGTGAAGGTCTATGTTCCCTTGTATGTTTTCTTCCTACCTTAACGTGCTTGATATCGATAGCTGATATCAACCACCTTAAGGTGGGGGCATATATAAGGTAAGCTATCTATTGTAGATGTTAATAATGTGCTTGTCCTCAGGTGCAGTCTAAAGACTTGTGCGATGAGTACATCTTGCACTTTGAATTTGTTTACAATCAATCAATCAATCATTTAAGCCCTCTGTGGAGGCAAGATATTGCGTATATCCTTTTTATCTGTTGTATTTCTGGAAGCAAATTGCATCATCTTGTCATTTTCAAAAGTCCTCTGCAAAGGCGGGGAGTAGTTCTGTGACTAACTCAACCCTTAAGCATGTCTTCAGTGATTGTTGTGGCAAAGCCCAATTGTTGGTGTGTGCCTGTAATGTGCCTAAGATGGTGATGAACCTAGAAATAGGAACACTCCATCGCTTGTATGCTGTGTTTTCTCCGTGTCTTCAAAGTGTGTGTTTTTGGCATGCTTGCTTTGTTTGGCGTGTCTTTTGCCCCATATGCAGTCTAAAGACCTGTGCGATGAGTACATACTGTATTTTGGGAGGTTTTGCATGTGTGTTACCCCATATATGTAGTTTAAAGACCTGTACAATAAGTACATCCTGCATTATGGGAGGTTTGTTTACTTTCCTGTACTTGCATCTACATTTCATATATATATGAGAAAAAGAAAAGAAAAGAAATCATTTATGTCTTCTATGCATTAATGTGTCTTCTATGCATTTACTGTATTCTTTGTGTTTTGCATGACTATAACTGTCTTCTATGTGTTTTACATGCCTGTCATTGTCTTTAGTGTGTTTGGCGTGTCTTCTTTGTGCTTGGCGTGTTTGCTGTGTTTATTGACCGTACTTTAATGCATATATTGGCCTTGTGTTTATACATACAATAAAGTGGGGGCTAAATGTAATGTCAGAAAATGTCCCCTTGGGGGATTTTCTCTCATAAGGTTTAGCTCTTGGGTCTTTAGTGTGCATTTAGGACATCTTACATCATATTTCAACATCCTGATGAGAAAACCCCTAAGTGTCTTAGAAAATAGGACCTAGGAGGACCACTTGAGATAACCCCTACCCAAAATAGGGGCGAGGACTTGGGTGACTGCGTCCTAGTCTTGCCCTATTTTTGGTCAGTCCCAATTTTTGGGTGTTGGCTTGTGACCATTTTTTGGGTCCTATGCCGACACGGTAAGTTTGAATTACAAAATTCTTGGTGGGAGTGTTTGTAGTTACATATAAAAGCATATTTAGGCATTCATTTGTAAACTAGAGCATTACTAGATGATTAATAGAAAGCTATTATGTTCTCAAGGTGATTCAAAGCTTTCATTGTGTTGCAAGAGAAGATTTGTGTTGTTTCTGTTTGTATTTACAGATTTGAGCAATCATCTCCTCATGGCATGAAGAGCTTCTTCTTGACATGAGATCTTCACTACAAGGTGACATCATTTATGTTTGTAAGCATTTACCATTTGGTTTTTTGCCTCTACCCCACAAGGGCATGCACTCTCTATCTGACAATGGTGTTCGGATGGCTTGAATGTCTCTCTGGGGCTTGACTGAGGAAAGCCTCTAAACACCACAACCCCTTCCCAAAGTTTTCATGATTACAAGTTATAGGTGTCAGATCTGGAGAAAGTGAAGTTGTAGGAGGGTACAACAGAGTGTTAGAATTGTAGATTAGAGAAGAAAATACCTTCCTGGACTAGGACGCCCACTCATTAGTCCTTGAAGTTTCGTGACAGGAAAACCTTCAGTGTAGTAGGAATAGGTTGCAAATCTTGTTTGCAAATCCTGACAAAAAGCAAGGTACTAGACTTGGGCGCCTACTCTTTAGTCCTCGACTTTTCTACCTTTGAACCCCAAAAATAGGTGCATAGTTATTTGTTATTTTACATCTTTCTATAGAAGCATTTTCTATTATTCGTCTGTTTACTATCATATTTGCATAATTAGGGTTTTAAGGTATAATTGAGCATAAGAGAAGATAATTAGCAATCAAATCATAAAAATCCAAGCTTCCCTACATTCCCACAGTGACCTAGGGTAGGATAGTACATTGCAACTTGACCCTAGGTCCTTGAATGAAAGGGTGAAAGGAGGATATAACAAAAACTACCAAAAACCAAACATCCAAATTTTACCCTTTACACTATCGCATGATAAAGAGACAAATATTAGTTCCTAAGAAATGAATCCATACTAGTAACTAGAATATATGTCATTCAACCATTCATACAAAATGTACATACAATCATCATGTAGAAGAGTAAATGTCACTCAATCAAAATAGGTACAAAGCATACAAAGCATTATTGCAACCATATAAAGCATTATGGTACAAAGTTCACTTCAGTCCTATGAGGATAAGGATAAAGGAGAGTCACCCATTGAGGCTACAAGTGAAGAGTATATGGGACTTCATGTTGACTACAAGGTTGAAGATGTGGGGGAGGCCTTGGTGCTAGTGGCATCAAACTACCTACACTTATTTGTGGATAGAGATCATCTCCTCACATATGAAGATTCAGCTTGTAACCATGGGACATAATTTAGGACACATGATACACTTGATTTTCACTTGGAGACGTCTCGTGGGCCAGCACTTGTTGATAACCATCTAGTCATGAAAGTAGAGATGATTGAGATCGTGGGAGACATCACACTAGGGCATGAGGTAAGGATTGATTTTCCAATGTGTGATAGCAGTCCCTTATCTTCAAATTATCATTTTTATTGCAATCAAGAGGATTAGCCTTAAGGCTTATGATTTTCATGGAGACACTCATGTTGAGATTTGTACTTTACTATGATTGAACTATCTTGAGACCCTATATCAATTCCATGGCAATGTGACTAATTTGTAGTATTTAACTTAGTACATTGTCATAGATATGGGAATTGAAACATTTGGTATACAATGTTTGTATGAACTATCAACATGAAGAATAATGCAGCATAGCATGGATCATGATTGGATTAAGCCTATTGGGATTAACTTGTATGATCTTGGCACCTATTCATTTGTATTTTAACTTGTTATGACAAGATAATAGTATTTCATTATGCTTAAGGGATTGTATATTTATATGTTGTAAAGATTCATTCTTGTATAATTTGACATCATGGTATGTTAAGGTCTATTTAATTTATTATTGCACATACTTATTAAAGAGCCCAAGTGTAGAAAATATACATGGTACCATGTGAGATTGTAGGCTGACCTTATGGATTCTTGAGTAATAAAATCTAGAGATTTAACTTAAGGCTATATATATATATAGGTTTAAAGGAAACACACATGATGGAATTTTGCATGAGGTCCTTTAGGTTGAATCTCATTTGATAGACATTAATGAGTTGGTATTATAAGGTTCATTATGCAAAGGGACTTAACAATGATATCATGATTGTCTCTATTTTAATTAATTTTGAGATTTGAGATATCTTTTATTATGCATACCATGAACTAATTTAAAACATAGTCTATTATAATGACATTTGTGTGTGATGACTAAGCTCTTTGGGTAGTAAGAATTATGATGAACTATAAATGCAAAATGTAATACATGTATGCAAAATATATGACATGTATGCAAAATGTGGAAGCATAGACAAGGTAGATGAACTATAAAATCAAAAAAGTGAGACTGATATAAACACAAAATATGTAAACCATACAAGTGATATAAACATGTATGACAAAGCATGATAAAGTAATTCAAATAGAATTAAGGAAAATGTAAAGAACATGCATGTAAAGACTTGACATACTGTTGGTCATGATGTTAGTCATAAACAAGCACAGAATAAAAGTACACATTAACCTTTATTCATCTTGAAAGATACTGTGAATTCAAAGAATGCAGGATCCCAAGTCTCCGGTGATTAGGTCTTAATCATCTGAAGTTACTCAGAGGTTAATGTGAGTTGCTGTTTCCATTTTGGGGCCTTACGTGAAATTGTGCCATCATCATGACATTCCTGCAGAAATTCTTTACCGAGAAGTCATATTATGCAGTTATTAGATGAAAAGATGTAGAAATACCTCAATCTTTGCATGATATTTTTCAATTGTGCATGCTTTTCATTCAAATATGCTAAATATTTGCAATTACCTACGAGATGTCTACATATTTTGTGTTATTTGCTTAGGATTATCAGTTATTCGCAATTGTGGTAGTGAAATGTTCTGAAATTGAAAGAAACTAAAGAAATACTACAATTTAAAGTTGAACCTTTAGCTATTGATCCACATACATACTTGATACTGTCATGAGGAGAAGAAATCAAACCATATGTTCACCAGGATATTCCACAGCTAGATACAGTTGATGCAAACTTCAGAGGATGATGAGCACTCCAAGGGACGCAGTAAATCAAAGAACATATCTAGAATTCAGACACAGATTACTCAAGATTTACGAAGATTTGTAATCGAAATACTCTTCTCTTTCATTAAGTATGCAAAAGACATGTACATATGCAATAGCTTTGAAATGAGCCCTGAATACTTCAGCAAACAGATTTCAATTAAGTTTCGAATGCTTAAGACAAGGCATTCCACCACCTTTTATAGAATAAGGTGATGAATCCTTTACAAAAAGATCAATGATTAAGATTCACCAATTAACATTAACGGTCCAGATGAAAAGCACATGCTTTGCCAATTGGCAAATGTATAGCTGGCACAGAATACTCCAGCATCTTTAACTTGATTCAGTCTCTAGCTGGCAAATAGTATATTTGACAATATCCTCCTCACTTCTAGTTCATGTTGCCCCCTTGTGCAACATCGCAATGTTCAGCTACAGCTCTAACAGCATCAAGATTTCCTGCAAATAAACAGACAAACATTAAGTTCATCAATTAGAACATAGCATGCAGCTAAAACCTTCACTAAAAATAGGCCAAATGTTCAAACACATGCAATTGGGTTTCAAATTTGTGAAAACCATGCACAAAATGCATAAACAGGGCCCAAAATACTCGGGTCAACCATCGTTGACTGAAAATCAGGCAATTGGGCCTTCAAATGGATTCAAAAATCCATCGCTTCGTTTTCCTGCCCATTTCCTTCTATATCGGGCTTCAAATATGATGATACATCGCAAAATATACAAGGAATAAATTGCTCTTAAAAAACCTACAAATCCGCCCTTGTATATACCGGCATGTATATCGGGTTCAAATCTGCATATACAAGCATAAAAAGTCACAATATACATGCAAAACATTCGTATGCATATAATCAATGTATATCGGAATGTATAAAAGAAATATACAATCGCAAAATATACAACGATTAAATCGCATCCAATAATATTTCGGGTCCGCTACTGTATGTGATGCATGTAATGTATCGGCGTGACCACACACGGTCGGGAAGACAATCTCAAACTTGGCCGAAGGCAAAAGCTACACCGATGCCAAGAGTTACACTGATGTCCACCCATCGGGGTGACAACCACTATCGGAGAGAGAAATCAAGACTTGGCCGAAGGCAAAAGCTATGCCGATGCCAACTCTAAAGCTTTTTATCTGTCCGATGCACAAAATACAAAATGTCCACGTGTATGCTAATGCAATGTATATCGACATTTGTATAAAAGAAACATACAGCAGTTTCTTCATCTTTAACAAACTTTTCGAGTCCGAACTGCATGCATATTGACAATGTGCAGGATATTAAGAAATATGATCACCCCCCCTCGAATGTCCTGATGACGTCACCGTCATATCTGGGGCTTTGTTAAAATGTAAAAGATGACGTCATCGTCATATTTGTGACCCTGATCATATTTAGGAAATATCCTGCCGAAGGGGAAATGTGATGATGATGTCATCCTAATTTTTTATTTCTTCATTTTTTAGGTTAGGATGACGTCCTTAGGATATTAGCATAAGGTGATATTTCTCGACATGAGGACATTATGAAATATCGAGTTACACTTGCAACATGATGCTCGCGAAATACATAAGGTTATTTGACGGGTAAAGGGCACTATCACCTAAGATTGACGTCTGGATATTTCGACTGCATGATTTTTTTTACCGGGTGATAGACCAAGATCAGGATGACCTTGACAACATGACTGAGGATATAAGAATATGATGATCATCTTGCGATTATCAGGTTTGACCAAAACTTTGACTGCCCCTAACTCCCACATATGGACGAATTTTCAGGTGATGTAAAAGGCAAAATTGCATGGAATTTCAAGCTCTTTCTAAATATGAGGTCATAGAAATGAAATATGAACTTTGACAAACTAACCTCATGATGATGACCTACCTCATCCTGACCTTTCATGATGATACCTCTGACTTACTTTTACCAAACCGCCAGAAAGCAGACAACACAAGCCAAGCCAAAAAGGTGGGTCCCTGTTTTGCCAAGTCAAAATGGGGCGTGTTGTGTAACCACACAACAACTTGCCACCAAAGAAAACAAACAAATTCCAATGATTCAAGTGATGTGATCATATTCATCTATAGTATTCTAACTCTTTCTAAGTATAATCATTACGATCCTTGAATGATAAAATTTCATCATGTTAACAATGCTAACAAAGGATCATGTGTGTGCATATGATTAATTATCCTCATCTTGAAAGCAAGTTGAAAACATAAGTAACTAGTGTTAAACTACATAGTTGGAGATCATCCCTCATAGCCAACCTAGATAGAGCCTTGCTGCCAACAGGCGTTCATAGCCCCGGCAAGGTTATCTATACAATCTCCCCAAGTAGAGCCCCACTACCAGCAGGTGTCTATAGCCCCGGTAGAGTTACTTAGATGGCCTAATATTATTGTTTAGTTTTATATATATATATGTATCTGATATCATCATGTCAGCTCATTTGTATAAGGTATAGTCACTTATAGCTTTAGGTTGGAGATTGTATTGGTAGCAAGGGAGTCCCTTTAGATTTTTCACTTAACACCTATACTCGTGTCTTCAACAAGCCCAAGGCTGTTAGGTGTTTCATTGTGATTGATTCACTTTGGACAAGAAAAGGCACCCTGATGAAAAGAAATTATAAACCTGGTCATGAATATTTCTTAGAATGAATTACAACCTATATCTAAATCTGATCTCATCACTTGAATCCTAACAATTTAGTATTTTCTTGGGTGATGAAGTGCATCATCTTGACTTACCAAAACAAAACTCAACCAAAACAACCCAAGACAAAAGAACACTATACAAACAACTATACAAATGTACAATATGGTACACATGAATGTCATGAAGTCACTCAGGCTTGGAAATAATGTTTGAGGAATTGCCCATTGACTGGCAATGGGACATCCTCACCTGTCAGGTTCTTAAGCCTATAAGTGCTGTCTCCTAATATCTCAGAAATTTGAAAGGGACCTATCCATAATCTATCAAACTTACCATGGTCACCTTTCCTTTCATGGGCTTTATCCCATATCAGGACTAAATCAGATATCCTGAAAGCTTTAACTTTGGCTCTCTTGTCAAACCAACGTTTGACAACAGCCTGATGTTTTGCAAATTGGTCAATTGCTTAACTCCTTTTTTCTTCCAAGTGCATCAACTGAAGCAACCTGACTTCTTGCTTATTGTTTATGCCTAGGTATTCTTGAGCAAACTGCAGAGTAGGAATTTTCAAGTTTACAGGAAGGATGGTATCCACCCCATATACTAGTTGAAAAGGCGAATTTCCTAACGTAGTTTTTACTCTGGTTCTGGCTACCCATAAGGCATACTTTAGAAATGAGTTCCATTCTCTAGGGTTCTTCTCTATCAGTTTTCTTATGATATTCAATAAATTCTTGTTGGTGGATTCTGCTAAACCATTCCCTTGGGGATAGTAATTGGATGAAAATTTAAGTATAATCCCATGATCAAAAGCCCAACTTGACAATTTAGTTGAAGTGAAAGCAGAACCATTATCACTTACCAAAGCATAAGGAATTCCATACCTGGTAACAATGTTACTTTCCAGAAATCTAATAATGTCATCTGCAGTGTAGGTCTTGTTGCTAACAGCCTCAGTCCATCTGGTGCAATAGTCAGTAATGGTTAAGACATACCTATGTCCTGAAGAGGACGGAGGATTGATTGGTCCTATGAAGTCCATGCCCCACTGTGCAAATGGGCGTTCTTCCATCACTGGCTGCAAGGGTTGTGCAGCATATTTCTCTCTACCTGACAAATATGACAACATTTAACATGATCAGCTGTGTCTTTAAAAATTGTAGGCCAATAATATCTTGCTCTAAGGATTGCATGCGTTGTGGCCAAGGCTGATCCATGTGTCGTTCTGAACTTGTCATGTATCTCTGACAGGACCTTGTTTGCTTCTGGCTTTTCTAAGCATCTCAGGTATATTCCTTCATGATTCTTTTTGAATAAGGCTCCTCCCTTTATCATATATTTTTGGGATTTTATTTTCAAGGCTCTTCTCTGTGAAGCTTGCATCTTCGATGGACATCCTCCTGTAATCAAGATGTACCTGATATCTGCATACCATTCTCTGTTATCTTTCTCATTGATCACATACTACTGACTGGTGATGTTTGGGTCAATTTTAGATATCATTTGACTCAGAGCCTGCCCTCTTACCAACTTCATTGGTGTAATTTCTATGTCATACTCTTGTAGTACAGTAATCCATTTAGCTCTCTTTTCACCAGGTTCGCTTTGCATCAGCAGCATCTTCACCGCTACATCTAGTACTACAGCAATCACTTTGCTTCTTAGTATGTAATGTATGAATTTCTTTACTGCTCTGACTAATGCAAGTGCCTGTCTCTCAACATCTACATATCTCAACTCAGCATCCCTGAAAGGACAGCTCATGAAAGCAATTGGTTTCTCTTTTTTCTCTTCATTTCTTTGAGTTAACACTGCTGCAGAGGTATGTTCTGAAGCAAATGAATAGATGTAGAAATCTTTTGTGTAGTCTAGGCTAATGAGGACAGAAGCGTCTGATATGGCTTTCTTTATATCTTCAAATGCAGCTTTGGCCTCTGGTGTCCACTCAATTTGTGCATCTTTCTTCAACATGGCATTTAGTGGTCTGACAATCTCAGCAAAACCTGTGATGAACTTCCTTACAAAGTTTATCTTACCAAAGTAAGATTTGAGTTCTTTTTTGCTTCCTGGAAGTTGTAACTTCATAATAGACTCCACCCTATTAGGATCAATGATAATTCCATCTTCTGTGATCAAGTGGCCTAGTAACTTTCCTGTTGTCACCCCAAATATACACTTCTTGGGGTTCAGTGATATTCTGTACTCTTCACACTTCAATACATTTCAGAGTTCGGTTACATGATTGCTCCTCTCCTTAGAGAACACAGTCAAGTCATCCATATAGATGACTATGCATTTTCCTATTAAGCCTCTGAAGGCTATGTCCATTGCTCGCTGGAATGTAGCTCCAGCATTTATAAGTCCAAATGGCATACGTCTATAAGTAAATATTCCCCACTTTGTGGTGAAGGCAGTTTTCAATCTATCAATTTTATCAACCATCACTTGGTTGTATCCTGAAAAGCCATCCAGGAAGGACATCATCTTGTCTCCATTTACAATCTGTAGAACTTCATCTAATGAGGGTAAAGGATAATTATCCTTTTCTGATGCTCTGTTCAGATTTTTGAAATCTATGCACAACCTGATGTCTCCATTCTTCTTTCTGACCGGGACTAGATTAACAACCCAGGTGGAGTGCCTTATAGGAAAGATTATCCGGGCACTTAACAACTTCTTGACTTCTTCAAGAATTATTGGTTCAAGCAAAGCATTGACTAGCCTTTGCTTCTATCTGAAAGGTTTAGCATCTGGTTTGAGAGGTATAGTATGAGTTATGACAGAAGTATCATATGTCTTCAGCTCATCATAGGTCCAGGCAATTACATGTATGTAATCCCTGAGGGCCTCAGTTATTCCCTTTAACTCCTCTGGTGTGCAAACTTTACCAATTAGCACACTTTTCTGGTCTTCACTTTGTCCAATATTCACTTGTGAATACTGACCTCCATCTGCTTTGGGCAGATCCTTATGTTTAAGCATATTATCCAAATCAAAGGCTCTTTCCAATTCAATCATACCTTTGGGAATCCTGTTGCTTCGCAACTATAATATCTCGTCTTCCTCCCAGACATGATCCTCCATACCACCCTCATCTATGACTTGGGTATCAAATACATCTCTATTGGAAATGAAATCTAAAATGTGTTGATCATCATCAAACACCTGGAGATTGGTCACATTGTCAGGTACTGAAGGTATTGACACCAGCTCTACTGAAAATCTCTTTAGACCTGATATAGATAGTGGCTCCAATGTACTGGCAGCCTGGGCAAGTGCATCTACCCTGCGGTTTTGTTCTCTTGGTACGTGAGTGATATTAAAGGCATCAAAATCCTCAATTAGATCCCACACACGATGTCTGTAGTTGGATAGCTTCCTGTAGTTACAAGAGTAAATTCCTCTTACTTGCCTCACAACTAGCTCTGAATCTCCGAAAACATACAAAATCTTTACTTTTTTCTTATGAGCAAATAGTATCCCATGAATCAGAGCTTCATACTCTGTTACATTATTAGTACAAGGGAACTGTAATCTGTAGGCTGCTAGATAGGATTTTCTTGATGGGTCAATGAGATCAATTCCTACCCTAGCACCTTGTTTGGACTTGGATCCATCAAACCTCAGGATCCAGGGTTTATCTTCAGCAAGATGTTTAGCTGAACCTTCTTTCTTCTTTGCAGCTCTGGCTGCTGCTCACCTGATATCCACTTTGACTTAGGGATGTCATCATTTCCAAGTTTCTTCTTTCCTTTACTTTGTGAGCCTGCTGACTTTTCTATTTTCTCTTTCATATCAGTAGGAGGATGATTTCCTGGATCCACAACTGTATGCCTATTCAAAATGTGTAAACACAATGAGCAAGTTGTTTCTGATTGAGGTGCCTCATGCAGCTTGCACCAACCTTCGATTAAGACCTCATGGGGAGATCTATGCTGTCGTGTCATCTTCTCCATTTCTTTTACTAGAAATTCTTCAAATTTGGTCAGGTTACTACCTTTGTCTTCAGCGGACAATTCATAGTCCAGCTCCATAAAACAATCACTCCTAGGGGTGATCTTTTCTTTCTTTCCATCATTTATCTGGTCGTAAGCTAGAGCTTCTTCTGTCTTCCGGATATGATCTTCGTCATGATCTATCGGCTCCTCTGTTCCTGCAGAAGATAAACAAGAATCAGTATCATCATCATCATTAGATGTAGAACTTACCTCAGAATATGATGATGATGCCTCGCTGCATGTCTGTTCCAGCATCATCATATCTAAGCATGTTTCACAAGTCTTTTTTGAATGTGCTTCATTGTGTAATCCGCACCATCCATCAATCAAAATATCATTAGTAGGTATATTTAACAATTGACAGCGTTTTACCTGATTGGAGAGATGCATCTCGAAGTCTCTGAAGCGATCTATTCTATTCTCATTATCAAGATTATTGGTAGGTTCTACAACAGGTATATCTTCCTGATGATCATCATCGTGATGAGGATGAAGGTTAAGCATCAAGATCTCTTCTATTTTGACGGTCTATGGCCTGATGCAATAAACTCCAGGTTCTACGTTTACGTACATGATCTCATTTGTTCTGTTGTACTCGGTGATCATATGTTTCATTCTAGGTTCAGCATCAATCCTGAACTGATTAGGTATACCCTTCCATGGTAACCACATGTGATTGAAATCTATAGACATATATCCATTAAGCGTTTTAGACCAGTCCCAGCTAAGTAACATCCCATACGTATGAGGTATATCGACAACCTGAATGTCAATGTAATACTGGATCCTAGGATCAGATGCTAGTTGCATGTGGATATGAGTTAGTTCTCCTACTACACTTACTTCTATTTTGTCCAACTGTGTGACCTTCTTTACGGATTTAGCAGGATGCAGTCCTAAAGCATTACATATTGACAATGGCATAACATTTGTGGAGGCTCCTAAGTCAACCAAACAGTTGTGCAGGTTCTTGCTGAACATTCTTATAGTGAGGAGGAACGGAGGTGATTCAGTTTTGTCCTTATACAAGGTCATATGGGAGGTTTCTGCAGCTTGGACTATAGCTGACACTTTAGGATTGACAGTATTATCTCTGGCAGCATGATCTTTGCCGCTGGATTGATTTGAATGATGACTATCCTCTTTAGGGGCAGGATCATCTAGTGACTTCATGAATGCCCTTTTGATAGCTGGAGTTTTCAGTAACTCAGACAGAGACAGGTTAATCTTAATTTTCTTCATTTCATCGGTTAGATAATTGACTAACTTGTCAGACTCATGAGGTGTATTCACAATCTTTGATACTATGTTTTGAGGTGACAAGTACTGAGCATTTACCTTGGGGAACCCAAGGTTATTGCTAGCTTTAGGATCAGGAGGTGTGTTGAAGTTGTTTGGAGGCAAAGATGATGTCAATGGACCAGTAGGTCTATTGGCATTATTTCTCAGGTTATAATTATGCTTACCAGGATATTGCTGTTGGTATGCATGCACTTCCTCATGTTCTCTTGCAGGCTCGTTTTCATCTTCGAAGGGGAATACATAGTTTGCTTCAAAGGTTAAAGCAGATTCTTCGCTTGCCTGGTTATAATTTTGATGAGGTTGATTTGTATAGGTTTCCAGCACAAAGGCTGAGTCATATCCACATGGAACAATCTCATTTCCCTCTGTCTGAGGTGGATTTCCAGAAGTGTTAGACACTTTAGTCTGAAAGATGCTAGCAGCAATCCTAAATTGTGGACAGTCTAATTCTACATGTGCATTTGTATTGTGGATTCTACACCAATTGGTAAGGGCTGCTTCAGCAAGATTGACTCTAGTAGTCTGTTTGGCTTCACCTGGAGGCTGATTGTCCAGGGGTGATGGTAATGAGCCATTATTTGGCCTAGAGTTCCATACTCTGGGCTGTCTCTAAGGATTATTGTTATTTCCACCATTATTGTTGAAATTATTGGTGTTATATCCTCTGTCAGGATAATTTGGTCTGTCATTGGGATAATTTCTGTTCTGGTTTGACTATGAATGAAAACCTTGATTTCTCAAATGTGTCACTTCTGTGGTGAGTTTTCTCAATTGAGCAGAGATTTCTTTGATTTCCTCCTTTTCTTCTTGAGCTTTGGCCACTACATTTTTAGTTTGAGGCTTGAAGAAAGAGGATCCATAGTTATTGCTAGACAGATCAACACCCTGAGGTGTCTGAGCCTGGACAGGATATTGTGACAATTGGCCATTTCCATTAGGAGGAGGCATAATGCTCAGTGGAGGTACTTGCAGAGGTGCCAGCATGACTGTTGGAGGTATCACTACTCCATTGGGATATTGTGTAGGATATGATGCAGGATATTATGAATGCATGCTAGGCAAGGTGGGGAATACTATATTCAGAGTAGGAACAGGTATCAACTGTTGATTTACCTGTATGGCTTCTTGAAAAGCTAAGGCTAAAGTTGTGATTTGGGGGTGTGTTCTCCTTATGAACATGGAGGTCAAGGGATCTAAGGTAGAATAATAAATGTTCCTTGCAGCTTCGTCAGACACAGTATAAGGAGTGACCACCCTGGACAACGTTTTCTGAAACCTAGCATTGAAATTTGCAATAGGCTCATTCTCAAATCTCTTGATAGTGGCAAATAAATGATAGTTTATTGAGGGGTCGACTAGAACCTTGAATCTATCAAGAAAGGCTTTCTCTAGTAAGGCCCATGAATCAACAGAACCCTGACCAAGACTAATGAACCAATTATAGGCTTCTTCCCCTAAGGAAAAAGGAAATAATCTGCACACCACATCTTGGTGCTCTATTCTGGCTCTACAACAAGCCTCCTTAAAGGTCCTGATATGATCTTCAGCATCTTGATAAGGATGATATTTTGGACAAAGCTTATCTGGATTCTTTGGTAACTCATGATATGCAGTAAAGGTCAAAGGTGACTCTGCTGCAAAGAAAGACATTGCAACTGGAGGAGGTTGAGCTGGTCGAGGTTGGACTAGAGGCACACCCTGAGGTTGAACAAAAGGTGTCACAGGTATCCCCGAAGGTATTTGTAAATCAACAGGAGTTACAGGAAGAGGTTCTGGTGAAGCTCTTGATGCACTGGACTTGGGAGTATGATGAGTGTCCATAGTTCTGGGTCTGAAACCTCTAATAGGCAATTCTTCAAAAATTCCACTAGGTCTAGACCTGGTATTTATCCTGTGAGCCAAGATTTCTCAATTTTGAGGCAAATTGGCTGAAACTTTGCAAATATTAGCTAGATTTTACTAGCTAAAGTGATATTTGTAGTGAGGTGACTGATCAGACTGGATATTTATGAAATATTTGCAAAGATACTACAAATATTGAAGGATATTGGAGGTATTTTGAATGATTTACTGTAAGGCTAGAAATATTTATGTTAGATTTGGAAATCTTTACACAGAATAAGCATCTACAAGCTTGCTACAGTAAATATTTGCATGATATTTGAAATTCACAGACGATTCGAGACTACCTTACTCTCTGCATCATCAAACTTGGAAATTATGATGATGAACATAGTATTCCAGATTAGGCCCTCCTTCTAGCACCAATTTGTGTTGGTCATGATGTTAGTCATAAACAAGCACAGAATAAAAGTACACATTAACCTTTATTCATCTTGAAAGATACTGTGAATTCAAAGAATGCAGGATCCCAAGTCTCCGGTGATTAGGTCTTAATCATCTAAAGTTACTCAGAGGTTAATGTGAGTTGTTGTTTCCATTTTGGGGCCTTACGTGAAATTGTGCCATCATCATGACATTCCTGCAGAAATTCTTTACCGAGAAGTCATATTATGCAGTTATTAGATGAAAAGATGTAGAAATACCTCAATCTTTGCATGATATTTTTCAATTGTGCATGCTTTGCATTCAAATATGCTAAATATTTGCGATTACCTACGAGATGTCTGCATATTTTGTGTTATTTGCTTAGGATTATCAGTTATTCGCAATTGTGGTAGTGAAATGTTCTGAAATTAAAATAAATTAAAGAAATACTACAATTTAAAGTTGAACCTTTAGCTATTGATCCACATACATACTTGATACTATCATGAGGAGAAGAAATCAAACCATATGTTCACCAGGATATTCCACAGCTAGATACAGTTGATGCAAACTTCAGAGGATGATGAATGAAAACAATACATGCAACATGATGAGCACTCCAAGGGACACAACAAATCAAAGCACATATCTAGAATTCAGACACAGATTACTCAAGATTTACGAAGATTTGTAATCGAAATACTCTTCTCTTTCATTAAGTATGCAAAAGACATGTACATATGCAATAGCTTTGAAATGAGCCCTGAATACTTCAGCAAACAGATTTCAATTAAGTTTTGAATGCTTAAAACAAGGCATTCCACCACCTTTTATAGAATAAGGTGATGAATCCTTTACAAAAAGATCAATGATTAAGATTCACCAATTAACATTAATGGTCCAGATGAAAAGCACATGCTTTACCAATTGGCAAATGTATAGCTGGCATAGAATATTCTAGCATCTTTAACTTGATTCAGTCTCCAGCTGGCAAACAGTATATTTGACAATATCCTCCTCACTTCTGGTTCATGTTGCCCCCTTGTGCAACATCGCAATGTTCAGCTACAGCTCTAACAGCATCAAGATTTCCTGCAAATAAACAGACAAACATTAAGTTCATCAATTAGAACACAGCATGCAGCTAAAACCTTCACTAAAAATAGGCCAAATGTTCAAACACATGCAATTGGGTTTCAAATTTGTGAAAACCATGCACAAAATGCATAAACAGGGCCCAAAATACTCGGGTCAACCATCGTTGATTGAAAATCAGGCAATCGGGCCTTCAAATGGATTCAAAAATCCATCGCTTCGTTTTCCTGCCCATTTCCTTGTATATCGGGCTTCAAATATGATGATACATCGCAAAATATACAAGGAATAAATCGCTCTTAAAAAACCTTCAAATCCGCCCTTGTATATACCAGCATGTATATCGGGTTCAAATCTGCATATACAAGCATAAAAAGTCACAATATACATGCAAAACATTCGTATGCATATAATCAATGTATATCGGAATGTATAAAAAAATATACAATCGCAAAATATACAACGATTAAATCGCATCCAATAATATTTTGGGTCCGCTACTGTATGTGATGCATGTAATGTATTGGCGTGACCACACACGGTTGGGAAGACAATCTCAAACTTGGCCGAAGGCAAAAGCTACACCGATGCCAAGAGTTACACTGATGTCCACCCATCGGGGTGACAACCACTATCGAAGAGAGAAATCAAGACTTGGCCGAAGGCAAAAGCTATGCCAATGCCAACTCTAAATCTTTTTATCTATCCGATGCACAAAATACAAAATGTCCACCTGTATCCTAATGCAATGTATATCGACATTTGTATAAAAGAAACATACAGTAGTTTCTTCATCTTTAACAAACTTTTTGAGTCCGAACTGCATGCATATTGACAATGTGCAGGATATTAAGAAATATGATCACCCCCCCCCTCGAATGTCCTGATGATGTCACCATCATATCCGAGGCTTTGTTAAAATGTAAAAGATGACGTCATCGTCATATTTGTGAACATGATCATATTTAGGAAATATCCTGCCGAAGGGGAAATGTGATGATGATGTCATCCTAATTTTTATTTCTTCATTTTTCAGGTTAGGATGACGTCCTTAGGATATTAGCATAAGGTGATATTTCTCGACAGGAGGACATTATGAAATATCGGGTTACACTTGCAACATGATGCTCGTGAAATACATAAGGTTATTTGACGGGTAAAGGGCACTATCACCTAAGATTGACATCCGGATATTTCGACTGCATGATTTTTTTTACCAGGTGATAGACCAAGATCAGGATGACCTTGACAACATGACTGAGGATATAAGAATATGATGATCATCTTGCGATTATCAGGTTTGACCAAAACTTTGACTGCCCATAACTCCCACATATGGATGAATTTTCAGGTGATGTAAAAGGCAAACCTGCATGGAATTTCAAGCTCTTTCTAAATATGAGGTCACAGAAATGAAATATGAACTTTGACAAACTGACCTCATGATGATGACCTACCTCATCCTAACCTTTCATGATGATACCTCTGACTTACTTTTACCAAACCGCCAGAAAGCAGACAACACAAGCCAAGCCAAAAAGGTGGGTCCCTGTTTTGCCAAGTCAAAATGGGGCGTGTTGTGTAACCACACAACACATACCTAAAAAATAGAGATTCAAATGGAGAGAGTACCCAATTATGTAGTGTTTTTTTCTTCTTGCATCAAACTCCTCAACAATTTGAGTATTTCACCACTTGCTTCCTTTTCAATGTTAAATTGAATAATGTACTCAAATAGAATTAGTAACAACAATACTATTAACCAATCTATAATGTTAAATTCCTACAATTCAATCACAATTAACATTGCAACACTACAAAAATTGAAACTTGAATTGATATATATCAAATTTGATGTGAAAAGTATGTTATTTCCTCCTTCTAAAGTTGGCAAAGTAGAAAAAGGCTGTGGAAAGTTCATGCAAAGGTGGTAGAATGTGCAAAATATGCATGTGAACTTCCCAGCAGCATGAAAATCCTTTTTTTTGTCAAAACACGCACATAAATAGAATAAAACAGAGTATGTGGGCCTAGATCACGGGGGTCCAGGCCTTTTTACCATATGTATAGCAAGAAAAAATGTGCTCACGTTACAATGCACTTGAGTTTTGTCTTGCTATAAATTGAGCCATAGAAAAATATGTGTCTAAAGTAGAAAGGTGTTTAGAGAGTTCATGTCTTACTAAGGGTTCCTTGATCCAAATACCAGTACTTTTATGCTTCAGAAGTGGAGGGATTGGCATGTGCATAATTCAAGGGATCATCATCCTTCTTTTTGTAATGGTCTAGGTATTTTATTTTGAAACTTATGAAGTGAATTACCTAAATGTATTCTCTTTATAATGTGCCACTGAGTTGTCATGGCAAAGAAGAGCCAAGTAACTAGAGGTGAGATATATTGCGAAATATGATAGAAAGGAGTGCCTACAAATATTTGTGCCTATCTCACCTTTGATAGCACCTTTACAATATCTCTCACTTCTAGTTCCATTAGCTCATGTTCTATCTCTCACCTCTTTATATATCACTTATCTCTCCCCCTCACCTCTCTACCTCCCCCCTCTCTACATCTCTCAGTCACTCCTTGTCTACCTCTCCATCCATCCTTAGCCATCTAGGTCTCACTTAACCCTAAAGCCTAAAGCCTCAACCCTCAACCCTTAAACCTTAAGTCCTAAACCCTATCTCTAAACCCTCAACACTTTACCTTGAACCCTATTCCTTCAACCCTAAACCCTAATCCCTAAACCTTAAACCCTACACCCTATCACTAAACCCTCAACCCTAATCCCTCAACCCTAAACACTATCCCTAAATCCTAATCCCTTATCCCTAAACTCTAAACCCTATCCCTAAACCCTTAACCCTCAACCTTAAACCTTAATCCCTCAACCCTAAACCTTATAGGTTAAATCCTAATCCCTTATCCCTAAACCCTAAACCCTATCCCTCAACCCTTAACCCTTAAACCTTAAACCCTAAAACCTATCCCTGAACCCTCAACCCTCGACACTACATCTTAAACCCTAATCCCTTAACCCTCACCCTAAAGCCTCAACCCTCAATCCTTAAACCTTCAACCCTAAACCCTATCCCTAATCCCTCTACTCTAAACACTCTACCTTAACCCTAATCCCTTGACTCTCAACCCTAATCCCTTAACCATAAACACTATCCCTAAAACCCCAACTCTAAACCCTAATCCCTCAAGGTCCTAAACCCTAATCTCTTATCCCTAAACTCTAAACCTTATCCCTAAACCCTCAACCCTCAACCTTAAACCTTAATCCCTCAACCCTAAACCTTACAACCTGTTAAACCCTAATCTTTTATCCCTAAACCCTAAACCCTATCCCTCAACCCTTAACCCTTAAACCTTAAATCCTAATCCCTCTACCCTCAACACTATACCTTAACCATAATCCCTCGACCCTCAACCCTATCCCTAAACCCTCAACCCTCAACCCTCAACCTTAAACCCTAATCCGTCAATCCTATACCCTAATATGTCAACCCTAAACCCTATCCCTAAACCCTCAACCCTAAACCCTAATCACTCAATCCTAAACCCTAAACCCTATCCCTAAACCCTCAACACTATACCTTAAACCCTAATCCCTCAACCCTAAACCCTAAACCCTATCCCTAAACTCTCAACCCTCAACACTATACCTTAAACCCTAATTCCTCAACCCTCAACCCTCAACCCTAATCCCTCAACCCTCAACTCTAATCCCTCATCCCTAAACCCTCAACCCTTGACACTATACCTTAAACCCTAATCCCTTACTCCCAAACCCTAAACCCTATCCCTCAACCCTTAACCCTTAAACCTTAAACCCTAAAACCTATCCTTAAACCCTCAACCATATACTTAAGCCCTAATCCCTCAATCCTCAACCCTATACCTTAAACCCTAAAGCCTACACCCACAAACCCTCATCGCTATGCCCTATAACCTCACCCTTAGACCCTAAACCCCATATATTGTGCCTCAACCCTATACTTAAATTAAACATAAACCATACGTGCTCTCAACCCAAGTCACCCTATGCCTTATATACCCTCAATCCATATCGTAAACCCTAAACCCAATATCCTAAAGCCTAATCCCCATGCCTTACACACTTAATCTTATACACTCAACAACCCGAATATTAACCCTCAACTGTAACCCTCAACCCCCTACCCTCTACCCTCTACACTCTACCTATTACTTAAGCCCTAATCCCTAAACCCTCAACCCTCAACCCTCAACCCTGAAAACTATATGGGCTCAGTTTCTTATATATCCTAAACCCAAAACCCTTACATACATACATACATGCATACATACATATAGACATGCATACATATATACATGCATATAAGCATGTATACATGTACATACAACCATACAACCATACATACATACCTACAAGCGTATATATACATATATACATCCATCAAACAGACTTACCAAAATTGAACATAAATCATTCAAAGGGAGACATAACGCGAGCACGTTATAATGCACTCGCGTTATGTCAAACTAGGAAAACATCGACAAACATGCAAAAAAGGAAAAACAAAAACACAACATAATGCAAGGGCGTTATAACACATTGTCGTTATATTTTTCTTTGGGAATCCCAAGCCTTAGGCTTGGGATTTTCTTTGGATTTCCAACCCAAAGGCTTGGAGTGCCTTCCCAATGTCCACAAATGTGTTTTTGCAAATTCTACAAGATTTCACATAATTTTGTTTGTGCTAACCCTCATATTTGCATGTGTTTCAAGGTTGAACAAATCAAACACCTGGTAATGTTAGGCTTTCTCTTAGCTATTTAATGATGTAATTTTTTTCACATTTTGACAATGTTAATCCTTTCATCTTTAATTTCTTTTATTTGTGTGTCCGTTTTTGGGCAAAAACTAGTGTTTAGTCTTTTTTCATAATAAATTAACCATTCATTGAAATTCAAATAAATTACATTTTTATAAACTAGACTCCATTCTACATGTTAAAAAAACAAAAAAAAAAATCAATTAGTTTACAAAATTTATAGGGGTATCATGGCCAAAATTCTATTTTTTTGGATGTGTCCACTTTGAATTTAATTAGTAAAAAATCAAACATTCGTTAAAAAATTATCAGAAAAATCAAGCATAAACTACATGTTGTTAGCTAATTTCTCACCATAGTGATTTTAAAAATACCAAAAAAAAAATTAACCTTTTGAGGGAGCCACAAAGCATGCTATGTTATGTTTTTTTGATAGAAACAACACCAATTTTTGTGGCTTCCTATTTTGAACCCCTTAATCTATACCATTTTCAAAAAAAATTAGTAGTTTAAAAAGTAGACTCGAAGCACATGAACATTATTTTGGTTGCATCTTCAAATTTTGAGTGTAACTATGCTCAATTTCTCATCCAAGGTCAGTATTTCCTGATTTCAAAAAAAAAAAAGTGGCCACTTAAGAGCCCTTTTTGGCCCCCCATCTTCTTGTACTTACCCAAAAATATATGCCCCCCTTAAAATAATTACATAAATCAATGTATACAATTGATTTTAAGGTAAGTGAGAGGGGGTGGAGAAAGAAGAGAGGAGATTCTTAGGAAGGATACACGCACCAAGAATATAGGTGAGGATAACCATGAAAAGGAATATCATGTTGCTATCGTGAAAGAAATATTGGAGTCTATCATAATGTGATGATAGATGTGGCTCAATGCCATAACAAAGGAGACTCAATCATGATGTAGAGAAAAGAATGTTTATTATTCAAAATAGATGAGGGTGATTCTCATCGTCAGTTATTTATTTGAAGAAAGAGGAGGTGCTACATTAGTAGAGGAAGTGTAAGCACACGTGTCAAAAAGGTGTTGAATTTTGTCATGCAAGGATCGACATTCATTAGTGGAATGTCCAAGCATTTGGTGATATGCATAGAAATAGAGTGTTGATTGACTATTTTATGGAAACTTTTTGTGTGTCGTAGGAGGAAGAATGATCAAGTGGTCCTTGAGTAGACTTGACAAAATACACTCTTGTTAAGATAGAAGAGAAGAATTAGGTGGGGTAGGAAGCAACCCTTTATGTTGTGGAGAGAATGATTTTTTTCTAAAAAGAAGAAGCTCTAGACACCTCAAACAATGCTGGAGGAGATGTAGGTAGAGGAGAAGGTTGGAAATCTAAACCTTCTTTAGAAAAGTGTGGTGTCAGTTTTATAGGTGTTGCATATGTTGTCATTGATGTCAAAAGAGTGGTAATCATTGATGTCAAAGTAGTGATCAGAGGTGTTATGATGTGGAAGGCATATTGTTGCATATGTTGTCAAAGGAGTGATGATCAAAGGTGTTGTGATGGTGATGAAAGACATGAACATGCTGTTGGATTAGTATCATCTATACATAGTTGTACCTTATCTTCTAAAATTCATGAACAGGTGAAAATTATCATGATATACTGACATGAAGAAGTTGTGGCTTCTTGTTTTTGATGAAAAAAGTTATGATGGTTGTCTATAGTTTTGTTAATGTTACATTCATTTCCTCTTGATGAAAATCATTGCATGAGATATGAAGGAAAATGTATAAGGTTTCAAACTATCAAAGGCATAGGGAATTGTACTATAGAAGCTCAAGAAATTGTACCACATTTTACCATAGATGAAGATATTATCTTTTAGCTTGGAGGTTAGACAAATACAACTATGAAGTATGCATGATCCTAGTTTCAAAGTATAAAAGTTACCATAGAACTTTTTAGAGTTAGTAGAGTGAAGATAGTGGTGATACAGTGTTGTTGCAGTCTCAAAGGTACAGAATAATGATCCACATTCTCTGCACTTAAAGATATAGCCTAGTAGTTTGGAGATTAGGAAAAGAAAAGATACAAGAATTACATACTCATGTTTCAAAGGATATAAAGTATTGTAGAGTTTTCTAGAGCTAGCAAAGTAAGAACAAGTCATGTTGTTGTTTAAGGTTATTAGAGGTAGAATAGAAAGCCACCACATTTCACTGCACTTTGATGTTTAGCTTTGTTGTTTGAAAGATAAGTTCAGATGGTAAGTGTGTATGATAAGTTCAAGATTCACATGCTCTAGTGTGCTGCAAGTATGTTTCTCAATGTTTTATATCAAGATTGTGTAACCAGATTGTATAAGGGATATCAACATCAAAGTTTGATTTCTTGTGCTAGGATGCTAAAGTATGAAATAGAAAGAGGAGTATATGAGAAGGATTTACAAGTCATATAGTGGTCATGGCTTGATTTGCATGGTGATATCTCTGTTCTCTAGTATTGCCTTCGGTATGGAGCTAATGTATGAAAGGATAAGTGTTTGTAGTGTCGACATGGTATACTTGGGTGTTTGCATCATGTGTGTGGAAGCATGCACTAGTAGGAAAGGTTGGAAGAAGGTAAAATGGGTCCAATAGAGCCCTTGGTATGAAATGAAAAATGGAATTTCACTCCTACATTAATGCAAATGATTTGGGAGCTGACAAGCAAGGTTGTTACACATTTCATGTTACATGTTACATTTAGGTCGACGAAGATTATATTTGAAAACTTGCAGAGGATATATATGAAGGATAGAAGATTGTTTCAATGTGTGAGTGTGAGTTACTGTGTATGTGAAAAAGGTGAATGATCCAAAAATTGAGAAGAAACTCTAGGTGATATGATGCATGATCTATAATAGAGTCAGAGTGTGTTGCTGAGGTGTTTTTGAGCAGAGATGATAGAGCAGACATGTTGAGGTTATCTGAGTAAGTTGATGATGCTACAGAGGTGATTGAATCATTAGAATCAGTCAAGTGTTTTGTACAGAGGTTGGAGCCTCTTCTTGTAAGTGTTGTATCACTTTAGGGAGTTGGAGCTTCTTTTGGGTTGGAGCCCATAAAACCATGTACCAAGGAGTTGTTGCTTATTTTCAGTTGGAGCCCATAAAACTTTGTATCAAGGAGTTGGAGCTTCCTTTGGGTTGGTGCCCATAAAATTTATTGTAAATCTATTTTATTTCTAAGGCTGGATTTGGACAGTAGATCCAAGCAACTTGCTCATCGTGGTTTTTACCATCTTGGGTTTCCATGTAAATCTAGTGTCATTTGTGTATGTGCTTTTATGATTCATTTGATTTAAATGTTCAATTTGGATTGAATGCATTTAAAAGGAAAGAATTTGATTAAGTACTAATTCACTCCCCCCTCTCAATACTTTTGTATGTTAATAGGAACCTTAACTCCTTGTTTTATGCACCCTAAACCATTTCCATTGTATCCATGTTTAGAAAGAATTTTGAATCCAATCTCATAATGTGTCTCCAAATGACATAGAGGAGGAGAGGCTATGTTACTAATAATGTAGAAATGAGAAGTGTGATCACATGTTGAAGAAGAAGCAGTAGCAGAATTGATATGAAAAGGATCAATCCTTTTGTTAGAATTCAAATCCTTGTTAAATGTGGGAATGTTGGGGTGAGAAAGGTCAATTTTATATTCACCAGGCCCATATGGGGTGAAATCTAAAGAACCCCAATCATCATCAAGACATGCATTAGAAGAAAGAAGGTACATCATCATGAATAGAAGGTGATGATGGTGTTTGAGAGTTTGTTGAAGTAGAAGAAGTTTTAGTGGTGAGTTTAGGTTTTGTAGAAGAAGGAATAGATTGTGTAGAGTAAACCGAAGCCACCTTC
This sequence comes from Cunninghamia lanceolata, assembly GCA_027924645.1. Taxonomy (NCBI): domain Eukaryota; kingdom Viridiplantae; phylum Streptophyta; class Pinopsida; order Cupressales; family Cupressaceae; genus Cunninghamia; species Cunninghamia lanceolata. The sequence goes on from BSBN01001583.1 coordinate 7,510,142, forward strand.
AAGATCTCAGGTTTAGATTGTGAGATTTTTTATTCTCCAATAAAGGAGGGTGTAAAACCTAGTGAGCCCCAATTGTCACTGAAAATGCACTTGAAGGTGAAGTACTATTCTGATAATCTCTATTGTTAGTAGTGGAGAATAGTGGGTCATCATTTATTGAAGAAGTAATCAAAGTGTTGAGAGATTTTGAAATACGAGGTTGATACCTGACCTCTTCTTGCAACCAAATTTATGGATTTAGATCAACCTCAACTGTATAAAGTTTTTTTATTATAGATAAACTTCAATTTATGACGAAGAGTAGACGAGACTGTCCCCATGACATAAATCCATGGTCTACCAAGAAGAAGATTATATGAAAGAGAATCAGGCATGACACGGATAAGCATAGGCAAGGTTACAAGTCCAACCTCAACTGGTAGTGTGATTGTACCTAGTGACTATCTACTAACATTATGGAACCCACAAATAGAAAGAGTATCAAGTTTGATAAAAGACATATCTACATTGATTTTGTAGAAAAAGGTCTATGCTACAAACATTAAGACTTGATCCATTATCGATTAGAGTACGCTTATTCTATTTCTATGGATGATGACCAAAATCATAAGAGGATCATGTTTTTGAACTTCGAGAGAAGGTAATTCATGTTGCTGAAAGACGATATCCAAACTTGCCACATGCATAAAATCTAATAGGACTACTATGTCATTCGATCTAACAAAAGGTGGGATGACTACCTTTTGTAGAGCCTCCTGGAGCATTCCATGGTATGTAGGCAAGGTTTGTATTAACTCCTAGAATGAGATCTTAGCCAGGGTAGTGTTGATCATGATGTTAGTCACAAATAAACATGGATAAAGAAATGCAAATCAAACCTTTATCATCTTGAAAGATATGATGAATTCAGAGAATTTATAATCCCAAGTCTTTGTAGATTAGTTCATAATCATCTAATGTTACTCAGTGGTTATTCATAATCCCATTCAAGGCCCTGACATACTAGTTTGAAGTTGTTGTATCTAGATATGCTCTATTTATCCTACTTTCTATGAATTCTCAACAAACAAGGTTAAATCCTATGATATTTAACCAGATCATGCAGATATTTATATAAGTTTGATCAATTTTTCTGCATATCATTCTTATTAACTATATTTTACTTCTACATTGTAAATTTATTCAAATGATGTGCCTATAAGTATATATTTCCATGATTTCCACCATTATTTATGTATGTTTGCATGATATTTGATGTTTTGTATGCACTTTGTGTAAATATACCTAAAGATATTCAATTATCTATGGGATGTCAGTATATTTCTTTGTGTTTTCTTATTATTTTCTAATGATGATCTGATGAAATTAAACAAATTTAAACTAAACTTTGCTGATTTTATTAAAATAAATGAATCTTCAGCCATTGATCCATATATATTTTTGATACTATCATGAAAGAAGGAAATCAAACCATATGTTCACTAGGTCATTCCATAGCTAGATATGATTGATGCTAACTTTGAAGGAAAGGAATGAAGACAACATGTACGGACTAAAATGCACTCCAAGGGATGCAGCAAATCAAAGTAACATGTCTAGAATTCATTCACAGATTAGTCAAAGTTTATGATTGTATGTAATCAAAGGGAATTCATCTTCATTAAGTATGTAAAAGAGTATATATTTACAATTGACTTTGAGGATTGGTCCTAAAATTTTAGCAATCCAATCTCAATTAAGCTTCTGAATGAATCTATAACTAGGATTCTCCATCCTTTTATAGGATAAGGATGAAAATTAGTTAGAAAAGATCCTATGGTCAAGGATTATCTATCATGATCAACAGTTTATATTGCTTTGACCAAGTCAAAATATACTCTACGTGGTACAAGTTGCCTACTAGCAACTATCTGGAATACTCTAAAGTATGATTTGGTCAATACGACCACTCTATCCTTCTTCTTCAGATTCTTCAGAGGACTGCTAGTCAGTTATTATTGCATTGACATCCTAGACAATAGTATAGGCCTGGATGACTGCCTCTATCTCTTCTATATTCAAAATCTTAGCCCTTTTGGCTACATAGGCTTGCAACTTCAATTTCTCTTGTAAGGATATCCACAGGTTTGTTCTTCTCTCTAACTATTCTCTATACTTTTGTATACTAGCTTTCATTCTCATAGCCATATCAATGGTAGCTTTAGAGAAGTTCTTGATAGGGTCCTCTATTACAGGCCTAAAATTATCCCTGAAAGCATTGGTAGAAAAATCTTCATCTTGGTTTTCTACCTTTCCTTCCACCTTACCTTCCAGAGACTCCAAAATTAATATTTCATCTGACAATAGATTGTGTAGTTTTCCACTGATGCTTGCAATTTTATCATTGCATCTTTTTAATATATCCACTAGAAACCCAACATCTTCACACAAAGTATCCAATAGTTGGAATGTTTGTGGTGTTACAAATTTATTTTCCATGAGGACATTAGCATCTTTCTTCCTCATGTCTTTAAGAGTACTCAGGTATCTGTCACTTGTTATTAACTTTTGGCTCACCTCTTCATCTTGTCTGCCTTTTCTTTTAGATTGCTTAATAAATCCCAATTGGACAATGATGTCCTTATTGTCTTGTCCCCATCCATCAAGAATTTATTAAACCACTTATCCATGATCTATGTATGGTGCTTCTATACATCTAGGGAAGCTATCTCTTCCTGAGAAACCAATGTTAATGAAGCATCTTTATTTATTTGAATGTTAGTGGGAGTAGCCAATCTCTTCACAAAAGCCTATAATTGGGCTACTTTTGCCTTATACATCCTTTTCTTAGCTTTTATCTTCATCATCCTAGCATCCACAACATTTGTATGATCTCTGAATCCTTAGATCTCTTATTCATCTATTGCATGACCTAAATCAATAGTAGTTATTTGGAATTCTTCTGGCCTTATTTCTCCCTTGGCCTTATTTACCTTTGGCACAACTACCCAGGCTATCCTCTTTCTTTTAGCTGCATCTCGCTTTATTACAGAGACTGTCCTTGCCCTACTCTTTGGCTTGGTCAGGTCCAATGTAAAGAGTGACTTAAAGTCTAATGGCTCAGTCTCTTCTTGTGGAATTCCCACTTCTGATGACATACATGCGAGTGCACTTGTGTTTGACCCACTCTGGTCTAATTTCTCAATTTGAGCATCATGTACCTGTTTATTCTCATTCATAACTTTATTCTCACCACCAAGATTTTGAACATTTTCTTGTGGAGGTGGGATGTCCTTAGAACCCTCTGTTTGTTAACATTTGCCCTGGTCAATTTCATCAGCATTATGCTTTTCCACTTGTTCTTGTTCAGAGAGATCTAGATCTGATGTATCTTTTGGTTCATCTGGATCCTTTCTTTCCATCTGTACATCCTTATGCATATCTTGAACCTGTTCTTGTGCCATATCTCTCTTTTGAACATTTTTGTATTCCATTGCTTGATCGTCTAGATGTTCGTCTACCAAGGACTGCTCTTGATTATTCTTATCATCCTTATTACTAACACCTTGGTCTTGTTCTAGTACCGGCCTCTTCTCAATTATACCTATAGGGGTATCTGACTATGTATCTTCAATTTGGGTATCTTTCCTTGTATCATCTATTTCCATGACAATACTCTCTACCCCTTGATCTATTTTATCAATTACTTCTTTCCTTTCTCCATCTTTGGGCTGATATGCTAAATCTATCACCTCTGGACTAGTTACATTTTTAATTAAAATATTTAGGGGATCCATGTGTACCTCTACATCTAGAGATTCCTCTATACTAACTTGTGTCCCATTCATCCCTGTATCTTCTTGACTTCCTTCCCCTGTCTCTGAGTGATGCAGCAAGGTCTCCAGTGGATGATTAGTCACATCTATGACTAGATTATCATCCGTCAAGTCTATTATTTTATCTAGAGGCAATTCCCTACCCATCTCTTTCTCTAAAGACTTCTAAATAGCCTTTTGTGCCATTTCATATTTTACTTTGATGATGGTATTAGGAGGGATACCATGCTGGAGCTCTTTGATTATACTGACACTAGGGCTTGGAGACACTGATGTTAGTGCTTGTTTCTGCAATAGAGGAGAAGTAACACCCCTGATGATAGGACATTAGTATATAGACTGTCTGGGGACTATAACCCCTTAGAGCACATCTCTACCCTTTTTAGCCAATGTCCCAAGTGGGACTTCATCTTCCTCATCCATTGATTCCCCCTTTGTTGCTGGTGCCTAAAGCACCAGAATGGGAATTGCTACCATGGGAGTATCCTTTTGTGATGGGGGTAGCGCATAAACCAAAGATATCCCTTCAATAGTAGATTGCTTTGCATTCCCTAAACTACTGGGTTCAACTAATTTGGCCTCTAGGACCTATCGTTTGTGCACTAAAAAGTCATCATACTCTTCCTCCTCTCTTTCTTTTCTCTTCTTCTTTTTGTCAATGGTGATGGCAACACCTTTTGCTTTTAACTCTTGAACCTTCTTTGCTACCCGAGCCTCAGTTATTTTCATGATGTTGGAGGTCATGACATCTATTAATGTCTCCTCCAATAATAAGTGTTAAGGGAAAATTGGAGTAAACATGAATAATCAATATATCAATATCAATAATACCCAAAACTCAACGAAAAGGAAAATAATCAAGATCAAACAAACAAAAGATGAAACCTTTGCAAACCTCAATACTTCATAGCTTCCGTTGGTTTGCTATCTCAATCGATCTTGCATGTATGAATAAGGCCCTTAGAGAGTGCACTTCCTTGCTATTCCAAGATTGTCAATGGAGAATGGCTATGATAATTGTTTGTAACGAAGATAGCTTCACAACAATGGTAGTGATATGGTAAGAAGTTGATCGCAAGCAAAAGGAATGACGTGGGTGCCAAAGGTGCACTGTAATTCCTGCAGAATAACAATACTAAAAGCTTGGATGAATGAAATAGAGGAACAAGGTTCAATTTATAGACTTGTGAGAGAAGATCAATGGTATAGAAAGAATGAGAAGATCAATGGTATGGAATGGTTGACGAACTTGCGCAAATAAGAAGACATGTGTCTTGCTATATTTTGCATGAGAGGAATTAATAAAATAGAAGAATGAGTTAATTGAAAAGATAAATCAATTAAAATAATAGATCAGTCAGTTAAGAGAATAGAACTAGAGGATAGAAATTGCATGAGGATGAGAAGATATTTTAACTCAATTAAATATTTAGAATATTCAATTGCATGTGCACAAAGATTGAATTATATTTAGAGATAACTCAATTTAGGAGAAATGGACAACTTAAATAAATATTTGATTCATTTAAATTTAGAGAAGATATTATTGGAAGAAACAATTAAATAATTGATATTATTTAATTTAGAATGAATTTGGAAGAACTAATTAAATAATTGGTATTATTTAATTTGGAATGAATTAGAAGAATTTAGGAAGTTTAATTAAATAAATTGATTTTATTTAATTGTTGGGAGAATATGAATCAAATAAATAAATTTGTTTATTTATTTATTGATAGAGGAATTAAACTTAAATAAATATTAAGAATATTTATTTGGACAGAGTCATGTCATTTTTTAGTATATACATTTTGCCCTTCTTTGATGCAATGTAATTTATGGTGTTTCCTCAAAGAATAGAATTTCTGATAATGACACATGCCCCAGTTTGCCCCTGGAATAGGTTTAACAATGGTAGGATGCCCCCTCGAGAGATTGGACAGGAAGAAGACAGAAGGCGTGAGACGAATAATCTCACGAAGGAGAAGGGAAAACTAGGTTAGGGTTGAAGAAAATAGGATGCATTTTGGAGAAACGGGAAGAAACGAATGCGGGAAGTAGTCATAGTCATCACATAGCTAGTTTAGGGTTTGCATGCTATATGTAGGAGCTGGGTCCACAAGACAAGTCATTTGTACACTTGGATTTAGTTGGTTTGTCATTGAGAGCTTAGGAGAGCATAGAGCATAGAGCAGTTAGCACTAAGATAGATATTCCACATGAGGAGCACCGCTTTGCGCGAGTCTATCAGTTTGATCGGCTAACTGAGGTAGGACCGCCAGTATGTATTTGAAAAAACTTCCCCTAGGGCCATTTATTTATGCAATAAATGCTAGAGAAAATTAGGTTAAATAAATGCACAGAATCGTAGTTCAGTGCATATGTTATGCGAAACTATGCATATATAATTCGATGGTGCATTTAGGTTATGAAACTGCACATGCACTAGTGCTACACATTCATGTTGCTAGTCGGCACATATATTGGGATTCAGCGCATGCATCTTGGCTGTGCATATACAGTATGTTACTGCGAATGGGATATGGTTTGGTGCATTTGAGAAATGTTGTAGTGCATCTCCTAGAAGTGGCACATTTACTATGAAATTGTGCATTTACATTCTGGTTCGGCACATATGATATAGATAGTCAGTTTACTTAACAAAATTGACTCGATTGGCATCTTACTTGATGTGTCAATTGATTAGCTATCTCTGAGATTGCAGGAATCTAGTCAAGAGATGTAGTATGATGTTTTGATCAATTTGATATGCTAAGTTAGTTGATATGATTCTATAGATATGTTGAGCATGATACTTGCAACTTTAGGTTGACACCTTGCCTTGCATGTTTGCAGGAGGATATTCGAGACACACTGATATCGAGGGAGTAGTTTCCCTTGCTGATGTTGCTGTGCTATATGCTTACAGAGATAGATCGAGAGGCACTTGGCGCGATGGGCCTTGATTACGTTTGCTTCATGCCGAAGGTTTGTATGAACCTTGGTTTACTAACTGCCACAGTGGAGAGATTTCATAGAGAGGATGGGACATTTCACTTCCTGACTAGTGAGATGACAGTGACTCTTGAGGACGTCTACAGGATACTACACTTACTATTACAGGGTGAGCTCGTGGAGTATGATCGACAGTGGGATGTAAGACTCACAGAGTGCAGATGGGTGTTTGACAACCCTGAGCTAGACTGTCAGGTTATCTCATGGCAGGATATACATGACTATTACGACTACTTCCCTGGTATAGTTGCAGGATTGATTGGAGGCATTGTATGCCCCAATAGGAGGTCACATGGGTTCCAGAATAGGGATGGATCATGGAGAGGATGATCACAGAGGGTACCCGCTATGCATGGGGTGTCTGTGTACTGGTGCACCTATACCATGATATGCATTAGGTGGTCTACCACAGGGGTGCTAGCCTATTAGTAGGTGTTTCACTATTGTAGTTTTGGCTATGGGAGCATATCACCATTACACGGCTGATATGTGTCTTTTCTAGATAGAGAGGAGAGCCCTACAGCTATGGATACACAAGAGTGATTTCCCAGCACAAGCTGGGGAAGCTAGAGTACTGGAGGCATGCTTTGGATGGTGTAGATGTAGTTACATGGTGCCCCTACCTCGAGTGTGAGCACTGGGATGACGAGGATGACGAGCTGCCATATTATTTTCAGACTCAGTGGCTCATAGGCAGGACTTGATTTATTTTGGAGAGACAGATTGTTAGCAGGGTTCAGAGGTAGTTTGGGAGGAGACAGAGCATGCCATAGGAGCAGGCTCTATTTTGCATGGACAAATGTAGAGAGGTTTAGATGGGGCCTAGTGGCATCCTATGAGGAGGCTCTGGTAGAGTTTCGGTAGCTGTCTTATGTTTCCTAGCCCATGAGGAGAGAGATAATAGATGCGGGGATGACTTTGGATTATGAGGAGTGGTTCACCACTCACCCTTTTCAGAGGTACTAAGGGCCCAGAGAGCTGGTTCCTCGCATAGACAAGGAGGATACAGATGATGAGGGTAGGACTAGTAGGAGGAGGAGGAGGAGGATGGGGAGAGGACGGGGAGATAGAAGAGATGGAGGAGATGGAGGAGGATGGGAAGATGGAAGAAATGGAGGAGATGGAGGAGGTGGAGGAGGAGGAGGAGATAGAGTGAGATAGAGGAGGAGATATGGGGAGGGATATTCTCACCCTTAGTAGGTAGTGCAGCCATAGGTTGCCCAGTAGGTGGCCTAATAGTAGGTAGTGCAACCATAGGTTACACAGCAGGCCCATATGCCGCCACCATAGCAAGTGGCGTAGCAGTAGGCACAGGGACAGGGATAGGTTCTGTAGGTTCCAATGCAGCTAGATGCTCAGGAGAAGGATATTGCTATGTTGAGGGGACATGTTAGACAACTGAGGGCACAACTCAGGATGGACGAGTCTCGGTGGGAGTCAGATGTAGGATGCATGTTAGAGATTTCAAGAGAGTGAGATGCAGCCTTGACGAGGGTGTGGGCCATCAGAGTAGAGAGAGATGTGGCGGTGGCAGTTCTAGGCACAGATAGTACAAACAACTTTCTAGTTGGATAGGTGCAGCAGGCGCAGGCATAGCTTGCACAAGTTCAGGCACAGCTGGCACAAGTACAAGGTCAGTTGGCACAGGTACAGGGTGAGCTTACCAAAGTGTAGGCTCAGGCGTAGTACTATCAAGGATTGTATCATGGTGTCATTCCAGTAGAGCAGAGGGCACCTATCTATAGGAGTCTGTCTATGGTAGGCATAGCGCAGAGGGGAGAGGGGTCACGGTCAGGAGCTTCTATGATGGGCCCGCAGCAGTCTAGGGCCAGTAAAGGAGGGGATGGAGAGGGGAGTACTGGGAGTAGTAGTCCATAGCAGCAGTGTTAGCTAACACTCCTATACAGATTTTGATTTTCATGTACTCTCTTTTGATGGCTTAGATATCCTGACATGTATATGTACCATTTTGTATATGAGACATGTATCATTATATTATTGAGATGTATACATTGTAAATGACATGGACTCAGAGATGGATCTATGATATTGTACATTTGGACATTTATTTGATATTTATATGATGATGCAGCTATTGATGGTCTCTATATGCAGTTGTTCATGCTATATGCTATGGATGCATTTCTATTGTATGATGGTACACATGTGATGCATACTATGATTGTCTATATGATGTTTATCTAATGCATACTTAGATGTTTACTTGATGCTATGTGATATTATCTAAGGTAGACTTAGTTGTTTACTTGATGCTATGCGATGTTATCTAATGCAGACTTTTACATGATGCTATGTGATGTGCAAAATGTCTTATGCTAGCTATATGATGATGCAGATACTATGATGCTCTACGTGTCTTTGTCTTTTTTTTTGGATTTTTCTATTTTTGACACTATGTTATGATGCAAAAAATGTGTATGGATGACCTAATGCACTTATTATGGATGCAAATGATTTAATCATGTTTAATGACTATCTCATGTGATATGATATACAATCCTATGCTATGTTTTTGTTATGTCCAAATGTACTCAATCGACATAGAGATGACATAATGATAGACAAAAGATTGATTGAAGACTGACTTGGTAGAAAGTCTCACAAGCTTTTATTTGTACTAATATTCTACATTTTGTGGATCTTTTATTAAATGGGATATGGATGTTTTTATGGATGTATAATGGATGCGAATGGTGTTTTCTTTCTTGACATCTTGATGGTGCAAGTATTTTGAAGTGCCTATTTCATCATTAGGCAATTTTTTTTTGGGTACTTTTTTTGAATGTTGTAAGTTTATACAAGCATCTAGGTATAATTGAATCGAGATGACCTGAGTATTTCTTGCATATCAACAGACAAGGATTGCCCCCATTCATGTTAGACCTTTGATGTCCTTGATGATCTTTTTCTGATCATGTCGTTAGACAAGGTGTCACATTACTAAAGGTTAACCACAAACAACAAACAAAGAAAACAATCATGCCCCCATCATAGCATCTCTAGCTTTTGGTATCCTCGAGTAGCATAGAAAGACATGATAACAAAAATCAAGACGTTGTAACCTAACCACAATCATAACCACAAAACATTATTACATTTAGATGTGTTTATTTCTTGCCATAATTTGGGTGAAATCATTTAAAGTTCTTTAGGTACTTGCTTGCTTTGCTTTGGATAGGGTAAGGTCTTGCATCAAAATTTTTGCTTGAAAGCAGGTTTTGCTTGCGCTTGCTTGCCTTGTGAAAGGCACAATCCTTATTGGTGAGACAGACCCTAAGGGATTGACCTAGTGCCGCGAGGGCTCATTGCTAAATGTCCTTGCCTACGTGACGATGCAGAGGCAATGTAGTCTAGGGTGAACCCTAATGGACCTAAGACCTAGGTGATAGAAAGTGGTGCGGACTCAGATAGATAGAAGGACTAGACATGGGATGGATGGGTGAGTGGGAGCCTCGGGGGTACATTGAAAAATGGCCTTGCCTATGTGATGACACAGAGGCAACGTAGTTCATGGACCTGGACCATGTGGGCACTGACAACAGATGCTACGCTAGGCTGACACTATGGATAGGATACTAAATAAGACCTTGGTTGACAAGGTGACAAATGAGAGAGTATCAAGCCATGATAGGTTATCATTAGGTTTTTATTATGGAACATATATGGATCGAATGGGACACGAGTGGAGGAAGAATGGACACAAGGTGATTAGTTTCCCAAAGATAGAGGAAGCGGTTTATCACAAGTAACGCCTGTTTACCAAGTTTTCATCACTTGCTTTTATTTGCATGAAAGATAAAAGTACACATGACACCTATTTGCCAATTTTTCATAATGGTACCTATCCAAGGCCCCTGTTTGTTAGGTTTTCACCAAAGGATGATTTTTTTTGTTGTTTTTCCATTTTTTTGATTTTTTTTGTATTTTTCTAATTTTTTAATTTTTTTGTATTTTCATGCCCCCCTTACATTGGGGTTCTCTTAGGTATAGAATTGGCAAAGATGCATACTATTGATTGGGTCATCAAACAACTCACCTTCTGATGTAGCCAACTGATATACCCCCAATCCATAGGCAGTAACGATCACATAAGGCCCAAGCTAGTTGGGTTCAAACTTGCCTTTCTTTTCCCAATCTTGTTGATTGCAGGGATTCTCCTTAAGTACTAGATCTACAACCTTAAAGACTCTTGGATGGACTCTGTGGTTGTAACTTCATGACATCATTTGCTGATATTCCTTGAGATGATTGAAGGCTTTCTGTCTCCTTTCCTCTAGTAGCTCTAGCTCCTGCAATCTGGAAACTCTATATTCCTCATCAGTTATGAGACCTTTTATCGACACCCTTAAAGATGGTAACTTGACCTCAATGCATAAGACGGATTTTGATCCATAGACAAGGGTGTAAGGGGTAGCACCTGCAAGAGTGCATATACTAGTTTGATAGGCCCACAGAGCGGGATTGAGCTGGATGTGCCAATCACAGCCAGCATCATTGACTATCTTCTTGAGGAGTTTCAAGATTGTTTTGTTGGTTGCTTTTGCTTGGTCGTTGCCTTGGGGGTAATAGGCTATGGAGAAATGGTGTTGGATTTTGAATTGGTCATAGAGTTCTTAGACATCCTGGTTCTTGAAAGGTCTTCCATTATCCATGATAATGGATGAGGGAATTCCGTATTTGCAGATCAGGTAATTGAGGATGAATGAAGAAATCTGTTTACCTGTGATGGTGGTTAGGGGAACAACTTCAATCCACTTGGTAAAGTATTCAGTGGTGGTTATTATGAACTTATGGCCATTGGATGAGGGAGGGTGAATTTTGCCCACAAGAACGAGTCCCCATTGACAAAAGGGCCAAGGTGTCGTTAAAGGTCTCAGCTCTTGAGCTGGCACATGTATCAGGTTTCCATGTATCTAGTACTACTTGCACTTCTTCACAAACTGATATGAATCTGTTTCCATGTTCGGCCAATAATATCCCATACACATGAGTTTCTTATCTAAGGAAGGACCGCTAGAGTGTGTCCTGCAAATTCCTTCATGCATGTCTTGTAAGGCAGTTTGAGATTCTTCTCGTTCTAAACAATGGAGTAAAGTACCATCCAGACCACGTCGGTATAGGGTGTCAGCAATAATGGTATAACAAGAGGTTTGGTGGATGAAGGTTCGACATTGGTTTAAAGACAAGTCAAGTGGGAGGGTGTTATCCTTGAGGTAAGTGTAAATCTTACCATACCAAGGTGAATCAGATCTGACTAATAGGTATATGGAGTGTGTTTCAGGAAGATCATAAGCTGGTTGCTGAATTGACTCCACCAAGAACTCATACCATGACTCATTCTCTGGGATCTCAAGGAACGAGGCAATGGTGGCCATGGCATCTATCACTTTGTTTTCAATCTGAGGTATCTCCTCAAAGGAGATGATTACAAAGTATTCTTAAAAGTCATCAACCATGCGCTTGTATGGGATAATCTTCTCATCTTTGGTTTGATAGTCATCATTGACTTGGTTGATTACTAGTTGAGAGTCACCATAGACATGTAGCTCTTTGATTTTCCATTATGTTGCCATTTTGAGACCAATGACCAAGGCCTCATACTTTGCTATATTGTTTGTGCATGGGAATAACAGACGATAATACTTAGGTATGGTGTTGCCATGGGGAGTGACCAACAAGATTCCTGCCCTTGATCCATGGTTTGTATAGGATCCATCAAAGTAGAGCTTCCATGAGTGTGTTGTGATATTGGATAAGGATTCATATGGAAACTCAAATGTCATTAGTGGGGTATCCTGTAATGGTGCTTCCGCTAACTTATCAGCAATGATTTGTCCTTTGATAGCCTTTCTATCTACATACTCAATGTCATATTCACTTAGGAGCATTATTCACTTGGCTAGGTGACCTGTTAAAGGTACTTTGCTTAGTAGGTATTTTATTGGATCTATCTTTGCAATAAGCTTGACTGGATGTGCTCTCATGTAATGTCATAGTTTTTGGGAAGCAAAAATCACAGCAAGAGATGATCTTTCTATTTGAGAGTATTGCAGTTCATAGCCCACCAATGTGTGATTGATGTAGTAGACAACTCTTTCTTTACCTTCATAATCTTGTTGTGCTAGAAGGGCCCCAAGAGCTGTTGGTGTAGAAGATATGTAAAGTAACAGTAGTTTCCCTTGGATAAGAGGCATGAGAATATTTGGATTCATAAGATATTCCTTTAGTTTGTCAAATACCTCTTCACACTTCTCATCCCACCTAAATGGAATGTTCGTATGTAGGAGATGACTGAAAGGTTGGCACTTGTCTGCCAGTTGTGATATGAACCAATGGATTGCTTGTAGCTTGCCCTATAGAGACTATAGTTGAGTAATATTCTTGGGTAGCAGCATTTCCATGATGGCCTTGACTTTGGTAGGATCCACTTCAATCCCATTAGCTGATACAATGAAGCCTAAGAGCTTTCCCAAGGTGACTCCAAACACACATTTCTTTAGGTTCAACCTAACCTTGAATTGTTCTAGTCTCTGAAAGACCTTCTCTAGCACATCCAGGTGTGATTCTCTAGTGAGTGACTTTGCAAGGATATCATCTACATAGTCCTCTATTGTGACGTGCATCATGTCATGGAATATAGTGGTCATAGTGCATTGATATGTGGCTCTTGCATTCTTTAGCCCAAATAGCATGACATTCTAGTAGAAAGTGCCCCATGGAAAAGTGAAGGCTGTCTTATGTTGGTCTTCTAGTGCTATCCTAATTTGACTATATCCAGAGAAGCCATCCATGAGAGATAACATGGTATGCCTTGCTATTAAGTCAACTATGATATCTATATTTGGCAACAGAAAGTCATCCTTGCAGCAAGCTTTGTTTAGATCTCTAAAATCATTGCATAGTCTGACTCAGCCATTAGGTTTGGATGCTAGAACTATGTTGGAGACCCATTCTAGATAGTCTATTTCTCTGATGAACCCCACATCCATTAGTTTCTTGAGTTCTTTCACTAGTAGTGTAATGTGTGGATGCATCTTTCTAAGTTTCTGTTTAACCGGTTTCACTCCTAGATCTAGCGGAAGATGATGTAGAATCAAATCTGGATCCAATCTTGGCATATCTGTGTATGACCAAGCGAAGTTAACTTGCTTCTTATTGAAGAATGGTAAAAACTTAGTCTTTTCTGGTGGAGTTAGAGACTTAGCAAAGTGAATGACCTTAGGTTGTTCCTCTGTTCCAATGTTAACAGGTTATGTGGGTTCCACAATAATCTGAGACTTCTCCTACCGCATGTCATCAGGGAGAGTGTCAAGCCTTCGATCATCAGGTGCCACAGTTGGGTTTTCACCATTGGATGCATCCTTTCTTTTTACTATTTTGGAATTTGATACTGTTGCGGAGCGGTTTTCACCATCAGATCCAATTTTTATTTTAATATTTTTGTGACTGGAAGGCTTGGCACCCTCTCCGAAATAAGCCATGGTATTAAGTTCAATGGCAAAGCTAGCTTTATGATCTCCTGTGGATAGGTGGTCCCTAAGTTCCATGTAGTTAATGTAGGTGTCATTGTTTTGGAACATGTCTAGTTGTGGGGTTCCTTGTAGATCCCAGTCGATAAGTTTCAGGATGCACAAGAGGGAGGGAGTCGGAGGATAGATCTGATTTGTTGATAGTTTGAATGGATATGCAAGGGGTATTGGTAGGTATAGGGTCCAAGATGGTACTTTCCTCCTAATTATTTATTGCGATAAACCTTGAACCTTCCTCAAAAGTCATATTTTCAGGAATTGGCGAATCACACTCTAACGATCTATGTGTTAGCATTTGTCCCTCACGGTAGGGGCTATATGTTTGAATGGTGTCAACTTCCTTGTCATCATAGGAGTGCTATGTCAGCTCATCCCACTCATATTAATTGGAATCTATGTCACTGTCCTATTGAAGGTTATGGATCATTTCCACAAGACAAGCATTTGCTTTTGCTTTGCCCTTGTCCTTATATCCTAGGCCTTTTGTATTTCTTGCCAATGAGGATGAACAAGGTTGAATGGGTTCTATTATTCCTTCTTTTCTTAGGCCAATGGGACCTTGTCCTTCATAACCCATTCTGTGTAAGATAGACTCACCTCATCCATAGATTTCTGCTGGTTAGGTGGTTCTAGTTGTGTGCTCTTCTTCTTCTATGTAGAGCCATTGTAAGATATCTCTTTCCTTTGTTTCATCTGATAGGGTCTCCTATTTTACAAAGGGAGTTGTAAGAGGTGTAGGAGGAGCATATGGCTTTGGAAAATGTTTGGTTCAGCCAAAGGATCTAGGAGATAAAGGCATTTTGGCTAAGTTGAGGTTGTGCTTGATGGAGTATTCCCCTACTGTTTCTTTGACGGTAATTTTCTACTCTTTGGGCTTGGATGAGGAAGCTTTAGAGGTAGAATCATGCTATGGGGTAGGGGATGTAGATGCTCTATTGTTGGGTATGATGTAATTAGGCTTTGAGCAGACAAAGTTGCAATGCTGAAAGGGGTCAGGATCACCTTGAATGGTGACTTGTTTGCCATTATGAGGAAAGTTTATGCATTGCTGGTAGGTAGAAGGATATTATAGGCTAGCTCCCTATCTATGACTTGGCAAACAATGTCCTTTATTACCGGTCCCACTTGTATTGGTAACACCACTGTTCCTTTGGTAGTTCTTTCCTCTTCATCATAGGCTTTAATGGTAATCTTTTTCCTTGGATCCACTACATTTTTAGAGAGCCCCAATGTAAGGACTAGATTGAGTGTGCAAATATTTAAACCAGCTCCCCCATCAATGAGAACCCTCTTGATGTGATGCTTATGGATGAAGACGATGATATGCAAAGGTGTGTTATGAGGCTAAGACACTAAGAGGTCATCCTATTTGGTAAATGATATGGTACTAGAGGAGGTTAGATTTCCTACCATGGCTTGGAACTTCTCTTGGGCCAAGCTCATGGGTACAATTGTTTCCACTAGGGCTTTTTCGAGAATCTCCTTGGGGGAAGGAGAAAGGCGCAACAACTCTAGGATAGAAATGTGGGCAGGAGTTTTTTGAAGTTGGTCTATGACAATATACTAATGGGAGTTGGACTGAGAAGGTGACAACCTTGGAGGGAGGGTATTCAACATGACCTTACCACTACGGGTGATGATGCTGCAATCAGTTTTGTTGGGTCCTGATTGTTGATTGGATGTGCTTTGATATGTAGTTGATGGTATAATCGAACGACACACTTGCATAATTAGCGTTATTATTCCCATTATTCTAATTTTTCTTATTGCGGTTGTTATTATTTTTGCCGTTGTTGTTATTGTTGTTGTTGTTATATGGCCTATCATGATTAAGAAGCGGATCCTTGTGTGCCACATGTGTCTCATTAGAGGTATGTTGTTGAGCACCTCCTTGATTTTGATCAAGTATGTCTTGGATGACATGTTTGAGATGGATACAATTGTTGGTAGTATGACCTCTTCCTCTATGATACTCACAAAAGTCAGTGTCTTTCCAATAGTTAGGTTTTATTTGAGGCTCATAATCACTAGTAGGCAGGAGAGTGATCTCATTGTTAGCCAACAACTTCCTTAACGTAGATTCTTGGGACTCACCTAGCGGTGTGAACTTTCACCTAGGATTTGAGTTGTACCATGGCCTTGGCTCCTAAGAGAATGTTTTGTTGGGTGTAGCATTGCTTGCCTCTCCTTTGAGAGTGAAGATTGGTTGTTTCTTGGGAACTGCCACTTTGGCATCAACTACTCCATCATTGATGACATTTTTATTCTTAGTCCAAAACTTTGACTTGTCCGTAGTGTAGTTGGAGTTAGGGGTGTCCTTGTACAACTTAATTTGCCCCTTGGTGATCATAGCTTTCTCAATGAATAATCCCATTTCAATGACCTTCGAAAATGAGGTAGGACATTTAATTTGGATTTGATAGCTGAGATTAGAGTTGAGGTTGTGGACAAACATCTCTATCAATTGCTTCTCCAGTACATCATATGAGCATTTGCTCACTAGTTGTCTCCACCTTTGTAAGAAGGAGGTGAATGATTCACCACTCTTTTACTTGGTATTGCATAGATTGAGCATGGAGACTTCGTGTTCAATATTGTACGAGAAGTGCATGATGAATTTTTTTACTAACTCATCAAATGTCTTGATACCCAGTGGAAGTCGTGAGAACCACTCCATGGCTTGACTACCTAGAGATCTAGGGAATAGTCTCATTAAGAAAGTTTTATTGTGAGCTACTTCCATGCATGTGGCAATGAATTCCCTAATGTGATCTCTTGGGTCTCCCTTTCCTTTGTACTTGTCATACTTAGGAACTTCGAACCAAAAGGGGAAGGGCACCATGTTCAAACTTTTATCAAAGGGGTATGGTGTGATATCTTCCAAAGAGTAGGTTTTAGTATTTGTTCCCATTTTGAGATCCGTCATTTGTTGTGTTAGGCCCTCAATTTGTTTCCTCATTTCTTTCATGGGTATGTTTGGGTCTATGACTTTCTTTCCTTTATCTTCACCGGTACAGTGTTCATGATTATCCTCTACGGTCTCTTTTAGTTTGCTGAGATCGAAGTCAGTGGGTAGCTTAAGTCTGAGATTTATGAGATGAATAAAGTACTTGTGAGAATCCTCATGGAGCACTTTTTCTAGTAAGCATTGGAATTTTTGATCTTGGAGGTGTCCTTGATAATCTTCATGAGAGATTTCCTCATCACTATCGTGAGGGGTGATAATGCGATTGGCTGATCTGGCCATTTCAAGTTGTCTTTTGTATTGAGATCTAGTTAAAACCATACAAGGCGACGTAGGACGCGGTGGGATGAAACTAGAGATTTTGGTAAGATGTTGATGGAGACTATTGAGAATAGGATACTTGTGATGAGATTTGGACAAGGGACTCTTTCAATCAATGATTTCAAGTAAGACAGCTGATACAAGATGATAGCCACAAGTAAGGGTACTCGATACCTGTCTTACTCTGTAGAGACTAGTCATGCACCAAAACCACTAGCGAAGTTCTATGACTTACTAGGGTTACTTGAATCTGAAATGATCTGAAAAAGGTCTTGTGCTAATCTGATATAGGGTACTTTAACTTTTCACTAGGGAGACCTTATAGAAGGTGGATGCGATGACTGACAAAAAATAGAGTTTGACGCGAAATGGATGAAAAAGGGACTACAAGGTAAGACCTGATCTCAGAACTTGGAACTAGGCTAAAATGGGTACCTAGAAATGGTAAAATTTCTCTCTCAAACTAAGTGCAAGTATTCACTGTTACACATGCGCAGAAATAGAGGTGCAACAACAGGGATCAAATGCACAAGAAGTCGGTGTAAATGCGCAGTACTGGTAATTTTCAGATGCATAGTAATAGAGGGTAAAAGTGCAATAAGTCAGTGTACATGCACAGAAAGTTGGTATAAATGCATAGTTTCAGACAACAAATGCACAGCTCTAGTTTTTTTAGTGTTTTTGCAATTTTTCAGCAATTTTTCTAATGCTTTTGGTTTCTTTTGTTGCAAGATGGTCTCTTTTGATATGATTTTCTTTAATTATGGAAAGAAGACACAGCAAATACAAAGAATGTTTTCATGTTTTTTTTTTGTGATTTTTTAACTCTTTTTGGACTAAAAGAAAGCAAGTACAATCCTAGGTTTTAAAGGATAGTATAAACTGAATTCTCACTATCTCTAGTGAAGCATCTTCGAGAGGTGATAATCACCCTTCCCTGCACTGGCTTATAGGGGTTTTTGACCACTTAAACAAATGTGTTTAATAAAGGCAACCGTTCGAGTGGTTAAACATGCGGCAACACTACTCTCCATTATGGAGTCTCCCAGCCTGCAAGGGTTGTGCCTTGGAGGGTTTTGGGGGAGGTTGGTTGTCGGTGTAACACAACTTCACTCATTGTTTGATGCTTTCACTCCAAACACAATTTATTTAGAGTGGATTGACAGGGCTTGGCTTTAGCCTGTTACCACTTTGGGTCGTTCCTACTTGGATGAACGGTATCCAAGAGCAAGCCCCTCTAAAGGAAAAACACATGCGAAAATGATGTCTGGCATTTTGGTCACCCAAGATAGGGGAGAGCATAGGCCTGGTATCATTCCCAAAACACAAAAAATAGTGGTTCTTTTCCCCTATTTAAAAAGAAAAAGACTAAATGAGCTATCTACTTGGGCAAGCACAAAAAATTCTTAACTTTGAAGTGATAACAAGATAGCAATGGTTCAATTTTACCTAGATAGCAATGTGCCTAATTTTGAAAGATAGTAATATAGCAATGATTCAATGATATGCAAGATAGCAATGATTCAGTTACCACCCTCCTAGTTTAAGACTATGTGAGATTTGCATGAGCATCCATTTACTTTCCTTTTAAAAATTGAAGTGTGAGTTAACAAGTGCAGCTATATGATTCTAAACTAGTACCTTGCCTAGAAAATAGATCCTAGAGTGTTCCTATGAGAAAGTGTTAGCGTTAGCGAAAACTGTAAGAAAAACCCTAAGAATCACTGTCCAGATCAGATGCATAGCTTCAGAGCCTAAATGCACAGAAACAGATCTCAGAAGCACAAAAGTACAAATGCACTGAGACAGAGGTCAGAAGCATAGGAATACAGAGTATCTGCACCGAACTGACAAATGTGCCATTTCAGAAGGTATATGCACCGGAATAGAGTCTGTATGCATCGAAAGATTGGATGCGCTAGAACGGATAGCAGAGGCATGTTAGGATGAGGCAGATGTGTAGTTTCCTCTTGTGTATAGCTTTCTAACACACAAAAACTCAATTTTTGGGTTAAATTTGGGGCTAGGCCCCATGGTGGGTGCCAAAAATGTTAAGGGAAAATTGGAGTAAACATGAATAATCAATATATCAATATCAATAATACCCAAAACTCAATGAAAAGGAAAATAATCAAGATCAAACAAACAAAAGATGAAACCTTTGCAAACCTGAATACTTCATAGCTTCCATTGGTTGCCTATCTCAATCGATCTTGCATGTATGAATAAGGCCCTCAGAGAGTGCACTTTCTTGCTATTCCAAGATTGTCAATGGAGAATGGCTATGATAATGCTTTGTAATGAAGATGAACTTCACAAGAATGGTAGTGATATGGTAACAAGTTGATTGCAAGCAAAAGGAATGACATGGGTGCCAAAGGTACACTGTAATTCCTATAGAGTAACAATACTAAAAGCTTGGATGAATGAAATGGAGGAATAGGGTTCAATTTATAGACTTGTGAGAGACAAGATCGATGGTATAGAAAGAATGAGAAGATCAATGGTATGGAATGGTTGAGGAATGTGCGCGAATAAGAAGAAGACATGTGTCTTGCTATATTTTGCATGAGAGGAATTAATAAAATAGAAGAATGAGTTAACTGAAGAGATAAATCAATTAAAAGAATAGATCAATCAGTTAAGAGAATAAAATTAGAAGATAGAAATTGCATGAGGATGAGAAGATATTTTAACTCAATTAAAT
Organism: Cunninghamia lanceolata; assembly: GCA_027924645.1. Taxonomy (NCBI): domain Eukaryota; kingdom Viridiplantae; phylum Streptophyta; class Pinopsida; order Cupressales; family Cupressaceae; genus Cunninghamia; species Cunninghamia lanceolata. Next base: position 7,530,515 of record BSBN01001583.1, read on the forward strand.
ATTTAGAATATTCAATTGCATGTGCACAAAGATTGAATTATATTTAGAGATAACTCAATTTAGAAGAAATGGACAACCTAAATAAATATTTGATTTATTTAAATTTAGAGAAGATATTATTGGAAGAAACAATTAAATAATTGATATTATTTAATTTAGAATGAATTTGGAAGAACTAATTAAATAATTGGTATTATTTAATTTGGAATGATTTAGAAGAATTTAGGAATTTTAATTAAATAAATTGATTTTATTTAATTGTTGGGAGAATATGAATCAAATAAATAAACTTGTTTATTTATTTATTGATAGAGGAATTAGACTTGAATAAATATTAAGAATATTTATTTGGACAGAGTCATGTCATTTTTAGGCATATACAATAAGTAATCAGGGAAAGAGATTGGATCTTCGAATATCTTCTTCTCCTCATACTCTCTATCAAGGATATCATCATCATCATCATTCTTCAACTGAGGAGGAATCTCTGGCTAGCCTATTATTTTTATTTGGGCTAAAGTAAGCCTTTGGTATCCATGCTTCCTCACCTCATGTTCATCATGACAATCAGCCCAAAAGTCCTCCAGATGAACACTGTTCTTGTATTTCTTGTTAAATCTTTTCTCTACCCTATGATAGGGGTCATAATCTTGGGCCAAAGGAAATAGTTGCAAATTTTAAGCTTGCTAAATCCTTATCTACATCCTTAACATTATCTATATTAGGGGTAGTATACCAATTACCATTATAGGGAACTTCCTATACAGTCTCCCCTCCTTCACTTAGGACAATTCAAAAGTAGGTATTTATTGCCTCACCATCTCCATTAGAGAAACCTTATTAGATGGATACCTCAGGAGCATGTAAGGCTGTCCACTGAAGCCCTCCATCTAAATGTAGGAATAAGTTTTGGCTCGTACAAACTAGGAACCATATGCATCTATCAATTTAGTCATGATGATTGAGAATCTCTTGGTGGGATCTCCCTCCAGCATCTGAACTAGATGCATGGTGAAACAATCATTCACTCTTCTATAGTTTTGAACAGATTGATCCATTTCTAATTGGGGATAGTGCTCCCAAGGAGTCTTTTCATTCAGTAACATGCCCATCTTTCCTATTCTTTGCAGTCCATTGAATGTACCTTTGGTGACAAAAGCATAGACTGGGTATCCTGTCATTTTAAAGATCTTGTCCTTCATCTTCTTCCACTTGATGATCTAATCATAGAAGGCATCATTGATCATCCTCTCCCATTGTATCTTGGTTTCTAGCTTTTCAATGACTAGCTTGATTAGTCTGAACTTCTAGGGTTCAAAATTACCACATCTAGGCATCCTGTTCAACCTTTTGAGTAGGAACATCATGTATTGTACTTCCTCTAAGAAGTCATACTTATAAAGGTGTTGTAGCATTTTAGCCACTACTTTAGTTGTATTGGTTGGATGTCTCCAACCTAGATAGATCACTTTCCTCTAGGCCTTCATACCTGTATTGTATTCTTTTGCTAAGGCTATCAAATCTGGTACAAACATCCTGCAAGCCATTGGCAATTTAAAAGCAGTAGAGATGCCATCTATATTGGAAAAGTCTACAAAAATGCTCCCTTCTTTTTCTACCTTTCTAGTGACCACATTATAGTTCTGAGCGCATGCAGCCAACAACTCTAGGGGCTCTGCAACATATGGGAATTCAGCTAAATAATACATTTCTGTTGTCATAATGTTCTTGAGGATAGGGTTATCCTCCCTATTATTTATTCTCGTTATGACGGCTTCTATATCAGTGTTCCCATAATGAGTGTCCTTTGCATATCCTTGAGTGTGGTAAATACTATTCATTCTTGGGAAGATGTCATGGTGGAATTCCAAATCCCTCTTGTCCATCCATGGCTAAGACATGATTGACCTACAAATGAAGACATGGGTCTCAAATAGGGATTACATGTACATATAGATATCTAGGGTTAGTTGACATAATCTTATGCTTTTTAAAAAATAACCCTATAAGAAAACCAATTGTATCAAATTATGAACAAAACCAAGATAACATCCTATCCATATCATCCTGTACTTGATGAATCACAGTACTTTGCAGAAAAAATGAGAGGGAAGAGACTTGAACATACATGTGTGACATTTTACCCTAATTACAAGTTATATTAAAGAACTATGCACCGCAGACAAATATCTTTGCATTTAATCTCCTTCTTCCTTGTATTCTTAGCTCGAACTCTCAATGATAAACTCAGTAGCAGCTCTATAACTTAGTAAAAATCACTCACTTTGATAATCACACAATTTTGAATGCAAGGTATCGATTATAGACTTGAAATTTCTTTTTAATTAGATTAATTTGTGATTTAGAGCATATTAATGATTCAAGGAGTGATTTGACAACTTGTTTAAGAGAGATCACCTGGGATTATCACAAGTGTCCATTCGTACATTTTTAAATTTAAATGCCAACGACATCTTGTTCACATTTAATACAAAAAGCATGGGGTGCTTAACAGAAAGTCCAGTAAGGAATATTCATGCGGATCTATCCAGATGAAAATGGTCTGGGTGACTTCATCAAATTAGGTCAACTATCATTTGACCAAAAATTCTCTATTTGGGTCTTGATTCTCGTTCATGTTAGGTAGAGATGTTGATGTAGACACATGGCCTCATGCCATTGGTTATGCGGGTGCATGGATATTTAGGTATCAAGATATTAGAGTGTGAAACATCTATGTAGGCCTAATATCTTGATGACATAAGAAGAATAAGATTTCTTCATGGGGTAAAAATGTCATGATGTCATCAGGAGGAGGATACTGAAAAACCTGATATCCACATGTTCTAACATCCCTATGGATCTAACATCCGTATTGCATAAGCATATAATATACATAATGAATACATGATGTTAATAGGATATGGATATTTTGCTTTGGGATATTTAAAGATATTCTCCAGACGTTATGTTAATATTCAGATGCAAAGGGATATCCCTATGTGAGTGACGTTTAACCGATCAGAGGGGTTAAATTTGGCATCTAGATATTAGAAATGATCCAGATATTATGAATAACATTCGGACATAGAATGTGAGTATCCAGATGACCTTTGACCAAGGTTTGATCGGGCATAACTTCTTATTCTTAGGGAATTTTGGGTGATCCAAAAGGCAAACCTGCTTAGAATTTTGCATTCTTTCACTTGATGAGGTTTGTGATGACAAATTTTGATTTAAAAAATTAACCTCTCCTTTTGAGGTCTTATATGCACATGATGACATCCTGACATGCATCTGATACTAACTTTTTTTTTACCATACCACCCAAAGCAAGGGAATAGACAAGAATGAAAAAAGTTGGGTCCCTATTTTGCTGGGGCAAAATGGGGCGTGTTGTGTAACCACACAACAACTTGCCACCAAAGAAAACAACAAAATTCAAACAATTCAAGAGATGAAGACAAACTAGAACATAATGTTCCAACTCCTATCAAATAGACACCCTAATCTTTCTGAATGATATCATGTTCATCAGTGTAACAATGCTAAGAAGGGATCATGTGTGTGCATGTGATTCATATCCCTCATCTTGAAGAGAAGTTGAGAACACTAGTGATCGGTGTTAACCTACATAATTTGGTTTATCCCTCATAGCCAACCTAGATAGAGCCTTTCTGCCAGCAGACATCCATAGCCTGGGCAAGGTTATCATTGTAATTCTCCTGAGTAGAGCCCCACTACCAGTTAGGCATCTATAGCCCTGATAGATTTACTTAGATGGCCTAATTGTCCTTTTTTGGATATTCAATATATATCTTTCTCTTTTTTTTATTTCGATATTCACAAGATGTTATCATGTAAGCACATTTTGCAAGGTGTGGTCACTTGTTGTTTAGGTTGAGAATTGTAATGGTAGCAAGGATAATGTTTAGATTTTTCACTTAACACTACATTGGCATGTTCAATAAACCTAAGGTTGTTAGGTGAGTCATGTAAGGATCTCCTTGAACAAGAAAAATGTATCACTGATGAATAGGATATCACAGACCTAATCGGGTGTATCTACCTTTTCATGAGTTACAACCTATATAAGAATTTATCTTTAGTTCTTGAATTCTAACAATTTTAGTGATTTTCTAAGAGTGATAAGGTGCATCATCTTGTCCAAGCAAAATAAGGTCTCAACAACACACAAAATAGAGCAAAAACACCTAAAACAAACTGTACAAATAACTATACATGAATATACATATGATACAATGTCATGACATGACCTATCTAGGCCTAGAAATAATGTTTGAGGAATTGTCCATTGACTAGAAATGGGACATCCTCACCTGTTAAAGTTTTCAGTCTATAAGTGCTATCACCTAGAATCTCTGAAATCTAGAAGGGACCTATCCAAAGTTTGTCAAATTTTCCATGGTCGCCCTTCTTTTCTTGTGCTTTGTCCCATGAAAGGACTAAATTTGATATTCGAAAGGCTTTTACTTTAGCTCTCTTATCAAACCAATGTTTGACAGTAGACTGATATTTTGCAAATTGGTCAATCACCCTATCTCTCTTCTCTTCTAAATGCATTAGTTGAAGTAACCTGACCTCTTATTTGTTGTCTACGCCTAAGTATTCCTATGTAAATTATAGAGTAGGGATTTTTGAGGTTGACAGGGAGGATAGGATCCACCCCATAAACTAACTAGTAAGGGGAATTTTCCAGTGCAGTCTTCATTCTAGTTCGATCTACCCACAAGGCATATTAAGTAAGGTATTCCATTCTCTGGGGTTCTTTTAGATTAATTTCTTTATGATGTTTAGTAAATTCTTATTGGTTGACTCTGCTAAGCCATTACCTTGGAGATAATAGTTTGAAGAGAACTTTAAGATTATCTCATGATTGAAAGCCCAACTAGATAGTTTCAAGGATGCAAAAGATGGTCCATTATCACACACAAGGGTATAAGGAATTCCATACTTGGTAATAATGTTGGTTTCTAATAATTTGATCACATCAAAACCACTTCAGTCCACCTAGTGCAATAATCTATGATTGTCAATACGTACCTATGTCCTGAGGAGGATGGAGGATTGATGGGACTGATGAAATCCATGCCCTACTATGCAAATGGGCACACCTCCATGATTGACTTCAGGGGTTGGGCAACATATCTTTCTTTATTTGATGTAGTCTGGCATGTATGATAGAATTTGATGTGATTAGCAATGTCTTTAAAGATGGTTGGCTAGTAATATCCTACTCTTAGGATAGCATGTGTAGTAGCTAGGTGAGATCAATGTGCCATGTTGAATTTATCATGTAGCTCTGTAAGAACTTTATCATCTTCTGGCTTTTCCAGGCACCTAAGGTATATCCCTTCATAGTTTTTCTTAAAGAGGATCCCACCTTTTATCATATATTTTTTGTTGCAAGTATGGGCCTAACCGATGTTGTCATTGATGTCAACATACTCCTGTTACATTGATGAAAAGGATTGGATGAGCTGAGTGCTAAGGATATTGAGAAAATTAGGAACAGAAAAGAACAGTGAAGATAGTAAGGTAAAAGTCTAAGATAAGATGAGGACCAGAGGATGTGGTTTAAAGGGTTTGTAGATATGTATCGTAAGGTGATTCAGTAAAGATTTTAGAGGTCCACATGAAGATCTGAAGAAGTTGTGGCTATTCAAGTAAAACCATTTCCAATAGGTGTTTAGAGGTGATAGAGTGACACAGATAGGTCCGGTGAGATCCGGAAATGCATTATCCTATTCTGCGGATTTGAGGGAGTGTTTAGGAAGTCTTTGTAAAGTGTCAACTTGATTGGTTCATGGTTTGAAGGTTCGTAAGCATCTATTCCTTTGTGACAGTGGTGATAGACTATGTTCTTGAGGTTTCGGATGAAGGAGAGAAGGATTTTAGTATGCAGATGAAGTACGAATGTTCTTGATGATTCAGACAATCTTGTGGAGGTCTTTGGACTGTGTCTAGTTCGTGTTGGTGGTCTATGTTGGAGTTGGAGCCCGCAATTAAAGAATAACCTTCAGATGATGGTGTCCTTCCTGAGACTGGCCGACCGGATGTATTACACATCTTGTGGATGTTCTTGTAGATGTTTGCCAACTTAGATGATCATTCCTAAGTCGAGGTCTTGTATAAATAAGGAGTTGCAAAGTCATTTCAAATAGAGTGGTGTGGAAATGTGAGTGTGGTAGAAAGGAGGAGAGCGAAAGGTAGAGCATAAGTATTGGGCTTAAATGGAACTGATTCAAGGATGCTAAAGATGCTATTCTCCAGTTCATGTATGTAATACTTATTACTTTGTAGATAGTCTATCTCTTGTAGGCAGTGAGCCTCTTGTGAGTAGTGTGCTCAGGCAGTGAGCCCTAATTGGCATGTGCCATTTTGTTCTTTCTATTCTTCTAATAGAGAATACAATCTTGGGTTAATCACCCCATGGTTTTTCCCTTAACTGGGTTTTCCACGTCAAAATCTTGGTGTCTTATGTTTTGATGTGGTTTTGCTCTTGATTTAATGCATTATGTTTCCATGATTGATTTCTTGATATACTGCTAATCACTAAGAGGATTTAAGTGTGCAATTGGAAAGAAAGTTTTAGACAACTGATTCACGCCCCCTCTCAGTTGTCTATCCTAAATCTAACAATTGGTATCAGAGCTAGGTTCCTCTAAAAGAGCTTAACCGCTTGAGGAGATCCAGGATGTCATCCTACAAGAAAGATAGCCCTAAGTTTGAAGGAACAAATTTTAATCTCTGGAAAAGTTGCATGAAATGTCACTTTCAATGTATGGGAATGTAGTACTAGAACATGGTCTTAACAAAGTATACTCCTCCACATGGTGGCCTGAAATCCCAAAGTGAAATCACAGATGCTAAAAACAATCTACAAACTATAGAATCTCTTCTAAGCGCATTATCTGATTCAGAGCTTTCAAATGTTGTTGACCTATCAACTGCTTTTGAGATTTGGGAAAAACTGGAACTTCTACATGAAGGAGACAAGTATGTTAAATGTGCAAGGCTACAGAGTCTAAAAGGAAAATTTGAAAATCTGAAGATGAGAGAAAATGAAAATTTCACTACTTTTATGCCAAGAGTAAATGAGCTTGTTTGTGGAATTAGAAATGCTGGTGGAGTCTTGGATGAAGATGAGATTGTTGGCAAAATTCTTAGATCCCTTCCTGCTTCTCATAAAATCAAGGCTACTGCCATTAAAGAATTCAGAGCCCATACAACTGTCACAAGAGATCAATTGGCTAGTAAATTGGCTGCATTTGAAATGACCAAGTTTGGAGATGCCCCCCCAAAGACTGAATTTGCATTCAAAGCCAGTGCCTCTGTTATAGGTAAACAAAGGTTTGATCAAGGAGAGAACTTTTCACGGAAACTATCATGGTATGAAAAAGCAAGAAAAGACCTAGAAGAAGAAGAAGTTGAAACTGCTCAACTTGAAGCCCTTATTACAAAAAGACTACCAAGAGGATTCGGTAAGTATGAAGGAAAATTGCCTTTTAAGTGTTTTAACTACAATAAGATTGGTCATTTTGCCTCAAAGTGTCTGGAAAGATTTTCAATGCCAAATACTAACAGATCAAGGTTCCAAAAGAACTATTACTATGTTCATGAGGAAGATGATAATGAAGGAGTAACAGATGATGAATCAGAGATAGGAAACAAATCCGGAAGTGATTGGGTGTTTATTGCCACCAAGGAAGAAGAACCATTGTCCTCTGAATCTGTAAATCATAAAGTTTTAGAAAAAGCTCTAGCTGCCCAAGTTGAAGAAAAGGATGATTGGGTTATTGACAGTAGATGCTCTCACCATATGACAGGTGACAAAAATAAGTTCATAGATTTGGAAAGGTATGAAAGAGGACTAGTAAAGATTGGTGATAATTTTGCTAGTAGAATCAGAGGAAGAGGAACTATTTCTTTTGATGGAAGGAACAAAACTGATAATGTATTGTATGTTGAAGGACTGAAGCACAACCTTATTAGTGTTGGTCAGTTGGTGGACAAAGGCTATGATCTCTAATTCAAGAATAGAAAATTCAAGATCTTTGAAAGCTTCAAAATAGAGATTGCATTCGGTACTCAAACTAAAGGTAATATCTTCCACTTGGTTGGCACTGGTAAAAGTTGTTTATTTGTTCAAGTTGATCAGAGTTGGTTATGGCATAGGAGAATGTGTCATGTGAATTTTGATAATATCATCAAGATAAGCAATACTCAGGCTATAAGAGATCTTCCAAAACTGGTGAAACCTACAAATAGTTTGTTCAAAGAATGTCAGTTGGGAAAACAAAGTAGAGTCTCATTTAAAATCAAGGAACAATCTTCTACCAGATTATTGGACTTAGTTCATACCGATCTTTGTGGTCTGGCAAGAATCAGGAGTGTGCAAGGTGATAGATACTTAATGTTACTAATTGATGACTATTCCCAGATGATGTGGGTAACTTTTCTGAAAGAGAAATCAAAAGCTCTTGAGAAATTCAAAATATTCAAGGCTATGGTAGAGAATGAAACTGGATTAAAATTGAAATGTCTGAGGTCTGATAGAGGTGGAGAATTCACATCCGGTGAGTTCATAGATTTCTATGAGAAACATGGAATAAAGAGACAGTTGTCTGCTCCTAGGACTCCTCAGCAGAATGGAGTTGTTGAGAGAAAGAACCGGACCATCCAAGAAGCATCTAGGACAATGATGATGGAAGCAAATGTTGCTTAGATCTATTGGAGAGAAGCTATCAGCACTGCAGTCTACACTCTCAATCAAGTACAAATCAGAAGCAATACTGGTAAGACTCCGTATGAACTTTAGTTTGGTATCACTCCTACTGTGAGGTATTTCAGAGTCTTTGGTAGCAAGTGTTACATTAAAAGAGATGAAGATCTAGGCAAGTTTAATGTTAGAAGTGATGAAGGAATATTCTTGGGTTATTCCACTCAAAGAAAAGCATACCGGTGGTATAACAAGAGACTGAGAAAGATTCTAGAAAGACAAATGTGAAGGTTGATGAAGGAATTGAAAAACCCTCAAGGTTTTATGAATATGATAAAGATGATTAGAATAGTGTTCTGATTCAAGAAACCCAAGCCTCTTCTGAAAAATAGATTCAAGCTGATCTGGTAAATCAGGAAGAGGAGATGAGTTTGAATGAGCCTGATCAAGAATCAGAATTGCAAGAAACTCCCAAAGTTCCAAGGTATGTAAGACTGAACCACTCTGAAGATCAGATCATAGGTGACAAAAGCAAAGGTGTACAAACTAGAAGGAGAATTGCTCAAAATTTAGATGAGTATTGTCTAATTTCAAAGATTGAACCTAAGACAGTAGATGAAGCCTGCAATGATGAAAAATGGACTAAAGCAATGCAGGAAGAGCTGATGCAAATTGAGAAAAATCACACTTGGGATCTTGTTCCCAGACCCAAAAACAAGAATGTGATTGGAATCAAATGGGTCTTCCGGAACAAACTGAATGAAGTTGGTGAAGTAATCAGAAATAAAGCCAGATTGGTCTGCAAGGGCTATTCTCAAATAGGAGTTGATTTTGAAGAAATTTTTGCTCTGGTGGCAAGAATTGAAGTAGTCAGATTATTTCTTGCATTTGCTACCTTCAAGGATTTCAAAGTGTATCAGATGGATGTCGAGTCTACCTTCCTGAATGGTGACTTGGAAGAAGAAGTGTACATTGAGCAACCGGATGGATTTCAATTGTCTGATCATGGTGATATGGTCTGCAAGTTGAAGAAAGCACTATATGGATTGAAGCAAGCTCCAAGAGCCTAGTATGAAAGATTGGATAAACATCTTTTGAAGATTGGTTTTAACAAAGGTACTGCTGACAATAATTTGTATTTCAAAATTGATCACGAAAATATCTTGATTCTTGAAGTGTTTGTTGATGATATCATTTTTGGAGGAAGAGATGGTATGTGTAAAACCTTTGCAAATCAAATGAAAAGTGAATTTGAGATGTCCATGCTCGGGGAAATGAATTTCTTCTTGGGTCTACAAATCACTCAAACAAAGAAAGGAATCTTCATTTCTTAGACCAAATATGTGAAAGAATTGTTGAAAAAATTTGGGATGGAAGACTCAAAGACAATGAATACTCCCATGGCAACTGGATGCAAGTTGAGCAAAGAAGATGACTCTTGCAAGGCTAATCAAAAAAAGTATAGGTCAATGATTGGAGGACTATTATATCTCACTCAAACTAGACCTAACATTATGAATGTTGTTGGTCTTGTTGCTAGATTCCAAGCTGATCCCAGAGAATCTCATGTCATGGCAGTCAAAAGGATTTTTAGATATCTAAAAGGGACAGTTAAGTATGGTCTATGGTACCCTAGAGATCATGATTTCTCTCTTCGTGCCTATACAGATGCTGATTGGGTAGGAGATGTGGATGACCGGAAGAGTACCAGTGGTGGAGCATTCTTTTTAGGGAAGAGATTGATTTCTTGGATAAGCAAGAAACAAGAGGCAATATCTCTGTCCACTACTGAAGCAAAATATATTGCAGCAGCAGGTAGTTGCACTCAAGTTTTGTGGATGAAACAAATGCTAAGAGATATGAGAGTGGAGTTTGAGAAGCCTATCACAATCTTCTGTGATAATTCAAGTGCAATAAATATATCTAAGAATCCGGTGTTGCATTCAAAGACTAAACATATATCCATCAAGTTTCACTTTTTGAGAGAGCAAGTGAACAATAATGAAGTCAGATTGGAGTTTGTGCCTTCCAAGGATCAAATTGTAGATATCTTTACTAAACCTCTACCTAAGGACTCTTTTGATTATCTTCGAGAGAAGTTAGGGGTTATTCCCCCTCTAGTAATGAACTAAGGTCCACTAATGTGCATCAATCCGGTGGATATCATAGTCATATCTTGTGATCCGGATTGATGATAGGGAGCTACTACTTAGGGGGAGCAGCTGGTATGATTCTGAAATGGTGAAATTGCAAGTATGAGCCCTTTGCCATTAATGTCAAAGGGGGAGAGAAGACATGTGAAACACAAGTGGAGGCTGATTAAAGGGAAGAAAAGACAAGTGAATGGCTATTGGTGATAGGGGGAGTTGTGTTAGTAAAGAACAGTTCTTGTCCTGATGGTCAAAATAATTTTTCACATCGTATGTTGCCATCAATGACAAAGGGGGAGATTGTTGCAAGTATGGGCCTAACTGGTGTTGTCATTGATGTCAACATACTCCTGTTGCATTGATGAAAAGGATTGGATGAGCTGAGTGCTGAGGATATTGAGAAAATTAGGAACAGAGAAGAATAGTGAAGACTGTAAGGTAAAAGTCCAAGATAAGATGAGGATCAGAGGATGTGGTTTAAAGAGTTTGTAGATATGTATCATAAGGTGATTTAGTAAAGATTTTAGAGGTCCGCATGAAGATATAAAGAAGTTGTGGTTGTTCAAGTAAAACCAGTTCCAATAGGTGTTCAAAGGTGACAGAGTGACACAGATAGGTCCGGTGAGATCTGGAAATGCATTATCCTATTCTACAGATTTGAGGGAGTGTTTAGGAAGTCTTTTTAAAGTGTCAACTCGATTGGTTCATGGTTTGAAGGTCCGTAAGCATCTATTCCTTTGTGACAGTATGCAGATGAAGTACGGATGTTCTTGATGATTTAGGCAATCTTGTGGAGGTCTTTGGACTATGTCCAGTTCGTGTTGGTGGTCCGCGTTGGAGTTGGAGCTCGCAATTAAAGAATAACCTCCGGATGATGGTGTCCTTCCTGAGACTAGTTGATCAGATGTATTACACATCTTGTGGATGTTCTTGTAGATGTTTTCCAACTTAGATGATCATTCCTAAGTCGAGGTCTTTTATAAATAAGGAGTTGTAAAGTCATTTCAAATAGAGTGGTGTGGAAATGTGAGTGTGGTAGCAAGGAGGAGAGTGAAAGGCAGAGAAAAAGTATTGGGCTTAAATGGAACTAATTCAAGCATGCTAAAGATGCTATTCTCCAGTTCATGTATTTAATACTTATTACTTTGTAGACAATGTGTCTCTTGTAGGCGGTGAGCCTCTTGTGAGCAGTGTGCTCAGGTAGTGAGCCCTAATTGGCATGTGCCATTTTGTTTTTTCTATTCTTCTAACAGAGAATAGAATCTTGGGTTAATCACCCCATGGTTTTTCCCTTAACTGGGTTTTCCATGTCAAAATCTTGGTGTCTTATGTGTTGATGTGTTTCTACTCTTGATTTAATGCATTATGTTTCCATGATTGATTTGTTGATATACTACTAATCACTAAGAGGATTTAAGAGTGCAATTGGAAACAAAGTTTTAGACAACTGATTCACCCCCCCTCTCAGTTGTCTGTCCTGAATCTAACATTTTTGTGATTTGATTTTCAAGGATCTCCTTTGAGAAGCTTGCATCTTTGGTGGGCATCTCCTAGTAATCAGGATGTGCTTGATATCAGAGTACCAATCATCATGTTCTTCTATATTTACTGCGTACTACTGGCTTATCAGGTTTGGATCAATTTTAGAAATCATCTAGCTAAGGGATTTTCCTCTAACTAGCTTCATGGGGGTTAAGTTATTGTCATACTCTTGAAGCATTATTATCCATTTTGCCCTCTTCTCTCTAGGTTCACTCTGCATTAGTAGTGTTGGCCTCGTTTTCAACTTGTCAATTTTCAAACTTTTGCGTCAAATCCTTATGTTCAGTCACCCCTAGTCACAAATTCTACTAAAGTGTCAAGTTGATTTCTAGTTTGAAGGAGGAATTGTTTTCTTGTTTCAGCTGAAATCCTGGAAGTCGTTCTATATGCCAGAAATCGCAAAAATAATTAAATTTCAAATTTTGAAAAGGCTGAAAAGAAATCATTTTATAGGAAAGTTTATATGGCTATTTTGCCTAATGTGGCAACATTTTATGTCATGGTGCCTTACGGTTTGAGAGATTTTAAACTTTCAATTTTTCGGCAGGCAGTTTACAGAAATAATTAAAACAACAAAATTATTGGAGTTTAAAAAGAAATTCTTTCGCCACCAGGATCATATCAACTATATCAATGATTGGCCGAAATTTCATAAAGATTCATGGCTTCAATCAAAAGTTATACAAATTTTACTATTTTTCGCACTTGCATGATTGAAGAAGTTAAAGTTCGCACAATGGAGTCCATCTACTTTCGAAATTGACTAAGTGTGGGTTTACTTTCATTTTTCACTAAGCAGGAGTCTACTTTTGATTTTTCCTATGTTGGTGTTCACTTTCACTTTTGGCTAAGTGAAAACCCGCGTTGGATGCACTTTCACTTTTCACTAAGTGTGAATAAAAAAAAAAGTCACTTTCAGTTTTCAAAAAGTGGGAAGCTACTTTTAGTTTTGGCTAACTTGATGCAACTTAGAAATTTTCACAAGTTTCCAACTTGTGAATTTGGCTAACTCAATGGAAAGAACAAGTTATAATTTTTATTAACTACTGGTGAAGTTAGAGGTTTGGAGAAGTCATAATTTTCTAATTGGTAGTTATTTCACAAAAGTTTGCGAAAAGCACAAGTCACAAGTTGTAACTAAGTTGTGAAAAGTTAGTTAAAAGGTTGAGGTTACGAAAAAGGAAAAGTTACAACTTAAAAGTTAATTATTATTTGTGAAAATCACTTCTAATGCCGACGCTTTATATCAATTTAACGCAGTCAGAGTAAAACTGTGATATTTTTGTCATTTCACAATGAAATTTAAAATTTCAAAGTGTTTTGGAAAGCTGATGAAGGGGACAATAAAACCTAGAAATAGTTTGAAGATATCTTTTGTACTGAGTGAGCAGTTTGAAGCAGAAAATTGGGGCTATAAGTTTTTACGTGATTGAGCATCATTAGAGCAGCGTATGATCTATTTGAAATAATTTGTGCTATTGTCGAAATGTCCACAATGTGAACCATAGACAAAACATGTGAACTATTTGATAGAATGATTTGAAAGAAATGTGGTCAAATGAAAGGCAATAAATGAAGGACAAAAACATAGGCCTGCATTCCTACAGTTTACAACACATCAAAATACTATGAATGCATTTAGACGTCTACAGACAGAATTCATATCTTGTATGCATGGACATAGGAGTCTAAGATTTAGGTATTCAGAGTTTTTGTCGAGATTTGTGAGAATTGACCACCAAAATGGAGCAAATAGAGATAGAAAGTAACCTAGCAAAGTTCACAACTCAAAAGTTACAAGTTTTAGTTACCTTTTTGTAAAAAGTGACTTACATCACTTATTGTAATTCACAAGTTAGAAAATAAACTTTATTTCCAAAAAGTGGTGTAAAATATAACCAAAAATAAGGTTCATTATATTTTTGTTTTTCAAAAAGATAGTTATTAGGTAGTTGTGAGGTAGTTACAAAGTGGTTACTAGGTGGTTATGGGAAAAAGCCTATAAATATAAGGCCATTTGAAATTTAATGGGGGGACTCTTTAGAGAGAACATTTGTAGGGGGAACTTATGAAACTTCTTGGAACATTTTTGGTCTTACACATTGTATAGTTTACCTTTAGAATTGTATAATTTCGGAAAGATAATGAAGAATACATTTCAGTTCGTATGTTCTTGATGTATTTCTGAGTTATGATTACTAGATTCTCATATGTCAAAATTGGTAATCTTTCTATGTATTTGTGTAAATCAAAGTTATCCATTCAAACATGCAATTGGGGTGATAAAACACAATCATGTCTTGGTATCCTGATTTGAAAGTGTTTAGATAAATTATCTCTTCGTATGTTGAAATTTGCCATCTTTCTTCATCATTGTTGCATATATGTCATGAGTTCCATCATAGAGTTTAGGAAAGTGGTTTCTAGCTTTGTGGTGAAACCCCCTCGTACTTTTCAATAAGATTGTGAAACTCCTGTTGGTTTTCATATGTCTACCATGAGGGTTTCTACATGCCCATTTCTCCTATTATTTTGTTTTCCTCCTTTTTGTACTTTGAGGATAAAAGTACACAAAAACCACAAATAACCCTATCATATGAGGGAGCTGCCCCTCTCAAACACAGAGGAAGATCATTGTTCTATCACAATCTCTCCAACTATTGGGACTATTTAGTCACTGCTCCAAGGGTGATGAGTCAATTTCAAAGATTATTTTGCAGTGACAAATCTGTTTACCAACAAGTAGCATCTTAACAACTACATTAAGTACCATGGTGATTATCTTGCTTCTTAGGATATAGTCTCTAAATTTCTTCACTGCTTTGACCAAAGCAAGGGCTTGCCTTTCAACATCCATGTACCTAAGCTCTATATCTCTAAATGGAGAACTCATAAAAGTGATGGGCTTCTCTTCCTTTTCTTCACTCCTCTGCATCAGGACTGCTGTGCATGTATGCTCTGAAGAAAATGAATAGATGTAAAAATCCCTAGTGTAATCTGGGTTGATCAAGACAGGTGCATTTACTATGGCCTTCTTGATATCATCGAATGTAGCCTTTGCCTCAAGTGTCCATTCAATTTTGGCATCTTTCTTGAGCATTGCATTGAGTGGCCTTACAATTTCTACAAATCTTGTGATGAACTTCCTCACAATATTTATTTTAACAAAATAAGATTTTAACTCCTTTTTACTCCCTAGAAGTTGTAATTTCATTATAGAATCAACCTTGGTAGGGTCAAGGGTGATCCTATTTTCTGATATGATGTGACCAAGCAATTTCTTGGTGGTCACTCCAAATATGCACTTCTTTGGGTTAAGTGAGATACCATACTATTCACACTTTTTAAGCACCTTCCTAAGGTCTTCTATATGGTCACATCTCTTCTTTGAGAAAGCCGTTAGGTCATCCATGTATATGACTATGCACTGGCCAACTAGGTCCCTGAATGCTATGTCCATTGCATGTTGGAATGTGTCTCTAGCATTAATTAGGCCAAATGGCATGCATCTGTAGGAGAATATTACCTATTTGGTAGTGAATGTTGTCTTTAATATATCTATCTTGTCCACCATCACCTGATTGTATCCTAAAAAACCATCCAAGAAGGACATCATTTAAGCTCCATTTACTATCTGTAGAACTTCATCTAGAGAGGGTGAAGGGTAATTGTCCTTTCCAATGCTCTATTTAGATTTCTGAAGTCCACACATAGACGTATGTCTCCATTCTTTGTCCTAACTGGAACTAGATTGGCTACCCATGTTGAGTGTTTGATAGGAAATATGATCCTTGCATTGAGTAACTTTTTGACTTCTTCAAAGATAATGGGTTCCAACAATGCATTGATTGGCCTCTATTTTTCCCTGAATGGTTTGGCATCGAGTTTTAATGGAATAGTATGAGTAATGATAGAAGTATCATATGTTTTTAGTTCATCATAGGTCTAGGAAATAACATGGATATAATCTTTTAGTTCCTGAGTTTTTCCTTCTTTCTCTTCTTCTATATAAACATTTCTGATTAGGACATTCCTTGTGTCCTCACCTTGTCCTATGTTGACAGGTGAATACTCTCCTCCATCTGTCTTGGGGAGATCTTTCTACTTCATCATGTTGTCTAAGTCAAAAGCTCTTTCAAGATCAATCATGCCTTTGGGGATTTTGTTGCTTGGTAAGTCCATGATTTTTCCATACATGATCTTCCAAGTTCTTCTCATCTAAGATCTGTGCCTCGAATATATCTCTATTTGCAATAAAATATCAAGCATTTGGAAATTGGTGACATTATCCAGTATGGAAGGTACTGATACCAGCTCTACTAAAAATATTTTCATCCTAGAGATAGATAATGGCTCTAATGTGCTAGCAACTTCTGCCAATGCATCAGCTCTGTGATTTTGTTCCCTAGGAACATGCATGATATTGAAAGCATTAAAGCCTTCTATTAAATCCCAAACTCTATGTCTATGATTTGACAGCTTTTTATAGTTACATGCATAGATGCTCCTGAATTGTTTTACCACTAATTCTGAGTCTCCATAGACATGCAGAATTTTGACTTGTTTCTTGAGAGAAAGCAGCAACCCATGGATCAAGGCTTCATACTCAGCCACATTATTATTGCACGGGAATTGCAATCGGTAGGTTTCTAGAAATGACCTTCCTAATGGGTTGATGAGGTCAATGCCTATCCCAGCTCCTTGTTTGGATTTAGAGCCATTAAACCTTAGGATCCATGGTTTATTTTCTATTAATGGCTTATCAAGACCTTCTCTTTTTCTTTTGACATGCGTGGCTACACCTGTAGATATCCATTTCAACTTTTGTGGTTCTTTTTTTGCTACATCTAAGTATTTCTCTTGGATACCATCCTATTGGATATCTTTATCACCAGGATATGTTGCAATCTCTATTCCTTCTTATTTAGGGATATCCCTGATATCATGTACTATATCTTTGGAACAAAGCTGATCTTCTTTATTCAATATATGTAAGCATAAGGCACATGTTGTTTCTGAATGTGGTGCCTCATGAGGTCTGCACCACCCTTCAATCAATGCATGATGTGAAGGAACTCCTTGTAGATTATGTCTTTGAATCTATTTAGACAAGAATTCTTCAAATTTGGTTAGGTGACTCTCTCTATCCTCATCTGATAATTCATAATTTGACTCAATAAAGCAGTCAGTCCTTGGGGTGATAACGTTGATTTTTTGTCATGGGGATGTGCCTTGTCACATATTAAACTCTCTTCTAAATTATGCATGCAGATATTACCCTGATGTATCATCTGGTCATGCTTCTCTACATCTGAGGAGAACAAATAGGAATTAGTATCATCATCATCAAATATTTCACTTATCTCAGTTAATGATGATTCACCCTCTAGGCTCATTCTTTCTATTTCAATCATATCCAAACATATTTTGCAATCTTTTTCTGAGTGTGGCTCATCATGAAGTCTGCACCATCCAAATATTAGGATATTCTTAACGGATGTACCCAGCAAATGACATTTTTCTATTTCCCTAGATAAATATTTCTCAAATTTAGCAAAGTGATTAGCTCCTCCATATGTAGAACTGTAATCAAATTCAATGATTACCTTGTCCTCTCGGTCGCTCTTTTCCTGCATCTACACATTACACATCATAACTTCTTCAATTCCAATAATTTGAGGTCTTATTGCATAAACTCCTAGTTCAAAATCTACATATAATATCTCTTTGGTATTATTATACTCAATTATTATGTGTTTCATCCTAGGTTCAACTTCTATTCTTATCTGATTAGGGATTCCTTTCCAGGGTAACCACATATGACTAAAGTTAGTAGCCATGTATCCATTTAACATTTTAGACTTGTCCCTACTAAGAAGCATTCCATAAGTATCATGTATGTCTACTACTTGGATATCAATGTAATATTGCACCCTTGGGTTTGATGCAAGCTACATGTGGATATGAATTAATTCCCCTACTACACTTACTTCTATTTTATCAAGTTGTGTCACCTTTTTAAGGGATTTGGCAAGATGCAAACCTAAGGCATTCCAAATGGACAAGGGAATCACATTCGTTGATGCACCTAAATCCACTAGATAGTTGTGTAAATTCTTACCAAATATCCTTAAGGTAAGTAAGAATGGTGGTGATTTAGACTTATCTCTATATAGAGTCATCTGTGATGTTTCAACATCATGAACAGTAGCCTGCACTTTAGATTTGATAGTATTATCTTTGGATACAGGATTTCTAGTCATGAAGTGACTAGGGTTATGACTAGGATTTTCATCCTTGGGAGTAAATTCATCCAAGGACTTCAAGAATGCCTTCTTGATGACTAAGTTTTTCAACAGTTCTGATAAAGACAAGTTGATATTTATATTTTTCATCTCTTTTGCTAGATATGTAATGGGTTTATCTGACTCAGGCAGTTGGCTAATGGCCTTTGATACAGTATTTTGGGGTGTGAGATACTAAGTATTCACCTTGGGAGGTCCAAGGTTATTATTGGATTTTGGATCTGGTGGTGTATTGAAGTTGTTAGGAGGGATAGTTGTGGTCAGTGGGCTAGTTGGTCTATTTGCATTACTCCTAAGGTTATAATTATGTCTACCCTGATATTGCTGTCAGTAAGCATGTACCTCTTTAGGTTCCTGTTCAGGCACACTTTTATCCTCAAAAGGGAGTACATAGTTTGACTCAAAGGCTAAGGCAAACTCTTCACATGCCAACATGTAATTCTTATGGGTTGGGATCATCTAATGATGTTGATGACTATTAGAACTTTCAAGCACAAGAGTAGACTCATATCCTAGGGGGACAATTTCATTTCCTTCAGGAAAAGTAGGATCTCTTGTAGTATTTGATACTTCAGCCTGGAACATATTGGCTACTATTTTGAACAGAGTGCAATCTAGTTCAGCGTGTGCATTGGTATTGTGCATTATGCACCAATTTGTGAGTGCGGCTTCTACTAACTTCACCCTAGTAGTTTGGTTAGGTTCAAAAGGAGGCTAATTATCCAATGGTGAAGGAAATGAGCCATTATTTGGCTAGTTGTTCCAAGTTCTAGGTGGCCTAGGGGCAGCATTGTTATTTCTATTGTTAGAAATTCCTATCATTATTATACCCCCTATCAAGAATATCTGGACCTATCATTGTTATGTCCATATCCTCTATTTTGATTAGATTAAGAATAGAAGTTTTGATTTCTCATGTGTGTAACTTTAGTTGTTAGTTTCCTCAGCTGTGTAGGTATTTCCTTGATGGCATCTTTCTCCTCTTGAGCTTTGTCAACTACGTTATCTTGTTGAGGTTTGAAGAAAGAACTACCACTGCTATTGTTTTCCACTACCTCTTGAGGTGCATGTCCAAGATGAGATATCATCTGGCCATTTCCATTTGGAGGAGGCATGATACTGAGTGGAGGTACCTGTAGGGGACTAGGCATTATGGATGGAGGTATCAAGGATCCACTAACTTGTGGTTGTACAGGATATGCAAGATATACTAAATTAGGAGTAAAGCCAGGTGTCAGCTGTTGATCGACTTTGATGGTTTCTTCAAAAGCACCTACCAATGTTGTTATTATTGGATGTGTTCTTTTGATGAACATGGATGTCAAGGGATCTAAGGCTGAAAAATATATTGATCTTGCTACCTCATCACCTACATTATAGGGAGCAACTATCTTGGAATACATTTTCTAGAACCTAGCATTGAAATTAGAGATTAGCTCTCCCTCAGCTCTTTTGATTGTGGCAAACATGTGATATGCAATAGCTAGATCTATTGGTATTTTGAATCTTCCTAAGAAAGATTTCTCCAAAGTGTCCCAAGTGGCTATGGAAGACTAGGTGAGACTAATGTACCAACCGTATGTTTCTTCTCCTAATGAGTAAGGAAATAAGATACACACGAAATCTTCATGGTCTGTTCGGGCTCTGAAGCAAGATTCTTTGTAAGTTCAGATGTGATCCTCTGCATCCTGATAAGGATGATACTTCAAATAGATTTTGTGTAGATTTTTTGGCAAAGGATGATATGCTATAAAAATAAGTGGTGATTCCACTACAAAGAACAATATTATAGGAGGTACCTGAGGTATTTGGGGTACTATTGGAGATATTTGAGGTATTACAATGGGTATAATCAAAGATACTGGAGAACTAGGACCAGGGCTGTGGTGAATATCTGTCGTACGAGGTCTAAGTTTGTGAATTGGTAATTCTTCAAAAGGTCCAATGGATCTAGACCTAGTATTAGGTTGGTGAGCCAGAGCTTCACCAATTGTAACTAGATATGGATATTTTGACTAGATCTTTGCAAAGATCAGGGTATTTAATCATCTGAAGTAGATATATTTATGGTCAAAAGTTTAAAGTGATAGGATATTTGCAAGGATATGCAAATATTGACTCAGATTTGCAAATTTTAGGCAACTAACTATAAAGATTGGCGTGTTTATGCCCAAGACTAAGATATTTGAAGACAGATTCCTCAAATTATGAAAGATAAATGGAATCTTTACACAAATATTCAAAACTTGACATGATCTTATGGAATCTCAAAATATCACCTCATTAAAACTTGGGAAATAATATCCAAACAACGAATCCTCAAACTAGAATGCTTCATGGCCCTCCTTCTAGTGCTAATTTATGTTGATCATGATGTTAGTCACAAATAAACATAGATAAAGAAATGCAAATCAAACCTTTATCATCTTGAAAGATATGATGAATTCAGAGAATTTATAATCCCAAGTCTCTGTAGATTAGTTCATAATCATTTGACTTTACTTAGTGGTTTGATGTGCATTGTTGTTTTCCATTCAGGGGCCTTACATATTGGTTTGAAGTTGTCGTATCTGGATATGCTCTGTTTATCCTGCTTTCTGTGAATTCTCAACAAATAAGGTTAAATCCTACTATATTTAACTAGATCATGCAAATATTTATATAATTTTGATCAATTCTTCTGCATATCATTCTTATTAACTGGATCTCACTTCTAAACTATAAATTTATTCAAATGATGTGCCTATAAGCATATTTCCATGATTTCTACCATTATTTATATCTGTTTGCATGATATTTGATTTTTTGTATGCACTTTGTGTAAATATGCCTAAAGATATTCAATTATCTATGGGATGTCAGCATATTTCTTTATATTTTCTTATTATTTTATGAATATTTGCAATTATGATGATGATCTAATGAAATTAGACAAATTTAAACTAAAATTTGCTGATTTTACTGAAATAAATGAATCTTCAGCCATTGATCCATATATATTTTTGATACTATCATGAGGAGAAGGAAATCAAACCATATGTTCACCAAGTCATTCCATAGCTAAATATGATCAATGCTAACTTTGAAGGAAAGGAATGAAGACAACTTGTAAAGATTGAAATGCACTCCAAGGGACGCAACAAATCAAAGTAACATGTCTAGAATTCATTCACAGATTACTCAAAGTTTATGATTATATGTAATCAAAGGGACTTAATCTTCATTAAGTATTCAAAAGAGTATATATTTACAATTGACTTTAAGGATTGATCTTGGCATTTCAGCAATCTAATCTCAATTAAGCTTCTAAATGAATCTATAACTAGGATTCTCCATCCTTTTATAGGATAAGGATGAGAATTAGTTACAAAAGGTCCTACAGTCAAGGATTATCTATCATGATCACTAGTTTATATTGCTTTGACCAAGTCAAAATACAATCTATGTGACACAAGTTTCCCGCTAGCAACTATCCGTAATACTCTAAAGTATGATTTGGTCAATACAACCACTCTATCCTTCTTCAAATTCTTTAGAGGACTGCTAGTCAAGTAATTATTGCATTGACACCCTGGACAATAGTATAGGCTTGGATGACTGCCTCTATCTCTTCTTTATTCAAAATCTTAGCCCTTTTGGCTGCATAGGCTTGTGCCTTCAATTGCTCTTGTAAGGATATCCATCAATTTGTTCTGCTATCTAACTATTCTCTATACTTTTCTATACTAGCTTTCATTCTCATAGCCATATCAATGGTAGCTTTAGAGAAGTTCTTGATAGGGTCCTCTGTTACAAGCCTAAAATTATCCCTGAAGGTATTGGTAGCAAAATCTTCATCTTGGTTTCCTACCTTTCCTTCCACCTTACCTTCCAAACACTCCAGAATTACTATTTCATCTAACAATAGATTGTGTAGTTTTCCACTGATGCTTGCAATTTTATCATTGCATTTTTTAATATATCCACTACAAACCCAACATTTTCACACCAAGTATTCAATAGTGGGAGTGGTTGTGGTGTTACAACTTTATTCACCATGAGGACATTAGCATCTTTCTTCCTCATGTCTTTAAGAGTACTCAGGTGTTTGTCACTAGTTATTAACTTTTGGCTCACCTCTTTCTTCATCTTGTCCACATTTTCTTTTAGATTACTCAATAAATCCCAATTGGACAATGATGTCCTTATTGTCTAGTCCCCATCCATCAAGAATTTGTTAAACTAATTATCCATGATTTGTGCATGGTGCTTCTATACATCTACGGTTGCTATCTCTTCCTAAGAGACCAATGTTAATGAAGTATCTTTAGTTATTTAAATGTTAGTGGGAGAAGCCAATCCCTTCAAAAAAGCCTATAATTGGGCTACTTGTGTCGTATACATCCTTTTCTTGGCTTTGATCTTCATCATCCTAGCCTCCACAACATCTGTATGATCTCTAAGTCCTCAGATTTCTTGTTTATCTGTGGTATGGCCTAAATCAATAGTAGTTATATGGAATTCTTCTATCCTTATTTCTCCCTTGGCCTTATTTACCTTCGGTATAGCTACCCGGGCTGTCCTCTTTCTTGTAGCTACATCTTGATTTATTACAAAGACTTTCCTTGCCCTTCTCTTTGGCTTGGTTGGGTCCAATGTAAAGAGTGACTTCAAGTCTAATGGATAGATCTCTTCTTGTGGAATTGTCACTTCTAATGACATCCATGCAAGTGCACTTGTGTCTGACCCTCTCTAGTCTAATTTCTCAATTTGAGCATCATGTACCTATTTATTCTCATTCATAACTTCATTCTCACCACTAGGATTTTGTACATTTTCTTGTGGAGGTGGGATGTCCTCAGAACCCTCTATTTGTTGACATTTGCCTTGGTCACTTTCATCAGTATTATGCTTTTCAGTTCTTGTTGAGAGAGATCTAGATGTGATGTATCTTTTAGTTCATCTAGATCCTTGCTTTCCATCTGCACATCCTTATGCATATCCTGAACATGTTCTTGTGGCGTATCTCCCTTTTAAACATTTTCCAGTTCCATTGCTTGATCGTCTAGATGTTCCTCTACCAAAGACTGCTCTTGATTATCCTTATCATCCTTATTACTAACACTTGGGTCCTGTTCTGGCCTTTGCTCAGTTGTAGCTACAATGGTACTTGACTGTGTATCTTCAATTTGGGTATCCTTCCTTGTTTCATGTGTTTCCGTGAGAATGCTCTCTACCCCTTGATCTAGTTTATCGATTACTTCTTTCCTTTGTCCATCTTCGGGTTGATATGCTAAATCTATCACCTCTGGACTAATTGCATTTTCAATTAAAGTGTTTATGGGGTCCATGGGTACCTCCACATCTGGAGATTCTTCTCTATCGACTTGTGTCCCTTTCATCAATGTATCTTCTTGACTTCTTTCCCCTATCTCTGAGTGATGCATCAGGGTCTCTAGTGGATGATTAGTCACATCTATGACTACATCATCATCCGTCAAGTCTATTGTTTTATCTAGAGGCAACACCCTACCCATCTCTTTCTCTAAAGACTTCTGAATAGCCTTCTGTGTCATTTCATCTTGTACTTTGATGATGGTATCAGGAGGGATACCATGCTGGAGATCTTTGATTATACTGACACTAGGGCTTGGAGACGTTGACGTCAGTGCTTGTTTCTACAATAGTGGAGAAGTAACACCCCTCATGATAGGACCTTGGTATCTAGACTATCTCGGGACTATAACCCCTTGGAGCACATCTCTACCCTTTTCAACCAATGTCCCAAGTGGGACTTCATCTTCCTCATCAATGATTCCCCCTTTACTGTTGGTGCTTAAAGCACTAGAATGGGAATTGCTGCCATGGGAGTATCCTTTTGTGATGGAGGTGGCGCATAAACCAAAGATATCCCTTTGGTAGTAGCTTGCTCTGCATTCCCTAAACTATTGGGATCAACTAATTTGGCCTCTAGGACCTATTGTTTGTGCACTAAAAAGTCATCATACCCTTCCTCCTCTCTTTCTTTTCTCTTCTTCTTTTTGTTAATGGTGATGGCAACACCTTTTTCTTTTAACTCTTCAACCTTGGTTTCTACCCAAGATTTGGTTCTTTTCATGACGCTGGAGGTCATGACATCTATTGATGTCTCATCCAGTAATGAGAAATTAGGGAAAGAGATTAGATCTTTGAATATATTCTTCTCCTCATACACCCTATGAAGGATATCATCATCATCATTCTTCAACTGAGGAGGAACCTCTAGCTAGCCTATTGTTTTTATTTGGGCTAAAGTAAGCCTTTGGTATCCACATTTCCTGGCCTCATGTTCATCATGACAATCAGCCCAAAAATCCTCCAAATGAACAATGTGCTTGTATTTCTTGTTAAATCTTGTCTCTACCCTATCATAGGGGTCATAATCCGAGGCCAAAGGAAATAAATGTAAATTTAAGCTTGCTAAATCATTTTTTACATCTTTAACATTATCTATATTAGGGTCTGCATGCCAATCAACCATTATAGGGAACTTCCTATACAATCTCCCCTCCACCTGGGATAATTCAAAAGTAGGTAATTGTTGCTTACCATTGTTGGTTATTTTAAATTCCCAACCTGATTCTCACAACAAATCTATAAAATAGCCACTTATTAATGATTGATCTACCTTGAGGGATTAGCAAATGAATAGGAGATTAAGGAGAGATAGCTTTCTCAATCCCCCTTTTCTTTCTCTACAATTTAGGCTCTATGAAACCAAGGAGGGTGTTCCTTTGTGAATGGATTTATTTCTAATTCTCTGGCTATTTCTCCTTAACTAATGTCTTCTTTTCTTGGCGATAACAGTGTTCTACTCAAATGCATGGGGTTTTCTAGAGATATTAGCTTGTCAACATTTTTCCTATCATAGATATGTTCCTTGTAAATTGCTTGAAAGAATGTATAATAAAGTAAAAGGATGGGATATATTCTTTTAGCTCTTATCCTATTCTTTGCAAAGGAACATGCAAAACTTAACTTAATCAAAATAAATACCCTAAAAGCCTATTGTTGGGAAGGAAAATATTTGGATTGATTTTGAAATGTTGAGGATAATTAGAGGGGTGTACATTCAGTATAGTATCCATGAATAGATCAGTGCCTATCCAAGGGCCAAAGAGTCAAAAAGATTAAATTGATAAAAAACTAAATAGGCTATGATGTAACAAACCTTAGTTTACTATAAAGGTATAACAATGCCTTACATTGAAAATACTCTACTAGTTTTGGAATCAACAATACTTAGTTATCCCTGTAAACCTTAATCACATTTGATATTTTCTAATAGAAATTTTACATTACTTCTTGAGTAAATGCCATAAGAGAAATATGCTAGCACAGGAAAGACTGTGATGATGAATAAAGATGATCCTTAACCAAATATATATTCATAAAGTGAAACTGTATACATGAAGTAGGAGACAATATACTCCAAAACTCAACAAAATTTGTAAAAGAAACCATTCAGTAACTTGCATCATAGCTTTCGATAGTTCTATCAATAAATCAAAAGAGACTCAAAATGGAAACCTAAAAACAAACAACTAATTCTATTAGTAGAAAACAAACTTATTTACAACTCCTCCCTTACTAGATTGATCCCTATTTCAGACTAAGTCTGGAAACATGACCTCGAACCATTGCTTTTTCATAAGCCCTAAATACCCTTTTATAGAGATAAGGGAGAAACAAGCTTTAGGCTTATGAAAAAAGAAGTTACAACTATTTTGTAACCAACAAATGTAGCTGCAAGAAGAGGCTGGTGTAACCACTTCATAACTATGTGCTCTGCTACCTTTGGTACATGCTAAAGTATGCACCTTCCACAAACATGTACTCTCAATTTAAGCGGGAAATAGGTAGTGATGTTAATGGGAATTCATTTGGTTGATGTTGTGGAAACTCTTATACTCGTCCTATGCCACTTATTTGTTAAATAAGAGCATTCATTGCCCAGTTTATCCTCCTTAATTGAGAATGACTACAAGTGTCAATATTAGAAGAAAACCCCATTAACAGGAGTTCTTCACTTTATGCCCATTGTCCCTTGCAAGGATGTGATTCCTCTTTCATAATTGAGTGGTCACCAACCAGCTCAACCAGATAGAAACTAGATGAAATCACATCAGATCGGATATGAACATACCATCGACCCAGTGAGAGTAGCAACAACAACGACAAAGTAGGAGCACTCTGTCCTTATATGCTACATCTAGAGAGGAAGCCTCCCTACAACCAGAGGTAATGCTTTGTTAGGAAAAGTAGAAGAGGGATGAAGGTAGAAGGAAAAATGAGTTTCCTCCACACCTAATACTAATCTACCAAATCACAGTCATAAGGGATGGTTGGAGTATGGAGATTAAAATCTATGATCCCAATTCGGATGAAGAAATAGGAAGAAGAAATGCCCGTAAAATTTTCCACAGTGTTGCTGTTGCCGCCTAATCTTTCCTAAACAATCGATTCCAGAGGAGATAATTCCAGGTCTTTCTAATCCTGTAGGGATAGATTTTGATCCATGAGAACAAGGATGAAAATCCTATAGAACAAGGGAAAGCCATATTGTCAGAATGTTTAAAACAATATGAATGGTAACATCAACACTTGCCTTTTTATAGAAATTCTAGGATGCAAGCATACATCTGCACATCTGTGGTGTATTAATTTTCCAATCACTTCGAAACATTCCTACCATAAATGTAAATCTCTTAAAGATTACCATAAGTGGACAGAAAGATTGGATTTCATAATTTTGCATAACTACAAATATCACTTCTTGCATTGAATTTTGCCAGATTAGGTGTCTTGGTTCCCCCAATTAAGCACTGTCATCACATCAAATTTCATCACATCAGGTGAAATGTCAATCATGGTAGAGGAATAGATTTCCAAAGGTCAAGATTGCATAAGCCAAATTATTATGTTATCAAATTCCTTAGGAGCGGTGGCAATGGAGACCTTGCATATGCCTAAGCAGTTAATGCTTTGTAATGAAGCCTAGTCAGATTCAACGCCAACAAATCCTTCTATTATAACTTTGAATCTAGGCCGTCGATCTCGATCTCAGCTGGCACAACTTGACGGTGCTGATTTGATCTTATTCTAGGTTGGACCTTATTGCTTTCTTCTTTCAATAGTATCCTACCATCTGGCCAGCTTTTTCAAGTCGTAATCCCAAGGAGAAGTCCTTGCAGTGTAGTTAAGACAACACCTGCCATTCTGTGTATGAAGGATATGGTCAGAGAAATGATCTTGGTGGAATAGCAGATAACCATTGGATCTCGATCTCCTATACTCGATTAGAGCATTTCTCAAAAATTTGGTCACGTTTCATGCCACGTCAGATCCTTGCCATTAATGTAATAATCCCATCACTCAGAAATCCACACGTCCAAATTTTGTCATTTCACGGTCACTCAGAAGATCTTTTGGTGGAGTATGGTGGAATGTTAGAATCAAAGAGAAACTACTTTGTAATGCCTAGGACCCACCTCCTTGCCATCCTAGATGGTTCTTGACCAGCTGTCACCCTTTCCGCATTTTTGTTGAGGCCATCTTCTTTTGTATCTTTTCGTGAGCGGATTGGCAGAAATGAATCCGCTAGCGCCATCTACCAAAACTAGTTAGTAGGACTGGACCTTGACATGTGTATTACTTCTGCTACTTTAGGAGAAGGATGGCTAATTGGGTCGATTCTTATTTAAGATAAAGTTGTTCTAGGTGTGGGGTATAGATAATATCTGCTTGGTGAGGGGTCGGTAAACAACATTGCAGGAAGGCATAAAGGAAAACTTTAAAGGATGGTGATAGGAAATAAGCAGTCACTGAAGAATTATATCGTATGTGGCCAATTGCATGACTTCACACTATGAGGGTTCAAGGTTTTAGCAAATTTGGCTTACTCAGAGCATTTTTTCTGGTAGAGAAACCCTAATTTTGGAAATCTAATGATCAAGTGACATAGAGCTGGGAACAAAATTACCAAAAACATGAAAAAAATTATATGGTTCCATCAATGGCTCTAGTTGGGGACACCTGTTCTATTATGAATAGAGTGAGATCATAGAAGAACTCTAGAGGAGTAGACCACACACATAATGACCTTAGGTCATTATGTAGAGAAAAAACCCAGCCTGCCTCTATCAAACATTCTGTTCTCTAATGACTTTGTTAAACTACTTTGAAAAACTTCATTGGAATCCAACTTGTTCTTGACAAAGACATTTGGATAGCTGGTTGGATAGTTATTTTTATTTTCTCCATGATTTCCTCCACTTTTCTGGACCATGGATAAATGATATATATTTCCATCAAAAAGAGATTCAGCACCTGGTTCAATTATTTCTAACCATGTGAAAATATTATCATCTCTTGATTTCTACCTTTTGCATAAATCTAAAAAATAAAAGCAATCATAATCCATTTTATAATTGGTAGTAGGGGAGTTCTTAAATTCTTCTAGATCAATGTCAAATCTAAAACAATCATATTCTACTTCCCTTTTGAAATCTAACACTCTTCTTTTATTTTCTACCTTCTAAACTGGCTTCTCATCTTGATGATGAATATAGGAATGGGAGACATTACTAGGCTGAAAATTTTGGTCCTGATCTATTAACTCGGTACTTATTCCCCTACATTCCTCTATATGTTGAACCAATATTGCTTCTTTAGTTTCTTCATGATCCTTTTCAAAAAGTGGGTTTTCTATGAATTTGTAGGGCTCCATATCTTCTCTTACTGATAAATCTGCAGGTTCCTCATATAATGGGTTGTCTCTTATATGCATTTCATCTGCACAATCTCCAATATTACTGCTCTAATAGCATACATCATTAGCTAATTCAGAACCCCCACTATTTTGACGTGAGCATTCTGATAATTACTCACTATTTTCTATATGATTAACAAGGATTAATCCCTCCTGATATTCAGACTCAAAGCAAGATACTTCCCTAGGAGACTTTGATGTAGAATAGATTTCCTCACAAACAGGGGAAATATCTTCACAACTTGTCATTTTTTTATAAGTCAAAGGAACTTCCTTAACTGATATACTTTTGTATTGTGGTGTCCAGTATCTTATAAGCTACTTTGTAGGGCTTCGGGGATTTCCTTTTATTCTGATACTCAGGGGAGAAATGAGCAACAGGGGTATAGAAACTTAGAACTCCTTTGTTTTGATAACAGTCCCTATCCTCTTCAGTATATTGAGTGCTATATATTGGTTGTTTTGACATGGGTATGTCAGAATAGCCCATTTTATCTTCCCTTTGGTAGATGGGGGAACAAAATGGATCCATTATTCCTTTGATACCCATTTTCTATAAACTCACA
Source organism: Cunninghamia lanceolata (assembly GCA_027924645.1). Lineage (NCBI taxonomy): Eukaryota > Viridiplantae > Streptophyta > Pinopsida > Cupressales > Cupressaceae > Cunninghamia > Cunninghamia lanceolata. The sequence goes on from BSBN01001583.1 coordinate 7,560,610, forward strand.
ACCTTTTATCTTTGTATGCTTCAAATTATTTTCTATATTTATGGCTAAGGAATATGCTTGCCTCATAGTAGAAGGGTTCTTATCTCTCAGTTGATAACTATCTTTTTTATTGAATGCATCTAAATATATGATCAAACACATAGCCTCATTGAGTCTGATATTTTTTAGGAATTTCCCTCACTGTTCTGACAAATCTTAAATTGAAAGCTAGGACTGATTCCTTATCTTCCTTTTCAATCTACATGAGTTCTTTAATTAAATAACCTACATCCATTCTTTCCCCAAACTGTTCCATGAAAGGAAACCTTAAATCTCGCCAAGAAAAGATAGACTGATTAGGTAGATATACAAACCATCCTCTAACTTCTCCTTTAAAAGTTTGAACAAACAACTTTATGATTACTTCTTCATGATCTATTTCATAATCTCCCATTAAATCACAAAATTCTTGTAAATGGCTGCTAGTTGTTTTGGATCTATCATTATTAAACTTGGTTATTTGACTTCTAACTTCATCTGGCATATGGTTTGGAAACCCATAAATACTATTGAAGTTAATAGCCCTATATCTTTCCATGACAAATCCACTTTGATAAAAGAAGTGAGGTTTCTGCTTATACATCTCTAAACTTCTAGGAATTTTTTTAAGCTTGGTAAAATACCTGAAAAGAATTTTTTACTTCTAGTACAAATTATGCTTTGATTTTCAAGAAAAATCAATAACACTAGACTACATCACCAGATCCCTTCTTATAGAGTCGCCACCTCTGCTTCATAGAGGAATATATTGTTTCTTGTTTAGAGTCAACTCCTTTGAATCTTGTTTCATAGTAGGGTTATATGGAACATTCTGATGCATAAAACTTCATGTAATAGTCTTGCATCTATCTCAAAATATGGTAGAGTTGCCACCCCTTTTGGGGAAAAATAATGAACACAAATTTTATGCAAACTCTAAAAAACCCATGACAATCTACTACACTTAGTATTTAGAACTTTTATACAAGAGTCCCCAGTAGAGTCACCAATCTGTTGGTTGTTTTAAATTCCCAACCAGATTCTCATAGAAATCTATAAAATATCCACCTATTAATGATTGATCTACCTTAAGAGATTGTCCAACGACTAAGAGATTAGGGAGAGATGGCTTTCTCAATCCCCCTTTTATTCCTCTACACTTTAGGCTTTGTGAAACGAAGGAGGGTGTTCCTTTGTGAATTGATTTATTTCTAATTCTCTAGCTATTTCTCCTTAACTAATGTCTTCTTTTCTTGGGGATAACAATGTTCTACTCAAATGGATGGGGTTTTCTAGAGATATTATCTTGTCAACACTGTTCCTATCACAGATATGTTCCTCATAAATTGCTTGAAAGAATGTATGATAAAGTAAAAGAATGAGCTAGATTATTTAAGCTCTTATCCTATTCTTTGCAAAGGAACATGCAAAACTTAACTTAATCAAAATAAATACCCTAAAAGCCTAATGCTAGAAAGGAAAATATTTTGATTGATTTTGAAATATTTTGAGGATAATCAGAGGGGTGTAAGTTCAGTACAATATCCATGAACAGATCAGTGCCTATCCAAGGGCCAAAGAGTCAAAAAGATTAAATTGATAAAAACTAAACAGGCTGTGATCCAACAAACCTCAGTTTACTGTAAAGGTATAACAATGCCTTACATTGAAAATACTCTACTAGTTTTGGAATCAACCATACTTAGTTATCCTTGTAAACCTAAATCACATTTGATATTTTCTAATAGCAATTTTACATTACTTCTTGAGTAAATGCCATAAGAGAAATATGCTAGCATAGGAAAGACTATGATGATGAATAAAGATGATCCTTAACCAAATATATATTCATAGTGTGAAACTGTATACATGAAGTAGGAGACAGTATACTCCAAAACTCAACAAAATTTGTAAAATAAACTATTCAATAACTTGCATCATAGCTTTCGATAGTTCTATCAAGAAATGAAAAGAGACTCAAAATGGAAACCCAAAAATAGACAACTAATTCTCTTAGTAGAAAAAAAACTTATTTACAACTCCTCCCTGACTAGATTAATCCCTATTTTAGACTAAGTCTGGAAACATGACCTCGAACCAATGCTTTTTCATAAGCCCTAAATTCCCTTTTATAGAGATAAGGGAGCAACAAGCTTTAGGCTTATGAAAAAATAAGTTACAACTATTTTGTAACCAACAGATGTAGTTGCAAGAAGAGGCCAATGTAACCACTTCATAACTATGTGCTCTGCTACCTTTGGTGCATGTTGAAGTACACACCTTCCACAAAAGTGTCCTCTCAATTTTAGCAGGAAACAGGTAGTGATGTCGATGGGAATTTGTTTGGTTGATGTTGTGGAAGCTCTTATACCCATCCCATGCCACTTATTTGTTAAATAAGAGCATTCACTGCCCAGTTTATCCTCCTTAATTGAGAATGATTGGAAGCGTCAATATCAGAAGAAAACCCCATTAACTGTTCTTTGCTTTATGCCCATTGTCCCTTGCAAGGATGTGATTCCTCTTTCATAATTGAGTGGTCACCAACTAGATCAACTAGACAGAAACCAGATGAAATCACATCAGACTAGATATGGACATACCGTCCACCTGGTGAGAGTAGCAATAGAAATGACAAAATAGGAGTACTCTATCCATATATGCTACATCTAGAGAGGAAGCATCCCTACAACTAGAGATGATGCTTTGTTAGGAAAAGTAGAAGAGGGATGAAGGTAGAAGGAAAAATGAGTTTCCTCCACACTTGATACTAATCTACCAAATCACAGTCATAAGGGATGGCTAGAGTATGGAGATTAAAATCTATGATCCCAATCCGGATGAAAGAATAGGAAGAAGAAATGCCCATAGAGTTTTGCACAGTGTTGTTGTTGCCCCCTAATCTTTCCTATACCACCGATTCCAGAGGAGATAATTCTAGGTCTTTCTCATTCTATAGGGATAGATTGAGACCCATGAGAACAAGGAAGAAAATCCTATAGAACAGGGGAGCAAATAGAACACACAGGAATAGGGGAAAGCCATACTATCAAGATGTTTTAAATAGTATGAATGGTAACATCAACACTTACCTTTTTATAGAAATTATGGGATGTAAGCATACATCCGTACATATGTGGTGTATTAATTTTTCAGTCACTTCGAAACATTCCTGCCATAAATGGAAATCTCTTAAAGATTACCATAAGTGGACATAAAGATTGGATTTCATAATTTTGCATAACTACAAATATCACTTCTTTAATTAAATTTTTCTAGATCAGGTGTCTTGGTTCCCCCAATTAAGCAATGTCATCACATCAAATTGCATCACACATTAGGTGAAATGTCAATCATGGTAGAGGCACAGATTTCCAAAGGTCAAGCTTGCATAAGCCAAATTATTTTGTTATCAAATTCCTCAGGAGTGGTAGTGATGGAGACCTTGCACATGCCTGAGCAGTTAATGCTTTGTAATGAAGCCTAGTCAAATTCAACGCCAACAAATCCTTCTGTTGTAACTTTGAATCTAGACCGTAAATCTTGATCTCAGCTGACACAACTTGATGGTACTAATTTGATCTTATTCTAGGTCAGATGATGCAGGAGAATCCCTGGTTCAAGAGTAATCTTGCATCAACCAAAAACATTTGCATTTCAATTTCTTTGCAGTTTAGTTTGTTTCTTTTCATTTTTTAGTTCAGTTCAAGTAGTCAATCAGAAACAAATTCTATATTTTGGTCCAGTAGCATTTTCAGATCTTGTGGAACTGGACTTATCATCTACATTCATTCATCTACATCATATCCAGAATTTAGAGATCCGCACTTCAATTTGAGAAAGATATCGCTATCAGAAGTTTAACTATTTCTTAGAGAAGAGCATCCAGATAATCACTGACAACTAGTTGAAGGAGAAACTTGTGGAAGCATTTCCTAATATATGGAGCCTAATGACACATCATTCAATGATCTTTGGTTCATGGCTGACCTTCCCAGGAGATCTGCACATCATTTACGGGAAGTGTTCTATGCATTTAGGTTTGACCTATCTATGTTCACACGTTACATCTCTTCTTTGGAATTTGTGACCTTCCTTGGCTGATGTAGAGGAATCTATTGGTCCGAATATGATATAAATTAATGTAATAGATCCTTAGGAAAGTAGTTAACATAGTTCTCCTGATTTAGAAGATTGATAGTTTAGATTTTTGTGCGAAGGAGCTTCAAAGCCTTATCTTGCGCATGTATGTAATTAGGCATGTGAGCCCTAATTGTAAGTCCACATGTTGCCAGCCAATCTCTATTTGAATTCTATGATATATTGAATGACTGAATCTACATTTGCTTTATTTCTTGAGTTGTTTATATTATGTTTACTCTTGTTGCATGGTCCGGATAGTTCATTCTGTGAACCCTCCTACCATGACTGCACCAAGTGGTATTAGAGAGAAAGTTTAAATCTTTTGGGAGTGAATTGAGCAAAGTTGGCGAGGGAATTCCATAAGATCTTGCTATGGACAAATCGCCGAATTGAGGTAGGTTACTTGTGTTGCAACTAATCACCAATTTTGAGGCAGTTGTCACCTTGTAGCCTGATCTCCAAACCTGAGGCAGTTTACACTTGATCCTAGGAAGAATGCCACCAAGGAGGGTTGCTGCTATTGGAACAATGGCTAGTAGAATAGATGAGATCATGGAGATAATGAAAATAATGTAAATTCATTTGGATGTTGTTGAAGAAGATAGGTGAAGAGGATTCACACCAAGACCTAATGTTTAAAGCGATGAGGAAGAAGAATTTCAATATGTTGAACAAATTGGTGAAACACTAGGAGGTGATGAAGAAGAAGAATCAAATCAAGTAAAGATGTTGTGAGCTATTTAAAAGATTGGAAAGAGACCTAGAGTTGATGTACCGAACTATACTAGTAACTTGAACCTTGAAGAGTTGATTGACTGGATAAATGACATGGAAGAATACTTTGAATATGAGGAAATTGAAGATCTGGAGAAAGTGAAATTTGCAAAGATAAAGTTGAAAGGACATGCTACTATATGGTGAAAAGAAGTTCAGTTGGAAAGAAACAAAAGAGGAAAAGAAAAGATTACAAAATGGGATAGGATGGTGACAAAGTTGAAGAATCAGTTTATACCTACTGACTATGATTTGGAGTTGTTGATAAGATTGCAAAACTTGAGACAAAAGGAGAAATCTGTGAAGGAGTAGACTGAATAATTTCATAAGATGATCATAAGGACTGGACATAGTGAAGCAAGCAAGGAGAAAGTGGCTAGATATATCAATGGACTGAGATTGAACATTCAAGAGGAACTAAGCTTGGTAAGGATGGCATCTTTGGAAGAAGCATATTAGTTTACCATGAAGGTTGAAAAGAACTTGAATATAAGACATGATCAGAGATAGAGAGGAAGAGGAGGTAAATTTTAGAGAGGTAGGACTTATTCTGGAGCAGATAGATCATATCTGGAGCAGAACAAGTTTGGCAGTCTAGTTAGGAAGGATGGCAGAGATAATAGTGCTTACCAGAGAGATGACAAAAATTTTTACCACAGAGGAAACCCTAGTGCATAATGAAATGAAGGATAAAGAAGGGAAGGAAGAGGATTGGATAAGAGGACATTCAGAGGTACTTTTTTCATGTGTGGAGGTGAAGGACATAGAGCATTTGAATGTAATCAAGGTAGTACAAGTAAGAAGATAGAAAATAGTGGAAGAGTAGCCTATGTTGAAGAACCTGTTGAATTAGATGACCCCTGTTTAGTTGGTAAACTAGAGAAAGGAGAATCATTGGTGATGAGGAGAGCACTATTTCAAGCAGAGACAAATGAGGAACCACTGTAGAGGAAAATTTTTTTCAAAACCATATGCAAATCAGGAGGTAAGTGTTGTAAAGTTATGATTGATAGGGGTAGTTTAGATAACCTAGTTTCAGAGGAGATGGTGACTATGCTGAAGTTGGAAAGATTGACACACCCTAAGCCCTATTAGATAGCATGGATTCATGATGATCATAAGGTACTGGTGAGTGAACAATGTTTGGTGAAATTTCATATTGGATCTTATCATGATGAAGTCTTGTGTGATATTATGCCTATGGATGTTTCTCATATCTTGTTGGGTAGACCTTGGTAGTATGATAGAAAAGCTATACATGATGGGAGAAAGAATACATATAGTATAAAAATAAATGGAAAGAGAATTACTTTGATTCCTTTGGAGGATGATCCTAAAGATGTGGTATGTGGGAATGCTAGAATCTATTTGGTAGATGGAAGAAAATTTCTAGATGGTTTGATACATGAGAAGATGTGTTATGCCTTGATTCCTAAGAAGCTTGAAACATCGAAGAAAGAGAATGAAGAATCACAACTAGAGTAGATAAGAGAACTGTTGATAGAGTATGAAGACATCATATTAGATAATGTGTCTGAAGGATTGCCACCTATAAGGAGTATCAGTCATCACATGGATATTATTCCTAGAGCAAGTTTGCCTAATAAAGCATCACATAGAATGACACCGATATAGAATGAAGAACTGAATAGACAGATACAAGAATTGTTGAGGAAAGGTTTGATCAGAGAAAGCTTGAGTCCTTGTGCAATACCTGCAGTGTTAGCACCTTAGAAGGATGGAGAATGGAGAATGTGTACTGATTCTAGAGAAATAAACAAGATTACAGTTAAGTGTAGATTTGCTTTACCTAGCATGGATGATATCATGGATTGTTTGAGTGGAGCAAAATATTTCACAAAGATAGACTTGAAGAGTGGATACCATCATATCAGAATTAGAGAAGGTGATGAATGGAGGATTGCTTTTAAGACAAATGAAGGATTGTATTAGTGGTTAGTGATGCCCTTTGGATTGACAAATGCACTAAGTACTTTCATGAGATTGATGAATGAACTCTTGAAGAAATTCTTGGCTAAGTTTGTGATTGTATACTTGGATGATATTTTGATTTTCAGTAAGACAAAAGAGGAACATTTGTGGCATATTAGACAAGTTTTGCAGAGGTTGAGAGAAGAGAAATTGTTGATAAATATCAAGAAGTGTAGTTTCAAGAAGGAAGAGTTGATATACTTGGGATTTGTGATTTCTACTAAAGGATTGAAGATGGACCTTGAGAAAGTAAGAGCAATTGTTGAATGGCCTACACTAGAGAGCATTGGAGACGTTAGATCATTTCATGGATTGGCTAGTTTCTACCTGAAGTTCATAAAAAATTTCAGTTCAGTTTGCAACCCTATGACAGAGATAATGAGAGGTGACAGAAAGGATTTTAAGTGGACATCAGGAGTAGATAAAAGTTTTGAGCTATTAAAGCAGAAGGTGACAGAGCAACCTATTTTGGCATTACCAGATTTCAATAAGGTATCTCAAGTTGATTGTGATGCTAGTGGGAATGCAATTGGAGCAGTATTGAGTCAAGAACATAGACCTATAGCTTATTTCATTGAGAAGTTGAATGATGTAAGGAGAATATATTCAGTTTATGATCAAGAGTTTTATGCCATAATTCAAGCCTTGAAGAAGTGGAGACATTACTTGTTTCCTACGGAGTTTGTGTTGTATACAGATCATCAAGCTTTGCAATATTTGAATAGTTAAGGTAAGTTGAATCAGAGACATATGAGGTTGGTAGAGTTCATCCAGAGTTATACTTTTGTGTTGAAGCATAGGAGTGGTAAATTAAACAAAGTTGTTGATGCCTTAAGTAGAAGAAGAAACTTGTCGATAGAGATGAGAGTTGAAGTGTTAGGTTTTGATGAATTGAAGAACATGTATGAGGGAGACACTGATTTTATAGAACCTTGGAAAGTATGTAATGAACCTATTGTGACATATAGGAGTAAGTGGTTGGACTATTTCATTCAAGAAGATATGTTGTTTAGAGGAAGTCAGTTATGCATACCTAGAAGTTCAATGAGAGATAATTTGATCAAGGAGAAGCATAGTGGTGGATTAGTAGGACATTTTGGCATTGATAAGATAGTGGCTTTGATGAGTGCAAACTAGTTTTGGCCTCAGATACATAAGGATGTTTGGATATTTGTGCAAAGTTGTAGAGTTTGTCAAATTGCAAAAGGGAGTAGTCAGAATACCAGATTGTATAAACCTTTGACAGTACTGGAGAGACCTTGGGAAGACATAACATGGATTTTGTGATGGGATTGCTGAAGACACAAAGAGGACATGATTCAATAGTCATAGTGGTGGAAAGATTTTCAAAGATGGCTCATTTCATACCTTGTAAGAAGATAACTGATGTAATGCATGTAGCGGGCCTATTTTTCAAGGAGATTGTGAGATTGCATGGATTACCTAAGAGTATAGTTTCAGACAGAGACACAAAGTTTGTTGGATACTTTTGGAGGACACTTTGGAAGAAGATGAAGATAGATTTGAAGTTCACTTCATCTTTTCATCCACAGACAGAGGTAGTGAATAGGAGTTTGGGAAATTTGTTGAGATGTTTGGTTGGAGAGAAGACAAGAAGCTGGGATTTGATTCTTTCACAAGCAAAGTTTGCATACAATAATTCAGTGAACAGGAGTACTGGGAGAACACCTTTTGAGATTGTTACCGGAGTGAATCTTAGAGGAGTGATAGAATTAAGAGATATCAATACAGGGGAAAAGAGAAGTGTAGAAGCAGAAGAATTTGTAGATCACATGAAGACAGTGCATGATCAGGTTAAGAAGCATTTGGAGAATATGAACATTAAGGATAGAGAGAAGGCTGATGAGAAGCAATGACATAAGGAATTTGAAGTTGGAGATGAAGTGATGGTATACTTGAGAAAAAAAAGATTTCCAGTTGGGACATATAACAAGTTGAAGATGAAGAAGTTTGGACCTTATATGATACTCAAAAAATTTGATTCAAGTAATGCATATGAAGTGAAGCTATCAAAGACATTAGGTATTTCACCTATTTTTAACATTGTAGACCTCTATCAGTATCATGAAGTAGAGTTCAATGATAGCATGGAAGAAGACTTGAAGAAGTAGTTACCAAAACAAGCATTGGAGTAGATTGAAGACATTTTGGATAGTAGATTTGGATGTAGCACCAAGGGAACACAATACAAAGAATATCTTGTGAGGTGGAAAGGCAAACCAAAAGAAGATTCATCACAGATTTCTCAGGGACCATTTTGGTTCTCCCCTAGCCCCAAAAAAGTGAGGGACTCACTTTTCAATAACCCCGGATGTCTGATGCAGGAGCATCCCTGGTTCAAGAGCAATCTTGCATCAACTAAAAACATTTGCATTTCAATTTGTTTGTAGTTCAGCTTGTTTCTTTTCATTTTTTAGTTTAGTTCAGGTAGTCAGTCAGAAGTAGATTCTATATTTTGGTCCAGTAGCATTTTCAGATCTTGTGGAGCTGGACTTAGCATCTACATTCATTCATCAACATCATATCTAGAATTCAGAGATCCGCAGTTCAATACCAGAAAGATATTTCTATCAGATGTTTAACCGTTTCTCAAAGTAGAGCATCTGAATAATCACTGACAACCAGCTAAAGGAGAAACTTACGGAAGCGTTTCCCAATCTATGGAGCCTAATGACACATCATTCAATGATCTTTGGTTCGTGGGTGACCTTCTGAGGAGATCTGCACATCATTCCATTCATTTACCAGAAGTGTTCTATGCATTTTGGTCCAACCTATCTGTGTTCACATGCTACATCTCTTCATTGGAATTTGTGACCTTCCTTGGCTGACACAGAGGAATCTATTGGTCCAGAGATGATATAAATTGATGTAATAGATCCTTAGGAAAGTAGTTAACATAGTTCTCCTGATTTAGAAGATTGATAGTTTGGAGTCTTGTGCGAAGGAGCTTCAAAGCCTTATCTTGCGCATGTATGTAATCAGGCATGTGAGCCCTAATTGTAAGCCCGCATGTTGCTAACTGATCTCTATTTGAATTCTATGATATAGTGAATGACTTAATCTGCATTTGCTTTATTACTTGAGTTGTTTCCATTATGTTTACTCTTACTGCATGGTCTAGATAGTTCATTCTGTCAACCCTCCTACCGTGACTCCACCATCGGACCTTATTGCTTGCTTCTTTCAATAGTATCCTACCATCTGGCCAGCATTTTCTAGCTATGATCATGAGGAGAAGTCCTTCTTGCAGTGCAGTTAAGACAACACCTGCCATTCTGCGTATGAAGGATATGGTCAGAGATATGATCTCGGTGGAATAATAGATAACAGTTGGATCTTGATCTCCTATACTTAATCGGAGCATTTCTCAAAAAAAGTGGTCACGTTTCATGCCAAGTTAGATCCTTGCCATTAATGGAATAATCCCATCACTTAGAAATCCACGCATCTAGATTCTGTCATTTCGCGGTCACTCAGAAGATCCTTTGGTGGAGTATGGCAAAATATTGGAATCAAAGAGAAGCCGTTTTGTAATGCTCAGGACCAACCTCCTTGCCATCTTGGATGGTTCTTGACCAGTTGTCACCCTTTCCACTTTTCTGCTGAGGCCAGCTTCTTTTGTATCTTTTCGTGAGCGGATTGGCAGAAATGAATCAACTAGCACCATCTGCCAAAATTGGTTAGTAGGACTGGACCTTGACATGTGTATTACTTCTACCATTTTAGGAGAAGGATGGCTAATTGGGTCAATTCTTCTTTAAGATAAAGTTGTTCTAGGTGCGGGCTATAGATGATAATTGCTTGGCGAGGGGTTGGTAGACAATGTTGTGGGAAGGCATGAAGGAAAAATTTAAAGGATGGTGACAGGAAATAAGTAGTCACTAAAGAATTATATAGTATGTGGCTGATTTCATGACTTCACACTATGAGGGTGTTAGGCTTAGCCAGCAGAAGATATCAATTAAATGCAAATAAAGATTAAACAGAGGAATGAAAAATACACAAAAATAATAACAGGGAGAGACAAGTTTTAACATGGTTCACCCAAACTCAGGCTACATCCACCAACAGAGAGTCCAATATTATTATCCAGTAAATCAAACCAATTACAACTAGCATTCCCTTCAACTCAATACCATTCCAAATGCTACAATACAATATCAACCAAAACCCTAACTCTTAGTCACTTTTATCAAGCCTTATGTTAGTTACAAAAATAGGATTTTTTTTTTATGTTGGCTCATGGAAACTTTATTTGGGGGCTATGCCCCCAAACCCTGGTGAGGATACATAACTAGTGTACAGTACTTGCATGATCAATCGCCACCCACCAACAATCTCCCACTTGGAGACTAATCATGCTCCACACCAAACAATCTCCCACTTGGAGACTAATCTTGGATGACACTGTTGCACGTGCAGTTCCCACTGGAAATAAGCACCCTAGACTTTGTTATTCTGATTTTATTATTTCAGTCTTAAAGACCAACTGAAGCTAAAGAGGAGCTTAGCTTCTCCCTTATCACTGCCTTTGTAAACATATCTCCTAGATTTTCATCTATATGAATCTTTTCTAGCATTAACTATTCATCGTCCAACACCAACCGAATAAAGTGATACCTCAACTATATGTGTTTGGTCTTTGAATACAAGGTAGAATTCTTTATAAGATGTATGGCACTTTGACTATCTATATACAAAGAACTGTTAGCCTGTTGTTTGCCCAATTCTTCCATGAAAGATTGTAGCCATATCATCTCCTTGGTTTCCTCTGCTGCAACTACATACTCTGCCTCTGTGGTGGATAAAGCAACCACCTTTTGCAACCGTGAGATCCAACTCACTGTTGTCCCACCTACAATAAAGACATAACCTGTAGTCTGCCTGGTATCAATATCCCCTACCAAATCTGAGTCTACATAACCTACTAAATCAGTATTAGAGCCCCCAAAACATAAGTGTTTATTGGATGTACCTCTCAAATATCTGAGAATCCATTTTACTACATTCCAATGATCCAATCCAAGATGACTCATATACCTGCTTACGACTCCTACAACATGTGCAATATCTGGTCTTGTGCATACAATGGCATACATTAAACTTCCTATAGCAGAAGCATATGGTACCTTGGACATTTTTTCTTCCTTCCCTTGTGTCTTTGGACACATCTCCTTAGTTAATTTCAAATGACTAGGCAAAGGTGTGCTAACAGCTTTTATATTCTCCAAATAGAATCTCTGCAACACCTTTTCAACATAAGCAGCTTGAGATAGAGTCAATTTTCTATCCTGCCTATCTCTACAAATTTTCATACCAAGGATTTGTTTTGCTGCCCCCAAATCCTTCATAGAAAATGACTGTGCTAACTGTTGTTTTAACTCGCCTATGTGATCCATGTTAGACCCAGCTACAAGCATGTCATCAACATATAAACATAAAATAATGTAGTTGTCATTATCCAACCTCTGAAAATAAACACAATGGTCAGAATTACACCGGCTGTAGCCTTGCTCAACCATAAAACTATCAAATTTCAAATACCATTGCTGAGGTGCTTGTTTCAGGCCATACAAACTCTTCTTCAATCTGCACACCAGTTTCTCCTTACCTTTGACCTCAAATCCTTGGGGTTGTTCCATGTATATCTCCTCCTCCAAATCACCATGGAGAAAGGTAGTTTTCACATCTAGCTGTTCCAAATACAAATCGTCAACATCCACAATACTTAAAATAGTACAAATAGAAGTCATCTTAACAATCAGAGAAAAGATCTCATCAAAATCAATGCCCTTTTTCTTTGTAAATCCTTTTAATACTAACCTGGCTTTAAATCTTTTCTTACCTCCATCTTCCTCTTTTAGCCTATAAACCCATTTGTTTGGTAAAGCCTTGTTACCTGCAGGCAACTTACATAATTCCCAAGTCTAATTTTTCAGCAAGGAGTCCATTTCTTCTTTCATTGCAAGCTCCCACTAAACCTTGGTATCCACCTGCATAGCTTCATCATACCCTTCTGGTTCACCAACATTGGTTAACAAAATAGAATACAAAGAGGGAGAAAATCTTTCAGGAGGTCTACTTAGCCTTGTTGACCGTCTAACATTCACTGGAGTTTGTGGTATTTCTTGTTGCTGTTCTGGAGCATGAGGGACCACTGAAACATCACTATTTAGAGTATCATCTAGCACCACATAATCCTTTTCTTTCTTCTCATGCTGCTACAACTAATCTTTGTACAACACCTTCTCATTGAATACAACATCCCTGCTTCTCACAATTCTTTGATTTTCAAAATCCCAAAGCCTATAACCAAATTCATCAATGCCATATCCAACGAAGGTACACTTTTTTGATTTTGCATCCAGCTTGGTTCTATTTTTTGAATCTACATGTGCAAATGCTTCACATTTGAAGGTTTTGAGAAAAGAATAACTCACCTTCTTACATGTCCATGCTTCCTCTAGAATACCACAACCTAAAGGAACTAAAGGACCTTTGTTAATTAAATATACAGTGGTATTGACAGCCTCTGCCCACATATTTAAAGGTAGCCCAACATGCAATCTCATGGTCCTTGCATGCTCCATTATTGTCCTATTCATGCATTCAACCACGCCATTTTTCTGTGGAGTCCCTAGAACTATTTTTTGCCTACGAATTCCATTAAAGGAACAATAATCCTCAAATTCTTTGATGTAATACTCACCACCATTATCAGATCTGAGATAATTTAATCTTTTACCTATTTCATTCTAAACCAAGCTTCTCCATTTCTTAAATGTTTCAAATACATCAGATTTCTACCTGAGGAAATAAATCCAAACCTTCCTAGTTGCATCATCTATGAATGTAACATAATACCGAGAGCCACCAAGAGAAGATACTTGAGCCAGTCCCCATACATCTGTATACACAAGCTCCAAATTTTCATCTTTCTTTTGCTTCCCATCCTTTAGAAAACTAACTCTCTTTTGTTTGCCATACACACAACTTTCACATAAATCCATATTAATACATTTTAGACCTGGTAAAACTTTCTTAGAATGAAGTACCTTCATACCTTTTTCACTCATATGCCCAAGTTTGTTATGCCACAGTGTTGTCTCAGAACCTTCAGCAACTATTTCAGTCTCTTCCTACGAACCTGCAGCAACTGTTCCTGAACCTGTTAGTTTTTTCTCTATAATAGCTAAAGTAGAAGGAACAGTATGACTTGTACAAAGATATAAGGTGCCTACTTTCACACCTTTTGCTACTATTAAGGTACCTTTTAAAACCTTCCAATTTTTATCAGTAAATGTAACAATGCAACCTTCTTTAGCTAGCTACCCTATTGAAATTAAATTTCTACTGAGCCTTGGAACATGCATTACCTCTTGTAGTAGCCAATGATTCCCATTCTGTAACTTAATCTTGATTCTTCCCTTTCCAACAATCTGACAGGGTTTGTTATCTCCCAAATAAACTAGCCCAAAATCCCCTTGGACATAATCAAGAAAATAACTTCTATTAGGCGTAGCATAAAATGAGGCCCCTAAATCTAAAACCCATGAATCATCAACATTATCTAGGGAAAGAATCAAAGCATCATCTTCAGATTTATTACTTACCACATTTGCCTCCTTATTGCCTTCTTGTTTGTCTCCTTTATTTTTCTGAGACCAACAATCTTTCTTCAGATGACCTAGTTTCCCACAGTACCAGCAATCCTTCTGTCCTCTGGTTTGGGATCTCTTATCCTTTGATTTTCCTCTCTCCTTTGATCTACCCCTACTTTCTGCATTCAAAACATTGCCTGATGTGGATCCACCTGAGTTTTCCTATGAATTTTTTCACTTAGAATAACACCAACAACATCATCAAATTTTAGGGTATTTAAACCAGAAATAGAGTTATTAACCACCATTACCAAACTATTCTAGCTTTCAGGCAAAGAACATAATATCAAGAGAGCTCTAACTTCTTCATCAAATTTTACATTTACAGAAGTCAATTGATTGGTAATTGTATTAAATTCATTTAAATGATCTGTCATAGATCCACCTTCAATTATTTTCAGATTAAACAAATGCTTCATGAGAAATACCTTATTTGAGGCTAAGGGTTTTTCATACAATTTAGCCAAAGTTTTCATCAGACCATATGTTGTCTTCGCTTCCATTATATTGAATGCCACTGATGGTGCTAGGCACAACCAAATGGTTCTCAGTGCCTTTCTGTCAAGAAGATTCCAATCCTCATCAGTCATTGTTGCCAATTTCTTGGCTACTCCTTCCAATGGCATCCATAAATCCTTCTGATAGAGATAATCCTCCATCTACATCTTCCATAACTGATAGTTCTACCCATTGAATTTATCTACCTTCAATTTACCCTCATCTGCCATTGCTCCCACTCAACCATGAGACCTTCCTACAAACGATAATCAAATGCAACCTACTTTGATACCACTTGTTAGGGTTATCCAGCATAAGATATCAATTAAATGCAAATAAAGATTAAACAGAGGAAGACAAATACACAAAAATAATAACCGCGAGAGACAAGTTTTAATGTGGTTCACCCAAACTCGGGATACATCCACCAATAGAGAGTCCAATATTATTATCCAGTAAATCAAACCCATTCTAATTGGCGATAGTGCTCCCAAGGAGTCTTTTCATGCGGTAGCATGCCCATCTTTCCTATTCTTTGTAGTCCATTGAATGTGCCTTTGGCAGAGAAATCATAGACCAGGTATCCTATCATCTTAAGATCACATCCTTCATCTTCTTCTACCTGATGAGCTGATCATAGAAGGCATCACTAATCATCCTAGCCCATTGTATCTTAGTTTCTGGCTTTTCAATGACTAGCCTAATTAGTTAGAACCTCTAGTGTTCAAAATTGCCACAGCTTGGCATCCCATTCACCCTGCTGAGTAGGAACATCATGTATTGTACTTCCTCTAAGAAGTCATACTTATAATGGTGTTGCAGAATTTTAGCCACTGCTTTAGCATATTGGTTGCATGTCTCCAACCTAGATAGATCACTTTCCTACAAGCCTTCATAACTGTATTGTATTCTTTTGCCAATGCTCTCAAATCTGGTAAAAACATCCTGTGAGCCGTTGGTAATTTAAAAGAAATAGAGATGCCATCTATGCAGAAGTATACAAAAACCCTCCCTTCCTTTTCTACCTTTCTAGTGACCACATTATAGTTTTGAGCGCATGCAACCAACAACTCTAGGGGCTCTACAACATATGAGAATCTGGCTGCATAATACATTCCAGTTGTCACAATGTTCTTGAGGATAGGGTTATCCTCCCTGTTGTTTAGTCTCATTTTAAAGGCTTCTATATCATTGTTCCCATAGTGAGTGTCCTCTGCATATCCTTGAGTGTGGCAAATACTATTCATTCTTAGGAAGATGTCATGGTGGAATTCCAAATTCCTCTTGTCCATCCATGGCTGAGACATGATTGACTTGCAAATGAAGACATGGGTCTTAAATAGGGAATACATGTACATATATATATAGGGTTAGCTGACAAAATCTTATACTTTTTAAAGAATAACCCTATAAGCAAACCAATTGTATCGAATTAGAAACAAAACCAAGCTAACATCCTATCCATATCATCCTATACCTGATGAATCATAGTACTCTACAAAAAAAAGAGGGAAGTGACATTTTACCCTAATTATAGGTTGTGTTAAAGAACCATGCACCACAGATAAATATCTTCACATTTAATCTCCTTCTTCCTTGTATTCTCAGCTCAAACTCTCAACGACAAACTCAACAGTAGCTTTGTAACTTAGTAAAAATCACTCTCGCTCTGATAATCACACAATTTTGAATGCAAGGTATCAATTATGGACTCAAAATTTCTTGTTAATTCGATTAATTTGTGATTTAGGGCATATTAATGATTTGGGAAGTGATTTGACAACTTGTTTTAGTGAGATCACCCAAGATTACCACAAGTGTCCATTCGCACATTTTTAAATTTAAATGCCAATGGCATCTTGTTCACATTTATTGCAAAAAGTAGAGGGTGCTTAATAGAAAGTCCGATAAGGAATATTCTTGCAGATCTATCTAGATGAAAATGGTATGGGTGACATCATCAAATCAGGTCAACTATCATTTGACCAAGAATTTTCTATTCGGGTCCTAATTCTAATTCATGTTAGGTAGAGATGTTGATGTAGACACATGGCCTCATGCCATTGGTTATGCAGGTGCATGGATATTTGGGTATCAAGATATTAGAGTGTGAAATATCCCTGCAAGCCTAATATCTTGATGATGTAAGCAAAATGAGATTTCTTCATGGGGTAAAGATGTCATGACGTCATCAGGAGGAGGAAATTGAAAAATCTGATATCCGTGATTTCTAATATCCCTATGGATCTAACATCCATATGACATAAGCATATAATATACGTGATGACGACATGATGTCAACAGGATATGGATATTTCACATCAAGATATTTAAAGATAATATCTGGAAGTTATGTTAATATCCGAATGCAAAGGGATATCCCTATGCGAGTGACCTTTAACCAACCGGAGGGGTTAAATTTGACGTTCGGATATTAGAAATGATCTGAATATTATGAATAACATCTGGATGTAGAATGTGAGTATTCGAATGACCCTTAACCAAGGTTTGATTGGGCATAACTTCTTATTCTTAGGGAATTTTGGGGTGATCCAAAAGGCAAAACTGCTTAGAATTTTGCATTCTTTCACTTGATGAGGTTTGTGATGATAAATTTTGTTCAAAAATTAACCTCTCCTTTTGAGGTCTCAATATGCATAGGATGGCATTCTGACATGCATCGAATATTGACCTTTTTCTTACCACACTACCCAAAGCAAGGGAACAGACAAGCAAGTGAAAATTTGGGTGCCTATTTTGCTGGGGAAAAATAGGGCGTGTTACAATAGGTAGCATGAAGCTACTTGACAAGATCATATTCTCTACTAGTGTGTTGAGAAAGATAAGGATCTAGAGGAAGAAAAGATTGAGAAGGGGGGGAGGGAAGTGGGAACAATTGGTGCTTGTTTATTTTGCTTGTTGTTGTGAGTGTTGTATGTGTGAGCAACCACATTGTAAGGAGGTTGTTGCGACACATTTTAAATAAGTTGGTTGTTTTGAGTAAGTTGTTTCACAAAGTTGAGAGTGTAACTAGGAGATTGAGGTGGGTTTAGAGAATCTTGAATAGTGACCATAGGGCTAGAACAAAGATGCACAACAATTTTTGGTTTCATAGGTCCCTTTTGGGAATAGGAAATATAAATTGTATTGATTTGTTTTTTGCAGGCATCTATCTGTGGGGAATCTGACGTGATTTTTGACTCTTCATCCACCAATTCCACGTTTCTAGAAGGAAGGACATTGGAATGAAGAGCAGGCAAAGTGATGTTAAGAAAATTATTAATGATTGTACCTTAATGATGTCTAAGGGGCTTGAACATGCAACTAAAGGAGGAAGAAAATAAGTTTTCACATCCTTAGTGATGTCCAAGGGGCTCAAACATGCAACCAAAGTAGGAAGAAAAGAGGTCTCCACATCCTTAGTGATGTCCAAGGGGATTGAACATGCAACCAAAAGAGGAAGAAAAAAGGTTTCCACATCCTTAGTGATGTCCAAGGGTCTTGAAAATGCAACCAAAGGAGGAAGCAAAGAGGTCTTCACATATTTAGTGATGTTGAAGGGGCTTGAACATGCAACCAAAGGAGGAAGAAAAGAGGTCTCCACACCCTTAGTGATGTCCAAGGGGGCTTGAACATGCAACCAAAGGAGGAAGCAAAGAGGTCTTCACATCTTTAGTGATGTTTAAGGGGCTTGAACATGCAACCAAAGGAGGAAGAAAAGAGGTCTCCACATCCTTAGTGATGTTCAAGGGGCTTGAGCATAGAACCAAAGGAGGAAGAAAAGATGTCTCCACATCCTTAGTGATGTTCAATGGGCTTGAACATGTGACCAAAGAAGGAATATTAATAGGATGAGACATGGATTCTACATGGGCTATGGAACATGTGGTAGAAGTAGAAGTGATATGCTCAACATCTATCCATGGTGGATCCGATGTACGGTGATATTCTTCATCTACTATTGCCTCATCTTCAGAGGAGATATCATTGAAATGAAGAGAAGGTAAAGTAATATTAAGAAATGTATTAATGATTTCATCCTCTTGCACCAAAATATCCTCACAAGTAAGAAGGATTTTGGGAGAGGTTTTTCTTAGGTTTTGATTGTTTTGGTTTTTTTTTAACATGTTTAAATGTTTTATTTTGTAAACACATAAAACAATATATGCATTAGAAATGTATAATTAGTTTATCAACTTATCAAACACAATAGAGAAGGTTGCATAAATGTAGGATATGCCAAGTTCACCAAAATGTAAGATTTTGGTAACCACAACCATAAAGATGTATGAGTGTTTTGCTTTCTAAATTAAATACATGAGATAAAAGAAGATATATAACATAAATGTTTAATTAGTTAATCAATTAATCAAACACAACAAAGACTAAGAAGGTTGTACAAGTGTAAGATATGCCAAGTTCACCAAAATGTTAGATAGGAAAAGAGATCTAACTAATTATGAACTAATTAGGTCAATCTTACCATCAAACATTAGAACACAAGTTGAGGAAAACTTTAGGCTTGGCTATAGTCCTCAAGGGAGAGCCAATTTTTCTGGTCTCTATTCCTTTTTTTTAATTGAAGATATTGATTTGTAAATAGCAAGATCTAGGGCTACAAGTGCTCAACTTGACTAAGTTAATAACATACAGATGTTATAGAACAAATGTATAGAAATAGAGAGTAGATCTAGTGTTGGTTTTTTCCCAGACTGGATGCTTACTCCCAGATTTCCCTACAAGGTAGCCATCAATGATCAATAGGATCTCTGGGCCAGGGGCCAACAATGTAGGAGATAGACTCTATATTTTATCTCCTCTTCTTCTTCAGGCTCTGCAAAACCTAGGGGGGTATTCCCTACTCAACATCCATGAGGATATGCATACAAAGGCTGGGATGCTGACAGAAAGTAGATAAGTCCTCTTGTAAGTAGACCAAAACTATAAGATAAGAGCAAAGGGGCTGGCTTTGGGCCTATTTGCAGTTGTAGACAGAGGACTTGGATCCTAAAACTAATTCTAATGTCCTAATGGTTGTTTTAGAGTTTTGATTTTGATTTAATATTTGGATGCAAAGCTAGACATGGTATATAACACTAACACAAAGCTAGATCAGTGCCTGTCCAGGGCCTAGAGTCAGTAGACATACACCTGTGAATGATCAGCATGAACAGCTAAAACTGGATTTCAGGGGGACACATATGATACCTACCTTACATATATCTCCCAATACAAAGTGTTAAGCTATCTATACTTATGGCATCCCTACTGCTGTATACCCTTCCCAATGTTCAATCTGAGAACAATTTAATCTACCCCTTGAGCAGAAGTTAAGAGATTAAACATTCAACACAGGAGATACATAAACTCACAAACCAAATCAGCTGTATTGCATTACAGAGCCAAAAATGTTCAACTTTCAACAACCATAAAAATGGTAACACAATCTGCCTATATCAGCCAGAAAGTGTACCTCTAGTAATTAATTACATGTTTTTTGACAAAAATCTGCCAGATACAGATCCCACAAAGGAATGGCGCTCAAAATTTATTGCTGCAACAGACAAGAGAGACCTCGAGCCCTGCGCTGCCATCTGGAAGTCCTCACGCATAAATCAAGCAGCCTGATCATTTGTACCATCGCCCATACCCCTGCTACAGTCGCCATTGATGGCTCAACCATCCGCGGCTGCTTGAAAACTATCACAGCATTCAAAAAGGAATTTCCTGCCAAAACGCGTTTTGCTGCAGGTTTAAAATATGCAGGGAGAATAGTCCCACATGCATAGTGTGGAGACTCCTTTAGCATTTTAAAAACATGGCCACCAACATACTAAGTGTCGAGCGCTTTTGCCGTGCTCAACGTACGCTCCTCCAAAACCCATTGCTCAGACCTAAGCCATCGGCCCTGCCGAAAATCTTCCTGCCAACATCAACAGTCTGGCCGATCGCTACATTACAATCCCCTCCATCGGCCAGAGACGCACCATCGGGCCAACCTTCCAAACCTTCACCAATCTCATCAGTTACACCGATGAAGCCACCGCAATCCCTTGTCAGCCAGACCAATGCCGTCGGCCAAGAAAAAAATCCCTCTGCCGATAGACCAAACTCTCACCGATGACCAGCAAGCTAGACTTTGCCCCTTCGTCAGCTAGACCCTCCACTGTCGGCAAGCCACAAAACACCTATGCTGACTACACAAGTCACCCCGAGGGCATACCACATCCTAGGTCTTCGGCGAGACCACCATCCCTCGGAGCAACAAGAAAATCCTTGGCCAATAGCACAAGTCCTATCGACGACCACCTTGAATATCCCTCATCAGCCAGACAACCAACTGTCGGCCGAACATGAAACTGCTTCGCCGATAACAAACACTATGCCAATGACACCATCGGCGAGACCAAACACACGGTTCACCCGATGGCCATCCTCCATTGCTCCCATTGGCCAGACCAACGCTATCGGCCAAACCAAAAGCTTCCCAGCCGATGAAGAGGGTTACGCCGATGCCTACTCAAATCCCTTGTCGATGAGACCCATGCCGATGACATCGCATCGACCAAACATTGTATATCAGCAACCCAAGAAAATACTTCGCCGATAGCCAAAGTGTTGGCGATGACCCTCCAAGACTCTCATCGGTATGGCTAACCTGATGAACCCGTTGAACTGATGAACCAGTTCAACGGCGAGGTTCAACATTGAGGTTCACCAGTGGGGTTCAAAACCTCAAAAACAATACTCCATCACTATCGGCCAAGTACCAAAAACACAAAGCCCTAAACCGTTGAACCATGAACCAAAAGGGTTCAATGCGGTGGTTCAAAGCGATGGTTCAACCATAATCTGAGCACTCAAAAAGAAGTTTCGCCAATAGAGAAAGTCATAGCGATGAACAAGGAAACTTAGGGCTCAAAAAGAAAAAACCCTTCAACATTTGTGCTCAAATCCAGACCAAAATTAGTGCCAACACTGGCTCTGAATGGGGACGTGCAGGTGAAAAACCTGCAGCGAGAACTAGATCTCTGGGCAGACCAGGCAAAAACCAAAAAAAACATGAACATGTACAAAACATTTACAATATATACATATTTTTTACAAATGTGCACAGAGACAAGTCATCTATGCAAAATAGAACTTAAGGAATTGGCCATGCACAGGCAATTCTAGAAATTCACCATCTAGGGCTTGGAGGAAATAAGAGTCCTCCCCATGAGTGCTGCAAATCTGATATGGGCCCATCCATAAGGGTTCAAACTTACCATGTTTACCCTTGTCTTAATTTTTTGCATTCCAGATGAGTACTAAATCATTGATTTGAAACGTCCTTTTAGTAGCTCTCCTGTCAAACTGATATTTCACATCTTGTTGTCTCTTGAGGTTAATTTGGTGTGCTTTCCTTCTGTTCTCATCCAATGCAACCAACTAATTCACTCTTTCTATCATGGAGTCTTCAATCTCCTCATCATTATCCTAGATAAATCTGTAAACTGGCAGGAGATTGTTTATGGGCAATTTGGCCGATGTGCCATATACTAGCTCAAAGGGTGACATCCCAATAGCCTTTTTTACTGTCACTCTGTTAGCCCATATTGCTAACTTTAATTTTGAGTCCCAAGCTCTCTTGTTCTTGTCCAGTATCCTCTTGATAATTTTCATGATACTTTTGTTGCTTGATTCTGCTTGACCATTTCCTTGTGGGTGGTATGGTGATGCATATGATAGATTTATCCCATACCTGTTGCAAAAATCAACAAATTCACCTGATCTGAAGCACATAGCATTATCAGTGACTATCTTGAATGGTACTCCAAACTTGATGATAACATTTTTCAGTATGAAATCTGTCACCACCTTACTTGTAGCTCTCTTAGTTGGAATGGCCTCAATCCATTTGGTAAAGTAATCAGTTGCCACCAAAATCCAACTGTGTCCCCCACTTGACTTGTCTGCAATTTCCCCTATGAAGTCAATTCCCCATTGTTGAAATGGAGCATTCACAGTTACAGTTCTGAGGGGTAAAGCACCATCATATCTCAACTTTCCTGAGAATCTTTGGCAAGGGTCACACTTCCTCACTAACCTTTGTGCATCTGAAAAGAGAGTGGGCCACCAATATCCTGCTCTGAGAATCTTATGAGCTGTTGTTTGGGCAGTATAATGTCCACCACACAATCCCTTATGCATGTCATTCAAAACATTGTTAGTCACATCTTCATCCACACACCTCAGCAGCACACCATCAGGGTTTTTCTAGTATAGCTCACCTTGAACAATAACATACCTGATTGCATGTAATTTTAAAGTCCTCTTTTGACTATCACTGAAATGGGAAGGACAATTCAGATTTTGCAAGTATATCCTTGTACCATTCAGATCTTGATACATCTACATTTTCATTTTGGACTGCATTGACTTGGCATGCTTCCAAGTTTGACTGTGCCATCATCTTGGCTAATCCTTGTCCTCTTACCAACTTGGTAACTTGTATGTCTATGTTGAACTCTTGCAATTTGTTTATCCATCTGCACCTTCTTCCAGTCACCTCCTGTTGAGTGAATGTCTTTGACTACTGCATTGGGTACATATGCAATTATATGTGATCCTACCAGGTATGGTCTGAAACTTTTGATGGCTCTAACTAGTGCATATGCCTATTTTTCCATGATATCATATTTCAATTCAGAAGCCTACAAGGACATACTGAAGAAAGCTATGGGTTGCTCAAATCCATCCTCATTTTTCTGTAGCAAACATGCAGTAATAGTGTGAAAGGAAGCAAATGAAAACACTTGGAATGGCCTAGAAAAATCAGGAGATTTAAGAATAGGGGCCATCTTGATTGCCTCTTTGATACTCTAAAATGATTCAATTGCTTCACTTTCCCAGTGGATAGTTGCATCCTTCTTCATCATCTTGGAAATGTTTCTTGTGGTTTCTGCAAAGTTGGGAACAAATCTCCTAACAAAATTTATCTGTCCAAAGAAGGACTAAACTCCTTTTACAGTTTTTGGCATTTGAATTGTATCAATAGCAGCCACTCTCTTTGGATCTATCATAACTCCATCCTTGGAAACAATGTGCCCTAGGAGTTTTCCTTCAACTACCCCAAAAGCACACTTTTTTGGATTTAAAGAAATACCATA
The DNA here is from genome assembly GCA_027924645.1 of Cunninghamia lanceolata. Taxonomy (NCBI): domain Eukaryota; kingdom Viridiplantae; phylum Streptophyta; class Pinopsida; order Cupressales; family Cupressaceae; genus Cunninghamia; species Cunninghamia lanceolata. The sequence continues at coordinate 7,584,872 of BSBN01001583.1, forward strand.
TTCTAGTGCTCTTATGAAAATCTACTCTAGATGCAAACAATGTTGCTCCTTCTTCTTTGAATATGCAGTCAAATCATCCTGATATACAGCCAGGATTGAATTAATCAACCCTGCAAAAGCAACATCCATTGCTCTTTGAAATGTAGCACCTGCATTTGTTAGTCTGAATGGCATTCTAACATATACATAAGTTCCCCATGGAGTGGTGAAGGCAGTCTTATACTATTCTGATTCCTTTACCTTCACTTGATTATAGCCTGAAAATCTATCCATCATGGATAAGAGTTCACAACCAGTCACTTTTTGCAACATAGCTTCCATATTAGGCAGTGGATAATTATCCTTTAAAGAGGATACATTCAAGTTCCTAAAGTCAACACAAAGCCTAATATCACCATTCTTTTTTCTTGCTGGGACAAGGTTAGACACCCAAGTTGAATGTCTGATTGGCACAATTATTTCAGCTTCCCTAAGCTTTTTGAGTTCTTCTTGCATCTTTGGAGCTAAGGTAGGATTAATAGGTCTTTGCCTTTGTCTAAATGGCTTAGCTCCAGGCTTCAATGGGATCTCATGCTGGAATAAGTCTTCTCTATAGGCTTTGAGGTCCTCATATGACCAAGCAAAAACATGTTTATACCTTTTTAGTAATGCAATCAGCATACTCCTAATGTGTGGTTTGAGCTGTTTACCAATGTATACCTTCTTAGGGGCCTGAGATGTCCCCAAATTTATCTCTTCTAAATCATCCTTGTTTGTGGGAGATGTCTTTGTGACCAATTGGTCTCTACAGTCAAAAGCTCTTTCCAAAGCTACTAACCCTCTAGGGATGTTATTAGTCTTCAATTGAATTATCTCTTTTCCCACAAGAGTTTCCTTTCCATCTATAGTCTCTACAAAAGCTTGGAAATCAATTTCTTGATTCTCATATTCATCTATGCAGTGCAAAAATTTTAACAAGTCCCTATCATCATTAAACACTTGCCAACTGCATATGTTCTCTGGTACTGCAGGCCTGATTTTAACTTCTACATTTGTAACATCTGACAAAGTGATGTCATCTGACCTTATTGCAACATTAGCTAAGAAATCAGCCATAACATTCTTTGATCTCTCTACCCAGCCTATTGAAAATGCATCAAATAGTTCAATGGTATCCCAAACAGCATGCTTGTATTGTTTCAATCTTTTGTTTTTTGAAGCATACCTATCTCTAATTTGGGATACAATCAGCTCAGAATCCCCAAATACCCTTAGCATCTTGAATCCATGTTTGAGAGCTATATTTAGGCCTAAGAGTAAAGCCTCATATTCGGCAATATTGTTTGTGCAAACAAACCTCAGCAAGAAAGAGAATTTGAGGAGCTTACCATTTGGAGACAGGAAAATAACTCCAGCTCCAGAGCCTTCTTTTGCACAAGCTCCATCAAAATACATGGTCCATAAACCTTGCTGGTCCGGCTCTTTAATGCAGACATTTTTCTCTTTATCTTCTCTATCATCTAAGACAACCTTGAAGTTATCACAGTCAGTGTTTACAAAGCATATCTATTCCTTTGCTTCTTGGTCTTCCACTATCTCTGATGATCTTTGTTCTCTGATTAGCTTAACATCCCTGCCATTCATTGGAATCATGGCATATGACAGGTCCAGCGGCATACTTCCACTAATTAGTGCTACCCATCTTCTTGACAGCAACATACCATACTATGGCTTGATGTCAACCACTGTTATATTCATTTTATATCTTTTTTCAGGAAATGCTGCCAGTTTGAACTGGTACCTCTCTGGCATCCATAGCATAACATTTTCCACATGCCTTGTCAATTTTCAATCCAACTTGTTGCATGATGGCCAAAGGCATGATATTTGTAGATGCTCCAGAGTCAAGCATACAATTTCTGATTTTTTTCCATTTATAACCAGGGATACATAAAATGGTTCCACTTGTGAGGGGCACTTTGTCATAGTCATTCCTAAATAAACCTTAGGAGCCTCATCTTCTTCATTACACATGACATGCTTTTCACCCTAGATCTGAACATTTTGTTTAGCTTGAAAAGGTACCCCTGAAATTAGGGATACTGTCCTATTCTTGATCTCTTCAACCTTCATCAGTTCCATAAGTGGAACAGAGACTTTTACCTGGGATAGGACTTGAGCTATATCAAATGGAGCATAATTTTGTATAACAGTTGTAGCTTGCTCCACAATCTTGTTTTTATCCTGAACTGATTTAGCTTTTACTTTCATAGTTCCCTGATCATTCTTATCTTGGGAACCTTTACTTTGATCTTCAGCCTGGGGGATTCTATTTTCTGGTCCTTGAGATTCATGACCTGTTCTATGTCTAAAATTTTGTTTATTATTAGCCCACTACCTCTTTTGTAATTCCATCCCCTTATGACCATGCACTGGCTGACCTGTAGAAATACCTTCTGGCGGATGTGGGCTGCTTATCTGAGCTTTACCTCTGAGATTGTAGTTACTCTTGACTTGGGCCACTGCTGCGGCTGTGAAGGCCCTAATTTCCTCATCAGAAGGTCATTGTAAATTACTCAGAAAATTGTGTGAGCTCTGAGCATACACATAGCTCTCTCCATTATCTTCATCATAAGAATCCTGTTGACAGGCCTAAATTCCATTATCTATGCTCTCATCAGCATCATAAAGAGGGTATCCATTGCTTATGGACATCATATTAACATCATCATCTTGCACATAATGTGGCTCATTGCATTCATTACAAGATGCAGCATTATCATACAAGGACTGAGCAATCATACACTGTGACTGTGAATGTGGCATCTAACAAATTATACACCATGGAGTATCATCAACAATATTTATAGCTTTCTTTAGAGGATCAGGAGTTTCTTTGACATGTTGAGTTCTCTGATTTGTGTTGTTATGTGGAAATATAGGCTTACCATTATGCCAATTGGTATTATATGGCATATCATGCAATGATGGTCTTTTTTCTTGTCTTTGGTAGACTTGCCTATCAAGACCTATCCCTTTTTCACTTCTAGCTAGTCTATAGCTTAGGTCCTTAACAACATTTGCCAATTTGTCTATCTTATCTTCAGGGGCAGATGTATTACCTTGAGTGTTCTGAGGCTTGTTTGGATTCTGCAGAATTTTCACATCATCCCTTCTGTTTGTCTTGCCTGATGCTTTCCTGTTGTTCTCAATATTCACTGCAATTCTGAAAGCATCCCTAATAGTAGCAGGACCTTTATCTCTTAATCCATATGTAGTTTTTGCATCAAAGGCATTGATATACAATATTATGCACATTGGTTCATTTGGCCTCATGTGATGTGGCAATTTGTTTAACACTTTAGTAAATCTTGCATTAAAATTTGCAACCTGCTCATTTGACCCTTTAGTGATACTGGTAAACTCACTTACAAAAAAGCTAGGGTTAGTTTTGTCACCATATTGCTCCTTGAACACCCTTTTAAAATCATCCCATGATGAAATACTCCAGTCAGGTAGATTCTTGTACCATTCTCTTACCTCATCTACTAAAGATTGCATGAATGACTTCATGAAAACATCCTCATGTTCAACCTCAAAGTTATCCATGACATTTTGAAAAGCCTTTAGATGATCTTCTCCTGACACAGTGTTGTTTCCTGAAAATTTAGGCACTTGTAGCCTTAGATGCTTGTCAATGGGGTTAGGATACCCAGGAATACCATCAAATACCAGCTGTCTGAATCTATCTGGCTGCATGGGCTGTCTGTCAAACTGATTAGCATTAATGTTTCTGCATTCATTCTAGTTTCTTACATTGTTCAGTGGTATCCTAGCATCATTCACATTTTGTCTTTGATCATTATGCTGATATTGCACTTCATTTCTTTGCTGATGTCTCTGCACATTTCCATTCTCAAGGGTAGGAATTGAATCATTTTGGGTAGTCCTTAAAGCTTGCACTTTCTACCTCATGTCATCTCTAATTTTTATTGCTTGCCAATATTCAAACTCAGCCCTTAAGCTCTTAATTTCATCAACTAGTTCCTCCTCTCTAGGCATAGAAGAGGATGGTTTTACCATATTCTGATCTTCATTATCATCATCCCTTAGGGATTCAGCTTCTTCAAATCTATCAGGAGAATCATGAAAAGGATGCTCCTAAAACACCTCTGACCTTATTCTCAAACCATTACCCTGCTGTCTTTCATACACACCCTGGATTTCAGCCTCATTGTTTGAAAAATAAGGTACTGTCTTCTCTGAAGATCTTGGATTATCCTAAATAAAATCATGTTTCTTGGGGCTAGGAGAACCAACTTGACTGGCTCGAATAGTCCCCTTTTTTCTATACATCATTTTTATGGGTAACTCTTCAAACAGAGTATTACGCTGGGATCTTCTCCCTTGCATACAAATTTTTACTTTACCGGTTGGGAGATTGGTTCGGAGTCACCACCTATTACTAGGAAGTGTTTTCTTCTAAACAAATTAGGGTTCTTTCACAAATATCCCCAGCAGAGTCGCCAATTTCTGTTGGTTTTTTCCCAGACTGGATGCTTACTCCTAGATTTCCCTACAAGGTAGCCATTAATGATCAACAGGATCTCTGGGCCAGGGGCCAACAGTGTAGGAGATAGACTCTATATTTTATCTCCTCTTCTTCTTCAGGCTCTGCAAAACCTAGGGGGTATTCCCTACTCAACATCCATGAGGATATGCATACAAAGGCTGGGATGCTGACAGAAAGTAGATAAGTCCTCCTGTAAGTAGACCAAAACTATAAGATAAGAGCAAAGGGGCTGGCTTTGGGCCTATTTGCAATTGTAGATAGAGGACTTGGATCCTAAAACTAATTCTAATGTCCTGATGGTTGTTTTAGAGTTTTGATTTTGATTTAATATTTGGATGCAAAGCTGGACATGGTATATAACACTAACACAAAGCTAGATCGGTGCCTGTCCAGGGCCTAGAGTTAGTAGACATACACCTGTGAATGATCAGCATGAATAGCTAAAACTAGATTTCAGGGGGACACATATGATACCTGCCTTACAGATATCTCCCAATACAAAGTGTTAAGCTATCTATACTTATGGCATCCCTACTGCAGTATACCCTTCCCAATGTTCAATCTGAGAACAATTTAATCTACTCCTTGAGCAAAAGTTAAGAGATTAAACATTCAACATAGGAATTCTATGTTCTAGAATCTTAAACATTCCTTGAATACCTAGACTCAGAAGAAAGATACATGCAACACTGGAGACAGAATTAGCACAACACATGCAAACATAGCATTATTCATATAAGATTAACCATGAAATTAGTGGATTCATGCAAAAACATACAACAGGAGATACATAAACTCACAAGTTTTGCTGCACAGAGCAACCAAATCAGCTATATTGCATTACAGAGCCAAAAATGTTCAACTTTCAACAACCACAAAAATGGTAACATAGTCTACCTATATCGGCCAGAAAGTATACCTCTAGCAATTAATTACATGTTTTTTGACAAAAATCCGCCAGATACAGATCCCACAAAGGAATGGCGCTCAAAATTTATTGCTGCAACAGACAAGAGAGACCTCGAGCCCTACGTTGCCATCTAGAAGTCCTTACCCATAAATTGAGCAGCCTGATCATTTGTACCATCGCCCATACCCCTGCTATAGTCGCCATTGATGGCTCAACCACCTGCGGCCGCTTGAAAACTGTCGCAGCATTCAAAAAGGAATTTCCCACCAAAACGTGTTTTGCTGTAGGTTTAAAATATGTAGGAAGAATAGTCCCACATGCATAGTGCAGAGACTCCTTTAGCATTTTAAAAAACATGGCCACCAACATACTAAGTGTCGAGCACTTTTACCGCGCTCGACGCACGCTCCTTCTCCAAAACCCATCGCTCAGACCTAAGCCATCGGCCCTACCAAAAATCTTCCTGCCAACATCAACAGTCTAGCCGATCGCTACATTACAATCCCCTCCATCAGCCAGAGATGCACCATTGGGCCAACCTTCCAAACCTTCGCCGATCTCATTAGTTACATTGATGAAGCCACTGCAATCCCCTGTCGGCCAAGCAAAAAATCCCTCTGCCGATAGACCAAACTCTCACCGATGACCATCAAGCTAGACTTTGCCCCTTTGTCAGCTAGACCCTCCACTATCGGCAAGCCACAAAACACCTATGCCAACTACACAGGTCACCCCAAGGGCATACCACATCCTAGGTCTTCGGCGAGACCACCAACCCTCGGAGCAACAAGAAAATCCTTGGCCGATAGCACAAGTCCTGTCGACGACCACCTTGAACATCCCTCATCGGCCAGACAACCAACTGTCGGCCCAACATGAAACTACTTCACCGATAACAAACACTATGCCGATGACACCATCGGCGAGACCAAACACATGGTTCTCCCGATGGCCATCCTCCATTGCTCCTATCGGCCAGACCAACACTATCAGCCAAACCAAAAGCTTCCCAGTCGATGAAGGGGGTTACGCCGATGCCTACTCAAATCCCTTGTTGGTGAGAGCCACGCCGATGACATCGCATCAGCCAAACATTGTATATCGGCAACCCAAGAAAATACTTCGCCGATAGCCAAAGTGTTGGCGATGACCCTCCAAGACTCTCGTCGGTATGACTAACCTGTTGAACCCATTGAATCGATGAACTGGTTCAACGGCGAGGTTCAACATTGAGGTTTGCCGGCAGGGTTCAAAACCTCAAAAACAATACTCCATCACTGTCGGCCAAGTACCAAAAACACAAAGCCCTAAACTGTTGAACCATGAACCAAAAGGGTTCAATGCGATGGTTCAAAGCGATGGTTCAACCATAATTTGAGCACTCAAAAAGAAGTTTCGCCGATAGAGAAAGTCACAGCGATGAACAAGGAAACTTAGGGCTCAAAAAGAAAAAACCCTCCAACATCTGCGCTCAGATCCAGACCAAAATTAGTGCCAACATCTAGTTCGATAACAGAGAGAGGAACCTAGTGTCAAAAACTAGAGCGGAATGTTGAGGACACTAGTTCTAGGTGATAGAGTCTGGAAGAGGATACAGGAGATATAGGACCAATGTACAGCAACTAGGAGTAGATCTAGAAGGACATGAGGAGAGGAAGTTGATATTAGAAGTAATAGCCACATGAGGAGGACCCTAGCATTGGGTGCCCTAGTCCTAGGGTTTCTACACCGATGAAACCTATGTGATGATCTCTACCAATTCCATCTTCTTATCACTCATCGGTGTCAGAAGCTCTCAATTCAGATCTACACACATAAAAGAGGGAAAAGGGTTGTGTTGTATAGGAGATTGCCTCAGTCAAACCCTTGTGTTGGTGTTCCCACCTCCACACAAAAATTATGATGATGATAGAGAGTGTGTGTTCATGATGAACAGAGGCAAATATATTGATAAACATTGTAATAAACAAATACCATGTGTTGGTCATGATGTTCGTCATAAACAAGCATAGAATAAAAGTACACATTAACCTTTATTCATCTTGAAAGATACTGTGAATTTAAGGAATTTGGGATCCCAAGTCTCTGGTGATTAGGTCTTAATCGTCTGACGTTACTCAGAGGTTAATGTGTGTTGCTGTTTCCATTTTGGGGCCTTACGTGAAATTGTGCCATCATCATGACATTCCTGCAGAAATTCTTTACAGAGAAGTCATATTATGCAGCTATTAGATGAAAAGATGTAAAGATACCTCAATCTTTTGCATGATATTTTTCAATTGTGCATGCTTTGCATTCAAATATGCTAAATATTTGCGATTACCTACGAGATGTCTGCATATTTGCATTATTTACTTAGGATTATCAATTATTCGCCATTGTGATAATGAAATGTTCTAAAATTGAAAGAAATTAAAGGAATACTACAATTTAAAGTTAAATTTTCAGCTATTGATCCACATACATACTCGATACTGTCATGACGAGAAGAAATCAAACCATATGTTCACCAAGATATTCCATAGCTAGATACAGTTGATGCAAACTTCAGAGGATGATGAATGAAAACAATACGTGCAACATGATGAGCACTCCAAGGGACGCAGCAAATCAAAGCACATATCCAGAATTCAGACACAGATTACTCAAGATTTACAAAGATTTGTAATCGAAAAACTCTTCTCTTTCATTAAGTATGCAAAAGACATGTACATATGCAATAACTTTGAAATAAGCCCTGAATACTTCAGCAAACAAATTTCATTTAAGTTTCGAATGTTTCAACAAGGCATTCCACCACCTTTTATAGAATAAGGTGAGGAATCCGTTACAAAAGATCTACGATCTAGATTTATCAATACAAATCTACGGTCCTGATTCACTTGATTTTGTCAATCTTTACAACATGGCACAAGTTGCCAGCTGGCTACTATCTATACTACTTATGCTATTATCCCCTTCATGATGTATCTTCATCATGCTCCTCAGCTGATTCATGCGGGTCATCATCATGTGCATCACTCTCTGAACTTTCACTATCCTGATGATGACGCGGCTGCATATGGGGCTGCATACTACTGCGGACCTACTCGTATGAATGCACAACCTGATCTATCACTCCGCCATCCTGAGTCTTTGCTTTGACAATGGCGTGCTTATGTGCTTCATACTTGTCTCTACTGTTGTCAAGCTTATTTTTCCTGTCCTACAGTGTTTCTTTGTATTTCTCCATCTGGACCTTGATCCTCATTATTTTATCTATCAATTCCTCTGTCAAAGGGACAGGTGGACCATCTGTCTCTGATTGGAAGTTGCTATGCACAGCTTTAATGGCGGACTCTTCATCTTGATTTTCTATTTTTCCTTCCACCTTGCCTTCCAATGCCTCCAGTATCACTGCCTCTTCAGCCATTAAATCTCGTAGCCTTATGCTGATGTCCCTCAGCTTATTATTACACCTTTTGAGGACTCCACACTCAAACTGAGTGTCTTTATACCAAATATCTATTAATAATGTGGTATTATTATTTAGTACCTGCTTACAGATAAGCAGTTGTGGATTTATATTCCTTATTTCCCCTAACAGGGTCAGGACTCTCTCCAGCTTGTAAGACCTCTTCCCGGTCTGCATCTGTAATTTATCCACTTTGGCCTTGGAGTCACTTAAGGTGCTCCACCTCTTCAAAGAGGCCTTCATTATTTCTACAGCATCATCCAATGTGGATGACATCCATCTCCTTATTACGGACGCCTCATGCTTCATGAGGTCCAATTTATTTACCTCCTCCTGGGAAATGGCAACCAATGGGACTGCATGTTCAGTTGTGGTATCATCAGGATTGGTCAGCCCTTTGATATAGGCATGCAACTGAGCAATGTGCTCTTTATGTTGCTTATTTTTGTCCTTCTCTCTTTTCACCTTCTGAATTAGAGAGTCAATGATATCTTTGCCCTCCTGACCTTCTTGGTCCTCATTGGCAAAGCCCAAATCTACTGTACTGATTTGAAATTCATCAACAGTGATTTTACCTTTTTCCTTCTCCACCGCAGGTATGGCAATTTGTGCGGTCCTTCTCCCTTTTGCCAGATCTCTTTTGATGGCCGAAGTCATTCTGGCCTTCCTCTTTGGCTTCATTATATCCACAGAGAACAGGGTGGAGATGTCGAATTCCTGAATTTCAAGCTCCTCCTTAGCACTTACCTCTTTTGCCAACCACGGAGGCACCTGATCATGTTTTTCAACATCATCCTGATGTTCACCTATATCTCCCGTTTCTGTCAACAAGTGTTGTGGAGATGGTGACTTTCTCAGTTCTTCTTTTTGATGTTCCCTTTATTGTTGATCTTGCGGCACCTCCTCCTGTTGAGGGATTTCCTTCTCCGGAGGAGCATCTTCATGCTGTGGGGACCTCTGAGGGGCATCTATATGCTGTGGGGAACCTTGAGGTGCAGCTATATGCTGATCATGATGATCATGACCCTCTTCTATCATTATTTCATCTGTTCCCACTTCTTCTTCTTCTTGTGGTTTATCCACTGCACTAGATATTGGGGACTCTGCCTGATGTGCTGGCGATTGCTCTGCAGCTACTACTTCTTCCGAGCCTACACCATCCACTTCTTGTACTTTGGCAGCTGGATCCTCTAGTGTTTCTTTCTCATCAGCCTTCACTTCCTGAACCTCTACTATAGCAGGTTCTTCTGTTGTATCCTGTGGACTTTGTTGGCCGGTTTCAAGAGCATGGCCTTCTGACTCTGCCATCTCTATCTCTTCTGTTGGGTGACCTTTATCAGGTGATCCTGCTGGCTGTTCAGGACTTGCATCCTGTTTCTCTGTCAGATCCACCACTACAGGACTGGTCACCTCTGTGATCAATGTATCTAGCCCTATGTCCTGAGCTACTTGCTCTGGGCTCTTTTCTTGCTCTTCTTCTGCTTGTTTCATCTCCTCAAGCACAGTTTGAATCGTTGGAGGCTTGTGAGGAGTCATACTTACATCAGCAGCAAGTGTTTCCATCTCCTGTACAGCCACGTCCTGCACCACCTCATCATCAGACAAGTTTATTGTCTCGTCGAGCGAGACATGCCCTTCCGCTTGTGTCTGGGAGGTTTCTTTCAGCTGCTCCTCAGCAAGTTCGGTTTTGAACTTGACAATGGTAGGAAGTAGAACATTATGTTGAAGTTCCTTGTGCACTTCACTACCTTCCCCTTGTAATGAAGTAGGGGGTTGGCTTATTCCACCTCTCATGGAGGTTCTTTGTTTCTTAGGTGGAGTAGACACCAGCACCTGTGGAGCTCTCCTCTTCCTTTTTATTATCAATGGAGCCTCCTCCTCCTCAGGCTCTTCTTCTATGAAGGTATCCTCTCCTCCTGGTTGTTTAGAGGATTGACCCACTTCTTGGGTCTCAGTGATTCTAGCCTCTGGTGTCTTACTTTTCTTGGGCCTTTCCTTCTCTGGAGGGGATGCTGATTCTAATCCTGACCCTTCCGCCTGCTCAGCTGCAAATATTGCCCTTTCAATTAAAATCCCCTTTGGTCCCTGTTCAACCTTCTTGCCCCTTGGGGGTCTTTTGCTCTGCTGTTGTGGTGGAGGGACTCTATCTCCCTTGGTCTTCCTCTTCTCTAACAGGAAGTCATCATATTCATCCGCAGGGATATCCTGCCCTTTCTTCTTGTTGTCCACCGTAATGGCAACACCCTTCTTCTTCAATGCCTCTATCTGTGCATCAACCCAAGCTTGGGTTAGGCATAGGGTCCTGGCAATGAATGGGTCCAAGGATATGTCCTCCTGCATAGTGAGGTCAGGTGTAGAGATGGTGTCATTATATATCTTTTTCTGTTCATACTCGTCTGCCATTGTCCTGCCATCATCCTTCTTTAATTGTTGAGGAAGGGAGATGCAATCAAAAGTTCTAACTTGGTTCAGAGTTAATCTCTGATGCCTCCTTCTCCTGGCTTCTACCTCATCCTCACAGTCAGCCGAAAAATCCTCTAGGTGCCTTTGGTGAATAGGCTTTCCTAGCACCTTCTGTATTCTGCCGTAAGGATCATATGGTCTTGTTATTGGAAAGGGCTATAGATTCATCTTATTCAGGGTGACCATCACCTTCTTGATATTATCAGAGTCAGGGCACATGTAATTGCCAATGCTGACTGGGAACAAAATTGGTGGCAACTTCTTGGCATCCTTGTACATTTGTATCATGGTGGAGCCCTGCCTGATAAATTCCATTAGTACCATGGCGTCGGTAGGATACCTTGGCAGCATCAAGGGATGTCCCTCGAAACCTTCAACCCTTATATAAGAAAAGGTTGCAAATTGTATGTACCAGGCCCCATGCCTGTAGACTGCCTCTTGAGCCTCCATGCTCAATCTCTTTGTTCTGTCCTCCTCCATGGTCCTTACCAAATGCATAGAGAATGCATCATTGACCAGTTTGTAATCTTTTAGGTAGTTGGTTCTCTGCAGCTGGGGATGATGATCCCAGATATATGCAGCATTGGTGCCTGTGAGCTTCCCATCTGTAACCAAGGCATCAAAAGTGCCTCTATAGGCACAAGAATAAACAATATATGATGACATGTAAAATGCACAATTTAAACCTCCCAGGTTCATCAGTTGCTCATGCAGAGCATCACTTATAATTTGGCCCCACAGTGGCTTGGTGTCTGAATATAGACACATCATTATTATTCCGTACATCCAATCCCTGAAACTGCCAGTATCAGGTTGGCCAGTTACTCTATTCAGGAGTGCGATCATGTATTGATACTCCTCACTGAAATCATACTTAAACAGGTGCACAGGAAGCTTGGCGGCTGCATTATATGTGCTGTTCTCAGCCTGCCACGGATACATGTTCTTCCTGGCCGATTTCTTATTGGCTTCATACTCCCTTTCAGACTTCTTCAAGTCTACACTTTTGACCTTACTACCCAGTGGCAATCCAAATGTTTGGGAGAGACCTTTGATGGAAAGGTCTGCATATATCCTCCCATGCTTCACTACTTGCCTGGTTTGAGGGTTATAATTCTAGTCACACTCAATGACAAGCTCTGGAGATTCCATAGAGTATGGAAAACTGGCGGCATTCCACAATCCCGACACGAACACTGCGTCCAGCACAGGACTCTTGTCATGTCCATTGTTTAGCTTGGCTGACCAGGCCTCCAAATTAGTGCTTCCCTGATGGGTGTCTGTGATTGCTCCATATTTAAATAGGACCCCCCTCTGAGCAGAGAACATGGGCTTACTGAACTCTTCCTGACACTTGACCAATCGCTTCTCAACCATGAGTGCCTGCAATTAACGACAATCCTATCTCATAACAAGTACATATATGCATGCATACTGCAGTTGACTTTATAAATCATTATGCCTACTGTATCAATTCCAACACTACTTAATCATACGGGTGCATAAACCAGAACTTACATCATAGTACCAGAATAGAAACAACATGATGAGGGTTTTATTCACTTACCTGGTTATGCAGATTTCTTTTTATACCAGTAGATTGCTGAGACGTTCTTAATTCAGCTGATGATCACCTCTTCTTTTCTGCCCATGAGCTCAAATCGCGCAAAGGTAGCTGGTATGCAGATATGGAAGCTGGTGCTCTGTAAAACAAGTTTATCACAAGGTAAATGTGAAAATGGCAGTTGAATTACCTTTTAACCTCACATTTAGGGTACATTTAGGGCAACTATGATAGATTGGATCATGTTCCTTGATTATTCGTGCAAAAACACAGGATCTCGCCAGGTGTTTCATTGGGTTCCGGGGTCGGCGGGAACTACCTACCATGTCTGCGCGCATTAAATGATAATGGCGGCAACAGGAGCGGGTAATATCTCTATGATAGGATATGATGAGGGTAGGATGATATTCGCAAATATCGGGTTGAGTTTCAATATCATCCTCCCTCGTATTGACATTGTTATCGCGACAAGATTCGGGTGCAAAAGCACTTTTATTTATGCTTAGTACATTAGGAGGATATTTCGGTGTATCGGGTGATGTTTCAAAATATGATGATGATGAGACAAACTTACATGTCTCTCTTTTTGGAATATCGGGATGACGTTATCCTGATATTCGCTCTCCGTATTGGAAGTGCATCATGATGTCATCATCATATTAGGCTAACATGATCATGTTTTAGAGAATATCTTATGGCAATGTAAATGTGATGATGATGTGATCAGGATGTATGTTCCTCCGTTTATCGTATTCAGATGATGTCATCAGGATATTTGCTAAGGGTGATATTTGCGTCAGGAGGATATAAAGACACATCGGGTTACATGCGAAGTATGACGCTCGCGATAGATAAAACTATTTGACGGGAAGATTTTGCTACCATTTAAAGTTGACGTCCAGATATTTGAACCGCATGACATATCAAAGGGAATGTTTCAAATATGATGATGAACTTCAACAATATGACCTTCCTCTTGTGAATATCAGGTTTGACCGAAACTTTGACTGTTCATAACTCTTATATCCTGATGAATATCAAGGTGATGTAAAAAGGCAAACCTGCCTGAATTTTAATGCTCTTTCAAAATATGAGGTCACAGAGATGAAATATGAACTTTGACAAACTAACCTCATGGTGACTTACTTCATCGTGGTTTTGCATGATGATGCACTCGACTCACTTTTACAAACCGCCCAGAAGCAGACGCACAAGCCAAACCAAAAATTGGGTCCCTGTTTTGCCAAGTCAAAATGGGGCGTGTTGTGTAACCACACAACAACTTGCCACCAAAGAAAACAAACAAATTCCAATGATTCAAGTGATGTGATCACATTCATCTATAGTATTTTAATTCCATATAAGCATAAGTATCATGGTCTTCTGACAACAATTTCATCATGACAACAATGCTAGCAAAGGATCAGGTGTGTGCATATGATTAATTATCCTCATCTTGAAAGCAAGTTGAAAACATAAGTAACTGGTGTTAAACTACATAGTTGGGGATCATCCCTCATAGCCGACCTGGATAGAGCCTTACTGCCAGCAGGCGTCTATAGCCCCGGCAAGGTTATCTATACAATCTCCCTAAGTAGAGCCCCACTGCCAGCAGGCGTCTATAGCCCCGGTAGAGTTACTTAGATGGCCTAATTTTATTTCTGTTCTAATTTTCTCTTTAAAATTTGTATTTGATGTCATCATGTTAGCTTATTTGTACAAGGTACAGTCACTTGCAGCTTTAGGTTGGAGATTGTATTGGTAGCAAAGGAGTCCCTTTAGATTTTTCACTTAACACCTATACTTATGTGTTCAACAAACCCAAGGCTGTTAGGTGTTTCATTGTGATTGATTCACTTTGATCAAGAAAAGGCATCCTGATGAAAAGATATCAGAAACCTGATCATGAACACTTCTTTCAACGAATCATAACCTATGTCTAAATGTGATCTCATTACTTGAACCTTAACAATTTAGTTATTTTCTGGGGTGATGAAGTGCACAATCCTGACTTACCAAAACAAGGTCCCAACCAACACAATGAAACAAACAGAATAGACACACTGTACAAACAACTATACAAATATACAATATGATACACATGACTATTATGAAGTCATTCAGGCCTGGAAATAATGTTTGAGGGATTGTCCATTGACTGGCAATGGGACGTCCTCACCTGTCAGGGTTTTAAGCCTATAAGTACTGTCTCCTAGTATCTCAGAAATTTGAAAGGGACCTATCCATAATCTATCAAACTTACCATGGTCACCTTTCTTTTCATGGGCCTTATCCCACATCAGGACCAAATCGGATATCCTGAAGGCTTTAATTCTGGCTCTCTTGTCAAACCAGCGTTTGACAACAGCCTGATGTTTTGCAAATTGATCAATTGCTTGACTCCTTTTTTCTTCCAGGTGCATCAACTGAAGCAACCTGACTTCTTGTTTATTATCTATGCCTAGGTATTCTTGGGCAAACTGTAGAGTAGGAATCTTTAAGTTTACAGGGAGGATGGGGTCCACTCCATATACTAGTTGGAAAGGTGAGTTTTCTAATGCAGTTTTTATTCTAGTTCTGTCCACCCATAAGGCATACTTTAGAAATGAGTTCCATTCCCTGGGGTTCTTCTCTATCAATTTTCTTATGATACTCAGTAAATTCTTGTTGGTGGATTCTGCTAAACCATTCCCTTGAGGATAATAGTTAGATGAAAACTTAAGTATAATCCCATGGTCAAAAGCCCAACTGGATAACTTGGTGGAAATGAAGGCGGACCCATTATCACTTACCAATGCATAAGGAGTTCCATACCTGGTGACACTGTTGCTCTCCAAAAATTTAATGACATCATCTGTAGTGCAAGTTTTGCTGCTAATAGCCTTAGTCCATCTAGTACAATAATCAGTAATTGTTAAAACATACCTATGCCCTGAGGAGGACAGAGGATTGATTGGTCCTATGAAGTCCATGCCCCACTGTGCAAATGGGCGCTCTTCCATTACTGGCTGCAAGGGTTGTGCAGCATATTTCTCTCTGTTGGTAGCAACCTGGCAAACATGACAACATTTAACATGATCAGCTGTGTCTTTAAAAATTGTAGGCCAGTAATATCCTGCTCGGAGGATTGCATGTGTTGTGGCCAATGCTGATCCATGTGCTGTTCCAAACTTATCATGTAATTCTGTCAGGACTCTACTTGCTTCTGGCTTCTCTAAGCATCTAAGGTATATTCCTTCGTAATTCTTCTTGAACAAGGTTCCTCCCTTCATCATGTACTTTTGGGATCTTATCTTTAAGGCTCTTCTCTGTGAAGCCTGTATCCTTGATGCACATCTTCCAGTAATTAGGATGTGCCTGATATCTGAATACCACTCTTTATTGTCTTTCTCATTGATCACATATTGCTGACTAGTGATGTTTGGATCAATCTCAGATATCATCTGGCTCAGAGCTTGTCCTCTTACCAGCTTCATTGGTGTAATTTCCATGTCATACTCTTGTAATACAGTAATCCATTTATCTCTTTTCTCCCCAGGCTCACTTTGCATCAGCAGCATCTTCACTGCTGCATCAGGCACCATAGCAATCACTTTGCTTCTGAGTATGTAATGTCTGAATTTCTTTACTGCCCTGACTAATGCAAGTGCCTGTCTCTCAACATCTACATATCTCAACTCAGCATCCCTGAAAGGACAGGGCATGAAAGCAATTGGTTTCTCTTCTTTCTCTTCATTTCTTTGAGTTAACACTGCTGCAGAGGTATGTTCTGAAGCAAATGAATAGATGTAGAAATCTTTGGTGTAGTCTGGACTAATGAGGACAGGAGCATCTGAAATGGCCCTTTTTATATCTTCAAATGCAGTCCTGGCTTCCGGTGTCCACTCAATTTGTGCATCTTTTTTCAACATAGCATTTAAAGGTCTGACAATCTCAGCAAAGCCGGTGATGAACTTCCTCACAAAGTTTATCTTACCAAAGTAAGACTTGAGTTCCTTTTTGCTTCCTGGAAGTTGTAACTTCATAATAGATTCCACCCTGTCAGGATCAATGATAATTCCATCCTCTGTGATCAGGTGGCCTAGTAATTTTCCTGTTGTGACTCCAAATATGCACTTCTTGGGATTTAAAGATATTCCATATTCTTCACATTTCTTCAGTACACTTCTAAGATCAGCAACATGATTCCTCCTTTCCTTGGAGAATACCGTCAAGTCATCCATGTAGATGACTATACACTTTCCTATTAAACCTCTGAAAGCTATGTCCATTGCTCGCTAGAATGTAGCTCCAGCATTTATGAGTCCAAAGGGCATACGTCTATATGCAAATATCCCCCACTTTGTGGTGAAGGCAGTTTTCAATCTATCAATTTTGTCAACCATTACTTGGTTGTATCCTGAAAAGTTGTCCAAGAAGGACATCATTTTAGCTCCATTTACAATCTGTAGAACTTCATCTAATGAGGGTAAAGGATAGTTATCCTTTTCTGATGCTCTGTTCAGGTTCCTGAAATCTACACATAACCTAATGTCGCCATTCTTCTTTCTGACTGGCACAAGATTAGCCACCCATGTGGAGTGCCTGACAGGAAATATTATCCTGGCATTTAACAATTTCTTGACTTCTTCAAGAATTATTGGTTCGAGCAAGGCATTGACTGGTCTCTACTTCTGTCTGAAAGGTTTAACATCTGGTTTGAGAGGTATAGTATGAGTTATGACAGAAGTATCATATGTCTTCAGCTCATCATAGGTCTAGGCAATTACATGTATGTAATCCTTGAGGGCCTCAGTTATTCCCTTTAACTCCTCTGGTGTGCAAACTTTACCAATTAGCACACTTTTCTGGTCTTCATTTTGTCCAATATTCACTTGTGAATACTGACCTCCATCTGCTTTGGGCAGATCCTTATGTTTAAGCATATTATCCAAATCAAAGGCTCTTTCCAACTCAATCATACCTTTGGGAATCCTGTTGCTTGGCAACTCTAATATCTCGTCTTCCTCCCATACATGATCCTCCATACCATTCTCATCTATAATCTGAGCCTCAAATATGTCTCTATTTGAAATGAAGTTCAGAATGTGCTGATCATCATCAAACACCTAGAGATTAGTCACATTGTCAGGTATTGATGGTACTGACACTAGTTCTACTAAAAATCTCTTTAGACCAGATATAGACAATGGCTCCAATGTACTAGCAACTTGAGCTAGCGCATCTGCCCTATGATTTTGTTCTCTTGGTACATGAGTGATATTAAAGGCGTCAAAGTCTTCCATCAGGTCCCACACACGATGTCTGTAATTTGATAGTTTTCTGTAGTTTTTTGTAATTTGACATTCAAATGAGATGTTTCAGTGCCAAATTGATAAGACACTAGCACCTAGCTAGTGTCTAGTGGAATTTGTTCTTGAGGCGACATATGTTAAATAACTTAGCCTTGTCTCTTAGAAAAGTACTAAAATGTGCATATAGTAAGTAGAGATAAGTATTCATGTTAAATGGGTGCCAAACCTAGTGTGAAAATGTAAGCAGTGATAATTTTCAACACAACAATACACACATGCAACTCTTTATCCACTTTCAAGCATTCCAAATCAAAGCTCAATCACTTCAAATCCATCCTCCAACAATTCAAATCCACTATTTTTCCAAATTTCAAAGGAGGAGAGAGGGATTTGAAATGAAAAATAACAAGTGAGTAAAAATAGCCTTCTAATTCTTTTTTTCTTTTTTCTATTTTCCTTCTCAACATTCACTTTTTGCAAAATACATATTCCAAGCTAAATAAACCCATAAATTGATTTAATAAAGATAAACAACTAATTTAATTTAAATTGATATTTTCAAATATTTAAAAGGTCAATCAATTTAAATTATATTATATTTTTAAACTACAAATTTCATGTCACTAAAAAAAATATTTTATTTTGAAAGAATTATCAATTTCAATTAATTTTCTTCCACCAAAAGTAAAATAATGTAATAGACCTTTTTCATTGAGGTGTAAATAACATCTCTTTCACAAACATAGAAAAAACACATTTTGAAATAAATTTAAATGCAATGCAAAAGATAAAATAAACATGCACAAAGGACTCATGCACACTTTATGACTTTCCACAACATGTAGACTCTAAAATCATATCCAATTTTATAGAGGGATTCACAAGACTCATCTCACACTCGACTGACTGAGATAGATGTTAACACACACATGTTTTACCCAAAGACAACCATCTCCAATATAACTATTATTAGGGAATAACCTTGTACTTGCACACTCAGGTCAAACATGAAGTGTACCTACTCCACATAATACTAGCTAAAGAAATATAACCCATCCAATGTTATATAAATTATAATATGATATCAAGTCATCACATATAATTGTAAATCATCTATGACTAGCATAATCCAAGAAACAAGATGCATAATTAGCAATAATTCATAATACAAAAACATACATAATCATCACAATTTTATTGAATATAGTGAAAATAGTGAAGTTAAAACATTGTAATGATCTAACATATAAAGACACAACATATGCATCCCATAATGCATAGTCAAAAATCTAATGCCAATACAAAACCTCATTAGGAACACACTAATGCCCATACAAAACATCACCACAAAAGCATCCAAATTACACCATGAGAACATCTTGATGGTACAACAAGCCTCATCAAAAAGTTTGGTGCAATGGTTCATAACACATGAAACACATAATACACTAATAAAACACTCGATACAACATATATCTGAGAGGAACCTCCTGCAACAATATAATAAAAAATGCATGAAATAACAAAAATATATAAATAGCAGAAACACATAAAGAATTTATTAATCCTAGGCCACTTGGAGGGGGCAACCTCCTTTGAGGAAGCTCAATACAATAAATTCATGGATGCCTTCATTGGCCTTAACACGTACTTATATACTAAGTCTAATCTAAACAACTATTACTTCCCATGAATGTGGGATAATACAATATGCTCATGGGATGACTTACAAAGCATATGTGTCCAAATGTAATATACTAACAAAGTAAAGAGAAGGGTTAAACACGGGTTCCTAACATCCCCTCCCTCTTAGAAAAGATTTGTCCTCAAGGCTTAAGATGTGGAAATTGTTGCTGAATCTGAAGTTGTGGTTCCCATGTAGCATCCTCTGGTTGTATTCCATGCCACTGAATTAAGACCTCTGTGATGGATTAGGAGCGAAGTTGATGAGTGCGTCTGTTAAGGATTGTGATGTGATTAAGTGATCAGAAGTCAATGCAGAGGTGCCATGACCCATCTTTTTTCTGGACAAAAAGAATTGGTGAAGAAAAGGAACTGGTACTAAGGCGAATAATACCTTACTTTAGTAAGTCTCGAATGATCATGTCAATCTCTATCTTTTGGTGAAATGGGTAGCGGTAGGGGCTGATGTTGGGAGGAATGCTTCTAGGAAGGAGCTAAATACAGTGGTCCTCTGGTCGTGAAGATGGCAATCCCACTGGTTTAGCAAAGACACAGGCATACCTATCCAAAATTTGTTGTAGATCAGAAGGAGTAGTGAAGATCGATGATGGTTGCATCTAAATGGAATGGAGCTGAGAAATGACACCATGTGAATTTTTCTTAAGAAGCTTTTCCATGCAATGTGAACTTATGATGCTAAGAGACCCCAATTGTAAGCCCTTCAATGTGTGTTTGTTCCCATTCTCTAAAAACTACATCCAAAGTTCAGCAAAATCCCATAAGATGGGTCCAAGTGTGCGTAACCATTAGGCACCCAAAACCACATCACATCCTCCTAAGGGCAAGGCAAACATGTCAAAGCATAGGTTATAATCTCAAATAGAGATACGAACATTGTGAAACTTCCCTTTGCAAGGTAATTTGCCCCCATTGGCAATCATGACTTCAAAGTTGGAGCAAGGATAGACAAAACAATTAGCCTATTTGGCAATCCGAGGGTCGATGAAGTTATGAGTGCTACCAGAATCAATGAGTATTGTAAGAGAGCTTCTTGAAGTAACCCTTGACCTACATGGTTTGTGGGGTGGTGACTCCTACTAAAGCATGGAGAGAGATCTCTAGGTGGTCTTCCTGAGAAGTAGGGTCAACAAGCGGCTGCTGCATTGCGACCTGATCATCTACTATATCTTGAGCATCTACATAAACTTTAGTTTCAGGTGGAAAATCCACATCCAAGAGATAGAGCTTTTGCTCAACACATTTATGTCCCTGAGTGAATTTCTCATCACAATTATAACAAAGCCCTTTTTCTCTATGTGCTGGCATCTCTTCTTCAGTCAAATGCTTGATAGGAGTTATTCTAGGAGCTAGCATGATTTGAGGTATTTGGGAAACTATATTTCTAAATGGAACAAAATTGGATTTGGATCATTGTTGAGCTGTGATCTTGTCCTCCACCAACTTAGCCAACCCTAGGGCTTCTATCATTGTAGTGGGATGAAACATTTTAACCTCAGATCAAATTGTATCCTTCAGACCACTGACAAAACAACTCCTGAAGAATTCATCAGACAATCTCTCTTTGTGATTGGCCAGCTTTTCAAATTCTATTTGATATTCTCTCACAGTGCCTATTTGGCAAAGTTTAGTGAGTGCTCCCGTGAAGTCATCAAAAACACTAGGGCCAAGTCGTTGCAAAATGAGTTTGCAAAAATCTGTCCATTTTGGCTCTTCATGAGCCTTGATGTACCAATGGAACCATTGAAGGTCTTCATGTTCCAAATCAAAGGATGCAAGTGGGACTTTGTTGACATCAAAAGTATTATGTAGACTGAAATATTGTTCTACCCAATATATTTATCTAGTCGGATCATCACCATTAAAGCAAGGAAAATCAAGCTTCGGCCCATGAAAATTGTTGGAAGAAGAGAACCCAATGTCCGCAGAAGACTCTGGTTGCTGTCTATTGTTCATGACTGAATGCTAAAGATTAAGGCTGAGAATTTTTTCATCTAGATCTTGGAGTTTGGTCTTGAGGGCTGCAAGTTCATCCTCCATGTTTTTTGTTCTTGTGTAGGTGACAACCATAGCTAGGAGAATTTTTTTTTCTTTTTTTTTTAGAATGGGTAGAAAAAGAAAAATGGAAACTTTTTTAGTAAAAGAAAATTTGGATTTGGGAAAAACTATGATGGGTAATTGGGGTTTGACTAGGTTTTGGATCATTTCTGAGGGAAAGGGAAGCAAAAAATGGGGATTTTAGAAGCAAGGTGAAAGAATGGGAAAATTTGTCCAAGAGGGACAAAGGAGTAGAAATATAAAATGAACACTATGGTAAAATTTGAAGGCTATTGGGTGAGAATCGAAGAAGTTATGGCAAACCCTAAAAATAGACAAATATGGGATTTCTAGTTTCGATAAGTGGAATTTGGGATAGGGTCCTCAAGGAAGGAAATATGTAGAATGAAATTCCAGGGGTTCTAGTGGATTTTGAGAGGAAACAAAGCTAAAGCAATGAAGATATGGAGAAAAAATGGAAAAGATCTACTAACAGCTTTGGATGGATTCAATCTGTAATTTACCAGCTATCATAAGATATGGGCCCCAAGTATGTTCGGTTGCTTAAAGGTTCAGTGGAGTCACTCAGCCACAAATGTTGTCTAATAGCTTGCGTATTGGGGCAGTACCCCTCACTCCATGGCTCAAGTAAAACTAATAACCACTTTGCCACAAACGACGGCTCTTGGTTTACCTCACGGATGGGAACTAGTCAATCAAGTAGGGGCTGTTGCCCTTTTCGCTGGCAAGTCCTCTCAATGGACTAACTACTTTGGGGTTCCTATGGTACTCCTCACAATGATTTTCAGGGCTATATGCCCAGGTACTTCCCATAATTAAGCGGATAGGGATATTTCCTGATTCAAACCTGCAATTAAAATAAACAATACAAATGCAAAAAAAAAGAACTACTGCAATAATCACAACACCTGGAGACAACTGCAAAAATTTTTTTGGCAAAAATTCCACCCATTGAGCCCAAGAAAGCACTCTGATACTAGATGAGAGGAACCTCCTACAACAATATAATGAAAAATGCATGAAATATTAGAAATATATAAATAGCAGAAACACAGAAGGAATTTATTGATCACATGCCACTTTGAGGGGGCAACCTCCTTTGAGCAAGCTCAATACAATAAATTCGTGGATGCCTTCATTGGTCTCAACACGTACTTATATACTAAGTCTAATCTAAGCAAATATTACTTCCCATGAATGTTGGATAATACAATATGCTCATGGGATGACTTACAAAGCATATGCGTCCAAATGTAATATACTAACAAAGTAAAGAGAAGGGTTAAACATGGGTGCATTACACCCCCCGACTAAAAATAGGATTACAGCTAGAATCTCACAAAAATATAAGGATAAGGTATCCATGTTACACAATCATTCACAAACATAATGGATCTGGAAAGATCAATCCTCTAGACTAACACCAAGTCTAGTTCTCAAATAACCAACTCATGTCTCTAAGGGGGCATAATCTAGGTAAGAACCAACCATTATATCAATTAACTCCTTTGAGACTACATCACTCTATCCTCCAACTACCACTGCAAGCGAGGACAATATCTAGCTAAATGGCCTAACTAACCATAAACAAAAAAAAGGTCCTAAAAATTAGGACTACTACATTGCAGGGTAACTCCTCTAGCTCTCTACTAAGACAAGGAAGAACCACATAATTTTGAAAATTTCTCTCTCAAGGATATTTTCCAATGAAAGGTTACACTCCCTATGGTCCCTCCTAATAATGAGCCCTCTACCTACTATGATACAAGTCAATATCTAGGGAAAAACAACTCTTAAAGGATATCAATATAACTACCTCACCTTCATGCTCACCAAAATCATGCTTCACTTCTAGTCATGGTTTCTCTCCATGAGGTCCTTCCTCATGTTCCCCTCCTAAATAGAGAGGATTTCTTTAACACTCTAGCCCCACATCACAAAACATGCTCAAACTTACAGGTTCTCAAAGGAAAGGATCTAGACAACATCCTCCTAAAAGTGTAAGAACTCCCAACAATCAAATCTTAGCAACCCACTACTCACAAGGAATATCCCCAAGGAGGCAAATAACATGAGACATAGGAGCATGACTGCTCTCAACACCACTTTCATGCTCAACTACTCCAAGCCAAAATGTTAAACAACAGAATAAGATCGTGAATCCTTAATCTACAAGGAAAAATGAGACTCCCTCATGGCTCAAACACCAAGTATTCATAAAATAGTATACACATGATAACAAATTCTTCACACAAGAATTACATCCCTTCTACCATCATGCCAGGAAACCTCCCAACTACCAAGGAGAAACTCTTACCTTAACTTAGCAACACAACAAGAATAGGTAGAGATATATAATATAATAAACATATAAATCATATGTTCATTATAACTTACTAATGCACCAACATACCCTATGCTACATGTTAGAACATAAGTCTAGGTTACAAAATTCATATCTAAATGAGACGTCATGTGCCTTCATGTTACTTAGCAATATGGCCTTTGTGTCTAAGACATAACATCATACATTCTACTAATTTCAAAACATTAGGAGGCATGGAAATATTACCAGAATCTAGAACAAGACAAATAAGAGGTTGACCCCACATTAGTGTGTCCCACTCATGGGACATCCTGATTTTTACCTAAAATCACATATTTTTTAGAAAAATTAATGATTTAAGCCTAGATGTGTTCCATATAAGGGGGTTAGATTGAAGGGGGTTAGATAAAACCCCCTTAGATCAAATCCCCTTGGATAGAACCCCCTAGGCATAAATAAAAATCCCAACAGAGTCTCCTCTACACTTATCAAAATGCTAACAAAAAAACAATTTTGCTTCACTTTTTGGGGGATCTTGGAAATTTCATTTTGTAAGTATGTAGCCCTTAGTATTACCTTCTCAAAAATTATAATGTGTAGTATTTTTTTTAATATTATATTTAAAAAAATTATAATGGATATAGGTCTATTATGAAAAATAATGACCTGTATTCAAGACATTATGAAAAATAAAACAAACATTTTTAGAAAAATATCAAAAACTACACTGCACTACACAGATTTCATTATTTCAATGAAAAAAAATTGATATATATGCTAAGAGAAATATGTTATGGAATAAAATAGGTCTGAAATTTTTGTTAGTACTAATTCAAAAATTAATAATAAATAAAATATTTGATAAAAAATTACCAAAAAAGGTGCCTAAAGAAAAATGATCCAAGTTGGATCCAAAAGCTGAAAAGTGAAATTGGGTAGAGTTTGGAAAAGAAGGTAAGGTGTTTGGCAGTATCGGGAGTTGACAAAGGATTGAAAAATTTCCTCAATTGTTAACCTAGTGAGGTCTCTCCCATGCTCTGTCTAACTCTCTTAAAGCATTTGATTGATTTGGATTTCTAAGAGTGGCATAGGGTAGTGATATTGTTAGTAATTTATGTGTATGTCTAGTTCTTGTTTTATTGAAGTGCGTGTTTTGTGTCAAGTTTGAGCTTTGCTGTTTTGGGGGGTTTGTTGATCGTACACCTTTTGAGGGACAGGGTACAGTGTTGTAAGTGTAGTTAATGACTGGGTGTGGGATAGAATGGAAGTTAATAATGATGGGAAGATGGAAGAGAATGGAAAAAAATCTTACAGAGAGGTGTTAGGACTTGACCATACTGAAGCTTCAGCGCAAATGGTTGGCTTTGAGATTCATAATGGACATAGAGCTAAATGACAAGAACCCAATGGATGAGGAAGAAAGGTTGGTGCAAGAGGGGAGGAATAAGGTAAGGGCCTTCCGTCGCCTTTGACTCTTAAACTTATCCCTAATAATGATATGTTGAAAGCAATGAGAAGTGAAGAATCTAAACTGAGGAATATTGTAGTGTTTCATGCTTGTATGAACATAGATGATTTGCCTTTAAGAAGATTCTTTGATATCTGGTTGCTAAACGTATGGGGCAAAATGTTAGGTAGTTATGTTTCTGTTGACCTATTTTCCTCTGTGTAGAGTTAAATAGTTCACCTTGTATTTTCCTTGAAAATCCTTTAGAAATGACTCTACAAGGCTTAAATCCTTCAAATATTTATGCTATGCCTTGTCAAAAATCCCAAAAAATCTCACCTTCAGAATCTTTGCTGAAAAACTAGAAAAACCTAGAAACCCTTTGTCTTCAAGTGCTTTCCATCGTAGAGAAATCTTAATTTTATACTTAGTATTTGTAGATGCATTTTCGAATGTATGTTCGCATGTACATTCGCCATTGTATGTTCGCATATGCAAAGGAAATGTACATCGGTGAGATACAAGGCACCATATACAAAGGGTATATGCAAGGTGTGGAATGCAGGTTTGAATGTATATTCGCATTGTATGTTCAAACATATAATCGCACATACAAAGGAAAACATACAAGGCCAACATACAAGGGGGACATACAAGTTCACATACAAAGGCAAATCCAAGATACAAGTAAAAGATGCAAAGGGAATATACAAGGCGGGATCCAAAGGGAAATGTGCTTCGAGTTTCAATTGTATATGCAAGAGCAAAAGATACAAACAAGAATGTATATCCACAAACATGCAAAGTTAATATACAAGGCAGAATGTACATCTGCAATATGTGAAGGGAATATACAAGAAGAATATAAAAAGCGCACATGCAAGAAAAGATACAAGGAGGAGATGCAAAGGGAGGGGCCCACCAATTGCATATGCGATTGTATCTTTGAACATACAATCTACATATACAACGTGTTATACATTCCTAAGATGCAAACCCTGGACCCGAGAGGAATATGCATTCTGGTCAATAATGGTACAAATGTTTGTATGCATCTTTTTGTTTGTATGTTCGCATTTGTATGTTGCGATATACAAAGGGAATATGCAAGTGCAACATACAAGGGGCAGGTACAAGTTCAAATACATATTTGTATGCAAGGTTTGTATGCATGTTTTCCTTTGTATATTTTGTGTTATATGTTCACACATACAAAGGATCATATACAAAGTGATATACAAAGGTTACGTGCATATGCCGAAGTAAGTGGTTGCAATGTACAAGTGATTGTATGCATGTTTTGCTTGTATTTTCACATTGTATATGCGATATACAAAGGTAATATACATTTCTGACATGCAAGGCCTAGATCTGATAAAATATGCAATCTGGTCTATAAATGCAGACACCTTGTATGCATCCTTATTTGTATGTATGTTCACATTGTATAAAGGTGATATACAAGGGAATATGCCAAAGAGATACATACAAGGTCTAGATCCGACTGAAGATCAAATACAGTAGATAAATGTTGGAGTCCGAATTGTATGTATACATACAATTGTATATGCGATATACAATTGCGATATACGAGGCCAACATATAGGGGATTTCGGCATGACCTCTTGCATCGGCGACTCGGTTCATAGTCTTTCCGACGACCGATAGAAGAGGCAGTTTTTCAGCGATGGATCCCAGCTTCAATGTGGCGGCGAATTAGGTGATAACACATGGCAGGGGCATATATGCAAAAAGTGATACAAAAGTAAAGGGGCCCGCTCTTGTATGTAGCCATTGTATTGTATATGCAAGGTGACATACAAATGAACATGCAAAGGCATTTCAAAGGCCGTTTTAGATGCTGAATAAAAGCAGATGCAATGAACATTTTGGTGACACTGTGTGCATCGGTGACTCAGTTTAAAGTCTTCCCATCAGCCCAATATATATGTAGGTTCAAAAGCACATACAAAGCAGTTTGCATATGTAGTGTGATATACAAGTGTAGTTTGACCACAACTTTGACCGCTTGTATCTTCCGCGTCCTAGCGAATTTCAACATGCTTCAAAAGGCAAATATGCTTATTTTTGCCTCCTCTTTCATCTGGCGGGGTTTATACAAGATTTTTTCCACTTTCAAATTTTGGATCTAGATTTGCATGTTTTGGCTACGGGATGTTTCAGCGACCATTTTTGAGCAGGATGCAAATGTTTGTTGCATTCATTGCTGCAGGTGGATGAAACTTCTTGCATTCAATGCCCAAAATATCTTCCAGCGATTCATTATTGAAGATAGACAATGCAGCAGCTTGCATTAAAGACTCAAAATATCTTCCATCTACCTTGTTCTTGATCTTTCATGCCATAACTTTTGCAAGTAGGCATCCCTTCAGGCAAATATTTTCTGACAGTGCCAATGGGGTGAACTTATTGTAATCGACTTAGGTCAAATTGAAAATGTTATATATGTATAAGAGTGAGATGTAATAAAGGTTAGAAAAATTTTAGCATTGAGGCTTTTTTGTTTCCAAACAGAGCTTTCTGCTACTATAACTATGCTTTCTTATTGAATATATGCAAGTTATTTTACTTCTTTTACTAATTTTCTAGTTTAGTGTGAACTTGCATATGGTTGTCTGTGAACATTTTGTTCCTCTCAACCATCTTGTTTCTCACCTCTGCTAAAAATCATTTGAATCTGTGTCTATTTACTTGTTGTATCTGGTTATGTTGTGCATTTTCTCAGTACTATGAGGGTTCTTTTGTTCAACTTGGTGAATCACCCCTTTACTTTTAAAGTTTTTTTTGCTTCATCTTTCATTTTTAAAAGCATTCCTTCTCCCTTTTCCTCTACAAATTCAGTAGATTTTGGGTGATAACCAGTTAAGGAAGTCGACCTTCTATGGAGGTTTGATCTCATTTCAGAAGGTCCCACACTTCGAGATCATTCCCATGTTTCTCTAGATTGCTAAAGTTTTACAACTACAGCAAGGGTGCAAATCTGAGAGACAACAGTTTCTGGCACGCCCGATGGGACTCTTTACAATCATATTGCTAGTTTTGATGTGTAGCTAGTGATTATTAGACCTATAAGAGGTTAAAACCTACACATCTAGCGACTCTTACTGAGAAAGAACAAGCAGACCAGTGCTGCTGTTACATTTTATGAGAAAAATTCAAACTCAGAGTTCAAGTTCATTTGATTACTTGCAGCTATCTCCACCTAGAAGGCAGGGTAGAGCTGTGGTAAGGACTCTAGTCTCCAAAAGAATACAATCAACTCCACCAAGTTTCAGACCAGTTGCACCTGTAGCCCCTGTAACAACTCAAGCAAACCTACCTCTAGCTGTTCCAATGGCAAGAAATCAGCCATTCGTGGCTTTTGATGGGGGCAGCCCATTGAATTTGACAGTGCATGATGTTATACCCATGTCAGCTTTGAAGAGTCTACCCTATTTCACAGGGGAGAATCAAACTACCCCAATCGAGCACATTAGAGATGTAGCTTCTATATGCGGTGTTCATCATGTGACCTAAGAGAATGTAGCCATCAGGCTACTGGCCGCCTCTTTCAAGGGAAAAACATTACTATGGTTTAGGAGTTTACCAGTGCAAACCATAGGAACTTGGGATGATCTAGGTGATAAATTGAACAAATAATTCCAAGATAAATCAGATAAACTATCATTAGTTGAACAAATGACTACAATAAGGAGAGCTCCCTAGGAGCAAATGATGGATTTCAACTTCAGATTCCAGAAGACATGGGACATAATTCGTGACATGGTACGACCTCCATCAGAATATGCTTTTCTATATTTTTTGAAAGCTTTAAATAGTGATATTTCAGTAATGATTCAATCATTGGGAGGTACAAGCCTACCTAATGCATATGAAATAGCTATTAGAGCATTAAATAGCCTGATCTAGGCTAGGAAAATAGCTCCTAGACCACCAGTGCCCATCTTCCCTGAGATTCAAGCTTTGATGCCCTTGTCAATCCCATATTTCGCCCCTTTACCTGATGTAGTAGCATTGCCAAATACTGCCAATTCTGAAAATGTTGCTCCTAGCTCATCACAAGAGTTAAGAGAGATTAAAAATAGCCAACAGAAAATAGAGAATATCCTGCAAACTTTTGGGAATGAGCTAGTAAACATAAAAAAGTAGTAGTCCCAGAACAGACAGCCTTATCAGTAACCCAACCAAGGGCAGAATCAGCCATACCAGGCCAATAGACCTCCATATCAAGGCAATTACCAGGGTACTAGGCAGAATGTGAACCAA
Source organism: Cunninghamia lanceolata (assembly GCA_027924645.1). Lineage (NCBI taxonomy): Eukaryota > Viridiplantae > Streptophyta > Pinopsida > Cupressales > Cupressaceae > Cunninghamia > Cunninghamia lanceolata. Next base: position 7,614,928 of record BSBN01001583.1, read on the forward strand.
AGGCCTTTCCAACCTTACAATCTGACACCCATTAATGCAGTAAGGGACCTTGTCCCTGTTTAGAATAACCTTGCAGCTGAATATGAATGGTGTTTTCCATGCAATCAGCCACATGGTTAGGCAGCCTGCTTAGATGGGGTGATAAATTAGGCTCTAATGGTGCAGAATGTCACAATCTCGCAGCCAAACACACCTAATGAGGGGGCTATACAATAGTAGGAGCAACCTTAGAGTGATTTTGCCTTCATGAATTGGTAGGAAGGTGAATTTTGTGGCATGAATAGAGATGATGCCTTAGTTGTAGCAAATACAAGAGCTAAAAAGAGGGGTTATGAGATAGATCAAGCAACAAACAAAGGAAAAGGACTTGCTGACGCTTCTACATCCTAGATTCCCCATATTTTGCAAAGAAATATTCAAGCAACAATAAGGGAACAACCTCATTTACAGGTTGATACTGTTGCTACAAAGTCACAACAAAAGGTAAGTGTCACTCCACCTTTCAATATCATTGAAAATATGAAGAAGATGAATGTGACAATATCTATGTGGGATTCCTTAGCAATCCCAGGTCAAAAGGACATGTTGCAATCTACCTTGTCTGATTTAAAAATGTCAAATGATGCAACTGTTGACCCAAATAGGGTTGTTTTTACCAATTCATCCCAGGACACATAGTAAACAGCCAAACAAGAGTGCTAAACCACTTCTATTTTATGTGTCGTTAATAGTTGGAGATAAGATAGTACATAACTGTATGGTGGATAGTGGTGCAAGTAGTTCTATGATGCCAAAACAGATTGCAAACCAATTAGGATTGAAGTACCAACCCCTGGAGAAAGGCGTGCTTTAGTTAGATGGCACAGCTGTTAACACTGTAGGTGTGATAAAAGATCTAACTCTCACCTTGCACACTGGCCCAAATGTTTCCGTTTCCCAGGAGGTATTCATCATAGACTTACTTCCTTATTTTGCCATGTGTTTGTCAAGAGAGTTCACAACCAAGATAGGAGGATATTTATCCTTGGACTGGTCCCATATGTTTTTCAGGACCAGATATGGCACAAAGGTGGCCCTAAAGTCTGAATTGCTTGCCCAGTATCACATAGAGCCTTATACACCAAGTGTTGTTAATGCAAATTGCATTATTTCTGACAATCCCGAGCTTGTTGCTGCTCAAGAGCTACAAGCTGAAAGTATACCAGAGGTGCTATTAAAGGAGTGGGCCTTAGAAAATGTTGTAGATGATCCTGAGGGACACATTCAAGAAACTAGTATGGGGGTTTACATACTCCATGAACCTAAAATAGAAATTCCAAACCTTGTAAAGAATGCAAAACAGTAGATAGAGCAGCAGGAGGAAGTATGGAAAATGTACTTCGATGGCTCTAGGAATAGGAATGGATCTGGTGGTGGTGCAATGCTTGTGTCTCCACAAGCTGAAAGATATTATTCTACTTTCTTTTTTGCTTTTTCATGCATAAATAACACTATTGAGTATGAGAGATTGATCCAAGGTTTGCAGTGGGCAAGAAAGAGGAAAATTGGCTGTTTACAGGTGTTTGGGGATAGTGAACTTATTGTAAATCAGGTAAGAGGACTGCATGTTATGAAGAATGATACTTTGTGCTATAAGCATAGGGTATGGGATTTGATTGAAGAGTTTGATACTTTCAATCTGATCTCTATTCCAAGAAATCAAAATTATCATGCAGATAGGTTAGCTGCGATTGGGGTTCAGTTTGATATCCCCAGTGATATTCAAAGAGAAAAGGTGCATCCTCATGTGAAAATAGTTGATAGGCCTTCTATCCCCAACAATAACATTCATTGGTAGGTTTTTGAGAGTGATGAGCAGATCCTGCATTTCCTATTAGAAGAAGATGAGTTTTCTGTGATGAATCAAGATAAACTCAAATAGTAATATGGAAATAATCAAATTGTTCAGTTAAGAACAAACAAGCTGCCTAAAGGATTGGTAACCTTGGAATCTATTTTTAGTACTGATGATCAGCTAAAAAGGAATAAAACCAGCATGTAGGTCAAAGAGAAACATTATGAGGAGCTAGAAATTTTCAAAGGTAAGCTTCTCAAAATTGGTAAAATCTATTCGCCTAAGGATTGGAGAGCTTTTATTTCTCTTTGTCAAGAGTTTGAAGATGTGTTTGCTTGGGATTATTCAGACCTAAAAGGGTTTGACCCTCATATTGCCTAGCATACCATAGAGTTAGAACTAGGTACAAAACCTGTGAGGCAAAAACAAAGGGCTTTAAATCCAAAACTTGAGCCTCTGATGATTAAAGAGTTAACCAAGCTAATCAAGGGAAAGATCATTTTCCTGATCAAGCATACTTCTTGGGTCTCCAACCTTGTCCTTGTGAGAAAAAATAATGGAGAGATTAGGCTGTGTGTTAATTTTAGAGACCTTAATAGAGCCTCCCTGAAAAACCACTACCCGCTGCCCTCAATGGAGCAAATTCTGCAAGTAGTGGCTAGTTTTGAAAGATTCTCCTTGCTTGATGGATATTCTGGCTATAATCAAGTGTTAGTCAAGGAGGAAGATCAATTTAAAACCACTTTTACTACCAAATGGGGCACCATGGCCTACAAAAGGATGCCTTTTGGTCTGTCAAATGCTGGCTCTACTTTTCAGAGAGCTATCGATATGGCTTTTAAGGGTCTACTGTATAAATTGGTACTATTGTACCTTGATGAAATTATAGTTTTCTCTAAAGATGCAACTAAACACTTATTCCACTTGAGGCAAGTATTCGAGAGATGTAAAGAGTTTGGGATATCTCTCAATCCCAAGAAATGCATTTTCACTATGCATGAAGGCAAGATTTTAGGGCACGTTGTGTCAAAAGAGGGAATTACCATTGATGCAGAAAGAGTAAGGGCTATTTTGGAGCTACCTTTACCCAGTCACAAGAAGGGACTGCAAAGTTTTATTGGCAGAATTAATTTTCTGTGAAGATTTATACCTAACATTGCAAATCTATTGAAGCCTTTGACGTCTATGTTAAAGAAGAGTACAGTTTTTAGTTGGACAAAAGAGGCCAAACTCAGCTTTGAGTCCATAAAAGAGGCATTATCAGTTGTACCAACTCTGGTAAATCTGGATTTCTCCAAATATTTTATCTTGTATGCTTATGGTAGTCTAGATACAATCTTTGTGATTTTGGTACAGCAGCAGAGTGATGGCTTTGAACAGCTAATCACTTTCTTTAGTCAGGGACTGGAAGAGAATGACCAGAGGTATAGCTTCATTGAAAAACATGTCCTTGCAGTGGTAAGGAATCTCAAGAAGTTTAGGCATCTTATTTCTAATAATAAGATACATTTGATGGTTGCTCACCCTAGCGTGAAAGAGTTCCTATTAGGTAAGGATGTAAATGAGAAAATGGCTGGTTGGATCACCAAAGTCATGGAATATGATGTGGAGATCAAGATAACCAAGCTTGTCAGAGGTAGAGGACTCAGTGAATAGCTTGCTACCAGTTCTGAGAATGAAATAGAAAAAGAGGAGGAGGTGCTTCTAACCATTAAAGATGCACATCAAGATGATAAAATAGTAGTGGGCACAAGTTGGGTTAATAATATGACTCAATTTTTGCAAACTGGTAGATGTCTAGCGGGTCTAGACAGAACCAAAAGAAGATATTTTAGACTGCATTCCATTCCATATGTTTTAATAAATGGCATCCTTTTCAGAAAGGACTTTAATGGTGTGTTGTGAAGATGCATTGATAATGGTCAGACTGACAAAGTGTTGCATGAGTTTCATGATGGAACAACAAGGGGTCATTTTTCCCCAAGGACTACTACTTGGAAAATAATGAGAGGGGGATATTATTGGCCCAACTTATTTAAGGATGCCCATGCATGGGCTAGAAAATGTGTAAAATGTGTCATTTTTGCAGGTAAGGAAAGGCTGCCATCTTTACCTCTGTAGCCAATTCAAGTAGAGCAGCGCTTCATGAGATGGGGCATTGACTTTGTAGGTCCCATTAACCCACCATCAAGTGTAGACCACAGGTGGATACTTACAGCTATAGACTATTTCACAAGGTGGATTGAAGTAGTGGCTCTGAAGGAATCCAATGAGACTATTGTTTTGAACTTTTATCATGATTTGGTGTCTAGATTTGGAGTGCCTGAATCAATCATCTCAGATAATGCTTTAGCTTTTGTTGGATTGAAGATAACTGACTGGGCTATTAAGAATGGGATCTATTTGAACACTTCATCAAATTATTACCCACAGGGTAATGGTTTGGTTGAATCTACAAATAAGAACCTTATAAGGATTATTAAAAGATCAATGGAGGAGAACCGGAGGACCTGGCACACTAATCTGAAATATGCCTTATGGGCAGATAGAATAACTCCCAAGAGGTCTATTGGAAACTCCCCATATATGTTAGTTTATGGGAAAGAGGCAAGATTGCATGTGTCTATGTAGCTACCAGCACTTGATATCATGAATCAGCTAGAGATGTTTGAAGGAGAGGATCCCATGGCCGTCAGATATGCTCAACTTATGGAGCTTGAAGAAATCAGAGATAAAGCTATGAAAGCTATGGAGTATCATCAGCTTCAGACAAAAATAAATTTTGATAAGAAAGCCACTCCTAGAGTTTTTAGGGAGGGTGATATGGTACTCAAGTGGGATGAGTTAAAAAGTAGGCCAGGGAAGCACTCCAAGTTTGACAGTTTCTAGAGTGGCCCATTTGTCATTACTGAATGCAAGGAGCATAATGCATTTCAGTTATCAAACATGGATGGAGAAAATTTGCCTATCCCAGTCAATGGGATGCACCTAAAGAGGTGTTTTGAAGTATGACTTACCTTGTAAATCAGTAAATTAGGTTTCTTGCTTTCAATAAGTACTACTGTACAATAGTTTAGATCCTTTTGTTTTCCCTAAGTGCTGCTAGCACAGTTAGTTGGGTTGCTTTTAGGCTTTGGTTTTGTTTTTGGTCTTTCCAATGTTCTTCACTGCTAATATGCTGAGTTGCTAAAGTTAGGACTGTTTGTCAAGATATATTTTTAGTCTCTTTATGAATCCATGACCAATGGATGCTTTAGGCCACTGATCTAATTGTTTAGCAGGCAAACATCCCATAGAAGTCGCCAAATTGTTGACCTATTTTCCTCTGTGTAGAGTTAAATAGTTCACCTTGTATTTTCCTTGAAAATCCTTTAGAAACGACTCTAGAAGGCTTAAATCCTTCAAATATTTATGCTATGCCTTGTCAAAAATCTCAAAAAATCTCAAAAAATCTCACCTTGAGAATCTTTGCTGAAAACCAAAAAAAACCCAGAAACCCTTTGTCTTCAAGTGCTTTCCATCGCAAAGAAATCTCAATTTTATACTTAGTACTTGTAGATGCATTTCAAAATGTATGTTCGCATGTACATTCGCCATTGTATGTTCGTATATGCAAAGGAAATGTACATTGGCGAGATACAAGGCACCATATACAAAGGGCATATGCAAGGGGTAGAACGCAGGTTTGAATGTATGTTCGCATTGTATGTTCAAACATACAATCGCACATACAAAGGAAAACATACAAGGCCAACATACAAGGGGACATACAAGTTCACATACAAAGGCAAATCCAACATACAAGCAAAAGATGCAAAGGGAATATACAAGGCGGGATCCAAAGGGAAATGTGCTTCGAGATTCAATTGTATATGCAAGAGCAAAAGATACAAACGAGAATGTATATCCACAAACATGCAAAGTCAATATACAAGGCAGAATATACATCTGCAATATGCAAAGAGAATATACAAGAAGAATATACAAAGCGCACATGCAAGAAAAGATACAAGGAGGAGATGCAAAGGATGGGGCCCACCAATTGCATATGCGATTGTATCTTTGAACATACAATCTGCAAATACAATGCGATATACATTCCTAAGATGCAAGCCCCGGACCCGAGAGGAATATGCATTCTGGTCTATAATGGTACAAATGTTTGTGTGCATCTTTTTGTTTGTATGTTCGCATTTGTATGTTGCGATATACAAAGGGAATATGCAAGCGCAACATACAAGGGGCTAGGTACAAGTTCAAATGCATATTTGTATGCATGTTTTCCTTTGTATATTTGCGTTGTATGTTCACACATACAAAGGGTCATATACAAAGCGATATACAAAGGTTACATGCATATGCCGAAGTAAGTGGTTGCAATGTACAAGTGATTGTATGCATGTTTTCCTTGTGTTTTCACATTGTATATGCGATATACAATGGCAATATACATTTCTGACATGCAAGGCCCGGATCCGATAAAATATGCAATCTGGTCTATAAAGGCAGACACCTTGTATGCATCCTTGTTTGTATGTATGTTCACATTGTATAAATGTGATATACAAGGGAGTATGCCAAAGAGATACATACAAGGTCTAGATCCACCTAAAGATCAAATACAGCAGATAAATGTTGGAGTCCGCATTGTATGTATACATGTGATTGTATATGCGATATACAATTGCGATATACAAGGCCAACATATAGGGGATTTCGGTGTGACTTCTTGCATCGGTGACTCAGTTCATAGTCTTTCCGACGACCGATAGAAGAGGCAATTTTTCAGCGACAGGTCCCAGCTTCAATGCGGCGGTGAATTATGTGATGACACGTGGCAGGGGTATACATGTAAAAGGTGATACAAAAGTAAAGGGGCCCGTTCTTGTATGTAGCTATTGTATTGTATATGCAAGGCGACATACAAATGAACATGCAAAGACATTTCAAAGGTTGTTTTAGATGCTGAATAAAAGTAGATGCAATGAACATTTTGGCGAGATAGTGTGCATCAGCAACTCAGTTTAAAGTCTTCCCATCAGCTCAATATATATGCAGGTTCAAAAGCACATACAAAGCAGTTTGCATATGCAGTGCGATATATAAGTGTACTTTGACCACAACATTGACCGCTTGTATCTTCCGCATCCTGGCAAATTTTGACATGCTTCAAAAGGCAAATATGCTTATTTTTGCCTCCTCTTTCATCTAGCAGGGTTTATACAGGATTTTTCCACTTTCAAATTTTGGATCTGGATTTACATGTTTTGGCTACGAGACGTTTCAGTGACTATTTTTTAGCAGGATACAGATGTTTGTTGCAATCATTGTTGCAGGTGGATGAAGCTTCTCACATTCAATGCCCAAAATATATTCCACTGAGTCATTGTTGAAGATAGATGATGCAACAACTTGCATTAAAGACTCAAAATATCTTCCATCTGCCTTGTTCCTAATCTTTCATGCCATAACTTCTGCAAGTAGGCGTCCCTTCAGGTAGATATTTTCTGACAATGCCAATGGGGCAAACTTATTGTAACCGACTTAGGTCAAATTGAAAATGATATATATGCATAAGAAAGAGATGTAATAAAGGTTGGAAAAATTTTAGCATTGAGGCTTTTCTATTTCCAAACAGAGCTTTCTGCTATTGTAACTATGCTTTCTTATTGAATATATGCAAGTTATTTTACCTCTTTTACTAATTTTCTAGTTTAGTGTGAACTTGTATATGGTTGTCTGTGAACATTCTGTTCCTCTCAACAATCTTTTTTCTCACCTCTGCTAAAAATCATTTGAATATGTGTCTGTTTACTTGTTGTATCTGGTTATGTTGTGCATTTTCTCAATACTATGAGGGTTCTTTTGTTCAACTTGGTGAATCACCCCTTTACTTTTAAATTTTTTTTTGCTTCATCTTTCATTTTTAAAAGCATTCCTTCTCCCTTTTCCTCTGCAAATTCAGTAGATTTTAGGTGATAACCAGTTAAGGAAGCCAACCTTCTCCGGAGGTTTGATCTCATTTTGCAAGGTCCCACACTTCGAGATCATTCCCATGTTTCTCCAGATTGCTAAAGTTTTGCAACTGTAGCAAGGGTGCAAATCTGAGAGACAACAGTTTCATTCTGTGGAATGATTAACAAAGGACTTTTCGTTATATTGCTCAAAAATAGGAATATCCAAAAATGGGTAATTGAGAAAGAATATTGGAATGTCAGTCAAAATATGTTTAAATTATTCCCATGGAATCCAGAGGTAAAACATGATGAGATTATGTATTGTACTAAACCCAGGTGAATGATTGTTAAAAACGTGCATGTGTAATTATGGTTTTTTTCATCATTTGTTGAAACCTTTAAGGAATGTACTCAAAGTTGAGGATACTAGGACCATGCTTCTACATATGGATGTGCAGGTGCTAGTACCATTAAAAGATGGAATGCAGATTGTGGAACCAATCATAGTTGATTATGAAAACCAATCATTAAGATGTGAGATTGAGGATTTGGGGGGGCTAAACATGGTGCAGTCACAGTTGGAGGGTTCACAGAATGAACTGTCCAGGTCATGTAGCAAGAGTAAACACAATGAAAACAACTCAAATAATGAATGCAGTGAATGATTCAAATTCTCAGTATATCAAATATTCAAAATGCTAATATGGCAGCAACATGTGGACTTACAATCTAGGGTTCATAGGCCTAAATTCTAGTTACAACATATTTACAAGATTTTGCATTGAAGCGGCTTCTCCAAAAAGAATCTAACTACCTATCTATGAATTCTAACTAACTGACTTCCTAATACATTCTAGAGATCTATATATCATCTCCAAGCTCCAAAAATCCTTCGCATTGACCAAGAAAGATTACAAACTCCAATGAAGAGTGTAACGTGTAGAACAAATAGGTCAGACTTAAACAACTGGTACTTCTCCGTAAATGTATGAAACTTGGTGTGGACCTCAAGGAAGGTCTATCTGATCCATATGTGTCATGTGACATGTTTCATTTAGCTCCACAAGTCACAGAACTTCTCTGTAAACCTTCTCCTTCAACTGACTGCCTAAATGCTCTGTTCTGTGAAAACAAGTGATCTTCTGATAGCAATATCTTTCAGCAAACAAGTCCAAATGACCTAAATTTTGGATATGATGTAGATGATGTTATCTAGATGCTGAGTCCTACTCATGATCTCTAAAATGAAAATGTGGAAAAATGCAGTACAAAATGCTGAAACTACTACTAACTGAACTGAACTAGAAAATGAAAGAAAACAAAAAGAATGCAAATGTTTTTTTGGTTGATGCAAGATTGCTTTGTAACCTGGGATGATCCTACATCAGACACCTAGATTTGTTGAAAAAGTTCATCCCTCACTTTGTTGGGGCTAAACAAAAACTAAGACGGTCCACATCAGCCTGAGAAATCCAAGTTGAATCTTCTTCCATTCTATTTTTTCACTTTACTAGACATGCTTTGTATTGGTTTCCTCTGGTACTGTGTCCAATTCTATTGTCCAAGATGTCTTCTATCTACTCTGATTATTGTTGTAACTAATTCTTCAAATCTTCTTCAATGTTGTCACTGAATTCTCCTTCATGATACTGATATAAGTCTACAATGTTGAATATAGGTGATATACCCAATGTCTCTGGTAGTTCCACTTCTTATGTATTTCCTGAATCAAATTTCTTGAGTATCTTACATGGTGCAAACTTCATCTTTAACTTATTATATGTCCCTACTGGAAATCTCTCTTTTCTCAGATATACCATTACTTCATCACCAACTAAAAATTCTGTCTTCTCTTCTCATCTTCTTGCTCCTTATACTTACTGTTCATCTCCTCCAAATGCTTCTAAACTTGATTATGCACTATCTCCATATATCCAACAAATTCTTCTACCTTTACACTTCTCTTAATCTCCATACTGATGTCTCTCAATTCTGCAACTCCTCTAGAGTTCACTTCAGTTACAATCTAAAATGGTGTCTTCCCTATACTCCTATTCACTAAATATTGTATGCAAACTTTGTTTGTGATAGAATTAGATCCCAACTTCCTGCCTTCTCTCCTACCAAACATACCAACAAGTTTCCCAAACTCTTGTTTACAACTTATTTCTATCCATCTATTTGTGCATGAAATGCTCAACTAAACTTTAGGTCTATCTTCATCTTCTTCCATAATGTTCTTAAAAAATATCCAATGAATCTTGTGTCCCTGTCTGAAATTATGCTCTTAGGTAATCCATGTAATCTCACAATCTCCTTGAAAAATAGGTCAACAACATGCACTACATCATTTGTCTTCTTACAAGGTATGAAATGTGTCATCTTTGAAAATCTTTCCACCACTACAAATATAGAATCATGTCTTCTCTGTGTTCTCGACAATACCAATATGAAATCCATTCTTATGTCTTCCCAAGGTCTCTTTGATACTATCAAAGATTTGTACAAATCAGTATTCTAACTACTTCCTTGTGTAACTTGAGATACTCTACAACTTTGCACAAACTTATTTACATCCTTATATATCTGAGGCCAAAAGTAATGTTCACTTACCAAAGCTACTGTCTTGTCGATTCCAAAATGTCCTGCCAATCCACCACTATGTTTCTCCTTTACCAAATTGTCTCTCATTCAACTCCTAGGTATACACAACTGATTTCCTTTGAACAACATATCCTTCTGAATGAAATAATCTAACCACTTACTTCTATCTATTGCAATAGGTTCCTTACATGCTTTCCATGGTTTTGCAAAATCAAGATCTTCTTCATACATATGCTTCAATTCTCCAAAACCTAATACTTCCACTCTCATCTCTGTTAGCAAATTTCTTCTTCTACTCAATATATCTACAACTTTATTTGACTTTCCACTTCTATGTTTCAATACAAATGTTTAAATCTACATGAACTCTACACATCTCATATGTATGCGATTCAACTTTCCTTGACTGTTCAAATACTATAAATCCTAGTGATTTGTATACAACACAAATTCCTTAGGCAACAAATAATGTCTCCACTTCTTCAAGGATTGAATGATGGCATAAAATTCTTGATCATAAACTGAATATTTTCTCCTTGCATCATTCAACTTCTCACTGAAATATTCTACTGGTCTACCTTCTTGACTTAACACTGCTCCTATTGCATTTCCACTTGCATCACAATCCACTTGAAATACCTTGTTAAAGTCTTGTAATGCTAACACTGGTTGATCTGTCACTTTCTACTTCAACAATTCAAAACCTTTATTTTCTCTTGATGTCCACTTAAAGTCCTTTTTGTCACCTCTTATTGTCTCTATCATCGGTGTGCATACTAAACTAAGTTTTCTAATGAACTTCTGGTAGAAACTAGCTAATCCATGAAATGATCTGACTTCTCCAATGCTCTCAAGTGTTGGCCAATCAACAATTGCTCTAACTTTCTCAGGGTCCATCTTCAATCCTTCCACAGAAATCACAAGTCCTAAGTATACTAGCTCTTCCTTCATAAAACTACATTTCTTGATGTTTATTAACAATTTCTCTTCTCCCAGTCTCTACAATACTTGTCTAAGGTGCCAGAAATGTTCTGTTGATAACTGAGAGGGGGGGTGAATAAGTTTTCTTAATTATTTTAGCTTTCTGAACTTTCTTAATAATTAATGCAGCATCAATTCAAATAAGCAAACATAACCATGAAATGGAAATACACATGACCCAATATTTTTGATGTGGAAAACCTATTAAGGGAGAAAACCATGGGGTGATTAACCCAAGATTGTATTCTCTGTTAGAAGAATAGAAATACAAAATGGCACTTGCCAATTAGGGCTCACTGCCTGAGTAAACTGCTCATAAGAGACTCACTGTCTACAAGTTGTAACAAGAATAATAAGATACTTGAACTGACGTGAAGCATCCACACATGCTGTAGTTCAGTTTTGGTTAGGCTTAGTATACTGATCTGCTACACTTCATCCTTCCTCTTCCTTTGTTTTGCTATCTTTTCACATACCAGACCTTCCTTACTACTTTCCCTCTACACTTCTACTTTTCTTCGCACTTATAACAACACCACACACACCTTCTCATCAAAATCCATCATGTATATATATCCACATAAGGGATTTCATACTCTTTCTAGTCGGCATCCGAAAAGGTCAATATTTCCTAAACTTTAGTCTGTCAGCTGAATCCTTGCTTACCAAGTGATGTGGATCAAAAAGGAACTTATGCAAGTCATCTAACAAGTCAGTCAAACAAGAATGATACCTTAAGAATCTTTATTACCATCAACATCTCATCCGGAATAACGTCTAATGCTCTGTCGGTCAGTTCTTCCTCTGTCTGTTCTGCCAAACAGGACCCTAATACTTGAATGCTCGTATCTCTTTATTCCTTCAACACCGGAGGCTCAATTCCTCGAATCTATCAGTCAAGGTACTCCTCTTGACTTCCCCAAGTCTGCACTTTCCAAAGATACTTCCTCTAACCGATCCGGACCTGACTGTCAGACCTTCTGCATGCTCTGTTCTTGCTTACCAGACCCCAACACTCTTCAATCTGACTTCCGGTATAAGCACATCATGTCCTGCAGATGTGTGGGATGAACTTTGTTGCCATCAATGACAACAATCATGAAGCTCCAATGTGTCTCTTGCCAACAATCTCCCCCTTTGGCATTGATGGCAACACTTAGTGAAAAATGACTAAGTGTATACTATACTCCCCCTTGGCTAATGCTCTCTTCTATTGTACATTTTATCGAAGCTCCCCCTTAGCTGGATTCCACATTTTTCACTTTTTCTCACTCCCCCTTTGATATCAATGGCAAAGGGTAGGGTCCGCACACCAAAATTGCCCAAAAACAAATCAACTATACTTAGCCGCATAAGTATATAAACCGGTTATACTCACATATATTGTAGTATGTCTGCAAAAGTTGTCTTTAACTGCACAACTTGTGTCGCCCAACTCTGTTTTAGCCTGTCCAAAATTAAGATGTGACCACTCAACAAGAATGCAAAAGCTTTTGCCCTTTCAAGATCTGTTGGATCACTGGTCTGGGTAGTGGTCTAAGTATCAGTTAGAGCCTCATGCATGGCTTCTAACTTAGGGATAATGATCCCTCTAAGTTAACCCATCTTTCTTATTATGTTCTTCCTCTCCTTTTCAAGTTTCTTAATTTCATTCATGACTACAATGGTTTGACATTCTTGGTTTACTATGGATACAGTGAGAGGATCAAAAATTTGAGAGAGTCTTGACAGTTTACCCTCTTGTTGCTTTACTTTCTTCTCAATACCCTTGGTTACTTTAGGCCAGGATAAACAAAATTTATAGATATCTCCGCCATCTTTAAGAGCATTTTCTAGGCTCTTTATTCCAATATCCATATTTCTCCTGTCATTACTTATAAAACCTTGTAACTCAGAAAATCTTTTATCTAAAAACTCTTTCCAGACCTTTTCCTCAGCTGATTTCTCTAAGGACTCAAAATGAGTGTTGACTGAACTAACAAGAGACTTAAGATTACCTGATGAGGAAGCCGATGAATCCTTCAGAAAGGATGGCATGATCTTTTCAAGCACACCGGATGCAGCTTCTATTAGATCACAGTCTTCCATGTGGGACTTCGGGAGTTTTTCTTTTGCCTTAGCATTAGCAAATGAAGCTATCTTCATTGTTTATACCGGGGAAAGAGAATCAAAATCAAATGGTCCTAGTAGAAGTTCCGGTTCATCAATTTCCATTGTCTCTTTGTTTAAGAATTCTTTGACAATTTCTACAGTGTCTCTTGCCAGAGACAGAGTTTTCTTTTCTTCTGCAGTTTTAGAGTTGTCATCTTCTTTTCCCTTCACTTCTTTTTCTTTCTCCTTTATCCTTTCTTCTCCTTTGGATCCAGAGTCAGCAGGAGAAACTGGAGGAGTGATGTTTGTTTGTTCACGGGCTACCTCTTCTGGAGTATAGGATTCCAAGTCCTTATCTTTTTCTTCACCGGTGTCCATTACTTCTTCTATCATTGCCTCAGTAGATTCTTTTTCAACACTTGTAGCCGAGGGATCAACACCTAAGTCCTCTATAATAGGAATGTTGAATCTTGAGTATGCATTCCACAGGATTTCTTCTGTTTCTTTTGCCACTTTATCAGTTTCTCCAAGCATGAGTTGGTTCATTCTAGTCTTACTTTGGAACTCATTCTTGCAATCTTTGAAGATCATATCCATTTGTTTTGGAGTTATTGAAGGGTAGAGTTGAATGGCTATCTATTCTCTAATTTCTAAGTCCTTAGCCTTAGCATTTTTTTTTCTCATTTCAAGTTCCTTTTCCAAGCTTTCAGGAATTAGAGAAATTATTTCAATCAAGGCTTTATTGTATATGTTCAAGTCCTTAACTGTGGCTTCCTCCAAGATTTTTCTATCTGCATCATTATATGCATCATAGAATTCTGTTATTGGTTGCAAGTTCCCATCCATAGTAACAGCTTTGACTACATCATCTGGGGACACAGTGGGCTTTTCAACAAACTATCCTACCTCTGCCACCTTATCTACACCTGATACTTTCTTCTTCTTCTTCTTCTTCACCTTCTTGATTTCTTCATCAGATTTTGTCTCTTCTTCATCTTTCTGATTGAACTAAGACCTTGTGGCCTTTGTCTTAGTTCTTTTCTCTTCTTTACCAGATGATTTTGCTTCCGGTTTTGATGCCTTTGAGGTCTTAGTAGGTGCAGACCTCTTACAGGATCTGGTCCGGGAGGAGGCTTTTACCGAATCACTTTCCTTTTCTACTTCTTCCTTCTCTTTTTCTACCCTTTCCATCTTTTCTCTATGTGCATCAAGTGTTTCTTTTGAGATTCCATGCCTCTTTGCAAAATCTTCTACCTCTTTTCTCACTTTTCTCTTTATCTCTGGTTGTCTGAGTTCCACATGGATTTTTATATTTAATTCTTCAAAGGTTCCAAACCTTTCTGCTTTAGGATCCTTTGGTTGACTCAACATGTGTTGAACATGCAGCTCTACGATTTTCTCATCCACCACATACCCCATTGGCATGATCCACACTATTCTTGGTTCCACTGCCTCCATTAGGCACTGATCAGTTTCTACCATAAAGCATATTGTGTCTTTGTATTTCTCAACTAGAGATTGGGGAATTCTCTCTAGCTTGCATCATGTTCTAGAAGTTTTTGAAATATCCCCAGAGAACTGTATTCTGTGCCTTGGCATCACCAAGCCCATGTATATAATCTCTGATCTGAATGGCTACTGGTCTATCATTCTGCCATACCCAGCCACTGGATCCGGGAAGCTCATTCATGTAATAAAAGAAAAGATAGAGGATCAAACCATCGTATTTGAAGGAGTTCTTCTTATCCTTCTTTATCTTTTGTAGATTCTCCAAGAGTTGGTTTAGAAGGAGCTCACACAGATCATAGTCTACATTCTTCCTCAATATTTCATAAGCAGTATATATAGCAGTTCCAGAAACTAAATTCTCCCTGCTCGAGTGATATATCTTATATCCAATTATCATTGATGCAAACTTGATATCCAGATCTATGATATCCTCTATAGTCATTGCTCTTTTATCAAACTTTGATCTGGTAGCTTCACTTACAATTTGGTTTTTGACAGATTTGAGAATGGGCATCTCACCGGTTGAGTGTAATCCGGTTACAACCTTAATGGCATCCTTAGTGATTTTAAACGGCTTGTTCAACCACATGAAGTTGTCATGTATTTGGCTCAGAATATACCGGACCCATTCATCTTCTAGAAAATAGGGGAAATGAATGCAATGTGCAAAATGTTTGTCCCAGATAGCTTTATACTGGGTTTTGAGTTCAAATGAGTCATCTATCAATTGCTTGTGATAGATATCGACCAACTTAGATTCCCCAAATTCTTCAATACTTGCATGAATATATGCCCTAACATCTTCTGTATGCAAAACCCCATGCAGAATGCTTGACAAGGTACCTAGGGGATCAACTTCTAGGGATTTATAGGGATGCTTCTTAAATTTAGGGCGAGGCCTATCAGAAATCTTCACTACATTTGGAGTAGCCATCTTTCAAAGATTTGCAGAGAGATATTAAGAATGGAAAATACCTTTTATGCTTCTAGGTTACACGAGGTGAGCCAGATCAATTGCTGGATGAATCAGATTCTGTAGATGATCTTTGATGGGCTTGAGGAATTTCTATTGCAGAGCTTCTTTTCATTTCTTCTTGAATGCAGAATGAACAAATGCTTAATGAGAAAACCCTTATATTGCTCTGTAAACCCTAATATCAAGTTGTAATAAATGGTTGACCTAAGTCATTCTGGTTTGCCTTATTTAGATGATTTGAAGAATGGGATCAATCTTGATCTAAACATCTTGCGAATCTTCCAAATCTTAACCATAGTTTGTTTAGATGTTTCTCTTGTGAACCCTTTAATCCGCAATTCTCCTTGTGCCAGTTCCGGCACCAATTGACTGGCTGAGGGAAAATGGTTTTCTTTGTGTCTCCCCCTGAGCCAGAGCTCACTTTTTAATTTCTAGAGGGAATATCAGCACCAGAGTCTGGTGTGGATCCATCCCCTACATTTTATGTACTTTTCTTCACCCAAATCTTGTTTATCTCACTTTGAACTTCATCCGCATTCACCTTTTGTTTTCCCTTATCTTGATTCTGATTATGATGTACCAGACCTCTTTTGTCTTGATTCTTATTTCTACAAAATTTTGCAATATGGCTGGATCTATTGCAAATTTGGCAAACAACATTTCTTTGCATATTTGATTGATATCCTCTTGATCTACATTGATTAGCCATATGACCCATTCTATTGCATGCAAAGCATCTACCATTGAATCAATTGTTCATTTACATATTTCTACATTCATGAGATTTGTGACCATACCTTTTGCAGTTGAAACACTATACGGAGAAGGATGTATTAGTCTGATTCATTCTCTTTCTGCACTGATTAGCTCTATGACCAATGTTATTGTAGTTGTGGCAGTATCCATTGAAGGATGGAGATCTTTGAGCATTAGGTTGTCTTATCGGAGGTCTTCTAGGCATGTTCCTTGGATTTTCTGATCCAAAATTCTTCTAACCAGATCTGGAGCTTTCACCTTTCTCATATCCCAAACCACACTTGTCATCTACCCTCTTTTGACTTTCAAGAAGAACTTCAAGTTGAGTAGAACTTATCTTGAATTTCTCTTTATATTCATTTGCTGTTTGAAGATCCTTTTTAAGAGAGACAATTTGATCCTCAAGTTTTTATTCATTATCTTTAGCATCTTCAAGATCAGATTCAAGATGTCTGATAATTCTATCCATCTTGTGGCAATCTTCTGATTTTTCCTTGAGAGAATGTCTTAGATCATCTTCAGTTCTGCTTTTCTCTTCAATCTCTTGGGTAAACTTCATAGCTCCTGATTCCATTTCATGTCTTACCATAATGATTTCTTTTGATAACTTTTCACATAACTTGGTTTTCTCCTTCAGATCTCCATTTGTATCATTGGCTTCACTTTTTCTTTCTAGTTGCTGAAGTAGCTCCTTTCTCTCTTTCATAGAGAGACTTAGTTTCTCTTTTAATTCATTTATGAAATCATTAGCCTGTTTGAGTCTTTCCTTCAATTCATTGATTTCAGAATTTGACTGCTCAAGATCATCTAGGGTAGACTTAAGTCATTCCTTCATACCATATGCATCCATTTGAATTCCAAGGTCTTCCTCGAGCTGTTAGGCTCTGTTGAGAGGATCTGGCTCTGATACCAATTGTTGATAACTGAGAGGGGGGGTGAATCAATTATCTTAATTATTTCAGCTTTCTGAACTTTCTTAATAATTAATGCAACATCAATTCAAATAAGCAAACATAACCATGAAATGGAAATACACATGACACAATATTTTTGACGTGGAAACCTTGTTAAGGGAGAAAACCACGGGTTGATTAACCCAAGATTGTATTCTTTGTTAGAAGAATAGAAATACAAAATGGCACTTGCCAATTAGGGCTCACTGCCTGAGCACACTACTAACAAGAGACTCACTGTCTACAAGTTGTAACAAGAATAATAAGATACTTGAATTGAACAACACCACTTACTACTTTCCCTCTACACTTCTTCTTTTCTTTGCACTTATAACAACACCACACACACCTTCTCATCGAAATCCATCATGTATATATATCCGCATAAGGGATTTCATACTCTTTCTAGTTGGCATCTGGAAAGGTCAATATTTCCTAAACTTTAGTCTGTCGACTGAATCCTTGCTTACCAAGTGATGCGGATCAAAAAGGAACTTATGCAAATCATCTAACAAGTCGGTCAAACAAGAATGATACCTTAAGAATCTTTATTACCATCAGCATCTCATTCGGAATAATGTTTGATGCTCTGCTGGTTAGTTCTTCCTCTATCTATTCTGCCAAATAGGACCCTAATACTTGAATGCTCATATCTCTTTATTCCTTCATCACCAAAGGCTCAATTCCTAGAATCTATCAGTCAAGGTACTCCTCTTGACTTCCCCAAGTCTGCACTTTCCAAAGATACTTCCTCTACCAAATCTGGACCTGACTGTTAGACCTTCTGCATGCTCTGTTCTTGCTTACCAGACCACAACACTCTTCAATCTAACTTCCAGTATAAGCACATCATGTCCTGTAGATGTGTGGGATGAACTTTGTTGCCATTAATGACAACAATCATGAAGCTCCAATGTGTCTCTTGCCAACATGTTCTTCTTTTCTCTTACTTAAAATCAAAATATCATCCAAGTATACAATAAGAAACTTAACCCAAGAATTTCTTCAAAACTTAAATTATCAACCTCATGAAAGTACTCAATGCATATGTCAATCAAAAAGGCATCACCAACCATTCATATTGTTGGTGTTTATTTTCGAATCGGCAGTGGGTTTGCTAGTTCTAATGCACAGGTAGATTTGGCCAACGAATATGGGAGGTTGTGTGAGCTGCCTCCCCTTCACTTCTGGTTCTACTGCACCAAGGGGGGGATCCCTATTAGCCCAAGATTTGACACGTTGACTCACCCAATGACAGAAAGATTTAGCTTTGTGATAACAGGTAGAATACTCTCATGTCTGGACCAAGATTTGTGTGACAAATCACAAGGTTAGAAACATTCTTGGACATATGTGTCTGGTTATGGATGAGAGTATGCAGGGGGTTCCTAATCCTAATCCTACAACTAACAGGTTGAAATTATGGAATGGTTAGTTTGATGGTTTGGATGCAAGACAGGGGTTTTGGATCATAACTACTTCACAAGGTCAGACTGGTGCCTATCTTAGGGCAAGGAGTCACATAGACGTATACATGAGAGTGGCTTGCAACTAGCATTCAAGTTTCAAGGGGTTAGATTGATGCTTGCCTTACAAACACCACCCAAGAATGGGTATTTAACTATCTCTGCTTATGGATATCCGAGCTGACATACAATCTCCTCCACACTCAACCTAAAATGATTTAATCCACCCCTTGAATGGAAGTTAGAGATTAGGCATGCAATACATAAATCTGTATTCTAGAATTTGAGAAACCCTTAGCATCTAAATTCAGAAGAAGAAATGCATACAACAAGTGGAGACAAATAGCAAAACACATGCAAGAAGTATTTTTCATATAACATTAACATTGAAACTGAACATATGTGCAAGATATAGCTCAGATGCAACACATAAACTCCACAGAGATACAATAGCTAGGAAAATGCTCTGTATTTCGTTATTTTTCCCCAAAATTGCCCAAGTCTTCAACAACCACAATGAGTAACACCATTTGGATTTTATACCAAGACTGTGTACCCAAAAAAATTATTACAAGGCAAATAAAAAATTTTCCAGATACAATGCATCTTCAGATTGGCGCTCAGAAACAGTAAATGCAAAGAGAGACAAAGAGGAATGAGTAGGTGAACTCAGGATTTGCACCACCACCCAGGGATTTTCTTCATCAATCGGGTGGTTGACCTATCAACTCTATCGATCATCCTCTGTAAATCTGCCATTATTACCTCACCTACCTACATGCCCCTTTGAAATGTAGTAGCGGATGCATCTGTTGTTTTCCCACTCAAAAATGATTGCAAATACATAGGAAAAAACCTTCGCTGCGGGTTCAAAACATGGCCGTCGATCTAATCCGATCACCAAGATCAATGGCTCCCAAAAAATGTTGAAAAGTTGCCAACCAACGATTGCGTGCCACGTAGGCACTCAATTTCTCCATCGTAAACTTTTCACCATCTTTATTTTGCCATTTCACCCCTTGTATATGCAAGAATGGATGCATATACAATTGCCACTGTTCACCTTTGAAAATCCCTTGTATATGCAAAATGCATATACATGCAACAACTTAATATACAAGGCGAACCCCATGGCAGTTTAGGATGAATTGAAAAACTACTCGGGTCTAGCTTGCACCTCATCCCTTTGTATATCCACGATATACAACACACACATACATACAAGCCGTAGACTTCAAATCATTATGCATCAGAATGTACCTCCTTTTGAAGTCTAGCTTGTATCCTTTCATTGCACATCAACTTGTATATCGGCACATACAAGCGCTTTATACAACCCACAGACCTCAAATTTCATTCACTGCATTTCATTCCTCCATCGTGTCTGGGTTGTATGTCTTTTCTTTGTATATCAAGTTGTATGTTGCATATACAAATGTGATATACATACAACGGACCCCTACCACTTATACATTAGATTTGAAAAACTTTCAAATTTGGGCTTTGTATATCCGTGGGCCCCTTCATATGCATATAATTGCTCTCTAAACAAGGCGGATCCCACACTGCAATAGAACAAATTAAAAACAACTTCGGGTCCGCTTTGCATCTTTGGAATGCACTTTCATTGTATGTTTGAACATACAATCACTTTATACAAGTGGTGGGCCCCACAAATGCATCTCTGCCTTTGTACATTATCAATGTATGTCACATAATATACATTTCCCTTCGCATGCAAATAGGAAATCATTCTTGGAATATGCCTACAATGTATATTCCATCCTTGTATATTTCTCTTTTATATCTCCACATACAACCTGATATACAAACCAGGAATATTCTGGGAATTTGCAAAAGATTCCCTCTTTGTACATGCACCCATTTGAGCCCGATATGCATTTGGAAATGCATACATCTGCAAAATATTCCAGGGAATCTGTGATGTATTCCCCCTTGTATATGCAAACTTGATATGCATTTAAATGCATATAACTCAATTTTTCATCACTTTTTGCAGGCCGATGGAAATTTTGCAAGCCCGCCAATGTATATTTGACCTGCATGTATATACAAACACCCTTGTATATACAAAGACACCTGCACCTTAACTGATTTTTTGCATTTTTTACAACTACAAAGACTAAAAGTGTTAGAATTTTTTGGATTTTTGGGAAGGGGCCTACATATTTAAATGCTTAAAACTTGATTGCTTATGCAGGCACCACCACATACAATCCTTCATTTATCTAAAAATAAATCTTCCATTCATTTCTTTCTCTAATTCTGATATGATGGTATCCACTCTTCAAGTCTATCTTTGTGAAATATTTAGCTCCACTCAAATAGTCCATAATGTCATCCATCCTAGGCAATGGAAATCTATACTTAACTATGATCTTATTGATTGACCTAGAGTTTGTACACATTCTCCATTCTCCATCTTTCTTCAGTGCTAGTACTGTAGGTACTACACAAGGGCTCAAACTTTTTCTGATCAATCCTTTCTTCAACAACTCCTATATCTATCTATTCAGCTCTGCATTCTCTATTGGTGTCATTTAGTGTGCTACTTTGTTAGGAAAACTAGCTCTAGGTATAAGGTCCATATGATGACTAATACTCCAGATTAGTAGCAATCCTTTAGGTACATTATCTGATATGATGTCTTCATACTATGTCAACAATTTAGTTTTCTCCTCTAGTTGTGATTCTTCAATCTCTATCCTTAAGGTTCCATGTTTCTTAGGGATCAAAGCATAACACATATTCTCAAGTCTCAAACCATCTAGAAAATTCCTTCCATAAACTAAACAAATTCTAGCATTCCCACATACTTCACTCTTAGTGGTGCAGGAGCACCTACCAGACAGCTGGCCTTCATGAGGCAGTTAGTAGTTTTAGGTCTTGTTTGTGTTTCCAAGAAGGTCTGTTAAGACCAAATGCATGTAATAAGGTCATGCTGATCATGATAAGATCATGCTGACCAGGCTTTTGCTATTTTTAGTTAGTTGGTTATAACAGTTGTCATGCGGTAGGGTCCGGTTGGATCTCCCAGCCGCCTGGAGAGTTCCCAGCCGCTTGGAGTCGGGTCAGTAGTACTCGTAGGAAAATCTATTTAAGCTTGTGATCGGTTGATATTGCATAGACGGAGAGATATCATCGATTGATAGTATAGTATTGTATTGCGCAGAGGAGCTTGAGTGTGCTGTGTGAGGAACATCATATTGTATTGCATCTTTGAAATCAATAAAGATCCTGTTTTCGGTTTCTTGTTTGATCCCCTTTGTGTAATCGATTTGCTGGTTTGGGTGGCTTCATGGATTTACTGATCCATTCCACCGGTTGATCCGTCTGATCGGTGGAATGGCGATGTACAGCAGGTTAGTAGTTAGTTTGTTTGTTTGCATGCAGGTGTGCAGGTTCGCCGCCAAGAGATGTTGAAGACCCTAGCATGGGTATGTGCTAGGTCGAGTTGATAAGTTTGAGTTGGAAGATCACCCTGAGAGTGGATCGGGTCATCCCTGGAGGATCGGCGAAGTGAAATTTCGCTAAGGCTGGAAATTGGTCAAGACGGCATCATCAGGATATTTCTGCAAATATCCTGCAGTCGCGTGGGACATCATCATCCGAGTAAGAGGAGATCGGCATGATGCGGTTAGTTGCATGAAGTGCAAGTGCGTCGGGGTGATCATCATTAGGAGGAGCCGAGGAGGAGCGTATCGGCATCAGGATCATCTTTCGGGAGAGCCCATCATCCGCGTATCGCGAGCAGATGCGGGAGTGAAAGTTCGGTTTTTTGACTAAGTGTTGAAGAGGTCATCAGGATATTGGGTGACGTCATCGTCATCAGGATATGACGTCATCGTCATCAGGATATTGAGATATCCCCCTATGCGAGTTTATCCTGTCATTGTTAAGTGCTTGGGTATCGGCAGAAGGCTGTATTAACATCATTAGGAGGTTTCGAGAGAACCGGATAAACCATATCATGATGCTGTTGTTTGTATCATCGGCTAGCGGAGCATCGAAGGAAAGGTACTGAAGTGGTCGTCATCAGGATCTTTGGGGCAACTGGATATTGGTTATCCTGCTGACGAAGGAAGTGTTGCATATCATGATGCCGATGGAGTTCGGCGCCCGATGAACAGTGCAACAGGAGGATGTTTGCATTAGTTGAACATTATGATGATGATGATAGGCGGAAAACGGAAGAAGTGAATAGTAGTCGGCAGGAGGACAATTGCGATCGTCCGAAATATGATGATGCTGTTGGTGTTTTTAGGAAACATGATGATGATGCTGACAGAGTAAAGCGAAATATGGTGAAGATGATGATGATGAGGTTGGGCTGCAGACATCCATGCTATATGCGAAGGTTATAGTGTGGATGCCTCTGCATCATAGTGGTATCAGAGCTCAGCAAAAGGTCTGGGCTGTTGTGTGTTGATTCTGTCACCGAAAGGGCAGAGGTAGAGTTGATTGTGTTGTGTGTTGATTGAGAGGTTTACAAAATGCCTCCTAAAGGTAGTGGTACTGCAAGGGAATTGCAGGAAATGAAGGAGAAACATGCTAGAGAGATGAGGAAGATGAAGGAGCTTGCTGAAGCACTTCAAGCCAGGTTGACAGCCCTGGAAAAGAACAAAAAGAGGGAAGTGGAAGACAGTGAGTCTGAAGAAGATGAAGATACTGTAGAAGAGTATGAAGAGGTAGCTGAAGATCTGGATGCTGAAGACCAGAAATTTGTAAAACTGTTAAAGGCAGTACAGAGTGAAAAACCTAAGGTAAAGGTTGATGTTTCCAAGTATACTGGAAGTTTGAATGAAGATGAATTGCTAGATTGGATTGCTGCACTTGATAATCACTTTGAATGTGAAGATGTTGCTGAGGATCAGAAGGTAAAGATTGCAAAGACCAAGTTAGGAGGTCATGCTTTGGTATGGTGGGATTATGTACAATCTGAGAGAAGGAAACAAGGGAAGTCAAAGATTACTTCTTGGGATAAGATGGTAGCAAGGATCAAGGGTAAATTCTTGCCAAGGGATTATGAAATCCAGATGTTTAAGAAGCTGCAATTTTTAAAGCAGAAAGACAGGGATGTGAAAGCATATACTGAGGAATTTTATCTGTTAAGTATGAGATCTGGTCATCATGAGAATGAGGTAGAAAAGGTGGCTAGGTACTTGGCTGGTTTGAGATTTAACATACAGGATGAGTTAGTTTTAGCTAACCCTAAGAATGTGGAGGATTGTTATCAAATGGCAATCAGGATTGAAGAAAAGATGAATAGAGGACATGATAAGTCCATGAGAGGAAGAGGAAACAATAGGGGAAGAGGAACAGCCCCTGCACAAAAGCAAACCAATGAGGGTCAAGAAGACACTGGTAAAGGACAGGGACAGTCTAATTTCAGGGGTGGATGGAAAGGTAATAGAGGAAGATTTGGAGGTGGTAGAGGTTCTACTACATTTTCAGGAAAATGTTACACCTGTGGAGAGTTTGGTCATCCATCTTTCAAATGTCCAGAAAACAAAGGTTCATCATCCAGAAATGATAGAACTAGTGACAAGAGAGTACAACTTGTACAAGAAGAGAAAGTAGAAGAAAGTGCACAGAGTTCAAACAGAGATCCTAATAATGTTGGATATCCAGAGAGTGGAGAATCATTGATGTTAAGGAGAATTAGTTTGCAGGCATCAAAGGATATGATGCAAAGAAGAGCTCTTTTCAAGACCACATGTAAGAGTAAAGGTAAGGTATGTAAAGTTGTCATTGATACTGGTTCAACAGACAACATGGTATCTCAGGAGATGGTGGATAAACTGCATTTGGAAAGGATTCCACATCCACACCCTTACAAGACATCTTGGGTGAGTGATAGTCAATCACTTTTTGTCTCTGAACAGGCATATGTGGATTTCCAGATTGGAGCATATCAGGATAGAATTTTGTGTGATATTTTGCCTATGGAATGTTGTCACCTACTGTTGGGTAGACCATGGCAATTTGACAGAAGAGTACTGTATGATGGGTATTCTAATACCTATACCATCAAGAAAGATGGGAAGACTATTAAGTTGATGCCATTGCAGGCAAAAGCTGCAGTACAGAAGGCAGCTCAAATCATTTTAATGGGAAAGAAGGAATTTGTGCAGATGCCTAGAGGAGCAGGCATAAAGGTAGTTCAGGACACTGCAGGGAAAGGAGTTGTTACAGACAACAAGCTGAAGAACGTTTCAGTTGTGACTGACAGAGGTCAGCAACAAGTGCAGAAACAGGTTTGCACACAGCAATCAGTTCAGGGGAATGACATGGATGTTGTCATAGTTGGGACTATTGCTTGTCCTATAAAGATTGACAGGAAGATAGAGTTGAACATTTCCGCAGTCCAAGAGGCAGTTCAGAAAGAAGTTTTGGTCAGACAACCTGACAAACACAGGGTATGTGAGAACAAGGCCTACATCAACAGGCATGAGGATTTACTTGCCAGAAAGCAAGTTACAGTTCAGAAGTCTTGGAGAAGCCAAGAGCCAGCAGCAGACAAAGCTGGAGCAGGTCAGACTATTGACAAAGCAAAGTGTAAAGGTGGAGGACTTCCACATACTAAACTCATGGGACATGAGTTCTTTTCTGTTGGGGAGTATGGTGCAGGAGCACCTACCTGACAGCTGGCCTTCATGAGGCAGTTAGTAGTTTTAGGTCTTGTTTGTGTTTCCAAGAAGGTCTGTTAAGACCAAATGCATGTAATAAGGTCATGCTGATCATGATAAGATCATGCTGACCAGGCTTTTGCTATTTTTAGTTAGTTGGTTATAACAGTTGTCATGCGGTAGGGTCCGGTTGGATCTCCCAGCCGCTTGGAGTCGGGTCAGTAGTACTCGTAGGAAAATCTATTTAAGCTTGTGATCGGTTGATATTGCATAGACGGAGAGATATCATCGATTGATAGTATAGTATTGTATTGCACAGAGGAGCTTCAGTGTGTTGTGTGAGGAACATCATATTGTATTGCATCTTTGAAATCAATAAAGATCCTGTTTTCAGTTTCCTGTTTGATCCCCTTTGTGTAATCGATTTGCTGGTTTGGGTGGCTTCATGGATTTACTGATCCATTCCACCGGTTGATCCGTCTGATCGGTGGAATGGCGATGTACAGTAGGTTAGTAGTTAGTTTGTTTGTTTGCATGCAGGTGTGCAGGTTCGCCGCCAAGAGATGTTGAAGACCCTAGCATGGGTATGTGCTAGGTCGAGTTGATAAGTTCGAGTTGGAAGATCACCCTGAGAGTGGATCGGGTCATCCCTGGAGGATCGGCGAAGTGAAATTTCGCTAAGGCTGGAAATTGGTCAAGACGGCATCATCAGGATATTTCTGCAAATATCCTGCAGTCGCGTGGGACATTATCATCCGAGTAAGAGGAGATCGGCATGATGCGGTTAGTTGCATGAAGTGCAAGTGCGTCGGGGTGATCATCATCAGGAGGAGCTGAGGAGGAGCGTATCGGCATCAGGATCATCTTTCGGGAGAGCCCATCATCCGCGTATCGCGAGCAGATGCGGGAGTGAAAGTTTGGTTTTTTGACTAAGTGTTGAAGAGGTCATCAGGATATTGGGTGACGTCATCGTCATCAGGATATGACGTCATCGTCATCAGGATATTGAGATATCCCCCTATGCGAGTTTATCCTGCCGTTGTTAAGTGCTTGGGTATCGGCAGAAGGCTGTATTAACATCATCAGGAGGTTTCGAGAGAACCGGATAAACCATATCATGATGCTGTTGTTTGTATCGTCAGCTAGCGGAGCATCGAAGGAAAGGTGCTGAAGTGGTCGTCATCAGGATCTTTGGGGCAACCGGATATTGGTTATCCTACTGACGAAGGAAGTGTTGCATATCATGATGCCGATGGAGTTCGACGCCCGATGAACAGTGCAACAGGAGGATGTTTGCGTTAGTTGAACATTATGATGATGATGATAGGCGGAAAACGGAAGAAGTGAATAGTAGTCGGCAGGAGGACAATTGCGATCGTCCGAAATATGATGATGCTGTTGGTGTTTTTAGGAAACATGATGATGATGCTGACAGAGTAAAGCGAAATATGGTGAAGATGATGATGATGAGGTTGGGCTGCAGACATCCATGCTATATGCGAAGGTTATAGTGTGGATGCCTCTGCATCACTTAGGCTCATCTTCTAAAGGTATCAAGGTGATTTTATTTCCATTGGATACTACTATGTAGGTATTCTTTCTCCCATCATGTATAGATTTTCTATCATACTGCCATGGTCTAACCAACAATGTATGACATACATCCATAGGCATAATATCGCATAATACTTCATCATGATAAGATCCAATATGAAATTTCACCAAACATTGTTCACTCACCAGTACCTTGTGTTCATCCTGAATCCATGCTATCTAATAGGGCTTAGGGCATTTCAATCTCTCTAGGTTTAGCTTAGTCACCATCTCTTCTAAAACCAAGTTATCAGTACTACCACTATCAATGATTACCTTACAATATTTACATCCTAATTTGCATATGGTCTTAAACAAACTTTTCCTCCATGGTGGTTCCTCATTTGTCTCTACTTGAAATAGTGCTCTCCTCATGACTAATGATTCTCCTTTCTCTAGTTTTCCAATTGAATTAGGTGATCCAATATGTTCTTCCACATAAGCTACTATTGCATTGTTCTCTATCTTCTTGCTTGTACTTCCCTAATGAAATTTAGATGCTCTATGTCCTTCACCTCCACACTTAAAACAAGTTCCTCTAAATGTTCTCTTATCAAACCCTCTTTCATCTCTTCTATACCTTTCACTCCGATAAGAATTATGATTTCCTTTGTAGTAGAAAGTTATATTATCTCTCCAGTATGCATTACTATCTCTATTCTCCTTCTTGAATGGGCTATCTTGTTTGTTCTACTCCACATATGATCCTTCTCCTCTGGAATATGTTCTACCTCTCTATCTCTACTCATGCTTCATATTCAACTTCTCTTCAACTTTTAGGACAAACTGGTATGCTTCTTCTCTTGTTGTCATCCTTACCAAACTCAGTTCTTCTTAGATTTTCAATCTCAATCCATTGATGTATCTTGCCACTTTCTCCTTGCTTTCTTTACTATGTCCAGTCCTTATGATCATCTTATGAAATTCTTTAGTATACTCCTTCATAGATTTCTCCTTTTGTTTTAGGTTTTGCAATCTCTTCAACAATTCCAACTCATAGTTAGCAGGTATAAACTGATTCTTCAACTTTGTCACCATTCTATCCCATTTTATGATCATTTCTTTTCCTCTTCTATTTATGTCCAACTAAACTTCTTTCCACCAAATAGCAGCATGTCCTTTCAACTTAGTCTTTGCAAATCTCACCTTCTCTGGATCTTCAATTTCTTCATATTCAAAGTTTTCCTCCAACTCATTTATCCAATCAATCAATTCCATTGGATTCAAATTTCTAGTGTAATTTAATACCTCCACTGTAGGTCTTTTTCCAATCTTCAAAATACTCTCAACATCTTCACTTGATCTAATTCTTCTTCTTCTTCTTCTAGGGTTTCTCCATCCTGATCAACAGATTGAAATTCTTCATCATCATCACTTTCAACATTAGGTTGAGGTGGTAATCCTCTTCTTCTGTCTTCTTCAACAACATCCAGTTAATCTTTCATTGTTTTCATCATCTCCATCATTTCGTCCATTCTTCTAGCCATGGTTCCTTGATGCAGCACACAAAATACACTTAATACAATTTTGCTATTAATCATGTGAGAGCCAAATATTTGAAGACTGGAACATAAAAAAAACTTCTATTCATCAACTATATTGCTACAATGAGAGAAAACTATCTTATATCCAAGAAAACAAAAAAATAAAAAAATTACCTTTTTGGTAGATTTTGACAATTGTCAGATTTTGCCATTTTAGGTAATTTTACAATCATATCTTGAGAATCCAGTTTTTTTGCAAAAACTTCCTAAAGCTAAGGTAGGACGAAAAGCCAACTAACATCCTAAATTTGAAACATGAGTTTTGAGTTACTAAAAAAAGCAACTTTTAAAAAATTAAAAAAAAACACTAAATTGCCATTTTGAGGGCCAAGATGAAAGTTTCAAGCCCTGAAAAAGTGCCAAGACGAGGGCCAACTGACTAGGGTGGGTTGGGATACCACTGGCCACCTCATAACGCATCCACCTGTAAAATTTCGTAGAAAACCCACATCCAAGTCAAAAGTTATGACCTCCGAAAGTCCCTGCATCATTCCTATAGCAGGGATTCTCCTCGGTGGCATCTCTTCCTAGGATCTAGGTGCAACTTTCTCAAATTCAATGATCTGACTACAAGGTAGCAACTACCTCAGACTCGATGATCTATTGACAAACACAAGTAAACTGCCTCAGATTAGCGATCTACTTCACCACAAGATCTTACGGAATGCCTTCACTCCAAACCTTCACTCCTAGAGGATTCAAAACTTTGCTTTGATACCACTTGGTGTAGTCACAGTTGGAGGGTTCATAGAATGAACTATCCAAGCCATGCATCAAGAGTAAACACAACAAAAACAACTCAAATAATGAATGCAGTGAATGATTCAAATGTTTAGTATATCAAATATTTAGAATGCTAATATGCCAACAACATGAGGGCCTATAATCTAGAGCTCATGGGCCTAAATTCTAGTTACAAGATATCTACAAGATTTGGCATTGAAGTGCTTTCTCTGAAAAGAATCAAACTATCTATCTATTAATTATAACTAACTAACTTCCTAATACATCCTAGAGATCTATATATATCATCTCCAAGCTTTGAAAATCCTTCGCATCGGCCAAGAAAGATTACAAACTCCAATGAAGAGTGTAACATGTTGTGTTATTAGGAAAATGGGATGATATTAAAATGAATATAAAACCCAATAAATTCAATGGAATAGGCAAATAACAAAGATTAAAACAAGTAAACAAACTTACAGAGCTTTGTTACCTCACGGCTTCCATTGTTCGCCTAGTCTCGATTGATCTTTTGTGATGAATATAGCCCTTAGGAAGCTTGCTTCCTTACTTTGTTTCCTCAAGATGACGATGGAGAAATGACTAGGATACTTCTTGCAATGAAGATGAACTTCAGATACAAAGGAGGATGATCACAAGCTATAGATTGATATGGAATGATATGGTGCACTGATAATTCTGCAGAGTAACGAGATGGAAAGCCTGGATATTTGAAATGGAAGAAGAGGGTTGTATATATATACTTGTGAGAGAGAAGATTAACGGTGTAGAAGAAATAAGAAGATCAATGGTTGAGAAACCTTGAGAGGATGTGCCTGAATAGAGAGAAGACAAGTGTCACAAAGAAAGTTGTTTTATTTGAGTTAATTGCTTTCATGACAAAGATAAGATTTGCTTTCACAAAATTAGAATGTTTTATTCCAATTTAAGAGTTTGTTGATAAAAACAAGGTTGTTTTAAATCAATAACTCAATTTTTGCTTTTGCATGATAAGGAAGATTTATTTTTAGAAGATTTGGAAGATAAGAAAGCAAATTAAATAAATAAATTTATTTAATTGAGGAATTAGAAGATAAGAAAGCAAATTAAATAAATAAATTTATTTAATTGTGGAATTAGAAGATAAGAAAGCAAATTAAATAAATAAATTTATTTAATTGTGGAATTAGAAGATAAGAAAGCAAATTAAATAAATAAAATTATTTAATTTAGAAGATAAGAAAGCAAAATAAATAAATTTATTTAATTGTTTTGTGCAAGATAGAAGAATAAATAAAATATTTGATTTATATTTTATTTTTAGAGATCGAGAGGATTTAAATAAATTTAAATGATTTATTTAAATTTGGAGGAATGAACAACTTAATTAAATAATTAGAAATTATTTAATTGTTTGGAAGGAATAAATTAAATAAAAGATTTTATTTAATTTTGACTTTAGAAGAGGTAATTAAATATTTTGATATTTAATTAACTTAGGGGAATATGAATCGAATAAATAAATTTATTTATTTATTTATTGATAGAGGAATTAGACTTAAATAAATATAAAAGTATTTATTTGGACAGAGTCATGTCACTTTTAGGTGTATACAGTTTGCCCCTCATTGAAACAATGTGTTTTATCACGTTGTTTCAAAGAATAAGGTTGTCTGAAAATGATACATGCCCCAGTTTTCCCCTGGTACAAGTTTAACGATAGGATGCCCCATCGGGAGATTGGACAGGAAGAAGGCAGAAGGCGTGAGATGGATAATCTCACGATGAAGAAGGTGAAAAGAATAGCAGGTTACGTGGAAGAAGAAATCGATAGACGTAAAAAGAAGAAACGGATGAATAGCTAAGCACGCTAGATAAATTGATAACACACACAAGCACGCAAGCAAGTATGCACAAATGATACAAAAATAAACAAGGTGTTGCCCCTGTCAAGTGGTAAACCAATGATATATTGATAACGATATACGACAATGTTGTCATGGTGGGGAATGATATGTCCCTAGACCAACATGACAGGTGTGTTGTCATGGTGGGGAATGATATATCCCTAGAGCAACACAAAGGATAGTGTCTGGTTTCAAGAAATGAAACATGTCATGTAAGATGCGTGTATTGGTCTGATTTCGATAATGTTACATCCTATATAAGACAAATGTTTGATTATAATTGATCGAGTTGGTTTACGACCACAAGGATCAAGACTACTGATTGTGAATGGATCATTTGACAAGATTGACTTGACTTGATTGGTATGGATTAAAGATGGACTTGCATGTGGATCATTGCTCAGACTGACTGGATTGGGAAGAATGAACCACAATGATAGATAGAAAGTTGATTGATAGAAGAATGACTCGACAGAAGAAATCACAAGCATTTATTTGTAAACATTGATACTCTGCATAGAATTTTTATTGCATGGGATATGGATATGGATATGAGATGTAATTGGATACGTTATGGATATGGATAAGGAATGTTTTTTGGATATGTTATGGATATGGATATTTGCCATCTTGATATTGCAAGTATTTTGAAGTGCTTATTTCATCATCAGACGTTTATTATGTTGTAAGAAAATACAAGCATCTAGGTATAATTAAACTGAGATGACTTGAGTATCACTTACATGGATTTTGATATAGCAAGTTAATACAAGCACCTAGTCAAAATTGAATCTAGATGACCTGAGTATTTCTTGCATTTCAACAGACAAAGATTGCCCCTTTTCATGTTTAGACCTCTGAATTCCTCAATGATCTTTTGCTGATCATGTCATTAGATAAAAGTCATCACATTACTAAAGATCAACCCACAAAAAGTAGACAAAGAAAATGATTATGCCCCCATCATAGCATCTCTATCTTTTGGCATCCTCAAGTAGCATAGAAAGACATAATAATGAAAAATCAAGACTCTTTAACTTAACCGTTCCACAAAACATTCTTGCATTAGATGTGCTTTCTTGCCATAGTATAGATAAAATCATTTTGATGTGTTTTGGTCCTTGTTTATTTTGCCTTGGATAGGTTGATGTTTTTGTGTCAATATTTTGTTTGAAAAGCGGGATTTAGCTTGCGCTTGTGTGTCTAGTGAAAAGTATCACAATCCTTATTGGGGGAACGAACCCTAAAGGACTAACCTAGTGCCTTGCAGGTGCATTGATAATGGCCTTGCCTATGTGACAACGCAGAGGCAATGTAGTTCAAGACTTGGACCAGGGACCTAAGATATGGATCGGATGAGACACGATATGAAATAGATATGGATCAAATAGGGAACAAACATGGAACAGATATGGATCGAATATGAAATAGATATGGATCAGATGATACTGATGACAAGGAGACACCACGGATAGGTAGATGCATGGGTGATAAGGAATGAAATGTACATGGAAGAGGGAAAGGATGTGATCGCCAAGGACTAAGTCACATAGGAATAACATGCCCCATTGTAGGTAGAGTACTTAGGATTTGTCATGACAATGCTTAAGATGAAGGAGGAAGATGAGAGGATAATGAAGGATTTGTGTGGTTTGGAGGGACAAGGTATGTCAAGAGACATCTAAAACATTTGTCAACATTGTGCCCCCAATCTTTATCAAGATCAAAAATAGAGGAAAGGAAGATTTAGGATGGATGGACATGACATGATAGGTATGTAATGGATAGAAATAGGAGGATAGGATAGGAAACAATATGGAAGGAAATGGTAGGAGAAAAGTAATATGTCGATGAGACAAGGTGCCCCCAAGTGTAGGTGACATAGGAGATCAACTTACACATGATGCTTGTTTGCTAGGTTTTCATCATGGTACTTATCCAAGGCACCTATTTGCCAGATTTTCACCGTTGGACGAAGGGAATTCTCTTTACTCTTTTTGATTTTTTTTTTGTTTTTTTTAAACTTTTGGATGGGATAGATGGATATGGAAAGGAGAAAATCAAGCATCTAGCTCCCTGAAAGGTGATAGTCCCCCTAGATAGATGCTATCGAATGGACCATGTCAAGTGTGCTCATAGATGTTGGTATGGAATTGCATGAAGGTGAGATATGGAGAAGGTAGATATTGGATAATGGAAGGTGCGATAGTGGATGATGATGCAAATTACAGAAGGACTTATGCAAGGATGGAAGGAAGGTTTATGTAAAAGCATGGACCATGGGACAAGGAAGATATGTAGGATAGTAGTGGAAGGGAGGGGAGATGGATTTATATAGAAGTGTCATGGAATGGAAGGGAACCATGACCAACGGTT
This sequence comes from Cunninghamia lanceolata, assembly GCA_027924645.1. Classification (NCBI taxonomy): domain Eukaryota; kingdom Viridiplantae; phylum Streptophyta; class Pinopsida; order Cupressales; family Cupressaceae; genus Cunninghamia; species Cunninghamia lanceolata. The sequence goes on from BSBN01001583.1 coordinate 7,648,848, forward strand.
GTACATACCATGATAAACATTGAAGATGATGATAGGAGTGTGGTGTAGGAAGCAATGGATATTTTTTCCTGGTGGATGAGTGATGTAGGCATTTAGGGACCCACATAGACTTAGTATACTTCTAATTTTTGTTTGTCATGTGGGATGGAAGGATTTGATACTTGTGGATGGCTTGGGAGAAAGTGGATGGTTGGGATGATTTAGAGGTGGATGCCTCATTTGACTTGATGGCTTTTTGCTTGGGTACCCAAACCATTTTTCTTGTAGATTGTACCTATGAAGGTATGGGCTTGGGTATATGCATCTTTTGTGTAGCTTTTGAGATAATTATTTGTTGCTTGGGGGCCCACACCTTTTTCAATTTGGCATTGAGGTGTGTGGGTGTATGGAGCTTTTGAGATGGATGTTTCTTTGATTCTTGGCTTTTGTATCCTAGGTCATGAGGACTCTTAGGATTTTTGACTTTATAGGTAGAGGCATCCAGATTTGTGCTTTTGAATCCCCTGGGGATGGCAGAAGTGAGGTGGGTGGAAGATTGTTGTTTAGATAACATGTGCATTTGTTGGCCATGATTGGGATATTTAGAGGATTTATAGATGGATGGATAAGGTGTTGATAGAAGTGGTGGTAAAATGTATGGAGGGATATTAGGAGTTGGAAGTAGCAGAGGTAGATTGGATGGTGGAAGGTGTACGGTCACATGCTCTTGACAATTGTAGGATGATGGAGGTGGAATGGCCACATATGTTTTAGGGATATGATAGGGTTTGTGATGGAAAGTGGCGGACTTAGGAGGAGTGGAGGAAGTACCAAAATCTTAAGATTGTTCATCTTGGGGTATGTATCCAAGGCCATATGAGGGTGGAGGAACTTTGACATGGATAGGTTCCAAAATACCTTGTTCATGAAGGCCTAAGCCTTTACCTTGATAGTTCATATTCTGGAGTATGCGATGGATAGTGGGATTATGTATAGGTGGAACACTAGACACGAGTTCCTTATTGGATGGAGAAGGTGAAGAGGTAGATAATGGTTGATGTTCTCCTAAGGAAGAACACTCACGCATGAAGGTAGTGAGACCAAGGATATACGGTGGGGGATTTGGAGCTTGGTCAATAATGGATGGTGAAGGATCACTAGAATCTTGATCATCATTATTCTCTTTAGGATCTAAGTTATTGGGTTGATCATTCATGTGTAATTGGGAGGCAAGTGTGTCATTAGAGGAAGTGGAAGTTATTGGATCATGGATAGGATTAGATGGAAGATGGATAAAAGTAATGGAGGTTTCTTGCTCATGGATGGGTATGGGATCAACTTGTTCAAGGACATCTTCTTCATAGGGAATATCTTGATCATAGAATAGATAAAGGTTATGGATGGGTTGGAATTGGATCTCTTGCTCATATATAGTTGTTGGGAGATGGATAGGATCAAGTGGCTCATGGAGAGGTTCATTATTATGGATATCATCTTGATCATGGAAAAGATACATGTTATGGATAGGTTGCATGAAAGTGATTTGATCTTGACTTAGACTAGGGCTTAATGTTTCCACATGCTTTAAGGTGTGCTCTTGACATAACTCTTGGGTTGTTTGAATGAAAGTGGATAGCTTTTGACTTGGGTTCATGGTAGGAAACTCTTTGATAAGCTCAAGGGGTTAAGGATCACATGAAGGGGTTGTAGGATTTGACATGTTATTGGAAGAATCTTTTGTAAGGTCAAGGACCATATTTTGGGGACATGGTTGACTCTCTGCTGGTAGTCCTTGGATCACATCCTTCGTAGCTGTATGGGTAGATGAATGAGGTAATGGATGAGTGGATTTGGATTTCTCCATAGCTTTTTTTTTTTGGTTGTCCATTTAGAGTTTGAGGAACTAGATGGCGGTGTTGGTGTAGAATTGGTATGCTTTGGGATATGTGTCTTAGAAGATAGTGAAGGAGGACTAGTAGATGGGTTGGTATATGATTTCCAACTTCAGGTGGTGCTTGCCTTGTCAATAGTATCATTAAGATAGGAAAAGAAGGTATGATTTTGGTGCGAGGTGTAGCTTGTACTAGTACGTTCAGCTTGCAAGATTGCCATTTCTTGTTGTAAGACTTGGATTTGTTGAGTAATTGCTATACAATCTTGGGGTGAGGGACCTAAGTTTATTTGTAATTGCAGATATTGGAGTGTTTGAGCAATATATTCTAATTGGTTTGCCATCTCTATAGAAATTGACACAAGACTGGAAAGCTTACTATGATAGATGTGCAACTATAAATGTGCGGTTTTAGAATGTTTTTGTAAAATTTTTGACACGTTTTGCAGCTTTTTTTAGTTTTTTTGGTTTGCAGGTTGGTCTTTTAATATGATTTTATCAATTTTTAGCAAGAAGACACAACAAACACATAGAATGATTTTAAGTTTTTTGAATTGTTTTGTAAATTGTGGACTCTTTTTGGACACAAACACAATTACAATCCTAGGCTGGTAAAAACAATATTTGTCAGATCCCCTAGCTATACATATTCAAAGCATCTAGCTACAGGATCTGGTAGCACCAGATCCCCTCCACGATACTCACTTCTCACACATACCAGATCCAGGTTTCCTTAGGCTCATCCCCCCACCAAACCTTAGGATTGTCCCTGCTACCTCTACTAAGAATCACATAAATCGGGGCCGCTTCAAAGGTCCCACCTTTTGCACCAACAAATAGAAGATTTTGGTATACTAGACAATGGCTAAGTAGTCAGGGAAACAGTTTGAGTGGTTATTTGTGTGGTAGCACTACTCTTTGTTATGGAGTCTCCCAGGCTTCAAGGGTTAGGCCTTGAATGGTTTTGGGAGAGGTTGGCTATCAGTATAACACAATGACACTCGTTGCATGAATCTTTCACCTCAAGCACAATTTATTTATAGTGGATCGATAGGGCTTGGCTTTAGTCTGTTACCACTTAGGGTCATTCCCACTTGAATAGGCAGGCATCCAAGGGCAAGCCCCTCTAAAGGTTATACACAAAGAATGACAAGTCTGGCATTCTGGTCACCCAGTAAAGGGGAGAGCATAAGCCTATTATCATTCAGCAGACACGGTAAACATGTGGTTTATCTAATCCTATTTAAAATCAGAAAAATTATATGCGTTATTCTACTTGGGCACTCATATAGTTGTTAACTTTGAAGTGATTAAAGATAGCAATGGTTCTTTCCTTTTGCAAGATAGAATGTTCTAAACTAAAAGAGATAGCAATAATGCAAAGATAGCAATGATGTCCATTACTACCCTCCTAGTTAATAACTATGTGAGATTGGCATGCACACATTTTTACTTTTCCTCCTAGTTAATCTATGATGTGTGTTTTAAGGAAAATGAAACTATCCAGCTCTTAACCCTGCATGAGAATCAAAGAATCAATCCTGCAAGAAATCCCTAGATGATTCCTAAAGACATATGCGTAGCTTAAGAGACTGTATGCATAGAAATAGTACTCAAAAGCATAACAATTACAAATGTACAAGAGAATGGGTCATAAGCACAGGGAGAAAGAATGTATGTACAGAACAGTCAAAAGCACTGGAACAAATGTCAGATGCATAGGATATTGGAACAAATGTGGCAAAGAATTGCATTCACCGAAACAGGTGTCAAAAGTGCAACTTTCGATGGTATATGCGCCAAAATAGCTTATGTGCTGAAACAAGGGTCAGATGCACCGCGGGATTGCTCATATGCACCGAATGAACCTGTGTGGAGACTGTACGGAGTATGTATGGAACTTTTCACTCAAAAACTCAGTTTTTTGATTAGATTTTAGGCAAAGGCCCCACGGTGGGTGCCAGAAATGTTATAGGGAAAAATTTGATGATAAATAAAATGAATTATAAACCCAATAACTTCAATGGAATATGCAAATAACAAAGATTAAAACAAGTAAACAAACTTACAGAGCTTTGTTACCTCATGGCTTCCATTGTTTGCCTAGTCTCGATCAATCTTTTGTGATGAATACAGCCCTCAGGAAGCTTGCTTCCTTGCTTTGTTTCCTCAAGATGATGATGGAGAAATGACTATGATACTTCTTGCAGTGAAGATGAACTTCAAATACGAAGGAGGATGATCGCAAGCTATAGATTGATATGGAATGATATGGTGCACTGATAATTCTACAGAGTAACAATATGGAAAGCTTAGATATTTGAAATGGAAGAAAAGGGTTGTATTTATATACTTGTGAGAGAGAAGATCAATGGTGTAGAAGAAATAAGAAGATCAATGGTTGAGAAACCTTGAGAGGATGTACATGAATAGAGAGAAGACAAGTGTCACAAAGAAAGCTATTTTATTTGAGTTAATTGCTTTTATGACAAATATAAGATTTGTTTTCACAAAATTAGAATGTTTTATTCTAATTTAAGAGTTTGTTGATAAAAACAAGGTTGTTTTAAATCAATAACTCAATTTTTTTCTTTTGCATGATAAGGAAGATTTATTTTTAGAAGATTTGGAAGATAAGAAAGCAAATTAAATAAATAAATTTATTTAATTGAGGAATTAGAAGATAAGAAAGAAAATTAAATAAATAAATTTATTTAATTGAGGAATTAGAAGATAAGAAAGCAAATTAAATAAATAAATTTATTAATTGTAGAATTAGAAGCTAAGAAAGCAAATTAAATAAATAAATTTATTTAATTGTGGAATTAGAAGATAAGAAAGCAAATTAAATAAATAAAATTATTTAATTTAGAAGATAAGAAAGTAAAATAAATAAATTTATTTAATTGTTTTGTGCAAGATAGACGAATAAATAAAATATTTTATTTATATTTTATTTTTAGAGATTGAGAGGATTTAAATAAATTTTTTTGATTTATTTAAATTTGGAGGAATGAATAACTTAATTAAATAATTAGAAATTATTTAATTGTTTGGAAGGAATAAATTAAATAAAAGATTTTATTTAATTTTGACTTTAGAAGAGGCAATTAAATATTTTGATATTTAATTAACTTAGAGGAATATGAATTGAATAAATTTATTTATTTATTTATTTATTGATAGAGGAATTAGACTTAAATAAATATTAAAAATATTTATTTGGACAGAGTCGTGTCACTTTTAGGTGTCTACATGTAGAACAAATAGGTTGCCTTAAACAACTGGTACTCCTTCACAAATGCATGAAACTTGGTGTGGACCTCAAGGAAGGTCTATCTGATCCTTATGTGTCATGTGACATGTTTTATTTAGCTCTGCAAGTCACAGAAGTGCTCCACAAACATTCTCCTTCAACTGACTGTCTGAATGCTCTATTCTGTGAAAACCGGTGATCTTCTGATAGTGATAACTTTCAGCAGACAAGTCCAAATGACCTGATTTTTAGATATGATGTAGATGATGTTGTCTAGATGCTAAGTCTTGCTTTGTGAGCTTTGAAATGAAAATGTAGCAAAATGTAGTACAAAATTTTGAAACTGCTACTGACTGAACTGAACTAAATTGAACTAGAAAATGAAAGAAAACAAAAAGAATGCAAATGTTTTTTTTTGGTTGATGCAAGATTGCTCTACAACTTGGGATGCTCCTACATCAAAACACGTGTTTCTTGTGTAAAACTGATGGGCATAAAAAAATGACTGCCTGATAATCACTAAAAGGTTTGAAAAAAAAGATAATTCAAAATTTAATGATTTAGGGAACATGAAAATGAACCTTGACTATACAACATTGGTAGAGCTAATGTGGCTTGTGAAACCATTGGTGAAGAGTTAGGGTTTTTGAAAGGAAATTTAAAGGATACCCTTGATGAGTTGAAAAAGAGATACATAGATGATAGATTCAAAATGCAAAATGTGCAATCTTCTATTACCATTGATACTCCTATTGACAAGAGGGTGGAAAATCCCTCTTGTGAAGAGGAGCTTAATAATAATGGAAAAAGGCAAAATAGAAGAGAAGTGGGAAAAATAGAAAATATAAATCAAAATGAAATATTTAACAACTCTGGTGCAACAATCACTACTGTAGAGGAGCAAAAAAAAGAGGCTTCATTTGAAAAGGATTCCAAAAAAAATAATAATATTTAGGTTACTATAAAAGAAAATGATGACATTTTGAAAGGAAAATTTGAATCTCTATTTGAATTATTGGCTCTTAATCAAGAGAGAGAAGCCCAAAAGGAGGATAGTGTCGATGCCCTTATTGATAAGAGGCATTTTCCTAAGGACTCTTATGAAGATGAGCACAACAATAAGTCAAAATCTCTAGGAGAAGGTTAGAGTTTGGGTGCTATGCACAAAGAAACACACAAGAACTTGTTGTGGACAAAATAGAGAACAAATTAGAGCCAATAATGTGGATTTGGCTGCAAATAAACTGAGTCTTCTAGAGTTGGAAGATACTGCAGACCCAGTTGTTGAAGAAGATAGTGCTAAGGTGGATGATGGATAAGAAGAGAGTAATATTGAAGAGGAAGGAGAATTCTCTCTCCCCGGTTCTAGAAAAAAGAAGATAGAAAACAATTTCCAAAAAAAATTGGTAATTGTAGATAGGAAAGAGGAAGAAGGGAGGAAAAGGAAAATACTAAACATAAGTGAAAGCTCCAAGAAGCTAGATAAGAAAGATAAGGGAGATTCAATGCCTAAGTGTTTTGATAGACTATGCAACATCAAAAAAGTAGAATATTATCTCAAAAATGAAGTTAAAACGTGTAAGTTGGAATATTTGAGGGATGAAATCCCCAAAGAGAAAATATGTGATAAGAGAGTTTTGCAATATGAAAGGTAAAGAGTTGGATTGCTTGATGTTGCAAGAAGTTAAGGCAACTAGATTTCAACTAGATAATAATTTAAAATTTATTTGGAAAGATTCAGTGTACTTTTTCTCAAATCATAACAAAGGGAAAGGAGGGATTGTTGTCCTATTTAATCAGAAATGGGCAAATTACATTATTCAAAAGGGTTGCTCTCTTGACAATAGATGCCTTTGGTTTGTAATTGAAAAAAATGATAAAAAATTAGGGATGTATTGAATATATTTCCTAAATGATTATAAAGAGAGAGTAGAGCTATGGAAATGGATGGTAACATAATTGCCTATGGTCCCCTATATTTTAGGAGGTGACTTCAACTTTGTGGAGCAAAAGAAGGACAAAAAAGGTGGCTCTAACTAGGAATGGAAAGGGGATGAAAAGTTTCTTTAGATAAAAATGAAGATTTTTCTTAAATTGATGGATCCATTGGAAGGAAACAAGACCATGAGTAAAAGTATCTGGTTTACTTGGTGTAACTTTTAACAAGAAGGAAGAAGAATCTATAGCAAACTAGACAGGTTCGATGTCAATGAAAATTACTTCTTCATAGAGAATAAAAAAGATGCTAATTGTGTGCAAGTAATACCTAATGCATTATCTGATCATCATCCAATTGAGACCTATATCAATATACAAGATTGTATAAGGGTAAGTGCATAAATATGGGGGACCAAAAGGGGGTCTTAAGTGGCCACTTTTTTGTGAAATTAAGAAAGACTGATGTTGGATGAGAAATTGAATATAGTTACACTCAAAATTTGAAGATGCAACAAAAAAAAGAGTAGTAGTTCTCGAAACCTATTTTCTAAAATACTAATTCTTTTTTAAATGGTTGAGATTAAGGGGTTCAAAAATGGGGCCACACAAATTGGTCCTATTTTTTTCAAAAAAATATAACATAGTGTCTTGTGTGGCCCCCCTAAAATGTTAACTTTTTTTTAGGTATTTTAAATATCACTTCGGTGAGAAATTAGCTAACACCATGTAGTTTATCCCCAATTTTTCTGATATTTTTTTATGAATAATTGATTTTTTACTAATTTTCAAAGTGGACACATCTTGAAAAATAAAAAATTGAGTGTGCCCCCCCTAAAATTTTTGAAAACTATTCAAAAATCTTTTTTTTAATACATGTAGAATGAAGTCTAATTTCCAAAAGTGTATTTTATTTGAAATTTCAATGAATGGTTAAAAATAAAGTCAAAAATACCACACACTAGTATTTCACAAAAAATGGATACCCTAAAAAAGAAATTAAAGATGAAAACTTTAACATACTCAAAATGTGAAAAAAAATATATGGTTAGAAATCTAAGAGAGAGATTAACATTATCATAGTATTTTTTTGACTTGTCATTGAAAAAGTGCAAACCTGATGGGGAGCACACTCAATATTATGTAATTTTTTTTACAATCTGTAAAAACATGTCTTTGGATGTTCAAAACTCAGTCCAAGTCTTTGGGTTGGAAGCCCAAGGCAAATCCAAGCCAAAGGCTCAGAAAATACCAAAGCAAACAATAACACGAGCGTGTTATAACACGCTCGCGTTATGTGCATGCATTCACATAATGCGAGTACATTAGTTACCAAGCCATAATGTGAGCACGTTATAACATGATCACATTTTAAAGTAGTTAAAATGGGAATCCTCGAAATTCCTTCACTCTAGGAAGAGACCAAGGGTATATACATAAAATAAACATTTAAGTATAAGTTGGTACTTATACTTTAAGTTATATTTTATGTATATATTGGAAGGATGTTTGAGAGTGGTTTCATATCCATACAAATTAAATTGTAGATTCTAAAATTTGGAGGATTCCTCAAATTTCAGACTTAGTCAAATTTTCATGGTTTTAGACAACCAAATTCAGGGGTTTAGCAACATGCATCAAGGTAAATGCACAAGGTGTTACAAGTATGTGTTTACTAGTGTTGTCGTTGATGTCAACATATCTGTGTTGTCATTGGTGTCAATTGTGCTCTTGTTTTGATGCTTACTTGTGTTGAGTTAGTTTCTTTGTATTGACTTGAAGATAATGAGAAAGTGCTCCTAATACTGAGTTCCCAAGTGCTTTTGAGAAAATTTACTCTCCTACTAAAAATAGTGTGTTGCAGAGTATCATGGCTTGCAGAAGAATAGTGCAGTATTTTGCTCCATATATCCTGTATATTGGATAACTTTATTTGTGATTTGGAATTCATGATAAGGGATGCCTGTAGTTGCTATTTTTCAAGTTTGAGCCTCAAGTGTGAAGATTTGAGTGAGTTCTATTCACCAGAGTAAAAAATATTTTTTCTATGTATTTAATGGTGTCAGGGAGACTGTATTATGCTCTGTATTTCTCTGCATTTAAGTTTTATAGTCTACAGTTCAGGAATTAAGTTTGTAATGTTGATATGTGCCTTCATTCAAAATGGTTCATGATTTGGTTCTCCACAAGCAATCTTTCCTTTTTGACAATGGCTGATAGTAATGTTCAAGTGCTTCGGTTTGAAGTATCTCATGGATAGAGTGTTTAGAGGTTGTGCGAATGCTCTTGGTGATTGTAACGTGCTTGTGGATGTCTCTAGATCATGTTCCTACCTTTTTATTGGTCCACAAAGTATAATCCAGATAGTGCATAAAGTGTGTTCCTAAAAGTCTTAGTGTTAAATCCATTCTTGGCTGACCTGGTTGTTCTCACTACTTACAGTTATGCTTTGAAGATTGAGGAAGCATGGTGTTGCATGGAAGATTGCAATTAAGTCCCAACTAAGGCATGGTGTGGTCCACATTCATTCTTTTCTCTCTCATTTCTATTTAGATCCAGACCTATCTTAATGTATGTATGTTTTTTGACCTTAGAAATTGTTCCAATGATTGATGATTGTAATGCCAACCTTGATGATTAATTCCAAGGTTGATGAACTATATAAAAACATGTAATGAATTCACAAATTAAAGTGTGTGTGCGAAATATGTGAATATAACTGTGTGTGAGTGAAGAAGGTAGAAAAGAAGAAGAATTAGTGCACTTCAATGGAACTGAACCCTGGCATGGAGTATATGCTAATATCTTAGATCACCAACTCTGGCAATGAGCCACCCTATTGGCAGTGAGCATTCTGGGCAGTGAGCCCTAAGGTAGTGAGCCTTTGATTTTTGGTATTGTTATTACATATTATATTGTGAGTTAACACTCACCGTAGTTTTTCCCTTATTGGGTTTTCCACGTAAAAAATATGGTGTCTCATGTGTCTCATGTGTGAATGTGTTTAAGTTCAGATTTCACTCTTTCATGATTAAATTACAATAATAGTGATTGAGTGGTTGATGTGTTAATGGTTTTAAATTTTTGGTTACAACTAATTCACACCCCCTCTCAGCTGTCTTGTGTATTTCAATAATTGGTATCAGATCCAGGGTTCCTTGGTGAAGAGCCTAATAGCTTGAGGAAGATCCATGATGGCACACAAGGAGTCTCTACAATTCAAAGGAACGGACTATGCTCTATGGAAGGTATGAATGAAAATTCATCTCATTTCCCTTGGTTATGGTGTTTAGAAGATGGCGGAGAAAAAGTATACTATTTTTGAAAATGTTCCATCAGATGAAGATGAGGTCAAATAGTATGAGCTAAATGGAAAAGCTAGAGATGCTCTGTTAAATGCCCTAACTAATACTGAGTTGGTGAAAGTTATGGGTTTGGAAACTACTCATGAGATTTGGAATAAGTTGAAAAATTTGTATGAAGGATATGATTCTATAAAGAGTGCAAAATTGCAAAACTTGAAGGTGAGGTATGAAGCCCTGAAGATGAATGAAGATGAGAACATAACAATCTACATGGAAAAAGTTGATGAAATTGTCAATGGAATCAAAGGTCTTGGAGGAACCATAAATAAGGATGAGGTTGTGTTGAAGATTCTTAGATCATTGCCTATATCCTATAGTCACAAGGTGTTAGCAGTTGGAGAGGTTATGAGTGTGAAAAAGATATCAAAGGATTAGTTGTTCAGAAAGCTTACAACTTTTGAGATGAGAGAGTTCGGCGATGCCCTGCTGAAGACTAAGATCGCTTTCAAAGCTAGCACTTCAGAAAAGACCTCAAAAGCTCAGAAATATGCTGTGGAATATGATGATGACCTTGATGAGGTTGGAGCCAACTTTGTAGATAGATTGAAAAGAGGTATCGGTAAGTTCAAAGGAAAATTACCATTCAAATGATTTTCTTGTGGTAAGATTGGTCACTATACCTCTAGGTGTCCAAAGAGAATTGGGAGAGGTAAGAATAAATTTGAAAGTAGACCTAGAACTATAAAGAAATGCTATTATGTTAGAAATTTTGATGATGATAGTGTAATAGATGATAAGTCTAATGATAATAGTACCAGTGCAAATGAATGCTTGTTTATTGCTATTAAAGAAGAACCTGAGTCTACTAATCTTGCTAGCTGTGTGAAGGAGGAAAAACTAGTGCAAGAAAGTGCTTTGTCTCTCTAGGTTGAGAAAGATAAGGATGACTGGATTATTGATAGTGGAAGCTCACATCACATGACTAATGATAAAAGTAAGTTTGTAAATTTTAAAAAGTATTATGGGGGACTGGTTAGGTTTGGAGATAATGCAGCTGGTAAGATTTGTGGAAGAGGATCTATTTCTTCTAATGGTAAGCATAACACAGATGATGTTTTATATGTGAAGGGTTTAAAGCATGATCTTTTAAGTGTTGGCCAAATGTATGAAAAAAGGTATGATCTAAGTTTCAAGGATAATGGATGTAAGATCATGGAAAGATCCAAAACAGTGATTGCAATTGGTAAGAAGACTAAAGGTAATGTTTATCACTTGAGGGGAACTGATAATTGTTGTTTGTTGGCTCAGACAAATGAAAGTTGGCTATGGTATAGAAGGATGTGTCATATCAATTTTGACAACTTGGTAAAGAAAAGGTCAGTATAAGATGTGAGAGATCTGCCTAAGCTTGTAAAGTTTGCTAATACTATTTGCAAGGAATGTCAACTAGGAAAATAGACAAGGACAAGTTTCAAGAGCAAAGAACAATTTTCTATTGGATTGCTTGAGCTGGTGCATACAGATCTGTGTGGTCATACAAGAACAAGAAGTCTACAAGGAGATATGTACTTTATGTTTCTTATTAATGATTATTCTAGAATGACATGGGTCATTTTTCTAAAAGAGAAATCAAAAGCCCTAGACAAGTTCAAATCTTTCAAGGAAATGGTTGAGAATGAGTTAGAATTGAGGATCAAATGCTTAAGGTTTGATAGAGGAGGTGAGTTTACATCAAATGAATTCAACATTTTCTATGAAAAGCATGGGATAAAGAGATAGTTGTCTGCTCCTAGGACTCCTGAGAAGAATGGAGCTATTGAGAGAAAGAACAGGACAGTTTAAGAGGCTTCTAGGTCAATGATGATGGAAACTAATCTACCTAAAGTGTATTGGAGATACATACTGTTGTCTACATTCAAAATAAACTCCAAGTCAAAGGTAATGGTACTAAAACTCTTTATGAATTGTGGCATGGAAGAGTTATCACAGTAAAATTCTTCAAAGTTTTTGGAAGCAAATGTTATATTAGAAGAGATGAAGAGTTAGGAAAGTTTGATGCTAGGTGTGATGAAGGAATTTTCCTTGGATACTCTACTAAGAGTAAGGCCTATAGGTATTACAATAAGAGATTAAGAAAGGTCATTGAGAGTGCTAATGTGAAGGTTGATAAAGACAAGGAAATAACATCAGATCTGAGTGGCTATGAATTAGATGAACCTGCTGTTATAGTCAATAAAGAAAAGGTGGAACAAAAAGACAGTCAAGTTGAAAAAGAAAAGGCTTTGGAAAGTGTTGTTAAGACTCCCGGGTATGTAAGGATTAATCATTTGAAGATCAAATTATTGGTGACAAAAGAAAAAGGGTATTGACAAGGAAAAGAGCTGCAGAGGAATAGGTGAACTACTATTTGCTTTCACAGATTGAACCTAAAAATGTAAGAGAAGCCTACAAATATGAAAGTTGGGTAAAAGCTATGGAAGAAGAGATGATGCAGATAGAGAAGAATCAAACTTTGGAATTGGTCTCTAAACCTACTAATAAGAATGTGATTGGAACCAAATCAATTTTTAGAAACAAGATGAATGAAAATGGAGAAGTTGTAAGAAATAAAGCAAGACTGGTATGCAAAGGATATTCTCATGTTGAAGGTATAGTTTTTGAGGAGACTTATGCTCATGTGGCAAGGATTGAGGCAATAAGAATGTTTTTGGCATTTATAGCATACACAAATTTTAAGGTGTATCAAATGGATGTGAAGTCTGTATTCTTGAATGGAGAGCTAGAAGAAGAGGTCTACATTGAACAACTAGAAGAATTTTAGTCATTAGATGAAGGTGACATGGTGTGCAGATTGAAGAAGGCCCTTCATGGACTTGAGCAAGCTCCTAGAGCCTAGTACGTAAGGCTAGACAAGTATTTGATGCAATTAGGGTTCAGTAAAGGTGTTGCAGACAATAATCTCTACTTCAAAATTAATGGTGATCAAATTCTGATTGTTGCGGTCCTTGTGAATGATATTATCTTTGGAGGCAATGAAGGCATGTGTAATAAATTTGTAGAGGAAATACAAAAGGAGTTTGAGATGTCAATGTTTAGTGAAATGAATTTATTTCTAGGACTACAAATTACTCAATAAAAAAAAAGAATTTTCATTTCTCAGTCCAAGAAAGAATTGGCAAAGAAGTTTGGAATGGAGGATTCTAAACTAGTATGTACTCCTATGGTAACTGGTTGCAAGTTGAGTAAAAATTATGAATCACCTAAGACTGACCAGAAAAAGTATAGGTCTATGATTGGAGGACTACTTTATCTAACCCATACCAGACTAGACATAATGCATGCAGTCTGTCTTGTGGCAAGATTTTGTTAGAAATGAAAGCAACACTACTTCAATGGAAATCTGATTCGAGATAAATTTCAGCAAACTTTAACTGTGTGTTATTAATGGAAACAAAAATATACCAGAAGTAGAATGAAGCACATAACACAAGTGTTTAACATGGAGAAAACCCTTTCAGGTAAAAAACTCCACCAAGAAAAGAGGCCAAATTGTATTATCTTCACAAAAGGAGATTACAAATACATTCACTTCCTTTGTCCTTCAACCTTCACTCTGGCAAAACTTGGGTACCTATAAACTATTATATTCATCTCATCTACTATGCTATGGTTTTTATAGAATTTACACAACCTCATGACATTAAATGACTTCTTACAAGCCCATAACACTTGTCAAGAGTCAACAATAAAACCTTGGGCGTCCATAGCCAAGAATAGGCTCTTACAGAGTCATAAATGATGTCATACATGCATCCTACACTTGGAAAAATGTTCCCATGCAAGCTTGAACGATATGGGGCCAAAAATAACCACTTATAGCATCTTATGATGAGTCATATGCTATTATTAGTGTCATAGATTCTTATGACAACTTACAATTGTCATAGAATCTTTTACACCCTCTTACAACATCTATGACATGCGTCATAACACTAAAAATAGATTATTCCTCCACATGTGCACCCCACTTTGACCAATTACCATTTACCATAGTAAATGACATCCCGTAACTACCACTGGTAACTCTGGGACTTACCATGCAGTAACTCCATAATTACCGTGGACAGTAAATAATTTTTAGCACTGCCAGTGGAACTTGTACATCCCTTATGGGTAATTACAAATTACAAATAATACATGGAATAAATACAATATTAATGGCACCTTATCCCAACATTCTCCCACTTGACATTATACATTGTAAATCAACCCATAAGAAATCAAATGAAAAATAATCAAGCACTAGAAACAATGCCCATGGCCTCTCTGCACCACACGAACTTCTCTGTGCTCACAGGCTTGGTCAATGAATCTGCAACATTCTCCTAATTGTCTATCTTCTTCATCTCAATCTCTCCATTTGCAACCAACTCTCAAACAAAGTGATATTGAACATCGACATGCTTAGTCCGAGCATGATACATGGGATTCTTAGCCAAACAAATAGCACTCTGGCTATCACAACCAATCTAAATATTCTTGCAATCAAAACCAATACCTGTACATAGTCTCCTCAACCAAATTGCCTCCTTAGAGACATGAGTAGCAGTGATATACTCTACTTCTGTAGTGGACAAAGCAACTGTGGGCTACCTCTTACTCATCCAACTCACTGCACCTCCAAACAAAGTAAACACATAGCCACTAGTGGACCTTCGACTATCCAAGTCACCTGCCCAATCTACATCAACAAAACCTTGTATGTCCAAAAAATTATTAGCACTATCAGCCTCTTACTCATCCAACTCACTGCACCTCCAAACAAAGTAAACACATAGTCACTAGTGGACCTTCGACTATCCAAGTCACCTGCCCAATCTACATCAACAAAACCCTGTATGTCCAAAAATTTATTAGCACTATCAGTACCAGAATAAACCAAACAATGATCAGGAGTAACTGCAAGATATTTAAACACCTTCGCATAGTTCCAATGCTGTCTACCAGGGTTAGACATAAGTCTGCTCAAAACTCCCACTGTTTGGGCAATATCTGGTAGTGCAAACCATTGCATACATCAAACTTCCTACAACACTAGAATATGGCACATTAGACATATCCTCAAGATCATCTTTAGTCTTTGGACACATATCTAATGAAAGCTTAGTACCAATGGGTAAAGGAACTCTAATTGGGTTACAGTCCTGCAAACTAAACCTCTGTAAAATAGTATTCACATACTTACTTTGTGACAACTGAAGCTTTCTGTTAACTCAATCCCTCTAGATCTCCATTCCCAAAATATACCTTGCAGCACCAAGATCCTTCATCTCAAATGCACCTAAAAGTTGGTCTTTAAGTTCACTGACCATATCCTTAGTATTGCTGAAAAACATGTCATCAACATGCAAAGCAATAACCGGTATAGAATTGTCAACACAATGAATGTAAACACAATGATCCTCCTCAATTCTAACAAAACCCAATTTTAAAAAAAATGAATCAAACTTTTGATACCACATTCTAGGGAACTATTTCAAACCATAGAGAGACCTCTTTAACCTATAAACCCAATGTTCTTTTCCTTTTACCTCAAAACCTGTAGGTTGTTGCATATAAATTTCTTCTTCAAGATCTCCATGCAAGAACACAGTATTAACATCCATTTGCTCAATCTCCCAATCATAAGCTGCAACAATGGATAAGAGAAATCTAATAGAAGTCAATTTAGTAATAGGAGAGAATATCTCACCAAAATCAACTTCCTCTCTCTAGGAGTAGCCCTTGGCTACCAGTCTAGCCTTGTACTTCTCCAATGACCCATCTGCTCCAAACTTCTTCTTGAAGACCCACTTACATCCTATGGCCTTTCTTCCTTTGGGCAAATGAACAAGATCCCAGGTGTTATTAGATTCCAAAGCCATCATCTCCTCCTACATGGCCAGCTGCCAAGACTCACTATCATCGGTAGAAATAGCTTCCCTGTAGGATCTAGGTTCATCGTTAGTACTCAATAAAGCATATACACAACAAAAATTTGGTGGGCTATACCTATCAACTGGATTCTGTTGTCTTTTGGATC
This sequence comes from Cunninghamia lanceolata, assembly GCA_027924645.1. Lineage (NCBI taxonomy): Eukaryota > Viridiplantae > Streptophyta > Pinopsida > Cupressales > Cupressaceae > Cunninghamia > Cunninghamia lanceolata. The sequence goes on from BSBN01001583.1 coordinate 7,665,296, forward strand.
TCCTCAAGGGTGGAGTAAGAGACTCTACTTGTTCTTCTTCATGATCATCTGCAACAACTTCTTCTGTAACAACAGATTCATCTTCATCAGAACTACTCAAATCTTCTTCTTCTTCTTCACCCCCTAATCCATCATTATGTTCTTCTTGAGGTGTATCTTGCTACTCTAAATCAAAGTGCACCTTCTTTACCTTTTCATCTTTTTCTTTTGGCTTCTCAGGTTCAAAAATAGCTCTAAGTTCCCTGGAAATAACATCTCTAGAAAAGATAATCTTGCGGGTTAGTGGATTCCAAAGCTTATAACCTTTCACATTATCACCATATCTAATGAATGTACACTTTTCAGCTTTTGAATCCAACTTAGATCACTTTTCCTTAGCCACATGAACAAAAGCCTCACAACCAAAAACCTTTAAATGTGAAACAAAAGGTTTCTTACCTGTCCACACTTCATAAGGTGTTGAATCAAGAGCCTTACAAGGAGATTTGTTTATCAAGTAGCAAGTAGTACACACAGCCTCTGCCCAAAAGCATTTATCCAACTGTGCATCACTAAGCATACTTCTAGCCCTTTCCATAATTGTTCAATTCATTCTTTCTACAACACCATTCTACTATGGTGTATACGGAGTTGTCTTTTGTCTAATTATACCTACATGCTTGCAAAACTCATAAAATTCCTTAGAGCAATATTCTCCTCCATTGTTAGATCTTAATAATTTTATCTTTAAACCTGATTAGTTCTCTACTAAGACTTTGAATTCCTTAAACTTAGTGAAAACTTTAGATTTATGATTTATAAAATAAATCCATGTAAATCTGGATACATCATCAATGAAGGTTACAAAATAATGATATTTTCCAATAGATTCATTATCCACAAGTCCAAACACATATGTATGAATAATTTCTAACTTCTCTTTTGCTCTATTGCTTCCTGAAGGAAATGATTTTCTATTTTGTTTACCAAACACACAATGCTCACAGAAATCAAAGTGCTCATCAGAATAAGAGAAACTGTCCAACAAATTTTTATTCTTAATAGTTTTCAATACATTATTGCTTGTGTGGACCAATCTACGGTGCCACAACATACATGTATTTTCAATAGTGGCCTCAAATACATAGGAGGCATTACAAACTGTAGTGGCTTCAATCTTAAACAAGTTCCCAAATTTCTTCCCTTTCGCTACCACCAAGTTCCCTCTCACCAATCTGTAGCCATGCTTGTCAAATGTCACATGCATTCCCAAATCATTCAACTTTGAAACTGAAATCAAATTTCTAGATAATCTAGGAACATGCAAAACACCAGGGAGGGTTTTAATCCTCCCATCACTGAAACACAACAATACCTTTCCTTTCCTGACAATCGGATATGTAGAGTCGTCACTAAGGTAGATATTACCTCCATCATATTCTTCATATGTGGAGAACCATTCCTTATGCGGGGTCATATGAAATGAGCATCCTGAGTCAACCAACCAGTGACCATTAGAAACAAGATTACATGGAGAAAGTAAAACTTCTTCACCTGCATTCAAGAACTTATCCGAAGCACTCTCCCATTGTTTCTTGGGATTTCTACACTCCTTCTTCACATGTCCCCTTTTACCGTAGTTCCAACACTTAACTCTATTCTTTTTACCAAGAGTCTTAGACTGCCCCTTGGACTTGTCCTTAGCCCCTTTCTGATCTCCTTTAGGTCCCCTTTCCTTAGACCTTCCCCTGATACTGAGAGCATCCCCTGAACATCTGAACTCTTCTTCCTCAATTCCTATGACAATAGCACTAAAACAAGAGCATCCAACTTCTGATCTGCAAGGTTAGCAGTGATAGCAATTATAATATTCTCCCAAGACTCAGGTAATGAACATAGAAGTAAGATACATTTATCTTCCTCACTAACCTCAACATCTACTGAATCAAGTTGACTCACTAACAAATTAAAAGAATTTAAATGCTCTACAATTGATTCACCTTCTCGTATTTTCATGGAAAATAATTTTATTTGTAAATAAAGTTTATTTACCATACTCTTGGCTTGATAGATATCACCCAACCATTTCCACAACTTGTACATAGTCTCTTCCTTTGCGACATGCAATAGGACATAGTCTGAAAGACACAACTGGATGGTACCCTATGCCTTGTTATCCAGTCTATCCCACTCATCTTGAGAGATATTGTCAGGTTTCTTCTCTTTGTGGATAGCCAACCATTGGTTTCTTTCTTCCAACAAATCTTCCATTTTCTGCTTCCACAACTCATACCCCATTCCGTTGAACTTCTCAATGTCCATTCGAGAGGTTGATACAATGGTGGATGCAGCCATAATAACAACACAAGATCTACAAAACAAATGAAACCAAATCTCCCACTATAGCTACAGCTTCCACACTACCACCCAAGAGTTAAAGCTGGCTAGGCTCTGATACCAAATGTTAGAAATGAAAGCAACACTAATTCAATGGAAATCTGATTCAAGATACATTTCAGCAAACTTTAACTGTGTGTTATTAATGGAGATTGTAATAAAACATAAACCCATAATACAAAAATATACCAGAAGCAAAATGAAGCACATAACATAAGTGTTTAACATGGAGAAAACCCTTTTAGGTAAAAAATTCCACCAAGAAAAGGGGCCAAGTTGTATTATCTTCACAAAAGGAGATTACAAATACATTCACTTCCTCTGTCCTCTAACCTTCACTCTGATAGAACCTAGGTACCTATAAACTGTTATATTCATCTCATCTACTATGCTATGGTTTTTATAGAATTTACATAACCTCAAGACATTAAATGACTTCTTACAAGCCCATAACACTTGTCAAGAGTCAACAATACAACCTTGGGCGTCCATAGCCAAGAATAGGCTCTTACGAGGTCATAAATATTGTCATACATGCATCTTACGCTTGGGAAAATGTTCCCATGCAATCTTGAATGACTTGGGGCCAAAAATAGCCACTTACAACATCTTATGACGCGTCATATGCTATTATTAGTATCATAGATTCTTATGACAACTTACATTTGTCATAGAATCTCTTACACCCTCTTACAGCATCTATGACATGCATCATAACACTAAAAATAGATTATTCCTCCACATGTGCACCCCACTTTGAACAATTACCATTTACCATAGCAAATGACATCCCGTAACTACCGCCGATAACTCTGAGAGTTACCGTGCAGTAACTCCATAATTACCATGGATAGTAAATAATTTTTACCACTGCCGGTGAAACTTGTACATCCTGGTACAGAAGCACCCAATCAACAGTGGCCTCCATGAGGGATTTAACTATTTTATGTTTATTTTTATGTTTTTAATAAGGTCCTAAATGGGCATTTAATGTAATAAGGTCTCTTTGACCATTTCTGTTATTGTTGAGACACTTGTCAATTGGTAGATGGCAAGGTTGTTAGCTCCCAGCCGCTTGGAATTATCTCCCAGCTACTGGGAATCCAAGTCTGTACTACCAGCTGAGGGTAGTTAAATACCCCAGCTCAAATCTATTTGAGGATATAGATACACAGACACAGAGATAGAGAGATAGGGAGCAGTAGTCATACTGTGAAATCAGTTATTTGTATGCATTTCTGAGAGCAATAAAAAATAAGATCCTGTTGTGCTAATTTTTTGACTTTCAATTTTTTGGTGGAATCGATTTCCTGATTTACGGTTGATATGGGAACTTAGCCCATTCCACCAGTTGATTTCTTCATAATCGGTGGAATGGCTATGAATAGTAGATTAGTTTTGTTTCTGTTCTTTATTTGTTCATTTTTGGGTGTGCAAGATCGATTGCAGTAGACTGAGATGAACCCTAGCATCTGCATGTGCTAGGTTGGCGAGTTGAGAAATTTGTTCGATCGTGGGAGAAATTGATCTGTGCGATCACAAGGGGTTTGAGAAAGTCTGTCGGTGAAGTGGAAGTGTTAGACTTCCTATGTTTGAACCAATTTTCAAAAGGTTCCACGAGTTCAGTGCAGCTGAAAGAAGAAAACTACCATCAACATGTTTAAGTGTGGAGGAAAAAGCTTTTTGTTGAACCTTTGAACCGGTTCAATGGTTCAAGGTTCAATAGGGTTCGTCATTGTAAGCAGTGCACGGGCCGAAGAAGTTAAGTGGCCATTAATAACATTAGGAGTTAGCGATAGTTGAACCAATGATTGAACTGGTTCAATGGTTCAACGGTTTAGTGGTTCAAGGGTTCAAGTGGTTCAAAGGTTCAACCACTGTGTCAGTTCAGCTCATTTTGACTGTCAAAGACGAATGTGTTTGGGAAGACTGTGGCATCGAAATAAAGTTAAAGGATGGATGCCAATAATGGTAATTTGTGCCGATAGGAGTAATTAAACTCCAGTTTATTTCCTGAGTGGGTTTCACATGCTTCTGTAGACACCCTAAAATGACCGTGTCATTGAATCACTTGCATTTCATAATCTGTCTAATCACCTGCACTCAATGTTAATTAAATAATCTAATTATTTAATTAATTTCACCATATTCTTCTAAATCTCCTAAATTCAACGTTAATTAAATAAATCCTCTTTATTTAATTAATTAAATTAAATTCCTCTATTATTCTTCCATAATTAAATAATTTTAATTATTTAATTAGATCATTATCTTCTTTCCAAATTTCACATCCACATTAATTAAATTAATTATTTAATTAATTCAACAAATTCCCTCTTATCTAAAATTAAATAATTCTTAATTATTTAATTAAATCAAAATTGTTCTTCCAAAATCATGCACAACAATTAAATAAATTTATTTATTTAATTTGCTTTCAAATCTTCTAAATTAAATAATTTCAATTATTTAATTACTTCTTCTAAAATCATGCACAACAATTAAATAAATTTATTTATTTAATTTGCTTTCAAATCTTCTAAATTAAATAATTCCAATTATTTAATTACTTCTTCCAAAATATCTTCTCTAAATTTAAATAAATCAATTATTTATTTAAATTATTTTTTCTTCTAATTTGAGTTATCTCTAATATAACTCAAGCTTTCTTGCTCATCAATTAAATATTTCTATATTTAATAAAGCAAAATATCTTCTTTTCTCATGCAAATCCCTTCTTCTTGTTTTAAAACACTTAACTGATTGCTTTATTCTTTTAATTGATTTATTTCTTCAGTTAACTCATTCTTCTATTCTTGATAACTCCTCTCATGCAAAAGAAAGAAAGACACATGTCTTCTTCTCATTCGTTGCACATTCCTCAGCTTATCTCCTCCATTGATTCTTCTGAATTATCTGGACCGTTGATCGATCTTTGATGAAATCTATATAAATCCCCCTCATCTCCTTCATTTAGCCTCTCTCTCTTCGATCGTATTCTCAGGCATACTTAACAGAGCTTTGAGCATACACAACGCGTCGATTGAGCACTATAACGATCTTTTGACATTGATCTCTTGAGCACATACTTGCTTGTTGCAGCCATGGCTTTGCAACTACATTGAGCAATCCACATATCTCCAAAAGGGAACAATACAGGTTTTGGTAAGAGCTTTCATTTGTCTTTGATTTGTGATTTATGGCTTTTACTTAGATTCGTTTCCTTTATGTTATTGGGTTCTTTGGTTTTATTTAGTTTAGATTTAATCCATTTTTCCATATACACATTCTGGCACGCCCAGTGGGACCCACTAATCCCTTTGTTTCTTTGAGAAATTTGTTTTTTTTTAAGTCACAGTACGGAACAGCGCACACGACACTCCACAGCGCTTCTGGCAGGATATTTGCACGCTTCTGCAGACATAGTCCGACGCTTTTGGAGGTTCTGTGGTGCTTTCGGCAGCACAGAGCAGCACTTTTGGCTTGACAGAACGGCGCTCTTAGAAATATTCTACAGTGCTTTTGGCTAGATTAGGGTCCTGACCTTGTTCACTGTTTTACAGGATTTTACACCATCCATCTTACTGTAGAACATAGATCTCTCAGCTACCCTTCCTCAGACTGGTCAATCAATCATGGAATTTTTCTTTAGATCTGATTATTTTGAAAAAGTTCCCCTTTTTATGATCTGAGATAGCGCGGCGCTTCTGGTTATATCATCTCACGCCTTTGGTAACACAGTGTCACGCTTTCGGCTATTATTCAGTGCTTCTGGTATTATTATATGGCACTTCGGGTCTGCATCATAGCGCCTTTGAAAACACAGTGAAGCGCTTCCACCTCTGGTAATATTTTATAGCGCTTCTGGTTTGCAATACAGCACTCTCGGTTTACAGTGAATCGCTTCTGGTAAGACATGTTGGTCATGATGTTAGTCATTCGCAAACATAGAATAAAAGTTACACAACAACCTTTACTCATCTTGAAAGATACGATGAATTCAAAGAATTCATGATCCCAAGTCTCCGTTGATTAGGTCTTAATCTACTGACGTTACTCAGTGGTTGATGTGTGTTGCTATTTTCCATTCAGGGGCCTTACGTGTTTCTGCACTGTTCATCATCATCATCTTCAAATATCCTGCTCTGGATGTTCGCTCTGCATAAGTCTCCAACAATTCTACCTCTGCACTGTAAATTTAGTCAAATAATGTGCCTACAGGCTGATATTTGCATGATTTCTATCATTATTTATGATTCTTTGCATGATATTTTCAATACTACATGCATTTAACTCAAATATGCTAAGGATCTTCAGTTACCTACGGGATTTCAGCATATTTCACTGTTTCTGCTTGTTATTTATCATGATTTGCAGTTATGGTGATGAATTAATGAAATTGAAAAAAGGAAAAGGGTTAGAGAGTGAGATTCCTAAAATTACTGTACTTAGATCACTGATTCACATACAAGCTCCCATACTTGCAATGAAAAGAAGAAAAACTAGAAATCATACTTCACCAGGACATTCCACAAATCCGCATGATCTAGTGCAAAGCTTCAAAGGAAAGTTGACAACAACATGTAATGAAATGAAAGTGCTTCCAGTTGAACACAGCATTCACCAGTACATATCCAGAAATCAACAAGAAGATTACGTAAAATTTACAATCAGGATGTAATCTGGAACTTCATATTCATTCAGTATGCTCAAGAACAGGTACATTTACAGTGATCTGAAGAAAGAACCTTGACATTTCAACAATTCTATCCTCATTAGTCTCAGTAATCCGATCTCCTAACTTATTCTACAGTAATTGACTCTTTGCGCCAGATGCGTCTGTGTATTCTAATGTATTCCTCCCTTCATCATATATTTCTGGGATCTCATCTTTAAGGCTCTTCTCTGTGAAGCCTGCATCCTCAAAGGACATCTTCCAGTGATCAGGATGTGCCTGATGTCTGAATACCATTCTTTATTGTCCTTCTCATCTATCACATACTGCTGACTGATGATGTTTGGATCAGTTTCAGATATCATCTGGCTCAGAGCCTGTCCTCTTACTAGCTTCATGGGTGTGATCTCCATGTCATATTCTTGTAGTACCGTAATCCATTTGGCCCTTTTTTCACCAGGTTCACTCTGCATAAGCAGCATCTTTACTGCTGCATCTGGTACCACAGCAATCACTTTGCTCCTCAGTATATAATGTCTGAACTTTTTTACTGCTCTGACTAATACAAGTGCCTGTCTTTCAACATCTACATATCTCAACTCAGCATCCCTGAAAGGACAGCTCATGAAGGCAATTGGTTTCTCTTCTTTATCTTCATTTCTTTGAGTTAACACTGCTGCAGAAGTATGTTCTGAAGCAAATGAGTAGATGTAGAAATCTTTTGTATAATCTGGACTAATGAGGACACGAGCATCCGAAATGGCCTTCTTTATATCTTCAAAAGCAGCTCTGGCTTCTGGTGTCCAGTCAATTTGTGCATCTTTTTTCAACATGGCATTCAGTGGTCTGACAATCTCAGCAAAGCCAGTGATGAACTTCCTCACAAAATTTATCTTACCAAAATAAGATTTAAGCTCCTTTTTGCTTCCTGGAAGTGGTAATTTCATAATAGATTCCACCCTGTCAGGATCAATGATAATCCCATCCTCCGTGATTAGGTGGCCTAGTAACTTTCCTGTTGTGACCCCGAATATGCACTTCTTGGGATTCAAAGATATTCCATATTCTTCACACTTCTTTAGCACACTTCTGAGATCAGCAACATGATTTCCCCTTTCTTTGGAGAACACTGTCAGGTCATCCATGTAGATGACTATACATTTTCCTATTAAGCCTCTGAAGGCTATGTCCATTGCTCGCTGGAATCTAGCTCCAGCATTTATCAATCCAAACGGCATACGTCTATATGCAAATATCCCCCATTTTGTGGTGAAGGCAGTCTTTAATCTGTCAATTTTATCAACCATCACTTGGTTGTATCCTGAAAAATCATCCAAGAAGGACATCATCTTGGCTCCATTTACCATCTGCAGAACTTCATCCAAAGAGGGCAAAGGATAATTATCCTTTTCTGATGCTCTGTTCAGGTTCCTGAAATCCACACACAATCTGATGTCTCCATTCTTCTTCCTGACCGGTACCAGATTTGCCACCCAAGTGGAGTGCCTTACAGGAAATATTATCCGGGCATTTAACAATTTCTTGACCTCTTCAAGGATGATGGGCTCAAGCAGAGCATTGACTAGCCTCTGCTTCTGTCTGAAAGGTTTTGCATCTGGCTTGAGGGGGATAGTATGAGTTATGACAGAAGTGTCATACGTCTTCAGCTCGTCATAAGTCCATGCAATTACATGTATATAATCCTTAAGGGCTTGAGTTATTCCATCTAACTCTTCAGGTGTACAAACCTTACCCAACAAGACATTCTTCTTGTCATCAGCTTGTCCAATATTCACCTGTGAATATTGACCTCCATCTGCCTTAGGCAGATCCTTATGCTTGAGCATATTATCCAGATCAAAGGCTCTTTCTAATTCAATCATACCTTTGGGAATTGTGTTGCTAGGCAACTCTAATATCTCATCTTCTTCCCAGACATGATCCTCCATACCATTTTCATCTATGATCTGAGCTTCAAATACATCTCTGTTTGATATGAAGTCCAGGATGTGCTGATCATCATCAAACACTTGGAGATTAGTCACATTGTCAGGTACCGAAGGTACTGACACCAATTCTACTGAAAATCTCTTCAGACCAGATATAGACAGTGGTTCCAGGGTACTGGCGGCCTGAGCAAGTGCATCTGCCCTTTGGTTCTGTTCTCTTGGCACGTGAACGATGTTGAAGGCATCAAAGTCTTCAATCAGGTCCCACACACGATGTCTGTAATTTGACAGCTTTCTGTAGTTACAAGAGTAAATTCCTCGCACTTGCCTCACAACTAGTTCTGAATCTCCAAAGACATGCAGGATCTTCACCTTCTTCTTATGGGCAAACAACAGTCCATGAATCAGAGCTTCATACTCTGTGACATTATTAGTGCAGGGGAACTGTAATCTGTAAGCTGCTAAATGGGATTTCCCTGATGGATCAGTAAGGTCAATCCCTACTCCAGAACCTTGCTTGGATTTGGATCCACCAAACCTTAGGATCCAAGGCTTATCTTCAGCAGGACATTTATTTGAACTTTCCTTTTTCTTTGCAGCTCTGGCTGCTGCTCCGCCTGATATCCACCTTAACTTAGGTGTGTCATCTTCAAGCTTCCTCTTTCCTTTATCCGATGAGCTTGATGGCTTTTCTGTTTTCTCTTCCATCCTAGCAGGAGGATGATGCTCAGCACATACAGCTGCATGCTTCTTCAAAATGTGCAAGCACAGTGAGCAAGTGGTTTCTGAGTGTGGCGCCTCATGCAGCCTACACCAACTTTTGATTAAAACTTCCTGGGGAGATCTACACTGTTGTGTCATTTTTTTATTTCTTTGACCAGAAATTCTTTGAACTTCGTCAGGTCACTGCCTTTATCCTCATCAGACAACTCGTAATCCGGTTCCATGAAGCAATCACTACCAGGAGTGATCTTTTCCTTTCTCGCATCATTTGTCTGATTGGACACCAGGATCTCTTCTGTTTTTCGGATATGATCCTCATCAGGATCCGTCGACTCTTCTATTCCTGCAGAAGACAAATAAAAATTAGTATCATCATCATCATCAGATGTAGCACTCACCTCGGAATATGATGATGATGCTTCACTATACGTCTGCTCCAGCATGATCATGTCCAAGCATGGTTCGCAAGTCTTTTCCGAGTGTGCTTCGCCATACAATCTGCACCATCCGTCGATCAAAATATCATTAGCAGGTATATTTAATAATTGACAACGTTTTATCTGAGTAGATAAATGCATCTGAAAATCCCTGAAGTGATCTATTTCGTTGTCATTATCAGGATCATTATTAAGTTCTACAACTGGCATATCCTCATGATAATCATCATCATGATGATGATGAACATCAAGCATCAGGATCTCTTCTATTTGGACAGTTTGCGGCCTGATGTGATAAACTCCAGGTTCTACGTTTACATACATGATCTCATTTGTTCTGTTATATTCCGTGATCATATGTTTCATCCTAGGCTCAGCATCAATCCTGATCTGATTAGGTATACCTTTCCATGGCAACCACATGTGACTGAAGTCTGTGGACATGTATCCGTTAAGCGTTTTAGACCAGTCCCGGCTAAGCAACATCCCATATGTATCAGGTATGTCAACTACCTGAATGTCAATGTAATACTGGATCCTAGGATCAGACGCTAGCTGCATGTGAATGTGAGTGAGTTCTCCTACGACACTTACTTCTGTCTTGTCCAGTTGAGTAACCTTCTTTAAGGATTTAGCAGGATGCAGTCCTAATGCGTTGCATATTGACAAAGGCATAACATTAGTTGAGGCTCCTGAATCAACTAAACAGTTGTGCAAATTCTTACTGAACATTCTTATGGTGAGGAGAAACGGTGGTGATTCAGTTTTATCTCTGTACAAGGTCATGTGAGAGGTTTCAGCAGCTTGGACTGTGGCTGACACTTTGGGCTTGACAGTGTTATCTTTAGCAGTATGGTCTCTGCTATTGGATTGACTCGAAAGGTGATTATCCTCTTTAGAAGCAGGATCATCTAGTGTCTTCATGAATGCCCTTTTGATGGCAGGAGTTTTCAGTAACTCAGATAGGGACAGGCTGATCTTGATTTTCTTCATTTCATCAGCCAAATAGCTGACTAACTTGTCAGACTCATGAGGTGCATTTGCAACTTTTGTTACTGTGTTTTGAGGAGACAAGTACTGAGCATTCACCTTAGGGAACCCAGGGTTATTGCTAGCCTTAGGATCAGGAGGTGTGTTGAAGTTATTTGGAGGTAGAGATGATGTCAATGGACCGGCAGGTCTGTTGGCATTACTCCTCAGGTTATAATTATGCTTACCAGGGTATTGCTGCTGGTATGCATGTACTTCCTCATGCTCTCTTGTAGGTTCATTTTCATCCTCAAAAGGGAAGACATAGTTTGCTTCAAAGGTTAAGGCAGATTCTTCACAGGTCTGATTATATTCCTGATGAGGCTGATTAGTGTATGTTTCCAGCACAAAAGCTGAGTCATATCCACAAGGAACTATTTCATTTCCTTCTGCCTGAGGTGGATTTCCAGAAGTATTAGACACTTCAGTCTGAAAGATGCTGGCAGCAATCCTAAATTGTGGACAATCTAATTCTGCATGTGCATTGGTATTGTGAATCCTGCACCAATTGGTAAGGGCTGCCTCAGCAAGATTGACTCTAGTAGTCTGTTTGGCTTCACCAGGAGGCTGATTGTCTAGGGGTGATGGTAATGAACCATTATTTGGCCTGGAGTTCCACACTCTGGGCTGCCTAGGAGGATTATTGTTATTTGCAGCACTACTGTTGAAGTTATTGTTGTATCCTCTGTCAGGGTAATTTGGTCTGTCATTGGAATAACTCCTATTCTGACCTGACTGTGAATAAAACCCTTGATTTCTCAAATGTGTTACTTCTGTGGTGAGCTTTCTCAACTGAGCAGACATTTCTTTGATTTCCTCTTTCTCCTCTTGAGCTTTGGCCACTACATTTTCAGGCTGAGGCTGGAAAAAGGAAGATCCATGGTTATTATGAGATAGGTCTGTACCCTGAGGTGTCTGAGTATGTGCAGGATATTGTGGCAATTGGCCACTTCCATTAGGAGGAGGCATGATACTCAATGGAGGTACTTGCAAAGGTGCAGGCATGATTGCTGGGGGCATCACTGCTCCATTTGGATATTGTGCAGGATATTGCGAAGGATAAGCTGCAGGATACTGTGCTGGATATTGTGACTGCATGCCGGGCAAAGCAGGGAATGCTATATTTGGAGTAGGAGCAGGTATCAGCTGTTGATTTACCTTGATAGCTTCTTGAAAAGCTCCTGTCAATGTGGTGATCGCAGGATGTGTTCTCCTGATGAACATGGCGGTTAATGGATCCAGGGCTGAATAATAAATACTTCTAGCAGCATCATCAGCCACCACATATGGGGTAACTAGCTTGGACAACATTTTCTGGAACCTAGCATTGAAATTTGCAATAGGTTCATGCTCCAATCTCTTAATTGTGGCAAACAGGTGGTAATTCATGGATGGATCAATAGGGACCTTGAATCTGTCAAGAAAGGCCTTCTCTAAGACAGCCCACGAACCTACAGAAGATTGACCAAGACTGATGAACCAATTATAAGCCTCTTCCCCTAAGGAAAAAGGGAATAATCTGCACACCACATCCTGATGCTCAATTCTGGCTCTGCAGCAAGCTTCTTTAAACGTCCTGATATGATCATCCGCATCCTGATAAGGATGGTATTTTGGACAAAGCTTGTCCGGATACTTTGGTAACTCATGATACGCAGTAAAGGTCAATGGTGATTCTGCTGCAAAGAACGACATTGCAACCTGAAGGGGCTGAACTGGTGGTGCAGTTGGCTGAGGTTGGACTAAAGGTATACCCTGAGGTTGAACAGAAGGTGTCACGGGTATACCGGAAGGTATTTGCAAACCAACAGGAGTTACAGGAGGAGGTCCTGATGAAGCTCTGGACGTACTAGACTCTGGAGTATGGTGAACGTCTACAGTCTTAGGTCTAAAACCTCTAACAGGCAATTCTTCGAAAATTTCACTATGTCTAGACCTGGTATTTATCCTGTGAGCCAGGATTTCTCAATTTGGAGGCCAATTAGCTGAAACTTTGCAAATATTGGCTGGATTCCACCGGACGAGGTGATATTTGCGGTCAACTTGCAAATCAGACTGAATATTTACGCGATATTTGCGAAGATACTGCAAATATGACAGGATATTGGGATATTTCGACCGGTAGCACCAGATCTCGCGTGTCTAAGGCTCAAATTCTCAAAGCTTGAACAAATTTATGCATCTTTGGCCAATATTTAGTGAATTTAAAGAAATCTACTGTAAAGCTTGCAATATTTATGTGAAATTTGGAAATCTTTACACAGAATGTGCAATTACAAACTCGTCGCAGCAAATATTTATGCAATTTGATGAAATTCACAAACGATCTGAAGTTACCTTACTCTGAGCGTCATCAAACCTGAAAGTACTGATGATGAACGTGATCTTCCGGACTCAAGGCCCTCCTTCTAGCGCCAATTTATGTTGCGTTAGAAGCGAGGGGCCTGCAGATACGTTTGCAAGATTTAAAGCGGGCTGCTAAACTGAGGCAGGGGATATCACTTCAACTGAACAGGATTTATTTGCTGAGAAATAGCTCGGCCCTCCTTCTAGCGCCTATTTATGTTGGTCATGATGTTAGTCATTCGCAAACATAGAATAAAAGTTACACAACAACCTTTACTCATCTTGAAAGATACGATGAATTCAAAGAATTCATGATCCCAAGTCTCCGTTGATTAGGTCTTAATCTACTGACGTTACTCAGTGGTTGATGTGTGTTGCTGTTTTCCATTCAGGGGCCTTACGTGTTTCTGCACTGTTCATCATCATCATCTTCAAATATCCTGCTCTGGATGTTCGCTCTGCATAAGTCTCCAACAATTCTACCTCTGCACTATAAATTTAGTCAAATAATGTGCCTACAGGCTGATATTTGCATGATTTCTATCATTATTTATGATTCTTTGCATGATATTTTCAATACTACATGCATTTAACTCAAATATGCTAAGGATCTTCAGTTACCTACGGGATTTCAGCATATTTCACTGTTTCTGCTTGTTATTTATCATGATTTGCAGTTATGGTGATGAATTAATGAAATTGAAAAAAGGAAAAGGGTTAGAGAGTGAGATTCCTAAAATTACTGTACTTAGATCACTGATTCACATACAAGCTCCCATACTTGCAATGAAAAGAAGGAAAACTAGAAATCATACTTCACCAGGACAATCCACAAATCCGCATGATCTAGTGCAAAGCTTCGAAGGAAAGTTGACAACAACATGTAATGAAATGAAAGCGCTTCCAGTTGAACACAGCATTCACCAGTACATATCCAGAAATCAACAGAAGATTACGTAAAATTTACAATTAAGATGTAATCTGGAACTTCATCTTCATTCAGTATGCTCAAGAACAGGTACATTTACAGTGATCTGAAGAAAGAACCTTGACATTTCAACAATTCTATCCTCATTAGTCTCAGTAATCCGATCTCCTAACTTATTCTACAGTAATTGACTCTTTGCGCCAGATGCGTCTGTGTATTCTAATGTATTCCTCCCTTCATCATATATTTCTGGGATCTCATCTTTAAGGCTCTTCTCTGTGAAGCCTGCATCCTCAAAGGACATCTTCCAGTGATCAGGATGTGCCTGATGTCTGAATACCATTCTTTATTGTCCTTCTCATCTATCACATACTGCTGACTGATGATGTTTGGATCAGTTTCAGATATCATCTGGCTCAGAGCCTGTCCTCTTACTAGCTTCATGGGTGTGATCTCCATGTCATATTCTTGTAGTACCGTAATCCATTTGGCCCTTTTTTCACCAGGTTCACTCTGCATAAGCAGCATCTTTACTGCTGCATCTGGTACCACAGCAATCACTTTGCTCCTCAGTATATAATGTCTGAACTTTTTTACTGCTCTGACTAATGCAAGTGCCTGTCTTTCAACATCTACATATCTCAACTCAGCATCCCTGAAAGGACAGCTCATGAAGGCAATTGGTTTCTCTTCTTTATCTTCATTTCTTTGAGTTAACACTGCTGCAGAAGTATGTTCTGAAGCAAATGAGTAGATGTAGAAATCTTTTGTATAATCTGGACTAATGAGGACAGGAGCATCCGAAATGGCCTTCTTTATATCTTCAAAAGCAGCTCTGGCTTCTGGTGTCCAGTCAATTTGTGCATCTTTTTTCAACATGGCATTCAGTGGTCTGACAATCTCAGCAAAGCCAGTGATGAACTTCCTCACAAAATTTATCTTACCAAAATAAGATTTAAGCTCCTTTTTGCTTCCTGGAAGTGGTAATTTCATAATAGATTCCACCCTGTCAGGATCAATGATAATCCCATCCTCCGTGATTAGGTGGCCTAGTAACTTTCCTGTTGTGACCCCGAATATGCACTTCTTGGGATTCAAAGATATTCCATATTCTTCACACTTCTTTAGCACACTTCTGAGATCAGCAACATGATTTCCCCTTTCTTTGGAGAACACTGTCAGGTCATCCATGTAGATGACTATACATTTTCCTATTAAGCCTCTGAAGGCTATGTCCATTGCTCGCTGGAATGTAGCTCCAGCATTTATCAATCCAAACGGCATACGTCTATATGCAAATATCCCCCATTTTGTGGTGAAGGCAATCTTTAATCTGTCAATTTTATCAACCATCACTTGGTTGTATCCTGAAAAACCGTCCAAGAAGGACATCATCTTGGCTCCATTTACCATCTGCAGAACTTCATCCAAAGAGGGCAAAGGATAATTATCCTTTTCTGATGCTCTGTTCAGGTTCCTGAAATCCACACACAATCTGATGTCTCCATTCTTCTTCCTGACCGGTACCAGATTTGCCACCCAAGTGGAGTGCCTTACAGGAAATATTATCCGGGCATTTAACAATTTCTTGACCTCTTCAAGGATGATGGGCTCAAGCAGAGCATTGACTGGCCTCTGCTTCTGTCTGAAAGGTTTTGCATCTGGCTTGAGGGGGATAGTATGAGTTATGACAGAAGTGTCATACGTCTTCAGCTCGTCATAAGTCCATGCAATTACATGTATATAATCCTTAAGGGCTTGAGTTATTCCATCTAACTCTTCAGGTGTACAAACCTTACCCAACAAGACATTCTTCTTGTCATCAGCTTGTCCAATATTCACCTATGAATATTGACCTCCATCTGCCTTAGGCAGATCCTTATGCTTGAGCATATTATCCAGATCAAAGGCTCTTTCTAATTCAATCATACCTTTGGGAATTGTGTTGCTAGGCAACTCTAATATCTCATCTTCTTCCCAGACATGATCCTCCATACCATTTTCATCTATGATCTGAGCTTCAAATACATCTCTGTTTGATATGAAGTCCAGCATGTGCTGATCATCATCAAACACTTGGAGATTAGTCACATTGTCAGGTACCGAAGGTACTGACACCAATTCTACTGAAAATCTCTTTAGACCAGATATAGACAGTGGTTCCAGCGTACTGGCGGCCTGAGCAAGTGCATCTGCCCTTTGGTTCTGTTCTCTTGGCACGTGAACGATGTTGAAGGCATCAAAGTCTTCAATCAGGTCCCACACACGATGTCTGTAATTTGACAGCTTTCTGTAGTTACAAGAGTAAATTCCTCGCACTTGCCTCACAACTAGTTCTGAATCTCCAAAGACATGCAGGATCTTCACCTTCTTCTTATGGGCAAACAACAGTCCATGAATCAGAGCTTCATACTCTGTGACATTATTAGTGCAGGGGAACTGTAATCTGTAAGCTGCTAAATGGGATTTCCCTGATGGATCAGTAAGGTCAATCCCTACTCCAGAACCTTGCTTGGATTTGGATCCATCAAACCTCAGGATCCAAGGCTTATCTTCAGCAGGACATTTATTTGAACTTTCCTTTTTCTTTGCAGCTCTGGCTGCTGCTCCGCCTGATATCCACCTTAACTTAGGTGTGTCATCTTCAAGCTTCCTCTTTCCTTTATCCGATGAGCCTGATGGCTTTTCTGTTTTCTCTTCCATCCTAGCAGGAGGATGATGCTCAGCACATACAGCTGCATGCTTCTTCAAAATGTGCAAGCACAGTGAGCAAGTGGTTTCTGAGTGTGGCGCCTCATGCAGCCTACACCAACTTTTGATTAAAACTTCCTGGGGAGATCTACACTGTTGTGTCATTTTTTTATTTCTTTGACCAGAAATTCTTCGAACTTCGTCCGGTCACTGCCTTTATCCTCATCAGACAACTCGTAATCTGGTTCCATGAAGCAATCACTACCAGGAGTGATCTTTTCCTTTCTCGCATCATTTGTCTGATTGGACACCAGGATCTCTTCTGTTTTTCGGATATGATCCTCATCAGGATCCGTCGACTCTTCTATTCCTGCAGAAGACAAATAAAAATTAGTATCATCATCATCATCAGATGTAGCACTCACCTCGGAATATGATGATGATGCTTCACTATACGTCTGCTCCAGCATGATCATGTCCAAGCATGGTTCGCAAGTCTTTTCCGAGTGTGCTTCGCCATGCAATCTGCACCATCCGTCGATCAAAATATCATTAGCAGGTATATTTAATAATTGACAACGTTTTATCTGAGTAGATAAATGCATCTGAAAATCCCTGAAGTGATCTATTTCGTTGTCATTATCAGGATCATTATTAAGTTCTACAACTGGCATATCCTCATGATAATCATCATCATGATGATGATGAACATCAAGCATCAGGATCTCTTCTATTTGGACAGTTTGCGGCCTGATGTGATAAACTCCAGGTTCTACGTTTACATACATGATCTCATTTGTTCTATTATATTCCGTGATCATATGTTTCATCCTAGGCTCAGCATCAATCCTGATCTGATTAGGTATACCTTTCCATGGCAACCACATGTGACTGAAGTCTGTGGACATGTATCCGTTAAGCGTTTTAGACCAGTCCCGGCTAAGCAACATCCCATATGTATCAGGTATGTCAACTACCTGAATGTCAATGTAATACTGGATCCTAGGATCAGACGCTAGCTGCATGTGAATGTGAGTGAGTTCTCCTACGACACTTACTTCTGTCTTGTCCAGTTGAGTAACCTTCTTTAAGGATTTAGCAGGATGCAGTCCTAATGCGTTGCATATTGACAAAGGCATAACATTAGTTGAGGCTCCTGAATCAACTAAACAGTTGTGCAAATTCTTACTGAACATTCTTATGGTGAGGAGAAACGGTGGTGATTCAGTTTTATCTCTGTACAAGGTCATGTGAGAGGTTTCAGCAGCTTGGACTGTGGCTGACACTTTGGGCTTGACAGTGTTATCTTTAGCAGTATGGTCTCTGCTATTGGATTGACTCGAAAGGTGATTATCCTCTTTAGAAGCAGGATCATCTAGTGTCTTCATGAATGCCCTTTTGATGGCAGGAGTTTTCAGTAACTCAGATAGGGACAGGCTGATCTTGATTTTCTTCATTTCATCAGCCAAATAGCTGACTAACTTGTCAGACTCATGAGGTGCATTTGCAACTTTTGTTACTGTGTTTTGAGGAGACAAGTACTGAGCATTCACCTTAGGGAACCCAGGGTTATTGCTAGCCTTAGGATCAGGAGGTGTGTTGAAGTTATTTGGAGGTAGAGATGATGTCAATGGACCGGCAGGTCTGTTGGCATTACTCCTCAGGTTATAATTATGCTTACCAGGGTATTGCTGCTGGTATGCATGTACTTCCTCATGCTCTCTTGTAGGTTCATTTTCATCCTCAAAAGGGAAGACATAGTTTGCTTCAAAGGTTAAGGCAGATTCTTCACAGGTCTGATTATATTCCTGATGAGGCTGATTAGTGTATGTTTCCAGCACAAAAGCTGAGTCATATCCACAAGGAACTATTTCATTTCCTTCTGCCTGAGGTGGATTTCCAGAAGTATTAGACACTTCAGTCTGAAAGATGCTGGCAGCAATCCTAAATTGTGGACAATCTAATTCTGCATGTGCATTGGTATTGTGAATCCTGCACCAATTGGTAAGGGCTGCCTCAGCAAGATTGACTCTAGTAGTCTGTTTGGCTTCACCAGGAGGCTGATTGTCTAGGGGTGATGGTAATGAACCATTATTTGGCCTGGAGTTCCACACTCTGGGCTGCCTAGGAGGATTATTGTTATTTGCAGCACTACTGTTGAAGTTATTGTTGTATCCTCTGTCAGGGTAATTTGGTCTGTCATTGGAATAACTCCTATTCTGACCTGACTGTGAATAAAACCCTTGATTTCTCAAATGTGTTACTTCTGTGGTGAGCTTTCTCAACTGAGCAGACATTTCTTTGATTTCCTCTTTCTCCTCTTGAGCTTTGGCCACTACATTTTCAGGCTGAGGCTGGAAAAAGGAAGATCCATGGTTATTATGAGATAGGTCTGTACCCTGAGGTGTCTGAGTATGTGCAGGATATTGTGGCAATTGGCCACTTCCATTAGGAGGAGGCATGATACTCAATGGAGGTACTTGCAAAGGTGCAGGCATGATTGCTGGGGGCATCACTGCTCCATTTGGATATTGTGCAGGATATTGCGAAGGATAAGCTGCAGGATACTGTGCTGGATATTGTGACTGCATGCCGGGCAAAGCAGGGAATGCTATATTTGGAGTAGGAGCAGGTATCAGCTGTTGATTTACCTTGATAGCTTCTTGAAAAGCTCCTGTCAATGTGGTGATCGCAGGATGTGTTCTCCTGATGAACATGGCGGTTAATGGATCCAGGGCTGAATAATAAATACTTCTAGCAGCATCATCAGCCACCACATATGGGGTAACTAGCTTGGACAACATTTTCTGGAACCTAGCATTGAAATTTGCAATAGGTTCATGCTCCAATCTCTTAATTGTGGCAAACAGGTGGTAATTCATGGATGGATCAATAGGGACCTTGAATCTGTCAAGAAAGGCCTTCTCTAAGACAGCCCACGAACCTACAGAAGATTGACCAAGACTGATGAACCAATTATAAGCCTCTTCCCCTAAGGAAAAAGGGAATAATCTGCACACCACATCCTGATGCTCAATTCTGGCTCTGCAGCAAGCTTCTTTAAACGTCCTGATATGATCATCCGCATCCTGATAAGGATGGTATTTTGGACAAAGCTTGTCCGGATACTTTGGTAACTCATGATACGCAGTAAAGGTCAATGGTGATTCTGCTGCAAAGAACGACATTGCAACCTGAAGGGGCTGAACTGGTGGTGCAGTTGGCTGAGGTTGGACTAAAGGTATACCCTGAGGTTGAACAGAAGGTGTCACGGGTATACCGGAAGGTATTTGCAAACCAACAGGAGTTACAGGAGGAGGTCCTGATGAAGCTCTGGACGTACTAGACTCTGGAGTATGGTGAACGTCTACAGTCTTAGGTCTAAAACCTCTAACAGGCAATTCTTCGAAAATTTCACTATGTCTAGACCTGGTATTTATCCTGTGAGCCAGGATTTCTCAATTTGGAGGCCAATTAGCTGAAACTTTGCAAATATTGGCTGGATTCCACCGGACGAGGTGATATTTGCGGTCAACTTGCAAATCAGACTGAATATTTACGCGATATTTGCGAAGATACTGCAAATATGACAGGATATTGGGATATTTCGACCGGTAGCACCAGATCTCGCGTGTCTAAGGCTCAAATTCTCAAAGCTTGAACAAATTTATGCATCTTTGGCCAATATTTAGTGAATTTAAAGAAATCTACTGTAAAGCTTGCAATATTTATGTGAAATTTGGAAATCTTTACACAGAATGTGCAATTACAAACTCGTCGCAGCAAATATTTATGCAATTTGATGAAATTCACAAACGATCTGAAGTTACCTTACTCTGAGCGTCATCAAACCTGAAAGTACTGATGATGAACGTGATCTTCCGGACTCAAGGCCCTCCTTCTAGCGCCAATTTATGTTGCGTTAGAAGCGAGGGGCCTGCAGATACGTTTGCAAGATTTAAAGCGGGCTGCTAAACTGAGGCAGGGGATATCACTTCAACTGAACAGGATTTATTTGCTGAGAAATAGCTCGGCCCTCCTTCTAGCGCCTATTTATGTTGGTCATGATGTTAGTCATTCGCAAACATAGAATAAAAGTTACACAACAACCTTTACTCATCTTGAAAGATACGATGAATTCAAAGAATTCATGATCCCAAGTCTCCGTTGATTAGGTCTTAATCTACTGACGTTACTCAGTGGTTGATGTGTGTTGCTGTTTTCCATTCAGGGGCCTTACGTGTTTCTGCACTGTTCATCATCATCATCTTCAAATATCCTGCTCTGGATGTTCGCTCTGCATAAGTCTCCAACAATTCTACCTCTGCACTATAAATTTAGTCAAATAATGTGCCTACAGGCTGATATTTGCATGATTTCTATCATTATTTATGATTCTTTGCATGATATTTTCAATACTACATGCATTTAACTCAAATATGCTAAGGATCTTCAGTTACCTACGGGATTTCAGCATATTTCACTGTTTCTGCTTGTTATTTATCATGATTTGCAGTTATGGTGATGAATTAATGAAATTGAAAAAAGGAAAAGGGTTAGAGAGTGAGATTCCTAAAATTACTGTACTTAGATCACTGATTCACATACAAGCTCCCATACTTGCAATGAAAAGAAGGAAAACTAGAAATCATACTTCACCAGGACAATCCACAAATCCGCATGATCTAGTGCAAAGCTTCGAAGGAAAGTTGACAACAACATGTAATGAAATGAAAGCGCTTCCAGTTGAACACAGCATTCACCAGTACATATCCAGAAATCAACAGAAGATTACGTAAAATTTACAATTAAGATGTAATCTGGAACTTCATCTTCATTCAGTATGCTCAAGAACAGGTACATTTACAGTGATCTGAAGAAAGAACCTTGACATTTCAACAATTCTATCCTCATTAGTCTCAGTAATCCGATCTCCTAACTTATTCTACAGTAATTGACTCTTTGCGCCAGATGCGTCTGTGTATTCTAATGTATTCCTCCCTTCATCATATATTTCTGGGATCTCATCTTTAAGGCTCTTCTCTGTGAAGCCTGCATCCTCAAAGGACATCTTCCAGTGATCAGGATGTGCCTGATGTCTGAATACCATTCTTTATTGTCCTTCTCATCTATCACATACTGCTGACTGATGATGTTTGGATCAGTTTCAGATATCATCTGGCTCAGAGCCTGTCCTCTTACTAGCTTCATGGGTGTGATCTCCATGTCATATTCTTGTAGTACCGTAATCCATTTGGCCCTTTTTTCACCAGGTTCACTCTGCATAAGCAGCATCTTTACTGCTGCATCTGGTACCACAGCAATCACTTTGCTCCTCAGTATATAATGTCTGAACTTTTTTACTGCTCTGACTAATGCAAGTGCCTGTCTTTCAACATCTACATATCTCAACTCAGCATCCCTGAAAGGACAGCTCATGAAGGCAATTGGTTTCTCTTCTTTATCTTCATTTCTTTGAGTTAACACTGCTGCAGAAGTATGTTCTGAAGCAAATGAGTAGATGTAGAAATCTTTTGTATAATCTGGACTAATGAGGACAGGAGCATCCGAAATGGCCTTCTTTATATCTTCAAAAGCAGCTCTGGCTTCTGGTGTCCAGTCAATTTGTGCATCTTTTTTCAACATGGCATTCAGTGGTCTGACAATCTCAGCAAAGCCAGTGATGAACTTCCTCACAAAATTTATCTTACCAAAATAAGATTTAAGCTCCTTTTTGCTTCCTGGAAGTGGTAATTTCATAATAGATTCCACCCTGTCAGGATCAATGATAATCCCATCCTCCGTGATTAGGTGGCCTAGTAACTTTCCTGTTGTGACCCCGAATATGCACTTCTTGGGATTCAAAGATATTCCATATTCTTCACACTTCTTTAGCACACTTCTGAGATCAGCAACATGATTTCCCCTTTCTTTGGAGAACACTGTCAGGTCATCCATGTAGATGACTATACATTTTCCTATTAAGCCTCTGAAGGCTATGTCCATTGCTCGCTGGAATGTAGCTCCAGCATTTATCAATCCAAACGGCATACGTCTATATGCAAATATCCCCCATTTTGTGGTGAAGGCAATCTTTAATCTGTCAATTTTATCAACCATCACTTGGTTGTATCCTGAAAAACCGTCCAAGAAGGACATCATCTTGGCTCCATTTACCATCTGCAGAACTTCATCCAAAGAGGGCAAAGGATAATTATCCTTTTCTGATGCTCTGTTCAGGTTCCTGAAATCCACACACAATCTGATGTCTCCATTCTTCTTCCTGACCGGTACCAGATTTGCCACCCAAGTGGAGTGCCTTACAGGAAATATTATCCGGGCATTTAACAATTTCTTGACCTCTTCAAGGATGATGGGCTCAAGCAGAGCATTGACTGGCCTCTGCTTCTGTCTGAAAGGTTTTGCATCTGGCTTGAGGGGGATAGTATGAGTTATGACAGAAGTGTCATACGTCTTCAGCTCGTCATAAGTCCATGCAATTACATGTATATAATCCTTAAGGGCTTGAGTTATTCCATCTAACTCTTCAGGTGTACAAACCTTACCCAACAAGACATTCTTCTTGTCATCAGCTTGTCCAATATTCACCTATGAATATTGACCTCCATCTGCCTTAGGCAGATCCTTATGCTTGAGCATATTATCCAGATCAAAGGCTCTTTCTAATTCAATCATACCTTTGGGAATTGTGTTGCTAGGCAACTCTAATATCTCATCTTCTTCCCAGACATGATCCTCCATACCATTTTCATCTATGATCTGAGCTTCAAATACATCTCTGTTTGATATGAAGTCCAGCATGTGCTGATCATCATCAAACACTTGGAGATTAGTCACATTGTCAGGTACCGAAGGTACTGACACCAATTCTACTGAAAATCTCTTTAGACCAGATATAGACAGTGGTTCCAGCGTACTGGCGGCCTGAGCAAGTGCATCTGCCCTTTGGTTCTGTTCTCTTGGCACGTGAACGATGTTGAAGGCATCAAAGTCTTCAATCAGGTCCCACACACGATGTCTGTAATTTGACAGCTTTCTGTAGTTACAAGAGTAAATTCCTCGCACTTGCCTCACAACTAGTTCTGAATCTCCAAAGACATGCAGGATCTTCACCTTCTTCTTATGGGCAAACAACAGTCCATGAATCAGAGCTTCATACTCTGTGACATTATTAGTGCAGGGGAACTGTAATCTGTAAGCTGCTAAATGGGATTTCCCTGATGGATCAGTAAGGTCAATCCCTACTCCAGAACCTTGCTTGGATTTGGATCCATCAAACCTCAGGATCCAAGGCTTATCTTCAGCAGGACATTTATTTGAACTTTCCTTTTTCTTTGCAGCTCTGGCTGCTGCTCCGCCTGATATCCACCTTAACTTAGGTGTGTCATCTTCAAGCTTCCTCTTTCCTTTATCCGATGAGCCTGATGGCTTTTCTGTTTTCTCTTCCATCCTAGCAGGAGGATGATGCTCAGCACATACAGCTGCATGCTTCTTCAAAATGTGCAAGCACAGTGAGCAAGTGGTTTCTGAGTGTGGCGCCTCATGCAGCCTACACCAACTTTTGATTAAAACTTCCTGGGGAGATCTACACTGTTGTGTCATTTTTTTATTTCTTTGACCAGAAATTCTTCGAACTTCGTCCGGTCACTGCCTTTATCCTCATCAGACAACTCGTAATCTGGTTCCATGAAGCAATCACTACCAGGAGTGATCTTTTCCTTTCTCGCATCATTTGTCTGATTGGACACCAGGATCTCTTCTGTTTTTCGGATATGATCCTCATCAGGATCCGTCGACTCTTCTATTCCTGCAGAAGACAAATAAAAATTAGTATCATCATCATCATCAGATGTAGCACTCACCTCGGAATATGATGATGATGCTTCACTATACGTCTGCTCCAGCATGATCATGTCCAAGCATGGTTCGCAAGTCTTTTCCGAGTGTGCTTCGCCATGCAATCTGCACCATCCGTCGATCAAAATATCATTAGCAGGTATATTTAATAATTGACAACGTTTTATCTGAGTAGATAAATGCATCTGAAAATCCCTGAAGTGATCTATTTCGTTGTCATTATCAGGATCATTATTAAGTTCTACAACTGGCATATCCTCATGATAATCATCATCATGATGATGATGAACATCAAGCATCAGGATCTCTTCTATTTGGACAGTTTGCGGCCTGATGTGATAAACTCCAGGTTCTACGTTTACATACATGATCTCATTTGTTCTATTATATTCCGTGATCATATGTTTCATCCTAGGCTCAGCATCAATCCTGATCTGATTAGGTATACCTTTCCATGGCAACCACATGTGACTGAAGTCTGTGGACATGTATCCGTTAAGCGTTTTAGACCAGTCCCGGCTAAGCAACATCCCATATGTATCAGGTATGTCAACTACCTGAATGTCAATGTAATACTGGATCCTAGGATCAGACGCTAGCTGCATGTGAATGTGAGTGAGTTCTCCTACGACACTTACTTCTGTCTTGTCCAGTTGAGTAACCTTCTTTAAGGATTTAGCAGGATGCAGTCCTAATGCGTTGCATATTGACAAAGGCATAACATTAGTTGAGGCTCCTGAATCAACTAAACAGTTGTGCAAATTCTTACTGAACATTCTTATGGTGAGGAGAAACGGTGGTGATTCAGTTTTATCTCTGTACAAGGTCATGTGAGAGGTTTCAGCAGCTTGGACTGTGGCTGACACTTTGGGCTTGACAGTGTTATCTTTAGCAGTATGGTCTCTGCTATTGGATTGACTCGAAAGGTGATTATCCTCTTTAGAAGCAGGATCATCTAGTGTCTTCATGAATGCCCTTTTGATGGCAGGAGTTTTCAGTAACTCAGATAGGGACAGGCTGATCTTGATTTTCTTCATTTCATCAGCCAAATAGCTGACTAACTTGTCAGACTCATGAGGTGCATTTGCAACTTTTGTTACTGTGTTTTGAGGAGACAAGTACTGAGCATTCACCTTAGGGAACCCAGGGTTATTGCTAGCCTTAGGATCAGGAGGTGTGTTGAAGTTATTTGGAGGTAGAGATGATGTCAATGGACCGGCAGGTCTGTTGGCATTACTCCTCAGGTTATAATTATGCTTACCAGGGTATTGCTGCTGGTATGCATGTACTTCCTCATGCTCTCTTGTAGGTTCATTTTCATCCTCAAAAGGGAAGACATAGTTTGCTTCAAAGGTTAAGGCAGATTCTTCACAGGTCTGATTATATTCCTGATGAGGCTGATTAGTGTATGTTTCCAGCACAAAAGCTGAGTCATATCCACAAGGAACTATTTCATTTCCTTCTGCCTGAGGTGGATTTCCAGAAGTATTAGACACTTCAGTCTGAAAGATGCTGGCAGCAATCCTAAATTGTGGACAATCTAATTCTGCATGTGCATTGGTATTGTGAATCCTGCACCAATTGGTAAGGGCTGCCTCAGCAAGATTGACTCTAGTAGTCTGTTTGGCTTCACCAGGAGGCTGATTGTCTAGGGGTGATGGTAATGAACCATTATTTGGCCTGGAGTTCCACACTCTGGGCTGCCTAGGAGGATTATTGTTATTTGCAGCACTACTGTTGAAGTTATTGTTGTATCCTCTGTCAGGGTAATTTGGTCTGTCATTGGAATAACTCCTATTCTGACCTGACTGTGAATAAAACCCTTGATTTCTCAAATGTGTTACTTCTGTGGTGAGCTTTCTCAACTGAGCAGACATTTCTTTGATTTCCTCTTTCTCCTCTTGAGCTTTGGCCACTACATTTTCAGGCTGAGGCTGGAAAAAGGAAGATCCATGGTTATTATGAGATAGGTCTGTACCCTGAGGTGTCTGAGTATGTGCAGGATATTGTGGCAATTGGCCACTTCCATTAGGAGGAGGCATGATACTCAATGGAGGTACTTGCAAAGGTGCAGGCATGATTGCTGGGGGCATCACTGCTCCATTTGGATATTGTGCAGGATATTGCGAAGGATAAGCTGCAGGATACTGTGCTGGATATTGTGACTGCATGCCGGGCAAAGCAGGGAATGCTATATTTGGAGTAGGAGCAGGTATCAGCTGTTGATTTACCTTGATAGCTTCTTGAAAAGCTCCTGTCAATGTGGTGATCGCAGGATGTGTTCTCCTGATGAACATGGCGGTTAATGGATCCAGGGCTGAATAATAAATACTTCTAGCAGCATCATCAGCCACCACATATGGGGTAACTAGCTTGGACAACATTTTCTGGAACCTAGCATTGAAATTTGCAATAGGTTCATGCTCCAATCTCTTAATTGTGGCAAACAGGTGGTAATTCATGGATGGATCAATAGGGACCTTGAATCTGTCAAGAAAGGCCTTCTCTAAGACAGCCCACGAACCTACAGAAGATTGACCAAGACTGATGAACCAATTATAAGCCTCTTCCCCTAAGGAAAAAGGGAATAATCTGCAAGAACAAAACATCCTGATGTGCTTTTCATTAGAGCATTAGGAAAGGAGGATCATCATATTTTGTACTATCCTACGGACAGACAGAAGACATATAGTTGGTCATCATCATGATTTTTGGCGTCGGTATAACTGTTGCCGTCGGCCTGAGAAAAAATTGTCACCCTGATCATATGTAGTCACGCCGATGCAAATATGATGATGATGCAAAGCCGGATTCTAAGGATGGTTGAAAGGCGATTATTTCTTTGTATATATTGGGATCATCATCATCATGTTTTGAACCCGATATGCAGGAGAATGGGCAAAAACATGAAGCGATGGAAATTTGAAAGGGCCGACTGCCTGATGTTTGGTCAACGATGGTTGACCGGATTGTTTTTGTGCTATTTATGCATTTAGTGCATAAATTTCCAGTGATTTGAAAATCGTATGCTGCACATTTTGGGGACTTGTTTAATAAAGCGTTTATTTCCTGTTGTTTAGCATGATGAAGATGAACTTAATGTTTGTCTGTTTATTTGCAGGAAATCATGATGCTGCTGAAGCTAAACATTGAAGTCATGATGCTGCTGAAGCTGAGTGTTGAAATCATGATGCTGCTGAAGCTGAGCATTACAAAGTTGCGCATGGAGGCAACATGGGCCAGAAATGAGGAGGATATTGTCAAATATGCTGTTCGCCAGCTGGAGGCTGAATCAAGTTGAAGATGCTGGAATATTCTGTGCCAGCTGTACATTTGCTAGCTGGCGAAGCATGTGCTTTTCATCTGGACCGTTGTTTGTTATGAGAGGATCCTGATCCTTGGATTGTTGTAACCGTTTTCTGGCAGTTGTTCTATATAAGCGCCAGAGCTTGTCATTAGAGAGAGGAGGAATACATTAGAATACACAGACGCATCTGGCGCAAAAGTCAATTACTGTAGAATAAGTTAGGAGATCGGATTACTGAGACTAATGAGGATAGAATTGTTGAAATGTCAAGGTTCTTTCTTCAGATCACTGTAAATGTACCTGTTCTTGAGCATACTGAATGAATATGAAGTTCCAGATTACATCCTGATTGTAAATTTTACGTAATCTTCTTGTTGATTTCTGGATATGTACTGGTGAATGCTGTGTTCAACTGGAAGCGCTTTCATTTCATTACATGTTGTTGTCAACTTTCCTTGGAAGCTTTGCACTAGATCATGCGGATTTGTGGAATGTCCTGGTGAAGTATGATTTCTAGTTTTTCTTCTTTTCATTGCAAGTATGGGAGCTTGTATGTGAATCAGTGATCTAAGTACAGTAATTTTAGGAATCTCACTCTCTAACCCTTTTCCTTTTTTCAATTTCATTAATTCATCACCATAACTGCAAATCATGATAAATAACAAGCAGAAACAGTGAAATATGCTGAAATCCCGTAGGTAACTGAAGATCCTTAGCATATTTGAGTTAAATGCATGTAGTATTGAAAATATCATGCAAAGAATCATAAATAATGATAGAAATCATGCAAATATCAGCCTGTAGGCACATTATTTGACTAAATTTACAGTGCAGAGGTAGAATTGTTGGAGACTTATGCAGAGCGAACATCCAGAGCAGGATATTTGAAGATGATGATGATGAACAGTGCAGAAACACGTAAGGCCCCTGAATGGAAAACAGCAACACACATCAACCACTGAGTAACGTCAGTAGATTAAGACCTAATCAACGGAGACTTGGGATCATGAATTCTTTGAATTCATCGTATCTTTCAAGATGAGTAAAGGTTGTTGTGTAACTTTTATTCTATGTTTGCGAATGACTAACATCATGACCAACAAGACAGTAACACGCTTTTGGTTCAAGTTGATTTGTTCTTTGCTAACTTGTGAAATTTTTGGTGGAACGAACTCACTTGTTGCAGCTTCTTATTACTCACACAGAGCCAATAGGTGTTTTCTTAATATGTTCATGCAGGACGAGCGTTGAAGACCCTTTTGTTTTATCTCACTAAGTCTTAGAAACACATTGCATGCTTAAAAGGAGTAATTGAACAAATCTTTTTTGCAAATCTAAGTCTTAGGAACATACTGATTTTCTTAAGGGACAATGGACATGTATGGACAAACACCTCAATTTTCTAAAGGACAATGGACATGAATGCCAAACACTTCATTTCATAAGGGACAATTTACAACTACAATCGTGTGTGTGCATAGCTTAGTTGCACCTTATTTTTCTTATAACGGGACAATTGAACCTTTGTGTGATATGCTTGCTCTTACTTTTCTGTACTTCCTTTAGAAGGGCCTACTTTTGGATTGCGATTCATCCAAAAGGGACGACCCTAAGCGGAGTTTTCCTTTGAACCACTATATAAGAGGGATAAGGTGAAAGCCAAGTCCTAACCGACGTCAGCCTTACCTTGTGGTGCCAAACTGAAAAGAGGTGTACTAGCTCTTTGTGGAAACAATTTTCACATTGAGTGAAGTGTTTGAAACTCTTAGTAGGATTGGTTAAAGCTTTTAGTAGCTTGTCGCATTGCTCGTAAGGCGTTGGTCCCTCAAAGTCACTAAGAACCAATTTAGATAGAGACTACCCGACCTACCTCCGAACTTTGCGGTAATCATCAGTGCAAGGGAAATCGATTTAAACCCTTAAGATACTCACCATTGGCTCCCTTGAGAAGAGATAGTATTCCCTTGGACATAAAGCTCTTGTGACCTACTTGAGCTTTCCAAGGGGAGGGTGAGATATCCCTACCTATCGTCTCTCGCAAAGATACTAAATATCCGACACCTTTATGGAATGATATTTTTATCGACGGAGTATTAAGCTGTGAGCCAATCTATTGCAATGAAACCTTGTCTCTAGGGATAAAAAGTGCTTGTTATTGATTGCAACTATATTAGACCTGTGGAAACATTGGGCTTGTTTGGAGCCTTGAACATACACTATCTGTTGTGTCAGTCCTTGTGCCTTTTTTGACCACTTGTTTGCTGTGTTTTCTCTTGCCAAACCAATCCAATCATAAACAGAAAAATCTTGCCTTTGAAAAAACATTAGACACTACTTCAGCGCCCCTGGTATTACAGCAGCTCACCTTTGGTAATACAGTAGATCACCTTTGGTCAGCAGTAACCCGCCTCTGGCAAAACTCTACTTCAGCACCCTTGGTATAACAGTAGCTCGCTTTTGGTCACTGTAGCTCGCCTTTGGCATAGTAGTAACTCATTATTGGTAGCTCAGTCCGTCACCTCTGGCCCACAGTAGCACGCTTTTGGTAGCACAGTCCTGCGCCTCTGGTCAAACAGTATAGCGCCTTTGGTCCAGTACTTTGTGCATCAGAGTTTGTCCCTTTTTTTTCAAAGCATCTCGCAGATTCCCAGCATTACATTGTGTCCTCAGTATTTCCCATGGTCACCACTAGGCTACAGCAAACCATGAAATCTAGGCAAGTTGTCCCTAAGAAGCACAAGTCACCCCCTCGCACACCACAATCAGGTCGTCTCAACATTACTCCCAAGGTGACTCCTAGTACACCCGCGGCAAAACCAATCAGCTCTCCAAACATGCCGCACATAGATGAACTAAGCAATCCTCATGAGGATAGAACCCCTTTGCTAAATGCACCGCAGTATACCACAGGTTTGCCTCCGGATTTTGTTCCACAAGGTTATATCGTAGATCAAACCACATCTCAAGAAGAGAGACACTTTGAAATAGGTCAATCCTCTCAAGAAGATGGGCAAGATCTTGATGAATTTATACAAGATCCTAGAGCTATAGCTGCCTTTGATAAAATCCTTAGTGAGAACCAGGATCATTTCTTTCGCTTGCTTACAAAGCAAGGCACCAAGTTACCTCAAGATTTTGATGTGTCCACTCTCAAGGAGAGCAACAACACCCAAGAAACCATGTCCACGGTGACTACGCCCCTACCTACTCAAGGCTCACAGTATAGGAATCCCCTTTTCCAAAATCCAACAGAGGAGAGGCCCATATCACCACTTTTGACTCCTATGGAGATCTATCAAAACCAACAAGAAACTCTCCAATGTCAAGCAGAGTTAGCTAAGCAAGCCACCTTGGCTCGATCGAATGTGCAACTACCTCCTAAAGTGTCCACCCCAAGCGCAAGTGGAATCTTGGTTACCCCATCACGCGTAGGTTTCCCACCCAATTACAATCCGGGGAACACGTATGTAGCCATGCAACAAGGGTCTCAACATATGCCACCTCCTATATCATCACACCTGCATGTCTCTCAACCAATTGGAGTCACACAGCCCCAACCACAACATTCTTCTACTCTCATCCTCAAGCAACCCCAACTGTCACAAATCACTTCTACCTATGTTCCTCCACCACAACATTCTTCTACTCTCATCTTCAATCAACCCCCACTGTCGCAAATCACTTCTACCTATGTTCCTCCACCACAACATTCTTCTACTCTCATCTTCAATCAACCCCCACCGTTGCAAATCACTTCTACCTATGTTCCTCCACCACAACATTCTTCTACTCTCATCTTCAATCAACCCCCATCGTCGCAAATCACTTCTACCTATGTTCCTCCTCCACAACGTTCATCCATGCTCAACTTCTTTCATACCTTGCCTAGCCACTCTCAACATTCCCAACCTCAGGTTTCCCCAAGCTATGTGCCACCATCACAACCTAATCAAACGCACTTTAGCGTTCCTCCCCCCAATACTTTTCTTCAACCATCTCAAAGCCAACATTCTTACCTAGCGCCACCTCCACCTCTGCCTAATCAAGGCCTCCAATTCCAACCCAATCTGAACCAATCGTACAATCCATACAATCCCAATCAATCTTACGACCCTTACAATACCAGTGCGCATGGCTTACATTATAATCTTCCATATGGGCAACACCAACCGCTTGTTGGACAACAGGAGATGTTACCAACCCCTCCCACGACTATGGAACTAAAGATTGCGGAGGTGCAACAACAGCTATCTGATCTTACGTTTGGCCACACCAAAAAGACCTTCTCTTTAGAGGAAGTGTGTCCTTATCCTTTTGATCGGTCATTACCAATGACCCCTTTTCCTCAAAATTTCACTATTCCCAAGTTCGATAAGTATAAAGGAAAAGGGGACCCAAAAGACCATCTTAGGGAATTCTATCTTGCTTGCTTCGAGGTCTCTCACAATGACACATATCTAATGCGTCTTTTTTCTCGCAGTCTTGGAGGTCAAGCAATAGAATGGTTCTCACACTTACCTACGGGTATCAAGTCTTTCAACAAGCTAGCAGAGAAGTTTGCCACCCATTTTTCTTACAATACAGAGCATGAGATTTCCATGACGGACCTATGCAACAATAAACAGAAAAATGGTGAAACTTTCATTTCTTTCCTTCAACGATGGAGACAAATGGCTAGTAAATTCCCTTTCAAGATTCCAGAGAAACAGCTTGTTAGCATATTTGTGCAGAACCTCAACCAAGAGTTAGGTTTCCATTTGCAAATTCTTAGTGCTACAACCTTCAATGAAATCACATACAAGGGTATCAACATTGAGAAGGCCCTCATTGCTAAGGGTGTGGTCAAAATCTTTAAAGAAATGAAAGATAACGCTCCTCATCAACAATCGAACGATAAACCCAAATATTGGAACAAGAACAAAAATGTGGTCAACGATGGGGTGGTCGATACTAAGCATGTCCAGACATTGCAAACACTGCTACAGCTCTCCAAACCAAGTCAAGCTCCTCCTCAACAACAGCAGCAACAAAGGCAGCCTTATCAAAATCAACAACGACAACAGGAGCAGCCTCAACAAGATTACCCTCTGCGACGTCAATTCACTCCCTTAGGAGTGCCCATTGAATCGGTCTTGCAGCAAGCTTTACTGAAAGGGCTCATCACCTTACCTGATGCTCCTCCTTATGGAGAACCTGTCTACAAAACTACATGTTATAGAGACAATGAGTATTGTGAGTTCCATAGGAGCAAAGGGCATCAAACTGCATCTTGCATGAAGCTTAAGCACCTCATCCAAAACCTCATCGACGGTAATCAAATCACCTTTGAGAATGAATCACCAGCGCAACACATGAACAAGGATCTCGATATGTACAAGGAACCATTCCCTCATCATGGTCCACCTCCTCCTCAGGATAGGGGTAAAGGTATCAATCATGCTTCCACGTCTTTCGATTCCATTGTAGGTCGTTTTGAAGAGAGTCGAGTGTCTACCCTCACCATCAAAGGCAAATCTACGGATTGTGCTGTTACTACTCGTCGAGGTCATGTCACCATCCGTGCACCTACACCTAGACTTCCGGTTCAGTCTGATTATAATCTTGTCGAACATCTAGGGAAAACACCAGCACAGATCTCTATTTTTCTACGGTCATCACTTGCACATAGAGTGGTGTTAGAAAAAGCCCTCCAAGAGTCTTCTGTTCCTAATAATATAGCAGTCGCAGATTTCCAAGCTATAGTGGGTAACATTGCTTCACCCTACAATGTGGTCTTCTCTGAGAAGGACCTCCCCTCCCATGATCCTTGTCATAATGATGCCCTCCATATTGAGGTTCTCATCCATAAGCGCAAAATCAAACGTATTCTCATAGATGGTGGTGCTGGTCTCAACATCTGTTCTTTAAAGTTACTAAAGCAATTGGGATACTCTGAGGATCACGTCAACACTGATCATAGTATTACAATCAAGGGATATGATGATGCAGAACGCCGTTCAGAAGGTGTTATTCACTTGCCTATACAACTGGGCCCTGTCATGCTTGAAACTAGGTGTCAAGTTCTTGATATTGAGCTGCCTTACAACATTATTCTTGGCCGCCCATGGATCCATGCAATGAAAGCTGTTCCCTCCACGTACCATCAGTCCCTCAAGTTCCCATACAATGGTACGGAGATCACCATCCCAGGAGATCCTAATCCTTTTGAATTTTGCCGTGTCTTGCAAGGCAGCTATAAGAATTGCAACCAAGTGCCTAAAAATGACAAAGCCCTTGAGTCCCCTCTCTATGTTGACCCTAAAACTCTCACACAAGCCTCTACAAGTGAACCTGCACCCCTCCCCAAAATCACAGCTCGCATCCGAGACATAGGCTTTGGCACTTATGATATCTCAGAATCTTGTTGTGTAGGGCGGATGCCTTTATCTCCAAAGTCTTACGGCCAACCACCCATTGCCAAAGTTATCAAAAAAGTAGCTATTCCTCCCCCAACATTCCTAACCCAATTCCAACATGGGCGGTTACTGGAAGAGGAAACCATTGAGGACATCTCTTCTTGGCTCTACAAGGAGAAAGAACCAGTCACGATACCAATCAAGCAATATGGCAATGGCTTAAGGATAGTGAAAAACATGGGCTATAAAGGCAAAGGTGGCCTTGGGAAACAGAATCAAGGCACTATGGAACCCATTGTGGTAACAAAGAAGCTAGACAAGAAAGGATTAGGATTTGGTAAGAAGGTACCATGCACCTCGGACATCGAGTATATCCTTGACGAGGTAGCTGACACTTTTCCCGCCGATACGACGTCTACAGAGGATATCACCGATGACTCCTCCCTCCACATGGCCAATCTATTTGCTGAATCCTCCATTTTTACACTATCCCCCGTATCCTTAACTTCCACCACCAGCACCCAGAATGTCACGCTTGTCTACCCTGAACTTATCGATTGGGACCAACAAGGGGCCCCCGTTATAGATGTATTTCAGAATGACGAAGCTTTCGCGGAGTTCATGGGACTTCGGGAAGGTATCCCTCTTGGCGATCACAAGGCAGGTTTTGTAATGGAACTAGAGCCCATGGCTTATTTTGGTGAGAATGCCAAATCCTCTAGTCGCAACAGTGCAAATAAAGAAAGATCTCTAGGTGAAAACCACACTGTGGCACCTCCTAATCATAAAATAGTAAAAATAAAGGACGTATCCAAAGGTGAAAACCCAACTGTGGCACCTGAGGATGGAGGATTTGACCTTCCCTTACCATCTAAGTACCAGGAGAAATCAGCTCTACTAGTGGAAGATTCTACAGAGATCAACCTGGGTACAGAACAGAATCCAAGGACAACATTCCTAGCAGCATCATTATCTGACACAGAGCACAGAAATCTTCACAGCTTCTTCTTGCAACGAACCATCAACTTTGCATGGACCTATGTAGATATGCCAGGGCTAGACCCTAAGCTGGTAGTTCATTATCTCACAGTTGATCCCAAGGTGAAACCAGTCAAGCAAAAATTGAGAAAAATGCACCCACAGATAGCTCTCTTGGTGAAGGTGGAAGTACAAAAGCTATTAGATGCAAAGTTTATATGACCTATTGACTATTCAGATTGGGTCTCAAACATTGTACCTGTGTCTAAACCTAATGGGCGCATCCACATGTGTAATGATTTCAGAGATCTCAATAAGGCATGTCCTAAAGATGACTTTCCACTACCAAACATTGACATTATAGTGGACTTGACAGCAGGTCACGAGATGCTTTCTCTCATGGATGGATTCTCGGGTTACAATCAGATAAGGATAGCTGAAGAAGACCAACATAAAACAACCTTTACTTGTCCTTGGGGCAATTATTGTTGGTGTGTCATGCCGTTTGGTCTGAAGAATGCAAGAGCAACCTATCAGAGAGCAATGACAGTGATATTTTATGACCTCTTTCATCACATCATGGAAGACTATGTTGATGATATATTGGCTAAATCTTCTAGAGCGGATCACATACAGGTCCTAGGACAGATTTTTGACAGGCTTGAAAAATACCAAGTCAGACTCAATCCAAAGAAGTGTGTATTCAGCGTAACATTAGGGAAGCTATTGGGATACATTGTATCTCGTAGAGGCATCGAAGTAGATCCAGCAAAAGTAAAGGCTATAGTGGAGATGCCTCCACCAAAGAACCTAAAAGCATTAAGGAGCCTCCAAGGAAGGTTGTAGTCCATTCGACGTTTCATCTCACAGCTAGCAGATAAATGTCAACCCTTTCAACACTTGCTCCGAAAGGATGTTTCATTTCGATGGGACAACAAGTGTCAGGCAGCGTTTGATCAACTTAAAGAGTATCTAGCTACACCTCCTGTATTGGTTCCACCAGTTGCGGACAAACCTTTGATCTTATACATCTCCACTACAAACTCAGCCCTAGGGGCTCTGCTAGCACAGAATGATGACACAGGAAAGGAGCATGCAATATATTACATCAGTAGAACCTTGGTGGGATACGAGCTCAATAATTCACCAATGGAAAGGGCTTGTTTAGCAGTAGTGTTCGCCTCCCAAAAGTTGCGACATTACATGCTGAACCAACACACAAATCTGATAGCCAAGATTGATCCCTTGAAATATCTACTAGCAAAAGCAGCCCTCACAGGCAGACTAGCTAAATGGGTCATGATCCTTAGTGAGTTCGACATTGAGTACATAGATCGTAAGGCAATCAAAGGACAAGCCCTCGCGGATCAACTAGCAGAAGCACCTATGAAAGATACACATCCTATGGTAGCAGACTTTCCTGACGAGAATCTCTTCACTCTGGCTACCTCCATAATGTGGAAGTTGTACTTTGATGGTTCTTACACACAGCATGGATCAGGAGCTGGCATCTTATTTGTTACACCTCAGAATGACTACATTCCAAAGTCATATCGGCTAGCATTCCCTTGCACCAACAACATAGCTGAGTATGAAGCACTCCTTATAGGTCTTAATACAGCAGTTCAATGGGATATTACAGAATTACAAGTATATGGAGACTCACAGCTAGTCATTTGCCAAGTCACAGATGAATACCAAACAAAGGATGAAAAGTTGGTTCCCTACAAACAACTAGTGGATGCCTATAAACCACATTTTTCTAGCATCACATTTGAACAAATTCCAAGAGAGCATAATAAAGCTGCAGATTCTATGGCTTCTGTAGGGTCACTGATTGATATGCCTGCAAATACACAGAAGTGTGAATTCTTGATCGAGCAATTGTTGATACTAGCCATCGATGTTCCTATTACTGAAATCATCTGCGAACTTGTTGGTCCCAATTCCCCATGGTACGAAGATATCTATGAATACCTCAAGAATAATACCTTTCCCCCTAACCTATCATCCACCCAACGCAAAACCTTTATCCGTCGATCCTCTCGTTACATCATTCTGGGTGATACACTATATCGCCGGAGTCTTGATGGTATCCTCTTACGATGTCTTAACGCGGAAGAAGCCGAAGCTACCTTACGAGACATACACAAAGGTGTCTGTGGCGCGCATTCTACTGGTCCTAATCTTGCTAAGAAGATACTCAGAACAGGTTATTACTGGCCTACAATAGAGCAAGATGCTGCACAGTTTGCTAAGAAGTTTCTACAATGTCAGCAACATGGAGATTTGATTCACGCACCAGCTCATGAGTTACAACCTGTGACAACTCCATGGCCTTTTTCTCAATGGGGTCTCGACCTCGTAGGACAAATCCACCCTTCCTCCTCAAATGGCCACAAGTTTATCATTACCGCCACTGAATATTTCACGAAGTGAGTGGAAGCCATTCCTATGACCTATATCACCGGTAAGCAAATAGCCAAGTTTATTCTAAACTACCTCATATGCCGGTATGGTATTCCCCAAGCCATTGTCACTGATAATGGGAGACCATTCAAGAACTAAGATGTTCGTGCCTTATGCATACAATACAATATCCAACATCGCTTTTCAACTCCCTACTATCTGCAGAGTAATGACCAAGCTGAGGCTTCCAATAAAACCATTCTCAAGATCCTAAAGAAAACGGTCAATGAAGCTAGTTGTGATTGGCACTTGCAACTCAATCCCGCCCTATGGGCCTATCGCACTAGTATCAGAACACCAACTGGTGCCACACCCTATGCCTTGGTCTTTGGCCCTGAAGCCGTCCTACCTATAGAGGTCGAGATCCCATCCCTTAGAGTATCCATGCAGGACCTGATTGGCGGAGATGAGTATCGTACTTCCAGATTAGCTGAGCTTGAACTACTAGATGAGAGGCGCCTTGCCGCACTTAATCATCTCCATGTCTATCAAAACCGCCTCCGGCGTAATTACAACAAAAAGATCAAAGAAAGATGGTTTCAAGTTGGTGATCTTGTACTTAAGGAGAATCAGAGAAATCAAGCAGATCGAGAGAAGAAGGGTAAGTTTGAACCTAACTGGTTAGGTCCCTTCATTGTGATAGCAGCATATGGATCGGGAGCTTATACTTTAGCTACCCATGACGGCATTCCTCTAGATGAGCCACTTAACAGTGTCCATCTCAAGAAGTTCTATGCTTGATCCTCATAGTATTCCAATAAAAGAAACAAAAAAGCAAAAAAATCAAAAAAAAAAAAAATCAAAAAAATCAAAAAATCAAATAATCCAAAAAAATCCGTCCTTTGGTGAAAACCTTGCAAACAGGCACCTTGGATAAGTACCATAGTGAAAACCTGGCAAACAGGCGCTATGCGTAGAGTCAGCATCCATCGTCTATCGAGTCCTTTCCACTCCTTGTCCAGTTCGCAACGCGCCTCATCCATCCACCCATAATAAAACCATTGACTTTGTTTGCATTTCCATCTCCCTATCTAGTATAGCTTGGAAATTTGTCAATGTCCATCATCGTCTTCCCATGTCTTGGTCTGGGTCTACAGTTAACACTGTCTTGTCCTAGGTCAAGTCTTTTTGTGTCTTCTTCAGCAGTCACCCCTACAGTTTCCTCTACCAGAATGGGGGCAACTCTTTCCTTAGCTTCGGTCTAGGATTGGTTCCTTGTTCGTGGTTCGCAGCACATACTTCAATCTTGTCTCATTTCCACAGGTAACACCCTTTAACGGACAAAGAGTTCCTACGATAAGGCTGTTATCTTCTCAATACTTTTTCTACATCATCACACCACCAGAACTACATATCATCTTTTCAATCTTAAGGTACCTTGATCCCATGGATATGGGTATGTAGGCAGTCTGGAATACGAAGGACGTTTCCAGTACTCAGGTACATAAGATCACCTCTTCTCCGCTCTTTTCCCACATCATCACACTAACCAGAACTACATATCATCTTCCCAATCTTAAGATACCTTGATCCCATGGATATGGGTATGTAGGTAGTCTGGAATACGAAGGAAGTATCTAGTACTCAGGTACATAAGATCTCCCACTTTCACCTGGCCCCGTTCATCACTCTATCCAGAACTACATATTTATCACGTTCATCTTCCATCGTAAGTGTGCCTTGATCCCGTGGATACAGGGTATGTAGGCAGTCTGGAATACGAAGGATGTATCCAATACTCAGGCACACACGATCCATCATTCTCCACCCGTCCCAATCCATTAGCATTCCATCCTTCTAGTCTTCCGTTTGTCAAAATCCATTCACCTCGACTTGACTAACTCAAGCAACTAGCTAGCGCATCCTTTCAAAGCAAAAGTCCTTAACAAACTTGAACCAATGAGGCCTACTTCCAGAGTCATCTACTGTCCTGCATACCGATTGCCAACATCAGCTAAGTACCGCTTAACCAAGCCCTAGATCAACAAGCTTGTCTTCTTCGAAGTGTTCCATTGTCGAGACCAACACACGCGTCTCCTGCAACATGTGGCATTTCCTGTAAGTGAGACATTATCTTCTTAGGTAGATAGCCCCCTTTAATGGACACAGATTTCCTACGATAAGGCTGTTATCTTTCCTATCCAATCTATCCTGAGCAACCTCTTTGGCAAGAGAATATGTTAGCTATATGTTTACTTTGTAAGTCAGTCAATTTGTGTTATGGTTTATCTTTTGTTCCCTATTCCCATTACTTATTCAAAACTACCTTGATTTATCTATAATCTTGGTATGTTGTGATGCAGTACGGATTGGGGGCATAGTCCTTGCGTTCTGTGTGCCATGTTTGAGGAATGATCTCTAGTATCTTTTTTAGCATTCTATTTATCTTGTGTGTGTTACGGCCTAGCATCTTACATATTAATAATTCTTCTTGCATTTACATGTATTGAAGTCTATTTTATGTTCAAGACTATGGCTTATTCACATGTTCCAACAAGGTTATATTATGTCTAAGGGATCTAGGTTCAAACCGTTTGCTTGCAGAGTCAACGTCCACGCACTCGGATATTACTGCACCTTGGTCTTTTATACCTTGGTGGTGAACTATCCACGTACTATATCAAAAATAAGGATTGCTCTTTATAAACAAATGTGAAACCATTGCAACAAGCTCATCCATCTACCCATCCATTCATCCATGGCCTTATATAGTTTTCCAGCAAGGATCGATCAACAGTCTTTCTCTTATGTTCTCTCCTATCTCCTTTCTTCTAGCTATCATCAACCCAACCTCGCCTATCTCCAACAAATCTTCTAGTTGAGCATCAACACAGTTCTTCTGTCGCTTCCCTATCTTTCCTCTCGAGGGGGCACCCTACGCCAGCTACGCTGGGGCAACTACCTACACTGGGGCATCAAAAAATTATATTACATCTTCAACAATCGATTTTCTTTGACGCAATGCTACATGCTGCATTGCATCAAAGAGGGGCAAAATGTAGACACCCTAAAATGACCGTGTCATCGAATCACTTGCATTTCATAATCTGTCTAATCACCTACACTCAATGTTAATTAAATAATCTAATTATTTAATTAATTTCACCAAATTCTTCTAAATCTCCTAAATTCAACATTAATTAAATAAATCCTCTTTATTTAATTAATTAAATTAAATTCCTCTATTATTCTTCCGCAATTAAATAATTTTAATTATTTAATTAGATCATTATCTTCTTTCCAAATTTCACATCCACATTAATTAAATTAATTATTTAATTAATTCAACAAATTCCCTCTTATCTAAAATTAAATAATTCTTAATTATTTAATTAAATCAAAATTGTTCTTCCAAA
Organism: Cunninghamia lanceolata; assembly: GCA_027924645.1. NCBI lineage: Eukaryota > Viridiplantae > Streptophyta > Pinopsida > Cupressales > Cupressaceae > Cunninghamia > Cunninghamia lanceolata. The sequence continues at coordinate 7,706,833 of BSBN01001583.1, forward strand.
ATCATGCACAACAATTAAATAAATTTATTTATTTAATTTGCTTTCAAATCTTCTAAATTAAATAATTTCAATTATTTAATTACTTCTTCCAAAATCATGCACAACAATTAAATAAATTTATTTATTTAATTTGCTTTCAAATCTTCTAAATTAAATAATTCCAATTATTTAATTACTTCTTCCAAAATATCTTCTCTAAATTTAAATAAATCAATTATTTATTTAAATTGTTTTTTCTTCTAATTTGAGTTATCTCTAATATAACTCAAGCTTTCTTGCTCATCAATTAAATATTTCTATATTTAATAAAGCAAAATATCTTCTTTTCTCATGCAAATCCCTTCTTCTTGTTTTAAAACACTTAACTGATTGCTTTATTCTTTTAATTGATTTATTTCTTCAGTTAACTCATTCTTCTATTCTTGATAACTCCTCTCATGCAAAAGAAAGAAAGACACATGTCTTCTTCTCATTCGTTGCACATTCCTCAGCTTATCTCCTCCATTGATTCTTCTGAATTATCTGGACCGTTGATCGATCTTTGATGAAATCTATATAAATCCCCCTCATCTCCTTCATTTAGCCTCTCTCTCTTCGATCGTATTCTCAGGCATACTTAACAGAGCTTTGAGCATACACAATGTGTCGATTGAGCACTATAACGATCTTTTGACATTGATCTCTTGAGCACATACTTGCTTGTTGCAGCCATGGCTTTGCAACTACATTGAGCAATCCACATATCTCCAAAAGGGAACAATACAGGTTTTGGTAAGAGCTTTCATTTGTCTTTGATTTGTGATTTATGGCTTTTACTTAGATTCGTTTCCTTTATGTTATTGGGTTCTTTGGTTTTATTTAGTTTAGATTTAATCCATTTTTCCATATACACAGCTTCCACAAGCGGCTCTGCATCATTGTGGTATCAGAGCTCAGCAAAAGGTCTGGGCTATTATGTGTTGATTCTATCACTGAGAAGGTAGAAGTAGAAGGATTGAGAGGTTGACCAGATGCCTCCGAAAGGAAATGGTACTGCCAAAGAGTTGCAGGAGATGAAGGAAAAACATGTTAAGGAGATGAGGAAGATGAAAGAGCTTGCTGAAGCACTTCAAACTAGGCTTGTAGCCTTGGAGACAAACAAAAGAAGAGAAGTGGAAGATAGTGAATCAGAAAAAGAAGATGATGCTAAAGAATTTGAAGAGGTAGATGAAGATCTGAATGCTGAAGATCAGAGGTTTGCAAAACTGTTAAGGGCAGTTCAGAATGACAAACCTAAGGTAAAGATTGATATTCCAAAGTATACTAGAAGTTTGAATGAGGAAGAGTTACTTGATTGGATTACTGCATTGGATAATCACTTTAAATGTGAGGAGGTTCCTAAGGAGCAGAAGGTAAAGATTGCAAAGACCAAATTGACAGGTCATGCTTTGGTATGGTGGGATTACATATAGTCAGAGAGAAGAAAGCAAGGTAAGTCAAAGATTTCTTCATGGGACAAGATGGTAGCAAGGATTAAAGGTAAATTTTTACCCAAGGATTATGAAATTCAGATGTTTAAGAAGCTACAATTTTTAAGACAAAAAGAAATGGATGTGAAGGCATATACTGAGGAATTTTATAAATTGAGTATGAGATCTGGTCATCATGAGAATGAGGTTGAAAAAGTTGCTATATATTTAGCTGGTTTGAGATTGAATATACAGGATGAATTAGTTTTGGCTAACCCTAGGAGTGTGGAAGAATGCTATCAAATGGCAATCAGAATTGAGGAGAAGATGAAAAGGAAATAGGACAAGTCCATGAGAGGAAGAGGCAACAATACCAGAGGGAGAGGATCAACTCCTACAACAAGGCAAGCAAATGAGAATCAAGAAGAGGTTGGTAAAGGACAAGAACAGTATGATTTCAGAGGTGGATGGAAAGGTACAAGAGGTAGGTTTGGAAATGGAAGAGGTTCCAACACATTCTCTGGAAAGTGTTACACTTGTGGTGAATATGGTCACCCAGCATTTAAATGTCCAGAAAAAACAACAAGTTCTGTGGGAGAAAGAAGGACCAATCTGGTCCAAGAATCTGATGATCAAGGTGGGACAAGCTCAAACACTACTACAAATTATGCGTATCCTGAGACAGGAGAAGCATTGATGTTAAGGAGAACAATCCTGACGACATCCAAGGAGATGATACAAAGGAGAGCACTTTTCAGGACCAATTGTAAAAGAAAAGGCAAAGTATGTAAGGTAGTAATAGATTCTAGTTCAACAGATAATATGGTATCTCAGGAAATGGTGGATAAACTGAAACTAGAAAGGATTCCACATCAAAATCCTTACAAAGCATCTTGGGTAAGTGATAGTCAATCACTTTTGGTATATGAATAGGCATATGTTGATTTTCAGATTGGAGAGTATCAGGATAGAGTTTTGTGTGACATATTGCCCATGGAATGTTGTCACCTACTTCTGGGTAGGCCATGGCAATTTGATAGGAGAGCATTGTATGATGGGTATGCTAATACTTACACCATCAAGAAGGATGGGAGAACTATTCTGTTAGCACCATTATAGGAGGATGCTGAAGCAAAGAAGATAGGTACGATTATTTTGGTAGGTGAGAAAGAGTTTGTGAAGATGCCTACAGTAGAGTTAAAGGCAGTTGAGGATATCTCATGGAAAGGAGGTTAGAGTTTGGAGAAGATTTCAGTTATGACTGACAGCAATCAGGTGGATCAACAGAAGATCTAGAAGCAGGTTTTTACATAGCCACAGGCTGATTGGAATGACAAGGATGTAGTCATAGTAGGGACTATTGTTTGTCCCGTAAGAGTTGAAGGACAGACACATTCTGCCATAGCAGTTAATGAGGTTTCCCCTATCCATGTCTAGATAGAGATGATGAATGATCAGCAAGATGTGAGAAGAGCCTGCAGTGTTAGGTATGCATATTTGATCCCATGGCAGTAGGTTATAGTACAGAGATCGTGGGGCAGATTTGAGATAGCAGCAGCTACAGGTGGTTTCCGTCAAAGACTCAACTCATGGGACATCAGTTCTTTTCAAATTGGGGTGTATGGTGCAGGAGCACCCAATCAATGGTGGCCTCCATGAGGGATTTAACTATTTTGTGCTTATTTTTATGTTTTTAATAAGGTCCTAAATGGGCATTTAATGTAATAAGGTCTGTTTGACCATTTCTATTATTGTTGAGACACTTGTCAATCGGTAGATGGTAAGGTTGTTAGTTTGTTAGAGGTTGTTGAGGTTATTAGCTCCCAGCTACTTGGAATTATCTCCCAGCCGCTGGGAATCCAAGTCTGTACTACCAGCTGAGGGTAGTTAAATATCCTAGCTCAAATCGATTTGAGGATATAGATACACAGAAACAGAGATAGAGAGATAGGGAGCAGTAGTCATATTGTGAAATCAGTTATTTGTATGCATTTATGAGAGCAATAAAAAATAAGATCCTGCTCTGCTAATTTTCTGACTTTTGATTTTCTGGTGGAATCAATTTCCTAATTTGCGGTCGATATGGGAACTTAGCCCATTCCACTGGTTGATTTGTTCATAATCGGTGGAATGGTTGTGAATAGTAGATTAGTTTTTTTTCTATTCTTTGTTTGTTCATTTTTAGGCATGCAGGATCGATTGCAGCAGACTGAGATGAACCCTAGCATCTTCATGTGCTAGGTTGGTGAGTTGAGAAATTTGTTTGATCGTGGGAGAAATTGATCTGTGTGATCACAAGGGGTTTGAGAAAGTCTGTCAGTGAAGTGGAAGTGTTAGACTTCCTATGTTTGAACCAATTTTAAAAAGGTTCCGCAAGTTTAGTGCAGCCAAAGGAAGAAAACCGCCATCGACATGTTTAAGTGTGGAGGAAAAGCTTTTTGTTGAATCTTTGAACCAGTTCAACGGTTCAAGGTTCAATAGGGTTTGTCATTGTAAGCAGTGCACGGGCCGAAGAAGTTAAGTGGCTGTTAATAATGCTAGGAGTTAGCGATAGTTGAACCAATGGTTGAACTAGTTGAATGGTTCAATGGTTCAGTGGTTCAAGGGTTCAAGTGGTTCGAAGGTTCAACCACTATGTCAGTTTGGCTCATTTTGACTGTTAAAGTCGAATGTGTTTGGGAAGACTGTGGCATCGAAATAAAGTTCAAGGATGGATGCCGATAACAGTAATTTGTGCCCAAAGGAGTAATTAAACTCTAGTTTATTTCCTGAGTGGGTTTCACGCGCTTCCACAAGTGGCTCTACATCACATCCCTTATTGGTAATTACAAATTACAAATAATACCTGGAATAAATATAATATTGGGATTTACAAGGTTAATGGCACCTTATCCCAACATATTTCAAGAAGATCCCAAAGAGTCACATGTGATGGCAGTCAAGAGGATCATGAGGTATTTAAAAGGCACTTCAGACTATGGTTTGTGGTATCCCAAAGATACTAAGTTTACTCTTAGTGCTTATACCGATGCAGATTGGGATAGAGATGTTGATGATAAAAAAAGTACAAGTGGAGGTACTTTCCTCTTGGGTAACAAATTGTTTTCATGGCTAAGAAAGAAGCAACAATCAGTTTCTTTATCTACTGTAGAAGTAGAATATATTGTTGCAGCATGTTGTTGCACTCAAGTGCTTTGGATGAAGCAAACATTGAAGGACATAAGAGTTGTGTATGAAGAACCAATTTCAATCTTCTATGACAATACAAGTGCTATAAACATTTCTAAGAATCCAGTGATGCACTCAAGAACAAAGCATATATCAATAAGGTATCACTTTCTAAGAGAAAAGGTAATAGAGAATGAAGTGAAGATGGAATATGTATCTACCAAGGATTAGATTGCAGATATTTTTACAAACCCTTTGCCTAAAGATACTTTTGAGTATCTTAGGAAAAAGTTAAGGGTTATTAGCCCTCCTACTCTAAACTAAGATGCATAAGGAATGCATTAGTCCAATGTTGTCCAAAGTTTCATCTTTTGATCTAGATTGATGTTTTGAAGGCTACCTCTAAGGGGAGCAAGTAGATGTTACTGATATGAGTTCTATTAAAGAGGAGTAATGTGCAAGTATGTGCAGAGGAAGAGAAGTGATGCCCTTTGCCATTGATGTTAAAAAGGAAGAGAAATCATGTGAAAAAATTAGGGAGAGAAAGAGTTCAAATGTGTAAAGAGAAAGGGGGAGAAGGTAATCAATGCAAAATATTGTCTTGATGGTTCTTATAGTTTTTCACATCAATGTTGCCATCAATGACAAAGGGGGAGATTGTTGCAAGTATGTGCTTACCGGTGTTGTCATTGATGTCAACATATCTATGTTGTCATTGGTGTCAACTGTGCTCTTGTTTTGATTCTTACTTGTGTTGAGTTAGTTGCTTTGTATTGACTTGAAGATACTGAGAAAGTGTTCTTGATACTGAGTTCCCAAGTGCTTTTGAGAAAATTTTCTCTTCTAGTGAAAACAGTGTGTTGCAGAGTATCTTACCTTGCAGAAGAATAGTGAAGTATTTTTCTTTGCATATCCTATATATTGAATAACTTTATCTATGGTTTGGAAGTCATGATAAGGGATGCCTATAGTTTCTATGTTTCAAGTTTGAGCCTCCGGTGTGAAGATTTGAGCGAGTTCTGTTCACCAGAGTAAAAATTATTTTTCTATGTATTTAATGGTGTCAGGGAGAATGTATTCTGCTCTGCATTTCTCTGCATTTAAGTTTTATAGTCTACAATTTGGGAATTAAGTTTGTAATGTTGATATGTTCCTCATTCAAAATGGTTTGTGATTTGGTGCTCCGCAAGTGATCTTTCCTTTTTGATAGTGGCTGATAGTAATGTTCAAGTGCTTCGGTTTGAAGTATCTCATGGATAAAGTGTTTAGAGGTTGTGTGGATGTTCTTGGTGATTGTAACATGCTTGTGGATGTCTCTAGATCATGTTCCTACCTTTTTAATTGGTCTACAAAGTATAATCTGGATAGTGCATGAACCGTGTTCCTAAAAGTCTTAGTGTTAACTCCAGTCTTGGCTGACCTGGTTATTTTCACTGCTTGTGGTTATACTTTGAAGATTGTGGAAGCATGGTGTTTCATGGAAGATTGCAATTAAGTCCCATCTAAGGCGTGGTGTGGTCCACATTCATTTTTTTCTCTCTCATTTCTATTTAGGTCCAGACCTATCTTAATGTATGTATGTTTGCCAACCTTGGAGATTGTTCCAATGGTTGATGATTGTAATGCCAACCTTGATGATTAATTCCAAGGTTGATGAATTATATAAAAACATGTAATGAAGTCACAAATTAAAGTGTGTGTGTCTGTGTGTGTGAAAAATGTGAATATAACTGTGTGTGAGCAAAGAAGGTAGAAAAGAAGAAGAATTAATGTGCTTCAATGGAACTAAACCCTAGTATGGAGTAGATGCTAATATCTCAGTTCATCAACTATGGCAGTGAGCCACCCCATTGGTAATGAACCCTATCTTTTTGTAGTGAGTATTTAGGGTAGTGAGCCTCTAATTTTTGGTATTGTTATTACATATTATATTGTGAGCTAATACTCACCTTGGTTTTTCCCTTATTGGGTTTTCCATGTAAAAATCTGGTGTCTCATGTGTTGAATGTGTGAATGTATTTAAGTTTATATTTCATACTTTCATGATTAAATTACAATAACAGTAATTGAGTGGTTGATGTTTTAATGGTTTTAAAGTTTTAGTTACAACTGATTCACCCCCCCCCTCTCAGTTGTCTTTTACATTTAAATAGAAGGACCCCTTATGTCTCTCTCTCTCTATTTCTCTCTCTGTCTCTCTTATTCTCTATCTCTCTCTATCTCTTTATATTTCTCTCTCGCTATCTCTATATGTCTCTCTCCCTCCTCCATCTCTTTCTTTTTCTCTTGCTATCTCTTTATATATCTCCCTCTTCCTCTCTCTATATCTCTCTCCCTCCCTTTCTTTCTCTCTATCTCCTATCTCCTATATCTCTCTATCTCTTTCTCCCTCTCTCTCTCTCTATCTCCTATCTTGATGCAGCAGCATCCCTGGTTCAAGAACAATCTTACATCAACCAAAAACAATTTGCATTTTAGTTTGTTCTTTCATTTTCTAGTTCAGTTCAGGCAGTTCAGTCAGAAGCAGTTTCAGGTTGTCATTTGGTTTTGGCAATTCACACCTTACAGATCTAGACTTAACATCTACATTCATTAATCTACATCATATCAAGAATTTAGAGCATTTGGATCAGTTACCGGAAAGATATCACTATCAGAAGATCAACTATTTTCTCAGTGTAGAGCATTCAAGCAGTTCCTCATAATCAGCTAAAGGAGAAGGCTTGCAGATAATTCCCTGACTTGTGGATCTCAATGACACATCATTCGATGTTCTTTGGTTTGTGGCTGACCTTCCCCAAGGGTCCACACATTATTCCATTCATTTGAGGAAGTGTCATATGCATTTAGGTCTGACCTATCTGTGAACATGTCACAACACTTCATTGGAGTTTGTGACCTTCCTTGGCCAATGTGGAGGAATCTAGTGGTCCGGAGTTGATATATAAAGATGTAATAGATCCTTAGGAAAGTATCCATTCATATAAGAAAGATCTGATCATTTAGATTTGTGCAAAGGAGCTTCAAATCTTTATCTTGCACATGTATGTAATCAGGCCTGTGAGCCCTAATTCTAAGGTCGCATGTTGCCGACCAAATTGTATTTAAATTCTATGATATACTAAATGACCGAATCTATGTTTGTTTCATTTTTTTGAGTTGTTTCCATTGTGTTTACTCTTGTTGTATGGTCTGGACAGTTCATTCTGTGAACCCTCCTACCGTGACTACACCAAGTGGTATCAGAGCGAATTGAACAAAGTTGGCAAAGGATTCTATAAGATCTTGTTGTGAGTAGATCAGCAATTTGAGGTAGGTTACTTGTGCACAACCAATTGCCAATTGAGAGGCAGTTGTCACTTGATCCTAGGAAGATGCCACCATGAAGAGTTCCTCCTGTTGGTACAAAGGCTAATAGAATGGATGAGATGATGGAATTGATGAGAATAATGTGAATTCATTTGGATAATGTTGAAGAAGATAAGTGAAGAGGATTGACACCGAGACCTAATGTTGAAAGTGATGATGAGGAAGAATTTAAATCTACTGAACAAACTGGCGAAACCCTAGAAGGTGATGAAGAAGAAGAATTAGATCAAACAAAGATGTTGTCAGCTATCTCGAAGATAGGAAAGAGACCTAGAGTTGATGTGCCAAACTATACTGGTAATTTAAATCCTGAAGAATTGATTGACTGGTTGAATGATATGGAATAATACTTTGAATATGAGGAAATTGAAGATCCAGAGAAGGTGAAACTTGGAAAGACAAAGTTGAAAGGATATGCTGCTATATGGTGGAAAGAAGTTCAGTTAGAAAGAAACAGAAGAGGAAAATAAAAGATTACAAAGTGGGATTGGATGGTGACAAACTTGAAGAATTAGTTTATACCTGCTGACTATGAGTTGGAGCTATTGAAAAGATTGCAAAACTTAAGACAAAAGGAGAAATATGTGAAGGAGTACACTGAAGAATTTCATAAAATGATCATAAGGACAAGACATAGTGAAGAAAACAAGGAGAAAGTGGCAAGATACATCAATTGACTGAGATTGAACATTCAAGAAGAACTAAGTTTGGTAAGGATGACATCTTTGGAAGAAGCATATACGTTTGCCCTGAAAGTTGAAGAGAAGCTGAATAAGAGACATGATCAGAGATAGAGAGGTAGAGGAGGTAAAGTTTAGAGAGGTAGAGCATTTTTTGGATATGATAGATCATTTGTGGAGCAGAACAAGTTTGACAACCTAGTTAGGAAGGATGACAGAGATAACAATGCTTACTGGAGAGATGACAAAAAATTTTACTGGAGAGGAAACCCTAGTGCATACTAGAATGAAGGATATAGAAGAGAATGAAGAGGACTTGATAAGAGGACATTTAGAGGTACTTGTTTCAAGTGTGGAGGTGAAGGACATAGAACATTTGAATGCAATTAGGGTAGTACAAGTAAGAGGACATAAAATAGTGGAAGAGCAACCTATGTTGAAGAAGAACCTGTTGAATCACCCAGTTCTATTGGAAAACCTGAAAAAGGAGAATCATTGGTGATGATGAGAGCACTATTTCAAATAGAGGCAACTGAGGAACCATCACAGAGGAAAAGTCTATTCATAACTAGATGCAAAACCAGAGGTAAGTGTTGTAAATTTGTAATTGATAGTGGTAGTTTAGATAACCTAGTTTCAGAGGAGATGGTGACTAAGCTAAAATTGGAAAGATTGAAACACCCTAAGCCCTATCAGATAGCATGGATTTAGGATGATCATAAGGTACTGGTAAGTGAACAATGTTTGGTGAAATTTTATATTGGATCTTATCATGATGAAGTCTTGTGTCATATTATGCCTATAGATGTTTGTCATATCTTGTTGGGTAGACCTTGGCAATATGATAGAAAAGCTATACATGATGGGAGAAAGAACACATATACTATAACAACAAATGGGAAAAGAATTACTTTGATTCCTTTCGAAGATGATCCTAAAGATGTAGTATGTGGGAATGCTAGTCTATTTGGTAGATGGAAGGAAATTTTTGGATGGTTTGAAATAGGAAAGTATGTGTTATGCCTTGATTCCTAAAATGCTTGAAGTAGTGAAGAAAGAAACTGAACCGAAGGAGATAAGAGAGTTGCTAATAGAGTATGAAGACATCATATCAGATAATGTAGTTGAAGGATTACCACCTATAAGAGTATCAGTCATCACATGGATCTTATACCGGGAGCAAGTTGGCCTAACAAAGCAGCACATCGGATGACACTGGCCAAGAATGAAGAACTAAATAGACAAATACAAGAGTTGTTGAGAAAAGGTTTGATCAGAGAAAGTTTGAGTCCATGTGCAGTACCTACAGCGCTTGCACCAAAGAAGGATGGAGAATGGAGAATGTGTACTTAGAGCAATAAACAAGATCATAGTCAAGTATAGATTTCCTTTACCTAGGATGGATGATATTATGGATTGTTTGTGTAGAGCAAAATATTTCACAAAGATAGATTTGAAAAGTGGATGCCATTAGATCAGAATTAGAGAAGGTGATGAATGGAAGACTACTTTTAAGATGAATGAAGGATTGTATGAGTGGTTAGTGATGCCCCCTTTGGACTAACAAATGCACTGAGTACTTTCATGAGGTTGGTGAATACAGTCTTGAAGAAATTCTTGGGTAAGTTTGTGATTGAGTACTTAGATGATATTCTAATTTTCAATAAAACAAAAGAACATTTGTGGCATATTAGACAAGTTTTGCAGAGACTGAGAGAAGAGAAATTGCTAATAAACATCAAGAAGTGTAGTTTCATGAAGGAAGAGTTGTTATATTTGGGATTTGTGATTTCTATGAAAGGATTGTAGATAGACCCTAAGAAAGTGACAGAAATTGTTGAATGGCCTACACCAGAGAGCATTGGAGAAGTTAGATCTTTTCATGGATTGGCCAGTTTCAACTGGAAGTTCATTAGAAATTTTATTTCAGTTTGTAACCCTATGATAGAGATAATGAGAGGTGACAGAAAAGACTTCAAGTGGACATCAAGAGTAGATAAAAGTTTTGAGTTATTGAAGTAAAAAGTGACAAAGCAACCAGTTTTGGCATTACCAGATTTCAATAAGGTATTTCAAGTTGATTGTGATGCTAGTGGAAATGCAATTGGAGCAGTTTTAAGTCAAGAAGGTAGACCTGTAGCTTATTTTAGTGAGAAGTTGAATGGTGCAAGGAAAAGATATTCAATTTATGATCCAGAGTTCTATGCCATAATTCAAGCCTTAAAGAAGTGGAGACATTACTTATTGCCTCAGGAGTTTGTGTTGTAAACAAATCATCAAGCTTTGTAATATTTGAATAGTCAAGGTAAGTTGAATCAGAGGCATATGAGATGGGTAGAGTTCATGTAGAGTTATATTTTTGTGTTGAAGCATAGGAGTGGAAAATCAAACAAAGTTGTTGATTTCTTGAGTAGAAGAAGAAACTTGTTGACAGAGATGAGAGTTGAAGTTTTGGGTTTTGATGAATTGAAGAACATGTTTGAGGGAGAGACTCATTTTGTAGAACCTTGGAAAGCATGTAAGGAACCTGTTGTGACAGATAGAAGTAAGTGGTTGGACTATTTCATTCAAGAAGACATGTTGTTCAAAGGAAGTCAGTTGTGCATACCTAGAAATTCAATAAGAGATAATTTGATCAAGGAAAAACATAGTGGTGGATTGGCAGGACATTTTGGCATTGACAAGACAATGGCTTTGGTAAGTGAAAATTACTTTTGGCCTCAGATACATAAGGATGTTTGGAGATTTGTGCAGAGTTGTAGAGTTTGTCAAGTTGCAAAAGGGAGTAGTCAAAACACCAGATTGTATAAACCTTTCAGTGTACTGCAGAGACCTTGGGAAGATAGAAGCATGGATTTTTTAATGGGATTGCATAAGACAAAGAGAGGACATGATTCAATAATTGTAGTGGTTGACATATTTTTAAAGATGGCTCATTTCATACCTTGTAAGAAGACAATTGATGCAGTGCATGTAGCTGACCTATTTTTCAAGGAGATTGTGAGATTGCATGGATTACCTAAGAGTATAGTTTCAGACAGAGATACAAAGTTTGTTGGATACTTTTGGAGGACACTTTGGAAGAAGATGAAGACAGATTTGAGGTTCAGTTCTACTTTTCATCCACAGATAGATGGACAGACAGAGGTAGTGAATAGGAGTTTGGGAAACTTGTTGAGATGTTTGGTTGGAGACAAAGCCAGAAGTTGGGATTTGATTCTTTCACAAGCAAAGTTTGCATAAAATAATTCAATAAATAGGAGTATTGGAAGAACACCTTTTGAGATTGTTACCGGAGTGAATCCTAGAAGAGTTACAGAACTGAGAGATATCAGCACGGAAGAAAAGAGGAGTGCAGAAGTAGAAGAATTTACAGACCACATGAAGACAATGCATAACCAGGTGAAGAAACATTTGGAGGATATGAATAGTAAGTACAAAGAGAAGGTTGATGAGAAGATAAGGCATAAGAAATTTGAAGTGGGAGATGAAGTAATGGTGTACTTGAGAAAAGAAAGATTTCCATTTGGGACTTATAACAAGTTGAAGATGAAGAAGTTTGGACCTTGTAGGATACTTAGGAAATTTGATTCAGGAAATGCATACAAAGTGGAATTACTAGAGACACTAGGTATTTCACCTATTTTCAACATTGCAAATCTTTATCAGTATCATGAAGTAGAGTTCAGTGACAGCATGGAAGAAGACTTGAAGAAGTAGTTACCACAACAAGCACCAAAGCAGATAGAAGACATTTTGGATAGAAGAGTTGGACACAACACTAGAGGAAGACAATACAAAGAATACCTTGTGAACTGGAAAGGCAGACCGGAAGAAGATTCATCATGGATTTCTCAGGTGGAGGTGGACCATCTTGGTTCTCCCCTAGCCTTAGCAAAGTGAGGGACTCACTTTTTCAATAACCCTGGATGTCTGATGTAGGAGTATCCCTAGGTCAAGAGCAATCTTGCATCAACCAAAAATAATTTGTATTTCAGTTTGTTCTTTCATTTTCTAGTTCAGTTCAGGCAGTTCAGTCAGAAGTAGTTTCATCTTATGGTCCAATTTTGGCAATTCACACCTTGCAAATTTAGAATTAACATCTACATCATATCAAGAATTTAGAGCATTTGGATCAATTACCGGAAAGATATCGCTATCAGAAGAGCAATTGTTTTCTCAGTGCAGAGCATTCTAGATAATCAGCTAAAGGAGAAGGCATGCAAATCATTCCTTGACTTGCGGATCTCAATGACACATCATTCAATGTTCTTTGGTTCATGGCCAACCTTCCCCAAGGGTTTGCACATTATTCCATTCATTTGAGGAAGTGTTCTATGCATTTAGGTCTGACCTATCTGTGAACATGTTACAGCTCTTCATTGGAGTTTGTGACCTTCCTTGGCCGACGCAAAGGAATCTAGTGGTCTGGAGTTGATATATAAAGATGTAATAGATCCTTAGGAAAGTAGCCATTCACATAAGAAAGATCTGATAGTTTAGATTTATGCAAAGGAGCTCCAAAGCTTTATCTTCTGCATGTATGTAATCAGGCCTGTGAGCCCTAATTCTAAGCCCCACATGTTGTCGGCCATATTCTATTTGAATTCTATGATATACTGAATGACTAAATCTGCATTTTTTTCATTTCTTTGATTTGTTTCCATTGTGTTTACTCTTTCTATACAGTCCAAATAGTTCATTCTATGAACCCTCCTACCATGACTGCACCATATGTCCTATCTCTCACTATCACTTTCTCCCTCTCACTCTCCCTCTTTCTCTCTATCTCTCTATGTATCCCTCTCTATATCTCTCTCTATCTCTCCCTCTCCCCCTACCTCTTTCTATGTCTCCCTCTAACTATATATCTTTCCCTCTCTCTAATGCTATCTCTTTCAATCTATATTCCCTTGTCTCTATATCTCTCTCCCTCTCCCTATCTATTACTCTATCTCTCCATTTCTCCCTCTCTCCATCTCTATCTCTCTATCCTCTCTCTATCTCTATCTCTACCCCCCCTCTCTATATCTCTACCTCTCATGCCCCCTCTCTATCTCTTTATCTCTCCCTTGTTTTCTCCCTAGATCTATATCTCTATCTATTTCTCTCTCTCTCTCCCTCTCTATCAAGCTATCTCTCCCTCCCTCCCTCTCTTTATCGAGCTATTTCTATCTCCTTCCCTTCCTCTCTCTCCCTCTCTAACTCTATATTTATATCTCCCTCCCTCTTTATATTTCTCCCCCTCTTTCTATATATATATATATATATATCTTATTCTCTCTCTCTCTCTCTATATATATATATATAAATATATATTTCCCTCTCTCTAATGCTATCTCTCTATCTCTATGTCCCCCTCTCTCTATCTCTTTCCATATCTATCCCCTTGTCTCTATATCTCTCCCTCTCCCTCTCTATCTATCTATCTCTCCCTCTCTATCTCTATCTCTCCCTCTCCCCATCTATATCTCTCTATCCTCTCTCTATCTCTATCTCTTTCCTTCTCTATCTCTCCCTCCCTCTCTATCTCTCTCCCCCTCTTTATATATATCCCACCTCTCTACCTCCCTCCCTCTCTCTACCTAAAGCTTTTAGATAGAGATAGAGTGAAAGAGGGGGACAACTAGAGAGGGAGGGAGAAATATAAAGATTGAGTTAGAGAGAGGGATGGAGAGATAGAGAGTGGGATAGATAGAGATAGAGATAAAAAGAGGATAGAGATAAAGATGGAAAGATGGTGAGAGCGATAGATAGAGAGGGATAAATATAAATATTGAGTTAGAGAGAGGGAGGGAGAGATAGATATAGAGGTAGATAGGGGATAGAGAGATAGAGATGGAGAGAGGGAGAGGGAGAGATAGAGATAGAAACGGAGAGATAAAGAGGGAGAGGGAGAGATATAGAGACAAGGGGATAGATATGGAAATAGATTGAGAGAGGGGGACATATAGATAGAGAGATAGCATTAGAGAGAGATATAGAGTTAGAGAGAGGGAGACATAGAAAGATGTAGGGGAGAGGGAGAGATAGAGAGGGATCTAGATAGATAGATAGATAGATAGATAGATAGATAGATAGGAAGAGGGAGAGGGAGAGGGAGAAGGGAGAGAGGGGGAGAGATAGAGTTAGAGAGAGGGAAAATATAGAAAATAGGGTAAATAGATAGATAGATAGATAGCGAGAGGGAGAGGGAGAAGGGAGAGAGGGGGAGAGATAGAGTTAGAGAGAGGGAAAATATAGAGAATAGGGGAGAGAGGGAGGAGAGAGAGAGAGAGAGAGAGAGAGAGAGAGAGAGAGAGAGAGAGAGAGAGAGAGAGAGAGAGAGAGAGAGAGTATGTGTGCCTTTACCCTAATGCATGTTGTTGAACCCTTGAATTTGGCTAAGTCTGAAACCTTGAAACCCTAAAAATTTGACTAAGTCTAAAATCTAAGGAATCCTCCAAATTCTAGAATCTACAATTTAATTTGTATGGATCTAAAACCACTCTCAAACATCCTACCAGTATATATATGAAATATAACTTATAGTAAAAGGTAAATACCAACTTATACTTAAATATTTATTTTATGTATATACCACTGGTCTCTTCCTAGAGTGAAGGAACTTCAAGGATTCCCATTTTAACTACTTTAAAACACAAGCATGTTATAATGTGCTTGCGTTATGGCTTGGTAGTTACCAAGCCTAGACTTAGTAACTACCAACCCATAACACGAGTGCATTATAATGTGAGCACATTATAATGCACTCGCGTTATGGCTTGTTTGGACCAAAAAATGGGATTAAAAAGAATGGGATTAAAAAGGAAAACTTATTCAAGTTGAACACATAACTTTTGGGAAATGACAACTACAGAAATAGAATCAAAACTCTTAGGAGTATCTACAAAATGATGACTAGTAAGGGATCTTCTATTCACTACTAGGAAAATATGGTTACCAATAGTAAAATGTTATTTCAAACTATTGGCAAAAAACTTGCTTTGGATAGAAGGAAAATAGAGGATTCGTTGCATGAAGAATTGTTGCAAGCAAAAGATGTAGTGCAAAAGGATGTAGATAACTTAGAACTTATTCAAAAAATTGGGGATATTAAACATAGACTGAGAAATTTCCAAGCACGAAGAGCTCAAGGATCTAAGATATGAGAAAAGTTAAATTGACTAAAAGGGGAGGACAAAGGCACGAAGTACTTTTTTAAGATGTTAAAAATTAAAAAACATACTGAGACTATTGGGCCAATTATAGATAAGGATAATGAGGAGATAAAAAGGTTGTTCAGAGAATTTTATAAAACAATGTTTACTGCTGAAGATAATAATGGGAAATGCAGACATGCTCAAGAACTTTGTCAAAATATATTACCAAAAAAATTGAGTACCGATATGATAGAATATCTAAAAAGAGATATTTCAAGGGAAGAGATTGAAAATAGAATCTTGCCTCTATAAAATGGGAAATCCTTAGGAGTAGATGGACTACCTATGGAATTCTACAAGGCCAATCTAGAATGGATCGTAGAATATTTATATGAATTATATGAGGAAGCATACCATAGAGGGTCCTTAGGGAGAAATATTAACAAGGGTATAATCAAGATGTTGCCAAAAGATGGAGATAAAAGATATATAAAGAACTAGAGGCCTATAACACTATTGAATGTTTCCTATAATCTTCTAGATAAGTTATTATCCCTAAGATTGACTAACATACTCCCCTACATCATCGATCATACACAAACAACATTCATAAAGAACAAATACAATTTGGAGAATCTTGTTACAAGTTGTGAAGTTATGTAGTGGGCAAAAGCTACTAGATAGAATGGAGGAATTCTTCTTCTAGACTTTGAAAAATCCTATGATAGAGTAGATGGTCATTTCTGATCTCCATTCTAGAAGCTATGGGGTTTCCTAGCTATTTCTGTAATATGGTAAAAGTCCTCTTTAAGAATGCTAATGCATAGATTGATATAAATGGGTATATGTTTGATCCCTTTGAGTTGGAGAGATCCATTAGGCAAGGATGCTCATTAGCCCCTATGCTATTTGTTATAGCATTAGAAGAATTGTATTACTTGTTAAGGACTGATAAGATAGAAGGAAAAATGAAATGAATTGTACCGCCAAACAATGAGGTTTTATTGAACATCCAATTTGTGGATGACACAGCTCTATTCCCAATTGTAGATAAGGATAACATGGAAAATATGGCAAATAGGTTGAAGATGTTTTGCATAACATCTGGGGCAAGGATATATGAAGCAAAAATTATGCTTGGTTGGAGACTGAACCTCCTGATTAGTTGGAAGATTTCGAATGGCAATGGGGATGACCTAATAAACAAGTGAGGTTTTCAAGTATCCCTTTTGTGGTGGAGACCTCAATCAAATATATGTGGGAATAGATGTATTCGAAGATTGAAAAGAAACTAAAAAATTGGAATATAAGGTATCTTTGTCTGGCTAAGAGGTTGCAGGTTTGTCAAAAAAATTATTATGCTTCAGCTCAAGTTTTTTTAGGGTACCAATCTAATATTATCCAAAATATAATAAGTGATTTTTTATGGTCATATGGGAGAGTAAAGAAAAAAGGCACCAAGTGAAGTGGGAATGGTGTTGTCTAGAGAAAGAAAGTGGAGGTTTAGGGTTAAAAGACTTCAAGGTCCAAGGAGCTGTTGCAAGTATGTGCCTAATCGGTGTTGTCATTGATGTCAACATATTCTTGTTGTCATTGGTGTCAACTGTATCCTATTCAATTACTTGTTTAGAAGACCTGTATGTTTAGGATATTGAGAAAATTAGCCTCTCTAGAAGAAACAAGTAAGCCACAGAGAAGTGTAGTACAGACAGTAAGTTGTATGTTGAAGAATAGTGCAGTAAACTACTCTACATTTTTTCCTACTTGACAATAGTGGTCTACAAATAGGAAGTAAATTAGAGGTATGTCTAAGGATGCTACATTTTGGTTCTTAGCCATTCGCATGAAGATTTGAGTGAGTTGTGTTCACTAGAGTGAAGCCTGCTTTTTCTATAAGTTCAGTTGAGATAGGAAGATAGTATTTGGCTCCGCATTCCTCTGCAATAAAGTCTTTTGCTCTGTGGTTCTAGAGGGAACTCTGGGATGATGATAAGTGCCTACAATTGCAATGGTTCATCATTTTGTGATCCACAAGCTATCTTTCTTTTATGACAGTTGAAGACAATGAAGCTCATGTGTTCCGGTGAGAAGATTCCTATGGATAAAGTGGTTAAGGTTCGTGTGGTTGCTCTTGATGATTATAGCATGCTTGTGGATGTCTCCTAATCATGTTCCTATCTATACTTTGGTCCATGTTAAGAAATTGAGATGGTGTGAGAAGATTGTTCCCAGTTAATGTAGCGTGTAACCAGTCTTGGCCAACCTGGTTGGTCCCAGTGATTACGGAGATCTTTGAAAGATTGAGGAAGCATGTTGTGGCATGGAAGATCATGTTTGAGTCCTAGCTAAGGAATGGTATGATCTACATTTCATTCCCTTTACATTATGTTGCAATAGGTTAGGACCTATTTTCTAAATGTTTGTAATACCAACCTTGGAGATTGTTCCAATGGTTGATGCTGACCTTGATGATCATTCCAAGGTTGATGTATTGTATAAATACTTGTAATTGAGTCATGGAAAAGGTGTCCTTGAGAAAAAAAAAGAATATATTAAGAAAGGTCCAAAGGCAGAGTAGAGAAGAGGTAGATGAAAGAAGAGGAAGAGTAGAGCAAAGGAAGAGCAGGGCAGAGGAAGAGCAGAGCTGAGGATTTGTTTATTCACAATAAAGAAAGGTGTTGACCATGATAATGAATCTAGTAGTAAGCCACTAGTAGGGTTCAATAGCCCTTATTGTAATCTTTCTAGGTTTAGGGATGAGGTAGTGAGTTTGCTAGACCTAGTTGTTCTTCATGGCAATAAGCCAGTATGTTTAGGCCCATGGGGTGACCAAGCCTGAACATCACTGTTTCAAGATTGCAATATATATTGATAATTAATCATCTCCGTGGTTTTTCCCCACCTTGGGGTTTTCCACGTAAATCTGGTGTCTCTTGTGTTTGATTGTGTATCTATGGTTAAGTTTATGATTTCATGCTCTCATTGTTAATTCATAATAATTGTGGATAAGTGATGAATGTTTAAATTGCAAAAAGTGTTTAAGTTTTTGTGACAACTGATTCACCCCCCCTCTTAGTTGTCTGGCACATATAAACAATTGGTATCAGAGCCAAGTCCCTTTGGAAAGAGTATAACAACTCAAGGGAGATCCGAATGGAGATAAAAGGAAAGTAAATACTCTCTTATACAACTGAATGCTCATCAAAAGATATCAAGAGTAGATTGTCCAAGGAAGCGATTCATGAAGATCAAAATGATAACCATCGAAGATGGTTTGAAGCCTATACCAGTGATGAAGATTATTGGGTTATTGATAGTAGTTGCTCAAACCATATGACTGGAGACAAAAGTAAGTTCGTTAATATGGAAGAATACAATGAAGGGCTAGTCAGGTTTAGAGATGACTACATTGCTAAAGTCTATGGAATAGGATCGATAAATTTTGGCAACAGACAAATATTTGAAGATGTTCTTTATGTAAAAGGTTTGAAACAAAATCTCTTAAGTGTCAGACAATTATGCAGGAAGGGATTCAAGTTTGTATTTGAGAATGAATCTCTTGAAGTCAAAGAAAAATCTAGAGCTATAATAGCACTTGCAAAAAGAACTAAAAAGAACCTCTATCATCTCAGAAAAGGTGACTTTCTTGGATACATATCTCGGACAAATGAAATATGGGTTTGGCATAGAAGACTTTGCCATACAAATCTTGATGACTTAACAAACTCCATTCAGATTGTGAAGGATCTACTAGAGATTGATTACTCAAGCAACATCAGTTGAAGGAAATGTCAAAGATTATTGAGAAAAGCATGGCAAGATAAAGACTAATCCTCTACTGAATGATTGGAATTAATTCATACAAACTTTTGTGGTCCCACAAGAATACCAAGCCTTCATGGTCAAAGGTACTTTATGTTTTTCATTGATGACTTTTCTAGAATGACTTGGGTCAATTTTTTAAAAGATAAATCAGAGATTCTAAAGGCACTCAAAATTTTTAAAGAAACCCTTGAAAATGAGCTAGGTATGAACATCAAAGGCCTAAGAATTGGAAAAGAAGAAGAACATATCTCTAATGATTTCAGTATATTTTGTGAAACCTATGGGATAGAGAAACAACTCTCTGCCAAAATTAAGATAATAGAAGAAGCAAGTAGAACTATTTAGGAGAATGCAAAATTAATGATGAAAGAAGCAAATTTACCAGATATATTTTGGAAGGAGGCAATACAAACCATTGTCTACACATTAAACAGAGTTTAGGTAACAACCAAAGAAGGAAAGACCCCTACGGAGTTATGGTGTGGATCAATACCCACTATGAAATATTTCAAAATCTTCGGAAGCAAATGCCTCATTAGAATGGAAAAGGACAATGATGAATATGAGGAAGGAATTTTTCTTGGATACTCATCCTGGACCAGAGCTTATCAGTGTTACAACAATAGATTGGGAAGGATCATGGAAAGTACAAATGTTAAGGTTATTGAAAACATCCAGGAGAATTCAGTCTCAACCAACAAGAGTTTGCACATTGAAAAACAATAAGGTTCCCAGACCACTGAATGCAATATGGAAGACCACAAAGTTGTTTTAAATCAAATGAATATGTGCTTAATTTCTAGTATTGACAAAGACAACTCAAGAACTGTAGATGAAGACATGGATTTGAAAGAAGATTTAAGAAGGAAAATTAGGTAGTTACAACAAACTCTAAAAGAGAACATTGAAGAAAAGACAAAGATTGAAAATTTTCTGAAAGACAAAATTAAAGATTGTATGAAGCTTGAAGAAGAGGTTGAAGACTTGAAATTTGATCTGAAACATGTACAGGCTCAAAGAGATCAACTCAGTGTAAATTCTACCAGATATGATAGGTTAATGGTAGAACATAGAAATGATAGAGAAGGATTAACATTTGAAAAAGACAAAGGATTCAGAACAAGTCAGGAAGAGGACAAGGTCAGACAAATTCAGAATCAAAGAAGCAAAAGACTATCAATCTGACAACCAAATGCTCAAAGGTACTCTTCTTTCAATGGTTACTAGAATTTATGTAACAAATTTGGTCACAAGGCTAATTGGTGTAGAAATAGGGTGAATTGAAATATCTCTAGTTAGAATTCCATTAGATGATATGCTTGCCACAAAATAGGACATAGAGCTAATGAGTGTAGAATCCAAGTGAGAAAAGGCTATGGGACAAATGGGAAAATGGAATCCTTCAGTGGCTACTATTATATATGCAATAAATTTGGGCATAAAGCTAACCTAAGCATGTCAAGGATAAATGAAAGGAACAATGGTCAAAAAAATACTATGTGCTTTAATTACAATAAGCCTGGACATATTGCAAGATTTTATAGAAGTAAGAACATGAAGAAGGATAATCAAGAAGAATTGAAGAAATCAATGGAAAAGGTTGATCCGACAGAAGTCAAGGAAGAAATAAACAAGGTTTGGGTTAGGAAGGAAACAAATGAAGGAAGAGATGAGTTTGCTCCAGGTTCCAGAGCAGCTCCTTCCTCTAAGAAGTAGATTGTGAGTCATGGCTCAGGGGGAGCTATATTGAAAATTCTAAATCCCCCAGCCAGATAGTCAGTGTTGAGATTCGGCACAAAGATATGAGGACTTACATGGTAGATTGCTTGAAAGGAACTCTGTAGATCAAGGCACAAAAGGATTATGGTCCAGAAGCCCAAAATGACTAAAGTATGAGCAATATATTTATATAAAATAAGTAACAGAGATTGAATTAGTATGCTTTCGTAGTTGATGATCATTATATGTGGTTTAGAGTTAAGCCTGAAACAATATAAAGCATTTGAGTATTTTTGTCCACATTCTTCCGCTATTGAGTATTTTGTTGTGTGGTTATAAAAGTATGTTAAGAGGTCAATGATGATTGTTGGATATGAATTTTAGAGTTTCATGTGGAGTTATGACGTGACAGACGAATTGGTCAAATGTGTACTTAAGGGACAAGTTGACAGGTCATAAATTTTGACTATCTAACCAATAAAATCAAGTGACATGGCTCTAGTATTCTGGTCTGCTTGGGTTCGTCATTGAAGACAATGTTCTGCAGTTCTGGCATATGGTTATTAATCAATGACTACACCTATATCCATAAATTTTTCTAATCTTGAGAATAATGAGTAACTTTGGAAATGGTTTGAAAATCTGTAGATGAGCTTTCAAGGCAATGATTGGGAATGAGATAGAACTAAGGATCTAATGCTTAAGATCTGATAGTAGAGAACTCCTCAATAGAATGGAGTTGTTAAAAGGAAATATAGGTTAGCCCAAAAGTCTGCTAGATCAATGATGGAGGAAGCTGACCTATCAGATGCATACTGCAGAAAAGATATATATACTACTAAAATAGAGTTCAAAGTGCTACAATAAGAGTCTGGAAAAGATCATTGAGAGTGCTATTGTGAAGGTTAATGAAATCAAAGAAAGATTATCATATCTGAGTAGCTACAACTCAAATGAACCTGTTGGACAAGAAGTCAGTCAAGTTGGAGAAGAAGAAGTTCCGGAAAGAATTTCTAAGATCCCTAGAGATTGTACAGAAGTACCACACTAAAGACCAGTTCTTGGGCAAGAAGAGCTAAGGTACATTGGCAAAGAAAAAGAATTGCAGAAGAATAGACAAATCTCTAGATGAGGTATGCAAGGATAAGTTTTCAATCAAATCAATAAAAGGAAAAAGGTATAGCAGTGCAATGTTCTTGGCAGAGAAAATAGGGCAGTAGCAGCAAGATCCTAAGGTGAGAATTATCAAACCAAGAAGGAGAAAACTTCACATTAAAAAAAAAACAAAGTTGCAGTTAGGAAAGAAACCACTAAGGGGGAGCAGTCAGTTGAAGAAAGTTCAAAAGAGAGATTAGATCAGAGTAGAAAAGTATAAGTATGTGCCCTTTGCCATTGATGTCAAAGGGGGAGAGAAGTCATGTGAAAAACTTAAAGTGCAGATATGTAAGAGAAAGGGGGATAATTTTGGAGAAAGAAAGAGTGCAGGTGTGTAAAGAGAAAGGGGGAGAATCTTGTCTTGATGGTTGTTGCAGTTTTTCACATCATATGTTGCCATCAATGACAAAGGCGGAGATTGATGCAAGTATGTGCCTAATAGGTGTTGTCATTGATGTCAACATATTCTTGTTGTCATTGGTGTCAATTGTATCCTATTCCATTACTTGTTTAGAAGACTTGTATGTTGAGGATATTGAGAAAATTAGCCTCTCTGGAAGAAACAAGTAAGCCACAGAGAAGTGTAATACAGACAGTGAGTTGTATGTTGAAGAACATAGTAAACTGCTCTACATTTTTTCCTACTTGAAGATAGTGGTCTATGGATTGGAAGTAAGTTAGAGGTATGTCTAAGGATGCTACATTTCAGGTCTAAGCCATCTACATGAAGATCTGAGTGAGTTGTCTTCACCAGAGTGAAGCCTACTTTTTCTGTAAGTTCAATTGAGACAGGAAGATAGTATTTGGCTCCGTATTCCTCCATAATAAAGTATTTTGCTCTATGGTTCTAGAGAGAAGTCTAGGATGATGATAAGTACCTACAGTTGCAATGGTTTGTCGTCTGGTGATCCATAAGCTATCTTTCTTTTATGATAGTTGAAGATAGTGAAGCTCATGTGTTCCACTGAGAAGATTCCTATGGATAAAGTGGTTAAGTTTCGTACGGTTGCTCTTGATGATTATAGCATGATTTTGGATGTCTCCTAATCATATTCCTATCCATACTTTGGTCTGCATTAAGAAATTGAGATGGTGTGAGAAGATTGTTCCCAATTAACGTAGTGTGTAACCAGTCTTGGCTGACCTAGTTGATCCCAGTGATTGCAGAGATCTTTGAAAGATTGAGGAAGCATGTTGTGGTGTGGAATATCATGATTGAGTCCCAACTAAGGCATGGCATGATCCACATTTCATTCCCTTTGCATGATGTTGCAATAGGTCAGGACCTATTTTGTAAATGTTTGTAGTATCGACCTTGGAGATTGTTCCAATGGTTGATGCCAACCTTGATGATCATTCCAAGGTTGATGTAGTGTATAAATACTTGTAATTGAGTCATGGAAAAGGTGTCCTTAAGGAAAAATGAGAATATATTAAGAAAGGTCCAAAGGCAGAGAAGAGAAGAGGTAGATGAAAGAAGAGGAAGAGCAGAGCAGAGGAAGAGTAGGGTAGAGGAGAAGCAGAGTTAAGGATTTGTTTATTCACAATAAAGAAACGTATTGATCATGATAGTGAATCTGGCAGTAAGTGAAATATACCAAGCCAATTTTTTTCACTTTTCCAATTACAATAAGCAGAGCAATACAGAATCGTTGAAGTTAGCACTTAAACCAAAATGATGTGGAATTCAACTCTAACCAAGAATGTACACCAGGATGGTGTGATCATATGGTCAGAGGATCTCTATGCAATGCTAGAAAGGAACTCTAACCAATAATGCACCTGATGGTGATGAGCATATGGTCAGAGGGTCTCTATGCAATGCTAATAAATAAACTCTAACCAAGAATGCACCTGATGATGACGAGCATATGGTCAGAGGGTCTTGATGCAATGCTGATACAAAGAACTCTAACCAAGAATGCGTCGGATGTCGACGAGCATGTGGTCAGAGGATCCCTACCACTATTATGCTGAAATAACTCGACGTCAAGAATGTGCTTTCCAACCTAAAGTGGAATTGGAGCTACCATATGACAGAGATGCAAGGTATTATAAAGCAAATATGAGAAGAAGTATGAAGTGCTGAGTATGAAGTGCTGATAGTACTACTGTTCAGCTTACAATAATTAGAGACATCCAACCCAACTCAAATGATAGAAGTTAGCAAACTGAAATGATGGATCAACAACTTGAAAAGACCAAACCAGCAACATAAAACCCTACAAAAATGCTCACACCTCACTCATTTCTCAACCAAACGACCTCAAATCTGATGCAATGCACTCCTATGACAATGGTGACCAAGCTACACACCAGAGACCACTCTTAAACCCAAGTATTTATTTAGCATGCTTTCCAATGCACTCCAAAGAGGGTGGCCTGGCAAGAAGGGTGATTTCCTTCTAGAAAAATCAGATTCTTCATAATAAAATCTGCAAATTGGCACAATGGGGTGCCCAGCATAGACAAAGGGAAATATGAAATACCCAGAACAAATGTATTTTTATTTTTAGATTTATGAATGAAACTACAGATTCAGCCCTATTATCAGCAACTCTAAAAATGACATAAAATGCAAATAACTGAACTACAAACAAAACTCAAGCTACAATGCAAGCCTCACTACAAAAATCACTTCTATCAGCAAACCTCTCCCTAGGTGCTATCTCTCAAGCACGAAGTGAGCCCAGGCTAAGAGGCATTCATTCCTCGAAGCAGTCCCAGAACCATTACGGCAGCATAACATTATCAAGATTTTGGATGCCGAAATGAGAGCACCCTTCCTCCTTTTATACTTTTCCAATTAGGAGTCTCTAAAATCCTCTTGCATATGGTTTAAAATATGAGAGGGAAAATAAAATAATCCTCTTCAATTCTTTTTCAACCTCAACATTAAGTCGTTGAGCCTAGGTACCAAGGTCCAATATTAAATAATAAAGTTTAATTTATGGACTTTAAAACGGAGGCCAAGATGATGTCAGAAACCAATGATCTATAGCTCATTGGAAAGGTCTTGACAAGACGAATCCAACCCCACTCTCAAAATCCTATTCCGGTGCTAATCCCAAACTTACTCAAAATAGTAAATTCTTGAATGTCGAGAAAAACACATCCCTGTGAAGCTCTATGAAAACCCAGAAAGAAACCGCCAACCAAAACATGTTCCACGAACAAAAGTAACCACCAAAACATGAAACATCAATTTCAACCTCCGAGTAACCTACGGGTCTCTGGAATAGGCCAACGGTCAACTGTAAAAGATCAAGCTGGAAAATGGAACATTACAGTTCACCCTTCCCAAGATTGCTTGTCCTCAAGCAATTGCAAGCCTGGATGTTGCAGAATCTCATCATTCTCCCAAGTCACATCCTCTATAGCAAGTTCTTCCACTTCACCAAATACTCTCTGATAGTTCTTTTCCTCAAAGAATGCTCCTTGGATTCAAGAATCTCTTCTGGAATCAAAACTAACTGTCCTTCTTCATCCAAAGGTGGCGACTGTGATGAAGCAACAACATTGTCTCCAAGTGCCTTCTTGAGGCGAGACACATGGAATACATTGTGCACTCTGCTATCCGAAGGTAGCTCCAACTCATAAGCTATTGCCCCCACCCTCCTAGTGACCTTGAATGGCCCATAGAAACGTGGTTTGAGCTTCTCAGCTCCACTTTTCTTGAGAGTGGACTGTCTATAAGGTTGTAGTCGAGGATAAACCATATCTCCAACTTCAAAAGAGCACTCAACATGCCGCTGATTAGCGTACATCTTTTGCTGATTCTGTGCAATCTGAAGATTGTTCTTCAATGAGTTTAAGATACCTTGACTCTACTGCAACAAATCTTTGGCCTGAGGGGCTTTGCTATCACCAAACACCAAATCAGCAAAGCTAGGAGCCTCATAACCATAAAGAGCCATGAAAGGTGACATCCTTATTGACATGTGAAAAGTAGAATTATAACAATACTCGCCCATGAGAAGCCACTTCACCCAAGCTCTTTCTACTCTGAAACATAGTTTCTCATGTAACCTTCCAACCACTTGTTCACTATCTATGTCTGTCCATCGGTTTGAGGGTGATAACTAGTGCTTGGAGTAAGCACTGTACCACTCATTCGAAAAACCTCTTGCCAAAAAGTGCTTAGGAACTTGCTATCCCTATCACTCACAATGTTTTTTGGCAACCCATGTAATCTAAACACCTCATGAAAAAATAGATCTGCAACTTGGGCTGCTGAAAAAGAGATGGCAATGGTAAAGAAGTGAGCAAATTTTGTTAATCTGTCCACAATAACATAGATACAATCTTTTCCTTGAACCTTGGGCAACCCTGTGATGAAGTCCATTGATATGGTTTCCCATTTTTGATTGGGAATGGGAAGAGGTTGTAGAAGACTAGCTGTAAAATATGCTCATTTTTGTTCATCTGACAAGTGGGACACTCCTAAATGTATCGTTGAACCTCCCCTTTCAGCCCTTTCCAAGAAAATCTTTCCCTGATCTGCCTATATGTCTTGAAGAACCCTTGATGACCACCAAGTGGAATGTCATGAAAGGTCAACAGAATCTTCTTTTTGAGCTTAGAATCAGCCACCACAAAGATTCTACCCTTGTAGTGTATCAGCCCTTCGACCACTTTGTACCTTTCGTCAAGAAAAGTACCCTCAATGATGCTGGTTGCAAACTAATTTTTGGCATAATTAGCAAGCAACATGTCCCTCTAATTAGCTGTAAGCTCACACAATGAGCTTAAATGAGGTCTCTTAGATAGAGCATCAGCCACAATATTGTTTTTCCCTTTGACATATTCGATGTCAAAATCATAAGCTTGAAGCTTACTCACCCACTTTTGTTGCCTCTCATTCAAATCTCTTTGATGCATGAAGTGCTTGAGGCTATTGTGATCAATCTTGAACACAAACTTGCTTCCCACCAAGTACTGTCTGAACTTAGCTAATGCATGCATAATGGCAAGCATCTCCTTGTCGTAGATGGAGTAGGTCCTTTCAACACCTCTTAATTTTCTGCTTTCAAACACAATGGGATGTTTGTCTTGCATCAAAACAGCCCCAACTCCTTCACCAGATGCATCACACTGTAGCTTGAATGGCTTGGAGAAGTCTAGGATAGCTAACACCGGACAAGAGCTCATGATCCCCTTAAATTTATCAAAAGTAGTTTGAACCTTTTCTGACCAACAAAAGGCACCTTTTTTCGTGAGGTCAGTAAGAGGAGCAACATTCTGAGAGTAGCCCTTCACAAATCTTCTGTAGAATCCACAAAGACCCAAAAATCCTTTTAGATGAGTCAAATTCTTAGGAGGTGGCCAATCAACAATTGCCTTGATCTTTTCAAGATCAACCTTCACTCCTTCAGCACTGATTATATGGCCAAGGTAAAGTAACTCCTTCATTCCAAATTCACATTTGGATACTCTAGAAAACAAACTCTCTAATTCTAGGATGCTAAGCACTTCCTCCAAGTGCTTGAGATGTTCTTCCCATGTCTTCCTGTAGATTAGGATGTTATCAAAAAATATCAATACAAACTTCCTCAACTGCTTCTGAAAGATTTTGTTCATACATGACTGGAAGGTAGCAGGAGCATTAGTCAATCCAAATGGCATGACTAGAAAGTCGAAGTGGCCATAGTGACATCTAAATGCTGTCTTCTCAACATCGGATCCTCTCATCTGAATTTGGTAATAACCCGATCTCAAATCGATCTTTGAAAAGAACTTGGCTCCATATAGCTCATCAATGAGATAACCTATCATCGAGATGGGATATCAATTTTTGATGGTGCTTTGATTCAAAGCACGATAGTCCACACACATGCGGATGGTACCACCCTTCTTCTTCACCAGGACAACTGCCAAAGCAAAGGGGCTCTTGCTTGGATGAATGAAGCCCATCTCCAAGAGTTCTCGAATGTTTTTCTCAATCTCGTCCTTTTGCTTCTTAGGATACTGATAAGGAGTTGTAATAACTAGTTTAGCTCCTTCCTTGAGCTCTATGACATGCTCCGAACCTCGATTAGGAGGTGGTCCAGGAAGTAAATCAGCAAACACCTTGCTCTTCTTTGTGAGTAAAGATTGAATATCAGGAGGGTAGTCTCTCTTTGTTTCAACGGGACTAGCAGGAAGAATTATACACTCTGTAGCCCACTCAACTTGATCATGACGAATCAGCCTCGCCATCCTCTTGAATGACACAATCTGAGGACCACCATTGGACATTCCTCTTATCACTACCTTCTTCCCTTCGGATTGAAACTTGAGCTCCATGGTTTGCAGATTTAGAGTGATCTCCCCGAGTGAACGTAGCCATTGAATGCCTAGGACGGCATCCGTATCTCCAATTTTGACTACATAGAAGTCATCCTTGACCTCATAGTTTCCCACTTGCATGGTCATGTTTGAGATCTTCTTGGTGCAGGTGATGTGAAAACCATTAGCAACCATAACCTTGAAGCCTTCAAACTCTTTTGTTTGCAGCCCCTTCTTTGCCACCACAACTTCGTCAATGAAGTTATGTGTTGCTCCAATGTCAATCAAAGTAACTATGCATTCCCCCTTAATCATCCCTCGAACTTTGAAGGATTCATTCCTTTGAAAGCTTGAAAGTTGAGCCAAAGTGCCTCCACTTCCCTTTTCATCTTTGGATTCCTCTGGGACTTTTTCCACTTCACTGTCTTCAAAATCAGATTGTTGGTCTGACAAATCAGAATTACTTTCTTCAGCTGAATAGTATTCAATTTGAGAAATTTGCCTCCTTTTGGGCAAACATGATCTTGGGACCATTTTTCTCTACACTAGAAACATAACCCTTTTCTTCTGAGTTCATTAAGTGTCTCAGGATCCAACCTTGTGACATGAGGTTGATGTTGTTTAAACTCCTTATGCTGAGGTCTTTTTCCTTTATCTCTTTTGTGAAATGATGGCTTGGGTTGAAACTTTGCTTTAGGAGTAGCCCACTCCATGTTTCTTGCCTTCTTGATTGCCTCTTGTAGAGAGGGTGGATCAAAAGCTTTAATCCAACCCTTGAGTGGCTCCGTCAATCCTTCACTAAATAGGATCACCAAGCACCTCTCAGTGACTCCTGTGACGATGACTGAAAGCCTTTGAAACTCAGCTATGTAGGCATCAACTGTACCATATTGCTTAAGTTGTGCCAATTCTCTGAAATGCACTTCTGGATCTTTTTTCTCAAATCTCTCTATGAGCTTATTGGTAAACTCATCATAGGTAGTGATAGACTAATGACCCAAGGTGACTAGACCATGGTACCACCACTCGTGTGCCACCCCATCCAGGTGTAGCATAGTGAACTTAATTGCCTCCTCCTCCTCCATGGGTCTGAGAGCTAGATAGTTGTCTAGCTTCTGTATCTAAGCTCTGGCTGAACTATTGTCACTCCCATCAAAATGTGGAAGAATAACCTTGTTGATAGCTTGATGCAAATCCCCACGAACTATTGTCCTCCTTTGTTCATAATGTCTTCCTTGTCCTCTATCCTTCCTTTTATGATCCATAAAATCATTATAAGACATATCTACCTTAATTTCATCAGGTAGAGAATCATACTCAGTGCGGCTGAGTCTCAACTGTTCAACAAAGGACACATTTTCTTCTGGATCAAGATGAGGTTTTACTGGTGCCAAGAAAGTGGGTTTGAATGGCCTGGAAGAAATGTATGTGCTATTTGAAGCAGGCTAAGCAGCATGTCCATTATGCTGGTTGGTGGCACTGTGTTCTCCACTATGTCCTGAATTGTTTAGTGGAGGTTGGTTCTGACCCATTCTCCCCATCATGAGAGATATCATATCCATTAAGGTATCCATCTTCCTCTCGAACCTCTTTGCTGGACTTAATGATCTTTCTCTTCCTTTCCCACTATCATCTCTATTACCTCCCGACGTCCTCTCATTATCCCCCATTTCTCCTTCAGGAGAAGACTCACAATTGGCTCTTAATACCTCTGAAGCTGTCTGACCTTCTGGGGCCTAATGCCAATGAAACTGACTGGTAGCCTTCTTGTATTCTCTTGCTAAGTACCTCTGTTCTCTGTCACTCATAGAAGGTTTGTTTTCACAAGATGGCAGGATGCATGGCTCTGATACCACTAAAATATACCAAGCCAATTTTTTTCACTATTCCAATTACAATAAGCAGAGCAATACACAATCGTTGAAGTTAGCACTTAAACCAAAACGATGCGGAATTCAACTCTAACCAAGAATGTACACCAGGATGGTGTGATCATATGGTCAGAGGATCTCTATGCAATGCTGGAAAGGAACTCTAACCAAGAATGCGCCTGATGGTGACAAGCATATGGTCAGAGGGTCTCTATGCAATGCTGATAAAGGAACTCTAACCAAGAATGCACCTGATGATGACGAGCATATGGTCAGAGTGTCTTGATGTAATGTTGATACAAAGAACTCTAACCAAGAATGCGCCAGATGTTGACGAGCATGTGGTCAGAGGGTCCCTACCACTATTATGCTGAAATAACTCGACATCAAGAATGTGCTTTCCAACCCGAAGTGGAATTGGAGCTACCATATGATGGAGATGCAAGGTATTATAAAGAAAATATGAGAAGAAGTATGAAGTACTGATAGTACTACTGTTTAGCTTACAATAATTAGAGACTTCCAACCCAACTCAAATGATAGAAGTTAGCAAACTAAAATGACGGATCAACAACTTGAAAAGACCAAACTAGCAACATAAAACCCTACAAAAATGCTCACACCTCACTCATTTCTCAACCAAATGACCTCAAATCTGATGCAATGCACTCTTATGACAATGGCGACCAAGCTACACACCAGAGACCACTCTTAAACCCAAGTATTTATTTAGCACACTTTCTAATGCACTCCAAAGAGGGCGGCCTGGCAAGAAGGGTGATTTCCTTCTAGAAAAATCAGATTCTTCATAATAAAATCTGCAAATTAGCACAATAGGGCGCCCAGCATAGACAAAGGAAAATATGAAATACCCAGAACAAATGTATTTTTATTTTCAGATTTATAAATGAAACTACAGATTCAGCCCTGTTATCAGCAACTCCAAAAATGATATAAAATGCAAATAACTGAACTACAAACAAAACTCAAGCTACAATGCAAACCTCACTACAAAAATCACTTCTATCAGCAAACCTCTCCCTAGGTGCTATCTCTCAAGCACAAAGTGAGCCCAGGCTAGGAGGCATTCATTCCTCGAAGTAGTCCCAGAACCATTACGGCAGCATAACATTATCAAGATTTCAGATGCCGAAATGAGAGCACCCTTCCTCCTTTTATACTTTTCCAACTGGGAGTCTCTAAAATCCTCTTGCATATGGGATAAAATATGAGAGGGAAAATAATATAATCCTCTTCAATTCTTTTTCAACCTCAACATTAAGTCATTGAGCCTAGGCACCAAGGTCCAATATTAAATAATAAAGTTTAATTTACGGACTTTAAAACAGAGGCCAAGATGATGTCGGAAACCAATGATCTATAGCTCGTTGGAAAGGTCTTGACAAGATGAATCCAACCCCACTCTCAAAATCCTATTCCAGTGCCAATCCCAAACTTACTAAAAATAGTAAATTCCTGAATGTCGAGAAAAACACATCCCTGCAAAGCTCTCTGAAAACCCAAAAAGAAACTGCCAACCAAACCACATTCCACGAACAAAAGTAACCACCAAAACATGAAACCCCAATTTCAACCTCTGAGTAACCTACGGGTCTCCAGAATAGGCCAACGGTCAACTGTAAAGGATCAAGCTGGAAAACGGAACATTACAGTAAGCCACTAGTAGGGTTTAACAACCCTCAAGGTTTAACAACCCTTATTGTAATCTTGCTAGGTTTAGGGTTGAGGCAGTGAGTCTGCTAGACCTAGTTATTCTTCATGTCAGTAAGCTAGTATGTTTAGCCCCATGGGGTGACCAAGCCTGAACATCACTATTTCAAGATTGCAATATATATTGAGAGTTAATCCTCTTCATGGTTTTTCCCCACCTTGGGGTTTTCCACGTAAATCTGGTGTCTCTTGTGTTTGATGTTGTATTTGTGGTTAAGTTTCTGATTTCATGCTTTCATTGTTAAATCATAATAATTGTGGATAAGTGATGAATGTTTAAATTGCAGAAAGCGTTTAAGTTTTCATGACATCTGATTCATCCCCCCTCTAAGTTGTCTGATGCATATCAGTAGGAGCAACATTAACTATTAAGTGGATCATTAAGTCTTTGGAGGGGGAGGAGCCCTAGAAGGTTCTAATTAGGAGAAACATTCAAGATGTAGTTCCTAAGAAAGCAAAGAAGTGGAGCAATTTGAATGAGCATGATATAATCTTTGGCAACTTTCATGCCAAGCCAGGTGGGTCTGCAGTATTTGAAAGCATCTAGAGAGCATGGGAGTTTGTGATGAAGGCACTATGTAATAAAGATGTTATCAAATTCAATAAAAAGGAGATTAGTAGTCAAAGGCCTATTTAATGGAATCTCTTTCATAAAGAGAAATCTTTAGCCCTTTTACAAGGGTGTTCAACCTTAAATTGGAACAATAAAGGCATCTCTAAACTTGGGGATATTTTTAGTAATATTTGTTTGAAAAAATGGCCCCGATTGAAAGTTTAATTTGATATCCCTAATACACATAAAAGCACCTATGTTGTTTTAAGAAAAGCATTGTATAATGCATATTCCTCTATCAAAATGATCAACAGAGAAGAATTTTTAGACAAAATCAGATGCAAAGATGGTACCAAAATTAAGGGATTGAAGGCAATTTTTTTTACAAACTATTAACTAATTCTCAAGAGGTGTACATTCATGTGAATCAAAAGTAGAATCTTAAACTTGACAAAAATGAGTGGTCTAAAACCTTAAGGAATTGTTGGTCAAACAAGAATGGACCAAAAAAAAGTTGTTTTAGGTGGCTACTGCTGTTAAAAAACCTTTTTGTTGGTTTTTGTTGGCAGAGAACAAGGTAAGCAACAAAACCTATTGTGGGTTACTATAGGTGGCATGTGGAGGACAGAACCAAAACACAAAGAGGTATTTTGGGAAAATAAACACCTCTATATGAATATATTAGATGGATATGTAAGTAAGAAAAGGCATGTAGGAATGAGAATGAGATAGATAAAGAAGAATATGTATAAGGGTAGAGACTCAGACCTACCGGTATGAATGTATAGTTACCTATTGAATATAAATATATATAAAGGAGAAAAAAGGGTTTTGATATGTGTATGTGTGTCTTATGAATGTTTTACATAACTTAGATGGTACCGCATAACTCTATTCCCTAATATTTATCTATAATTCTCTCACTATATGACTAGGGTATAAACTGACATTAGAGATTTGACTAAAGACTAAATCTCTAGACTAGTTCCTTCTCATTTCTTGCCAACATTTAGTTATGTTGCTGGGACCCTAGAAAAGTATAGTGAAGAAAAGAGAGGATAAATAGTAAAAAGGAAAAGTGTGAAGTAGTGCAAAGAAAGAAAACTAAAGTGAGAAAAACTTTATGATCTGTGGAGGAGATTGTAAATTTTCCTAAGTTCCTACCCTTGTGAGAGGATGACAGACACTTAAGGGGATGAAAAATGGAAAAGGGGGAGGATCTGAATAGATCCTTGAATAGATGTGACTCTTCAAATTGAACCAACCATG
This sequence comes from Cunninghamia lanceolata, assembly GCA_027924645.1. NCBI lineage: Eukaryota > Viridiplantae > Streptophyta > Pinopsida > Cupressales > Cupressaceae > Cunninghamia > Cunninghamia lanceolata. The sequence goes on from BSBN01001583.1 coordinate 7,741,030, forward strand.
GGATACATAAGGATTAATGTAATGCCAAATTAAAAATACCCATGGCAAAAGGGGATAACAAAAGATTAAGAGAGATCAATGAGATTATACTAACCAAAATGGACATGAGTATGGAAGAAAGGAAAAAATAGATTTAGGAACATTACAAAAGGTACCACAGAAGGATGGAAAAGGAAGGAGAGCCAAGTAGGAAGCAATTAAGAGAAGTTGCAAAAGAAAATAAATAGTTGGATGAGCATGCCAATGAGGGTGTTATTGAGCATGCCAAGGTGGGTGCTGCTAGAGAGAGGATTATAAAAGGAAAAGAAAGATTGGATGAAAAATCCATAGGGCCTACCAAAAAATTGATACAAAGTGATATAGTCAATCCTAAATTGATAACAATGCATATTGACAGGGTTGCAAAGATTCTCAAAAGTATAGGAGGAAGTATTGAGGCATATGACTAGTTAAGAAGCATGTGGAGGGAACAACATAATCAAACCCTAGCCCCACTGCAAATAACTAAAACTCCTAAGTTTCAACCTAATTTTTGTAATATTCAAATTAGAGTTGACAAACAATGGGAATAATTATTAAACCCTATACACAACCTCCAACCCATGAATTTGGATGGGGATTTCCTAGACCATCTGGTAAATAGAAGTGTAATGAAGATTTGAAAAAAAGAAGAAGATGTGGTATATGAGGAGATTAGTTCTGTAAGTATAAGACAATTAAATGAAAATTCACCTAGAAAAGGCATGATTTTGTTAACAAATGAAAAGGTATCCCTGAAAACAAAGAGACAATTTGAAGAGACACACCCTTTCGACTAGGAGTCACCCTAGGTGCCTTATAAAGCCAAAAGAATTTCAGTAGAGGATCAAGTTGACAATAAGGAAGACATAGAAGAAGAAATTCAGAAATATTTTAAGAAAATATTGGGAAAGGAGTGTTTTGACATCAAATTATAGAGATTTAAGGGAAGGGAACAAAAAACCCTAATTCAGAAGTGAAAACCTAAGAAGAAAGACAAGGAAGAAAGCTACCGCAAAATACTAAAGGTACCAGATAGATAGAAGAAAGTAAAAATGGATGCCATAATTAAGCTACCTATGTTTGAAAAAGACACCAATGAAGTAGCAAAACATATCTTTGTTTTAGAATCTATTTGGAATCGAAATGGTATAACAAAGGATGAAACCAAACTATTGACTTTATTGGCACACTATGGAATGATGCTTTGAAATGGTATAGGAAGGCATGTCCTGAACATGATAAAAGTTGGGATGAAGTTAAAAAGGAGTTCTTGGAAAATTTTGAAACTCCAAAGATCCCTACAGAGGAGTAAGAAAAATGAGGGAGTTAATACAAAAATATAGTGAAACCATAAAAGAATTTGATAAAAGATTCCAGGAAACAACCTACAAATTAGAGGAGCCATTATCTGAAAAGCAAAAGATTGAGTGGTTCATATCCAAAATAAGCCCAAATGTCAGAACATCTTTGGATGGTAGGATTTTTGAAACCTATGTAGAAGCAGTTACATTGGCCTACCACATAGAGTCACACAAATGGTGCAAATAGGATAAAAGTAAAGAAAACCAAGAATTAGAAAGAATGATGATAGAATTGGAGAAATTGAAGTTAAAACAAGAAATCTTAGCAAAGCTAGAAAGAAAATTCATGCAAACAGAGGCCTAATATATGGTGCTCCTATTGCACTAAGGAAGGACACATCAGAAATGAATGTTTGAAGTTAAAAGGGGAAAGACAGACTGCTACCATGAAGGTGGATATAAAAGTAGTACCTAGAAGAAATAACTCAATAAAAGATAATAGAAAAAATAAAAATTGATTAAAAAATAAAAGTAAAAAATGATAGAAATAATTATTTTAAAAATATAAAAAATTATAGCTTGAATCTACATAGAAAATTCCACAACTCATTAGTTTACATCATCCTTAAATTCTTGACCATTTTTTCCCTATAATTGATAAAAATTCAAAAATGTTGAAAATGCAAATTTTGAGGGTCCCATTTTGACCAAAAAGTGGGACACACGTGTTGTCACCCAAGAATAAACATAGTTGGTGGACTAGGTCAACACCCAACCATGTACTAGCTATTATAGCAATATGAAAATTATACAAGCATTTTAACACATCTCAATCTCATGGTCAAACAAATAAAGAAAAACATTTAAGCACACATAAGAATTCAAATATACAACAACCACTACCATTTAGGCATGACATACACATTAACCAACAAGATTACACTCAATCAATAGACTCATATGAATACAAACACAAATCATACCTTTTTGAAACACTCCACACAAAATTCACTGGCATTTTAGTAGAGAATATGGAATTCAAACTACCATAGTTCTAACAACACAACTCCAAGAACTAGAAGATTCCCTGCAATCTACTCCCTTATACAATCCTGTTGGTGATTGTTCTGATGCAATCATAACAGTAAGTTAAAATTCACATATAATGAACTGAAACTATACTTGAAAGATAAGAAGGAATCTTTTAAGATTCAACTAATCCCAAGTCTACAATGGTTCGGTTGGTCAAGTTCAGTTGGTCAATGTGAAGCTGTAATGTTCAAGGGGCCTTACGTAGTTTAGGTTTGTTTGGTGGTTTAATGGACTAAGAATATGCAAAAGAATCATAGATTTCAACAAGTATTTTGTTCATTTGCATACAAGTGTTACTGTGTTGCAAATTCAGATGGTTTTCATGAATTATTGCAGCTTTCTTCTTTATACATTTATGAAAACTGTCTACTCTTAACTCTGTTATGCATGCTTCTTCAAATTTGAGACAATTTCCTTTAGATTTCTACGTTTTCAGCCAAATATTTCAGATGGGTTGGGAAAAGTTAGAAAGATCTAATCTATACCTCATTTAATCTACCGAAGGATCTAATTGTTTCTGTTATGCACTATGTAAATACCACAGTAATTTGATCAAATCCACAGTAAAAACCTTAAATGCAAGTTCTGAGCATTTTCACAAACATACATTTAAAATTGCAAGCTCTCAAAGAAAATATTTCAAAACACAAAGAAGAGTAGGAGAACACTTAGAAGATAGATGCAGAACTCCAGATTCTATTGTATTAGAAACGAATAGTCATACATGATTTACAATGTAGGAATGACTCTTAGTTTCATTGATCATACTACAGAGAACTTACAAGCTTTACAGATACAGTAAGGCAGCCAGACATTCCACGCGCACCTTACTGCAGACAAACAGGTGACCTCCTTCTTATACTTCTAATCTAAACTAAGCTAACTTGCTGTGTTTTCCTAAAAATCCCTGTGTAGCCCCTATTGTAGCCCCTGTTGTAAAGTATTACAGTGTAGAGAGGCACAATATAAAGACATTCTGATTGTCCTCACTACAGCAAAAAACCTAACTAAACCCCTGGTTCAAACCCCTGGTTACAGCAATAAATACAGGTGAACCAGTTCTTCAAAATATCTCTGAGCAGTGTCAAATCTGGGTGAAATATTGCCCCTTCTAAGAAGTTCTGGTAGCTCAGCAATAACTCTTGTTTGTCTGTTGTAGTAATACCTTCAGCTGCAACTTTGTCCTCCATTGGGTTGGCCTTGACTTCTTCGCACTTCATCTTTATCTTCCTGCTCCTGAGATCGGATTTCCTTCCTCCATGATGTCACTGTGTTGAATTTCCAGCTGCTTCCTCAACTGCAAGCCTGCAAGACAAGACAAGCAATAAGTACCATATTTATCAAATGAACAGCAAGAAACCAAAAATATCTGTTTAAATCAGGGTGACCGTGCAAAATGTGGAAATCGGGTCCAAAATTAGCAGAAACTGCGTTCAAAATGCATACAGACTGCTCAAAACCCATCGGGTCAACTATCGCTGACCAAAAAAATGCTACTGGCAGCCAAAAAATGTTTTAAAACTCCACCGCTATGTACATTCCCGCCCATTGGCGTGACTATCACCATCGGTGGGCCCCAAAATTCCTTCGCCGATGTTCTCCATTGGGCCGATGCCCTTTTCCTTTGTTTTCTGCCATCGGCATGAGTTATGCCGATATAGCCCTTCAGCCTGTATTTCTTCCTTATCGGGCTGACTTATACTATCGGCGGGCTTTTTATTTCCTCCGCCGATGACCTTTGTTTGGCCGATGCTCTTTACTCTTCATTTTTTCTCTGTCGGCGAGAGACTACACTATCAGCGGGCTCAAAATTCCCTCCGCCGATGCCTTTGGTTACATCGATGTGCTCTTATCGGTGAGACTCATACCGATGACCCCCTCGTTGATGTTCATCGGCGAGAGATCGCCCATCGGTGACTCACGAACTTCCCCTGCCGATGCCTCTTGTTATACTGATAGCCTTTTATCGGCGTAAGTGTTGCCGATGTCAGCTGTTAGTTCTATCGGCGAGAGATCCCCTCTCGCCCAGATATTTCCAAATACTGCCGACGGTGCTTGTTATGCCGATGGCATACCATCGGAGAGACCACGTGCTTCGGGGTGACCATTTCAAACTTGGCCGACATTGAATGTTACACTGATGGTAAAAGGCCATCGGTGAGAGACCTTACTTCGGCGACATATATTTGAACTCCGCCAATCACATATGTTAGGCCGATGGCCTTCGTTTGGAACTTGAACCATTGAACCCCGCCATAAGGTTCAACGCGGCGGTCAACAGTTAAAAACACTTTGCCATCTTTCCTGCCTAAGCCTTGAACCTGAACTATTGAATTTAAACCATTGAACCCCGAACCCTTTGAACCAAAAAAGAAAAAAGGTTCAACGTTGTAAAAAACACTGCCAATGAATGAATAATGGCGATCAAAGTGTGCCGATGTATTTTCTGCAAAACAATCAAATGTAACATATAGAGTGGAACCCAGACAAAATTGCCCATGACCCGGAACCACTAAGTATGAATTTTTTTGAAATTTAAAATGAATGCCAACAACAAAAAAAAAGGCAAACAACTGACCATTTATCATGCAAAACCTGATAGTACATTTTACCTAAGTGATCATAACTTGCAAAATATGATGAATTTTAAGACGGTTCAAAAAGCAACCCTGGCTCATTTTTCACATGGAATCCAACCACATTATGCAATGGTACTGCAAATGCAATTTTCTATATTTTTTAACAAGGTTTGCAAATTTGACTCTGTTTTCCCTTTACCACCAAGCAGAACAAAACAAGCAAAAGCAAAAAGGAAAGCGACAGCAGGGGTCCTCATTTTGCTAAGGGGCAAAATGGGGCGTGTTGTGAACATCACAACAACTAGCAACCAAAACAAAACAATTAAATTCAAAGTGTTCAAGGAAACTAGATGAAATGAACTCATAACTTCCGACTATCCCTCCTGCAAATTACTATTCAGCTTGAGACTCAAAGTATTCAATAAAGATGCATGAATTTCCATTTTCAGTTTAGTTGTGTGCACGTGATTAATTATCCTCATCTTGAAGATCAGTTGAACAAACCAGTGACTGACATTAGCCTACGTAGGTGAGGATATTCCCTCATAGCCGACCGGATAGAGCCTTGCTACCAGCGAGCGTTCATAGCCCCGGCAAGGTTATCGTTACAATTCTCCTAAGTAGAGCCCCACTGCCAGCGAGTGTCCATAGCCCCGGTAGAGTTACTTAGATGGCTTAATCTAGATTTTTAGTATAATCTGCTTTATTTATTTATTTATTTTTATTTTCTCATTTTGAAAGACTTCATAAGATATAACAATTTGTAACTTCATGATGCAAGGAGTGGACACTTGCTGAAATTAAGCTGAGAATTGTAATGGTAGCAAGGGTAACCTCTGATTTTTCACCTAATATCTACACTGGTAAGTTCAACAAACCCAAGGATTTTAGGTGTGTCATCGTGAGAAACTTGCTTCGAATTCTCAATCACATTTATTGAATACAAAACTTTAGAAGATGAACAACTCTCTACATTCATGACAGTAACAAGTTATGTGTAAATTGTAAATGATTAACTTGAATACCCTAAATTTTATACTGTTTTGAATGGTTGCTAGTTTTGCTCCTTAATACTCTAAAGTAAAATAAAGATCCCTGCTGAAGAGACAACAAACAAACTAAACAAATAGGCCGACAAACAACACAACAAAAGAAAAAACTGTACAAACAGAAAGAAACAAAAAGCAAAAACAAACAGAAGACAAACTATACAAACAACCAACCCAAAAGAAAACACAAAAGAAGAACTGTACATTACCCTCAGCACTTTACATTAAGAAAAAAGGACTGCCCCCCCTTTTACCTCAAGCCTGGAAGTAGTGTTTCAAATGCTGGCCATTAACTGGTAATGGCATATCTTCTCCAGTCAAGGTCTTAAGTCTAAAGGTGTTATCTCCTATTATTTCTGAGACTTGTAATGGACCCAGCCATAATTTATCGAATTTTCCATGGCTTCCTTTCTTTTCATGTGCTTTGTCCCAACACAACACTAAGTCTGATATCCTAAATGTCTTGACTCTTGCCTTTTTGTCAAACCACCTCTTAACAACCACTTGGTGTTTGGCAAACTTCTCGAGGGCTTGACCTCTTTTCTCCTCTAGTTGTAACATTTGCACTATTCTGGCTTCCCTATGGTTATCAAAGCCTAGATATTCATTGGCAAACTTCTAGGTTGGTATTCTCAGATTAACCGGAAGTATGGGATCAGTCCCATAAACTAAGTGATAAGGTGTGCTACCTAAATCTACTTTAAACTTGGTCCTGTCTACCCATAATGCATATCTTAACAGGGTATTCCACTCTCTAGGACTTTTGGCAATTAACCTCTTGATTATGTCTAATAAAATTTTGTTTGTTGATTCAGCCAGTCCATTACCTTGAGGGTAATAATTCGAAGAAAACCTTAGAATAATCCCATATTCAAATGCCCATTTAGAAAATTTTAAAGAAGAGAAAGCAGGGCCGTTATCACATACCAATGAATAGGGCGTTCCAAACCTGGTGATAATGTTTTCTTCAAGGAACTTGATAACTACCTCAGTTGTGGAAAATTTGCAGTAGGTGGCCTCAGTCCACCTTGTACAATAGTCTGTTACCGTCAATATAAATTTGTGTCCTGCAGAAGATGGGGGATTGATGACTCCGATAAAATCCAAGCCCCACTATGCAAACGGTCTGGATTCGATCACAGGTTGCAGTGGATTGGCCGGATTTCTCCCTTTGTCTGCCGCAGTCTGACAGGTGTGGCAACTTCTGATGTGACTCTTAGTATCTTTGAACATAGTGGGCTAGTAATAGCCCGCCCTCAGTATTTTGTGTGTTGTAGCTAAATGGGAACCATGGCCGGTTTCGTACTTGTCATATAGTTCTGTCAACACTCTATCAGCTTCAGTTCTGTTTATGCATCTCAGATAAATTCCATCATGGTTCTTCCTGAATAGAAGACCTCCTTGCACCATATAATTTTGTGCCTTAATCTTCAAAGCTCTCCTCTGAGAAGCCTTCATCTTGCTTGGGTACTTTCCAGCTATCAGGAAGGTGCTTAAATCATCGTACCAGCCTGATGCGTCTTGGGAATTCAATACATATTATTGTTTTATCAGATTTGGATCCATGTTTGCTATTGTCTGTACCAACGCCTGCCCTCTGACCAGCTTTGCGGGAATGATCTCCATGTCGAATTCTTGCAGTGTGGTGATCCATTTGGCTCTTTTTTCTCCAGGCTCATTTTGCATCAGCAACATTTTTACTGCTGCGTCTGGTACTATGGCTTTGATCTGGCTGCGCAGAATGTAGTGTCTAAATTTTTTCACAGCCTTACTAATGCGAATGCCTGTCTTTTGATATCTAGATATCTCAGCTGTGCATCCTTCAGAGGCGCACTCATAAATGCTATGGGCCTCTCTTCATTGTTTTCACCTTTCTGTGTCAAGGCAGCCGCGACAGAATGAGAAGATGCAAAGGAGTAGATGTAAAACGGGCTTGTGTAGTCTGGACTTGCCAATACAGGGGCATCAGAAATTGCCTCCTTGATATCTTCAAATGCGGCTTTGGCCACTGGCGTCCATTCCATCTATGCATCTTTCTTCAACATGGCATTCAACGGCTGCATGATCTCTGCAAAACCTGTTATAAACTTCCGAACAAAGTTAATTTTACCAAAAAATGATTTCAACTCTTTCCTACTGTTTGGTATTTGCAAACTTTTTATGGATTCTATTCTATCCGGATCAATTGAAATTCCATTTTCAGAAATGACATGGCCTAATAATTTACCTTCAGTTACGCCAAATATACATTTCTTAGGATTAAGGGAAATCCCATACCTTTCACATCGCTTGAGTACTTTTCTGAGGTCTTCAGCGTGGGTGGATGCATCCTTGGAATACACAGTTAAATCATCCATATACACAACAATGCATTTACCTGATAATCCACGGAATGCAACATCCATGGCCCTCTGAAAAGTGGCACCTGCATTGATCAGACCAAAAGGCATTCTTCTATACGCATAATTTCCCCATTTGCAGGTGAAGGTGGTTTTTAGTCTATCTTCTCTATCAATTAAGACCTGATTATAACCTGAAAAACCATCTAAAAAAGACATCATCTTTGCGCCATTTACTGCTTGCAGTACTTCGTCTATTAGGGGCAAAGGATAATTATCCTTTTCAGATGCCTTGTTTAAATTTCTAAAGTCTACACACAACCTGATGTCTCCGTTTTTCTTCCTCACAGGTACCAAGTTAGCTACCCAGACAGAATGTCTGACTGGGAAAATTATTCCAGCGAATAGTAATTTTTTAACTTCCTCAAAGATTAAAGGCTCTAGAATGGCATTTACAGGCCTCTGTTTTTGCTTGAATGGTTTGACTTCTTTTCTTAAAGGTATTACGTGAGTTATGATGGACTCATCAAATGTTTTCAAGTCTTCATAAGTCCATGCTATGACATGTTTATATTCTTTCAGAACGTCCAGAACCTCTTTTCTAATTTTCTCAGAGCAAGCTTTCCCAATTAGTACACTTTGTGGATTTAGCTCAGTCCCTAAGTTATGTAAATCACACCTGCCCCCTTCTGTTTTGGGTAAGTCTTTCTGTCTTATTACTCCGTCGAAGTCAAAGATGTGTTCTAATTCAATTACTCCTTTTGGTAAGAAGTTGCTCTTTAAGTTGATCATATCTTCTTCGTCCCATGTTACTTCAGGCCTTTCTTGTTCATCAATGATTTGGGCCTCAAATGCCTCATTACAAGTCAGAAAATTAATAATTTGTTGATCCCCTCCAAATACCTGAAAGTGTGTAACGTTGTCTGGTATACTGGGCACGTTAACTAGCTCAACAGCAAATCGTCTTAATCCTGACAGTGTCAATGGTTCTAATGTGCTAGCAGCAACTGCTAACGCATCTGGCCTGTGGTTCAGCTCTCTAGGAATGTGCTCTATGTTAAAAGCATCAAACGAATCCATTAAACCCCATACTCTATGTCTGTAACTAATCATTTTCTTATAATTGCAGGCATATAGTTTCCTCACTTGTCTGACTACTAATTTAGAGTCTGAAAATACTCTGATGGTTTTTACCCCTTTCTTGATGGCCATGACAAGTCCTAAAATTAGGGCCTCATATTTAGCAATATTGTTGGTGCAGGAAAATTGTAATCTATATGCTGCCAAATGTGATTTACCTTGAGGATCTATGAGTTCAATACCCGCACCTGTGCCCTGTTTTGATTTGGACCCATCACATTTTAACGTCCACATGCCATCTTTACTTTTCTGATCTTTTACCTTGGCATACTTTGTCCCTTTTATTGCCTGTGGGGTGTTGTCTTGTTTATTCATGTTTTTTTCCATTTGGTTATCTTGCATGTGTGTTTTTAGTTCGCAACTCAGAAAGATAACTACCCTTGTCCTCTATTTCTTTTCCTAAATCTGGAATCAAGGCATCTATATTATCCTGAACATATCTCTGTGTTGGATCAGGATTCTCATTTTCCTCTTGTGACTCTACCCTCCCTATGCACTTTTTGTATTCATATTCAATGATGTCTTTGCATATTTCATAGTTCTCCTCAGAATGTTGCCTATCATGGACTCTACACCTATTTTTATATAACTTACATTGGACTGGGAGATTGTGTGTAACGCACTCTTCCACCTCTCGTCTAATGGCATGACCAAATTTGTCTATTGCATTGTTTTATTCATCTGAAGAATTTCCGTCAGACTCAATGAATAGTGCCGTTCTATTGCTGACACACTTTTTTCTAATGTTTAACATCATAATCTCTTCAATCTGCATCCCATTGTTGGTAATTCTATAGACACCTGGTTCAACAGCAGCATATAATATTTCATTAGTTCGATTATACTCTATTATCATATGTTTCATTCTGGGCTCTGCCTCTATTCTGATCTGGTTTGGGATGCCTCTCCAAGGTAACCACATGTGTGAAAAGTCAGTAGCCATATATCCGTTTAATGTCTTGGACCAATCCCTACTTAGCAACATTCCATAATTTACGGGTATATCCACTACTTGAATGTCAATGATTTGGCTTACCCTAGGGTCTGAAGCTAATTGCACTTGAATGTTCATGAGTTCTCCTATCACGCTAACCTCGGTCTTATCTAATTGCGTGACAACCTTGGCAGATTTGGTGGGAGTCAGCCCGAGAGTTTTACATATTCCTAAGGGCATTACGTTGGCTGAAGCACCAGAATCTACCATGTAATTGTGTATATTCTTCCCACACAACCTAACAGTTAACAAGAAAGGGTGAGCATCCCTCTTATCCGCATGTATTACTACATTTGTATTGGAAGGCTGCTCGACTTTCTTACCTTTCTCCTTAGGTGGTGAATCACTATTAGGAACAGTTATATCAGCAGACACCTTGTTTGTTATGGATGTATCCAGGGATTTTAAAAAAGCATTTCTGATCCCTGGGGTCTTCAATAATTCATTTAGAGGTATACTGACCTTAATTTTCTTTATTTCCTCTGATAAGTAATTCATTAATCTTGTTGTCTCTATTGCTTCTGTCTTACTTGTTTGATCCTTTTGCACTATTGTTCCATTATTTGTGTGCTGACTAGCTTTAAGTATGGCAAGATTGTTGCTAGCATTCTGATCTGGGGGTGTATTGATGTTATTCGGAGGAGTGGAAGTGGTGAAAGGTCCTCCCGGCCTAGAGTTGTTCCTCAAATTGTAGGTGTGGCTTTTATTTGTCTGTTGAAAGGCCTGCACCTCTTCTGTTTCATTTAATATCTCATTTTTAGATTCAAAAGGAAACTGAAAAGCATTTAACACAAAGGCTGATTCAGGATAAAGACTTTCACAACAGCATGGTTCATCCTCTAGCAATTCATCCTCTTTCTCTTCTGCAGTTGCAAAGGTAAACGTTTCTAAGACTAATGCTGTGTCATATCCTGAGGGTACTACCTCATTACCCTTAGAAATGAGAAATTCAGAGGTAGGAGGCTGTACATCTATGTTGAAAATACTAGCTGCCAAGTGGAACTGTGGATAGTCGTGCTCAGCATGGGCAATGGTATTGTGAAATCTACACCAATTTTTGGGTGCTGTACTGGCCATTTGTATGCTAGTCATTTGTTTTGCACCATGATTATCTGTATTCTCAAAAGGAGAAGCCAGAGTACCGTTGTTGGGCCCAGTGTTCCATGTCTTGGGTGGCCTAGGTTGATTCTGATTTCTGTTATTATTGCCCCAGGTCCTATTATCTATCACTGGCCCCCTATTTTGCATTGGTTGCCCCTGACTGGGGCCTTGATGCTGATTGTAGTTTTGGTTCTGATTGTACTGCTGATTTTGATTGAGAATATAATTCTGATTTTGGCCTTGGTTGTGATTTTGATGTGGATTGTAGTTTTGGTTGCTTCTTCCATAGAGGTTCTCATTTCTTAGCTGTGTCACTTCGGTTGTTAATCTTTTCAAATGTGCAGTAATTTCTTTGATTTCTTCCCTATCCTCTTGTGCTTTTGCCACAGTTACATCCCTAGGAAGTTGGAAGAAAGGCTGACCATTATTTTGACTATTATTGGAAGTACTAGCCGTGTAAGGAGTTATAGCTTAGATTGGAGTAGGATTATACACAGGTGTGTAAGAAGGAACCGGATTTACTAGTGGAGCGTGCTGCACAGGGACTCCATTCCATGGGTGTGCCTGATTCTGCACCCCAAAATTTCCTCCATTGACAAATGGACTATAAGTTGTATGCCTCATTTCTTGGTTCACTGAGGCTGCCTCTTTATAGGCTTTGGATATTGAATCTATGTCAGGTTTTCTTTTGACAAACATGGCGGTTAAAGGATCCAAGGCAGCATAGTACATAGCCAACAAGGGAGCATCATCTATGGTATAAGGGGTTACCAGCCTAGAATAGGCCTTTTGAAATCTGTCATTGAAATTATCAATTAGCTCTCCCTCACCTCATTTTATAGCAGCCAATTTATGATACAAAGCGCAAGGGTCAATGGGTCCTCTAAATCTTGACAAAAATGCTTCTTCCATAAGTGCCCAGGAAGAAATGTAACCATTGGGTAAGTTTACGTACCAGCTAGAGGCCTGCTCATTAAAGGTGTAAGGAAACAATCTACACACAACATCCTCGTGCTCTAACATAGCCCTAAAACATGCTTCCTTAAATATTCTAATATGATCTTCTGGGTCCTGATGCAACTGGTATTTGGGACATATCTTTTCCGGATTTTTGGGCATCTCATGATAATCATTGAAGAGTATGGGAGAATTGACATCGAAATAAGCCATTGCAGGTGTTTGGCTTGACTTGAACTTGCAGGAATACCTGGATTGATTGGTGGATTAGGATTTACAGGAGGATTGAGACCTCCAGGAGTGCCTGAACCAAGATTTAAAGATCTGAACAGTGATATGTCAGGACTCACAATACTACGGATGTTAAAAGGTGACCCAGGAGGTGTTCCAGATGAACTTCCCGCTTGCGATATCTTTGGATCCCAAATTAAAGGGTTTTTACTTCGCCTTGTATCAGGTAATTGAACAAATATATCTCTTGAACTAGATCTAGACCTAGTCACTCTATTACTGTCGTTAGCCAGTTTGAAATGAAACCTAACTCAGGAAGGCCCTCCTTCTAGCGCCAGAAAACTATTGGTGATTGTTTTGATGCAATCATAACAGTAAGTTAAAATTCACATATAATGAACTGAAACTATACTTGAAAGATAAGAAGGAATCTTTTAAGATTCAACTAATCCCAAGTCTACAATGGTTTGGTTGGTCAAGTTCAGTTGGTCAATGTGAAGCTGTAATGTTCAAGGGGCCTTACGTAGTTTAGGTTTGTTTGGTGGTTTAATGGACTAAGAATATGCAAAAGAATCATAGATTTCAACAAGTATTTTGTTCATTTGCATACAAGTGTTACTGTGTTGCAAATTCAGATGGTTTTCTTGAATTATTGTAGCTTTCTTCTTTATACATTTATGAAAACTGTCTACTCTTAACTTTGTTATGCATGCTTCTTCAAATTTGAGACAATTTCCTTTAGATTTCTACGTTTTCAGCTAAATATTTCAGATGGGTTGGGAAAAGTTAGAAAGATCTAATCTATACCTCATTTAATCTACCGAAGGATCTAATTGTTTCTGTTATGCACTATGTAAATACCACAATAATTTGATCAAATCCACAGTAAAAACCTTAAATGCAAGTTCTGAGCATTTTCACAAACATACATTTAAAATTGCAAGCTCTCAAAGAAAATATTTCAAAACACAAAGAAGAGCAGGAGAACACTTAGAAGATAGATGCAGAACTCCAGATTCTATTGTATTAGAAACGAATAGTCATACATGATTTACAATGTAGGAATGACTCTTAGTTTCATTGATCATACTACAGAGAACTTACAAGCTTTACAGATACAGTAAGGCAGCCAGACATTCCACGTGCACCTTACTGCAGACAAACAGGCGACCTCCTTCTTATACTTCTAATCTAAACTAAGCTAACTTGCTGTATTTTCCTAAAAATCCCTGTGTAGCCCCTGTTGTAAAGTATTACAGTGTAGAGAGGCACAATATAAAGACATTCTGATTGTCCTCACTACAGCAAAAAACCTAACTAAACCCCTGGTTCAAACCCCTGGTTACAGCAATAAATACAGGTGAACCAGTTCTTCAAAATATCTCTGAGCAGTGTCAAATCTGGGCGAAATATTGCCCCTTCTAAGAAGTTCTGGCAGCTCAGCAATAACTCTTATTTGTCTGTTGTAGTAATACCTTCAGCTGCAACTTTGTCCTCCATTGGGTTGGCCTTGACTTCTTCGCACTTCATCTTTATCTTCCTGCTCCTGAGATTGGATTTCCTTCCTCCATGATGTCACTGTGTTGAATTTCCAGCTGCTTCCTCAACTGCAAGCCTGCAAGACAAGACAAGCAATAAGTACCATATTTATCAAATGAATAGCAAGAAACCAAAAATATCTGTTTAAATCAGGGTGACCATGCAAAATGTGGAAATCAGGTCCAAAATTAGCAGAAACTGTGTTCAAAATGCATACAGACTGCTCAAAACCCATCGGGTCAACTATCGCTGACCAAAAAAATGCTACTGGCAGCCAAAAAATGTTTTAAAACTCCACCGCTATGTACATTCCCGCCCATCGGCATGACTATCACCATCGGCGGGCCCCAAAATTCCTTCGCCGATGTTCTCCGTTGGGCCGATGCCCTTTTCCTTTGTTTTCTGCCATCGGCGTGAGTTATGCCGATATAGCCCTTCGGCTTGTATTTCTTCCTTATCAGGCTGACTTATACTGTCGGCGGGCTTTTTATTTCCTCCGCTGATGACCTTTGTTTGGCCGACGCTCTTTACTCTTCATTTTTTCTCTGTCGGCGAGAGACTACACTATCGGCGGGCTCAAAATTCCCTCCGCCGATGCCTTTGGTTACATCGATGTGCTCTTATCGGTGAGACTCATACCGATGACCCCCTCGTTGATGTTCATCGGCGAGAGATCGCCCATCGGCGACTCACGAACTTCCCCTGCCGATACCTCTTGTTATACCGATAGCCTTTTATCGGCGTAAGTGTTGCCGATGTCAGCTGTTAGTTCTATCGGCGAGAGATCCCCTCTCGCCCAGATATTTCCAAATACTGCCGACGGTGCTTGTTATGCCGATGGCATACCATCGGCGAGACCACCTGCTTCGGGGTGACCATTTGAAACTTGGCCGACATTGAATGTTACACCGATGGCAAAAGGCCATCGGTGAGAGACCTTACTTCGGTGACATATATTTGAACTCCGCCGATCACATATGTTAGGCCGATGGCCTTCGTTTGGAACTTGAACCATTGAACCCCGCCATAAGGTTCAACGCAGCGGTTCAACAGTTAAAAACACTTTGCCATCTTTCCTGCCTAAGCCTTGAACCCGAACTATTGAATTTAAACCATTGAACCCTGAACCCTTTGAACCTGTTGACTTTTTCCCAGACTGGATGCTTATTCCCAGATTTCCCTTCAAGGTAGCCATCAGTGATCAACAGGATCTCTGGGCCAGGGGGCCAACAGTGTAGGAGATAGACTCTATATTTTATCTCCTCTTCTTCTTCAGGCTCTACAAGACCTAGGGGGGTATTCCCTACTCAAAATCCATGAGGATATGCATACAAGGCTGGGATGCTGACAGAAAGCAGATAGTCCTCTTGTAAGTAGACCAAAACTGAAAGATAAGAGCAAAGGGGCTAGCTTTGGGCCTATTAGCAGTTGTAGACAGAGGACTGAGGATCCTAAACTAATTCTAATGTCCTAATGTTTGTTTTAGATTTTGATTTGGATTTTAAGTTTGGATGCAAAGCTAGACATGGTTATAACACAAAAACAAATCATGATTGGTGCCTATCCAGGGCCTGGAGTCAGTAGACATACACCTGTGAATGATCAGCATGAACAGCTAAAACTGGATTTCAAGGGGATATATGTGATACCTGCCTTACAGATATCTCCCAGTACAAAGTGTTAAGTTATCTCTACTTATGGCATCCCTACTGCAGTATACCCTTCCCAATGTTCAACCTGAAAACAGTTTAATCTACCCCTTGAGCAGAAGTTAAAAGATCAGACATTCAACATAGGAATTCTATGCTCTAGAATCTAAACATTACCAAACATCCAGATTCAGAAGAAGAATACATGCAATACTGAAGACAGAATTAACACAACACATGCTAAAATAGCATTTCTCATATAAGATCAATCATGAAATCAGTGGGTTCATGCCAAAAACATACAACAAGAGATACATAAACTCACAGGTCAAGCTGTACAAAGCAACCAGATCAGCTTGTTATGAATTACAGAGCCAAAAATCTTCAACTTTCAACAACCTTGAATGAATAACACCGTCTGCATTATATAGCAAGAGGGTGTATTCAGCATTAACTACCAGGTTGACCAAAAATCCCGTCAGCTACACAGTATCATAAAAATGGCGCTCAAACATTCAATGCAGCAGGTGGGAGAGGAGACAGGAAGAAAACTCGAGCCTCGCGCAGCCGCCTAGGGATCCACATCTTCAATTAGGTACTAGATCCGTCCACGCCATCGCCCATACCTCTGCAACAATCGCCATTAATGGCGCACCAACCCGCGGCCTTGGGAAGAACATCAAACAGTCGATCGCAACCAATTCCCGCCGAGATTCATCATCATGATATTTCGAAAATGCAGGATATCAATATCCCACATGCACCCCGCGATGACCTCATTAACACTTTATATACTAGGTCATGAGCATATATCATGTCGGTGCTTTTGCTCCTGACGACACTAGTATAAGACTTCATCATCATCATCCTCCAGCAGCATGATATCCAGTCGCTTGAAATATCACCCTGACGTCATCATCATCTCGCAATATAACCTGCATGATAAACGCCTTCATCGGCACAACCTGATCCATCGGAGGAACATCCTCCTGCTGAGCCTATACCAAAAGTCTGGCCGATGAACATCCTGATGATGTCATCATCATATCCTGCTGACGTCATCATCATATCCGCCCGCTGCGCACCTCCTCATATCCGGATGACGTCATCATCATGTTTGCAAATATCGGGGGATCTCCACAAGATGATCTGTGTTAGAAATATGACCCCCCCGGACCTCGATGACGTCATCATCATATCGACATCAGGATGATATTCGGAAGATAACCGGATATTTGGAAATATCATCTTGATGCACTAACATCATGCTGCACTGTAGCTCCGCTATAAGATCAGGGCGAAATATGAAAATGATGATGCTCGAAAAGATCACCCCCACTAGATAATGCACGAAGCCAGCAGGCGGATATCTCCTTGATATCAGCATCATCATGACGCTGGAACAAACATACACGCGGGTGATATTCAAAAATGAAAATATCACCCCCTCCTTCGGAAATATCATGATGCAGATAGGCAAAGAAAACCGGATATCACCCTGACGTAAGAATGACGTCAGCATCATCAGGATGACAAAACAACGAACCACGAAGTGATATAACATCATCAGGATGATATTGACTAAGATCATCCTGTCGTTCAAAATATGATGACCCCAGTGAATATCGGGTCATACTTAGAACTCTTCAACAACATCATCAGGATGATCATAACCAAGATCGCCCGATGATAAAGAATATCACCCCGGCGAAATATCATGCAGGCAGAAAATATGATGACCCCCGCAAGCAACACGGTGATAACTGGAAATATCATGATGATGATGACGACCCCCAAGGAAGAACAAGTTGGGTCGAACAACTCAAAGAATAACCCCTTCAGAATAACAGGGCAACATCATCATCATGTTTGGGCAAGGTGATAAATGGAAGATCACCGGATACTTGAAAATTCACCCCCGTAAGCAAATCAGGGTGCACTGTAGCTCATCAGCATCATCAGGATAATAACCAAACATCACCCGATATCGAAATATGATGATCCTGATGAGAAACAAGCCGACAGAAAACATGATGATGCTGACCATCATCGAACACAATATGATGATGATGACCTCCTCCTCAGGAAAATATGATGATGCAGCTGAAAAATGCCGAGGAGGTCCAACACTTAGAACATTTTTTGGATACTTAGGGAAAGTGCCTGCATGAGAATTGCTCAAAAATTGTCAGTCAATTCAGGCACTAACAGTGGCTCTGTCTGGGGACGTGCAGGTGCAAGACTGCAGCGAGAACCCCAGATCTCTGGGATGCAGACCAGTCCCTTGTCCATTGGGCACAGAGTCATGATGTTATATTGATCTGCATCACCAAACTCATTATTTTTAAACATCATTTTGGCCGCCCTGGGCAACCAAAAAGGAAGAACCATAATTTTTTCTTGTCAAATGCCTAATTCCAAACTGGAATATCCCAATCCCAACTGAAAAGATTGGCATAATCTGCCCATAATGTCATCTGCTTAAAAAGATATTCCACCAGTTTTGAAAGCTTGCCACCATCATTTTTAGCTCTGTCATTTTGGATTTCAGAATTAGACATATAACCATACACATAATATTCTTCAACATTAGGCAACACATCTAGGTTATGTCCCTTAGACAGTACATCATACTGCTCTTGGCACTCTTTATCATTTATCTGGCTGCTGCACATTATCAGGCACTCATCCAGCTGATCCAACAATTCAAAATACTCAGAAAATATGAGACCCCTAATATCTACTGATATTGAAAACAAATCCTGATCCACACACCCAATGTTGCACATTTCTGAATCAGGTGATGATGAACATTCATTATTCACAGTTTGCAAATCAGTATCATCATCTTCAAACAAAGGGTTAATCCTGCACCAATGAGGGTCATGACTCACAACATTATATGCATCAACAGGCTCATCATAGAGGGGATTAACACTCACTGCAAAGGCCTCTGCTTCCTCTTCATGACATTCCAATTCTTCTTCATTAATATCAGATCCAGAGTCATAAGAAAAACAGACCTGATCCATGCACTGGTCATGGATATCATTTTTATCATCTAATTGCCCCGCATACAAGATTGCTACTGTTTCAATACATTCTGAAGTTGAACAATCTGCATCATTTTCCAGCCCTCCAATACTTCCTGATGAAACTGATATTGATTCTTGATCCATATGATCACAACTCTGCACAACTGGATCATTTAAACATGAAGGCTCTTTGTTTAGGACTGGTATGCAAATATTACTTGAAAAATTATCATTTTCAACTTCACCTACTGGGCAAAAAAGGACATCCTCCTCTATAATAGAAACATCATCCACTTGGAATGATGCAAAAACTGGGACAACAGGGGTGTGAGTGCTATGACATTCATTGTCAATACCTGAATTAAATCCTTCATTAACAGTGGGGGCTGCAGGACAACAAAAATTTTCAGAGAAATAACCCTTTTGTATTCCATACCTCCAATTGTTTTCAATATCAGTTGCAAACTGATGTGCCTGATGCAATGTGGTGGGCTCCTTGTCTCTTAATCTGTAACTCATTTTCTTATCAAAGGCTCCCAAATAGACAACTAAGCACAGTGCATCATTAGGTCTCATGCATTCTGGAATTCTATTCAATGCCCTCATAAATCTGAGGTTAAAAGCTGGGATCAACTCATCTTCTTCAATATGGATGTACATGAAGTCACTAATAGCTGCATACTTAGAAACTCTTTCACCATACTGTACTAGAAATGCAGATTTAAAACCATGCCAAGAGCTGACAGAGTGAGCTGGAAGGTAGGAAAACCAGTCCCTTGCATCTTCATCTAGAGATTGAACAAATAATCTCATAACCACATCCTCATGGTCAATCTCAAAGTCATCTATCACATTCATAAACTGCTGCAAGTGTCTCTCAGCTGATTCATCCTTTATGCCATTAAATTTAGGCAAAAAATTTCTGACTTTAGGTGGAAAGGCATTTGGGTAGCCACAAATGCCACTTAAATTTATGGGCTTATATCTATCTATGTTGAAACTTCTTTTATTACATGGTTGGGATTGACTGTTATACATTTTTGCATTTGACACTTCACAAGGGTGCATAGGCAGATAATACATCCTTTATGTTTTTGCAACCCTCCTCTCTACTCAGATTTTATACTAACAATGACTTTAGGCACTCAAAATTCAAACTATTTTTTCAAACTTTCCTAAAGTCCATTAAATGAGTCTTTTTAGCAACATTGCATGCCCTTTGAAATACAGAGTAAGTTCTAATAAAAGCATGCAAGCTCTGTTTTCACCAATGTTTCCCTTTTAACCAGTGCTATCTCACCAAATAGGGAATCTGTCAAATAATATGAAATACCTGGATATGTTGCAGAAGCTGCAAATTCTTCTCTGACTGATTTTGTTCTTTTATCAGGTTCTTTGATGCAGAGTCGCCACCTCCTTGAAGAGGAATGAGCTTCAAACAAGCTGAAGTTGCAAATTGATTTCTTTCTTTCTGGGTCATCCACTAGCAGAGTCACATATACAACCTTTTTTCTTTGCTGCAACAAACAGTTTCCAGGTCTAATTTTTTAATCTTGTAGACTCAAACTTTCATGGATATGACATTGATCTCCCCAGTAGAGTCGCCATTTTGTTGGTGACTCAGATGGGTCACAGATATATTACTGGAGATGATTAGATAGTACTTTTACTTCGATCCCCAGCGGAGTCGCCAATTTCTGTTGACTTTTTCCCAGACTGGATGCTTATTCCCAGATTTCCCTACAAGGTAGCCATCAGTGATCAACAGGATCTCTGGGCCAGGGGGCCAACAGTGTAGGAGATAGACTCTATATTTTATCTCCTCTTCTTCTTCAGGCTCTGCAAGACCTAGGGGGGTATTCCCTACTCAACATCCATGAGGATATGCATACAAGTCTGGGATGCTGACAGAAAGCAGATAGTCCTCTTGTAAGTAGACCAAAACTGAAAGATAAGAGCAAAGGGGCTAGCTTTGGGCCTATTAGCAGTTGTAGACAGAGGACTGAGGATCCTAAACTAATTCTAATGTCCTAATGTTTGTTTTAGATTTTGATTTGGATTTTAAGTTTGGATGCAAAGCTGGACATGGTTATAACACAAAAACAAAGCATGATTGGTGCCTATCCAGGGCCTGGAGTCAGTAGACATACACCTGTGAATGATCAGCATGAACAGCTAAAACTGGATTCAAGGGGATATATGTGATACCTGCCTTACAGATATCTCCCAGTACAGAGTGTTAAGTTATCTCTACTTATGGCATCCCTACTGCAGTATACCCTTCCCAATGTTCAACCTGAAAACAGTTTAATCTACCCCTTGAGCAGAAGTTAAAAGATTAGACATTCAACATAGGAATTCTATGCTCTAGAATCTAAACATTACCAAACATCCAGATTCAGAAGAAGAATACATGCAATACTGAAGACAGAATTAACACAACACATGCTAAAATAGCATTTCTCATATAAGATCAATCATGAAATCAGTGGGTTCATGCCAAAAACATACAACAAGAGATACATAAACTCATAGGTCAAGCTGTACAGAGCAACCAGATCAGCTTGTTATGAATTACAGAGCCAAAAATCTTCAACTTTCAACAACCTTGAATGAATAACACCGTCTGCATTATATAGCAGGAGGGTGTATTCAGCATTAACTACCAGGTTGACCAAAAATCCCGCCAGATACACAGTATCATAAAAATGGCGCTCAAACATTCAATGCAGCAGGTGGGAGAGGAGACAGGAAGAAAACTCGAGCCTCGCGCAGCCGCCTAGGGATCCACATCTTCAATTAGGTACTAGATCCATCCACGCCATCGCCCATACCTCTGCAACAATTGCCATTAATGGCGCACCAACCCGCGGCCTTGGGAAGAACATCAAATAGTCGATCGCAACCAATTCCCACCGAGATTCATCATCATGATATTTCGAAAATGCAGGATATCAATATCCCACATGCACCCCGCGATGACCTCATTAACACTTTATATACTAGGTCATGAGCATATATCATGTCGGTGCTTTTGCTCCTGACGACACTAGTATAAGACTTCATCATCATCATCCTCCAGCAGCATGATATCCAGTCGCTTGAAATATCACCCTGACGTCATCATCATCTCGCAATATAACCTGCATGATAAACGCCTTCATCGGCACAACCTGATCCATCGGAGGAACATCCTCCTGCTGAGCCTATACCAAAAGTCTGGCCGATGAACATCCTGATGACGTCATCATCATATCATGCTGACGTCATCATCATATCCGCCCGCTGCGCACCTCCTCATATCCGGATGACGTCATCATCATGTTTGCAAATATCGGGGGACCTCCACAAGATGATCTGTGTTAGAAATATGACCCCCCCCGGACCTCGATGACATCATCATCATATCGACATCAGGATGATATTCGGAAGATAACCGGATATTTGGAAATATCATCCTGATGCACTAACATCATGCTGCACTGTAGCTCCGCTATAAGATCAGGGCGAAATATGAAAATGATGATGCTCAAAAAGATCACCCCCACTAGATAATGCACGAAGCCAGCAAGCGGATATCTCCTTGATATCAGCATCATCATGACGCTAGAACAAACATACACGCGGGTGATATTCAAAAATGAAAATATCACCCCCTCCTTCGGAAATATCATGATGCAGATAGGCAAAGAAAACCGGATATCACCCTGACATAAGAATGACGTCAGCATCATCAGGATGACAAAACAACGAACCACGAAGTGATATAACATCATCAGGATGATATTGACTAAGATCATCCTGTCGTTCAAAATATGATGACCCCAGTGAATATCGGGTCATACTTAGAACTCTTCAACAACATCATTAGGATGATCATAACCAAGATCACCCGATGATAAAGAATATCACCCCGGCGAAATATCATGCAGGCAGAAAATATGATGACCCCCGTAAGCAACACGGTGATAACTGGAAATATCATGATGATGATGACGACCCCCAAGGAAGAACAAGTCGGGTCGAACAACTCAAAGAATAACCCCTTCAGAATAACGGGGCAACATCATCATCATGTTTGGGCAAGGTGATAAATGGAAGATCACCGGATACTTGAAAAATCACCCCCGTAAGCAAATCAGGGTGCACTGTAGTTCATCAGCATCATCAGGATAATAACCAAACATCACCCGATATCGAAATATGATGATCCTGATGAGAAACAAGCCGACAGAAAACATGATGATGCTGACCATCATCGAACACAATATGATGATGATGACCTCCTCCTCAGGAAAATATGATGATGCAGCTGAAAAATGCCGAGGAGGTCCAACACTTAGAACATTTTTTGGATACTTAGGGAAAGTGCCTGCATGAGAATTGCTCAAAAATTGTCAGTCAATTCAGGCACTAACAGAACCAAAAAAGAAAAAAGGTTCAACGTTGTGAAAAACACTGCCAATGAATGAATAATGGCGATCAAAGTGTGCCGATGTATTTTCTGCAAAACAATCAAATGTAACATATAGAGTGGAACCCAGACAAAATTGCCCACGACCCGGAACCACTAAGTATGAATTTTTTTGAAATTTAAAATGAATGCCAACAACAAAAAAAAGGCAAACAACTGACTGTTTATCATGCAAAACCTGATAGTACATTTTACCTAAGTGATCATAACTTGCAAAATATGATGAATTTTAAGACGGTTCAAAAAGCAACCCTGGCTCATTTTTCACAAGGAATCCAACCACATTATGCAATGGTACTGCAAATGCAATTTTCTATATTTTTTAACAAGGTTTGCAAATTTGACTTTGTTTTCCCTTTACCACCAAGCAGAACAAAACAAGCAAAAGCAAAAAGGAAAGCGACAGCAGGGGTCCTCATTTTGCTAAGGGGCAAAATGGGGCGTGTTGTGAACATCACAACAAATCCATCAGAGGCCCATCATGGACATACTAGAGAAGATCATTACATATTACATAACCAACAATTCAAAATATTTTAGTGCAGCCACCACAATAACAAAAATAACACCAAAGTGGAAGAAATAACAATTCCAACAATAAGGCATAAAATGAGCTCAATTTCAAAAATAAATCAAGTGTGGCCATAAAAGGCACAAGATGAATAGATATCAATTTTTTTGTGGCTAGACTACTCATAAGAAAGATTAATAAATCAATGTTATCCCCTATTAAAAATTAGAGAATTCACCAATAACTAAAAGAAAGTATCAAAATGTTGAAGGTACACTTTACATGCACTACGTGACTAATTTTAGTCACAATCAAGGGAGTAAAATGCTACATTGCACTTGGATTTCAACTTCCACATTAAGTAAGAGAACATGCTCAAGTAGCAACAAAAAAGTTAGTCTTCTAAGACTCCAATCATGTCACAAAGCATGAGATCATAATTTTCACTTAACCATAATAAGCATAAATCAAGTTGTCTTGAGCAACTAAAGCTTTGAATCATAGATCACAACCACATCACCACACAAGAAGTTCATTACAAGGTTTTATATGACATTGCCAAAGGCATCCAATGGAATTTACCTTTCCACACATGAATAGTGCCTCACTCAAAAATCACATTTGAGAGAATTACAATTACAATGCAATAATGCATATTGTCACACACTAGCAATCATTTAACAAACCAAGATTGAGCTTGGACAAAATCAGGCTCACAAGCTGAAATAACTCAACACATGCACTCACACATCAAGGAGTAATTAAAATTCAACACCATACAAGAATTGACCAATCATATGGGTAACGCATTAATGTAACAGTTAGATTCAAACACAAAGAAGCATAAAAATGGAAAGAGCTTAGTTGGGACTTAAGCCCTTTACCCAATATTATACCCTTATTATGCCACCACATGATGACAAGTGCCTAAAATAAAATACACACATAACAAGAGCATACCATTGATATGCTTCACAAGTCATGATAATACAATTGGGGACTCTAGTCCAAACGAATAATTCTTTCAATGTATAATACTTTAACAAGCCAATATGCACATGATACAAGAAGGGAAAACACAATTTAGAGTCACAAATGCAAGATTTACTAATGCATTCATTATCTTTACACAATATTCATCACAAATTTCATGTATGTGACCCACTTACAACCCTTTTCTTTAAATTTTCAATTTATATAATGCAATAACGCACCTAGGTTCCCACATGAATCCTAGGGAAAAGTGCAATTTGGGGACATAATTCATTACCCATTAATTGATCTATTCTAATAATTCAACGTTTTTCATGCACCCACATAATTAATTCACACATAATGACATGCACTCATAGAAAAAAAATGGAAGATGAACTTCATGCAAGCATTTATAGTCACCATACAAAAAGGGCAAATAATGATTCCAAATATGACAAATTGGGTAAGTGTAATGGAGTAAAAAGTGTCCACTTGTTTTTTTACCTCCTTGTTTAGCTCCTAGGTCCCATTTATTACATTATACATTCTAAATCTTATCCCAGACCCAAAAGGAGCTAAAATACTTGGGCACCACCACCCAAGTCCCTCCTGATTGGTCAGGGAAAAATTAAGTTTATGTCATCCTAGGACCTTTCAAAAGTTTTCTCTTTCTCAGCCCTTTTGATTTAATTTGATGATTGTTAGAAGGAAAGCATATATAAGTGTGTTTTTGAATTTATTATGGACTTATATAGAGACAACTAACTTGGGATATTGAAGTGAAGCAAGCAAGACCATTCATTGTGATTCCAGAGTAGATTTGTGTGTTGTTGTAGGTTTTGAAGCTATCATCTATCTCTCCTTAGGAGTTGAAGGATCTTCATCTTCTTAAGGGTTTCATCACATAGATGATATCATTGTTGTTTATCAACATTTGATTCTTCGTATCATTATTATGTTTAGCCTCTGCCCTACAAGGGCACACACTCTCTATCAATCAACGATGTTGGGAAGCTTGAATGTTATCCCAAGATTTGACTGAGGCAAGTCCCTAAACACCATAACCCCCCAAACCCTCTCTTGTCATCTTGTGTGTAGGTTATAGGAGCAAGATTGGGAGAATGTGAAGATATAGGAAGACTAAGTGAAGATTAGGGTTTTAGGATCTAACAATAGTCATATAATATTCCTCTATCCAAGACTTGGGAGGTGGTGCCCTAGTCTTTTTACCCTTTTTGACTTCAAATCTAGCATCAGGGCAACATCTACATCTTTCTAGTTTACAACTTTAGCAGATTCTATCAATCAAGACTTGGGCAGTCTCGAATTAGTCCTCTGATCCCTCTACTTTTGGGAGATAGGTTCTATCATCTTCCTAATCATCCCTATGCAATTGGTTTCTAGATTGTTGTACTTATTTTGTTATAAGTTGATCTTTCTAAAACTAGGGTTTGATAAAAAGGATGAATTAAATCTAATCCACCTATAACATACTTGAGTACAAGATCTATAGTTGTGTCCTCCTTGAGTTGGTAGTGATTTGGCTCAATCTTGTCCTTGAATGTTATATGGAAAAGGGTTTGATATAGTGTGCAACCTAATTGTCATCATTCTCCTTTTTCATACTTAGCAGTAAGAAGGTATGTGGTGCAGGAGCACCTAACTGACAGCTAGCCTCCATGAGGTAGTTAGTTAG
Source organism: Cunninghamia lanceolata (assembly GCA_027924645.1). Lineage (NCBI taxonomy): Eukaryota > Viridiplantae > Streptophyta > Pinopsida > Cupressales > Cupressaceae > Cunninghamia > Cunninghamia lanceolata. The sequence goes on from BSBN01001583.1 coordinate 7,767,713, forward strand.
TTTGAGTCTTGTTAATGTTTTCAAGAAGGTCGTATAAGACCAATGCATATAATAAGGTCATGTTGACCAGGCTTTGCTATTTTTAGCTAGGTTGTTAGGACAGTTGTTATGCTGTATGTCCGGTTGGATTCTCCCAGCCGCCTGGAGAGATTTCCCAGCCGCTTGGAGTCGAGTGGTAGTACTCGCATGAGATCCTATTTATGCATGAGGATCGATTGGTTTTAGATCATCGAGCTAGGTTGCACAGAGTGAGACAGAAAGAGAGACTGATCATTGTAATTGCATCTATTGAAATCAATAAAGATCCTATTTGTGTTCATTCTCTGTTTGATCTCCACTGTGTGAACGATTTGTTGTTTTGGTGGGTACATGGATTCGCTGATCCATTCCACCGGTTGATTCGTCGAATCGGTGGAATGGCTATGTACAGTAGGTTAGGATTTAGTTTGTTTGTTTGCATGCAGGTGTGAAGGATCGCGGTCGAGAGATGTTGAGGACCCTAGCATGGGTATGTGCTAGGTCGAGCTGATAGTTAGAGTTTGGAAGATCACCCTGAAGGTGGATCGGGTCATCCCCGGAGGTTCGGCGGATTGAAATTCGCTAAGTGTGAAAAGTCGTCAAAACGGCATCATCAGGATATTCCGGGTTATATCCTGCAGTTACTTCGGTCATCATCCGAGTAAAGGGAGAAGAGCATGATGCAAGTGTTTGCATAAAGTGAATGAGCGTCGGGGTGATCATCATCAGGTGTTGCCAAGGAGGAGCGTATCGGCATAAGCTAGAAGATCGGGTTGACAATTCCTTCGCGGGCCGATAAGGTTAAGTTTGGCCGACAGCAGGATATTGAAGGAGTTGCATATGACGTCATCATCATTAGGATATACGTCATCAGGATATCGAGGCAGCAGGATATTGAGGAGCTGCATGTGACGTCATCGTCATCAGGATAATCGTCATCAGGATATTGGGGTGACGTAAGCATCGAAGGAGAGGTGCGTGAAGTTAAGTATCATCATCAGGATATATGGGAGGAACCGGATGTTCTATATCCTGCTGATGAACATGATGTTGAACATCATGATGCTGAAGATAGTGAAGAGAGAGGTCGTCGGTAAGGTGAACAGTGAACGTCAGGAGGATGTTCGCGCTTGCCGAATATGATGATGCTGCCGATAGTCAGATATGATGATGCTGCTGACATGCGAAAGGGCGAAGGCTTGTCTGCAGGAGGATATCGGTCGGCAGAGTAAATATGATGATGCTGACAGTGTTAAGCAAAATATGATGATGATGAAGGGTTGCGGACATCCATGCTATATGTCAAGGTTTTAGTGTGGATGGCTCTGCATCATAGTGGTATCAGAGCTCAGCAAAAGGTCTGGGCTGTTGTGTGTTGATTCTGTCACCGAAAGGGCAGAGGTAAAGTTGGTTCTGTCACCGAAAGGACAGAGGTAGAGTTGAGTCTATCACTGAAAAGACAGAGGTAGAGGAGTGAGAGGTTGACAAAATGCCTCCGAAAGGTAGTGGTACTGCAAGGGAATTGCAGGAGATGAAGGAAAAACATTCCAGAGAGATGAGGAAGATGAAGGAGCTTGCTGAAGCACTTCAAGCCAGGCTTGTAGCCCTGGAAAAGAACAAAAAGAGGGAAGTGGAAGACAGTGAGTCTGAAGAAGATGAAGATGCTGTTGAAGAGTATGAAGAGGTAGCTGAAGATCTGGATGCTGAAGACCAGAGATTTACAAAACTGTTAAAGGCAGTGCAGAGTGATAAACCTAAGGTAAAGGTTGATGTTTCCAAGTATAATGGAGGTTTGAATGAAGATGAGTTACTGGATTGGATTGCTGCACTTGATAATCACTTTGAATGTGAAGATGTTGCTGAGGATCAGAAGGTAAAGATTGCAAAGACCAAGTTAGGAGGTCATGCTTTGGTATGGTGGGATTATGTACAATCCGAGAGAAGGAAACAAGGGAAGTCAAAGATCACTTCATGGGATAAGATGGTAGCAAGGATCAAAGGTAAATTCTTGCCTAAGGATTATGAGGTTCAGATGTTTGAGAAGCTGCAATTTTTAAGGCAGAAGGAAATGGATGTGAAGGCATATACTGAGGAGTTTTTTAAGTTGAGTATGAGATCTGGTCATCATGAGAATGAGGTAGAAAAGGTGGCTAGGTACTTGGCTGGTTTGAGATTGAACATACAGGATGAGTTAGTTTTAGCTAACCCTAAGAATGTGGAGGATTGTTACCAAATGGCAATCAGGATTGAAGAAAAGATGAATAGGAGACAAGATAAGTCCATGAGAGGAAGAGTCAGCAATATGAGGGGAAGAGGATTAGCCCCTACAACAAGGCAAACCAATGAGGGTCAAGAAGACACTGGTAAAGGACAGGGACAGTCTGATTTCAGAGGTGGATGGAAAGTTAATAGAGGCAGATTTGGAGGTGTTAAAGGTTCTACTACATTTTCAGGAAAGTGTTACACCTATGGTGAGTTTGGTCATCCATTTTTCAAATGTCCAGAAAGCAAGGGTTCATCATCCAGAGATGATAGAACGAATGACAAGAGAGTACAACTTGTGCAAGAGGAGAAAGTAGAGCAAACATATAGAGATCCTGACAATTATGCATATCGTGAGGATGGAGAAGCATTGATGCTAAGGAGAATTAGTTTGCAGGCATCAAAGGATCTGATGCAAAGAAGAGCTCTTTTCAAGACCACATGCAAGAGCAAAGGTAAAGTATGTAAGGTTGTCATTGATACTGGTTCAACAGACAACATGGTATCTCAGGAAATGGTGGATAAACTGCATTTGGAAAGGATTCCACACCATCACCCTTACAAGGCATCTTGGGTGAGTGATAGTCAATCACTTTTTGTCTATGAACAGGCATATGTTGATTTTTAGATTGGAGCATATCAGGATAGAGTTTTGTGTGACATTTTGCCCATGGAATGTTGTCACCTACTGTTGGGTAGACCATGGCAATTTGATAGGAGGGTACTATATGATGGGTATGCTAATACCTACACCATCAAGAAAGATGGGAAAACTATTATGTTGATGCCATTGTAGGAAGATGCTGCAGTACAGAAGGCAGCAAAAATCATTTTGGTGGGAAAGAAGGAATTTGTGCAGATGCCTATAGGAGCAGGCATAAAGGCAGTTGAGGATACTGCAAGGAAAGGTGTTGTTAAGGACAATAGGTTGAAGAAAGTTTCAGTTGTGACTGACAAAGGTCAGCAGCAAGTTCAGAAACAGGTGTGCAAACAGCAACTAGTTGAGAGGAATGACAAGGATGTTGTCATAGTTGGGACTATTGTTTGTCCTATAAAGGCTGAAAGGAAGATAGAGTTGAACATTAAAAAAGTTCAAGAGGTAGTTTAGACAGAGGTTCTGGTCAGACAACCTGACAAACACAAGGTATGTGAGAGAAGGGCCTACATTGACAGGCATGAGGATTTACTTGCAAGAAAGCAAGTTACAGTTCAGAAGTCTTGGAGAAGCCAAGAGCCAGCAGAGGATAAAGCTGGAGCAGGGCAGAATATTGCAAAGGCAAAGTGTAAAGGTGGAGCACTTCCACATCCAAACTCATGGGACATGAGTTCTTTTCTGTTGGGGAGTATGGTGCAGGAGCACCTACCTGACAGCTGGCCTCCATGAGGCAGTTAGTTAGTTTGAGTCTTGTTAATGTTTTCAAGAAGGTCGTATAAGACCAATGCATATAATAAGGTCATGTTGACCAGGCTTTGCTATTTTTAGCTAGGTTGTTAGGACAGTTGTTATGCTGTATGTCCAGTTGGATTCTCCCAGCCGCCTAGAGAGATTTCCCAGCCGCTTGGAGTCAAGTGGTAGTACTCGCATGAGATCCTATTTATGCATGAGGATCGGTTGGTTTTAGATCATCGAGCTAGGTTGCACAGAGTGAGACAGAGAGAGAGACTGATCATTGTAATTGCATCTATTGAAATCAATAAAGATCCTATTTGTGTTCATTTTCAGTTTGATCTCCACTGTGTGAACGATTTGCTGTTTTGGTGGGTACATGGATTCGCTGATCCATTCCACCAGTTGATTCGTCGAATCGGTGGAATGGCTATGTACAGTAGGTTAGGATTTAGTTTGTTTGTTTGCATGCAGGTGTGCAGGATCGCGGTCGAGAGATGTTGAGGACCCTAGCATGGGTATGTGCTAGGTCAAGCTGATAGTTAGAGTTTGAAAGATCACCCTGAAGGTGGATCGGGTCATCCCCGGAGGTTCGGCGGATTGAAATTCGCTAAGTGTGAAAAGTCGTCAAAACGGCATCATCAGGATATTCTAGGTTATATCCTGCAGTTACTTCGGGCATCATCCGAGTAAAGGGAGAAGAGCATGATGCAAGTGTTTGCATAAAGTGAATGAGCGTCGGGGTGATCATCATCAGGTGTTGCCGAGGAGGAGTGTATCGGCATAAGGTAGAAGATCGGGTTGACAATTCCTTCGCGGGCCGATAAGGTTAAGTTTGGCCGACAGCAGGATATTGAAGGAGTTGCATATGACGTCATCATCATCAGGATATACGTCATCAGGATATCGGGGCAGCAGGATATTGAGGAGCTGCATGTGACGTCATCGTCATCAGGATAATCGTCATCAGGATATTGGGGTGATGTAAGCATCGAAGGAGAGGTGCGTGAAGTTAAGTATCATCATCAGGATATATGGGAGGAACCGGATGTTCTATATCCTGCTGATGAACATGATGTTGAACATCATGATGCTGAAGATAGTGAAGAGAGAGGTCGTCGGTAAGGTGAACGGTGAACGTCAGGAGGATGTTCGCGCTTGCCGAATATGATGATGCTGCCGATAGTCGGATATGATGATGCTGCTGTCATGCGAAAGGGCGAAGGCTTGTCTGCAGGAGGATATCGGTCGGCAGAGTAAATATGATGATGCTGATAGTGTTAAGCAAAATATGATGATGATGAAGGGTTGCGGACATCCATGCTATATGTCAAGGTTTTAGTGTGGATGGCTCTGCATCATAGTGGTATCAGAGCTCAGCAAAAGGTCTGGGCTGTTGTGTGTTGATTCTGTCACCGAAAGGGCAGAGGTAAAGTTGGTTCTGTCACCGAAAGGACAGAGGTAGAGTTGAGTCTGTCACTGAAAAGACAGAGGTAGAGGAGTGAGAGGTTGACAAAATGCCTCCGAAAGGTAGTGGTACTGCAAGGGAATTGCAGGAGATGAAGGAAAAACATTCCAGAGAGATGAGGAAGATGAAGGAGCTTGCTGAAGCACTTCAAGCCAGGCTTGTAGCCCTGGAAAAGAACAAAAAGAGGGAAGTGGAAGATAGTGAGTCTGAAGAAGATGAAGATGCTGTTGAAGAGTATGAAGAGGTAGCTGAAGATCTGGATGCTGAAGACCAGAGATTTGCAAAACTGTTAAAGGCAGTGCAGAGTGATAAACCTAAGGTAAAGGTTGATGTTTCCAAGTATAATGGAGGTTTGAATGAAGATGAGTTACTGGATTGGATTGCTGCACTTGATAATCACTTTGAATGTGAAGATGTTGCTGAGGATCAGAAGGTAAAGATTGCAAAGACCAAGTTAGGAGGTCATGCTTTGGTATGGTGGGATTATGTACAATCCGAGAGAAGGAAACAAGGGAAGTCAAAGATCACTTCATGGGATAAGATGGTAGCAAGGATCAAAGGTAAATTCTTGCCTAAGGATTATGAGGTTCAGATGTTTAAGAAGCTGCAATTTTTAAGGTAGAAGGAAATGGATGTGAAGGCATATACTGAGGAGTTTTATAAGTTGAGTATGAGATCTGGTCATCATGAGAATGAGGTAGAAAAGGTGGCTAGGTACTTGGCTGGTTTGAGATTGAACATACAGGATGAGTTAGTTTTAGCTAACCCTAAGAATGTGGAGGATTGTTACCAAATGGCAATCAGGATTGAAGAAAAGATGAATAGGAGACAAGATAAGTCCATGAGAGGAAGAGGCAGCAATATGAGGGGAAGAGGATTAGCCCCTACAACAAGGCAAACCAATGAGGGTCAAGAAGACACTGGTAAAGGATAGGGACAGTCTGATTTCAGAGGTGGATGGAAAGTTAATAGAGGCAGATTTGGAGCTGGTAGAGGTTCTACTACATTTTCAGGAAAGTGTTACACCTATGGTGAGTTTGGTCATCCATTTTTCAAATGTCCAGAAAGCAAGGGTTCATCATCCAGAGATGATAGAACGAATGACAAGAGAGTACAACTTGTGCAAGAGGAGAAAGTAGAGCAAACAGATAGAGATCCTGACAATTATGCATATCCTGAGGATGGAGAAGCATTGATGCTAAGGAGAATTAGTTTGCAGGCATCAAAGGATCTGATGCAAAGAAGAGCTCTTTTCAAGACCACATACAAGAGCAAAGGTAAAGTATGTAAGGTTGTCATTGATACTGGTTCAACAGACAACATGGTATCTTAGGAAATGGTGGATAAACTGCATTTGGAAAGGATTCCACACCATCACCCTTACAAGGCATCTTGGGTGAGTGATAGTCAATCACTTTTTGTCTATGAACAGGCATATGTTGATTTTCAGATTGGAGCATATCAGGATAGATTTTTGTGTGACATTTTGCCCATGGAATGTTGTCACCTACTGTTGGGTAGACCATGGCAATTTGATAGGAGGGTACTATATGATGGGTATGCTAATACCTACACCATCAAGAAAGATGGGAAAACTATTATGTTGATGCCATTGCAGGAAGATGCTGCAGTACAGAAGGCAGCAAAAATCATTTTGGTGGGAAAGAAGGAATTTGTGCAGATGCCTATAGGAGCAGGCATAAAGGCAATTGAGGATACTGCAGGGAAAGGAGTTGTTAAGGACAACAGGTTGAAGAAAGTTTCAGTTGTGACTGACAGAGGTCAGTAGCAGGTTCAGAAATAGGTGTGCAAACAGCAACCAGTTGAGAGGAATGACAAGGATGTTGTCATAGTTGGGACTATTGTTTGTCCTATAAAGGTTGAAAGGAAGATAGAGTTGAACATTACAAAAGTTCAAGAGGCAGTTCAGACAGAGGTTCTGGTCAGACAACCTGACAAACACAAGGTATGTGAGAGAAGGGCCTACATTGACAGGCATGAGGATTTACTTGCAAGAAAGCAAGTTACAGTTCAGAAGTCTTGGAGCAGCCGAGAGCCAGCAGAGGATAAAGCTGGAGCAGGGCAGAATATTGCAAAGGCAAAGTGTAAAGGTGGAGCACTTCCACATCCAAACTCATGGGACATGAGTTCTTTTCTGTTGGGGAGTATGGTGCAGGAGCACCTACCTGACAGTTGGCCTCCATGAGGCAGTTAGTTAGTTTGAGTCTTGTTAATGTTTTCAAGAAGGTCGTATAAGACCAATGCATATAATAAGGTCATGTTGACCAGGCTTTGCTATTTTTAGCTAGGTTGTTAGGACAGTTGTTATGCTGTATGTCCGGTTGGATTCTCCCAACCGCCTGGAGAGATTTCCCAGCCGCTTGGAGTCGAGTGGTAGTACTCGCATGAGATCCTATTTATGCATGAGGATCGGTTGGTTTTAGATCATCGAGCTAGGTTGCACAGAGTGAGACAGAGAGAGAGACTGATCATTGTAATTGCATCTGTTGAAATCAATAAAGATCCTATTTGTGTTCATTTTCTGTTTGATCTCCACTATGTGAATGATTTTCTGTTTTGGTGGGTACATGGATTCGCTGATCCATTCCACCAGTTGATTCGTCGAATCGGTGGAATGGCTATGTACAGTAGGTTAGGATTTAGTTTGTTTGTTTGCATGCAGGTGTGCAGGATCGCGGTCGAGAGATGTTGAGGACCCTAGCATGGGTATGTGCTAGGTCAAGCTGATAGTTAGAGTTTGGAAGATCACCTTGAAGGTGGATCGGGTCATCCCCGGAGGTTCGGCGGATTGAAATTCGCTAAGTGTGAAAAGTCGTCAAAACGGCATCATCAGGATATTCCAGGTTATATCCTACAGTTACTTCGGGCATCATCCGAGTAAAGGGAGAAGAGCATGATGCAAGTGTTTGCATAAAGTGAATGAGCGTCGGGGTGATCATCATCAGGTGTTGCCGAGGAGGAGCATATCGGCATAAGGTAGAAGATCGGGTTGACAATTCCTTCGCGGGCCAATAAGGTTAAGTTTGGCCGACAGCAGGATATTGAAGGAGTTGCATATGACATCATCATCATCAGGATATACGTCATCAGGATATCGGGGCAGCAGGATATTGAGGAGCTGCATGTGACGTCATCGTCATCAGGATAATCGTCATCAGGATATTGGGGTGACGTAAGCATCGAAGGAGAGGTGCGTGAAGTTAAGTATCATCATCAGGATATATGGGAGGAACCGGATGTTCTATATCCTGCTGATGAACATGATGTTGAACATCATGATGCTGAAGATAGTGAAGAGAGAGGTCGTCGGTAAGGTGAACAGTGAACGTCAGGAGGATGTTCGCGCTTGCCGAATATGATGATGCTGCTGATAGTCGGATATGATGATGCTGCTGACATGCGAAAGGGCGAAGGCTTGTCTGCAGGAGGATATCGGTCGGCAGAGTAAATATGATGATGCTGACAGTGTTAAGCAAAATATGATGATGATGAAGGGTTGCGGACATCCATGCTATATGTCAAGGTTTTAGTGTGGATGGCTCTGCATCAGTATGATACTCTTGCAACATGTTAAATGCACAACAAGGTTACATAATGTAAGGTTCATTTACACAAGAAACTTACCACATCACTTTTTCTATTAAATACCAGGCATATGAACTTTTATGGAGTAAAAAATAGCATCATGCCTTTTTACCTCCTAGTTTAGCTCCTAGGTCCCCGTGTTTACACTTTAGATGTTTAAAACTTATTCTAGAGAAAATTTCCCAGAAACCCATGTCAAATGGGACTTAGGGGCCAGATCTAAATGCTTAATGAAGACTGAAATTAGCCTTCATACTTGGGCTCCTGTTCCCTAGTCCAAGATGATTTTTTGAGACCTAAATTTAAGTGTGTTGGCATAGGACCTTTAAAAAGGTTTCCCTCTCTCGGCCTTTTCAATTTGAATTATGAATGTTAGCAGGAAAGCATATATATGTCTTGATTTTACACCTAGATGGATAATGTGAACTTGTGATATTGAGCTAAGGGATTTCAAGGCATTCATTATGTTGTAGAGAAGAATTGTGTTGTTATTGTGTTTGTTTATTGCAGATTTGGCTTCATCAATCCATCTTCTCATGATTTGAAGGATCTTCATCTCCATGAGGGCTTCACCTCTAAGGTGACATCTATTTATGCTTCAATCATTTTATTTCATCATTGCTTTGGGCTTTTCCCTCCCTTGGGTACACACTCTATCTAATAACGATGTTGGAATACTTGAATGTCATTCCAGGGCTTGACTGACGCAAGCGCCTAAACACCACAACCCCCAAACCCCTCTTTTGTGATTGCAGGTTATAGGTGTGGGATTTGGTGAAGTGTAGGTACAAAGAAGCAATTCAAAGGATAAGGATTGAAGATCTGGAGAAAATTTACTGTAAATCTACCCTACTAGACTAGGGTACCTGCCCTGTAGTCCTCCCGACAAGATTCATCCCGAACTCAAGAGCTGAACATCATCCAACACCGCTCACTATTCCAAATCTATAGAAAAGTTGCCGTATCAGACTTGGGCACCTGCCTCATAGATTGTAAAGTCTTTACCCTTAGAAATCCAACTTCTAGTGAGTTTCTAATCCTTCCTAAGTGTCATCCTCTATGGCGATCTGTAGCAATTTATTCGTTTGTACCTGATTTCATTATAATTAGGGTTTGAGGCTTATTGAATCTAGGGTTTGACAAATCTCTCAATCTAATTAGGCTTTCCATATCATTCATGAGTACATCAACCTATAGCTATGTCCTCTTCATCTATAGTGACTTGGCTTGATTGTTGTCCTTGAGTGTTACTATGAAAGGAGGGTTTGGTTTGATAGATCTTAGCACTATTCATCATCTTTCCCATCTTTCACATATAACATTTTGGTGAACCCATTTTTTTACTAAACTTGCATCTTTCTTAGTGTTGTAATCATTCATTGCATCCATTCATATCATATTTATCATCTTCCATTGGAGAATTTTGTATGCATTTGAAAAAATTAAAAAAAAACAAGCATTCTAGGATTGCATTAAAACATAGTTTTGCATATTTTGCATTGCATATCATAAAAAGATTTAATTTTCTGATTTTTACATCAGATCTGATCATTATTACAGTAATTCATCATTAATTCATATCAAATCTTGCATTTACAAGTTACATTTGCTAGGGTTTTGTTTAAAAAGTTACATTTTTTTATATAATCTAGTCTTGGCAAAAGCTATGGTTTGTAGACAAAATTTCATTTTCAAGTTTTGCTACTCCTTTTCAACATTCATTCAAATCTGATTTTGAAGTGTAGTGTTGATCATAGTGCATACTTTTGCATCCTAGTCTCGAAACTTTCACCTTTTTCAATTACACATTGTGTATTTCAACCAGCATAACTACCTTGCTCCTTTGGTTTTTTCTATTAGTTTGTGCATTAAGTGTTGTATGCCTTTGCACAAGCTGTATAACCCGCTGCCCTAATAGAAACATCCTTGTAAGGAGAAGCCATAGACTAATGGGTTCTAGTGCTTTGAATAGAACTGATATGCAAACATCAGAAAATCCATTGAACACTTACTTTACAAAGGGTGCAACACCAAATTTGCAAGATATTATACCTCTTACCACTACAATCAAAGAACAAACATTTCATGATTTTGAAGATCCTATTGATGTGGTGACACATGTACCTGATGATCAAATCCACAAACTTAATAAAGAACTAGCTGATTTTCAAGCATTTATGGAAAAAGAAAGGATAGATGAAGAGGTGTACCTATTGTTCATAGTTTAAGAGAGTTATTAATGTTGGGAATTAAGGTGTCTCAACCTTGGTAATTCCTTGCATTTATTATTGTAATGTAATTTATTTACTTAGCCTATGTTGTAATTTTGTTGCACATCTTGTTTTGTCATCTAGTGTGAAGTGGCATGATGAGTTGTCACTCCACTTGTAAGATGACTAGGATGGTCAACTCACTCCATGTGGAGATAGGCATCCCTTTTGTGTGGTAGAAGTTTTCTTCCATGTGTTAGCATCTTGACTAGTGTGTAAGTGAATCTTGACCGAAATAGTTATGAAAGATTCCTATGATAGAATCTATGACATGTAAGAGTCAGAAATAGAAGGTTCTATGACAAGTGAAGACATGTGTCACAAGGCATCTTGGAAGAAGGAATATTTGGGTGCCCCAAGGAGGGTTATGACATGTCAGAGAATATGCTATTTATAGCCTATTTATGATAGATTCTCTTATAGCTATAAGATATGTCAGTATGACAGATTCTATGATAGTTGTAAGAGTCATAAGAGCATCTATCATTGCCCATCTTGGGAATAGGTGACCTCTTTGGGATGGGGTGACTTGAGAAGTACCATGAACATCCTACAATGTTGGACAAGTGTCCATAGGCATGGATTTTGGTCCATGAGGCCATGTTGGACGCCCATCTCAAGATAGAGCCATTTTTACCTTGTATTTTCTCTATAAGTAGGTGCTTTGGAGAGGAGATCTATTATGTGATTGACAAGTACTGTTATTCTACTAGTTTGTCTCTAGATGCGAGTGTCAAAGACTCCTAAGAGATTGCATTGCAAGTGTATTGTAAACCATTTTCGTTTTGATAATACATTGTGTAGGTTTTGGAGTGTGGGGTTTTTCACCTGATAAGGGTTTTCCCCACGTATATCTTGTGTCTCTCTCTTCTATCTCATTTCTCTATGTATGTGTTTGCTACAATATCTCCATGGTTATGTTAACATTATTGTAACTATAATGATTAAAATGAATTTGTACTCTTCTCTCCTCTTTATATTAGTGTGGGAAGCGATTTCTGCATACCTAGTTTCCTTTCAATTAAAAGAAGGACAAGACAAAGTTCATACACTCCATGGGATAGCCCATATAGTGGGTAACAACATTATGTTAGTGGTTGACTACGTGAATACTATTAACAATGTGTCATCATCGAATCATACACAGGTATCAACACCTATACCGACTACCGGAATGTCCACTATCATATCATCAATCCTCACTACTAATACACAAGCATGTAGTAATGCTACCACTAGCATGGGAGTATCTAATGGCATTAATTCATAGAATTACAAGGCTATTGGATTCAATTATCAAAACCTAGCACCTAAGGTGTCCTCCTATATGAATAACCATTCTCATTCACCTTTCCATTCCACCTATTCTCAACCACCTTTCATTATCACTCACAACTAATCACCTCCAAATTTCATGACTACAACTTCTAATTCCTCTAACCCACCAATCGCATCTCCTAATGATGCCATTTTAAACCAACTCTTGCAAGGCATGACCTTCTTACAGTAGAAAGAGATAAATTTGACCAATGCTTTCTCTCAGCCTAATATACCAACATACCATGCTTGAAGTCCTTTATCCTATTCAATCTTAAGAGTTCAAATGCCTGATAAGTTTGAGACCCCCTACTTTGAAAAATACAGTGGTAAAGGTGATCCTAATACTCATGGTATCATTCATGACTATGTGTAGTGATTTCTTTTTTGAAGAGGACTTGTTAGTAAAACTCTTTCCGTGATCCCTCAAGGATACCACTTTAGAATGCTTTTTCTCATTACCTCTAAATTCAATATATTCCTTCTCATATCTTGTTGATCAATTCTTGCAACATTTATGTCTCATTGATTGATTTAGTTCATTGCAAACAAGGTTAGAAAGAGAAGCTAACTGAGTTTATCAATCAATATTAAGCTCTATTCACATAAATATAATATTTGATTATAGATGAGGATGTTTAGAAGATATTCATTACAAATCTACAAGCTAACATCTATGATAAAATCCTCTTGATGAAGTATAGCTCTTTTCAACATCTGTGCACAACTCTTTGCGATTATCAACTTTCGTCTAGTCAGTATGAGAAACAAAACTCATTGGCTCAAGTTGGTCAATCCATAGCTAGAACATCTCAAAACAACTTTAAGAGGAATAACAAGAGTTTCATCAAAATCAATGGACAACATTCGAATAATTTTAAATCACAAGTGCCTGCTATTAGTAATTCTAAATGGGCACCATTTCAATTTAGACAACAACAAAGACAATTTACTTCATTATCTGAATCTATTTAATCAATTATGAATCAAGCAGTAAGCAACAATATTTTGAAGTTTCCTCCTATGAAACCATTTGATAGTAACAAGATACAAGGACCATCATTTGATGCTAATGCCTTTTGTCAGTATCACCACTTGGCATGACATGACACTGAATGATGTATGCGTTTGAAATGTGAAATTCAAGACCTCATTGATTCTAATATAATACAGGTAACTGGTGTAAATGACAATGGAAATAAGTTAGTTGCCCCTCTGAATTAAAATTTACAGATCTTTACAAATCCTTTTCCTAAGCACAATGATAATAATATGGTAGAGCAAAATACAATAGAGCAGGAAGATGACTATCTCGACAATGATGAAATAATTGGTATGATAGAAGTGGATAAGGAAAAGACTAAAGAATCACCTCATCCACATGTGAAAGGTATCTATATTGAGGTTCCTCCACTTTTATCCCTTCAAGGATTGGGAGACAACTGAAATGCATTAAATACAAAAAACTGAGCAACCTCGACAAGATAACATTAAGCAAGAAAAAGTTGTCACGATGGAAAGTATCCCATTTCATCATGAGAGACTCATTCATAAAGAAAATTAGAATAAGAAAGCAAATGATCAAAAGAGAACAAGGTGATTGTCATCAGTGGGAGATAGCAATGATTCCCCTCCTCACAAGCAACAAAATATTTCAAACATACATGGACTTTAGAAACAAGCACCGCACGACCGTTATGGAAATAAGAATCAATCAAGTATGAACTACTCACACTTTTTACCACACTTGATAGAGCACCTTTCTAAGATGCTCACAAGTTTAGACTCTTCTTAGATATATATGATATAATATTATGTTGTGTTGTGTTCCCCCGTGATGTGTTATGTGTTGTTTAGGTCTCCTAGGATGACCCTTGATACTCTTGTAAGGTCAAGGATACCAGGAGACAGCCTTTGTTGTGACCATTCTTCTATTTGTTTCTATATTCTTCTATCTTGCCTCCCCTCTATTTTATTGTTGTGTGTCATGCCTTGGGGGCATAGCATTACAGATGATGTCTTGGGAGCATCCTCCTACGTGGTATTCCTAAGGAACTTGTTTCTCCTCTCTCATTTTTATTGTTTATATTCTTTAGTGATTCTACCTAGTTGAAGGATGATGAAAAATAAACAAATACTGATAAGGACCATGTGTCCCTTCAGCAAGTAAGAAAAAATGGACCTAGTCCATATATGAAGATGGGATTGATATATATATCTGATGCTTGACTAGTAGAATCGCTCCATGTGATCTATCATGTTTTCATATCTCTTGTAACAAACATTTGCAATACACTCAATATGCTCCATGCATCTTGGATAGTTTTGTATCTCACCTTGTTACACTCAGTTCTGAGATATCTATAGTATAAGCCCAACGGCTATACTTGGTTCCAAACCCACAAGTGTAGCCCTTGTCCTTGATGTGATCTAATATATGATTTGTGTATAGCTTCTATGATTTGATTTGGTTATTATCTTAGAATAATGTGTTCTAACCTTATCCCTTGTTGATTATCTTAGCAATCCATATCAATGTGTTTGTGGGAACATTTGGTGATCATGGCACATGTCACTTTTGGGGGCATGGGCTTTACAAGAGCTCTTGTTCCCTTGCATGTTTTCCCTCTACCTTAATGTGCTTGATACCAGCATATGGTATCAACCAACTTAAGGTGGGGGCATATATAATGGTATTTGTTTTATTATTTTGGCACTGATGAAGCATGTTTGAAAGCCCTCACCATTAGGCGAGATGGTGTATCTCTTGAGCTAGTATGCATCCTTATTAAAATTCAAGAAAGAAAGCCCTCATCGCAAGGTAGGATGATGCATCTCTTGAGCTAGTGCATATCCTTTTATACAAAGCCCTTCTACGGAAGGTAGGATGGTGTATCTCTTGAGCTAGTGCACATCCTTTTATAGAAAGTCCTCTGTAGAGGCGGGGCTAGATCTTGAGTCATCTACCCATAAGCATGTCTTTGGTAGTTGTGGTAGGGTAGCTCAACCATCACATGTGTTTGAGATGTCTTTTAGATGGTGGGACTTAGAAATGAGCTCCTTCCCATTGCTCGTGTTTATCGTGTATAAGATGTATAGTGTACCTATGGAATGCTATACGGCGCTTGTGTATTCTATGTGTCTTCTTATGTGTTTGTTCTGTCTACCCCCAAGTGTGGTCTAAAGGTGCGTAGCGATGAGCTCCCTCCACATTTAGGTTCTTGTTTGGTGTGGTCTAAAGGTGCATAGTGATGAACTCCCTCCATACTTTAGGTTTTGTTTTGCGTGTTTTTGGTGTTGGGATAATGTTCCATTAACCTTGTAAATCCCAATATTGTATTTATTCCATTTATTATTTGTAATTACCCATAAGGGATGTACAAGTTTCACCGGCAGTGGTAAAAATTATTTACAGACCACGGTAATTATGGAGTTACTGCACAATAAGTCCCGGAGTTACCGATGGTAGTTACAGGATGTCATTTACTATGGTAATGGTAATTGGTCAATGTGGGGTGCACATGTCAAGGAATAATCTATTTTTAGTGTTATGTCGCACGCCATAGATGTTGTGAGAGGGTGTAAGAGATTCTATGACAACTGTAAGTTGTCATAAGAATCTATGACACTTATAATAGCATATGACATGTCATAAGATGTTGTAAGTGGCTATTTTTGGCCCCAAGGCATTCAAGTTTGCATGGGCACATTTTTCCAAGTGTAGGATGCATGTATGACAGTATTTATGACCCCGTAATGGCTATGGATGCCTAAGGTTGTATTGTTGACTCTTGACAAGTGTTATGGGCTTGTAAGAAGTCATCTAATGTCTTGAGTTTGTGTAAATTCTTTATAACCATAGCATAGTAGATGAGAGGAATATAACAGTTTATAGGTACCCAGGTTCTGCCAGAGTGAAGGTTGGAGGATAGAGGAAGTGAATGTATTTGTAATCTCCTTTTGTGAAGATAATACAACTTGGCCTCTTTTCTTGGTGGAGTTTTTTACCCGAAAGGGTTTTCTCCATGTTAAACACTTGTGTTATGTGCTTCATTTTTCTTCTGGCATATTTTTGTATTGTGGGTTTATGTTTTGATTACAATCTCCATTGTTAATGCACACTTAAAAGATTGCTGAAATTTATTTGAATCGGATTTCCATTGAAGTAGTGTTCCTTTCATTTCTAACATTTGGTATCAGACCCTAGCCAGCTTTGACTCTTGGGTGGTAGTGTGGAAGCTGTAGCTGCGGTGGGAGATTTGGTTGCATTTGTTTTGCAGATCTTGTGTTGTTATTATGGCTACATCCATAGTTGCATCAACCTCTCGAATGGATATTGAGAAGTTCAACGAAACAGGGTATGAGTTGTGGAAGCTGAAAATGGAAGATTTGTTGGAAGAAAGAAACTAATGGTTGGCTGTCCAAAAAGAGAAGTTAGAAATTATTCATACGGATGTGTTTGGACCTATGGATAATGAATCTATTGGAAAATCTCGTTATTTTGTAACCTTCATTGATGATGTATCTAGATTTACATGGATTTATTTTATGAAGCATAAATCTAAAGTTTTCACTAAGTTTAAGGAATTCAAAGTCTTAGTAGAGAACCAATCAGGTTTAAAGATAAAATTATTAAGATCTGACAATGGAGGGGAATATTTCTCTAAGGAATTTGATGAGTTTTGCAAGCATGCAGGTATAATCAAACAAAAGACAACTCCATATAGAATTGTGTTGCAGAAAGGATGAATCGAACAATTATGGAAAGAACTGGAAGTATGCTTAGTGATGCACAATTGGATAAATGCTTTTGGGTAGAGGTTGTGTGTACTATTTGCTACTTGATAAATAGATCTCCTTGTAAGGCTCTTGATTCGACACCTTATGAAGTGTGGACAGGTAAGAAACCTTCTATTTCACATTTAAGGGTTTTTGGTTGTGAGGCTTCTATTCATGTACCTAAGGAAAGCGATCTAAGTTGGATCCAAAAGCTGAAAAGTGTACATTCATTGTATATGGTGATAATGTGAAAGGTTATAATCTTTGGAATCCACTAACCCGCAAGATTATCTTTTCTAGAGATGTTATTTTTAGGAAACTTAGAGCTATTTCTGAACTTGAGCAGCCAAAAGAAAAAGATGAAAAGGAAAAGAAGGTGTACTTTGATTTAGTGTAGCAAGATGCACCTCAGGAAGAACAAAATGATGGATTAGGGGGTGAAGAAGAAGAAGATTCGAGTAGTTCTAATGAAGATGAATCTATCATGACAGAAGAAGTTGGTATAGATGATCATGCAGAAGAATGAGTAAAGTCTCTTACTCCACCCTTGAGAAGATCCACAAGACAACAGAATCCAATTGACAAGTATAGCCCACCTAATTTTTGTTGTGTATACGCTTTATTGAGTACTAACGATGAACCTAGATCCTACAGGGAAGCTATTTCTGCAGATGATAGTGAGTCTTGGTAGCTAGCCATGCAGGAGGAGATGATGGCTTTAGACTCTAATAACACCTAGGATCTTGTTCATTTGCCCAAAGGAAGAAAGGCCATAGGATGTAAGTGGGTCTTCAAAAAGAAATTTGGAGCAGATGGATCATTGGAGAAGTACAAGGCTAGACTGGTAGCCAAGGGCTACTCCTAGAGAGAGGGAGTTGATTTTGGTGAGATATTCTCTCCTGTTGCTAAATTGACTTCTATTAGATTTCTCTTATCCATTGCTAGAGCTTATGATTGGGAGATTGAACAAATGGATGTTAAGACTGCGTTCTTGCATGGAGACCTTGAAGAATAAATTTATATGCAATAGCCTACAGGTTTTGAGGTAAAAGGAAAAGAACATTGGCTTTGCAGGTTAAAGAGGTCTCTTTATGGTCTGAAACAGTCCCTTAGAATGTGATATCAAAAGTTTGACTCATTTGTTTTGAAATTGGGTTTTTTTAGAAGCAAGGAGGATCATTGTGTTTACATTCATTGTGTTGATGATTCTATACTGGTTATTGCTTTGTATTTTGATGACATGTTGTTTTTCAGCAATACTAAGGGTATGGTCAGTGAGCTTAAAGCCCAACTTTCAGGTGCATTTGAGATGAAAGATCTTGGTGCTGCAAGGTATATTTTGGGAATGGAGATTAGGAGGGACAGAGTTAACATAAATCTTTGGTTTTCACAAAGTAAGTATGTGAATACTATTTTGCAGAGGTTTAGTTTGCAGGACTGTAATCTAGTTAGAGTTCCTTTACCCATTGGTACTAAGATTTCATTAGATATGTGTCCAAAGACTGAGGATGATCTTGAGGATATGTCTAATGTGCCATATGCTAGTGTTGTAGGGAGTTTGATGTATGCAATGGTTTTCACTAGACTAGATATTGCCCAAGCAGTGGGAGTTTTGAGCAGATTTATGTCTAACCCTGGTAGACAACATTGGAACTATGCAAAGAGGGTGTTTAAATATCTTGCAAGTACTCCTGATCATTATTTGGTTTATTATGGTACTGATAGTGCTGATAAATCTTTGTTCATACAGGGTTTTGTTGATGCAGATTGGGCAGGTGACTTGGATAGTCGAAGGTCCACTAGTGGCTATGTGTTTACTCTGTTTGGAGGTGCAGTGAGTTGGATGAGTAAGAGGCAGCCCACAGTTGCTTTGTCCACCACAGAAGTAGAGTATATGGCTGCAACTCATGTCTCTAAAGAGGTAGTTTGGTTGAGGAGACTGTGTATAGGTGTTAGTTTTGATTGCAAGAATATTCAGATTGGTTGTGATAGTTAGAGTGCTATTTGTTTGGCTAAGAATCCCATGTATCATGCTCGAACTAAGCATGTTAATGTTCAGTATCACTTTGTTCGAGAGTTGGTTGCAAATGGAGAGATTGAGTTGAAGAACATAGACACTCAAGAGAATGTTATAGATTCATTGACCAAGCCTGTGAGCACAAAGAAGTTCTTGTGGTGCAGAGAGGCCATGGGCCTTGTTTCTAGTGCCTGATTATTTTTTATTTGATTTCCTATGGGTTGATTTACAATGTATAATGTCAAGTGGGAGAATGTTGGGATAAGGTGCCATTAACCTTTTAAATCCCAATATTGTATTTATTCCATTTATTATTTGTAATTTGTAATTACCCATAAGGGATGTACAAGTTTCACCGACAGTGATAAAAATTATTTACTGGCCACGGTAATTAGAGTTACTGCACGATAAGTCCTGGAGTTACTGGTGGTAGTTACGGGATGTCATTTACTATGGTAAATGGTAATTGGTCAATGTGGGGTGCACATGTGAAGGAATACTCTATTTTTAGTGTTATGACACATGTCATAGATGTTGTAAGAGGGTGTAAGAGATTCTATGACAACTGTAAGTTGTCATAAGAATCTATGACACTTATAATAGCATATGATGTGTCATAAGATGTTGTAAGTGGCTATTTTTGGCCCCAAGGTGTTCAAGCTTGCATGGGCACATTTTTCTAAGTGTAGGATGCATGTATGACAACATTTATGACCTCGTAAGAGCCTATTCTTGGCTATCGACGCCCAAGGTTGTATTGTTGACTCTTGACAAGTGTTATGGGCTTGTAAGAAGTCATCTAATGTCTTGAGGTTGTGTAAATTCTATATAAACTATAGCATAGTAGATGAGAGGAATATAACAGTTTACAGGTACCCTGGTTCTATCAGAGTGAAGGTTGGAGGATAGAGGAAGTGAATGTATTTGTCATCTCCTTTTGTGAAGATAATACAACTTGGCCTCTTTCCTTGGTGGAGATTTTTACCCAAAAGGGTTTTCTCCAGGTTAAACACTTGTGTTATGTGCTTCATTCTACTTCTGGTATATTTCTGTATCGTGAGTTTATGTTTTGATTACAATCTCCATTGTTAATGCACACTTAAAAGATTGCTGAAATTTATTCGAATCAGATTTCCATTGAAGTAGTGTTACTTTCATTTCTAACATTTGGCAGTCTGAAGGCACATAGTGATGAGCTTTGTTCACCCCTTAGTTTAGGATTTATTTTTAGTTGTTGAATCAATGTATTCTTTTGTATTGCGTGACTACTCTCATGTCTTCTTTATGTATTGCATGCTTCATTGTATTCTCTATGCTTTGCGTGCTTCTTACTATCTTCATTGTGTCTTGCATGTATTCTATGTGTTTTCTAGTGCTTACCTGAGATTGGGGGCTAGAAATAGTCCTCCAACCTTTGGGTGTGCCTTAGCTCTATGTGCTTGGTGTGTTTGATATGTTTGATGTGCTTCAACTGTACTTTAATGCATGTATAGAATCGTAAGATCATACATACATTAATGTCGGGGATAAATGTTATGGAGTAAAAAGTAACCTCATGCCCTTTTATCTCCCAGTTTAGCTCCTAGGCCCCTGTGTTTACACTTTACATGTTTAAAACTTATCCCAGAGAAAATTTACTTGAAACCCATGTCAAATAGGACTTAGAAGCAAGATCAAAATGCTTAATCAAGACCCAAACTAGCCTTGGGACTTGGGTGCTCTCACCCTAGTCTACGCTAATTTGTCAGAACCCAAATTTAAGTGTGTTGGCATAGGACCTTTAAAAAGGTTTCCCTCTGCTAGCCTTTTCAATTTGAATTATGAATGTTAGCAAGAAAGCATATATAAGTGAGTTTATGTCTTCATTTTACACCTAAATAGATAATGTGAACTTGTGATATTGAGCTAAGAGATTTCAAGGCATTCATTATGTTGCAGAGCATAATTGTGTTGTTATTTTCTTTGTTTATTGTAGATTTGGTTTCATTAATCCATCTCCTCATGATTTGAAGGATCTTCATCTCCATGAGGGCTTCACCTCTAAGGTGACATCTATTTATGCTTCAATCATTTTATTTCATCATTTCTTTGGCCTCTGCCCTCCCTTGGGCACGCACTCTATCTAACAATGGTGTTGGAAGACTTGAATGTCATTCCAGGGCATGATCGAGGCAAGCTCCTAAACACCACAACCCCCAAACCCCTCTTTTTTTATTGTAGGTTACAAGTGTGGGATTTGGTGAAGTGCAAGTACAGAGAAGCAATTTAGAGGACAAGGATTCAGGATTTAGAGAAAAGTTTCTATAAATCTACCCTACTAGATTAGGGTGCCCACCCTATAGTCCCCTCGACATGATTCATCTCGAACTCAAGAGCTGAACATCATCCGACACTGCTCACTATTCCAAATCTATAGAAAATTTGCCCTATCAGACTTGGATGCTCATCTTGTAGTCCAAAAATCTTCATCTCTAGAAATCTAACTTCTAGTGAGTTTCTAATCCTTCCTGGGTGTCTTTCTGTGTGGTGATCTATAGAAGTTTATTCATTTGTACCTGATTTCATTATAATTAGGGTTTGAGGCTTATTAAATCTAGGGTTTGACAAATCTCTCAATCTAATTAGTCTTTCTGTATCGTTCCTTAGTACATCAACTTGTAGTTGAGTCCTCTTCATCTGTAGTCACCTGGCTCGCTTGTTTTCCTTGAGTGTGATTGTGAAATGAGGGTTTGATTTGATAGATCTTAACACTATTCATCATCTTTCCCATCTTTCACATATAACATGAACAAACATCATCTCTTTCACAACTAAATGCATAACTCACAAGAGAGTACACAAGGTTCAATAAAAAATCTAAGAACATTGGAATTCCTTCTCATACAAAGGTTTACAAGCCACACTATCGAAAGTGGTTAGAATAACACTAAAATGACCACACAAAGGTCACTCAAACACTCACACACATTTCAAGGATTCTTGCCAAGCATTCATGACATCAAGAGAGAAAATTACACAAAAGCAACTTCTTGGAAAGAACAAGGATCTATTTAATCCCATGGACAATGTATTCCTCAACCATACACATGCAAAGAACCATATGAGGGAAAAACACATGCTACTTGCATCACACAACCACACTAAGACCCACACATGCTTAAACACAATGAGTAGAACACACAACCTAGAGCTCCCAATGCTACAACATGGGATTTCATACCAAGTGTAATGCCCCAAGCTTACATTCAAGCCATTAATAGACAATAATAGGATGAACAATTCTTTTGTGATACAAAAGAAGCATTAAGAAAGCCACATAACACTCCTACATGCCCAAGGTGTCGTAATAAAAAGTAATGACACACTTGGCATGCACATCAATGCACAAAGCAAGGTGACATAAGAAGAAGACTTAAAAACTCCATGGGATAAAATAGGATGGTTGTAATAGAAAATGATACAAGGAGGAGAGTTAAAATTTCTAAGTTTATTGAAAACCCTACAATGTCTGAGGAAGAACTTGCAAAAGTTTAGACTTCCCCTTCGGCCTTGCAACTCAACTTTATAGGAAAGATTTTCCATCCATATTTCCTTCCTAGATTGTAACTAGACCAATATGACCACCTTAAACTTTGGCACTGAGATGCATCTTGCAACATACAATACCTGCTCGAGTTCAAATTTTTGGATGTAGTTTCAAAATTTATAGCCTCTAGAAGTTGGACCTCCCACATCTTAGAATAGGCTACTATTGGCCCATTATGGAAAAATATGTATGTCAGTATGTTAAAACATGCCTAACCTATTAGTAGTATGAGGACCTTAATCATGCATTATTAAAATCTTTGTATCCGATTACTACTCCTTGGCCTTTCTCCACACGGGGCCTCAATCTCATTCACAAGATAAATCCCTCCTCCTCTAGTGACCATAAGTTCATTCATTTCGACTAAGTATTCTACTAAGTGGGCCAAAGCCATTCCAAGTTCATCCTCCACTGTATCATCTACCATTATGACATCCCTTTGGCCATTATCATTGATAATGGTAAATCATTTAAAAACCATGAAGTTTACACCTTGTGTACCCAATTCCATATCAAACACCATTGGTCCATTCCCTATTACTCCCAAGGTAATGACCAAGTTGAGGCATGTAACAAAACAATCAAAATCCTCAAGAAGATCATCAATGATGTGATAGGGTTAGCTGATAGAAGATATCAATTAAATGCAAATAAAGACTAAAAAGAGGAATGAAAAATACACAAAAATAATAATAGCGAAAGACAAGTTTTAACGTGGTTCACCCAAACTTGAGCTACATCTACCAACAGAGAGTCCAATATTATTATCCAGTAAATCAAACTGATTACAACTAGCAATCCTTGCAACTTAATACCACTACAAAAATGCTACAATACATCAACCAAAACCCTAACCCTTAGCAACTTTTATCAAGCCTTCTGTTAGTTACAAAAATAGGGTTTTTTTATGTTGGCTAATAGAAAAAATAACTCCCGACACCTTTATAAAATAATAGGCAATTTTTGCTTCAGGGGCGCTACTCCTGAACCCTCAGCTGGGGGCGCTACCCCTAGTAGCCCCCAAACCCCCACCATGGGCTTTGCCCCCGAGCCCTATAGGAGGGGCTCTACCCCCCCTACACTCACTCGTTAAATAATTTGGGGGGAAACCGTGCCGATAAAAGTGGAGAAAATTTAACCTCTGAGTTTGATTAGGCTCCATATAACAACAATCTCCCACTTGGAGAGTGATCAAACTCCACACCATATCATCTCCCACTTGGAGACTGATCATAACACCGCTAACCCTATAGCTCCCACTGAAAATACGCACCCTGGACTCTGCTGTTCTATTTTTGTTATTTTCAGTCTTGAAGACTAACCGAAGCTAAAGAGGAGCTCAACATCTCCCTTGTCACTGCCTTTGTAAACATATCCACTAGATATTCATCTGTATGTATCTTTTCTAGTCATAATTGTCCATCATCCAATATCAATCGAATGAAGTGATATCTCAACTGTATGTGTTTGGTCTTTGAATGCAAGGCAGAATTCTTTGCAAGATGTATGGCACTCTGGCTATCCATAAACAAATAACTATTAGCCTATTGTTTGCCCAATTCTTCCATGAAAGATTGCAGCCATATAATCTCCTTGCTTGCCTCCGTTGCAGCTACATACTCTGCCTCTGTGGTGGATAAAACAACCACCTTTTGCAACCTAGAGATCCAACTCACCACTGTCCCACCTACAGTAAATACATAACTATAGTACTCCACCTGGTATTAATATCCCCTACCAAATCTGAGTCTACATAGCCTGCTAAATCAGTATTAGAGCCCCCAAAACATAAGTATTTATTGGATGTACCTCTAAAATATCTGAGAATCCATTTTACCGTATTCCAATGCTCCAATCCAGGATGACTCATATACCTGCTTACGACTCCTATAGCATGTGCAATATATGGTCTCATGCATACCATGGTGTACATTAAACTTCCTACAGTTGAAGCATATGGTACCTTGGACATTTTCCCTTCCTCCTCTTGTGTCTTAGGATACATCTCCTTAGTCAATTTTAAATGACTGGGCAAAGGTGTGCTAACAGCTTTTGTATTCTCCATATGGAATCTCTACAACACCTTTTCAACATAATCAGCCTGATATAGAGTCAATTTTCTGTTCTTCCTATCTCTGCAAATTTTCATACCAAGGATTTGTTTGCTGCGCCCGAATCCTTCATAGCAAATGACTGTACTAACTGATGTTTTAACTCTCTTATGTGATCCATATTAGACCCTACTACAAGTATGTCATCAACATATAAACATAAAATAATGTAGTTGTCATTATCTAACCTCTTAAAATAAACACAATGGTTAGAATTACATCGACTGTAGCCTTGCTCAGCCTTAAAACTATCAAATTTCAAATACCATTGTCGAGGTGCTTGTTTTAGGCCATACAAGCTATATCTCTTCCTCAAAATCACCATGGAGAAAGGCAATTTTCACATCTAGCTATTCCAAATGGAAATCTTCAGCAGCCACAATACTTAAAACAATACGAATAGAAGTCATCTTAACAACTGGAGAAAAAATCTCATCAAAATCAATGCCCTGTTTCTGTGTAAATCCATTTACAACTAACCTAGCTTTAAATCTTTTCTTACCTCCATCTTCCTCTTTCATTGCAAGGAGTCCATTTCTTCTTTCATTGCAAGCTCCCACTGAACCTTTGTATCTACCTACATAGCTTCATCATACCCTTCTGGTTCACCAGCATCTATTAACAAAATAGAATACAAAGAGGGAGAAAGCCTTTCAGGAGGTCTACTTAGCCTTGTTGACTGTCTAACATTCACTGGAGTTTGTGGTATTTCTGGTTGTTGTTGTGGAGCATGAGGAATCACTGGAACATCACTATTTGGAGTATCATCCAGCACCACATAATCCTTTTCTTTCTTCTCATGCGACTGCAACTGATCTTTGTACAACACCTTCTCATTGAATATAACATCCCTACTTCTCACAATTCTCTAATTTTTAAAATCCCAAATCCTATAACCAAATTCATCAATGCCATATCCAATGAAGGTACACTTTTTTTATTTTGCATAAAGCTTGGTTCTATTTTTAGAATCTACATGTACAAACGCTTCACATCCAAAGGTTTTGAGAAAAGAATAACTCACCTTCTTACTTGTCCATGCTTCCTTTGGAATACCACAACCCAAAGGAACTGAAGGACCTCTATTAATTAAATATACAGCAGTGTTGACAGCCTCTACCCACATGTTTAAAGGCAGCCCAACATGTAATCTCATGGTCCTTGCATGCTCCATTATTGTCCTATTCATGCGTTCAACCACTCCATTTTCTTGTGGAGTCCCTGGAACCATTTTCTGCCTACGAATTCCATTAAAGGTACAATAATCCTCAAATTCTTTACTGCAAACTCACCACCATTATCAGATCTGAGAAATTTTAATCTTTTACCCATCTCATTCTCAACCAAGCTTCTCCATTTCTTCAATGTTTCAAATACATCAGATTTCTGCCTAAGGAAATAAATCCATACCTTCCTATTTGCATCATCTATGAATGTAAAATAATACCGAGAGCCACCAAGAGAAGATACCTGAGCCAATCCCCATACATCTGTATGCACAAGCTCTAACTTTTTAACTTTCTTTTGCTTCCCATCCTTGAGAAAACTAACTGTCTTTTGTTTTCCATACAACTTTCATAGAAATCCATATTAATACATTTCAGACTTGGTAAAACTTTCTTAGAATGAAGTACCTTCATACTTTTTTCACTCACATGCCCAAATCTATTATGCCACAACACTGTCTCAGAACCTACAGCAACTATTCCTAAACCTATTTGTTTTTTCTCTACAATAGCTAAAGTAGAAAGAATAGTATGACTTGTACAAAGATATAAGGTGCCTACTTTCACACCTTTTTCTACTATTAAGGTACCTTTTGAAACCTTCCATTTTTTATCAGTAAATGTAACAATGCAACCTTCTTCAGCTAGCTGCCCTACTAAAATTAAATTTCTACTAAGCCTTGGAACATGCCTTACCTCTTGTAGTAGCCAATGATTCCCATTCTACAACTTAATTTTAATTCTTCCCTTTCCAACAATCTGACAGGGTTCATTATCTCCCAAATAAACTAGCCCAAAATCCCCTTGGACATAATCAAGCAAATAACTTCTATGGGGTGTAGCATGAAATGAGGCCCCTGAATCTAAAACCCATGAACCATCAGCATTATCTAGGAAAAGAATTAAAGCATCATCTTCAGATTTATTACTTACCACATTAGCCTCCTTATTGCCTTCTTGTTTGTCTCCTTCTTTATTCTTCCAAGACCAACAATCTTTCTTCAGATGACCTAGTTTCCTATAGTACCAGCAATCCTTTTGTCCTCTAGATTGGGATCTCTTGTCCTTTGATTTTCCTCGTGACTTCCCATGACCTCTAGAACCTTTTCCTCTCTCCTTTGATCTACCCTGCTTTCTGCATTCAAAACACTACCTAATGTGGACCCTCCTGATCTTTTTTGTCACATTTCCTTGCTAAGGATAACACCAACAACATCATCAAATTTTAAAGTGTTTGAACCAGAGACAGAGTTACTTATAGCCATTACCAAGCTATTCTAGCTTTCTAGCAAAGAACATAAAACCAAGAGAGCCCTCACCTCTTCATGAAATTTCACTTTTACAAAAGTTAACTTATTGACAATCATATTAAACTCATTTAAACGATCTGTCACAGATCCACCTTCAATCATTTTCAGATTAAACAAATGCTTCATGAGAAATACCTTATTTGAGGCTGAGGGTTTTTCATACAATTTAGCTAAAGCTTTCATCAGTTCACTTGTTGTCTACACTTATTTTATATTGAATGCCATAGATGGTGCCAGGCACAACCGAATGGTTCCCAGTGCCTTTCTGTCCAGAAGTTCCCAATCCTCATCCATCATTCCTATCAGTTTCTTGGATACTCCTTCCAATGGCCTCCATAAATCCTGCTGATAGAGGTAATCCTCTATCTGCATCTTCCATAACTGATAGTTCTGCCTATTAAATTTATCGACCTTTAATTTACCCTCATCTGCCATTGCTCCCACTCAACTGTGAGACTCCCACTCAACCGTGATAATCAAACACAACCATGAGACCTTTTGGCAGATGATAACCAAACACAACCCATTTTGATACCACTTGTTAGGGTTAGCCGACATAAGATATCAATTTAATGCAAATAAAGATTAAATAGAGGAATGAAAAATACACAGAAATAATAATAGTGAGAGATAAGTTTTGACATGGTTCACCCAAACTCGGGCTACATCCACCAACAGAGAGTCCAATATTATTATCTAGTAAATCAAACCGATTACAACTAGCAATCCTTGCAACTCAATACCACTACAAAAATGCTACAATACATCAACCGAAACCCTAACCCTTAGCCACTTTTATCAGCCTTATGTCAGTTACAAAAATAGGGTTTTTTTATGTCAGCTAATTGAAAAAATAGCTACCGACGCCTTTATAAAATAATTTGGGGGGAAACCACACTGATAAAAGTGGGGAAAATTTAACCTCTGAGTCTGATTAAAGGCTTCATATAACAACATGATGTTGGTTGTAATTGACACCTTCAGCTTAATCTTGTCCTCTGGGCTTACCATACCATCATATGCATACCCACTGGTGCTAGACATTTCTCCCTGGTCTTCAAACCTAAATCTATCTTTCCAATAGAGGTCAAACTTCCATCATTGCACATATCTTTGTGTGACCTTATTGATGACGAGGAATAAATAATTACATGGCGACATTCAAACTAGAGTTACTTGATAAGCGGCACCTCAACACCCTAAATTATTTGAAGGCTTATCAAAACCATCTCCATCGTAGCTACAAAAAGAAGATCAAAGCTCAATAAATTGAAATTGGTGACCTTGTGCTTAAATAAAGCTAGATTAACACCATTCAAGACCATGAAAAGAAAGCAAAATTTGAGCCTAATTTGTTTGGTCCTTATAAAATCATTGCTAAGTATGGATCCAATGCATATCACTTGGCTACTCAAGATGGTTAGGAGCTAGATGAACCTATGAACATCATCCATCTCAAGAAATTTCCTACCTAATCTATAGCAATTCCCAATCAAAAAATCCAAAAAATTACAAAATATGCAAAAAAATAAATAAGTAAAGATCAAAATCATCCTCTAGTAAAAACCACTTTGTGGAACCTTGGGAAAGTACACTAGTAAAAACCTACTTGTATGTGTCATGTGTAAAGCTAGATTCTACTATCTCCTAGGTCCTCCTCCCACCATCCCATGCCATCCACCCATCTTCGCTCCTTCACCTTTGTCTTGGTCATCCACAAGGGGGAGTGCTTTGTGCTCTACTTTGGAAGTGCTCTTTGAAACTTTCTCATTTGCCATGTTCATAATGTGGATGTGTGTATATCTTGGACATACTCTTAGAAGCACTTTTTACATACATGCATCACAATATGCATAAACCACAAACTTAGCAACAATAATATACCTACATGTAAAGAAAAAAGCCTTATCCAACCTTATTGACCCTAAAATGTTGGATCCTTAGCCATTGTAAAAGTCTTATTCCATCTTATTTTCATTCACCTCCATGAGATACATCATTCCCCACATTAGACACTATCCTCACATAGTCCTTTACAACACTTGCAAGAGGTAAAATGTTGCAAGAGCATCCAGTGGTGTAAGGGCAATCTTGTATCACCAAAAGAAATGATGATTTTGTTCTATTTTCTTTTCAATTTTGGTACTTACAGATACCTATTTTCTTGAATAATGATTCCAAACCTTCAAAATTTCTAACCTACTAAAAATAGCAAACTGCTATCTTTAGAAAGTTTGCATTTGAGCACGTATGGAAACAAAATTTTACTCGGATCTAGAATTGAAAAAATATAATCTTTGGTGAAGGAATTGGCCAAAGATCATTTGTGGATTGAAAGATAATAAAGTTTCTGTTTCTTTAAAAAACCTTGAAAAAGTTTCAAAGTCAATTTTGAGGCACTTAGAGGCCCCCGTACAGCCACAAAAATGGGTGTAATCAACAGAGCAGATTATGAGGGTATAGATCTCTTCATGAGATTTCTAATGCATCAAACAATTCATCAATCAAAAACTCAAATTCAAAGTTATGGATCTCGGAAGTTAGGCTATTTTTGGAGGAAGTTACAAATTTCAAGATTTTGGGTGGAAGGCACCAAAAAGGGCTATTTATAACCATTTTTTGAGAATATTTTGGTAGTAGAGAAGGGGGAAGTGGTGAGTCATGAGAAAGGAGGGAAAATAGAAACACCCTAGAAAATTTGAAACTATAGAAGGTAGAAGGTTCCAGAATCCAGAGAAAAGAAGTTGTAATGTGTTACAGTCTGCTAAGGATTTCATCCAATTTCTGTAATGTAATTTGTTTTTAGTTCAATAAAAGAACATTCCTATTCTCTGTGAACAATCTGTGTTGTTTGTTCTAGGATTTACCTCCTCATCAAGTGGAATTAGAGCATAAGTTCTTGAGTGTGTAGACAAATTGTTGAATGTGAGGTAATTTGCACTAGGACCTGTGGTTGTAGGTTGAATAGAAAAAGAAGAAGATCAGGATACCTCCATGAAGAAACCATGGTGGTGGGAGAAATACTTTGACATATAAGGGTTTTAAATCCCTACAAAGGAAAATCAATACATGGCAAGAAGAGAAGAAAGCAAAGATGAAGCTAAAGAAGAAGAGTCATCTGAAGAAGAACAAGATGTTGTAGGAGACCCTGAGCATGTTAGGTTGTTGAGGGCCATTTTGAAGATTAGAAAAAGGCTTAGGATTGAAGTTTCTACTTATTTTGGGGATCTAAATCTGGAAGAGCTTATTGATTGGATAAATGATATGCAGGAATATTTAAAGTATGAAGAGGCGGCGGATCCAAAATGGGTCAAGTTCACAAAAATGAAGTTGAAGGGCCATGCCAATATTTGGTAGAAAGAGGTCTAGTTAGAGAGAAATAGAAGAGGAAAAGGAAATATTACCAGATGGGATTGGATGGTGGACAAACTAAAGATTTGAAGTTCATTCCTATGGACTATGATTTGGAGTTGTTGAAGAAGTTGCAAGGATTGAAACAAGGCAACAAATAAGTCTATGAAGGAGTATACAGAAGAGTTTTATAAGATTATTATCAGAACAAGCCATGTAGAGGCTAACAAGGAGAAGGTAGCCCATTAGGGTTGATGTCAACTATTCAATACGAGATGACACTAGTCACAATGACCACCACAGAAGATGCATACCAGTTTTCTTTGAAGGTGGAAGAGAAGTTGAAAAAGAGATTTGAAAGCAAACAAAGAGGAAAAGGTTATGGCAGAAGGACTGGTGGAAGATCCTATGGAGGTTGAAATGAAGATCAAAAGAAAAGTGAAGAATAAACCACCAACTAAAATAAAAAAGGGGATAATTCCTACCACCCTCATAAACAAAATAATGGTGAGAAAAGAGTAAGAGGAAAAGGAAGACCTTGACAAGGACTTGAAAGAGGAGGCTTCAAAGGAACTTATTTCCAATGTGGATGAGATGGACATCAATCGTATGAATGTCCACAACATCAAGGAAGGACAATTAGAAGACCTAAAAGTAATGAACAAGTTACACATGTAGATGAAGATACTTAGTCTGAGCATTCTAAAGATGCTGAAAAGGGAGAAACCCTAATTGTTAGAAGAACCTTGTTAAATGAGGAGAAAGAACTAGATCATAGGAAGAGCTTATCGAACACAAGGTGCAAGTGTGAACGTAAATGTTGTGATATTATTATTTCTAGTGGAAGCATTGTTAATCTTGTCTTAGAGGAGATGGTTAACAAGTTGATGTTGAAAAGGAGAAGACATTCATATCCATATCACATTGCATGGTTGCAGAGGGACCATAGAGCTTTGGTCAATGAGTATTGTTTAGTCAAGTTCAATAGTGGAGACTACCATGATGAGGTGTTGTGTGACATTAGACTGATGAATACATGTCATATTCTTTTAGGAATGTCATTGCAGTATGATTGGTGTGCTTTCCATGATGGCCATGCAAACACCTATTCTCTGACAAAGGATGGAATTCATCATAAGTTGAAGCCCTTGAAGGAGGTGTAAGAAAAGCTATGTAGCAGTACTATAATTTTCTTGGTAGATGGAAGGAAATTTTTGGAAGGTATGAAGCATGAGTGTTAGTGCTTTGTGTTGATTCCTAAGATCAACTAGGAGAAATGTGAAGATGTACAAGTAGAAGTCTTAGATCTGTTGGAAGAATTTCAGGATATTGTCTCTGATAATGCACCAAAAGGTTTACCACTGGTGAGAAAGATAAGTCACCGAATGGATTTAATACTAGGAGCCATTTTGTTGAATAAGGTAGCCCATAAAATGACTCCTGCAGAGAATGAAGAGATAAACAAACAAGTTCATGAGATGTTAAGGAAAGGACTGGTAAGGTAGAGCCTACGTCCATGTGCAGTACCTATAATACTAGAATCAAAGAAATATGGAGAGTGGAGAATGTGTACAGATTCTTGATCAGTGAATAAAATTACAATCAAGTACAGGTTTCCATTGCCAAGCATGGATTATATTATGGATTGATTGAGTGGAGGCAAATACTTTACAAAGATTGATCTGAAGAGTGGATATCACCAAATCTAAATTAGAGAAGGAGATGAGTGGAAGACAACCTTCAAGACTAAGGAGGGCCTATACAAATGGTTAGTCATGTCATTTGGGCTAACCAATGCACCAAGCACATTTGTGTGGCTCATGAATGATGTATTAAAAGAGTTTTTGGGTAAATTTGTCATTGTTTATTTAGATGAGATTTGACTTTCAGTAAGACTTTGGAGGAACACATGATGCATGTTTGAAGAGTTTTTGGGAAAATGAGGGAAGAGAAGTTGTTGATTAATCTGAAGAATTGTAGTTTAGTGAAGAAGGAATTGGTATATATGGGATTTGTTATCTCAGGTGAGGGTCTTAGAATGGATCCAAAGAAAGTGAAGGCTATCATTGAATGTCCCACTAATGGAGATTGGTTGTCATTGATGTCAAAAAGGTGTTGTGTTGTCATGACAAGATATGCAGAGATTTGATCTTCATGTTGATTGTGTCTCAATAGGATGCCTCTTCATAGGTTCATGCTCAGGATGATCAAGATGCAATTCTTCATAATGTGTTTCCAAGAGAACTCACAATTGGTCTTTATATGGTTGAGGAGAATTCAGATGTGGTCTTCAATTAGGATCATTATGTTATGGATGTCTTCAAGTGAGGAGCAGTAAGGTGTTCAAAGGTAATCAAAGATGAGATTTTGT
Organism: Cunninghamia lanceolata; assembly: GCA_027924645.1. Taxonomy (NCBI): domain Eukaryota; kingdom Viridiplantae; phylum Streptophyta; class Pinopsida; order Cupressales; family Cupressaceae; genus Cunninghamia; species Cunninghamia lanceolata. The sequence goes on from BSBN01001583.1 coordinate 7,800,792, forward strand.
TGAGTCTGATTATTATGTCATGTTGGTCAGGATGATGTCATCACAAGCAATGCTTACCTCATGTTGCTTCATGGTGTTGATATTCTTAGAAGTTGAGTTAAATTCATTATTGTTTGCTTTGGTGATGTTGATCATGTTAATGTCAAAGGAGTTGTTTAACTCTCTATGTCAGAAGATGCTACATGATATGGTTGCTCCTCTTCATAGTTGCCTCTGCAGTATTAGGACTTTTACAAGACTATTGATTAAAGGCAATCATATTGGCATTAAGATTTGCATTGTGGTTTGTCATCATTCTTCTTAGTGGCACAATGTATCTTACAGTTGATATAAAATGATAAGGTGCTCGAGGTACTTCATCAAGTTTAATGATGATTTGGTAAATAATGTCAAAGTTGATCATCAGTCTTATTTATGACTTTATAGAAAGAGTTGTCATGCCTTCATGAGGTATAGTGGAACATGGTAATGTTGGACTCATGTGATGGTTGATAAATAATACTTCTTCTGTGTTATTCACTTATTCATATAAGTGAAGCATTAGACTCAAAAGTTGTCAAAGAAGAAAATATTAACAATTAGATTAAAGTTCTAAAAGCCTATATTAAACTATAAGCTGCCTATCATACCTTTTAAGAACTTTTTTTATGTTCACTCATTGACTTTCTCAGCAAGTTAAAGGCCACTTAAGTGGCATCTCTAAAGGGTTTTATAATGTTTCATGACCAACCCTCTTTACATCTCCAACCGACGGGTTCGGTCTTGTCACTGAGTGTTTGGGTGCCAAACAATAATCAACGGTCTTCATTTAAAGTAAAGTGAGTGCGCGAAGGCCAATCAATGGCTATCATTCAAATATGTGCCCCCAACACTTGTGCTTAAATTTGACATGTTTATGACCGTCAAGATAAGTGGACTGCAGTGAATTTGCTTTATAAAGTCTATTTTTAGACTATTTCTAAAATACAGGTTGTGGAGACTTTTGCTCAAATTCTTTAAGATTTATTCTATCTTTAAGTTCCTCCACTCATGACGTAAAAGACCAAAAAGAAGAAGTCTTTTTAAAAAGGAGGGAAAGTTTCTTTTTAAAGATATTATTCTTTTTTAAGAGTAATATATAAGTATTGTGAAGAAGATTAATTTTTGAATAAGATACAAAGTTGAAAAGATTGTTATTGTTTGCAAATAGAGAGATATTATTCTCTTCATGGCAGATTGATTAAAAAATGTTTGAGAGGAATATGAAAGAATATTTTCATAACATTGTGAATAAGATTTTCTTCTTGTAGATGGATTGGTGTTTGGTCTAAAGATATTTTATTAGGGAAGATTAAAATTTCATTGAAGATTTTTTTATCTTTATTTTATGAAGATCATATTTGCAAAGAAGAAATTGAAGGGATTATTGAAGTATGCACAGAGGAATATGAAAAGTTATTGCAGGAGAATTTTTTTTATACAAATGGAATATGGAGAGAAATTGTTTTATTTTTTCAAGGGCAGAATGATTATATTTCATTGAAGATTTATTCTTTTTATGAAGGTGAAAATGAATGAGAGAAGAATATGAAAAGCCATTCAATTCTTATATAATTGTATTACATGTGCATTAATGGAAGTGTTGTTTAGTGGACCAAGATGCAATGTTGAAAACATTTTTATGAAGATTCTTTTGAAGAGAAAATATAGATGATTCATGATATTGTGATTTGAGAGATGTATGAGATCATGTTTTTGCAGGTATGAATCAAACAAGGATGAAGACTTTATACAAAGAACTTACAGATTGAACCATGAAAATAATATGCAATTGATTGTGCATCAGGTGAATTAATTATACAGATTGAACTAAGTATGAATGCAAATAAATATGCAGATTGAATTGAGAGTTATAAATTCAGGGAATTGTATTGAAACAAAGAAACCCTTTGTATTACTTGTATTGTTTGAAATTGCTTTCTTTTGCCAGTGAGGCTTTATGTGCCAGTGAGGCTTGTATGGTCAGTGAGACCTCTTTGTATGCTAGTGAGGCATTTTGTAAAGCTAGTGAAGCTTCCTTGGTCAGTGAGACCTATTTGTAACCAGTGAGGTTTTGAATAAGCCAGTGAGGCAATTTTGAGTGGTTCTTCTATCCCATGAGGGTTTTCCACTCCAGTAATTCTTGTGTTATGATTTGCCTCTATGTGTGTGTTTTCTAATCTCTTACTCACAAGTCTTGATTCATGCCTTTCATTATCATACCCATGCATTTGTGTTTAACAGTTTATTGATGTCTTTCTCTCTCTTTGTCTTATAAATTTAAAAGTTGCAAAAAGTTAAAAGTTTTCACAACACTGATTCACCCCCCCTCTCAGTGTTGTCTTGGACTCCAACAAGTGGTATCAGAGCATAGGTTCCCTATAGAAGTCTAATTAGCTTGGGTAGGTTCTGAGTGTGGAGTACCATGGGTACGTGTAGAAGAAATAAGAGCATGATAAATGTCAAGTCTCATACTGGTAAAAAGACTCAAAAGACACCATCTATATCAAATTTAGATGTTGATATATAATCTGTTGATAGAAATGTTTCACAAGTTAAGAAAGAGTCTTCAAGTGTTCCTTTCTTTGATGGTTCAAAATTCTCCATTTGGTGTATTAGAATGCAAGTATATTTATCCTCTTTAGGATATGGTGTTTCCTCTTAATCTCCTAATACTATAAATAATAAATATGCTTATGAATGTAATCATATAGAAAAGAAGGCCATTTTTTCTGGTTTATCTAATGAAATCTCTTGTAAAGTTAAGTATTGTGAAACAACTCAGGATGTGTGGAAGGAATTGATTAGAATCTATCAAGTTGATGATAAAGATAAGGACAGCTTGGTGTCTAAGAAGAGTGTTAATGATGGAAGACTTTCACATGAAAAAGATGAGACTCAATCAGATTTAGAAGAAGAAGATCACAATCAAGAGTATGATGATCAAGAATGTGAAGTTGATGTTGAAGGAGAACTATTGTGTGCCCTTGATATAATCAAGCAGCTCAGAAAAGAGAATAGGAGATTACCGGCTTCAATGAAAAAAAAGATTTCAAAGACAAGATATGTTCAGATTTTGCAAAAGTTTCTTTAAAATTTGAAGAGGCAAGAAATCAAATTGCAAATATAAAGAGTTATGTTGATGAATCTAACAGAGTGATTATTAGTTTAAAGGCTGAAATTAAGGAAGGAAAAAGAATAATAGATGTAACAAAATTGGATCTTGAGGTGAAAAGAATTGAATGTCTGAAGTTAGAGACAGAAATAGTCTCTTTGAGAAAGAATTTGGAAAAGGCATCTTCAAAGTTGCATAAGAATATTCAATTTAAAAAGAGTAATGAATGTTTGAATGATATATTGAACAAGCAAAAGTATCACAATGACACTACTGGTTTAGGATATGAAGAAGGAGAGTGTTCCAAAGCCAGAGAAACTCCAAGAATGAAAATTGATTTAAGTCATCATGTTGCTTCTCTTGAAGGTAAAAATAAGAGTGAAGCTGAAATGAAAACCAAAGATGAGTTTGTAAAAATGAACAAACAAAGGAGAAAATTCAGAAGAATTGCTCCAGCAAGACAAGCCTATATGTATAGGTATAATTATTCATTTAATGGTTATTGTTATACCTATAATCATTTTGGACACAAAGCAGTTGATTGCAGATGAAAAACATGTTCATACATGGAATCATAACATAAGTGCTCAAAGGATGTCAAAAAGGTATTATCAATCATTTGATTATGATTACAATATAGTTTGTTATATATGCAACTCTCCTGGTCACAAAGCATATAGTTGCAGAATGTATAGAAGAATAGCATCACCTAGTTTGATAGGTTGGAAAAAGAAAGAGGCTGAAAAAGTTTGGAGGAATAAAGAACCTGTGAAAGTGTGGAAGCAAAAACAAAGTCAAAAGAAGATAGATTCTAAACTTGTGCATCTTGCACAAGTTACATCATTAGTTGCATAACAGATGGCATGAAGTTAGGGGGAGTTGTTCATGTTCTATCAATTATACCCAATAAGTTTTAGGAGGTTGAAAATGGAAGAAGTCAATACATTGCACATGCCTCTACATTTGGTTTTGTAAAGGTATTGATAGTGATTTTGTATATATCAAATTTGATATGGTGTTGTAAAAAGTGTCATGTGTAGGAACAGGAAGATGGTCTTCATCAAAGTAGTCTTCATTCTTTTTAGCATGATCTTCATTCTTTATCATGCCAAGAAGTGTGTGCAGGAGTAGATTGTTTACAAATTGATTATTGTCACTATTATGGAAGTCTTGGCAAGGTCATCTCTTGAGTGGTTATCACGTCATCATGAATTGTGAATTTTGTGATGAGTAGTCTTCATGTTGTTATTATCAGAATTTTGCTTGTTGAACCTGCATTATTGTTCATCATGGGTGTTGAAGTGGTTATGATATCTTTGCATGGAGTTCTTGTTCATATGAGTCATATCAAAGGAGTCAATTTTATGCCTTCATAATCATACATCATACTTTATGCTTTGGGAGATCTTGGAGATGTGTTAATTGGGTCAAAAAGTGTTGATGATTGTGGAAGAATCTGTCATGAAAAGTTTGTTTTGCAACCACAAGTGATGTCATCAGGAGTTTGTATTTTGTAGCAGAAATATGTTAATCTTCATCTTGTCAAAAGAAGTGTTTAGAGGATTTCAATGATGTCAATTTTCATCTTCATCTTCATATTGGTGTAGTGACATGAAGTGGTAATATGTTGAGATAGATATGCATGCTTCATTCTATCAGGACAGTGCTCTTCTGTGTAGATTTTACAATGTAACATATCTTATTTTATGTATGCAAAATATGGTACAGTCTATGGGCAATTTATCATAGTGGTTTGATGCTTTGCTTGTTGTGCCTCACATAAAGTTGCTCTCAAGTTTTGTGCTTTAGGAGATATATCTTCAGGTGTGTGCTTAATGGTGACTTGTTGCTCTCAAGTTGAAGAGTTGTTTTGAAGGGGAGGTATTTTATCCTTTGTCATCCGATGTCAAAAAGGGGGAGAGAGAGAACGTGTATCATATAGTTTTTCCATCAATGACAAAGGGGGAGATTAATGGAGATTGGTTGTCATTGATGTCAAAAAGGTGTTGTGTTGTCATGACAAGATATTCAGAGATTTGATCTTCATGTTGATTGTGTCTCAATAGGATGCATCTTCATAGGTTCATGATCAAGATGATCAAGATGCAACTCTTCATAATTTGTTTCCAAGAGAACTCACAATTGGTCTTTATATTGTTGAGGAGAATTCAGATGTGGTCTTCAATCAGGATCATTATGTTATGGATGTCTTCAAGTGAGGAGCAGCAAGGTGTTCAAAGGTAATCAAAGATGAGATTTTGTTGAGTCTAATTATTATGTCATGTTGGTCAGGATGATGTCATCACAAGCAATGCTTATCTCATGTTGCTTCATGGGTTTAATATTCTTAGAAGTTGAGTTAAATTCATTATTGTTTGCTTTGGTGATGTTGATCATGTTAATGTCAAAGGAGTAAAGACATTCATTGGGATAGAAGGCATGTTTTTTTTAGGAGTTGCTTTACTCTCTATGTCAGAAGATACTACATGATATGGTTGCTCCTCTTCATAGTTGCCTCTGCAATATCAAGACTTTTACAAGACTATTGATTAAAGGTAATCATATTGTCATTAAGATTTACATTGTGGTTTGTCATCATTCTTCTTGGCAGCACAATGTATTTTACAGTTGATATAAAATGATAAGGTGCTCAAGGTACTTCATCAAGTTTGATGATGATTTGGTAAATAATGTCAAAGTTGATCATCAATCTTATTTATGACTTTATACAAAGAGTTGTCATGCCTTCATGAGGTATAGTGGAACATGGTAATGTTGGATTCATGTGATGGTTAATAAATAATGCTTCTTCTATGTTATTCACTTATTCATATAAGTGAAGCATTAGACTCAAAAGTTGCCAAAGAAGAAAATCTTAACAATTAAATTAAAGTTCTAAAAGCCTATATTAAACTCTAGGCTGCCTGTCATACCTTTTAAGCACTTTTTCATAAAATATTTTCATAACATTGTGAATAAGATTTCTTCTTGTAAATGGATTGGTGTTTGGTTTAAAGATATTTTATCAGGGAAGATTAAAATTTCATTGAAGATTTTTTATCTTTATTTTATGAAGATCATATTTGCAGAGAAGAAATTGAAGGGATTATTGAAGTATGCATAGAGGAATATGAAAAGTTATTGCAGGAGATTTTTTTATACAGATGGAATATGGAGAGAAATTGTTTTATTTTTTCAAGGGCAGAATGATTATATTTCATTGAATATTTATTCTTTTTGTGAAGGTGAAAATCAATGAGAGAAGAATGTGAAAAGTCATTCAATTTTTATATAATTGTATTACAGTTGCATTAATGGAAGTGTTGTTTAGTGGACCAAGATGCAATGTTGAAAACATTTTTATGAAGATTCTTTTGAAGAGAAAATACAGATGATTCATGATATTGTGATTTGAGAGATGTATGAGATCATGTTTTAACAGGTATTAATCAAACAAGGATGAAGACTTTATGCAGAGAACTTACAGATTGAACCATGAAAATAATATGCAATTGATTGTGCATTAGGTGAATTAATTGCACAGATTGAACTAAGTATGAATGCAAAGAAATATACAGATTGAATTGAGAGTTGCAAATTCAGGGAATTGTATTGAAACAGAGAAACCCTCTGTATTACTTGTATTGTTTGAAATTGCTTTCTATTGCCAGTGAGGCTTGTATGGTCAGTGAGACCTCTTTGTATGCCAGTGAAGCTTCCTTGGTCAGTGAGACCTATTTGTAACTAGTGAGGTTTTGAATAAGCCAGTGAGGCAATTTTGATTGGTTTTTCTACCCCATGAGGGTTTTCCACTCCAGTAATTCATGTGTTATGATTTGCCTCTATGTGTGTGTTTTCTAATGTCTTACTCACAAGTCCTTATTCATGCCTTTCATTATCATCCCTGAACATTTGTGTTTAATAGTTTATTGATGTCTTTCTCTCTCTTTGTCTTGTAAATTTAAAAGTTACAAAAAGTTAAAAGTTTTCACAACACTGATTCACCCCCCCGTTCTTAGTGTTGTCCTAGACTCCAACACCCAACCCAAGGAGTATTCCAGAGGTATGACCTTTTCATGGTTTGGCAAGTTTTTATAGAAAATTTATCAAGAATTGAAGTAGCATTTGTGCACCCCTAACTGAGACAATGAGAGGAGATAGAAAAGAGTTTAAATGGACTATAAGAACAACCAAGATTTTTGATACATTGAAGCAAAAAGTCAGAGCAATTTGTTTTGTCACTTTTATAATTCAATATGGTATTTCAAGTAGATTGTGATGCTAGTGGTAGTGCTATAGGAGCTATTTTGAGTAAAGAAGGTAAGCCCATTGCCTATTTCAATGAGAAGCTTAATGATGCCAAGAAAAAATATTATGTTTATGATTAGGAGTTTTATGCTATAGTTCAAGATTTGAAGAAATGGAGGCATTATTTTTTGTTGAAAGAGTTTGTTTTATATACTGATCATCAGGCTTTGTAGTATCTTAATAGTCAAGGAAAGTTAAATCAGAGGCACTTAAAATGGGTTGAGTTTTTGTAGAGCTATTCTTTTGTTTTGAAGCATAGGAGTGGGAAGTCCAATAGAGTTGCAGATGCCTTAAGTAGAAGGCAAAATTTGTTGACAAAGATGAAGATAGAGGTTGTATAGTAACACAACCTAAACTCTATATGTATAGTAACATAAAAGTAAGTACAGTAACATAACCTAAACTCTTTATATTTCCTCCTTTTAGTATAGTATATTCCTTTGTGGTGTTACTATACTTGTTGACAAAGTTTAAGATAGATTTTTATGTCTATTTCTTAGGAAGTGGTGTTACTATACTTGTTGATAGCTAAAAGACAAAAAATTAATACCTATATTTATTTAACATAAGTTACATTGTGGGCCCATAACCCACAAGTCCCACAATCGTTATCACATCTTAAACTTCTAAAAGGATGGTGTTATTTAGGTGAAATGAAACAATGTTTTTATAAGATATGAGACCATATGGAATAAGTTAAAGACTAAGTTAAAGTTTAGCTTTGCATATCATCCACAGGCTAATGGATAGAAAGAGGTAGTGAATTGAAGTTTGGGCAACCTACTGAGATGCTTAGTAGGAGATAAGCCTAAGGGATGGGATTTGATATTATTATAGGTAGAGTTTGCATATAACAATTCTATCAACAAGAGTACTAGTAAATCCCCATTCTAAATTGTATATGAGAGTAGTCTGAGAAATGATTTTAAGCTAAGAAATATGGACAGAGGAGAGAAGAGTAGTTCAGAGGTCGAAGAATTTGTAGAGCACCTGAAGAGCTTGCATGAAAAGGTATGATGACACATTAATAAAATGAATTCTCAATACAAGTCTAAGGCAGATTAGAATTGAAAGTTTGAGGAATTCAAGGTTGGTGATGAAGTCATGGTTCACCTAAGGAAATAAAGGTTCCCAATGGGGACATATAATAAGTTGAAGATGAAGAAATTTGTACCATGTAGGATCCTGAAGAAGCATGATTCAAGAAATGCGTATGAGGTAGAGTTGTCGAGTGAAATCAGCATTCCCTTGTGTTCAACATTGTTGATTTAATAGAGTATCATGTAGGTGGCACAAAGGATGGACCAATAGATGAATAGTGGAGTATCTTAGCACCTACTTCAGAGGAGGAGATAGAAGAAATCTTAGATAGTCATGTGGGGAGAAGTACTTGGAACAGGAAATATGAAGAACTATATGGTTAAGTGGAAAGGAATGCATGTTGAATATTCTTCCTGGTTGTCTAAGACATAGATTGACCATTTGGGTTTTCCTCGAACACCTAAGATGTGACAAAGGTACTTCTCAAATTACCTTGGGTGTCTAATGTAGGAGCATCCAGTGGTGTAAGGGAAATCTTGCATCACCAAAACAATGATAATTCTATTTTTTTCTTTTCACTTTTGGTATTTGTGAATACCCATTTGCTTTCATAATGATTCAAAACCTTTAAAATTTCCAACTTGCTAAAAATAGCAAACTGCTATTTTTAGAAAGTTAGTATTTAAGCACATACAAAAATGAAATTTTACTCAAAGCCATGGAATTGAAAAATATAACCTTTAGTAATGAATTGGCCAAATATCATTTTTGGGTTGTGTTATGTTGGAAAATGTCCCCTTGGAGGATTTTCCCTCTTAAGGTTTAGCTCCTGGGTCCTTAGAATGCATTTAGAGCATCTTGCATGATAATTTTGAATCCTGATGAGAAAACCCCAAAGTCTTGTGACAAATAGGACCTAGGGGGTGCTATTTTGATAGACCCAGACTTAAAATAGGAGGGTAGACTTGGGCGCTAGTGTCCTAGTCCTGCCCTATTTTGGGTCAACCCTAAATTTTTATGTCTATTTTATGACCGTTACTTAGGTCCTATGCCAACATCTCAAGTTTGAATTATGAAATTCTTAGTGGGAATGTTTGTAGTTGCATATATAAGCATGTTTAGGTTTTCATTTGTAAACTAGAAGATGATTACGAACTTTAGGCATACTTGTGATTGTAGAGCATCTATGATATTCATTATTGCAGAGTAGAGCATTGTTATTGTGTTTGTGATTGTAGATATGACTTCATCTTCTCATGTGATTGAAGAGCCTTCATTTATGTGAGATCTACACTTCAAGGTGCCATTTATTTGTGTTTGAATCATTTATCATTTGGCTTTTGCCTCTATCCTACAAGGATACGTACTCTCATCTAATAATGGTGTTTAGGAGACTTGAATGTCTCTCTGGGGCTTAACCGAGGCAAGCCTCTAAATACAACAACCCCCAACCACACTCCTTTGTGATTGCAAGTTACAGGTACTAAGTTTCACGGAGTGGAGTTGGAAGAAGGAGGTTGTAGAGGATAAGGATTCAGGATCTGAAAGGAAGAAGATAGAGTTGAACATTTTGGGACACGGACACTAGTGGTAGTGTCCTCTAGAGTTGCAGACACAAAAACAATATGGACAATGATAATCAGCATCTAAAGAGCTTCCAACACCTTGAAGAACATCTAGCATTGGACTAGGGCACTGGTGGAGGTGTCCTCCACATCTTCAAGGGCAAAAACAAAAGATACAGGGAATATCAATGTTAGGAGAAGATCTAGATTTTAGGCAGAAAATAGTACCTTGGATAGGGGCACTAGTGGAGGTGTCCCTGACTATTCCGCATTCCAAACTTTGAAAAATGGTCAGTTATTAATCTCTGCCTACTATCTTAATCTAAAAGTATTTGTCGTAATTCATCAATTTGCTTACTATTTTGCATACTTAGGGTTTTAAGAGAATTTGAACATGAGATTGAGATATTGATTGATAACATCTGAGTTTCTGCATCATTCCAAGTGGCAGCCCAACCTGTTAGGTGAATGCTCTCGCTTAGTAGAGATTCAACTCGATTGATATGCCCTTGAATGTTTGTAGTGAAATGAGGATTTACCCTTGAAACTTATCAACCCATCATCCCCCTCCTATTTTCATACAAAACATTTTGGTGAACCCATGTTTTTGAATTTTTGCACCTTGTTGAGTGTGTATTTGAAAAATTACAAAAAGATTGAAAATTTTAAAAAATTTTAAAAAATTGGCATCTTAGGCTTGCATTTTGGCATAATTTGAATTAATTAGCATTTAATTTCTATTATTTTCATTATATCTTATTTAAATTATAGAAATTCATCATTTAGTATTCACTTGCATTGCATTTTCATGCTTAATTTTTCAAAAATTGCTTGAAATTGTGCATTTTTCATAAAAACCTAGTTTTGCATTAGGTAGGGTTTGTAGTTAAATTCTTGTTTAAGATTCTACTACCCTTTTAAAACACTCATTAGGTCTGATTTCTAATTGTAGTGTTGTATCATAGTGGCTTTCTTGCAAAATTTCATGTCTAGGGTTTGAAAACCTTGCATTTTCACTAGATTTGACCTTATCGTCTCTCTAGAATTGCATTATGCATGTTGTAAAGAAGTTTTCTACATTTTTTGAATGATATTAGGGTTATAATCTGCTGCCCATCATAAAATTATTTACAACACCCTTTCTATTAGGCATTTACATTAAAATTTGGTGAAAATTTGCATATCTTAGGTGTATTTTCACTAGGTTTTGACTTGTCATCAGTCTAGATCTGTACTATAGGCATGTTGTGAAGGATATTATTGAATCATTGGACTATTATTAGGCATATTATTTTCTTCCCCTCTTGAATTTTTTCACAATACCTCTTTCGTTAGTAATTTGCATTGAAAATTTGTGAAAAAGGTGAAAAATCAAGCATTTTTAGGTCATATTCATACATAGTTTTGCATCATAGGCGTGTTGTGAAGGATATTGTTGGATTATTGGATTTATATTGACTTTATTATTTTCTTCCCCTCATAAATTTCTTCACAACACCTCTTATTTTAGTCATTTGCATTGAAAAAGGGTGAAAAAGTGAACATTTTAGGTGCATAAACGAGCATAATTGGTGTTGTTTCATTGCATTTAATATAAATACATAAAATCATCAATTGGGCCTTGCTGTGTTGTACTATATTCCTCCTATCCATTGTGTTTGTTGTGAACTTGGTGTGTCCTTTTAGCCCTTTCCTTCAAACAAGTGCTTAGGAGTAAAATAGTCACACACCTAGGGTATATCGAGTAACATAAAACTTTGCATGTCTTGTATTACTAGATCTTATCGGAAATTGATGTTACAAGACATTTCATTACGGTATCTTCATCTCATCGCTCTTTGGTATCTTTACATGCATATATCAAAAACTTTGAGAATTTCTACAAATTTCTTAATGTGATCCTCATGTTCTCACTTATATACAAGCTATGTACCATAAGGCTATATTTAAATGCTCTTCATTTGAAATCCTTTACTATGTATCTAATTTTGACAACTTCATATTTTTGATAACTGAGAGGGGGGTGGGGTGAATCAGTTATCTTAATTATTTGACTTTTTTTTCTTCTTTAATGATTAGTTCAGTATCAAAACATATAAGCATACATGAACATGAGAGCAAAAATAAACTCAACACACATAACACAATGATTTTGACATGGAAAACCCTATTAAGGGAAAAAACCATGGGGTGACTAACCCAAGAATGTATTCTCTATTAAAAGAGTAGAAGTACAAAATGGCACTTGCCAATTAGGGCTCACTACCCGAGCACACTGCTCACAAGAGGCTCACTACCTACAAGAGACTCACTGTCTACAAAGTATAAAGAAAGTAACCATGTGATTGAACTGATCAGGGGCATCCACATATGCTAAGGTTTAGTTCCGGTTAGGCTCACTATACTGATCTGCTACACTTCATTCTTCCTCTTCTTAGTGCTGATGTTCTGTCTCATACTGATTATGTATAGTTGCTTCCACACTACTCTCTGGTTTTCTTCACACAACACAACACACCACACCCTTCCTCACATTGAAATCCATCTAGTATATATATCTGCACAAAGGATTTCAACATCTTTCTAGTCAGCATCTAGAATACTCAAGATTTTCCCAAACTCTAGTCTTTCGGCTGAATCCATGCTTACTAAGTGATGCGTATCAAAAAGATAGTTATAGGAGTCATCAATCATGTTGGTAAATCATGAATGATCCCTTAAGAAACTTGATCACCATCAATTTCTCATCCAAATTAAGGTTTTATGCTCTACCAGTCAATTCTTCCTCAGTCTACTCTGCCAAACAGGAACCCAACACTTAGGTGCTCATATCTTTTCATTCTTTCATCACCGGAGGCTCAATCTCTAGAATGTATCAGTCATGGTACTCCCCTTGACTTCCCCAAGTCCACACTTTACTGAGATACTTCCTCTGAGAGATCCAGACTTGATTTTCAAACCTTACTGCATGCTCTGTTTTTGCTCACAGGACCAAAATACTCTTCAATCTGACTTCCGGTATAGACATACCATGTCCTGCAGATGTGTGGGATGGACTTTGTTACCATCAATGACAACACTCATGAAGCTACACAGTGTCTCTTGCCAACAATCTCCCCCTTTGGCATTGATGGTAACACTTAGTGAAAAATGACTAAGTGTTATAGCATACTCCCCCTTGGCTGATGCTCTGTTCTTATGTACACTTTTCTGGAGCTCCCCCTTAGCTGGATTCCACATTTTTCATTGCTCCTCACTCCCCATTTGACATCAATGGCAAAGGGTAGGATCTGTACACCAAAATTTCCCAAAAAAAATCTATACTTGGACGCATAAATATATATACATGTTATACTTACATATACTGAAGTATATCTGCAAAGGTGGTCTTCAATTGTACCACTTCTGTTGCCCAACTCTTCTTCATCCTGTCCAAAATTGAAATATGACCACTTAGCAAAAATACAAAAGCTTCTGCCCTCTTTAGGTTTGTCAAATCACTGGTCTAGGCTGTGGTCTGGGCATCAGTTAGAGCCTCATGCATGGCTTCTAACTTAGGAATAATTGTCCCTCTTAGTTGACTTAGCCTGCTTATTCTATTTTTCTTCTCCTTCTCAAGCTTCTTTATTTCATTTATAGATGCAATAGTTTGACACTCTTGATTTATTATGGAAGAGGTGAGAGGATCAAAATTTTGAGATAAACTTAATAGTTTGCTCTCTTGTTCTTCCACCTTCTTGGTGATATTTGCTATCACGGTGGACCAAGATAGACAAAATTTGTATAGGTCTCCACCATCTTTAAGAGCATTTTCTAAGCTCTTTATCCCAATATCCAAGTTTCTCCTGTCATTTGTTATAAGTCCTTGTACCTCTGAGAATCTCTTACATAAAAACTCTTTCCAAACTTTCTTTTCTGCTGCTTTCTCCAAAGAATCAAAATGTGTGCTAACAAAATTAACAAGAGATTTTATATTACTAGATGAGGAGGCCGAAAGATCCTTCTAGAAGGATGGCATGATATTCTCCAACACATCAAATGCAATCTCTATCAGCTCACAGTCTTCCATGTGAGACTTTAGAAGTTTTTCTTTTGCCTTTGCTTGGGCAAAGGATGCTATCTTCATTGTCTGAACTGGGGAGAGGGAATCAAAATTGAATGGTCCTTGAAATAGTTCTGGTTCATCAATCTCCATCATCTCTTTGGTCAAGAAATCTTTAACTATTTCTACAGTGTCTCTTGCTGGAGACAGAGTCTTCTTTTCTTCTGCAGTCTCAGAACTATCTCCTGGGGTCGTCTCTGTTTGATCTTCTTCTCTTCCTTTTACCTTTTCTTCTTGACTAATTTTCTCCTCTATTCTTTCTTCTCCTTCAGATCCAGAGTCTGCTAGGGAATCTAAAAGAGAGATGTTTACTTCTTCATGGACTTCCTCTTCCAAAATAGAGGAATCTAGGTCCTTGGTCTTCTCCTCACCTATCTCCTTTGGCTCTTCTGCAATTTTCTTAGTAGAGTCTTCCTTTGATGCATTTAATCCTTCAACATCAGAAGGTTCATCACTTAGGTCCTCTATAATAGGAATATTGAATCTTTTATATGCATTGTAGAGGATGTCTTCAGTCTCTTTTGCCACTTGATCAGTCTCTCTGAGCATAAGCTTGTTCATCCTGGCTTTGCTCCGGAACTCATCCTTGCAATCCTTGAAGATCATGTTCAGTTGTTTAGGATTGATGGAAGGATAGAGCTAAGTAGCTATCTGTTCCTAGATCTCTAGGTCCTTTGCCTTAGCATTGTTCTTTCTTATTTCAAGTTCCTTCTCTAGGCTTTTGGGAAGTAGAGATATGATCTAAATGAATGCTTTATTATAGATGTTAAGATACTTGACTATAGCATCTTGCAAAATCTTCTGGTCAGCCTCATTATATTCATCATAAAATTTAGTCATTGGTTTTAGGTTCCCATCCATAGTGATTGATTTGATGATATCATCAATGTAGAGAGTAGGCTTTTCAACAAATTCTTTTGCCTTTTCTTCCTTGCCTTGACCGGTAGAGGATTCACTAGATATTTTCTTCTTCTTCTTCATTTTCTTGACCTCCTCATCTGATTCTGTCTGTTCATCATCTTTTTGACTTGTATATGACCTTGTGGCCTTTTTCTGGGTTCTCTTCTCACCCTTTCTAGATGTCTTGGCTTCTGGTTTAGAGGCTTTTTGGCTCTCAGAGGTGGCAAGTACAAAGCTCTTGGAGGATCTGGTCTAGGAGGGGGTTTGCACCAGATCACTTTCCCTTTCTGCTTCTTGTTTTTCTTTCTCTACTCTTTCTAGTTTTTCTTTATTTGCATCGACTGCTTCTTTGGAAATGCCAAATATTTTGGCAACTTCCTTAACTTCTCTTCTCACTTTTCTTTTCATCTCCGATTGTCTTAGCTCAACATGAATCTTCACACTTAACTCTTGAAAGGCTCCAAACCTTTTTGCCTCAGGGTCCTTAGACTGACTCAACAGATGTTGGATATGTAGCTCTAGGATTTTCTCATCAACCTCATACCCCATTGGCATAATCCAGACTATCCTTGGCTCCACTGCTTCCATTAGGCATTGATCATTGTCTACCATAAAGCACATTGTATCCTTGTATTTCTCAACCAATGATTGGGGGATTTTTTCTCTAGCCTGCATCATACTTTGAAAGTTCTTGAAGTAGCCCCAAAGTGCTATATTTTGTGCCTTGGCATCACCAAGCCCATGCATATAATCTCTGATCTGTATGGCTACTAGTCTGTCATTTTGCCATATCCAATCACTAGATCTAGGTAGCTCATTCATATAGTAAAAGAATAAACATAGAATCAAGCCACCATACTTGAATGAATTCTTCTTATCCTTCTTTATTTTCTGTATATTCTCTAACAGTTGGTTCAGGAAAAGCTCACAAAGATCATAGTCAGCATTTTTCCTTAGCATTTCATATGTCGTATATATGGTAGTTTCAGATACTGAGTTTTCCCTGTTAGAGTGATAGATTTTGTAACCAACTATCATAGAGGCAAATTTGATATCCAGATCTATGATGTCTTCTATTGTCATTGCCCTCTTGTCAAATTTTGATCCGGTAGCCTCACTTACCATTTGGTTTTTGACTGATTTGAGAGCAGGCAACCCACCAGATGAGTGCAATCCAATTACCGCCGTAATGGCATCTTTTGTGATTTTAAACGGCCTCATCAACCATGAGAAGTTGTCATGTATTATTCTTAGAATATACCAGACCCATTCATCTTCTGTAAATAGGGGAAGGATGCAGTGTCCAAAATGCTTATCCCGGATGGCCTTGTGTAACGCCCCCTCATTTTTGGCTTGTGATAGTTGTTAGTTTTGTATTACTCTCAGTTTGATCTGAGACAGTTGTTAGTTTTTTCTTTGCATCTAGATAGTTTTGTGACATTTGAGCCTTTGAAACTATGGTTTAAGCTTATTCTGACTTTGATGGACTATGTTTGACTGAGGTGATTATTGACTTGTGATGACATTATTATTATATTCTAGTTTATGCTGTGATTGACATGATCAGTAATGATAAGATATTATCATGCTTTATGTGATTTGTTGGTATATGACTTATAGTTGGAGGTGCTTATGTTATTGTTATGCTTTTAGAGAAGGGATAGTGTAGTATTGCTCATTCCGAGCACCCTACTACGCTGTGAATCCCTAACTCTGTGTGTGTGCTATATGTGTATATACTCGAATGCAACATATTGTTTTGATGCAGGTTTGTAGGTACTGGGCCTCGACTCCACCTGACTTAGCAGGTCTGAGCGGGCCCTTGCACCAATGGATAATGTTGATGGGAGATAACATGGGGTTTCCCTAGGTCAGTTCTCGTTTTCAGTTGTGTCATGGGTCTTGATGTCACCTTGAGATTCTTGCCTTGCATTTGGTCGTTGTGTGGTATGTAGAGAGATTATCAAGTTTTGCTTATTAGACCAATGTGTATTTTAGAAATGCATTAATAATAATGTTATTAGTAAATAGACATAATATTATATAAGTAAATTTTAATAAGGATTAAATTAATTATTCTAATGCTTTTATTAGAACATGAGTCATAAATACTTAATATTATTTTATTATTAATAGTTTTTAATGTTTTAATATGATTGAGTCATGAGTATTTAATATTGTTTCGTTAAAATAGTATATGGTAATTAGTAAAATAATATTAGTCAAGAAATTAATTTATTTCTTGTGAGTTGTCGTATGCTTGGAGAATCTCTCTGGAAAGCAAAATTTAATTGTTTTCTAATTTTAGAGAGAAGTGGGATTCTCTGTAATAGATTTGTGATAATGGAAATTAATGAGTCTTGGCTATTTTTGCTTCTGGCGGTTTTTATTTTGGGGGAAGAGTTGTTTTGAGGGAGATAGATAGAAAATTGGGAGAAATTGTTATGGGAAATTAAGGAAAAAACTGGAGGTAGCTGAAGAATTTGAAGCTTGGATCGAAATTTTAGGTATGCTTACTTGTGTTTTCTGTAGCAATTTAGAAGAAAAAGTGTAATCCCCTATTGAATCCCTTGTGTACATTTTGAACTTGTTTCTTTCCGGTGGAAATTTATTATCTTCCCGTCGCCTGAAGATCCTGTAGTCTTGAATTTGATAGTGCAGTGTTGTTTGGCATTAATGAAATATTTTTCTAATTCAGACTTTTTATCAAACCCTTATATACTTTGCTGCCCTCAGAGACAAATTTAGTTTACCCAGCTCTTGCTTTTCTA
This sequence comes from Cunninghamia lanceolata, assembly GCA_027924645.1. Taxonomy (NCBI): domain Eukaryota; kingdom Viridiplantae; phylum Streptophyta; class Pinopsida; order Cupressales; family Cupressaceae; genus Cunninghamia; species Cunninghamia lanceolata. Next base: position 7,818,612 of record BSBN01001583.1, read on the forward strand.
AATTCCATTGCCAGAGATACTTTGATCACCCCTGGACACCGCCGTACAACCTCTTTGTCCCCTCTTCAAACTTTCTTTTTAAATATTTTTATTTATTCCTGCAAATATTTGCCATTGACTGTACAACATGGGAAGATGACCTGAGGAATTTAAATGTCTTTTAGAAACTCCTTATGTGGCTGCCGTACATTTCTATGTAATCCGAGTTTCTCTTAAATTTTGATTGAAATATGAATGTACGACATTGCTGGGCTGTTTCAATCAACACAAAATTAAAATTAAAAAAATAATAATCATAATAATAAGTAAAATAATAAAAGATAATAAAATTTGTTTCTTCTTGAATATTCAACTTACTCCTCCTCTGTCAGACATTTTTTTTGTAGGCCTCTTGTCCCTCTGTAAATTTCTTGCCCTTTCTTGCATTGGAATCTCTGCAAATTTATATTGGATTCATCCAGTATCTCTGAAATATTTTATGGATTCATCCTTTGCCTCTGAAATCTGCATTGCTCTCATGGCTTTTCCTAGTAGGCCATTCTCCATTTTTTTGCTCAAAACTTCAGAAGTCTTCTTCCAATTTCTTTTCTTTGGATATAAAGACTTTCAAATAAAATTTGATTAATATGGTATTATTTTTCATTATGAAAAAGTTAAAGCAAGAGTCCATTTAAATAAAAGAATTGGTAAATGAGTTTATTTAGAAAGTTTCTAATAGATAGTCCATGAATGTTCAGTAAACATTACTTAAGTGAATATCACTTTGAGTTAGTGAATTGTTAACTAAATTTTTTACTAACTTTTTAGGAATAAAATGTGGGGAACTCATACTTGTGTTAGATTAGATTTGAAATATTTTATTAATAGAATTTAATTAATAGATGTAAGTTTGTTAAATAAATAAATTAGAGTTTTGGTGAAATAAATTATTATGGTAATGGTGATGTTACAATTTCTAGAATTAAATACCTTTAGTTAGGATAGTTTGCTCATTTTACTTTATTATATATAAACCTGTTATATTCTATCCTGTGATACATTGATCTTTGTAAGTAAATGATAAGTTAGAGTTTTAGTGTGAATGAGTTATTATATTAGTTTTCTATGGTAATGGTTAAATAAATATTAGATGGATTTATAAGCTAAGAATTAGGAAAACTTCTATTTTGAAACTCCTTAATCTTGCTTTGTATTTTTTTTTTAGTTTTTGATTTATTAAATCTTGTTTTTTTCGGTTTTTTTTTAGTTTATTAAAATTATTGATTTGACTTACTTTTTTATCAACTTATTAAAAAGGCAATAGTGATAAGATAATATTAGTTTATCTTAAAATATTAGGATAGAGTTGTATTATTTTAAAATTAATTTTATTTAAATAAAGTTGCTTTAGTAGATGCAAGTTTGTTAAATAAATAAATTAGCTTTTCTTTTAATGTAAAAGTAGATTTTATGGCAATGCAAGTTATTAAACAAAGAATAAATAATATTATTATTCTAGAATTAAATATATTGAGTTAAATATTAGTTATACTTCTTTTATCTTATTTAAATTTAGTTATGATTTAGTAATATACTATCTTGTGGTACATTGATTTAAATTAATAAATAATAAATTAGAGATTTATTGTGAATTGAATTATTATGGTATTGATTAAACAAATAATAGATGAAATTAAAATTCTAGAATAATATGTGTCATTATTATTATTAGAATTTTATTTAAAAGAGAGTTAAAATTTTATTGTGTATTGTTTTAAAAATTATTTTTTTGTCATAGATGTACTTACAGTTTGAGTTGAGATTGGGATTCTTTTTAAAAGTGTATAGAAGTGAATTGAGAGTAGTAAGTTATTAAATTAATCAAAGGAGGAGTAATAAACCTTGTGTTTTATTTTGAATAGTGAGTTTGTGAGAGATTTATGGTCTTAACATTGTTCAAAAAGTGTTCCTGGATATTTATTCCTTGTTGTTTATTGCTGATTCTGGATCGATGTGTATCAGTGATGCGATTTGGCCATTTCATTTATTTTGGTTGAGTCTCTTTGTTTTAATTGGTGAGCATGTTAGTTCGTGGGAGTTCAAGTTTGTTAAGCGTCATGCTTTGATAGTTGTTTATTGGTATTTATGCTAAAATTCTTTTAGCTCTAGAGGCTTGTCACCTTGAATTCAGCATGATTTTTGTGGCAAGGATGTATTGGTGACGTGCATTCGGAAAGATTGTTCTTTGAATTTGAAAATTTGTTGATTAAATGTTTTATCTGATTAGGTTTTGAAATGGACAAGGGTAAGTTTTGTGGTTGAGATTTTGGAATTAAATTGGTCTATGTAATGTATTGGTTGGTGAAAAGATAGAATTGTTTCAATCCCTTGTCCATGTATGTTTGGTTCTAGATTTTGGTTAGGGCTGCTAGTTGTTGTAGGAGAGTGGCTTTCATGGTGGGGCTGGTGCCTAGTGAGAGGCCGCCTGGGTAACTCCATGGAAGTAGTAAGCAAGTGAAAACTTAATAACCTTTTTAGGATGGTTTGGGTAGAAATTCACATAACAAGATAAGATGAATGCCTCACCCATGCCTTGAGTGCTCTCATAGGCTAAGGCTGGGATGAGAAGGCCTGGTTGGCTAGGTTGACCTCCTTATCTTCATGAGAGGATGTGTCGACTCCGCATGTGTCACCTTATGGGGCCGGTGCCTAGAGAGAGGCTGCCAGGGTAACCATAGATGGGGGCCGGCTTCTAGTGAGAGATAGCCTGGGTAACCCATGCTAGGACCATGCGATGACACTCTCCCTACTGCAGTCTAGTTACTTCCTATTATCTTTTGTTGATACCTCTGGAGTACTGTCTTGTCTTGACGTTTTGACTTGTCTTGTCTTGATAGTTGAACTTATCTTGATGATTTGACTTATCTTGATGATTGACTTATCTTGATGAATTGACTTGTCTTGAAGATTTGTCTTAATGAATTGACTTGTCTTGATTATTTGACTTGTCTTGCTGATTTGACTTGTTTTGATGATTTAACTTGTCTTGATGATCTGAGTTGTCTATGCCAAGTTTGTATCTGCTTCCCTGTAACCTTTGGCCTAGTGGAACCTCAATGTTATCTCCTAGCTTGGAGGGGTGGACCTTAGGGTTCCACATGGTTGGGTGGAAGAGCTTAATCCATTGGTTTTTCTTGGCCAATCTGACTCGTGATCACTGCAGATGATTCTCTAGGTTCAGACTTGTACTTGCATCCTCAAGAGTTATATTATAATTTCAGTATTGTATTATATTGTAGTATATTGTAAATTGACATGATCGGTCATGTAATCTTGTATTTGAACCTTTGTAACTGTTTATCTCTGCAAATGAATGATGTAAATCCTCTTCTGTTGTATTATAATGTAAATCACTTGTATTATTATAATTTTATGTTTTTCTGATGCAGTTATGTTCCCTAGAGGTGTTAGCTATTATTTTTATTTAATGTTGTTAATAGTGTAGATGATTAATGCATTTACTTGCTTCAAAAAAAAAAAATTTGTAAATTTGTACTTGTTAGTCTAACACTCTAGGGTTGCATGACGGGGCATCACACCTTGTACTAAGGTTTGATTTCAAATGATTCATCTATTAACTGCTTGTGATAGACATCCATCATCTTGGATTCCCCAAATTCCTTAATATTTGCATGAATGTATGCCCTAACATCTTCTACATGCAAAATCCCATGCGAAATGCTAGAGAAGGCGCCTAAAGGATCAACTTCTAAAGATTTGTAAGGATATTTCTTGAACTTAGGACGTGGCCTATCAGTGATTTTGACAACATTCAGAGCAGCCATCTTCCAAAGGATTCAGAGAGAGATATTTAGGAGTGAAAATGCCTTTTTACACCTCTAGGGTTCACGATATGAGCTAGATAAGATTACTAATTGAATCGACTTCTGCGGTTGATCTTCAAGAGGTTTGAGGTAATCTTGTTGCAGAGCTCCTTCTTTCTTCTTCTTTGAATGCAAATGTGCAAATGATGAACAAAAGAACCCTTTCATTTCTGCGCAAACCCTAATTCCATTTTGCAATAAATGCACAACTTAAGTTATTCTGGTTGCCTTGTTTTCCTTGTCTTGAGAGATCTTTCTGGATCACTGAAATGTACTTAGAGCTATTCCTGGTGATTATTGACAATCTATCTTCCTTTCTCCAATCATTCCATTTATCCACAAATCAAGATACCTCATATTTTGAATCATACTGGATCTAATTGTGAAAATCCTACTCTTACCGGATGACTGTTAAACCAGATCAATCTTGGATGATTAACCTCTTCAAAACTTCTTTTGGATCTTTTACTAAAAGTTATTTAGATATCTCTTGAGAACTCTTCAATCTGCAACACTTCATGTGCCGATTTCAAGCACCAATTGACTGGCTGGGGGAAATTATTTTCTTTTGTGACTCTCCCTAAGCCAGAGCTCATCTATTTAGTTTCTGGAAGAAATATTAACACCAAATTCTGGTGCGGATCCATCCCCAACATTTTTTTTTCTTATCTTCACCCAAATCTTGTTCATCTCCCTTTGAATTTCATCCGCATTCATTTTTCCTTTCCCTTTGTCTTGATTTTGATTATGATGCACCAGACCCTTTTTATCCTAATTTTTACTTCTGCAAAATTTGGCAATATGACCAAATCTATTGCAATTGTAGCAAACAATATTTCTTTGCATATTTCACTGATATCCTCTAGATCTGCATTGATTAGCCATATGTCCCATTCTATTGCATGCAAAGCATCTACCATTGAATGAATTGTTTATTTGCATATTTCTACATTCATGAGATTTGTGACCATACCTTTTGCAGTTAAAACACTGTCTAGAGAAGGATGAATTAGTCTGATTCATTCTTCTCGTACACTGATTTGCTTTATGACCAAAGTTATTGCAATTGTGGTAGTATCCATTGAAGGATGGATATCTTTGAGCATTTGGTTGCCTTACCAGAGGTCTTCTAGGCCTATTCCTTGGATTTCCCAATCCAGAGTTCTTCTGACCGGATTCAGAGCCTTCTCCTTTCTCATATCCCAAGCCTTACTTGTCATCTACCCTCTTTTGGCTTTCAGGAACTTCAAGTTGAGCAGAGCTTATCTTGAATTTCTCTTTGTATTCATTTGTTGTTTGAAGATCCCTTTTAAGAGTGTCTATCTGATTCTCAAGTTGTTCTTCATTGTCTCTAGCATCTTCAAGATCAGATTCTAGATGCCTGATTAATCTATCCATTTTGTGGCAGTCTTCTGACTTCTCCTTGAGAGATTGTTTTAGATTATCTTCACTATTTCTTTTCTCTTCAATTTCTTGGGTGAATTTCATAACTCCTGATTCCATTTCATGTCTTACCATAATGACCTCTTTTGATAACTTTTCACATAACTTGGTTTTCTCATTCATATCTTCATTAGTATCATTGGCTTCACTTTGACTTGCTAATTGTTGAAGTAGTTCCTTTCTTTTCTTCATTGAGATACTTAGTTTTTCTTTGAGCTCATTTATGAAATCATCAGCTTGTTTGAGTCTTTCCCTCAGGTTATTGACTTCAGAGTGAGATTGCTCAAGATCATATAGGGCAGACTGAAATTGATCCCTCATACCGTACATATCCATTAAGATTCCCAGATCTTCCTCAAGCTGTTAGGCTCTATCTAGAAGAACTTAGCTCTGATACCAATTGTTGATAACTAAGAGGGGGGTGAATCAGTTATCTTAATCATTTGACTTTCTTTTCTTCTTTAATGATTAGTGCAGTATCAAAACATATAAGCATACATGAACATGAGAGCATAAATAAACTCAACACACATAACACAATGATTTTGACATGGAAAACCCTATTAAGGGAAAAAACCACGGGGTGACTAACCCAAGATTGTATTCTCTGTTAAAAGAATAGAAGTACAAAATGGCACTTGCCAATTAGGGCTCACTGCCTGAGCACACTGCTCACAAGAGGCTCACTGCCTACAAGAGACTCACTATTTACAAGGCATAAAGAAAGTAACCATGTGATTGAACTAATTAGGGGCATCCACATATGCTAAGGTTTAGTTCTAGTTAGGCTCAATATACTGATCTGCTACACTTCATTCTTCCTCTTCTTAGTGTTGTTGTTCTGTCACATACCAGTTTTGTATAGTTGCTTCCACACTACTCTCTACTTTTCTTCACACAACACGACACACCACACCCTTCCTCACATCAAAATCCATCTGGTATATATATCCGCACAAAGGATTTCAACATCTTTCTAGTCGGCATCCAGAATACTCAAGATTTTCCCAAACTCTGGTCTGTCAGCTGAATCCATGCTTACTAAGTGATGCGTATCAAAAAGATAGTTATAGGAGTCATCAATCATGTTGGTCAATCATGAATGATCCCTTAAGAAACTTTATCACCATCAATTTCTCATCCAGATTAAGGTCTGATGCTCTTCCAGTCAGTTCTTCCTCAGTCTACTCTGCCAAACAGGAACCCAACACTTAGGTGCTCATATCTTTTCACTCTTTCATCACCGAAGGCTCAATCTCTAGAATGTCTCAGTCATGGTACTCCTCTTGACTTCCCCAAGTTTGTACTTTATTGAGATACTTCCTCTGAGAGAACTAGACTTGATTGTCAGACCTTGCTGCATGCTCTGTTTTTGCTCACCAGACCAAAATACTCTTCAATCTGACTTCCGGTATAGACATACCATGTCCTGCGGATGTGTGGGATGGACTTTGTTGCCATCAATGACAACACTCATGAAGCCACACAGTGTCTCTTGCTAACACATATCTCTCACAAATACATACCCTTCAGTAGTAGAAGATTTGACAAAACACATTGAGAATGATGAGTGTGAAACTTCTCTTAATTCTTTGGAATTAATAGCTAAAACATATGATGATGATGATGATGATGATGATGATGATGATGATGATTCCATAAGTTATCCTACTTCCCCTATAGTTGAATGCCCAAGAACCTTAGATGAGAAGACTAGTGATAGCCCTATTAATGATACAACACTTAACTTTCCTAACAACACCTTACCTTTCTTTCATTCCAATGCTCTCCCTGGCCAAGATGTAGCATTAATGGATGAGAAAAGGTCTCTCACATTAAATACTTCAAGAATGGATGTTGGGTATAATCAAAAGGAAAATAATGTTAATTCAATCTTTACAAATAGACTTTGTAGCAATATTCCTAAGATGGTTGTACGGGGGGCACCTAGTGCAACTTCTTGCTTAAAACCAATTATTATGGTTCAAGGAGATCAAAGACCACCAAGACCTCCCAATTACATCTTTAACTATGTAAGACAAATCACTCAAAGAAATCAAGGTGTTCAAAATGTGCCGTAACATCCCACAATTTCTGACACATACAATACCCACAATAACAAACAAAGCAAGAAAGCACCTCATGTGCCTATCTCTCTTCCATGTTCTCAACCTATGCTCCCTCCAACACCTCATCTTACTCATAAAAGTGGTCAATAATATGATCTTGTCAAGCAACTTTGCGCTACTCTGGCTAAGATCTCTCTTTGGGATTTAATACAAACATCACGTACATACCATGGAATACTTCAAGAAGCTTTACAAAAGGTGATTGTCTCACCTACTGCTAAGCCTAATGATGTAGCAGCTTTGTTAGATTGTATGCATTCGAAAAAAATAGAGATTCTCTTTCAACCACATGAATTACCATCAGCCAAAGTTCAAAACCAATATGATCCTCTGAAAATATTTGTCCAAATAGATAACAAGTTGATATAGCAAGTTATGATTGACAATGGATCAACTCTTAATGTTTGTGGCATAGACATACTACACAAAATCAAGATTGACACATCTTTAATTAAACCGGATATAATTAACATTCGTGTCTTTGATAATGCTGGGAGACAATCCCTGGGTACTATAACTTTACCCATAAAAGTTGGACATGTGACATTATTTACCATTTTTCACTGCATGCCCAGTTTGCTTTCATATAATATGATTCTAGGTAGACCATGGATCCATGACTTAGGGTAGTTCCATCTACCATTCATTGATCACTTAAGTTCATCTATCAAAACATGCTCTATACCTAGAAAGTTGATCTCAAGCCGGATAATTATTTACATATTGAAAAACAAAAATGAGTTCACAATCATATAAGTCTAAATAACCTACAAGTTGATTCATCAACACCTCTTGCCATAGACAATGTTGTGCAAGACTCTAAAACATCGAATGCACTTTTTGGTGGCGATTGGGGTTCATTAGATTTTAATCCTTGTAGTGTAGGGGAATATAAAATTAATAACCTTGATACATCAAAAGTCACATCAATCTCATCCAAGCATTCTTCTGAAACACCTAAGAAAACCAAAGCCTCCTTGATAGAAAACAAAGACAATACACTTACTTATACTACAGATTATGATACCTACAAGGCTTCACCATCTTCTAAGGAAATGACATCCCTTTATGGTCGAGGATTTAAAATCCTTTATAACAACTGTGACTATGTAGGTAATGGTTGTGGTGTAAATCAACAAGGAATTAGAGTACCTTTGCAAGTTGCTGGAATTAATTACACAACCAGTATTGGATACTGTCCTTTGAAGCCCACTAAAGCATCTCATTGTCCTAAGCTTAATGTTAATGCAATCTCAACAAGACCAAAACAACATGAGGGATATCCTGGGCTGATAAAGAAGAATTGTTCACTAGGAGCTATCCCTATGAATAAGGTAAATATTTTTCCTTCTTTAAACCACACTCATTGTAGCAAATACTATAGTTTCTCTCAAGGGTGGCCTCTCCCTAGATATGTATGTTCTTAACATTGGGATGAATCAGGTAAGTATTTCTAACCCTTTACCTCTATGTTGTGTTTCCCTCATGATGTGTTATGTGTTGTTTAGGCCTCCTAGGATGACCCTTGATTCTCTTGTAAGGTAAAGGATATTGGGAGACCACCTCTATTGTGACCCTTCTTCTATTTGTATCATCATTCTTCTATATTGTCTCTCCTCTATTTTCATTTTTGTGTGTTGTGTCCTAGGGGCATAGCACTGCGGTTGGTGACTTGGGGGCACCTTCCTACATGACAACCCTAGAGCATTTGTTTCTCCTCTCTTGATTTATTGCTTACATTCTTCTAGTGGTTCTATCTAGCTAGTGGATGATGAAAAACATATAATACGAATATGGACCTAGTGTCCCTTCAGCAAGAAATAAAAAAAATGGACCTAGTCTATACATGACGAGGGGGTTGATATATTATCCGACTCTTGGCTAGTAGAATCACTTAGTGTGATATTTTTATATCATCATATCATACTTACAAAACATAACAATATTGTTGCTCTGTGTACTTTGTTTATCTTGGATCTCACCATGTATTGTTGTTTATCATGATTATATGGATGCTAATACCTCTTCTTGCAAGAAATTGTGTGTTTGTGGGAACATTTGGCAATCGTAAAGTACATGTCACCTTTGGGGGCATGGGCTTTGTGAGAGCTCATGTTCCCTTGTGTGTTTTCTTCCTACCTTAACATGCTTGATATTAGTACATGATATAAACCACCTTAAGGTGGGGGCATATATAAGGTAAGCTATCTAATGATTTTGGTACTAATGAAGCATGTTTGCAAGCCCTCTATAGAGGCAAGATGTTGTATCTCTGAGCAAGTGCACATCTTTATTTTATATTACAATCATTAAGCCCTCTACAGAGGTAGGATATCATGCATATCATTTTTATTTTAGGCCCTTTGCAAAGGTAGGGATAGTGTATTTCTCAAGGATATTGCACATCCTATCATTTTCTAAAATGTCCTCTGAGTAGGTGGGGTGGATTTGAGACTATCCTACCCTTAAGCATGTTTTCGGCAATTATTGTGGCGAAGCCCAAATGTTGGTGTGTGCCTGTAATGTGCCTGAGATGGCCGTGAACCTAGCAATAGGTTTCTTCCATTGGTTGTTTGTCATTTTTTCTCCATGTCTTCCATGTATGTGTATGGCATGTTTGTTCCCAAGCATAGTTTCAAGACTAGTGGCGATGACCTCCTCCTAAGCTTTTGGATTTATATGGCATGTTTGTTCTCAAGTATAGTTTCAAGACTAGTGGCAATGAGCTCCTCCTACAGTCTAAGATTTGTGTTGTGTGTCTATTGCCCCTTATGCAGTTTCAAGACTGGTGATGATGAGCTCCTCCTGCATTTGGGTTATGTGTTTACTTTCCTTGTACTTGCATTTGCATGTCATATATGAGAAAATAAAAAAAGAAATAATCATTGTATTCATTGTATTCACTATGTTCTACGTGTCTTCAATGTTGTCTTCTTTGTGTTTTGCGTGACTGTAACTATCTTCTATGTGTTTTGTGTGCCTGTTACTATCTTCAATGTGTTTGGCGTGTCTTCACCATGCTTGGCATGTTTGCTGTGTTTGGTGACCGTACTTTAATGCATGTATGGGCCTTGTATTCATTCATACATTAAAGTGGGGTCTAAATGTTATGTCCGAAAATGTCCCCTTGGGGGCTTTTCCCTCTTAAGGTTTAGCTCCCAAGTCCTTAGAATGCATTTAGAGTATCTTGCATGATAATTTTGAATCCCGATGAGAAAACCCTGAAGTCTTGTAACAAATAGGACCTAGGGGGTGCTATTTTGATAGACCTGACTCAAAATGGGAGGGTGGACTAGGGTGCTAGCACCATAGTCTTGCTCTTTTTGGGTCAACCCTTAATTTTTATGTTGGTTTTATGACTGTTACTTAGGTCCTATGACGACATCTCAAGTTTGAATTATGAAATTCTTACTAAAAATGTTTGTAGTTGCATATATAAGCATGTTTAGGTTTTCATTTGTAGGCTAGAAGATGATTGCAAACTTTAGGCATACTTGTGATTTTAGAGCATCCATGATATTGATTGTTGTAGAGTAGAGCATTGTTATTGTGTTTACGATTGCAGATTTGACTTCATCTTCTCATGTGATTGAAGAGACTTCATTTATGTGAGATCTACACTTCAAGGTGACATTTATTTGTGTTTGAATCATTTATCATTTGGATTTTGCCTCTATCCCGTAGGGATACACACTCTCATCTAACAATGGTGTTCAGAAGACTTGAATGTCTCTTCGGGGCTTGACCAAGGCAAGCCTCTAAACACCACAACCCCTAACCACACTGCTTTTTGATTGCAGGTTACAGGTACCAATTTTTGTAAAGTGGAGTTGTAGAAGGAGGTTGCAAAGGATAAGGATTCAGGATCTGAAAGGAAGAAGACAAAGTTGAACATTTCGGGACATGGGCGCTAGTGGCAGTGTCCTCTAGAGTTGTAGACACAGAAACAATCTGGATAGTGATAACCTACATCTGAAGAGCTTATGACACCCTAAAGAACATTTGACATTGGACTAGGGTGCTAGTGGAGGTGTTCTCCACATCTTCTAGGGCAAAAATAGAAGATACAGGGAATATCAGTGTCATGAGAAGATCTAGATTCTAGGCAGAAAATAGTACCTTGGATAGGGGCACTAGTGGAGGTGTCCCTGACTATTCCACATTCTAAACTTCAAAAAATGGCTAGTTATTAATCTCTTCCTACTATCTTAATCTGAAAGGATTTGTCGTAATTCATCAATTTGCTTATTGTTTTGCATACTTAGGGCTTTAAGATCATTTGAACATTAGATTGCGATATTGATTGATAACATTCGAGTTTTTACATCATTCCAAGTGGGAGCCCAACTTGTTATGTGAATGCTCTCGCTTGGTAGAGATTCAACTTGGTTGATATGCCCTTGAATGTTTGTAGTGAAAGGAGGATTTACCCTTGAAATTTATCAACCCATCATGCCCCTTCCTCTTTTCATACAAAACAAGTTGAAAGATATTAAAGTTTTTGTTTCTTTAAAAACCCTTGAAAAAGTTTCAAAGTAAATTTTGAGGCATTTAGTGGCCCCATACGGCCCCGAAAATGGACATAATTGAAAAAACAAACTATTAGAGGGTATATCTCTTCACGATCTTTCCAACGCATCAAATGTTTCATCAATCAGACACTCAGATCAAAAGTTATGGCTCCTGGAAGTTAGGCTATTTTTGGAGGGAGTTACAAATTTCACAATTTTGGTTGGAAGGCACCAAAAAGGGTTATTTATGACCATTGGTTTAAGAATATTTTGGTAGTAGAGTAAGGGGAAGCTGGTGAGTCATGAAAAAAGAGGTAAAATAGAAAACCCCTAGCAAATTTGAAGCCACAAGAGGCAGAAGGTTCCAGAATCCAAAGAAAAGAAGTTGTAATGTGTTGCAGCCTATTGAAGATTTCATCTTCTAATTTGATTCCAATTTCTGTAATGTAATTTGTTTTTAGTTCATAAAAAGAATATTCCTATTTTTTGTGAGAAATCTATGTTGTTGTGTGTTCTAGGATTTATCCCCCTCATTAAGTGGTATTAGAGTAGAAGTTTCTGAGTGTGTAGACAAATTGCTGAACATGAGGCAATTAACACTAGGACTTGTGGTTGTGGGTTGAATAGAAAAGAAGAAGATTAGGATGCCTCCATGATGAAATTGTGGTGGTGGGATAAATGCTTTGAAAGAAGAGGGTTTTATAGCACTGCAAAGGTAAATCGATACATTTCAAGAGGAGTTACGAAGAGGGTTTGAGCCAAGAAGAGAAGAAAGCAAAGATGAAGCTAAAGAAGAAGAGTCATCCAAAGAAGATCAAGATGTTGTAGGAGATCCTGAGAAAATTAGGTTGTTGAGGGGCATTTTGAAGATTGGAAAGAGGCCTAAGATTGAAGTTTTCTACCTATTCTAGGGATCTAAATCTGAAAGAGCTTATTGATTGGATAAACAATATGGAGGAATATTTTGAGTATGAAGAGGTGGAGGATCTAAAATAGATCAACTTTGCAAAAATTAAGTTCAAGGGCCATGCCAATATTTGGTGGAAAGAGGTAAAGTTAGAGAGAAATAGAAAAGGAAAAGGAAAGATTACTAGATGGAATTGAATGGTGGACAAACTAAAGAATCAGTTCATTCCTATGGAATATGAGTTGGAGTTGTTGAAGATGATAAAAGGATTGAAACAAGGTAACAAGTCTATTAAGGAGTATACAGAAGAGTTTTATAAGATTATTATCAGAACAAGCCATGTAGAGGCCAACAAGGAGAAGGTAGCCCATTACATTAATGGGTTGAGGCCAAGTATTCAAGAGGAGCTAAGCTTGGTCAGAATGACCATCATAGAAGATGCATACCAATTTTCTCTAAAGCTGGAAGAGAAGTTGAATAAGAAAATTGAAAGAAAGCAAAGAGGAAGAATTCATGGTGAAAGTACTAGTGGAAGATCCTATGGAAGTTGAAATGAAGATCAAAACAAAATTAAAGAAGCAAGCGCCAGTGTAAATCAGAGAGGAAATAATTCCTACCACCCTCGTGACCAAAATAACGGTGAGAAAAGAAGAAGAGAAAGAGGACAACCTGGACAAGAACTTGGAAGAGGAGGCTTCAGAGGAACCTATTTCTAATGTGCAGAACAAGGACATCAAGCCTACAAGTGTCAACAAAATGAAGAAAGGAAAAATAGAATACCTAAATGTAATGCATGAGTTGTACATGTACATGAAGATACTTAGTCTGAGAATTCTAAAGATGCTGAAAGGGGGGAAACCCTAGTTGTCAGAAGAACCTTGTTAAATGAGGAGAAAGAACTAGATCAGAGGAAGAGTTTATTTGACACAAGGTGCAAGTGTGAAGGTAAATGTTGTGATATTATTATTGATCGTGGAAGTACTAATAATATTATATCAGAGGAGATGGTTATCAATTTGAAGTTGAAAAGGAGAAGGAATCCACATCCATATTAGATTGCATGGTTGTAGAGGGACCATAGAGCTTTGGCCAATGAGTAGTGTTTACTCAGGTTCAAGATTGGAGAATACCATGATGAGGTGTTGTGTGACATCATACTGATGAATGCATATCATGTGCTATTGGGAAGGCCATGGAAGTATGATAGATGTGTTGTCCATGATGGCCATGCAAACACCTATTCCCTGACAAAGGATGGAGTTCATCATGAGTTGAAGCTCTTGAAGGAGTTGGAAGAAAAGGTATGTAGTACTATTCAAATTTAATTGGTACATGGTAGGAATTTTTTGGAAGATATGAAGCATGAGTGTCAGTGTTTTGCGTTGATTCCTAAGATCAACCAAGAGAAATGTGAAGATGTACCAGCAAAAGTCTCATATTTGTTGGAAGAATTTTAGGAAATTGTCTCTAATAATGTACCAGAAGGTTTACCACCGGTGAGGAAGATAAGTCACCAAATGGATTTGATACCAGGATCTAGTCTATCAAATAAGGTAAACCATAGAATGAATCATGTAGATAATGAAGAGCTAAACAAACAAGTTCACGAGTTGTTAAGGAAATGACTAATAAGGGAGAGTCTAAGTACATGTGCAATACCTACAATACTAGCATCAAAGAAAGATGGAGAGTGGAGAAGTGTATAGATTTCTGAGCCATCAACAAAATTACAATCAAGTACAGATTTCCATTGCTAGAGGTGGACGATATTATGGATTGCTTGAGTGGAGCCAAGTACTTTATGAAGACTGATATAAAGAATAGATATCACGAGATCTGAATAAGAGAAGGAGATGAATAAAAGACTTCCTTCAAGACTAAGGAGAGCATGTACAAATGGTTGATCATGCCATTTGGGCTAACCAATGCACCAAGCACATTCATGCGGCTCATGAATGAGGTATTAAAAGAGTTTTTTGACAAATTTTTCATTGTTTATTTAGATGATATTTTGATTTTTAGTAAGACTTTGGAGGAGCACCTAATGCATGTTTAAAGAGTTTTTAAGAAATTGAGGGAAGAGAAGTTGTTGATTAATCTGAAGAAATTTAGTTTTGTGAAGGAGTTGGTGTATTGGGGATTTGTTATCTCAAGTGAGGGTCTTAGAATGGATCTAGAGAAAGTGAGGGCTATCGTTGAATGGCCCACCCCAAGGAGTGTTATAGAGGTACGATCTTTTCATGGTTTGGCAAGTTTCTATAGAACATTTATCAAGAATTTTAGTAGCATTTGTGCACCCCTGACTGACAATTAAATGGACTATAGGAGCATCAAAGATTTTTGATACATTGAAGTAGAAAGTTATAGAGCAACCTATTTTGGTAGATTTCAATAAGGTATTTCAGGTAGATTATGGTGCCAATAGCAGAGTTGTAGGAGTTGATTTGAGTCAAGAAGTTAAGCCCATTGCCTATTTCAGTGAGAAGATTAATGATGCCAAGAAAAATTATTTTTCTTATGATCAGGAGTTTTATGCTATAGTTCAGGCTCTGAAGAAATGGAGGCATTATTTGTTGTTGAAAGAGTTTGTTTTATATACTGATCATTAGGCTTTGTAGTATCTTAATAGTTAAGGAAAGATAAATTAGAGGAACTTAAAATGGGTTGAGTTTTTGCAGAGTTATACTTTTAGTTTGAAATAATGAGAGTGGGAAGTCCAATTGTATTGTATATGCCTTAAGCAAAAGGCAAAATGTTTTGATATAGATGAAGATAGAGGTTGTTGGGTTCAATGAACTCAGAAATTTGTACCCTAAAGATCTAGACTTTGTAGAGACTTCAAAAGCCTTTTTGGAGCCTATTACCTTGGATAGGATGAGATGGTTGGATTACATAATCCAAGATGGTATGTTGTTTAGAGGAAGCCAGTTGTGCATTCTAAGGAGCTCTATGACAGAGAACTTGATCAAGGAAAAGCATAGTGGAGGGTTAGAGGGAATTGTGGTCAAGATAAGACCATTGTTCTTGTTAGTGATAACTATTACTAGCCATAGTTGCACAAGGATGTGAAGAAGTTTGTGAAAAGTTGCAAAGTATGCCAAATAGCCAAGGGAGTTAGTTAGAATACTAGCTTGTATTAGCCACTACTTGTACCAGAGAAACCATGGGAGGATATCAACATGGACTTTGTTCTTGGATTGCCAAGAACATAGAGAGGGCATGATTCAATATTTGTAGTGGTTGACAGATTTTCCAAGATGGCATATTTCATTTAGTGCCAAAAGACTATTGATATTGTTCATGTTGCAGAATTATTTTTTAAGGAGGTTAGACTACATGGTCTTCCAAATTAAAGAACATAGTTTCATATTGGGATACCAAGTTTGTTGGGTATTTCTAGAGGACCTTATGGAAGAATTTGAAGACTAAGTTGAAGTTCAGCTTTGCACATCATCCATAGACCGATGGACAAACAGAGGTAGTGAAACAAAGTTTGGGCAACCTGTTTATATGCTTACTATGAGATAAGCCCAAGGGATGGGATTTGATATTACCACATGCAGAGTTTGCATATAACAATTCTATCAACAAGAGTACTGGTAAATCCCCATTCCAAATTGTATATGGGAGTAGTATGAGAAATGCTTCTAAGTTGAGAAATATAGATAAAGGAGAGAAAAGTAGTGGCAAAGCCAAAGACTTTGTAGAATACATTGAAGAGCTTACATGAAGAGGTATGACAACACATTAATAAAATGAATTCTCAGTACAAGGATAAGGCAAATCAGAAGTGGAAATCTAAGGAATTCAAGGTTGGTGATGAAGTCATGGTTCATCGAAGGAAATAAAGGTTCCTAATGTGGGCGTATAATAAATTGAAGATGAAGAAATTAGGACCATACAGGATCTTGAAGAAGCATGATTCAGGAAATGCATATATAAGGTAGAGTTGCTGAGTGGAATCAACATTTCCCCTATGTTCAACAATGTTGATTTAACGGAGTATCATGAAGGTGGCACAGAGGATGGACTAACAGATGAACAATAAAGTATCATGGTACCTACTTCAGAAGAGGAGATATAAGAAATCTTGGATAACCATGTCGGGAGAAGTACCATGAATAGGTAATATGAATAATATATGGTTAAGTGGAATGGAAGTCCTGCCAAAGATTCTTCCTAGTTGTCTAAGGTGGAGGTTGACTATTTGGGCTTTCCTCAAACACTTGAGATGTGACAAGGTCACTTTTCAAATTACCCAGGGTGTCTAATGCAAGAGCATCCAATGGTGTAAGGGAAATCTTGCATTTGAGCACATATGGAAATGAAATTTTACTCAAAGCTTGGAATTGAAAAATATAACCTTTGGTGAAGGAATTGGCCAAAGATCATTTGTGGGTTGAAATATATTAAAGTTTTTATTTCTTTAAAAACCCCTAAAAAAGTTTCAAAGTCAAATTTGATGCACTTAGAGGCCCCGTGCATCCTTGAAAAATGGGCATAATCATTAGAGTGGATTATAATGGCATAGATATCTTCAAGAGATTTCCAATGCATCAAACAATTCATCAATCAAACACCCAGATGAAAAGTTATGGCTCCCAGAAGTTAGGCTAGTTTTGGAGGGAGTTACAAATTTTGAAATTTTGGTTGGAAGGCACCAAAAAGGGCCATTTATGACCATTTTTTTAGAATATTTTTGTATTAGACAAGGGTGGAAATGGTGAGTCATGAAAAAGGATGGAAAATAGAAAAAACGTAGTAGATTTGAAGCTACAAAAGGTAGAAGTTTCCACAATCCAAAGAAAAGAAACTGTAATATGTTGTAGCCTGTTAAAGGTTTCATCCTCTAATTTGATTTTAATTTCTATAATGTAATTTGTTTTTAGTTCAATAAAAGAACATTCCTATTCTCTATGAGTAATCTATTTTGTTGTGTGTTCTAGGATTTACCCCCCTCATCATTAAACAGATGTGTTGTTTGACTATTAGATTTGATTATTTTCTTATCTATGACCTGCAACATACGTACTCAAGGTCACCACAATATTTATATTATGGTTTGTCTTGACTCACATATCAAGGCATGTATTTTCTTTTTGTTGTGCTTGATGTGTTTGTTCATTGTCCAATCACAATTTTGACCAAGGTTGTCAAATGTTGTGTGATGTGTTGGGTGTAAGGAAGCTAAGGTAGCGGGACAACTTCCTACACTAATCTTGAGAGGAGGATAATGCAAAACTTTACAGATCTTTAACAGTTATAGAAACTTAAATAAAATTAAACATAGCTATCATGCATACCACAACACAGTGATTTACGTGGGGAAAACCCTTTCAGAAGAAAAACCCCACTCCAAAAGCCACCCAATATATTATTCAGAAATTACAAAGATTATAATATACTTGCAAAGAAAGATTCTCACAGGAGTATCACCACCAGAGATCTAGAGACAACACGACCACTATCAGACTCTTAGAATACATCACGATACCGCAGCCATAATACAACGCCCTCATAAAACAAGTTACCTTCTAGGGCAAGACAAGCCAACAAAATATCTACCATCAGATCTAAAACCTAATAATGAACGATCCAGATTTACAATATATGATTAATTTAATGTATGTCAGTCATTTAACAATTTTTTTTAACAAAAAAATGTTAACATGCATCCCACTCCACCCCATGCTCCCATTGTATATTACACCTATCGGTGTAACTAGGAAATATATATAAATATATATATATCCTATCAACAATAAACCTTATATAAATGCAAGGTTGAGACACATTTTCCCAACAAATCTCCCACTTGTCAAACACCTTGTAAGAGAAAGAAGAGGGAGTAAACATCATCTCTTAATTTCAAGAGGCCAAAAGGCCCATAGTATTTAAACACCATCTAAACTTTTCTGTGCTCACAGGTTTAGTTAAAGAATCAACAATATTCATCAAAGTTTCTACCTTAACCAGCTTCACCCTACTATCTTTGACCATATCTCTAACAAAATGATACTGTACATCATTGTTCTTGGTCCTAGCATGAAATGTTAGGTTCTTAGGTAGACATATCACACTCTGACTATCACAATAAATTACCACTCTACCTTGTTTTATTCTAATATTTGAACATAGTCTCTTAATTCAAATGGCTTCTTTGCAAGCATGAGTAGCTATGATATACTCAGCCTTAGTAGTGGACAAAGTGACCACAACCTGTTGCTTACTCATCCAACTAATTGCACCACCAAATAAAGTAAACACATAAGCACTAGTGGATCATCTACTATCAATATCACCTGCCTAGTATCAATCCACATAACCATGAATATCAAGGGAAATATCATCTTCAGTCAAATTACTATGATAACACAAAGAACACTTTGAGGTACCACACAAATATCTTAAGACTCTTTTAACTACATCCCAATGAACTCTACTATGGTTAGACATATATTTGGAAAGAAATCCCACTTCTTGGGCAATGTCTGGTCTTGTTCAAACCATAGCATACATCAAACTTCCAATTGCACTCTAGTAAGACATCTACTCATCTCTTCCATCTCTGATGGAGATGTTGGACAATATGAAATAGATAACTTTGTTCCAACTGAAAAGGTAACACACAATGGTTTACAGTCTTGCATGTTAAACCTTTGTAAAATTGAATTGACATACTTGCTTTGGCTAAGCTATAGCTTTTTGTTCACTCTATCTCTTCTAATTTCCATCCCAAGAATGTGTCTAGTTGTACCAAGGTCTTTCATTTCAAATTTAGCAGCAAGATGAGATTTCAGCAATGAAATCATACCTTTCCCTTTACCAATAAATAACATATCATCAACATATAATGTAATAAACAGGAAATGATCACCATTAATTTTATAATAAACACAATGATATGATTTAGAATGCTCAAATCCCAAACTCAACACATATGTATCAAATTTTTGGTACCACATCCCAGGACTCTGTTTTAGGCCATACAAAGATTTCTTCAATTTGCAAACCAAATTACCTTTACCTTTCACCATGTAGTGCTCTAGTTGTGTCATATAAATATTGTCCTCCAAGTCACCATGAAGGAAAGCAGTTTTCACATCCATATGCTCAACCTCTAAATCATAAGCAGCAACAATAGAAAGCAAAAATCTAATGGGTGCTATTTTTGCAACAGGAGATAATATCTCACCATAATCAACACCCTCAACTTGAGAGTAACCTTTCCAAACCAACCTTGCTTTGTACTTCTCAATACCTCCATCTGAACCAATCTTTTTCTTGAACACTCATTTGCAACCAACAAGTTTTCATCCTGTAGGCAATGGTACTGTTGGTTCCCAAATCTGCATGCATCAAATCATAAAGACTTGCCACTTCTTATACTCAGATTCAATGAGAGACTTAGCCAACAGAGTGAGAGATTATCTCCTATCTCCCATGTAATTTAGGTTCTACTGCACCTAGGGGGTATTCCTTTATTTACAATCAATAAATATAGATTTTCAATACTAGGTAGAATGTTCTCATATATTTGCACCAAGATTTGTAAGATTAACCTTAAACTAGAAACATTCTTGGATTATCTTCACTGTTTAAATCTGAGAACATGCAGCACCTAAACCTTACTATTAAAAAATAATAAACTGATTATTGTGTTTATTTTATATATGATTGTTTGATTACGATTTGATTTCTGAAATAAAACCAACTTTTGATCGGTGCCAATCCTAGGGTTTAAAGTCAACTCCTTACATGTAGATCATTTCCCATAAGCAAAACAAACATGCAGATTTAGAGGATTTATTATGTTCCTGACTTGTAGAAAATGATCCAAGAATGAGTTTTTCTAATAGCTCTTCTTACAAATATCCTTGTCATGGAGGAAATCTCAACATATCTGATTCAAAGCATTTTAATCTATTCCTTGAATAGAAGTAACAAACTAGACATGTAATATAGTAAATGTATATTCACGAACTTAGAAACCCTTAGTATCTTTATTCAAAAGAGAAATGCAAGCAACATAGGAGACAGTTGATGGAAACACATGCTGAAAGGCATTTTTCATATATTGCAATATGAAACTAATAACAGTGCTTATAGAGAAAACACATTCAACATGCAAAAAATTGAAACTTATAACTCAGAATATGGACCACCTCTCAGAAGTGCATTGTATTGCATTATCAAAACATCCCCAATCTTCCAACCACTTACAAAGTGGAGCAGCTTGTTCTTTTATAGATACGAGAACATGTTGCCCTAAAACTCGTTACCAACTACCAGTTACAAATCTTGCATTACAAGTCACCGCCACAGGAATGGGGAAATTACATATAAAAGAGAAAAGACAAAAGAACAATTTATTCTTAGAGATGCCAAAGAACTGTTGAAGATGCCTTCTCCCAATGATGAAGATGAGCTATCACATGATTGGATCTTGTCTTGAAAATAGACTTCTTGAATCAATTTAATCCATTGAAGAAAACCAATCCTAATGTTGATACTACCACTTATGCAGGAAACTATTATACTACTTTGGAAATCACCAAAACAATTCATCTAATTGGTTGGATATATGATTGGCATCTTTATCTTTATTTTCCCACTCATCTATTCTCTTATTTCAATGTAATATTTACCCACTCTGCCTTTATTCCCGTGCATCCTCTTTTATTGGGTGAAAAACCCCATTTATTGGCCTTTATTTTTCACTTAACAATGAAAATTTCACTTCTGGGTGATTTCCCAACTCATTGGCAGTGGAATAAAACCATTAACCTTTAGACTAACTTCCCAAAGCTTCTCTGTATAACCTGCAATGAATTTGCAATTTTACCTATAGCACATTCTTTATCTATTTGTTGCTTGCATTTTTTCAAACAATTGGCAGAGATCCATCCTTTCTGTGCATTTTATCTACAATTGTTTTAAACTCCACCATGCTTCTGAGTGTTAATTATGTAGACACCTAAAAATGTCTTCATCATCTAACCAACTTCCGACATCACTAAACAAACCAATTCCCCTTCGAAACAATTAATTAAATTTTTATTTAATTAATTGTCCTCTTTAACACCTATTTTTCCTCCTTTCATCCTGTCAAATTGAATTATTTTAATTAATTCAATAGTCTAACATTACCCCAATTAATTAAATAAATGTGCAAATATTTATTTGATTAATTTTACCTTTTCCTAAACCTAATTAATTAGGTAAATTATGTTTATCTAATTAATTCAGCGTATTAATCAGCCTATTCCTACCCTAGCTAATTAAATATCTATTATTTAATTACCCAGCCTAACCCACATGACCCTAGGCCCAGAATTAATTAAATAAAACCTTATTTAATTAATCTTAACCCCTCACTAATCCATTTCCTAATTTTTTCTAGCCATATTAATTAGGCTAATAACCTTGTTTAAAATTTGTCAAACCCCAATTAACACCCTTCCCCACACATCTCAAAAAAAAAAATATTATTTATGCCACATAAAGTAATTTTTTATACACATATGCCAACCACCTCATTAAAGCCTCTTACACATGTCATAAGCATTTAATCCCACTCTTCCCCAAATGAATTTTTAATTCATTTTACTCTTCCCCATGTGAATTTTTAATTCACATCTAATCCATCTCACCCAACCTCATTAATCCCACCCCTTTTCCAAGATGAATTTAAAATTCATCTTTATTACTAGCCCTCCATTTTTCAAGATTGAATCTAGGCCCTCCACATCATCTTCATCCTCCACCATTGGTCTTTCAAATCAATCTCCACAATTGGATCAAATCCTCTCCCAAAATGCCTATAAATACAACATCCCTTAAGCCATTTGATCATCCAATTTTCTTGTAATGTTATTATGCTAAAATCTTCCTTGAGAAAGTTAATTTGTGAGTTGCATTGAGTAATTTGAGAACATTTCACAACTATCTCCATTTGGGTAAAGCAAGAGTGAGTTTGGGTGCATCAGTCTCCACCCTATCTTGGGTTGTGGATCCATTGTGAGGTATAATTTTTATGTTTTATGCATTGGTTTTGTGTTTTTACCTTCACTTTGAATTTCACTAATCACATTGGCATGCCCAGTGGGACCCACAAGGTCCTAACTAACATTTTAGTGTGGATTTTTGGTTCTTGAAGTGCTTTTTTGTAGGTTTTAGCACTATTTCTCTGCATTTTGGTGCCATTTTTTTGCAGGCAGTGGCACTATTTCTAGATATATCGGTGCTATTTTCACATGACAACCATACTCTTTTGACGTGAACATTTAACATTTCTTGTTTCTGTTGTTTTTCAAGTCTTTTTTACTCTCAATTTTATAGGGTTTTACACAGAGACAAGGGGAGATTATGCCAAAAATTTTATAAGATCCATCTTACACATCTTGGTTTTAATCTTTGTTAGGTTTTGTTCAAAATGTTATTAGGAAATTTATTTTTGTGTTTTGAACATGACTAAGGCTAATAAACAACCAATAATCTCACTTAAGCAAACATTTTGGTTGAAGAACTTGTGTTTTTAGAGCCTTTGACCACTACTATGTCGTATCGGCACCAATCAGACCTAGGACAATGCCTTTCCTCTACAATAGTCATGTAACCTAAATATAACCACAGCGGCGCTATTTTGTGATATTTTGGCGCCTTTCCGTATTGTGGTGCAATTATTGGTTGTATTGTTGCTATCTTGTATTTCAGTGCAATTTGTAATTTCTATAGTGCCTTTTGTAATTTTGATGCCATTGTAACAATCTGTAGTGCTATTTTTAGGATAGGAAGTCTCTATCCTATCGATAGTTAGTGGTGCCATTTTTTTGTTTCTGTGGTGCATTTTTAGTTCTCTGTGGCACCTTTTACATCTTTTTTACGCTATTTTATGTACTAACTTTGGGGTTTGTTAAGGTGGCTAACTATGTTCTGCAGGTGAAAATCATGTGTCCAAGGCCATCATCTAAGACTACTAACAATCTTGCAGGGGTTTTTAGTAGTATAGAAAAACACTTTGTTTGGTACATTTAAAAAAGAACCCTTGTTTTTTCTTCAAACATTTGAATTGGTACACTAAAATTAGCACTTGTTTGCCAAACAATCATTAGAAAAACATTTCATTTTGGTGTACCTAAAAAGAACCATTTGTTTACGTAGCATAGACAACATTTGAATTTGGTGCATAAAATTAACCTTGTTTGTAACAACTTTAGGCACACTTCGATTTGGGCTTAAAAAAGAACATTAGCTTTTGTTTGTCGTGCTTGGTGTGCTTGCACATCTTTATCACCCAAGATTTAGAATCAAAGTATCCTCTCCCCTCACCTTCAAAAGGATCTTGGGTGAAGAGAAATGGTTCTATCCTCTTTTTCTTTTTAGAAAGTGGGCCTGCCCTTGAGACACATCCATACAGAGAATTCATTGGTGACCCCAAGTGGTACTTTCATCTGGTCTGCTATATAAAATAGGATAAGGTGAAAGCCAAGTCTGAATTAGTGTAAGCGCTTACCCTACACTGCTATCTCGAAAGGAAGTCGTACCTAGTGTATATGAAACTCCTAGTAGAGATAATCAAAACCTTAAGTGGTTTACTAGATGCTCATAACGTACCAATCCCCTGGATGTACCCCCACTACGAACCATTTTTTTAGAAGCTAAAATCCTTCTACTTGTTGATGCAAGAGGTCATACCTTTGAAGCCATCCCATGTTCTCGTAGTTCTTAGAAGAGATAGCAAAGAACCTTAAGATTTGCACATCTTGAGGACTTGGAACTTGGTGTGACTAAGAAGTGAGTGCACTGTAAGGGGGAGCCCATGTCACCAAGCATTTGGAGCTATCCACTTTGAACAAGTGTGGCTGGAGAAATCCAAGTGGGAATTCAATGAGTATTGTTCTTACCTCGCCTTAAGATTGTGCATGTTTCATAAATCTTTCACAATTTTCACAAACAAAACCTTTGGCTATTGTGTGCTTTTTTTTGAAGTGTTTACAAAACTTGCTAAGAAACAACATCATTGAAACATCATTCCAACATTTGACAAACATTTAACCTCCATAAAATCCAAAGTTGGCATCAAAATCTACCTTTGCTAAACTATTGTCAACCATTGACCTGCTTTGGCGCCATTTCACAAATCTCTGGCACCATTTCTATCTATTTTAGCGCTATATACCTGAGTTTTGGTGCTATTTTGTAATCAATTTTCCCATGGCCTTAGAAAATTGTTTTGGGACCTTTGAGACCTATCTATCCATAATCCACATTCACCTTTCCAAAAATCCTTCAAAATCACAACCATCTTTATTCCAAATTTTCATCCATATTTTGACCTTAGATAATAAATCATTTCCACTATTGGACCCTTCATCATACTATTGAGCCCAACCATAATCCATCCATTTCCATAGCTTTTCATCTCCTTTGATCTTTACTTACTTTTGGACCAAATACATCCTTCTACAATTTCATCCCCAATCCATTCATCTCTTCTACACCAAACACATTCAAAATCTCACAATCCAAAACATCAATCAATCATATCCAAAATCAATCTTTGAGCAAAAGTTGAATCTAGATTTTATCTTTCACACCCTATTTTACTTGTTTGTCATTAGTCTACCTTCAAGTAAAATAATCATCCCTTTTTGCTTAAAGTCATTAGTCTACCTTAAGCAAGGAGAAAACATCCATTTTGCAACATCCAAAATCTAGACCCATTTGAGTTCTTTTGTTGACATCGACATCCTTTTCCAAAAACATCATCAAAATCTATCCTATCAAAGTCACCTAGGTTTTGCTTAGTTGATGCATCATCCAACCCATTCCCAAATCTCTCTCATCTAATCCTCTTTTCAATCCATCCCATCCTCCATCCTTTTTGCACCAAATTTTGTGAAAATCAAACATCCTTGACATTCACTATCCTTAGGTTGATACTTTTTTGAGACATATCTCCCAAAGGATAAAACCTATAGTCAAAATCACACCATAATCTTTTTCATCCTTAGATTTAGATTATAGGGAGTATACTCTCTTGAACCTAAATCTTTTCCCATTTCATCACCTATACCCTTTGGGTCCAACAAATCAAACCAATTCTCTAAAGTCTCAACCTTCATCCACCTCTCAATCAAATCCACACCCGTGCATGCCCATAACAATATCCTAACACAAGAAAAATCAAGAAATGGCCAACCTTGGGAATAACATGGGCATTGGAATGCCTCCAACTGATGAAAACAATGTGCCTACCATCCAACAAATCTCAAATATGCCCACAATCCAACAATTGCCCTCATATGATCCCAATGTGAATCCCTTCACCTTTTTACAATCACAACCACCACCACCATCTACCTAAAACACCACCATCAACCAAGTAGATCAAGACATCTTGAATTTTACACAAGATCCCGATAACATGGATATACTTGATAGAGTCCTAAAATCAGATCTTAGTAGATATCTTGATTTTCTACTAAAAAATGGTGCAAAAATACCCAACATCGCTACCCCATCCCAACCATCCACATCCAACATCAACCCCATCACATCTTCACAACCTTCCACTTTGCACACTAACCCTAACACATCTCAAACAAATCCCACCAATCCCACCAATGGCTCAACTATAACAAACCCCACCAACCTCACCGGCACATCAAATGCAACTAACTCCATACCATAAATCACCCTCACTATCCATAGCAATCTCATACACATGACTGCCTCCACAAGTGTACCTCCACTCAACCCCAACACCATAGCCTACATGAATCAATTTGTATCACAACCGCCTCACAACATGACCAATCCATCTAACCCCAACCCATCTAATTTCACATATGTACAACCTCCCATGGTATCATCTACACAACATAATCCCAATCCACAATTACCACCTCACATTCTCCAACAACTCCATGCATACCTACAGTACCTCACTCAACTCAACCAAAATCAAAACACCATCCCACAAAATCAAAACCTCATCCACCAAAACCCAACAGCCCAATACCAAATCTTGCCTAACCTCCAACAACTCATCAACCAATAGACATACATCCCACAACCACCCCCAACATAGGACTTAACGAGCATCGTGTAGACTCTAATTCAATAGGTGGATGACATGCAACATGGAAACAAATGTAAGCAATATTCTTTCAAGGATATCTGCCCATACCCATTCAATAGAATGCTATACATGCCTCCCTTTCCAAAGAACTTTGAGACACCCAAATTTGACCATTACAAAGGAAAGGGAGACCCAAGGGAACACCTTAGAGAGTTTTACATCACTTTCCTTAAGGTCTCATATAATGACACATACCTAATGAGACTCTTTCCTAGAAGCCTCAGTGGTCAAGCCACCGAATGGTTTGCACATCTTCCTCCTGGCATTAGGACTTTCCTTGAGCTAGCTGAGAAGTTTGTAAATCATTTCTCCTACAACTTCAAACATGAAGTATCCATGATGGATCTTTACAACACCAAACAGAAGAGTGGAGAATCCTTCGCCACCTTCTTGCAAAGATGGAGAGGCTTGGCAAGCAAACTCGCTTGGTCGATCCCTAAAAAATAATTAGTCACCATGTTTGTGGCTAACCTAAATCAAGAAATAGGTTTTCATGTACAAATCCTATGCATATCCACCTTTGAAGAGGTCATTGACAAGGGAATAACCATCGAGAGAGATCTTATTGCCAAAGGCTAGATCAAGCTATATGATAACAAACCCTCCAACAATAACAACAACAATAACAATAAAGTCAACATCAATGCCCCAAACACAAGCAATAACAATGCACAATCAAATGAGAAACCTCGCTTTTGGGGAAAGAACAAGAATACCCTCAATGGCAGTGTCACTGATGTGAAGGCCATCTAAAATGTACAAAACCAAGCACCTCCAAACACACCCCCCACCAAAAATGTAAATATCCTGAAGGGACCGCCAAAATAGAATAACGCTCCCAGGAGGAAATTCACACCCTTGCGAGAACTAATAGAAGATATTTTGAATAAGATCATGAAGAGGAATTTGGTCACCCTCCCCCTATTAAGCATTACAATGAGAATCAATTCAAACCCGCATGGTACAATGAGAATGATTATTGCGAATACCATCATGTTGTTGGACATAAAACATTTGATTGTATGAAATTGAAACATTGCATACAAGATCTTATAGATAAACATCTCATCAGCATTGAAGACCCTCCCCAACCATCACCAAATACAAACCTAGGAGCTTACAAGGATCCTTTGCCCAAACACAATAAAGGAAAAGACTTAAAATCTAACCAAGCTTACAATATCGCTCCCCCTCTTGCTTCTTATGATTCCATTGTGGGTTGTATAGAAGAATCCTCCAACCATGTCAACACCATTGTCATTCAAGCACAAGCACCTAATTGTGTTTTCACTACCCATCGTGGTCGTGTCTCCATCTGTGGGGCACCCACCAATGATCAACCTTCTATATCCACGCCTACCAACCCTCCATCCACTCATAAATACAACCTCTTGGATCACCTAGGTAAAACCCCTGCCCAAATCTCCATCCTCGAATTGCTCCAAACATCCCTCCTCCACAAAGAAGTCATCGACAAGGCTTTAATGGAGACACAAGTTCCCACCCATATAAATGTTGATCAATTCCAAGCCATGGTGAGCAACATCGCTTCACCTCATCACCTAACCTTCTCCGAAAAGGACCTTCCCACCTCTGATAACTTACACAATGATGCCCTACATATTGAAGTCTGCATCCATAAGCATACCATAAAAAGAGTCTTAATAGATGGTGGCTCCAGCCTAAACCTGTGCACTCTTAAATTATTAAAACACTTGGGATACTCTGATGTGGTTGTGGATACCAATGAATGTATAACCATTAAAGGGTATGATGATATAGAGAGACTCTCCGAGGGCACCATCAAACTCCCTATTCAAGTGGGATAGAAGATCTTAGAGACCAAGTGTCAGGTACTTGATCTTGACCTCCCTTACAACATTCTCCTCATCCAACCATGGATGCATGCCATGCAAGTCGTGCCTTCCACATTCCATCAATGCCTAAAGTTCCCTCACAATGGCACAAAAGTAACCATCTATGTCGATCCCCACCCCTTCCAATATTGTAGCTTCTTAGAAGGACATGACCATACTTTCTATCCATACAACAATGCTATCAAGAAAACCACCTCTCAAACTGACCCTACATCATCCACCTCATATATTGACCCTTCCAACATCACTCCCACTTCATCACAAACACCTCCACCACCTGAGGTCAAGATTAAGTTGAGTGACATGGGGTGTGGTGAATACGACCTGCACGGTACCTTTTGTGTAGGGACCTTACCCACTCCTAAAACATTTGGCACTCCAAAGGAAGGAGAAGTCTCCACAGTGGTTATCAAATGTAATCTGTCTCCCACCTTTAAGAAAAACACCTTGATCAAGACGTGCTTGAAGACATATCATCATGGCTATACAAAGATGAAGAAACATAACAAGAAACCCCTACCATCCCAGTTGAAATCTATGGCAAAGGTCTAGAGATTGTAAAGTATATGGGCTATAAGGGGCAAGGTGGTGATGGCCTTCATGAACAAGGGATTGTAGAGCCGATTCAAGCAACAAGGAATCCCTATTTTCAAGCATTAGGGTACAGAAAAAAATAGTATATCCTCACCAATGTCGAATGTATCCTAGGTGAGGTCGCTAAGGTTTCCCCTGTGGTTGATAACATTAATGAAGTAGACTATCAAGATTCCTTTAGTGATTTCACTAAATTCTTTGAATCTTCCATATGCACCATTTATACTGTAATCACTATAGTCTCCACCTCTAACAACCTACCTCTTGTAAACCCTGACCTTATAGATTGGGACCAACAAGGATCTCCAGTCCTTGATGTGGCACAAAAAGATGAATCTATAGCAGAAATGATGGGGGTCAGAGATCACTTCCCCCTAGGAGACCATAGGGCTGGGTACATCATGGAACTTGACACTTCTGCCTATTTTGGTGAAACCACCTCTGCTCTTAGTCGCTAAAATATAAGAATAAAAATAACACCCCCAAGTTAAAACCATACTATGGCACTTTCAGGTGAAGAAAAAGTCAAAATAAAGGACGTATCACCTAGTGAAAACCTCCCTAAGGTGCTAGATAGTGAGAACATGGGGCTTCCCGAGATAGATCAAGTATATCTAGACCAATCACCAATCCTTGTGGAACCATCACAAGAAATGAACCTTGGAATAGAGGAAGAGCCAAAGATCACATTCAGAGCAGAATCTCTTACAACAATAGAACAAGAGAACTTCCTAACTTTCTTTAAACAAAGAAACTGCAACTTTGCATGGACCTACGCTGATATGCTGGGATTAGATCTTGTATTGGTTGTTCATCACCTGGCAGTTCATCCTGATGCGAAGCAAGTTAAACAGAAGTTAAGAAAGATGAACCCTTAGATTGCATTACAGGTAAAAGCACATCTAAATAAACTCCTATATGTGGGGTTTATTCACCCAATAGATTATCTTGAATGGGTCTCAAACATTGTACCTATAGCTAAACTAAATGGGGGCATCTAGTGTTGTACAAACTTTAGAGACCTTAATAAGGCATGCCCTAAAGATGACTTCCCACTACCCAACATTGACATCATAGTGGATCTCACAGTAGGACATGAGATGTTGTCTATAATGGATGGATTCTCAGGATACAATTAGTTTAAGATTGCAGAAGAGGATCAACACAAAACTTCCTTCATATGCCCATGGGGGATATATTGCTCTTGTAATGCCTTTTGGTCTGGAGAACACAGGTGCAACATATCAACAGGCAATGACAGTCATCTTCCACAACCTCTTTCACTACATCATGGAAGACTATGTAGATGACTTGTTGGAAAAATCCAAGACTAGAGAGGAGCACTTAGATGTTCTAGGTAAAATCTTTGACAGACTGGAACAATACAATGTGCATCTAAATCTAAAGAAGTGTGTCTTTGGGGTCACCTCTAGGAAACTCCTTGGATACATAGTGTTAAGGAGAGGAATAGAGGTGCATCCTGCCAAAGTCAAAGCTATCACGGAGAAGCCCCCTCCAAAAATATTGAAGCAATTATGAAGTCTATAGGGGAAGCTCCGGTCTATCCGCCGGTTCATAGCACAACTTGTAGATAAGTGCACCCCTTTCCAACATCTCCTCCACAAGAACATAGCCTTTGTGTGGGACAATCAGTGTCAGGGAGCTTTTGAACAACTGAAGAAGTACCTTGCTAACCCACCTGTCCTTATGCCACCAAAACAAGGAGAACCCCTCTTATATATTTCAATGATAGAAATATCTATAGGGGCCTTGTTGGCACAACAAGATGAACAAGGGAAGGAAAGAGAAATATACTATATCATCCATACCTCGGTGACCTATGAGCTAAACTATACTCCCATTGAACGAGCATGCCTAGTTGTTTCTTCAACTCACATAAGTTGAGACACTACATGCTCAATCATAAGACTAAGATCATTGCCAAGATCGATCCACTGAAGTATCTACTAAATAGGGCTACCCTTACTAGATGAATGGCTAAGTGGGTAATGATCTTAAGTGAGTTTGATATTGAGTACACAGAAAGAAAAGCTATTAAAGGACAAGTCATCACTGATCAACTAGCTGAGGCACCCATCCCGATAGAACAACCCACACTTGTAGAATTCCCTGATGAGTCTATCATGACTATAGCACCAAAAGAAGAACCATGGAAGATGTACTTTGATGGGTCTTATATGCATTGAGGCTCAGGGGCAAGCATTTTGTTTGTTACCCCTCAAGCAGATACCATCCCCAAGTCATACAAGATTACATTTCCACGCACGAACAATATAGTAGAGTACGAGGCTCTTACCACAGGGCTTTGTATGGAAATCTAATAGAGGATTGAGAAAATCATGGTCTATAAAGACTCCCAACTGGTCATCTGACAGGTGAACAATGAGTATAAAACTAAGGATGATAAGCTCCTGCCCTACAAAAGGATGGTGGATGATTTTAAAGATTATTTTGATGAAATCCACTTTGAACAAATTCTAAGGCTAAACAACAAAGCTACAGATGCCATGGCCACAATAGGATCCCTGGTAGATGTGAAGAAAGACAACAAAAAGTACAAGTTCCTAATTGAGGAACTCCCTATACCAGCCTATGACGTTCCCCAATCAGAATTGGTGTGTGAAATTATTGGTCCCCTATCTCCTTGGTATCAAGAGACATATTTATACCTCCATGATAACATTATTCCCCCAACCTTTCATCCTCACAATAAAAATGCTTCATCTGTCGAGCCTCCCGCTTCACTCTTATAGGAGATACCCTCTACAAAATGAGTCTTGATGGTACACTTTTACAATGTTTAGACTCTAGGGAAGCTGAAGTGGCCTTACAAGAGGTACATGAAGGCATTTGTGGGGCACACTCGAGTGGACCTACCTTAGCTAAAAAGATCTTGAGAACGGGGTACTACTAGCCAACCATGGAGTGAGATGCCTACCAATTCGTGAAAAAGTGCCTACCATGTCAATAGCATGGGGACCTCATCCATGCACCATCACAAGAACTACAACTGATAACAAATATGTGGCCCTTTTCACAATGGGGACTCGACCTTGTAGGAAAGATTCATCCACCATCATCTAATGGTCATAAGTTCATCATCACTACCATCGAATACTTCACCAAGTGGGTTGAAGCAATTCCACTCACTTTCACCACTGGAATCCAAATATCCAAGTTCATTCTTCATTACATCATATGTCATTATGGGATCCCCCATTCCATTATCACAAATAATGGAAAACCATTCAAAAACTAGGAAGTTTGCACCCTGTGTGAGAAATTCTAAATCCAACACCATTTCTCCACTCCATACTACCTCTAAGGTAATGGTCAGGCTAAAGCTTTAAACAAGACCATCCTTCTCATTCTAAATAAAATAGTTAATTAAGTTGGCTGTGATTGGCACCTTCAACTCAATCCCGCCCTATGGGCTTACCGCATGAGTATCCACACACCAACATGAGCCACCCCATACTCCCTAGTATTCGAATCTAAAGTCATCTTACCTATCGAGGTTGAGCTCCCATCACTAAGAGTATCCCTATAGAACATAATCACTGATGAGAAATACCAAGTTGTAAGGTTGCATGATCTAAAACTATTGGATGAGAAACACCTGGATGCACTCAACCATCTGTAGGCATACCAAAATCACCTACGAAGAAGCTACAAAAAAAAAATCAAGAACCACAAATTTGAAGTAGGCAACCTTGTCCTCATGGAAAACTAGAAGAATCTACAAGAATGCCCTAAGAAAGGAAAATGTGAGCCCAATTGTTTGGGACCTTATGTCATCACTGCTAGCTATGGATCAGGAGCATATCAGCTTGCAATACTTGAGGGGTAGCCTCTGGATGAGCCCATGAATATCCTGCACCTGAAAAGATTCTATACATAACTCATCAAGTATCCCAAGGCAAAAATACAAAAAAATAAAAAAATAGAAAAAATCCAAAATATCAAAAAATAAGAAAAACCCGAGTGCAATAAGGCCGTCCAATGGTGAAAATCACTTCGATGACGCCTTGGATTGGTACCATGGTGAAAACCTATTTCAGGCACCATGTGTAGTGGTTGGTTCCACCATCTAATAAGCTCTATCTCCATCACAACACTCCATATCAAACACCTTCCATGGCTTGGAATTATGAAATATCAATCACCCACCTCACATCATCCCACCCAAGGCTAGTCTGTGGAACAAGGATCCTTGTAAGCTTCTCTTGTACAGAAAATCCAAAAACATTAGAAAACAAAAAAATCCAAAAACATTAGAAAACTAGAAAATTCAAAAACACTAGAAAACCAAAAAATCCAAAAAAAATAGAAAACCAGAAAATCCAAAAACATCAGACAATCCAAAAATCCAAAAAAAAATTACAAAATCTAAAAAATACAAAAACATTGGGAAAAGTAGAAAAAATATAAAAACACTTGCATCATCATCATGCACCTCATCTTCAACATCCATCCTGAACCATTCCACATCATCAAGTCTCGCCAGAACTACATATTCATCTCACCTGCATCTTGAAAGTACCTTGATCCCATGGACACATGGTATGTAGGCAGTCTAGAATATGAAGGAAGTATCCAGTACTTAGGTACATAAGGTGCACCCATCCAACCCGTTGGATGGTCCCTATTCACTGAGCTTGTTAGATCCAATAAATGATCCACATGCTAAGCATACACCTGAAACACCGCACCTCATGTAAAAATCATCAATTAGCATACCAACTATAATCCACACATATGGCCCCACTATCCTTTTGTCCACCTTTCAAAAAATATCCAACAAAATCCAACCAATTCACGTCCTAGGATATATTGTTCCTACAATGGACAAGAATTCACAATCCTATCAACACTTATCTTGGCAAGAGAACACAATGGTTGTTTGTTCCTTTTTATTTGGTCTTTTTGATTATTGATTTTTATCTTCTAAATGCAAGAAAGAAACTTTCTTTCAACTAGTATGATGATACGCAACATTGACTAGACAGGTTGCACTGTTATCATAGTGGTTAACAAATAACATGCAATTCACTTTTGTTTGTGTGGGTGAAATAATTAGTAAGTACGCTCAATCATTTCACTCTCTTGCTTGTTTCTATATGCTGTGCTTGTGGGTGGATTTCATTACTCTGAGAATAGTATTCATATCTTGAAGCTTGGGTCGGTTCTAGCATGGTATGCCTCATTTGCATATACAGGCATTCATACCTTAAATGTACTATGAATACTCATGGCTATGAGTCCCCTTCCTTTAGCTAGGCAAGGTTATACTACCTTGGGCATGTATGAAATCATCCTATTTTTTGTGGGTCTAGTCCATGCAATTATGGGATATATATCATCACCTAGGTCATCTCATACCTTCATGAAATGTATCCTACATTGCTACAATAAATGAAGAAATGCTCTCAATTAATCCTATGCAACTACTATAGCTAGTTCGATTCCTCTTTCAACACTCATCCAACCATACTATTTGGGCCTAGATTTTTAAATCCCACCCATCTATCCATTCCCCCCTCAATCTTCTAACTAACCCCCCTTCTCACCTACCCTCAACCCATTTCAACCAATCTAACACATCTAGAACCAAAACAAATCCGCTCCCCTCAATGACGTGGTATATCATGACCTAGCAACTGCCTTTCCCTCCATCCCATTCCCCTCCCCAACCTACCCTTACCCAACCCATAAACCATTTCCCCTCCCTACCTATCCCTCCACTACCAAGCCCCATCACGTAGGGTTGTAAAAGAACATCACGTGTGTCATGACTTGATCACCTCATAAATCATTACATTAGGCCATTAGTTGCATTATCATAAATCACCTAAACCATTGCATTTTCATTTTAGTTCATTTACATACGCAATATATGTTTATTCCACTACATGTTGCATCCATAATCAATGTTTATTAATCTAAACATTTATTTGCAGTCCACATCCACATCATAATCCATAATCAAAACATGTATACATAACATAGGCAAAACATAACATCATCATATAACATGCATAATCCATCATCACCATAAGCATCACATTCATAACATCATTTATCCATGAAACAAAACCAACTCATAGCATGACAAGGGAGACATGAGGGATACAGTCCGCCAAGTACCATCTGCATAGATCATGACATCATAATAAAGCATCCATTCCTAAGTCCACAAGATCATATCAGATATCACAAATATCAGAAAATCCTTACAAACAATTAATATCTGAATTGAATTACCATTAATAAGGGCTTGTCAACAAGCCTGCTAAGTACCATCAGTGTTCATAGCATCACATCATCATCATACATAAACCAT
Source organism: Cunninghamia lanceolata (assembly GCA_027924645.1). Lineage (NCBI taxonomy): Eukaryota > Viridiplantae > Streptophyta > Pinopsida > Cupressales > Cupressaceae > Cunninghamia > Cunninghamia lanceolata. The sequence continues at coordinate 7,854,446 of BSBN01001583.1, forward strand.
AACATCATATCAGCATCGGCATCATCAGTATATCCATCACATGTCATAAATCATCACATAAATCATACGTACATACATCAACATAATCCATAACACATCATAAATGCATAACCATCCATCATCATATATCATCATAAGTGTCATCATACATCGCTCAAAATAATACAAGTCATGATACAAAAGGCCTCAAAGGGCTAAAAAATGTACATCAATATATGTCAGCCTGAGGCTGATGATCCCTTGCCTGACTCAGTGAGAGATCTGGGCTATTGTTGTTACTACTGTGGTGGTGGCTGTAGTGGCTACTGAGGTGTTTGTGGTGGGGGACCCATAGGCTGCTGTACCAACTGAATGGACCATCTAGATCTATGGGACCTCGACATCGTGGATCTGTTGCACTAGCTGTAGCTAGGCATACGCTGACTCTCAGGTACTACAGAATAATATGCTCCATAGTAGTACTCGATGTAGACACCTAAAAATGACCATGTCATCATTTCACTCGCATTTCATCAAATCTGTCAAATCACCTGCATTTCAACATTAATTAAATAATCTAATTATTTAATTAATTTCATCAAAATCATCAAATTCTTCCAAAACTCCTAAATTCGACATTAATTGAATAAATTCTATTTATTTAATTAATTTAATCAAAGTCAATTTTATTCTTCCAAAATTAAATAATTTCAATTATTTAATTAAATCGTTATCTTCTTTCAAAATTCAATTTCACATCAATTGAATAAATTAATTATTTAATTAATTTATCATCCAAATCCTCTTGTCTATAATTAAATAATTTTCATTATTTAATTAAATAAAATTGTTCTTCCAAATTTAAATAAATCATGCAAATTTATTTAAATTATCTCAATCTCTAAAAATAAAATATAATCAAATATTTTATTTATTCCTCTATCATGCAAAAACAATTAAATAAATTTATTTATTTATTTTGCTTTTTTATCTCCAAATCTTCTAAAAATAAATCTTATTCATCATGCACACAAAATTAAATAATTTATTTCAAATCATGCAAAAAGCAAATTACAAGTTGAGTTAATTGACTTAATCAATTTTGTTTTTATCAACAATTCTTAAATTAGAAAAAAAACATTCTAATTTATGAAATCAAATCCTATCTTTATCAAAAAGCAGTTAACTCAAACAAAAATAGCTTTTTGTGTGACACGTCATGTGCACATTCATCATGAATTCTAGATTTATCTCATCCATTGATTCTATTGAATTTTCTGGACTGTTAATTGATCTTTATTGAAACCTATATAAACCCCCCTCATCTCCATAACAAATCCTCTTCGATTGTTGAACCTCTTCGATCATTTATTCACAGGCATCTCTACAGCACATTGAGCACCCTTGAGCACTTTGAGCACAAACACAATCTACATCCACTTGTTGCAAACATGGTTTCACAATTTGAAGAGCAATCCACATTCGACCAAGAGATTCAAACAATCTAGGTGATAGCTTCTTTGTTTGTAATTTGATTTATTCATTGATTTGGTTATTTCTTAGATAGATCTTTTGATGTTATGGGTAATTGAGTTGTTATTATCATTACTTTTTGATCTTATCATTCAACCTCTCGATTTTTCCTATACACACTCAGCCCATCTACCCTCCTCTAGGAGCTCGCATTGTGCTTGTGCCACCTATCCCTACAGCTATGTAATCTGAGTCTGCATCAATGTCAACACTAGACCCATGCCAGTACCTGCTACAACCCCCTACAAACTCACCACCTACCCCTTTGCCTGTTGAGCCCTCGCCTCTGTAGCCTGGCACTGGGCTCTCTCCGAATCCCACTCTTCAATCAATGTGACCACCTAAGCCTGAACCTAAGCTAGTTGCACCTATAGTTGACTCACCTCCTACTACCGTCTCCCCACGATATCTTGTAAGATGGCAACCTGTGCTTGCAGAGCCTACATCTCCTCATCCTCTTCCCCTCGGGTGCACCGACGAGAAGAATGCTCTCTCGGAGCTAGTCCTCCACCTGCCCTCGAGCTACCTGCCTTTGTCTGCCCGGCCCCTGTAAACCCCATGGCAACCTCAAGAATATCCTACTACAATGACCACCCCCCAAATTCAACCTAGGTGTATGTTGTGTTGTGAGGGCTGCCTATCTCTCTTGCTGTGAAGGTACTTGTGGAGGGGGCATAAGCTCCCTATCTGCCCTCTATTGCTACCATCCTAATGCTTGCTGTCGAGGTGCTTGTTGACCGAGCACTTACCCAACCTGAACCTTCTATGTTGGTACCTACTGCATAGCTATCTCCTACTACTGCAGTAGCTACCCCTTGGTGCAGGAGCACCCCTACAAGATAGGATATAGTCCGCATGACAGGACATTAGTCTATTTTTAGTATGTTTGACTTCATAATGTAATAAGGTCCATTGGACCAATGCATATGTATTAGATCAGCCTAGGAGAGTGTGCAGGCAGTTAGAGTTCGTGATCAGGTAGTCTGAGCTGTCTCCTCCCAGCCGCTTGGAAGCTCCCAGCCGCTGGGAATCGAGTTGGTAGTACTCGTAGGATATTGCTATAAATAACTCAGATCAGTTAGGGTTTGATATCATATCATATCATATCAGAGTAGTAGTTATGTTATGTTGTACTGGTGATTGAGTGAAATCCAGAGATCAGTCCAGACATTGTGAAACATTGTAGACCAGGACATTTGTGTTTCATCTGAATAAGATCTCATCAATTGCATTATCTGGTTTATCAACTGTTTATGTTTTGATTTCTGTTCTGATTACAGGTTAATGGATTCTTTCAACCCTTCCACCGGTTGATTCTGTGAATCGGTGGAATGGTCATGCATGTTAGTTTAGGTTGTATTTTAGTTTTCTGTTTATGCATTTCATTGTGTGGGAGATCGATTGGTAGCATGCTATGAATCAACCTAGCATCCTCATGTGCTAGGGTTAGGAAGATAAACTGTTACGTTTTGATCTGAAGGTGATCTGGCCCGATCATCATATTTTCTTTGTGAAATTGTGCGGTTCTGTGAGTTTGCATGCAGCTGACAGATATACAATGGTCTGCATGTGCTTTTCCAGATGGAGTGAATCGCATCGACATCTGTGAGTATATCGCTATCCGGATTGGGTTATGAAGTTGGCAGAAACTGTATGTTTCAAGTGCATCAGGATGATATAGGTTGGATATATATACTCAGTGTGTATATCGTCATCAGGATCATCTTTCGTGTGTACCCATCATCCGCATATCGCTATCGTATGCGGGAGGAAAAATCATTGTTTTTTGCTAAGGACAGGAGGTTCTTAAAAGTCGTCATCAGGATCTTAAAGGTCATCATCAGGATAATATCACCCGACATTTTATTATCATGCTGCGGAGGATGTAAGAGTCTTATATCCGGGTGACATCATCATTAGGTGCATGTGACGTCATCGTCATCAGGATATTGCGAATATCACCCGATGCAGATTTATCTTGCTGACGTTAAGTGTTCGGCATCAGCAGGAGTAATAGCATCGGGAAGATCCTTTTCAGCTCGGCCGATAGAAGAAGTGTTGCCGATAGGCAACCTGACTGATGAAAAGAGATATCGGGGTGATATCAGACATCGGGACAGAGTGTTGGAGTCCGGACGATAAGCCAAGTCTAGCCGATCGGTATAGGACCGATATATTCATCGGGGTGACATTAGTCATCGGGGGTAAGACATTTCCCCTTGGCCGATGAACCATCTCTCGCCGATAGGCGATAAGGAAGTGAACAGTGGTCAGCAGGAGGATATTTCATGCCTCTTCGAAATATGATGATGCTGTCTGTGTTAGCAAGAAATATGATGATAATGATAAGCCGATAGGATTTTAACATGCTGGTTGTGTTAATGACTCCTCCTTCCCATTTGTAAGCTCCCGTTGCGTTTTACCTCTGCATCATAGTGGTATCAGAGCAAAGGAAGGATCTTCTGGAAAAGATCAGGATATAGCAGGATGTCAGATGATGAAGGAACATCTAAGATTCTGGCAAGGATGACCAACGTTGAGTTGGCAGTTCTGGTAAAGAAACAGATTGCAGAAAGCAAGGCCGTGAAGGCTCAGAATCAGGAATTGAAGGATGAGTTAGAGAAGTTGAGGAGCAGAGTAGGTTCTGGTAGAGAAGAAGATAGGGAAGAAGAAGAGATCCCTAGTTGGAACAAGGAGGTTGTTCCTGCAGACCAGAGACCACTATTGAACGCCCTCAAGGCCATGGAGAGGAGAACCATGGATGTGAAACTGGATTTGCCAGTGTTTACAGGAAAGATGGAACCTGATTCAGTGATGGAGTGGATAGACTCCTTGAACAATTTCTTTGAAACAGAGGAGATACCAGAACAACAGAGGGTGAAAATAGCCCAGTCAAAAATGAAAGAAGCTACCTTGACATGGTGGAATTTCGTCCAAGATGATAGAGTACAGGAAGGAAAGCGTAAAGTCACTACATGGAAGAAGATGATGGCATTAGTAAAGGAAGCTTATGTCCCATTGGATTACAGTATCCAATTACACAAGAGGAAGCAAAACCTGAAGCAGAAGGAGCTAGATGTCAGCTCATATACAGAAGAATTCATGAAACTTTGTATGAAAACAAAGGTAAAGGAAAGTGAAGAAGAGAAGGTAGCCAGATACCTTAATGGATTGAGGTTCAACATTCAGGAAGATTTAAGTCTGCATAATCCAGATATAGTTCAGAAATGCTTTCAGTTGGCATTGAAAGTGGAAGAGAAGTTAAAGAGAAAACAAGAACAACACCATAGAGGAAGAGGAAGACAACAAAGGGGTGGAAGAGGTCCTTTTAGAGGCAGAGGACATGGACATGGATATCAAGGAGAATCCAGTCATGACAATAGTAAGGAAAATTATAGTCAACAACGAAACTTCAGAGGTAGAAGATGGTGCAGGAGCACCTACCTGACAGCTGGCCTCCATGAGGCAGTTAGTTTGTTTTAAGTCTTGTTAATGTTTTCAAGAAGGTTAGATAAGACCAATGCATGTAATAAGGTCATGTTGACCATGCTTTACTATTTTTAGCTAGTTTGTTATGACAGCTGTAATGCTGTATGTCCGGTTGGATCCTCCCAGCCGCCTGGAGAGTTCCCAACCGCTTGGAGTCGGGTCAGTAGTACTCGCATGAGATCCTATTTATACATGAGGATCGGTTGGTTTTAGATATAGTATGGTACTGCATTGAGCAGAGGAGTTAGTTTGCAGGGAGAGACTGAATATTGTATTGCATCTTTTGAAATCAATAAAGATCCTGTTTGTGTTCATCCTCTGTTGAATTTCGTTGCTTAATCAAGTTGCTGTTTTGGTGGTTACATGGATTCGCTGATCCATTCCACCGGTTGATTCGTCGAATCGGTGGAATGGCTATGTACAGTAGGTTAGGTTTTAGTTTGCTTTCTGTTTGCATGCAAGCGTGCAGGATCGTCGTCGAGAGATGTTGAAGAACCCTAGCATGGGTATGTGCTAGGTCGAGCTGATAGTTAGAGTTTGGAAGATCACCCTGAAGGTGGATCGGGTCATCCCAGGAGGTTCAGCGGATCGAAATTTGCTAAGTCTGGAAAATCTGTCACAACGGCATCATCAGGATATTTCGGTGTATATCCTGCAGTTAGTTGGGGCGTCATCTGAATAGGTGGAGGTGAGCATGATGCAAGTGTTTGCATAAAGTGAGTGTGCGTCAGGGTGATCATCATCAGGTGTTGCCGAGGAGGAGCGTATCGGCATAAGGTAGAAGATCGGGTTGATCAAGTCATCGCGGGCTGATAAGGTTAAGTTTGGCCGACAGCAGGATATTGAAGGAGTTGCATATGACATCATCGTCATCAGGATATCGGAGCAGCAGGATATTGAGAAGCTGCATGTGACGTCATCGTCATCAGGATAAGCGTCATCAGGATATTGGGGTGACGTAAGCATCGGAGGAGAGGTGCGTGAAGTTGAGTATCATCATCAGGATATATGGAAGGAACCGGATGTTCTATATCCTGCTGACGAACATGATGTTGAACATCATGATGCTGAAGATAGTGAAGATAGAGGTCGTCGGTAAGGTGAACAGTGAATGTCAGGAGGATGTTTGTGCTTGCCGAATGTGATGATGCTGCCGATAGTCGGATATGATGATGCTGCTGACATGCGGAAGGGCGAAGGCTTGTCTGCAGGAGGATATCGGTCGGCAGAGTAAATATGATGATGCTGACAGTGTTAAGGGAAATATAATGATGATGAAGGGTTGCGGACATCCATGCTATATGTTAAGGTGTTAGTGTGGATGCCTCTGCATCATAGTGGTATCAGAGCTCAGCAAAAGGTCTGGGCTGTTGTGTGTTGATTCTGTCACCGAAAGGGCAGAAGTAGAGTTGATTCTGTCACCGAAAGGGCAGAGGTAGAGTTGATTGTGTGTTGTATGAGAGGTTGACAAAATGCCTCTGAAAGGTAATGGTACTGCAAGGGAATTGCAGGAGATGAAGGAAAAACATGCCAGAGAGATGAGGAAGATGAAGGAGCTTGCTGAAGCACTTCAAGCCAGGCTTGTAGCCCTGGAGAAGAACAAAAAGAGGGAAGTGGAAGGCAGTGAATCAGAAGAAGATGAAGATGCTGTTGAAGAGTATGAAGAGGTAGCTGAAGAACTGGATGCTGAAGACCAGAAATTTGCAAAACTGTTAAAGGCAGTGCAAAGTGATAAACCTAAGGTAAAGGTTGATGTTTCCAAGTATAATGGAAGTTTGAATGAAGATAAGTTACTGGATTGGATTGCTGCACTTGATAATCACTTTGAATGTGAAGATGTTGCTGAGGATCAGAAGGTAAAGATTGCCAAGACCAAGTTAGGAGGTCATGCTTTGGTATGGTGGGATTATGTACAATCTGACAGAAGGAAACAAGGAAAGTCAAAGATCACTTCATGGGATAAGATGGTAGCAAGGATAAAAGGTAAATTCTTGCCTAGGGATTATGAAATTTAGATGTTTAAGAAGCTGCAATTTTTAAGGCAGAAGGAAATGGATGTGAAGGCATATACTGAGGAGTTTTATAAGTTGAGTATGAGATCTGGTCATCATGAGAATGAGGTAGAAAAGGTGGCTAGGTACTTGGCTGGTTTGAGATTGAACATACAGGATGAGTTAGTTTTAGCTAACCCTAAGAATGTGGAGGATTGTTATCAAATGGCAATCAGGATTGAAGAAAAGATGAATAGGAGACAAGATAAGTCCATGAGAGGAAGAGGCAGCAATATGAGGGGAAGAGGAGCAGCCCCTACAACAAGGCAAACCAATGAGGGTCAAGAAGACATTGGTAAAGGACAGGGACAGTCTGATTTCAGAGGTGGATGGAAAGGTAATAGAGGCAGATTTGGAGGTGGTAGAGGTTCTACTACATTTTCAGGAAAGTGTTACACCTGTGGTGAGTTTGGTCCTCCATCTTTCAAATGTCCAGAAAGCAAAGGTTCATCATCCAGAAATGATAGAACGAATGACAAGAGAGTACAACTTGTGCAAGAAGAGGAAGTAGAGCACAGTGTGTAAAGTTCAAACCCTTATAAAGATAGAGATCCTGACAATTATGCATATCCTGAGGATGGAGAAGCATTGATGCTAAGGAGAATTAGTTTGCAGGCATCAAAGGATCTGATGCAAAGAAGAGCTCTTTTCAAGACCACATGCAAGAGCAAAGGTAAAGTATGTAAGGTTGTCATTGATACTGGATCAACAGACAACATGGTATCTCAGGAAATGGTGGATAAACTGCATTTGGAAAGGATTCCACACCAACACCCTTACAAGGCATCTTGGGTGAGTGATAGTCAATCACTTTTTGTCTATGAACAGGCATATGTGGATTTTCAGATTGGAGCATATCATGATAGAGTTTTGTGTGACATTTTGCCCATGGAATGTTGTCACCTACTGTTGGGTAGACCATGGCAATTTGATAGGAGGGTACTGTATGATGGGTATGCTAATACCTACACCATCAAGAAAGATGGGAAAACTATTAAGTTGATGCCATTGCAGGCAAATGCTGCAGCACAGAAGGCAGCCCAAGTCATTTTAGTAGGAAAGAAGGAGTTTGTGGAGATGCCTATAGGAGCAGGCATAAAGGCAGTTGAGGACACTGCAAGGAAAGGAGTTGTTAAGGACAACAGGTTGAAGAAAGTTTCAGTTGTGACTGACAGAGGTCAGCAGCAGGTTCAGAAACAGGTTTGCAAATAGCAACCAGTTGAGAGGAATGACAAGGATGTTGTCATAGTTGGGACTATTGTTTGTCCTATAAAGGTTGAAAGAAAGACAGGGTTGAACATTACAGAAGTTCAAGAGGCAGTTCAGACAGAGGTTCTGGTCAGACAACCTGACAAACACAAGGTATGTGAGAGAAAGGCCTACATTGACAGGCATGAGGATTTACTTGCAAGAAAGCAAGTTACAGTTCAGAAGTCTTGGAGCAGCCAAGAGACAGCAGAGGATAAAGCTGGAACAGGGCAGAACACTGCAAAGGCAAAGTGTAAAATGTGGAGGACATCCACAACTCAACTCATGGGACATGAGTTCTTTTCTGTTGGGGAGTATGGTGCAGGAGCACCTACCTGACAGCTGGCCTCCATGAGGCAGTTAGTTTATTTTAAGTCTTGTTAATGTTTTCAAGAAGGTCAGATAAGACCAATGCATGTAATAAGGTCATGTTGACCATGCTTTACTATTTTTAGCTAGTTTGTTATGACAGTTGTAATGCTGTATGTCCGGTTGGATCCTCCCAGCCACCTGGAGAGTTCCCAGCCGCTTGGAGTCGGGTCAGTAGTACTCGCATGAGATCCTATTTATACATGAGGATCGGTTGGTTTTAGATATAGTATGGTACTACATTGAGCAGAGGAGTTAGTTTGCAGGGAGAGACTGAATATTGTATTGCATCTTTTGAAATCAATAAAGATCCTGTTTGTGTTCATCCTCTATTGAATTCCGTTGCTTAATCAAGTTGCTGTTTTGGTGGTTACATGGATTCACTGATCCATTCCACCGGTTGATTCGTTGAATCGGTGGAATGGCTATGTACAGTAGGTTAGGTTTTAGTTTGCTTTCTGTTTGCATGCAGGTGTGCAGGATCATCTTCAAGAGATGTTGAAGAACCCTAGCATGGGTATGTGCTAGGTCGAGCTGATAGTTAGAGTTTGGAAGATCACCCTGAAGGTGGATCAGGTCATCCCAGGAGGTTCGGCGGATCAAAATTCGCTAAGTCTGGAAAATTCGTCACAACGGCATCATCAGGATATTTCGGTGTATATCCTGCAGTTAGTTCAGGCATCATCCGAATAGGTGGAGGTGAGCATGATGCAAGTGTTTGCATAAAGTGAGTGTGCGTCGGGGTGATCATCATCAGGTGTTGCTGAGGAGGAGCGTATCAGCATAAGGTAGAAGATCGGGTTGATCAAGTCATTGCGGGCCGATAAGGTTAAGTTTGGCTGACAGTAGGATATTGAAGGAGTTGCATATGACGTCATCGTCATCAGGATATACGTCATCAGGATATCGGAGCAGCAGGATATTGAGAAGCTGCATGTGACGTCATTGTCATCAGGATAAGCGTCATCAGGATATTGGGGTGACGTAAGCATCGGAGGAGAGGTGCGTGAAGTTGAGTATCATCATCAGGATATATGGAAGGAACCAGATGTTCTATATCCTCCTGACGAACATGATGTTGAACATCATGATGCTGAAGATAGTGAAGATAGAGGTCGTCGGTAAGGTGAACAGTGAACGTCAGGAGGATGTTTGCGCTTGCCAAATGTGATGATGCTGCCGATAGTCAGATATGATGATGCTGCTGACATGCGGAAGGGCGAAGGCTTGTCTGTAGGAGGATATCGGTCGGCAGAGTAAATATGATGATGCTGACAGTGTTAAGGGAAATATAATGATGATGAAGGGTTGCGGACATCCATGCTATATGTTAAGGTGTTAGTGTGGATGCCTCTGCATCAGAAGACCTTTCAGAGGAAGATCCCAGGGCAGAGGATCCATCAGATGTTATAACTGTAACAAAGAAGGCCATATAGCCAGCAGATGTCCAGAAAAGGCCACAAGCTCAACAGGAGAAAGGAGAACAAATCTGGTCCAAGAACCTGATAATCAAAGTATGACAAGCTCTAATGATTTTCAGAGTGTGAATGCTCCTGATAATTATGGATACCCAGAAAGTGGAGAGTCTCTAATGATGAGAAGAACAGTGACTACTATGAAGGTACCTGACAAAGAATCCCCTCAAAGAAAGTCTCTTTTCAGGACTATTTGCAAAGCAGGAGGTAAGGCATGTAAAGTTTTGATTGATTCTGGTTCTACTGAAAATTTTGTGTCTGAAGAAATGGTGACAAAGCTTAAGCTTAGGAGATTGCCTCACCCATCCCCATATAAAGTCTCATGGCTTACCCAAGGTCAGCAGACAACTGTAGAAGAGCAGGCTTGGGTAGAATTTTAGATTGGAGCATATAAGGATAAGTTGTTGTTTGACATTACCACGATGGATGCTTGCAATCTTTTATTTGGTAGACCATGGCAGTATGATTTGAAGGCACAACATGATGGTATTAGAAACACCTATACAATCAATAAAGATGGTAAGGTTATAACATTACTACCATTGACGGAGAAGGAGGAGAAATCTAAAGGAAAAGAGGTGAAGGTAATGCTGATGGAAGGTAAACAGTTCATGAAAGAAGTAGCAGCAGAAGGTGCAGTTGCATATGCCCTAATCCCATGTATGAGGGTGAATAAAGAACAGCAGCAAGAAGTCAAGGAAGAGAAGAAGCAAAGGTTCATAGACCCAGCTATCCAGAAGCTATTGGATAAGTACAAAGGTATCATCTCAGAGGGAATGCCAAGATCCCTACCACCTATCAGGGATATCAGTCACTGCCTAGACTTAATTCCAGGGTCAACACTTCCAAACAAAGCAGCCTATAAGCTAACTCCAGAACAGAATGCAGAAGTAGCCAGACAAATTGAAGAATTATTGGATTCAGGTCTGATTGGGAAAAGTTTAAGTCCATGTGCAGTACCAGCTGTACTAGCACCAAAGAAGGAAGGTACTTGGAGGCTTTGCACAGATTCCAGAGCTATTAACAAGATCACAATCAGGTATAGGTTTCCAATCCCTAGGATAGAGGATTTACTTGACTGTTTGGGAGGTGCTAAGTATTTTACAAAAATAGATTTGAAGAGTGGATATCATCAGATCAGGATTAGACCAGGAGATGAATGGAAAACAGCATTCAAAACTAATGAAGGGTTATATGAGTGGAAGGTTATGCCTTTTGGTTTATCTAATGCACCTAGTACTTTTATGAGGTTGATGAATGAGGTTTTGAAAGAGTTCATTGGTAAGTTTGTCATAGTATATCTAGATGACATTCTGATTTTCAGCAACACAAAAGAAGAACATCTCAGACACATAGATTTGGTTCTTAAGAGGTTACATGAAGAGCAGCTGATGATAAATTTAGACAAGTGTTTGTTCATGCAAGAGGAGATCACATATTTGGGTTTTGTCATTTCACAAGGAAAGTTACAAATGGATAAGGAGAAGGTAAGTGCCATATTGTCTTGGCCAACCCCAAAGACTATGAATGATGTCAGAAGTTTCCATGGGTTAGCAACCTTCTACAGGAAGTTTATAAGAGGGTTTAGTCATATTTGTGCACCCATGCTTGATACCATCAAAGGAGGACAGAAGTGCAGATTTGTTTGGACTCAAAGAGCAGATGATTCTTTTGAAACATTGAAGAAGAAGGTGGCACAGCAGCCAGTCCTTGCACTTCTAGACTTTAACAAAATCTTTCAGGTGGAATGTGATGCCAGTCACATGGCCATTGGAGCAGTACTCAGCCAAGAAGGTAGACCTATTGCATTTTTCAGTGAGAAGCTCAATGATGCTAAGAAGAGGTATTCCTCATATGATTTGGAAATGTATGCTTTAGTCCAGTCACTCAAGAAATGGAGGCATTACTTGATGCCAAAGGAATTCATAGTATTCACAGATAACCAGGCTCTGAGTTTCATAAACAGCCAGGAAAAGCTGAACCACAGACACATGAAATGGGTAGAAACTTTACAAGCTTTTACTTTTACATTGAAGCATAAGAAAGGAGTCAAGAATAAAGTTGCAGATGCTTTGAGCAGGAGAGTTCTAACAGTCAACCAGATTCAGTTAGAAAGTGTTGGCATTGATTCACTCAAGAACATGTATGAAACTGATGAAGATTTTGGGGAGATATATCATGTATGTACTTCTTTTAGAGAGAAATATCATGCTGAATTCTCTAAATTTTTGATTCAGGATGGATTGTTGTTCAAAGGTGGACAGTTATGTATTCCAAGGTGTTCTATGAGGTTAAACATCATTAAGGAGAAACATTGTAGAGCTATGGCAGGTCATTTTGGTCTAGATAAGACTCTTGATCTAGTCCGAAGACATTACTTTTGGCCTAAGTTACAATCAGATGTCAAAAAATTTGTAGACATGTGTGATATGTCAGAAAGCTAAAGGCAGGTCGACTAATGCAGGTTTATATCAGCCCTTACCCATTCCTTCCAGACCATGGGAAAGCATAAGTATGGATTTTGTCTTGGGTTTACCAAGGACAAGGAAAGGGTTTGACAGTGTTTTTGTTGTAGTGGATAGATTCAGCAAAATGGCACATTTCTTGCCATGCAAAACCACTGCTGATGCTTCATCCATTGCAGATTTGTTTTTTAGGGAGATTGTCAGAATCCATGGATTGCCATTGAGTATAGTGTCAGATAGGGATGTGAAGTTTATTGGTCACTTCTGGAGAACTCTTTGGAAGAAACTTGGAACAAATTTGTCTTTTTCCTCTGCATATCATCCTCAAATGGATGGACAGACTGAAGTAGTGAACCGTTCCTTAGGAAATTTGCTTAGATGTTTGACAAAACAACATGGAGAAAAGTGGGATAATATTCTATCTCAAGCTGAATTTTCCTATAATTATACTGTCAATAGGAGCATAGGGAAATCACCTTTTCAGATAGTTTATGGTATGCATCCAAGAGGAATTTTGGAATTGAGAGATCTACCTACAGTAGACCCTGTTAGTGCAGAAGGAGAAGCTTTTGCAGAAGCCATAAAAGAGGTTCATGATCAAGTCAAGACCCAACTGCAACACACCACATTGAAGTATAAGGAATATGCTGATAAAAAGAAGAAGGATGTACAGTTTGATGTTGGAGATTTGGTATGGGTTCATTTGAAGAAGGACAGACTTCCTAAGGGCAAATCTACTAAACTCATGCAGAGAAAAGTTGGACCATGTCAGATCTTGCACAAGCATGGACAGAATGCTTATGAGATACAACTCCCACCTGATCTTGGTTTGTCCCCTATATTCAATGTATGTGATTTAACTCCATACAAGTCTTATCCAGATGTATGTGATTTAACTCCATCCTCCTATCCCTGCGGCTATAGCTCTGCAGGTGGTGCCAGTAGTCACCATCTCAATCATCTCCTCCCCTTGCCTCACCCTACCTATGTCTGGGCTACTTCTCCCAACACTCCCATTGGACCTCCATCCCCCATCCCCCTCCTCCTCCTCCTCCTCACCTCCTCTACCACCAACTCCTCTTTAATAACACCTCCCTCATCCTCTACGGTCAGATCTGGCTTCTCTGTCGGATCTGTCAAACAGACTGGCCTCCATGTGGCCCACCACTGATCATATGTAGGTGTGGTCCCTGCATCTACAACTGTACTTGCCCAATCCCATCACTACAACTGTAAGGCTACAAGGTCTGCTGGTGCTATCTATGGGTCTATGGCTGGTGGCTATCTAACTTGATCCCATCGTGTCTGGGCAAACACTGCCATCTCCTGGGGCATATCCTGTCGAATACCAAATTATCTCATCACCCACGGTGGTAGATACCTGTCAATTGTTTGCCACCCATGACCCATCAAATAACGTGGTTAAATGACCTAAGGCAGGTGTATGTCATCCTCTAGCCAAGGCTCAACACTAATATAGGGTCACCATATAACACGAGTTAGATCATCAAATTCTCGTTGCTAGTACCATAGTTGTCCAGTGTGTGAATACTCCATAGGATGCCGATATAAAAACATGAAGGCCCCAAATTATCGATGATAATATCCTCCATCCGGCCTAGTGATCGCAATATGCTCAAATGCCCACACGTGCAATAGTGTGACCCCAGCTGATAGTGCACAATCATAATGATACACATAGGTGTACATCTCATGATATAGATGTGCTAGTATCTCTGGCCCCCAGGCATAAACTGTCCCCTGCCAAACCATCCACTCTATGATCATTCCCCACCCAACTGCAAAGCCTTAACCCTGTCGATCCGGCATCACTACCCCTCTGATCAATGCACAGAGAAACAAGGTGAAGTGATCTGCACCTGCTGCCAATCTCTCCTCATATCTCATCTTTTGTTGGTCTCCTAATAGCTCTAGATGACCTGGGGTAAAGGCTCTATGTAGGGTTGGCTGCCCCCTCCTCGTATCATAAACCACTCAATTTCATAAATTGGTAACTTGACGATGTGATAAACATCCTCACGTGTGATCATCATCTCTCCTGTTGGGAAGTGAAAGGAACAGGTCTCTGGTCAAAATCACTCGACAACTGCCATCATCATTGCCCGATGTGCTCGTAGCATGGGCATACCTAACACTATCAACAAGCCCAAATCTGCCAATCAAGCCCGAGTCAGTTTGTTAAACCCAGCAAACAAGACCATCACAGTAGGAATGCATCATTCCCGTGAGCCTATAAACCCTCTAGGAACCTACATCCACCAAGTCCTTATCAAAAACCCATCTTTTCTTCCAAATCAGTCTCCTTATGCTAATTTCCTTCCTATAGAGGCCAAATTAACTTTGGTGCTACAAAATCCCCCTTTCACGCTAATCTTATTAATGGCAGTACTCAAACCCTGTATGGCGCCACATTTCAATATGGTGTCACTGCCTAGATCTTAGGTGCCAATTCCGATGTGAACCCATGCATCCCAGAGAAAAGGTGCTATTTTGCAAAATAGTGTCGCTTTCAACTTTCATGCCATCTCACTTGATGGCACCACTCCAGCCAATAGCGTCGATCTAACCGATGGTGCCATGACTCAGCATGGCACCAATCCACCAGATAGCACCACTCCCCCACATTGCACCAATCAAGACGATTGCACCACATACCACCCATTTGGCACCACTTTGCCAAAACCATGACCCTACGCAATAATGCACCAATACAGATGTTGATTCTCCCTTTTTCCTCCAAATAGATGGCGCTAATCTAGACAATGGTGCAAATCTGCATCCTTTTGGTACCAATTGGGTCCCCGATGGCACCAAAACCCTAAAATCCATTTTCTCAAAAAAATAAATTTGCAACGAACATAAAAAATGACAAAGCTAGGGTTTAGGACTACTTGGTCGCCAACCACTGGTGCTCTCCGATAGGACCGAACTCACTCAGACAAGTGCTCGAAGCGTGGGAAGAGGGGATTGTGGTTGGCCATTTTCTTTTCTTCTCTCTTTGGTCCAAGTGGCTCTATGTGTGTAAATGTGGCACTTTTAGGGCCCATTTTTCTATTTATAGGTGGCCATGTCATCCTTCCACACACTTTTTCCTTCCCAAGGTGTAGAGCACAACCTTTTGTTAGGGTTAGCTGGTAGAAGATATCAATTAAATGCAAATAAAGATTAAACAAAGGAATGAAAAATACACAGAAATAATAATGGTGAGAGACAATTTTAACATCGTTCACCCAAACTTAGGCTACATCCTCCAATAGAGAGTCCAATATTATTATCTAGTAAATCAAACTGATTACAACCAGCAATCCCTACAACTCAATACCGCTGCAAATGCTACAATACAATATCAATGGAAACCCTAACCCTTAGCCACTTTATCAAGCCTTATGTCAGGTACAAAAATAGGGTTTTTTTATGTCAGCTAATAGAGAAATAACTCTTGACGCCTTTATAAAATAATAAGCAATTTTTGCTTTGGGGGCACTGCCCCCGAGCCCCCAGCTAGGGGAGCTACCCCCAGCAGCCCCCGCAGGGGGCATTACCCCCAGACCCCCACTGTGGGCTCTGCCCCAAGGGCCCCGTCGAGGGGATAAGCCCCCTAGCCCTGTAGAAGGGGCTCTGCTCCCCCTGCACTCCCCTGTTAAATAATTTGGGGGGAAACTGCGTTGATAAAAGTGGGAAAATTTAACCTCTGAGTCTGATTAGGCTCCATATAACAACACCTTTTTCACTTGTTTTTCTTCCTATCAACCTATTTTTCCATCCTCTATATGACCTTTACCTCCATTTCGTCCTTGAGAGAGCTCACCTGAAATTTTTTTATTTTTTCAACCGACCTCTCGATGGGGCATCCCTCACTCATTTCATTCCATCCCAGCAGCTGGGGCATATTTTTCTTTGACTTGACACCACTTCCCTGCTAGGTCCTAACGCCACGTCAAATAGGGGCAAATGTAGACATCTAAAAATGTCTTCATCATCTAACTGACTTCTAACATCACTAAACATACTAATTCCCCTTCCAAACAATTAATTAAATTTTTATTTAATTAATTATCCTCTTTAACACCTATTTTTCCTCCTTTCATCCTATCAAATTAAATTAATTTAATTAATTCAATAGTCTAACATTACCCAATTTATTAAATAAATGTGCAAATATTTATTTGATTAATTTCTCCTTTTCCTAAACCTAATTAATTAGGTAAATCATGTTTATCTAATTAATTTAGCCTATTAATCAACCTATTCCTTTCCTAGACCCAAGATTAATTAAATAAAACCTTATTTAATTAATCTTAACCCCTCACTAATCTATTTCCTAATTTTTTCCATCCATATTAATTAGGCTAATAACCTTGATTAAAATGGTCAAACCCCAATTAACACCCTTCCCCACACATCTCAAATAAAAAATTATTATTTATGCCACATAAAACAATTTTTTATATACATATGCCAACCACCTCATTAAAGCCTCTTACACATGTCATAAGCATTTAATCCCACTCTTCCCCAAATGAATTTTTAATTCATTTTACTCTTCCCCATGTGAATTTTTATATCACATCTAATCCATCTCACCCAACCTCATTAACTCCACCCCTTTCCCAAGACGAATTTAAAATTCACCTTTATTCCTAGCCCTCCATTTTTTAAGATTGAATCTAGGCCCCCCACGTCATCTTCATCCTCCACCATTGATCTTTCAAATCAATCTCCACCATTGGATCAAATCTTCTCCCAAAATGCCTATAAATACAACATCCCTTAAGCCATTTGATCATCCAATTTTCTTGTAATGTTATTATGCTAAAATATTCCTTGAACAAGTTAATTTGTGAGTTGCATTGAGCAATTTGAGAGCATTTCACAACTATCTCCATTTGGGTAAAGCAAGAGTGAGTTTGGGTGCATCACTCTCCACCCTATCTTGGGTTGTGGATCCATTGTGAGGTATAATTTTTGTGTTTTATGCATTGGTTTTGTGTTTTGACCTTCATTTTGGATTTCACTAATCACAAATTACTTGTGCAAAGTGCTTTCCTTCATAGTAGGCACATAGAAAAACATTGTTTGCAACATAAAAATGTCTTCAAAACTTTTGTTATAAGTGGTAGAGGCATGAGGAATTGCAGAGGGGCATTTTTAATTATGTTGGGTTACTTTTATGGTTGTAGGCACCCAGAAATGGCTAAAACAACATTGAAAGTATTTTCAACACATCAGAATAAGTCGTGGCATCATTTGGGAGGTGGAAAATATCATTTGCAGGACATATACAACCTCAGAAATCTACCCCAAAGCCAAAAAGGTGAAGACTCTTCATCCTGCAATAATTTTTTGCTCGAATCTACCCAAGAAAATCTCTAGAGACACCTCCATGGAGATCATAGCATAACAATATGCATTCTCAAAATGACCCTTGACCAAAATTTGCCCCAAAATGAGGCATTTCGCACTAGCGCAGCCATTGCAGAGGAGAAGTGAATGAGATATGCACTGCTGCGCTAAGCTCATAAAAGGCATTTTATAAAGTTAAACATTATAATAATAATGTTTGACTTTAAATATTGATCACTTAAAAACATATATGCCAATTAATTAAAACACATAAATGTTTTAATAAATGCATTTCACAACTTAGGAAAAATAGCAACCGGTTAATTTCTACTTCCTCACAAATGGTGTATCTTCATTGTGGGCATACTGAGCATCTGGAGGCCATGAAAATTTGCGTAGGGCCATAATTAATTATTTAAAACATACCCATCTCCTCAAATTTGCATCGCCAGAAGATTTTTGGGACTTCCTTTGTAAACTGGCCTACCGGACGTGTTTGCCACAACCGAAACACATTAAAATAATGCATCATATGGACTCTATTTTTTATGAAAATTGACTTGAAGATGTTTGATACAGGGGCATCTATTTACTTCATTTATATTTTCTAATTTTTTGCATAGTGTTTATGTCTTAGGTGGGTAAAGGTAGCTCCTGTCACCTCCTAGAAGGGAGCTTAATAATTCAATATGTTTGCCTTCGGCAGAAGGAAAAGTATAGATATAGATTAGTGTGTAGTTAAAAGGGTCAGTTACAACAGTCTCAACTTTAGTATGAACAGTAACAAGAATCCTCCTATCGCCAAGTGTCAGAAACTGTGGTTCGATATTTCCTTTATTGTTGGGATAGTTCCAAAGGGAAGCTAGATGGTTGAGGGATAGAGAATGTGGTATGTAATGCTCTACAACTATACCTTCAAAGAAGGCAAACCGATGGTTGCAAATAGAAGGAGAACAAATGGTTAAAAGACAAGTGGCTATCGAAATATGGAAGGAGGCTGGTGGTTATGAAGAACAAGATGATAATAGTAATGACAGATAGCATGATTGGCATCGTTGACAGAAAGAATAAATAATTTTGGCAGGCCTGGGTGGATTGGTGCGCCAGTTACATGGTGAAGATGGACTATTTTGGGAAAAGACCGAGGGCCACAACAGTTGGAATTGACGATGGTTCAAATTCTATTATAACACCCAAGCAGGAAGAATGAATAAGAAGATTCAACAGAATGAAGATAGGGCAAGGAGTGGTGGTCGTGAGGGAAAGGAGAAGAGAAAATGACCGAAGAAAGGAAGGTAGGGTTATGGAAGAAAAAGGCCAATAAGAAAAAGGCAGAGCGCCCCTAGGGAAAAGAGAGAATAGGCCGATAGGCAGAGGCCAGAGCAAGGAAATAGTGAGACCAAATATGCCAAGAAGGGAAGAGGCTGATATATAGAGGTCAAACCAAAGGAATATAATAGGATGTGAAGCAAAGGAGAAGAGAAAGGTCGATTGAAAGAGGGTCAAATGGAAAAGAAGAGGCTGAACAGTTATAGGCCTAGAAGACTGTCAAATCACATGATAACATCATTATAAGTGGAGCATAGAGTTTGAATGGTCTATGATGAGAGAGTTGACAGGTCAAGAAAGTCACAGAGGGCATTAAGGTGACAGAAACTGAGAGAAGAACAAATTTTTTAGGTGCAAGCTCAACGAGTGTGTAGTTGCATAATCTATAGCATCGGGAGCATGAGGCTCTGTTTGTATTTTGTAACCGAAGTTGGGTTGGTTGTTGTTAAATAAAGAATAATATTTTGCATTTTTTAATCCTGCCATTGCATTAGTTTCAGTTAGGTTATTATCACTATTGTTAACTTGTGTCAAACTTTAAATTCCTATCACCTATCTAATTGTTTATGGTCTACCTTATAATGTATAATCTTTATTGTTCCTACCTGGTTCCTGTCACTTTTGTGACTAGAGGTCTGTAGAAGTTGATTTAATGAGGGGAATCTAGGTAGTCAGTTCATAATTTATTTAGGGGGTATATATGCATGTTCTAGGACCATGCTATCAGATTGGTATCAAAGCGCAGAAGGTCTAGAGTGTTGAGTAGACTGCCAAAGTGAGGCAACTTAGCCTGGACCAGTGAGACAAGATGAAGAAAACATGAAGAAACAAAATACAGATTTTGAAAGAGAGTTGGTAGCACTAAGAAGAGATTTGGCACAATACTTGATTGCAAGGTAGCAATGGTTAGAAGAAGAAAGCCAGGAATACTTTTGGGTGTGGCCCATGGATAAGAAAGTACAGTGGCCTATGAAGATGATTATGGAGAAAAGAAAAAGGCAAAAGATGAATGCCTTGAGAATACTAGAGAAGGATGAAAAGAGTACCCACAGAAATGGGGACAGCGAGGAGTTGTCTCTAGAGCAACCTAGACCAAAGGAGGTCAAGAGAGTTCTCATTGAAGAGAACATGAGAGAAGATGAGGAAAGAAGCAAATAAGAGGAAGAAGTGCTGCAAGAAGCACTTGTGAAAGAGAGAAATGAAGAGATAAGAGTGTCCATGAAGAAGACACTAATGGAGACATTGTGGTCTCTTATTTTGTTTATTAATATTGTGTTTGCATATTTGTATGCAAGTATAGAGACCTTTGCAAGGAAGGTCAAGAAAGAGACCTTAGAATGTACAAGAGAAGGGTCTAGTCAAGCACCCTTAGAAGAAGATGAAGATGAAAGAAGTAGAAGACAAATTGATGTAGTTGGTATGCATGAATAGTTTGTTGCAGGACCATAGGAGGAGGTAAAATACCAAGAACTTAAATATACAGAAGAGAATAGTGTGATATTGATTTCAAAGGATAATGTAGATATTGAAGGTATTTTTGAATTTCAAGATGCTTTAGAAGACATTGCAGCAGCACCACAAGATGTTTATGAGGAAGAAAAGTTGGAAAGCCAAGAAGGCAGTGGTGGATGCAATGTGGAGCAGTAGGTAAAAGAGATTCCTAATCTTGCATTTAGTAGTGAAGATGGAAAGGAAAATGTTGATTTAGATCATGTTGATAGAAGCAATAAGGTGAAGGAGCAAGTTAATAAAAAGAAAGAGAAAGTGATTGATCATGGGTACATAGTCCAATGTTGGGAGAAGAAAAAGATTGGTGAGGGGTAAAAATTAAATTGTAAAGAGATAGATGCTAGTGATTGTGTTTTTACTAACAAACAAGTGCAAAGAATGAGGGTTGTGCAGATGCATGAGTGGCAACTAGATATGAGGAGGAATTGGCTAGCAAAGAGGCTTAGGGAAGATGATTTGAGGTAGAAAATAGAGCAAGGGAAGAGGAGTACAAGTGCAACAATGAAGAGACATCAGACCAATAATAAAGTGTGGATGGTAAAGCCAGTTGCAGCAAACAAGTGTGTGGAAGAGAGGACAATGAGTTGCAAGAGTGAAGAAGAGAACCAGCTCCATGAACGAGGAATCATAGTAAAAGATGAAAAAGAAGATAGAAGAGGTGAAGAAGAGGTCATTGAGTAAGGGACCAAGATGAACCCAACAAAGAATAGGAAAGGAAAGGGTGATGCAATTGAAGAAGGTGGAACAATTCTGGAGGTTGCAGAGGAAGGTAAGCAAGTTATGTATAATAATGCTTTTGAAATTTTAGTTGATTTTGTTGAAAGTAAAGATAGAAATAATTTAAATGAGATGTTAGATTGTGTTGATGGATAAGACACCAAGGTTGATGACTTGAATAGTGATAGGGAGATGAATGAGTATGAGATGGAAATGTGGAAGATTGTGAATGAGAAAGAGATGAGGAGGAATAAGTATCAGAAGAAGCAAGAAGGTTAACAAAGGCAGAAAGGAAAATTCAAAATGAACAGATTCAAGTATAGATACAAAGAGAAGTTAGATAAAAGCCTTGAACAACAAAAGGAGGCAGCCGCATCATATGAAAATGCAGATTTAGATAAGGGAGCAGCTGCGAATAAAGAAGGTAGTGATGGGACAGCAGTGAGCCAAGAGGAAGAAGGAGAGCAAAAGGATGGTGAGGGTAATGCAGCAATAGAATTGGAAGGAAGAGAAACAATTAAAGACCCTGAAGTAGATTTGTGGAAACAATTGGTAGCCATTGAGCAAGAGTGGAATAAAAAGATTGAAGATTTGAAGATGACTGCGATGAGTCTTGAAAAAGAAGACAAAACTAAGAAGAATTTGGCGTAGCAGATGTCTAGGGAAGAAGAGTGGTTGGAAGAGATGATAAATGAGCATGTTGTAAATGATAATGTTGAAAATAGAGAAAATCTTCCATTTGTTTATGATGTGTTCAAAGATGGGAGAAGAACAGAGATTGAAGAATATAGTCTCATGAGGGCAGCCCACAGTGTTGCACAAAAATGTTGGAAGGATGTTGTTTATGGACCACAGAGAATGTGGAAGAAGAGGAAGAAAAGATAATTAAGTTTGTAGAAGCAACACAAGTGCAGGAGCACATGAACTTTTTGTCCCCTGGGAAGTATGATGCAGGGGCATCTATTTAATTCATTTATATTTTCTAATTTTTGCATAGTGTTTATGTCTTAGGTGGGTAAAGGTAGCTCCTGTTGTCTTCTAGAAGGGAGCTTAATAATTTGATATGTTTGCCTTCGGTAGAAGGAAAAGTATAGATATAGATTAGTGGGTAGTTAAAAGGGTCAGTTACAATAGTCTCAACTTCAGTATGAATAGTAGCAAGAATCCTCCTGTCACCAAGTGTCAAAAACTATGGTTCGATATTTCCTTTAATGTTGGGACAATTCCAAGGGTAGCTGGATGGTCAAGGGATAAAGAATGTAGTATGTAATGCTCTACAACTGTAGCTTCATAGAAGGTAGACCAATGGTTGCAAATAGAAGGAGAACAAATGGTTAAAAGGCAAGTGGCTATCGAAAGATGGAAGGAGACCAGTGGTTATGAAGAATAGGATGATCATAGTAATGATAGCTAGCATGATTGGCATCATTGACAGAAAGAATAAATAATTTTGGTAGGCCTGGGTGGATTGGTGCTCTAGTTACATGGCGAAGATGGAATGTTTTAGGAAAAGACCGAGGGTCATAGCAGTTGGAATCGACGACGATTCAAATTTTATTATAACGCCCAAGCAGGAAGAATGAATAAAAAGATTCGATGGAATGAAGATAGGGCAAGGAGTGGTGGTCATGAGGGAAAGGAGAAGAGAAAATGATCGAAGAAAGGAAGGTTGGGTTACAGAAGAAAAAGGTTGATAAGAGAAAGGCAGAGTGACCATGGGGAAAAAAGAGAACAGGCCGATAGGTAGAGGCTAGAGCAAGGAAAGAGTGAGAGTGAATACGCCAAGAAGGGAAGAGGCTGATATATAGAGGCTGAACCAAAGGAATATAATAGGCCATGAAGTAAAGGAGAAGAGAAAGGTCGATGAAAGAGGGCCGAATCGAAAAGACGAGACCGAACAGTTACAGGCATAGAAGACTATCGGATCACATGATAACATCATTATAAGTGGAGCATAGAGTTTGAATGGTCTATGATGAGAGAGTCGATGGGTCAAGAAAGTCATAGAGGGCATTAAGGTGACTGAAACTAAGAGAAGAAAAAAGTTTTTAGGTGTAGGCTCTGTTACCTAAATTTTACTACTAGCTCATCAAGTTACATTATGAGTGGAGAGAAATGTGGCTCCCACAAGGGTTGAGCCCAGCTCATAGACCTTATAGAACATTTCAGACCACAGTTGTCTAGAGCAATAACAGTCAGCAGGAAGGCAATCACAGGGGCAGCCATGAAACATAAGACAATCATGGCAGTAAATGAGTAGGAGAAGAGGAATAGGGTGCATGGAGTCTCATCCAGGGGTATTTAGTAGTATATTTTATTCTATCAAGAAGATTAGCAATGAAGCTGAGTATAGTTATACAAACTTCCATAATCTGGTTGCTCCATTCGAAGCTTCTGAAGCCTCTTCTAGATCATGTTCAAGAATCAACAAAATAGCTTTTATGGAAGCCGTTATACAAAGCTTGAAGCACTGGATACAGTCTTGAGTAAAGCCAAGGAACTTATAATGAGATATGGTCCAACATGTAGCAGAATTTATATGGCAATACATGGCCAACATTTTATTAAAAGGTTAGAGGAAATATCATTAGATATTAGTCGAATCTTGAGTGCATTGCCTCTAGTTTCATTGCCTATTTAGGATCAGTCATGCAAATAGGTTGAATGGTGCATCGAGGAGTTACAGAGAATTAGACACACTTTCAAATGCTTACAGAACCCTTTGAAAGAGAACAACAAAAAATGGGGTTTCAAGCATCTTGCTACAGCCTACACAAATAAAATTCAGATATTTTGAGTTCCAGCAATATAGAGATACCATTTTTCAAGTTTTTTGTCAAGGCTGGGGCTCGTTTGGAGCCAAAAAAATGCAAAAAATTAGGAAAGATCTAGAGTTTTAACTCATTTTTTAAGCTAATGCTCACAAAACCCCTCAGGTCATAGCCTCTGGTAGCAAAATACACAGTCAAAAGATTCAAAAAAATGCCCAGAAAACCATAGAAAATTCATCAAAACTAGTCAAAAATGCGACCATGGTGGCCTAGAATTGTTTTCAAAGGTACAAGATTTCAAAAGGTTCAAAGGTTCAAAGATCTATTCACCGAGCCTAGAAACAGTTCCAAAAAGGATCAAGAGTTCAAAAGGTTCAAAGGTTCAAAGGTTCAAAGATCTGTTCGCCGAGCCTAGAAACGGTTCCAAAAAGGTTCAAGAGTTCAAAGGTTCAAGAGTTCAAAAGTTCAATTTTTGATCTATTATATGTTTCCATTGTATGCTCCTCATCAGAATTAAATGTTATGTCATAAATGTCATTATTTTTTGCATGAGTTTGTATAAATTTTGAATTGTAAAGCATTAACTAAGGTGATGTAATTATGAATCACTTAGTCAATGATAAATGAATGTAGAAATTGTGTATTTATGTCATTTATTGTGAAAATATCAAACATTTATGATGCTGCAGGGGAGTTATTGCACAGATTTGACTTATTTTCATGGCCTTAAAGATCATTTAAAGGCATTCAAATACATTTTTAGGTGCCTTTATGATAGTTGATGGCATGCCTTGACCATTTCTACATTGGGAACCCATTTTGGAGAATTTTGGATAGATATTTTGGGGATATTTATGACATCCATGAAAATGGAGAGGGCTCATCTTTATCTAATTACAACTATTTTTGGAGAGTATATAGTCATTCATTTGACTCTTTGTAAGGAGTTCTTTCCATATACATTCTTGAGTTAGTGATTTTTTCTGAATCCTACTTAGTTTGAGTATGTTTTTGTAACTCTTTGGGGATATGAAATACAGAGAATACCTTGGATACCATTGACAGTCAGATTTTTGCCTTCTTGTTTTGCAGTATTGGGTGTTATTAAGTGTTTGATGAGGTCATTTGTGAGGTGATTTATTTCCTTGTGACTATCTTATGTTTTCAATACCCTTTTTCTACAGAAGCTATGTTTATGCAGGTTGCAAACTGTGTCTGAGAGTGTTATAATGCTTTAAATTGTGAAGTTTAGCTTCCTTTTAAAGATTTTAATGCAGTTAGGTCTCTTTGTGAAGTGCTTTTGTAGACATACAGTGATAAGTTGTGCAAGTTTTATTTTCTGTTGTCTATGGCTAAGTGTATGTAGGTCTGAGTTTCATTTTACCTTATCAAGTTTGGTGAATCACCCTTATTTTCAAGTTTTTTTCCAGTTTTTATCTTTCATTTTTAAAAGCATTCCTTCTCCTTTTTCCTCTATAAATCCAGTAGATTTTAGGTGATTACCAGCTAGGAAGCCGACATTCTTCGGAAGTTCTTTCCAACACAGGTGACCCACAGACCTGGAAAGATCCCATGTTTCTCCAGATTGCCAAGTTTTACAACTCAGGAAGGGTGCAAATCTGAGAGACAACAGGCTCAACGAGTGTGTAGCTGCATAATCTGTAGCATCAGGAACATGAGGTTTTGTTGGTATTTTGTAACCAAAGCTAGGTTGGTTGTAGTTAAATAAAGAATAATATTTTGCATTTCTGATTCCTTCCATTGCATTAGTTTCAGTTAGGTTACTGTCACTATTGTTAACTTGTGTCAAACTTTAAATTCTTGTTGCCTATTTGATTGTTTATGATCTACCTTATAATGTTTAATCTTTATTGTTCCTGCCTGGTCCCTGTCACTTTTGTGACAAGAGGTCTGTAGAAGTTGATTTAATGAGGGGAATCCAGGTAGTCAGTTTGCAATTTGTTTAGGGGGTATATATGCATGTTCTAGGACCATGCTATCAATGTTTTAGACCAAAACAAGAAATGGGTCAGCCTCAGAATTGTGAAATTTGCAACTTTCTAGAACACCAAATCTAGCCCGATCGTAGTCAGAAAAACATTAAATAGCCCATCATAACTCATCTAGGGAGGGCGAAACTAAATAGGTACACTACCATATGTACCAAAAAACTTTCTACCATATGGATTTGCAAGATGACCTCTGAGTTGCAAAATTTTAATCAACGAAGATGAGCTCCAGGGTAGATTTAGCAGTATGTTGACCTAGCCTCTATCAATACATTGAGAGGAGATAGGAACTTCAAATTTCTAAAATTTGAAGGTACCATCAGGTACAAGATCCCATGTATCATTATTTTTCAAAGATGTCATTTCTTCATCCATAGCAATCTTCCAGGATTCTGCATCATTCATACCTAATGCCTCTTCTACATATCTAGGTTCATCCATGTTAGTATTCAAAGAAAAAATACATCTCCAATCATCAGGTGAATACCTTTCAGGTGGTTGTCTATGCCTTGTAGACCTATGAACAAGTTGAGTTGGAGGTTCTTCCTCCTCTTCTTAAGATTTAGAGTTAGATGAGCTCTCCTCAACTTCTTGTCTATCCATGGGCCTCGATTCAACTTTCTTAGGTGAAGGAAATTGAATCACATCTTCTTGTTTATTTTGTTCTGACTAGAATGTAATAGAAGAAGACTAATTTTCTCTAAAAATAACACTTCTACTATATATTACCTTGTGTGCAACAGGATCCAAAAGTTAATATCCTTTCACACCATAATTGTATCTAATGAAGATACATTTCACAACCTTATTCTCCAACATTGTTCACTTCTCCTTTGGCACATGTGCATATACCTCACAACCAAAAACTCTAAGATGTCTTAATGAAGACTTGTGACCTGACCATGCCTTTATAGGCATTTTATCAATAAGAGCTGATGTAAGAGACATGCTAATCAGATAACAGGCAGTGGTAATAGCTTCAGCCCAAAATCTTTGATCTAGACCAGCACCACTCAACATACTCCTAGTCTTCTCCATCAGTATCCTAGGTATTCATTTTTTTACAACTCCATTCTATTGTGGAGAATATGGAGTTGTCTTTTGTCTATGCATACCACAATCTTTACAAAATCTATCAAAATCATTAGAGTAAAATTCACCGCTATTATCAATCCTTAAACATTTTATTTTCTTTCTAGTTTGCAACTCAACCAATGCTTTAAATTCTTTAAATCGAATGAAAACTTTAGATTTACTCTTTAAAAAGTATACCCATGTCCTTCTACGACTGTCATCAATAAATGAAACATAATATGTGGATTTTCCAATTGAAGGAACATCTATAGGACTAAACACATCAGAATGAATAAGATCCAATACACCACAAGATTTATGAGAACTCGAGTAAAACTAAACATGGTTTTGTTTTCCATAAATGCAATGCTCACAGAAATCAAACTCAAGATTACAATCAGACAACCCTTCAATAAGGTTTTTATTTTTCAAGGTCCTTAGACCCTTTTCTCCAATGTGGCCAAGTCTCTAGTGCAATAACATAGTTTTCTCTACAAGTAACTTTGATTCAGAAGAAAGAGCACCCTTGTGTACCCAAAATCCATGACCATCTGTTGAAGATGAAACCCTCACCTCTTCCACCAACTTTCTTTTCACAAAAGTACTATTGCATTTAACAATGCATGCATCAAGCTTATATAATGTGCCATATCTGACACCTCTAGAAATCACCATAGCACCTCTAACCATCTTACATCCTACATCAAAAAATACTACCCGCACACCTACATCTATTAGTTTTCTCACAGATAACAAATTTCATGCTAATTCGGGGATATGCAACACACCATTAAGATTTTTTATTTTGTCATCAGGAAACCTAATTCTAACTTTACCATTGCCAACAATATTTAAATAAGAATCATCACCCAAGTATACCCTACCTCCATCAAATTTTTCATATTCAAAAAACCAATCTCTATTAAAGGTCATATGGAAAGATACACCTAAGTCAATTAACCATGCACCATTACCTGCATGAGTTGCCAAAGATGCAATGGATGCATTAGCATCTTCCTTCTCAGACTTAGAATTAGAATCAAATCTATTCTTTTTATTCTTCTTTTCTTCTTTGCATTCCTTATGAATATGTCCAGGCTTACCGCAGTTCTAGCAAACAACTTTGGACTTTCCAAGAGATTTGGATCTCCCCTTGGACTTGGATTTATCATGCTTCTCATCCTTCTTGCATTTTTCCTTAGGTCTTCCATGAACATTTAGGGCCTCCTTGGCACTAATGGATACCTTCCTCCTCATCTCTTTAGAAAGAAAAGAACCCACCACATCTTCAATCTTCAATATAACATAAGTACTCCCAATAGCCATAACAAGAGAATCCTATGAATCAGGCAAGGAGAAAAGCAATATCTGACATTTCTCCTCCTCATCCATTTTGACACCAACTTATGCCAATTGAGCCACCAGCATATTGAATGCTTCCAGGTAGTCTGTAATTTGTCCACCCTCTTCCATTCTCAAGGAATACAATTTCTTCCTCAAGAAAATCTTGTTCACTAAAGATTTGGCTTGATACATCTCACCAAGCTTCTTCCATAGTTTCTGTGCAGAGGTCTCTTCATCGACATTGATTAAAACGGAGTCTACCAAACACAATTTGATTAGATCCTTGTCTTTACGGTCCATAACATCATATTGAACAGCAAAAGTAGGATCTACAGGCCTTGAAACCTTCTCATCAACAGCATCCCATAGATCTCAATCTATCAATAGATCCTTCATCTTTAGCTTCCACATTTCAAAATTATTTCTAGAAAATTTATCCACCTCTATTACCCTTGATGAAATTTCCATCTAAAAATTCCTACAACAAGATCACAAAGTGTCTTCTACACAAGCTCCCACTCAAATTTTGATTAGTTCAAAAAACCCAACAAGCCACAACTGAAACTAAAGGTGATGAGGCTCTGATACCACTTGTAAGGAAGCTAAGGCAGAAGAACAACTTCATGTACTAATCTTGAGAGGAGGATAATGCAAAACTTTATAGATCTTTAATATTTATAGAAACTTAAATAGAAATAAACATAGATATCATGCATACCACAACATAGTGATTTACGTGGGGAAAACCCTTTCGGGAGAAAAACCCCACACTCCAAAAGCTGCCCAATATATTATTCATAAATCACAAAGATTACAATATACTTGTAGAGAAAGCTTCTCATAGGAGTACTATCACCACCAGAGATCTAGATACAAATGACTGATATCAAACTATTAGAATACATCACGATATCATGGCCATAATACAACACCCTCATAAAATAGGGTTACCTTCTAGGGAAAGACAAACCAACAAAATATCTACCATCAGATCTAAAACCTAATAATGAATTGTCTAGATTTACAATATATCATTAATTTAATGTATGTCATCCATTTAACAGTTTTTGTTAACAAAAAAATGTTAACATGCATCCCACTCCACCCCATGCTCCCATTGTATATTACACCTATTGGTGTAACTAGGAAATATATATAAATACATATATCCTATCAACAATAAAACTTATATAATTGCAAGGTTGAGACACATTTTTCCAACATTGGGGCATCTTTTTGTTTATTGTGTGTTTTTTAGTTAGTCTTATGCATGGGACACATTGTCACCTTGGTCTCTATACCCTAGTGCATAATATCTCATGTTATATCAAATTAGGTTGCTTATCGTGCATCTCAACATATACCTACATTCAAAATCCAACCACTCATCATATAATCCATCCTATCTACCATCATCATCTACTCATTATCTTATTCATTCATCACTCTCTTCTAGCTAACATTTTCTATCATTTTCTAACATTTTCTATCACCATTCATCAAAGTTTCCAATCACTTCCCTCTATTTTTGCCATGAACAAAAATAATATTTCAATCTATATCCATCTAATCTATGCACCCATAATCCATAATCATCCATAACTCAAACCATATAAGAATCTATGTATCCATCACCACATGCATGAAAAAAAAACATCACATCATGAATATTCATTATCACTTAATCATAGGTCCATCCATAGATCATCATACATAAGAGTACACTATCCATAATCATCATCATCATCATATTAATATGTGTACATTCGTCAATAATAATCATATATACATCAAATCAAAAGCACCATATGTATCATTGCATCATAACATCACATAGGATCAATCATATCATCATATATAAGCATTCATAAACCACTACATCACATAAAAACTGTAACACAATCATGGCATAAATCTCATTATATATATGCATTCATATATATATATATATATATTTATATATATATGTTGGTGTGAAATTATATTCACACATTATCATAAGATTATTAGGGAGTCTTTTAGGGAGTTTTTTCCTTTATTAGCTAGAGAGATTTATGACATGCATGTAATGAACTTTCTTTTATCCACTTTGTCTATTTTTAGAAAATGTGGTTGTATATCTCTTTATATTATTCCTTTGTGAATAATTAATGGACCAATATTCATGTTGCATCTTTTCCTCTAGTTTCAGTTGTTATGTGTTTCTCTCTTGTTTAGAAATTACTGCAAGTGATCTTGGCTCATGTGAGTCTTTGAGTGACTCTAACATGGTATCAGAGATCCATATCTATAAGTTTCTTCTCTAATTTTTTAGGGTTTTATCTATGAGGTTGTAATCAGTGCATCCTGGTGTAAAACAAACCTTATTGTTGTGCTCAAAAGACATCAAAACCCTAAGATCACCTATCTAATCGTTGAATTAGACATTGGAAAAAATTGAGCATTTTTTGGGGTTTGGCATTTTGAGGTCTACAAAGATCCACACAATCTATACAAAACTATACTACTGTATAGATCCGTACAATGTATAGTATAGTCTCCATTGTTGCACAAGTTCAACTTTGGATTTTAGCTTTATACTTTGTTTGCTAATTTTTTACGTCGAGTTCATGGTTTCTCATTGGTAATAAGGCTTTACACAACATACTTTTATTTATTCGGTGGTATCTATCATGTGGTCCTAGACATTAATCAATGGTTTATTATATCTTTTATGGCATAATATAGTGGTCTCTACATTTTTAATCGGTGGTTTATTCATCTGGCAGTCTATTTTTTGTCTAGAGGTTTGTTGGATTGCTTATACTTAATATTTCTTTATTATTCTAGGTTTATTGACCATCAATCATTGTTGTAGGTAGTTTTGTGTGGTCTCACAACACACCCCATTTTTCTCCAACAAAACAAGGATCCAACATTTGCTTGGCTCTACTTGTGTGTTTTCTCTTTCTAGGTGGTATGGTAAAATTGTCATGTCCTGATCCATGGTCAAAATTCAACGTTTGAATCTACCATAGGAAAGGTCATTAATAGATAGAGAATGAAATTTGCAAAAACTTTGCCTTTTACATCATGTTGGAAGTCCTTAAAATAAACAAGTTATGCCTTGTCAAAATTGTGGTCTACCTGATAGTTTAGTCAAAGGGATATGGACATTACAAACTTAATAGCCTATTTGTTCTTAATATCCATATCCATGTCCTTTAGTTATATCCAGTCTTTATATTAACCCTTGAACACTTAAACCTTACATGTAGACCTGAAATGATTGACAAATCAAGTTAAGTTAATAGCCGCACATATGAGGGATATTATGTCTTGTTGAATATCTATATCCATATGCCCCCAAAACTATCAAATTCATCACAAAAAATCTCGAAACCATCAACCGGATGGATATTTTGACATGGACATTTTGCAATTACCAAATATCCATATCCTATTGAAATATCCATATCCCAAATGACATTAGTAAATTTCATCCCTAGAGGACATTCTAAGATGGATGACATCATTCGAACATTTGTCACATGGATATTCAATTTGAAACATCCATTTTCAAAATATCCATATGCCTATTACATTTTAAATCCCATCTTTGGGACCTGAATAGTTGACTAGTCAAAATGATATTTGAGGTATGGATATTTCGTACTCACCAAATATCCATGTCTCCCGAACATCCACATCCCTATCTAGAAGAAGGATATTGCTCCATGTGTCCCATTGTTGACTTTTTAAGTACAAGGACATTTTGTACCCCAACACTCGCCCACTTGGTCAACGATGTCTGACCAAGACCTTATGTTGATGTCATCTAAACATTTCAGTATGGATATTCTTAACCTGACATTACAAACCTAATATCCATATCCATATCCATTTCCTGCATTTAATGCTAAGTGAGGGAGTCGTTGACCTTTTAAAATTTAAAATGTGCGTCTCTCGATAGTTTGTTTCTTTCTCCCACTCCTGAGTGGCAGAGATTTACCCACTTGTATAGGGGTAATTAATATGCCCTAATTAGAAGGTTTCAAAGGATAAAAGCTAAAGTCCTACTGTTATTGTTAATTATTGAGTCATTTGAGCTAAAATTACAAAGCGATCAAAGAAGTAAAAGCGAATTACAAGTGACTACGGTAACTTTGCAATAGCTAAAGAATAATGTTATTGAGAATAGAATGGAAAGGATAGATGGAACGGTATCCACTTCCCCATCTATGTGTTAAAGGTCGAGCTCATGATCTCTAGGTATGAATACGAGAAACCCTACTAGTCATTGTCGTAGTTACTAGTCATTTTCACACAGACCAAAGGTAAAGTTTTCATGGTTAAGGTAAATCATTGGGTAGATTCTTGTTTATGTATGGTTTAAGGTGAATTTAAACTCATATACAATAATTTAAGCTAATCCACTGGTCTAATCTCTAAACCCTTCTAAACCCTAAAACTCATTATGAATACTTATATATTGTTGGACGAAATGGCTTAGAAGAGGATAGATCTCCAGGATGTAGAGTTCAAGCATGACTTGTTCCTTGTTCCAAGTGACATATGCCTCAAATATGGCTGCACCACTAATACACATTATAGAAACACAGACTTAGATGCCTTTAGGACACAAATGTTATCTAGTGATGGCAACCCTATACTACAGAACATCTATGCTACATAAATGTTTAATGCGGCAGGTTTCCCATATGCAACAGATGCATTGGAGCTAGTCTTGGAATGTGCTAGTAAGTACAACCTAGCCAATAGAAGTGTAGAGAACTAGGGGAGGGTGTACGCCGACCTCTCTGTGAGAGGAATTACTGAGGCATTCAAATTGTCTACTGCTCCCAACATGTATCAAATTGATTTAGCCGCATTGAAGGCAGAATTTACTAGTGGCTTGAGTGATTTTAGGAAAATCATTTTTACATCATGGAGAGATCCTTCCAAAAAAGCCAAGGCCATGGCCAAGATGCCACAACACATGTATAAATATGTTTTCTTCCCAGAGGTACAATACATGATGGTCTTGTTAAGCAGAATGGCAGGTAAAGCATATGTTGGGACATTTGAGTCATGGATGTTTGGGTTAATCTGATTGGTAAAGGATAAGAAGGTCATCTACAACTGGGTCAAACTTATCAGTGACTCCTTGAATGAGGTCATGGTAGCATAGCAACATCAGAAACATTTGTTTTACATGACCTCATACCTAGTATATGTGTGCTCTTTCAAGGCACATCCTGTAGGATTTATTACCTTTGGGAGGTTAGGACCTCAACCCATAGATCAAACAGTGTGGGAACATTACCCACAATTGGAAAGGAAAATATCCATTCAGCATTACAACGTTGACAACGATTGCTTTATCATGCACCTAGTGGGGCTAATGGAAGACGACAGGGAAAAGAGAATATCAAAGGAAGCCCATGAGCTTATCCAACCACATGGGGATGGTTTATTCAATTCCCAACCTACACCTATATCTGGATGGAGGGTTTTGATGGCAACCCATTCATGTTGTCAAGGTATCTTACTGACAAGGTAATGTTATTGGAAATAACATGACAGATCATCCCCTCGTATGAGGCATACAAGAAGAAGAACAAGAGAGGGAATGTTAAGTTCCCATTGGAGATAGGTTGGTATGTCTGCGGAACAATAGATAATGCAAAGAAATCTAAAGCAAAATTATATGCATTGCATCTCCAAATTTTCCCCTTGGCCAAATATTTTGATCCTTACCATAGGATGGAGAGATTTGTAAGTAAGAAGCTTCAGCATGAGACACATTTGGAAGACTTCTAGGTAGATTGCATATATGAGCAAGAAGTCAGGAAGAGAGGGTACCAACGGTTGATTCTCAACTAGATCAGGACCCTGGGCTACTTGTAGGTACCTTCCCAATTGAAGTCGGATGATGGGAAGGATATGATTGATCTAGAGTATGAAGAAAGGCATATATATAATGAGCATTTACCTCTCCTAGACTTTACTATAAAGGAGGAGACATCTATTGAAATTATCATTGCAAAGGTCATGACCATCACTAAAAGATGGGTTGAAAAGAGGCTAGCCGAGTTGAAGGCTAAAGGGGTATCTCTTACCTAGGATAAGAAAGGAAAGAGAAAATAAAGGGAGGATTTAGAGTATGATGACTTCCTCATTCACAAGAGGCAAGTCATGGTTCAGCAAAATTGGCACAACCAGGATCCTCTACAACAGGGGAAGAGATGACATCTGAGGCCATTACCATCACCACTCGACCGTTAACCCCTAGAGAGACACCTATACCGACCATCCCCATTAGTGCCACCACCGTAGAGGAAAGGAGGGTAGTAGACATAATGGGGGGAGTAAATATCCCTAAGCAAAAGAGGGGTGGTGCCACCTTGACAAGGGGATCAACATCAGGACATGTTGATGTCCATGTGAAAGATGTAGCTAGGCCAATAAGGAAGGAGCAAATGTTTGCTCAAAGTCAGCCCCATGTATCCATAGCTTCACCTGTTGCCTTGCAAACACAGGTACAAAGTATGTTGGGCCCTGCAATGGTGGCAACAAAAGAGATGCAACACAATGTTCCTATTCCCCAAATCATCCAAGTGAAGAAGGAAATGGTTGAAGAGGCTAGGGCAACATAACACGTAAGTACTCTTGAGCATCCCTTATCTCTAAGCTAGATCATTGATTTATCTGATGATGAGATCACACAGGATGTCATCTAGATCCCAAGGCATACCCAACAAGAGATGGTGCAAGAGGCTGAGATCCAAGGCTAACCATAATAGGATGTGCAGGAAATTGAATATCCAGAGCCCACAAAAGATCTTGAGATACAGGATATCCTAGATATGGAGGGGGCAGAGTCACCCCAAATCCTTGTGCAACATGACCAATTAGATATCCTATTCAATACAATCACAAGTATTGAAGCTGTGGAATTATCATATGTTGCAGGGATGAGCACATGACCAGAAGAAGAGGATGTTCAAGATAAATCAGGCCAAAAAGATAGGGTCTAGGATGTCGAAATGACTAAGGCTAACCATGAGGTCCATGCAGATAAAGAAAAGGATCCAACAAAAGGATGCATGGAAGAGATGCCTGCAGAAAAACAAATTAAGGATATCCTAGAAGCTTCAAAAGATACAGAAACACCTCATCTAGACCCAAAGGAAATAGATAAGGGCCTCCCCAAGATGAAAATGTACAACAACATGAAGGGGAAGGTGATCAGGCTTAGCAAAAACAGGTGCATCAAGAGGAGATGCAAGTGGATAATGCCCCTAATCCAAAGGATGCACTCCAATAGGAGGATCCAAAGGATGCCCCACCCAATCAAAGAAAGGATCAATATAAAGGGGATGATGGAGTAAGGAATGATGTTCACATTGAGCAACCAAGTCAGCAAGGACCATATAACGGCATGCCAAACTAGCTGATATTTGAGGTAACAAAGCCTCATACTTCTACTGACACTATTCCATTTGATTTCAAATTATTCTTTTCTCTTGAGAATGCAAAGCCAAAGCACCAAACCATAGCAGTATCAGTGATCAAGAGAGATCTAACTACTAGGAAGAGAACAACCCAATTGGTTGTGCCCATAGTGGATAAAAATAAAAGAGAGATATTTGTAGGTAAATTTCAGATCACCACCATTGATTTAGGGCATGCTATACTGGAGTAAGAGATAGAAGAGCTCTGTGAGAGCACCGATGTTGTAGTGGCCCGTATCTAGTAGATAAAGGCCAAGAATAAGGAGTTGAAAGGGAAAATTGTCCAACTCCAATAGTTCATCAAGGGGCTAGTCACCCCTAAGGTTCAAATCACAGATGCTCTAGCTACTTTAGCATTGGTTAGTCAGGAGGAGATAGTCAGTCTGGATGGATAGAAACATTAGGCTGAGGTCATGCAAAAGTGGTTTTCTACATTCCAAACAGAAGGAGAAAAGATAATAAGGGCATCTTTGTTGAATTGGGACACATTGGTTCATTTAAAAGCAATGATAGAAATGCTGAAGAGGGAGTGTGGATCTAGGCTTGATCAAAGTGATCATGACTTGACGAAACTAAAAGGTGCACAGAAATTAGGTGACAAAACACTCCTCAAGCTGAAGATCATGACTATATAAACCTTGTCCAAGATACATATCTAGGTCAAGGATTTGAAATTTAAAATAGATATTTTGAAGAGGTGTAAGGTTAAAGCGGTGGACATTAGCATGAAGGCACATGACCTCTTGTCAAATGAGATATCAATTTTGGAGGAGCTACTGGGTGATTCTATATCTAAGACAGAGAAATATGATGAGTAGAAGTCCATACAAGCATTCAAAGATAGATTCGGCTCTATAATAAGTGATCCAATACACCAGTTTTTAGAGGCTACCATAGATGAGGTAATCATGCTAAATTCAAAGATAAATGCCTATAACGATAAGCTAGCCAATAGAACAAGCCAGTGGATATCTATCACTGTGCAAATACAGTCTCATGAATATGCTAAGACTGAGGCTCAGGTACTGGATAGGATAGAGATTGATGCCACTGTTAAGGCTTATGAAGTATACCATAAGTTGAACTTCGAAGGAATGCTAATAATCGAGGATTTGTCAAAAGAAGAAGAGGAGGAATAGAATATTCTCAAAGATGCTAAGGCAAAGATACTAGGGAACATTTCTTTTTTGCTAGCTGTACTCCACCAATGATTGCCAAGAAGCAATCACGTGCCATGCATCCTAACTATTTATTATCTTAGATAAGATCCTAACCATTAGATCATTGTAACAGATCTGGACGTTACTCTATAAAAGGACCATGATCTTTCATTTGTAGTAGAGACTGAATTGTTGAACTTCTAAGCACCATGTTTGTAAGTTTTGCAACTTTTGTGATCTCTTTCAAGGTTCTTTCTCAAGATCAATGTAAATGTACACATTCTTTGCATACATAATGAAAATGAGCCATAGATTACTTCCTGATTGTATATCCTACATAGTCTTCTATTGATTTCTGATGTGATTGTGAATTGCTGAGTTCTCTTGAAGTGGATTCGATTTATTGCATATTGTCATCAATTATCCTTTGAAGATTCATACTAACCATGCGTAATTGTGGAACATCTTGGTGAAGTATGGTTTGGTTTTGCTTCTTTTCATGATAGTATCAGAATATGTGTGTGGATCATTGACCAAACTTAATAATTCTAGGATTTCATTTTATAATCATCTTTGATTTCATTTATAAATAGTCATAAATAACTACAAATCATAAGCAAATACTGTAAGTACATGTTGAATTGATACAAATAATGATATATCTAGAGCATATATAGTGAGAATAGTAAATCATAGAAAATAGCATGTAGATAATGGCAAATATCAGTTAAATGCACGCTTATAGGCACATTCTTTAAGCAAATTTAAGGTGCAGAAGCAAAGATTAGTTCAAACCAGAGACAGTTTCAGAAGAACTAATCAAAGTTAGAAATATCCTAAGAACTAATTTGAACTGGAGATAGTTTCAGAAGAATTGATCAAAATTAGGATAAATTCATATCAATTTACACATATCCTAACTAGATATTGTAAGATTTAACATAATTTTCAAGGATATATGCAAATTAGGTATCCTATACAAGATATTTGTGAGTATTGATAGACTCTATGGAAATCATGAACAAAAGCACATAAGGCCCCAACATGGATAACAGTAGGACACAACAACCCTGAGCGATGATCAGATAGTCAAAACCTGACTCACAGAGACTTGGAATTATGAATTCTCTCAAAATTTGTCATATCTTTCAAGATGAATGAAGGTTTGTTGTGAACTTTTTATTCTTGTTGTTGTGACTAACAAACACATCAATGGGTAGGAGTTTTAAATTGTAGATCCCTAGGTCATATTAGGGCATCTACCCTTGGTTCCTCCTAGCTAGGGAGCTTAAACCCTAGTGGGAAACACCACTACCATCCCACCAAAGTGTTTCCTACTCCATTCATTTTGCCACCAATTTTTCCACTTAGCCTAACTAACCATCATATCTCCACTAGTTTTGCCACCTAATCTAGAGGAGCCACTGCCTAGCAACCCTGCAACTATCAGAGGGCCACCTCTTCCCTGGCTTTGAGTCCTTAAAGGTATTTTTTGGAGGGCATAACTTAGGCATATGGTGTCACTTTTTCATATTTTTATAGGTGTTGGAAAGATGGTTTTGAGCACTTCATAGTGGTGCTAGTGATTTTTCCATATTTTTTTGCACATGCCTATTTTTGTTGGTTGAAGTCTAGATCACTAGTTTTGGCTTTCAAACTCATAACTTTCACCCAAAATGTCAATTTTCACAAATGAATAGTCATTGGAAAGGTATGGATGATCTCTTCTTATCCATCTAGTTGGTTTTTCTAGATTTATCCCTAGGTATATTTTATCTAGTTTGCCAGTTATTTGCATTATGTTTGATATCTTGGACATTTTGGCACCTAGAAATGTTCTATCTTTTTGGGTGGGCTTCATTTCAACTGATTGATATGTATTGAGATTTTTTATCTCTAATTTTATCATTTGAGGAGGTATCATGGGTTTTTCTATTCATCCTTCTGTGGTAACCCTAAATAAGGATAATTATGAGTGTTGGTGAAAGGGCATTCTAACACATCTTAGGTGGCTTAATCTTTTGTCTTATCTTTATGGACTCATACCTAAACTAGATACATCTATGAGGAAGCAAACATGGCAAAATGATATTGATCATGTCATAGGATTAATTTGTTCTAATATTGATTATGACACTATGTGTTATTGTAGACCTTGAGTGCCCACACACACTTTCGACCATGAGTTTGGAGATGTATGGAGACTGTTGTGTGTCACCATTCCTAGATGATCCTACTATGGATTGACTCATACCCATTGATGATGTAGATAGTACACACTTTGATGATGATACTTTAGAGGAGATTGAATATTTTGAAGCTCTTGAATGTTTAGTTAACACATAGACTTCTCTTGTTTCTCCTTCTTTTATCGAGGTCATATCTCCATCACCTATTTCTATTTCAAAGTTCAGTGTTTCTTCTTTGAGAGCTTCCAATGATTCTTTGAAGTAGGACAATTTCAATCTTCTAGATCCACCTCATTGGGAATGTTTTCTTGCAAACATATCATCCTTGTTTGTGGAGTCTCATATTGCATATTTGGGAGACACATTGTAGGGAATTAGTTCCTCTTTGAGAGAAGTGATGTCATCTTATCTCTATAGTTCTAGATGCAATTTAGTATCTACCCTCTCATAGTTCTACTTCTTTGATTGGGCATTCAATTCCTGCTTTGTAGGAGACCTCTTTTTCTAGCATGAGGACATTGGAGTTGTATTCTAAGACACATATTTGGATTTGGATTTCTATTTCATCTAGATTGTGGGAGTTTCTTCTACATTCAATAGTGGATCTATTTCTTCTAAAGGGGAGAAATGTTATTTGTAGGTAGTGGATTGTCTTCTATCTTCAGGCACTCATCATTGGTATATGAGCTACTTCTTGGAGGGGACACATTATCTCATTCATTCACTCTCTCCTATGGGGTATTCATTGTGTATTTTTAATGAACTTTGTTGTTTTTAATCCATCACCTATACATATTTGTTGTTTTCTCTCTTTTGGGGTGGACATTTTTCCCACTAGGTGTTTCTCCTTTTCTCTAGTTATGAGAGATATTTATTTGTAAATGGATACCTGATCAGGCCTTATTTCTAGGACTTATCTTCCATTTTGTCTTATGTGTGTAGCCTCCATAAGTTGCACTTAAGGGGGGTGTTGGTGTGAATTTATATTCACACATTATCATAAGTTTATTAGGGAGTCATTTTAGGGAATTTTTTCCTTTATTAGCTTGAGAGCTTTGCGGCATGTCTATTTTTTGGAAAATGTGGTTGTATATCTATTTGTATTATTCCTTTATGAATAATTAATGCACCAATATTCATGTTGCATATTTTTCTCTAGTTTCAGCTGTTGTGTGCTACTCTATTGTGTAGAAGAATTATTGCAAGTGATCTTGGCTCCTGTGAGTCTTTGAGCAACTCTAACATGGTATCAAAGCTATATATCAACTCCAATAATATAATCTCATCACAAAATACAATTCTATAGTAAAATTAGATCTCCATAGAGAATTACCATAAATACATCTAAAAATGCTTTTACATCACAAAATAAACATATATACATAAAATGTACAAGATGGAGTAATATGTATAGTCCCGCTACCTATGGCTAGGATTGCCAGCCATGGACCCTCTCAATGGTGATGGTGGCCTCATCATCACTAGGGTTAACCTAGCTACTGATACTAACCTAGACCCTAATCCACTAGTCCTATACCTCTCCAAAAGATGGCTCTTTGATCCACCGACATGATTGGCTCATATAACGATTTGTAGTAAGCTCTTGTGCAATACATGTGCCACCTCTTTGTTAGCCTATGTTGCCTCCCCACCTTTCTATACAACCTCCCTCAAGGCATTTCCCATCTCTATGGCTACCTATAGCATCCCCTGTGGATCTAACAGATCCATAGCTCAGTCCCTCTCCTACCAAAGCCTCTATATACATCAGTCTGAGCCCTATCTAGCTACACTTGGAGCCCATCATGTGATAGTTGTATCATATCCCCTCTCTACCACCAACCTATCTCTCTTTATGACCAAGCTGTCCCTTTTTTCCTATAATGTGTCTCTATTACCCTATAATATATCTTTCTTGAACTTGAGGGAATCCATCTCACTTAGTACAGTGGCTAGCTACACTCTCAAGTGATCCACCTCCTCCTATCCCTACCCCTATCCTTGCTTTTCCTAGGCTTGATCACCCTATCCTTACTGAGAAACATATACCTCCTATACATCTACAACCATAGATGCATCTTTCTCCCCTATGTTGGGGGACCCTATTATGTTGCTTGTTGTATGGCCTATTGTTCATCTCCCTTGTCATTGCCTCCTCATCCTCTTGTTAGTGGTACCCTAAGACTCCTTGTATACTCACCCTCTATTGTCACCTCCATGCCTTTATGGTGGCCACTCGATCACTCTATCCTAGATATTTGTTCTCATCAGAATAGTGAGTCTTAGTGGACTATGCTAAGCCCACCATGCTACATACTTTGAAGTAACACCAATGCCCTCAACTCCATCCTTATAAATATCAAGGCACCTATGCCACATGCCTCCAAAGTTATGTGTTTCTATCTAGGGATCTATCTATACTCCCATCGATCCATCTCATGTGCAACTTGTGTGAACATGTGTAGACCCTCCACCACTCCCTACTACAAACCAAATTGTTGTAACACTCGATCTAGCTTGCATCTCTCTATGATGTGATGGTGTTTCTCCATGATGTAACACAACATCTACACAAATCTGAGATAAAACAAGTCCTCATCAAAACCCTCATATTGTAGCCATGAACTGCATATTAGACCTCCAAGCTATAGCTTGTCCAACACTCTCTAATAATATGGAGTATCACCTAGATGTTGGTACCTTAGTTAAACCACAGATGCATAAACATACGGCTCTCCATCCTCTCATCCTACCCTGTTTCTTATCACCTGTAGAACTATATTATGCTTATAGGGCTAGATTTAGAGTAATGTGACTAAGGCAATGATTTACTCCTTGTAGGTCATGAAGTGCAAGTCTTTGTACAACTACACCAAAATTTAGGGGCCCCATGTAAATGGTTGCTCCTCCACCATCATATCTACAATGTACTTTGCCAATCCAATAGAGAAAACACACCTAGTCTTGTTAGATAGAAAAATGCTACTGACAAGAGATACCATAACTAGGTTAAGGTTCTCAACCATACCCTCATGTGCATCTAGGTCCAAGGATAATATTTGTCAAGCCAAGTCTGTCTTCCTAAACAATCTAAATGGGGAAGCATCCAGGTCCTAGGCCCTATAGTAAACTAACCTCCTACAGATCAAGATATGCAAAATCCTCCAGAAATCATATAGAGTAATCATCATCTCCCCCATGGAAAGATGGAATGTACTCATCTTATACTATAATCTCTCAACTAGTGTAATCAATAGTACCTAAAATTCCTTGAGCATAGACATTCAACATATGTACCATAGTCTTTCCTACTTAGGATCCCCACTCATGCTCCTCAAATCTCCTCATTAGCTATAGCGTAGCTAAGAGTCACTCATGGGTCACCAGTAACACTAGCCTTGGCTACATCTAGTTAGCCAACATGTCAACTCTATCCTTTTCTTGCATGTTAAATGCACACACTTCACTATGGTTTAAACATGCTTTAGGGAAAATGCTTATGCTTCACCCTAAATGCACACACTCAAACACACATGCACTTTGGGATGAAATGCATGTGCTTTTCCTTGATATGCACACACATCCCTATATGGACATGCTCTTGGACACACACACACACTCTATAATTTATGCACATGCTTAACCATTGCAAAATGGATGCATCACATAGTTGTGCATAGGCCACAACCATTCACACACACACCACAAAGTATCATGCACACATTCCAAGATTATTTCCATAATTTGGTGCACACGCTTTTCCCCTTTCTCCCCCATAAATGTATAATAAATGAACCCAAAGCCAAAATATTTTAAACATACCCCTATCTCGATGCATGGTGGTCACATGTAAAATCTCACATGCTCTACATGATGATCCTAGATTGGCACATGCTCCATCTTTGCTCTACTCAATGCTCTACTATTTCTCTAATTTAGTAAGTATTGAGAGTGAAATTGAAATATTTTCACCCCCTACCCCTATTTATTCAATGCCACCCTCTCCCCCAAGTTTTGAATTATTTTTCCCCCTTGATCATGTGTTTCACCCTTCTTCACTTCTTTTCAC
Organism: Cunninghamia lanceolata; assembly: GCA_027924645.1. NCBI lineage: Eukaryota > Viridiplantae > Streptophyta > Pinopsida > Cupressales > Cupressaceae > Cunninghamia > Cunninghamia lanceolata. The sequence goes on from BSBN01001583.1 coordinate 7,898,086, forward strand.
TCCATTTTTACTTTTTGTCCTCATTTTTTTGCCATTGATAAATATTTTCCCCTACTAAAGTCTATTTTTCTCCCCAATTTTCCTTTTGAGAGACCATCTATGCCATTGTTTCCCACCTAGTCTCTTGAGGGGACATCATCCTTCCACCCACTAAATTTTATTTTTTCCCATCGACTAGGGCATCCTCTCATCTTCATCACTTCTTAAAGTGCTATATTTTATTTTTCTTTGAAATGATGTTATATAATGCCATCTCAAAAAGGGGAAAAATGTAGACATCTAAAATTACCTCCTAACATTTATGTCATCATCAGTCTCATCCCTTGATTATTCTTTTAAAATTAATTAAATAAAAATAAATATTTATTTAATTAATTGAACTAACTATTCCTCTAAAGTTAATAAAATAAATTTTATTTAATTAATTAACCAATCCAATTATTCTTCCAACATTAATTAAATGATTATTGATTATTTAACTAAGTAATCAACCCCTTTTTGCCACCATTAATTAAATAAATTGCAATTATTTATTTAATTAATTCATCAATCAACATTTCTTCTAATGTTTCAATATTTATTTAAATAAGTCGATAAGGGCGTGGTTCAATGGTTAAGTTCCTCGGTTGTAGTGGTGGCTACCAGAGTTCAAACCTTCGTTGGGCCAACGAGCTCGCGGGTTTGAAGTGTTCTTGTTAGGGGATGAGGTCCCCCGTGTTGTGGCCTCACCGGTTCATAGCTCTAGGAAAAAGCATTACCGTGGAGCCAGAGGGCGTGTCACCCCAATGTCACCAGTCACGTTAAAAGTTTACCAGGCACATTATCTTTAAAGTATATATATATATATATATATATATATATATATATATATATATATATATATATATATATATATATTTATTTATTTATTAATTTATTTATTAAAGACATTCTCTCCTGTGTCATCCTCCCAAAAAATTAAATAAATAGCCAATATTTATTTAATTATTCTATTTTCCCACTCTCATCATTAGTTGACTAAGAAATTCTCACTTAATTAGCTAATTAGTCATTTGTACATTCAAAACATCATTAGCCAAGTCAACCTTGTACATGGCTTTATGCAAGCACAAGGCTCCAAAAATCCATTTTCTAATCTCCACCCTCCATTTTCTCTTAAAAAATCTTCACCATCCACATCCATTGGATCATGGGCCTAATCATGTGCACTAATCACCAAGTGCCATTTGGTGGCTTCTTATGCACTCTTGGCTCTCATGCATCCCTAGCCCTCCATTCCTAAGATATCATCTCATCCATTGATCCTCCTCCGTCGAAATCTATAAACACCTCATCACCTAAGTCATTTCATATCATAAGTTGAATGTAATGGCATGCTGCAAGATCTTAGAGCAACCAACAATCCTCATCATCAACAACAATATATTGAGCAAATCCATTGCGTCAAGGGATTGTTTTGGTGAGAACTCTTTGATTGTTTTCATTGATGTTGCATTCCTTTATCTTAATGTTGAGGTTATGTTTAAATGTGAAATAGGATCTTTGTTTATTGCTATCATCCTTATGTTTTACATTTTGGTGTATACATATAGAATCATACTTTTCATTATTTTAAAAATTACAATCTTTGTTTGACTAAACTATCTATTTTTTTTGTCTTGTATTGATGTAGAAGATTCTAATTACATGTTTTTTATTTGAATTTGATATTATCAAACTTATTTTTATATTTTAAGAAATTTGAATCATAGTTTGATAAAAACTAACTAGTTTTTTTTGTTTTAGATTGACATAAAATATTCTAATTATATGTCTTCTATTTGAATTTGTTAGAATATAATGTTATTAGGGGTCATACCCTTACAAAATTTAAATATTGTTCTAATATAAAGTTATTAAACCTTATGCATATATCATATAATAATTAATAATCTAATAAACTATTAAATTAAATTAATTATTTTCAAATGGTAGTTTTGAATAGATGTGATAAATACCTTTCAGGTATTTTGCCACCCCTTCTAGATATTTAAGGAGCTTCTCTCTCATTGAGAGGTAATTCAATTCCTGGAGATTTGATAAGACAGTGAACCTTATCACTTTGCACATCATATTTATTGTTGGACATGTGGAAGCACTTGAGGAGAAGTGACATCCCTAGGTTCTATTTATAATTTTATAGATAATTTTGTAAATGTTTTATAATCAAATGATACTTTATCAAGTTTTTTACCTGAAAGGGTTTTTTCCATACATATATTGTATAATATGTTGTATTTGTGCTACCTATAATTTTCATTTCATTTATTTTATATTTTATTTGTAATGATTAGTAACCTAAGATCTTCAATTTTAACATCGCTTTAGAGCTAAGTTAGGTTGTACTTATCATTATTTCCAAGTGATCCTACCATAATGGTTCAATTTGAGAAACTTTAATTTAGGATATCTATTTGACCTAGCAATTATGGAGGTATTTTGTCAATTGAAGAACAAAAGTGTCAAACCATAATCTTCTACACCTCCATCAAACTTTGTGAATCATAAAATACAATGATGTGGAAATGAGTTGACAAAATTATTATAACATTTTTTTAAGAAACTTATTTGAAGCCCCTACCCATAGTGTTCTCTCACTATTTATGAAGTGCCTATGCTAATTATAAGTTTATATTTGTAGCCTCAAATAACTAAATTAAGAACAATTTCTTTATATTATTCACAATATGGATCTAGTTTACAAGTGTCTAGATAGATGAAAAATGCACAATAAGGTTAAACTTGTATGGGATAACTATATTTTCCATATAAACTTGATAGCTAAAACACATGATATATCTCATTCGACAAAGTTTTTTTAATAGATCTCCCTAATGTTAAATTCTCCGAAAGATCATAACCATCCACCAAATGACACCTTTCTATAGTTTAAACAATTCTAATTCTAGAAATCCTGTTGGCCTTGTCTTATGGTACGAATATGTTTTCATGCTTATGTGAATTTAACTTCGTCCGATTCTCTTTTGTATCCATCTCTATCCTCACAATACCATGATGCCTTTCACTTGGAAGTTCATCTTCAACATGCTCATGCAAATTCAACTTCGTTTAGACTACAAATCCCATGACAATGTCATATTTCAGAGCCTTGGATATGCCACATCCGTTCTTTTCAAAACTGTTTTTGGTTAAACAGCCGGTGAATTGATTGAAGATGTATGCATGAGTTAAATTCATGGCTGAGAGAACCAAACTACGCAATAGGAAAGTGATATATTTGAAGCGCTGGTTTGATATAAAAGAATTTGAAGGCAGTGGGAACAATGATGGTGGATAGACGTACAAAGGTGAATGCTATGTTTCATAACTGCACTCAATATGTAAAGAAGATTCTCTGCACGTACCATCATAGCGAAGTATATTGGCTCTGACCCATTAGCAAGCAAGCAAAATAAACCTGTATAGAATGGTGATAGCAATTCGACTAGTAGTTCTTGGATTCTTTCTTTTCTATCAAATTTTAACGATTTTATTTAAATTATCTATTTTAATGGTCAAACAGTTAATAGTAATTTTACACCTCATTCAATATAAAAATTGGTAAATATTTGTCCTATTTTTATTGGTAAAAATTGATATTTAACTATTGAAGTGGATGATATTTAAGAATAGCCAATTTTAATCCTGTGAAGAATACATATAGTCTCTAGTTGACTTCCATCATTTGTGAAATATGGTTTCTATATCCTTGATTATAATTAGTTTCCCAAATGGTTTCCTACTTATTATGAGACTTATCTCAATGAGGTAATATTAATATTATCAACAACTACGAAACCATAATAAATTTATTGAGCATGAATGCATAGCTACTCTCCAACCAAATCATTTTTTATTAACTTTAAGAGATCAAAATTTGTTATACTATAGATTCCTTTTAGAAAGTGGACATCCTATTGTTAGAGAATCACCTAAATTTGGATATCATGCCTTCTCAAAGTTGAGGGATTTTATTTATCATTAAGATATAAATGGATTTTTCCCAAATTTTTCTTTCAATGGAGTAGTTCACTATGAAGTGTCATTCTGGTTCAAGTAGTCCATGATGGAGTGCTATTCTGGTTCAAGTAGTCCAGGATGGGTGTCGTTCTAGTTCAAGTAGTCCAGATTGAGTGTCATTCTGGATCAAGTAGTCCATGATGGAGTGTCATTCTGGTTCAAGTAGTCTAGGATGGAGTGTGCCATTTAACCTTAAGTAGTCCATGGTGAACTACCCTTAGATCTTTATGGCCCTTAGTGTAAAACAAATATATATTTTCCTTGAAATCATCCCATTTATTTCCAAAGAAAAATGCAGTTCCTTTAAAAAGATGCATGTTGCTAGATGATGATAGCCTAACCTTTTTCAAAATATTAGTTGACAAAATGTCTTCCATCTAATTTATGATTTTCATCCAACATAACTTGGAGAAGAGAATTAATAATATCATGAGTGAAAATGGATTGGGCCTATTTTCTTCTATTAACGAGATTGATTATGAAGTCAAAACTTTATCCATATAAAATTGGAATAGACTATGGAAATCAACTTTTTATGGCTTTGGAATACCTCAAAGAAATGCATTAGCAACTTAGCATGGACTACAATGATTTTAGAATAGCTCAAAATGGATTTGATGAAAATGCTTTATGAACATTCAAGCAAATACAATTGGCAAGTGTAAAGGCGAATTCAATCACCCTAATGACAGGCAGGGGGATAGAATGGATGTCCAAGAGATTTCTATAGGAATATGGACAACATAAAAACAATGCTCTAATACCAAATGTTGGCAACAGGGGAGAGCAAGGGACGCAGACTGCTGGCCAGAAAAAACAAAGCTACAACAATATAGGACAACAAAATAAAAAACACAAACACAGACAAGAGAGACAAAGTACAAGGACAATAATATATTTTATATTTCCCTCTTTTCTAAAAAATGCATTCAAACTTCTTACAAACTACAATGCAGAGCTGCTGCTCTATTTTCCTGTTTTGCCCCAATCTCTAGAGCTGCACACTAAATCAAATCTGGAGCTGCCAATAGGAACTCCGTAGCTATCTGTAGATTACTATTGCTGCTGTAAAATTTCTTTCTTCTATATTCTCTCTATTATTCTCCTCCTCAACATTCATCTGCTGCTGTAGGTTCACTCACTCTCCTCAAAGACTCTAAGTGTCTGACCGTTTCAATCTTCCTTTTGTCTCATTCTTTCCTTGCCAGAAAACTAGTGCTTAATCTCCTTTCAAAATTCAAACTCACCTACTTAAATTAATGCTGGCAGGTACAAATGGTGCTGGGGCTAACTTGGGAGATCCCCAGGGCTGATGCGGGGGTAGGGTGCAATTAATTTTATGATAGAAGATTAAATTCTTCCAACACCCCCCTTAATCTGAAGTCAGACGTTATTCTACAATTTTCTTTCTAGAACTGATCTTCGAAGTTATACCTTTGCATTTGCCTTTCCAGAGCAGATCCCCGGAGTTGTTTCTGCCATTCTGGATCACCTCTAGAGCTCTTTTCTGCATCTCCGAAGCACTCTATCTACATCTCCGGAGTTGACTTCCTATATCTCCAGAGTTCTATTTCTGCATCTCCGAAGCATCTCTGAAGCTGACTTCCTGCATCTCCAGAGTTCTATTTCTGCATCTCCAGTGCATCTCTGGAGCTGCACATACCTTCTAGAGTTGAACCTTTGGAGCTCTGCTACTGTCTTTCTAGATCTGAGCCTCCGGAGCTGTCCTCATTCCGGGGCTGCACACCTCTGGCGCTATCAACAATGCCTAGCCTATCCCTTAGGTGTTCAAAAGAATCTTTTGGCAATGCCTTTGTGAAAATGTCAGCAAGCTACTACTCGGATCTGTAATACTATAACTCAATCTCTCCTTGTTCTACCAACTCCCTTATGAAGTGATAACGGATCTCAATATGCTTGCTTCATCCGTGGAAGACTGGATTCTTTGTCAGGGCTATTGATGAAACATTGTCACAATGAATGGTTGTACCATCTTCTTGCTGCTCATTCAAGTCTGCAAGGATCCTTCTCAACCAAATAGCCTAACAAGCTGCTACTTTTGCTGCAATATACTCAACTTCTGCTGTAGAGAGAAATAATGGGCTGCTTCTTGGAAGCCCACGATATGACACATGAACCCATGTGAAATACATAGCCAGATGTGCTCTTCTTGTTGCAAGTATGGGCCTAACTAGTGTTTTCATTGATGTCAACATACTCCTGTTGCATTAATGATAAGGATTGGATGAGCTGTGTGCTGAGGATATTGAGAAAATTAGTCTCAATCAGGAACAGTGAAGAACAGTGATGACAGTAAGGTAAAAGTCAAAGATAGGATGAGGATCAGAGGATATGGATTAAAGGGTTTGTAGATATGTGTCTTAAGGTGATCTAGTAGAGATTTCAGAGGTCCACATGAAGATATGAAGAAGTTGTGGTCGCTTAAGTAAAACCAGTTCTGGTAGGTGTTCAGAGGTGACAGAGTGTTACAGAAAGGTCCGGTGAGATCCGGAAATGCATTTTCCTGTTCTGTAGATTTGTGAGAGTGTTGGGAAAGTCCTTATGATGTGTCAACTCTATTGGTTCATGGTTTGAAGGTCCGCAAGTATCTATTTCTTTGTGACAGTAATGACAGACCATGTTCTTGAGGTTCCAGATGAAGGACAGATGGGTTTCAGTAAGTAAATGAAGTGTGGATGTTCTTGGTGATTTAGGCAAGCTTGTGGAGGTCTTTGGATCATTTTTAGTTTGTGTTGATGGTCCGCATTGAAGTTGGAGCTCGCAATAGAAGAATAACTTTCGGATGATGGTGTTCTTCTTGAAATTGGCCGACCGGATCAGTTACACATCCTGCGGATGTTCTTGTGGATGTTTGCCAACTTAGATGATCATTCCTAAGTTGATGTCTTGTATAAATAAGAGATTACGAAGTCATTTCAAAGGTGTGTGTGTGTGAAGATGAGAATATTGTAGTGAGGAGGAGAGCGAAAGGTAGAGCAGAAGTATTGGGCATAAATGGAACTGATTCAAGCATAGTGAAGATGCTATTCCCTAGTTCATGTATGTGATACTTATCTCTTTGTAGATAGTGTGTCTCTTGTAGGCAGTGAGCCTCTTGTGATTAGTGTGCTTGGGCAATGAGCCCTAATTGGCATGTGCCATTTTGTTCCTTCTATTCTTCTAACAGAGAATACAATCTTCGGTTAATCACCCCTTGGTTTTTCCCTTAACCAGGTTTTCCACATCAAAATCTTGGTGTCTTATGTGTTGATGTGTTTTTGCTTTTGATCTGAATGCATTATGTTTTATGATTGATATACTGTTAATCACTGAGAGGATTTAAGTGTGTAATTGGAGAAAGTTTTGCACAACTGATCCACCCCCCCTCTCAGTTGTGTGCCCTAAGTCTAACAATTGGTATCAGAGCTAGGTTCCTCTAAAAAGAGCTTAACCGCTTGAGGAGATCCAGGATGTCGTCTTACAAGAAGGATAGTCTGAAGTTTGATGGAACCAATTTTAATATCTAGAAAGGTCGCATGAAATGTCACTTGAGATGTATGGGAATGGCGTACTGGACCATGGCTACAACACAGTATGTACCTCCACAGGGTGGTATGAAAACCCAAAGTGAAATCACAGATGCTGAAAACAATCTGTGGACCATAGAGGCTCTTCTAAGTGCATTATCTGATTCAGATCTCTCAAATGTTATTGACCTACCAACTGCTTTTGAGATTTGGCAAAAATTGGAACTTCTGCATGAAGGAGACAAGTATGTCAAAAGTGCAAGGTTACAAAGTTTGAAAGGACAATTTGAAAATCTAAAGATAAGAGAAGATGAAAACATCACTACTTTTATGCCAAGAGTAAATGAGCTTGTTTGTGGGATTAGAAATGTTGGTGGAGTCTTGGATGAAGATGAGATTGTTGGCAAAATTTTTAGATCCCTTCCTACTTCTTACAAAATCAAGGTTGTTGCCATTGAAGAATTTAGAGCTCATACAACTGTCACAAGAGATCAATTGGCTAGAAAATTAGCTACATTTGAAATGACAAAGTTTGGAGATGACCCTTCCAAGACTGAATCTGCATTCAAATCCAGTGCTTCTGTTAAAGGTAAACAAAGGTTTGATCTGGGAGAGAATTCATCAAGGAAGCTATCATGGTATGAAAAAGCAAGAAAAGATCTGGAAGAAGAAGAAGTAGAAACTACTCAATTTGAAGCCCGTATTACAAAAAGGCTGCCAAGAGGATCCGGTAAGTATGAAGGAAAATTACCTTTTAAGTGTTTTAACTGCAATAAGATTGGTCATTTTGCCTAAAAGTGTCCAGAGACGTTTTCAAGGCAAAATCCCATCAAGCCACGGTTCCAAAAGAACTGTTACTATGTACATGAAGATGATGATAATGAAGGAGTAATAGATGATGAATCAGAGATAGGAAACAAATTTGGAAATGAATGGGTGTTCATTGCCATCAAGGAAGAAGATCCAATTTCCTCTGTATCTATCAATCATAAGACTGTGGAAAGAGCTCTGGCTGCCCAAGTTTAAGAGAAAGATGATGGGTCATTGACAGTGGATGCTCTCACCATATGACAGGTGACAAAAATAAGTTCATAGACTTGGAGAGGTATGAAGGAGTGGTAAAGTTTGGTGATAATTCTGCTGGTAGAATCAGAGGAAGAGGAACTATTTCTTTTGATGGAAGGAACAAAACTAGTAATGTACTGTATGTTGAAGGTTTGAAGCACAATCTTCTCAGTGTTGGACAGCTGGTGGACAAAAGCTACGATATCTGATTCAAGAATGGAAAATGCAAAATCTTTGAAAGTTCCAGAATAGAGATTGCATCCGGTACTCAAACCAAAGGTAATATCTTCCACTTGGTTGGTACTGGTAAAAGTTGCTTGTTTGTTCAAGTTGATCAGAGTTGGTTATGGCATAGAAGGATGTGTCATGTGAATTTTGATAATATCATCAAGATAAGCAATACTCAGGCTGTAAGAGATCTTCCAAAATTGGTGAAACCTACTAACAGCTTGTGTAAGGAATGTCAGTTGGGTAAGCTAAGCAGAGTCACATTCAAAAGTAAGGAACTGTCTTCTACTAGATTATTGGACTTGGTTCATACTGATCTTTGTGGTCCGGCAAGAATGAAGAGTATTCAAGGTGATAGATACTTCATGCTACTAATTTATGATTATTCCTAGATGATGTGGGTAACCTTTCTAAAAGAGAAATCAGAAGCTCTTGAAAAATTTAAAATATTCAAAGCTATGGTAGAGAATGAAACTAGATTAAAATTGAAGTGTCTGAGGTCTAATAGAGGTGGAGAATTCACATCCGGTGGGTTCATAGAGTTCTGTGAGAAAAATGGAATTAAGAGACAGTTGTCTGCTCCTAGTACTCCACAGCAAAATGGAGTAGTGGAGAGAAAGAACCGGACCATCCAAGAAGCATCTAGGACCATGATGATGGAAGCAAGTGTTCCTCAGATCTATTGGAGAGAAGTTGTCAGCACTGCAGTCTATACTCTCAATCAAGTTCAAATCAGAAGCAATACTGATAAGACTCCTTATGAACTCTGGTTTGGCATTACTCCTACTGTAAGATATTTCAGTCTTTGGTAGCAAATGTTACATCAAAAGAGATGAAGATCTAGGCAAGTTTGATGCTAGAAGTGATGAAGGAATATTCTTGGGCTACTCTACTCAAAGCAAAGCATACCGGTGTTATAACAAGAGACTGAGAAAGATGATAGAAAGTACAAATGTGAAGGTTGATGAGGGAATTGAGAAACCCTCAAGGTTTTATGAGTATGATGAAGATGATCAAAATGGTGTTCTGATTCAAGGAGCCCAAGCCTCTTCTGAGAGTCAGATTCAAACTGATCTAGTAAACCAGGAAGAAGAGATGAGTTTCAATAAGCCTGATCAAGAATTAGAAGTGCAAGAAATTCCCACAGTTCCTAGGTATGTAAGACTGAAGCACTCTGAAGATCAGATCATAGGTGATAAAAGCAAAGGAGCACAAACAAGAAAGAAAATTGCTCAAGATTCAGAAGAGTATTGTCTGATTTCAAAGATTGAACCTAAGACAGTGAATGAAACTTGTAATGATGAAAACTAGACTAAGGCAATGGAGGAAGAGCTGGTGCAAATTGAGAAAAATCACACTTGGGATCTTGTTCCCAGACATAGAAACAAGAATGTGATTGGAACAAAATAGGTTTTCCGGATCAAACTGAATGAAGTTGGTGAAGTAATCAGAAATAAAGCCAAATTGGTCTGCAAGGGTTATTCTCAAATAGAAGGAGTTGATTTTGAAGAAACTTTTGCTCCGGTGGCAAGAATTGAAGCAGTCAGACTATTTCTTGCTTTTGCTGCTTTCAAGGATTTCAAAGTATATCATATGGATGTCAAATATGCCTTCCTGAATGGTGACTTGGAAGAAGAAGTGTACATTGAACAACCGGATGGTTTTCAATTGTCTGATCATGGTGACATGGTCTGCAAGTTGAAGAAGGCACTATATGGATTGAAGCAAGCCCCAAGAGCCTGGTATGAAAGATTGGACAAGCATCTTTTGAAGATTGGTTTTAACAAAGGTACTGCTGACAGTAACTTATATTTCAAACTTGATCATGAAAACATCTTGATTGTTGAAGTGTTTGTTGATGATATCATTTTTGGAGGAAGAGATAGTATGTGTAAAACTTTTGCAAATCAAATGAAAAGTGAGTTTGAGATGTCTATGCTTGGTGAAATGAATTTCTTCTTGGGTCTACAAATCACTCAAACAAAGAAAGGAATCTTCATTTCTCAAACCAAATATGTGAAAGAATTGTTGAAGAAATTTGGGATGGAAGATTCAAAGCCAATGAATACTCCCATGGCAACCGGATGTAAGTTGAGCAAAGATGATGACTCTCCTAAGGTAGATCAGACAAAGTTCAGGTCAATGATTGGAGGATTGTTGTATCTCACCCAAACTAGATCAGACATTATACAAGTTGTTGGTCTTGTTGCTAGATTCCAAGCAAATCCTAGAGAATCTCATGTCATGGCAATCAAGAGGATTTTTAGATATCTAAAAGGGATAGTTGAGTATGGTTTGTGGTATTCTAGAGATCATGATTTCTCTCTTCATGCATATACAGATGCTGATTGGGCAGGAGATGTGGATGACCAGAAGAGTACTAGTGGTGGAGCATTCTTTTTGGGGAAGAGATTGGTTTCTTGGCTAAGCAAGAAACAAGAGGCAATATCTCTGTCTACAACTAAAGCAGAATATATTGCAGCAACAGGTAGTTGCACTCAAGTTTTGTGGATGAAGCAGATGTTAAGAGATATTTAAGTGGAGTATGAGGAGCCTATCACAATTTTCTATGATAATTCAAGTGTAATAAACATATCTAAGAATCCGGTGTTACATTCAAAGACTAAACATATATCCATCAAGTTTCACTTTTTGAGAGAGCAAGTGAACAAGAATGAAGTCAGATTGGAGTTTGTGCCTTCCAAGGATCAGATTGCAAACATCTTTACTAAACCTCTACCTAAGGACTCTTTTGAGTATCTCAGGGAGAAGTTAGGGGTTATTGCCCCTCCGGTGATGAACTAAGGTGCACTAAGGTGCATCAGTCCAATGGATATCACAGTCATACCTTGTGATCTGGATTGATGATGGGGAACTACTACTCAGGGGGAGCAGTAGGTATGATTTTGAAGTGGTGGAATTGCAAGTATGTGCCCTTTGCCATTGATGTCAAAGGGGGAGAAAAAACATGTGAAAAATAAGTGGTTGCTGATCAAAGGGGGAGCAGTAAAGGGAGAGAAGACATGTGAATGGTTGTTGCTGATAGAGGGAGTTGTGAGAGTAAGGAGAAGTTCTTGTCTTGATGGTTAAAACAGTTTTTCACATCATATGTTGCTATCAATGACAAAGGAGGAGATTGTTGCAAGTATGGGCCTAACCAGTGTTGTCATTAATGTCAACAGACTCCTGTTGCATTAATGATAAGGATTGGATGAGTTGTGTGCTGAGGATATTGAGAAAATTAGTCTCAATCAAGAACAGCGAAGAATAGTGATGACAGTAAGGTAAAAGTCAAAGATAGGATGAGGATCAGAGAATACGAATTAAAGGGTTTGTAGATATGTGTCTTAAGGTGATCCAGTAGAGATTTCAAAGGTCCACATGAAGATATGAAGAAGTTGTGGTCACTCAAGTAAAACTAGTTCCGGTAGGTGTTCAGAGGTGACAGAGTGTTACAAAAAGGTTCGGTGAGATCCGGAAGTACATTTTCCTATTCTGCAGATTTGCGGGAGTGTTGGGAAAGTCCTTATGATGTGTCAACTCTGTTGGTTCATGGTTTGAAGGTTCGCAAGCATCTATTTCTTTGTGACAATAATGATAGACTATGTTCTTGAGGTTCCGGATGAAGGAGAGATGGGTTTTAGTAAGTAAATGAAGTGTGAATGTTCTTGGTGATTCAGGAAATCTTGTGGAGGTCTTTGGATCGTGTTCAATTCGTGTTGATGGTCCGCATTGAAGTTGGAGCTCGCAATAGAAGAATAACTTCTAGATGATGGTGTTCTTCTTAAGATTGGTTGACCGGATCAGTTACACATCCTACAGATGTTCTTGTGGATGTTTGTCGACTTAGATGATCATTTCTAAGTTGAGGTCTTGTATAAATAAGAGATTACAAAGTCATTTCAAAGGTGTGTGTGTGAAGATGAGAATATTGTAGCGAGGAGGAGAGCGAAAGGCAGAGTAGAAGTATTGGGCATAAATGGAACTGATTCAAGCATAGTGAAGATGCTATTCCCTAGTTCATGTATGTGATACTTATCTCTTTGTAGACAGTGTGTCTCTTGTAGGCAGTGAACCTCTTGTGAGGAGTGTGCTCGGGCAGTGAGCCCTAATTGGAATGTGCCATTTTGTTCCTTCTATTCTTCTAATAGAGAATACAATCTTGGGTTAATCACCCCGTGTTTTTTCCCTTAACTGGGTTTTCCATGTCAAAATCTTGGTGTCTTATGTGTTGATGTGTTTTTGCTTTTGATCTGAATGCATTATGTTTTATGATTGATATACTGCTAATCACTAAGAGGATTTAAGTGTCCAATTGGAGAAATTTTTGCACAACTGATTCACCCCCCCTCTTAGTTGTGTGCCCTAAGTCTAACACTTTTGGTCATCTACATTTCCTTCCCAATCACTATCTGTGAAGCTAGCCAACTTAAATTCATTAGAAACATCATACAAGATGCCATAACTTGTTGTGCCATTCACATACCTTAGGATCCTCTTTCTTTCTTGTGAATGTGTGTCCTTAGGCTTCTCCATCAACTTAGAAATCAAGCTTACAGCATACATCAAATCAAGCCTAGTTTCTGTCAAGTACATGAGGCTTCCAACCATGCTCTTGTAGGGGGTTGGGTTTACTTCCTTGCTGCTGTCCTCTTTACTCAATTTCAGACCTATGGTTGTTGGTGTAGGGGCAGGTTTACTGCTCTCCATTTTAAATCTCTTCACAATCTATTTGGCATAGTTAGTTTGTGAAATAAATATGCCATGCTCTATTTGCTTGACCTCAATGCCAAGAAAATACTTTAGCAGACCTAAGTTTGTCATCTCAAACTCATTCTTCATTGCCCTTTTGAAATCAGCAATAAAAAGATCACAATTGCCATTAAAAATTAGATCATCTACATACAAAATAGCAATCAAAATATTACCTTCAGCTGCTTTGATGTAAAGAGTAGGCTCACTGTTGCTTTTGCTAAAGCAATTGCTCAACAAATATGAGTCAATTCTGCTGTACCATACCATAGGTGCTTGTTTTAACCCATAGAGGGCTTTCTAGAGCCTATATACCTTGTCCTCTTGCCCTGGGACTTCATAGCCTAGTGGCTGCTCCACATACACTTCCTCTTTCAGCACTCCGTTCAAGAAGGTTAACTTTACATCCATTTGAAACACCTTCCACTTGTGTTGGGATGCTATTGCTATGACAGCTCGAACTATTTCCAACCTTGCAACTGGTGCATATGTCACATCATAATCTCTTCCAAGCTGTTGTTTGTACCCTTTGACAACTAGCCTTGATTTATGTCTTTCTATTTGTCCTTCAGCAGTAGACTTGGTCTTATAGACCCACTTAACTCCAATCACTTGTTTACCCTTGGGTAAATTAGTTAGCTGCCATGTGTCATTCCTCTCTATGGCATCCAATTCTTCATCCATGGCCTTACACCATTTCTCTTCTTTCACAGCTTCTTTAAAGTGGATTGGATCACTGTAAGAAAATAATGCAAAATTCAAATTCTCATCATCATCAGCATACCTTGTGCTATCATAAATCTCCTTCACACTCTTTGTCCTCCGTGGCATCAATGATGCGAGTGTGGGGTCTAAATTACCTCTGGAGTTGCTACTATTCTGACCTCCAGAGCTACTGTACTGCTAACCTCCGGAGCTGTTGCTCTGCTGAACTCTGGATCTGCATATCTCCAGAGTTGTAGACCTCTGGAGCTGTTGATCTCCAGAGCTATTGTGTTACTGTCCACCTCTAGAGCTACTTTGCTGAACACATCCGGAGCTGCCGTTATTCTCCAATGCTCTATGGTAGTTTCCCCCAAGCTACTACTCTCCGTAGTTCCTCCAAAGTTGCTGTCCTCCAGGGCTTCTTCATCTTCAAGCGGTATTGTTATTGAAATACTTGTGGTTATGTCCACCATTCCATCCCATGCTTCATTCTCAATGAATTCAACATCCCTACTAATCACAACCTTTTTGGTGATGGGATTATACAGTCTATAGGCTTTTGAGTCTTCACTATAGCCTGTGAAGATACATTTTTCACCTCTATCATCAAATTTCTACCTCTTCTCTTTAGGCACGAATGCATATGCTACACACCCAAAGATTCTTAGGTGTTCAACACTCCATTTGCTATTTGTCCATGCCTCTTGTGGAATCCTATCATGAACGGCCTTTGTAGGACACCTATTCAATAGGTAAACTATTGTTGCTACAGCTTCACCCCAATAATCATATGATAGTCCTTTTGCTTTCAGCATGCTTGCTGACATCTCTTGAATGGTTCTATTTTTCCTTTTAGCCACTCCATTTTGCTATAGAGTATACCTTGTTGTGAACTGTTTATAAATGCCTTCATTCCTACAAAAATTCAAAAATTCCTTAGAGATGTACTCTCCTCCTCTATCTGTTCTTAGGGCTTTGATATAGCGGCCACTTTGCTTTTCAGTCGATGCCTTAAACTCCTTAAACTTCTCAAAGGCTTCTGATTTATTCTTCAAAAAATAAATCCAGATTTTTCTACTGTAATCATCAATGAAGGTCATGAAATATACATTCCCTCCTAATGTGGAGGTCTTCATAGGGCCACATAAATCTGAATGCACCAACTCCAACGGTGCTCTTGCTCTCCTAGAATACCCTGATTGAAAGGGCTGCCTACGCTACTTTCCTAAAATGCAGGCTTCACATTTTCCATCGGGCTCTACAATGTTTGGTATCCCTCTAACCATGCCTTTCTTGGACAATAAACTCAAACCAAAAAAACTTAAGTGCCCATACCTCAAATGCCACAATTTGGATGGGTCTTTGATGACTGTCCTAAAGGCTAATTGCTGTCCCACTGCTGTGAGTGCCGGAGATAGTGCTGGAAATTGCACCAGAGATAGTGCCGGAGATAGCATCAGAGACTTTGTGTATTCTAAGAGGAAACATTCTGTTTCTTGTCATTTGCATTGCTGCAATGACTTTCTTACTGCCTCCTTTGTCAAATATTGTGCCCTCTCTATTTTCCATCAGGATTCTATAACTATTTTGGACCATCTGTCTAATGCTTAATAGGTTGTGTTTTATTCCAGGGGCATAGTATGCATCCTAGATCTTCCTCCTTTCACCATTCTTGGACTAAATGTTGACTGTACCTTTTCCCATGATGGGAACTTGCTCATTGTTTCCCATTTTTATTTCAATCTTAATGCTGCTATCTATGGAGGCAAAGAAGTTTTTATTTCCACTCATGTGGTTGCTACAACCGCTGTCTAGATACCATACTTCATCACTACTACTTTCAGCAAGGTTGCAAACAATAAAAACATTTGACTATTTTTCACTTTTAGCCTTGTTCTCATTTCCTACATTAGAATTTTGGCCTCCATGATCACGTTGTTTCTTTCTACACTCACTAGCATAATGACCAAACTTATAACAATAATAGCATTGAATAATACTTTTGTCATACCTTTGATTAGAACTATTGTTCTTCTTCTTTTCTTGATAGCTTGGCTGTGAGCTGCTTGCCTCTTCTTGGTTGTTTGAAACTCTTCTTTAGGAGTTGCTTCTTCCTCTACCTTTTTGACCTCTAGCTCTGCTATTTCTTCCTCTTCCCCTACCTCTTGCATTAGTTTGAGCCTTGAAAGCTTGCTCAAGGGAAGGAGCGGATCTATTCAACCGCTGCTCATGGCTTTGTAGAGAGCCCATCAACTCATCCACTGTCATTTTGGATAGATCCTTTGTCTCTTCAATGGTTATGACAATAGGGTCAAATCTAGAAGGTAGACTCCTTAGGATTTTCTCAACAATCCTTTGATCATCTGGTTTCTCCATTTATCCTTAGCTGATTTAGCATGGTAGAAGCTCTAGCGTGAAAGTCTAAAATAGTCTCACTCTCCTTCATCTGAAGGGTCTCAAAATCTCTTCTAAACAGCTAGAGTTTGACTGATCTCACCTTGTCAGTTCCCTTATAGCTGTTCTACAATATTTCCCATGCCTGTTTTGAGTAATTTGCTACTGCAATGCGGGGGAAAATAGCCTCTGTCAAGGCTTCCTCTATTAGATTGAGGGCTTTTGCATCCTTCATTCTTGTTTCCTTCAACTGGTTTCTTTGAGCATTAGTCAGGGTTGCATAGGCTACTGGGTCTATGGTGTCTGTGAACCCATTGGTGACCAAATCCCATAGGTCATTAGCAACTAGAATAGTCTTCATCTTCTTAGCCCATATGTCATAGTTTTGCCCATCAAAACTCAGTGGCTACTGCCATCCTTTGCTATCCCCACCTGCCATGCTTCTCAAATCTGAGAAAGTTGAAAATGCCTAGACAAACTAGGGCTTATATGAAACACCCACTTGAATCTAACTGCCTAGAAAAATAGGGCTCTGATACCAATTGATGACATGCAAGGGGATAGAATGGTTGTCCAAGAGATTTCTATTGGAATATGGACATCATAAAAATAATGCTCTGATACCAAATGTTGGCAACAGGGGAGAGCAGGGGAGGCAGACTGCTGGCCAGAAAAAACAAAGCTACAACAATATAGGATAGCAAAATAAAAAACACAAACATAGACAAGAGAGACAAAGCACAAGGACAACAATATATTTTATATTTCCCTCTTTTCTAAAAAATACATTCAAACTTCTTACAAACTACAATGCACAGTTGCTGCTCTATTTTTCTGTTTTGCCCCAATCTCTGGAGCTGCACACTAAATCAAATCTGGAGCTGCCAATAGGAACTCTGTAGTTGTCTGTAGATTATTGTTGCTGCTACAAAATTTCTTTCTTCTATATTCTCTCTATTGTTCTCCTCCTCAACATTCATCTGCTACTGCAGGTTCACTCATTCTCCTCAAAGACTCTAAGTGTCTAACCATTTCAATCTTCCTTTTGTCTCATTCTTTCCTTACCAGAAAACTAGCACTCAATCTCCTTTCAAAATTCAAACTCACCTGCCTAAGTTAATGCTGGCAGGTGCAAATGGTACTGGGGCTGATTTGGGAGATCCCCAGGTTTGACGCAGGGGCAGGGTGTAATTAATTTTCTGACGGAAGATTAAATTCTTCCAACACACCCACTATAGAAAACGTTGTGGATGCATCCCAAATGTTTATGATAAGTAAAGCTTACTTTTTTCGCAATATTGGTGCACTTGTGCCTCTTCTAGGAACTTCTGAAATTAAAATATAACAAAATCTAATGCTTGTTAAAATAAGTCTGTTGTCAACATTAATGGCTAGTTACTTCTTCAAAGTCCATCGAGAGAAAGTATCTTTAGGCTATATTTAGTAGTGAAGGGAAAATATTGTAATAAGGAGATGTTATAGTGGTGCGGTTTGATGTTCAAGTGTACATTCATTATGAGTCTATAATGGCTATCACCATATTACCATTCCTAATTTTAGTGAAGAATAAGAAAGAGGAACTAAAGGTTAAGATCACATCGTCTTTTTGGATTATTCTTAACCATATACTATATCTCTCAACAATTAAGATCTAGTTGAACTTTGATACCAAGTACAAGATAAAAGGATAAATATTGTCTCCAAAATATTGAATATATAGGACTTTTGGAGTTCATATTCGAACCAATATCAGAGGATGGTAATCTAAACTTACAAATATAGAAGGGTAATTAAGTATGTTGCAGTTCCTCATAGTGTATAATATTGGCTTCTAAATTTCTTTCCAAACATGGTTAAGGAAGAAAATTATTATTCCAATGAAATAAAATTCCTTATTGCAGATGGTACAATACTAACCGAAGAGAGTACAAAGGTTGCATTTGATGTTAGAGTAAGAATCAAGAAAGAAAACAACCTTTTCATGGATAGCTAAATAAAATAGTTTTATCTTTCAATGAGTACTTTGTTTAGATCACTTACCCTATATCTTTCATGGGCTTTTTCTAGTAGAGACAATACTAGTATAAACCTAGTTCTAATTTAATTAATGTAGGCACTCTTCCAAATGTTGTTCTACCCATGGAAATAGCCTTGGTTAAGGATTCAAGAATCTCACTATTTATTCAATCCCTTTCTTTCACACATATTAAGGTCAACTTTTTTGTACCTACATGCATAGACATGACCTTGGCCCTAGTTGAGGCTTTGAGCCTCTCATTGTCACCTTCAATCCTTTTTAACTATAAATTTATTGTCCTCTATATAAGATATGGACATTGTAATGTCATTTGAAAATGTTAAAACTAGTAATTGTAACATTTTAGATAGTGTAGGGGAAACATGCATAAACTTGTTATATATCTTTAGACCCACTCAAATGGTTGCTTTAGCATGATTTATGAGCTTACATCTTCATGGACATATTGCACCTATTTATAATGGGTGGTTATCATCTTAAGAATTGTTTGGGGAGAAAGCCTCGAAAGGATGAGTCACACATTACTAAGAATGTAATATATATTTAATAAATAACTACTAAACTCACAATATCAAAATGAATTTAAACTTGTGCCAAAAGCTTCGTTAGGCTACCTAGACAGATAGACGCATTTGTTAAGTTTGGTACGCAAAGATCACATTTTTCATTGTAATGTCCCATTTTTTATTTATTTTTATTTGTGGACAAAATTCACATTCCTATATTTCTAAGGGGCTACAGAGAAATTGCTAGTAAAAAAATCAATTAAAATTGATTATTTGGACTTGAATTAATTATTATCTCATTTTCGATAAAAGGGGCCAATAATTAATGAAATGTTATTATTTTTGAGTATTTTCCCAATGAGCATGAAAATTCATGGAGATGGGATAATGTAACTCCCAAATCATTTGGCATCTTGTTTTATGACATATTCTATGCGGGTTTATGATAGTTTTTATGGTAGCCCCTTTTTAGGGAGTTATAAGTTAGCTTTATGACAAAGTGGGAACTATTTTTGTGGGAGGAATATTTTATGACAAAGAAATTAGTGAGGAGTTCTAAATTTTCTTATATCAGAAGCATCTTCATAATTATTACACCGAGAGGCGTTCCTACAGTGGCAGGAAGGGGCTGAAAGATTCAGATTCCCATAAATAAGATTCTTGTAAACAAAAATCATAAAATTCAAAAATAACAAATAAGATTCCAATCTTAAAAAACTAAATAAAAACTAGCAAATAAATATGGGCTATAACGGATTACATACCTGGAAGGTGAAAGGAATTAACATTAATCTCTTAATAAATAAAAGGCGTTTCACATACCTATTCAAAACATGTGTTTCATAAAACCATTCTTGGCATTTGTAGGTGGCATTTAAAACTATTCAAAACATCTATTTCAAAACACCATTCTTGGAACTAGCATTTGCAGGTGGTATTTTCCAATATTGACAGGTGTTTGAAGAAACTTCTTGGCCCTAGCATTTTTCAATGCATTCATTTAATAATTTTAATGTCTTTAAAAAGCTTGGAAACTTCACTCTTTTCATGCAATAGAAGACACAATTTGTGATGGAAGACAACTAGATTTGAAGGGGAGTACAAATAGAAAACAAAGAATCGCCTTCCAAGGAATCGATCCAAGGCCATGGCTAATTTTTTTTTAATTTTTAAAAGGTATTTGTATCAGTTTTTTATTTCTCTAGCACAAATTTTATTCTAAATTCTCTTTGCTACAATTATATAATATAGTTTTGTGCATCATAACTTTTACCTGGAGTTATCTTCTGCACCCCTTTTGGTATGCGCTCTTTGTATGACTCTCAGCTTTGAATGCGACCAAGGCCGTGGCTAAAATCATTTTGATGCAATCAATTCATTGTTTTTATAGGACAAAAATTAAATTCTATTTTCTGCAATTTCATTAAAGTTTTTTTCTATTTTCTGTGTGAATGGTCAGATATTAGTGTCACTGGTGTGCTTCCAAAGAAATATAGCACATTCAGCCCAGGAAATTCTATATGTGAAAATAGAATTTGAGCCATAGATCTTATTATTTCTCCCATTTGACAACCCCATCTCTTCTATTTCAATCCTTCCATTGAAAGGCCGGCGTACCGATGATCCCTATGATCGGTACATCGATAAGGGATCAGCTCAGCTAGGCAGGGGTTTGAAGGGAAGGCTTTGGTTAGAGGCCCTACTTTGCATTATCTCTCTCACTGCCCTGCCCTGACATTCCCCATATGTCCGCCAAGAAACAAGGATTGGTAGAAACCCGATCGATCATTCCCTACTGATTATTGAAACAAAGATCAGTAGTGAGGAGCCTATCTAGAGGAACTAAACCTACCAGCAAGGCTCTGAAAGCACTCAACTCAACACAAAGTCAAGTCAAGCCCTTTGCTAAGTGCAAAAAGAAAACACTGATTTCTTATAACAAATTACCCTTCTAGATCTAATTATCTTCCACCATCACCATTAGGGCAGTCGCGTGCAAAATTGCCAGAGTTGCCGCAATTATAACAGATTCCACTATTGTAGCCACCTCTACCACCTCCTCTCCCACCACGACCACCCCCACGGTAACCTCCTCCACCACTGCCATAGCCACACACCACCGCCACCATATCCACCACCACCATTTCTATCTACTCAGACTTGCACATAGAAAAAACCATATTAATTAGATTCATGAGCAAATAAAATGAAATCACCATTTGATTAAATAGATAAATTAGTATTTCAAGCCAAAATTAGAAATAGATAAAAAGACAATAGAAAAAAAGAATTTATTGCTTAGCAAGATTCTATTTTAATAGTTGCTTTATGATTTCAGAGTAGAAAGTGAATCTAGCAATAAAATTAATTTTGATATTTATTTTGATTTGTTAGTGAATTTAGAAATTAGTAAACTTTAATAATTATTTTTATTTAAATATTTTATTAATTGCTTTCATCTTAAAATTAATCACTTAAGTTTTTGTTAATAAAAATAAAATACATAGAAAGGTTAGTATTTAAAATGGGACAGTCAAATCAAGATTTGACTAGGCCAAATTAGTAAAATAGAATTAGTGCATTTAAATGATTTTATACTTTCATACACATGGGAGTGTAGCAGAAATTTTTATTATTTTCTTATTAGATAATAAAGGTCTAGAATGTTTAAAGGTTTAAAGTGAGTTTTAAATATTATAAATTTTATGAGCAAAGTGAGCTTTATATATTATAGTATTTAAAGGTATTATTAAATGGTTGATACAAAAAAATATTTAGTCTTATGGATAGTGCACATTCATAATTGTTTTGTAAAGTTATTATGTGTAATACTTGGTGGACAAGGCTATACACTTGCTAGAATTTATAGAGTTATATATATTTAAATATATATATATAACTCTAGCATACCTATATTTGTTTCTACCTATAAAATAGAATTAGTGCATTTAAATGATTTTATACTTTTCATACACTTGGCAGTGTAGCATAAATTTTTATTATTTTCTCATTAGATAATAAAGGTCTTGAAATATAGAATGTTTAAAGGTTTAAAGTGAGTTTTAAATAATATAAATTTTATGAGAAAAGTGAGCTTTATATATTATAACATTTAAAGGTATTATTAAATGGTTGATACACAAAAATATTTGTACTCTTATGGATAGTGCACATTCATAATTGTTTTGTAAAGTTATTATGTGTAATACTTGGTGGACAAGGCTATACACTTGCTAGAATTTATAGAGTTATATATATTTTTAGAGTATACACTTTGCTAGATATATATCACTTCTTAAATGCACTTTAAAGTTTACAGTATACATGTTGGTTTTTACCTTTTTGTTAATATGAACATTTTAGGGATTTGACCTACAACACAGAGTTGACCAAAAAGCTTCCAAACACTATACCAAACACTATAGGAAACATGGTCTCCTTGGAAATTCTTGAGTTTTTCTTTTAAATCAAGCACAACACCCCACAAATATATTTAGATAATATATGTAATTAAAATTGTTGGGAGCATATGTTATAAGACAATATCTTATTATTTAGAAATTAAAGAAAAACGAATGTTATAGTATATTATCTACTACATATACTAATAACAATATTTGTTATGTCTTTTTTTCTTTTCATACAATAAATATATGTGAAAATAATTGAACTAAAGAATAAATAATTTGATGAAACTTATTATTTCATAAAAAAAAAATTATACTTATGTTTTGTAGTGTTATTTTTTATCTTAGTGTTGATTAATTTTATTATAGAATTATTTTCAATTAAGAGATTAATTGATTTTACCTTAGAATTTTATTAAATTAAGAGTTATTCTAAAATTCAAAGCATTTATTCTTCCAAAACTACAACAATTATAGTGTTCGGTAATTGTGGTACTTGTGGTTCACGTTTACGGGTCAAGCTGTCGCGATTGAACTACTGTACCTACTACCTAAAATAGCTGCAATAACGGCGTCTATGGCATCATCCCTATAAATCATCGGGGAGAAATAAGGACACTATCATTTTCACTTCCTTCCATTTCCCATTCGTTACTATCATAAGACATAAAGTCTGACTGAAAGAAATTTGTTTTCTTTCTAAGCAGGTGTCGTTATGGAGTAGTACAAATCCTTTTCACATATTTCCTATGTGCCACATACCACTCTCCTCTCATGTGCTTTAATGTCTCTTTCACGTACTGACGAGTATATAGAAAGGATGAGCTTCTTCCACGTATTGATGGATATAATGGAAGAGTGAGCATACAGAGAGGTTTAGTATATTGGTCTGGTGATATATAATAAAGGCAACCCTTTGGAGTGATAAGGAACTAGTATGTGACATTAGGCTTATTTGATATGGCATTTCCAACATTGTTTCCTGATGGTAGATGTGATTGGCTAGAACCACGCATGAGATGAGTACATTTGCATGAATATGTCAAACATCTCTTTCGGTATAGGGATCATCATTTTCGTCGACACCCATGATTTATATATTATGTGATGAATAGGACCATGAGACTACGTGCACAAAATTCATCTATAGTGTTTGTCAAGAGAAATCTTCAAGATATGCCATCACCATCAATGAGCTACGTGAACATATGGAAAATGTGCCCCATTCCCATATGGAAATTATTTTATCTCTTAGCATTATTATTCGATCTGAACATGAAAGTGTGTAATCTTTGTAATTATGCCAACTTTACACACCAATGGCATTTATTTTTTGCAAATTAATAGACTTATAAATATTTGTTTTATACTATTATGTAGATATGGATTCACCTAGGTTGAATGTTGAACCTGATGAGGAATGAAGACAATTTCAAAGGGAATATCAAAGAAATTATATGAGTTAATATCAAAGATGACATTGCCAGCTAATGAGAGAAGTAGAAAGAGAACAAATGATACAACAAAATGAGGTTGTCTAAGGCCGTGGCTAATTTTTTTAAATTTTTAAAAGGTATTTGCATTAGTTTTTTTATTTCTCTAGCACAAATTTTATTCTAAATTCTCTTTGCTACAATTATATAATATATTTTTGTGCATCATAACTGTAACCTAGAGTTATCTTCTATGCCCCTTTTGGTATGCGCTCTTTGTATGACTCTTAGCTTTGAATGCGACCAAGGCCGTGGCTACAATATTTTTTATGCAATCAATTCATTATTTTTATAGGACAAAAATTAAATTCTATTTTCTACAATTTCATTAAAGTTTTTTTCTATTTTCTGTGTGAATGGCTAGATATTAGAGTCACTGGTGTGCTTCCAAAGAAATATAGCACATTCAGTCCAGGAAATTCTATATGTGAAAATAGAATTTAAGCCATAGATCTTATTGTTTCTCCCATTTGACAACCCCGTCTCTTCTATTTCAATCCTTCCATCAGAAGGCCGACATACTGATGATCCCTATGATCGGTACATCGATAAGGGATCAGCTTAGCTGAGAAGGGGCTGGAAGGGAAGGCTTTGGTTAGAGGCCCTACTTCGCATTATCTCTCACTGCCCTGCACCGGCATTCCCCATCTGTCCACCAAGAAACAAGGATTGGTAGAAACCTGACCGATCATTCCCTACCAATTATTGAAACAAAGATCGGTAGCGAGGAGCCCTATCTAGAGGAACAGCCCCTACCAGCAAGGCTCTGAAAGCACTCAACTCAACACAAAGTCAAGTCAAACCCTTCGCTAAGTGCAAAAAGAAAACCCTGATTTCTTATAACAAATTACCCTTCTAGATCTAATTATCTTCCACCGCCGCCATTAGGGCAGTTGCATGCAAAATGGCCAGAGTCACCGCAATTAAAACAACTTCCACTACCGCTGCTGCCTCTACCACCTCCTCTCCCACCATAACCTCCTCCACCACCACCATAGCCACCATCACTGCCACCATATCCACCACCACCATTTCTATCTACTTAGACTTGCACATAGAGAAAACCATATTAATTAAATTCATGAGCAAATAAAATAAAATCACCATTTGATAAAATAGATAAATTAGTATTTCAAGCCAAAATTAGAAATGGATAAAAAGACAATAGAAAAAAGAATTTATTGCTTAGCAAGATTCTATTTTAATAGTTACTTTATGATTTTAGAGTAGAAAGTGAATCTAGCAATAAAATTAATTTTGATATTTATTTTGATTTGTTAGTGAATTTAGAAATTAGTAAACTTTAATAATTGTTTTTATTTAAATATTTTATTAATTGTTTTCATCTTAAAATTAATCACTTAAGTATTTGTTAATAAAAATAAAATACATAGAAAGGTTAGTATTTAAAATGGGACAATAGAATTTAATCAAATCAAGATTTGACAAGGCCAAATTAATAAAATAGAATTAGTGCATTTAAATGATTTTATACTTTTCATACACATGGCAGTGTAGCAGAATTTTTTATTATTTTCTTATTAGATAATAAAGGTCTTGAAATATAGAAGGTTTAAAGGTTTAAAGTGAGTTTTAAATATTATAAATTTTATGAGCAAAGTGAGCTTTATATATTATAATATTTAAAGGTATTATTAAATGGTTGATATAGAAAAATATTTATAGTCTTATGGATAGTGCACATTCATAATTGTTTTGTAAAGTTATTATGTGTAATACTTGGTGGACAAGGCTATACACTTGCTAGAATTTATAGAGTTATATATATTTAAAATATATATATAACTCTAGCATACCTATATTTGTTTCTACCTATAAAATAGAATTAGTGCATTTAAATTATTTTAGTTGATTTGACAAGGCCAAATCAGTAAAATAGAATTAGTGCATTTAAATGATTTTATACTTTTCATACACATGGCAGTGTAGCAAAAATTTTTATTATTTTCTTATTAGATAATAAAGGTCTTGAAATATAAAATGTTTAAAGGTTTAAAGTGAGTTTTAAATATTATAAATTTTATGAGTAAAGTGAGATTTATATATTATAATATTTAAAGGTATTATTAAATGGTTGATACAGAAAATATTTAGTCTTATGGATAGTGCACATTCATAATTGTTTTGTAAAGTTATTATGTGTAATACTTGGTGGTCTAATGAATATCAAGGTAAACACTACACAAATCAAGCAATAAAATTCATAAGCACCATGAAAGCTAATGGATTTCTCATGTGGGATGATATAATAGAAAATATCAATTATGCATCATTAGGTGCGAAACAAAAAAATACACTTGATATAATTATGACACATTACCATGGATCTCAAAA
This sequence comes from Cunninghamia lanceolata, assembly GCA_027924645.1. Taxonomy (NCBI): domain Eukaryota; kingdom Viridiplantae; phylum Streptophyta; class Pinopsida; order Cupressales; family Cupressaceae; genus Cunninghamia; species Cunninghamia lanceolata. The sequence goes on from BSBN01001583.1 coordinate 7,924,615, forward strand.
TGCATTGCCATTATTCATGATAATTCAAGGAATAGCAGGAACTGGAAAATCATATCTAATTGGTGCTATCAGTCAAGCTCTTCAAAATACAGCATTCCCAGGGCATAGTCCACTTCTATTGCTTGCACCAACAGGAGTTGCAGCATTCAATATTGGTGCCTCAACAATCCATTCAGTACTTCAAATCCCAGTCACAGATTTTGGTCAATTAGAAGGGGGAAGACTCATAAGTTTCCAAGAGTAGTTACGACACATAAAATACATTTTGATTGATGAAATGAGCTTCATTGGACAAAATTTGCTAGAGAAGGTGGACTTTCGACTTCGTCAGGCATTCACTCAAAATGCAGACATGAGTTTTGGAGGTATACATATGTTTTTTAATGAAGATATACATTTTTTTCCTATTTTAAAACATATACTTGATTATTATTAAATTTAACAATTAATAGTAGACACTATTTTGCAATATTTTGTAGGTGTATCTGATTCTCGTTGGAGATTTAGGTCAATTACCTCCTATTAATGATAGACCACCATAGGATAGTAATAGATGTGGTAAACTATTATGGGAAAAATTCAAAACTATTGTTACTTTGGATAAAATATTTAGACAAGAAGGGGAAAGCATTGAACAACAAAGATTTCGTGAACTTTTGACAAATCTAAGAGATGCAAAACCAACTATTGATGACTGGAAATTGCTCATGACAAGAACCAATGTTTGTATAGATACACCAACTAATGAAGAATTTGATGGTACAATTCATTTGTTTGCCACAAATGATAATGTGCATAGTCACAACAAAAAGAAATTATTCTCATTGAGGCATCCAGTTGCATGTAGCACTGTAACAAGAGTGGGTAGTGTCAATGCACCAGAAGCAAGTTAGATGGATGAGATTGATATGGAGTTATTACTTGCTAAGGATGCAAGAGTGATGTTAACTTCTAATCTTTGGATAGAAGCAGGCCTTGTAAATGGATCTCTAGGGTATGTTCAAAAAATAATATACAAACCTAGAAGTGCACCACCTAAACCACCGACATATGTTATGGTGGAGTTTGATAATTACATAGGGATACCATATCAATTTTATTCTCCACGGACAGTTCCAATTACACCAATACAAAGGGGTTGAACAATCCAAATACCCTTAAGATTGGCTTGGGCATTAACAATACACAAATCAGAAGGTTTGACTCTCTCAAAAGCCACAATTGACATAGGGAAAAAAGAAAGAATAGGATTAACATTTATGGCTATATCTTGTGTAAAGTCATTACAAGGTCTCAAAATAATTCCACCATTTACATATGATCATTATGAAAAAATGAAAAAGGAAAAATAACTTGGTAAGAGAAAAGCTGGAGAAGAAAGATTAAAATTATTAGAACACAATAGATTAGAACAAAGTGGAGCACAATAGACCATAGCAGAGCAGAGTAGAGAAGAGCAGACTAGAATAGAGGAAAGCAGAGGAGAGTAGAGAAGAGTAGAACAAAGTAGAGTATAGTAGAATACAGTAGAGTAGAGTAGAATAGAGCAGAGAAGAGCAGATTAGAGAATAGCAGAGTAGAACATATCAGAGTAGAGAATAATAGAGTATATCAGAGTAGAGTAGAGTAGAGCAGAATAGAGAAGAACATAGCAAAGCAGAGTACAACAGAGTAGAGTAGAGCAGAGTAGAGAAAACTCAACAGAGTAGAGCAGAGTAGAGAAGAGAAAAGCAGAGTAAACTGAACAAAGTAGGGCATAGTAGAGCAAAACAGAGCAAAGAAAATAGAGAAGAGCAGAGCAGAGTAGAAAAAACTCAATAGAGCAGAGAAAAGTAGAGAAAACAAAGCAAAGTAGAGCAGAGAAAATAAAGTAGACCAAAGCATAGTACAATAGGGTATAGAAATAATATCTTGTATATCTCAAATGCTATTTATACAGATGAATATATATTTGGTGCTCTTTGCTGGTGTTGTTCTCCTCCAAAATCTTTCTTCGCATATAGTTTTTGTTTCTAAACTTTGTTGATTTTATTTGTTATTTGTACAAAGATAATTTCACACTTACCATAACCCTAAGTTACTCAAATCAAACAACCATGACATGAATGTTTATGTGGATAAATATTATTCTTATGTGTACAAGTACTAGGGTGGCAATCTACATGCATTGGAATACTTCATATTATATGTTTGTCTTATAATGTGTTGATTTATGCATATTCTAAGAAATTAACTTCATTAAACTAATAATAAAAGATGAAATTATGCTTCACTAAACTAAATAATTATAAAGTAAAATAAAATAAATCTTAGTTCTAAAATAGTAAAATTTATTTAAATTAATTCCACAACACATAATTATTACAAGATAATTAATACGAATCCAAGCACTATAATATTCTATATTTAATAAATTTCAAAAAATTATAAATTAAAAAAAATGATTTTTTCACAACCATAACTATAAATAGATTAACTGAAACTCTATTTCTAACTCTAATCCTAATTCTATATTTCTAACTCTAATCCTAATTCTAAATATAACCGTAAGATCACACTTACCATTATTTTATAAGACTAATGCTATATCTATCCCTATTTATAAGCCCAACCCTAACTCAATACCTAAACAAAACCCTAATTCTAAACCTTACCTTCATTCAAATTTTAACTCTAAACCTAACACTAAGCTTAACCTTCATTCAAATCTTGACTCTAAACTAATCATAATTATAATTCTAATTATGGCCCTAACTCTAATACTAATCATAACCCTAATTCTAACTTGAACACTAACCCTAACCCTAATTATAATATATATATTTTTATTTATTATATTATAATTATAATAATATATTATATAATAATAGTATTATTATTATATATTAGTATTAATATATTTAATCTATATTATAATATTATATTATATAATTATATTATATAGTTATAATTAGGCTTGCAGCTGCGGATAGTACTAGCATACCTATATTTAAAAAATATATCTAAAGTACACCGAGAGATATCCTTCTCAAGGCACCTATTTTTGAGATCAACCACACATAGGTGGAAATAGGCACCTCGAGAAGGATATCTCTCGATGTACTTTAGATATATTTTTTAAATATAGGTATGCTAGTTTATTACAATTATATGTGGATGTAAGAAGAGCATCTTTGACTAGCTAAATATAGCTAGGTGTAAGAGGAAGTTATGAAAACTCTTTATGGGGCCTATTTTGAGAGGGAATATTTAAAAATAGTTTTTATTAATATTTTTTTGGCCTAATAGAACATTAGAATTTGTACCCACAACTTCTATATAAGTCAGGTAGCCTCACCAGTTTGTATCTTTTGCTAATTAATCAATTTTATTCACTAATTGAGCACTTGTTTTCAACTACAAGATTTGACAAGATCCATTGGATTATTGGAGAATAAAGGATAAAAAACCTTTGGTTTCTTGAGGGAAATCTTAATTAGAGGTTGTATTTGCTAATATTCTCATGCATTGTGTCATAAGACAACATTTCATTGTATCTCATGTGTCATTCCCTTTCATTCTCACACATCCCTAAGATGTCACATGCATGGATGTACATCAAATATTTCTACATAGCTATGTGCAGCCATGCAACTCAGCATAACTTATCTACACATACCTCACAATTACATTGTGCAATCTCACAACTATGCCACCTAAGGAGTTATCTACATGCAAACTTAAGTAGCTTCACTAAATCCTCTTAAAGCATCATGTGTTGCATATGTTTTATACTTATCCATATTGTGTGCTACTAGACATGCTTAGCTTTTTTGACTTCACATTAGACCATATGTACATGTGACTATTGAAATCGTGAACACACACAAAGATATTAGATTAAACTATTATTGCATAGAAAGATATCATATACTAAAATATAAAGCTATTTTGTATGATTGATATGATTTTTGATATTTCATACATACTATCTCATTCACATTACATTGGCTTTATAAGGCCTTTTTATTTCCCATACTAACAACCCAAACTACTTATGAGAAAGTAACTTCCCAACTAATTATTCTAACTTATTATTTATGAACTAACATTTGTTTATTATCTAACATAGTATCTAACTATATATTAAGGATGTAATACTAATTCCAACATTCCCCCCTTATTACATCAATCCAAACAAAGGACAAAACACTGCAAGGACTGAACACATCATCCCTTTTGGAAACCTTGATGAAGCACCTCCACCAATTCTCCTCACTCACCCAAGACACACCAAACTAAACTCATCAATGGATGTCTTGACTGTGAAATCTGTACAATACTTATGAATTGAGACATACTCAATTATTCACAAGTACACCACTCCTTTTATAAATCGAGACAAACTCAATTATCCACAAGAAAAATATCAATCGACTGTGAATTGAGACTTACTCAACTATCCATAGTACCACAAACACCAACTACTTGTTCATCAAGACTTACTCAACTATACATAGTACCACAAACACCAACTAATTGTTCATCGAGACTTACTCAACTATCCATAGTAACACTCCTTTTGTGGATTGAGACAAACTCAATTATTTGCACATATAACCTTGCAAAGTTATGGATCAAGACATACTCAACTATCCATAGGTAAAACTCTACAATTCTATGGATTGAGAGATGTACAACTATGGACACAAAGCAAAAATAACTGTCATGCCCCCCTTGCTCCATGAAGGGACTCAAAATGAAACCAGTGCTTCCCATGCAAAGTATCATCTCTGAGCGAGCAGCTAGCTTTAGATGATAATGTACATCCTACCTCTGGTGCCTCTAGCCTCCAATATGAGTTTGTTACTCTTTAATTGCCATATGTAGCATTCAAACCTTCAAAGGCCCTCTTTGGTGTAACATATATGGAAAGAGTACAAACACTATATGTAGCCATGTTTAAATACAAAAAATAATAGGTGTCGGGCTCAATTGAAAATCCACCTTTTACAATATGACCAAATTATTCTTAGAACACCTTATTTCTCTATTAAAAATAATGCCTTTATAACAAAATAATTCATAAAAAACATATTCATTAATAAGTGTTGAACCTATAACCTCTCACGCAAATTGTTAATTGCTTCATCAACCAAAATGAACTTTCCAACTTAGAATCATGAACCTTCAACTTTCATTTGAGAGCATACATGAATGGCTTAACAAAATCTTATCAACAAACTTAGTCAAACTCTCAAGCTAGAAAAAAACATCTCTATGAATTTTGAACTTTTAACTAATCACTTAAAATGAAAACACCTTTAATTTGAGCCCCAATAAATTGCACTACATTACCATGCTTAGTCTTCAAATCACCAATGAAATTTATAAAGAAAATCCAAACCTTTGACAAGTGAGTTTTTTTTTTCCCAAAAACTCTTTATTTTCCTTATTTATTTGTTTTTTATACACGTCTTGAGATAATCAAATTGTTAGGATTAAGGTGCCATCAACCTTGTAAATCCTATGTAATTAATTACTCCTAATATTATTTTTAAATCACCCATAAGGGATGAAAGGTTTCACCAGTAGCGATCTTGTTTTAGCTTGATGTTTATATCTGGTACATAACTCTCATTCGTCCATGACGAGGGTTTGCAGGGGGTTTCCCCCTATGAGGGCTCTAGGGGGATCTTCACCCCGGCAGGGGGTCTGAGGGCCGCACACCCTGATGGGGGTTTGGGGGCAGCGCCCCCAAAACCTCATTTTATTTATATTTTATCATTGTGAATTTAGATCATTCGTCATTAAGTCACAGATTTGAGGGTTGATATTTTGTTAGTTTTCTTGCCCTAGAAGGCAACCTCCTTTTATAAGGATATTTGTACTATGTTTTTATCAGATTGGAGAGTAAAAGGTGGCGTTGGATTGAAGACTGAAGAAGAGAAGAAGTACATGTATTGTAATCTCATTTTTGAAGATAATAAAACTTGGATCCTCTTTTCTTGGCGGAGTTTTTTACCTGAAAGGGTTTTCTCCACATTACATACTGTGTTATGTGTTTAGTTCTTAATGCATGTTATTTATGTGTAATGGGTTTTAATTTCTATTGCAATCTCCATTGATTCTACATTGTTTAAAGCACATAAATAAGGTTTGAATCAGAATTTTGTTGTGTGGTTTGCACCTTCATTTCTAACATAAGGTGTCATCAACCTTGTAAATCTTATGTAATTAATTGCTTCTAATATTGTTTGTAAATCACCCATAAGGGATGAAAGGTTTCACCAGTAGCGGTCTTGTTTCAGCTACATGTTTATATTTGATCCTCGATGCTAATTCATCCATGACGAGGGGTCGTGTTCGAGGACCACGTGCCCTGGTAGGGGTTCAGGGGCAGTGCCCCTGAAACCACATTTTATTTATATTTTATCAATGTAAATCTGGATTGTTCGTCATTAGGTCACAAACCTGATGGTCGATATTATGTCAGTTTCTTGCCCTAGAAGACAACCCCCTTTTATAAGGATATTTGTACTACATTTTTTAGTAGAGTTGAGTGTAATAGGCGGTGTTGGATTGAAGACTGAAGAAACAGAGGAAGTGCATGTATTGTAATCTCGTATTTGAAGATAATACAACTTGGAGCCTCTTTTCTTGGTGGTGTTACATACTATGTTATGTGTTCAATTCTTAATGCATGTTATTTCTGTTGCAATCTCCATTGATTCTACATTGTTTAAAGGACATTAATAAGGTTGAGTCAAATTTCTATTGTGTAGTTTGTACCTTCACTTCTAACACAAATGAATAAATGGAAGAACTATAGAAAAGTATATTAAAAAAAAATTTACATCACTATTTTTCTCCTCACTCTTCTGCATCAAACTTCTCATTATATACTAGTAGCACCCTCTAATGATTTTTGGGTTTTGTTTTCATATTCATTATCTTTCTAAAAAATCTTATAATTTTAAATTTCGATATGAGAAAGATATCATAGTTTTCATGAGACTGCATTAGACTATTATATAAAAAGAAATGTCATTCTAAAATTAGAACAATTTGAATACTTAACTATAATTTGAATGCCCAGTACATAATTTTGAATGCCTAGCAAAGAGAAATAGCAAGAAGAAAGATTTCAAGCAGTAATAAAGTCTTCATTATGTCTTCAAACTTCCACATGCTTGATCTATTCTTCCATATTGGCGCTCATACTCTCTTGAAATAATATGTTTGTCACTAGTCAATAATATTATTTCCCTTCTCTTATCCATTCAATAAAGATCGTGACTATTGCTCATGGCTTCTTCACAAAACTCCTTTCCAACTCCCATAACTATCTACTGCTTTGATATAATATTGAAATGGTGAACGCACACAAAGATATTGGATTAAACCATTCTTGCACAACAAGATATCATAGAATAAAATATAAATCTATTTTGTATGATTGATATGATTTTTGATATTTCATACATACTATCTTATTCACATTACATTGACTTTATAAAGCCTTTTTTTAATTTTTTAACAACCCAAACTACTTACAGGAAAGTAACTTCCCAACTAATTAGTCTAACTTATTATTTATGAACTAACATGTATTTATTATTTATTTATTATCTAACCTAGTATCTAACTATTTACTAAGGATGTAATACTAATTCCAACAGTGACATGTGGATCATTCACATTGATGTGTAATTATTCCATGCACATATGAGACATGACCAAAGTCATGCCACGTGTTCCTGCCAAATAAATAGCACCATATAGGGCTGACAACTATTTTCACCCTATCCTCATGATCCACATGCAATGCATAGAAGACACTTATCAGCATATTATGGAGCCTAGTTGAATGGCTATTTCTATAAATACTACATTGTATAAAGTAAAAGTAGAGAATGTTGAAATACACAGGACAACTGAGAGGGGGTGAATTAGTTGTCATAAAAACTTAACTTCATAAACCATCAACTACTTAATTATTGATAATCAGATTTAACCATGAAAGCATGAAACCATAGACTTAATCATAATCACATATTCAACACAGTAGACACCATATTTTTATGTGGAAACCCCTAAAAGGGAAAAACCACAGTGGGTGTTAGTCCACAGAAATATATGAGTTATAACAATACCAAAAAATAGAGGTTCACTGCCTACAGGGCTCACTACCCAAATTGCTCACTGCAAAGAACAGCTCACTGCCAAAGGGTGGCTCACTGCCAAGGGGTGGCTCACTGCCAAATATGGTGAACTGATTAAATAGCATCTACTCCATGCCTGGGTTTAGTTCCATTGAAGCATAATATAACTTCTCTGCTCTGCTCTTTCACACATTTGTACTTATCTCTTCATTTTCGCACACTCATACTCTTTTTTGCAATTACATTACAAGTCTTTATACAAGTCATCAACCTTGGAATGTACATCAAGGTCATCAATACATTCATCAACCTTTGGAACAATCTCCAAGGTTGGCATTACAAAAACATACATAAAAATAGGTCTAGGCCTAATACAGAAATTAGCTAAGCAAAATATGTAAAGATGTATGTTGATCACACCATGCCTTAGTTGGGACTCAAACACAATTCTTCATGCCACAACACGCTTCCACAATCTTCAAGGCATCTCCACGATTAGTGAAATCAACCAAGTCGGCCAAGATTGGTGAGAACACTAGGTCTTCTAAGAACATTCTTCATTCATAATCTAATTTTCACTTTGTGGACTAGTCCAAGAGTAGGACCATGATCAAGAGACATCCACAAGCACATTGAGATCATCAGGAAACAACTGCACAAATTCTAACCACTCTGTCAAGAAGATTCATCAAACTGGAGCACAAGAACAACACTGTCAACCACTGTCATAAGGAAAGGATCGCTTGTGGACCACCAAATCATGAACCATTGAAGTTGAAGGCACTTAACATCATCTTAGACTTAACTCTAGAACTGCAGACCAAAATACTTCAATGCGGAGGAATGTAGAGCATAATATTTTCTCCTTGTCACCACCAATCATACAGGAAAAGTAGTTTTCACTCTAGTGAACATAACTCACTCAAATCTTCATACCGGAGGCTCAACTTGGGATATAACATCTTTAGACAGACTTCTAAATAACTTCCAATCTGCAGACAAAGATATTCATTCTACAGGAAATGCGGAGCAATCTTCTGGACTATTCTTTTGTATGCAATACACTGTTTCCATTGCAACTCACTGTTTTTACCGAAGGAGCTAATTTTCTCAATATCCTCATCATCAAGATCACTTACATAAGTAAATACAAAGCTTCTCACTCATTACAAGCAAGCAAAAAAATAAGAGCACAGTTGACACCAATGACAACACATATATGTTGACATCAATTACAACACTGATTAGGCAGATACTTGCAACAAAGAAGAACCAATGAATGTGTTTTCTACTTACATGTCTTTATACATATCTTCTCCAATGTAATGTATTCTCTTTCAATGCATTTCATACATTTTAAATGTGCATTTTTATTCTAGCTTGGTGTTTCATTTGCATATTACACAATCTTGTGGATTAACAACTAATGTGTAGATTTGCCCATTGATCCATCTTGGAATCAGATGATTGGTATAAAAGATAGAACTCTATCACATTGCCTATCACTAGTCCTTGTACTAGGCTAGAGACTCCATAATGGTGCACTCTTATTTTCTCTATCATAATCATGGATCAAGAAATTACTAATCTAAAAAAACCCTAGCAAAAGAATCTTTCTCAATTTCCCTATATGAAAACATGTGCCTTGTTGGCAACTTGGCTGAGCATGATGTTTGATAGTGTTGTTATTGATGGAAATAAGAAAAGGAACAAGGTTGGAATAGAGATTTTGGTCCGGAAAAGCAGATTTAAGCATTTTGGCTAAGTGTTGGCAATGTATACAGATGGCGACAAAGAGAGTATTTTGATCAGTGTTGGTCCACTATTGAAGATCTGGTCTTGCAGTTCTAGTAAGATGTATATATCCCTTAGATGATCTTAAATCCAAATTTTCAGCTCTTGATCATATCTGGAAATGTTCCTTCAAGTTGCACAAGTTTGGCATTGTAGAGAATAGTAGTAATCAAAGCAGAACACACATATATTTTGGTCCGCATTTCTCCTTTATTGAATATTTCATTATGCAGTTTTGAGGTGTTGTAAACACATATATGAAGTCTCTAAATCCAAATTTGTAGAGTTTGAAGTCCATTGCAAAGATAGTTATGAGCTACTGAGTATCGCTATAAGGTTTGACAGTGTTTGACTATGACAGGGCATGTGTCCTAATGGTCCACATTTTACCGCAAGTTGATATTATGTTCTATGGTTCTGGATTTATGTTCTGAGATTTCTGAAGAGTCTTGGATATGAATTTAAACAAGCCTTGTAGTCTGCATTGAAAGGTGCAATCTGATAGATGGACTGAACCAGTGATAAACAGAGCTTAAGGCCAACCTGATACTTTGATTAGTGTGTTATAAGATCTATTGATTGGAACTTTATTTTAAGTGGTTTATAATTGAATCCAACACATGAGAGTCTGTTGCAAGTGTTAATTGGGTCTGTAAAGTATTTTGGTGAAAGGATTAGGCTAACAAGCTACACAAGGCATAACTACACACCTCATCTTTGTAGGCTGACTTAATGTGAAGTTTACAAGTGTTGTAGATATTTATATGAGATCCAATCTGATGTTTGAAGGGTGTGTTGCGAAAATGAAGAAGTAAGTGTGAATATGAATGTGTGTGTGTGACATGCGAAGTCTTGTGATTGTGTAAGGCTGACAAGTGCAGAAGAAGAGAGATCTTATAAAAGCAGAGAAATGCGACAGAGCAGAGCAGGATGAAGAGCTTTGGATCAATTTTCTAAGCTTCATTGGAACTATATCCATGCATTTGCAGATGCAATTTAGTAGTTCATTTTGGTAGTGAGCCATCCTTCTTTTTCTTTTCTTATGGCAGTGAGCCTATATGCAGTGAGCATCCTTCTTTGGATAGTGAGTCCTTAAGGGCAATGAGCCTTGGGTAGTGAGCCTCTTGTAATTTGGTATTGTTACTACATAATATATTGTGAGCTAACACTCACCGTGGTTTTTCCCATTTTGGGTTTTCCACATAAAAATCCTGGTGTCTATGTCTTATGTTTTGTGATTGTTCATTCTATATTTAATTTGCTTTAATGATGCTGAATGGGCAAATGGATTAATGATCTAATAAGTGAATGGTTTAAGAGAATGTTGATTCACGCCCCCTCTTAGTATTTTGGGTGTTCAACAATTGGTATCAGAGCTTGGTTCCTTGGAAGAAGTCTAACAGCTTGAGGAAGATCTTGGAGATTGAACACATGGTAGGTAAAGGGTATTCTACTCCTCTTGAAGAAATTGATTCAATTGAAACTATAGAAGAAGAATGCATGGTTGTTAGTGAAGAAGAACTCAAATTTTCTCTTGAATATCTTGAAAGGACTAAAGAAGAAAATAGGGATATGAAAGAAAATGTCAAGGAAGCATATGAGTGCATTAGAAAATTAAGGGAACAAGTCAAGAAGTTCAAAGAAAAAAATAAAGGAAGTTAGTGAACAATTGAGATCAGAAAATGAAATCTTGGATGATCTGAAAGGCAACTTAGAAAAATGTGCAAAGCTTGAAAAGGAAGTTGGGAACTTGAAGTCAAATTTGGAGAAAGCAAAGAGCTATGAAGAAAAGTTCAAGATAAGTTCTACAAAACTTGATGAGATGCATGCTAGCCAAAAGAACTTTGATGACAAAGAAGGCTTGGGATTTCAGAAAGGTGAAAGTTCTAAAACTGGTCAAGAAATGAATGTTGAGAGCAAGAAGAACAAAGGCAAGCAAATCCAGAATCAAAGGAATGGACCTAGAAAACCACCGGTCAAGCAACCAAATGCACAAAGGTACCCATCTTTCAATGGTTATTGTAATTCATGCAATAAGTTTGGTCATAAGGCTACTCAATGTAGAAGTACAATGAATAAAAATGTTCCATCATTTTCCAGTCAATGCTTCACTTGCAATAAAGTAGGTCATAAAGCTAATGAATGCAGAAGTCAGATAAGGAATAGTTACAACAATAGAAGGAATGCTCAAACTTTTAGAGGTAAATTCTTTACATGCAAGAGATTTGGTCATAGAGCTAGTGAATGCAGAAGTTAGATAAGAAATGGCTATAACAATGGAAGGAATGCTCAATCTTTCAATGGTAACTATTTTACATGTAATAAATTTGGACATAAGGCTAACCAATGCAAAACAAGGATGAATGGAAGGAACAATGGTCAGAGAAATGTTGTATGCTTCAATTGCAACATGCCTGGACATATTGCAAGGTTCTGTAGCAGCAAGAATATGAAGAAGGATAATCAGGAAGAGATGAAGAAACTAGAACAAAAGGTGGATCCAACAGAAATCAAGAAGGAGATGAATAAGGTATGGGTTAAGACGGAAGTTATTGAAGCCAAGAATGAGTCTATGCTAGACTCTGGTGCAGACACTTCCTCTAGGAAGTAAATTGGGAGCTCTGGCTCAGGGGGAGCTTTAAGGAAATATTTTGTTCCCCTAGCTAGAAAAGTGGTGCTGACAACCAGCATGAGGATATGAGCTAAAAATTATTATATCAGAACTTTTGGAGAAAATTTTGGCAAAAAGAAACTTAATTTGGAAGATTGCGGAGCAATTTACATCTACTGTGACTGGCAGAGATAGTGTTGACAGCTTTTTGGAAACAAGCATTTATGGCAATTTAGGTTTTGATGAGAAGAGTTTATAAGTGATTTCATTCAAAGAAAATTCACTTTGCATTTGAACTCTCAAGTGACTAAGGAGATTTGAGCAACGAAGCTAAAATGAATTCAAGCATTTGGTGTGAAGAAACCCTAACCAGAAAGCAAAGAACAAGGTACTTACAGTCTACTCTTTTGAAAAGGTTTTGTTGAACTGTAAAGATGTCTAATCCTCAAGTAATTGAGATCATTGAAAGGCCTCAACCCAAATTTAAGAAACATCCATTCAAATCCCTAGAAATAGATCCGAACGGTGCATTTTCTGAAGTTTCACATGGCATAATGCATATTGAAGATATTAGGGTTTATACCCATGCTAATTTGGAAGAGTATGATCTTTTAAAATTAGGGCAAGTTTACTTGAATGAGTTGACCATAGATGAATTTGAATTGAAGAAGGAATTTAGTGCTCTGCATGAGAAGAAATTAGACACATGGATTGATTTTCTCATTTCTCTGAAGATGCTTGGGTTAGGTATGCCCTAAGTAGAATTCATGATGAATTCTTTTGGTTGAATATGTCTCATATGATAACCAAGGATGCCATTGAGGCAGTGATAGGTATGTGTTCCACCGAAATAGTTCTAGCACTCAAATCAGTGAAGAACGATACAGTGATGAGCTAACTGGTGCTGAATTTGACAAAAGAGCACTAACTATTAATGACATTGAAGATCCGATAGTGAGATTTTCTTCAATGGTGATTGGGTACAAGGTCTACTTCTCCAACAGGGAGAACTCTATTTCTGCAATGGCTATCTACACTGCCTATGAGATGGTAACGAATAATGTTGATTATGACCCGTGTGAGTTTCTTCGGCAACAATTAATGGAGAATCTAAAGAGGACAAAAGATACAAAGTACCCATTCAAATATGGTACTCTTATCATCTTCTTATTGTTTTATTTTCTGATGGAATTACTAGGTATGAGTAATATTGTTTGGTTAAATCACTCTCCTATAGCAGTACAAATTAGAAATCATCTACAAACTTTAGGAGATATTAATGCACATAATGCTGCTCTATGGGGATACTTTAAGAATTTCCAGAAGAAAATGCAGGATAGGGTTAGAATCCCTAGAAAGGTGGTTGAGAAGTATAAAGATGATATTGTTTTTATGGTGACTAAAGATCAATGCCTCATGGAGGTAGTGGAATCGAGAATAGTGTGGGTCCCAACAATGGGATATGAAGTTACAGAAGACATCCTGACTGGCTTGGCAAATTTAATGTTGAGCAAACTAAAGGATCCTAAAGAGGAAATATTTGGGACTTTTGAAGAAAAATCTCTCAAAGTGCATCTAGAATAGACTCAATTAGAATCATAGAGAAAATCAAGAAAGATGGCAAAAGATTATGCCATGAGCAAGGGATTCACAAAGGAGCAAAGAGACCAATCTAGAGCTAAAGCTTAGGCAACAAAGGCTACAGAAGAGAAACTGCACATGAAAAGGCTCTGGTAAGAACTAATGTGAAGTCTGAGCAAGGAAAACATGTTTCTAGCACAAGAAGAAGAACAAGAGCCTCCTCTTCTGCTGCAACTACCTCTGGGAGCTCCAGACCCCTTCCCACTGCTATTGTTGAGAAAGAATTGTCTGAGAAGAAGCCTGTAGAGAAAAAGGAGAAAAGAAAGAAAGCAAAGACCACTAACAAAGGATATGTGAGCCTTGGTGGTGGAGAAGAAGAAGAAGAAACATAAATTGATGAAGAGATAAGGGCATAAAGGGCAAAAATAGATGAAGCCACTGCAAGCAAAGAAGTAAAGCCCTCTGGAGAAGGGAAAGACATGAAGAAGAAAAAGGAAAAGAAAATTGAGATCAAGGAAGGTGAGGCCACAATGACTTTGGAAGCTACAGTTAATGCAATGGATGAGCATGGGAACTTGAAGCCAATTGTTGATACATATGATGAATGCTTAGATGCTAACAAGGTAACAATTGAAGCAGTTGTGGTAAGATTTTTGGACATGTTTAACAAGGCATTGATTGAGGTTATAGGTGACTTACTAGATAATTTAGCTAGCATTTTAACCACAAGAAAAGAAGGGGCTATGGCCAAAGATGCTGAGCTGAAGGAATATGTTCTAATGAAACTGTGTCCAAATATCACCAGTGAAGAAAAAGTCAGTCACTAAAAAGCTCAATGAGGAATTTAGAACCAAGAAGAGAGTCAATACCCTAATGTCTGGAGATATTGAGAAACTAGTGAAAGAGACCGAGGAGAAAACCCTTAATGTACTTCATGAACTTCACATTCGATCTGTGACTAACATAGTTGAAGAGGAACAAAATGTTGATACTGACAATTCCAATGCAGTTCTAGAAGTGAATGTTGAATAGAGTATGAATCAAAATGAAATAACTCTTCTAGTAAATATAGAAAAGGATGAGAATTAAAAGAGCTTGTGGGAGAGAAGAACACTAAGGAAGCAAAAGTTACCCTTGAAGAAAAAGCCTCTAAAGAACAAGGTGACCAAAGAGAAGAAGCTAATGTACAGATGACTGATAATTCTACTCTGGAAATAGAGGGAAATTAGCAAGAGCTTATTCAAGAAGACCCTCTAGAAAGGCATGATGCTGAGGTGTCTCACGAAGAAGACAAAAGAGACTCTGCTGGAAAGGATTCAGTTGACTCTTTCATAGAGTTTTTGGAGAAACAAAAGGAGACTTAGATTTTGTCCATGCCTGAGTTGTTACAAGGTCCAAAAAACCTAGCCACAATGTCTCTCTTGTAGAAATTAAAGCTTGGGTCAATTTTTCAAGCAACAGTCCAAGAAGAAATATTGAAGTCTCACATGGAGGACATCGAGTTAATTGGAGATGCAAAAACATTTTTTGAAAATATTATGCCTGGAATAAAGAAAGATACATCCTTGGCTCCTACTGCACAGTTGAAGAAGCTTATGGAGTCAGTCAATTCTCATTTTGAGTCCCTTGAGCAAGCAACTGAGAAGAAGGCAAGGACTGAGATTGACTGTAAAAGACTAGTTGAGCTCAATGATAAGTATTCTCAAGACAAAGTTTTGTTAGATAAAATTATTGAATATCTAGAGTTGGCTATCAAAGAAGCTAGCAATTTGTATCAATTCTGTTTAACATGGCTTGATAAAACCAAGGACCTAAAAGATAAAATAGATGATTGGGAAGCCCAGATTACCAAAATATCCAGGACCTATGATCTGGCAAAAGATACCATAGGAAATAAAAGGGCAGAAGTTGAGACCATTCATTTGGTGATAAATAAGTTGCAGACCCAGAAGGAGGTCATCAAACATAGAATGATCCAGCTCTGGGAGATTGCAAGTTTTAAGATTGCATCCATGACCAGGCTTGTAGAAGCAACAAATAAGACAAGGAAAATCATTGAGGCCCCTGCTACTGTGAAGAAGGAAAAAGAGTTGGTGATCAATGGGCATATACTAGTTTTGAGTGATGCCAAGGTCAGATGGGATGAAGATGTGGTGCAATTAAAGATCTACAAAAATATTCTCCCTGAAAACTAGTAAGATATTTGATTTCATTTGTATATATGTGGACAGTACAAATAGTTTTTAAGTTTTGGTCACTTGTACATATTTTTGTATCATACACCTTTGCCATTGATGTAAAAGGGGGAGAATGAAGCATAATGTGAAAAACTTAGATAAGTGAAAAATAAATAAGGAGAGATGCATGCAGTTAGGGGGAGCAATGTAATGGTTTTTCACATCATGTGTTGCCATCAATGCCAAAGGGGGAGATTGTTGGCAACTTGGCTGAGCATGATGTTTGATAGTGTTTTCATTGATGGAAACAAGAAAAGGAACATGGTTGGAATAGATATTTTGGTTCGGCAAAGCAGACTTAAGCATTTTCGCTAAGTGTTGGCAGTGTACAGAGATGGCGACAGAGAGACAATATTTTGATCAGCATTGGTCCGCTATTGAAGATCTGGTCTTGCGGTTCTCATAAAATGTCTATAGTCCTTAGATGATCTTAAATCCAAAGTTTCAACTCTTGATCATCTCCGAAAATGTACCTTCAAGTTGCATAAGTTCGGCATTGCAGAGAATAGTAGTAATTAGAGGAACACACAATTGTTTTGGTCCACATTTCTCCTGTATTGAAGATTTCATTATGCGGTTTTGAGGTGTTGTAAACACATATATAAAGTCTCTAAATCCAAAGTTGTAGATCTTGAAGTCCACTAGAAAGATAGTTACGAGCTACTGAGTATCACTATAAGGTTTGATAGTGTTTGACTGTGACAGGGCATGTGTCCTAATGGTGCACATTTTGCCGTAAGTTGATATTATGTTCTACAGTTCTAGAGTTATGTTTTGAGATGTCTAAAGAGTCTTGGATATGAATTTGAGCAAGTCTTGTGGTCCACATTGAAAGGTTCAATCTGACAGATGGACTAAACCAGTGATAAACAAAGTTTAAGGTCGACCTGATACTTTGATTAGTGTGTTGTAAGATCTATTGATTGGAACTTTATTTTAAGTGGTTTTATAATTGAAGCCAACATATGAGAGTGTGTTTCAAGTGTTAATTGGGTTTGCAAAGTATTTTGGTGAAAGGATTAGGCCGACAAGCTACACAAGGCATAACTACACGTCTCATCTTTGTAGGCTAACTTAATGTGAAGTTTGCAAGTGTTGCAAATATTTATATGAGATCCAATCCAATGTTTGAAGGGTGTGTTGTGAAAATGAAGAAGTGCAAATATGAATGTGTGTGTGTGTGCGACATACAAAGTTTTGTGATTGTGTAAGGGCGACAAGTGCAGAAGAAGAGAGATCTTTTAAAAGCAGAGCGGTGTGACAGAGTAAGGCAGGATGAAGAGTTTTGAATCAATTTTCTGAGCTTCATTGGAACTGTATCAATGCATTTGTAGATGTAATTTAGCAGTTCATTTTGGCAGTGAGCCTATATGCAGTGACCATCCTTCTTTGGATAGTGAGTCCTTAAGGGCAGTGAGCCTAGGTAGTGATCCCTAAGGTAGTGAGCCTCTTGTAATATGGTATTGTTACTACATAATATATTGTGAGCTAACACTAATCATGGTTTTTCTCATTTTGGGTTTTCCACGTAAAAATCCTAGTTTCTATGTGTTATGTTTTGTGATTGTTCATTCTATGTTTAATTTGCTTTAATGATGTTGAATGGGCAAATGGATTAATGATCTAATAAGTGAATGGTTTAAGAGAATACTGATTCACCCCTCCCCCCTCTTAGTATTCTAGGTGTTCAACATGCCTATGTAAGGAGAATTGACATCTCCAACGCTAGAATCAATATCTACAAAATGCTCTCTAATCAAGAGGAAAACTTCAGTGTTACTATAGAGTAGCTCATAGATCTCATGGTGCATTATCTCCAACTCATTGATCCATCCTAGATATTTTTCAAGTTATGGATAGATGTAGACATGTTGTGTAGAAGCTACACTATGCACTCTCCACATACGAAGATGAGGTAGTACAACTTACATCTAAGTGCATCTTATAGTTCCATGCACCTAAAGATGCAAAGCCAATGCTCCAACACCACATGAAACTGTTGGCAAAAGACATGTTGTGGCTTCATGAGTGTTGTAATAGATGGAAACAAAGTTCATCCCACACATCCATAGGACATGGTGTGTCTATACTGGAAGTCAGATTGTAGAGTAACTTGGTCCGGTGACCAAGAATAGAGTATGCAGCAAGGTCCGATAATCAGGTCCGGATCTCTTAGAGAAAGTATCTATGTAAAGTGCGGACTTGGGGAAGTCAAGAGGAATACCTTGACTGATAGATTCCAGGGATTGAACCTCTGATCATGAAAGAGTGAAGAGATATAAGCACCTAAGTTTTGGGTTTCTATTTGGTAGAGTAGACAGAGGAAGAACTGACCGGCAAAGCATCAGACCTTAATCCGGATGAGTTATTGATGGTGATCAAGTCTCTTGAGGTATCATTCATGATTGGCCGACATGGTTGATGACTTCTATGAGCATCTCTTTGATACGCATCACTTGATAAGCAAGGATTCAGCTGACAGACCAAGAGTTTGGGAAAATAGTAAGTATTCTGGATGCTGACTAAAAAGTGAATGAAATCCTTGGTGCGGATATATATACTAGATTGATTTCGGTATGAAGGTGTGTGTGGTGTATTGTGTGCTGTGAATAAAAACAAAAGAGTAGTGTGAAAGCAGTAAGGCAGGTCTGGTATGTGACAGGACAGCAGCACCAAAGAAGAGGAAGAATGAAGTGCAGTAGATCAGTGTATTGAGCCTAACCGGAACTAAACCTCAGCATATGTGGATGCTTCTCATCAGTTCAAGTATCTTGTTACTCTCCTTATAACTTGTAGACAGTGAGTCTCTTGTAGGCAGTGAGCCTCTTGTGAGCAGTGTGCTTAAGCAGTAAGCCCTAATTGGCAAGTGCCATTTTGTATTTCTATTCTTCTAACAAAGAATACATTCTTGGGTTAGTCACCCTGTGGTTTTTCCCTTAATAGGGTTTTCCATGTCAAAATCATTGTGTTATGTATCTTGACTTTATTTCTTCTTTCATGATTATGAATGCTTATTTGCTTTGATTGTTAAAGAAGAACATAAAGTTAGATTAATTAAGATAACTGAGTCACCCCCCCTCTCAGTTATCAACAATTGGTATTAGGGCTAAGTTCCTCCAAACAGAGCCTAACAGCTTGAGGAAGATCTGGGAATTCAAATGGATGTGTATGGTATGAGGGAACAACTTCATTCTGCCCTAGATGATCTTGAACAATCTAACTCTGAAGTCAATGAGTTGAAGGAAAGACTCAAACAGGTAGATGATTTCATAAATGAACTAAAAGGGAAATTGAGTATCTCTATGAAAAAGAGAAAGGATCTACTTCAGCAATTGGCAAGTCAAGGTGCAGCCAATGATACAAATGAAGATCTGAAGGAGAAAACCAAGTTATGTGAAAAGTTATCAAAAGAGGTCATTATGGTAAGACATGAAATGGAATCAGGAGTTATGAAATTCACCCAAGAAATTGAAGAGAAAAGAAAAACTAAAGATGATCTAAGATAATCTCTCAAAAAGAATCAGAAGACTGCCACAAAATGGATAGAATAATTAGGCATCTAGAATCTGATCTTGAAGAAGCTAGAGATAATGAAGAACAACTTGAGAATCAGATTGATACTCTTAAAAGGGATCTTCAAACAGTAAATGAATACAAAGAGAAATTCAAGATAAGCTCTGCTCAACTTGAAGTTCTTCTTCAAAGCCAAAAGAGGGTAGATGACAAGCAAGGCTTGGGGTATGAAAAGGTGAAAGCTCCAAATCTGATTAGAAGAACTCCAGATCAGAAAATCCAAGAAATAGGCCTAGAAGACCTCCGATAAGGCAACCAAATGCCCAAAGATATCCTTCCTTCAATGGATACTGCCACAATTACAATAACTTTGGTCATAAAGCAAATCAATGTAGAAGAAGAATGAACCAGACTAATTCATCCTTCTCCGGACAGTGCTTTAATTGCAAAAGGTATGGTCATAAAACTCATGAATGCAAAAATATGCAAATGAACAATTCATTCAATGGTAGATGTTTTGCATGCAATAGAATGGGACATATGGCTAATCAATGTAGATCAAGAGGATATCAGTCAAATATGCAAAGAAATGTTGTTTGCTACAATTGCAATAGATCCAGTCATATTTCCAAATTTTGCAGAAATAAGAATCAGGACAAAAAGGGTCCGGTGCATCATAATCAAAACCAAGACAAAGGAAAAGGAAAAGTGAATGCGGATGAAATTCAAAGAGAGATGAACAAGATATGAGTGAAGAGAAGTATAGAAAATAATGGGGATGGATCTGTACTAGAATCTGGTGCTGATATTCCTTCCGGAAACTAAATAGATGAGCTCTGGCTCAGGAGGAGTAACAAAAGAAAAACAATTTCCCCCAGCCAGCCAATAGGTGCCTGAAAGTGGCACATGAAAGGTTGCGGATCAAAGGGTTCTCAGAGAAATATCTAAATAAGACATGGTAAAGATATGGAAGATCCCCAAGAAGTTTTGAAAAGATTAATCTTCCAAGATTGATCTGGTTCAATAGTCATCTATTTTCACAGTTAGATCCGGTATGATTCGAATTTGAGGGATCTTGATCTGCGAACAAATGGAATAATTGTGTAAGGTAGATAGATTGTTAATAATCACCAAGAACAACTCTAAATGCTTCTCAGTAATCTGGAAAAGATTTTTCTCAGAACAAGGAGAACAAGGCAAACTGGAATGACTTAAGTTACGCATTTATTGCAATATGAAATTAGGGTTTGCAGAGAAATATAAGGGTTCTCTTATTGAACATTTGCTCATTTTACATTAAAGAAGAAGAGAAAAGGAGCTCTACAAAAAATTGCCTCAAGCCCATCAAAGATCAACTGCAGAAGTCGATTCATCTAGCAATCCGATCCGGTTCATATCGTGAACCCTAGAAGCGTAAAAGGTATTTTTCGCTCTTGAAAATCTCTCTGTGAATCTTTGAAAGATGGCTACTCTGAATGTGGTGAAGATCACTGATAGGTCATGCCCTAAATTTAGAAAACATCCCTATAAATCCCTAGAAGTTGATCCCCTAGGTGCATTTTCTAGCATTCCACATGGAATTCTGCATGTAGAAGATGTTACGGTTTACATTCACGCAAACATTGAAGAATTTGGTGAATCCAAGCTAATGGATATCTACCACAAGGAACTAATAGATGAATCATTTGAACTAAAACCTTAGTATAAGGCCATCTGGGATAAACATTTTGGACAGTGCATTCATTTCCCCTGTTTTGCTGAAGATAATTGGGTCCGGTATGTTTTGAGCAGAATGCAGTGCAACTTTATGTGGTTGTTGAGGCCATTCAAGATAACCAAGGAAGAAATTAGGGCTATAATCGGATTGCACTCATCCAGTGGGTTACCTACTCTAAAATTAGTCAAAAACCAAACTGTGAGTGAGGCTACCGGATCTAAATTTGATAAAAGAGAAATGACAATTGAGGATATCATAGATCTGGACATCAAGTTTGCTTCTATGATTATTGGCTACAAGATATATCACTCCAGCAGAGAAAATTCTATATTCGGAATAGCAATCTACTCTACTTATGAAATGTTGAGAAAGAATGCAGATTATGATCTTTGTGAACTCCTTCTGAGCCAACTGATGGAAAACCTACAAAAGATCAAGAAGGACAAGAAGAACTCTTTCAAGTATGGTGGGCTGATACTGTCTTTGTTCTTCTACTTTATGAATGAGTTGCCCAGATCCAGTGGTTAGGTATGACAAAATGACAGACTTGTTGTAATTCAAATCAGAGATTACTTGCATGGGCGTGATGCCAAGGCACAAAACACAGCACTGTGGGGTTACTTCAAAAACTTCCAAAGCATGATGTAGGCTAGAAAAAGAATTCCCCAATCCCTAGTTGAAAAATACAAGGATATAGTGTGCTTTATGGTAGACATTGATCAATGTCTGATGGAGGCAGTAGAACCAAGAATAGTATGGATCATGCTAATGGGGTATGAGGTTGATGAGAAAATCCTAGAACTGCATATCCAACATCTGCTAAGCCAGCCCAAAGATCTTAAGGCAGAAAGGTTTGGAACTTACCAAGAACTAAGTGTAAAAGTTCATGTTGAACTGAGACAGCCTGAGATCAAGAGAAAGGTAAGGAGGAAAGAAGATTTTGCCAAGAGGCATGGAATTTCAAAGGAGGCACTTAATGCAAATAGAGAGAAGATAGAAAGGGTAGAGAAAGAAAAAGAAAAAGCAGAGAAAGAAGGTGCTCCAGTGGAAGTCCCCTCCTGGACCAGATCCTCTAAGACCTCTGCACCTACCACTTCTAAGAGCTCAAAGGCATCAAAATCGGAAGCAAAATCATCCGGTAAAGGAGAGAAGAGAACTAAGACAAAGGGCACAAGATCTTATGCCAATCAAAAGGATGATGAAGAGACTGAATCTGATGAAGAGGTCAAGAAAATGAAGAAGAAGAAGAAATCATCCGGTGAACCCTCTACTGGTCAAGGCAAAGAAGAGAAGGCAAAGGAATTTGTTGAAAAGCCCACTCTTCGCATTGATGATATCATCAAATTAGTTACTGTGGATGGTAACCTAAAACCAATGACTGAGTTCTATGATGAGTATAATGAAGCTGACTAGAAGATCTTGCAAGAAGCTACAGTCAAGTATCTGAATATCTACAATAAGGCTTTTATTGAAATCATCTCTCATTCCCAAAAGCCTAGAGAAGGAATTAGAAATAAGGAAGAATAATGCTAAGGCAAAGGATCTTGAGATCTGAGAACAGATAGTTATTCAGCTATATCCTTCAATCACTCCTAAGCAAATGAATATGATCTTCAAAGATTGCAAGGATGAGTTCTGGAGCAAAGCTAGAATGAATCAGCTTATGCTCAGAGAAACTGACAAAGTAACAAAAGAGACAGAAGAGATCCTCCAGAATACATACAAAAGATTCAACATTCCCATTATAGAGGACGTAAGTGATGAACCTTCTGATGCTGAAAGGCAAAGTGCATCAAAGAAAGATCCTACTGAAAAGATTGCAGAAGAAACAAAGGAGATAGGTGAGGAGAAGTCCAAGGACCAGGATTCCTCTATTCCAAAAGAAGTCCAAGAAGAAGAAAATATATCTCATCTGGATTCCCCAGCAGTCTCCGGATCTAAAGGAGAAGAAAGAATAAAGGAGAAAACCAGTCAAGGAGAAGAAGTACAAGAAAAAGAAAAAGGTCAAATACAGAAAACCTCATATGATAGTGCTAAGGCTGCAGAAGGGGAGAAAACCTTGTCACCGGAAAGAGACATAGCAAAAGCAGTCAAAGATTTCTTAACCAAAGAAATGATGGAATTTGATGAACTGGAACTTCTTCAAGGACTGTTCAATTTTGACTCCCTCTCCCCGATTCAAACCATGAAGCTAGCATCCTTTACTCAAGCAAAGGCAAAAGAAAAACTTCTGAAGTCTCACATGGAAGACTGCAAGCTCATAGAAACTACATCTGGTGTATTGGAGAAGATCATGTCATCCTTCCAAAAGGATCCTTTGGCCTCCATGTCTAGTAATCTAAAGTCTCTTGTAAGTTCTGTTCATTCACATTTTGATTCCTTAGAAAAGTCAGCTGAAGAAAAGGTCCAGAAGGAGTTTTTGGAAAAGAGATTCTCTAAAGTACAAGGTCTAATAAAAAATGATAGGAGAGTTATGGATATTGGAATAAAGAGCTTAGAAAATGCTCTCAAAGATGGCGAAGATATCTATAAATTTTGTTTATCCTGGCCTAAAGTGACCATGGATATTGAGAAGAAAGTAAAAGAGCAAGAGGATAAACTATTAAGTTTATCTCAAAGTTTTGATCCTCTCTCCTCCTCCATAGTAAATCAAGAGTGTCAGACTATTGCAGTCATAGATGAAATAAAGAAGCTTGAGAAGGAGAAGAAAAACAGAATAAATAGGTTAAGTGAACTTAGAGGGATCATTATCCCTAAGTTAGAGGCCATGCATGAGGCCCTAACTGATGCACAAGCCACAACCCAAACCAATGATCCGACAGATCTTAAGAAGGTAGAAGCTTTTACATTCCTGTTGAGTGGTCACATCTCAATTTTGGATAGGATGAAGCAGCGTTGGGTGACAGAAGTTGTACAGTTGAAGAATACTTTTGCAGACATACTTAAGTATATGTACGTATAACTTGTATATATACTTATGCGGATATGTATAGACTGTTTTTGGAAATTTTGGTGTGTGGACTCTACCCTTTTCCATTAATGTCAAAGGGAGAGTGAGGAGCAGTGAAAAATGTAGAATCCAGCTAAGGGGGAGCTCCAGAAAAATGTACATTAGAACAAAGCATCATCCAAGGGGGAGTATAGTATAACACTTAGTCATTTTTCACTAAGTGTTGCCATCAATGCCAAAGGGGGAGATTGTTGGCAAAAGACACGTTGTGGCTTCATGAGTGTTGTCATTGATGGCAACAAAGTTCATCCCACACATCCACAGGACATGGTGTGTCTATACCGGAAGTCAGATTGTAGAGTAACTTGGTCTGGTGACCAAGAACAGAGTATGCAGCAAGGTTCGACAATCAAGTTTGAATCTCTCAGAGAAAGTATCTATGTAAAGTGTGAACTTGGGGAAGTCAAGAGGAATACCTTGACTGATAGATTCCAGGGATTGAGCCTCCGGTGATGAAAGAGTGAAGAGATATAAGCACCTAAGTTTTGGGTTCCTGTTTGGCAGAGTAGACAGAGGAAGAACTGACCAGCAGAGCACCAAACCTTAATCCGAATGAGTTATTGATGATGATCAAGTCTCTTGAGGTATCATTCATGATTGGCTGACATGGTTGATGACTTCTATGAGCATCTCTTTGATACGCATCACTTGATAAGCAAGGATTCAATCGACAGACCAAGAGTTTGGGAAAATAGTAAGTATTCTTGATGCCGACTAAAAAGTGAATGAAATCCTTGGTGCGGATATATATACCAGATTGATTTCGGTATGAAGGTGTGTGTGGTGTATTGTGGGGTACGAATAAAAGTAGAAGAGCAGTGTGAAAGCAGTAAGGTAGGTCTAGTATGTGGCAGGATAGCAGCACCAAAGAAGAGGAAGAATGAAGTGCAGTAGATCAGTGTATTGAGCCTAACCGGAACTAAACCTCAGCATATGTGGATGCTTCTCATCAGTTCAAGTATCTTGTTACTCTCCTTATAACTTGTAGATAGTGAGTCTCTTGTAGGCAGTGAGCCTCTTGTGAGCAGTGTGCTCAGGCAGTAAGCCCTAATTGGCAAGTGCCATTTTGTATTTCTATTCTTCTAACAGAGAATACATTCTTGGGTTAGTCACCCTGTGGTTTTTCCCTTAACAAGGTTTTCCACGTCAGAATCATTGTGTTATGTATCTTGACTTTATTTCTACTTTCATGATTATGAATGCTTATTTGCTTTGATTGTTAAAGAAGAACAGAAAGTTAAATTAATTAAGATAACTGATTCACCCCACCCCTCTCAGTTATCAACAGAAACTTGTGATACACAAACAAGGATAGATGATACTCTATAAAGTCCCTGTCATTATTCAGAGCTTGAATCTAATCATGTATTTGGTGATTTTGATAACCATACCATGAAAGGAAGTAGAAATACAGAATACACTTCCTATTCTAATTTACAAGAGGAGGTATGCGCAAAAATTAAATTGATCATATAGTTGCAAGGAAATAAATACAAAATCAATAATACCATAATGTAGTAATTTACATGAGGAAAACCCCTTTAGGAGAACAAATCTACACTCTAAAGTAACTCATTATACTATTCAATAATCAATGGTTACAATACACTTATAGAGTCTAATCCTTTATACGAGTATCACCAACAAGAGATCTAGAGAAATTCTAGTAGCTTAATAATACCTACCAAACTCACTATGAGATGTTCATCTCAAGCACTCAATAAATAGTAGAAGTAATACATGAAACCCTCAAATGGTAATTAGGAAACCACACAAAATTTGGCACCCAAATCCCTAGTCAAAATCCAATGCCCAAATCCCAAGATGAGTCAACTGGCTAAAAATAACATACTCCTACCTACCATAAAATCATCATCATCATCCAATCACCAACGTGGGTGCTCCATTTTGGATTCATTATCTCTATTAAAGATTCCTTCTTATTTGTGATCACATGCATCATAATTTGGTTAACAAGTGTAACTCCCTCTTATCACTCTCTTATGCATCAAAGATGCTCTTACATTTTAATATGGGTGGTCCAACTTTTGGAGGCCATAAATTTTGATCTAGGAGGTTGATTGAGCCCATTTTTAAAACATTAAATATCTCAAAGAGATCCATGTCACCATAACCCACCTTTTTAGTTAATCCTATTTTGACATTTTTCAAGACCAAAATCATCATCTAGAGCCCTAAAAAATACATTTTTGTGTTCTATAGCCTAAAAATGATATTTTTTCTTTTTCTTTTTCTTTTTCTTTTTATTAACATTAGGATGCAAGGTTGAGAAGGCTTTCCTAACATACCAATAGGTTTGGTTCAAAATTACTTAAATAAATGGGCTATAGTAGATGTGGCTTAAGAAACCATGGCCAAGGAATCACTGATCCCATCCAAATGGCAATGACACCATGTCACACTAATTTTGGGTAGATCAATGAGCACATGCGCATATAAAGGATTGAATTTTATTCTCTCCATAGACAAGAACCAATGAATCCTCGCCAACATGCTTTGCTTCATAAAGAGAAGGTCACACTATCTTTTCTTCACAAATGAGCATTGGTGATGTTTCTCCATCAGATTATCTTTCTAGTTGTTTAAGTCAATATATCATTCCTCATACAATTGTATCCTTCTTTTAGATCAAAAGGCATTGCATGAGCATCCTCCCTACATCATGTGCAACCTTATTTTCAAAACTAGCTACGAAGGAAATCTATGTAGTTGTACCATCAAAGGGATGTGTAGACTTCACAACCTTGCTTTGCATGACCACAAAACCAAAGAAAGTGTGCATCTTATCCTATGTTGTAGAATCATTCTAATCAGCCACACAAATTGTGAAGAAAACATGACATAAATGTAATCTTGGTGCCTCTTATGGAAGGTGAAATCATTTAAAAGTTGTTTGTTATCTCTTAGATAGTCACATGCAAGAGACTCTACACACACTAAGGCCACACTATGAGTGGATCAACACAACTAGATAGATGAAAGACACTACATCTCTACAATGTTCATATAGGCATTTATCATCTCATGTCAATTGTGTGTCAAATACAAACACATGTATGTGCATCTAATAACATCTAAATGGAGCCTCATCACCTCTATAGATTCACATCACACCTATAGAAGTTCACATCTATATTCGCATCAAAATATTTATAGTTCTTCTCAGAACTAGAGAACACAGAGATCCTCAACTTCACATTGATGGCTAAGATATTGGTACACAACACTAGACTTGCACCACGCCAAACTATAACATTTATCAATAATATGATATCAATGGGTTCACCTAGAAGTTAACATCTACATAATTTTATAAGTCGTACTTCAAAATTTGCATCATTACAACATTGGTAAGCATTTTTTAAGTTTTCCATATTCTTCACATGTGTTTCTACAATCCACTCTTACATACATGAAGTGTTCATAGATACCTCAAAAAGGTAGCACAAGTCCATCTACACCCTCTCCTTTCACCATTAGAGTACATGGATCCCAATCCCTCAACATATATAAACATCCATAATAGGAACATCAATTCAATAGTAATAATACCAGTAACCTGGGAACATCAAAGATCCTCTACAAATGGGGACATTTTCTCTTTGAGAAACAGTGAATGACTAACTTCTAGTTATACATAGGCTTCTTCCATAGTCCTTTAGTAGAGATAGGCTCCTCTATGCATCACATATACATAAATTGTTAGTAGATACATGCACCATTAGTTGTTCATTGTCATGCACAAATAACCTTGCTACACACCATCATTTGTGCCTTGCCATGCACCATCATCCATGCCTATCTATGTACCTTAGTCAGCTCATATAATGTTCTCACATCCCTAAAAAAGGTAGCAAGGGTACATGTACACTCATATTTTTTAATGCCAAATTACATGGATCCCTTACATCCCTCAATAGATTTTCTTGGACCACTTCCATGTGTAATGGGGGTCATTGCTATCCAAGAAAGGGTGAATTATTTGAGTGCAAACTTGTGCATTAGTTTATAAGACAACATTGTAACTTGCATCCCATGCATAATTCCCTTTTGCACTCAAACAATGCCAAGATGTCAAATGTATGGAGGTATATTTTGTACTTTTGTGCAACCATGCAACTTAGAACAACTTAGTTGTGTGTACCTTAGAGCCACATCATGTGGTCTCTTATTAATGCCCCCTTGGGAGTTCTCTATACACAAGCTTCAACAACTTCACTAAATCCTCCTCAAGCTTCATGCATCACATATGCTCTAAACATCTCCACATTATGCACTACTATACATGCTCACCCTTTGTGACTTCACATTATACCATACACATGTGACTTGTGGAGCATTCACATCCACATGTAATGTTACCATACACACGTCTGACATGTGACCATGCTTGTGCCACATGTTATTTCCAAACAAACAGAACAATACATTATTGACATCTATTGTCACCCTATTCACATGATCTGCACACCATTTGTACATGACACTTCTTACCATATATGTAACCTAGTTGACACGTCATTTGTATAAATATTTGCACTATATAAAGTATAGATAGACAAGAACCAACTATCATCTCTGTTGTATACCTATCCCTATACATACCTTCTTTGATACAATACATTTTCCTTTCAAAGTCTATCATGCATTCCAAATGTACATTTTTTTTCTAGCTTAGGGTTTCATTTCAATATTCTATTAACTTGTGGATTACTAGCTAATTTTCAAGTTTGCCCACCAATCCATGTAGGAATTTCATTAGGGAATCCAAATTTAAGCTAGAAACATTAGCACTTTTTCCATCTACACCTAAATATAAATCTAAATTTTAGCTATGTCTTCAGCGTTTGAATTCTTCATTATCAAATGTGCACATGGTTCTTTCTATTAATATTAAAAAGTAGCACTTGATGGAATGGATCAAAGAAGAGCTTAAAGTGCCAACACATTATGGTTGACCACAATGTACCCACTATTTACACTAGCACTTGCACCCATAGGAGGTTCAAGGAATACACCGATAGAACAACCGACGAGTTTAGAAAATTTCCCGACGAAAATTCACGGCATGAGACAATTCTGATCACTATAATGCTCACATATAAAAGCATATCGGCTAAATAAGTGTGGATCCACAACAAATATCTTTAAATGCAAAAGGGAATCTCTTTCATGACCTAGACAGGGTTCTTTCTATTAATATTAAAAAGTAGCACTTGATGGAATGGATCAAAGAAGAGCTTAAAGTGCCAGCATATTATGGTTGCCACAATGTGCCGACCATTTACAATGAATGTAGATCCACGACAAATATCTTTAAATGCAAAAGGGAATCTCTTTCATGACATAGATAGAACCAACCACCATTTACATGAAAGAACACAACTATGGCTAAGGGGGGCCAAACATTGTCATTACAAGTCATTACAAGCCACATGCACTGGTGGTTGTTTTATGAGTGCCTCTAACTGAATATGTGAAGAATGACTTGAAGCCATCTCTAATTCTCTGTGTGAATGCAAGTCAAAAAAATTCTTTGAAAACATGATAAAGTAGGACCACTTGATATTATTGAAACATATTGGAGGGGACTAATAGCCATCTTGTCTTCTATTAATTATTATGAGTGACTACCTGCAGTATTTGAATTATCTGTCCAAAATAAAGTTGAATGTATTCTTTTAAGTAAATTTTATCTTTGTGGCATAGAATGATAAGTTTACAAACTTTTCAAACTACATTGAAGTCATCAATCTTTTCACTTAATCATTCACTAATAGCATTGCTTTATGCACTAAGCCCGAATGGTTTCGATCCTGTAACCAACCACCTACAAAGCAGACAGCAGAATGAACGAATAAAATGCAACTGCTTGTCAAAAGCATCTTGTTTCTTTCTGCTTACATAAATGTCAGATTTGTTAGTTATGGGAATCATTTGGTTCTTTTCACATTTACTTTTGATTAGCCAGGTGTTGATCGCTTCTCGGTCTGCTTCAAATATGCCCACTAATATCCCATGCGGCAGTCACATCCTTCAGCATTCAATTTTGAATAAAGTTGCCACAAATACCTGCAAAAGAAAGTCATCTCAGTCAGCAACCCATATATTCTAATATTAACATTGCAATCGCATGACAAAATGCATGACTTCATCTTTGATGTTGACAGACTTTTATATATATGTGTTAAGAATTCAGTATTAAAAATTAATAATAATTACCCATTAGTATTTTATATATTTTTATATATTAGTGTTAAGAATTCAGTATTTAAAATTAATAATAAAATTTTAATGGGTAATTATTATTAATTTTTGATACTGAATTTTTAACATTAAAAAATAGTGATAATTATTTTTAATAGTGAAAAATAGGGATAATTTTTAAATTATTTATATTAGTTTGAAAATGTGTTACACTCTAAGTTTTTGCTATAATTTTTTAGATTAAATTTTATTTTTTGATTGTTTAGAATGTTCTAAAAATGCTTTTTAATATTTTAAAAGTCACAATACAAAATTATTATAAAAAGAAGATCACAAAAATATGCATCATATTTCAAATATAAAAAATGTTTTTTGTCATACTTAATTGACTAAAATGACATCTACTTTTTTCTTTTGTTTTTTGAAAATTTCAATAGTATTCAAATTAATTTGAAATTAAAACAAAAAACAAAAAAAACTTAAATTTTTATTCTTTTTGTTTTTTTGCTTGGTAAGATTTAGTTTATATTATGATATCAAAAAAGAACTGAGTACAATGTTTGAGCTCCATGAGCTGTAAACTAACAAACCATCCCTTCTAAGCTTTACAAAATTTACCCCCCAAAAAGACCACCCCGAGTCAAAAAATAGGTAACTAAGCTGAGCTGCAGCTAACATAACACCATACTAAGTATACCCCGAGCCCATACAAACCAGCACTTAAACCAAAGACCAGACTATAAACAGACTATAGATAGACAAGATAACAAACCTCACGATAGCAGAATATCATCCTAGACTCCATCATATCTCCCCTTCCGTGAAGAGGTAGTCTCTGAATTCACCAAACCATGCGAATCCTTCAGCCAAAGAAAAGTTGAGCATTTTCTTGAGGAAGTCTCTGCCTCTGCGAACCCTTGCCCTATGGGCAATCAAATCTTCGCCCATGATGTCTAAAATGAAAGGAAAATACTTTATCACTTCACCTTGCTGGTTGACCTTGGCCAAGTCATTTGGCCTAGGGAGCCCTACGCCTCTTTCAACAGCATCCAACACCTCGTCGAGCCCCTCTAGTAGGTTCTGCTTAAACATCTGCATCACCAGCACCGTGACTTCTTCCTTGGTTGTCAACACATCAAGCAACAATGCCACCACCCATGAGGGTATATCAGAATCCACCCAATATCGCTCTCCATCATTGACAAAAGCTTTTCCTAGAATGAGTTTCGTTGCTCCAATGGCGAAGGCATCATTTTCGTGTAGCACCCTCCACAACCTTTGATCTATAATCTTGCCTTTGAACTCCATCCGCCTAACCCTACTGGTTAGGCAGATAGGCGACTCCATGCCTCCACACTTTAGATGATCAGCTGGAAGATGGAAAATGATAATCGGGGGAGGGTGATTAGCCATTAGCCAGACTGCAGATAATTGCCAATGAACCTTGCAAAGGAATAGAGGAAAGCTTCCTTTTGATGATGTCGAAGGACGTGCACTATGCAATGCTCTACCTTCGCCAGCTCATAACATTACTATTTAGTTGCCTCGAGAAGTGAGGCCATTTGCTGGCTATCAAATCATGATTAAAACTGTCCTACTTACCCAATTCAAGACCCTTCCAATGAGCAGGCTTTCTTGTCCTTCTATCGCAGGCTGCCCCTATTATGCAAACAAATGATTGTTTGAAAAACCTTTCTCACCGTTATTGTAATTGCTAACGTCACCTGTTGACCAGGCTGCCTTCCAAAGTCCCCCTACCGAGTCGGCCACCTCACCTGTGTGTGAGGTGGTGCCCACACTTCCGCCCACTCAGCTGATTTCCTTCAATTGAATGCCATCTGCTCCTAAATTCAAAAGATAATCAACTTCTTTGTTGCCCTCACGATATATGTGATTTATCGTGACATCTTAGAAATGACTTGAGATTTCTAATGTTTCCTCCAATAGCGCTCACAATCTCCAGTTCTGACAACTTTTGGTCCGAAGAGCATTTATTATGATCATCGAATCACCTTCAATCATCAATCTAGTAATTTTAAGCTCTGAACACAATTTGTGGCCTAACTAGATTGCCTGCAATTATGTCATATTATTTGTTCCAATATTAAGAGGTTAAGCCAATTTTGCCACTACAAATCCTTCCCAATTTGTAATAATACACCCCACTCTTGAGCAGCCCAGGTTGCCCCTGGATGCGCTATCAAAGTTGAGCTTAAACCATTCGACCTCTGGGGGTTACCACTTGGCATCCGATTGTTTCTCTTTGCTGCCTAGATTACTTGGGTTGAAGCAAAGCGGGATCCTTAACCCACTCCACTTCTGACACATAAGTGCATCTCAACTAGAGAAGGATGACTTAGAATTGAACCCCTATTACACCCTAGAGTTCACCACCTCCACAATCCATGCTTCCAATTTGTTGATGAATGTCCAAAAGGGGGTCGCAGAGTCCTTGAAAATTCTACGGTTCCTTTCTTTCCAAACCTCCCAAACAAGGAGGGAAGGGGAGGTCCACCACAGTCCTAAGAAGATTGAATTCTTAAAAAGAATCGGCCAACTCTTAAAGAGGTTTTCCAATTCCCTTGAGAAAACCGTGCTAAGGCTCCGTCTGTCACATAACCAATTCCAACATTTTGCAACAAAGGGGCAGGTTAAAAACAAATGATCATCTGATTCTTCTTTGGACTTGCAAAGCACACATCTTGAAGGACCATTGTAACCCAGTTTCTTGAGTCTATCCACTGTGAGAACTCTCCCCTGAATCGCAACCTAGGCAAACATACCGGCCTTAGGAAGACAATGCTTACTCCAACAAAGAAAACTTGGCAGATCTGAAACCTCTTCCTGCCTCTTAATTAAAATTCTATGACCATCTTTCACATTGTAGTCCCCTGAAGCTGTACCAATCCATCTCAGCACATCGCTCCCTTCTCTGAAGTTTATTTTGTGACCCTTGATTGCATCTTCGAAGACTTTGGTTTCATCCAAGCCTAATCCCAGTTGCCTGATATCTTTCCATCTCCATTCTTCCAAACCATTATTAGAATAAAATTCAACATAGTCCCTCACGTGTCTACCCCAGGAATCTAGGGAAATTTCCTTTACTTTCCTTAGACCCTCAATGTTGACCAATTTTCCAAATCCGCACCAAGAATTCTCCCAGAAAAGTGCAGTTTTCCCATCTTTGACGTCCCAAGTGAGAAAATCCAAGACTAAGTCTCTATAGCTATAAATATAAATCCAAACCCTCAACCCTTTAGGAAGGGTGCGCATGCTAAAAATGTTGGTTTCTCCCTCATCCAAGTATTTGGTTTTTAAAATCTTCACCCATTTGAGGCCTTGATTAGCATAGATCTGCCAGACTAACTTTGCCCCCAGAGCTTTATTGTACAAAGTTAGGTTCTTGATACCTATGCCTGCTGCCTCCTTCGATCTGTAAATTCTTTCCTAGCTAATTAAAGGTATCCTTTTCTTCTCTACATTTCATTGCTAGAAGAAATTTTTCATCTTCTGTGTTAGCTTTTTACCAACCCCAGCTGGAAGGGGGAAACAAGACATCATGTAAACTAGCATTGCTACTAGAACTACTTTTATCATAGTAAGCCTACCCGCCTAGGAGAGCCACTTGCCCTTCCATGATGAGAGTCTACTTTCTACATTTGAGACCAGAGGGTCCCACAGTTTGCCTGATTAAACCCCTGAGGCCAAAGGTAGCCCCAAAGATTTGCTTGGAAGCTTACCTTGCTCGAATCCTAGGATTTGAATTATCCGTCTCTCTAGGTTTGGAACTATAAAGAAGAAAAATGCTTCATATTTTTTGAGACTTACCTCATGCCCAGAGACTGTTGAATACTGCTGAAGGATGTCTTTGAAAGCTTTAGCCTTTGCTAGCCCCGCATGCCCTAACAACATGGTGTCATTAGCAAATTGCTCATGGGCAATGGACATTGTTCCATTAGTTACTTGAATCCATCTAATCATCCCTAGCACTATCGCCTTTGACAGAGATCTTCCCAAGGCTTCTGCCATGGGGATAAATAAAAAGGGTGAGAGAGGGTCCCCTTGGCCCAGCCCCCTTGGTGCTTCAAAGAAGCCTTCTGGTGTCCCATTCACCAAGACACTATACCTTGGACAAGCTATCCATTTGAAAATCCAATCTAACCATTCTTTATGAAACCCAAAAGCTTCCAAAACTTTGAAAAGAAACCTCCAACTTACCTTGTCGTATGCTTTCCTAATGTCCAATTTTAGCAGCATAGCTTGCTTCCTTGTTTTGGAGATCGAGTGCAATGCCTCTTGTATAATGATAACCCCCATAAAAAATAGACCTTCTAGGGACAAAGCATGTTTGCTCCTCCAAAATTAACCCTGACAACAATCTCTTAATCCTGTTCTCTACGACCTTTGCCAGGATCTTGTAAACTGTGTTGTACAGTGAGATTGGCCAGAAATCTTCCAATTTCTCTAGTTTTTCTTTCTTCGGAATCAAAGAAATAAAAGTATTGTTAACTTCTTTAAGAACCATACCTGACTCCCTAGAATCTTCTATAGCTGCCACAACATCTGGGCCTGGGGCCTTGTTTGGATGTAACTGGAAGAGAGCTATCTTGACTTCTTCTTTCGTGAACCTGCTAGTAAGCACTCTATTCTATTCTTATGAGACCAAATTCAGAATGTAATCAATGAAGTGCCTTTGATCGAACCTTGAACCTTCACTCTCATTGAGTAGGCTCTGAAAATATTCCACCACTGCTGTTGAAATTTCTTCTTGTTTGTCACAAATTCTATCTTCTGTATGCTTTATACTAGTGATTCTATTGGCCTCTCTCCTAGCTCTGGTTGAATTGTGAAAGAACTTTGTGTTTTTGTCCCCCTTTCTCAACCATAGTTCCCTTGACTTTTACCGCCAAAAGATCTCCTCTTTTTCTAAAATCAGACCTAGTTTATTTAGCAACTCCTTTTCTTTTAGGAATTTTATATTATCCATTCCTGACTTGAATACCTCTTCGTTCAGAACTCCCAACTCCTCTTTTAAAATCCTTTTCTCTTCAAAGATGTTTTTGAAGTGTTCCTTGTTCCACTCCTTTAGTCTACACTTCACCTGCTTTAATTTTGTCACTAGGATATACATCTTGGATCCTACCACCTATGCCTCCTTCCACCATTGCTCCAGCAGTTCCATAAAATTTGGGTCCTTGAACCACATTTTCTCAAACTTAAACAGACATCTAATGGGTTTTTTCCTCTCCTTTTACCTCCAGTAACACAGGGAAGTGATCTGACCTGGAGTAGGGGATGATTTGGTTTTCAAAGAAAAGGGCAAATTTCTGAGATCTCCTTTGAAAAGAAATCTGTCCAACTTTTCTGCTATGGCACAGAAACCCAGTCTTTGATTGGTCCAAGTGAAAATCCCATTTTCCAGTGGGATCTCAAATAGATGATTGCTTTCTACAAACTCCTCAAAGTCAATCTGAGATTGAAGCTTCCTACCTACTCCACCCCTCTTATCCTTTGAATGGAGAATAGCATTGAAATCGCCTCCGAAATGTAATAGAAATCAAACTCCCTTAGGGAGCACATATCCCCCAACTCTTTCCATACTTCCCTCTTTTCAATACATGAATTTGGACCATACACATTGATCAGAAGGAAACTTAGGTTCGAGGTAAAACTTCTGACTTTGCAAGATAGCCACCTACTTCTCTCTTCCTCTTTCTCTATAGCCACTTTGTTGGAACACCAAAGCGTGATCAATCCACCTACTTGACCAATGCCACTAATCACCAACATCTTCCAAGAACCTAATTGTCTTCTCAAGATCTTGACCTCCTCCTAGTTAATTTTGTCTCTTGTAGTAGATAGATTTCAGCCTGTGAGGCCTCCAAGTGATGCTTCACCGGGTGTTTTTTGTTAGGGGCATTTAAGCCCCTAACATTCCAGGTTAAAATTTTCATCTTTCTTCAAGAAGGGTTCCACCCTTCCCTACTTTCAGCATATCAAAGATCTTCCTCTGCCCACTGGCCTCTCCATTAATCTTTAGCTTCTCCACGTTGGGAGGCATGTCACGCTTCTTTGGGTCCCCACAATCTGGAGAGGATTTAACTGCTTCCTTCTGGAAGATTCCTAGCTTACCCTAGTCCCCTAGATCAATAGGCAAATCCCTAGCCTCTGTCTTTATACCTGCTTCTGTGAAATCATCATGCTCTTCCCATTTAGAATCCATATCTTCTTTAGGCTTTTCTCCTTTTAAGGCTTCTTTGGCTTCTTGTGCCAGTTCCACCAACTTCTTACTAACTTCTAGAAGGGAATCGATATTTTCCATTTTGTAATTGTTATCTATTTGAAATTAGACTTCCTCAATTTTCTCATTTAACTCTTGATCCAAAACCCTAGAGCCTAATGCCTGATCTACTTCGACCGAGTTCTCTCCTCCCTTTGAAGGCTTCTGAGGAACCTTGCTAACCTTGTTTGTGTTATTTGATCCCTCTTCTTTTCTCTGAGAGTCCTTTTTTTCTTCTGCCATGTCTTCTTACAGATTTTCCTTGACTTCCTTATCTTGGGGTTGATCCCATGATCTCCACCCCAGGGTGTTTAAAAGGCGGCCCGAGGGTTTCTGCTTTAGTATCAAAGTTTGATCCAAAACTCCCCAATTGGTGATGATTTCTAGTTCCTGCCACCAAGTGCCATTCGACTTGATTTCCATGCAAATCTTGACAAAGTTCATTTCGCTACTTTCCTCCAACCATTCTTCAGCACACACAAATTGACCTAGACTATTCCCTATTTCTTCTAAAATATCTGGCTACCAAAATTCCACTGGAAGATTGGGGAGATCATACCATTCTTGCACATATTCCATCTGATGTTTACATGGATCTATTGGTGATGATGTTACTCGCATACAAACATGAAATAAAAGTTACACAACAACCTTTATTTCTCTTGAAAGATACGATGAATTCAAAGAATTCATGATCCCAAGTCTCCGTTGATTAGTTCATAATCTACTGACGTTACTCAGTGGTTGATGTGTGTTGTTGTTAATCATTTAGGGGCCTTATGTTCTTCAATAATTTCTAAAAGGTTCATCAGTATTCCTCCACATATCATGTCCTTTATATCTGTTCTGCATAAATCTCCAACAATTCTACCTTTACACTATGAATTTACTCAAATAATGTGCCTATAGGTTGATATTTGCATGATTTCTACCATTATTTGTGATTCTTTGCATGATATTTTCAACACTACATGCATTTAGCTCAAATATGCTAATGATTTTCAGTTATCTATGGGATGTCAGCATATTTCTCTATTCTGCTTATTATTTATCAGGATTTGCAGTTATGGAAGTGATTTCAATGAAATTAAAATGAGAAAAAGGGTTAGAGAATGAGATTCCCAAAATTACTTGACTGAGATCACTGATCCACATACAGGTTCTGATACAGCAATGAAGAGAAGAAAACTAGAATCATACTTCACCAGGACATTCCACAAATCTGCATGATCCAATGCAAATCTTCAAAGGAAAAGTTGACAACATGCAATAAAAAATGAGAGTGCTTCTATTGAACATAGCATTCACCATTACATGTCCAGAAATCAACTTAAAGATTACTTAAAGTTTATAATCAGGATGTAATATGAAGCTTCATCTCCATTCAGTATGCTTTAGAACAAGTACATTTACAATGATTTGAAGAAAGAACCTTGACATTTGAACAATTCAGTCCTCATTAGTCTCAGTAATCCGATCTCCTATATTAAATTGGTTCAGTCAAATTTTTATTGATTGACCTCCTCTCTTTACAAAGTAAAGGGGCTCAATATATAGTTTTGATTATCCCCAATACGGTTCCAAAACCCTAGTTAATCAACAGTCCACTCTTCAAGTGCAGCATCAATCGGTGGAAAACAAATCCTGCCAAAAATCTCTGAGCAGTGTACCCATACTAAGCGTAAGGATGCCCTTTGGAAACCTTAAGAGTCACTAGAATAATTGTTGCTCCTTTTAATAATGTTTCTTTCCACCTACATTTTTCTCCAGATTGAAAGCCTTTACTCCTCCTGCTTCGTTTGCGATCATTTGTGATCTGATTTGCCTCCTGTGAGGTCATCGCCATTAAAGCTCTGTCTTTATATCTACCTGCACGCCTGCAAACAGACAAGAATTAAGCATCATCATTTAATAAACTTAGCAAGAAAATAAAAATTACATTAAATCAGGCTGAAAGTGCAAACACAGATATCAGGCTATGAATCTATGAAAATTCACGTATCCAAATGCATATACAACGTCAAAAATGGTCGGGTCAACCACCGTTGACCAAAAACATGCTATCAAGCTCTAAAATGGTTTCAAAATCCTCTCGCTTTGCTTTCCCGCCTTTTCCTTGTATCTCGCGAATGCATATCGTTTCTTTGTATATCAGTTTGTACATTGTAAACATATAAGCGCTAAATATACAAAGACTTTTCTGTTTTTAATTTTCTCTTTGCATCTGGCTTTGCATCTTGTATATGCATCTCTCGCTTGTATATTTTGCCAAAGATACATACAAAGACCCTTGTATGTCCATTTGGACTCCAACCCTTTTGTAAACCATAGTTAATTCACTTTGGACTCCGTGACATGTATATACCGAAATGCATCTTTTAATATACATTGAGTAATGATGCATCCATTTAACCAAACCTAAATCTCCGCTGAGATCCGCATTATATGTTCACCGCAATGTATAAATTGCAACGTATGTATCGAAACATACAACAACTTAACTTTATTTCATAACATTTCAGTTTTGCGCATTGTATCTCCACCTTGTATGTATCGCAATGTATGTATACCGCAACATACATACAAAGCGAAACATACAAGGACTTAACTTTAATTCATAAATGTTTTGGTTCCAGGCAATGTATATCACGTTGTATGTCCACTTTGTATATTTCGCACTTTTCAAACATACAAACCAAAAATACATGCAACGGGCCCGACGGACTATGCATTTCAACTTTTAACCTCGTCGGGTCCACCTTGCATGTATAAATAAAATATTAGCCAAAATGCATACAAGGGCGGACATGACAAAACTGACGACTCGATATACAAAGGACCTTGTGTATGCATGACCCGACATACAAACAACTTTGTATATGAGAGACTTTGTATATACAAACATACAAACCTTTTATAGTGCATTTACCAAAAAACACACATAACTTGCAAAATACAGGGAATTTTTACATGGTTCAAAAAGCAACCCCTATTCATTTTTAACAAGGAATTCACCCATACTCTGCCCTGGTACTTAATGCCATTTTTTTTCTATTTTCAACAAGGTTTGTAACTTTTCAGTTCCTTTTCCCTTTACCACCAAGTAGAACAACACACACACAAGCAAAGAAGCCAGCCACAGCAGGGGTCCTCATTTTGCTAAGGAGTAAAATGGGGTGTGTTGTGAACATCACAAAAACTAGCAACCAAACAAAACAATCAAAATTTAAAACCATTAAAGGAAACTGAATGAAATAAATTCATAATTTCCAACTATATTTTTTGCAAATCATTACCTAACTTGAGACTTAATGTATTAAATAAAGTGCATGAATCTTCCTTTCAGTTTAAGTGGGTGCACGTGATTAATAATCCTCATCTTGAAAGTCAGTTGAACAAACCAGTGACTGACATTAGACTACATAGTTGATGTCATTCCCTCATAGCCAACCGGATAGAGCCTTGCTGCCAGTAGGCATCCATAGCCCTGGCAAGGTTATTGTTACAATTCTCCTAAGTAGAGCTCCACTACCAGCAAGCGTCTATAGCCCCGGTAGAGTTACTTAGATGACTTAATCTAGATTTTCAATAAAATTTGTTTTTTTTTTTGTATTTGATAGAGATTTCATAAGATATTACAATTGTAACTTCATGATGCAAGGAATGATCACTTGCTATAATTAAGCTGAGAATTGTAATGGTAGCAAGGGTGACCTCTGATTTTTCACCTAATATCTACACTGATATGTTCAACAAACCCAAGGATTTTAGGTGTGTCATTGTGAGAAACCTTCCTTGAATACTCAACCCACAGTTATTGAATACAAAATTTCACAAGTTAAACAACTTTCTACATTCATTACAGTCACAACAAGTTATGCATAAATTTCAAATAATTAACCTGAATGACCTGAATTTTCCATTGTTTTTAGTGGTTGTTAGTCTACTCCCACATACTCTAAATCAAAATAAAGACCCCTGCTGAGGAAACACAACAAAGCAAACAAAACAAACAGACTGTACAAACAACTAACCTATGAAACTATACACAAAGCAAGACCAGGCAAATAAAACCTAGAAAAAGGCCCAAAGACACCTGTATTTGCATACTTCCTTAGATTGTGCAGGAGCATCAGGGCACTAGTTATGGTTCTGATCCTAGCAAATTCATCTTTGTATTCTAAAAAATACTCTTGTATTCTAAATTCATTGTGTTTAACAGAATAACCTCTGATTATCAGCAACTGAGGAAGCTCATCATGTTCATGACATATCCATATGCATGTTTTATCTCTTGAATTTCCATAATCAAAATAATAATCAACATTATTCATTGTGGAAAGGAAAGATACAACCTGGTGCATCTCTGGTTCTGTTGGACATGCTTGTTCATTGATAGCTGGTCTTCCATTTAACTCTACACTTTCATTGCTTGGCTCAATGTCTGGTCTCACTTCAAATTGAAGGATGTATGGCTCTTGATGGATTATTTCTCCATCTTTATCCAGCTTTGTTCCTTCATTCTGGATGTTCAGTTTATCCTCAAGTGCAGGAAACGTCTCAATGTTCTCTTCAATTCTCTACACATCAGCACCTAAATTAGTATCTTCATTATCATAATCTGATATACAAAAATTTATCATTTCTAAATCATATGACTGTAAGGTGAAACAACTTTTGACTGATAGGAATACTCCCCTGTTTCATTTTCAAAATGACATTGAATTGGCATCTGATCATGCACAACAACTCCAAAGCTTTTTGTATCTTCACCTTTCATGAATAGTTCATCAAATATTTCACATTTTCCATCTAGTATGGCATATGGTCCCATTGTCCTGCAACATTCTTGCATTTGATCATTCAACTTAAACAAGTTAGATAGTATATCAGCATTTATTTCCTTTTCTACAACTCCCTAGGTTACTATCATGGGAACTTCTTCAGTAGCAATGCACTTAAATTGTTCCACCACCTGTTTACACTTCTTTATCAACTCATCTCTATCAAAACTACTAAATTCAGATCCAAAAACACTATCCTGACAAGCGTTTAATAGTTCAATATATTTGTCTAGTGTATCAAGATCAATTTCATATTTATCTTCCCCCTCATCAAACCTTTCTTGCTGATTGTTTGATGATGTGAGACAAGAAGCACTTTCTTCTCTAGGATTTTCAAAAGATTCATACCTGCATTCTGCCTCACCCTTATTATAAAGTAGAGACCTCCAATTCTCACCATAAAATGACTCAAGGAAAGATGTTTCCTCATCTTTATCAAAAGTATTAGGATCAAAATCAAAGACTCTATCCTGACAAGTGGTTTCTTCTCTACAAATTTTAAAAGATTTATACCTGCAATCCCTTTTACCTGTATTAGGAAGTAGAGAACTTCTATCAATCTCACAATAAAATGACTTAAGAAAAGATGTTTTACTATCCTTTCCTTCTAGAACTGATTTAGCTATTGGATTTTCTAACCAACTAATAATTTCTAGTGTTGTATCTTCTTGTTGCTCTAGAATTTCTTCATTTTCCTGCCAAACCTTAGCCCTGAACACATCTATAAAAAATATTAGTCCTTTCAAATATAAATCCAACCTTGTAAGAAAAGTTAGACAATTAATTTCACCGTGTTCCACAGACTGGTGTATCCTGCAACAAGTGGATAAACCAAAGTTAGATAAACTTTGAGGATAAAGCTGCTTATTCAAAGTTTCCTGAAATAAAGGAATGTTAACTTGACAATTGTCCTCATATGTATCCATCAAAATGAGACTCTATTTTCAAATTTTTAGGATTTTGAAATTTTAATGAGATCTATCATATCTCAGAATAAAACTTGAAGGCTCAGAAAATCAAACAAATCTTTGAAGCTTTGAGCTAGATCTTTGCAAAGATACAGCCAAAACCTCTCAGATAAGAGATATTTGCAGACATTCAACTCAACTGATGAAATATTTCTGCAACATTTGCACAAATCCACAGATTCCTTGTTCATGCCCTCCTTCTAGCGCCAATTTATGTTGGTGATGATGTTACTCACACACAAACATGAAATAAAAGTTACACAACAACCTTTATTTATCTTGAAAGATACAATGAATTCAAAGAATTCATGATCCCAAGTCTCTGTTGATTAGTTCATAATCTACTGACGTTACTCAGTGGTTGACGTGTGTTGTTAATCATTCAGGGGCCTTACGTTCTTCAGTAATTTCTGCAAAGTTCATCAGTATTCCTCCAAATATCCTATCCTTTATATCTATTCTACAAAAATCTCCAACAATTCTACCTTTACACTATGAATTTACTCAAATAATGTGCCTACAGGTTGATATTTGCATGATTTCTACCATTATTTGTGATTCTTTGCATGATATTTTCAACACTACATGCATTTAGCTCAAATATGCTAATGATTTTCAGTTATCTATGGGATGTCAGCATATTTCTCTGCTCTACTTATTATTTATCAGGATTTGCAGTTATGGAAGTGATTTCAATGAAATTAAAATGAGAAAAAGGGTTAGAGAATGAGATTCCCAAAATTACTTGACTGAGATCACTGATCCACATATAGGTTCTGATACAGCAATGAATAGAAGAAAACTAGAATCATACTTCACCAGGACATTCAACAAATCCTAATGATCCAGTGCAAATCTTCAAAGGAAAAGTTGACAACAACATGCAATAAAAAATGAGAGGGCTTCTATTGAACACAACATTCACCATTACATGTCCAGAAATCAACTTGAAGATTACGTAAAGTTTACAATCAAGATATAATCTGAAGCTTCATCTTGATTCAATATGCTTTAGAACAGGTACATTTACAATGATCTGAAGAAAGAACCTTGACATTTCAACAATTTAGTCCTCATTAGTCTCGGTAATCCAATCTCCTATATTAAATTGGTTCAGTCAGATTTTTATTGATTGACCTCCTCTCTTTACAAAGTAAAGGGGCTCAATATATAGCTTTGATTATCCCCAATACGGTTCCAAAACCCTAGTTAATCAATGGTCCACCCTTCAAGTGCAGCATCAATCGGTGGAAAACAAATCCTGCCAAAAATCTCTGAGCAATGTACCCATACTGAGCGTAAGGATGCCCTTTGGAAACCTTAACAATCACCAAAATAACTATTGCTCCTTTTAATAATGTTTCTTTCCCCCTACATTTTTCTCCACATTGAAAGCCTTTACTCCTCCTGCTTCATTTGCGATCATTTGTGATCCGATCCGCCTCTTGTGAGGTCATCACCATTAAAGCTCCGTCTTTATATCTACCTGCACGCCTACAAATAGACAAGAATTAAGCATCATCATTTAATAAACTTAGCAAGAAAATAAAAATTACATTAAATTAGGCTAAAAGTGCAAACACAGATATCGGGTTATGAATCTATGAAAATTCACGTATCCAAATGCATATACAATGTCAAAAACAGTCGGGTCAACGATCGTTGACCAAAAACATGCTATTGGGCTCTAAAATGGATTCAAAATCCTCTCTCTTTGCTTTCCCACCTTTTCCTTGTATCTCGCGAATGCATATCGTTTCTTTGTATATTAGCTTGTACATCGTAAACATACAAGCACTAAATATACAACTTGACTTTTCCGTTTTTAATTTTCTCTTCGCATCTGGCTTTGCATCTTGTATATGCATCTATCTCTTGTATATTTCACCAAAGATACATACAAAGACCCTTG
Source organism: Cunninghamia lanceolata (assembly GCA_027924645.1). Taxonomy (NCBI): domain Eukaryota; kingdom Viridiplantae; phylum Streptophyta; class Pinopsida; order Cupressales; family Cupressaceae; genus Cunninghamia; species Cunninghamia lanceolata. The sequence goes on from BSBN01001583.1 coordinate 7,969,454, forward strand.
TATGTCCATTCGGACTCCAACCCTTTTGTAAACCACAGTTAATTCACTTTGGACTCCACGACATGTATATACCGAAATGCATCTTTTAATATACATTGAGTAATGATGCATCCATTTAACCAAACCTAAATCTCCACTGAGATCAGCATTGTATGTTCACCGCAATGTATAAATTGCAACGTATGTATCGAAACATACAACAACTTAACTTTATTTCATAACATTTTAGTTCCACGCATTGTATCTCCGCCTTGTATGTATCGCAATGTATGTATACCGCAACATACATACAAAGTGAAACATACAAGGACTTAACTTTAATTCATAGATGTTTTGGTTCCAAGCAATGTATATCACGTTGTATGTCCACTTTGTATATTTCGCACTTTTCAAACATACAAACCAAAAATACATGCAATGGGCCCAATGGACTATGCATTTCAACTTTTAACCTCGTCAGGTCCACCTTGCATGTATAAATAAAACATTAGCCAAAATGCATACAAGGGCGGAAAACAGATGACTCAATATAAAAAGGACCTTGTATATGCATGACCCGACATACAAACAACTTTGTATATGAGAGACTTTGTATATACAAACATACAAACCTTTTATAGTGCATTTACCAAAAAACACACATAACTTGCAAAATACAGGGAATTTTTACATGGTTCAAAAAGCAACCCCTATTCATTTTTAACAAGGAATTCACCCATACTTTACCCTGGTACTTAATGCCATTTTTTCTCTATTTTCAACAAGGTTTGTAACTTTTCAGTTCCTTTTCCCTTTACCACCAAGCAGAACAACACACACACAAGCAAAGAAGCCAGCCACAGTAGGGGTCCTCATTTTGCTAAGGAGTAAAATGGGGCATGTTGTGAACATCACAACAGGATCAAACCCTAATTCCCATTTGCGAATGTAAAACCTAAACCCATCCATCAACTAGATACCTTCCAAAATTTCTTTTCACACCAAGATCGATGGGTAAATGACCAATAAATAGCCCTTTGCCAAGATCTTAAAGCTAAAATTTGCTCCCCGCTTCTCTTTCCACCATTTTTTTAGACTCTCCTTGTTTAGATTCTAGCCAAACCATTTGACTATTTGTCCTAAATCTTCCATTCTCCCTATCGAGGGCCCTAAAAAGTTTGAACTTAGCGCCATCGCTTTTGTCGATTTACCCCTGCTCTTTGCAAAGTGATTCTTATCGACACTGCCATTTTGAAAAGCCCAGGAGTTTCCCCTAAGAAGATTCTGTCTTCCTCTGAGCCCACCTATGAAATTTCTCCGCCTCTACCAAGCAAAAGCCCTAGGGTTTCTCCTTTGGAAATTTTGCCCCCAATTAAAGTCATCCCTGAATCTCCTCAAGTTTTCCTACTTCCTATCCAGTTCCTCCTTTTTGTGCCATTCTTCCACCTGCGCCTTAGCTTGAATCTTCTCTAATGGGATTTCCCTCTCTACTTTTGTTGCCCAAGATTGTGAAGCTGCTACCGATCTCTGTCGAAAGCCTGCTCCTTCGCCTTTTTTGCTCCTCTCCATTTTTTCTCCCTAGAATGATTTTAATCTTGGTGTAAAAAAATTGGGGGTAAGGTCCCTCAATTATTGATGTGGTAGAGGGAAACCCCTTGAGGTTTGAACCTAGTTTGTTAGCACTACAAGCAAGAAGCCCCACTATTTCACCACAGGATCTCCTCTAGGTAAGGTCTCTCAATTGTTGATGCGATAGAGGGCGATCCCACAAGGTTTGAACCTGGGTTGTTGGCACTATAGGAAAGAAGCCCCACCATTCACAACAGGGTCTACCCTTAACTTAAATTTTTATTCTTGTTTTATATGTACATAACTCATTTAATTTTCCATGTAAAATTATTATAACTAATTTGAACATTTTCATTGTTAAAAGTAGAGATATAGAAACATAAACAAATTATACATAAATTTCAGCTCATTTAATTAAATATATATTTTTTAGTTTCAAAAACATTATATTAAGCCCTAAAGAATTTGGGTTCAGCTAAGGGTTCTTATAAATCATGTTTATTAAAACAAACAAGTGAACTATTATTTTTATTTTCCAACCTTTCTATTTCACATATGCCAATATATAATACAAGGGTACACATCTAATTGGTAAGATTACCTTCCTCATGCCTTGTTGGTAAAGAATTTGGGTTCAGCTAAGGGTTCTTATAAATCATGTTTATTAGAACAAACAAATGAACTATTATTTTCAATTTCCAACCTTTCTATTTCACATATGCCAATATATAATACAAGGGTACACAACTCATTAGTAATATTACCTTCCTCATGCCTTGTTGGTAAAGAATTTGGGTTCAGCTAAGGGTTCTTATAAATCATGTTTATTAAAACAAACAAGTGAACTATTATTTTCAATTTCCAACCTTTCTATTTCACATATGCCAATATATAATACAAGGGTACACATCTCATTGGTAAGACTACCTTCCTTATGCCTTGTTTGTACTTGGTGACCAATACCAAGAGATTAAAATTTATACCCAAGGGCTAAATTTAATGGTCATGTGATCATAATTTTATAACAAAATTATATTCTTATCATAAAATTAATCTATTTTTTTAAAACTATATGTGTGGGGGTTAGAAGGTAATTCCCTTTTATATGTAATCAAAATGTTTACAAAAATCTTTGCTATTAAATATAACAAATAAAACATGAGATTCATGAGATAAACTCAACTATTATCCTAGATATATTTTATACATCATAGCATAAAAATTACAATTATAGAAACACTAATTGCTATTACTAAAGCTAATATCCTACACATCCATAGTTATTCTTAAACCACACTTATTTTAATGGCCAACTATGCAAATTTTAGCAAATAAGAGTACAAAAAAATTATTTTACCACTTTTTGGTAGGGATGAGATGTAAAAATGCTATTGATTGATTGACTATTAAAGAGTGTGATATTTAAGTAAAGTTCACATCCACAATCTCCTCTTTCTTGTTGGCCTTGCCCTAAAAGATAGCATTTTATAGAAGAAAGTTTGCATTGATCACATTCCTAGTATGCTCTTGGAAGTGCCCACCAAGGGTCTTTCCATGGATTTCCAACATCAATATAAACTCCACAAGGGATCTTGTGATGAGTCTATTCCCAACATATAAGAAGAATTGCATTGGCTTCTATTGAATTAGCTAGAAAATCCCACAAGAATAGCCCCCAATGTTTGTTGCACCTACTTTAATGTCATATCATGCAATTCCCTCCATCTATTGGCAATATGTGTTATCATTGATGTCAACACTTAGAGTGAGGTCGGCACTCAATTTTTCACTCAGTTTGTGATGATGATATACCAGTGTAATAACAGAGATGCAATGATGATGCTGATGTTCAGGGTTGCTAATGTTTAGTGGTGTTCCTGATGTTCATGATGGGTTGTTGATGTTCATAGTTGGATGTCATGCCTTGATTAATATCAAGACAAGGTGTATTTCAAGTATGTTTGTGGTCAACAGAGATGATTTCATGATGAAATATTAAGATGGGAATTAGAAGCATAAAGATGAATGTGATGTATTAAGATGGGAATTAGAAGCTATGTTGATGATAAGAAGATGTTGCTGATGACCTACAACATGTTATATGATCCTTCCTGATGATCCTAAGAGAGTATGAGTTGCTATAAGGAAGTTTTAGCATCTGTATGTTGGTAAAGGTTGTTGTTGCAGGAAGCTGTTTGGAAGGCTATCTGGTAAAATGCTCTGCATTCCTCCCCATTTGATGATATGGTCATGCGGTTTAGAAGTTAAGTTTAGTTTGCTATAAAGGTTCTAAATCCAAAGTTTTAGATCATTTGCTCCTCTGCAGTGATAGTTACAAGTAATTGAGTTCTAGTCTGTGCTTTGGCAGAGTAAAGTGTTGATGAAGGCTAATTGAAATACTCTGCATTCCTTTGCAAATGAAGATTTGCTCATGTAGTTTTGAAGATATGTTACAGCAATGTGTGAGTGCATCCATATGAGTTTCAAGTATTTTGGAGGTCTACAAGTCCAATTTTCAAATGACAGTTGTGATACAGACAGTTCTAGATGCCTAGTTGTTCTTAGGACATATGTTGATGATGTGTGCCAACTTGTTGTGGCATGAAATGGTACATTGATTGATGGAAGATGGTCTTGATGATCTTGTGTTGTCCCTAGTTGCTATGCAAGGTGCTTTTCTGCTCTCTCTAGAACTAGTTGTGTTCTAGAATGATGATGTTGCTAGGTTATGCTCTTGCCTGGCTGACTGAGGAATGTTGAAGATGTGTGCCACAAAGTTCTTGATGTGCAGAGTTCAAGAAGTGCTTGGAGATTATGTTTATGCCCTACCGACTCATCTAGAAGGAGTGTAAGCAATGTTTTATCATTCATGAGTACTGCCAAGTTGAAATGACCATTATGCTACAGCTTCATGTGTTCCGTCTTAAGGGTGACCTATTTCAAATTTATAAAGAATGCAAATGTTATTCCTTGAAGGATGTTATTGTGAAGGATGTTTAGGACCGGGCTAAGCATATGTTGGGATCTGCAAAGCGTGTGTCTCTTTCTGGAGTAGCGTGTAGTTCATGATAGGGCTTGTCCTATACATGTTTCATGTTGTGTAATCTTTGGTTGACTTGTAAAATATAATATTCTTGTTGTATTGGCCGACTTGTAATGAAATCAATGTAATTTCATGTATATATTGTAAACCTAGTTGACCTAGGTGAGGTATGATTGTGAATATGAGGATGTGAAGAGCATAACATGAATATCATATATGTTTTGATGTGTGACCGAAGGAGAAAGAGCATAAGTAATAAAGACTATCCTAATTCATCTTGAAGACATTTTTGTGATAGGATGGAAGTGAAGAGTGTGCCTAATTGATCTAATCATTAGAAATAGAGTGAAGAGGCAGAATTGCAATCATCAAAGGTGTGAGCTTCAATGTCAATTTTCAGACAGTAGAAGGATTGTCATGTTGTAATCTTTTCTGAGTTCATTCTTAGTTCAGGGAGTAGTTGCTTCCTTGGGTTGTAGCCCTAAAACAAAGTTAGCAAAGAGTTGTAGCTTCCTTGGGAGTGACCCTAAAACCTTTCTTCAAGGAGAAGTAGCTTCCTTGGGTTGTAGCCCTAAAACAAAGTCAGTAGGGAGTAGTAGCTTCCTTGGGTTGTAGCCATAAAACAAAGTTGTGATTTTGAGCTTCATATATTGTGAGTTAATCCTCACTATGGTTTTTCCCTTCTTGGGTTTTCCATGTATATCTAGTGTTATGTGTTGATGTGCATTGTGCTGATCTTTCATGTTTATGTTGATGTTGTATTGATTAAGTTTTAATTTGCTCCAGAGAATTTGAAATTTGTTTAGATACTGATTCACCCCCACTCTTAGTATCTTGGTGTGTTCAACAACATCAACTTTGGCTCCATGATGTATGCTTCTACAATGGCCCACACTAGTTCTTCTTCCATTAGTATATCTATAATGTTTAATAGGAATAACAAATCCACGGTGCTATTTAGGCACTAGGGAAATTCAAGTAGAAGTCTTGTGCCAATTACTTTTTTGATGATTCTTTCAACAAGTGGATTTAACTAATGTTGAAAACACATTTATGGTGTTCCAACTCAAATCCAACAATGTTTGGTACACCCCATTTGCTTGACATAAGGTAGACTCTTGAGATCATGGTTGTAGATGGTGATCACAAGATGCACTATTCAAATTTGTGAAAATATCATTGAAGTGGCTAGTTTAAATCTTAACTCACATGCCCCTTAATGTCCTTACCAACTTCTCTACACACTTTCAATCATGAGGGAATCCATCATGGCCTTTACAAATCCTTTGGTCAATCCCAATTCAAAGAGCATCCATCCAATCCCACCACTAGCCTTTGTAGTAGTCCTAAGGAAATGACTCCAATATACTATGGATGCTACGAAACAACCATTGCCATCCTTGTGCATGCATGGAGAGATTTTTTCAATCTTTTTCAAGAGCAAGGGAGATAATCTATGTATAATGAATATTTCCAAACTTAGTTGAGGCTTCATTAAGTGTTGTCTCACATAATTTCCTCCACTCAAATGGATTATGGCTAATGACTTAAGATTTTTTTATGATTTATTGCATAATTTACTAATGTTTCTATGTAGTTATTTCCTTCCCTAAAACAATGTTATACCATGGTGTTTAGTAATATTAACTTATGCCAAATTTGTTCCATTATATTCTTGATTTTCCAGCTAGCTAAACATTTGTTTTTTTATTATGTTTTAATTACTATGGAATCTCTTATTATTATATCCCTAATATTCTTTATAATGCATACTTAAAGGCTAAGAAGTAATGCTTGAGCCTATATTTCATTACCAGTCCCATTGACAAGTTTTGGAAGCTTGCCACATCAATTTTCCTTGCTTTACTCTAATGACACAACTAATCCTAACATTCTCAGGTTGCTTTATGTCACATCATCAAAATTCAATTTGAACATCCCATTTATTCAAAAAATTTATTTGATCTTGACCTATTACTTACTTTAAGTTAACCTTCACACACACACACACACATTGAGGTTTCATTTGCAAGGAATTTCATATTTTTCATATAAGATTGCAATTATGAGTAAAACTCTCTTATATTATAACTTTTAAAAAATGGTTTAAAGTGATTATACAAAAACAAATAAACAAAGTTTGATCCAATTGTCTATATAATTAGAGATTTGCAATAAAAGATAAGCTCTTCTCAATTATAGGTTTTATTTTAACAAAAATCAGCATCTTTCATGTAATAAATGTTGTAATTATGTCAAAAGGTGTTCTATGAGTGTCATGTCAACCTAAATATATATAAACAATTAAAACTATAAAATAACTATTAAATAAATTAAAATAAAGTAAACAATGTAAATAAAATAAAATAATTCTTAAGTATAAAATATAATTCTTTAGTAAATAAAATAACTCTAAATTGATATATCAAGATGTTTTTTAGATATATGTATTTAAAATATCTAATTATTATAATAAAAATTTTACAATTCAATAGAGGTAGTGACCCTTAATTTTTACAAGAGATTTATTATAGTGTGTAAGGCTAGGTTAATAAAATTAAAAAGGTAGTCACAAATTACTTTAATATTTTTATATAAAAATTATATCACTATTTAAAAAAAATAATTTAATTCTAAATAAAGAAACATATCAACAAAAATTTTGCAAGTATTTTATGAAATCAAAATAAATGATCTACCTTGAGTGAATTTAGATGAATGGATACCCCTCAGTCCTTGGTGGTTCTCAACCGAAGCGGTTAGCCTAAGGCTCGTGCTCCCAAATCCCATAGCAAAAACAAATTTGTGGATGATCTCCATAAAAAAATCTGCCAAGGGAACTATAGTGGAGGCGATTAATGCGCATCCATTACAATAATGGAAGTAATATTAGCTTATGGAAAGGGAGTGGTAGACTAACCAATGAGTTTTTATTATCTAGTAATTATTCTATCCAAAATAAACCAATGATAAACGTTAAACAAATATTAATTTTTTCCTAAATCTACATGCAAATATTTGTTGAATAAACCAATTTCAAGAGTATTTTTTTAAATGTTAAACAAATATTACATTTTTCCTAAGTCTATATACAATTATTTTAACAAATATTATTGAAAAATCAATCATCAATTTCAGATTTTTAAAAATATAATGCAAAAATATAATATAATACTATATAAAAATATTAGAATATTAGAATAATGTAATAATATAAATATATTATTATCATATTTATAATATAATCATTGTTTATTATCAATCAATAATTAATTATACTATTTCATTAATATTTAAATAAAAAAATTTATAAAGTATACTATAAATATTACAATTTTGTTATAATATTTATATTGGCTTTAAAAAAATTATTTGTTTAACATTATTTGAATCCAATTTGTCTATACAACAAATATTTATTCTCAGAAGAAAATTAAGTCAAATATTATCAATTAATATTATACTATATTATAGTACTATAATATCAATTAAAATAATATATCTAAGTGTTATAATAAATATTAATAATATAATTAATATTATAACTATAAATAATAACCATTTTGTTGGTTTGACAAAAAGTAAATTTGAAGCTTACCTAACGAATTTAAAAATTAAAACTAAAACACAACTATAATTACAACTAAAACACATACTATAATTACAACACTACAAGGCATGTAACACACTTGTTTAAAATTGTGTCTTTGTTTAAATCCTACATTTCTATATGTTTTGAAAGAGACTTATTATCGGCCATAATGTATCATTTAATCAATAATTTTTTTATTTAGAAATAATGGGGAACTAGTACTTTTATATTTGCATATCAATCATGTGTAGTTGCATATTTGTTTACTTTCATTAAACTAAAATAAAGTTTTTTTGTTAATTAATTGTTAGTTATAATAATTAGTTTTTAATGAAATATTTTCAATAATTTAATCTAAATGATACCAAAAACTTATTATATTTTTTTACAAGAATTAATTCTCATAGTAAAAAACTTATTATAATTTTTTAAAGAAATTAATTCCCATAGTAAAAATCTAAAACAAAGGTCATTAAACTAAACATTAAACAAATATTAAATTTTTCCTAAATCTATATGCAAATATTTGTTGAATAAACCATTGATAAGAGTATTTTTTTAAACGTTAAACAAATATTAAATTTTTTTAAGTCTATATGCAAATATTTTAACAAATATTATTGAAAAAATCAATCATCAATCTTGTCATTGGCTCAGATTTTTAAAAATATAATATAATACTATATAAAAATATTATAATATTAGAATAATGTAATAATATAAATATATTATTATCATATTTATAATATAAACTTTGTTTATTATCAATCAATAATTAATTATATTATTTCATTAATATTTAAATTAAAAAAAATTATAAAGTATACTATAAATATTACAATTTTGTTAGAATATTTATATTGGCTTTACAAAAAATTATTTGTTTAACATTATTTGAATCCAATTTGTCTATACAACAAATATTTATTGTAAGAAGAAAATTAAGTCAAATAATAACCAAAAAATAGATTTAAAGTTTACTTAATGAATTAAAAAATTAAAACTAAAACACAACTATAATTACAACTAAAACACATACTATAATTGCAACACTACAAAGCAGGTAATGCGACACTTGTTTAAAATCATGTCTTTGTTTAAACCTTGCACTTCTATATGTTTTGAAAGAGACTTATTATTGGCCATAATATATCATTTAATCAATGATTTTTTTTATTTAGAAATAAGGGAGCTAGTAAGTTTTTATATTTGCATATCAATCATGTGTAGTTACATATTTGTTTACTTTCATTAAATTAAAATAAAGTTTTTCTTTGTTAATTAATTGTTAGTTCTAATAATTAGTTTTTAATGAAATATTTTCAATAATTTAATCTAAATGATACAAAAAACTTATATTATTTTCTTTGTGGCTTTTAAAGATTGAAGAACCCTAACCCTATTGTTAATATTAATTTATTTAATAATTTAGCCTTGGTTTTTAAAAATTTGTTTATGCAATAAGAATATTAAATAAATTATAATTTATATGTTGCATAGTTTAAGGTGCATTTAAGTGCAAAAATAATACACAATGCCTAATCTAACCTTATATAAATAATATTAATTTATTTAATAATTTAGCCTTGGTTTTCAAAGATTTGTTTATGCAATAAGAATATTAAATAAATTATAATTTATACGTTGCACTTTAAGTGCAATAATTATACCCAATACCTAATCTAACCTTCTATAAATAATAACAGAATTGTATCACTTCATAAATTCATTTGGCAAGAAAAAACAAAAAAAAAATTATTATATTATCAACATTGTTGTTAAAACTAAGCAAACACAACAAATTAAAACAAGACTATTCATGAACATTTTGGTAGAAACCTATGCTGCTCTTGTTAAATCTGTGTAAATATTTTTTTATTCATATTTACAATTTTTTTATTAAAAACATTTTAAATTTTTATATATAAACTCAACCACTTAAAATAATATTAAATTGCTTTCAAATTACAATTAAATGGCCTTCATTTTTAGGTGAAATTAAATAATTTTTTTAAAAACACAAAAATTCAAATCTATATATAAACTCAACCACTTAAAATAATATTAAATTGCTTTCAAATTACAATTAAATGGCCTTCATTTTTAGGTGAAATTAAATAATTTTTTAAAAAACACAAAAATTCAAATCTTGTTGAATATAGAAACCCTAACTACAAAATGAAATCTTCTCGAATACATAAACCTAACCGTCTAAAAAGACGAGGCCAAATCATCCTGAAAAGAATTCATCATATTTATTCTGGTCATTCAAAAATTCTGGGAAATGCTGAGATTTGGGTGTCCATTTTTAGTTATTCTACTTTTGGTTGACAAGATCGTTGAAAAGACTATCAATAAACAAATCTATGAATGCGTAAGCACAGGGACTCCAATTGGCAACACCATAATAAACATTCTTATCACTGTGCTTTTATCTGCAGTCATTTCATACGTAACTGCGCAAAAAAGGAAAAAAAACAGTAACAAACAGAACTGAGAAATTTCTGCATTAATCTCTGCATGATGCGTCACGTTTCGTATAGCACAGATATTTCTCATGATTTCACGATCCACAGACCAAAAGAGTAAATAATTGAGGAATAGAGGAGGGACCCACTTCTTCTGTAGTTGTGTCTCTTGGTGTAAAGCAGGAAACATGTGGACCAGATTGAACGTAAGCCTTTGAGACAAAAAAAGTCCTGCACCGCTCTCACTTGGAGAATGTACAGTAAAAGATTATAGTTGAAACATGTAATTGCTTCTCTGCCCAACAGCTGTAAAATTAGGGAGGCACATAACATCAATGTGAAGCTGTGAGATTCAGTCGACATTTAATTAAAGGCAGTCGATAAAGCAGATGGTGAAGGTTTGTTTAATCTACTGAGAGGACCTAGCAGTATTTAGTTGAGCATGTTTTAATAGTTAAAGTAAAAGTTTAGTATTAGTAGTTGTGATTTTAAGGTTGTTAGTGTTGACTATAAGTATTTGTAATTGAATGAAATGTGTTTTTAAATCTAAAAAGTAACAGATCATGTGATGTCACATCAACGCACCAACAAAACATGATTTAATGTACAATTATTATAACTTAATACACAACTACTAGTCTATCTTTTTTTCAATCTTTTTGGACACCTCAACAAAAACCCTGTTGATGTGACATCATATTTGATGATGTGGACCTGAAACCTTAGTTATAACCAGTGGCCTTGCCAAATAAACTATTGTAAAATGTTTGGAGTAATTCAGAACTCTCACATATGGTTTTGAGAGGCGTGGTTGAGAAGTGTGAAGTTAGGGTGCTCCACAATTATTATAACTTAATACACAACTACTGGTCTATCCTTTTTTCAATCTTTTTGGATACATCAACAAAAATTTTGTTGATGTGGCATAATATTTGATGATGTGGACCTGAAACCTTAGCTATAACCAGGGGCCTTGCCAAGTAAGCTGCTGTAAAATGTTTGGAGTAATTAGGAACTCTCACGTATGGTTTTGAGAGGGGTGGTTGAGAAGCGTGAAATTAGGGTGCTCCACTAGTGGATCCTCTTCCCTAGGCTCTGATTTGAATTTGCCAAACTTAAATGTTATTCATACTTTCCATGATGAAAATGTATAATGTAGATCAGTGTTAAAGTAACCATATATTTATATATTTATATGTAGTGAATTGATGTTATATATTATACTTTTAATGCGTTATTTTAAAATCAAATAGATAACAATGTAATATATTGTTATTATTTAATATTAATTTAAATTGTTTAAATCATTAAATAAATTAATAAATTAATTTATTTTTAGTTTATGAAGATAAAAATTAGTAAATTTTATGAATTATATATAGAATAAATAGAATTTTGTATAATAAATGAAAAAATATTTTAAAATTTTAAACAAGATGTTAGTGATTAAGAATATTTTATAAATGTGTTTTGAAGTGTTGTTGAATGTAACTATATTAAGAACTAGCATACTTATCTTTAGAAAAATCTATCTAAAATATCTTTCCCTTATTCAACTTATATATGACAAATTAAGGGTGGGGCGCTTGGCGTAGGCATGAGGTCTAGTCTCCCGTGGGCTAGGTGGTACTCAAAATAGAAATGAAATATTATTTTACTGCATTATATTTTATTTTATATTTTATATTTATGTTTGAGTATTTACTTGTATATATATACATTATTTAATCTACATTAGCTTGCCAAAAATCTTAAAAGATAGAAATGAAATATTATTTTACTGCATTATATTTTATTTTATATTTTATATTTATGTTTGAGTATTTACTTGTATATATATATACATTATTTAATCTACATGAGCTTGCCAAAAATCTCAAAAAGATAGAAATGAAATATTATTTTACTGCACTATATTTTATTTTATATTTTTTAATTTATGTTTGAGTATTTACTTGTATGTATATACATTATTTAATCTACATTAGCTTTATTTTTATTTGCATTGATTTTTTTTATGCATAAGAGATTTTATATTATATTAAGATTTTCAAAAAGTTACAATCGTCTGCTTAGCAAGAATCAAAATGGAAAGACCTTCTATGATATCCCCCAAAACAAGCTTATTCTCCCTAATAGAGAGCCAAAATGGCCAACCCGACAACTAAGAGCAAACCTTTTAACCAGAACCGAGATGACAATTCTAGCAACATTATAAAAACCAAATATACATACTATAATCGACTGCTATCCATCTTATTGCCTATATCACATATCACCCGAAATACCACGAAAACCAAATAGAAACAAACATTTTAGACATTGTGAGAAGACCCTATATCACTAAGGAAGCCATTAGCTAGAGCGAAGGATTTGAAGTCCGACATCTGTTTCTCCCTGAAATAATATTGCAATTGGAACACCCTTTGTAGATAATATGCTTCAACCACTGCAATTTGTCTGTGCTCCAACAAAGCCATGCCTTTCAGATCTAAGATAAAAGGGTAGTATTTAACTACCTCTCCAGGCACATAGAATTCAGCCATTTCCTTTGGCCGCAGAACCCAGTGCCAGAAATGGCCACGAGAATAACCTCCTCCAAGCCAACTAGAAGATCCGCAAAGAAGAGCCTCTCAGGCAATGCCGCCGCGTCCTTCTTAGCCATGTGAATATCAAGAAAAACAACTAGGAAACGAGAAGTGATTATAGAATCTACCTAGAAGGACTTGCTGTTTTTGAGAAACCCTTTCCCCAAGACCATTTTGATAGCAGCCAAGATAAGAGGGTCATGTTTTTTTAGCAAAACCTTGAGGTGATGATCTGTAATAACCCCACGGAAAGTCATTTGACACATCAAGCTATCCAGAATAATCAGTGTATCGACTCCTATGGTTGTCAATGTCTCCGAGGACATTCACACCACAAACTTTGATCGCTCCTCCATATCACTTAGAAGACCCCAAACTTTCTGAAGGACTGAATTAACCAGGCTCAAGAGAAAGAAATGAAATTCCAACCATCAAGAGGGCATAAAAGATTTCAAGAGCCACTACCAATACTTGTAATAATTGATCTACCTTGAGGCTGAGTTGGCTCCCAGCCCTGTAATGATGTCAAGTACCCAAAATTCATATCACAAACTCTAAAGCCTGCTCAAGGTGACATTTCCACTTGCCAAAGTGTGTGCTTAGTAAACTACCTGACTTCTTAATAATGACAACAAGATATTATTGAGCTAAGCTATCACCAACGAATCCTCCGTCCAACTATCAATGCCAACTTAGATGCCCAGTTAGACTGACTCTCCACATCTCCTAATGTGGAGAGCCCCCCGCCCTACCACCCACTTTCTATATTTCTTATTAGAGATTGACTTCCTTGACTGAGATACCATCCACGCCTTGGTTGGAGAGGAGGTCCACCTCTGAATTGCCTTCCCTGAAGATGTGGTTGAACATAACAACCTCAAAACTATCCGCTAGGTTCAAAACAATATCTAATTGTGCTCCCAATTTCCAGTTTGTCACCTTCCTTGAGCATAAAACATTGATCAACAGAGTGGAATCACCTTCGATATCTACTTTTGATGCCTTTAGGTCAAGGCAAATCTTAAGACCTAGAATTAATGCTTGAAATTTTGCCATATTGTTTGTTCCTTTTGAAAGGGGGAAGCCAATTTGCCCAAAGTCTTATTCTTCCAGTCGTGTACGATGCAGCCAGCCCCTGAAACACCTAGATTTCCCCTGGCAGCCCCGTCAAAGTTGAGTTTGATCTAGACATAATCTAGAGGGCTCCATTTGGTTTTGTTTTTGTCATCTCGAGTTTTGAGGCCACCATCTCCTCCAAAAGCAAGAGCACACAGGCCATGCCAGGAACTTTGCATAGATGCGTCGTAGACCGAGAAGTTAACTTTTTTTGGCTTTTCTTGTCTAATTCTTGAGTTTATTAGTTCCACTATACTTGATTTGATCTTATTTATTAGTGACAGAACATGCATCTCTTTGTCCTAAAAGATTCTACAGTTGCGCTCTTTCCAAATTTCCCAAATCACAATCGAGGGACTTGCTCTCCATAAATTACCGAACAATGTTTTTTTGTAGACAATTGGCCATCCATTGAGTAGTTCTAGTAACTTAGTTGGGAGTGTTGTTTACCAATGCAACTTTGAGAGTAGCCAATGCTAACATGTCTGGGCATAAGAACAGTTCAAAAATAGGTGATCCCCATCTTCTTCCTCTTGTTTGCATAAACTACAACGTGAAGGGCCTTGATATCCCATCTTTTTAAACCTGTCAGTAATTAATGCCCTGCATTGAGTAGCCACCCAAGTGAAGATTCCCGCCTTCGGAAGACACTCTTTATTCCAACATAAGTGAGGCGAGATATTTGAGCTTCCTTCTCTGGCATTGGATAGAGCCTTGTAACCACATTTAACATTATATTCTCCATCAGCCGAAGTAGACCACCTGAGTCTATCTTGCCCTTGCTTGAGACAAATTTTGTGACTTTTCACCAACTTTTCATAGATCTCCACAGTCTCAGCATCCAAATCCAAATTATGAAGGATTTTCCATTTGAATATGGGAATTCCATGTTGAAAAGAGACATCCATGTAATCTCTTACCTTATCCCCCCATGCCTATTTAGTGAGCCTTTTGGCATGTGCTAATGTATCGATTTCTTCTAATTTCTGGCCTCCTTCCTAGGAATCCTCCCAGAATGAGGTAGAGCTCCCATCCATAATTTCTGAGGTAAGATGGTCAGTAATTAGTGTCCTGCAAGTCTTCATGAAATTCCATATTCTTGAACCCTCTAGAAGGGAACGGGAGGTGAAAATGATATTTGTGTCGTTGTCCAAATATTTTTCCCTCACAATCTTGACCCACCTGAGCTCCCATTTTGAATCTAATGCCCAAACCAACTTTGCCCCCAAGGTCGCGTTTTGAAGAGCTAAAACCTTTAAGCCAGTTTTGTCCTCCTCTTTGCCTTTGCAGATTTTATCCCACCTCACCAATGGAAACTTTCATTGTTCTGTGTTTCCTTGCCAAAAAAAAATTCTTCACTATCTGGTTCAAGGACTTGCTGTCTTCAGCCAAGAGAGGGAGGCAAGAGATCATGTAGGTCGGAATGGCTATTATAACGGACTTAAGCATGGTGAGTCTACATGCCCAAGAAAGCCAGTGGCTCTTCCAAGAAGACATCTTATTTTTCACTTTTTCAATTAAAGAATTCCAATTGTTTGGTAGGCTGAAGTCCTTTAGAGAGGGGGAGACCCAGATATTTGCACAAAAGGTCACTGTTTTTAAATTTCAAAATCCTTAAGATCTAGTTTTCTCTATCTGTTCTAGTGTTGAAAAAGAAAACTTTCAATTTTGCTATACTTACCTCCTGACCAGAAGCCATAGTATACTTTTCTAAAATCCTCTTGAAGTTCCTAGCCTCTCGTTCTGGCACTGTACCAAACAACATAGTGTCATTAGCAAATTGTTGATGTGTGATTTCTGGAAGTGTGCTAGTTACTTGCAACCCTAACACCTTGCCATCTCTCCATGCTTTGCTGATGGACCTTCCTAGTGCTTCAGCCATGATGATGAACAAGAATGGGGAGAGTGGATCCCCTTATCAAAGGCCATGAGAAGCATTGAAGAACCCTTCTAGAGAGGAGTTCAGCAACATAGAATATCTGGGACTAGCAAGCCATCCAAAAATCCAGTCTAACCAGCCCTTGTGAAAACTAAAGGCCTCCAGTGCTTTGAACATAAATCTCTAATTTACCTTTTCATACACCTTCTCTATCTCCAATTTGATTAGCATAGAGGGCTTCTTCAACTTCTAGATGGAGTGTTGAATTAGGTTCAAACAACTGAGAGGGGGGATGAATCAGTTGTCACACAATTTTAATAATTTATTTCTCTTAATCTTCTTTTATAACTTATAATCAAAACATTTCAGCATTAATCAATAACACGAGCAAAAATAAAAATAGTACACTTGACAACAAGATTTTTGATGTGGAAACCCGGTTAAGGGAAAAACCATGGTGGGGGTTAACCCACAAAAAATAATACCCTGTTAAAAGTATTTTTACAAATGGGAATGCACATGCATTTAGGCTCACTGCCTAGAGCTCATTGCTCAAATGGAGGCTCACTACCTATGGAAATATTATAAGAGAATAACAGAGATTTGAACTGATTAAAGCATCCACCCATGTAAAAATTTTAGTTCCGGTTAAGTACAAAAACTGATCTTACACATTTCATCTTTGCTCTACTCTTCTTACTGTTCTGCCTTCATTCACACTTTGGGTTTCTACTCTTCTCACATACGCCTTATTCACATACACCACACACACTAAATCATCCAATTTCATTAGCTATATATATCCGCAACATGATCTATAATCATTCTATCAGTAAGCTTCAACAACACTTAGAACTTTTATGAATGCTCTGTTATGTCAGCTAGATCTATGCATAACTTAAGGTGCGAACCAAAACTTTCTCTTGAAAATCATTACTCATGTCGACCACTATCACTGATCATCACTATTTGTCCAACAAACAACTTCCATACATCTGGAATCAAGATCTTCTACAAAGTCAGCCTGTTCTTCTTCTATCTACTCTGACAAACTGGAACCTAGTACTCAGAGGCTAATATCTTTTAAATCCTTCATCACCGGAGGACAAAAATATAGAGTTAGACTATCTTGACAATGCATATGACTCCCCTAGATCTATAGCTAATCATGATTTCCCATCGGAGAGATCCGGACCAAAATATCGAACCCTGTTACTACTCTATTCCTAGCTGCCCAGACTTAGACAAATTTTGAATCTGACTTCCGGTATGAATAAATTGTGTTATGCAGATGATTGGGATGATCTTAGTTGCCATCAATGACAATACCTATCAATGCAAAGCAATGTCTCTTGCCAACAATCTCCCCCTTTGGCATTGATGGCCACACTTAGTGAAAAATGACTAAGTGTCTAGTGCAACTCCCCCTTTGTCTGTACACTCATGTACTTCACTTATTCCGATGCTCCCCCTTTGATGAATACCTCATTTTTCATTGCCCTTCACTCCCCCTTTGACATCAATGGTAAAGGGTGGGGTCTGCAAGCCAAAAATCTCCAAATAATTTGTATATACTACCGCATATGTACAAATAATCATTGAGTCTCATTTACATGAACTTGAAAATGTCTGCAAAGCTAGTTTTTATTTGCACAAGTTCAGAGGCCCAAGTACTCTTCATTCCATCCAAAATGGAGATGTACCCACTTAACATAAATGCATATGCTTCTGCCTTTGCCAGATCCGGAGGATCACTTATTTGAAGTGTATTCTGGGCTTCAAGATAAGGCATTATGCATGGATTCCAACTTGGGGGCAATCAATCCTCAGAGTTCACACATCCTCTTCATAGTGTTGCCTTTCTCTTTTTCAAGTCCCTTTATTTCATCTATCAAGCTAATAACCTGACAATCCTAGCTTATAGGAGAGGTAATTAGAGGATCAAAATTTTGAGATAGAACTAATATTTTCTGTTCTTGTTCCTTTATCTTCTTCTCAATTTCTTCATTGACTTTAGACTGTGATAGGTAGAACTTATATATATCTCCTCCATCACTTAAGGCATTTTGAATGCTCTTTGTACTAATGCCTAGTATCAGCCTATCACTCCTTATTAGATTCTTAACTTGACTTAATTTCTCATTCAGGAACTCTTTCTAACTTTTGCCTTCGCAGACTTTTCAAAAGACTCAAAGTGTGAGTTTACTGAACTTACAAGATTTTTTAGATGTCCGGAGGGGGAATCATTTTGATTCTTCTGATAGGTTGGCATTAATTTCTCCAAAATTTTGGTTGGAAGCCCCAGTAGCTCATTGTCCTCCATGTGGGACTTTAACATCTTTTCTCTAGCCTTTACTTGGGTGAATGATGCTATTTTCATCAATTGAATTGGAGAGAGAGCATCTGGATTGGCTAGGCCTTGGAGTAGCTCAGACTCATCAAGTTCAATCATTTCTTTTTCAAGAAGACATTTTACTACATCTGCAGTGTCTCTTGCAATCATTTCAGAACCATCCTTTTGTTCTCCTGATTTCTCAGTATCTGCTTTAGGTGCTTCAACATATGCACCATCTTCTTCTGCCTTGTCCTTATTTCCTTTTTCTTCCACTTTCTTTGTTTTACTCTTCTCTGTGTTTTCTTCAGAGGGACTCTTTCCTGTTTTCTCACTACTTGTTGCCTGATCTAGCGGGCTCTGTGTGGTAGTAATATCCTCTTCTTTTCCAGAGTGATCAGATGGAGGAGTTACCCCTGCATCAACTATTATGTCTACCATTTCTATGTCCTCCTGATTGACTTGTTCCTCTTCCTGAACTTCTCTAATATTTAGATTTGATGAATCAAGTCCATCATTAGTCTCCTCATAGATTAATTCTGAAGGATCTAGAGTAGTACTTTGGTCATTAATTCTCTTGTTAGTTTCTTCTTCAAGAGCTTCTTGTTCCAGAGTAGGAGGATTGTCTTCTTCAACTTGTTTTTCTAAAACAATATAGTATTTATCTTTGTCTAAAGCCTTTCTCAAAATTTCCTCTATTTCCTTTACAATTTCCTCAGTCTCACCAAGCATTAGCTTGTTCATCCAGACTTTGCTTCTAAATTTTTCTTTGACTTCTTTGAGAATTTTATCTGCTTCTTTAATGGTCATTACATGACATAGTGTAGAGAGGATATACTCTCTGAGTTCTGGATCTTTAGCCTTAGCTGCTTCTTTTCTCATTTCTAGTACTCTCCTTAAACTTTTAGGAAGTTCTTGTAGAATTTCCAATAGGGCTCTATTGAATTTATTCAAATATATGATAATGGCATCTTCCAAAGTTTTCTTATTTGCTTGATCAAAATTATCATAGTAAACTCTGATAGGCTTTAAGTTTCAATAAACAATGACTATTTTTACAATTTCATCAATAGTCATAGCAACCTTACCAGTGACTAGCTTTTTACTGGCCTTATTGCTTCCGAAAGGCTGGTCTTCAGAAGTCTTTGAAGTTCTGGCTTTCTTAGATCTTATTTCTTTCATTTCTTCATCTGTCTCTGTCTCTTCATCATCTTTTGTGCTCTTGTGGGTTCTTGTGGCCTTGGTTTTCTTTCTTTTCTCTTCATCATCAGATGGAGTGGCTTTAGGCTTCTTAGTGGAAGTGGACTTGAGTTGCTCAGCAAGAGTTGCAGAACAACTTGTCTTCCTTGAGGAGCTTGGTGGGATTTCTGGAGCAACTGCTAGCTCACTTTGTACTTTTTCTTCTGTAGTCTACTCAGTGTTGTTCTTCATCTTTTCAATTCTTTCTCTATTCTGCTTTACTGCCTCCTTGATTAGGCCAATGCTCTCAGCATACCTTTCAACTTGTCTCTGCACTTTCCTCTTGGTCTCAGGTTGTCTGAGCTCCACATGCAATTTTAGACTTAGTTCCTTGTAGGTTCCAAACCTTTCCATAGAGGTAACTTTAGGTGTGTTCAAAAGATGTTGAGCATACATATCCAACACTCTTTCATCCACCTCATAACCCATAGGCATTATCCAAACTGTCCTTAGTTCTATAGCTTCTATCAAGCACTGATCTGTGTTAACCATGAAACATGTGTCATTTTCATACTTCTCCACAATTGTATTAAGGATTCTTTCCCTTGCTTGCATTAAACTCTGGAAGTTTTTGAAGTAGCCCCAAATGTCAGTCTTTTGGGCTTGGGAGTCACCAAGATTGAGAAGGTGATCTCTTATTTTCCATGCCACTGGTCTATCAGTTGTCTAATGCACCCCTTGAATTCCAGGTACTTCATTCATAAAATAGAAGAACAAGCATATAATCAAGGAACCATATTTGAAGGAATTTTTCTTATCTTTCTTTATCTTGCTCAAATTCTCAATCAACTGATTTCATAGTAGTTCACAAAGATCATAATCAACATTTTATTTTAACATTTGAAAGGCTGCATATATTGCAGTTCCGGAGATAGAGTTTTCTCTACTGGAGAGGTGAATTTTGTACCTAATCACCATAGAGGCAAATTTGAGATCTGGTTCTATAATATCATTGATGGTCATTGCCCTTATGTCAAACTTGGCACTGGTAGCATTAGTCACTGTTTGGTTTTTTACAGCTTTCAGCATAGGTAACCCACCGGTTGAATTTAATCTGGTTACAATCTTGATAACATCCTTTGTAATCTTGAATGGTTTCAATAGCCATATGAACTCATCACGTATTTAGCTTAAGATATATCAAACCCATTCATTTTCATCAAATATCAGAAACCTAATGACTTGCAGAAAGTGTTTGCTTTCTAGGGCTTTGTATTCTGATTTCAATTTGTGGCTATCATCCGTTAATAGTTGTTAAGCAAATCTAAGAGTTTCAGGTTTCCAAATTCATCCATGTTATAGTGGATGTATGCCCTAATATCCTCAACATGTAGTACACCATGAGGAACCTCAGAGAATGCACCCAACAGTTCAACTTCAATTGATTTGTGTGGATGTTTCTTAAATATTGGTTGGGGCCTTTCAATTACATCAACAACTAGAGGTGTAGCCATTTACAAAAATTTGAGAACTCAAGAGATTTTGCAGAAAACAAAAAATACCTTGTTACACAGATTAGGGTTTTTGCTTGGAAATCTTTTTCTCGCTTCCAAATCTTGAGAATTCTCAGCTCTAAGCTCGTCCACTTCTTTCTTCTTGTTTTCTCCAGATGCAAAGTGTTTCAAATGAGCAATGAATGACCCTTTTAAGCTTTGCATCACCTAATTTGCCTTTGTAATAAATGCACTACCCTAGCACATCCAGTTGCTCTATTTTTGAATAGTCTTTCATGTATCACTCTGCAATTTGCCATAATCACTTCCTTTCTTCTAGAAATCCTTCCAAATGTTCTAAGTCAATTCAAGGTACCTTTTCTCATTGTGCAAGAACTAGGCACTCAACTACTCGCTGGGGGATTTTGATTTTTATTGCAGCTCCCCCTGAGCCAGAACTCCTAATTTAATTTCCTGAAGAATTATCTGCACTAGATTCTGATGTGGACCCATCACTATGGTTCACAGTTGCTTTCTTTACCCATGTCTCACTTGTTTCATTTTGGATCTCATTCTCTTCAATTTTTCTTTTACCTTTGTCTTGTCTCTGCTCATCTGATTTTCTGTTTACCGGACCTCTTCCTTCATTGGTCCTACTTCTGCAAAATCTTGCAAAATGACCGGATCAATTACAATGGAAGCATACAACATTTCTTTGCCCATTTGATTTATTTCTTCTTGATCTACATTGATTTTCCATATGTCCAAATCTATTGCATGCAAAACATTTGCCATTGAAAGATTTCCTATTTCCTCTATTTGATGAGTCATTCATTATCATACCTCTACATTCATTGGATTTATGACCATACCTCTTACAATTGAAGCATTGTCTGAAGAAGGATGGATTATTTTGGTTTACTCTACTTCTCCATTGAGTGGCTTTATGACCAAATTTATTGCACTTGAAATAATTTCCATTGAAAGATGGATACCTTTGAGCATTAGGTTGTCTTATCAGAGGTCTTCTAGGTCTATTTCTCTTATTCCTTGGCTGAAAGTTTCTTTGACTCAATCCGGAGCCTTCACCTTTTTCATATCCAAGACCATGCTTGTCTTCAGACCTTTTTTGACCCTCAAGTATTGCTTCAAGTTTAGCTGAGCATATCTTGAACTTTTCCTTGTATTCGTTTGCAACTTCTAGACCATGTCTAAGAATGACAATTTGTCTTTCAAGATCTCTTTCATTGTCTTTGCTTTCTTGTAGATCAGATTTTAGATGACCCGCAGTACTGTCCAATCTATAGCATTCATCAGTTCTTTCTCTTAGAGTTTGATTTAAATCTTCAGTCTTCTTCCTTTGCTCAATTTCTTTGGTAAACCTCATTACCCTAGATTCCATCTCAACTTTTAGAATAGCAATTTCTTTTGACAGCTTATCACACTCATTTGTTTTTTCTTCCAAGGCTTCATTCATGCTATTTTCTTCAGATAAATTGGATAATTATAGAAGCAGCTCCTTACTCCTTCCCAAAGATTTCTTTAATTTATCTTTTAACATTTCAATGGTATAATCAACATCCTTGATTTCATCTTTCAAATTATATATTTCTACTTTGGACTGATCAAGATCTTTTAGAGCCAACTGAAGTTGATCCTTAAGTGAACCCATTGAAAAACTTCTTCCAAGATCTTTCCTCAAGCTGTTAAGCTTCTTTTAAGGAACCTTGCTCTGATACCAATTGTTGAATTAGGTCCAAACAACTGAAAGGGGGGGTGAATCAGTTGTCACACAATTTTAATAATTTCTTTCTCTTAATCTTCTTTTATAACTTATAATCAAAACATTTCAGCATTAATCAATAACACATGAGCATAAATGAAAATAGTATACTTGACACCAAGATTTTTGATGTGGAAACTCAGTTAAGGGAAAAACCATGGTAGGGGTTAACCCACAAAAATTAATACCCTGTTAAAAGAATTTTTACAAATGGGAATGCATATGCATTGGGGCTCACTGCCCAGAGCTCACTGCTCAAATGGAGTCTCACTGCCTATGGAAATATTATAAGAGAATAACAGAGATTTGAACTGATTAATAGCATCTACCCATGCAAAAATTTTAGTTTTGATTAAGTACAAAAACTGATCTTACACATTTCATCTTTGCTCTGCTCTTCTTACTATTCTGCCTTCATTCGCACTTTAGGTTTTTACTCTTCTCACATATGCCTTATTTGCATACACCACACACACTGAATCATCCAATTTCATTGGCTATATATATCCGCAACATGATCTACAATCCTTCTATCAGTCAGCTTCAACAACACTTAGAACTTTTATGAATTTTCTGCTCTGTCGGCTAGATCTATGCATAACTTAAGGTGCAAACCAAAACTTGCTCTTGAAAATCATTACTCATGTCAGCCACTATCACTGATCATCACTATTTGTCCAACAAACAACTTCCATACATCCAGAATCAAGATCTTCTGCAAGGTTGGCATGTTCTTCTTTTGTCTGCTCTGATAAACTAGAACTCGATACTCAAAGGCTAATTTCTTTTGAATCCTTCATCACCGAAGGACAAAAATCTAGATTTAGGCTATCTTGACAATGCATATGACTCCCCTAGATCCGCAGCTAATCATGACTTCTCACTGGAGAGATCCAGACCAAAATACCAAACCCTATTACTGCTCTATTCCTAGCTGCCCAGACTGAGACAAATTTTGAATTTGACTTCTGGTATGAACAAATTGTGTTATGCAGATGATTGGGATGATCTTAGTTGCCATCAATGACAACACCTATCAATGCAAAGTAGTGTCTCTTGCCAACATGGAGTGGATCACTTCTTGTGCTATGATTACTCCATCAAGTATGGATCTACCGGGGACAAAGCCCATTTGCTCCTCCGAGATGATTTCTGGAAGAACCTTTTTCAATCGATTTTCTATTACTTTTGAAAGGATCTTGTAGAATGTGTTACAAAGGGCAATAGATCTGTATTCCTCCAGTGATTCAGGTCTCTCATTTTTTGGGATTAGAACGATGAATGTATTATTAATTTCTTTAAGAACTCGCCTTAAACATCTGGAATTCTCAACTGCTTTCGTGACCTCCTTATCAACTATGCTCCAATATTTTTGAAAGAAGGTAGCTGGAAAGCCATCTGGCTCAGGTGCCTTATTCGAGTGAAGCTGGAATAGAGCTTCCTTTACTTCTTGTTCAGTAAATTTGCTATTCAACATTGCATTTTGGTCTTCGGACACTAATACTGGTATGCCCTCCAGCAATTCCTTCTGAGCCTCTAGATTAGAGCCCTCCCAATCATTTAAGAGATTGTTGAAATAGGCCATTGTTGCTTCCTTTATCTCCTCCACTTTGTCTAAAGATTTGCTATTTTAAGATTTGATGCAAGTGATCCTATTAATCTCTCTTTGCATTTTTGTGGAGTTATGGAAAAAAATTGTATTTTTGTCCCCAACATTTAGCCATACTTCTCTAGACTTTTGATGCCAGAAGATCTCCTCCTTGGCTAGAAAGTCTTTCAATTTGTTTAAGAGTGTCTTCTCCTCTAGGAAGCACTAGTCATTCATGCCATCCTTGATTACTTTTTCTGACAAAGCCTTTAGCTCCTCCTCTGTTTTTCTTTTTTCTTCAAAAATATTCTTGAAAACATCTATGTTCCAGCTTTTTAGGTTTTGTTTTAGCACTTTCAGTTTGACAATAATATTAAACATCTTTGAGCCTCCTGGGTTGCAGTTCATCCACCACTGCACAATCAGATCCTTGAACCATATATTTTCAAATTTGAACAGGCATCTGGCAGATCCCTTTTCTCCAACAATCTCCAGAAGGATAGGGTAATGGTTCAGACCTTCCCTAGATTCAATTTTGCAGTCCATTGTGTAGGGGAATTGTCCCAAATCTCCTTTGAATAAAACCGATCCAATTTCTCTGCAACGCCGCAAAAACCCATCCTTTTGTTTCTCCAAGTAAAACAACCATTACCCATTTGCAACTCTACTAGCATATTTCTATCAACAAAGGCCTCAAAATCGATCTAAGATTGAGATTTCCTTCCCACCCCACCTTTTTTATCTTTCAACCTTAAAATGGCAATTCAATCCCCTCCGATGAAGCAAACTTCAGACATTGAGTTGTTGCATATAGTTGCTATCTCTCCCCAAACTTGCCTTTTCTAAATGCAATTCACTGGGCCATAGATATTTATGAGAAAAAAACACAGATTGGAGACCAAGCTTCTTACCCTACAAGAAATCCAATGTCTATTGGCTACAACTTCTTCTACTATCACATTTTGCGGCCTCCAAAGAATCAAAAGACCTCCCAAAGAGCCAGATGCGTTTACCCCACACCATTTCCAGAATTTCATTTTCCTACCAAACAACTCCTTCTCCTGTTCACCTAATTTGGTTTCCTAAAGCATATAGATGTCCACTTGAAAATATTCTAACCGGTGCCATATCAAGCATTGTTAGGGGCATTTAAGTCCCTAACATTCCAAGATAATAGTTTCATTGTTGTTTAGGAAGGGATTCACCCTTCCCTACTCTCAACATCTCATTTATTTTTAGCTTTCCATTAGCCTCTCCATCCCACTTTAGTTTTTCTTGATTGGGAATTCTCCCACACCTCTTGCTATCCCCACAATTAGGGGTGGATTTGGGAGTTTCTTTCTGACCTATGCCAAGCTTTCCCAACTCCAATTGAGGAAAATTGGGTTCAGAATGACCTTTGCATCCTTCCTGTCTAGTTTCTTCCTCCTCTAGCTGAAAGTCCTCATTCACTAGGGTTGGACTATCAATCCAATCCTCCAGCAAACAATCCTCTTTCAAACTGAAAGCACCATTCTTTGCTGCTTTGGCTAGTTTAGCCAATTCATTGTCCACTTGAATTAGGGAATTGAGATCTTCTCTCACCTTATTTCCTAATAATTTGATAGCTTCTGAAACCTTGTGATCCAAATCCTCCCTTTGATTGTGTAAGGAAAATTTTATTCTCCTTGTGTTCTGCCATTGCCCCTTAGCTATTTTTCTCTTGCCTCTGATCCTCCAATCTCACATTGTCAGGCCTATCCGGTACTTAATTAGATGAACCTTCCATTTCGGGGGCAAGGCTAGAATTCTCTTCTGGGGCTATAATGGGTGGTCTCCATCCAAGTATCTTGACTAGTTCACCTTTAGGGGATGAATCAGGGATGAGCTTTTGCGACTAGTTTCCCCAATCTGATTAAAGCTCGATCTCTTACCAAGGCAAGTCGGATGACCTTTTTTCTATGCATAATCTAGCATAGGTACTGACTCCATCTGGTTCTAATTGTTCTTCTACACAAAGATAAGAACCCAGACTCTTGCCAATTTCTTCCAAAATATTAGGGGCCCAAAACTCCAAGGGAAGGTTCGACAGCTTTAACCATTCTTGAGTCGATTCCATTTGGTGACAGAATGGATCAAAACCAAGATTCCATCTTTAGATGTAGAAACCCCAATCATCTAAAATCCAAACACCATTAACAATTTCTTCCCTAATATCTTGTGTAGGGCATATCATCGCAAAAAAATCATTACCTAGGGATCTGAACTGAAGTTCATTCCCCTATTTTCCTTTCCACCAGCGGATCATTCCATCCCAATTCAGCCCTTACCAAACCATTTTTCCAAAAGGCCAAGCTACTCCAATCACTCTATTTTTGGTCAGATCTTGATTGCGCTTATAACCCTTGAGGTCCTAAAGGTGTTTCCAATTATCATTTTTCCTTTGTCCTTCCAGATTTTGTTTTGATCCCCTAGGTTTGGTTCACCAAACAAGGGTAAAAAATTAGGGTTTCCTATCCATCCATTGTCACTAATTTTTCTCCAATTTTGAGGTCCCCTAGGTTTATAGCTATCCCATTTGCTTTCATTTCAGTCCCAATGATTATTTTTCTTGTTGTTTTATTTGTGAAATATTTGTTTGGGTTGATGCGCAAACTTTTGCCGAAACCTTCCATTCCCATCCGTAGTTCCTTGGAAACCTGTTCCCTTTCTCCAGAGAAAAATAGTCATTGTACTTCCTCCATTGTTCATTCACCGCATGGTGTTTTATCTGATCCATAGAGATTTTTGCTTCGACTTCGCGAGCCCAATGACCTTGCCCTATGTTTTCTTTCAGTTGACCAGAAAATCCCTCGATGAATTCCTTCACATCCTTTGTTCGCACCTGCTCTACTCCTTCTCACGCCATTTTGCATGATTTGCATTGATTTTAAAAAATATATGTTAGCTATATATATTTTTAATTTAAAACACTTACTTTATAATAAAAATATATATATATGTGGGCTCTATTTTGTTTTTATGTACATGGTAACAATCATTCCCTTAATGCCACTATATAGCTTTATTTTTATTTGCACTGATTTTGTAAAATATATGTTGGCTCTATTTTTTTTTTATGTACATGGTAATAGTCATCCCCTTAATGTCACTGTATAATGCCTCTCCACATAGTAAATCTCACTCATTAATCTTTTATGAGATGCCTCATAAATTATGAAGAGGTTGTGCTTAGATAGTTAAGTCATTAGGTTCTCATTATGGATATCTAGGCTCCAATCCCCAAAGTGACATCTTAGCACCAACATTTACTTTGGTTCATTTTTGTACACAAACTAATAGTCACCCTTGCACTTATCATACATATGTCACCCATAATAATGATTTTTGTGTTTAGTAACATGTATTTAAGGACATGTCCTAGGATCACTAGTGTCATCAATTATGAGCATAAAGCATTTGCATCAACCCTAGTCTTAGTCTTAGTTACATTAATTTCTTTAGCATTTACATCTCTTCTTGGTTTTCTTTTCATAATTTGTGCAATGGTTAAGGGCTTCATTTCTAATGAAATAGATAGTCTTCCATCTATTCTACAACATACCCCACTCTACTTTTCAATACAACCTCTTTCTTAGAAAATATATGTATAGAAGAGATGAACAATATTGGTTCTTAATTGTATTAGTTTGAATTAGTTCATATTTATAGATAGCTTGTGCATCATTTTGTCTAACATGCATAAGTTAGATAAAGATACAAGTATGTAGATATTGTATTTAAGAACAAAGTATATATTTTGGAAATCATGTAAGTCATAGTTAGCTTTAGACCAACATTACTTTAGAGGCTAACTATGCATGCACCTATATATACCCTTGATACTATATACACATATACATAAAGAAGAAACTAACATATCAATGATGGAATAGTATACCTGTTTCGATGTCTTATTGAGTGATCTTTGTGCACGTGTATGACTATCTAGCATGCATAATTAATATTTGTAACTAATAGTACATTCTTAGAGTGAGACACATGAATATTCTAGCATATATGTAGTCTACGTGCTTAGCCATTGGTATTTAGCATGCAACCAAATTATGGATAATATTTTGATTATGTTACATTGCATGATTCTCAAAAGAACCTAAGATATTAATGGAAATGCAAAGGATGTTTGGTGAGGAAGATTTGTGCATTGTGAAATTGATGGAAGTATATAGGAAGACATGGAGCACACACAGAAAAAATAGAAAGACAAGGAGGTTGTACAAGATGAAACAATTGCTAAAGTAGACCTAGTGTGCAACATGAATGTTGAGATTAGTGAAGTAGAATACCTTAAATTCTTAGACTCTGAAGATATAGTATTATGTTATACTAACCCATTGAGAATAGTTCAAGTCAACATTAGTTCAAAAGAGGCCTGAAAATGACTAACATAAGGGATTACTAGGGAGAAAACTAGTTAGCACATGTGTGGTTGATCTTTTACACAAGTATCAAGATTTGATTCCCAAAGGTTATTAGGAAATGAAATGATTGCATCCTTCCCTTGGGAAGATATATGTCAAATTAAAACCAAGATCCAAGCTAGTAAAGAAGTATGCATGTCACCTAAATCCTAACCTATAGAACAAAGTTAAAGAGGAGATATAGAAAAAATGTTAGAATTAGGCTTCATATTTTTGGTTGTAGAATCAAAATAGGTAAGTCCTATGGTCACTTTAATAATTTAAAAGGATTATAGAATTAAGATCTACATAGAATATTATGTTCTTAATGAAGTATGTATTACCGACCCTTTCCCAACATCATTCATAGCAGAAATTCTAGAATGAGTCACAATGCATGATATTTATACTTTCACTAATGCTTTCTCAAGTAATCAAGTAAGGATTATAGAGGATTTGACAAGGCAAAGACCATTTTTGTTGTAGAGTGGGGTATCTTTGCCTATAATGTCATGCCATTCAAATAGAAAAATGCACTAGAGTAGTATTTTCTAGGATTGTTGTTAGTGCATTCAAAGACTTAGTCAATCATTTCTTATAGGTTTATTTAGACAACTGGGCTATACATGGGGTGGTCCATGATCGCATTAACTTGATCCTTGGAACTAATGTTCAAGAGATGTAAGTAGATTAGCAGTGCATTAAATTTGAAGAAGCACACATTCATGCCCCCTTTGGCAAGCTATTGGAACATACCATTTGTATTTAGATGCGATGTTAGTTTTAAATGTAAGTCCTACCTATTTATTTAGACATTTTATTATGCTTTTATGACATATTATTTAGTGAGCTATATTCTTTTATTATTATGGTGATACTATTATGCATAGAGTAGGAGACTATGGTGCATGGAGATTTGGACATTTGATTTATGTGGTTAATGTGTGGTTAGGAGTGTTTGACTTATGTGATGTTGTTAATTGGATTATTTGATTTTTAAGTGAATGGGATTATGTTAGATTGGTGAGCACTTTTATTTAAAAATGCAAGTAAATGGTGTTGTTAAATTAAATGGATTTTGGCTATATGTGAGATGATCAATTATGGATAAGTGTATGTTTATTTAAATGTTGCTTCAGCTATATGTTTCAAGACAATCTGATGTTTGAAATTGAGTTTTGTAGGGGGTGGCCAAGGCTTATATGATACATAGATTTATCAAGAACTATTGTTGTGTTAAACCAGTGAAAACCCTAGCCTATTCTACCTAGAGGAATAAACCTGATTAGTCAAATTTTGGTGTGTGTTCTATGATTTAAATTGTCATTGTTTATATCATTATTATTCCTTTTAATTTTAATTTTGAGTGAAATGATTTAATTTTAGTCTTTTAAGAGTTGTCATGGTTTTGATTTTTGGTGGTGTTTTAATTCAAAAAAAGGGATTATTATTCTTTTTCAGTATTTATTTATTTTAATGTTGATAAATTACCTTTATTGTTGTGATAAGACTTTAATTTTAGTTTTATTTATTTCTTTTTAATTTATTTAAGAGTTTTGTTTTATTTTTTTGTTTTTACTATTTTATTGAAAAGATTTATTGTTTTAATGAATTCTTTTTGTTTTGGGGAAAAAGTGAAATTAAGTTTGTTTTAGTGGAGTTTTGAAGGAGCTTTTTTCTTGAAGATGGATTTGGAAAAGCTTTTGGAAAGGTTTTTCAAATGTTGATTGAATTTTTTAAGATTTTGGGAAAGCTTAATTTTGGGATTGTTGTCTTCATGAAGTTACAGTGTTTTCCTGGTTTGTACCTCTCCTAATTTGGAAGGTAGAGGTAGGATCTACATCTTGAAAATAATTTTTATGTATGTATGGTTTCAAATTGTTAAAAGAATGTTTGCTATTTTATATTGGAGTTGTTTTTGGGTGTTTTTGAGAAATTGTTGTCTTGGGGATCTAGAGAGGTGACAAACCTCTCTTTGGGGAACACATTCCATAGTTGGGTTATTCATTTTGAAGGGTTGTAAAAATTTCATAGTTGGGTTATTCATTTTGAAGGGTTGTGAAATTCCGTAGTTGGACTTACCTTGAAGAAGGATGAAGGAAGTTTGCAGATGGGTTGAGAAGAAGATTGAAGGGTTGTTATGATTGTTCTCCAAGAGAGGAGGTTTCTCCCTCTTTCCCCTTGATTAAGAATCCAGTTCGCTTCTTGTGTCTTTTGTGAGTTCAACCGGGAGTTGGAAAAGTTTGTTGTGTGTGTAAAATTTCTGTGTTTGTTTAAATGCTTGAAACCAAGTTCTTGATAGATCGCCCAAGCTCAGGGGTGGGTTGGTATTCCAACCCTACAATAGGGTGGAGAGCAAGACGGGCCATCCAGTTTGACTTGTTTTTGTGTAGGAATTATTGTTGGATCTGATTTATTAAAGAAGATTTGTATTGAAGAGACTTGTGATGTTCTATTTTCTTATCTGTCAAGAGCTCGAAGCTCTTCCTTTTAGATCTTTTTGGAAATTTGAGGATTATGGATTATACATCCATTTGTAAATTTGTCTAGTAGAAGGATTTTTTTGTATATGTATAATTTCTATAATTTCATCTCACATTATTTTTATTTTGTGAATTTAACAAGTTTACTAATTTTTAAAAAAACTGGTGAACTGTCCCTAAAAAAGCTAGTCGGTTCTGTCTTCCTTAACTTTTGTTTTAGAAACTAGGTTCGTCTAAAATTTTTAGGACAAGTGTGCCATTGAATTTTCTAAATCATATAAAAAATTCCGTGATACCCAGATTCTATATTTGAGATATAAAATTATCTTGATAAAAACTAGTCCTTTGTATCTTTTATAAATTTTGTTTTAAAAACTGGGTTTCTTTGATATACTTATTGAAGATGCGCAACCTAGTTGACTAAATACTCGCATGAGTTCAACCATACCAAGATTCTCAATTATGAGATATGCACAAATTAGTAATTGTTTATCTCTGTTACTTTGAAGATTATGATTTTACGAGTGATTATATGATTTTTAGAAAATTATACTAAAGGAAACTTTTATTTTATTATTATGATAATTCAGATCTCTATTTTTACCTTTCTAACACATTTTAAAAATAGGAAAAAACATGGAGATCAGTTTGATTCAACAGAAAAAGAAGACAAAGCAATTTTGTGGAAAAGAGTAGAAAGAAAGCATAGTAAAGCAAAAAGAATTAATAAAGAATTAAAAATATAGATAAAACTTGCTTTATTTCTATTTATCATTTTAATTAAATTAATTAATTAATTTAATTTAATTAATAATTTAATTAATTTTATTGTTCATTATATTTTAAATGCTTTAATATTTTTAAAATTAATTATTATTATTTTTAATTACCATTTAACTTTCTTGAAGAAGAAATGGTTTAATTTAATTAATTAATTAAATCTATATCATTTTTTAGTGAGTACTTGTAAATTAGTGAACAAATATTTTTTTTTTAAAATTGATTTTGTTTTAGGGTGGAAGTAGTAAATAATTATGTAATTTAGTAAATGTTGAACTATGATTACATTAAATTATGGATTTAGTTCAACATATATATAGGGTATATTTTCTTTAAAATATTATAAGTTAGATTAGTAATATAATTATATAGTTTTCCTTTAATAAGCCTAAGAGAAAAATATGTATTTGTTCCTACTGCAAATATTATAAAGTTTTATAATAAACTCTTCAAATTTATCTATATTGTTTTATCTAAACCAATTGTTTAGGTTTTTAAATAAATTTATATATAAGATGATTGTATTATATTTATAGAATATTTATCATATTAAATTAACCAATATCACTTGAAGTGTTAGATAATTTAATGTTGTTAAAATTATCTTTGATATGAATAAATTGGGTATGGTTGTATTTAAGTTCATTGTGAATTTAATTATAGTCGTTTATATGTTTCTTAACTCTTGGTAATATTATTATGTTTTAAAAAAAATTAGTTGCATGTGTGTGTGCCCACTTGTATGTGATTATATGGGTGGGCATTACATTAAACCCAACCAAATGTTGGGAAAGGTGTCTCAACCTTGTATCCTAATGTTCTAATGTATTAATTAATTGAAAAGTAGCAAAATAATTATTTTTGGTACCCCAACTTGGTGGGGTTATAAAGTTCTCCTAGCCCACTTATTAAAAATTGAAGTTCTTGAATGTGTTGGAAAGAACTCTAGAAGATCTAAGTAGACACACTAAAAAATTTAGCCAAAGTAATGGAGTTTAGAAATGCTCTGAAAGCCTCCAAAAATGTAGATTACTAAAATGTAGAAAATACTAAAAAAATAGATTTTTGATATTTCCTAGATAACCATGCAAATGCCATCCAATTGCTCTTGGATCTTTATTGGATTATAATGCCTATTTTGAATGGATTTAAATATGCCAAATTGGAGTTCCTAAATTGAGGATTCAATTATTACAAGTTATATAATAGCTGTAAGGATGCCTTTTGTTTTTAGCATATGAGATCATGCCAAACTTTGGCATTGGAATTTAGGCCAATTATGGTGCATTTTGGTCCATTATTTTGAACCATGGTTTTATTAAACCACTTGTGGTTTATGGTTTTCCCTATTTATTGGTGCTTGAGGATGGGGCAATTTATGGCTTATATAGTGAGTTCTATAGGTACTACATTATGCTACCAAAATTACTCTAAATCTCTTGTTTCTCATACTCCTATAAATACTTAGACTTTGCAAGTGTGTTGTAATCACTGATTGGTAAATAATACAGTGAGTTTCTTTGGAGTGTAGGGTTTTCCTCTCAAAAAAAAATTCCTCACATAAATCATTGTGTTATAGTATATTGCTTTTGTGTTTATTTCCCTATAATTGTATGATTAGTTTATTTTTTTCACATATATCCTCTCATAGATTAGTGTAGGGAGTGTATACCACAACTCTACTTCCTTTCACCAAAGTCATAGTTATCCTTTAGTTGGAAGCACTAAAAATAGCATGCAATGCTCATGATTTTCTTGGGCGTGCACAAGGTATTACAAGAATTTCATCAAGAACTATACAACCATTTTAGATCATCTAGAGGATCTCTTACATAAGGATGAACCATTTCATTAGACAAGGAAACACAAGTAAGATTTTGATACATTAAATAAAAAATTAACATTTGCATCTATATTATAGTTTCTAAATTGTTATAGGCATTCCATGTTCAAGTAGATGCATTAATTATGGCCATTGAGCTAGTACTCATGAGCTAGGTGAAGATAAGGTAGATCACTTGATCTACTTTGTAAGATAAAATCTAATGTCTACATGAAAAACTATACAACAATTTAGAGATAGGATTTAGCCATTGTGTATGCCCTACAAAAATTTAGATATTATTTTCTAGGTACTCCCTTTGTGTTCTTCATTGATCATTAAACACTCAAGTACTTCGTAAATATGTCCATTCTTCGTTGTTGCATATGTTGATGGTTGATCTTATTCCATGAGTTTAATTTTAGGATAGCAGTGCATTCTAATAGCATCTTGTTAGACTAGATTGAATCTTTCATGGATAGCTATAGGAGAAAAGGGGACTAACCCTATTGAGGATAGTTTTCCTTAAATGCATTCTAGATTGATGTATTCTCAAATACACTAGAAGAGATTGTTGTGTTTCTTTCTTCAAGGAAGGAGTCATTAACCTATGTTGTTTCTTAGAAAAGACCATTGGTAGTACACACAACACTCTATCAATTAATTAATGGCTAGTTATATAAAATGGGCATGGATGAGCTATTCCATAGGTACATATTTTCTTGCATGAGAAACATTATAGATGGATTAACCTATCTTGATGGATATTATGGATCTAGAGTCTTCCTAATAATAGATTATAACTCCTTTTCTTATCAATGACATATAAAATGGTGGATATCATCTTGAGTTTAAGAGTGACTAAGATATAGATCTTTGCAATGGTGGCTACTTTTAGGTTATCGTATCCATGCACATGGATACCTGTATAAGAGGTGATGTATGTTTCATTGTATCCCATCCTTTGCAAGAGGTTCAAGGGAACAATGTTTACTATGGATCTCTTATCGACTTGAGTCCTCTTCATACAAGTATCATAGATATAAACTTGAAAGTACATGATGAGGTCTCCTCTTCTAGTTAGTTACCTTAGTAGGCATCTACCTAAGATTAAAGAAGAAACATGAGTCTTACAACTTGATGGTTACAGAATTAAGGTTGAGGTCCACCTAATTAATTTTCTTTCATGGATGTGGAGTTATATATTTAGATCCTTTAACCTAATGGACTCTAAGAGGGATGATTAATGGGATAGAGAGTTTCTCAAAAGCTCAATAAATGAGATCTTCACTAGTGTCTTCTTTAGATTGCTAATGAGATCATAAGGATCAACTAGGTTAGAAGGTGAGTGAATTCTAGCAATGGTATACCCATTATAATCTATGTCTCAAGCAATATGAGATTCTTAAATTTCATCATTTTGAACAAGTTCTACTAACCCCCAACATTTTGGTTTACCCTTTTATACCCAACTTGGTAGTGAAAAATGGTTATTTTAAGTTGGAGAGAACTATCAACCTAGATTTGAAGGGATTAATAGAACTAAGTTGCATTGCATTAATGTGGTGAAATTGGATTTTGATATTTTCTTAGGTTCAAATTTTGAGGAGTAGTGTGTACCTATTGTTGTTATTGTTTGAGGTATCCTGAGGGTGGAGGAGCATATTTGTAAATAGAATTTTTTGTTCCTCTAGAAGCTTGGAGATGAATTAGATGTAATCATGACAATTTTCTATGTTTTGCATCATATTTGTATGCAAGGAGAAAAGTTTCTTGGGATTATGATCTATAGAAAACAAGATCATGGAATAAACAACAAGTACACAAGTTTGCAATGAATCAACTAGATTGTATTACCAAATGAGGCAAGTATAAATAGGTGAGTGTGGGTACTTGAATCTCCATGAAACAAGGATAGGACTCCTCTATATGGAGTTGTGGCAAGTAACATCCCACAAACATAGCGCGAGGTGTTGATGGAAGTCGACACCTCTCAAAAATGACCAACTACTTTGACATGTTCAAAGTAACATGTGGAAAAATGCCTAAGTATGGTTAAATGTAAATGTGTATACACTTAGGAATAAAGGTATACACTAACACCCCCTTAATCATAGCTTAGATGAGATATATGAAAAATGGGTCCTAGCTATGAGCCTGGTGAGGTACCCATGTACTTGATGCAAAAGAAAAATGAGTTCCGACCATGAAGCCTGATAAGGTACTCAAATAGAATGTAAACTCTTGAAAATAGAGAAAGATAGAAAACCCAGTAGGAAAAAACTATCCTCCAAAAGAGAGAAGAAAGAAAGGCTTAGAAAGCCCCCCCAAAAGATGATGCCAACACCGATTTTGATGTAGAGATGAAGAACTCCTGAAGCATGAAATAGTTGTAAATTATGCCCTTCCCTTAATTCTAAGAGAATTCAGCAAACTAATTGAAGTTGGTAGTATGCAAGGGATGAAGACCAGGATGTAGATCCAAGAAATGTACAAAAGACTGAAAACAAGGATGTGCATTAAGCGCATATACAAATGAGAAGAGAATCTATATGATTCAAGTTGTGATTGTTACAACCCCTCATTACACTTTATAGATCAGTGTGAGTACAATTTTCCCAATTTCCCTTTTTGTGTTACATGTTGGTGTAATTAAATATTTAATTACACTTTATTAAGTTTACTTAGGGTTAATTTTAGTCTTAGGTTATTCTTAAGTCATATTAGGGTTTTCTTTAACTTGCAAATATAAAAGCAAGTTGTCACATGTAATTCATTGAATCCATTTCATTAATTCATCCTTATTGTGCAAATTATTTCTCTTTGTTTTTTCTTTTGTGGAAGGTAAATCTTAGGTTTTGTAGGTGATCCTGGTGTTTCAAGTTTATCATAAACTTCAACATGGTATCGGAGCTCCAGATCTGCAAGCCCTTCTTAGATCTAGGAAAATTTTAGGCAAATGTTTTTTGCAGAATGCATTTTTTTTTGCAAAATGGACCTCACCATTGCTCTCAAAAGGCCCAAAAACCCCTATTTTCATATAAGGCACTCTATATTTTGGTGATAGAAAATTTCTGGGTGTTTTTTGGGGTTTCAAGGAATTAGGTTTGCAAAATTTGTATGACCTGTATGGAATCCGTATGGCACCTCGATTTCTGTGCCACCTCAATTTCCATGCCATTATTATCTAAGCTAATTTTAATTTTAGATCTGCCTTGATTTGTGTGCCATCTTGATTTCTATGCTGCCTTGATTTCCATGCCATCTTGATTTATGTGCATAGTACAGCTAAGTATTTTATTAATTTCTTAATAAAAAGATTTTTTTTATTTTTTGAGGGCTAGCCCCTAGGGTTTAACCCCTAGTCGCATGGGGGACCAGGCCCGGCCCTAGCTTCCATGGGCCAACCCCCAGAGACTCAGCTCCTGGTCATATGAGTGACTAGTGCCCTAGCCAGTAGCCCCCAGAGAATCAGCCCCTAGTCAGATGGGCATCTAGGAGCTTCAATAGTGCTATTTTTTTGCCTCTTTACCCTAAAGGAGTAGTTTTGGTAAATCAGACATATCTTGAGCATACAAAATCAGATTTTTGAAAACAAATAGGCATTGGAAAGTTGGTTCTGAGCATAATCCATTGGTGCAGGTATTGTTTCTATATTTTACTAATTGGTACAATTTATTACTGTTTGAAGTCCAAATACCTATTTTAGCCTCCGAGCTCATATCTTTTGGCCACAATCTCTAATTTTTGCGATTCTTGCGGCGTTGGAAAGGTATTTAGGAGATCTACACAACCATCCATGTACTTTTTCTAGATTCAGACCCAAGTATTCTTTATTCAGTTTATCAGTTTTATGGCTTATGTTTGATATTCTAGACATTTTGGCACCTGGAGAAGTTCTGTTTGTTTTGTTGGTCTTCAAATACATATTCAGATTGTTGATCTCTGATCTAATTTATTTGAGGAGATATCATGGGTTTTTCTATTCAACCTTCTGTGGTAACATTGGGTAAGGATAATTATGAGTCTTGGAAAAAGGGCATCTTGACACATCTTAGGTGGCTTAATCTTTTGCCTCATCTTTATGGACTCATACCTGAACTAGATACACCTGGGAGGAAATCTACATGGGGAAATTATATTGATCATATTGTAGGATTGATTGGTTCTAATGTTGATTTTGACACTATGTGTTCTATCTCACATATAGAGTGCCCATGCGCTCTTTGGACTAGCATTTGGGAGATCTATGGAGACCCACATATCTCTCCATTGCGAAATGATCTTGCTATGGACTGCCACATACCCCTTGATGATGTAGATTGCATACCTTTTGATGATGATACAGTTGAGGAGCTTGCATATTTGGCAAGTCTTTCTAGTTCAGATGGCACAAAGACCTCACTTGCTCCTCCTCTTATTGAGATCACATCTTTATTACCTGTTGCTACATCAGATTCTTTGTAGTAGGACATTATAAGTCTTCCATAGATAACTCATTGGGACACATATATACCAAATATATCATTCTTATTTGTAGAGTCCCATCTTGTAAATTTGGAGGACCGCATTGAGGACATTTGTCTTCTATTTGATGCTATCTCAGGTGGCTTTGCATCACCACCTTCATCTTCTGTGTT
Organism: Cunninghamia lanceolata; assembly: GCA_027924645.1. NCBI lineage: Eukaryota > Viridiplantae > Streptophyta > Pinopsida > Cupressales > Cupressaceae > Cunninghamia > Cunninghamia lanceolata. Next base: position 8,008,227 of record BSBN01001583.1, read on the forward strand.
TCAAGATGCAGTTCATATCATATCCTCTCCTGGTTCTTCTCTGATTGGGAAAACAATTTCTATTTTGGAGAAGACATATTTTCCCAGTATGAGGTCACTTGAGTTGCATTCAGAGGCACACATTTCGATATGGATTCCCTATTCATCCAAGATGTGGGAATGGCTTCTACATTCACCAGTGGATCTATTTCTTCTGAAAGGGAGAAATGTTGCTTGCAAGCAGTGGATTGGATTTTATCTTGAAGATCTCTTCATTGGTTCTAGAGCTTCTTCTTGGAGGGGATTCATATTCTCTTTTCACTCTCTCTTATGGGGCATTCATGATTGTACTTTTGTGATGGATTCAATTCTTGGGGGGTCTTAGTATTAGTCCTTCTTCCATCACATGTTCATGTACTTTTTTTTTCTCTCTTTTAGAGATGGGTTTTTTCCCATAGGGTTTTTCTCCTTTTCTCCACATTATGAGAGATTCTTGTTGTCCATGGGTACCTAACATGGCCTTGTAGCTAGGACCCATTTTTGCATTAGTTGCATGCTTTTCATTTCTCCCTAAGTTGAACTTATGGGGGGGGGGGGGGTGTGTTGGTGTAATTAAATATTTAATTACACTTTATTAAGTTTACTTAGGGTTAATTTTAGTCTTAGGTTATTCTTAAGTCATATTAGGGTTTTCTATAACATGCAAATATAAAAGCAATTTGTCACATGTAATTCATTGAATCCATTTCATTAATTCATCCTCATTGTGCAAATTATTTCTCTTTACTTTTTTCTCTTGTGGAAGGTAAATCTTAGGTTTTGCAGGTGATCCTGGTGTTTGAAGTTTATCATAAACTTCAACATTACACATATTCAATTATATGACACTCTATGAGTGTATTTACAAACAAATATGCTATTAATCAACCCACTATACAAAACCAACTGAGCTGATCCATGAATTAACACTAGGTTTTGAAGTCACATTACGAGAGTCCTCTTCACCTAATGTAAAATGTGAAAAAATGAAGATGCAGTCGAAGTGGCAAACCTTCACTACTACAATTTTTCAACATTGTGATTCTCTAATTAGGACTGTTGTGGCCGTGAACTCAACTATTTTGTTAGAACAAGTGAGTTGATATATGGAGAGATGATTCCTTAATAGTTCAGGAATGAAAAACACATTGTGTACAAATCCATTTCCTAACTTTATAGTTCCCTTACCACAAACATTATAATAGATATCATCCATCAATATTTTGAAGGTGTTGCATGGTTTGATTATCACAAACACCTCTTTGTAAGGTGACATGTGATCCATTACACATGAACTAAGAATCCATTTGTTGACTTCTGATTTTGAAGGTGCCATGAAATTATCTTTTTACCCTCCAGTTGTGAAGTTGTTTTCCTTAATTTTGCAAATTAGACTCCTATCTAAACTTAGTTTTTAAGGTGACAGTTTATAAGTTTGAGTGCATGATTACTCTTGCTTAAATACCCCCCTTAAAGTGGCACTTTATAAAGTAGTGCAATGTGAACACTATTACTCCCTTTGATTATTTGTTTTTCCCCCCAAGATTGACACTTTTTAGAAGAAGTGAGTTTGCAAGTCACCCAAAACGACATAAACTGGCACTTTATAAGATTAGTGTAATATTATGCTTGTTGGATCGATGAGAAAAAAAATCCACTTTTGCAAAAAGAAGCACTCGATTTCGAGTTGATTTGCAAAAGTTATAAGACTTGCAATTTTTTTTGCATTTACAAAAAAAATCCTTCTTCAGCAAATTTTTTTTTCAAATTTTGGAAAATTAAATTTGCATGCAAAATTTTGTGAAGAAAAAATGAAAAGAGGAGAAAAATTAAGCCCCCTTGGGCTGTGCATGACCAGGAGCTAAAACCCCATGTGACCAGGGGCTAAAGATTTGAAAAGGTCTCCCCTCCCCCTTGTTGACATCATCCCCTAAGTTTCTTATGTCAGTTGAATAGTGCCAACATCTTAGCGAATAACTTTGACGGTCGTCACTACAAGTGAAGGTCTTGTAGGCCATTTAAGAGGGCGTAACAGGGGCATGTGAGGGTGCTTTGGACACCATTGACCAAGGGCACCTTTAGGGCATTTGAGGAAGGCGCAGAGGACACACTGCTTCTATAGTGAATAGATGCCAAAGAGCACAGTTTTGGCATCGATTAGACTACCCTTCAAAGGGCGTTTCCACAAGGGCCTTCATCATCCTTTGTGTGGCGGCAACACAGAGTGAGGGTGCCAATATGAGCTGAGGGCGCAGGGTGAAGGTGTCAATAGCTTGATCCTTTGGCATGAAGCAACAATGCCCTCTGTGGGTATTTCAGAACCTCTGTCATGTAATTCCTTGTAAGGGCATTCAATACAAAATAATGTAGTTAATAACAAACAAACCAAACAAGAAAAACCTCACAGAATGAAGATCGACATGTAAGGGAGCGAGTTGCACAGTGAACAAATGATGGCTTGAAGCTAATCCATAAGGCTCTGATACCATGTAAATTGATCAATCCAACAATATGATCGTGATGATTAAACCACTTAGCCTTCTGAGATTGTTTACCAGGTTCAAGGACAAGTCCATATAGATGGGATATGAGATTATGGATCCTGAGATGTTTTAGGATTCCTTCACACCAGGACTTATAGTTTCCCTTGTTTAGGTTGATTACAGAAGTGTGAGTTTCATATCCCATGATTAGAAAAAGTTAGTTCAACAAGACAATATAAATCAACACATTAGACAACCCATATTAGTTAGATCCCTAATTGAACTTTATGTAAAGTGGCACTTTATAAGTTGAGTACTTGATTTTGCTTAATTCCCCCCCTTAAAGTGAACAAATTATAAATTTAGTGGCTTGTGAAAAATGAAAACACAAGACCACCCTTTACTTATGTATTTCCCCCCCCAAATTTGGCACTTTATAGGAGTGCTTTAGGTCACCCGAAAAGAGCATAAACAGGCACTTTATAATTTTAGTGCGATTTTATGCTAGTTGGATCCATGACAAAAAATAATCCACTTTTGCAAAAAGAAGCACTTGATTCCGAGTTGATTTGCAAAAGTTATAGGACATGCAAGATTTTATATGTATAAAAAAAATCCTTCTATGGGAAAAAAAAATTTAGATTTTGGAAAATTAAATTTGCATGCAAAAATATATGAGAGAATTTTTTTTAAAGGAAACTTAAGCCCCCTTGGGCTGTGCATGACCAGGGGCTAAAATCCCATGTGACTAAGGGCTAAAGATTTGAAAAGGTCTCCCTTCCCCTCGCTGACATCACCCCTCCAAATTTCTTATGTTAGCTAAATAGTGCCAACATCTCACCAAATAACTTTGACAATTGTCACTACCAGTGAAGGTCTTGAAAGCTGTTGAAGAGGGTGAAACAAGATACCATGTAGAAAACAAGATCATGGAATAAACAACAAGCACACAGGTTTGCAATGAATTGACTAGATTGTATTACCAAATGAGGCAAGTATAAATAGGCGAGTGTGGGTACCCAAATCTCCATGAAATGAGGATTTGACTCCTCTACATGGAGTTGTGGTGAGTAACCTCCCACAAACATAGCACAAGGTGTCGATGCAAGTCGACACCTCTCAAAAATGACCAACTACTTTGACATGTTCAAAGTAACATGTGGAAAAACACCTAAGTATGGTTAATTGCAAATGTGTACACACTTAGGAATAAAGGTATACACTAATATGATCTATAGGCCTATGGTAAGGGTCACATTAGTTATCATTAGAAGAGAAATTGTTTTTTGGCATGCTATTCATTTGATAGTAATTATTCCTTGTGGGGTAGTCATTTCTAAGAGGGTAATCAATGGTGTTAGCCACCACATGAATGCTTTGGTTTCTTGGATTTGAATAGTTACATTATTCCCACTATAATTATTATTGTTGTAGTTGTAATTTTTAGTGTTTCCATTGTAGTTATTAGAAGGTGGAGCATCTATGATTCTATTTATTATTGTACTCTTATTACTTTCAAAAGCTTGGGAATCAAATGATTATTGCTATTATTACTCAAGTTTTAATTATTTATTTGGATTTGAGTGACAAATCTCTCATTGCTTCCATATACCTTTCTACCACTATAATTACTGGCTTGGTGAATTCACTAAACACTCTTTGAGACCCCATTCATAGGACTTATATGGGATTTTTTTGAACCTCCTCTCACATGTCCCTATATAAGGCATACAAGAAGGGATTGCACAATTCATAGTGATCCATGTGTGGTATGTTTGTTGGAGAATAGGGAAATTGTCTCCATAATGTCAAGAAATGTGTGATGGGCTCATAGTTATATTATTTAATGTTTAATGTTTAAGAAATCTCAAATTCTAGTCTTGACAAGTTTGATCATATTAAAAGATATGAGAAACTCCGTAATGAACTAGTAGAAGGAATGGATCAAACCCTTAGACAACTAGCAATACTAGGACTCCAAAAATGATCCCTTCTAAAGGTTTTGGAAAAATTAAGCAACAACTACATCTCATAGTAGGAGTTCTTAGACAGTGGTAGCATAAGCCTTGATATGCACCTTAGGTTATCCCTCTCTCTTTAACTTGGGAAGGTCAAGGGGTAGTGAAGGTAATAACACATTTTAGATGGTATAATCCAAAGTTTCTTGCAAGTGCTTGAGATAAGTCCGTAATAAAAGATCATACATAGTGGGAGATTTTCCAAAACTAGATCCCATTGTTGGGATTTCATAGCTCAATTAATTTTGGAAACCTAGGTTTGGTTGTTGAAGACCAAAAAAGGCTAGGTAATTTTAATAGATACAAAGTTGATTAGCTAGAACCCAGGTGGGGTCATAGTTTTTTTAATTAATAGGAATCCTACCATATAGATATATGTCAAGGTTCAATTATAAGGTAGAAGAGGAGGTATGAAGGCCTCATTGCTTGCATTTTGTGAATATAAATTGAAATATGAGGGTGGTTGGGGAGTGCCCTAGTTTGGGTCATTTTTTATTATGACAAAATGGTTAGCATTGGTTTGTCATCTTGGAAACCATGGTCTTGTGTTCACTTGTGAAAAGTTCTAATGGGGTTGTTCAAAACCCCCTACTTCTAGTGTCCTAATTTGTTGCACTAGTGTGGCAATAAGAGCTTCTAGGGTAGATTTGTTTGTTTGATTGACATTTTATGCTTCTCCATTTTAGGGAGGGTATTGTTGAGTTTGTGATGTGGTTCATTTTGTGGAGGTTGGACTATCCTTTTTGTCATTATTTTAAGTAGGTTTTAAGGTTGCATGTGTTGTGAGGAAGCTTAGTCATTTTTATATGCAACATCAAGAGACTCTTGAGCTATTTGAGCATCTACTATGTCCATCCTCTATACAATCCACCTTGTTATCAAAGTGGGTTGTTGTATCTTTGTATGCTACAAAACTAGGGTCCTATTAATGAAGCTTAGACCTAACTAATATGAGTTTCACTCTTGGATGATTTAGATTTATTTCAATGATAGTTCCATAATATTGTGCCCATATAAAATTTTGAAAGTGAGATCTTGATTAGGTCCTATATTTTTCTCTCATTCTTGATAGGTACCATAAGAATCAGTATCCCTATAAGAGTATATGTTTGATATCAAACCTAGAGAATCTACAAGGGAATGTATCAATTAAGATCAGAGCCAACAATTTACATTAGGAGTGATTTTACCTTGATCTCTCTATGGTCCTAACATATTTGAGAGTAACATAGGTTAATCAAAATAAGTGGATAAAGAGGAATACAGGTGAAGGAAATGGAGTGTACTAAAGGAAAAGGTGAAATAATTCATTCCAAAAGGATTTTTCCTCATGTTAGGATCGCCAAAATATGTACTCACCAAATCTAACTCACCACTATTGTGTGTCTCACAAATGGTAGGAACATGCATTGCTCGCATTGATTAGATAATTAGTAGATTACTTTTTCTCATGTGGCAAGACTAAATGTAATGGTGGAGAAGTCAAAGAACTATTCCCTTCATGAGGAAGAGTGTCCAATTTATGGTGATGATATTTGGTTGATGTGTAATAGTGGTGTTAAGGGTGTTGACTTCTGTACAAAGAACATTGAAGTTTGTTGGGCATATTCAAGGAGTGTGTCCAAAAAAGAAACCTCTCATTTGAAAACTTCATTTAAGAGGAAAATTTTAATGGCTAGTAAAAATTCATTTTCTTCTTAGATTGTCTCTAAATATTTAGTTTGTTCTACAATTTTAATGGTTTTGGGAGGCAGTAATAGCTTCCTTGAATCACTCAAAGTAATCTCAACTCAATGCTCTCTCACTTATAAACACATAGGTCTGAAATGCCACAAGTGATCAACAAGAAAAATATGGTGTGAAGTCACTTAGATGCCTTGATTTAAAAATTCTCAAATTTGATGTTGGTTTTGAGTTTCCTTGTGCAATTTGAATTCTTGCAAATTTTACATGTTTGAGATTCAAACTAGGTTTGGGGCTATTCTTTCTCAAATAAGACAGTCCTAAAAGTTTGGTTTTTATTTTTCCTTTCAACTTGTTTTCAATTTGTTTTAATTTTTTTCTTTGGAATTATTTTGAGCATTTGAAAATGAATGGTTCTAATGAAACTAACTTGCTAAAATCAGTGCTAAAAACCATTTTTTTTCATATTTTTTATGTGTATATGTTTGCATGTATGTAAGGAATTACTTTGATGCTGAAAATAATTGAAAACTTATTGTAAAATCAACAAACAATGTACTCTTTTCTCTTTTTACAATCTTAATTCAAATGAATTAAAAAAAAGATTCAAATATTGAAAAAATTCCTTCTACTATCCCCAATCAATGAACCAAAATAAATTTCTAATTTCTAATGATATTGATTACTTGTCGAGTTTTGTTGAATGTTTAAAAATTGAAGTCATTTTTTTGCTTGTTTGTGAGAGCTTGTTTGATCTTGCCTTGAGAGTTTTGAAATAAACATGACAATACGCTATGTCAATTGACAATAATTCTTGCACAAATTAATTATTATAACAAAATGAAAATTATACTAATTATATTGTAAATCCAACTTTGAAATGAATTTATTTCAAATTTGGAGCAAAGAATGATATAAATACAACTAATCTAAAGTAAAATAAATGGAAATGAAAATTCCACACTCTAGCTATGATGAATCTAAGATGTGAAGTGAGTTGTTTGTGGCAATTTGGTCCTTAGAGATTGTGCTACTTTGCTTCCCCTGTCTTAGTTGCAAGTTCTTCATCTAGTGGTGGGATGAAGACAAGAAAATCAAAGCACAAAGAAAATAAGAAAAATATAGAGATGTTGTTTCTTCAAAACACTACTAAATTTTCTTTTTTGGAATTTTTTGGAATGATAATGTTGATGATTATGATTTCTTTGGAAATCCTAGATGCTATAGGATGATTCAAGAACAATGGTACAATTCTTCCCTAGTGTTTTCTCCAACAATAAAACTTGCTAGAATATCAAGAAGCAAGAAGAATTTTCAAGTAAGAGAAAATTCAAAGATAAAAAAGATTCATACAAAAGCTCACAAAATTCCTTTAATATGAGAAGATCCAAATTTATAGTTGCCAATTATAGCTTAACTATGCATGGGCACAATCAACAAAGAATCCAATAAGAGATTAAGACTTGTATGAAATGTGCAAAATAGATGCATGCAAATAAATCATGGAGACAAAAATAATATGCAAATTCACTCTTTTAGTAGTAACTCAAATTCCATAGCGAATGTGCATCATGGGGCATTTAGATAATTGCTAGGGGCAAACTAGTAAAGAAAAGGATGAATGTGTCAATTAAAAGTAAAAATCTAAGAATGACAATGGACAAAAGTTTAAGAAATGACTAAACAAGCACAAATAAAAGAGAGGGGAGGGCCTTAGGGGACGACTAAACACTACCTAGGAATCAATTGAAACATAGTTTTATTTTATATTTCATGCCACATAAGGTTGTGCACTAAGCCTTTCAGTCATCATTGGACCTACTACATATGTCTATCCATTTTTAAGCATTTACAAAGTCATCATGCAAAAGAAAAAAAAATGTTTGACCCAATTACCTAATAATTGTAGACTTTCCATGAAAGGTAAGCTCTTCCCAACTATAGTGTCTTGATTTAAAAACTTAAAAATTGCATCATGCTTCATCCAATAAATGTCGTAATATTTATTAAGCATTTTGTCAAAATTATACGATACAATAAGAGTAGTGACACTAAACTTTTACAAGATACTTGACATAGTGTCTAGGGCTACATTAATTCCAATATCCTAATAAAATTAAAGAAGTAGTCACAAGTTATTTAACATTTTTATATAAAAATTACATATAAAATAGATAAAAAAATACTTTCAAACTCCGAGTTAAAATGACATGCCAAGATAATTTTTTAAGTATTTTATAATTGAAAATATAACAATAGTATAAATAGGTGACTTGGAGTGATCAATACTTACACAGTTTTTATCAGAAATATTCCAAATTATTAGTATACATTGTGGAAATATCACTTTGTTATACATATGGGTGTCAATTTGAAGTTTGAAATTTAACCATTAAAAAAATAATATCAAATAGTCTCATTATTACGTCAAGAGGCGTTCTACACTCATAGTCTCATTATTATGCCGAAAGACGTTCTACACTCACAGCAAGGGCTGAAAGATTCAAACATTTAGATTCTGTAAACAAAATCATAAAATATTTAAATAAATAAATTCATATAAATAAGATTCATTGGAAAAAAATTCTTGTCCAATTTCTTTTTTGGTTCCATAGTTTTTGTGATTTTCTTATTTTCAATTTCTTTTTTGATTTTTAGTTTTTTTTTTAATTTTTTCCAATTTCTTTTTTAGTTTTTAGTTTTTATTTTTTTCCAATTTCTTTTTTGGTTTTTATTTTTTATTTTTTCCAATTTCTTTTTGGTTGTTTTTGTGATTTTCTTATTTTCAATTTCTTTTTTGATTTTGATTTTTTATTTTTCCCAATTTTTTTTTTTTTTCCAATTTCTTTTTCAAATAAACTATAAAAAAGAGATATCCCTCAGCGTACTTTAGATATATTTTTTTTAATATAAATATACTAGTGTATATATATGGGGTGAAGTTATAGTTGAAGAGAAACTCACAGAAATCAAAGCTGAGTAAGTGTATATACCCAACCCTCTAAATAATTGAGCTCGTTCGCAATAATGTTTCTTAACAAAAAAAAAAGTGAATATTTATCCTCCCAAAAAAAAATCTTGGAAGTGCCTAGATTTGGTTATCCGTATTCAGTTATTCTAATTTTACTTGACAAGAACGTTGAAAAGACGATCCACCAACAAATCTATGAAAGCTTTAGCAAACGGACTCTCTTTGGTAGCACCATAATAACGTTCTATCACTGTGTTTTAAATATGCAATCATTTGTTACGTGAAGAGAAAAAAAAAAAGAGAAGAATTGTAAGATAAAACAAGACTAGATTAATATCTGCATGATGCGCTGCGTTTCATAAACGTTTCTCATGATTTCAGTCTCTGCATTCCATAAATAAATTCGGGACCCACTGTCTGCATTCCATAAGTGGAGTTGTGTCTGTTGGGATAAAGCAATAGGCATGGAGTGAGACATTGTATTTGTGTTGTTGATTTAAAGCAGGAAACATGTGGACCAGATTCAACTTAAGCCTTTCAGACATAAAAGTCCTGCACCGCTCTCATTGCCAATTGTGGTCGAAAAGATTGTAGTTGAAACAATCAACAGTTTTCACGTGCTATAACACTTACATCAATGTGAAGTTGGGAGATTCAGTTGACATTTAATTAGAGTCGATAAAGCAGGTGGTGAAGATTTCTTTGATTTAAACGCATTTGAATTTTGCCTAGCTTAAATCATAATTCACGTTTTAGGGAAGAAAGTCTATTTACTGTAGATCAGTTTAAAACTAATAGCTAATAGATTTATGTATATGTAATGTGTCGTTGTTATCAGATCTTACTGCAGCAGGCATTTATAGTATTTTATTATTTTGTAAACTAGCTATGATATCTAATTCTCCTACTCAAAACAACCAATGGACAAGGAACCATTAAAACTGCTTATTGGAAAAAAAAAAAGATGTTGGAGCATCTCCATGTTGGATAATTGATGCTTCACTATTGACCATTTTTAAGACTGTCCAATTTTTAGCTACATGTAGAGCACTCTTTATTTGAGTGTCATGGGGCATTTTTTTTGGTTCTGTGCTATCTTTAATTAGCATGTTTTATTACATCCATTTTGTATTTATTTGAAATGTTATTTTTAGTATCCATGATGGATGTTTTTGGGTTATAAATTTTTTAAAAGGAGTTTCTTCAATTATGTTTTGTCTTGGGTAATTTTAAATCAATATAGTATGTTTATTTTTGCTAATTTTTTTAATTTTTTATTTTTTAGATATATATAGTTAATGTGTGTTGTAACTAGCAATTTTGTTGCTACAATTTGTTTTCTATTGGTTTGAAGGATGAATGAAATAATTTCTGAATCTTCATTTTGGTATCAAAGTAAGTGAATGTCTAGATTTTGTGGGTTAATAGTTTTTGTTTGACATCTCTCTACAAATTGATCATGCCAAATACTTACTCTTTGTCCATTCTAGAATTTAATAGAAATGACTATGATTATTCGAGCATCAAGATGATGACTCTCTTCACAAGAAAAGACTTATGGAAAATTGTAGAAACAAGTCATCAAGAGCTAGATGATTAGACCACTCTTGTAGCTAATGACAAAATATTTAAAAAAGACGCTAAGAAGAAGAACTCTCAAGTCTTATTCCATATTCACATAGCTCTGGATAAGTGTCTTCTTGAATGGGTACTTAGAAGAGGAAGTCTATGTCCAACAACCACAGGGTTTTGAAGTGCATGGAAAAGAACACCAAGTCTACAAGTTGAAGAAGACTTTGTATGACCTCAAGCTATTGGGAAATAGGTGTTGTACACCTTGCATGATATTGTATTATTTTATTCATGTAAACTAAATATTTATTTGCGGTGCATGTTAATTGATGTGTTTAGCCACATTAGATATTTATTTGAGTGCCACTGACAAATGTTGTATGTAACATTGGCATCCATTTCACATTAGATCTACACACACAAATGTTATATAGACACTTCCCATAGCCAAAACATGGCTCTAATACCACATGTGAGGAATTTTGAGCTATGGTTATTAGTTTTGGAGAGTTCATAAATTGAGGGATGTTATCATGGTTATTTCCTTGTTTGCATGGTTTGATTTATGATTTCATTATGAGGAGTTTAGGAGATGTGATTGAGCTTATTCCTAGTTATGGAATGATTATGAGTTTGATCTATCTTGGTTAGAGAGGCTTACATCCATTTTGGTTATATGATACATACGTTCATTTGATCTATGAGATTGAATGGTTGGATGTCATTGAGGCTTTTCATTTGGGATTGTAGAGGAGATCTTACTTGACACAATGTAGCACTTTGAGGTGTTGGTAGAAGGGCATGTTATGATATGATTTACATGTTTTCTTTTTTGTCTTATGGCTACTTCCTGGAGGTTTATGTTCATATGGTTGGACTTGGGAGATTTATGGTGACGTGTTGTGAGAGAGTATGTAGTGATGCATCATCCATATGTGGATCATTGTGATTGTTCTTGACACTTCATTGACTTGTTGATTAGCCACACCTTGGTTTGAGTGTTTATTGGTAGACTTGGTATGCCTTTGATCTATTTTTAGATTTGACATTAAACCCATGTAGTGGGAGTTCCTAGATGATAGGTTTTATACATGGAGCTTGTGATTGCGGTATATGAGTTGGATATGTTGTTGGCATGAGTTTATTGATGTTGTTGATACCTATGTGGTATGGATGGTTGGATGTATTAGCATATGTTGGGGGTGCTATTTCTAGTCATGTGAGTTTTTACCTTTGACAGCAGCTTGGAGTTTTTTGTTATCACTTAGATTTGATGCTTGTGTTCTTTAGATTGCTGCATCGCCACCTTGGCATGTTCATTTTCTTCCATAGGTGGCATGTTGGAGGACGAGAGGAGTTCTTACTTGAGATAGTGGTCATTTTGATTTTATTGCAGGTATCTTGATGGAGCACAAGGGCATGTTGGAGATTCATGTGATTTCATGTTTGCCTATGATGATGTAATTCATTGATGGACCCTTATGCAATGTATACAACAAGTGGGAGAATTTTGGGAATAGGTGTTGTACACCTTGCATAATATTGTATTATTTTATTCATGTAAAATAAATATTTATTTGTGGTGCATCTTAATTGATGTGTTTAGCCACATTAGATATTTATTTGGGTGTCACTTCTAAATGTTGTATGTAACATTAGGTTAATTATTTTATGTGTGTGGGACACATAGAGTAATTAATTATTTGTAATTATTTAATTGTTCGAAAAATGTAGTACCAATAATTAAATGTGGGGGTCAATGGTTTTGTGTACTCAGGGTTTTGGAACACATGGTTTTACCCAATACTACTTCTTGTATTTTTGTGAGCTTGGGCAATAAAAGCAAGCACATGGTCATTAGTTGTGGGTTGGTTGATTCATCATTGTTGGTGTATGGGAGGTTGTGTGAGAGGTTGTTGTTGTATTTAGTTTTCTCTTGTGAATGCATATTATGAAGCATGGCATGAGATGTGTCAATTCATGCTTGGACACATGGAAGATGCATTGGAGGAGTTTGATCTCTGCAGAGGTATTCATGGAGATTCCTGAGAATGTATTGTAATATCTTATTACTGAATAATACATTTGAGTGTGGACGCTCTTAGAGGCTTGGTTTTTCCCTCTTGAGGGTTTTCCCATGGTATATCTTGTGTTTGTCATTTGATCTTTGCATTATAGTTACTTGTATGCATCATATTATCTTTTTGGGTTATGTGAAATTGGTTTCATGAACCTACAAATTCCTAACACAAGAAGCACAAAGAACATGACATGCTAGGAATGATGGATATTTTTAGCACAATGGCTTTCAGAGAAGCAAAAGTGACTACACTCTTTACTACAAGAAAGAAGGTAAAGGTATCCTTATTGTAAGTTTGTATGTTGATGATTTGTTGTATATGGGTAGTAGTTCTAAGATGAAGATGAATTCAAAATTGCTATGATGAATGAATTTGAAATGAAAGATTTAGGTCTCATGCAATATTTTCTAGGAATGGAGGTGAGGATGAGATTTTTATTTGTTAAACAAAGTATTCAAAAGATATGTTGAAGAAATTTAATATGGTTGATTTTAAACCAACCTCCACTCCAATTTCTCATGGAGTTGTGTTATGTAGAGAAGACGATGTTAAAATAGTTGATTAAACAACTTACAAAAGTATTGTTGGAAATTTGATGTTTCTAACTCACAAGATGAGATATTGCTTATTCAGATTCTCTTGTTTTAAGGTATATATGATTGAGCCATCTAAATTCATATAAAGCAAGCCAAAAGAATATTGAGGTAGGTGAAAGGTACCACAAATTTTGGTATTCATTTTTATGCTTCTAAAAGGTTTGAACTTGTTGGCTTTAATAGTAATTCTGATTGTGGAGGTAGTTTGGATGACCGAACATCTACATTTGGTAATTGCTTTTCACTTGGTTTGGGTTTGGTTACATGGAGCTCAAAAAAAAAAAATTTAGTTGTTTTTTCATCTATAGAAGTAAAGTATATTGTAGTCACTTCTATAGGTACATAGGCATTATGGCTCCAAAATGTTTTAGAAGAAATTGGGGGAAAAACAAATTTATCCTACAATGACTTTTTGTGATATCATGAGTGCTATCAAGTTGGCAAAGAATCTGGTCCATCATAGTAGGTCAAAACATTTTGATTTGAAATATCACTTTATTTGAGATTTGGTTCAGAAAAAAAATGTTGAATTGAAGTATATCAACACTCAAGAACAACTTGCAGATATCTTTACTAAGGTAGTTACAAAAGTTCAATTTTTGAAACTTTGAGATTGACTTGTGAGTTCACTAAGCATCAAGGGGGGTATATTGGATAATTGATGCTCCACTATTGGCTGTTTTTTTTTACTGTCCTATTTTTAGCTGCATACATGGCACTCTTAATTTAAGTATCATGGGGTAGTTTTTTTGCTTTATACCATTTTTAATTGGCATGCTTTATTACAAAGATTTGTATACATTTGGAATGTTATTTTTCATGCCCAATATGCATGTTTGGAGCTATAAAATCTTTAAAAGGAAGTTTCTCCTATTGTATTTTGTTTAAGGTAATTTTAAATCAATATAATATGTTTATTCTTTATTAAATTTTCTACTTTATGACAGATGTATAGTGATTTTTTATTTGACTGTAAGTTATATATATTCTGTGCTTAATGTGTGTTGTAAGTAGTATTTTTACTGCTACAATTTATTTTCTGTTAACTTAAAGGATAATGAAATAATTTCTGAATCATGAAAAAAAATATAGGTGAGATATCATTAGTCCATCTCTTGGAAATCATGAGTTATTGCACAATCTTATTTTATTTTTGTAAAAGCAGTCCTCGTCTGATGGAATCTTGACATTTTATTCTAAAGAAGCTAATCTGAGCTATTGAAAGTCTGATGCATCACTGTAATGAGTTCACTGCATTCCAATAGAACTCAAAACATAAGAGAATGTATAATGTGAACAAGAGAATAGAATCAAAATAAACCATTATTTTTTTTCCTAGGAAACAACAAGCGAATGAAACAAAAACAATTTTCTAGAAAAATCATAAAATAATGCAAAGTAAGCCATTGAAAGGCTATAAATGTTATAAAATAATAAAGATAACGAAGACATACCTTCTGTGGCTGAAGTCAGATGTAGATTTGAAGAGTCTCTCCAACCAATGCTTTCGCACGCAGCAGTCCTCCATACATAAAATCCATAAAATAGATGATAGGTCTTACAAATTGTGTAAAGCGGGGTTGCGTACATCCAGACAGAGAATATGGTGGCTGCCAAACCACATAACAAGTTTCTTCTACTTACGTGCAACGCAAATAATGACACCACAACAATTATTGCAAATGCTATCATAACAACACAACCATTAGAAGTCCAAATGTTTTTGCTTCTCTTATCAATTTAATTTCAATAAATAATTCTAGTAAATTGGAAGAATTTTTTTAAAAATAAATAAATTATATAGAAAAACAATATTTATGTGCAAGAGGATAAAAGTGTGGGTTACTGAAGATTTACTTTGTATTTCGTCATCTTAGGTATATAGAAGAAAGAGAATAACATAGCACAATTTAATGACAACTTTGCTTCCATTGTTTGTTCTCACAAGGATATTGTTAGGTGATATAAATGGCAGGTTATATCATGTAGACAACAAGCAATTCATGATAAACGAAGGTTAAGAAGGGCTGTTAGATGGAGGGCTTCATTGGAAGGTTGGGTTAAACTCAATTTTGATGGGGCTTCGAATGGAAATCCTGAGATGGCTTGTGGTGGAGGGATAATCAGGAATGAAAATGGGGAGTTCATTGTGGCATACATAGGTAATATAGGAGTTAGAAGCAACAATGAAGTTGAGGTGGCTATTGCGTGTTGGGGTCTTCATCTTGCCAACTGTTTGGGTTTACGACACATCCAAGTTAGAGGGAGACTCTAAAATCATCATTGACCTCGTAAATGGAAAGTCAGTGGAGAGAAATGTTTTTGATATTAAACAATTAATAAGAAATTCACTCTTTTTTCTGCCAATCATGTCTTCAAGGAAGGGAATAAGGTTGTTGATGCCTTAGCAAATAAGGGAGTTAATACTAAAGGATGGAAATGTTGGAGATATTTATCCAAAATCTCACACCTATATCAAACCTTTTTAACAATGATTGCTCCTAAACTTGTCATGATGAGACAAAAATGCTTTCCTTCAGGTGACGAGAAGAGAGACTCTCCCCATGAGCATGCCATCATTAAGCTTAATGGTAAAAAAAAGGAAGTTGCGCCTAATGAAGAGGAAACACCCCATGAACTATCATATCATCAATTATGTTTGGGAAGCTAAAAGTTACAGTGGTAGCATCTGGAGAAATTTGTGTGTGAAAGAGTTATTTGGTAACTCTTTCATATAGGTCGCTTTTAGGTTTATCATTTGGTTTCAAATTTACAGTTCAAAAATGGGAGGTGATAGGGTGAAAATGAACCCTCATCATGCAAAGATCTTAGAAACAACAAAGAAATTTAGGATGTCTTTTGTCAAGGAGGTATAAATCCCTATTTTAAAGCTATGAAGAGGTTTGATCCTACCCTATCAATAAAGTTCATGTGGTCTTGGAAGCATGGAAAGGTGGAAATTGGGGAAATAAGAGCTTTGAAGTAATGAAAGAGTTGATTGGATTTGCCACAAGTCTTTAGGCTGAAGGTAAGAAGGTGGAAAGGATTAGTCAAAGTAGGGACAAGGAATACATTAACACCTTCATAGAGGATAATGAGTAGGTGGTAAAACACCAAAATTGTTATAAAAGAGAGGGGTTGCCTAGCCCTTGGAGCGAGGTAAGCTTGCATCTCATCAAATATATTACTTTGGAGGGCCAGTTTCAATATGTTTTTACTTACCACTTTCCCCTTCTCAATTATTTGTACCATAACCAGTGAATTAGCTTTCCCTTATTTTTTCTCTCATCACTTGTTAATTCTTTGAGAAAGGTTTTTAGTAACAATGCAAGGTTAACCTTGCATTAGGGGTTGATTTATTGTTTATATATTTTTGTTTAAGCATTTCACCCTCTCCTATTTCCCATCATGTTGTTGAAGAAGACAACCTTAGTGTGGGAAAAAAGCCACCCTACCTTGAGGATTCCTAAGAAGTTGCCCAATGTTCATCCTACCCCTGTTGTCTATCATGTTGTTGAAAAGGAAAACCCTAGTGCTAAAAAGAAAACCCCTTCCCTATGGATGCTTGAAAAGTTACCTAATGAACCTCCATCACCCTCCTCCAACCTTGATCGTAGGAGGGAGACGATTACTGGAAAAAGTGAAAAGAGTAAAAATGTGGGGGGTGATAGCTCTTTGGGGGCTAGAAAGTCCTCAAGACTTTTAATCTAAAAAATTAAAACTAAGATAGTCCCCTTGGTCGAGGATGAAAAATTGTGGTTTCTAGTGAGGAAGAGGAGGAGTCAAGTGATACTGAGAAGGAAAGCTCATATCATGAAGGAATTGACTTAGGTGTGAAGCTAAGTGAGGAAAGTTCTAAATATAAGTCTCCCATGGCTTCCCCTATTGTCAACACGAGAGAGAAGAAAACCCAAAGCGGCAAGGCCAAGATTCTAGCCTACAAAGCAAAAAAGGTGGATAATAAGAAAGTTGCTGAGGGTGAATAAATTTCTACCAAAGTTACCCCCAATTTAAGCCCCCAAGATGACACTTGAGTAAGGTAGAAGTGAGTGATAAAAGAAAAATATGGGGACCTCTGCAACATATGCTACATAAATGAAAAGAAAATTGTTGTTCTACAAGAGGGCCCGCTCGATTTGTAGAGGAAGTATAGTAAAATCAAAGACAATTTTTGTAGTATGATCAAATTGAGCAAATAGAGTCTTAGCTATGCTACTTCTAGTCTCAAGCTACTTCAAAAAGAGAAAGATAGGGGAAATGCTAAAAAGGGTAAGAGTACTACCGACACTAGTGATAACTCCAATTCTTTGTCAATGAAGATGTGCCTTATTTCTAAAGCAAGGGACATTGTGTCTATCCTCTGGCATTTGGGTCATTCTGCTAAGGCCTAGTTGGTGTTTGCTAGTGTCTCCTAATTTTTTGCGCTTGTTCTTGGCTGCTACTTTTTGTAATGATGTTTGGTCTATTTTGTGTTTAAGCTGTCAATTATTATTCTTTCCTTAGAATCTATTCTCCTTTTTCCATTTAAATTCTTGTAAGGGTGGGGAACCTTTTTATCCCCTTTAATGTTATAAAAAACAAGCAATTCATGGTGCAATCATAGTTGGAGAGTCTAATTAAATAATGCCTAATCACACAAAAAAAGTATGACTCAAACACAATCATTATGGAGTAAGAGAAACTAACACAAAGAATAGATGTATTGATTCAACACAATAGAACAATAGCTTTAAGATCTTGATATATTCTATGCCTTAGCTATTTGATTATAAAGTAGATCATGTGAGATCTTTCAATGTTTGGACATACATTTATTTTTCATGAATTGTATCTTAGTCTTTATTCCAAAACCCTATAACAATTGCCTTGCAATCACTATTACTCTTTTTGTTTAACTAATACTAGGATTATCCTTATATAAATGGATGTAGAATGATATGCATAAGATAGATAACATAGTACACCATCATAGGTCCATGATAAAGGTTCAATGGTCTCAAAACTAAATAATTATTTAGATTCAATTGGATTTGGAATTAGGTGTCACCTTGGTAGCATGTAAATTGACCTTTCTTCAATGCATCTTAATATAGGAGTCTTCAAATTGAATATGGTTTCAAATATGACCCCTCTTAGGACCTAAATTCAAATTGGTAACCTTAGAAATTGATGTGATATTCAAATATTTGGTGTGTAGTTCAAACAAGGTTCTAATATATAATGAACAACTTAGTAAACATCCTAGAGATAAGAAACATAAATGCAGTGAAATGGGTGGGAGTTGGCCAAATTTGAATTGAATTTTGGAATTTTAGGAGTCAAATTTATAGATGCAAGTGTCGGAGAGACCCTAGATAATGAAGCAATAATATCTATATAGGGAATGCATGTTTAATCATGAAGGGTGCATTAAATGTCAAGTGTATTGGGAGATGTACAAAAATAAATAAGATGTGGCTAGATATGTGAGAATGTTAGTAAATAGTGATAGGAGGCTAGAGGAATAAGTCAGAATCTGTACAAGATTACACCATTTATTCATATGCAATTGAATAAAGACATTCTCTCTAAATGGGTACAAAACTAAATGGAAATTGACATGGCTATGAAAATTTCACCATTATAACATGTTTTAAACAGATTACATGCTTTTTTCAAACAATGTGGCATACTTGTGGTTTTAGTTTCATGCCATATTATTGTAAGGGTTTTAATTATAATTACATAAATATTTAAGTTGATTAAATACATGTAATCAATTAGTAAACAATCAATATAGCTATAAGAGCTTGGATGTATAATAAAATTGAAATAAATGCAATAATTAACTAGGAGGATAGGTGTACTTTTAACTTAGATTAAATATGGATAAATGACATTGATACCATTATGGAATGATTCATCTCTATCATAAAATTATTTTCCTCAATCTGATGAATATCTTAGAACCTAGACTAACACATAAGATTTTGAGGATAAAATTTGTGCTTTGCCTAATCGATCTTGATTGTTGTGAATCTAATTTGATATGTGTCTAGCTAATTTGTCTTTCATATCTGATATGAAAAAAGATACCCCCTTAGAATATCTTCCTTCACCTACTAGATATCTAAGAGGTCAAGGTGGCATCTAGAGACAACATTGAGGAGCTTTCCAACTTGATAGGTGAATTGGTTTTCCTAGGTCAAACCCCTTGGTGGCCCAAATTAATGGTCATGAGAAAGATTGAATACAACATTGACAAACATGCAAATGGCCTATTTGATGATGGTGTGCATGGGGAGATGTGTAGAAATGGATAAGGCATGGTTAGATATGTGGGAATGTGTATAAATAGGGATAGGAGGCTAGGGGAATGAGTCAAATTTTGCATAAGATTACACCATTTATTGATATGTAATTGTGTAAAGACTTTCTCTTGAAATGGGCACAAAACTAAATGAAAATTGGCATGGATATGCAAATTTCACCATTATAACACATTTTAAACAAATTACAAACTTGTTTCAAACAATGTGGCTACTTGTGGATTTAGTTCCACACCATAATATTGTAATGGTTTTAATTAGAATTACATAAATAATTAAGATGATTAAATAAATTTAATCAATCAATAAACAATAAATATAGCTATAAGAGCTAGGATAGATAATAGAATTGAAATAAATGTGATAATTAACTAGGAGGATGGGTGTACTTAACTTATATTAAATATGGTTAAATTATGTTGATACCATTCTAGAATGATTCACCGCTATCATAAAATTGTTTGCCTTGATCTAATGAACATATTAGAGCCTGGACCAACACATAAGACTATGAGGATCAAAGCCATGCTTTGAAAAAATGATCTTGATTGTTGTGAACCCAATTTGACATGTGGATCTAATTTGTCTTGCATAACTAATATGATGAAAAGTGGCCCCTTATAATCTCTTCCTTCACTTACTAGATATCTGAGAAGTCAAGGTGGCATCTAGAGACACCATTGAGGAGCTTTTTGACTTGATAGGTGAATGGGTTTTCCTAGATCAAACCACTTGGTGGCCCAAATTAATGTTGATGAGAAAGATTTAAGACAACATTTATAGACATGCAAATGGCCTATTTGATGATGGTGCAAATTTGATTCCTTTATTGCCCTTTAGAATTGAAGTGTGCTCTAATGATTTTTCTTGTCAATTGCTCTTGCATTCTATCATTCCGTGCATGTGTTTGTGCACAATGAATGTCCTTAAAATATAACAACATATCTCATGAAACATGTATTAAGTTGGTTCACAATAATAAGTAGGAGGTGGGAAATTTTAAATTTGAGTTTAGTGCCTTGGTTTAAATTCTCTATGCTAATAAGTTGTCTTCCAGTTGTATTACTTTATGGATTGTGATTATTTCTAATTTCTATTTCTGAATTCAAAGATTATTTTGCAAATTCTAACCTATTTTGTAAGAGGATATCCTTCACAAAGATGTTAAGTTTAGCTATTAGTAGAGGTTTAAATAGAAGAGTTAAGTGTTTTGTATCTTCTAGAAATTCAATCTACTAGTAACTATGCTTTTATTTTGTAAACAATCCTTTTTTTAGTTTTATATATTCTAAAATTTTACACGGTCCTTATTTGTTTTGGAGTTTTAGATATTCTAGTGATTCAAAGGAAATTCCTTTTGAGGTGAACATCTACTAATTTAGTATTTTTAAATTAGAAAGACCATCAACCATATAAAATAATATTAAATTTGTTGTAGACATAGTCTGTTGTTGGTTTGGGCCAATTACTTAGAAATTTATTACTTCTAGAGTTTGTTACCATACGAAAAATAATATTATCTCTTAGAGTGACAATATTTTGTTAGAATGTTTAACAAATTATAATTTCTGCAATAAATGTGTCTCATAAATATTAGACTATTCTTTGTTTTATGTAAAATATTATCATATCTTTGATTAATTACATATAAGAATAACTATTATTATAATTTTTTATATTTTATAATACCTATAATATGTATTATTTATATTATAAAATATAAATCTAATTTATTTATGAAATACATACATATTTACTTCCAAGTAATTATATAATATTTGATTATTCTTGTGGTTAATGTAATATCCAATATAGATTTGTAAAATTTAAAAATTACTAATTTTTTTTTAGTTTTAACAGCTAACAATTGGATTTAGTCATATAAATCTTTAAATCTTTAAATGTATAATTAAATTAGACTACTAGCACATAATTTAATCAAATACTAGTTTTTAAATATATGGCAATGATAGGAAAAAACCTTATTTATTACACTTTTAATATATTATTTAAAAACCAAACAAATAATAATATAATATATTATTATTTTAAGATTGATTTAGTTTGTTTAAGCTACCTAATTTATTAATAAATTTATTTATTTCATAATTTGTGAAAATACAAAATTTTCATAATAATTTGATACAAATTTATTCATTTTTTAATTCTTTTTTTTTTTTTTTATTGGTGAGGGATTTTTAGGCTGGCCCACTCCAGTGGAGGTCACAAGGGAGACCTCCTCCCCATAGAACTGCCACCACTAGTGCAGTGCAGATCGCCAACGGTGCGGCCCTGCTAAGTCTGCCATCATGCCGCTTGTGGCGCGGATTGCTACCATGACCTGTCGAGCTGTAGAGACCAGAGAACACTAGAATTTGAATGCACTCCACTTAAGGACCTCGAAGTGCCATGTGTCACCTACATAGAGCCACAACCATTTAGAAGCCAAGATGTCTTTGAGGAGATTTGAACCTTGGTCTCCATAATAACGACCAAGTGGTCTTAACCACTAGACCACACCCACTCGACTAAAAATTTAGACCAAGGATGTACCCCTTGGGTGACATGCAAATGCCCCACTCCACATGTCACGGGTAAGTCAAGATACAAGATCCTGGGGGCCTCTGGAAATTTTACACCAGCCTGAGCTGGTGGGGGGCATCTCATAAAGGACATGGGGGTGGGCTTGGTTCCTTAATATGGTTACACTCAACCTTACCTCAAGGTGCCCCCATGGCGAAACATGGGGGTGGGCATTGGTCCATGCATTGCCATAAGTGTGACCCATACCTCCAAGTGTCCCCATGGCCACTACAAGGGAACCCCTGCCCGATGGGATTTGAACTTGGGTCTCTGATGTGAAACTCCTCACTCCCCACCACTAGACCCAAACCCGTTGAGCAAAAAATTTAGACCAGGGATGTACCCCCTAGGCGAAATGCAAATGCCCCACTCCACATGTCATGGGTAAGTCAAGATACAAGATCCTGGGGGCCTCGGGAAATTTTACACCAGCTTGAGTTGGTGGGGGGCATCTCATAGAGGACATGGGGGTGGGCTTGGTTCCTTAATATGGTTACACTTGACCTTACCTCAAGGTAAAAATTTAGACCAGGGATGTACCCCCTGGGTGACATGCAAATGCCCCACTCCACATGTCGCGGGTAAGTCAGGATACAAGATCCTGGGGGCCTCGAGAAATTTTACACCAGCTCGAGCTGGTGGGGGGCATCTCATAGAGGACATGGGGGTGGGCTTGGTTCCTTAATATGGTTACACTCGACCTTACCTCAAGGTCAAAAAAAAAATTAGACCAGGGGTGTACCCCCTAGGCAACATGTAAATGCCCCACTCCACATGTCGTGGGTAAGTCAGGATACAAGATCCTGGGGGCCTTGGGAAATTTTACACCAGCCTGAGCTGGTGGGGGGCATCTCATAGAGGACATGGGGGTGGGCTTGGTTCCTTAATATGGTTACACTCGACCTTACCTCAAGGTGCCCCCATGGCGAAACATGGGGGTGGGCATTGGTCCATGCATTGCCACCCTGCCCGATGGGATTTGAACTTGGGTCTCTGATGCGAAACTCCTCGCTCCCCACCACTAGACCCAAACCCATTGGGCATTCATTCTTTAATTCTTATTCATTACTATTTAATATGTAATAAATAGAATTCTCAAAAGTATACTAGAAATTAAAAACACTTTTATATAAATATAAATACAACATTTAAGTTAATTTTAAAATATATAATTAATATGTTAGTGATTAATAATATTTTTATGGGGGCATCTTGAGGTAGAGTGAGGTATAGTTAAGTTTAACCATATTAAGGAACTAAGCCCACACACATGTTTTCTATTAGCCCACGATTTATAAAGGGATTGTGCTCAAATGGTTAAGCCCTTGGGTTCTCAATGTGGAGACCCAAATTTGAATTTGCAAAGTGACATCTCAATGTTAGAGTGCAAGGTGTAGTGGTATTCCCATGATAGATGTGCTAGACCTTACTAGACGATCTATAGAATTGTAAATCCTATGGTGAGCATGTTCATCCTTAGTGGATAATTTGTATAGGGTATGGGCCTCAAAATTAAACCCTAGTGAACTAATCAATAACTAAATAAATATAAATATAGTTTATATTGTACTTTTAAATTATAAAATTGAAAACCTAAAGGTTTTCATTTTGAATTATTTATTTGTTTAAAAATTTATAAATAAAAATATGCCATTATTTTAGTAAGGTTTATAAAGAAAATCTTAGAAAATAATTATAAGAAAAAAGTGCACATCATGCACTTTTATCATTGTTTTATATCATTTTGTATGGGTGTTGTGAATGCATTTTCTTAAAATTCAATTTAGTTCATTTGGTACACAAACTGATAGTCACCATTGTACCCATAATCCATATGTGACTCTTCATCATTACACATTGGTCATACCCATCTCAATCCTCATGGACAATATTTTCTCAATTTGAACCATGTCAGTGGCATGGTCCAATTCTTGGACTAGACCACACAACACATACTAATCCACCTTTTTAAAAATTTAGTTTTTTTGCTCCAAGGCAATCTTTCCACAAATATGATTGTTGTCTTATTGGCACATGGACTAAAATATTGATTTATGTGTTTAGGAACATGTACTTAGGGACATCTCCTAGATCACTAGGATCATTGATTATGAGCATCAAGCATTTGCATCTAAAACACTTAGTTAGATCTCTTGGATATAGACATGTCTATCAAGAATTTAGACATAGTGTATGTAGAAAATTATTAATAATTACCTATTAAAATTATAATTAGGCATATATAATATTTTTAGAATCTTGAGAGTTTCTTGGATATACTATTTTACTTTTATCTAATTTGGATTAAAAATTCTATTAGCATCAAGGGTGAAGTTGACAAAAATCTATGAAAACATCCTGTAGATTAGATAAATGCAAAGAAGGTAAAATACTAACTAAATACAATAAATACCAAGTTATACCTTATATGCACAACCTAATCCCATCAAGGGAAGAAGAAGCTTTTGCACCCAAAACAAGCTCCTAGACCAAGATGATCCCTAGACTATGGATTTTAATGTGAAATGCTCTTCAATTGTGCAACTCACTATCCTAACTCAAGAATGATTTTGGCATTATGACTTTGCATGGAATTGGATGATGATAATGGCTTGGGAGAGGTTCTATTTATAGATTTTTGGAAGGGATTTTGATCCAAGGGTGGAGATTGATTGAAAAGATCAATGGTGGAGGATAAAAGTGATGTGGAGGGCCTAGGTTTGATCTTAGAAGATGAAGGGCTAGGAATAAAAGTAAATCTTTTATTCATTTTTGGGAAAGGGGTGAATAAATGAGGTTGGGTGAGATGGACTATTTGTGAATTAAAAATTCACATGGGGAAGGGTAAAATGAATTAAAAATTCATTTGGGGAAGAGTGGATATTAATGAGTTATGACATGTGTAAGGGGTGTAAGAGGCATTTAATGAAGATTATGACAAATGTGTATTAAAAATTGATTTATGTGGCATGGAAATCAATTTTTTATTCATGGGTTGTGGGGAGAAGTGTTAATGAGGGTTTGACCCAATTAATTAAGGTGATTAACCTAATTAATATGGCTGGAATAAATTAGCAAAGGGATTAGTGGGAGGATTAGATTAATTAATTAATAATTTAATTAATTAATCTTAAGGCTAGGATGAGGTAGGCTAGGGTAGGCAATTAAATAATAGTTATTTAATTATCTAGGGTAGGGATAGGTTAATCAGTAGGCTGGATTAATTCGTTAACATGGTTTTAACTAATTAATTAGATTTAGAGCAAATGGGGGAATTGATTTAATAAATTTTTCGTATTTATTAAATCAACTGGCTAAGGTTTGGACTATTGAATTAATAAAATTAATTCAATTTTGGGGATAAAATGGTGTGGATTTGGAAAATGAAAGGGGTAATTAATTAAATAAAAATTTAATTAATTGGTTAGGATGGAAATTGGCATGTTTAGGGATGTCAAGAATCAATTTGGTGGTCAAGACATTTTTAGGTGTCTACACATCCCAACTCACTATTTCTGTGGAAAAGGCAACTTTGGGATTTCCTGTAATGCCCCTCATTTTTGGTTTCGACAATTGATAGTTTTTCTATTGCATTTAGATAGTTTTGAGACATTTGAGTTGTTAGACTTATGGTTTATGCTTATTACATTCATGATGGACTATGGTTGACTAATGTGGTTATTGACATGTGTTATGAATAGTATGAAGACATTATTGCTATTACAGTTTATGATGTATTTTGACATGATTAGTTGATGGTTAATTGATTATGCAGAATAATGTTACTATGCTTTTTGGATTGAATGTTATTTGATTGTTAGCTAGAAATGTTTATGCTTATTTCTATGCTTGAGAGCAGGGATGATGTAGTATTACTCATTCGAGCACCCTACTACACTGTGATTCCCTAACTCCATGTGTCTGATATATTTACATATGTTCATATACAACCTATTGTTTTGATGTAGGTTGCAGGTATTGGGTATCGACTCCACCTGACTTAGCAGGTCTGAGTGTGCCCTTACACCAATGGATCATGTTGATGGGAGATAACACAGGGTTTTCCTAGTTCAGTCTCTGTTTACAGTCTATGGTTGTGGGTCTTGATGTCACTCTGAGATTCTTGTCTTAGTTTTGGTTGTCATGTGGTTGTAGAGGTATTGTTAAGTTTTGCTTATTAAGCCAATGTGTATTTTGGTAATGCATTAATGAATTTATTATCATAATAATAATGTTATTTATACATCAAATATAATGGTATTTTCTTAGTCATAAATTATTAATGAGTTTTGGTATATTATTTAAGTAAATTTTAATAAAGATTAAATTAATTATTTTAATCATTTTAATAAAATTTGTGTCATAAGTATTTAATATTGCTTTATTATTAAAATAGTATATAGTAAATTATAGAATAATATTAGTTAATAATTTAATTCTTGTTAGTTGTTGAATAAGTTTTCAGTTTCGGGGAATCTCCAAGAAAAGTAAAAAAAAATATTTGCTGTAGAGTTGTGGGATTTTCTATAATGGAATTATGATAGTGGATATTTATTACTCTTGGCTATTTTTGCTTTTGGGGGTTTTTTTATTTTGAGGGAGTTGTTTTGAGTAGGGAGACAGAAATTGGGGGAAGAAATTGTCATGGGAAATAGAGGAAGAACTTGAGGAAGCTGAACAAATTTTGGGTATACTTACTTGTATCAGACATATTAGTTTAAATTTCTAGTTAAATCTCTGGTGTGTATTTGAAAGTGTCTCTTTAGTCTAGTGAGCTCTTTGTCTTCCTGTCACCATTCAAAGTTTCCAAATAACTCTATATTTGATAGTTTACTTTTCCATTCTTGAGAAATTTAGGATTCTCTTCTTTTGTTTTGTTGAAGCCTCAGTGATCCATATGTAAAATCTGTAAACTTTTTTTTATCAAACTAATAGATCATGAGAATCTATTCCTACTCTCAATTCTATTAAATTGCTTAACCAGCATTGCATCTCTGAAATACATTGCTTGAAAATGAGATTTTAAGCCATAATTTGAATGAAGATTAAATGGAATGCTATCAAAACTTTACCTCTGCTTGGTATTCACCTCTTATTCTTTTATTTGCCAAACTTTATCATACTACCTTGGGTTGATTTCTACCAAAATTCAAAACTACAATCTTCTACCTCATCCAGCTACCACCGTACGACCGTACCATATGCAAGTCTTTGAATCTTTCTAATAGATAAGAAAATGCTTAAAACTGAAGATTTATGGTGTTAACCTAAATTTTATCTCAAGCTTTGCTTTTACCTTTGTTCCCTCTCCCACGCAGCCATACAACTGGTCGTACGCTGCTGGTTGGGTGCAAGTGTTTGCTTGAGGTTTTCCATTTTCCTCTACTGCTAGTCGTTCACTCCTCATCATTGGACCTGCATTCTCTTTTGATTTTAATCTCTTTATTGTTTATTTTAATCTCTTTAAAAACTCTAGAAAATTCTTACACCTATTATCTCTGAATTCTTCTTCCATTCCATAATTTCCCTTGCAAGCCATTTTTCCTTGAAAACCACTTTTTGGTAATGACCTCTGAGAAGATTTCATCATCAATATATTGAATTCTTTTTTGTTTAGAAATAGTTTATAGAAACTGAAATTTATTTTACCTGAAGAAAAAAAACCCTTATGCTAAGATTCATCCTGTACCTCTGAAATATGTATTGCCATCTTGCTCTCATGGTTTTTCCTAGTAGACTTTTCTCCATTTTTGCTAAAAAACCTTAGAAGTCTTCTTCCAAATTTTTCTTCTCTCTGGATCCTCTTTTCCATAATTTCTCCTTTGCAAGCCATTATTCCTTTGAAAATATTTTCAAGTAATGATTTCTGAGTAATATTCATTATCAATATAATGAATTTATCTTGTTTAGTAATAGTTTATTAAAACTGAAATCAATTTAGAATGTATGCAAATGTAAGCTAAGAATTAGAAAAAATTCTATTTGAAACTCCTTGATGAACTAATAAATCTTGTTTTGTGATTATTTTTAGTTAAATTGTTAATTTGAGTTGCTTTTAATCAACTCATTAATTGGCAATAGAGATAAAGATAATATTAGTTTATCTCATAAAATATTAGGATAGACTTGTAATATTTTAAATTATTTTTTATTAGAATAAAGTTGATTTAGTAGATGCAAATTGTTAAACGAATGTTTAATAAACTTGCCTAAATGATCATTATTTTGAGTTAGTTAACAATTGTTAAAAATAATTTAATTTTCTTTTAGAAATTAACAAAAATGATGAACTATTGATTAGTGTAAATTATATATATTTATTAGGAAAGATTTGTAATATTTTATCCTATAGAAGAATTTATTTATTGAAATAGAGTAGGAGGCTTGGCAAATAAGTTTATTTAGAAAGTTGTTATTAGATACTCCATGAATGTTTAGTAAATATTGCCTAAGTGAATATCACTTCAAGTTAGTAAATTGTTATCTAGATTTTTTATCAACTTTTTAGGAATAAAATTTGGTGAACTCATATTTGTGTTAGATTAAATTTGAAATATTCTATTTAGAAAAAAATTTAATTAATAGATGTATGTTTGTCAAAAGAATTAAATTAGAGATATTAATAGGTTATAATGGTAATGCTAGTGAATAAATAAATGATGAATGGTATTATTATTCTAGAATTAAATATATTGAGTTAAATATTAGTTATACTCATTTTATCTTATTTAAATTTGTTTAGTTATGATTTAGTAATATACTATCTTGTGGTACATTGATTTTAATAAATAAATAATAAATTAGAGATTTATTGTGAATTGAGTTATTATAGTAATAGTTAAACAAATATATAATTCTAGAATGGAATAGTATTTGGATTTTATTTAAAAGAAAGTGAAAACCTTATAGTGCTTTCCAGTTTAAATCATTCAATGGTGTTATGTTGAGTTAATTTTAAATATGGTCTTGCTTGAAATTTCATTGTTTGTTAATAGTGTCAAGTAGTAATGATGTAATTGGTTTATTATATTATTCTTTGGTTCTGAGTCATATTGTGCTAATTAAGTGTCTAGTCATTTAAATCTTCATTTTTCCATATCAGGCAATGGATGTATTAATAGTGGTATGGTGTTTCATTTTATTCGACTCTAGAGGTTAGGCTACTTGGGTTCTAGTACATCATTGAGTAATTTCATTTTAAATGTTTTATTTGATTTGAGATTTTGAAGTGGATAGGGGAAGTTTTGTAGTTGAGGTTTTGGATTTAAAATTGTCTATGTAATGCTTTGGTTTGCAAAAAGATAGATGCTTTATAGTTCCTTATCCATGTATGTTATTTATTAGTTTCTGGATGTTGGTTAGGGGTGGCTAGTTACCTGTAGGAGAGTGGCTTTCATGGTGGGCTCGGTGCCCAAAGTGGCTGCCTAAATAACCCCATGGAAGTTGTAGTCAAGTGATAACTTAATAATTTATCTAGGCGGGTTGGGTAGTAATTCACATAACAAGATAAGTATGATGCCTCACCCATGCCTTGAGTGCTCTCATAGGCTAAGGATGGGATGAGAAGGCCTATTGGCAAGGTCAACCTCCTTGTCTCCATGAGAGGATGTGTCAGCTCTGCATGTGTCATCCTATGGGGCCGGTGCCTAGTGAGAGGCTGCCAGGGTAACCACAGATGGGGGCCAATTTCTAGTGAGAGATAGCCTAGATAACCCATGCTAGGACCATGCGATGACACTCTCCCTACTGCAGTCCAATTACTTCCTCTTTATCTTTTGTTGTTGCCTCTGGAGTACTGTCTTGTCTTGTTGATTTGTGTTGTCTTGATTATCTATTTTTCCTGTGTCAAGTTTGTATCTACTTGCTTTTATCCCTTGACTTAGTGGAACCTCATTGTTATCTCCTATCTTGGAGAGGTGGACCTCAAGGTTCCACATGGTTGGGTGGAAGAGCTTAATCCATTGTTTATTCTTGGTCGTCTTGATTCATGATCACTGTAGACACGGTTCTAGATTTAGATTTGTAATTGTATCCTCTGAGTCCTTTCTTACTTTCAGAATTGTATAATCTTGTTGTATATTGTAAACTAATGTAATCGGTCATGAATCTTGTAATCATGTGATCTTGCATTGAAACTTTTGTTACTATTCATATTTGTAAATGATAATGTCTTCTTCTGTTGTATCATAATGTATATTGCTTGTATTGTTATGAACTTATGTTTATCTGATGCAGTTATGTTTCCCTAGAGGTGTTAGTTGATCATTCTATTTAACTACTTTAAATAGTGTTAATTTTATCTAGTGTAAATGCATTTATTTGCTTTAAAAAAAAAAATTTGTAAATTTTTGCACTTGTTAGTCTAACACTCTAGGGTTGCATGACGGGGCATCACATTTCCAAACCCAATTTCCATGCAATTTTTGGGAGGGAAAATTTTGAAACCAAAATGGATAACTATTTTGAAACTAGATATCCATTTATTCCCCCATGCAATCCATAGCAATTTGGTGGGGGGGGAGGGAATTGAATAAATAAAGGATTTCTAAAATGGATATCATCCATTTTGTTTTGACTCACCAAGATAAAAAAGTTGAAAAGATGAGCCTAGAAAGACTTTCATAATTTTTGCTAGCACTTTTATGTGATTTTTTTCTCCATTTCCATTGTTTGTCCCATCATGATCTCACACTCACCTAAATGTAATGTGGGATAGGTTTGTCTTGGAATCTAGTCATGTTATAATTTTGTATAAACTAATGAAGTAAGTTCTAAGGAATACAATCTTCTAGTTCAAACCCTATTATCTCATGCTTTCATATGTTTTAAGTTTGGAGAAATCATGAACACATAATCCCCATGTTGATACATGTGTCTCCTTGGCTATTTGGAATTTTTTAGGTTATAGATATGTTGTGTTTATTTTTAAGGCTACATTCACTAGCTTGGTGTTGTGTTGATTAGTTAGTCTTTGTAGGGACTTGTAAAATTATTTTAAAGAGCATTTTAGTAGTTATTTTCAACACATCATATTGATTTGTCTATTTTAGTCATTGATCTTTTAAGTATTCTTTTTAATCAAATTTGTTTATAGTTTATATATAAGTCTACATTTATCTATCCTAGAACATGCTTATGGTTTTCATCTACATACTTGGTTCTAATGTTTAAACTTGTGAATGTGTTTGTGTTAATGGTTGTGTTTGACTCAAATTCCTATATGATCAATGCATCAATTTTTAACATCTTATCTTTCCAACACACCATTGTAAAATCTTTAAAATTATACATCTTGTATTTTAGTTAGTTTGTAGTTTTTAGGTCACATGCTATTTCATGATTTTATGTTAATAATTTGCATCAAATCTTTTGTGAGAATATTGTTAATTAGTATTTAGAGAGTCATGTTAGATTGGTTTGTAAGTTGCACATGTATACGAGGTTAAGGGGATTCATTTTTAGGAATATAAACTTATTCATATTTCTATTTTCATGTGAATTCTTGTGTTTATCTACTTAACATCAAGTATTTTAGGTCTATTCATGGTTTCCATATGGCATGGTTGATCAAATCCTAACATGTAATTTTGTATTTCTCTTTAATTGTCCTATTGAGAACTTAGCAAAATACCCTCCTAAGTCTAGTAGAGCCTAAAGAAGAACAAGAGGTGCCCACTTTTATTAATTCACCCACTATTGCCCACTATCTAATTATGAGTTCTTATTCATTATCCTAGGTTGTCTTTCCACATGCTTGGTTTTTTATATATTTTCTAGGTTTTGTGGAGCCATATATTTGAGAGCAAACAATATGTTTTGTGAGGAGGATTTGTGCAATGAGAAATATATGGAAGGATACATGGAAGACATAGACCATGCAAGGTAGAACTAGTAAGGAAATGAGGTTTCACAAGACAAAATAGTTATTAAAGTATACGTACTGTGCAACCTAGATGTTTAGACCAGTGAAGAAAAATGTCTTTTAACTTACTTTAAACATATAGAATTGAATACTATATTGACACATTGAAGATAGATTAGGTCAATAGTCATTTAGAAGAATCCCAAAAGATGTCCACTATAGGGGATTACTTGTCATAAGAATTGGTAGTGTATGTCATTGAGATTTTACTTGAGTATCAAGATTTATTCCCTCGAGGTTGTCAAGAAATGAAAGGACTACATCTTTCCCTTGAGAAGATGCAGATAAAATTAAAATCACACTCCAAGATGGTAAGAAGCACCCATATTGCCTAAATCCTAACTTGCAAATGAAGGTTAAAGAAGAGATAGACAAAATTTTAGAAGTAGATATCATATTTTTAGTTGATGAATCAAAATGGGTAAGTACTATAGTCTAGTGCAGGTCAAACCCTAAGTATCTTATCAGACAATCAAGATGAGCAACCAATACACAAATGCCACAATAAAGAATTGATAGACAATAATGAATCTTTATTTGTTTGCAACAAAACAAAATTGAACCAGGAGTATAATCTTCTTCTTCTTCATTGAAATTACATTCAATTATTTTCCCCTATCTTCTAGAATGGTAGAACCTCAAAATAAATGCCCCAGTTTCCTTTCATACACAAGCTAAAGGAAAATGAGGAGTCAAAAGTTGAAAAAATTAAATCCCAATAGGTGCCATTGACCAAAATATATATTCCAACCTCCTCACAAAGTGCCTCATTAGAAATTTTTCTTCAAACTCACCTATTGATAGGTTAGTACCAAGTAGAATCCCTATGGGCATGATAGCACAAGAGTGTGACTTCAAGTTCATGTGCCCTAAGTGAGGTTGCACTATTGTGTTGGAAGGCTTCCTCGATGGTGTTAGTGCATGACATAACTTTGGACTTATATGCCCCATGCAAAAATGTGCTAGCAAACTTCTTCCTTGGCACTTTAGTGCATGGTACAAATTTGATTTCATATGCCCTATGTGAAGCTATACTGATGCACCAAGCTGGTGTTAGCATGTGGTGCGGCTTTGAAATCCCTGTGACTTTGAAAAGCTATATTGGTTGACAAAAGTCTTCTTATAAGTGTAAAAATTCATGAGTATAAACTTTAGTTCCTGTGACTTAAGAAAAGCCACACTAGCATGTTGTAGAGACATAGTATAACTTTAGATCCCATCACTTAAGGTAAAGCCATACTAAAGTATTATGGCACTAGCGCGTAACTCTGGAAGCCTATGTTGAATGCAAAGCTATGTTGGAGTGCTATGGACTTATACAACATCTTGAACTTATCGAGTCTCAATTATGATAAATGCCCATGAAGCAAACTCCCACAACAGCTAAAACAAGCCAAAATTGGAAAGAAAACAAATAAATGTTTTTGGGTGATGCAAAATCACTTGTGGACCTGGATGCTCCTACATCAGACATGTTGGGTAAGTGAAATGTTCCATGAGGTTGTTAGTTATGAACATTTTGGTGATTCTAAAATGTGTATTCCATACTTCACTAATTCTAAATCTTTCATCCAAGAGGCTTCATTTGCTAGCTTATCCTTCCAACAGACAAGATACTCCATGTATTCTTTCCTCCTTATTCTTTTAGCCGCTTGGGAATTAATCACTTTGTTTACCTGCTCAAATTTCTTTTTAGGCAACTGATGTAACCACCCATGTGTATCCTACAAATTTGAATTTAAATTCCCTTGTGTACTTGACTTTCCTTCATAATATTTGTACAAATCAACAACATTGAAGATGGGAGAAATATCTATTCCTTCTGGAAGTTCAATCTCACAAGAATTAGATGAAAACATTCTCAACACCTTATAAGGCCCTATCTTATTCAATTTCAATTTATTATATGTTCCCTATGTGAACCTCTCCTTTCTCAAGTGTGCCAAAACCAAATCACCAACCTAAAATTCCCACTCTCTCTAGTGCATATCAGCATGCTCTTTGTATCTGGTGGCACTCTTCTCCAAAGTTTCTTTCACTTCTTTATGTACATCATGAATATACTTAGCAAAATCTTCAACCACAACAATCTTCTTTCTCAAATCAGTAGTCTCTCAACTAATCGATACCTCTCGGGCTATATCCATAGACAATATGGAAAAGGACTTTTCCCTAGACTCCTATTGACTGAATTATTATAACAAAACACTACCTAAGCCAATATGAAGTCCCACCAGTGTGGTTTATCACATACCAAACACCTCAACAAATTACCCAAATTTCTATTTACAACCTCAGTTTGACCATTAGTCTAAGGATGATACATTGAATTGAAACCCAACTATGTACCCATTTTCTTCCACAAGGTACACCAAAAATAAACAACAAACTTTAAATCATGATCTGAAATAGTTCTTCTAGGAAAACCATGTAGCCTAACTACCTCTTTGAAAAATAATATAGCAATATGGAAGCATCATTACTCTTTTGATATGGAAAAAATTGAGTCATTTTCAAAAATCTGTCAACAACAACAAAAATAGAATCAAATTACCTCTTTGTGTTTGAGGCAATCCCAAAACAAAGTCCATACTTTTGTGTTCCCATGGTCTCTTTGGTATAGGAAATGGTTGATACATACTAGTATTCTGCCTCACTCCATTCACATGTTGGCAAACTCTGTAACCTTTCACTAACTTCTTTACATCTATAGCCATACCAGACCAAAAATAACCTTCATTTAATTGGGCCAAAATTTTATCAACACCAAAGTGTCCACTCAATCCATCACTATGCTTTTCTCACATCAAATTATCCCTCATTGATCCTTGAGGTATGCATAATCTCTTACCCTTGAACAACAAACCTTCCTAAATAAAATACTCCAACCATGGCATTTTGTCCTTATCAATTGGATTCATACAAGCTGTCCATGCTTCTTTAAAACTTGGATCTATCTCATACAACTATTTCATAGAGTCAAAACTAACTACATTCACCCTCAATTCATTCAACAACAAACATCTCCTACTCAACGCATCATCTACCCGATTAGACTTTTGTTGGAATGCACAAGACAACTGAGAGGGGGGGTGAATCAGTTGTATCAAAAAATTTAAACACTTACGAGCATAATCATATCCACATTGGTTCACTTAAACCCTTAATCTATTATGAAAATTAAACATGAAAAATAGATAACATAAGCTTAATCACATCAACACCATGCACAAGAGAATACCAAATTTTTACGTGGAAAACCCTAAAATGAAAAACCATGGTGAGGATTAGCTCACAATATAAAGTAGTATCAATACTAAATTACAAAGAGGCTCATTGCCAAAGGGATCACTACCCAAAAGAATACTCACTACAATAGGCTCACTGTCAAAAGAGCTCACTACCAAAAGGGGTGGCTCAGTGCCATGAAATGATATGATAGCATCTACCCCATGCCTGAGTTTAGTTCCAATGAAGCACAACAAACATCATCTTCATAGCCTCTCTAGAAATTGTAGATGACTTCTACTCATTGCATTAGGTCTTCTACTACATGAAGGTCCTTGCTACCTCTGATTCAAATTCACAACACAAACATCACCATCTTCGCATGTGCCCACATACACATGAATCCTTTACACTTATTCATATCAATCATCAACCTTGAAACATTCACCAAGGTCAAAAACACACTCTACAACTTTTGAAACAATCTCCAAGGTCAGAAAACATACAAAATTCAAATTAGGTCTAGACCTAAACAATCCTATAGAGAAAAGTACTGAAGGTAGAACACTTCACATCTTAGCTTGGATCAAAAAAACATCTTCACACACTTGAACACACTTCCACAATCCACGAAGCACATCCGCAAAGAGTTTAAACAACCAGGTCGGCCAAAACTAGTGTTGCCACTAGGATCTTTAGGCACACTCTTCCAAGAACATAGTTCCATAACATGTAGACCAAAAACAAGACTTTAACATGATTTGGAAACATCCACAAACAACATGAAATCACCTAGGAGCTAACAAGTCCAGCTACAACAAATCTCACTTGAAGATAGTTCACAGATTGCTCACAACCAACACTGCCAAGCTCTGCTACTCAAGAGGACTACATTTTGAATCATCAAATCACAAATCCTTTGGATAGGACATAGATATGGACCTTATGAACACTCATCTAGAACCACAAGACCAAAAACCAAACTACAGAGAAATGTGGATCAAAATACTTTCTCCCAGTCACACTGCAAATACTGACAGACACAGTCTTCACACTGGTGAACATAACATTCAAGCCACTGTGTTCTGGACCACCAAAATTTGGATTTAACATCTTCAATCACTTCTTTAAAACATATCAAAACCTCACACTCCGGTCTTCAACATAGGAGAAATGCAGAGCAAAAACTTAGACAATATCATGTAAGCCGGAATACTTCTTTCCAACTTTGTCTTTAAGTATTTATCAAAATTTCTTAGAAGCACTTAGAAACCCAACAACAAGGATAATATACCAGCATCATCAGTACTTATGTAAGTCATTAAAACCACCTTAATACAATAAATTAATCAACCAACAACAATAACAATAGAAGATATAGTTTGTGAACGGGGTTGTGCTTGAATGGCAAAGGCCAAAGGTTCTTATGATGGAGATCCAAGTTTGAATCCCCCAAGTAACATGTGGTTTCTATGTGGATTCTAAGTTGATTAAGTTGGTTAAGTGGATATGTTGATGGGGAGGAGGCCGCCCTTGTGACCTCCAATGCTTACAGAACCAAAAAAAAAAAAGAAACAATAGAAGATACAGTTGACACCAATGACAACACAAACATGTTGACATCAATGAAAACACTGATTAGCACATACTTGCAACAACTTTCCACTCATATGTTTCAAAACAAAAGAATAAATCTGTAAAAACTTAACCCATTGAACATGTGTTTCTAATTTAGTTTATCTTGGATGTTAATGAAATGCAAAGCATGATGATCAGTACACACTACAAACTCCTTTGGCAGAAAGTAGTGTCTCCATTTCTTGAGTTCATGTACAATTGCATAAAACTCGTGATCATATATATTATTGTTAGGAAATGTATCTCAACCTTGCAACTACAAAAGGTTTCTATTCTTCCCAATTTTGGTCTTTTCAAATACCCTTTATCTTGAAAAATGGTTTAGAACTTCCAAAGTTTCTAAAAGGGGCTAAAAATGGTAGGGCTTACTATTTTTACTAAGTCTACATTTGAGTATGGATGGACCAAAATTTTCCCAAAAGATGCAGAACTTCCAAGTAAATGTCTTGGGTGAGTTTTGACTCAAGATCATACATGGATTGCAAGATATTAAAGTTTCCATTTTTGAAACTCTTGGAAAAGTTTCAAACTCAAATTAGATGCACTTGGAGGTCCCTAGATGCCCTAAAAGTTTTCATAACTAGAAAATCTAATTATATCTTGATATATCTCTTCATGAGCTTTTTGACACATCAAACGATTCATTAATCAAACACCTAGATCAAAAGTTATGGCCTTTGGAAGTTGGGCCTTTCATTTTGGGAAATGTGAAAATGTGTTGGATACTTAAAAGAGTTGTAAAGGGGAGAGTTACACATGTTGGTGTGTGATTTAGAACATCACAAGGCATCTTTGATTGGAGATAATTTGGGTACCACTTTTGGGTGGTTTTGTCTCATATTTTTGTAATTACTGTTGATGGTTTAATGTATTGTATCTCCTATATATCAGGAGATTGAGATGAAGGTTGTGTGTAAGAGTCTTATAGATATTGAGTTTCCTCTATAACTCTAGTTGGTTATACTCATATGAAATCTTGCTATGCAATAGATTGTAATCTTCTTGATTCCTAAATCATATATTGGGTGGCTTTCGAGTGTGGGGCTTTTCTACTGAAAGGGTTTCCCCACGTAATTACTATGTTGTGGTATGATTGCTATTTGTGTTTATTTCTATAACTATTGTAAAGATCTAAAAAGTTCTACATATCCCTCCCCTCAAGATTAGTGTAAGAAGTTATTCTGCTACCATATCTTCCTTACAAGTGGTATCAAAGCTTGATCACCTTTGGTTTCAGTTGTGGGTTGTTGGGTTTTTTGAACTAATCTAGTTTTGAGTGGGAGCTTGTGCAGAAGATACTTTGTGTTCTTGTTGCAAGAATTTTTAGATGGTGAGAACATCAGGAAGAATAGAGGTAGAAATATTTTTTGGTAACAATTTTGAGATGTGGAAGCTAAATATGGAGGATCTGTTAATTGATCGAGATCTGTGGAATGCTATTGATGAGAATGTTTCAAGGCCCACAAATGCTACTTTGGCTGATGAATATGATGTTATGGACTATAAAACCAAAGGTCTACTTAGATTGTACCTAACAAACTTTGTTTTAATCGATGTCCATGAAGAGCCCTCTGTAAAGAAACTATGGAATAAACTCAGCGAACAATATTTTCTTAAGGAAGAAATTGTATTCCTTGAGAATAGAAGAGGGTGGATGAATTGCATGCCACCTAAAACAATTCAATATTTTGGTGGCTCAATTGGCATTAGTTGGTGTAAAAATGGATGAGGAGGAGAGATGTCAGATAATGTTTTGTTCTTTGCTTGATTCATGGGATTTTCTTATTATGGTGATTGGGAGTACTTCTGTTGTCTTGAAAGTTGAAGATGTTGTAGGTTCTTTGCTTTCTAAAGAAATGAGGAGGAAGGTATCCATTAGTGACAAAGAAGCCCTAAGTGTTCATGGAAGACCCAAAGAAAAATGCAAGAAGAGTGAGAAGCATGACAAATCCAAGTCCAAAGGCAAATCCAAATCTCCTAGAAAGTCCAAAGTTATTTGTTGGAATTACGGTAAGCCTAGACACTTTTGTAAGAAGTGTAAAGAAGAAAAGAAGAAGAAAAAGAAGAAATTTTATTTTGATTCTAAGTCCAAAAAGGAAGATGGTGATGCATTCATTGCAGCATTGGCCACTCATGCAAGTAATGATGCATGGTTAATTGAATCAGGTGCATCTTTTTATATGAACCCTAATAGAGATTGGTTTTTTGAATATGAAGAATTTGATGGAGGTAATGTGTACTTGGGTGATGATTCTCATTTAAATATTATTTCTTGTGTTAAAGCTAAAATTAGATTTCTAGATGATAGAGTAAAAAAGATTAATGGTATGTTGTATATCCCTGGATAAGCATGAAATTTATTATCTATGAGAAAACTAATAGATGCAGGCGTGCATGTAGTCTTTTTTTATTCATGATGTAGTATGGTAAGAGGTGCTATGGTGATTGCTAGAGGTGTTAGATTTGGCACATTGTATGAGCTTGATGCATGCATTGTTGACTACAATAGTACTCGTTCTATGAAAATAAAATTTGTGACTACTTCATTGGAAAAGGAGAGGGTTTCATTTTTAGTGGATGGGTGTGGCTTCTAGGTATCTAAGGCTCTTTCTTCTAAATTAAAATTGCTTTTAGAGAAGATTATGTTATGGCACTAGAGATTAGGCCACATAGGGGAAAAGGGTCTAAGGACCTTGAAAAATAAAAACATTGTTGAAGGGTTGCCTAATTGTAATATTGATTTTGATTTATGTGAGCATTGCATTTGTGGTAAAAAAATGTGTTTAGTTCTATTCAAGTTCTCATAACTCTTGTGGTGTATTGGATCTTATTCGTTTTGATGTGTTTGGTCCTATAGATGTTTCTTCCATTGTGAAATCCACATACTATGTTTTATGTATTGATGATTATTTTAGAAGGACATGGGTATATTTTCTAAATAATAAATCTAAAGTTTTTAGTCAATTTAAAGAATTTAAAGAAATGGTTGAGTTGTAGGTTGGAAAGAAAATAAAATATTTGAGGACTGACAATGGAGATGAATTTTTCTCTAATGATTTTGCTAGATTCTATAAATATTGTGGCATTCAAAGACAAAAGACAATTTTGTATCCTCCATAGCAGAAAGGAGTTACAAAAAGAACAAATAGGACACTGATGGAGAAGGCTAGGAGTATGCTTAGTGGTGCTGGTCTAGAACAAAGGTTTTGGGTTGAAGCTATTGCTACTGCTTGCTACCTGATTAACATGTTCCTTACATCAGCTCTTGTTGATAAAACACATATGGAGGCATGGTCAAGGCACAAGCCTTCACTGATATATCTTAGAGCTTTTGGTTGTGAGGAATATGCACATGTGCTAAAGGAGAAATGAACAAAGTTGGAGAAGAAGGCTATGAAATGTATCTTTATTGGGTATAGTTATGGTGTGAAAGGATACAAGCTTTGGGACCTTGTTGCACAGAAGGTAATATATAGTAGAAGTGTTATTTTTAGAGAAACTAAGCTTTCTTCTATTACATTGCAGCCAAAACAAACTGAATAAAAAGATGTGATTCAACTCCCTTCTATACTTGAGAAAGTTGAATCAACGTGCCTAGATAGACATGAAGTTTAAGAGAGCTCATCTATCTCTGAACCTTCAGAATAGGAGAAAGAACCTCTAACTCAACTTGTTTGAAGGTCTACAAGGCATAGACAACCACCCAAAAGGTATTCACCTGATGACTAGAGATGTATTTTTTCTTTAAATACTACCATAGATGAACCTAGATCTGTAGAAGAGGCATTAGATATGAATGATATAGAGTCTTGGAAGATTGTTATGGATGAAGAAATGGTAGCTTTGAAAAATAATGGTACGTGGGACCTAGTGCCATTGCCTAAAGGACGAAAATCTATTGGTTGCAAATGGGTTTTCAAGAAAAAGATTGGTTTAGATGGAGATATTGAGAAGTATAAATAATAGTTGGTTGCGAAAGGTTACTCTTAGGTTGAGGGTATTGATTATGGAGATATTTTATCTTGTTAAAAAAATGACATCCCTTAGATTCTTTCTTTATATTGTTGCTGCTTATGATCTAGAGGTTGAGCAAATGGATGTGAAAATGAGATTCCTTCATGGTGATTTGGAGGAGGATATTTATATGACACATCTAGATCACTACATGGTGAAAGGTAAAAGTAATTTGGTTTGTAAATTGAATAAATCTTTGTATGGCCAAGCAAATAAAGTCCTAGGATGTGGTACCAAAAATTTGATACATATGTGTTGAGTTTGGGATTTGAGCATTCTAAATCTAATCATTGTGTTTATTAAAATCTGATGATCATTTCCTATTTATTGCATTATATGTTGATGATATGCTATTTATTAGTAAAGGAAACAAAATAATTTCAGAACTAAAGTCTCAACTTGCAGCTAAATTTGAAATGAAAGATCTTGGTGCAGCTAAACACATTCTTGGGATGGAAATAAGAAGAGATAGAGTGAATGAAAAATTATGGCTTGGCTAGAGTAAGTATGTCAATTTAGTTTTACAAAGGTTTAACATGTAGGATTGCAGATCGTTATGTGTTTCTTTTATAGTTGGAATGAATTTATCTACTTAACAATGTCCAACATCCCCATCAAAGATTGAAGACATAAGTAGAGTGCCTTACCAGAGTGCAGTTGGATGTTTTATGTATGCTATGGTTTGTACTAGACCATACATTGCCTAAGCAATGGGACTTCTTTCTAGATATATGTCTAATCTTGGTAGAGTTCATTGAGATGTAGTTAAAAGAGTTTTCAGATATTTGTGAGGTACCTCAGAGTATTCCTTGTGTTATCATGGTAATTTGATAGGAGACATGCATTCCATTGATAATCATGATTATGTGGATTTAGAATGGGCAGGCGATGTTGATAGTAGACGATCTACCAATGCTTATGTGTTTACTTTATTTGGTGGTGCAATTATTTGGATGAATAAGCGACAGGTTGTGGTTGCTTTGCCCACTACTAAATTTGAGTATTTGGTAGCTACTCATGCTTGTAAAGAAGCCATTTGGCTTAAGAGACTATGTTTAGATATCAGAGTAAAACAAGGTGTAGTGATAGTTAATTTTGACAGTTAGAGTGTGATGTGCCTAGCTAAAAACCCAACATTTCATGCCAGGACCAAGCACATTGATGTAAAGTATCATTTTGTTAGAGATATGGTCGAGGATGGTAGGGTGAAGCTAGTTAAGGTAGAGACTTTGATGAATGGTGCAGATTCATTAACTAAGCATGTGAGCACAGAGAAGTTCAGATGGTGCTCAGAGTCTATGGTCCTCTTGGCCCCTAGAAATTAAATCATGGTGTTGATACTCCCTTTTTCTCTTGCAAGGTGTTTGACAAGTGGGAGAATGTTAGGAAAGGTGTCTCAACCTTGCAACTACAAAAGGTCTCTATTCTTCCTAATTTTGGTCTTTTTGAATACCCTTTATCTTGAAGAATGGTTTAGAATTTTCAAAGTTTTCAAAAGGGGCTAAAAATGGCAGGGCTTACTATTTTTAGTAAGTCTACATTTAAGTACAGATGGACTCAAAATATTCCCCAAAGGTGTGGAACTACCAAGTAAACATCTCAGGTGAGTTTTGACTCAAGATCATACCTGGATTGCAATCTATATTAAAGTTTCTATTTTTGAAACTCCCAGAAAGTTTTGAACTCAGATTTGAGGCACTTAAAGGTACTAAATGCCCTAAAAGTTGTCATAACTAGAAAAGCTAATTATACCTTGATAGATCTATTCATGATATTTTTGATACATCAAACAATTTGTCAATTAGACACACAGATCAAAAGTTGTGGCCTCCAGAAGTTGGGCTCCCATTTGGGAAATGTGAAAACGTGTTGGACACTTAAAAGAGCTATAAAGGGGAGAGTTACACATGTTGGTGTGTGATTTGGCACACCACAAGGTATCTTTGATTGGAGATAATTTGGACACCACTTTTGGGTGGTTTTGTCTCATGGTTTTGTAATTACCATTGACGATTTATTGTATTGTAAGCTTGAAATGGAGGTTGTGTGTAAGAGTCTTATAGATGTTGAGTTGCCTCTAGATCTTTGGTTGGTTATACTCCTATGAAAGCTTGCTCTATAATATATTGTAATCTTCTTGATTCCTAAATAATATATTGGGAAGATTTGGAGTGTGGGGTTTTTCTCCCGAAAGGGTTTCCCCACATAGTTACTATGTTGTGGTATGATTTCTATTTTTCTTTATTTTTGTAACTGTTGTAAAGATCTAAAAAGTTTTGCATATCCTCCCCTCAAGATTAGTGTAGGAAGTTGTTCCACTACCTTAGCTTCCATACAAGAATATTTCCTTTTCACCTCATTCAACTTCTCATCGAAGTATGAAATTGGTATTCCTTCTTGACTTATGACATCTCCAATCATTGTCCCACTTACATCATAGTCAACTTGAAATACTTTTCCTATTAGAAATGAAGGCAACAACTACCCAAATGGAAATCTGATTACAATATGTTTATGATCTTAAAGCAGTGTAATATGAACAGAGTTTGCAAATGGAAATGAAATCACGACATAGGAATAAACACCATAGAAGAATAAACCATATGCACACCAGATACAATGTGGAGAAAACCCTTTCAGGTAAAAAACTTGACGAAGAAAAGAGGCTCAAGTTGTATTATCTTAAAAATTTGAAATACATAATACATGCACTCATTGGTCTCTTCAACCTTCAATTCTGTAGAACTTGTGTACAAAACTTATGAGATGCATAAAACATACAAGGAATTATATTTATAGAGGTATTTCACTCCCAAAACTAGGCATCCACTTTTTCTATCCTTGGAAACTCCAACATGCAACATTAAATGGCACACAACATCCTCCACCACTTGTCAATAGTCAACCATGCCATATTGGGCGCCCATGGACAAGAATAGGAAATATAGTGCCCCTCATTTTTGCTTTCTGTTAGACTGATAGCAGTTCCATTTGATCTAGACATTATGACATTTCATTGATGATAGATTTACTATTTTGATGTTAGTTGATGATACTTATTGATGTTGACCTTCTGCTATGATGACACTTGATCATACTATTAGTATTGGTGTTTATGCTTAAGTTATGATCAGTTATGGACTTAATTGACTATGTGGATCAATCTTACTATGTGCATTATGTGATTATCTGATGATGTCCTTAGCTAGTTGTTTAGCTACTGATATTTATGCATGATGTGGTTACTTATTGATGTGTCTTGTGAAAGGGACAGTGTTGTATTACTCATGCGTGAGTACCCTTCTACGCTGCAATTCCCTTTCACAATGTGTCTGATTGGATGATTATATATATATATGTTCAACCATTTCGTTTGTTGTAGGTTGCATGTATCAGGCATCGACTCCACCTAAATCTACAGTTTTGAGCATGCCTTAAATCTA
Source organism: Cunninghamia lanceolata (assembly GCA_027924645.1). Taxonomy (NCBI): domain Eukaryota; kingdom Viridiplantae; phylum Streptophyta; class Pinopsida; order Cupressales; family Cupressaceae; genus Cunninghamia; species Cunninghamia lanceolata. The sequence goes on from BSBN01001583.1 coordinate 8,052,785, forward strand.
ATGGAGAATTGATGGAGGGAGATGACATAAGGTCCCTTAGATTGTCACCATTCTCAAAGAGGATAAGTATTCAGCCTGTGTCCTGTCGGTAGGATCGGTTTGGGCATGGTTGTAAGTCTTTATTGTTCGATGATGTGTTGTCATCAAGTAATGTTTGGTATGTAGCTTATTAGGTTGTTTATTGTTTTTGTTAATTTCGTCATTAAATAGAAATTATTAGTCTTCCCTAATAAATGAATAATAACATTAATGAAGTATAAAAAGTATTTTAAATGGGAATTTAATTGATAACTTTAACATGAAAAATAATTTATAAACAATTAATATTTTGTTAGTGTTCTTAAAAGAATAAATTTTCTATTTGCATGTTGTCATAAAATATTCTTTATCCTAATGTAAGATCAATAAATAATGTTGAGTTGTCATATGCATAGAAAATGCTTTAATAAATAAAAATTAGAACATAATCTTCTAGCGGATTGCATATTAAATGAATTGTTTGAAAAATGAAATTAATTTTGGAGAGAGTGGGTGGTCTATAATAGACAAATGAAATTTATTGTTTTTGCTATTTTATTCTTTTGGGTGGATATTTGGGGGAGATTCACGGGGAATTGGAAAAAGTATTTTTTTTGGAAAAATTGGAAAGGAGTAGTGATAGGAGGCCAAGGAGCTATCTCTGGAGATTTTGAATAGCATTCAAGGTATTTTTTTTACTAGTTATTATCTTTGCTAGACTGTGGAATTAATGTGCATACAATTGGATCTTTGTGCATATATTTTAAATATTTTTCATTAAGTAGATTGAATGTTGTCGCCATGTATGACCCTATCCTTCCTATAGTTCACTCTAAGGACATCGAATGTTATTCCTGTTGCCAGTTTAGATGCTCAAACTTTCAGTCGTTCCTATTGTTAAACCATTATTTCTGCAACATTTTTATTCAACGCCTGCTGATTTCTTTTGCTTGTAAGTTTTATTTAACCACCTCAGCAAGTCTATTTTGGGCATGCCTTGCAATCATGCATTCCTATAGGAAGATTGCATGACTAATTAAAAGTTCTAAAACCTTTTTTTTTAACAAATTTTCCTTTGTTTATTACTTGGGTCAGACTCTCACAAACGCATTCCATCAAGCTACCCTTGTCCCTGTAGAGTTGCCTTTTGCTTGACAGTTACAAAGCCTTTTTACAAATCCATTTTTGTTTAATCTTGCAATTATTGCATTCCATCAAATGATAATCTCACAAAGGCATACTGGCAAATAGTTAGTGTACATGCTTGTATTTTCATGAACCAATTTATTTAGAAGTTTCTAAAACCTGTTAATAATTTCTTATGGCAAACTGTAATTGTAACCCTATTGCATTTATCTTAAGTTGGTCATGGTGAGTGCATGGCCGATCTATTTTTTACCATGCTGGCTACTTTAGAAATCACCCTTGACTTTATCATTGAGATACCTATTAAAACCGTACTAAGTAAATTCCAATGCCTTATCAACTAATCTATTTTGTGATTATCCTATAAACATTGCATTTTAGGTGACGACCTCTTTAGAGTTGTTTCATTAGCAGTTAGCGTACCTACTTTAAAAAGTTACTTAAACCTTTTCAACAATCCATTTTGTGCATCAGCTATGATAATTGCTTTTAGTCAAGCAATTTGGGTGTTGTGTCGGTAACTCCACATTTCACAGAGATGTTTTAGTTATGATTTTGACTAATATCCACCTTTTCTTGTGCATGCATTGGCAATGATTTTAGAAGTTTTAAAAAGTATTATTTCTCAACTACAATCATTGCCATGAGGCAACCTTCCTTGAAACATTTGATCAAACCATTTGCATGCCATTCTCCTTTGCAAGTCCTATTTGCAAATCCATTTTGTCAATATCCTGCATTCATTGTATTTGAGAGGAACCTCCTGCAACAATATAATGAAAAATGCATGAAATAACAAAAATAGTAGAAACACAGAAAGAATTTATTGATCGCAGGCCACTTCGAGGGGGCAACCTCCTTTGAGAAAGCTCAATACAATAAATTCATGGATGCCTTCATTGGCCTCAACACGTACTTATAGACTAAGTCTAATCTAAACAACTATTACTTCCCATGAATGTGGGATAATACAATATACTTATGGGACAACTTACAAAGCATATGCATCCAAAAGTAATATACTAACAAAGTAAAGAGAAGGGTTAAACAGGTGTTCCTAACATCCCCTCCCTCTTAGAAAAGTTTTGTCCTCAAAGCTTAAGATGTGGAAATTGTTGCTGAATCTAAAGGAGTGGTTCCCATGTAGCATTCTCTGGTTGCATTCTGTGCCACTAAATTAAGACCTCTATGATGGAGCGGGAGCGAAGCTAACGAGTGTGCATGACAAGGATTGCCTCTGGCTCCAAAATGATGTATCCTTCATTATCCAGTTCTCATAAAATAGTTTGTGCTCTGATGTTGGTGCCAAGAACTTTCTTTAGACAAGAGACATGAAATACTGGATGAATGCGGGAAGGAGGAAGCTCCAATTTATAAGCAACTGACCCAATCTTCTAAAGAACCTTATATGGCCCATAGAACTTTGGAGCCAGCTTATGACGCCCTTTGATTTTCAGGGATGATTGCTTGTATGGTTGTAGAAGAAGAAAAACCATATCACCTACTTGAAAAGTGCACTCAGAATGGTGCTAATCAACTTGTTGTTTCATTCAATTTCTTTCCATGTGAAGATTGTTGTGCAAGATGTGAAGAATTTGATCCTGGGTTCAGAGAACCGTGTCGACTACCTAAACTGATGAACTATTGTGGGTGTATGGAAGGAGCACTGGCGATGCCTAACCATAAACTACTTCACATGGAGTCATTTTAGATGCAGTGTGGTAGGAGGTATTGTACCACCATTCAGCGAGAGGAAGCTACTTTGCCCACTGATGCTATTATTCTGCGGTGAAGCAACGAAGATAAGTTTCCAAACATTTGTTGATAATTTCAGTCTGACCATCTATTTGTAGGTGATACACAGAACTCATCTTCAGTTTGGTGCTAGTGGGTTGAAATAATTCTGTCCAAAAATGACTGGTGAAAGTTGCATCACAATCTAAGACAATGGAAGAAGGGATTCCATGAAGACAGAAGATTTGGTCCATGAAAATTTGTGCAACTGAGAAGGTAGAATAGGGATGGCCGAGAGCACAAAAATGACTATATTTGGAGAGGCGATCAACCACAACCAAGATCACTATCTTCCCTCTAGATTTAGGGAGCCCCTTAATGAAATCCATAGAAATATCTGTCCAAATCTGTGTAGGGATGGGCAAGGGTTCAAGCAATCCAGGAAGGAGTGTCGTTTCACCCTTGTTGCATTGGTAGGTATCACATTCAACCACCATCTATTGAACTACCCTTTTCATTCCCTTCCAAATGAAGTTACATTGTGCCCGCTCATAAGTTTTGAGGAACCTAGAGTGCCCTGTCAATGGAGAAGCATGGAGTTCATAGAAGATAGCCTGCTGAAGATCTGTGCTCTAGGGAAGCACCAGGCGACCCTTGTATCATAGAGAAGCACTATCCCAAGAGTAATGTGGTACAGAAGAAGGGTTATTGGCCAACTGTTGAATGATTTGAGATAATGAAGAGTCATTGACATAACCCTACTGGACAGATTCCAACCAATTTGGAACAGGCATAGAAATGGCTGAAAGAGAACCTTGGTCATCAAATGTGCGAGAAAGAGCATCCACCACAATATTGTCTTTACCCTTCTTGTAAGTGATCTCATAGTCATAACCCATGAGTTTGCTAACCCATTTCTGTTGTGCTAGGGAGGAGACCCATTGTTCCAGGAAATATTCTAGACTTTGGTGATTAGTCTTGATGCAAAAATGATTCTCTAGTAGGTATGGCTACCACTTCTATACTGCATGCAAAATAGCCATCATTTCCTTCTCATATGTAGAGAGTACTAAATTCTTACCAAAAAGGGCTTTGCTGGTGAATGCAATGGGATGTTCATCTTGAAGGAGAATAGCACCAAGTCCATTGCTACAAGCATCATTGAAGGTCTTGGAAAAATTTGGTATCGCTAGAATAGGTGTAGTACACATAGCTTGTTTTAGTTTTGTAAATGCACATTGAGTAGCATGTGTCCAGGTAAAAGCATCCTTTTTTAACATAACTGTTATTGGAGCTACAATTTTCCTATAATCCTTGACAAACTTGTGATAGTATCCAGTCAACCCCAAAAAACCATGGAGGCTCTTGAGCGTCTAAGAATGCGGCCAATTTTTCATGGCGTCTATTTTTGCAGGATCTACTCGAACCCCTTAGGCTGAAACAATATGCCCGAGATACTCCACTTCCTCCTGGCCAAAAACACATTTAGACTATTTTTCATAGAGATGATGATTAGAGAGAAGTTGCAATATGAGATCCAGATGTTGGAGATGCTCATCCCATGTTTTACTATAGATGAGGATATCATCGAAGAAGACCTGAATGAATTTCTATAGGTAGGGCCGAAATATTTTATTCATCAATGCCTGGAATGTTGAAGGAGCATTAGAGAGGCCAAAGGGCATGACCAAAAACTCATAGTGGTCATCATGTGTGTGGAAAACTATTTTAGGGATATCATCCTCATGAACCTGAATTTGGTGATACCCAGAACGAAGATCCAACTTGGAGAAAAAATGAGTGCCATGAAGCTCATCAACAATAGGAATCAGAAACTTATCTTTTATTGTGATGTGATTAAGTGCTCGGAAGTCAATGCAGAGGTGCCATGACCCATCTTTTTTCTGGACAAGAAGAATTGTTGAAGAAAAGGAATTGGTACTAGGGCGAATAATACCTTGTTTCAGTGAGTCTCGAATGAGCATCTCAATCTCTATCTTTTGGTGAAATGGGTAGTGGTAGGGCCTGATGTTGGGAGGAATGCTTCTAGGAAGGAGTTCAATATGGTAGTCCTCTGGTTGTGAAGGTGGCAATCCCATTGGTTCAGCAAAGACACATGCATACCTATCCAAAATTTGTTGTAGATCAGAAGGAGTAGTGGAGACCATGGATGGTTGAATCTGAATGGAATGAAGCTGAGCAATGACACCATGCAAATTCTTAAGAAGTTTTTCCATGTGATGTGAACTTATGATGCTGAGAGACCCCGATTGTAAACCCTTCAATGTGTGTTTTTACCCATTGTCTGAAAATTGTATCTAAAGTTCAGCAAAATCCCATAAGATGGGTCCAAGTGTGCATAACTATTGGGCACCCAAAACCACATCACATCCACCTAAGGGCAAGGCAAACATGTCAGAGCGTAGGTTATAATCTCCAATTGAGATACATACATTGCGACACTTCCCTTTGCAAGGTAATGTTCCCCCATTGGCAATCATGACTTAAAAGCTAGAGCAAGGATGGACCAAATAATCAGCCTGTTTGGTGATCTAAGAGTCAATGAAGTTATGAGTGCTACCAGAATCAATGAGTATTGTAAGAGGGAGCTTCTTGAAGTAACCCTTGACCCACATGGTTTGTGGAGTGGTGACTCCTGCTAAAGCATGGAGAGAGATCTCTGGGTGGTCTTCCTGAGAAGCAGGGTCAACAAGTGGCTTCTGAGTTTCAACCTGATCATCTACTATATCCAAAGCATTTGCATAAACTTTAGTTTTAGGTGAAGAATCCACATCTAAGAGATAGAGCTTTTGCTCAACACATCTATGTCCTTGAGTGAATTTCTCGTCACAATTATAATAAAGCCCTTTTTCCCTACGTGCCTACATGTCTGCTTCAATCAAATGCTTGATAGGAGTTGTTCTAGGAGCTAGCATTATTTGAGGTCTTTGGGAAACCGTATGTCTGAATGGAACAAAATTGGATTTGGATCATTGTTGAGATGTGATCTTGTCCTCCGCCAACTTACCCAACCCTAGGGCTTCCATCATTGTGTTGGGACGGAACATTTTAACCTCAGATTGAATTGCACTGCTGACAAAACAACTCCTGAAGAAATCATTAGATAATCCATCTGTGTGATTGGCTAGTTTTTCAAATTTTGTTTGATATTCTCTCACAATGCCTGTTTGGAGAAGTTTAGTGAGTGCTCCTTGTTGATAACTGAGAGGGGGGTGAATCAGTTATCTTAATTTATTCAACTTTCTGTTCTTCTTTAATAATTAGTGCAACATCAAAGCAAATAAGCATGAAAGTAGAAACAAAGTCAATACACATAACACAATGATTTTGACATGGAAAACCCTATTAAGGGAAAAACCACGGGGTGACTAACCTAAGAAAGTATTCTCTGTTAGAAGAATAGAAGTACAAAATGGCACTTGCCAATTAGGGCTCACTGCCTAAACACATTGCTCACAAGAGGCTCACTGCCTACAAGTTATAAAGAGAGTAACAAGATACTTGAACTGATGAGAAGCATCCACATATGATGGAGTTTAGTTCCAATTAGGTTCAGTATACTAATCTACTGCACTTCATCCTTTCTCTTCTTTAGAACTGCTATCCTTTCACATACCGGACCTGCCTTACTGCTTCCACACTGATCTTCTGCTTTTCTTCGCACTGCCCAAATACACCAACACACCCTCTCATCGAAATCCATTTGGTATATATATATATCCGCATAAAGGATTTCATCCTCTTTCTAGTCGACATCTAGAATAGTCAGTCTTTCCCAAACTCTAGTCTGTTGGTTGAATCCTTGCTTACCAAGTGATGTAGATCAAATAGATACTTATAAAAGTCATCTAACAAGTCGACCAATCACGAATGATACCTTAAGAATCTTTATCACCATCAACATCTCATCCAGAGTAATGTCTGAAGCTCTGCTGGTAAGTTCTTCCTCTGTCTACTTTGCCAAATAGGACCCCAATACTTGAATGCTTATATCTCTTCACTCTTTCATCACCGGAGGCTCAAATCCTGGAATCTACCAATCAAGGTATTCCTCTTGACTTCCCCAAGTCCGTACTTTCCAAAGATAATTCCTCTTAGAGATCCAGACCTGACTGTTGGACCTTGCCACAACACTCTGTTCTTGCTTATCGGACCACAACACTCTTCAATCTGACTTCTGGTATAGGCACACTATGTCCTGCAGATGTGTGGGATGAACTTTGTTGCTATCAATGACAACAATCATGAAGCTCCAATGTGTCTCTTGCCAACAATCTCCCCCTTTGGCATTGATGGAAACACTTAGTGAAAAATGACTAAGTGTTATACTATACTCCCCCTTGGTTGATGCTCTCTGCTGATGTACACTTTTTTGGAGCTCCCCCTTAGCTGGATTCCACATTTTTCATTGTTCCTCACTCCCCCTTTGACATCAATGGCAAAGGGTAGGGTCCGCATACCAAAATTCCAAAAATTCAAATAGGTTATACTTACATATACTATAGTATGTCTGCAAAAGTTGTTTTCAACTGTACAATTTCTGTCGCCCAACCCTGTTTCATCCTATCCAAAATTGAGATGTGACCACTCAACAGGAATGCAAAAGCTTCTGCCCTCTTGAAATTTGTCGGATCACTGGTCCGGGCTGTGCTCTAAGCATCAGTTAGAGCCTCATGCATGGCCTCTAACTTAGGAATAATGATCCGTCTGAGTTCACTTAACCTGATTGTTCTATTTTTCTTCTCCTTCTCAAGCTTCTTTATTTCAGCTATGATTGCAATAGTCTAACATTCTTGATTTACTATAAGAGCAGAGAGAGGATCAAAACTTTGAGATAAACTTGTCAGTTTATCCTCTTGCTCTTTTACTTTCTTCTCAATATCCTTGGTCACTTTAGGCCAGGATAAACAAAATTTGTAGATATCTCCGCCATCTTTAAGAGCATTTTCCAAGCTCTTTATTCCAATATCCATAACTCTCCTATCATTTGTTATTAACCTTGTAACTCCAAGAATCTCTTATCCAAAAATTCTTTCCAGACCTTCTCCTCAGCTGATTTCTCTAGAGATTCAAAATGTGTACTAACACTATTTACTAGAGATTTGAGATTACCGGATGAAGAGGCTGAGAGATCTTTTTGAAAAGATGACATGATCTTCTCCAATACACCGGATGCAGTTTCTATGAGTTCACAATCTTCTATGTGAGACTTCAACATTTTTTCTTTTGCCTTTGCTTGAGTGAAGGATGCTAGCTTCATGGTTTGCACTGGAGAGAGGGAATCAAATCTGAATGGACCTTGAAGCAACTCTGGTTCATCAAATTCCATCATCTCTTTGGTCAAGAAATCCTTGACTGCTTCTACCATGTCTCTTGCCAAAGATAGAATTTTCTCCCCTTCTGCAGCCTTACCACTATCATCTATAGCTTTTTCTATCTTTGACTCTTCTTGTCTTCCCTTTCCTTATTCTTCTTGATTGGATTTTTCTTTTATACTTTCTTCTCCTTTAGATCGGGAGACTGCTGGAGAATCTGGATTTACTTCTCCTTGGACTTCCTCTTCCAGAGTAGAGGAATCTAAGTCCTTACCTTTTTCTTCACCTGTCTTCTTTACCTCTTATGCCACTGTTTTAGTAGATTTATCTATAGCTGAGGGATCATCACCTAGGTCCTCGACAATGGGAATGTTGAATATTTTGTAAGCATTCTGGAGAATCTCTTCTGTCTCTTTTCCTATTTTGTCAGTTTCACTGAGCATAAGTTGATTCATTTTGGCTTTGCTCCGGAACTCATCCTTGCAATCTTTGAAGATCATATTCATTTGCTTCTGAGTGATTGAAGGAAAGAGCTGAATGGCTATCTGTTGTCGGATCTCAAGATCCTTTGCCCTAGCATTATTTTTCCTTTTCTCTAATTCCTTCTCTAGGCTTTTGGGAATGAGAGATATAATTTCAATAAAAGCCTTATTGTATATGTTCAAGTACTTAACTGTGGCTTCCTCCAAGATCTTTTTATCTACATCATTGTATGCATCATAGAATTTTGTTATTGGTTGTAGGTTCCCATCCATAGTAACTGCCTTAACTACATCATCTAAGGACAGTGTGGGCCTTTCAACAAACTCTTATGCCATCTCTTCCTTGTCTTCACCGGTAGAGGGTTCACAGATACTTTCTTCTTTTTCCTCATTTTCCTTACCTCCTCATTTGACTCAGTCTCTTCATCATCCTTCTGACTGATGTAAGATCTCATGGCCTTTGTTTTAGTTCTTTTCTCTACTTTACCAGATGACTTTGCTTCCAGTTTTGATTTCTTTCAGCTCTTATCAGTGGTAGGTACAGACCTCTTAGAGGATTTGGTCCGGGAGGGTGCTTCTACTGGATCACTTTCCTTTTCTGCTTCTTCCTTCTCTTTCTCTACCCTTTCCATCTTCTCTCTGTTAGCATTAAGTGCTTCTTTTGGCAACATTCTCTACTTCTTTTCTCACTTTTCTCTTTATCTTCGGTTGTCTAAGTTCTACATGATTCTTTACACTTAGCTCTTCAAAGGTTCCAAACCTTTCTGCCTTTGGATCCTTGGGCTGACTTAGCATGTTCTGAACATGTAGCTCTACAATTTTCTCATCCACTTCATACCCCATAGGCATGATCCATACTGTTCTTGGTTCCACTGCCTCCATTAGGCACTGATCAGTTTCTACCATAAAGCAGATTGTATTCTTATATTTTTCAACTAAGGATGTTGGAATTCTCTCTCTGTCTTGCATCATGTTCTGGAAGTTCTTAAAATATCCCCAGAGTGTTGTATTATGTGGATTGGCATCACCAATTCCATGTAGATAGTCCCTGATTTGAATTGCTACTGGTCTGTCATTCTGCCATATCCACCCATTAGATCTAGGTAGCTCATTCATGTAGTAGAAGAATAGACAGAGTATCAATCCACCATATTTGAAGGAGTTCTTCTTATCCTTTATCTTCTGCAAATTTTCCAAAAGTTGGTTTAGAAGTAGGTCACAGAGATCATAGTCAGCATTCTTCCTTAACATTTCATAAGCAGTATATACATCAGTTTCAGATACTGAATTCTCCCTACTAGAGTGATATATCTTATATCCAATTATCATTGATGCAAACTTGATATTTGGATCTATGATATCTTTAATAGTCATTGCTCTTTTATCAAACTTTGATCTAGTAGCCTCACTTACAATTTGGCCTTTGACAGATTTGAGTGTAGGCATTCCACTGGTTGAGTGTAATCTGGTTATAGCCCTGATGGCATCCTTAGTGATTTTAAACGGCCTATTCAACCACATGAAGTTGTCATGCATTCTGCTCAAAACATACCGGACCCATTCATCTTCTAGAAAACAGGGGAAATGAATGCATTGTGCAAAGTGTTTGTCCCGGATAGCCTTATACTGTGGTTTGAGCTCAAATGATTCATCAATTAACTGATTGTGATAGATATCCATTAGCTTGGATTCTCCAAATTCTTTAATATTCGCATGAATGTAAACCCTAACATCTTCAACATGCAAAATACCATGCGGAAAGCTAGAAAATGCACCTGAGGGATCCACTTATAGAGATTTGTATGGATGCTTCTTAAATTTAGGGTGTGGCCTATCAGAAATCTTCACCACATTCAAAGTAGCCATCTTTCAAAAGATTTGCAGAGAGATATTTATGAACAGAAAATACCTTTTGCGCTTTTAGGTTTCACGGAGTGAGCCGGATCGATTGCTGGATGAATCGACTTCTATAAATGATCTTTGATGGGCTTGAGGAAATTTGTTGCAGAGCTCCTTTTCTCTTCTTGAATGCAGAATAAACAAATGTTTAATAAGAAAAACCCTTATATTACTCCGTAAACCCTAATACTAAGTTGCAATAAATGCTCAATTTAAGTCATTATGGTTTGCCTTGTTTTCCTTATTCGGATGACTTGATGAACCAGATCAATCTTATTCTATACGTCTTATGGATCTTCCATATCTTAACCATAGTTTATTTAGATGTTTCTCTGAGAACCCTTTAATCCGCAACCTTCTTTGTGCCAATTCCAGCACCAATTTACTGGCTAGGGGAAAAAGTTTTTCCTTGTGTCTCCCCCTGAGCTAGAGCTCACTTTTTAATTTCTGGAAGGAATATCAGCACCAGATTCTGGTGCGGATCCATCCCCTACATTTTCTATACTTCTCTTCACCCAAATCTTGTTCATCTCACTTTGAACTTCATCCACATTCACTTTTCCTCTTCCCTTGTCTTGATTCTGATTATGATGTACCAGACCTCTTTTGTCCTGATTCTTGCTTCTACAAAATTTGGCAATATGACTGGATCTATTGCAATTGTGGCAAACAACATTTCTTTGCATATTTGATTGATGTCCTCTTGATCTACATTAATTAGCCATATGACCCATTCTATTGCATGCAAAGCATCTACCATTGAATGAATTGTTCATTTGCATATTTTTGCATTCATGAGATTTATGACCATACCTTTTGTAGTTAAAACACTGTCCAGAGAAGGATGTATTAGTCTGATTCATTCTCTTTCTACACTAATTAGCTTTGTGACCAAAGTTATTGCAATTGTGGCAGTATCCATTGAAGGATGGATATCTTTGAGCATTAGGTTGCCTTACCAGAGGTCTTCTAGGCTTGTTCCTTGGATTTTGTGATCCAAAATTCTTCTGACCAGATCCGGAGCTTTCACCTTTCTCATATCCCAAGCCACACTTGTCATCTACCCTCTTTTGTCTTTCAAGAAGAACTTCAAGTTGAGCAGAACTTATCTTGAATTTCTCTTTGTATTCATTTGTTGTTTGAAGATCCCTTTTAAGAGAAACAATTTGATCCTCAAGTTTTTCTTCATTATCTTTAGCATCTTCAAGATCAGATTCAAGATGTCTGAGTATTCTATCCATCTTGTAGTAGTCCCTTTGATTTCTCCTTGAGAGATTATCTTAGATCATCTTCAGTTTTTCTTTTCTCTTCAATTTCTTAGGTAAACTTCATAACTCCTGATTTCATTTCATGTCTTACCATAATGATCTCTTTTGATAACTTTTCACATAACTTGGTTTTCTCCTTCAGATCTCCATTTGTATCATTTGCTTCATTTTGACTTGCCAATTGCTGAAGTAGATCCTTTCTTTTTTTTATAGAGAGACTTAGTTTCCCTTTTAGTTCATTTATGCAATCATCAGCCTGTTTGAGTCTTTCCTTCAATTCATTGACTTCAGAATTAGATTGCTCAAGATCATCTAGGGCAGACTGAAGTTGTTCCCTCATACCATACACATCCATTTTAATTCCTAGATCTTCCTCAAGCTATTAGGCTTTGTTTGGAGGAACTTGGCTCTGATACCAATTGTCGATAATTGAGAGGGGGGGTGAATCAATTATCTTAATTTATTCAACTTTTTGTTCTTCTTTAATAATTACTGCAGCATCAAAGCAAACAGGCATGAAAGTAGAAACAAAGTCAATACACATAACACAATGATTTTGACATGGAAAACCCTATTAAGGGAAAAACCACGGGGTGACAAACCCAAGAAAGTATTCTCTGTTAGAAGAATAGAAGTACAAAATGGCACTTGCCAATTAGGGCTCACTGCCTACAAGTTATAAAGAGAGTAACAAGATACTTGAACTGATGAGAAGCATCCACATATGCTAGAGTTTAGTTCCAGTTAGGTTCAATATACTGATCTACTGCACTTCATCCTTTCTCTTCTTTAGAACTGTTGTCCTTTCACATACCGGACCTGCCTTACTGCTTCCACACTGATCTTCTACTTTTCTTCGCACTGCCCAAATACACCAACACACCCTCTCATCAAAATCCATTTGGTATATATATATCCACACAAAGGATTTCATCCTCTTTCTAGTCGGCATCCGGAATAGTCAGTCTTTCCCAAACTCTAGTATGTCGACTGAATCCTTGCTTACCAAGTGATGCAGATCAAATAGATACTTATAAAAGTCATCTAACAAGTTGGCCAATCACGAATGATACCTTAAGAATCTTGATCACCATCAACATCTCATCTGGAGTAATGTCTAAAGCTTTGCTGGTAAGTTCTTCCTCTGTCTGCTCTGCCAAACTGGACCCCAATACTTGAATGCTTATATCTCTTCACTCTTTCATCACCGGAGGCTGAAATCCTGGAATCTACCAGTCAAGGTATTCCTCTTGACTTCCCCAAGTCTACACTTTCCAAAGATACTTCCTCTTAGAGATCTGGACCTGACTATCAGACCTTGCCACAACACTCTGTTCTTGCTTACCGGACCACAACACTCTTCAATCTGACTTCTGGTATAGGCACACTATATCCTGCGAATGTGTGGGATGAACTTTGTTGCCATCAATGACAACAATCATGAAGCTCCAATGTGTCTCTTGCCAACAATCTCCCCCTTTGGGATTGATCGCAACACTTAGTGAAAAATGACTAAGTGTTATACTATACTCCCCCTTAGTTGATGCTCTCTGCTGATGTACACTTTTTCGGAGCTCCCCCTTAGCTGGATTCCACATTTTTCACTGTTCCTCACTCCCCCTTTGATATCAATGGCAAAGGGTAGGGTCTGTGTAACAAAATTCCAAAAATTCAAATAGGTTATACTTACATATATTGTAGTATGTCTACAACAGTTGTTTTCAACTATACAACTTCTGTCGCCCAACTCTGCTTCATCCTGTCCAAAATTGAGATGTGACCACTCAACAAGAATGCAAAAGCTTTTACCCTCTTGAGATTTGTTGGATCACTGGTCCAAGCTATGCTCTGAGCATCATTTAGAGCCTCATGCATGACCTCTAACTTAGGGATAATGATCCCTTTGAGTAAAGGAAAATTTGGATTTGGGGAAAACTGTGATGGGTAATTGGGGTTTGACTAGGTTTTGGACACTTTCTAAGGGAAAGGGAAGCAGAAAATGGGGATTTTAGAAGCGAGGTGAAGGAGTAGGAAAATTTGTCCAAGAGGGACAAAGGAGCATAAATATGAAATGAACACTGTGGTAAAATTTGAAGGCTATTGGGTGAGAATCGAAGAAGTTATGGCAAACCCTAAAAATAGACAAATGTGGGATTTCTAGCTTTAATAAGTAGAATTTGGGATAGGGTCCTCTAGGAAGGAAATATGTAGAATGAAATTCCAGGGGTTCTAGTGAATTTTGAGGGGAAACGGAGATAAAGCAAGAAAGATATGGCAAAAAAATGGATTTTTTTCTGGAAACGATCTGCCAACTACTCTAGATGGATTTAATCTGTGAATTGTTAGCTATCAATAGATATGGACCCCAAGTATATTCAGCTTCCTAAAGGTTCAGGGGAGTCACTCAGCCACCAATGTTGTCTAACAACTTGCATATTGGGGCAGTAGCCCTCACTCCATGACTCAGGTAAAACTGATAACTGCTTTGCCACAAACAATAGCTCTTGCTTTACCTCACGGATGGGAACTAGTCAATCAGGTAGGGGCCGTTGCCCTTTTTGCTAGCAAGTCCTCTCAATGGGCCAACTACTTTTGGGTTCTTGTGGTACTCCTCACAATGAGTTTTAGGGCTATGCCTAGGCACTTCTCATAGTTAAGCGGATAGGGATATTCCCTGATCTAAACCTGCAATTGAATACAGATGGGAAAAAGAAAGAACTACTACAATAATCATAGTGCCTGGAGGCCACTGTGGAAAAAAAAATTGGTAGAAATTCCACCCAGCGAGCCTAAGAAAGTGCTTTGATACCATATGAGAGGAACCTCCTGCAACAATATAATGATAAATGCATGAAATAACATAAATAGCAGAAACATAGAAGGAATTTATTGATCGCAGGCCACTTCGAGGGGGCAACCTCCTTTGAGCAAGCTCAATACAATAAATTCATGAATGCCTTCATTGGCCTCAACATGTACTTATATACTGAGTCTAATCTAAACAACTATTACTTCCCATGAATGTAGGATAATACAATATACTCATGGGATGACTTACAAAGCATATGCGTCCAAAAGTAATATACTAACAAAGTAAAGAGAAGGGTTAAACATGGGTTCCTAATAGCATTCCATGTGATGAATGCTCTTTCAAGATTCATGTAACCATTCACGTCCCCTATCTATGCTTGACAATCACTTTTTCTTGAAAATTTCCTAGAGCCTTAATGAATCTAGTTCATGAATTTTGTAATCATTTTTGTGGGCAAGATAACATTTTCTTCTCAGTAGAACCAACGTTAATAGCTGTCTGAAAACGTTGTATAGAAAGTTTCTTTATTTGGAATTTGATTTGTTTTAGAAAGTTTCTCTGTTAGGGATCCGATTATTAAGGAAATTCTTGTATTTAAAATTTAAAGATATGTGTCAATTATTACATTTGACTTATTTAATTGAAGATTTGATTGATTCAAAATTGTTTATTAGATAGTTTATATATATATATATATATTCATTAATGTATAAATCATATATATAAATATATGTGTGGTATTGGAATATTAGATATAATCAGACATAAATCAATATGGTATTTGAGATATTTGACTTTTAAATCATGACAAGATTATTTATGAAACAAAATAAAATAAAGAATAATAGAGTTCAAAAACTTATATGTGTCAGTTTGATTTAATACAATTGTTATGTTACAAATCTAAATGTGATTTAAAATTAGTTTTGAATTTTTGAATTATTATTATTATTTTATTGCGATTAAGATTTATGATGTCCTTAGTTCAAGTTTTGTATCTAGATCGTTTGAACTTGAGATTTGTTGCAAGCAATGTCATTGCTATCTATTGATAACCTTTCTTAGTGAGATCTTATTTAACTAGAAAATCTAACCTATGGATAGACGGGGTCAATTTAGAAATTGAATATTTAATTTGTAGATAATAACCTAGTTATGCCATCTTGGTCATTAGAATTTTCCTTTGTCTAGAATTGTTAAGTTTCCATAGGCCTAGGATGTCTTGTTCTAATTTCTTGTATTATTTGTTCATTTTTGTCATGAGTTTAGTTTTGTGTTTGTAATGGGGAGAAAAAACCTTGATAAGTGTAATAAGGAAATTGGAAGCTAGGGCAATGATTCATGAGTTAGTCTTTGTGGATTATATTTTGCATGCAAGAAGAGAAATGCCTTGCACTGTTTTATATACTTGGCACTATGATGGTTCTTATCTTGTGGATAGGGTATTCTAGATGCAGATAGGGGACTTGCTTTCAATTTGGGGGCTGACACCCAAAGTCGCTGCCAGGATAACCCATTGAAATTTTTTTAATCAAGTGATAATCTAATAATTAACCTAGGGGGTTGGGTAGTTTCCTCACTAAATAAGATAATTGGATGCCTCACCCATGCCTGTAGTGCTCATTTAGGCTAAGGATGGGATGAGAAGGCATGGTTGGCAAGATCATTTTACTTGTCCTCAAGAAAGGAATGTTGGTTCCGCATGTGTCACCCTATGGGGTCAACATCTAGTGATAGACTGTCAGGATAACCATAGATGGGGGCTGACGTCTAGTGAGAGACTGTCATGATAACCCATGTCAAGACCGTACAATGACACTCTCCCTACTACAGTCTAGCATTCCCTCTTTGTGTCTTCTTCCTTTTTTTTGTGATTGCCTCTGGAAGTGATGGTTGAGTTACTAGTGATGTTCATTTTGATTGTGTTGTGTTGGAGTCCAGGGTAGTCCTTGCACCCATCAGTTTATTGTCTTCTTGACTATTTCATGTTGTGGGACCTTATTGTTATCTCCTAACATGGGGTGGACCTCAAGGTTCCACATGGTCAGGTGGTTGTGCTTTTAGCTCCATTGGTTTCTTTGTTGTTGATCCTGTGCAAGGAGGATATTCCACATGTAGCTGATCACTGATCTTGATGTTGGAGACAGATACTTATATTTATAGCCTTATATATCAGTTGGACCATGTAATATTGTATTGATGTATTCTCTCCAATGTAATAAGGAAGCAACATTATTAGCATTGTATTGATGTATTCTATTGTAAAGGAAATTGTACAAATATTTGTAATCATATTTGCAAATCTTGTTGTTACTTATCTGATGTCATAGTATGAAAGAAAAGTATGTGTTGATTCTTTTGATGCATTTAGATTTGGAATGAACCATGGTTATTGTTAGATTAAGTTAATATTTAGTAATGCAGCCATGGAATCCCTAGAGGTCATAGCTTAACTTAGTTGTTATATAGACTTATGTTCACATTTCATTGTCATTTCTTCTTAAAAAAAATTGTCCTTTTGCATTGAATAGTTAAGCTTATCTCTAGGGTTTCGTGGCGGGGCGTTTGATGAAGGGGGTAAATTATAAAACACACAACAATAGAAAATGGCACATAGAAAATAGAATATTTCTTTATTGATTTGGACAACTCATTACATTACAAAAGCTCAATTACAATTAGAGGAATCAATTCCCCACAGGCTGCAACACATTACAGCTACACCTCACTAGGCTCTGGAATCCTTAGCCCTTTGCAACCCCAAATTAGCTAGGGTTTATATTTTCCTACCTATTCTTGACTCTACACTTTCCCCCTTAACTCTCCTACTGCCTAGGGTTCCCAAAATAGTCATAAATAGCACTTTTCGGTGGCCTCTAGCTAAATTTTGAAATTTGCAACTCCCTCCAAAAGTAGGTCAACTTTAGGGAAGCATAACTTTTGATCCAGGTGTCTGATTGATGAACCGTTTTAAGTACTGGAAAGATTATGATGTGAACTATCACATAGGAAATTCATAAATGGATTTTTGTCAACATCTTGAGATGTTATGGGATGTTTTAGTGCCTCATATCTCGTTTCAAAAAATTTCAGGGGCATTTCAAAAAATAGAAACTTTATTATCTTTCAGCTCACAAATGATCTTGGCCTAATTCTTTTTCCAAAGGTCTTATATTTTAGTTATGAATCTTTCTGTAATTTTTCATTTCAATCTATACCCAAATGCATACTTTCCTAAAATGGTACGTAAACTTTCCAAAACTGGCAATTTGCTATTTTTAACAGTTTTGAAAAAACTAAAAGTCCTACATCATTATTCTAGATATTATGGAACCAGAAACACTAATTATGGAAAGAAATGAAAACAACTACAATGATTTTGAATTAACTTATTTTTTGGGTGATAAAAAATTACCCTTACACCACTGGATGCTCCTACATCAAACACCCAAGGTAATTTGAGAAGTGACCCTGTCACGTCTCAGATGTCTGTGTGAGGAAAACCCAAACAGTCAACCTCTGCCTTAGACAACCAAGAAGAATCTTCAAGGCCTTCCTTTCCATCTCACTAGATATTATTCATATTGCCTATTTTGAGTACTTGTTCCCACACAGCTATCCAAGATCTCTTCTATCTCCTCCATTGAAGTAGATGCTAGAATACTCCATTGTTCTTCTATTCGTCCATCCTTTGTTCCACCTTCATGATATTCTGATAAATCAGCAATGTTGAAAATAGGGGAAATATTAATCCCACCTGGCAGCTCTACTTCATATGCATTTCCTAAATCATGCTTCTTCAGGATTCTGCATGGTCCAAATTTCTTCGTTTTCAACTTATTATATGTTCCAATTGGGAACCTTTCTTTTCTCAAGTGAACCATGACTTCATCTTCTACTTGGAACTCCTTATATCTCCTCTTCTGATCTACCTTAGTCTTGTACTAAATATTCATCTTATTAATGTGCTTTCTCACCTCTTCATGCAAATTCTTTAAATGTTCTACAAAGTTTTCAGCTTCAACACTTGTCTTTTCTCCTTTGTTCAGCTTCCTTAAATCAAAAGCATTTCTTGGTCTATTGCCATATACAATCTAGAATGGTGATTTACCAATACTCCTATTAACAGAATTGTTGTAAGAAAAATCTACCTGTGGTAAAATCAAATCCCATCCCTTGGGCTTATCTCCTACTAAGCATCGTAGCAGGTTACCCAAACTCCTATTCACCATTTTTGTCTACCCATCAGTTTGTGGATGGTGTACAGAACTAAACTTCAAATCTATCTTCAACTTCTTCCACAATGTCCTCCAGAAATAACCAACAAACTTGGTATCTTGATCTGAAACTATGCTCTTTGGTAGACCATGTAATCTCACCACCTCCCTAAAAAATAACTTTGCAATATGAACAACATCATTAGTTTTCTTGCGAGGAATAAAATGTGCCATCTTCAAGAATATGTCCACCACCACAAAAATGGAATCATGTCCTCTCTGTGTCCTTGGTAAACCAAGAATAAAATCCATACTAATATCATCCCATAGATTCTCGGGTACAGGTAGTGGCTGATACAACCCCGTATTCTGACTTGTTCCTTTTGCCATCTGACACACTCGGCAACTTTGCACAAATTTC
The DNA here is from genome assembly GCA_027924645.1 of Cunninghamia lanceolata. Classification (NCBI taxonomy): domain Eukaryota; kingdom Viridiplantae; phylum Streptophyta; class Pinopsida; order Cupressales; family Cupressaceae; genus Cunninghamia; species Cunninghamia lanceolata. Next base: position 8,072,118 of record BSBN01001583.1, read on the forward strand.
CTCACATCCTACTGCAATTGTGGCCAATAATAATTTTCACCAACAATAGCAATGGTCTTATCTCAACCAAACCACTATGCTTCTCCTTAATCAAGTTCTTTCTCATGGAACTCCTTGGAATGTACAACTGGCTTCCTCTAAACAACATGCCATCTTGGATTATGACATCCAACCATTTTGTCTTGTACAAAGTAATAGGTTCCAAACAAGCTTTCCAGGCCTCTGCAAAATTTGGATCTTCAGGATACAAACTTTTCATCTCATCGAACCCAACAATGTCTACCTTCATTTCTGTCAACAAATTTTGCCTTCTACTCAAGGCATCTGCAACTCTGTTGGACTTCCCATTCCTATGCTTAAAAAAAAAGTATAACTCTGCAAAAACTCAACCCATTTTAAATGCCTTTGGTTCAGCTTTCCTTGACTATTAAGATACTGCAAAGCTTGATGATCAGTATATAAAACAAACTCTTTTGGCAACAAATAATGTCTCCATTTCTTCAAATCCTAAACTATTGCATAAAACTCCTGATCATAAACATAATACTTTTTCTTGGCATCATTAAGCTTCTCACTAAAATAGGCAATGAGTGTAGCATTAAATATTTAACTTTTAGCAACAACCCTAAAACCATTAATGCCACATCAAAGATTGCAATGAAAAGATATGAAGATATGACCATAAAACAAATAAATACAAATGTTACCGAATGTAGGTAAAACTGTGGTTTCTCATAAATTCTACACAACTCCAATATGAATTTTGTCTGGGGGTGGTGAATGAAAGATAAGGGTTCATTTAATAAATTTTGGGTAAAAGTGGTTTAGGCAGTTGAACTGTAAATTGGTTGAATGGTTGAACAGTGAGAGGTTGGTAAATAACAAGTTTTTAATTTTATGAAAAGGTTTTAGGTAAAGGTTTATGTTAAACAATAAATTAAGTTTTTGAAGCTTAATTTATTATCTACAGAAATTAATAAAAGGATAAGATTTAATTAATTATTTAAAATTAATTAAATCTTTTGGATTAATGGTGTGTTAGGAATCAAGGAGCATTTAATTAATTAATTAAAATTAATTAAATTTCCTGACTTAGGGAATGGATCGACTGGTCAATTTTTTTATGTCTACATTTTGCCCCTCTTCAAGACAATGTTACGAAGTAATGTCATTTCAAAGAAGATTAAAACATAGGTTTTGGATTCAGATTCATATTTTGGGTAGGTTGGGGATCACATGGGGCTCATAAAAATGAAGGATTGGTAGAATAATGCCCCCTCAAGAGGCTATGCAGGGATGAAGGAGATGGATAGGTTCTTGAAAAAGGAAACGAAGGGAAGGAGGATGAATTTATGCTGATTAAACTTTGAGCAACCTGATGTTTGATATAGCATCTAACATTATGCGCCAAGGTATAAAGACCAAGGTGATGATGTGTCAAATGTAGAAAGGAGTAAAGTCACAAGCAAGCATATGCCTAATGGCACCATGAAATGAAAGACCATGATGATGGTGTGGTAGGTATGTTGCAAGGACCAATAACATACACAAAACAACAAGTCAACACACACAAACAAAACAAGTAAAGCATGCATACACAATGTTGCCCCTAGACAAAAATGCAAAAGAAGAACCAAAAGACTTAATCATGACAGAAGTAATAAAGATAGTAAGATCTCAAGCCAAAGATTAACATGATAAATGGATAAGTGCATGTTGGGGGAACGAAATATCCCTGGATAAGATAAGGTAAATAACGGATGGTTTGGCCTAGGGGATCTACAACTTTGTTACTACGAGCAAGATCAAATCTCCATGTGTTGAGTTGCACAATTTTGTTGAAGAGTGTCAAAGTGTTTTTGAAATATGGCTAGGATTGTGTGAGTGTCAAAAATTGGTTTGTGTTTGTTTGTTTTGATTTTTGTATTTTTATGAATTTAAATGATTGGATGGAGGGGAAGAATGATGATGCGGTGCTGAAAACTTTATTATGGGATTGCATGAGACTAGAAATGTATACGAACGCAAGAGTCTATTATGAGGAACTCAAAGGTACCAAGACACATAGACCTACATAGGTGGACAAAAGAATACAAGGATGAGAGCAAGTGAAGGGATGGAAAAAGACTAACGGAAAAGTCGGTGACAACATAACGTAGAATAAAAGGCAAGACAATGCAATATGACCAGAGGATACTGAGTAGATGTGTATGGCAAGATATGGATGGGGGCGGAAGAGAGGATGAATCTTATTATGGAAGGGAGATGGATGATGGAGTGATGTGAAAAAGCTACCTAAAGGATGGTGGGGACAACTTGAATTCTACACATGGTGCCTGCGAATAGGTTTTCACCATGGTACTTATCTGGGGCACCACCAAAGTGGTTTTCACCATTGGATGAAATGATTTTTCTTTACTATTTTAATTTTTTATTTTGTTTTCTAATTGGGATACTCCGAGTCAGGTATAGAACCATTTGACATGGGCTATGTTGATAGGCACTTCCAAAGGTTACCTTTCAGAGTAGAAAGTTGGTAAGCTCCTGATCCATAGCTCTTTATTACAACAAAAGGTCCCAACCAGTTAGGTCATCTGCAAGCTACTTGGGAATCAGTGAAGAAGTTAGTTTTGGTCCAAGAAATCTCGCTTCTAGAAATGCATAAAAAACCTGCAAAAACTTAACAAATGCACTTGCACAACAAGTGATGCAACTACAAAGGAGGGTTCATGTCGGGTTCACCAAATTATGTAGCATCAAATATTTAATTTTTAGCAACAACCCTAAAACCATTAATGCAACATCAAAGATTGCAATGAAAAGATATGAAGATATAACCATAAAACAAATAAATGCAAATGTTACCGAATGTAGGTAAAAATGTGGTTGCTCATAAATTCTGCACATCTCCAATACGAATTTTGTCTGGGGGTGGTGAATGAAGATAAGGGTTCATTTTATAAATTTTGGGTAAAAGTGGTTTAGTCAGTTGAACCGTAAATTGGTTGAATGGTTGAATGGTGAGAGGTTGGTAAATAATGAGTTTTTGATTTTACGAAAAGGTTTAGGTAAAGGTTTATGTTAAACAATAAATTAAGTTTTTGAAGCTTAATTTGTTATCTACAAAAAATGGTAAAAGGATAAGATTTAATTAATTATTTAAAATTAATTAAATCTTTTGGATTAATGGTGTGTTAGGAATTAAGGAGCATTTAATTAATTAATTAAAATTAATTAAATTTCCTGACTTAGGGAATGGATCGATTGGTCAATTTTTTGATGTCTACAATGAGCTTACCATCTTGACTCAAAATATCTCCTATAGCACTACCACTAGAATGACAATCTACCTGAAATACCTTATTGAAATCTGGAAGTGCCAAAACAGGTTGCTCTGTGACTTTTTGCTTCAATGTATCAAAACTTTTGTCTACTCCTTTAGTCCATCTAAACTCTTTTCTATCCTCTCTCATTGTCTCAGTCAGGGGTGCACAAATGCTACTAAAATGTCTGATAAACTTTCTATAAAAACTTGCCAAACCATGAAAAGATCATACCTCTGTTGCACTCCTTGGTGTAGGCCATTCAATGATAGCCCTTACTTTTTCTGGGTCCATCTTAAAAGACCTTCCTCTGAGACAACAAATCCTAGCTATACCAACTCCTTCTTTGCCAAACTACATTTCTTTAGATTAATCAACAACCTCTCCTCCCTTAGCTTCTCTAGAACTCTTTTGATATGCATCAGATGCTCATCCCAAGTCTTATTGAAAATAAAAATATATCCAAATAAACAATGACAAAACTTCCCAAAAATTATTTTAGTACCTCGTTCATGAGCCGCATGAACATGCTCGATGCATTAGTTAGCCCAAATGGCATGAATAACCAATCATGCAAACCCTCCTTTGTCTTGAAGGCTATCTTCCATTCATCTCCTTCTCTAATTTGGATTTGGTGATACCCACTCTTTAGATCAATCTTCTTAAAGTACTTGGCTCCACTCAAACAATCCATTATGTCATCCATTTTAGGTAATAGAAATCTATACTTGATCGTGATCTTGTTGATGGCTCGAGAATCTGTACACATTCTCCACTCTCCATCTTTCTTCGATGCTAGTACTATAGGTACCTCACATGGACTCAGGCTCTCCCTTATCAGTCCATTCCTCAACAACTCATGAACTTGTGTATTCAACTCTTCATTCTCTATAGGGGTCATTCTATGGGCTACCTTGTTTGGCAAACTGGCTCTTGGTATCAAATCCATTTGATGACTTATCTTGCTTACTGGTGGTAAACCTTATGGTACATTATCAGAGATAATGTCCTAAAATTCTTCCAACATATCTGAAACTTCTGCTGGTACATCTTCACATTTCTCTTGACTGATCTTAGGAATCAATGCAAAGCAATGACACTCATGCTTCATACCCTCCAAAAATTTCCTACCATCTACCAAGCAAATTCTGGCAGTACTACATACCTTTTCTTCCACCTCCTTCAGGGGCTTCAACTTATGACAAACTCCATCCTTTGTTAGGGAATATGTGTTTGTGCGACCATCATGGACATCGCTCCTATCATACTACCACGGCCTCCCCAATAACATATGACATGCATCCATCAGTATGATATCACACAACACCTCATCATGATAGTCCCCAATCTTAAACTTCACTAAACACTACTCATTGACCAAAGCTCTATGGTCCTTCTACAACAATGCAATCTGATATGGATGTGGATGCTTTCTTCTTGTCAACCATCTCCTCTGAAACAAGATTGTCAGTACTTCCACTGTCAATAATAATATGACAATATTTACCTTCACATTTGTACCTTGTGCAGAATAAACTCTTCCTCTAATTGGGTTCTTTCTCCTCATTCAATAAAGTTCTTCTAACAACTAGGGTTTCTCCCCTTTCAACATCTTCAGAATGCTCAGACTGTGCATCTTCATCTACATGTGCAACTCATGCATTACCTTCAGGTCTTCTATTTTTCCTTCCTTGATGTTGCAAACACTTGTATGCTCAATGCCCTTCTTCTCCACATTGGAAATAGGTTCCTCTGAAACCTCTTCTTTTGGGTCCTTGCCCAGGTTGGCCCCTTCCTCTTCCTCTTTGCTCACCATTGTTCCGGTCATGAGGGCGGTAGGCATGATCCCCTCTCTAATTTTTACTGGTGCCAGCTTTTTCATTTTCTTTTGATCTTCATTATGACCTCCATAGGGTCTTCCACCAGTCCTTCCACCTTGAGCTCTTCCCCTTTGCTTGCTATCAAATCTTTTATTTAGCTTCTCTTCCACCTTCAGGGAAAATTGGTATGCATCTTCTATGGTGGTCATTCTGACCAGGCTCAATTCCTCTTGAATACTTGGCCTCAACCCATTAATGTAACAGGCTACCTTCTCCTTGTTGGCCTCTGCATGGCCTGTCCTAATAGTAATCTTATAAAACTCTTCTGTATACTCCTTAACAGACTTGTTACCTTGCTTTAGTCCTTGCAGCTTCTTCAACAGCTCCATCTCATAGTCCATAGGAATGAACTGCTTCTTCAGTTTCTCTACCATCTGATCCCATCTGGTGATCTTTTCTTTTCCTCTTCTGTTCCTCTCTAACTGGACCTCCTTCCACCAAATATTTGCATGGCCCTTCAACTTTGTTTTTGCAAACTCGACCTGATTTGGGTCCTCCACGTCTTCATACTTGAAATACTCCTCCATGTCATTGATCCAATCAATAAGCAGTTCCAGATTCAAATCTCTAGAATATGTAGAAACTTTGATCCTAGGCCTCTTTTCGATCTTCGAAATGGCCCTCAACAACCTAACTTCTGCTGGATCTCCTTCAACTTCTTATTCTTCCTCAGATAGCTCTTCTTCAGCTTCATCTTCGCTTTCTTCTCTTATTCTCAGCTCTAACCCTCTTTGTAGCTCCTCTTGCAATGCATCGATTTGCCTTTGCAGGGCTCTAAAACCCTCTTCCATCAAAGCATTCCTCCCAATACAATTTCTTCATGGAGGCATCTTCATCTCCATAGCAAACCCACAACCTCAGGTCCTGGTGCAAACTGCCTCACGGTCGGTGATTTGTCTACACACTCAAGAACCCTTGCTCTGATACTACTTGATGACGGGAGTAAATCATAAAAAAACACAACAATAGAAAATGGCACACAGAAAATAGAATATTTCTTTATTGATTTGGACAACTCATTACATTATAGAAGCTCAATTATAATTAGAGGAATCAATTCCCTACAGGTTGCAACACATTACAGCTACACCTCACTAAGCTCTAGAATCCTTAGCCTTCTACAACCCCAAATCAGCTAGGATTTCTATTTTCCCACTTATTCTTGACTCTACACTTTCCCTCTTAACTCTCCTCCTGTCCAAGGTTCCCAAAATAGTCATAAATAGCACTTTTTGGTGGCCTCCAGCTAAATTTTAAAATTTGCAACTCCCTCCAAAAGTAGGTCAACTTCTGGGAAGTATAACTTTTGATCTGGGTGTCTAATTGATGAAACATTTTAAGAACTGGAAAGATCACGATGTGAATTATCACGCTAGAAATTCATAAATAGATTTTTGTCAACTTTTCAGGATGTTATGGGATGTTTTAGTACCTCATATCTCATTTCAAAAAAATTTAGGGGCTTTTCAAAAAATAGAAACTTTAATATCTTTCAGTTCACAAATGATCTTTGCCTGATTCCTTCGCCAAAGGTCTTATATGTCAGTTGTGAAGCTTTCTGTAAGTTTTCACTTCAATCTATGACAAGATGAAAACTTTCTTGTAATGTCAAGTAAACTTTCTAAAAGTCCTACATCATTATTCTAGATATTATGGAACCAGAAACACTAATTATGGAAAGAAATGAAAACAACCACAATGATTTTGAATTAACTTCTTTTTGGGTGATGCAAGATTGCCCTTACACCACTGGATGCTCCTGCATTAGCATTACATTTGGTATCAGAGCCAAGTTTAAACACTGGGTACTCTAGTTTTATATGAGCCCATTATGTTGTCCTAGTTGCTTAGATTCTATAGATTATGTTTTCCCTTTTTGTCATCCTCACCTAACAACCTAAGGTTGTCCTTTGGTGGTGTGTGTGTTTAGTAAGATGCCTAGAGGTTGAGGTTGAGGTTGGGGTTAGGGTAGAGGACATCGAGGAGTTAGTGGTGGTAGCCCTCCTCCTAGTTCCCCTCGTGAGAGTTCTCAAGAAGGAGGGGGTCAAAATGTAGAGAATCAGGGTCAACCTGAGGGATCTCAATTGCATCATCTACTTTAGGAGGTCCTTTCCTGCCTAGGTCCTAGACATGAGGTTGATCAGCCAAAAGGGAGGGAAAGAGAAAGGTCTCCTAGAAGGAGAGAGATGACAGTAGAACATGAGGCCATCTTAGTAGGCCACATGAGAGACCTTTTGAGGGCATGCCCTCCCACTTTTGATGGTTCTTGTAGTTGTTTGGAAGTAGAGACCTAGTTGATAGATTTGGGAAGGTGTTTTGCCATGCATCCATATGGTAGTAACACAAGGCAAGATGTGCCATCTTGTACCTTAGAGGTTTTGCTTCTACATGGTGGCATTTAGAGGAGCAAAAGTTACACTTAGATATTGGTACAGTTTCCTGGGAATTGTTCTTGGAGAGGTTTAGAGTTCGTTTCCTATCAGATCATTGGAAGCAGTGTCATGCTGATGAGTTCCATGAGTTGAGATAGATGGCTATGTCAATAGAGCAATATAAGCGTAGATTCTACAAGCTTAAGCAGTACGTAGGCATTGGCGATGATGAGGCTATGTTGGTTCAACACTTCATTAGGGGCTTGAATGTCCGTATCAGTGGAGGAGTCCATGTCTTTGAACCTAAGACCATGGAGGTGGTAGTCGAGAAGGCCCGTTTAGTAGAGGAAAATTGGCTCTTGGAGGTCATACAGGTGTGTAGATTAGTAGTGCACCTTCAACATGTTTCAGGTCTCACAGTGGTCAGCCTGAGGTAGCAGGTTATTCTAGAGGCCATCATGCACCCACAAAGGGTGGACAATAGCAGCAGTAGTATTCCTAGTCAAAACCAAAGAATTCTCAGCCTCAGTAGGGTAATAGATTTTAGTCTAAGAAAAATCAAAGTTGGTAGAGAGATAGGCTTGATCATATTGATCAGCTAGTTCAAAGCACACATTCTATAGTTAGCAGAGGTAGTTTTCAGCAGGTTTCGAGTCTCATGGTGGTCAGTCTCAGGCAGCAGGTTATTCTAGAGGCCATAATGCACTTGCAAAGGGTGGATAGTAGTAGCAGCAATATTCCTAGTCAAAACCAAAGAATTCTCAGTCTCAGTAAGGTAATAGATTTTAGTCTAAGAAAAATTGGAGTTGGCAGCGATCTAGGCATGATCATATTGATCAGCTAGTTCAGAGCACATAGTCTGCAGTTAGTAGAGGTAGTTTTCAGTAGTCCAATGCATTCTTGAGTGGCAGAGGTATAGGATGTTTTTCTTGTGGCCAGCAAGGCCATATAGCCAGGTAGTATCCACAGAAGAACACAACAAAATTTGGTCAGAGGCCGATAGCTTTAGAGCTAACCATGGGTACTACAAGCAAGTCTCACAAAATGTTTGCAATGGTTGATAACCACCAAGAAGAACATCGGGACATAGTGGTGGAGACTTTAGGTGTGTTACGAGGTATTGGTGTTTCTATTCTTTTCGACTCTAGTGCTTCTAATTCTTTCATTTCTCCTTCTTTAGTGGAGCGCTTAAGATTGGTGGTACCAAAGCAGGATGTTAGGTGGTAGGTCGAATTGGCCTCTTAGGCTAGAGTAGCAGTAGAATCCCTTGTGTATGGTTGTGATTTGAGGATTGGTTCTCTATGTACCACAGTACATCTCCACATCATACCCCTTGGATCTTATGATATATTGTTCGGTATGGATTGGTTAGATGCTCATCGAGCAGTGATAGATTGCTGACATAAGTTAGTGAGATGTATGGATGATTCTGGCAGTGAGGTGGAGGTAGTTGACTTTCAAAGACCCATCTCCTTGTGTATGATCTCTTCCATGTAGCTAAAGATATGTATGCATCAAGGTTTCCAGTTGTTTGCCATGTCGGTTAATGATTTGGAGTTAGGGGAGAGTCAAGAGACATCCCTTGATGATCATCCTATCCTTAAGGAGTATGCAGATTTTTTTCTCAGTGAGATTCCAGGGATGCCACCTAAGTGTGACATTGATTTCAAGATAGACCATGTCCCTAGAGCAGAACCAATCTCACAAGCTCCGTATCGGATGACCACTCAGGAGCATAAGGAGCTTTGATTGTAGTTAGAGGAGTTGCTAACAAATGGGTTCATTCATCCTAGTGTCTCTCCTTGGGGAGCACCTGTCATTTTTGTGAAGAAAAAGGATGGATCCCTTTGGCTGTGTATAGACTATCAGCAACTAAACAAGGTGACTGTGAAGAACACATATCCCTTGCCATGGATCAATGATCTCTTTAATCAAATTAAGGGGGCTAAGGTGTTTTCAAAGATTGACCTTAAGTTGGGGTATCATCAGTTGCGTATCTTTGAGGCAGACATTCATAAGACAACATTTTGCACCCGCTATGGGCACTATGAGTTTATTGTTGTGCCATTCAGGTTAACGAATGCACCTTCTATGTTTATGAGCCCGATGAATGGTGTATTTTGCACCTATCTTGACTAATTTGTCCTTGTGTTCTTGGATGACATATTAATTTATTCAAGGACTATGGAGGAGCATGAGGAGCATTTGCGACAAGTTTTATAATGTCTAAGAGAGAGAATTAGCTTTATGCAAATTTGGCGAAATGTGAATTCTTTTAGATAGATGTGAGATATTTGGGTCATGTCATTTCAGGTGAGAGCATTGCCATGGATCCTTTAAAGATCCAAGCCATTATGGATTGGCCTGCGCCCACTAATTTTTTAGAGGTTCGCAGCTTTATGGGGTTGGCAGGGTATTATCGACGGTTTGTACATGGTTTTTCGAGGATAGCTCACCCCATTACTTCTCTTCAGAGGAAAGGGAAGAAGTTCATTTGGTTAGAGCAATGTCAGGAAGCCTTTCAGACTCTTACGAAGTGGTTGACTAGTGCACCCATTTTGGCAGTTCCTGACCCTACCAAAGACTTTGTGGTGTGTATCGATGCATCTTTAGAGGGTCTAGGAGCAGTTTTGATGCAAGATGGTCATGTGATTGCCTATGAGTTTCATAAACTCAAGGATCACAAGTTGAACTATCCCACACATGATCTGGAGTTAGCCACCATTGTGCATGCCTTGGTGAGATGGAGGCATTTTCTTTTGGGGTATCAGTTTGAACTGCATAGTAATCATCGTAGTTTATAGTATATATTTACACAGCCAAACCTAAATGCCAGGTAGAGGCGGTGGATAGAGTTCTTGTGTGAGTATGATTTTGAGGTGAAGTATATCCAAGGTAAGTAGAATGTAGTGGTAGATGCTCTTAGTCGGTGTAGACATGAGCTTTCAGCAGTCACTCTTGCAGTGGATTTGAGGGGTTAAATTCTTGTAGCACTTCCTATCGATAGCTGGTATCAGGAAGTGAAGTCAGAGGTTGAGTCAGGTAGACCCTTGGAGGGTAGATTTGCCAGATACTCTCTTGAGTTAGATGGTCTCTTGTGGCACTTGGGTTGTATCTATGTTCTCATTTCAGAGGTTCTTCGTACCCTAATTATGTCAGAGGCACATCGGGCACCCTACTCAACACATCTGGGTGTCAAGAAGATGCATGCAGATCTCCATCAATTGTATTTTTAGGTTGGAATGAAGAGAGATATCATTGATTTTGTCTCAAGGTGTCTTGAGTGCTAGAGGGTTAAGGCAGAACATTAGCATCCAGCAGGTCTTCTTTAGCCACATCTTGTTCTAGAATGGAAATGAGACATTATTTCCTTGGACTTTATAGTTATCTTGCCTATATCCTCCCGTTGTCATGATGCCATTATGGTCACTGTGGACAGGTTGACGAAAGTGGCACACTTTTCTCCTGTTCGATCTTCATATAATGCTTCCTCGATGGCCAGAATTTTCATGGAGGACATAGTCAGGTTGCATGGGACTCCTCATAGGATCATCTCTAATAGGGATCCAATGTTCACTTCAGCTCTTTAGACATCTTTATAGCATGCATTGGGGACTCAATTGAACTTCAGTTCATCTTACCATCCGGAGACTGATGGGTGAACTGAGAGGGTTAATTAGGTCCTCAAAGATATGCTCAAGATGTATGTCATGGATTAGTAGAACCATTGGGAGGATTATTTGTACTTGGTGGAGTTTGCATACAATATTGGATATCACAGTTCTATTGGTATGTCTCTTTTCCAGGCTTTGTATGGTCATCCTTGTCGAACCCCATTGAGTTGGGATCACCTTAAAGATAGAGTCCTCCTAGGACCAGATATGCTTAGGGAGATGGAGTAGTAGGTTGATCATATTAGAGAGCATTAGGTGGCAGTACAGGATAGGTAGAAGAAGTATGCAGATGCTCATAGGGTTAATTGTCAGTTTTCAGTTGGAGACCGGGTGTTCTTGTGGGTGCATCTGTGAAAGAGTCCGATCCGATATGGAAAAGGATCTAAGCTTGCACCATGCTTTATTGGGCCATTCAAGGTGTTGGACAGGATTGGTCCTGTTGCTTACCGTCTGCTTTGCCACCTAGTTTATCATACATCCATGATGTATTTCATGTTTTTGTTCTGAGGCCATATTATCCAGATATTGCTCATGTTTTGGACTGGAATTCTTTGCAAGTAGACGAAGGGCAGTTGGCTTTGGAGCTCGTAGGCATTTTGTAGCATAGGAGACTCGCCCTTAGGGGCAGAGATGTCAAGAAGGTTAGGGTCTAGTGGGATCCAAATGATGAGACTAAAACTACCTAGGAGGATGCATCTCAGATGCGAGAGTTATATCCATACTTGTTTGCAGGCTTCTAGGAGTAACCCTGATTCTTGGGGGAAGGATGTAGTGCCCCTCATTTTTGCTTTATGTTAGACTAATAGTGGTTCCATTTGATCTAGACATTATGACATTTCGTTGATGATGGATTTACTATTTTGATGTTAGTTGATGATACTTATTGATGTTGACCTACTGCTATGATGACACTTGATATTGTTAGTATTGGTGTTTATGCTTATGTTATGATAAGTTATGGACTTAATTGACTATGTGGATCAATCTTACTATGTGCATTATGCTATTATCTGATGATGTCCTTATCTAGTTGTTCAGCTACTGATGATTATGTGTGATGTGGTTACTTATTGATATGTTTTGTGAAAGGGACAGTGTCGCATTACTCATGCGTGAGTATCCTACTATGCTGTGATTCCCTTTCATGGTGTGTCTGACTGGATGATTATATATATATGTTTGACCATTTCATTTGTTGCAGGTTCTAAGTATCAGGCATCAACTCCACCTGAATCTACAGATTTGAACGTGCCTTAAATCCAATGGAGAATTAATGAACGAAGATGACATAAGGTCCCTCAAAGAGGATGAGTATTCAGCCTGTGTCCTGTCGATAGGATCAGTTTGGGCATGGTTGTAAGTTTTTGTTGTTCAATGATGTGTTGTCATCGGGTAATGTTTGGTATGTAGCTTATTAGGTTGTTTATTGTTTTGGTTAATTTCATCATCAAATAGAAATTACTAGTCTTCCCTAATAAATGAATAATAACATTAATGAAGTATAAAAAGTATTTTAAATGGGAATTTAATTGATAACTTTAACATGAAAAATAATATATAAACAATTAATATTTTGTTAGTGTTCTTAAAAGAATAAATTTTCTATTTGCATGCTCTCATAAAATATTCTTTATCCTAATTTAAGATCAATAAATAATATTGAGTTGTCATATGCATAGAAAATACTTTAATAAATATAAATTAGAACATAATCTTCTGGCAGATTACATATTAAATGAATTGTTTGAAAAATGAAATTAATTTTGGAGAGAGTGGGTGGTCTATAACAGACAAATGAAATTTATTGTTTTTGCTATTTTACTCTTTTGGGTGGATATTTGGCGGAGATTCACAAGGAATTGGAAAAAGTATGGTTTTCTAGAAAAATTGGAAAGGAGGAGTGATAGGATGCCAAGGAGCTATCTGTGGAGATTTTGAATAGCATTCAAGGTATTTTTTTACTGGTTATTATCTCTACGAGACTGTGGAATTGATGTCCATACAACTGGATCTTTGTGCAATTATTTTAAATATTTTTCATTAAGTAGATTGAATGTTGTCGCCATGTATGACCCTATCCTTCCCTTAGTTCACTCTAAGGACATCGAATGTTATTCTTGTCACCAGTTTAGATGTTCAAACTTTTGGTCATTGCTATTGTCAAACCATTGTTTTTGCAACCTTTCCATTCAATGCCTGCCGATTTCTTTCCTTATAAGTTTTTTTAACCACCTCAGCAAGTCTATTTTAGGTGTGGCCTGCAATCATGCATTTCTACAGGTAGATTGTGTGCCTAATTAAAAGTTCTAAAACCTTTTTTTAACTAATTTTCCTTTGTGCATTGCTTGGGTCAGACTCTCACAGAAGCATTCCATCAAGCCGCCCTCATCCCTATAGAGTCGCCTTTTGCTTGACAGTTACAAATCCTTTTTACAAATCCATTTTTGTTCAATCCTGTAATTATTGCATTCTGTCAAATGATAATTCATAGAGGCATACTGGCAGATAGTTAGCGTACCTGCTTGTATTTTCATGAACTGATTTTCTTAGAAGTCTCTGAAACCTATTTAATAATTTCTTATGGTAAACTGTAATTGTAACCCTATTGCATTTATCTTAAGTTGGTCATGGTGGGTGCATGGGTGATCTCTTTTTTGTCATGCTGGCTATTTTAGAAATCACCCTTGACTTTATCATTGAGATACCTGTTAAAACTGTGCTGAGTAAATTCCAATGCCTTATCAACTAATCCATTTTGTGATTATTTGCAAATGTTACATTATAGGTGATGACCTCTTTAGAGGTGTTTCATCAGTAGTTAGCGTACCTACTTTAAAAAGTTACTTAAACCTTTTCAACAATCCATTTTGTGCATTAGCTATGATCATTGCTTTCGGTCAAGTAGTTTGGGTGCTGTGTTTGTAACTCCACATTTTACAGAGATGTTTCAGCTATGATTTTGACTAATATCCACCTTTTCTTGCACCTGCGTTGGCAACGATTTTGGAATTTTTTAAAATTATTATTTCTCAACTACAGTCATTGCATATCATGAGGTGACCTTCCTTGAAACGTCCAATCAAATCGTTTGCATGCCATTCTCCTTTGCAAGCCCTATTTGCAAATCCATTTTGTTCATATCCTACATTCATTGCATTCCATGTGACGAATGCTCTTTCAAGATTCCTGTAGTCGTTCACATCCCCTATCTATGCTTGAAAATCACTTTTCCTTGTGGGTAAGATAACATTTTCTTCTGAGAAGAACCAACATTAATAGCTGTCTAAAAATGTTGTATAGAAAGTTTCTTTATTTGCAATTTGATTTGTTGTATAAAGTTTCTCTATTGGAGATCTGATTATTAAGGAAATTCTTGTATTTAAAATTTAAAGATATGTGTCAATTATTACATTTGACTTATTTAATTAAAGATTTGATTGATTTTGAATTGTTTATATATATATTCATTAATGTATAAATCATATATATAAATATATGTGTGTTATTCAAATATTAGATATAATCAGACATAATGTAATATGGTATTTGAGATATTTGACTTTTAATCATGAAAAGATTATTTATGAAACGAAATAAAATAAAGGATAATAGAGTTCAAAAACTTATTTGTTTCAGTTTGATTTAATACAATTGTTATGTTACAAATCTAAAAGTGATTTAAAATTAGTTTTGAATTTTTGAATTAATATTATTATTATTTTATTAAGATTAAGATTTATGATGTCCTTAGTTCAAGTTTTGTATCTAGATAGTTTGAACTTGAGATTTGTTGCAAGCAATGTCATTGATATCTATTGATAACCTTTCTTAGTAAGATCTTATTTAACTAGAAAATCTAACCTATGGATAGAGGGGGTCAATTTAGAAATTGAATATTTAATTTACGAATAATAACCTAGTTATGTCATCTTGGTCATTTGAATTTTCCTTTGTCTAGAATTGTTAAGTTTCCAAAGGCCTAGGATGTCCTATTATAATTTCTTGTATTGTTTGTTCATTTTTGTCATGAGTTTAGATTTGTGTTTGTAATGGGGAGAAAACACCTTGATAAGCATAATAAGGAGATTGGAACCTAGGGCAATGATTCATGAGTTGGTCTTTGTGGATTGTATTTTGCATGCAAGAAGAGAAATGCCTTGCACTATTTTGTATACTTGGCACTATGATGGTTCTTGTCTTGTGGATAGGGTATTCTAGATGTAGATAGGGGAGTGGCTTTCAATGTGGGGGTCGGTACCCAAAGTGGCTGCCAGAATAACCCATTGAAAGTTGTTAATCAAGTGATAATCTAATAATTAACCTAGGGGGTCAGGTAGTTTCCTCACTAAATAAAATAATTGGATGCCTCACCCATGCATGTAGTGCTCATTTAGGCTAAGGATGGGATGAGAAGGCCCGATTGGTAATATTAATTTCCTTGTCCTCAAGAAAGGAATGTTGGTTACCCATGTGTCACCCTATGGTGCCGGCGTCTAGTGAGAGACTATCAGGATAACCCATGTCAAGACCATGTGATGATACTCTTCCTACTAAAATCTAACATTCTCTCTTTGTGTCTTCTTCATCTTTGTTTGTGACTACCTCTAGAAGTGATGGTTGAGTTACTAGTGATGTTCATTTTGAATGTGTTGTGTTGGAGTCCAGGGTAGTCCTTGCACCCGTCAGTTTATTGTCTTCTTGACTATTTCGTGTTGTGGGACCTTATTGTTATCTCCTAGCATAGGGGGTGGACCTTAGGGTTCCACATAGTTAGGTGGTTGTGCTTTTAGCTCCATTGGTTTCTTTTCTATCGATCATGTGTGAGGAGGATATTCCACATGTAGCTGATCACCGATCTTGATGTTGGAGACATATACTTATGTTTATAGCCTTGTATATCAGTTGGACCATGTAATATTGTATTGATGTATACTCTCCAATGTAATCAAGAAGCAACATTATTAGCATTGTATTGATGTATTCTGTTGTAAAGGAAATTGTACAAATATTTGTAATCATATATGCAAGATCTTGTTCTTTCTTATCTGATGTCAAAGTATGAAAGAAAAGTATGTGTTGATTCTTTTGATGCATTTGGATTTGGAATGAACCATGGTTTTTGTTAGATTAAGTTAATATTTAGTAATGCAGCCATGGAATCCTTAGAGGTGATAGCTTAACTTAGTTGTTATATAGACTTATGATTACATTTCATTGTCATTTCTTCTTTAAAAAAATTGTCCTTTTACATTTCATAGTTAAGCTTATCTCTGGGGTTTTGTGGCGGGGCGTTACAAGAACTTACGAGGTAATAAATGTTGTCATAACCATCATAGATTCCATCATAAAAACCCCTAAATGTATCTTCTCAATATGGGTTCTTGGTGCTAAGTATAACAACATACAAGTAGTATGTATCCGTCATAAGCTGTTATATTGTCATAGAATCTTATGACAACTTACAGTTGTCATAGATTCTCTTATAATAGCTTACCAACTTTATGACATGTGTCATAATAACCAAAAATAGATGATTCATCCAAGGTTGCACCTACCCTCAATTACTCTTGACTTTTACAGTTACCATAAGTAAATGTTACTCCAAAACTACCACCGATAACTTCAGAACTTACTGATGCAATATCTCTATAATTACTGTCCCCAGTAAATATATTTTACCACTTCTAGTGAAACTTGTACATCCCTTATGGTTGATTTAAAAACAATATTAGGAATAATAATTAAAAGGATTTATAAGGTTAAGGACACCTAAATCCTAACATTTTTGAAATTTGGAAGTGCCATATTCAATCACTTTTGTTTTCAACAATTTAAAACTTTTCTCTTTGCAGCTATCCACACAAACTCTTTTCTATTACCTTTCATTGTTTCAGTAATAGGCACATATCCCACTAAAATTATGAATGAACTTCCTATAGAATTTCTCTAAGCCATGAAAACTTCTAGCTTTGAACTTTCTACGGGGTGAAGGCCAATCCACAATTGCCTTGACCCTTTTCGGATCTATTTTCAAACTATACCAGAAAGAAAAAACCCCAAATACACTAATTTTGTTTGCATAAAACTACATCTCTTCAAATTTACTAACAAATTTTCTTTCTTCAATCTCTACAATACTGCCCTAACATGCAACAAGTGTTCTTCCTTTATCTTACTAAAAATCAAAATATCGTCAAGATACATAATAAAAAAACTTACGAAGAAAAGGCTTCAACACTTCATTCATCAATCTCATGAAGGTGCTAGGAGCATTTGTCAATCCGAATGGCATCACCAATCATTCATACAATCCATCGTTGGTTTTGAAGGTTGTCTTGTACTGATCCCCTTGATTATAATTTGATGGTATCTACTCTTCAAGTCAATCTTTGTGAAGTACTTGGCTGCACTTAGACAATCCATCATATCATCCATTCGTGGAAATTGAAATATATACTTGATTGTTATCTTATTTAAGGCTCTTGAATCCATACACATATGCCATTCTCCATCCTTCTTTGGTATCAACACTTCTGGTACAACACAAGGACTAAGACTTCCCCTGATCAACCCTTTATCCAACAACTCTTGCACTTGCATATTTGTCTCCTCATTCTCCATAGTAGTCATCTTGTATAGTGCTTTGTTTGGAAAATTCACACCATGTATTAAGTCCATGCAATGACTAATGTCTCTCATAGGTGGCAATCCATCTGACAACTCTTTCATCATTATATCTACATACTCTTCTATAATTTCTTCAATTTCTATAGGTATTTTTTCTTGTTTCTCTACTGTCATAGCTATTCCAGGCTCAAGAATAAATGCAAAATATGTCCCCTCTTTCTTTTGTTGAAATGCATAGGACAACTGAGAGGGGGGGTGAATTAGTTGTCACAAAACTTTAACCACTTATGAATATCAACACATCAAATGTCCAAACACTGTTATTAAGATTTAAGCATGAGAGTATGAAACAAGAAGCTCAACACAATAACACATTCAACACATGAGACAAGATTTTTTATGTGGAAAACCCTATAAGTGAAAAACCACAGTGGGTGTTAGCCCACATAAATAAATATGTTATAACAATACCAAAAAATAGAGGTTCACTGCCTTAGGGCTCACTACCCAAAATGCTCATTGCAAATGTTGAGGCTCACTACCAAGATCAATTAACTGCCAAGGGGTGGCTCACTACCAAGGGTTGGTGAATTGATTTGATAGCATCTACTCCATGCCTGAGTTCAATTCCATTGAAGCACAGTAAAACTCCTCTGCTCTACACTTCTTACACCTTTTCACTTATCTTCACATTTTCACAACTTCATTACATGTTTTATACAATTCATCAACCTTGGAATGTACATTAAGGTCGGCATTACATTCATCAACTGTTGGAACAATCTCCAAGGTCAGCATTACAAACATACATAGAAATAGGTCTGGACCTTAAAAAAAATTTCTAAGGTAAAGATGTATGTGGATCCTATTATGCTTTAGCCAGGACTCAAACTCAATCTTCCATGCCATGACACTCTTTCACAATTTTTTATGTATCTTCGCAAGTAGTGAAAACAACCAAGTCAGCCAAGACTGGTGTTAACACTAAGTCCTCTAAGAATAGTCTTCATCCACAATCCAAATTTCTCTTTGTGAACCAATCCAAAGTAGGAACACAATCAACAGACATCCACAAGCACATTGTAATCACCAAGAACATCCACACAACTTCTAATCACTTTTTCAAGAAGATTCGTCAATCCAGAGCACTTGAACATAACTATTATCCACTGTCATAAAGAAAAGATCACTTGCGGAGCATCAAATCATGAACCATTGGAGTTGAAGGCACTTATCATCATTACAAACTTGATTCCATAACCGTAGACTATGAAATTTCAATGTGGAGAAATGTGGAGAAATGCGGAGCACAATACATTCTCCTTGTCACCAGTGAATATACAGAAAAAGTAATTTTCACTCTGGTGAACATAACTCACTCAAATCTTCATACTAAAGGCTCAAACTTGGAATATAGCATCTTTAGACATGCCTCTAAATAAATTCCAATCCATAGACAAAGATATGCAATCTACAAGAAATGTGGAGCAACATACTAAACTGTTCTACTGTAAACAAAGATACTCTTCTATACACTGTTTCCATTGGAGGAGTAAATTTTCTCAAAAGCACTTGGAAACCCAATATCAAGATCACTTACTCATTATCTCCAACACTTATATAAGACAATGCAAAGTATCTAACTCATTACAAGCAAGTATCAAAACAAGAGCATAGTTGACACCAATGACAACACCAGTTAGGCACATACTTACAACAATCTCCCCCTTTGTCATTGATGGAAACATATGATGTGAAAAAATGTAAAGAGCATCAAGACAAGATACTCCCCCTTTCTTTTACACATCTACACTCTTTCTCCCCCTGAGTTTTTGACATGATTTCTCTCCCCCTTTGACATCAATGGCAAAGAGCACATACTTACACTCTGCTACTCTGATCAAATAACTCTTTCATAAATATTATAACATTTACTTCTCTTTGTCAAGAACACATATTAGGAACACCTGTTACTCCCCTTGATAGGTATCTCTCAAAACATCAATCTAGATCAAAGAGTGAGGCTTTAGACACCACTAGACTGATCCATTCTTATGCATCTTAATTCAGAGCAGGAGAGGTAATAACCCCTAACTTTTCTCTGAGATACTCAAAGGTATCCTTAGGCAGAGGCTTAGTGAAAATATTTGCAATATAATACTTTGTGGACACATATTCCATCTTTACTTCATTCTCTATCACCTTTTCTCTCAAAAAGTGATACCTTAATGATATATGCTTTGTTCTTGAGTGCATCACTGGATTCTTTGAAATGTTTATGGAACTTGTATTGTCACAAAAGATTGCAATTGGATCTTCATGCACAACTGTTATGTCCTTCAAAGTCTACTTCATCCATAACACTTGAGTGCACCAACATGCTGCTACAATATACTCTGCTTCTGCAGTAGACAAGGAGATTGAATCTTGCTTCTTACTCAACCATGAAACCAATCTATTACCCAAGAAAAAAGCACCTCCACTTGTACTTTTTCTATCATCAACATCTCCAGTCCAATTTGCATCTGCATAAGTACTAAGAGTGAAATCATTATCCTTTGGATACCATAAGCCATGATCTGATGTACCTTGCAAATACCTCAAGATTCTCTTGACTGCCATCACATGTGACTCTCTAGGATCTTCTTGAAATCTTGCCACAAGACAAACTACATGCATTATATCAGGTCTGGTTTGAGTTAGATAAAGTAATCCTCCAATCATAGATTTG
The DNA here is from genome assembly GCA_027924645.1 of Cunninghamia lanceolata. Classification (NCBI taxonomy): domain Eukaryota; kingdom Viridiplantae; phylum Streptophyta; class Pinopsida; order Cupressales; family Cupressaceae; genus Cunninghamia; species Cunninghamia lanceolata. The sequence goes on from BSBN01001583.1 coordinate 8,092,725, forward strand.
TACCTTTAGTGATCAGTCTTAGGTGATTCATCAGTTTTACTCAACTTGTAGCCAGTCACCATGGGAGTACATATTGGTTTGGAGTCCTCCATTCCAAACTTCTTCAACAAGTCTTTTCAATACTTAGACTAAGAAATGAAGATTCCTTTATCTGATTGAGTAATTTATAGACCTAGAAAGAAATTCATTTCACCAAACATAGACATCTCAAATTCATTTTACATTTCTCCTACAAACTTCATGCACATACCTTCATTTCCTCCAGAGATAATGTCATCAACAAAGACCTCAACAATCAAGATTTGATTATCATTGATTTTGAAATAGAGATTGCTATCAGTAGTACCCTTACTAAACCCTAATTGCAACAAATACTTGTCTAACCTTGCATACCAGGCTTTGGGGGCTTGCTTCAATCCATACAAGGCCTTCTTTAATATATATTTTCTTTATCTTTTTCTTGAAGACTCATTTGATTCATGATCATTTGCCTCTAAGTTGATTAAATACTTCCAATCATCATGAGAACTACTTTGTATTGAAAACAATTATGTTTTGTCAGCTCAAACTTCTATTACTTATTACTATCAAACAAATTTTTGACTATAGATGTAACCAGTGATCAATAACCATATGTCAAAACTATAGAGTAATATCTTCAACAACTAATCAATGCAGACCAAATTATCGAAGCATTGTAACTTGATTTTAGCTAAAATTCATACTATATTTTCTTTTCTGATCAATTCTTTTTGCATAGCAAACTTTTTCCTTTGCACAACTCATCCTTTATCCTTCACAATCACAATATCTATCTTGATTGTTGCTAATTCTTGACCTTGTCTTTTCATGCTGAGGCATCGACACCAATTCTTTGGTAGGGGAGAAAAGATTTTTCATTAAAGCTCCCCCTATGCCAAAGCACCCAATTCACTTCCTAGAGGAAGTATCTGCACCATAGTCTGGTGCAAACCCATCTTTGACTTCATTCACTTCCTTCTTGACCCAAACCTTATTCATCTCCTTCTTGACTTCTGCCAAATCAATCTTATCCATTAGTTTCATCAATTTTGCCTGAGTATCCTTCTTCATGTTATTACTTTTGTAAAACTTAGAGGTATGTCCAAGTCCATTCCAATTGTAGCACATAATATTTCTCTAGCTAGTATTTCTTCCTTTCACTTTGGATTTGTATTGGTTAGCTCTATGTCTAAATTTGTTGCATATATAACAGTAGCCATTGAAGGATTTAACTATCCTATCGTTGCCATATTCATTTCTCATTTGACTTCTGAACTCATTAGCCCTATGTCTCATCTTATAGCATGTATAACACCTAATAGAATTTTAACTCACTTTATTTCTACATATAGCAGCTCTATGGCCAACTTTATTGCATGTGAAATACTGACTAGAGAGAGATGGAACATCTTGATTCATTCTACTTCTACATTGAGTAGCCTTATGACCATACTTATTGCATTTAAAACAATAACCATTGAAATATGGGTACCTTTGAGCATTTGACTACTTGACCGGAGGTCTTCTTGATCTATTCCTTTGATCCTAAATATGTTTTCCTTTGTCCTCCTTACCCTCGGCATTCTTCTCTTGATCTGCTCTGGAACCTTTATTTTTTTGTCATCAATATTTTTCTAACTTGCCATTAGTCTATCAAATCTGGCAGCATTCATACTGAGTTGGTCTCATTGAGCCCATGCATGTTCCAGATCAACTTTCAGATCCACAACTTCTTCTTCAAGCTTTATGCAATCTTTAGTTTTGTCTTTCAGACATTTCTCAATTTTTTCTTTTTCTTCATTTGCTAATCTGAATTCTTCATCATCCTCTTTTAGTCTTTGCTGAAGCTTCCTAATTTGCTTTCTTAAAGTTCTTTGATGTATTCATTTTCTTTTGTTATATTTTCCTTTAAGTCCAAGTTTTCTTCTTCTTATTTCTCAGGGTTTTCAAGAGCAGTTTTGGGTTCATAACTGTTAATGGATAGACATTCATCTTCTGAGGATTTTACATTATTGTAGACTTCAGTCATTGATTTACATTCAAAATTGGCATCTAAACCCAAAATTGTTTGATCTTCAGCAGCACTATGTCCTTTCACTTTATACTGATAATCTTCTTAAGCATCATCATACATTTGTATGTCTTCATGAAACTTGACATTGGCACCTCCAATGATTTTTCTCAATCTCTTACTATAGCATTTGTAGACCTCACTCTTAGTGGAATAACCAAGAAAGATTCCTTAATCATACCTAGCATCAGACTTGTCTATCTCTTCTTCTCTTATGATGTAACATTTGCTTCCAAAAACTTTGAAATTTTTCACTATAGGAATTCTTCCATACCACAGTTCATAAGGAGTTTTAGTAGCATTACCTTTGACCTGAACTCTATTTTGATTGTAGACATCATTATGTATAGCTTCTTTCTAGTATTCTTCTAGTAGATTAGTTTTCTCTATCATTGTCTTTGCAACTTCCTGGATAGTCATGTTCTTTGTTTCCATCACTCTATTCATTCTAGAGTCAGATAATTGTCTCTTTATTCCATGAGTCTTACATAACATATTGAATTCATTGGAGGTAAACTCTTCTTCTTTGTCAAACCTCAAACATTTTATTTTCATATTCAACTCATCTTCAATCATTGTTTTGAAAGCTTTAAAAGTATCTAGAACTTCTGATCTTTCTTTAAGAAAATTGATCCAAGTCATTCTAGAATAGTCGTCAATAAAGAACATGAAGTACCCATCATCATGGAAACTTCTTATTTTTGTAGGACCACAAAGGTTTGTATGAGCCAATTCCAACAGTTCAGTGGAAGATTTTCTTCATCATGTGCGCTTCTTCTTGTTTGTTTTTCAACTTCTTGATCAGGACAATCTCCATTATTGCACTTGACATTCTTTAAATTTGAGAAGTAATCATCATCTTCATCGTCTTCTACATCATAATATGTTCTTTTGGACATTCTGCTCTTATTTTCTTCATCATTCCTTTTCAATATTCTTTTTGGACAACTAGATGCACAGTGTCCAATTTCATTACACAGGAAGCAATTGTGATGTAGCTTATCTTTGTGTGCCATCCCAAATCCACCTCAAGCTGTTAGGCTTACTTCTGAGGAACCTTGCTCTTCAATACCAATTGTTGAAATGCATAGGACAGCTGAGAGGAGGGGGGTGAATTAGTTGTCACAAAAAACTTTAACCACTTATGAATATCAACACATCAAATGTCCAAACATTGTTATTAAGATTTAACCATGAAAGTATGAAACAAGAAGCTCAACACAATAACACATTCAACACTTGAGACACGAAATTAAACCCTATAAGGGAAAAACCACGATGGGTGTTAGCCCATAGAAAAAAATGTGTTATAACAATACTCAAAAATAGAGGCTCACTGCCTTAGGGCTCACTACCCAAATTGCTCACTGCAAATGTTGAGGCTCATTGCCAAGATTGGCTCACTGCCAAAGGTTGGTGAACTGATTTGATAGCATCTACTCCATGCCTAAGTTCATTTCCATTAAAGCACAGTAAAACTCCTCTTCTCTTCTTATACATTTTCACTTATCTTCACATTTTTGCACAAGAACATTTTTTTCGCAACTTTATTACATATTTTTATACAATTCATCAACCTTGGAATGTACATCAAGGTCAGCATTACATTCATCAACCATTGGAACAATCTCTGAGGTCAGAATTACAAACATACATAGAAATAAGTCTAGACCTAAACAAAATTTACTAAGGTAAATATGTATGTAGATCATGTTATGCCTTAGTTAGGACTCAAATGCAATCTGCCATGCCACAACATGCTTTCACAATCTTTGATGTATCTCTGCAAGTAGTGAAAACAACCAAGTCGGCCAAGATTGGTGTTAACACTAAGTCTTCTAAGAGTAGTCTTCATCCATGATCCAAATTTCTCTTTATGGACCAATCCAAAGGTAGGAACACAATCAAGAGACATCCACAAGCACATTGTAATCACTAAGACCATCCACACAACCTCTAATAACTTTGTCAAGAAGATTCTTCAATCTGGAGCACTTGAACATAACTATTATCCACTGTCATAAAGAAAAGATCACTTGTAGACCACCAAATCATGAACCATTGGAGTTGAAGGTACTTATCATCATTACAAACTTGATTCCAGAACTGCATACTATGAAACTTCAATGTGGAGAAATGCGGAGCAAAATACATTCTCCCTATCACTAGTGAATATACAGAAAAAGTAGTTTTCACTCTGGTGAACATAACTCACTCAAATCTTCATATCAGAAGCTCAAACTTGGAACATAGCATCTTCAGACATGCCTCTAAATAGATTCCAATCCATAGACAAAGATATGTAATCTACAAGAAATGTGGAGCAACATACTGTACTGTTCTACTGTAAACAAAGATACTCTTAGATATACACTGTTTCCACCGGAGGATCAAATTTTCTCAAAATCACTTGGAAACCCAATATCAGGATCACTTACTCATTATCTCCAAAACTTATATAATCCAATGCAAAGCATCTAACTCATTACAAGCAAGTATCAAAGCAAGAGCACAGTTGACACCAATGACAACACAGATATGTTGACATCAATGACAACACCAGTTAGGCACATACTTGCAACATCTTTAACTCTTTCAAGAACTTCTTTCTAGAAACCAAACAAACTTTGAGACTATTCTCCATTTCATAATATTTATCCTTTAATGCATTCAAGGTGAATTCTTGTCCATCTTTCTTGATTTTATATGTATTAGTCCTTCCATCATATACAACTTGTCTATCAAATTGCCCAGGTCTACCCAACAAAATATGGCATGTATCCATGGGCATTGCATCACACAAAATCTCATCATTATAACTACCAATTTGAATATTCACAAGGCATTGTTCTCTTACCACCAATTGATGTTCTTTCTGCAACTAAGACACTTTATAAGGGCTGGGATGCTTCAATATTTTTAGTCTTGATTTGTTTACCTTCTCTTCGGAAACAATGTTGTCTATACTACCACTATCCACTATCACTTTGCAACATTTACCACCTGACTTGCATTTCGTTCAAGACAAGTTCCTCCTCTGAACTAGTTTAGGTTTCTCCTTCTCCCGATTCAATAATATCGTCCTCAACATCAAGGATTCTCCATCTTTAGGATTTTCTCCACACTTCGGTGGAGCCACACTTTCATTATCAGCTTGTGCAATATTAATTCTTGTTTCTTTTCCTTTCCTACTACTTTGTTGTATCTTAAGACATTCAAATGCCCTATGCCCAATTTCTCCACATTGAAAGCTAGTTCCATTGAATCCTCTTCCTCTACCTCTTCCAAAAGATTCTATTCCCCTAAAATATTCACCTCTTCCTCTAGAGTAATCTCCTCTACCTTTACTTTCCTAGTTATTTGCTTGTGATGAACTAGCCTTTCCTTGTTTGTTTGAATAATCATGACCACTACTAGATTGTCCTCTTTCACATGAAAATTTGCCCCTTCCTCTAAATTTTCTGAGGATTTGTTTTCTATTTACCTTTTCTGTGTCTTTCTGTTTGAACATGTTCCCACCACAAGGAGGCATGACCCTTTAGCTTCATGTAGGCAAACTTTACCTTCTTCAGATCTTTAATCGATTAAAAATAAAAATACTTGTCCATTTCTTAAATTCATTCAATGAATTCTTCTAGATTCAAAATACCATTATAACTTGGAGTATCCAAATGAGGTTTTGTACTTATCCTAGATATTACCCTTAAAAATCTCCTTTCTAGTTCATCTCCTTCATTTACATAATCTTCTCTTATCTATATTTCCTCTTCATCTTCACTCACATATTCGACATGTACTCCTCTACATTGTGCCATCTCCATAGCATCTAACCATGTTATGATTCCTCTCAACATCTCCACTATTACCATATCACTAGCTTATGGTACTCTTCCTCTACCACATCCTCTCTATGCCATCTCTTCATCAGATTCTCTATAGTTACAGGTCCACACTCACTCTTCTCTACCCACAAAAATATCTTAGAATTCCTTCCTTGACATGCCCACAGCCTCAACAAGAAGCTGGCTTTGATACCACTTGGTGTAGATCAAACCCTATTAGACTTAGGGCACACAACTGAGAGGGGGCGGTGAATCAGTTGTGCAAAACTTACACCAATTAAACACTTAAATCTTCTTAGTGATTAGCAGAATATTAATCATGAACCATAATGCATTCAAATCAAAAGTAGAAACACATCAACACATAAGACCCCAAGATTTTGACGTGGAAAACCCGGTTAAGGGAAAAACCATGGGGTGATTAACCCAAGATTGTATTCTCTGTTAGAAGAATAGAAGGAACAAAATGGCACATACCAATAAGGGCTCACTGCCCGAGCACACTACTCACAAGAGGCTCACTACCTACAAGAGACCCACTGTCTACAAAGAAATAAGTATCAAATACATGAACTGGAGAATAGCATCTTCAACATGCTTGAATTAATTCCATTTAAGCCCAATACTTCTGCTCTGCCTTTCACTCTTTTCCTCTCTACCACATGCTCATAACCCCAAGACACACTCTTGAAAGACTTCACAAACCCTTATTTATACAAGGCATCGACTTAGGAGTAACCATCTAAGTCGGCAAACATCTACTAGATCATCTGCAAGATGTGTAATACAGCCAGTCGGCCAGTCTCAGGAAGAACACCATCATCTAGTGGTTATTCTTCAAATGCGCACTCTAACTTCAATGCAGACCACCAACATGAACTGGACATGATCCAAGGATCACCACAACCTTTCCAGAATCACCAAGAGCATCCATACTTCATCTGCTTGCTGGAATTCTTCTCTCCTTCATCCGGAGCTTTAAGAACATAGTCTATCATTACTGTCACAAAGGAATAGGCACTTCTAGACCTTCAAACCATGAACCGATAGAGTTGAAACTTCACAAGGATGTCCTCAACACTCCCTCAAATCTATAGAATGGGATAATGCATTTTTGGATCTCACCGGACCTATCTGTGTCACTCTGTCACCTCTGAACACCTGCCAGAGCCGGTTCTACTTGAGCTTCCATAACTTCTTCAGATCTTCATGCGGACCTCTGAAAACTTGACTAGATCATCTCAAGACTCATATCTATAAACCCTTTGAACCACAACCTCTGATCTACATCTTAGCTGGGATCTCCACTTCACTATCTCCATTGCTCCTCTCTACTCATTCAATCCTTCTCATCAATGCAACATGAGTATGTTGACATCAATGACAATACCGGTTAGACCCATACTTGCAACAATCTCCCCCTTTGTCATTGATGGCAACATATGATGTGAAAAACCATCAAGATAAGAACTTCTCCTTACTGTCACAACTCCCCCTATCAGCAATAATCATTCTCATGTCTTCTCTTCCTTTACTGCTCCCCCTTTGATCATCAACCACTTGTTTTTCACATGTCTTCTCTCCCCCTTTGACATCAATTGCAAAGGGCTCATACTTGCAATTCCAACACTTTAGAATCATACTTGCTACTGCCCCTAAGTAGCAGCTCCCATCAATCTGGATCACAAAATATGACTGATATCCACCGGACTGATGCACCTCAGTGCACCTTAGTTCATCATCGGAGGGGCAATAACCCCTAACTTCTCCCTAAGATACTCAAAAGAGTCCTTACGTAGAAGTTTAGTAAAGATATCTGCAATCTGATCCTTGGAAGGTACAAACTCCAATCTGACTTCATTCTTGTTCACTTTCTCTCTCAAAAAGTGAAACTTGATAGATATATGCTTAGTCTTAGAATGCAACACCGGATTCTTAGATATATTTATTGCAGTTGAATTATCACAGAAGATTGTGATAGGCTCCTCATACTCTATTTTAATATCTCTTAGCATCTGCTTCATCCACAAAACTTGAGTGCAACTACCTACTGCTGCTATGTATTCTACTTTAGTTGTAGACATGGATATTGCCTCTTGTTTCTTGCTTAGCCAAGAAACCAATCTCTTTCCCAAAAAGAATGCTCCACCACTGGTACTCTTTCGGTCATCCACATCTCCTACCCAATCTGCATCTGTATATGCATGAAGAGAGAAATCATGATCTCTAGGATACCACAAACCATACTCAACTGTTCCTTTTAGATATCTAAAAATCCTCTTGATTGCTATGACATGAGATTCTCTAGGATCAGCCTGGAATCTAGCAACAAGACCAACAGCCTGCATTATATCTGGTCTAGTTTGAGTGAGATACAACAATCCTCCAATCATTGATCTGTACTTTGTCTGGTTTGCCTTAGGAGAGTCATCATCTTTGCTCAACTTACATCTGGTTGCCATGGGAGTATATATTGGCTTTGAATCTTCCATCCCAAATTTCTTCAACAATTCTTTCACATATTTGGTCTGAGAAATGAAGATTCCCTTCTTTGTTTGAGTAATTTGCAAACCCAAGAAGAAATTCATTTCACCAAGCATAGACATCTCAAATTCACTTTTCATTTAATTTGCAAAAGTTTTACACATACTATCTCTTCCTCCAAAGATGATATCATCAATAAATACTTCAACAATCAAGATGTTTTCATGATCAATTTTGAAATATAAGTTACTGTCAACAGTACTTTTGTTGAAACCAATCTTCAAAAGATGCTTATCCAATCTTTCATACCAAGCTCTTGGGGCTTGCTTCAATCCATACAGTGCCTTCTTCAACTTGCAGACCATATCACCATGATCAGACAATTGGAATCCATCTGGTTGCTCTATATACACTTCTTCTTCCAAGTCACCGTTTAGAAAGGCAGACTTGACATCCATCTCATATACCTTAAAATCCTTGAAAGCAACAAAGGCAAGAAATAATCTGATTGCTTCAATTCTTGCCACCGGAGCAAAAGTTTCTTCAAAATCAATTCCTTCTATTTGAGAGTAGCCTTTGCAGACCAATCTGGCTTTATTTCTGATTACTTCACCAACTTCATTTAGTTTGTTCTGGAAGACCCATTTGGTTCCAATCACATTCTTGTTTCTAGGTCTGGGAACAAAATCCCAAGTGTGATTTTTCTCTATTTGCACCAGCTCTTCCTCCATTGCTTTAGTCCAGTTTTCATCATTGCAAGCTTCATTCACTATTTTAGGTTCAATCTTTGAAATCAAACAATACTCTTCTGAATCTTGAGCAATTCTCCTTCTTGTTAGTACTCCTTTGCTTTTATCACCTATGATCTGATTTTCAGAGTGGTTCAGTGTTACATACCTGGGAACTTTAAGAATTTCTTGCACTTCTGATACTTGATTAGGCTCATTGAAACTCATTTCTTCTTCTTGGTTTACCAGATTAACTTGAATCTGACTAACAAATGAGGCTTATGCTTCTTGAGTCAAAATACCATTCTGATCATCTTCATCATATTCATAAAACCTTGAGGGTTTCTTAATTTCCTCATCAACCCTCACATTTGTACTTTCTATCATCTTTCTCAGTCTTTTGTTATAACACCGGTATGCTTTGCTTTGAGTAGAGTAACCCAAGAATATTCCTTCGTCACTTCTAGCATCAAACATTCCTAGATCTTCATCTCTTTTAATGTAACATTTGCTAGCAAAAACTCTAAAATACCTCATAGTAGGAGTGATGCCAAACCAAAGCTCATAAGGAGTCTTATCAGTATTGCTTCTGATTTGAACTCGATTGAGAGTATAGACTGCAGTGCTGACAGCTTCTCTCCAATAGATGTGAGGAACATTTGCTTCCATCATCATGGTTCTAGATGCTTCCTGTATGGTCAGGTTCTTTCTTTCCACTACTCCATTCTACTGTGGAGTCCTAGGAGCAGACAACTGTCTCTTTATTCCATGTTTCTCACAGAACTCTATGAACTCACTGGATGTGAATTCTCCACCTCTATTAGACCTCAGACACTTCAATTTCAATCTAGTTTCATTTTCTACCATAGCCTTGAATATTTTGAATTTCTCAAAGGCTTCTAATTTCTCTTTCAGAAAAGTTACCCACATCATCTGGGAATAGTCATCAATTAGTAACATGAAGTATTTATCACATTGCATACTCCTCATTCTTACTGGGCCACAAAGGTCAGTATGAACTAAGTCCAATAATCTGGTAGAAGACAGTTCCTTACTCTTGAATGTGATTCTACTCAACTTACCCAACTGACATTCTTTACACAAGCTATCAGTAGGTTTCACCAATTTTGGAAGATCTCTTAAAGCCTGAGTATTGCTTATCTTGATGATATTATCAAAATTCACATGACACATTCTCCTATGCCATAACCAACTCTGATCAACTTGAACAAATATGCAACTTTTATCAGTGCCAACAAGTGGAAGATATTACCTTTAGTTTGGATACTGGATGGAATCTATGTTCCTGAACTTTCAAAGATCTTGCATTTTCCATTCTTAAACTGAAGATCATAGCCTTTGTCCACCAACTGTCTAACACTGAGAAGATTGTGCTTCAAGCCTTCAACATATAGAACATTATCAGTTTTGTTCCTTCCATCAAAAGAAATAGTTCCTCTTCCTCTGATTCTACCAACATAATTATCACCAAACTTCACCAGTCCTCCTTCATACCTTTCCAAATCTATGAACTTATTTTTGTCACCTGTCATATGGTGAGAGCAACCACTATCAATGACCCAATCATCCTTTTCTTCAACTTGGGTAGCCAGAGCTCTTTCCACAACTTTATGATTGATAGAAACAGAGGATATTGGTTCTTTCTTGATGGCAATAAACACCCATTCACTTCTGGATTTGTTTCTTGTCTTTGATTCATCATTTGTTACTCCTTCATTATCATCTTCATGAACATAGTAACAATTCTTTTGGAACCTTGATCTGTTAGGATTTTGCCTTAAAAATCTTTTCGGACATTTTGAGGCAAAATGACCAATCTTATTGTAGTTAAAACACTTGAAAGGCAATTTTCCTTCATACTTACCAGATCCTCTTGGCAGTCTTTTTGCAATGAGGGCTTCAAGTTGAGCAGTTTCTACTTCTTCTTCTAGGTCTTTTCTTGCTTTTTCATACCATGATAGTTTCCTTGATGAGTTCTCTCCCAGATCAAACCTTTGTTTACCTTTTACAGAGGCACTAGCTTTGAATGCAGATTCAGTCTCAGGGGGATCATCTCCAAACTTGGTCATTTCAAATGTAGCCAATTTTCCAGCCAATTGATCTCTTGTGACAGTTGTATGGGTTATGAATTCATCAATGGCAGCAACCTTGATTTTGTAAGAAGTAAGAAGGGATTTGAGAATTTTGCCAACAATCTCATTTTCATCAAAGACTCCACCAGCATTTCTAATTCCACAAACAAGCTCATTTACTCTTGGCATAAAGGTAGTGATATTTTTATCATCTCTCATCTTCAGGTTTTCAAATTTCCCTTTCAGACTCTGTAACCTTGCACATTTAACATACTGATCTCCTTCATGCAAAAGTTCCAATTTTTTCCAAATATCAAAAGCAGTTAGTAGGTTAATAACATTTGAGAGTTCTGAATCAGATAATGCGCTTAGAAGAGCTTCTATAGTTCGTACATTGTTTTTAGCATCTGTGATTTCATTTGCAGCTTTTGGACCACCCTGTGGAGGTACATACTGTGTTGTTACCATGGTCCAGTATGCCATTCCCATGCATTGTAAATGACACTTCATGCGACCTTTCCATAGATTGAAATTGGTTCCATCAAACTTTGGACTATCCTTCTTGTAGGACGACATCCTGGATCTCCTCAAGTGGTTAAGCTCTTTTAGAGGAACTTAGCTCTGATACCAATTGTTAGACTTAGGGCACACAACTAAGAGGGGGGGTCGAATCAGTTCTGCAAAACTTACACCAATTAAACACTTAAATATTCTTAGTGATTAGCAGAATATTAATCATGAACCATAATGTATTCAAATCAAAAGCAGAAACACATCAACACATAAGACACCAAGATTTTGATGTGGAAAACCCGGTTAAGGGAAAAATCACGGGGTGATTAACCCAAGATTGTATTCTCTGTTAGAAGAATAGAAGGAACAAAACGGCACATGCCAATTAGGGCTCACTGCCTGAGCACACTGCTCACAAGAGGCTCACTGCCTACAAGAGACACACTATCTACAAAGAAATAAGTATCACATACATGAACTGGAGAATAGCATCTTCACCATGCTTGAATCAGTTCCATTTAAGCCCAATACTTCTGCTCTGCCTTTCACTCTTTTCCTTGCTACCACATGCTCATAACCCCAAGACACACTCTTGAAAGACTTCACAAACCCTTATTTATACAAGGCATCAACTTAGGAGTAACCATCTAAGTCAACAAACATCTACTAGATCATTCGCAAGACGTGTAATACATTTGGTTGGCCAATCTCAGGAAGAACACCATCATCCAGTGGTTATTCTTCAAATGTGCACTCTAACTTCAATGCGGACCACCAACATGAACTGGACACGATCCAAGGATCACCATAACCTTTCCAGAATCACCAAGAGCATCCATACTTCATCTGCTTGCTGGAATTCTTCTCTCCTTCATCTGGAGCTTTAAGAACATAGTCTGGCATTACTGTCACAAAGGAATAGGCACTTCCAGACCTTCAAACCATGAACCAATAGAGTTGACACTTCACAAGGATGTCCTCAACACTCCCTCAAATCTGCAGAATGGGATAATGCATTTCCAGATCTCACTGGACCTATCTGTGTCACTCTGTCACCTCTGAACACCTGCCGGAGGTGGTTCTACTTGAGCGGCCATAACTTCTTCAGATCTTCATGCGGACCTCTGAAAACTTGACTGGATCATCTCAAGAGTAATATCTATAAACCCTTTGAACTGTAACCTCTGATCTGCATCTTAGCTGGGATCTCCACTTCACTGTCTCCATTGCTCCTCTTTGCTCATTCAATCTTTCTCATCAATGCAACATGAGTATGTTGACATCAATGACAATACTAATTAGACCCATACTTGCAACAAACCCTAAGTGTCTTATCAGACATTTAGGATGAGCAACCAATACACAAAAAACACAACAAAGAATTGATAGAAAATAATGAATATTTATTTATTTGTAGCAAAATAGAATTGAACTAGGAGTACAATCTTCCTCTTCATCAAAATTACATTCAATTATTCTTCCCCTATCCTCTAGAATGGTCAAAACCAAACCGAATGCCTCAATTTCCTTTCATACATAGGATAAGGAAGTTGAGGAGTCAACAATTACAAAAATTGAATACCAACATGCACCATCAACCAAAAGATATATTTCAATCTCCTCATAAAGTGCATGATAGGTTAGCACCAATTAGAATCCCTTATGGGCATGATAGTGCAAAAGTGTAACTTCAAGTTTATTTTCCCTAAGAGAGGTTGTTTTGTTGCACTGAAGGCTTCCTTGATGATGTTAGCACATAGAGCAATTGTGAACTTATATTCCCTATGCAAAGTTGTACTACAAAACTTCTTCCTTAGCACTTCAATGGATGACATGATTTTGATTTCATATGCCCTATGCGAAGTTGTGCTGATGTGCCAGGTTGGTGTTAGTGCATGATGTGACTTTGAAATCCTTGTGACTTCAAAAAGATGTGGTAGTGTGCAAAAGTCTACCTGTAAGTGTAACAGTGGATGAGAGAAACCTTTGGCTCTTGTGCCTTAAGAAAATCTGCATTGCTGCATTATAGCACTAGAGCATAACTTCAAACCCCATAACTTAAGGTAAAGTTGTGCTGGAAAACTGTGGTGCTAGAGTATAACTTTGGAAGCCTATGCTAAATGTAAAGTTACACTAGAGAATTATGGACTTCTGCAACATCCTAAACTTGTCAAGTCTCAAATCTGACAAATGCCCATGAAGCAAACACCCACAACAACTGAAACAAGATAAAATTAGAAAGAAAGAAAACAAATGTTTTTGGGTGATGCATGTGAATTTGGATGCTCTTTAATCATATTCATTTTGATAGAAAATAAAGGAATAATAAGGATCTTCATAGATTGTTATGAAATAAATGAGGCATGTATTACTAACCCTTTCCCAACATCATTCACAAAATAAATTCTAAGAGTCACAAGATGTGATATCTATACTTTCACAAATGCTTTCATAGGATATCATCAAGTGTAGATCATGTTATGAAAGTTGTCTCAAACTTGGATCCTAATGTTAAGAACACAAAAAATGCAATTTTTGGGCTATAGAGCACAAAAATGCAATTTCTAGGCTATAGAGGTCAATTTTGGCCTTGAAAAATGGCAAAATGAGCCTTTACTAGAGCAAGTAGATTATGAAAACATGGATCTCTTTGAGAATTTCAATTTAAAAAAGGGGCTCAATAAACTTCTTAAATTAAAAGTTATGGCCTTTGAAAGTTAGGCACCTCACATAAAAATGTATGAATAACTATGATGCATAATAGTGATAACTTTAAGAAAAGACCCTTGAAAAGTTTATAAAATCTTGGCAAATCCTAGCTAGGTGCTTTAATTCTCCTAGCAAATCTTTCCTTTTTTTTGAAAAATATTAATTTTCCTAGCAAATCTAGGCACATTATTAGAAACTTTTATAAAATTCTAGTGAATCCTATTGAATAATTGGTAAAATAATAATTACAATGGTGAATCCTAGAAAATAATCACTAAAGAAATTAATTACAATGGTAAATCTTTCCTTCAAAAATTTGCATAATTAGTCAGCATAGTCCCCCCATATTTATTTTTTGTTTTCATAATGTTAAAGTTGGGGCTTGGGGGCAACAACCATTGGTGGAGTCAAGCAGGCAACCTCCCCTTTGTGGGGCTGAGGGGAGAATGAAAATCCACTAATCAAAAAACATTAGAGCACACATGGATTAAACATTTTAAAAATATATCACTTTACAAAAAAGACAGAAAAATGAATTATTGTCATCGATTGCCTTTTTAATCAGATGGCTATAGTTCAATTCCATGACACTATATGCATGTTCCTTTTAAAATGCTTACTGAGGCCTAGAATTTGTTTTGGGCCACGTGATTAGATTAGGCCCAATATTTTTTTTGGGCTACAAGATTAGATTTAGTGTCATGGAATTGAACTACAACCATCCGATTAAAAAGGTTATCGACAACAACAAATAACATCCCTATTAAAAGAAAAAATATCCCTATGAGTAATAGCAAATTTATTATTAATGGTTATATTGTGCCAAAATTAGTGTCAAGAATATAATATTAAAGATGAGTATAATTAAGATTCGTAATTATATTATAAACTACTATTGAATCAACTCTAATGACACATCATTTACATGGTGAAACAATTCAATTTATTAATTTAAAAATAATTCATAGGTGAATTAACCAAGAATGAATTAAATTTTCATAAAAATCGAGTGATTTAGCCCCCTTTATAGCTTGTACTATTTCCTACTTTTGGAGGCCTTGATTTCAACTATTCACCAATTGGTGAAGATTTACCACTAAAAAAGTCCATGATGCATAAGAGAGCTATAACAAGGAGTTATGCTTGTTGATCAACTTATAACACATGTTATGGAATTCCATATGACATCTTTGAAAGGAGATAACTAAGCCAAAATGGATCACCCAAGTTGGTGAGAGTATTATGATGAGCTTATGACAAGTTTAAGTGTTGTCAAACTTGGATGCACCCTTGGGAGAGTGTGAAGACTACTCTCCTTCCAAATGAAGCAATGGAAACACTTCTAGGCTATGGGTGACCTATATGTGGGAGTGAATCTCTAGAGAGGACTGGTTCCCCTAGTGTAACACCTAAAACATAGACTACCCTATTGTTGTTGACAATAAAAGGGGAAAAAATAACATAAACTGATCTTTAAAAATGGAAAAGAGGTGATACAGTAGATGTTTATAACTTGCATTTGGTCTTGACATACACAATTTCTTCAATAAATCTTGAAAAATATTGAAAAGTTGATTGTAGGGGTGTTTTGTGCTTTAGGAGTGATGAAAAGGCCTCCTTCTCTCTACTAATTTCTACAATATGTATTTCAAATTTGCTACCCTCGTTATTTTGAAACCCTTCACTCTCGTATTCATGATGATGGCCTTATGGTCTTTCTTCTAAGATGTCCTCACTCTGCTAATACCTTGTCAATGTCTTGTCAATGTTCTTACACTGGTTTGCATTCTTCACATGATCCAACATTAGTACACACAAACCTTCTACTTAGTGTATCTCTATCATCATGTTACCATATTTCCTATAGCTTGTCATTTCATGGCTCACTTGACTAGGCTTCTCACATAGGTTTTCTTGCATCTTTTATTATAACTATGCTATATAGGTTTCACAATCCTCTTCATGCATGTTTTCATCTTCAATAAAAGTGGTATTTGCTTCCTCATACAACCAATTATCCACTTGGTCAGATGTAGCACTCCAACCCATAGTATTTGTCAACCTCTTTTCAATCTCTAGATCTTTGTCATGTTTGAGTAGGCATGCAAACCTTTTCAATGGTGATACACGGTTTCTACATGATTAAGTAGACCTTTATCATGATTCTTGAGGTGTAAAATATCATGCGGACCTTCAATATCATATGGGCTCTCTATTCTCATAGGTACAAGAGCCCTTTCAACTTTACAAAACCTCAAAAAACCCTTACCTCTATGTACTCACAAAGCTTCTTCTTGACTAAGGTTTTGATGGTTTTGTGGCAGATCTTTGAGAAGGATGCAGACTTTAATAAGTTCCTCTTACATCTCGGTGTCTTCAAACCACTGTCAAGACCTCCTATCATTGTATTAATCATGACTATGTTAGTCTACACCAACCCTATCGATTAGTGTAGATCTCTATTCTCATATGAAGGCCTCTTGTGCAGACTCTTGTCTTTGTCTGAGAATGTCTCCAAATGATAGCTTACCTTTGTGAAACAATCTTCGTTATCTCAGTTTCTTTGTATAAACATTCCCTAGAGATTCCTTCATTGTCACCATTTGATCATTAGGGTCTCTTACAAAACCTCTCAAAATAGTGGGTACTATTAATAATATTATACATGCTTCTGATAGAGTTCTTCATTCTTGTGCAAGGTTTTGGAATTGAAGGGACTCCTTAGGCACCTTATACTCT
The DNA here is from genome assembly GCA_027924645.1 of Cunninghamia lanceolata. Lineage (NCBI taxonomy): Eukaryota > Viridiplantae > Streptophyta > Pinopsida > Cupressales > Cupressaceae > Cunninghamia > Cunninghamia lanceolata. The sequence continues at coordinate 8,109,925 of BSBN01001583.1, forward strand.
TTTAGAAATTCTTAACAAGTTTTATGAAGGCTCATTGGTCTCTATCTTTCCTTTTTATCCTAATCTTGGGAGGCATCTAAGACTTACACTCTAACTCAGACCTTAAACACTCCACATGCCTGCATAATGGTTTATACCATGTTTCTTTGAATCATAACACCCTAACACACTATGAAAAAATCTCACAAAGGCATGCATACCTCTGTGAAGATAGTATAGATCCCAGATTAGACTGTTCCACCCTGTACTCTATATCCTTAATGTGTAAAAGACCCTCCATGGTAATACAAGCCTTTGTTTCTTTTGATGGCTTTTAGAAACCCTTGGAATAATCTTAGAATCCCTTCTACAACTTACAAGTTTCTCATACCATGGAAAAGTTCTTCATGCAGTCTTCTTCAATATATTTGTTCTACACATGCCTATATAGATATCTTTATAGTTTGACATGTTAGAATGATAATGTAGGATCAAAGGTTAAATAGGGCTTTCAATCACCTAGGTATTAAAAGACTTTACAGGGCATTCAACACTTCTAACAAGAATAAAACATGAGCAGAAGCCTTTAACAACTTCATGGTTTGTATATAAATGTACCTTCCAAGGATATGTAGGAATACAAGTTGAAATAGAGAATCCTCAAATGTATTCTCTTGAGGTTTCATTGATCTTGGAAAGGTCCCTCCACAAATTTGATGGAGTCTTAGCAAACTCCTGCACCTCTGACTTACTGGTTTTATGCCTTTCATGAACTAAACATGGCTTTCCTTTTTTGAACTCTACATACATGCTACAAGCTCTTAGAACTTATCATCACTTTCCTAATACTATACATCACCCTCACAAGCTTTTGATGAAGGTTTCATGACCCTGCCCTAATCTATTCATTGGTTCCTTCATTCTCCTTAGGGTTAGGTAGATCTTTGTTGTATGTTAACATTCTTTCATTCCTAGTAGATGAGTGGTCTTCTAACATATGCAAAACATTCATTTTAGGTGGTTTTTATCACTAGTTGGTGATATCACTAGAGATTCACCAGTATCAACATGGGTTACTTGCAAAAAATCTTCATCCCTTCCAATTTCTATAGTTTTAAAGAATACTCAATAATAATATTCTCAATACTTGGCAAGATCACTGTGTACACCTTTTGCACTTCCCCTACAACATTTGTTCTTGGACTTAAACATGTTTCTAATAAACCTCTAATGATGCTTCTAATAGACCTGAAACCTCTATGACAGTCCGTGATCTCTTTCATCTCTTCTTGTGATAGGCCTGAAATAAAAGAATTTTGAATCATCATGCTCTTTTTGGTGTTGGTATATCATTAATATGAGATGCTCCTTATGTGAAAGCACCTCCTCCATGATAAAAATTTGAAGCAAGATGAGAAAAAACCAAAGAGAATGACCAAAACATGGCTCTAGCTAACCCTAACATGAGAATGCTTGAATTTATTCTCTAAAATCTGACCCAAACCTTGAAAGATCTTCCCTCCAAACATATGTACGAGGATTTTTAAGGATTTCAAGGTTTTTTAATACAATTAAACTTAAACTTTGACCTTTTAACCCTTAAAAAACATGCATGGTCATGTGGGAGAGGGACTTGTTAATGTTCGAAATGCACTACAAACATTGATTTTTCATTGTCAAGGTGTAATCAAAGATCCAATGACTATTTATAGTAATGAAATGATAAAAAAAGGCATCACCTTAAATAACAACCTAACTAAACTTGACTCTTGACAACCAGGACTGAGGACTTACTAACACCTCCAAGACATCCATGCTTACTGATTTGGGGCAAAAGGTACAAATGAGTAACATTTTTGGTGACCTCAATGAGATTTTTGCCTACTAAAACTTAGAAGACCAATAGCCTTTGACTTTCCATTAGGCAAAAAGAGTTAAGAAGACCTAAACCAAACTCAAAAAAGACTTTAGACTTGATCAACAACTATTAGTACCTTGGGACAACTATAAAACAAAGGACAAAACACTACAAACTACTTAAAATAAGTCCTCTAAAAGGAACAATAATATGTTCATCAATACTTGGAGGACAAGAAACACTAACTAAAATGTGCAACAACACTTATTTGAACATGACACTCATAACCTACTATGTACAAAGGTAAAACATCACCTCAATAACAAAACTTGAGATGTATCCCATTTACAAGAATAAGCTGCTCATCTCCATCCAGTTTGGAAAGATGGAAAGCATTATGTGGTTTGCAATAAAAAAATCATGTAGGTCCACTCCACATGGAGTCTAACACAGTATTCTCCTTGGTCTAATTTTCAACTCATCTCACTTGAGGACAATGTCTCCTTCCTTGAAAATTCTTGAAATTGTCTTCTTATCAAATGACCTTTTCACTTGAGCATGATGAAGCTCCATTGTGTTCATTTCTTGGTTTCTAGTCCCTTCCAATTCCATTATCTCTACAAACCTAATTGACATTATATCTTCCTCCATCATCTCCAGCTGATTGATGAGCTCTAGGGATAGAATTTCAAGATAAATAGGTAGCCTTGCCTCTCTAACATAAACAAGCATGTAAGGTGAGTTACCAATTGACCTTTTAGGAGTAATCCTATCAGCCCATAATGATTCTTTCAACTTAGTATGTCATGATCTTTGATTGTCCTCTATGGTTCTTTTGATAATCCTGATTAGATTCTTGTTGGTAGACTCAACTAACCCATTCCCTTGGGGCAAGTAGTTAAAGTATGTTCTCAAATGAGTATCATGTTTGACTACCCAATCACTTATGTTAGTGCCAAAAAAAGCCATTGCATTATCATAAATAATTGAATCAGGAATTCCAAACCTTGTGACAATGTCTTAAAGAATTCCAAAACTAATTTTTCACTTGCTTCCTTAAGTGCTATTGCTTCTATCCACCTTGTGAAATAATCAATGGCTATTAACACCCACTTATGAGCTACACTTAAAGGTGGGTTAATGACGCCTATAAAATCTAAACCCTATTTCATGAAAGGCTACTCTTCCTAAATTAGTTGTAAAGGGAGGGCTACTAGATTTTGTTTAACTGTACAGAATGCACACTTTTTACACTTTCTTACCCATGCATAAGCATCTTTATGTAGGTTAGGCCAATAGTAAGTAGCCCTCATTATTTTTAATGTTGTGGTCCTTGGAGAAAAATATCCTCCTACTGCTCCATCATGAAACTATTGTAAAATTTTATCAATCTAATTAGTTTCAATGCACCTCAAGAGAACACCATTAAAGTCTTTTCTAAACAAAATGTCATCCAAAATCACATAAGGAATAGATTGAAGTTTGAAATACCTTCTTTTTTCTTTGTCTGATCCTTGAGGGCACTTACCTATTTGTAGGAAATGTACCATATCTTGTGTCCAACTTGTGTGAGATGAAGGTGCAGTGTTTGTTGATCATTTTGGAGTACTAGGACATCTTTATCATCCTCTACACATGAAGCTAGTTTCTCACACGAGCCCTTAGCCCAAATCAAATTTGTAGCTTTAATATCCACATCATATTCCATTACTAGTGTAATCCAACCTGCTCTTTTTTCATTCAAATCTTTGTTTAAAAAAAACTCCTTGACACTTGTATGTGAGACTATTAAATGAATCTTATTGTTGGAAACCAAGTGCCTAAATTTCTTTAAACTTCTTATGAAAACAAGTACTTTTTTTTCCACAAATGAATACCTTACCTCATACCCCTTGAAACGTTGGCTAAAGAAGCCTATTGGCTACTCCATACCTTCTTCATTTTGTTGTACCAACATGTTTGAGATAGTGTCTATGCTCCCAAAAACATACAAAGTGAAATCCTTGGCAAAATTAGGATTTATGAGAGTGAGATCTTCTACTATAGCTTGTTTTATGGCTTCAAAACTTCCTTTTTCCTTCCCTTGTCCAACTGAATAACATGATCTTCTTCAACATGGAGGTTAGTGGCTACATGAGATTTGTAATATCAGGAATAAACCTCCTATAAAAGTTGATTCTTCCTAGAAAACTTTGTAATCTTTTCTTATGGCTAGGCAAAGGTAAAGCTAAGATAACACTTAGTCTATCAGGATCAATAGCAAGTCCATTTTTTGATTCAATATGACCAAGGAGTCTACCTTCATGGACTACAAATATGCATGTAACACACCAACTCATATAACTTGTAATTACTCAAAGTTTACTAAGAAAGTAAAGGAACATGTTTAACCATGAGTGAATTTTTTTTTATAGCAATTGCATAATCACATAGAATTTAATGTATAGATTTCTTGAATATATTTCAATCTTGATGTTACAACATATTCAAAGACAAAATCATAGTGAAATCATTTCTCTTTAAATTTACAAATAATTTGCACTTGGCAATATGAATAATTTTACATAAGTTTGGAAATCTTAAGTCATATCATGAAGTATACTGCATCTGGAATCTGACATTTTCTGACAAGTCTCAATGTGTCTTCTACTACAGAGGGAGAGCATTATCTGAGTGCTTTTCCTCCAACCATAGACGGGTAGTCCCCCCACTAGTAGAAATATGGCAAATAAATGACCAGGTGACTAAAATGTTTAGTCACGTGACCAAACTTTTAGTCACGTGACCAAACTTTTAGTCATGTGACTAAAACTTTTTGTAACACAGCTATAAATGACTAATTTGGTCATCGGGCAAAAAACACAACTAAAGTGGATAATTTAAAAAAATATTTTGAATTAAGGGAGTGGGTTGTATTATATTATAATATAATAATAATATATTATATTACAATACAATACAATATAATATATTATAATATAATATGATATATTATAATATATATTATATAATATTATATTAATAATATTAAAATATTAATGGGTGGTTGGGTAGGCACCCAATCCATGTTTTCAAGGATGGGTCGAATCCTTATGCCATCATAATGGCATATCATCCCTTTGGATTATGGTTACGGGGTGATGGACAGGTCTCACGCTCCAACTCTGGCAGATTCATTCCTTGCTTCAAAATGAATGCAGACAGCGGTTTGTGAATGGCATAGAAGCCTCCAGAAGGCTTTCTTCTCTTCCATTTAAGACAGCCCGAGCAGGTAAAGCGACAGAGGTGATGTTTGCATAGTTAAATGGAAGGAGGCTCTGGCTACATAGCGAAGATCTCGAGTCATGGCCTGCTAAACATGGGCCTAGCGACTCCTCTCCAGCTAGAGAGCTCTGTCAGACAGATGGCCTTTAAAGGCGTCATAACGGACCAATGGCTCAAATGCATACTATGGAGGCATGAAGGACTGCTTCTCCTGGCGGTGAAGATTCTATTGGGGAAGGATTTCCTGGCGGCCGATGAATTCTATAGGTCGACACTCACGTCTCTTCCCATTTCTTAGCCTCCATTTTGGATGCAGGAGTGTCAAAGGAGGCAGCGAAAGGTCTGGTGTTGAAGCTCTTTAAGCCAGAACTCCTTGGTGGCATGGGCCACATTCTCAGTGTAGTTATCCCTGGGGCAGGAATCCTGCACCCAAAGGACATCATGGCCCTTCAGGATCCCCTAGCGGTGCTGAAGGTTTTTCCTCTCTTGTTTAACCTGAAGGGAATGGCATTGATAGAGCACCAGAATCGAGTTCTTCAGGTATGTGGTATCCTTCACGATTTGCTGACTGAGGACGAGGGCACTGGGGTGAAGGATTGGGTAGGCAAGCTCCAGTCAATGGCAAGGGAGCTTGACCTACTCTAAGAGCTCGATCATTACCATCCATGGCCCTATATAGTTAGTCTAAGTAGGAAGACAGCCTATAGTTATGCCTCTATTTTCAGTTAGTTGTTTTGGCTTTGGACATAGTTTATACTTGGCATATTAGAATGGGCCTGGACAGTCAGTTTTTTAAAGTCCACAGGTAAACGGCTTATAGGCACCTGTGTGTATATTCCCACACCATATCAATACAAATAAACAAGTTTACAAATAAAAAAAAAATATTACAATATTATATTTATATTATAATGTATTTAATATTATATAATAATATAATATTATAATATATTTAATATTATAAAATAAAATAATATTATAATATAATATTATATTATATTATTATTATATATATAATATATATTATATTATAATATATATTATAATATAATATAATATATATATTATATTATAATATATAATATTATATTATAATATATATTATATTATATCATATATATTATAATATAATATTATATATATTATAATATAATATTTATATAATATAATATTTCATTTATATTATATTATTAATATTATTTAATATGGGCATCAAAATTATACATGGGCTACCATATACATCTATTTCATTTAAATTTCACTTTTGGCATTGGTGCCCACCTCCATTTCACTTTTGGTGCCCGTTGCTTCAAGTTGAAACCCTAAAGGTAAACCCTAACTCAGAAAAGCTTCAAACCCTAACTTATTTTGTTTCATTGGAGTAGAGCTGGGCGCATTGAGAGCCATGGTGAGGGCCATGGCCCTCACCTTCATTGTTTTGACAGAGCTATTCCCTGCGTGGTTGTAGTCGACGTGTCACAGGATATTAGTGACAGCTGGTAAGGCAGGGGCAATCATTGGAGCATTTGGGTTTCTGTATGCTACGCAGAGTCCACATGAAAAGGAGATGGATGCAAGGTACCCTAGAGGAATTGGTATTAAGGATTCCTTAATACAAATAAAATAAATAAAAAAATTATTAATTATAAAACTTTTAAATATACTATAATATTGATAAATTATATAATTTTGCAAGTCCAGTATGTACAAGTATAATTTAAGTTAAATTAATTTAAATTATATAATTTAATAACTTAAGTTGTATAATTTATAACTTATATAACAAAGTAATTATATAGTTTAAGCTAAATATAATTTAATAATATTTCATATTATTTAAATATTATAATAATGAATAATTATATTGTAATATAATTTCATATTTTTATAATTAAAATTATAATATAAGTTTTTGCCTTGTCATGCATGAGTTTAGTTCACTTTAGTTCTAGGGTTTAGGGTTTAGGGTTTAGTGTTTAGGGTATAAGGTATAGGGTATAAGGTTTAGGGTTTCGAGTTAGGGTTTAGGGTTTAGTGTTTAGGTCATTTAGGGTTTAGGGATTAGGGTTTAGGGCTTAGGGTTTAGTGTGTAGTGTTTAGGGTTTAAGGTTTAGGGTTTAGGATAAAGGATATAGGGTTAAGGGTTAAGGGTTTAGGGTTTAGTGTTTAGGGTTTAGGTTTTAGTGTTTAGTGTTTAGGGTTTAGGTCAGTTAAGAGTTTAGGGTTTAGGGTTTAGGGTTTAGTGTTTAGGGTTTAGGGTTTAGGTTTTTAGGTTTAGGGTTTGTGATCTATCCATCCTCTCAAACATATCATGTTGCCCTATAGCTAAGTCATTTAATGCATGCAACATGTTGGTCATATCTGTTCTCCCTTTGTCATACTGGTCTCTACTAGACCTACCCTCTCAATCACCCATGTTTTCTGCAATGGGTTCTTCTTCCTTGTAAAGCACTATGTTTTCTGCAATGGGTTCTTCTTCCCTATAAAACACTACCTATTGTTCCTAAGGTTCTGAAGGTTCACTGTATAAAACTGGTTGTTGCTCTTCAAACCCTGAAGGCCACTCTTCCCACTAATCATGTTCGGCTTCCTTTTTCCTCAATCTCTCTAGGTATCTTTGTTCTCTTGCACTACCTCTCATAGAATATTACATGAAATCATTGTCCAGCCATGGAAATAGATATGCAAGTAGATGGGTAGTCTCAAATTGTCCTGTAACTGTTCACAAGCTATAATCCAATAGGCTGGCAAGAGAACAAGCTCTGATACCCCTGAAATAGGCCACCCCTATTTGTTCTTTTGATTATTTATATTTGTGTTATTTTTATTAGATTTGTGGTCTTTCAAACTAGACATAAGATGCAAAAGGGGTTTTTTCATTTTGCATGTAATTTTTTCATTGTAATACAGATATATAAGCATGCAATAGAAACCCATAAAATCTATGAAAGATATGAATAATATAATTAAGACCTGATTCATAGAATGATATAAAATGATTATCATCACATGCCCATGTCAAAATATTCATCTTTGTACTTCTGTTGTGGTAGGACCAGTAACATGAACATAAGATTTTGCAATCAATACATCAACAATGTGAAGAATCTCATCTACAAATAATGACAATGGCCTCCTAGGACCAAATTGACCCTAATGATCATGAACTAGAACTCCAACAAACCCCAAATGAGGCCTCCAAGATGTACAGATGGGTATGCAATATGTACAACTAGCAAGACGAGATGTACGACCAACAAGAAGTAGAAAAGCCTATCCAAAAATCACCATAAACCTGCATAAATCTACTACCCCTATATGTGTTCTCAGCTGCACCAAATATCTGAAAATGATATGTCTTCCCTCTTCAAATCTCAACAAAATGATGAAAATTGTAGCACAATTATAGCCACTATGTATGGCTACCCAAGAGTCCCCTTGGGTGATCTCACACCTACAGAAGACTGTAACTAATGGTGGTTTTCGTCACCAAAAGCCATGGCTAGAAATCTTCTCCAAAGCCTCAACTTGTAGAGCAAAAGCATAGTCAAATGTAGTGTTATGAATGAATGCATTTTTTCCTTTTACTTCACCCTTTTATCTCCTCATGAGGCTCGATCTCTTTTGGGGGGAAAATAAAACATTTTAAATTTACTTTATTTCCCATACAGTGGCGTCCAAGTCCTTAGTGACTTATTTTTTCCATTTTACACCTTTATTCTAGTCACTGACTTTTATAATATGAAGTCCCATGATTAAATATGAATTATAACTTATGGACTTTAAAATGGAATAGCAAACGGACTCAGAATCCCATGAACAATAGACCATTGGAAAGGTCTCATCAAAACGCTCCACCTCCAACCCTAAATTTCCCAAACCAGCACAAACCCTAACTTACTAAAAATAGTAAGTCCTAGCCAAGGTGTCTGAAAAAAGCCAAACAAACTCCCAAAGTTCCCTAACCACATTGGTTAGTCTACGCGAACCAAGTATAGACTAACACCCTCAAGAAAAGGGGACATTATAGAGGTAGCCAATAGTTTTAGGGCAAGTTTCTCTTGAGTGATGGACAGCACATATATTTACAACATATTTTATGTGTTCAATGGGAGTATTTCGATATTCTCCATTGAAAAAAGGGATGCTTTGAAGGAATTCCATTGGAATGTCATCCTGCTGAGCTAGGTTTAATGGGATACCCCCACTGAATGGATCAAAAACTTGATTCCTAGGAAGAGCCATAGGGATTAGGAGTGATTGATTAAAAAGAGTGTAATAAATAGACCTTCCTAACTGTTGATGTGTTTGTTAGTCACAACAACAAGAAATAAAAGTTTACACACAAACCTTTATTTATCTTGAAAGATATGATGAATTCTAGAAGAATTCATAATCCCAAGTCTTTGTGGATCAGGGCTTGATCATATGACATTACTCAGAGTTTGATGTGCAAATGTTGTTTTCCATTTGGGGCCTTACGTATGATTATTCAAAGTTTTGTACTCCTTCAGTTATCAAGTTATCTATAATTGCTCTACATAAATCTTTCACAGTTCTATTAAATCTTACTCTATCAAGTCAAGCTTTGAGCAAATATATGTCAATATGATCCTAATTCTTATCAATTCACTCAACTTTATCCTCTATTTAAGCTAATTATGAAGATATTTCTAGATTTGATTAGTTCTTTTGAAACTATCTCCAATTTCAATCAATCTTTACTTTTGCACCTTATATTTACTCAAATATTGTGCTAATAAGCATGTATTTCACTACAATATGCCATTATTTGCATGGATATTCATCTATGATGTGTAATTTACTCAAATATGCTATGGATATACAATTATTTATAGTAATTCAGCATATTTTCCTCTTTATCTACTTGTTATTTATCATTATTTGAAGTTCTTTATGATTATTATGAAATGAAATGTCAAAGGATAGGGTTTAGAGAATGTAAATCCTAGAATTTCTTAACTTTGATCAATGGTCCACATACATACTATGATACTTTCATGAAAAGGAGAAAACCAAACCATGTTTTGCCAGTAATATCCACAACTACATACAATCACTACAAATCTTCAGAGGAAAAGATGATAACAATATGCATGTAAAGTGAATGCACTTCAGTATGAACACAACAATACACCATTACACATCAGAAATCAACCAAAGACTACATAAGATTTATGATTAGGTAGTAATCTATTGCTCCATTTTCATTCAGTATGTTTTAGAATAAGTACATATACATGTGATCCTTGAGAAAGAATCTTGGGAAGCCACAAAAGTTGCAAAATAAACAAAATTAGTCTCACAAGTTCAACAACTCAATCTCCCTTTACAAATGAAAATCAATATCCTTCTATAGGACAAGGATAAGATTCAGTTACAATGATCCAATGGTTAGGATCCCATCAAAATAATCAATGGTTTAGATTACATTGACCAAGTCAACAGACAATACTAGTGTCATGTGTTGCCAGCTGGTAACTATTAGTAGGAAACAGTTGGCAAGGAATATCCCTCTAGAATCTTTGCAACAACATCCTATTCAGACATATTAGATCCCTCCATGATGATGACCCATGTGTCTAACTTCTTATAAAAGTCGTATGCAAGTATTACAGTGTCTATTTGGGATTTATCCCCTACTTGTTCTTTTACTCTTGCATATTCTAATGCTTTTATTTGCTCATCTAGGGACACTAGCTTAGTTGCCGTACTATCCACTCCTTTTCCATATGTCCTTACCTTGAAACTTAACTTCACAATCTCATCCATGACATTCTCTAAAAATTTTTGTACAGGGTCCTTTGATACTGTACTACATCTTACCTTGAATGTTCGTATGGACTCCTGCTCATCAGGTGTGCCTGTTTCTACCATAGAATCACCAAGTAATTATTCCAAAACCTTCATCTCATCTTCCAATAGGTCATGTGCCTTTATATTTATATCCCCTACCTTGGACATGCATGTCCTCAAAATGTCCACCTCAAATTGGAGCTCTTGGATCAATGTGCCTACCTTAGGCAATGTCTGGGTGGTCACAATCTTGTTCTTTAGGAGATCTTGATCTTTCACCTTTTTTACCTCTTTCATCCTATCCAAGGCATAGTCACTTTGACTGAGCCTTTGTCCACATGCTTTCTTCAGGGACTCAGCTTCCTCCTTCAAAGTAACCAAAGTGTTCTAGGTGGACAAGGATGTCCTTATTGTTTTCTCCTCATCCTTCATGAATTGCATGAACCATTTGTTCATGACTTGGGCTTGATACTTTTGGGCATCCAAACCTATTATTTCCTCCTCACTAACCAATGCTAAGGTAATGTACCTTTCTACCATTTGCACTATGTTACCCCTCCTTTTATTTTTGGGCTTTGTTTATTTTGTTGTTCATTCTCAGGTTTCATCAAATTCCTACCTAAAAATCTTGAGGGTTGTATCTTCCCCTTTGTTGCCTTAGAAAATTCCTTGAAGTCATGCATATTCAAGATTTTCCAACCTAGTCACTAATTTCCCTTGTCTTCTAACCAAGTCACTATGTTTTTAAGTTTTAGAACTCCCTGACTCTGTGACTTCACATCCCCTTTGCTATTTTTTCACGGCCCTTGTGTCTCTCTTTCTAGTCGCTAAGTCACCAGTTTTCAGAACTTTGAAACCTCTGACTTAAGGTTCTAAAGTTTCTATTTCTTGCAACTCGGAAACAACTAAGCCATCAACCAGATTTTGAGGTAATTAATGATCATTTAATATGGTGTATGACACAACTGGTGAATGTCCTTTGGGGAATTTTTGAAAAGTGATCAAATCTTTGGGTTATTTTCTCAAGGCAAGGAATTAGTACCACGTCAACTTGGCATTTAAAAGCACGTCTTGGCACCATAACTGTATGATCATTAACATTTCATGGTAAAAAATTTTCTAAGTGTCCCACTTTTCCTCCTTCTATTTCAAGTTCTTATCTCTATAGTGATCAATCATTAGTCCTGGTGTTTAGCAGCTGTAATGAAATTCAAATTTCAAGGCATCTCATCTCACTCAACTATTGAAAATAGTTGGTCTAGTGTGAAAGACAAAGAGCTTGGGCATATTGACTTAGTAGAATTTTAGTTCCTTCTACAACAGGAAGATAGGTCACCCTTTGTAGAAAAGATTCTACATTGTGGCTTGATGCAAGCTACTAGTTTTCCTACTTCTGTACAGTGTGTAGATTTGGTTATTGTACGTGTTGAAAGATATGACGCTAAAACTCTCGAGATCAAAACAAAGGATAGGATGGTGATTACGAAGAATGATTCTGAAGCCATCTCTTGAGCATTGAGAATTCTAGGAAGAGAGAATTTTGAGGATATGTTTGTAACTCTTGGCATGGAGTTCTTCAAAGAAAATGAGGACTAGTGCAAGAATTCCATTCACGAAACTGGCTGAAATCAGAGAAACGAGGTAAGTCACAAATACCCTCTATGCTTAAAAGAGCCCACTTTAAAGATGAAATTTCAGACATTGTTACCTTGCTACACTGGGTTGAATTTGGGATGTGTCATTTCATCTTATTAATATGTAGTGAGGGTCAGTTTATTAATTGGGCAGGAATGATAAGTTATCATCTAAATGAACAATTGGTTAGATTTCATGAGACTTCTGCATTCCACATGTGTTCATATTTGATATACATTCTAACCAGTCGAGAGGTTGTCTAGGCTAGGTTGAGACCACATGGGCCTTTAACTCCAGATACACCTGTGTATGCTTATTTTCCCCAATTCACAAAATATGTTGGAATGAAGGATTATCATTGGGTTAATGATGCCTTTTTGATGTTTTCAGTGAGAAAATTAAATGGTAATCCTGAACTAAGGATTTCTCCTGATGCTGCTTCTCTGGTCATGCAATTTGGAATTTTTATATCCAATTTGATAGATTCACTTACCTAAGATTGGGAGGTTATGAGTTGGTGTCAACCAAGTTATCCTGATACATTAGTGATTACATTATCTTCTTGGAAGTTTGCACGAAAATGGCTGTAATGAATGTTAAATATCAGAATATGAGAAAAAGAGGATATACCTTTCCATTGTCTCTATCTGCTTATTCTTCTAAAACCAGGTACGCTGCTAAAGGAGCTGAGTATGTGTTGGGGAAATTTAACTTCCATTCTTTGTCACTGAGGCCAAACATTGATGGCAAGAATTATGTGAAATAGAACTTCTATGGCTCTAGCTCATACGAGCATCACTCTAGCTTGGAAGATTTCTAGGAAAAGTATATGGATGATTACGAAGTTTAGAGAAGGAACTATATGAGACTTACTCTAAGTCAAATTCAATTTTTTGGTTTATCCATGTATATTCCAGAAAAAGCTGAAGAAGATTCTGAAGTAATTGATGTGGAGTATCAAACTTTGCTTTCAAAACCCCTTACTCAAATCAATTGGTCTGAGAAGGGGATTGTGGATTTCAGAGTTTGTTCTACTACTGTGATAAAAAGAATAGAGGATTAGCTAGCCGGGAGATGGCTTGGTCATGCTGGTTCACCCCACAAATAGAGAAGTTCAAGAGCCACTGGGCAAAAGACCATGCAAGGTTCTGCTACACAAAATTCTTTAGGAAGGCATGAGGCATCACAATTTGTTTCAAGTTCACAACCAAGAGGTGATGGTGAGAGGCTTGATGATGCTCTCAAATTGAATTCAGTCTGTGAGTTAGACAGTCTCCCCTTATCTGCAGTAGGAAAGAAAAGTGTTCAAGCTAAAACAATGCATGTGAATCTGACCCCACTTTTGAACAAATTGTTAATGATGGTTCTTTTCCCACTTTTCTTGAAATTCCCTCTTCTCCTACCGATGAGGAGATTCCTGCTCCTACTTCAGTTGAAAATCAAAATAAGTTTGTGTCTAGCAATGTGGATACCAGTGTAGTCATTTCCTCTCCAAGTTGGCTGAAAAAGGTAGTAGAGAAAAAGAAGAAAAATGTGCCCACCATAGCAAAAGAAGTAGACATAGTTGCCATGCACTTGCAAGGTACTTTGAAGCCTAAGAAAGCTAGAAGAATGTCTAGAATGGTAAATGATGCTACTTATGGTCATCAGGTGTTGGAGATTGCTGACCCAATAAAGGATTTGAATGAAAATGGTATAACTGAAGCGGATTATAAGATAAGTCACACTGACTTGGGCCCTTCTTCCCTTGAGGGGGATTCATATCATGCAAATTTTTCTATGAATGCCTTAATTAAAAGAGCTAAGGAAGAGAGAAAAGAGAATTTGAAGCTCCAATCTCAGATTTTGTCTTTAAGCAAATTCATCTAATCCATAGTAACACCCACATCACAAGAGGCATCCAGCTCATAAGTTGTTGGAATTGATGCCAAAACTGTTTAGCAGATTAAAAAGAATCAAAATTTTGCTAAGGCTATTACTGAGTGGGTTGAAAAATTATCTTGTGATATGTTGTTTTTCTTAACCAAAATGACACAAAGCTACTCCTAGGTGCACAACAAAAGAAAAGAATTGATCGGTGAGCTCCAATAGGTGAGAAAGGAACAAGGCAGTACCTATGTGCTTTCTAAGGAAGTTGCTGAGTTGATAGCTTTATATTCTATAACACTCATGAGAGAAAATTTAGCTAATGATCCCTATGAGATTGACCCATCCTAGACAGATTCATTGGATTGGAAGCTAAATATGTACGATAATCTTATTGAGAAATTTAATAAAGCCTTACAAGATTATTTGGATTTAATGATTGATATTCAAAGGGATTGCCATAAACTAGAAGTGAATATTTTGGATGAATTTGGAGAAAATCTACGGGATCCCAGAGAAATCAGCAAGGAAGCCAAAGAGATGCTTTGCAATGAACTCCTTGATCCTGATGTTGTTTCTAGAGAGTCATTGGGTAAAATGGGCTTGATACAGGTTTATCTTAATGGTTTTAGAAACATAGATGAAATGATTCAGGAAACTATGGCAGGGATAACCAAAACTTTGGCCAAGTTTAGATATAGACTGCAAATCACTACCATTCTAGGAAACAAAGGCATCATTGCAGTTATAACTAAGTATCAAGAGTATAAGCTAAAGATGAAGATATGAGAAAAGATGGCATAAGATCAATCCATGGAAAGCGTTGAAGACCCCAAGTAAGGGGAAGGGGTGGTGAATTAAGTTTTATTTCTTTTATGCATTTCTTACTATTTGGCTCTAAGACTTTTAAAACTTTATTACCATTTTGAAAATGGTTGTCATCAAGAAACCATTCTTCTTTCAAAGATAGTTATTATGTGGATGTTATAAACATGCTAAAAGGGACACATAATGCATCTTTCTTTTTTGGGCAAAACTTTGATTTTCTCAATTAAGTTAGAAACTTTGTATGTATGTTTTGATTTCTATCTACTTCAATATAGAAAAGATATACTATTGGGATTGTCTGAATCTGTATGGTCTTTATGCTATAATGTTTGAACTGTCGTTCTTCCTATGTTGAATGCAATATTGATGGTTGTCTTTATATTGAAGAATTCAGTTGGTGATTTCATTATTATGAATGTTTGTGTTTGAATGGATATATCATGGTGATGGGAATTTAAATTCTTCCTTCTTTGATCATCATTTGAGATCTTTGAATCTCTTTAAGTTTTAGTCTATTTGGATATGTGAGATCTCCTTTCAAAGATTTCTAGTTAAAAGCAACATATAATTTGATTCATTGTGTATCATTTGAAGGTAGCTACTACCTTATAAAATAAGTAGATAGTTAGTTATAAAATACTATTATAGCCAGCTCAACTGTGGTTACATTTGTGATTATTTGGGTGAGAGAATATAGAGTTTAATGACAAATCTATAAACTAACAGATTTTTGGCGACTCTACTGGGGAATTTTGTTAGATATGTGTTGTGAGTCGCTTTGATGGTTCTTCAGAGACATAATTCTTCTATCCTTCAGCCCAACATAGATTGGCTTATAGGTGATCAGGAGGATATCATTACTAGCTTAAGATTGCTTGCCTAGCAATGCAAAAGAACTAACTTGCAATATAACCAAGTGAACAAGGTATTAGAAGAAGAACTTAGTGAAATTATAAGAGACAATGCCAGGCACTTTGGAGATGCTCAAGAAATTGTTTTTATTAAAGTTGTAGCACCTGTGCCATGGAGAGAAAGAGTCTTTCCTGTCCAAGCGCTTCCCAATAACAGGCGTAGAAACTAAGCGGTTGACCAAAGAAACCAGTTGAACAACTAATTAAATCCTCTATGAGCTAATTCATAAGTGAAGTTGGTAACTTTGCAAATTAAATTCTTCATTGTTCAAATCTAGCTTCTAAGAGATATACTAGGGGAGATAGAAAGGAATTCTTGATGAAGATTTTGCATTATTAGAGTCTGTCAATTTCTCCTCCTTCCCACCTAGCCGAAAGGTTAGGTCTATCAGTAGACCTTCATCTCCTCCTCCCAGTCAAAATCCTTTAGTTACATCTTGTCAAGATCTTCTTTTGCACAAAGTTACCCTTCCCTTGCAAGTGAACTTCCCCGGTCATAATCCTCTTGTCATGGCTCAGCCTCCCCCTGTTCCATGGGGAGCCACAATAGGTCCACTCAACTTAGGAGCCCAACTGCATGACTTGCCTAAGTGTTCAGGAAAAATCATACCAAAGTTTAAAGGAGATGGGAAAGTAACTCTAGAGGAACACATGCAAGCCTTTTTTGTTGCCTCTTATATTCTTGTTGTACAACATGAAGATGTTGCTGTAATGCTGTTTGTGGAATCTCTAACTGATGCCACCACTGACTAATTTTATCACCTTCCAAATGGCTCTATTAATAACTGGGATACTCTAAAAACAAAGTTCGGGAACAGATTCAAATCTACTAAGAATGAACAGGCCCTTGTCACTTAGTTGGCCACAATGAAGAAAGAGATACATGAGCCAATGAGGCAACTTGTTGCCAAATTTAATAAACTGTACAATAGAATACATGAGAATATGAGACCTGGAGATGGATTATTAAAATGTTTCTTTATTAATACTCTTCCCCCAGATGTCAGTTTTACCATTAAAAGAGAAGGGGCATCTATTGTAAATGTAGCTCAAGAAAGAGCCATATCAATAGAGGATGATTTGATCATAGCAGGGAAATGAAAGGAGTTACAGACTGGCAAACCCTCTACTGTAAATTCTACTAACCTAGTTATACAAAGGCTAGCCAATGATATAATTACTTGGAAAAGGCAAATGCCAAAGGGACAGTTCTAGCCACCATACCAAGATGTATCAAGAAAGGATTATGGAACTCAAGGTGGCTACAACAAAACCTTGCCCTTGATTGAACCCACATAGAGGTTAGCTATTGAGAATGGTCCTTCTACTAGTAAGGGTAATATGATGTGTAATTTCTATTTGACTTCAGATCATGATGGGTCCACTTGTCTCGAAATGGTCCTATTCGTGCAAATACGCTCTACTAATGAACATGCTGAAGTGCCATATGTAGAAGAGCCTGGCCCATCTCATGATGCAAATGTAAACTTTTTTTAATATGAGTTAGATACCAAAGCAGGAGAAGATTTCTATACAGAAATTGATCCTAATTGTGCAGTCTTCACAAGGGGATAACAGGCCCACAAGGGAACAGAACCTAAAGGGTAGACAAATGGTTCATCTTTCACTCCGAAGTACATTCTATCTAGGCAAGCCACTTCCAGTTCCAAAAACCTTAAAAGTACTATCTCCAAGAATGTATCTACAGAGGTACCATCTATTCCTTCCTCTGATACTATTGTTACTAGTTCAGTTGATATAATTGAGTCATGTAAGAACACCAAAATCCAGATCTCCCAAGCCTAGTATCTCAGATTCAATCCATCTAAATTAGACCAGTTAGTGAGATATATCAAACAAGAACCCTCCCCATCCCAAAGTAATGCTTAAGTATCCAGTGATGTCAAAACACCTGCTAATGAGTAGGTCTACTCTAACTCACATGAAAAAGACTCAAGCCAATAAAATCATTTTTCTAAACTAGAGCCGTTTTATGTATCTCTCTATATAGCTAGTTTTAGGTAGAGCAATTCTGTTATTGACTCCAGTGCTTCTGATAATGTGATGCCTGCTCAAATGGCTAGAGCTTTAGGGTTATCTTATACCCCCTCTCATGGTAATTCTTTTCTATGGATTGCTCACAAGTTCCAATTTTAGGTCAAATAAAAGATGCTCAGGTTGCTTTAGCTATTTTCCCAAAAAAGAGACTAAAATTAACTATCCTTGTTGCTGATATTACCGCTAGTTATGGCATGCTTTTGAGTAGGAGTTTCTATAGAGACTTGGGTGGGGAAATACAAATGCATTGGTCTCATGCTTTACTACCACTAGATGGAAAGCAAGTATGCCTTAATCCAGACTCCAAAGCCAAGTTCACAGTATTGAAATTTGGAGATCCAAGGGTAGATATCTTATTTGTTAAAACTGGACCAGGTACTTACATGTGTACCTCCTCAGAGGAAGAGTGTTCAAACCTTATTAGTCCTGATTTACTAAATGAGTTATGGACACTAGAGTTTGATGGATGTTGTTCTAATGCTGGCTTCAGGGCAGGAGTTGTTTTGATTTCTCCATATGGCTATAGCTTTCCCTATGCTTACAAACTAGAATTTGAAACACCAACAATATTGCAGAATATGAAGCTCTTCTACTTGGCCTAACCTTGGCTAAAGAAAGAGGTATAAAATAATTGAGGGCCAGGGGAGATGCAGAACTGATTGTTAAATTAGTCAAAAAATAATACACTGTGAAGAATGGTAGACTGAGACATTATAGGAATAGAGTTTGGGACTGCATTGAAGATTTTGATGCCTTTTCTATTGAAGCTATGACTAGAGATCTCAATTCCAGGGTAGATTCACTGGCTATGTCTGCATCTTTGTTATTACCTCACCTGGACTTTAAAGATAAACCTTATAGAATTGAAGTAATTTATCATTCTAGTGTTCCTGATAATGTGAATCATTGGCAAGTATTCAATAGTGATAGGCAAATTATTGCATTCTTGGAGAAAGCTGAAGCCTTTGCTAACATCTTGTAGACCCCCAAATTTGTCCCAACTTTGTCCATGTCCTACAACACCTTGTTAAAACATTATCTAAACATCATAAGCCATTTTTGTCCTAAATCCCACTCTTAATCCCATTAATTAAATAAATAAAATTTATTTAATTAAAATCCCATCTTAATTCCATCCTCATCTTACTTAGCCAATTAATTAAATAAATTTTATTTATTTAATTAATTTCACATGCATAATCCCACTTTCCAATTAATTAAATAAATCTTATTTATTTAATTAATTTTCAACTCCTATCCCAACTAATTCAAATATTTTATTTGAATTAAGTCCTCCATATCTTATCCCATCCTATTCATTTATCCAATTAATTAAATAAATCTTATTTATTTAATTAATTTCCAACTCATATCCCAACTAATTCAAATATTTTATTTGAATTAAACACTTATCTTTCATCACATTCCAACACTTGTCCAGCCAATCATGTGTTGTGTTACAACTTTTATCTTTCACATGCACAACTAATGGGACCTAATTTTAGTATTTATCTACACAAGCACACCTAAGCCTCATCCTCCTTTGCCACATGTCATATGACTACAATTTCTTGATGTGCAAGGAAACCTAATTTAATCCTATCCATCCATTTCACCTAAAGCCCTAATTGATCCTAGCCATCCATTGGAACCAAGTCTTTCCTATAAATCAACCCCCTCACAAGCCATTCGCATGCATTGAGCCTTAAGCACCCTTATTCTGTCAAATTTTCTAAAAGGGCATTGATCCTCAAGTATCCACATGCTGTTGAAAAAATTATTAGAGCCTTTGCATCCTTCATCTATCATTCATTCTAGCATCTTCATCTGAATGTTATGCTGCAGAAGTGAGCACCCAACATTTCTTCCAACAATAATCCTTCAAAATCTTGCATGCTCATGCGAGGTGGAGAAGAGCAATGAAGATAAATCGAGCATAGCGTGGAGATCGGTTTGCATGTACATTTGTTATTTTGATTTTCATGTTGTCTTGTGCTTCATTGTGCATTGCTAGGGTTTTTATCATTGCTGTTTATTCATTTGCCCTGATTTGCAATTTTACCCTAACTACATTTGGCACGCTCGGTGGGACTCACGTCCCTGATCAACCCTCTTGTTTGAGTTGTTTTTGTGAAGATCAGATCTGTTGGAGCGTCAATTATTTATTTTTGCAGGTTTATGCACTTTGATTTGTAGGTTGAAAATATTTTATATTGCTGATTTTTTTTATTTAGGACCAGATTTGTTGCAGAGGGTTTTTTGTTTTACACAAGTCTTGGAAAAAAGAGATCTTAGATTCGTTGGAAAGAGGATTTCGAGAGCTTTCCGAAAAGTGGTTACATTAAAGAGTTGGCTCAGTATACAAAGAGTTATGACGATTTGAAGTTGACCCTGCGATTCTAATTTTTCAGAAATTTTTGACGCACGACTTTTGGCTGATTTTTTTAATTTATGACCAGATTTGTTGTAGAGGGTTTTTTGTTTTACACAGGTCCTAGAAAAAAGAGATCTTAGATTCGTTGGAAAGAGGACTTCGAGAGCTTTCTGAAAAGTGGTTACATTAAAGATTTGGCTCAGTATTCAAAGAGTTATGACGAATTGAAGTTGACCCTGCGATTGTAATTTTTCAGAAATTTTTGACGCGCAACTTTTTGCTGATTTTTTTTATTTATGACCAGATCTGTTGCAGAGGGTTTTTTGTTTTACACAGGGCCTGGAAAAAAGAGATCTTAGATTCATTGGAAAGAGGACTTTGAGAGCTTTCCAAAAAGTGGTTACATTAAAAATTTGGCTCAGTATTCAAAGAGTTATGGCGATTTGAAGTTGACCCTACGATTCTAATTTTTTAGAAATTTTTGACGCGTGACTTTTAGAAAAAAAGTCATATCTTCCAATCTAGCGAACCAAATCACATTTTATTTTTTACAGTGACCTGTAGGTGAATCAAAAGAGTTGGAGCAACATTTGGATCAATCATAATATCAACATGGAAAGCAATTTTTATGAGGTACACTCATTTTAATTTCTCATCTCTAATCATTATTTGATCACACATTTAGATTTTGGGCATAAAACAAACAACTTGTTTATCATCACACTTGGATTTGGGCTTTGAAATAAACATTTGTTTGCTATCACATATTGAAGTTGGGCTAAAATGAACAAGTGCCTTCCATCACATTTTGGACTTGGGATCTAAAAAGAACAAGTGCTTGAACTGTTTGTTACACATTTCAATTTTTTAAAAGGAAATTAACAACTGCGAGTGTGAATCAAGTGACAGCTCACTTGGTTTGCTTTTGTCATACCCTTCTTAGGAGGCCTGCTTGGAGACACACCACTCCAAGGGACGACCTCAATCGAGGCTGAATTGAAAGACACCCTCATTGGGAGTTGGAATCTTGTCACTCTTGGCTAAGCCCCAAAGAACTTTATACCTTTGGGAAGTGAAGGTGAAGGGTGGGTTACCCCTTTCTCCTGGCTGTGTGGCAGGATTTCACTTTCAATTCTTTAGTCAACCTTGTTCAATCTAGCTTAAGACCTAATTGGTCATACCCACTTGACTAGACATTAGGCTTGTTGATGTGTCTTCCATGTGTGCTTGCATAATCATCACACTTCATTTTCAAAGTCAACAACTTGTTTATGTGTCTTGCGTGAGTGATTCATGTGTGTATATGCATAATCATTTGTTTGAATATTGCCATATCAAGCTCTAAACACCCAAACACATAAACAAATCAATCTAAACACATCATCTAAACATTCCACAGCATCATCCAAATCCCTAAGCAAGCACTTGTTAAAAGGACTTAAGACAAACACTTGGTGACAACATGTCTACGCTAGAAGACCCAACAATCAAATTCCAAAGATTCCTCCAAAATATTTATCAAGGATTACAACCCCTAAACCAAGACGCCATTAAAATATTACAATTCTTCATCCAAAAAGCTCAACCGCACGCAAGCCAATCACCTCAACTACAACACTTCATAGCCCAAGTCCAACACCTTTTAGCCACTAGTCAAGCTCGACAAGTACAACAATCCTTAGCCACTCCATACCAACCTAATCCACCTTATAGCCGCATGTCATATCCATCCACTTCCTATCAACCTAATCTACCTATCCACCAAGTCAATACCACATCAACCTATGAACATCCACCTCAAGCTTATCCAATCCCTCATACCACCATTCCAATGCACTACCAAGCCCATCCACAAAGTCATCAAGTGATATTACAAGAACAACATCCAAGTCCCAATGGCTCTTTGTACATAAAGCAAGTAAGTCCAAGTACACCTTTTCAACAAGACCACCAAGCACCATTGATAGACCTAAGTCCAACTCTGCAACAAGAAACACATGCAAGTCCAAGTGGCCCCTTGTACATAAATCAAATGAGTCCAAGTTATCCTATGCAAGATCTAATAACCTTTGACAAGGGAGATACCAATCTAGAGTGGCCACCACCATCCAATCACATGCCATCACATAAACCAACAAGTCCTATCTCAACACCACCATGTGATCTCAATCATAGTCCATTGATCCCTTTACCTTCGAAACCACCAAGCCCTTCATTACCTTCCTCACCATGTCATTCTAATTGTTCACCAAAGGATGCGGCTGAGAGAGTTTTACAAAGGATGCTTGAAGCAAAACTCATTGAACTTTCTAAAGTCAAACCATGTGAAGAAAGTCCATATGATGAACATGATTATTGTGCATACCATAGGACCAAAGGCCATAATCCAAATCAATGCCCAATATTTCTCTCAATTGTTTACAAGGTGTACCCACCTATAATGGGAAATCGTGCCACATCATCCCCATCTAGTTCAAATCCTAATCCATCCAATCCAATTAGCTCTCAACCTAATCCTCATCCTAATCCTAATCCAACACCACCTACCATTATCATCCATCCATTATATTTCCCATCCACCCATACACTTGCAAAGGATGTGATCCATTGGCTACTAGATAGGAATAAACTACCCCCATGTCAAACACCAATTCATGAGCCTACCAATGAACTTCCAAAGGTTATGTCCAATCCTATAATCTCATCATGTTGTTCACATATCCTTGAGCCTCTTCAAGAGCCTTCCATTAACATACCTAGCCCTTTAAGCCCATCATGTGACCTACAACCCAACAAGTCTATTCAAGAGTCTCCAACCACAAGCCTAAGTCAAGAGCCATCATGCCTTCATGTTGATAACTATCAAGAGCCTATCAAGTCCACTCAAGAACCTTCCACTTCCATCCAAAGTCAAGAGGTATGTCAAGAGCATAATCTTAAACATGTGGAAATATTGAACCTTAATCTTAATCAAGATCAAAGCACCTCTACATTCAACCTATCCATGACCTACTTATGGGTTGCCCTCAAGCTGTTAGCCATCACCATGACCTCATTCATGAGAAAATTTATCCCTTTTATAGCCCACTTAATCCTATTTTTGCTCATAGTTATGATCAAGGTTCTAGCTAAGATCATGAAAACCATGATGATCCATTTGGCAAAACTTTATCTATCTCATGATCAAGATGATATCTATGATGAAGAACATATTAAAAAGTACCTTGATCCTATCCATAATCCCATAACCATCCATGAGCGAGATATCCAAATTGCTCCTAGTCATCCTCCATCTAGCCCTATCCATAATGAGCAAACATCCACTTGTCATAATGAGACATGTGCCTCTCAAGAACACATAAGCATAGAAGATCAAACAAATAACTTGGATCTTAGTGAACACAATGCTAATGATCCTCCCTCCATATCTACCATCGATCCCATTTCAAGTCCACCATCATGTCCTAGTGGTCTTATGACCTTCCTCCATGAATGTTCTTCCTTAGGACAACAACAACCATTGTCCTCCATTTCATCTTCTCCATCTAATAAAGAACTCAAGTCTAGTTCCCAAAACACATCTAGTCCCATAGTCAATTGCATCCTCCAAAACATGAACTACCAAGGTAAAGGTCTAGGCCTTTATGAACAAGGTATTTTGGAGCCAAACCATGTCAAAATCTCTCCATGCTCATATGGCCTTGGATACACACCCCAAGGTAAACAAGGCCAAGATGTTGGTAATCCTTTCATGCATCCTAAACCTACCACTTTCCATCACACCCCCCATCATATACCCAAAACATATGTAGCCATTCCATCTCCATCATCCTATAAATGTCAAAAGCATGTGACCATACACCTTCCGCCATCCACCTTGCCTCCACTTTTACCAACTCCAAATATCCCTCCATCCACCTTTCCACCATTGCTTCCAACACCTAACATACATATCATTCATAAGTATCCTTACATCCCTAATCATGACTAACAAAAGCACACATCGTTTAAACATAAAGCTTCCAATAATTCCATCCACTCCACCCACCCCATGGGATTCAAACACAAAAATTTTGATGTCTCTACCTATAAAACTAAAAGTCCTATCAAAAATCCTAAGGGCTCTCATGCCTTAGGGCACAAACATGAAAAATCAATGCAAATAACCAAAGCAAAGCAATCCAAAAAGCTATCCAAGCCCATACCTTCAAAAGCAAAGCCCAAAAGCAAAATGGTTTGGGTTCCTAAGCAAACAACTAGCAAAGCGAATGAGGTATCCTCATCCACATCTCAAGAATCCCAATCACCTATATCCATCCAAGAGCCTATTTCCTTCTAAAACTTCCATTCCTTTCAAAACTCCCACAAGCAAAGCAAAAGCACTAAAAATAGTGAATCTATGTGGGTTCCTAAATCACTTCATCAACCATCTCCTAAGCAAACATCTCCATTGCTTCCTACACCACCATCCAATCAAAAGCTTCAATGTTTATCATAGTGTGTGCAACCATTGGTCATGGTTCCCTTCCATTCCAAAACATTCCCACATAACTACATCTCCCCATCTTCCATCCATTATCCTACATATCTCCCCTATGCTAACCCTATGGTCCATGCTTTTGCATAAGTTTTTCATCCATCTTCATTCCATAAGCCTATATAAATCCACATCATAAGCCACTAGCCTACCCTTCCACAATCCACATCATAATCTACTATCTGCCTAATCCATCTCCAATCGACACAATCCCTTATCAACATCTATGAACATAATGACATGGTCCATGCGATGACATCCATCTCTAATCGGACCACTAACATCCATCGCACTAGCCACTTGAGTCCCTCCTATCCATTACCATGGTGAAAACCTGGCAAACAGGTGCCATGTGTAATTGTCAACACATCTAAAGGCAAAAAAGAAAAAAAAAAGAAGAAAAAATCAAAATAGTAAAAAGAAAGCCCTTCGTCCAATGGTGAAAACCTGGCAAATAGGCACCTTGGATAAGTACCATGATGAAAACCTGGCAAACAGGCATCATGTGTAGGTTGATCTTCTATGTCACTTACACTTGGGGGCACATTGTCTCATCCAACCTATCCATTTCCCAACTATCTATCCCATTATATCATACCAACCTATCTTATCCTATCTTGTCATCCTGCCATCCTTATCCATTACATAAATATGCCTATCCTATTGAACCCATTTATCCATCCTCCTTTTGATCTTGATGAAGACATAGGGGAAAAATGTTGAATCATGTTTGGATATTTCTTGACATACCTTCTTTCCAAACCAAGTGCTATCCATTGACCATTTATCCATCCCATTCAAACCAATCCATCATGTCATCCCTTTGTCATGAGCCTTGCAATATAAAATCCATCATGTGTCATGCAAAAAATCCTAAGCATTAAAACCTAGAATGGGGCAAGTTCTTCCTATGCAACATAGCCTTTGGAGATCACATCCTAGCTCCCTTATGATCCATCCACTATGGTGTATCATTATCATGAGCTTTCCATCTTATAGCTTATCCCCATCTGTTTATCATGAGCTTTCTACTATAGCCTACCTATCCGTTTATCATGAGGCAAGCATCCATCCCTTATATGGCTTATCCTCTTATGTATCCATCCAATCCCATTCATCCCTCCTTTGCACCTAGACTTGGTTTTCTCCCTTGTCATTGGTATCTAGCACAAAGGCTACCCAAATTGTAAATCCATTGACATTCCAAAACATCCAAAATTCAAAAAAAATAAAATCTCAAAAATCTCAAAAATTAAATATCCAACGAAAAATCCAAGCAATAAGATCAATTCAATCATCATCCAAAACAATCCACTCCATCAACATTTAATCAAAATCAAATCATCATCATCAATTCTTCCTATCAATAACATTCATTCATCCATTTCAATCAATCACTTCTTCCAATCATATCAATCAAATCAATCTAAGCAATGATCTTAAATCCAAGTCACACTAATCCATATCAAGCAAGCTAATCAATCAAGGAACATTATCCAATCAAATCAACAAGTTTTGATCCTAATCTTGTCATGAACCAAATCAAACAATCATCAATTATCATCAATGGGATATAGCATTCCCACATCCTTGTGTTGATCTAGGGATATAGCTTTCCCTGCAATGACAACACTATCTATCAAACAAAACAAACAATCAATTATTGGTTTATGACTTGACAAGGGAAATACCTTGTTTGTTGTACATCCTTTGGGCATACTAAGAACACTTGCTTATGCTTAGATTGAGTGGACACTCTAATCATCACACCATTACTATCATCATTCAAAACAATCCAATCATCAAAACAAATCAACCCAGCAATAGCAATCATCACAACCAAAGCACATCAAGCTAGCCATCAAAACAAATCCTATCAATCATCAACATCAACACCAAAGCAAATCAACCCAATCACATCAACTCCAATCAAAATCAAATCAAAAGCAGCTCAATCCACCACATTTCATCATCCTCAAAATCATTCCAAGCAATGATCCAAGTGTAAGTCAATCCTTAAAGCTATACCAATCAAGTTAATCAATCAAGCCAAGTTATCCAAACATAATCAATGGTCTTGATCCTAGCCTTGTGTAAGCCAAATCAATCAACCAATTAGCCAACCAACTTAGCCAACAACCTTGTGTTGATCTAGGGATATAGCTTTCCCTACAATGACAACACTCTCAACTATCATCAATCAAACAATCAATCATTGGTTTATAGCTTGACAGGGGCAATACCTTGTTTGTTTTTGTATCATTTGTGCATGCTTGCTTGTTTGCTTATGTGTGCTATCATTTTATCTTGCATTTGCATCATATCAGTATCATTTCCAGCTAATATTCATATCTTGTGTATGTTGGAATAGCTTTTTGCACTATCCTTTGCATGTAAGGTCATATTATACCTTTTGTGCATTAGGACTTCAATGTTCTAAGTCTACTTCCTCATACGTTAGACAAGGTTGTATTACGCTGGGGCACGAGACACAACATCACCCTGGATCCTTATACCTTGGTGCATAACGTCTAGTGCTATATCAAACATCATGGTTGCTCACCTTCATTGCAGCATAACACATCATCCATTTTTTCTATCCATTCCCTTAGCTTTCTTTTGTAGCCAAGCCATTTCTTTTCGAGAGCATACCAGTGTTTGTCCAACCCAACTATCCTCTCGAGGGGGTATCACCAACCTATTCTTTCCATCATCATCAGCATCCCTATCAATTATCCATACCTTAACTTCTTTGAAATGATGTTACTCGACATAAAGCTTATCATCTCAAACATCATCTCAAAGAGGGGCAAAATGTAGACCCCCAAATTTGTCCCAACTTTGTCCATGTCCTACAACACCTTGTTAAAACATTATCTAAACATCATAAGCCATTTTTGTCCTAAATCCCACTCTTAATCCCATTAATTAAATAAATAAAATTTATTTAATTAAAATCCCATCTTAATTCCATCCTCATCTTACTTAGCCAATTAATTAAATAAATTTTATTTATTTAATTAATTTCACATGCATAATCCCACTTTCCAATTAATTAAATAAATCTTATTTATTTAATTAATTTTCAACTCCTATCCCAACTAATTCAAATATTTTATTTGAATTAAGTCCTCCATATCTTATCCCATCCTATTCATTTATCCAATTAATTAAATAAATCTTATTTATTTAATTAATTTCCAACTCATATCCCAACTAATTCAAATATTTTATTTGAATTAAACACTTATCTTTCATCACATTCCAACACTTGTCCAGTCAATCATGTGTTGTGTTACAACTTTTATCTTTCACATGCACAACTAATGGGACCTAATTTTAGTATTTATCTACACAAGCACACCTAAGCCTCATCCTCCTTTGCCACATGTCATATGACTACAATTTCTTGATGTGCAAGAAAACCTAACTTAATCCTATCCATCCATTTCACCTAAAGCCCTAATTGATCCTAGCCATCCATTGGAACCAAGCCTTTCCTATAAATCAACCCCCTCACAAGCCATTAGCATGCATTGAGCCTTAAGCACCCTTATTCTGTCAAATTTTCTAAAAGGGCATTGATCCTCAAGTATCCACATGCTGTTGAAAAAATTATTAGAGCCTTTGCATCCTTCATCTATCATTCATTCTAGCATCTTCATCTGAATGTTATGCTACAGAAGTGAGCACCCAACATTTCTTCCAACAATAATCCTTCAAAATCTTGCATGCTCATGCGAGGTGGAGAAGAGCAATGAAGATAAATCAAGCATAGCGTGGAGATCGATTTGCATGTATATTTGTTATTTTGATTTTCATGTTGTCTTGTGCTTCATTGTGCATTGCTAGGGTTTTTATCATTGTTGTTTATTCATTTGCCTTGATTTGCAATTTTACCCTAACTACACATCTTCTTTAAAGGAAGTGATGATATAAGTAATGATTTTTTAGAGGAACATATCAATACCCCTGATGGTGAGAAGTCTGAAACAATTCAATTGAAAGGAAACAAAATACCTAAGGGTTTAGTTTCTCTAGAAGATTTATTCAATAGACACGACCAGTACCTGAAGTGAAAGAATAAGGTTAGTGTTGAATTATCTACTAACTATGATCATGTCAATATTGGCACAAATGAAGATCCTAAGATAGTGTGTATAGGAAAATGCTGCTTCCCTCAAGAAAGGGAAAGATTGATTTATTTGTTGATATGGTATAAAGATGTTTTTGCATGGTGCTATGCAGATTTAAAGAAGTTTAGAAATGGAGAACTACAACACAAGATACAATTGAAAACTAGCACTGCACCTTATAGATAGAAACAACGAACATATAACCCAAAGATAGAAGAGGTTATTTTTAATGAGATAGATAAAATGCTCAAGGCTAAGATCATCTATCCCATTCATCATTCTACATTGGTAGAAAACATAGTTCCTGCCAAGAAGAAAAATGGGGAAATAAGCATTTGCATTGATTTCAGGAACTTAAACCAAGATTCATTAAAAGATAACTACCCATTGCCTGTCATGGATCATATTTTGCAAACCGTTGCTGGTTCTGAGATAATGTCAATGTTAGATGGCTTCTCAGGTTATAATCAAATCAAAGTAACCCCAGAAGACCAACATAAAACAACATTCACTACCCCCATTGGTGTATTTGCCTATAATAGAATGCCATTTGGGCTCATTACTGCAAGTGCAACCTTTCAGAGGGCTATGGATCTTTCATTTGGTGAATTGAAAAATAAAATCATTGTGGTGTATTTAGATGATCTAATAGTATTCTTGAAGAAAAGTGCTAATCATATTCATGATCTGGAAATTGTATTGCAACGTTGTAGAGAACAAGGGATCTCATTAAACCCTAAGAAGTCTATCTTTGCTATTATAGAAGGGAATCTTTTAGGACACATTGTCTCAAAGGATGGAATTAAGGTTGACCCCGAGAGGGTTAAAGCTATCATGCAATTGGGGTTGCCTATGAATAAAGATGGCACTAGATCTTTCTTCGGCCAAGTGAATTTCCTAAGGAGGTTTGTACCTGAATCCGCTAAATTGACAAAGCCCATAGCCGATATGATGAAGAACCATCTAGCTTTCAAGTGGAGTAATGAAGGGAAGAAAACATTCAAAGACATAAAGGTTGCCATAGCCAATGCACCCACTCTAGTATGCCCCAATTTCAATGAAGATTTTATCATGTATTGCTAGCCATCAGAACATACTTTATTAGTTATCTTAATGCAAAGAAATGAGCAAGGCATAGAAGCCCCTATTTCCTTTATGAGTACCCCTCTAAAAAATTATGAACTTAAATATTCCCCACTTGAGAAACATGCTTATGTTATAGTTAGAGCTCTAAAAAGTTTTAGGTTCTATATTCTACATTCACATACCATTGTTTTTGTCCCTGAAACTATTGTTTAAAGTATCCTCACTCAGCAAGAAGTTGGATGTAATAAAAAGGGGACTTGGATAGCAAAGGTACAAGAATATGCTGTGGATATTAGGCCTACTAACTTAGTTAGGGGCAAGGGTTTGTGTAAACTGATTGTAGAAAACAAAGTTACTGAAGAAGAACAATTACCTCTAGTTCTTCTTACCAGTACAACAGATGAGTGGTTCTCAGATGTTTCATACTTTTTAACCTATGGTGACAGTACTACACACTTATCAGCTAAAGAGAAAAGGAATCTAAAGCTAAAAGCAAGTCAGTATGTTCTTTGGGAAGGAAACCTATATAAGAAGGGGGTAGATGGAACATTTCTTAGGTGTGTTGACAAAGAACAACAAAGAAGACTGTTGAAAGCTTTTCATGATGAAGCTTGTGGTGGGCATTTTTCTACCTTTGTGATAGCTTTTAAAATCCTACACCAGTATTTTTGTTGGCTGGGTATGTTTAGGGATGCTCAAGAGTGGGTATCCAAATGTGAAAAATGTTTGAAGTTTACTGGCTGACCTCATCTCGCAGCACTACCTTTGAAGCCTGTGGTAATCGATGAACCATTC
This sequence comes from Cunninghamia lanceolata, assembly GCA_027924645.1. Taxonomy (NCBI): domain Eukaryota; kingdom Viridiplantae; phylum Streptophyta; class Pinopsida; order Cupressales; family Cupressaceae; genus Cunninghamia; species Cunninghamia lanceolata. Next base: position 8,141,069 of record BSBN01001583.1, read on the forward strand.
CAACAGTGGGGTTTAGATTTCATTGGTCCTGTTAATCCTAATTTGAGTGCTAGACACACACACATTCTTACCACTACTGACTATTTTACTAAATGGGTGGAATCTATTCCATTAAAATAGACTTCCTCAGAAGTAGTGTATAATTTCTTGAAGGAGAACATCATAGTAAGATTTGGCATTCCAAGAAAGATAATCACTAACAATGCTAGCTCTTTTTCATCTTCTAAGGTCACTCTTTTATGCTATGAGTATGGAATTAGTTTGGCCATTCATCTGATTATTATTGCCAAGGCAATGGATAAGCTGAATCTAGCAACAAGAATTTAATCTCTATTATCAAGAAACTGGTGGATGAAGGACAAAGAGGATGGCATAAGAAGTTATATGATGCTCTTTGGGAAGATAGGATCACATATAAAAGAGCAATAGGTAGTCTCCTTTCCAACTTGTATATGGTGTTGATAGTACTATACCTATTTCTTTGGAGCTTTTAGCATTGAATCTATAGAAGGCTATAGCTAATGAAGAATTTCAGTCTGCAATAGAAAAGAGAATCATGTATCTGAACAAACTAGAAGAAGAGAGAGAGAAGTGGTGGTGGATAGGATTACTAAACATCAGTAGATGGTCAAGAAAATCTTTGATAAAAGAGCAAAACCAAGAAGCTTTGTTGTTGGAGACTGTGTACTTATCTGGGACAAAAGAAGGGAGCCGAAGGGTGCACATAAGAAGTTTGATTCTTTGTGGAAAGTGTTGGTTTCTTCTTCTGAATCAGCAGAGGGTTTGCTAGTTCCAATGCATAGGCAGATTCAGCCAACTAATACAGGAGGTTGCGTGAGCTGTCTCCCCTTCACTTCTGGTTCTGCCGCACCAAGGGGGTATCCCTAAAGCTAAAGATATAACATTTGACTCACCCAATGATGGAAAGATTTAGCCAACAAAAGGTAGAATACTCTCATGTGTGGATCAAGATGTACATGATACATCACAAGTTTGGCAACATTCTTGGACATATTTGTCTGATTGTGAATGAGAGTATGCAGGGGTCTTAATCCTACTCCTACAACTAACAGGATGGAGGTTATGAAAGGATGGATTTTATGCTTTGGATACAAGACATGGGGTTTTGGGTCATAACTACTAACCTAGGAGTAGACCGGTGCGTATCTGAGGGCAAGAAGTCAACTAGACATATACAAGAGAATGGATTGCAATTTGGATTCAAGTTTCAAGAGGTTAGATTGATGCTTGCCTTACAAACATCACCCAAGAATAGGTATTTAGCTGCCTCTACTTACATATATCCCAGTTGACATACAACCTTCTCCATACTTCACCTAAAACAATTTAATCCACTCCTTGAATGGAAGTTAGAGATGAAGCATGTGATACAGAAATCCATACCCTAGAACCTGAGAAACTCTTACCAGCCAAATTCAAAAGAAGGAAAAGCATGCAACAAATGGAGACAAGCAGCTGAACACATGCACAATGCATTTTTCATATTAAACAACAATGAAACTGAGAATGTCTGCAATATACATTCATGATGCAACTCATAAACTCCAAAACAAGATAGAACAACAAGGAAATGCCCTTTTTTTGTTATTCACACCAGAATGCCTAGGTCTTCAACCCCCACAAATGAGTGACAAGTTTTGCTTATATAGCAGGAACTTGTACTCAACCATTAATTACATGGCAATCTCCAAGATTTCACCAGATACCATGCATCGCCAGGATGATGCCGAAAACATTTAATGCAGCTGTGTAGAGAAAAGGGAAAGGATAGGTAGGTTCAAGAGGAGAGCCGCTGACTGAGGATTTTCATCTTGAAAAATGGCAATTGAACTGTCCTCTTGACCCATGCTTCTATAAACTTTGTCATTAATGCTTACCTTCCTACTTTGGGATGCAATAGTAGTTCGCGTGCCTCTGAAGTTTCTTCTTGCCAAGATCATAGTCACAGATATGAAGAAATCCTTCCCTTTGAAAATTTAAATCAGGACTGCCAATCTCAATCTTTCTTGCCGAGATTTACGGCGTTGATTATGCTAAAAAATTGGCCACCAACCAGAACATGCCACGTAGGCACTATGCGCTCCCATCACTGACTTTTCAAATTATGTGAGAACTAATTATCCCACATTCACCCTACAGTGACCTCTCAAACACTTTATAAACTAGGCGTGAGCATATATGATAGTCGGTGATTTTTCTCCCGACGACGCCAGTTTAGACCTCATCATCATGACCCGCGCCAATGGCGAACCTCCTACTGATGATCCTCATTCATGATGATCCTCTCATATCGATGAATCTCCTACCTGCTCGACATGCAAAATATCACCCTGATATTTCGCATCACCCTGATGCAAAATATCACCCTTATTTGAAATATCACCGAACTGCATCACCTGATATTCAATATCATCCTGATGACCACCCTCATCAGCACAACCTGATGCATCAGAGAAAGATCCTCCTGCTCATATGTATACCAAATACTTCACTGATGAACCTCCTAATCATATTCATGTCATCATCATATTCATATCCTCATCAGCGATCGGGGGATCCTCATAATACCTACTGATAGTAACCATCATGCCGAAGATCACATGATGCACCCCACTGATCTAGATGATGTCATCTTCATGTTGGCATCGAGGTGATATTCGTAAGATCACCTGATATTTAGAATATGACCCCCCCACAGAATATCAGGGTGATGGACAAGTAGATATCACCCCCTACAAGAATATCAGGTCAAATTGTAGCTTTATTACAACATCGGGGTGATCTTTGAATATGACTAATATTTGGAAATATCACCCCCTGTAAGATGCATGAAGCGATTAGACAGGTAGATAATCAACCCTCATAAAAAATTGACGTCCGCACTTCGGGATCGAGTGAACCAAGATGACTAATCTTTGAAATATGACCCCCGCCAGAAATATGAGGCTAATATTGAAACCTCGCAGCAGTATCGGGATGATCATAACTAAGATGACTGATGTTAGAAACATGATGACCCCACCGAAAAATCAGACCGATATTTGAAAATATGATGACCCCCTCAAGAATATCAAGTCAGGCTGAAACATGCTGAGGGGGCCCAAAGACTTAGAATTTTTTGGATTTTTTGGGAGGCTGCCTACAGATTTAGTTGCTTGAAACCTGAATATTCATGTAGGCACCAACATTGGCTTTTTCTTGGGATGCATGCCTCTTGTAGGCATCGCGAGAACCATAGATCTCTGGGATGTAGACCGGTCCCTTATCCATTGGGCACAGAGTCAAATACTGCACTAATCTGCATCATAAATCACACCTTTCAAACATTATTTTGGTGGCCCTGGGTAGCCAAAAATGAAAAAACCATAACTTTTTTCTATCAAATGCCTGATTCCAATCTGAATGATCCCAACCTTGACTGAAAACACCAAAATAGTCTGCCCATATGCTGATCCTGTCAATTGCATGCTTCACCATTTTTGAAAACTTGCCATTGTTATTATTGCCTCTATCGCTTTGTACCTCACAATCAGACACATAACCATACATACCAGAATATTTTTCAGCATTAGGCAACATATGTATGTTATATTCCTCAGACAACACATCATATTACTCTTGGCACTCTTCACTGTCTATCTGGCTGTTGTATATTCCCAGGCACTCATCCAGCTGATCCAGAAATTGAAAACATTCAGAATATATGAGACCCCCAATATCATTTATATCACTGATTGACATTGAAAACAAATCCTGATCCACACACCCATAGTTGCACATGTCTGAACCGCATGATGATGAACATACATCATCTCGAGTTTACAAATCCATACTATCTTCACAAGAGCTGAAGATATCTAATTTTGACTCATATGTCCCCTCTTCACAAATTGATGCAACACCTATGCCAGTAGCTTCTTCATATTCATCATCATCCTCAAAAAAAGGATTAATTCTGCACCAATAAAGGTCAGGACTCACAATGTTCAATGCATCTAATGACCCATCATAAAGGGGATTCATTTTCATTTCAAAGGTCTCTATTTCTTCTATATGAGAATCCAATTCTTTTTCATCATTAACAAATCTAAAGTCATAAGAAGAACAAACCTGATCCATGAACTGATCATGGATATCATCTTTATCATCTTTAGCATTTGATTGCCCCACATACAAAATTTCTGCTATTTCAATGCATTCTGAAGTTGAACTATCTACTTCATTTTCCAGCCCTCTAATGCTTCATGATGAAACTGATATTGACTATTGATCCACATGATCACAACTAGGCATAACTAGATCATTTAAACATGAGTGCTCTTTACTCAGAACTAGCATATAAATATAACTTGAAAATCATTATTGTCGACTTCATTTGTTGGGTAAATCAGGAGATCCTCCTCTATAACAGAGTCACCATCAACTTTAGCTAATGCATAAACAAGGACAGCAGGGGTGTGAGTGCTGTGACATTCATTTCCATCACTAGAATTATATCTTTCATCAACATTGGGGACTACAGGGTAGCAGAAATTTTTAGAGAAGTAACCTTTTTAAATTCCTTGCCTCCAATTGTTTTCAATATCTACTGCAAATTGATGTGCTTGATGTAATGTGGTGGGCTCCTTATCTCTCAATCTATAATTCATTTTCTTATCAAATGCTCCCAAATAGACAACTAGACACAATGCATCATTAGGTCTCATACATTCTTGTATTCTATTCAACACCTTCATAAATCTGAGGTTAAAGGCTGGGACCAACTCATCTTCTTCAATATAGATATACATAAAATCACTAATGACTGCATATTCAGAAATTCTTTCACCATATTGTTCTAGAAATGCAAACCTAAATTCTTGCTAAGAGGTGACAGAGTAAGCTAGAAGGTAGGAGAACAAGTCCCTTGCATCTTCATCTAGAGATTGAACAAATAATCTCATAACTACATCTTCATGGTCAATCTCAAAATCATCTATCACATTTAAAAACTACTGCAAGTGCCTCTCAGCTGATTCATCCTGTATACCATTCAATTTGGCCAAATAATTTCTAATTTTAGGTGGAAAAGCATTAGGATAACCACCAATGCCATTGAAATTTATGGGCTTATATCTATCAGTGTTGAAACTCCTTTTATTACATGGTTGGGACTGACTACTATACATTATTGCATTTGACACTTCAGAAGGGTGTATGGGCTAATAATACATCTTTTTGTGTTTTTTGCAACCCTCTTCTCAACTCAGATTTTCAATCAATGACCTTAGGCTTTTAAAATATAAACTGTTGTCTCAAATTTCCTAAAGTCCTCTGAATGAGTCTTTTCAACAATATTGAATGCTTCACTTGAAAAATACAAACTATGTTCTCAGCAAATACAAAAGCATGCAAGTTTCACCAACATTTCCCTTCTAACCAGTGCTATTTCACCAAATAGGGAATCTTTTTTACAATTTATACAAATACCTGGATATGTTGCAGCTGCTAATAGGTTCATTCAATAGAGTTGCCACCTCCTTGGTAGAGGAATGAGCTTCACATGGCATGAAGCTGAAAATTCATTTCTTTTTTTTTTGGGTTCTCCAACAGCAGAGCCACGCATAAAACTTTAAATTTACTACAACAAGGCACTTCCAAGTTTGATTCTTCAATCTCTTAGACTCATACTTTATGGATATGACATTAATCTCCCCAGTAGAGTTGCCAAATATGTTGGTGACTTGGATGGGCAAAACTTCACCAGAGACTGCAGGATAATACTTTCAAATCAGCTCCCCAACAGAGTCACCAAATCTATTAGTTTCTTCTTATGAATCAGCAGAGGGTTTGCTAGTTCCAATGCATAGGCAGATTTAACCAACTAATATAGGAGGTTACGTGAGCTACCTCCCCTTCACTTCTGGTTCTGTCACACTAAGGGGGGTATCCCTAAAGATAAAGATGTAACATTTGACTCACCCAATGATGGAAAGATTTAGCTTGACAACAACAGGTAGAATAATCTCATGTGTGGACCAAGATGTACATGATACATCACAAGTTTGGCAACATTCTTGGACATATTTGTCTGATTGTGGATGAGAGTATGTAGGGGTCCTTATCCTACTCCTACAACTAACAAGATGGAGGTTATGAAAGGATGGATTTTATGCTTTGGATGCAAGACAGGGGGTTTTGGGTCATAACTACTAACCCAAGAGCAGCCCAGTGCCTATCTCAGGGCAAGGAGTCAACTAGACATATACAAGAGAATGGATTGCAATTTGGATTCAAGTTTCAAGAGGTTAGATTGATGCTTGCCTTACAAACATCACCCAAGAATAGGTATTTAGCTACCTCTACTTACATATATCCCAACTGACATACAACCTTCTCCATACTTCACCTAAAACAATTTAATCCACTCCTTGAATGGAAGTTAGAGATGAAGCATGTGATACAAAAATCCATACCCTAGAACCTGAGAAACCCTTAACAAATAGATTCAAAAGAAGGAAAAGCATGCAACACATGGAGACAAGCAGCTAAACACATGTACAATACATTTTTCATATTAAAAAACAATGAAACTAAGAATGTCTACAATATACATTCATGATGCAACTGATAAACTCCAAAACGAGATAGAACAACAAGGAAATGCCTTATTTTTCATTATTCACACCAGAATGCCCAACCCCTACAAATGAGTGACAAGTTCTGCTTATGTAGAATGAACTTGTACTCAACCATTAATTACATGGCAATCTCCAAAATTTCACTAGATACCATGCATCACTAGGATGATGCTGAAAACATTTAATGCAGCCGCGTAGAGAAAAGGGAAAGGACAGGCAGGTTTGGGAGGAGAGCCGCTAACTGAGGATTTTCATCTTGAAAAATGGCAATTGACCTATCCTCTTGACCCATGCTTCTATAAACGTTTCCATTAATGCTTACCTTCTTGCTTTGGGACACAACAACAGTTCGCGTGCCCCTAAAGTTTCTTCCTGCCAAGATCGCAGTCATAGATACAAAGAAATCCTTCCCTTTGAAAATTTAAATCAGGACCGTCAATCTTCATCTTTCCCGCTGAGATTTACGGCGTTGACTACGCTGAAACATTGGCCACCAACTAGAACATGCCACGTAGGCACTATGTGCTCCCATTGCTGACTTTTCAAATTATGTGAGAACTAATTATCCCACATTCACCCTGTAGTGACCTCTCAAACACTTTATAAACTAGGCCATGAGCATATATGATAGTCAGTTATTTTTCTTCAGGTGACACCAGTTTAGACCTCATCATCATGACCCGTGCCAACGGTGAACCTCCTGCTGATGATCCTCATGCATGATGATCCTCTCATATTAGTGAATCTCCCACCTACTCGACACGCAAAATATCACCCCGATATTTCGCATCACACTGATGCGAAATATCACCCTTATTGGAAATATCACCCCAATAAGAAATATCACCGGACTGCATCACCTGATATTCAATATCATCCTGATGACCACCCTCATCGGTGTAACCTGATGCATCAGAGAAAGATCCTCCTGCTCATATGTATACCAAATACTTCATCGATGAACCTCCTGATCATATTCATGTCATCATCATATTCATATCCTCATCAGCGATCGGGGGATCCTCATAATAACTGCTGATAGTAACCATCATGCCAAAGATCACATGATGCACCCCACCGATCCAAATGACATCATCTTCATGTTGGCATTGGGGTGATATTTGTAAGATCACCTAATATTTAGAATATGACCCCCCCTGCGGAATATCAGGGTGATGGACAAGTAGATATCACCCCCCACAAGAATATCAGGTCAAACTGTAGCTTTATTACAACATTGGGGTGATCTTTGAATATGACTGATATTTGGAAATATCACCCCCCTACAAGATGCATGAAGCTGTTAGATAGGCAGATAATTGACCCTCATAAAAAATTGACATCTGCACTTCGGGATCGAGTGAACCAAGATGACTGATCTTTGAAATATGACCCCCGCCAGAAATATGAGGCTGATATTGAAACCTCATAGCAGTATCAGGATGATCATAACTAAGATGACTGATGTTAGAAACATGATGACCCCGCCGAAAAATTAGGTCGATATTTGAAAATATGATGACCCCCCCCAAGAATATCAGGTTAGGCTGAAACATGCTGAGGGGGCCTAAAGACTTAGAATTTTTTGGATTTTTTGGGAGGGTGCCTACAGATTTAGTTGCTTGAAACCTGAATATTCATGCAAGCACCAACAAAAAGGACCCTTCCTAATTAAATGAGTTATTGATGACAATTCTTTCTTATTGAACTATCCAAATGATACTCCCTTGCCTCTTGCTTATAATGGGCAAGATTTGAAAATGTTTGATTGGTAAGCGATCTTGAGTTCTCCCCTGTACCATAGTTTCTTTTTATTTCTGTTCATTTTTGTTTTGTCTTTCCCTATGTCTTCCCAATGAATAAGGCTTTATGCCATGGTGCTCTGGATTCTCTACATCACTTTGGTCGTTGTCCCCATTCAAAGCCAGTTGTTACCCCTCCTTTTGTTTTTGAGCTTTGTTTATGTTGTTCATTCTTGGGTTTCATCAAATTCCTGCCTAAAAAGATTAAGGAATGTATCTTCCCCTTTGTTGCCTTAGAAAATTCCTTGAAGTCACGGGTATTCAAGATTTTCTAACCTACTCGCTGATTTCCCTTGTCTTCTAACCAAGTCACTAGGTTTTTAAGTTTTAGAACTCCCCGACTCCGTGACTTCATATCCCCTTCAGTATGTTTTCATGACCCTTGTGTCTCTCTTTCTAGTAGCTAAGTCGCCATTTTTTAGAACTTTAAAACCTTCGACTTAAGGTTTTAAAGTTCCTATTTCTTGTGACTCGGAGACAACTAAGCCATGAACCAGATTTCAAGGTAATTAATGATCATTTAATATGGTGTACGACACAACCGGTGAATGTCCTTTGGGGAATTTTTAAAAAGTGAGCAAATCTTCAGGTTATTTTCTCAAGGCATAGAATTAGCACATCAACTTGGTATTTAAAAGCATGTCCTAGTGCCATAACTCCATGATTATTCACATTTCGTGGAAATTTTTTTTTCTAAGTGTCCCTCTTTTCCTCCTATTTCAAGTTCTTATCTCTACAGTGCTCAGTCATTACTCCTGGTGTCTAGCAGGTGTAATGAAATTCAAATTTTAGGGCATCTCCTCTCACTCAGCTATTGAAAATAGTTGGTCTAATGTGAAAGACACAAAGCTTGGGCATATTGACTTAGTAGAATTTTGGTCCCATCTATAGTAGGAAGATAGGTCACCCTTTGTGGAGAAGATTCTATAGAGTGGCTTGGTGCAAGATGCTGGTTTTCCTACATCTATATAGTATGTAGATTTGGTTATTAGATGTGTTGAAAGATATGACCATGAAATTCTTGAGATCAAAACAAAGGATAGGCTGGTGATTGTGATGATTGATTTTGAAGCCATCTCTCGAGCATTGAGAATTTTAGGAAGAGAGAATTTTGAGGATATGTATGTAGCTCTTGGCATAGAGTTCTTCAAAGAAAATGAGGACTGGTGCAAGAATTCCATTGCACAGAACTGGCTAAAATCAGAGAAATGAGGTAAGTCACAACTACCCTCTACGCGTAAAAGAGCCCACTTTAAAAATGAAATTTCAAACATTGTTACCCTGCTGCATCGAGTTGTTGGTAGTGAAGATGCAAGCTCTTTTGAATTTTGGATGTGTCGTTTCATCTTATTAATATGCAGTGAGGGTTAGTTTATTAATTGGGTAGAAATGATAAGTTATCATCTAAATGAACAATTGGTAAGATTTCATTAGACTTCTGCATTCCACATGTGTTCATATTTGATATACATTCTAGCCAGTCGAGAGGTTGTCTAGGCTAGGTTGAGACCACATGGGTCTTTAACCCCAGATACACCTATGTATGCCTATTTTCCCCAGTTCACAAAAGATGTTGGAATGAAGGATTATCGTCAGGTTAATGATGCCTTTTTAATGTTTTTGGTGAGAAAATTAAACGGTAATCCTGATTTGAGGATTTCTCCTGATGTTGCTTCTCTGGTCATGCAATTTGGAAGTTTTTATATCCAATTTGATAGATTCACTCACTTGAGATTGGGAGGTTATGAGTTGACACCAACAAAGTTGCCCCGATACCCTAGTGATTACGTTATCTTCTTGGAGGTTTGCAGGCAAATGGTTGTCATGAATGTTAAATATTAGAATATGAGAAAAAGAGGATATACCTTTCCATTGTCTTTGTCTGCTTATTCTTCTAAAACTAGGGATGCTGCTAAAGGAGCTAAGTATGTGTTGGGGAAATTTAACTTTCATTCTTTGTCGTTGAGGCCAAACTTTGATAGCAAGATTATGTGAAACAAAATTTCTATATCTCTAGCTCATACGCGCATCACTCTAGATTGGAAGATTTCTCAAAAGATTGTATGGATGATCATGAAGTTTAGAGAAGGAACTGCATGAGACTTACTCTAAGTCAAATTCAAGCTTTTGATTTATCCATTTATATTCCATAAAAAGTTGAAGAAGATTCTAAAGTAATTGATGTGGAATACCAATGTTTGCTTTCAAAACCCCTTCCTCAAATCAATTGGTCTAAGAAGGAGATTGTCGATTTGAGAGTTCACTCTACTGCTATGATAAAAAGAATAAAGGATTGGCTAGCTGGGAGATGGCGTGGTCATGCTGGTTCACCCCATGAATAGAGAAGTTCAAGAGTTACTGGGCAAAAGACCGTGCAAGGTTATGCTACACAAAATTCTTTAGGAAGGCATGAGGCATCACAATATGTTTCAAGTTCACAATCAAGAGTTGATGGTGAGAGGCTTGATGATGCTCTCAAATTGAATTTAGCTTGTGAGTCAGATAGTCTACCCTTATCTGCAGTAGGAAAGAAAAGTGTTCAAGCTAAAATAGTGCCTGTGAATCCTAACCCCATTTTTGAACAAATTGTTAATGATGGTTCTTTTCTGACTTTTCTTGAAATTCCCTCTTCTCCTACCGATGAGGTGATTCTTGCTCCTATTTTAGTTGAAAATCAAAATAAGTCTGTGTCTAGCAATGTGGATACCAGTGTAGTCACTTCCTCTCCAAGTTGGCTAAAAAAGGTAGTAGAGAAAAAGAGGAAAAATGTGCCCACCATAGCAAAAGAAGTAGACACAGTTGCCATGCTCTTGCAAGGTACTTCGAAGCCTAAGAAAGATAGAAGACTATCTAGAATAGTAAATTATGCTACTTCTGGTCATCAAGTGTTGGATATTGCTGACCCAATAAAGGATTTGAATGAAAATGATATAATTGAAGTGGATTATAAGATAAGTCACATTGACTTCGGCCCTTCTACCCTTGAGGGGGATTCATATCAGGCAAAGTTTTCTATGAATGCCTTAATTAAAAGAGCTAAGGAAGAGAGAAAAGAGAATTTGAAGCTCCAATCTCATATTTTGTCTTTAAGCAAATTCATCCAATCCATAGTAACACCCACATCATAGGAAGCATCTAGCTTAGAAGTTGTTGGAATTGATGCCAACACTATTCAACAGATTAAAAAGAATCAAAATTTTGCTAAGGCTGTTACTGAGTGGGTTTAAAAATTATCTTGTGATATGTTGTTTTTCTTAACCAAAATGAAACAAAGCTACTCCCAGGTGCACAACAAAAGAGAAGAATTGATCAGTGAGCTCCAATAGGTGAGAAAGGAACAAGGCAGTACCTATGTGCTTTCTAAGGAAGTTGTTGAGTTGATAGCTTTAGATTTTATAACACTCATGAGAGAAAATTTAGCTAGCAAGCCCCGTGAGATTGACCCATCTTGGGCCGATTCATTGGATTGGACGCTAAATATGTATGATAATCTTATTGAGCAAATTAATAAAGCTTTATAGGATTATCTGGATTTAATGATGATATTCAAAGGGATTGCCATAAACTGGAAGTGAATATTTTTGATGAATTTGGAGAAAATCTACTGGATCCTAGAGAAATCAACAAGGAAGACAAAGAGATGCTTAGCAATGAACTCGTTGATCCTGATGTTGTTTCTAGAGAATCACTGGGTAAAATGGGCTTGATACAGGTTTATCTTAATGGTTTCAGAAACAAAGATGAAATGATTTAGGAAACTATGGCAGGGATAAGCAAAACTTTGGCCAAGTTCAGAACTAGACTACAGATCACTACCATTTCAGGAAGCAAAGGCATCACTGCCATTATAACTAAGTATCGAGAGTATAAGCTGAAGATGAAGATACAAGAAAAGATGGCAGAAGATCAAGCCATGGAAAGTGTTGAAGACCCCAAGGAAGGCGAAGGGGTGGTGAATTAAGTTTTATTTCTTTTATGCATTTCTTGCTATTTGGCTCTAAGATTTTTAAAACTTTATTATCATTTTGAAAACGGTTGTCATCAAGAAACTGTTCTTCTTTCAAAGATAGTTATTATGTGGATGTTATAAATATTCTAAAAGGATAGAGAACACATCTTTCTTTTTTGGGCAAAACTTTAATTTTCTCAATTAAGTTAGAAACTTCGGATGTATGTTTTGATTTCTATCTACTTCAATATAGAAAAGATATACTATTGGGATTGTCCAATTCTATATGGTCTTTGTGCTATAATGTTTGAACTGTTGTTCTTCCTATGTTGAATGCAATATTGATGGTTGTCTTTATATTGAAGAATTCAGTTGGTGATTTCATTAGTATGAATTTTTATCTTTGAATGGATATATCATGGTGATGTGAATTTAAATTCTTCCTTCTTTGATCATCATTTGAGATCTTTGAATCTCTTTAAGTTTTAGTCTATTTGGATATGTGAGATCTCCTTTCAAAGCTTTCTGGTTAAAAGCACTTCCTTTTTCTCTCTTTTTGGTTAAAAGCAACATATAATTTGATTCATAGTGTATCATTCGAAGGTAGCTGCCACCTTGTAAAATAAGAAGAGAGTTAGTTATAAAATACTATTATAGCCAGCTCAACTATGGTTACATTTTCCATTATTTGGGTGAGAGAATATAGAGTTTAATGACAAATTTGTCAACTAACACACTCTAGATGCCAATCCTATAGGCTTTACTAGCCCTTTGATGAAGGTTTGAAGTTGAGCATTTTGCTCCCACAACTCTTTATTTTTAGCCTTCAACCTCTTCATTCTAGCTGCCATGGCTTCAGTGCTCTCTTTGAGCTTTTGGATATCCTGATCTACCATCAAATGTCCTATGTCAATGGAAGTGACTTAGAATTCATCTACCCTTATTTCTTCTTTATTCTTGTCAACAATGGGAACAACTAATTGGGCTGTCTGCTTCCCTGTTGTGGCATCCCTCTTTATTGTGGATATATCCCTCACCTTATGTTTGGGCTTGACACCATCCAATGTGAATAGTGACTTAAAATCAAATGGTGTTGGGTCATGTGTAGGAGGATCTATCTCTGATGACAGCCATGATAACACATTTGACCCTGACCCTACTTGGTCTGTCTACTCAATTTGAGCATCATGTATTTCTATCTCTTTATCCTAATCTTTCTATGGTGGGACTACCTCTAGATTTTCTTATTGTTGGCCCATATCTTGATCACCACCCCTATCCACATAGACCTCTTCTTGTGCAAGTGATGGTTGGTCCTTATGTGATGTATCAATTTGTTCATCTTGACCTATTTTTGCAGTGTGATCATCCTTTGCCTATTCCTCTAGTTGATCTGGATTTTGAATATTTAGATGAGGTTCTTCTACATTTTTCCTTTGAGTTACTTCCTCCTCAATTTCTTTCTCCTCCGGAACATGTTGTTTAGGCTCTCTTTCATCCATCTGGACCTCCTATTGGGTACCCTCAGTCTAGATATCTACATCCATCTAGATATCTTCCTCATGTATTTGGTTGTCCTTAACAACCTCCTCTTCCTCATCACCATCCCCAGGCTCATGTGATAAGTAAATTATCATGGGGCTAGTGATGGTGTCTATCAGGACATCTAGATGTCCTGTTTGTACTTCCACTTTAGGAGATTTTGGTTTTTCTTTATCACCTTGTTCTTCTTAAGTAGTGTCCTCAGTTGTAGGATCTGTATGCCTTAGCAAGCTCTCCATGGGATGGGTAGTCACATCCCTAGTAATTTCATCATTAGTCAAATCAATGGTTTGACTTAGCGGTAGGGGTTAACTAGCCTCCTTCTCCATCATTTCTATTCTTACTTCTTTGGCCAATTCACTCTTCACCTTCATGATCTCCACTACTGGCACATTATGCTATAAGTCTTTTACCACATGCAATGTAGGATCCTGATATTTTGGAGCTTTGATGTCAGTGGGTCTAGAAGTTGACCCTCTCATTATTGGACCTTGGTGTCTCTTTTGTTTAGGGATATTTACTCCCTTCAATACATCATCCTAACATTTATCCACCTCTATATCTATAAGCTCCTCATCCTCTATTTCTATAGTTTTAGATAGGACTATAGGAATAGTTGCATGAGGTGCATCCCTAGGGGGTGACAGCATGGTTGTGTTTAGGTTGTAAAAAAGGGGGGTTTTGTTTTTGTTTGTGTTTCAAAGGCAAATCCTCCCTTCACACCAAACATTTAAGAGAATATCAACCAAGTTGAATCTCCACTAGTAGGAGCACTCACCTATCAGGTTAGGCTACCTCTTGGAATAATGTGGAAGCTCAGATGTATCACACAATATCTCAATTTAATGCTCAATTTCACTTAAAACCATAAATATACAAAACAGTAAGCAAATTATCAAATTACAGAAAATCCTTTTAGACCAAGGTGAAGGACAGAGATATTTAACTCACTATTTTTCAAAGTTATGAAAGAATAAAATTTGGGGACACAGGGACTAATGCTCTAGTCCAAGGTACACTTTTCATCATAGAATTTGGAACTTCTCTCGACACTGATTTGCACAGAATCTTCCATTTCTGTCTCAGGAAAAATGGAGGACACATGGAATAATGCCTCTGTCCTGGAATGTTCATCAGAGTCCTCTACTTGTCAGATCCTGAATCTTTGATGTCTGCAACCTCCCTTTTTGCAACTCCACTCTGCAAAACTCAGTACCTATAACCTGCAATCACAAAGGAATGTGGGAGGGGGTTGTGGTGTTCAGAGGCTTGCCTCAGTCAAGCACCAAAGAGACCTTTAAGTCTTTTGAACACCGTTGTTAGATAAGAGTGTGTATCCCTGTAGGATAGAGAAAAAAATCCAAATGATAAATGATTGAAAACATAATAGATATCACCTTGAAGTGTAGATCTCATGGACGGAAGATGCTCTTCATGCCATGAGGAGATGGAGTCAAATCTGCAAATACAAACACAATAACAATGCTCTACTCTACAACACAATGAATATTTTGAATGCTCTATAATCACAAGTATGCATAAAGTCCATCTCTAGTTTGTAAATGAATCACTAATCATGCTTATAGATGCAACTACAAAGATTCCCACTAAAATTTCATAATTCAAACTTGTGATGTCGGCATAGGACCTAAATAATGGTCATAAAACTAACATTTAAACTTAGGGCAGACCCAAAATAGAGTAGGACTAGGGCGCTAGCACCCAAGTCCATCCCCTTGTTTTTGTTTAGGGATCATCAAAATAGCACCCCCTAGGTCCTATTTGCCATAAGACTTCAGGGTTTTCTCATTGGGAGTCAAAAATAACACACAAGATGCTCTAAATGCAATTTAAGGACCCGAGAGCTAAAACTTAAGAGGGAAAAGCCCCCAAGGGGACATTTTCTAACATAACAGGTTGCAATTGAAATTCCTTTTGTAGTAAACTCCTCTGCAGCTCCTGATGTTCCTAGCTGGGCCAGCCTAGTTTCCATTACATGCCTTTTGTGTACAAGAAAATCATCAAAGTCTAGCTCATCCCTCTCTTTCATCTTTCTCTTCATATCAAAGGTGATGGCCACTCCTTTAGTCTTCAATTCATTAATCTTCTTGTTTAGCCAATTTTTAGTTCTCCCCATCACTTTGGGTATGATAACATCAATGGATGTTTCTTCCTCCTTAGTCCAATGAGGGAGAGATAATCCTTCATTATATATTTTATTGTCCTCATACTCAGGATCCAAGATATCCTTATCATCTGCTTTGACCTGAGGTGGAACCTCCAGATATCCAATTGTCTTCATCTAATTAAGGGTCAATCTCTAATACCCCCTCTTCCAAGTACCTCATACTCATCATCACAATCAACCCAGTAATCCTCCAGGTGAGTGGTATGCTTGTATTTCTTATTTATAAATCACTCTACCCTATGATAAGAATCATAATCTCTTACCAGGGGAAATAGTTGTAAGTGCAGCATCTGTAAGTCTACCTATGCCAAATTGGCATTGTCTATTGACCCACATATAAACTAATTGATGTCTAGAGGGAATTTTATATACCCTCTCCCATCCTTCTTCTTAGATGCAACAAATACTTGGAACAACTACCTAACCACTTCCATCGGGACCACCTTATCTAAAGGATACCTAGGTAGCATAAAGGGGTTTTCAGTGAAAACTTCCATCTTGATGTATGAATATGATGGGAACTAGATGAACCATGCACCATGGGGATGAATACTTTCTTAAGCTCCTAGTGACAACCTTTTAGCTATGTCTCCTTCCAAGAGTTGGATTAGATGCATTACAAAATAATCATTCACTAATCTTATAGTGCTGAATAGATTGCCTCCTCTCCAACTGTTGATAGTGTTCCCATGAAGTTTTCTCATCAGGCAATCATCCCAACTTCCCAATAGTCTGCATTCCATCGAAAGTGCCTTTACATGCACACATGCATAAACCAGATATGAAGTCATGCAAAAGACTCTATCCTTCTTCCTCCTCCATTTTACCATTTTCTCATACATTGCATCATTGATGATCCTAGACCATTGCACAGTCTATTTATTTTCTATTACCATCTGGATCAATCCATACATCCATGACTCAAAATTTCTATAGTCAGCCTTCCCACTCATTGTGCTGAGAAATACTATCATGTACTAGACCTCCAAGGAGAAATCATATTTGTAGAGATGTTGAGGCATTTTAGCTATAGCCTTTGCATTATTTCCTGGATCTCTCCATCTAGAGAATATGACCTTCCTAAATATTTAATGTTGCAATCATATTCTATGGCGAGTACCTTCAGATCAGGCACATATATGCCCCTAAGTGTAGGTAAGTTGAAGGCTTCTGTGATGCCATTGACCGAGAGGTTGGCATACACCCTTCCTTGATGCTCAACCCTTCGATTTACCACATTGAAATGCTTTGCAGCTTCAATCAACAATTCAAGGGCATCTATAGCATATGGGAATCCTGCAACATAGAACATTCCTATTGCCACTATGTTCTTCAGAATGGGATTATCTTCTTTGCCCTGAATCTGTGCCCTGAACGCATCTAGATCCATATTGCCATTGTGTGTATCCTTTGTAAATCCATACTTGCTACACACACTCCTAACCTTAGGAAACATGTCATCCTTGAACTCTGCCTTATCCTATCTATGCAAGGTTGCTGTAGACACCCAAAATTGACCTAGTTATCATTAGTATCAAATATTGCATTAGCTATCCTCTGCATTTGTCTAACACACTTGAGCAATTTCCCTATCACTTATTTCTTCTATTAATTAAATAAATTTATATTTATTTAATTAATTCATTATCTATTTCTTCTATTTTTTTCTTCTTCTAAGTTTCAAATTAAATAATCTATAATTATTTAATTATCTCTATTTCTATCTATTTTAATTAAATAAAATTTATATATTTAATTAAAAATCCCTTCATAAGCCCACTTTCCAATTAATTAAATAAATTTTATTTATTTAATTAATTTCTCTTATCATTTATCTTCATGAGCTAACATGTGTGCCTCTTTCATTTAAAAACATGTGTGGTACTACATCTTTTATTTAATATCTTTCACATGTAGTACTTTTTTATGTACACGGTCATACATAAGTCTTATCTTCCCTCCACTTGTCATCTACACATTCACCTATGACTATCAATTCATCTTAGCCATTCACATAGCCACCAAATCTCCATCGTTGATTGATTTTGGTTGAAGTCTATATAAACACCCTCTCATTCCATACTACACCTATCCATCATTTTCATAGAGCGTCTACATTATCATCTTCAACATATTGAGCACTTTAGCATCCATCTAGTATATTATCATTATCATCCATCCATCATGGCAACTTTTATCTTCATAATTGTTCATTGTTGAGAAGCAATACACATCATAAACAAGGAATCATACAATTTAGGTGATTTGGTTCTTGAATTGCATGCTTTTGATTTTGCTTGGATTTGATTCTTTGATGGTGGTAGGATTAGGTTGTCAATTATATGCTTGATCTCATTAACTTGATTTTTACCTATCACATTTTGGCATGCCCGGTGGGACTCATGTCCTTGATTAACTTTGTTGTTTGAAGTTGTTTTTTGTGAAGATTAGATTTTCTAAGCGCTTCAACACATCGCAGTCACTTTTAAGAGAAAACCAGTCACCTACAAAACTTCCACATCACTTTTAAGCTAAGCTTTGTCGCTTTCAACATTTTCTGGGTCACTTCCTATCAAATTTGCATGGCCTTTAACCAAATCTTGGTCATGTTTGTCATAATTTGCATCGCTTTTAATCCAAAATGGATCGATTCTATCTATTTAGGTCACTTCCTGCAATTAGGGTTTTTTGCTAACATTTGAATTTTACAGGTTTCCGCATCGCTTTTGACCATTAACAGTTCACATCTAGGGTTTCCACATCACTTCTAAACAATAACAGTTTGCATCTCGGTCTATTCACATTGTTTCTGACCAGTAACAATTTGCTTTAAGCAAAATACAGATTACTTTTGACCACCAGTCCATCGCCTCTAGTAACTGTGTTGCTTTCAGTTTTATCATTCACAGTTTGGTTTTCTTAGCTATTAATCATCTCTTTGTACAGTATCTTATCGATTGTCCAAGAAAAGGAGGTTGTGAAACTACTAACATATCTGTTGTAACTCTGATTGGTCCAAGACATTGCATTTTATCACTAATTTAGGAACATTTGGGCTTGGTGGTTAAAAAGTACTATTGTTTGCTCCGTGCTTGATTTATCTTTTTTGGATTACTTGTTGTGTATGTTTGTAACCCAAATTTAATAGCAAAAGTACCCTCTCCCCTTGCCTATCAAATGGATCTTGGGTGCATGAGAACTTGTTATTATCTTTAGAGGGCCTACCTTCCCAGTGTGAGAAGGGTATGACCCAAGTGGTAATAGGCTAAAGCCAAGTCCTTCTGAACTGCTATATAAGAAAAGTGTTTGTGTCGAAAGCCACAAATAATGGGTGTTGTTGTGTTATCCCAACAACCAACCTCCCCCAAAACCCTCCAAGACATAACCATTGAAGGCTGGGAGACTCCATAATGGAGAGTAGTGCTACAGCATGTATAACCACCTGAATGGATGCCCTTACTAGCAACCTTGTGTAGTAGCCAAAATCCTTCTATTTGTTGATGCAAAAGGTGGGACCTTTGAAGCCACCCCGATTCTTGTGGTTCTTAGTACAAATAGCAGGGATAATCCTAAGGTTTGGTGGGAGGACAACCCTTAGGAAACCTGGGTCTCAGTATGCATGAGAAGTGAGTGTTGTGGAGAGGATCTAGTGCTACCAAGATCCTGAAGCTATCCTCTTTAAATAGGCATGACAAGGGGACTCAACAAATACAGTCCTTTCCTAGCCTAGGTTGTATAGGTTTGTGATTGTTGTGAGTTTGAGTTACTGAAATTACTATTTTCTTGTCAAAAATATCATTCAAACATATCCTCTGACAAACACAGATTACTTTTGAGCCATAACTATTCACCTTCAGCCAAACCAGATCACTTTTAAACAACAATTATTCACTTCTGGCAGAATTTGCATTACCTTTAAACAACAGTTCTTCACTTTTGGCACAATCTACATCACTTTTAGCCTAAAATTGATCACCTCTAGAAAACCCAGTCACCTCTAGTTAACACTGTAGCCTATCACCTATAGCAAAACCTGATCGCTTTTGAGCTATTAGTAATCACTTCTAGCAGCTTTTGAATCACTTTTGAGCTATTCCCTATCGCTTCTAGTCAAATATCAACAATCAGTATCAACTCAGCTAAATTATTTGCATTTTCATACCTCCTTAGCTCTGTTATTAGCTTTCAGATAGTCCCCTGATTAGTTACAGCAACCTGAGCACTATCTTCTACATTAAGCATATTAATCCATTGGATTTTTTTGAGATTTCATCCTTTTGAGACCCCAAAACAACAACCAACCAGGAAAACTAGTAGACAAACATTGTCCTTTTGGTTTTACTTAGTCCTAGCAAAACCAACAAACAATATCAGCAACCAACTTTTCCCTTGAGTGTGTGAGCTATCCTCTAGGGAAGTTTATCCAACAACAACCAACAACAACCACACAACTAGAAAATTAGCAAAACAAACCAACACCAAACAATCAGAAAACCATCACCTTTTGGGTCTCAACCTTAACAAGCTAAGTCCAATTCAAAATATCAACCATCATGCATCAAACTAGGAGAGAATACAGAGCTGAAATGGAAGAAAAATTGTGAGCTGATATGGAAGCCAAAATGCAACAATCCCGACCAATGCCCCTTAGAGATGCAACTCAATTCACAACCAGCATGCCTTCTTACATGTTTGTGCCTAAAGGATACACCGCTAGACCATCATCTTTAAAACAAGTGCAACCTAAAATATTTTTAGAGACCTACGAAGAGCAATCCCAAGACGACTTATCAGAATTTCAAGACACACATGTATGGGATCAAGTTGAGAAGCTTGTTTTAGCTGATCCTAATCACTATTTCTTGCAATTAGCACATATGGGAGCCAAATTACCAAGTGACTTTGACATATCCACTATTCGAGAACATAATCCAAACACTCTTGTTGTTGTTGCCAAGGGACCATCCACTATAGCCACACCATCTCATACCATGTCCATGCTACAAAATTCACCTTCCAATCCATCTCTTTCATTTCCTATTGCTACCCCATCAAACACACCATGCTTGGAGTACACTCTAGAACCTTTGATAACTCCAACTTAGGTACTTCCTTTCCTTTCGTAAAATCTAATCTTTCCACCTTTTCATGTTCCACAACATATGCCTTCTCCTACCATGACTATATCTTGACCTCAAGTATCACTAGCTATCCATGTTGCACAAGCACAAATTCCCTAAACATCTCAAGCCATCCCAATGTCACAAACTCTGCAAGTTTTGCAAGCTGTCCAAACACCATAAACCATAGTCTAATAGCCATTGCAAACCACTACTCCTATTGCATCACATGTGGAAACCACATCCCACACTCATATTCCTATCACCGCTAATATGGTCTCCATGATTTCCATGAATCCATCCAACACACCATATAACCCCAATGTTAGTCTCATTGACATGACTAGCCCACCTATTGTATCACAAGCTAACCCTAGTACCACTGTCTCTTATGTTGATCAACTTACATCACTTTTGCCACCCTCATATAATCCTTCCCAAACCATCAATCCATCTTATGCAACCCAAGGATTACCCATCGTCACCTAACACATGACATATACCAATCCTCATGTTGTCCAAAACACAAACCCAAATGTCCATCCTTCTACCGCATCCACCAATCCTTCCATCACTTACCATATTACAAATCCAACTCCAAATCCACAACCATTGACCAATGTCAATCCATCCCCTACTTCCCATGTGATGCAAACTCTTGGCGCTAATCCATCGCAATATATCCAACCACCACTTGTGTCTCAAGAACAACAATCCTCAAACACATATGTGTCACATACTAATCCTTTGACATATACTATGAGCATGGAACCTTAACAAATGGTCATGCCCTCATACATCCCACAACAGCAACCACAATATACACCATATTACATTTCACCTCCGAACCATCAACCCCCTTTGCAACAATAGCACCTATCTCAAGCGGATGTTGAACAAATGATTAACAAGGCAGTAGGACAAAGAAAGAAGACAATTTCCTTAAGAGATATATGCGCTTATCCATTTGACAAGTCACTTCACATGACACCTTTTCTACCACACTTCAAAATTCCACTATTTGACAAATACAAAGGGAAAGGAAATCCGGATGACCATCTTAGAGCATTCTATGTTGTATGTCTTGATGTTTCTCAAGATGATACATATCTTTTGAGACTATTCCCCCAAAGCTTAGCAGGACAAGCTCTTGAATGGTTCTCTCACTTACCTCTAGGAATTAAGACTTTTGCGGAATTAGAAAATAAATTTTGATCTCATTTTTCTTTTAACATTGAACATGAATGACCTTGTCAACAACAAACAACGCAATGGTGAAGCCTTCTCCTCATTCACTCAATGGTGGCGTAAAATGGCTAGCAAACTATCATGGCAAATACTCGAGAAACAACAGCTTGATATCTTTGTCTAAAATCTTCACCCTGAGCTTTCATTCCAACTACAATTGCAAAGTGCTAGCACCTTTGACAAACTTGTTTCCAAAGGAACCATCATTGAATGCACTTTAATTGCTAAGGGCACTATCAAGATTTTCAGAGACAACAAAGACAATCCTCAAAATTCTAATGATAAATCTCACTTTTGGAACAAGAACAAGAATGTCGTTAATGACGATATTATGGATGCAAAGAACATACAAACAATGAAATCTCCTATTAACGTCCTAGCCACATCTACAACAAATCAACATTTTCAATGAAATCAACCAAGAACAAATCCAACACCTCAACAAAAATTTACTCCTTTAGCAGAACCTATGGAGGTAATCTTTCAAAAAATTGTCCAAGTGGGAGATATCACATTACCAGAAGCACCACCCAATAGTGAACTAGTCTTCAAAGCTCCTTGGCATAAAGAGAATGAGTATTGCGAATACCATAGAGTCAAGGGACATAAAACAAATGGTTGTATGTGCTTAAAGCATGTCATTCAATATTGCATCGATTAAGGTCTAATTAAAATCACACCTCCAACATCACAACCCACACATCAACCAACATCGAACTATGATCTAGATGCCTTCAAGAATCCACTTCCATCTCATGACAAGCCTACTAACCCTCATACTAGAAATGCTATCCATTACAACTATGAGTCAACTGCCACATTGACCAAGATCGCATTTCTACTATTACTATCCAAGGGAAATCACCTGATTGCACTATAACTACTAGAAGAGGCCGTGTTACCATTCAAGGAGTGCCTGTCAATCCTCCTCAACCATCCTCTAGCTATAATATCCTTGATCACCTTGGTAAAACACCTACACATATTTCCATCCTAGAATTGCTTCACATATCCACCGCCCACAAAGCTATCCTTGATAAAGCATTGCAAGAATCCTCAGTGCCTAATGATATTGATACTACACAATTCCAATCTATGGTAGCTAGCATTGCAAACCCTTGCCATCTTACTTTCTCTGACAAAGATCTTCAACCATCCATCAACCCATCACATAACGAAGCCTTCCACATAGAAGTATTTGTAAACCAATGCTGTATCAAATGAATCTTAGTAGATGGTGGAGCTAGTCTTAATATATGTTCTTTAAAACTAATAAAACAATTAGGATATTGTGAGAAAGATGTTAACACTTCTAAGGTCATTACTATCAAAGCATATGATGATGCCGAGAGAGATACTGAAGGAATTATTCATTTGCCTATTCAAGTTGGTCCTATCACTATTGACACCCATTGTCAAGTCCTTGATATTGAGCTTCCCTATAACATCATCCTTGGTCGTCCATGGATCCATGCTCTCAAAGCAGTTCCTTCTACATACCATCAATGTCTCAAATTTCCACATAATGGTGTTGAAGTTACTATCCATGCCAATCCTAATCCATTTGAGTTTTGTTGTTCCTTTCAAGTTAAATATCAAAGCCCTAACCGTATTCCTATCAACACCAAATCATATCCATCTTCATCCTATGTAGACCCATCTGCCCTACTCAAACCATCATCTAGCAAAGCCACTCCAAATCTTCGCATCAAGTACACTGAACATGGTCAAGGTGAGTACACATTGTAAGAATCTTGTTGTGTTGGAACTCTTCCCTTGTCTCCCAAATCTCATGGCAAACCTTCTACATCCAAGGCATCTTCATCCGCACCATTATAAAAGCTCCACCAATAATATTCATCAAAGGTGGATTCCTTGATGATGAAGACATTAATGACATTAACTCTTGGATATTCTATGATGAGAATGACCAAGTACAACTTGAAGTGGAGAGATATAACAATGGGTTCCACATCATTAAGAACATGGGTTAAAAAGGACATGGGGGATTGGGATCATAGGAACAAGGACCTATTGAACCCATTGTTGTGTCTAAGAAATTTAATAAGCAAGGCCTTGGCTTTCAGCCAGAGGTATGGCCTTCCAAAGACATTAAGTTCATTTCTGATGGGGAAGCTAGATATTCTTCAGTAGGAGAGACTTCTAATTTGGATACCATCGACGACTCCTCCCTCCATATCATTGACCTTTTTCAAGAAACCTCCATCTTCATGATCTCTACCACTTCCTCCAGCTAAAACCCTCTGTCCATTACCCTTTCACTTGTATATCCTGACCTCATCGATTGGGACCAATAGGGGGCACCTATATTGGACACATTTGAAATGATGAAGCTATTGCTGAATTCATGGGATTACAACAAGGCATTCCATTGGGTGATCATAAACTAGGTTTCATGATGGATCTCCCTAAACTAGCATATTTTCGTGGAAGTATCAAATCCTTCAGTTGCAAAAGTGAAATAAATAGAATAAAAAAAGATAGGTCACTATGTGAAAACTGAAAGGTGCCTCTTGACCATGCAAAAGTAAAAATAAAGGATGTATCTAAGGGTGAAAACCTCTCTAAGGTGCCTGAGGATGGGGGATTTGATCTTCAAGTCACCACTGATTATCATGAAAAATCAACAATGCTAGTTGAAAAATCTCAAGACATGAACTTAGGCACAAAGGATAATCTGAAGATTACATATTTCGCAACATCACTATCAGAACAAGAAAGAAGAAATTTCACAGCGTTCTTCATAAAAAGAGCTATCAATTTTGCATGGACTTATGCTAACATGATGGGTCTAGATCCATCACTTGTGGTACATCATCTAGCAATATCTCCTAATGCAAAACCTGTCAAACAAAAATTGTGCAAAATGCACCCACAAATAGCTCTTTTGGTTAAGGCATAGATTTAGAAGCTATTAGAAGCAAAGTTCACAAGGCCTATTGACTATCCAGAATGGGTTTCAAACTTGGTGCCTGTAGCAAAACCCGATGGACGAGTTTGTTGTTGCACAGATTTCAGAGATCTTAATAAAGCATGCCCTAAAGATGACTTTCCATTACCAAGCATAGACAACATTGTAGATCTCACATCTGGACATGAAATGATATCCTTGATGGATGTATTCTCAGGATATAACCAAATAAGAATAATAGAGGAAGATCAAGACAAAACATCATTCATTTGTCCATGGGGTACATACTGCTGGGTTGTAATACCTTTTGGTCTCAAGAATGCTAGAGCTACTTATCAATGAGCCATGATAGTTATTTTCCATGATCTTTTTCACACTATCATGGAAGATTATGTTGATGATATTCTAGGAAAATCCAAGACAAGAGAAGAACATTTATAGGTACTAGTATAGATCTCTGATCGATTAGAAAAATATCAAGTCAGACTGAACCCAAAGAAATATGTGTTTGGTGTAACATCTGGTAAATTGTTAGGATATATTGCGTCTTGATGAGGAATAGAAGTGGACCCTAACAAAGTAAAAGCTATCATAGAAATGCCTCCACCATCAAATCTGAAGAAGCTTCATAGTCTCCAAGGAAGGTTACAATCCATTCGTAGGTTTATCTCACAATTGGTAGACAAGTGTCATCCTTTTCAACATCTCCTTCACAAGGGTGAACCTTTTAAGTGGGATGAAAAATGTTAACAGGCCTTTGACAAAATAAAAGAATATCTAACAACACCTCCTGTGTTAGTACCTCCTCTACTGGATCGGCCACTATTACTCTACATATCTTCAACATTAGCAGCATTGGGTGCCCTTTTAGCTCAGTATGTTGATTCAGGAAAAGAACAAGTCATTTACTATATCAGTAGAACTCTTGTGGGATATGAACTTAACTATTCACCTATGGAAAAGGCATGTTTAAACCAAACAACAAAGCTCATATCTAACGTGGATCCACTCAAATATCTTCTTTCCAAAGCAATCCTTATGGGAAGATTAGCAAAATGGGTTATGATCTTAAGTGAATTTGACATACAATATGTGGATCATAAGGCTATAAAAGGACAAGTTATCGCTGATCAGTTAGCTGTAGCACCTATCACAAATATTCATCCAATATGTCCAAAGTTCCTTGATGAAGAATTATTCAATCTAACTTCACCAACATTGTGGCAACTATATTTTGATGGATCTTACACACAACATGGATCAGGAGCAAGGATATTGTTTGTCACCCCTCAAGGAGATTGTATCCCAAACTCATACAGAATTGCATTTCCATGTACCAATAACATAGCAGAATATGAAGCTTTAATCACAGGATTACGTATGGTAGTACATGGGCTATTAAATAGTTACAAGTCTTTGGTGATTCCCAATTAGTCATCAGATAAGTCTTAGATGAGAATCAAACAAAAGATGAGAAGCTTCTTCCATACAAGGTAATGCTTGATGATTTCAAGAAGTATTTTGACAATATCACCTTTGAATAGATCCCAAGGATACAAAATAGAGCAACATATGCCATGGCTATGATTGGATCTCTTCTAGACACATCGTCCAATACACATAAGTGTGAGTTTCTGGTTGAACGATTTCTGATTCCAGCATTTGATGTGCCGCAGTCTGAGCTTATATGTGAGATTGTTGGTCCCAATTCACCTTGGTATGAGGACATATATGAGTATCTTCATAATCAAGCCTTTCCATTTCAACTATCCAATACCTAATGAAAAACCTTTATCCGTCGAGCCTCTCGCTACACTATCCTAGGAGACACCTTATATCTCCAGAGTCTTTATGGTATCCTTCTTAGATGTCTTGATTCTAAGGAAGCAAAAGTTGCCTTACGTGAAATACATGAAGGTGTCTGTGGATCGCATTCCACTAGTCCTAGTCTTGTTAAGAAACTTCTATGAGCTGGATACTATTGGCCAACTATGGAGAAAGGTGCATAGCAATTTGTAAAGAGATCTCTACAATGTCAGAAACATGGGGATCTAATACATGCACCAGCACATGAACTTCAATCTATCACTACTCCTTGGCCCTTCTACAATCAACAAGATCCTTAAAAAGATAGTCAATGAAGCTGGTTGTGATTGGCATCTACAACTTAATTCTGCATTATGGGCTTATAGAACAAGTGTTAGAACTCCCACTGGTGCTACACCTTATGCTCTTATGTATGGCAGTGAAGCTATCTTACCTATTGAGGTTGAGATCCCCTCACTGTGAGTATCCCCACAGCATACTATCTCAGATGAAGAATATAGAGTATCTAGACTCCATGATCTTGAGCTATTAGATAAACGATGTCTTACAACACTCAATCATCTCCAACTCTATCAAAATCACCTATGCCTTAGGTACAACAAAAATATCAGAGAACGAAGATTTCAAGTTGGAGATCTTGTCTTTAAAGAAAATCAAAGGAATCAGCAACACCGTCAAAAAAAGGGCAAGTTTGAACCTAATTGGCTTGGTCCTTTTGTCATCACACCAATCTATGGATCATGAGTATACACTCTTTCAACACCTAAGGGTATTCCCTTGGATGAACTAGTTAACAACATTCATCTCAAGAAGTTCTACCCATGAGTCTCAGCATATCCCATCAAAAAAAATAAAAAATAAAAAATAGTACAAGATAAATAATTCATCCTCTGGTGAAAACCTGGTAAACAGGCACCTTGGATAAGTACCATAGTGAAAACCTGGCAAACATGCGCTATGTGTAGAGACCAGCCTCCATCATTCACTTAGTTTGTTTGATCACAGCTTTCCATGACATCCATCTACTATCTTTCCTTCATAATCCATATCATAATCCACTATTGTCTTTATTTAAACATCGCAAGCCATTATCCCTTACTCATCCATAATAAAATCCTTTTCACCCTTATCTCTACCATGTTAGCTCTTGTAGTTTAGACTTCGTTGAGGTTAAGATATCATTTGGCACCTTATCACACTATCCACATGACCACATTCATCACAGCGTATTCCTAATAAATCTTCATCCCACACTGGGGGTACTTGTTGAATCTTACTTGGAAGTGGATACTCATTGCTCTAGCTCATATCATTTCAGAAAACATTCAACCAAACACAGCAAACATCCAAACTAAAGCACATTGAACTTTCAAAACACAACCAAATATCCAAAAATCCAAAAAAAAACAAAACATAAAAATCCAAGCAATAAAGTTGATTCTTTGACATCAACCATCAACACAATAAGCAAGAATTACATCTCATCTCTATCGTTCAAATCCTTGATCCCATGGATACAAGGTATGTAGGCAATCTAAGATGCGAAGGAAGCACTTTGATTCAGGCATAGACGATAACCCCTTTTCCATCATCCATCTTTCATCTTTCTTCTGATCACCCTCCAATCATTCATCTCCTTTTCTTCTATCTTTCATCACTTGCATCATCAATAAAGCCAGAACTACATATTCATTATGTCTCATCATCATTGTAAATGTGCTTTGATCCTATGGACACAAGGTATGTAGGTAGTCTAGCATACGAAGGAAGTATCCAGTATGCAAGAAAAGATGATCCACAGCATCTTCATCTTCTTTCATCTCCATCTTCTTCTCTTTGACAAGCTCAAGCAAGAAGCAGACTCTGCACATTAGTGAAAGCTCAAGAACTTTAACAAATCAAGGATCGGTTGAAAGCTATTTGTCTGCATGCATTAAGCCAACATTTGCTATAGCATTTTATCAACATCTTTAGCCTTCAATAGGATGTAACTTTCCTCTCAACAAGGCACTAGCTTAAACCCATCTAAGAGCACTTAAATTTGGCAAGAGAACGTGATGACAGTATCTTTTATTTTTTATCTTTTGATTTATCTTTTGTCATTTTCTTATGCCTAATCAAGACTGCCTTGATCTATCATATCTTGGTATGTTGCGATGAAGTACGGAATGGGGCATGGTCATATTGCTTTTGTATGTTGTGTCTGTGGGATGATCTTATTCTCTTCCTACACGTATTGGTATCTTGTACGTGTTGGGATTAGCATCTTACATATCAATATCTTTGGCATTTGAGAAGCTAAACAGTCTCTTATGCATTGAGACTATTCTATGCTAAGACTATTTCCATACATATAACCAGCAAGGTGTTATTATGTGTAATGGAGATAAGCTCAAACCTTTGCTTGTAGCATCAAAGTCCATCTCAGAATAGTAGCTACTATTCATATCTTGTGTATGTTGGTTCAACATCTTGACCTCATGCATTTAGACAAGATTGTAGTATGCTAGTTATGCATTGGATACCTCAACACCTTGGTCTTCTATACCCTGGGGTATAATATCCATATGCTATATCAAACATAAGGATTGCATTTCTTTATTTCTGAGAAATTACTTTAAAAGTTGTCATATCATTTGTCCATTCCATCATAATCCTATATATAGCCCTTAACCAAGATCAATCATTTCTTCATCTTCATTCTTCATTCCTCTTGTCAACATTTCCCTCATCTTCATCCTACAAAACAAGTGTGCTAGAGCCAAAACCTAATTTTGAAACCTAATTTCTTCTAAGCAAAACCCTAATTCTTCTATACCAAAGCCTATTTTTTTCTACACCATCCCCTTCATCCCACCCAACCCCTATTTTCTTCATGTCAACCTTGTTTCTAGCCTTTCATCTTATCGCAAGCCAACCCATCCCTTCCTAGTTAGCCTAGCTTACCTCTCGAGGGGGCATCACCTGCTAGTTACATTGGGGCATAACCTTGTTTATCAAGTGAATCATCATATCTTCTTTGACACAACATTCTATCAAACCTTGTATCAAAGAGGGGCAAAATTTAGACACCCAAAATTGACCTAGTTATCATTAGTATCAAATATTGCATTAGCTATCATCTGCATTTGTCTAACACACTTGAGCAATTTCCCTATCACTTATTTCTTCTATTAATTAAATAAATTTATATTTATTTAATTAATTCGTTATCTATTTCTTCTATTTTTCTTCTTCTTCTAAGTTATAATTAAATAATCTTTAATTATTTAATTATCTCTATTTCTATCTATTTTAATTAAATAAAATTTATTTAATTAATTAAAAATCCCTTCATTAGCCCACTTTCCAATTAATTAAATAAATTTTATTTATTTAATTAATTTCTCTTATCATTTATCTTCATGAGTCGACATGTGTGGTACTACATCTTTTATTTAATATCTTTCACATGTAGTATTTTTTTTTATGTACACGGTCACACATAACTCTTATCTTCCCTCCACTTGTCATCTACACATTCACCTATGACTATCAATTCATCTTAGCCATTCACATAGCCACCAAATCTCCACCGTTGATTGATTTTGGTTGAAGTCTATATAAACACCATCTCATTCCATACTACATCTATCCATCATTTTCAGAGTGTCTACATTATCATCTTGAGCATATTGAGCACTTTAGCATCCATCTAGCATATTATCATTATCATCCATCCATCATGGCAGTTTTTATCTTCATAATTGTTCATTGTTGAGAAGCAATCCACATAATAAACAAGGAATCATACAATTTAGGTGATTTGGTTCTTGAATTGCATGCTTTTGATTTCACTTGGATTTGATTCTTTGATGGTGGTAGGATTAGGTTTTAAATTATATGATTGATCTCATTAACCTAATTTTTACCTATCACAGCTGTATCCTGACCTACAAATTTTAAAATATCCATGTCTTATACTAGGGCATATGTCATGCTAGGGTTAACATTCTAGTTTCTATAAGTGAATAAACAGAGCATCTCTAGGTGATATGTAGGTAAAAATAAGTTTACTTTGATTTATCTAGTTTCAACATTTAACCTTTTTACCTGTGTAAAAATATGAAATATCGTCATGAAAATGACAAGAAAGAGTTTTTGTCATATACGTACCTATTTGTTGTGACCTTAACCTGGATGTACGAACGTATACCAGAAATGCAGCAAGCAGGTGATCCTATGTGTAATTCATTTTCTTATCACAATTTTGTTGTAACAACTTACTTACAGTTCTCCTTGGGCTCTCTATGTAAATTTAGATTTCAAATGCAATAATGTGAAAAATGTGAAGGTAATTACCCTTTTAACTTTGTAAATATTTTGATTTTAGGTCTTATTAATTACTCCCAAGAGATTAGGTGGATTCTCCTAGTGCAAGTGTGGGAGATCGCTATAGGTGTTCATCGGCACGCTTTTAAATTTAAAAGCCAACAACTTTTTCATCAGCATTAAATGCAAAAAGGTGCATCTGGACATGTTTATGGATCTTAGATTAATATGTCCATATGACATCAGTGAAAAGGTTGGGATCTAGATGATACTACGTCATCAAGAGAAAAAGGTCAAACATTGTTGACTAAAAGAAAGCTATCGGGCTTCAATTTTGTTCAAGATATTCTAAGATATGTGAAATATCCATGTGGACACATGGCTTAGAATCATTGGTTGGGATAGGGATATAGATATTCAGGAAGGTATGGACATTAAGTAAATGTGAAACATCCAAGAGATGAATGTCCATGCAATGTCATTAAGTTTGGAACTCTGTACTGGGGTGAGATGAGGTGACATCA
The DNA here is from genome assembly GCA_027924645.1 of Cunninghamia lanceolata. Taxonomy (NCBI): domain Eukaryota; kingdom Viridiplantae; phylum Streptophyta; class Pinopsida; order Cupressales; family Cupressaceae; genus Cunninghamia; species Cunninghamia lanceolata. Next base: position 8,173,153 of record BSBN01001583.1, read on the forward strand.
CCAAGATATGGATATTTGAAATAAAGTATGGATCTTTCAAAAAGATAATATCCAGGCAGGTTAATATCCATGTGACGTCAACTATTTACTTTAGCTACATATGAGTGAAGATTGAATGATGTCACCAGGATCGAGATGTTTCACAAGCATAAATATATCTAGATATTAAGATGAGAGTGAAATATCCATGCAAATGATGTCAGTAAGCTCTAGGTATTGGTTTGGGGTGAAACAAGATGACATAATCTAGATATGGATGTTTCAGTATGGATATCAGGAAACAGAATATCCATGTGGAAATATCTAGAATCAAATGTCTAAATCCACTGGCATTTAGGTTAGGTGAAATTTGACGGGCCGTCACTTGAATGTGGATATCCATATGGATATGGATATTTGGAAGGGAGGAAATGTCCATATCCAAAATATCCATGCGGATGATGGGCATCTACTTAGCCATCGAAAATTTAGCACACAAAGAAATGTAATCCTTACTTAGACATTTAAGATCTCCTACTTTTATTCATCTTCCTTTATATTAGGTGACAAGACATGACATCATCAGGATATGGATGTTTCAATAATGATTAGGATATTACATGGGTAATATCCATATCCATGTTGGCCAAACATTGACCATCCATAACTTCCTCATTTTTTTGAATTTCTACATGATTCAAAAGGCAGAGTTGCTCTAAATTCAATTCTCTATCCAATGAAGACCTTTCTAGGAGTTTTTCTAAAATTTACCTTATGTACATGCATTAGGACGTGACTTTTACCATACCACCCAAAGTAGGGAAACACACAAGTAGAAGCAAAAATTTGGGTCCTTGTTTTGCTAAGGCAAAATAGGGCATGTTGTGAAACCTCACAACACTAACAACAATGTAAATAATCCTTCTACAGTTAGAATTTTGAAGAAAAATCAAAATGTGACCATGGATGGGGTGACAAATCAACCCCTAATAAGGAACAAAGTAAGGGATGACTACAATGGGAGAGATTATTTCTCTCAGAATGTTTTAATGTTGTGGATCATCATCGAAACAACAATTACTATCAGATGGATAATCAACAATCATGAAATTGAAAGTGGAATGACAATCAATATGACTCATATCGCCCACCCTTTGAGTATAATTAATTTGGTTCTTTCCATAGGACAAGGGGGCACAACATCGAGTGATATCGAGAATACAATAGACTCATAGTGAGGCTACTAGAAGATTAACAATGATTGTTCATTAAAATGTTCCTTAATATGCAAGAGGTGACAGTGAACAATAATAACAAGAAGGTACCCATCGCACCACAAAATGTGGACATGAGGATAATCCAAGATCACTTCCCAGCCCACCAGAGTTAAGAAATGAGCAACCAAGACACATTCAAGATCAACCAACCTTCCAAAAACCTTCACTTCAAACATCCTCGCTCAACTAGGACGAAAAGGAGAGACAAGAATGTTGGGATTGGTAAAAATAGTGCATGATGAGGAAAACATTGAATCAAGTGTTGAACAAGAAGTTGAATTTCATGGAAAAATTATTTCAATAGTAGATGTTATGGGTAAAATGGGACAATATTAAATGAATATAAAGTACCCAATAAACCACAATAGGATATGTAAATAACAAAGACTAAAACTAAGTAAACAACTTATAGTGCTTAATTACCTAGCTGCTTCCATTGCTCACCTATTCTTGATTGATCTTTGGTGATGAAATGTAGCCCTTAGGAAGCTTGTTTCCTTGCTTTGATTCCTCAAGATGGCAAAGGATAAATGGCTCGGATACTTGTTGTATTGAAGATGAGCTTCAATACAATGTGAGGTGGATAATGGAAAATGCAAGAGTGGGGGTGCCAATGGTGCACTATGGATTTGACAGAGTAATCTTAATTGAAAGCTTCGTTATATGAAATGGAAGAATAGAGGAGTATTTATAGATTGTGCAAGAGAAGATCAATGGTAGAGGATAGTTGAGAGAATGTGTACGAATAGAAAGAAGACATGTGTCATTCAAAAAGGAAGCTTTATTGAGTTAACTGCTTTCTTGATGAGGATGAGCTTTTATTTCTTAAATTAGAATATATTTTTCTAATTTAAGAGTTTGTTGATAAAAACAAGATTGTTTTAAATCAAATAACTCAACTTGTGATTTTCTTTTGTACGATTTAAGAGAAATTAAATAATAAATTATTTAATTTTGTGTGCATGAAGAAGAAGATTTATTTTTAGAAGATTTTAGAAGATAAGAAAGCAAATTAAATAAATAAATTTATTTAATTGTGGAATTTAGAAGATAAGAAAGAAAATTAAATAAATAAATAAATTTATTTAATTGAGGAATTAGAAGATAAGAAAGTAAATTAAATAAATAAATTTATTTAATTGAGGAATTAGAAGATAAGCAAGCAAATTAAATAAATAAATTTATTTAATTCAGAAATTAGAACATAAGAAAGCAAATTAAATAAATAAATTTATTTAATTGATTGTGCATGATTTGGAAGAATAAATAAAATATTTGATTATATTTTATTTTTAACAATTGAGAGGATTTAAATAAATTTAATTGATTTATTTAAATCTAGACGAATAAATGACTTAATTAAATAATTTAGAATTATGTAATTGTTTTGGAAGAATAAAATAAAATAAATGATTTATTTAATTTTGACTTTAGAAGAAGTAATTAAATATTTTGATATTTAATTAACTTAGAGGAATATGAATCAAATAAATAAATAAATTTATTTATTTATTGATAGAGGAATTAGACTTAAATAAATATTAAGAATATTTATTTAGACAAAGTCATGTCATTTTTAGGTGTATATATTTTGCCCCTCTTTGATGCAATGTGTTTTATCACATTGTTTCAAAGAATAAGATTGTCTGAAAATGATACATGACCCAGTTTGCCCCTGGTACAAGTTTAACGATGATAAGATGTCAGAAATGTTATGGGTAAAATGTGACAATATTAAATGAATATAAAATACCAATCAAACCACAATAGAATATGTAAATAACAAAGAATAAAACTAAGTAAACAACTTACAGTGCTTCATTACCTAGCTGCTTCCATTGCTCGCCTATTCTTGATTGATCTTTGGTGATGAAATGTAGCCCTGAGGAAGCTTGCTTCCTTGCTTTGATTCCTCAAGATGACAAAGGAGAAATAGCTCGGATACTTGTTATATTGAAGATGAGCTTCAATACAATGTGAGGTGGATAATGGAAAATGCAAAAGTGGGGGTGCCAATGGTGCACTATGGATTTGACAGAGTAGTCTTACTTGAAAGCTTCATTATATGAAATGGAAGAATAGAGGAGTATTTATAGACTTGTGCAAGAGAAGATCAACAGTGTAGAAAAAATAAAAAGATCAATGGTAGAGGATAGTTGAGAGAATGTGTGCGAATAGAATGAAGCCATGTATCATTCAAAAAGGAAGCTTTATTGAGCTAACTGCTTTCTTGATGAGGATGAGCTTTTATTTCTTAAATTAGAATATATTTTTCTAATTTAAGAGTTTGTTGATAAAAATAGAATTGTTTTAAATCAAATAATTCAACTTGTGATTTGTTTTTGAACGATTTGAGAGAAATTAAATAATAAATTATTTAATTTTGTGTGCATAAAGAAGAAGATTTATTTCTAGAAGATTTTAGAAGATAAGAAAGCAAATTAAATAAATAAATTTATTTAATTGTGGAATTTAGAAGATAAGAAAGTAAATTAAATAAATAAATTTATTTAATTGAGGAATTAGAAGATAAGCAAGCAAATTAAATAAATAAATTTATTTAATTGAGGAATTAGAAGATGAGAAAAGCAAATTAAATAAATAAATTTATTTAATTGATTGTGCATGATTTGGAAGAATAAATAAAATATTTGATTATATTTTATTTTTAAAGATTGAGAGGATTTAAATAAATTTATTTGATTTATTTAAATCTGGAGGAATAAATGACTTAATTAAATAATTTAGAATTATTTAATTATTTTGGAAGAATTAAATTAAATAAAGGATTTATTTAATTTTGACTTTAGAAGAAGTAATTAAATATTTTGATATTTAATTAACTTAGAGGAATATGAATCAAATAAATAAATTTATTTATTTATTGATAGAGGAATTAGACTTAAATAAATATTAAGAATCGTGTCATTTTTAGGTGTATATAGTAGAACCTATGACTTCCCCAATCAAACCTTACAACTTAATAGAAGATCTAAAGACGACCTATGTTAAGATCTCTTTTTATAAATCTTCTCAAAAATTCCCCATCACATTGGTCTTCTCTTTTACAAGTGATAGGACTGAATTACTTGGATCGGATCACTCCTCATAATGAAAAAACTAACCAACTTGACTTTGACATGAACCCACTAAATGTTGAAATTAAGATCCTAGGTTCTTTTTCAAATTAAAGCAGTTGCCTTTGGAGGCTAAATTAACCAAAAGAGGGGGTTCTACCTTATACTTACAAGTGTGGATTTATGACACTTGCATCAAGAGGATGTTAATTGATGATGGAGCAAATATGAACATAGTCCCATTTTCCCTTCTTGAAAGGATGGGATATGGCCACACCAACATCACAAAATGATGAGACACATTAAGAGGCTATGACAACTTGAAGGTAGAAACAATAAATAAAATAATGCTACTAGTCTCCTTGGGATCCAAAATAGCTCTCATGTTATTCTATGTCATCGATAAGGATATTGGATATACCTTTTGTGATGAAGGGGGTAAATCACAAAACACACAATAACAGATATTGAACACAACAAATAGAACTTTCTTTTATTGAACTGGGCAACTCATTACATTACAGAAGCTCAATTACAATCAGAGGATAAATCCTCTACTGGTTGCAACACATTACAGCTTTCCCAACCTCAAGACTCTAGAATCTTCAGCCTTCTGTAACCCCAAATCAGCTAGGGTTTCTGTTTTCCCACCTATTCTTGACTCCACACTGGCCCCCTTTACTCTACTACTGCCTAGGGTTCCCAAAATAGTCATAAAAAGCACTTTTTGGCGGCCTCCAACTAAATTTCAAATTTTGCAACTCTCTCCAAAGGTAGGTCAACTTTTGGGAAGCATAACTTTTGATCCGGGTGTCTGATTGACAAACCGTTTTAAGCGCCGAAAAACTCGCAATGTAAACTATCACGTCAGAAATCCATAAATGGATTTCTATCAACTTTTTAAAATGTTATGAGAATTTTTAGTGCCTCATATCTCATTCCGTAAATTTTTAGGGGCTTTTCAAAAAACAAAAGCTTTAATATTTTTCAGCTCATAAATGATCTTTACCTAATTCCTTCGCCAAAGGTCTTATATTTCCATTATGTAACTTTCTAGAAGTTTTTGCTTCATTACGTGCCCAAATGTAAACTTTTTAAAAATAGCAGGTACACTTTCCTAAATAGGCAGGGCGCTATTTTTAGTAGTTTTGGAAAAACTGAAAGTCCTACATTATTATTCTGGATATTATGGAACTAAAAACACTAATTATGGGAAGAAATGAGAACAACTACAATGGTTTTGAATTAACTTCTTTTTAGGTGATGCAAGATTGCCCTTACACCTCTGGATGCTCCTGCATCAGACACCCAGGATAATTTGCGAAGTGACCCTGTCACATCTCAGGTGTTTGTGTGAGGAAAACCTAAACAGTCAACCTCTGCCTTAGACAACCAAGAAGAATCTTCAACAGACCTTCCTTTCCATTTCACTAGATATTCTTCATATTGCCTGTTTCGAGTGCTCCTTCCCACACAGCTATCCAAGATCTCTTCTATCTCCTCTATTGAAGTAGATGCTGGAATACTCCACTGCACTTCTGTTGGTCCATCCTCTGTTCCACCTTCATGATATTTTGATAAATCAGTAATGTTGAAAATAGGAGAAATATTGATCCCACTCGGCAGCTCTACCTCATATGCATGTCCTGAATCATGCTTCTTCATGATTCTGCATGGTCCAAATTTCTTCATTTTCAATTTATTGTATGTTCCAACTGGGAACCTTTCTTTTCTCAAGTGAACCATGACTTCATCTCCCACCTGGAACTCCTTATACCTGCTCTTCTGATCTGCCTTAGCCTTGTATTGAATATTCATCTTATTAATGTGATTTCTCACTTCTTCATGCAATTTCTTCAAATGTTCTGCAAAGTCTTTAGCTTCAGCACTTATCTTTTCTCGATTGTCTAGCTTCCTTAACTCAGAAGCATTTCTTAGGCTATTACCATATACAATCTGGAATGGTGATTTACTAGTACTCCTATTGACAAAATTGTTGTAAGCAAATTCTGCCTATGGTAAAATCAAATCACATCCCTTGGGCTTATCTCCTACTAAGCAGCGTAGTAGGTTACCCAAACTCCTATTCACCACTTCCATCTGTCCATCAGTCTGTGGATGGTGTGCAGAACTGAACTTCAAATCTGTCTTCAACTTCTTCCATAATGTCCTCCAGAAATAACCGACAAACTTGGTATCCCGATCTGAAACTATGCTCTTTGGTAAACTGTGTAATCTCACCACTTCCCTGAAAAATAACTCTGCAATATGAACATCATCATTAGTCTTCTTGCAAGGAATAAAATGTACCATCTTTGAGAATCTGTCCACCACCACAAAAATAGAATCATGTCCTCTCTGTGTCCTTGGTAAACCAAGAACAAAATCCATGCTAGTATCATCCCATGGCTTCTCTGATATAGGTAATGGTTGATACAACCCTGTATTCTGACTTGTTCCTTTTGCCATCTGACACACTCTACAACTCTGCACAAATTTCCTCACATCCTGTTGCAACTACTGCCAATAATAATTTTCACCGACAATGGAAATGGTTTTATCTCGACCAAAGTGTCTAGCTAATCCTCCACTATGCTTCTCCTTAATCAGGTCTCTCTCATAGAACTCCTCAGAATGCACAACTGGATTCCTCTAAACAACATGCCATCTTGGATTATCTAATCCAACCATTTTGTCCTATCCAAAGTAACAGGTTCCAAACAAGCTTTCCAAGCCTCTGCAAAATATAGATCTTCAGGATACAAACTTTTGAGTTCATCAAACCCAACAACCTCTATCTTCATTTCTGTCAACAAATTTTGCCTTCTGCTCAAGGCATCTGCAACCCTGTTGGACTTCCCACTCCTGTGCTTCAAAACAAAAGTATAACTCTACAAAAACTCAACCCATTTTAAGTGCCTTTGATTTAACTTTCCTTGACTTTTAAGATATTGCAAAGCCTAATGATCAGTATATAAAACAAACTCTTTTGGCAACAAATAATGTCTCCATTTCTTCAAAGCCTGAACTATTGCATAAAACTCCTGATCATAAACATAATACTTTTTCTTGGCATCATTAAGCTTCTCACTAAAATAAGCAATGGGCTTACCTTATTGACTTAGAACAGCTCCTATACCATTACCACTAGCATCACAATCTACCTGAAATACCTTATTGAAATCTGGAAGTGCCAACACAAGTTGTTCTACAACTTTCTACTTCAATGTATCAAAGCTCTTGTCTACTCCTTTAGTCCATCTAAACTCTTTTCTATCCCCTCTCATTGTCTCAGTTAGGGGTGCACAAATGCTACTGAAGTACTTGATAAACTTTCTGTAAAAACTTGCCAAACCATGAAAAGATCTTACCTCAAAAGCACTCCTTGGCGTAGGCCATTCAATGATAGCCCTCACCTTCTCTGGGTCCATCTTAAGACCTTCCTCTGAGACAACAAATCCCAGGTATACCAACTCCTTTGCAAAACTACATTTCTTCAGATTGATCAACAACTTTTCTTCCCTCAACTTCTCTAGAGCTCTTTTGATATGCATCAGATGCTCATCCCAGGTCTTACTAAAAATTAAAATATCATCCAAATAAACAATAACAAAACTTCCCAAAAATTCTTTCAGTACCTCATTCATGAGCTGCATGAATGTGCTCGGTGCATTGGTTAGCCCAAATGACATGACTAACCACTCATACAAACCTTCCTTTGTCTTGAAGGCTGTCTTCCATTCATCTCCTTCTCTAATACGGATCTGGTGATACCCACTCTTCAAGGCAATCTTCGTGAAGTACTTGGCTCCACTCAAACAATCCATGATGTCATCCATTCTTGGCAATAGAAATCTATACTTGATCGTTATCTTATTGATGGCTCGAGAGTCTGTACACATCCTCCATTCTCCATCCTTCTTTGGTGCTAGTACTACAGGTATCGCACATGGACTTAGGCTCTCCCTTATCAGTCCCTTCCTCAACAACTCCTAAACTTGTATGTTCAGCTCTTCATTCTCTGCAGGGATCATTCTATGGGCTGCCTTATTTGGCAAACTAGCTCCTGGTATCAAATCCATTTGATGACTTATCTTCCTCACCGGTGGTAAACCTTCTAGTACATTATCAGAGACAATATCTTGAAATTCTTCCAACATTTCTGAGACTTCTACTGGTACATCTTCACATTTCTCCTGACTAATCTTAGGAATCAATGCAAAGTAATGACACTCATACTTCATACCCTCCAAAAATTTCCTACCATCTACTAAGCAAATTCTAGCAGTACTACATACCTTTTCTTCCACCTCCTTCAAGGGCTTCAACTTATGACGAACTCCATCCTTTGTTAGGGAATATGTGTTTATACGGCCATCATGTACAGCACTCCTATCATACTGCGATGGCCTCCCTAACAGCATATGACATGCATCCATCGGTATGATATCGCACAACACCTCATCATGGTAGTCACCAATCTTGAACTTCACTAAACACTTCTCATTGACCAAAGCTCTATGGTCCTTCTGTAACCATGCAATCTGATATGGATGTGGATGCTTTCTTTTTGTCAACTTCAACTTGTCAACCATCTTCTCTGAAACAAGATTATCAGTGCTTCCATTGTCAATAATAATATCACAACACTTACCTTCACATTTCCACCTTGTGCGGAATAAACTCTTTCTTTGATTGGGTTCTCTCTCCTCATTCAACAAAGTTCTTCTGGCAACTAGGGTTTCTCCCCTTTCAACATCTTCAGAATGGTCAGACTATGCATCTTCATCTACATGTGCAACTCATGCATTACCTTCAAGTCTTCTATTCATCCTTCCTTGATGTTGCGGACATTCATATGCTCGATGCCCTTCTTCTCCACATTGGAAACAGGTTCCTCTGAAACCTCCTCTTCTAGGTCTTTGCCCAAGTCTGCCTCTTCCTCTTCCTCTTTGCTCACCATTGTTCTGGTCATGAGGACGGTAGGTATTGTCACCTCTCTAATTTCAACTAGTGCCAGCTTCTTCACTTTTCTTTGCGTCTTCATTTTAGCCCCCATAGGGTCTTCCACCAGTCCTTCCGCCTTGACCTCTTCCCCTTTGCTTGTTGTTAAATCTTTTATTCAGCTTCTCTTCCACCTTTAGGGAAAATTGGTATGCATCTTCTATGGTGGTCATTCTGACCAAGCTCAACTCCTCTTGAATACTTGGCCTAAACTCATTAATGTAATAGGCTACCTTCTCCTTGTTGGGCTCTGCATGGCCGGTCCTGATAGTAATTTTATAAAACTCTTTTGTATACTCCTTAACAGACTTGTTACCTTGCTTCAGTCCTTGTAGCTTCTTCAGAAACTCCATCTCATAGTCCACAGGAATGAACTACTTCTTTAGTTTCTCCACCATCTGATCCCATCTGGAGATCTTTCCTTTTCCTCTTCTATTCCTCTCTAATTGGACCTCCTTCCACCAAATATTGGCGTGGCCCTTCAACTTTGTTTTTGCAAACTTAACTCGATCTAGGTCCTCCACATCTTCATACTCAAAATACTCCTCCATGTCATTGATCTAATCAATAAGCTGTTCTAGATTCAAATCTCCAGAATATGTAGAAACTTCAATCCTGGGCCTCTTTCTGATCTTTGAAATGGCCCTCAACAACCTAACTTCTGCAGGATCTCCTATAACTTCTTGTTCTTCCTCAGATAGCTCTTCTTCAGCTTCATCTTCGCTTTCCTCTCTCCTTCTCGGCTTGAACCCTCTTCGTAACTCCTCTTGCAATGCATCGATTTGTCTTTACAGGGCTCTAAAACCCTCTTCCATCAAAGCATTCCTCCCACCACGATTTCTTCGTGGAGGCATCTTGATCTATGTAGCAAACCCACAACCTTAGGTCCTGGTGCAAACTGCCTCACGGTCGGCGATCTGTCTACACACTCAGGAATCCTCGCTCTGATACCACTTCATGAAGGGGGTAAATCACAAAACACACAATAACAGATATTGAACATAGCAAATAGAACTTTCTTTTATTGAACTAGGCAACTCATTACATTATAGAAGCTCAATTACAATCAGAGGATAAATCCTCTACTGGTTGCGACACATTACAGCTTTCCCAACCTCAAGACTCTAGAATCTTCAGCCTTATGTAACACCAAATCAGCTAGGGTTTTTGTTTTCCCACCTATTCTTGACTCCACACTGGCCCCCTTTACTCTACTACTGCCCAAGGTTCCCAAAATAGTCATAAATAGCACTTTTTGGCAGCCTCCAGCTAAATTTTGAATTTTGCAACTCCCTCCAAAAGTAGGTCAACTTCCGGGAAGCATAACTTTTGATTCGGGTGTCCGATTGACGAATCGTTTTAAGCGTCGAAAAGCTCGCGATGTAAACTATCATGCCAAAGATTCATAAATGGATTTCTATCAACTTTTGGAGATGTTATGAGAAGTTTTAGTGCCTCATATCTCGTTCCGTAAATTTTCAGGGGCTTTTCTGAAAACAAAAACTTTAATAATTTTCAACTCACAAATGATCTTTACCTAATTCCTTCACCAAAGGTCTTATATTTCCATTATGTAACTTTCTGAAAGTTTTTGCTTCATTACATGCCCAAATGCAAACTTTCTAAAAATAGTAGGTACACTTTCCTAAATAGGCAGGTTGCTATTTTTAGTAGTTTTGGAAATACTGAAAGTCCTACATTATTATTCTAGATATTATGGAACCAAAAACACTAATTATGGGAAGAAATGAGAACAACCACAATGGTTTTGAATTAACTTCTTTTTGGGTGATGCAAGATTGCCCTTACACCTCTGGATGCTCCTGCATCATTTTGTTAGGGAGACCATGGATTCATAGGATGAAGATAGTGCCTTCCACATTATTTCAAGAAGTTTGGTTCTTACATCTTGGAAATATTTATGTCACAAAGGGAGATCCTAAACCATTTAACATGGTCAAGACAAATGCAACTAAGAAGAATATAGGAATCCCTATTGACTATGAGTTATCAATGAACAAAATTACCATGCCACATCCAATCCATGAATCAATACATGTGAAGAAGATAGAACAACCTAGTGAGACAATAAAAAATGTAGAAGTAAGAATTCTCGAGAAGGAAGAATCATCAAAGCAAAGGCAAGTGGTCCCAAAGAAAATAAAAACCAAGATTATGGATTCATTAGAAAGGGATGGCGCAATACAATTTCCCTTAGATGTGTGCATTATCAATGTGTTCTTTTTATGCTAAGAAAGAAAAGATTAGTTAACCTATCTTGATAAAACCAACTATTGGTAAAGTTCCTATTGTAACAAAATGGCCTAGGTTTGAAGAATAATTTTAGATTATAACAATAGATGTAAGAGAGGTGGATCCAAGTTCCTTTTCTAATCCTAAAAAAGAAACGTTAGAAATCTATACTCCTCTAACACCACCAAGAGAGATGTCTTCAAGAAAATTGTGTGTACCTCTAGCATAAAAAGTAGGTGATTCTTATGTACCACTTTCACCTCCTAAAGAAACTTACATGCCTTGGACACAAGTAGGATCTCTTGGTGGTGCTCAACCCCTTATCTTTCCTAGCCAAAAATGCCAGAGCGATCATAAATCCATAGGAAACAATCAAATATATGAGTGCCATAAAAGAGAGATTATAAGAAGAAGAGTAAGAAAGCAAAAGGAGAGAATCAAGAAAGGATACTACCAAAAAAGAAGAAAGACAAAAAAATGAAAAGAGAGGATTGATGATGTCCATACACTTAGGTGGAGATAAGTCTAAGCTTGAAGCTACGAGGGTGGCATCTAATGGAGGAAATAAAAAGAGAGAGGTACAAAGCACACACATGCACTAGTTGGGTAAAGCCAAGATTCTAATTATCTTTAGGACCATCTTTTTCTCTCGAGGCTTTCCTTTACCCTAGGTCTATCTAGTTGGCCAATCTCTAATCTAAGTCTAGAAGGTACGAATAATTTTGTTTTGCTCATCTAAGTTGGAAACTTGCCAGAATGTTTTATCTATATAAGGATCAATATTTAACCTTTTGGAAAACTAAATTTAGAAATTGTTCCTTCTTCCTCATGTCCCCACTTGAGTCCTTAATAAAATCCCATCCCAAATTTTAGTAAGTCTTCCTATACCAAGTCAACTTGCAATCACTTAGATCAAAAATCCTACTAAACAGTAGTCACAATGTTTGTTCCATTTGCATACATACTACCATGAAACATCAAAAAAATAAAACATTTCATAGCATCATGTCATCTAGCACTTAGAACATAGTACTTCACATTTCATAAATTTGTGAATCACACCTAGACACGTTGCATCTCATTCATATTAGAAAAAGACAAAAACAAATTGCATCATCCATTTGTGATCATCATAGGTACATGCATTCTCATAAGAAAAATAAAATGTCTAGCCAACCATATGTGCAAGAGGGAAAGTGAACTATAAGATGCCAATTGAAGCTACATACAGATCTCAACCAATTATATCTCACAACAATAGTTGCAAGTACAAGTCACTGCTTCAATGGAGTAAAAAAAACAAAACTATGCACTCAAGAATGCAAGCCTCCCCATGCAAGGGGGAAAGGGTGAAAATATCTTCAAAAAACATAGGTCAAGGTGTCAAGTTAGAGCTTCAAAAAATCTTTAGAAAAATCATAAAAATTAGAAAGTTCAAAAAACCTAAAAAAATTGTAAAACTTTTTGAAAATCCCAAAAATCAAATACATTCCTTAAAAATTTGCAATAAAAGGAGAATGTACTCTCTACTCTAGCTTGGCATGTGCTTATCATCCTTTTGCTTCCTTTTTACTTTCCATGTCCTTATTTTGTGTATATTCATCCTTACAGGTCTTCATGACGAAGTGAAGCGACTTAGGTATACTCAGAACTCATGCATCAATGATACATTTTCTCGATTCTATTTTAAAGTTCACTTCAAAATACATCATGAAGTTTAACTAATGCTCATCATTTTAGGTAAAAATGTGGGAGAATGAAAATAAGTAAAAGACACATTCAAAAATGGTACCTACCCTTCATGTAAAGTACCAGGGAGAAAATATGTAAGTATAAAAAAAATACATAGGCCTACATGGAAGACCAAGGATGAGCTATACTCCTAATCATGTACATGTAAGTGTGAGATATATACATACATATCAACAATATTCCTCTTAGTGACACGTATTTGTGTGTTTTTCACTTTGTTTTATCTTTTCTAACCCCCAGGATAAACTCCAAGGTCATGCACACCTTCTTGCTAGCCACCTGACCAATGTTTGACATATCTTTCCTATCGCTTTCTAGCCCTAATAACCTCACTAATCCACTTCACAACATTGGAAATTCATGTTCCATAGGGGTGTTTGCTTCATTTCATCCTCTTAGAATCATTCAATTGGTCTCCCCATCCATTCTATTACCTCAAATTGCCTATCCAACCTTTTCTTTTTGGGTCACCTCCTGTCACCTTAGGATCTCCCTGGATGACCCTATAGCTAAAACATGATCTCTAGGGTGAATTTTCCTAGTAAAAGGGATGACCCACCCTATAGATGTCCTATGGTTAGTTTCAAGGCCTTGAAACCATCTTTAGCCCTTCTAGATCATTCTCCATCCCAGAAACCACCTATGCAAAAGCTCCTCTATGGCTCACCCCCTGTTTATTTAGGATCTCACTAGGTGACCCAACATGTTAAGTAGGATCTCCAAGGGTAACTTACCCTGTTAAAAGGGGTGAACCACTTCTCGATAGGGGTGACCTTGTCATCTTTTGACATGTGTTTTTTCTTCTAGTTCTTGCCCAAATTGACTCTTGATTGCCTCTAACTGATTGCCAGCTCCCCCTAAATTTTTCAACACTCCCAATCAGCCCAATCTCAAATCCTAATCAATCCTTTTTTTCTTCCAATCAGTCAAGTGTTAACTTCATTTCTTCTTCTATGATCTCCTCTGCAACTAGTGTTCACTCGCAATCAAAGTCTATCACTCCATACTCTATTTATGTTAAATCCCTAATCACCACCACCTTTTTTCCACCTATAAAGACCCCTCCTCTATGCATTGGAGGAGGAAAATTTAGTATTACATCTTTTCTCTTGCTTTGCTTTGCATATTATTGTCTCCATAGAATTTTCTTGCTTGTTTATTATAGCTTCAATAGCTGAAGCCATATCACTTCATTAACATTCTTATGCTCAATTGATTTCATTATAGGTTCAATAGCTCAAGCCATTGTGATTCATTAGCATTCTTATGCTCCATTTCTTTTATCAATAGCTTCAAATCTTCCATTTGATTTCATTTGCTCCCATCTTTGTTTCTGTTGCCAAGAGGAGGAACCTGCTGCTATAGAGGAAGGGAAGGTTGCCATAAGGAATTTTGAGGGCTCAAGCTAGGCACTGACATCTTCTTCATACCAGGTACTTTATGCTTTAAAGTAGTAATTAGATCACATCTTTCTCTTGGAAAAGTAAATCATTACTTTTATTTTTCTTGATAGGTTGTCTATTTACTTTCTTAGAGTAGCATTGCATTTGGTTTGATTAGATTAGCTTTGTTTTCATTCACTGGATTAGATTTACTTTCATAGTTATTTGAAATTTCATTTCTTAGATTAATATTAAAAAAATGATCTATGGAAACACCAATAACATAGATTAGCTCACATTTGGAAAACATCATATAGATTGCATCCATCTCTCAATTCCTAGATAATTAGATAACAATTCAAATTGGGAAAAGGGAACCAAAATTGTTTTACATTTAATATATCTTGCATTCATAAAAACTCATAAAGAATTTATTAGGAAAGATAAGATCAAAACAAGTGAAAACCCCTCAATTTCATCACAAGGTCAATGAATTGAACATAATCAAAGCCAAACATCAAAATAAGGATAAACCCTCAATTTCATCATGAGGTCAAAATCAATTCAAATTGACAAACTCACCAACAACGTCATGAAACACAACAATTCCCCCTCTTTCCAAGCATTCAATGTGCTTAGGCATTAGGGAAGACTAGATACAATCCATCCTTAACAAGATTGGGGAGAACTTCCCCCATCCAATTCAACATCAACACATCATAGACCAAAAACACATGATACAATAAACAATCCAAAATGAAGAAAGGAGGCAATAGAATCTCCAAATCATCAATGAACAAAATAGCCTTCGTGCTAGGCTCAAAAGACTCAAGACAAGTAATCCTTCAGGTCATACTATCATTACCACAACAACTAAACTTGAATGTCTTCATAGAAGCAATCGTCAACATACATGTCTAGCACACAACCCAACTGCCATTCACAAAATTTTTACCCCTCAAGAATATAGAATGACCATGCAATCCTACCTCTACTTGACTAGCTCTTGCCATGTGAGTGGGAGTGACTAGGTGGCTGTGTTGGCAAGAGACACTGCTAGGCATGATAAGTGTTTTCATTGATGGCAACTAAGTCTGTACTACACATCTGCATTGCATAATTTGCCCATACCAAAAATCAGATTGAAGATTTGTCTAAGTCCAGGAAGTCAAGAATAGATTGTGTGATAGGGTCTGGTATCTTGGTTCGGATCTCCCCAGGAGTAGATCAGAGTTTGCTGTGGATCTAAGGGATTCATAAGCATTGTTAGGATAATCTAATCCAGAGTTTTGGCCTCTGATGATGAAGGATTCAATAGTTATTAGCATCTGAGTATCAGGTTCACAGTTTGATAGAGCAGGTAGAAGAAGAACAGGCCAACCTTGTAATTGATCTTGGTTTTGGATGTATGGAAGTTGTTGGTTGGACAAGTTGTGATGATCAGTGATAGTAGCCAACCTAATTAATGATTTGTGATTGCAAGGTTTGGTCCATGTTACAGTGTACATGGATTTAGCTGATAGAGCAAAATTTTCAATAAAGTTCTAAGTGTTCTTGAAGATGACTGAAAAGTGTTGAAGATCTGGATGTAGATATATATAGCTGATGGATTTGAATGATTTGTGTGTGTGATGCGACTATGGAATAAGTACAAAAAGGGTAGAGATCTAAGATTTAGATGTTAGTAGAATAGTGAAAAGGGCAAAGTGAAGATGAAGTGTATCAAGTCAATATTTTGTGCTTAACTGGAACTGAATCCTTGCATTGATAGATGCTAATTATCAATTCAATTTCATTGTAATCTTCTATCTGTAGGCAGTGAGCCTTATGTAGGTAGTAAGCCTTCTTGAAGCAATGAGCTCTGGGCAGTGAGCCTGAATGCATGTGCATTCCCCTTTGTAATACTTTTATTAGAGTATAATCTTTGTGGGTTAACCACCACCATGGTTTTTCTCTTAACTGGGTTTCCACATCAAAAATCTTGGTGTCAAGTGTGTTACTTATGTTTCTTCTCATGTGTTATTGATTCATGCTTTAGTGTTCATATCATTAATTTGATTAGAAGTTTTAAAAGAGGATTAAAAGCAAAAAAGTTTAATTTGTGTGACAACTGATTCACCCCCCCCCCCTCTCAGTTGTTCGGACCAATTCCAATAGGATGCCCTTAGACAAGGAAGACATTTCATGTGTCATGTTAGAGAGTGACTCACTCGCAAATTTTCCATTTCACATTCTAAACAACATAGGACCAATTGAGGGCAGGCTTCCAAAGAAATATCCTAATGTCAACTCCTAGGTTCCACCCTTCCACCGCTCTTAAGTCCTCAAGAGAAACTAAGAGAGAGAGAGAGAGAGAGAGAGAGAGAGAGAGAGAGAGAGAGAGAGAGAGAGAGAGAGAGAGAGAGAGAAGCATGATCTTAAGTTCTTTGAAGGCATCAAAGAAGTTTTCTTTAATGGCATGGGATATCCTAGAGAGAAAAATAAAGACATAAGATTTCATCTCTTTAAATATTCTAGCATTCCTTTCCTTCCACAAAGCCCATAATACATGGGAAAGGGAGAGGTTACACAATAGCTTGAGGGAAGGTTTGAAGAAAGGGGGAGACCACATGGAAAGCATGTACACAAGAGAGGGGATTTGGACCCAGAAGAGAAATAAGCTAGATAAAACAAGGCCACACACATCCCGAGAAAAAAAGATAAATAGCAAAGAGGTGGAATGCTAGCTCTAAAGTAGCTTCACATAGAGGACATCTATTAGGGAGAAATAACCTCTTATAATCAAATTATCAACCACAAGGACTTTGTCTTGAGTAACCAATAGAAGAAAGAAGTTCACCTTAGGAATTAGGGGCTTGTGCCAAAGTGTCTCCAAAGGAGGGGGATTGAGAAGGTGGGACATAAGATACAAAAAGGTAGAGGAGATTTCATAGGACCCACTAATAAAGTTAACCCAAACAAGTTCATCTTCAAGAGAAGTTTGGGGACATGAAAAAAAAAAAAAATGTTTATGGAGCCTAAAAAGAAGAAGGGTCTGATCAAGGGAGGGGTTGAGAAGAGAGGGAATGTCCATCGCTTCACCAAATTGAAGACCTCCAAATAATCTACCATCCACATTGCCATAGACTCCTTAAGGAGAGGAGAGATAGGAATCAACCAGTCAATAGCTACTAGGAGGTGATCAACTAGCTAAGGATCTTCCCAAAACTAAACATTTGTGCCAATTCTAATTTTCCATTTAACACCTTCATTCAAGATAAATCTTCTTTAAATAGACTCTTCCATATACATGATCCCAAAACAAGGTCTTCATAGGCAATAAATGAAACTTTTTTTTTTCTCCATTAGGTATTTGGATTCAATAATATTAGTATAATCCTTGTTTTGATTGAGAAATCTCCATCCTACCTTAGCAACAAGGACTGACTTAAACAATTTTAATTTTCTGATTCCCAAACCTCCCCATTTCTTGGCAAGAGAGACTTGATCCCAATTAATAAGAGGCATCCTTCTTTTCTCCTCAAAACTAGTCCACAAAAATAGTTTTTGGATCTTTTCCAAATTTTTATCAATTCTGGAAGGAATCTAAAAAAGAGACATGAAATAGACAAGGTGATTCTAAAGAGCAGATTTGACAAGTTGAAGCTTACCCGCTTGACTGAGAAGAGTACATTTCCATCTAGCAAGTTTCCTCTAGAATCCTTCTAAAATTCAAGGCCAATAGCTTTTAGGAATACTCTCTTTAAACATAGGTAGGCTGAGATTAATTGACAATAAAAAAATATGTAAAAAATAAAAATCATTAGTTGTAATATTTAAAACTAGAAGTTTTTATGTTACATTTTGTCTATTAGAAAAGTTTAATGGATCACAAAAAACTCACTAAAAATAGGAGTATAGAAGTTCCCCAATCCTTAATTTTTAACAAAAGAAATAGTATTTAAATAAAAATACCATTTAAAACATAATCACATAAAAACAAATAAAAACTTAAAAAATCAAGTAATGACATATAAATACACCAAAAATACATAATTTAGTATACTAAGTAATAAACAAACTATTTTTCTTTGTATTAAAAAAAAAAACTTAAAAATACATAAAATAAATAGTATAATTTCAACCCATCCTATTGATCATACCATACAAATTTGCGAGGTTAACTCAACTCTAAATAAACATAATAACAAATTGCCCAACATAAAATGCTTTACTAGTAAGTCCTCTCCCAAAGGCATTGGAGTTTAAAACTAAAAACTCTTGATTTTCGTTTGTCTTTACCTAAAAAGACATGTATCTGAACATTATTTATCCGTAAGAGTCAATCTGTTTATCCAACCAAAGAGAATCCACCAATGCAGATCTATATGAAGTTGTTTCGAATGATGTTAACAGTATGGTACTGCCTCAAGTTTGGAAATAGCAATGTCCGTTCTTTCTTACGTGAAGCAAGTGGAAAGTTCTCAAACCATAGAATTTAAACAATTAAGAACAGGTATACATATGTTACAGAGCAAGACAATAATAATAATAATAATAATAATAATAGTTTTGCATTGATTTTAATATGAAGTATTCCTCAAATAACACATTATAAAGCTGTTGAGAGATTGACTTCATTGTACACAATACTTGAATAATAAATTGGTGAGTGGTGAGGAACAAATACTAGCCAAGCATATATCCTTTTGGCTGTCTTTTAATCGCAACTCAGTTGCTCTACATATCCTGCAGAACCAATATAAATCATCCTCCTTCAAGCTGGATTGCACTTTCAGCTAGTTTTATAAGCTGCCCATAGATTTTGTTCTTCAACTTGTCTTTTTAGCTATTTGTCTATTCTAAGTAGTTGTACATAAATCCAGTCCCACTTATTTAATTGAGAGATATAAAACTTTGAATTCAATCCAAGGTTGTTCGCCTGAGTTGGTTACATTAGAAAACTCCCATGTGTAGATTTTGGGCCTAAGAAGGCTCAGTGGATGAAAGATAAACCCTTGCATTTGACTTGTGTATCCAATCTGAAGGATGACAAATTGCAGTTTGGGTTGTGAATCCTGATGATGCTGTAAATAGTAAATTGAATGAATCATTACCGTACAATTTCCAGCCCCGGTCCTACCTGGAACAAGGAAGTGCATAGCGGGAGTCCCCTACTACTTTCTCTTTCACTCCACCAACAAAATTCGATATCTGAATAAATGTGCCAGAAAATGTCATCAATGTGACCATCAACAAGCAAACTTACATATTATCAAAACCAAAATCCAGGAAATCTGACCTAGGCTACTGTTGGTTGAGATGAATTTTCAACCTTACCAATCATTGGGAAAGTCTGTAATGATGCCCTAATGTTTTTGGTGGCCTTTATCTTAGGTAGGCTAGAGTGGATTGGCAAGTTTATTGTTTTCAAAAAGGATCTAATGGGCGAAGTTGAGGTGGGACTTGAAAGTAGCCTAAAACCCATCTCCTAACTTTATTTCCAGAAGCTAATGTTGAGTTGAAGAAAGATGGGTGACAAAAACAATTAGGATTGGAAAATGTTGTAGAATACATGCAGGAACTTGGTACAAGTACTACAAGCCTGCAACAGATTTGCAACTTGCTTCCATCAAAACTTTTTAATTAGAAAACATAAACAGTGGAGAAATTCAGAGTGGGACTACTTTGAGCATTTCCTTAAATAAGAAAATTTGACAGTCAATGTGATGGCTAAGTGTAAATTACCTATAAGAACACCACAAATTTCAATAAACTAAATCAATTTTGATGAGATTAATAGTAAAATACCTAGTTCTTAGGAACGGACAAGGGACGCACCATTTTCCATGGGTATGCTTGCTCCATTGTTAGGTGCACATTATCTTCCATGGGTGTGGGAGGAAGGGACAGTGGACCATATGTTAAGGCATTGTTAACTTGGAACTTCTTTGAATTTGGAGAATCAACTTGACTCTGGTGCAAGGAAACATAACAAACCATAGGAATAATTTAAAAAATATTAAAAGCACTTGATACGCAACACAATGAACACACTAGAATTCCCTTAGACCTGCTAGTAACAAAATAATAGGGCTTGACCCGACAAAAGATTTTGCATTGCAAATAAGCTTTTAGAATAAAAAGGTGTCAAGAATATTACCATTGTATTGATATGACGAGATTTCTTCCTGTCATGTTCTGCAATGGTGTTTAGGTTAGACTTCATTTGGAGTAAGGGCATCTTGTTATCTTCTGATACCAAAGTGCAGCTAACTAATGGCGACGAAAGGGTTAGGCTAAGATTCAGATTTTGTTCATCACCTGAGGATATCAATTTACAAATATGCATTATTGGCACTCTAAAAGAGGAGATGTAAAAAGGTTTTAAAATAGCCTTAGCTAAAATCAAGTATCTATGGATTTAGATCGCTCTATGTAAATGTCATCCACTTTCAGGGTTGAATGGGTCAAACAGCCAATAGCATTTTTCTATTTCATTCACAACAAAAAGTGTTAAATATAGGAAAATTTTTCATTGGCCAGAATTTACCATTAAATATTGAAATGGATGACATTTAAGATCAGCCGATTTAGATTTACAACTAAAATAATATAAGAAAACCTACTTGCATTCTTGGCTTCCGAACTAAACCCATTCCAGTAAATGCTAGGATCAAAGTTTGTTACTTCTTCCTTTCCATTGCAGTTGATGGATGCCCATTCATAGGCCCTGTAATTACGACATGGATTTATTCTCAATTACTGTAGCAACATCCTTAAATACTTCAAAAGTTTTACTTTTTAAGTATTGACATTGCAGAATCTCTTTCATAGTGGAATAAGAACAAAAAGATATACAAGTGCAAGTGCATACAGATTGGCTGTAACTTGACTCAAATAAAAATTGAAGTTCAAATTGAGATTATTATTAATGTTCACAACTATCCACAAAAAATAATGGCACTGAAGATAAAGCCCAGTATAATAGCTTATAAGAGAGCATCTAAAACGTTTTTAAATTAAATAAAATAACACAAAAGGAACTAGAAATAAATATGTACAAAAGACTTAACAAAAAAAATCAATATTAAAATCCAAAATCAAATCAGTTGTAAGAAAAATGTATAATACAACGCACTGTCTCTTGGGTTTCGAGACCCTTATGAGAAGAAATAACTTGAATAAATTCTAAATGTATAGAGAACTAATGAAGTGTAAACTCAAATTCATTTTACTTTTTAAAGCTGTTGATCTTAGATATCTCAAAACTCCAAGTATACACAAAATTTGTGAACAATAAGATACCTAGTCCTTCGAAATTTGATTAATAAAAATGCTTAGAAAGGAGGCAATTTGGATTACTTTTTATCAACGAACTGTTCTACCCTAGCTTCCCATCGGCCGGGCTTATGGAGAGTGACACCTTTATACTTAGAACCTCCTCGAGAGAAGCCATTGCTATGTCGACGAAGAGTTTGCACAAATTCTTCTTTGGTCAGATTACTCATCTGAAAATAGAAAACAGGCAGAAGGAGATCAAATCACAAAGAAATTCTCAAGAAAACAAAATACAAACTCAGAAATTGGATCATATATACCCACCTGTCCAAGATCTTCCTCATAGTCGGAAAGATTAAAATTTATATCAGCATCTGGACCTCTAAATTTGATGGCTGCCCTGTCGTATGTCCTAAAAATAGCCCCACAAAGTCTTCTTAACCCATTAATATTTACAACAGACAAATTTCTTATCAATGCTTGCTAACCCAGAAACCTTAGAGTGCAGACAGAAATATCACACCCAATTATAAATACTAAGGGTTTAGAGCTATGGATGACATAGACATACATGCTAACACATTGAAAACAATACAGCACATTGGAAGACACAATCACACTACATTACAACTTCTCTCAGTAGAGCACTTGTGTGAAATTGATGGTCAACTTGACCTTTGGTCCATAAGATAAATTAACCATTGCTGTGAGCTACATATTAATGATGGAAGTGGTTCTCCATGTTTAAAACTGATTCTCACTATAGTAGAAGAGGCATCCAGCCTACAATTAGAATTTAGGATGGCCACATCACATATCATAAAACTGATGCAACTCTGGTACTTTCGCACTATAATATAGATAAAAGGGTGAGGAATGTAGATAAAAGAAGAGAGGAATAAGGGAGAAAGAAAGTATATCAATTTCCACATATGACCTAATATGTCAATGGGTCTGTATAGTACAGTTAGCTAAAGGCAACATGGGCATTGGTATGTCTCTAATGAATTAGTAAGGGAAGATTAAAGGGAGGGTTATGATTTCTGAGACAAGTCTATAGTAATGTAAAAACACTCAGTTTAAAGATGCTTTAGTCACTTTCACTTAATCTATTGTACTAGGTTTTATTTTCAGTCTTTATATCCTCTCCGAATATTTGTGAAAGCTGATAATAATAATTTTGAATATACTATCAATCTAGTTGTCGCTCAACAATGATTTTTGGGGGGTTTGATCAAACTCAACAATAATATTTTGTAGAGAATTTTCTTGCCTAAAAAACATTTTGTCAGTTAACGTTAAGATTGCAGAATCCTCCAGAAGACACGTCTAATTACAAACTAATTAGGCAAAGAAAAGATTTTCTATTAATTGAATGAAGCTCAAGTTAAAAGTTCATAAAGAATCAATCAGGAGTATCAGAAAAGCATAACTGAGTACTAAGCATATAACAGTAAATCGAAACAGAAATGATATCATCACTCAAAAACTACTGAATCAAGCTCCAAGCATAAAGGCCATTTCATGCTGAAAGTTAACACAGCTCAACTTCCCTTCATCATAAAAGGTGGTACCCATAATAGACAGGTTAAAACTCCAGCAAAGAGAAGTTGAAGACAAGATAATTTTTTGTTGCTAGATATTATATTACATTCTACTCTACCATGTCAATTAGAATCTATTTACTCCATTAAAACTTTCGGTACCAGGGATAAGAACATGATTTTATAAAATAAATTAAAAAAATCCATAAGTAGATGCCGCGGCGGATGATTTGCAGAGATTTTAATGATAAATATATGAATTAAATAAACGTATGCCAATAAATAATTCATGGCTAGATACTGCAGCACAATCAAAGGAGTTTTTGGGGGGAAATCAATTTACCGGGCAGCTATATCAGCAGTATCAAATCCACCTGCGCTCCATGCAGTGAACTAATCAGATAAAGCATGTGATAACTGGTGCTCATGGTGATAGAACTGATGAAACTATCATTACATTTCACACTTACCGAGATAGACTTGCTTTCCACAATCCCTACATGCCCAAATTGGAAATAATTAATGAACTTGTATGATTAGTCAACAATTTCTAGACGCTATATAATTGTTTTTCCCTGAGCAACACAGTATGCAAGCAGTCAAATAGCAACAAAAAAATGATTATTTAAGAATGAGACTAACCAGATATGCGATTCCCATCGACCAGTGCGTCTATAGAAAGTGACGCCACGATATTGTGAGCTTCTTGATCTGGGCCCTCGCCTGCTCTTCTTTACCTGTAGGGGCGGCAGCGGCAGTGGCAGCAGTTTCCGCCTTTCATCTGACCAAAATGCTTCAGAAAACTGGCTCCGAGAACAAGGAATAACGGAATCCAAGGGATTTTTGAGCGGAAAAAATTGGCGTGTGATACAGGATTCGAACCGGGGTTTTTTAATTGAAAAATCTAAAAGCTTGCTGATGCAAGAACGAGATTTGGATAGCAAGGATTTTGTATTTTCACTGTTGTCGGGGGAGGAATTAGACTTTCCGTAATTGTAATTACAAATTTCTTCCGGCAAATCTGTGGCGAAGCAGTGGTTCATTGTAAGAGCTGGATTTGCAGATGTTTCATGAGAATCTTGTGGCTTGAGGGAATTTCTGTTTATGTCTCCGAAATCATTGGATTGAACCCCCACAACAATGTCTACTGGAGGAGTAGAATTGAGATCCCACAGGCTGCTGCCTCCACTCTTCATCAAAGGCAATTGCTAGGAAAAATCTGGATATTTCTGGATCCAAAAAGCCGCTTTGCTGAAGAAAAAATTTGAACGGTGATGAAAACCTACTTTTCCACTAAAATGTTCAAATAGATAAAGAATCCTCGAGATTTGGCCTTGCAAAGGTTGCTTAGATGAGCTCTTCGTCAAAGGCAATTGATAGGAAAAATCTGGATATTTCTGGATCCAAAAAGCCGCTTTGCTGAAGAAAAATTTTGAACGGTGAGAAAGTCCTCTAGATTTGGCGCGGAACGTTTCTTTAGCTGAAACAGAGATCTGTCGGCAAAATTTTGAGGACAATTGATGGCATGAAAACCTACTTTTCCACTAAAATGTTCAAATAGATAAAGAATCCTCGAGATTTGGCCTTGCAAAGGTTGCTTAGATGAGCTCTTCGTCAAAGGCAATTGCTAGGAAAAATCTGGATATTTCTGGATCCAAAAAGCCGCTTTGCTGAAGAAAAATTTTGAACGGTGAGACAGTCCTCCAGATTTGGCGCGGAACGTTTCTTTAGCTGAAACAGAGATCTGTCGGCAAAATCTTGAGCAAAATTGGTGGCATGAAAACCTATTTTTCCAATAAATTGTTCAAATAGACAAAGAATCCTCAAAATTTGTCCTTCCAAAGGTTGCTTAGATGAGCTTTCCGACAAATACCAGACAAAGTTTTCCAAATTATGCTCTGCCGACGTGCAAGAATTGCACGGCTGGGAAGCATTCCAGAAAATGAGGCAAACAGAGTTGAAAAGGCAGAATTTTGAAGCATGATTTGATTTTCGAATCCTGTAAGAAAAAGCCTTTATGAAAAGTGTTTTCTCCTACAGTTCTTGGCCACAAGCAACAATTTTTTTCCAGAAGCCATTGACTGAATTGAGGTTCAGTTATCCAGCCTCAGCCCACACTGATCCAAAGTATTGACCTGTAACTCGAACCCGTGACCTACAACTTACAAGTGGAATACCATCCACCGTATTATTCATCTTCTCTCTTAACAAGCCCTTCACATCTTTTTCTGAAATACAAGTTGTTTCTCCTTCTATTTAGCAACTGCACCTTCAAAAACTTGACAGCTGAACTCAAGAGAGGAGTAAAAACAATAGAAAAGAAACAAAAATCGCTTTGATTTTTGTCGTTGTTATGTTCACATAATAATATATTCTTCAAATAAAAAATCTTAGCGTGTTAAAAACACAGAATTTGATTCGCTTAAGACAATCTGACGAAAAATAGTAACAGTCCGCCCGATTTCAACTCCCACTGTCTCCACACACATATTCTTAGCCCAACAAATAGTAAAGAAAAGATAAAGCGGCTTTCTGAAAACCGCTTTAGATAAAATCCTGGTATTCGCGTAAGACAATCTGAGAAAAAAAAAATAATAGTCCGCCCGACTTCAACTCCCACTGTCTCCACACACACATTCTTAGAAAAGTTAAAGCGGTTTTCCCAAAAACCGCTTTAGATAAAATCCCGGTGTTCACTAAGGCGTTTCAATTTTTCATACCCTAACAGGAGTAATGAGACTTTGACCGGCTGCGGAAGTCAATTTTCGTAATCAAGATTTTTGTCGTATAATACAGTTATGTTAGAATTTGACCTTTTTTACTTATATATATATATATATATATATATATATATATATATATATATATATATATATATATATTGACCTTTTTTACTTATATTTAAAGTAATTTAAAATTATAAATACATGTTTTTTTCACTTTTATTTTTAAAATTTTTAATAGAAACTTTTATTCTTTGTTAGAAATTTTTATTATTTTATGTCAAGAGGTATTCTACAATCACATTGGGTGCAGATAATTTTCCCTATAAATATATAGCCAAAAAATAAAAAATAAAAACAAAAAAGAAATTGGAAATAGAGAAAATCACAAAAACTATTGAAGGAGAAAAAAGAAATTGGACAAAAATAAAAATAAAAATAAAAAGTGAACGAAAAAAAAGTGGAAAAAATCACAAAATCCATGGAAAATGAAAAAGCACCGACAAATCTTGAGATATCTCTTGGCATATTGTAGATATATTTTTTTAATTATAAATATACTAATTATGTCCAATCCTTCTACTAAGGCCTAAGGGATTGCACAAATTTTTTCTACATATGTTGAGAATGCACAACTTCAATTATAGCTTGGTATGTCTCTTGATCAACCTAACTAAGTTGGAACTTGGCTCTAGCTTTCAAGGCCAAAAAATCCATGAGGAATTGGCCTTGGAATAAAGACTTGGAGAAACTTGACTCTCCTTCTAAAGAACTTAAGGAAATGAAACCAAGGGGTAGCTACTAAAGGCTTGTCTTGAAACAAGATAATGGGAGACCACCATGTGGAGTAATAGTTGATGGATAAGCCATTGCAAAATCCATCCCTATTCTAGAGTTGAAATAGCTTGATGATTTCCCATGCTATCACAATAATTTTGATAGGTACCAGAATAATAACCATATTATGGATTACAAGGGTGATCTAGACCTTTGAAAACAAGGCACCTCATGGACTTGGGAGGAGTCTAGAGGCAAAGAATCTTGATTAAATGGAACTTGAGAATCTATTTAAGTTAGCATGGAATACTCAAAGGGGGTGTATGTAAGACACACTACATTTTGTACTCATAGGGGCATCTTGCTTGAAAGATGTAGATCTTAGAATGTTATCCATTAGACTCAGAGTCACACCATTTGAATAAAATGTCATAGCTTCTCTTGGAGAATCCTCCTTTTTTTATTGAGTGGATAGTTTGTTAAATGTTTAATGTGCTTCTTTTATCCCTTACTTCACCATGGAAGCAAGCTTGAGTTGGTCCAAAGCCAAGTTCAAAAAAATACCATGGACTATGGTAGCTTAATATTTCAAGCTATGAGCATCCATCCAAGTAAATGGAAGCAACACAATGGGAGCGGGGAAGAGACAAATATAATGGAAATGTCCATGGAGGACAAACCAAATAAGCAACCAATAGTATCCCACATGGCAGAGGTGATTATCCTTGGACAACCAACTTTTGCTAGATCCCTCTCACTTGAGCTATCTAAGGGTGTTAAGCTAGTTTCCATGGGGATGAGACATAGGTGACACCTAAAGGATTTGCATACTTCTTCAAATATTATCAACAACTATGGAAGCCTGCTAGTCGAGTTAGGTAAATGCATCCAAGCTCTTGATACTAGGGTGGAAATGCCTGGGCCACACCACCCAATGTGAGAATGAATTGGTGGCTCATGAAAAGGATGGAGTCCTTAAGAGGTGTTAACCAAAATCCTTGTCTACATACCAACTCTTTGGGATGGATGTGTTTGTTATAATGAGAGTAGAATAAAGAAAAATCTTGAACAAGATATAGGTGTGAAAATAAATAAGAAATTGTAGAGACATGTGGATAGACATTGGGTGGGGCCACACATATCTCTAATCAAGATGATGAAAAGATAGAATCTTCTAACTTTGTAGGACCATTTCTTATTTCTCTTTTCTTGTAGAACATATGGGACAAAAAGAGAAGATATCCATTTTTTCCACTGTACTTTGATGTATCATTAGGCTATCCAAGAAATTGATAAGTAAAGACTTTGAATACATGTTGGCTATCTCTTAGTTTAAGAAAAAAATCCATTGACAAATAAAGAAGAAAGAATGATGGTGTTCATGTATTTTGTTAAATTATTTGACTGTGTTTGTGGTCTTCCACCATGCATATGGTGTGTTACATGGAATTATGCACTCTAGTAGATGCTTCTTTTCTCTGTTCATTGCACATCACCAACATTCTCTTCCATGCATTTTTGGTATCATATTTTTCCACACATGATGATGACACGTGTGTGTGTTCCATACTCTAATGTGTAGTGTTCTATGTTTTAAAAAATTGGTCACATTTTGTGTGTTTTTGCTATGTAGGAATTGGGCATTACATTTGGTATTAGAGAATGGTTGCAACACTATGAACTATGTAAATGCCTATTGTGGTCTTGCATGTTGCTTCTGTTAGTATGTTGTGTTATAAAGTTGTCAATATATCATCATAGCCTTCTCATTCTTGCTATGAGAATGTACCTTCATATGGTGATATTGGTGACATTGGTGCTTCTTGGTTAGTGAAGTCATCAACCTTGCATGTCTATCCTTGGGTGTGTCCTATTAGTGTCCTATTATATGTATTAATTAGTTGATAATCTATTTTTACATATCATTTTCTAACTTTTGAGGGCCCCACTTCCTTCTAGTTATCTTTGATAAAGGGCACATGAGACAATCTTTTCCTTAGTAGTGAGATTGGATAGTATGTTTTAAACCTTCTCATATTAGGTTCTTGCTTAATGTGGTTTTGGTAAGGTTTTTAATTGATGTTGTCTAGACCTTGTAGATGTACATATTTCTTAGTATAATATCCTTTCATTTCCCTAGTTGTGATGGTAATTGAGTGTTGTTGATAACATCCTACTGTGACTATGGTGAAACTTAGAGTGGTGTGTGTTTCCTACATTCAATGAAATTTTGTGTGTTTAAGTTATTTTAACTATTGTCCTAATGTTTAAATGTGGTCATATTTTCTTTTTCTTTTTCATAATTATTGATGAATCATGTTTGTTAGTCAATTTTGAAAACCATTATTAATAAAATATATATTTTTAAGGAATTTTATAGTTTTGAAATATTGTATCAAATTGAAATAGTCGATATAAATTAGTATTAGTAATAAATTGATAGTTAAGCTTCAAGTTACATTTCCTTGTATGCATTAATATCGATGTGTCTTTCACTATTAGTCCTTTTTGGTATGAAATTATCATAAAAATATACCAAAATAAATAATCATTTATCATGTCATCCTTAATTATTTGACATTATGTGATATAATCATTTTAGAATGGACTAGAAAACACTTTATTTAAATGATTTCCTATTTTATAGTTATATGTTTCCCTACACTAGAATTTAGTTGAATGTCATCCATACCCATGCAAGGTGTGACTTCCCCCAACATTTGTTCTACTTATTACAAAGGTTTGAACTATAAGTTTCCATTTCAACATATCAAGATTCTTTTTCTACATGTACCCATTACCACCTCTTAATGCTAAAATGAGAGCTTATATGGAAATTACATGCCATATTCCCTCATCTAATATGATGAAGACACATGGAACCCCACATGGCTATCATCTACCCTCTTACAAAACACAAATAAAGGTTTGACTTTGCATGTGAATTCACATGGACTACCGATCCTAGAACATGGCCAAGTTGAGTGTACTTCATTTTCATACCTTGTAAGGAAGAAGCGGTTAACTAAGCAACTCTTTCATGCCTATTTATGAAATATTTTTCCCAAGCATGGGATGGGTACTTTACTCATCCATCTCTCCCTACACATGTCTCAAAGGACACCCTTCTCCAAGGTACTAACCTTGTGGGTACAATAAGACATTAAATTACCAAAAAACAACTTTTTATACACCTTTAAAATGAGAAAACACAATTGTGAGTTTAACATTTTTGGATAAAATAGATGGCACATATATTACTTCCAAAGGGTTTAAATGCCTAAAATAGCATTCAAGAAAAATATACTCACTTAGAAAAATCACAAGGCTTACACATAAGGTCTTAACTTCTCATCATCAAGATGAATGGCTATTAAAGTTTAACATGAATGTAAACCTCATTACTTAACCATGTGAAGTGGGATAGGTTTAAGTTCTTAATGGCTCTCCCATTTCCCCATTGGTGATTGTATTCACCTGTACACTCATTGTATATATAGCTAAAGCGCCATAATATAATTTATACTATTAAAAAAGAAACATAATTTTCATACATAAATGAATCAAGGTCAAATTAAAAAAAATAAACAATTTAGTGATAATTTCTTACAACTTTACCATCTACTTATACCACATTTGACTACAAGAATACTAATAGATTTCCATGTAATAAGTAATATAAATGCTAGGTTTGAAATTTATAACTCACTAAATATTCAATTAACAAATGATTCCATGTGAGTAAACTATATCTATATGGATAATACACATCTAGATTATAATTTAGTTCACTTACCAAGGAATACTTCCTACACCAAGGTTAGCATTGTCAACACTTAGGGTCATCTGAGTCCATTGAATCATTGCAAAAACACTTATTGACAACAGACAACAATGTAGTTCCTATAAAATCTATAGAATTTTAAAGTGTCATATGGTACATCAATCATTAGTATCCTAATCATCATCAATCAACTTGATCTCAATTGGTTATAAAGAAGTAAAAAATAACATATGGCTTTACCTTATTCTCTACTTCTAAATTGAGTCATGTTCCAAATAAAAAGGTTAAATTTATTTCTCCAAAATCATTTAATTAGGCATAGAGAAACTAATTGACCTCATTTGGTAAGTTAAATAATCAAATGTTATAACTTGTATTGCAAGATGATCAAATTGAAATTCACAAATCAAGGATAAAAAGGTTTCAATGAGAGTTTCACAATTATATAGAAGTAATAGAGTTGCCAAGAATAACGTGTGTGACTAGGACCACTAAATGGTTAGGGCCTTACTAATATCATTCCCTAGTAGGAAGGAAAATCTTAGGTTCCTACCTAGGGAACCTTCCATGCACTTGCTAGTATTTCCCCTCATTTTTTTAAGGGGGTTAGCCACCAAGAGAAAGACACATGGTTACTAAATCTTGGACTCTTGGATATTTGGTTAGATATATAGAAACTTATCATCCCATGAGATGATGTGATCATTGTGATCTAAAAACCCTATAATGTGTATTGTGAATGTTCTTGTTTGTGATATGTATGTGATGTGAATGAACCTTTCAACTAATTATTAAAAGGATGTGCAAGAAAATAAGTAAAAAAATTGTAAATATTAGAAAATTGGACCAAGGACTGATAATTTAGTATGAACTCTAAAGTAAGTAATTAACATAGTAAATTGGATAAGATAATCAGGTAATTTTGAAACTAAAGCTATTGTTTTGGAAAGAATGCAGAATACAAAAAAAATAATGATGTGTGTTACATAAGTAAACTAGTTGTTATGAAACTAATTGGCTAGATTATGTAAGTGTCGACACCATGCTTCTTCTTGAGCACTCTCTGACCAACCTCTCCCTAATCCTCCATCTTTTAGCCCTTTACCTTCTAGTGCTTCGTAGGAGCCTAATGAAAAGAGAACTAAAATGATCCAAGTAGTCTTGGCTCCTTCCACTGAGCCTCTTCTACTTGATCCCTAACCAACCCCAATTTTCTCAACCTTAGATCTACCTAATGTGAGTGTCATACCTAGAACTACCTTTTCCTCCCTTTTCCCTTGCATTCAAACCCACCATCACACATTTCTAGAACTTTACACTTCCACCCTAACATATGAATACAAGTATTTTCCCTTGCATTCAAACCCACCATAAGTGATTATAATATGAATTCAAAGGGAGTGTGAGGAGTAAAAAGGAATATAGGATCTGCAAATGAGAATAAGAACATAAGATATAAGTAGGAATATAAGTCAGTGGATATAAGTCAGGAAATATATGTCATCAGATATGGAATCCAGGAAAATATATAACAGTTCTGAGTTCTAATCTTCCATAAGCATAAGAGATTAGCAATCCTAAACACAGGGAAATATATATATGATTTAATACATGGATAGGAAGATTAGGAATTAAAAGAGAATATCATTTTGATAGCAAGCTGATTTAGAGATTATGAAGAACAAGGAGAAGAATAGGGAATCTAGAACATATTTAAGAGATTATAAGCATATATATAAGAAGATGCAATGGAGATTTACTAGCAGATTTAAGATTTGAGTAGATTTAGAGATAGAATAGAAGGAAGGAATAAAGTCTTAAGAAGTCTAAAGGATATAAAGGCAAGAATCCATCCTCCTGGTATGATGTATCTAACCCTATGTTTCTTATGATAAATGCCATATGATAAATAGTGACAAATGCATATAATTGAAAGGTTATCATTAGTGTCATAAGCATTGTGAAACTTGCTATGAAATATTGATTATATTCATAACACATTTGATAAAATTGTTTGCAACTATAAAGTTTGATTAGTTATTATGCATTAATGTGGATTCTTGTATGAATGTCATGGTTACTATGGTGGAATAAATGTAGTGCAAGAGGGATAATGGTGATGGGTCACTCTTCTAGGTATGCCACCCCTATAGGGGGGATTGATATAATCCCATTGGGGCCAAGGGAGTACAAAGGGTACTGCCCTTGGGCTTAGAAGAGATGGCTTCTGGGGAACCCTTGTGTGATCCCATTCTCCTATCATAGATATGCTAATTCAAAGGAACCAATCATAGAGAAAGGGAGAGGAAGAACAAGATGAAGGGGAACAGGATAACAGATACCTCATTAGGTAGACCACCTTATATGGATGGCATGCACCACATGAGGCCAAGGTGGGTGGTATATCCACTATTGGGCCTAAGAGGATTTGGGACACCCCATTGAAGTCACTCTCCTCAACTCTCTTGTGGTTGAGTCTCCAAGATATTAGGTTTAGTTGGATTAATAATGTTGTGACTTATTAATCATGCTAACTTGATTGTGAGAAATATTATTGTAAGTATTTTCTAACTTGCTTGTAGGAATTAAATCAAGCCAAGGTACTCTCTAAACCTCTATTTGCTTGGAAATTGATAATTTAGGAAAAAAATTAGTATTGTTCCTATAAGGGACATTACAAATATAAACATGAATGATACCCAACATTAACATGACTAAATCCCAAACATAAACATGAATGATACCCTACCCCACCTTTCCACAAACCTAATCGTAACTCTATCTCACCACCTATTAGCTCATTTAAATTAGTTCCCCCTAGAGTGGAGACCTTTCCTTCACCCCAGTCTACTTCTCCTACTACTCACATGTATATTTCCAGTAGTGAGGAGAGGAAACTAGTCCCATACGCTGATACTTATTCACTCATCCAATCTTCAAAGGGGTGCATGTTTCATTTAGTATCAAATATATTGACATTATCATTGATCTTCACAAGATCCCTGATACTTGCCCCATTGATGGATGTTGATGAGGATATTGATCCTCTTGCTTCTGAAAAACATCCCATTTCTAGAAATTTTTCTTGTGTCTTTTTTGTGCTAACTCCACTACCTAGTAGTAATCTATCCCCACTTGAGATAGATTAGGAATAGGATGACTTCATGGAATAAGGACCCCAAGAGTAGAACTTCCATCCTATGTGTACATGTGTTTAGTTAGTTTTCTTGCTTAGTTTTCTTGTTTTTGTACTTATTGTTTGATTGTTTGTTAGTTACCCTAGAGGACCCATGATACCCTTGTAGATACATTGATAAAAGAGGAACACAATGTTGTGACTTTCATCTATAAATGTATCTAGATTCTATCTATTTGTCATTTTATTTATCTCTATGTATTTTGGGGATGATGAAAAGTATTAAGACATTTAGGTCTCTTCCATGTTGACCCAAAAAGTAGATAGGGCCTCCCACCCACCCAAATATTATAAAGGAAAGGGGCAACCTAGTTGATTCAAACATGACCTTGCCGTAGTAATTATATAGTTTTTTTTTATCAATAAGGATGCATAGCATCATAATATTATATTAAGATAGAATAGTATTTACATATTACAAAAAAAACCCTTCTGGCCAAGATTTGATTAGTTAGATCCATTTGCAAACCACAAAAGAGAAGCCCAAGTGGCTAGATATACAATATGAGGAACAAAAAAACCAAAAAAGACCCTTAATTGATAACACTAATCATTTCCCATATTAAGGTCTGTGACTCAAAATCCATGAAGAGAAGCAAGGTTTTCCTCGGCCATGGCTGGATTCACCAGAGGTTGAAAGTGTATCAAAAAGGTCCATGCATTGAAGACCTCTTCAATTTTCTCACTCCTTGATCGACCAAAAGTAGATTTATGGGATTGAAGAGAATTTTAGAACAACTCTCTATTATTTGTTTGTAGGCTAGTAGTCATTGGTTGGAACACACAGTTGAAGCTTGGTTTTTTAATTAGATCATCCTAAAGGAATAATCCACCAATTGGAGCCAACACATCATACAGATTATAATTTGTGAAAGCCTCAAACAATTTGGCCTTGGGTATCAAATATTCATGAACATACAAGGCGGTTAAACATTTGACCATGTCTACATGTTGGAAAATGTCCATAGCATTGGACAAGAAATGAGAAACCAAATGAGAGGCAAATCATACCCTAGATTGGCAAAAGAACTCTTTGTCACAAACCTCCACCAGTGCATCTTCAACCTCTTCATCAAATAATTTAAACACCCTCACCATTAATTTAGAACTAATATTGCCATGTAGGGGTTGTTCCCATTGCTGAATCACAAGGAAGAGACGCCCATTGCAAGGAATGAGAGACATTTTCCAGAAACTGCAGAAATTGGAATAGGGGAAGAATGGCGAAGAGGCCACCATTGTCATTAGAATAAAAAGAGGTGCACATGAACTAGAATAATGATGATGAGACCTTCGAGTGGGTGAATCCATAATGAAGATGTAGATGAGATCTAGCTGAGAGTAAAAAGATCCATTCGCATCATAAATCATACTAAAAAATGAATGAGCCCATGGGAACAAAACGTGTGTGATGCTAAGAAAGCAGTGTGACTTGGAAGGTGACAGAGTGTGCCACAAAGCAAAAGGCTCAAAATTCAAAAGTATACCTATTAAATAAAGAAAACCGTTAGAAAAAACAAACCATTATGATCTTGTAGTCATCTTTTATTTGATGGTCTTCGTAAAATCTGGTAGTTGGTCAATATTGTTTTGATGAATTTCTATTGAATCCTCTCCTTTTAGAAGACATGCAATATTTTCTAGGATGTCCGATGCTCTATTTCCCTCTCTTAGGGTATGTGTGCAAAGAAAACTTCCAAAATGTGATAGAAGACTCCATGCTTCATTAAGAATATAACTAAGTTTCCAGTTATGCAAAGATTTTTTTTGGAAAGCATAAACAATTACTTGGAAATCTCCTAGAATTAGATGTTTAATTCCTAACCTTATTGTTTTATGAATTCCTAAAAGAAAGGCTTGAGCTTCAGAAGCATTATTTGTCCCATCAACCACACAAGCAGCTTTGGCAAACAAAAGGTTTCCACTATGATATCTAACCACACAACCAATCCTAGACTTTCCTGGGTTCCCCTTAGAAGCCCCATCAACATTGAATTTAATCCAACCACAAGGTGGTGGGATCCAATGAACATTCTTCCTAACAACAGAGGAAGTAGAAGATTTTTAACCAAGGCAAACCGGTGTTATTACATGAAGGTATTTCCACTTTTTCATCATAGCATCATCCCAAACAGTAAAGTCTGCACCCAAATTTCCATACACCTGTGTCATGACCAATTCTAAAATGGAGATTTCAATTTTAGAAATCACTTTTTCCCAAGATAAAATTTCTTTTCTAAAGATCCTCCTATTTCTTTCAAGACAAATATTCCAAGTGATGATAGAGGGAACCAAATCCCAAATGGAGGAGAATAAAGATTTTCTGAAAAGGATGGGCCAACTTTGAAACAGATTCAAAAGGATGTTTGGAATTGGAGATAACCAATTTACTTTCTCAAAGAACCAATTCCAACAGTCCAAAGCAAATGGACATAGGAGAAAAAGATGATTAACAGATTCAAAATCTAGACCACACAAGAGACATTTGAAAGGATTAGCCAAACCAAGTTTTACCAAATGATCACTAGTGAGAATCTTGTTTTTCAAGGCCAACCAAGGAAAGGCCCCTGCTTTTGGTAGACATGCCTTGCCCCAACATAAATGAGAAGGCCAATCAGCATCTTTAACTAAAGAAGAGACCAAAGAAAGATAATCTTGTTTTATCGAGTAAGAACCTGATTTGGATGGGCACTAGAACAACTTGTTTGTTTTAGAAGAGAGGAAGATCTTTCTATTCCTTAAAACTTTTGAGAGAAGAGCTTTCTGATTTTGAGGGAAATTAAGATTTGAAAAATCTTTCTAGGAGACACATTTTTGGAAGATCCCATTTTGATCATCCTGTAACACTAAGTAGTCTTTCACATGAGTTCCCCAATTTAGGCAGAGATAATCTTTTTCTTATTGAAGGCCAGGAAATGAATCCAATTTAGTGTAACCATTCCAAGAATCTTCCCAAAAGAGAGCTTTCTCTCCATTATGAATTTCCCAGGAGAGCAAAGGGAGAATAACTTCTCTACATTTCACAATGAAGTTCCAAATTTTTGAACCAATAGGAGGATTAGCCACTATGAAGATTCTTTCTAGCTCCTGTCAGTCAAGGTATTTTGTCTGCATTATTTTACACCATTTATGATTTGGTTTTTGAAACATTTGCAAAGCCAATTTTGCCTCTAAGGCTAAGTTTTGAGCCTTTAAGTTCTGAATTCCAATTCCACCATTAATCTTAGGCTTGCATAGTTTATCTAAAGAGATTAAAGAGACAAACTTCTTTTCCATAGAATCCAAATTTCCTTTCCACAAGTTATATAAATAGTTGCTCCACTATTATATTTTGTTTTCTATATATCATTATTCCTTTGTATTTGGTGTTTTACATGCTTGGAGAATGATGACAACTCCATCCCTACTCCTTGATTATCATTCCTATATACATATATTTACCCCAAACATATAGGTCCCTTTGTGTGCCTCAATGTTGTGTTGATTATTTCTATGTAACATTTATTCTTTCCTTGATGTCATTCCATGACCATGATTTCAGGTGTATCATGCTTGAAACATCATCTTTCATGTCTCTCCTTGTGGGTATCCCTTTCTCTTTGATGACTTTAGGAGCATATCTATCCATATATGCCCCCTAAAGACATTTCACCTTTTCTACCTTAAAATAAAATCAATTACATACTCCTAGTTTATGTAATTATTCTAAGGAGGGCATACTTTTTACTTTCATATGTGCATCCACACATATGCACACACACATTGTTGGCATGTTCCCTGTAATGTTAGTAGATTGTGGTCCCAAGTATAGAGACTTGATTGGATTGACAACACTTATCAGGATTACTTATAAAAAAAACATGTTAGATCCTATGTAATCCTTAATATTGTACTTGCATATATGAGCCACCTAGTAATAGAGTATGATAGCCTATGCACTTCATCTGGCTAATTTTTATACTTTTCATGGGTCACCTAGAAACAAAGCCTACTAGTGCTCCTGATTAATGAATGTATTTTATGGCTCCTAGCAACAAATCATGCTAGACCTTGAACTATACCTCACACATTTCCTAAAAACAAAGCATGTTGGGATTATGCTTTTCCATTTTCTAGCAACAGAGTATGCTTGAAAATGCTTGTTTATCTTCATCTCTCTCTTCCTATTGTTCTTCTTGTACGTTTATTAGTGTTCTTTGTCATGTATCCTTTCTTTTATGTATTTTTATTGTGCATTGGATTATATATGACTTCTAATGCTCTTGTTTTGTAAGATATATTTTTCTAATCCTTCTATCTTGCAAATTTCATATGTTATTTTGACATTGCTTGTTTCACAGGTTTTTATTTTTTAATGTATTTATTTTGTAGTTTATTAGCCTGGGGGCATGCTTTCTCTTCTTAAAGAGCTCTATGCATCCTCTACAATATCATTTTTGATGTATCATTTAATGATTTTATTTCTTTTTTTCTACTTTAGCATAGCTTATCACTTAGTGTCATCAGCCCACTAGAG
This sequence comes from Cunninghamia lanceolata, assembly GCA_027924645.1. Lineage (NCBI taxonomy): Eukaryota > Viridiplantae > Streptophyta > Pinopsida > Cupressales > Cupressaceae > Cunninghamia > Cunninghamia lanceolata. The sequence continues at coordinate 8,211,677 of BSBN01001583.1, forward strand.
TGGGGGTAAAATGTAATGTTATAAATTGCATACCCTTACAATTTTCACATTCTTTTTTGGACTTTCTTTAGTGTCTATAACCCTTAGCATGTTTTTAGGTTCATTTGGCCCTTTCCTTAGCATCTTCCACCCTTGGTGCCAAAGTTGTGCATATGTTTTCACCTTTCCTTAGTTCTTTCGTGTGAACACATTTCTTTTCTACATTTTTCTCATTTTTCCCTGGTGTCCTAAATCTTTAGAATCTCATTATTCTTAGAGACCAACACAATGTGAAGATGTCCACATGATGCACTAGTTTCCTTTAACATTCTATCATATGATGGTTATTTTTGAGCATTTTTTCCACCTTTCCTAAACACCCAAGTTTTGTAACCAACCTAAATTGAATCCCAATGGCTAATTCAAAACCTAGGCCTATTTATTTTCCTTTTTGTTTAATTTTTTAACTCTTCTAGATTAGAAGATCAATCTATCAATGCTCTAGCATGAATCTATCAATTTCTTGGTTATCTATGTTTTGAAGCTCTCATGTGAATGTGGATGGTGGCTTTTACAAGCATCTCTCAATGCTTTTGAGCACTGTACATTCCAACTTGGGTTTCCTAGGCATCCCTATAATATTTAGAACATCCTACTTGTGGATATTGTACACCCACATCTCTCTACTTGGTGTAAGGTGATAGTGTTCTATCTTTCTATTTTATTTCTACTGCATCATTTTCAAATTTATCCATTGTTGTATCCTTGGAACCTATTGGATTTCAATTTCCTTTTATTTAATCTGATACACACACTAGTCTATTTCTCCTTGTAGATGTAGGGGTAATATTCATAATATTTTTTTCACTGTTCTTAAGTCATAGATGCATGTAGGATAATAGCACACACTATTTCAATATTTTTCCTATTTGACTATTGATGGAAGTTGAAAGACAAATAGGGGCTTATATAGTCATGGAAAGATCCTAAGAACCTAACCATTTCTCTTGTCCTAGCTATAGTTATTTGGAAGACTACAACTACATGAAGGTTTCATTGTTTCTCTTCCTTTCTCTTGTCATTTTATTTATTTATCAATAAAGTTGATTTGGTAAAATTCTAAGGTATTTTTTTTTTATCCTTTTATCTTCTATCTGCAAAAAAATCTAGAATCTATATGGCACAATGTTTTGCACAATTTTTTGGGACTACAATGTGTGACCCAGATGATAGCACATCGTGGGGACATCCGCACATTATGCTCATGTCCCAAAAAAAGGATTCCATATTTTGGCACTAGGTTCTTCATTCCCCATATTTTTTAGTTTTGTACTCTATTTGCATTTTAGTAGATGTAGTTTCTATAAATCTTTAATCAATCTCCTTTCTTTCTCTTTCACTTAGCTTAAGTAGAAAAGGGAAATTTATCTATATAAGGTTTCAATTAGCTTTCTATTACAATAATAGAGTTAAAATTTATTAAACACAATCTTATCTAGTGTAAGGTGGGAAAAGATTTAAAATTTGAGAAACTAAACTACAAAAACTAAAAAACTCCTTTTACACTTTTCCACCTTTAATTTTTCACCATTACAAGAACATGAGTCCCTAAAAGTTGAAATACTTGTTCTTGAAAGATGAGGAGTATGAACATGAACATGAGTAAATCCACTAAAAGAAGAACAAAGAATCTCTAAACAACTATTGAAGAACAATTAATATATTACTAGAACCAAATAACCTCCAGTTAAATTAGTGTCAAAGATCATGTGCAAAGAGCCATAAATTTGCATGAGCGATCAAAACACTACTCAAGTATTGCATAGATGTAGTCAAATATGTAGATGAATCTACATGAGTGAACTACACTACTCAAACATTGCATAGATACATTCAAAGATATAGATGGAACATAAATCTGCATGAGTGAGGAAAAACAACACTACTTAAACATTGCATATATGGTGAATTCAAACCAATATGATGCAACAAGGCAACAATCTAGTAGATAAAAATAAAGATGCCAATGATTCCATAAATGTTAATCAACTAAAGAAAGTGGATTCCATTAACATGTTATGTAGAAGTGTCTATATGATATATATTCCATCTCAATAAAATGCATGGTCAACTAGCTGTTACATCTACTTAGTATATAAGAATAAGAACTAGGTACATAGCTCAATCCAAACAAGACCAAGGAAGTATTACTACAAGTACAAATAGTGAAATATCCCCCATGATAATTGGGGAGAGGAATGCAAGTCAACTAAAAACTATGTCACAACATAGTAGTGCAATAAGGTGAAGAAGCAGCATCAAAAGGCCTAATATGAATTACATGCAACTAGAAAAATGTGTGCAACAACATGTCACACATGCATGAAAATAGATGAGGTGGTGATGGTGACAACAAGACACCCATAACAAACCCCTCATGGTACTTTATACAATAGTGTGAGTCTAATAATGGCATAAGAATATGTGAAAAAAACCCATAAAAGAAAATAAATAGGGTGGTACTTTATTTTACTACATTTACAATTCTAAAAATACTTGCAATGGACTCTTACAATATCTAAAAAGGACTAAATGTTGAAAATACAATTTTTACTACAAAATGAGAATAAACTAAAGGAACTAGTGTGAAGTAAACAAAAATATGCACTTTTAAAAAATTGGACTAAAAAAGGAGTCCTCTGTACAATATATAGCCTTCAAAGTTCACAAAATGAGAACTATACGACAAAGTCAATGAGAAAATTAATTTCTAGACAAAACTAGAAGTCCAAATTGAAAATCATCTACACCGTCATGGAGTACAAAGAAATTCTACCCCATTAGAAAAAAATTACTCAAGAAAAGAGAACTATATGAGGGAGAAAAGGTCTATTAAATTTAACTATCTATGTCAAAAGTGAAAATGAAAGGGCCCCCCTACCCTTGGTGGCTATCTTGTGATGAACTAGTAGTGCTACTAGCAATGGTGACAACCAAGCAACTCTATGATGGGTGGATTACTAGAGAGGCTAAGCAGAGACACTATTGATGGGTGATTTAACACAATCATCAACAAAGGTAAAGTACTAAGTGTAACTCACCTCTCCTAAAAGCAAATTAATCTCTTAGAAAGAAATCAACTATCCCCTAGGCCTATATTACCAGGTAATGGTCATGTAGTATAGCTCAATGACTATTGTAAGTTGTTCAATTTCAAGGGGCCTACAGTGTTTTAGAATTCATTAAATCCCATTGCCTCTAAACTAGGCTAGTACCTTTATGGTGTGGTTTATGGGATCAAGAATCCACTTGTTACTACAAAGGATATAATTCTCTATCCTCAACATAGGACTTTGAAACCTTAACAGAGAACACCTTAGAGACAACTAGGGGGGCCCAAAGGTGACCTAAACTCCATAGTAGCAAGAAGAGGGGGTGAGTTTAGAAGTAGCAAGTGGGGACCTTCATATGAAGACATGTGTGATCTACCATGCTTGGGGAGACTTCTCAAAGAGAAGGAAATCCTTCCTAAGGAGCCTCAACACAAACATCATTCAAAACAACCTCCAAATCTCCCAAAGTGACATTTTATTTATTTTAATCTGTATCTAGTGATGCCTCTAGAATTGATTCCTTAGGATTTCCCAAACCATCTATTTTACTTACCTTTTTATAAGGGCAATTTTGGCTAAATGACCCAATTTGTGGCACGAGAAGCATAAAAAAGAAATCTTCTCAAATTCGATTGACTAACACCAAGAGACAAACTTTTAAGATAGATTAAGCTCTGATGTGAGATCAGAACCAAAGAAAACCATAACACATGTTATAGAAAAAATCAAACACCTTCCTGACCTAGTAAGAAGGTCGATAGTAATTAATCAACTGAGAGATTTAGTGATACATTTCAATACTTCCTCTCAAAATTCTATGGGAACCTTAGGAAATCTCAACTACACAAGAGCAACCTAGAGATCACTTTCTAAGGAATAGTCTATCTTTGCCTAAAAACCATGGATGACCTGAAAGGATACTACACACATCTTCCTGATAGAATAAATAAATAAGGAAGAAACCCCTCACCATAGTAAAAATATCCACTTGGCCTTTCAATAACCACTTCAAAGATAGCCATTTCTCGAAGGCATCCACATTTGGCCTCAACCCTACGAATTTCCCAATCAATGAGTTTTCCATTTTAACTAAAGCTTAACATACCATTGCATCAAGGAACAAAAGGGAAAGGACACCCTTATCCTTGCAAGGAACAAGCCAAATGGGAGGGTCAGAAAGGGCGCCTTTACCTTTTTCGGCCTCAAAACTAAGCATAGAGAGGGGACAATTCTTGAATAAACCCACCTAGGAGGGAACCATCACTAAGGGAGATGCACCATCAACTATCACCCCCTAAGAATAAAAATAAGTAGATTTATCGACATAATCATCCATAACATAATTAAAATAACCACCATCCAACATGAGGGAGGAGCCTACTAGTGGGGCCACAACCTTTGATTTGCCACCCTATCACTATCCATAGTAGAAATACCTTGACTAGCACCAACATCCAAAGATTCTACTTATAGCTCATTTCAAAAAATCAACAACCAAAAACCTTAATTATGGCTACTTATTCTTTATAACAAATTTGTTCAATACAAAAATAATAGTATAATAAATGTATTGTTGGAAGTTCAATTTGAGTCAAGTTTGAATCTATCTATAAATTAACTTAAGCATTAAAGTATAAATTGTTTTAGTTTTGAATATTATTTTTTATTTTTTAATTATATGTTTTCCTTTCTTAAAAATTTAAAATTAAAATGTCTAAATGTAATAAAAGGACATCAATAGATATTATTTATTTGATAGGAAAGTTTAAGGAAATTTTTAGAATAAGTATTTGTATATTCAATATGTTGTAATTAAATATTTAAAAGCAAAATATCAATATAATATAATCTAATTATATCTATCAAAAAATATTATATATAATTTAAATATATTTTACTTTTTAAAATTATTAATGAAAACTATTATAATAATAATAATTTCTAATTGTTTTATTTTTAATTAAAAAAATATTTTGATATTATATATAAACAATTTATCACAATATATAACAAAATAAAAAATCCTTTTAAATTTGCAAAATATATAAATTATTTTTAAAATTTAAACATAAATAAAATAAAAGTTGGCTTAAAAAATCTTAATTTGGAACATTGAAGTGAACAAGGTTGCCCATATCCCCTACATAATGCATAAAAACTAGATATGAGTGCATTAAATATTTAGATAGATGGAACTTTGCATTTACAAATTAGAAGAGTCATCCCATATGAGAGCATATACATGCTTTCTCCTAAGGATGCATGTCCCCCTTGCATTAGTGTATATTTACTTGTTTTTTCTATGATACAAAGATACCTTTAGTGGTGCACATTAACACAAATGACTTTGAACATGTGTTGCATTGTTCATGTCATTCATCAATTGTACTTTGTTTCATTTCAACTTGTGAATTTTTCTTATGACACGTATGTTGAGATCTTCCTTGTATATTAATTTATTTACCTTGTTTGTTCTTTCAGTTTGACCCCTTTAGCTATGACATGATTGTTGCACCTCCTATTCTCATTTCACTTTATATTATGATTTATGCTTTGTCTCCCCACTTGGAGAGCATATTTCTTACATTATTTGTATGTTAGCTCTATATATTTTCTTACATGTCTTGTTTGGCTCATATGTCCTCTTATGTTCTATGCTAATTGTAGACACCTAAATTTGACCTTGTCCTTACAACATCACCTAAACACCACCTTGCGATATCTTGCAACAATTTCATCCTAGTCACCTTTCACTATCCAATTAATTAAATAAATTATCTTTATTTAATTAATTAATCTTAGTCCTTTTCCACAATTAATTAAATAAATTATATTTATTTAATTAATTTAATCCACCCTTTAGCCACATTAATTAAATAAATTTATTTCTCTCATCTTGTCCTATAATTAAATAATTTTATTATTTAATTAATTATATTTCACTTATCCTAATCCTTATACACTTTTATCTATGAGCCTTAGTCGACCCCATCCAAATAGGTCCTATCCTTACCACATCCTAGATCATATAAATATCACTATCAATCAGTCATTTCTCCTAGAAAGATCAATCCTATAACATAGATCAAAATCAATCCGAGACCATCTACCTAGAGCACACCTATCTACACATTTGGAGTATTACATTATGCTGCTAGTGTGAGAGACCAACATTATTGATATCAAATATCATTATCAAGCATCATTGGAGCACATCCATCATTCATCATGATGCACCAAGGACTATGGTGGTAACATAGTTTCATTATTTTCATTTGATTTCTTTAGTCTTTCAATCATTCATTCGAGGTGATGTAGGTATGAAATAGAATCTTTCATTGTGCATAGTTTCTGTTTGTTATTTCATATTTTGTCCATCATACACTAACGATATAATGTCCGCACTTGTTTCTTGTTAACATATATATTCATGACCTAAAATACATATTTTTATGATGAAACATGATTTATGATATCATTATAATCCTTGTTGGTGGAAACATGAGTAATCTAACCCCCACATGTGCTACAAAGGTCTCTTTGGTACAAAATAGATGGTTAAGAATGCAACATATAACATGCATGAGGTTGTGTGGTACTACACATCATTAGGGTCCTTTCTAAACCCATAGTGGACTCATAATTCACCTTGGTGAATAGACTTAAATACACCCTGATATTCTTAAATAGGCCATAGAAGAGTGTAATATCATAAATGAGGAGATAATCATGAAGAGATAATAATGAGATATAATATCACATAGTATGAAGAGGCATAATGATACTTTATAAGGAAAGGAAGACTAGGTTATAAGAGCATAAAGCATAGATGAAATAGATAAACAAATATGAGTTAGCATATATGAATGCATGAGGGAGTACAAACTAAATAATGAATGAAAGGCTAAATAAAACATTGAAGCAATATTTATATATGATATTATTTTATTAATAAATGAGTATGTATTTGCTTTTGATTTGGTCTACTATCAATTGCATGTTAGAGTGAATAATTTATCAATTCACTTTAGCTTAAGTGTACCTACATTGATGAGGTTAGATAACATCTTATATAATTGAATGTGCAACCTTATAGACCTTTAGAGGTTACCTAGTTGTTTGGTAAACCTCATGTGCATACCTTTTGAGGTTCGAATACTTTTCATCTCACCTCAAAAGGCACTTTTGTAGTCATCCAACACTTGTCACCAAGGTTGATGACTTGGTCAAAAGGTTGTTGGTTTGCACATTCCAAGTGTTCCAAAGATTGACACCTATAGGACACTTGTCTGCATACATGTGCCACATCATGGGGTACTTGTCAATCCACATGAAAGGTGGATTGCCTCATCCATGCTTATATAATAAGGAATTTATATGTAATTTACTAAGTGAGGTTAATATATGTTTATGCTTCATTTCATTCTTTTTGTTGATAGTTATTTGTCTTTATTTGTGCTCATATTATTTGTGGAAGTGTTCTTGATTTTGCAAGTGATCTTGGCTGCTCCAACATGGTATCAGAGCAAGCTTGCAAGTCCCTTCTCATGTTTTGGTGAATCCAACACTCAACCCTATCATCGGAGCATCATGGAGCCAAATGGACCTCACCATCGCATTCAAAAGGCCCAAAAAAGTTAAGATTAATAGTCAAATTGTCAAAATCCATGTTGGGTATTTATAGGGGAAAAACTATTTTCCAGGGAAGTCGTACGACCTCCCCAACATGCAATTCGAGGTACTGGTATTTTTATTTTAAAAAAAGGTAGTCTATTTTTTTGTTTTAAAAAAATTATATTAAAAAATTAAAGGGGCAAGGTTTATACCCCGTCCCCTTCCCCATGCAGTGAGGGGTACCCGAGGGTACTTGCCCCCTATCATGGCTTTGTCATGGCTGATCTGAAGAGAGCCATAGTAATTACAATAATTTTTAATATCTCTTTTTTTAAGCAGTTTTTTTAAAACCTTTTATCAATAATGTTTTTTTTCTTGTTTTCTTTTCTTCAATTAAAAAAACAACATGCCCTCAATAAAATTTATGTGCCTATGTACCTATATGAACTGCCAAGCCTCGAGGTTTGTGCCACTTGGTGGCTTATTTAGCAGTATCTCTATTTTAAGAGTTGAATTTGACCATTCTATCAAATTTTGAGGTGCTCTACATCTATTTGGTGGAGTTTTCTTTTTGCTACAACTAACTATTTTGGTAGGGTTTCTATTTTTGACAGACCTCCATCTTTAGTGGTAGTTTTGCTCAATTTGGTGGAGGTTGATTTTTTTTGCAAATTCTACCCCTCATCATTGGAGTTTTGGTTCTGGAAGCCCATCTTTAGAGGCTTCATTCTTGCTCATTCGATGCTCTTTTTTCAAGAAATTATTTTTGAAATGGGGTAGAATTTCATGATCTTTGTAGTGGTGCAAATGATTTTTAGTTTGGGCTTCTCATTTTTTCCATATTTCTATTTTATCAATGTTGTTGTTGTTGTGTAGTTCTCATTTCAAGAACTTTGACGGACCATATCTTGAGTGTATGGACTCCTTTTTGGGTCTCGTATTATTTGAAAGTGCATTTTTTTGTTTACTTTGCCATGGTGCCACCAGTTTCTTCCTTTTCTATCAAAGAATTGTATTTTCAGCATGTAGTCCTTTTTGGACATTTGTAAGAACTCCAAATAGTATACTTTTTATAAGAATTATTTTCTTTGTAAATGCAATAAAGTAAAGTGCCAAAAATTGATTTTGTGTTCCTTTTTGGGGGCATTTTTGCACGTCATAGTGTGTCTCTTTTGTACATGCACTGATTTTTAGTGTCATGGTGGATTGTGTTACTACCTTGTTATTTTCCATCACAATCTTGTTCGGTGAGCATACCTCCACGACAACATTCTAGCCTCATGCATGTGTGCCTTCTTTTGCACACCCTTTTCCAGTTTCTTGTACAGTCATATTAGGCCTAATTATGCATCTCCATCCGCCTACACACATTTTAGTTTGTTTGCCAATACCTCTTCCTATTAGCATTATGGGGGGTATCAAATGGTTTTGTTAATGATTCTTTTCAATGAAGTATTGGACACATCATTCTTCTAGTTTTTAGTTGATCAGTAATTGTGAGACTCTGGTATCTTTGTAGAGCACCACTTGCAAATTTTAGTAGTGTCATTTAAGGTCACTCATATAGTGTTATTTGTGCCTCTTTGATCATTGTACCATTTGTACTTTCAACTTCACATATTGTTTTGCCTTTGTTGCCATCTATGCTATATAGTTGAGTAGTGTTATTGAGAGCACTCATGGAGAGTTTTGTGTCTCTCTCTCATCTTGATCTACATTCTTGGAGGGTTCATTGATTCCAACAGACACTAGTGCTTCTTTGGCAGAGTTTACAGCTTCTACATGCTTTAGAAGTTCTTCATGTTCCTACCTTTTGGGGACATCTTTGAGGAGATGTATTTTATTCTCATTCTCTCTTTTGGGGAGGAGTTTTATTTCCCACTAGGTTTTCTTATTTTTCTTCATTTGTGAGAGCTTTATTGTTCATGGGTACCTCATTAGGTCTAGTTGTCGAGACCCATATTTATGTATCTCTTGCACTTTTGTGATCTCTCCAAGTATCACTTAAGGGGGGTGTTAGAGTGAACAATTTATCAATTCACTTTAGCTTAATTGTACTTAGGTTGATGATGTTATATAACATCTTATCTAGCTAAATGTGCAACCTTTTAGACCTTTAGAGGTTACCTAGTTGTTTGGTAAACTTCATGTGCATACCTTTTGAGGTTGGAAGACTTTTCATCTCACCTCAAAAGGCACTTTTGTAGTCACCCAACACTTGTCACCAAGGTTGATGACTTAGTCAAAAGGTTGTTGGTTTGCACATTCCATGTGTTCCAAAGGTTGACACCTATAGGACACTTACCTACATACATGTGCCACATCATGGGGCACTTGTCAATCCACATGAAAGGTGGATTGCCTCATCCATGCCTATATAATAAGACATTTCTATGCAATTTACTAAGTGAGGTTAATATATGTTTATGCTCCATATTCATGCTTTTTGTTGATAGTTATTTGGCTTTATTTGTTCTTATATTCTTTGTGGTAGTGTTCTTGATTTTGCAAGTGATCTTGACTACTCCAACATTGCATACATAAGTTCTTCCTTATCATATCACACTAAAATGCAACATAAATATATTACAGATCCAATCTTTGGTCTAGGCTATTATGTCAATAATCCTTATCCGCTATGATTATGATATTTTTTTCATTCTATGAATAGCTTTATCATGATCCTAATCTTTCATATATTTACATCTAGTGATTCCATGATGATGACAATTTCCATGTTGCTATTTATGAGCCTTGTCATGTCTTTATCTTATTCTTATTTCATTTTGATATCTTATCTTCACATGAGTTGACACTTTTTAATCATGCTCCTATAACTATCTTATAACATTTCCCATATTGGGGACAATCATCATTACATGAGAATTCATGTTCATATCTTATTCATTAGTTCGTACATGCTTATTCATTGATATAATTACTTGTTTATGACTATCACATAGAAAATTCATCTATCATATGGGGGATATCTTATACCTTGTCATTTGAGATACTATGGATTGCCTATAATCTTTCTTCTGCTTATTGTATTCTTTGAACCTTATCTCACCATTTTTTCCCATGTGGGCCACACTTTTGCATGTTCTCTCACAACCATATCTTACATAGTCGAGGTCACATGTTTTATCATGTTCTTAGAGCTCTATTATCACATTTGTGGGCCATTATTCTTTCCCCAGCCTATTTTTTTCTTGCATGCCTTATTATGTAGTAAGAGAAACATCAACGCCATCCTACCACTCCATGCACTATTAATCACTCATATGCTTTAGCATGTACTTGGAGTCATCTTATAATTAGGGACCTCATTATTTACCTATACTATTATGTGCATGTGTGTTTGGAGGCATAATGGGGGCATATGCTTTCCTTGTGATCATATAATTGCCTGCATTATTTCTATTTGGCCACTTGAGCCACTTTACCTTTCTCATTTGCCAATATTAGAGGAAAATTTATGTATCTTCATGATTATCTCTAGTCCATATGCTTTTCAAAATTATTATTCAAGATGTCTTTCTTGTTTTCCACATGATGTATTTATGACACTTATGACTTTCCATGGTCCTTGTGCTTAAATCCTTACATTACACTTAATTTCATGTACTATTTTCCCCTCCTTTAATTTTTTTGCATCTAATGGATGAAACTAATTGAAGGACACATATTATGTTTGTAGACACTTAATTTTCAATGCATCCTAATTAGATATCATAATACTTGTTGGGACATAATCTAAAAATTGTAAAATCATCTAAGTCCTTGCCCAATTTGTGCATTTTTGCCTAATTTTTCTTAAGTTGTGTTTATGGTCATCTCCCTAGTCTACCTCATATGTTGGAGGTTATAAAAATCTAATAAATCCTAGGTCTGGAGGGTCCTAAGTTATTTTCTTATATTTTTTATTGTTTGCAAGGTTTCCCTCTCCTCCCAAATGTGTTATGTTCTCCTCACCTCTAGAATCTACTTCCCTTCCCACATGAAATCCTCATGGATTTCATTTTCATTTTCTTTCTCTCATTTCCATCCACTTTTCATTTTTTGTAGAATCCTAACCCCTTACTAGATGTGTTCCCTTCACCTCAAAATATAGTTTCATCATACTTTTTTATTGATTTTCCTTGCAAAAGTCATTTCCTTTTGTTTCATCCATTTTCCTTCATTGTTCCAAGAGAAAAAATGACTTGTTATTAGATTTTTCTTCCTTACATTCTATCTAATATCTACCTCTGGTCCTACATGAAAATCTTGCAAAATCCTCTTCATCCTTAGTCTTGTTTACTTTGACCATTTCTTATAGTCTATAGAACCTCTCTTGGGTAGAAAACTTCATCTTTCACACTCGAACATCTAGTTCCTATCCCATTCTACTCTTCTACATGTGATCCTTGATCCATTTTCTAATTTTTCTTAGTTCATCATCTTTGTCATCTTCTAAATTCCCCCCCTAAACAGGATAAGTCTATATGCAGTCCTTTCCTCTAGTTCCCCTCTTAGTTTCTACATCTGGTTCCAATTCCTTTTTCAACACTTTCTCCCTTCTACATTTATTTTATTTACAAGAGTTTCTTGTTAGACTGGATATTTTATCTCATATCCTACATCCCATCCTAATGTCTATTTTTACATTGTCTTCTCACTTCCTTCCACACACCTAGATCACTTATTTTCTACTTTATGAAAACCTGATAGTCTACAAGATGTGCTTCACGTGCCTAATATCTAGTCTAGTATCCTTTCCCCACATATTTTCCCCATTCCCTTTCCTCTTTCCATAGAACTCCCTCATCATGTACGACATCTTCCATCCACTCATATCCTATTTTTACATACCATCTCACATCGAATCTCGGTAAATTTCTAAAACTTCTCTAGAAAGCCTCAATAATTTTAAACAACCTTCTAGGTCACCATTAATGACCAATATAACTTCTACGACTACCTAGTCTTTTCTTGGCATGTGGCTCAAGGTAGATTTTAATGAGATATGATGTAGATTGTATTTAATGCTTCACCTACCAAACTGCATCGATTTCCTACAAGTGATAGGGTATAGAATTTAAAATGCTATAAAGGAAAGGTTATTTCACATTCAAAGGGTTTATCATTTATCTACTTCCACACGCCTATAAGCGCCAAGATCTTCTAGGGTTTCAACTCTTGCTAGTCCTATTCATCTAGAAAGTAGTGTATTTGTGAATCACAATAAGGTTGTAATCGTGTAAGTGGTATTTGTAACTGAATGTCTCCATGGTCATTTGTAGATATTTAGGGTAACACTTGAACTCAAATTGGGGTTTCCTCTTTCCACATTTGTTGGTATGATTGTAATATAAATTTGATGAATGTGATAGTATTCTAATTCATCGTACAAAGCTTTTTGTGATGGTCATTTATGCATTTCATATGGAATTATACAATACATGAGGATGGATTATAAGCATGCTTAATTATTTTATAGCATATGTTTGATGCATGTATGTGTTTCAATTAGTTCCTACTGTGTTTTCACTTCATTACTTTTCTTGATAAACTATGACTATGTTACCCATTAGATAAGCACCAATCTTGGAAGTGGTGGTCAATAAGACTCCTCAAAATGAAAGACATCTTTAACCAATAGTTTAGGAGTAGGATAATAGTTTGTATTCTCTCATGATTCAATGATTCAACCTAGGAAAACATCCTTAGTAAGTTTCCATAGTAATTATCTTACAGAATCATGCATGCATAACTGCATCTTGTATTTTTGCAATGATGCCATTGTTAGCTTAACAAGAGGTTTATATGTAGTTGGTTAGTCTTTGACCTAGTGACAATCTTAGGGTTCAAGCATACTTTGGATACAACTGTATCACTTCATCTTGCTTAATCATTCATAGTTTTCAAATCTGTTAAGGATATATATAAGAATACCCTCCTAAGTCAAGTTGGGATCAAAGTGAAGGAGACATTGTCCATTCTTGTTAGTTTCCCTTTAACCATCCACAATCTATTGATGAGCCCCTGCCTTAAATTTTTTATGAAAAACCCCTCACCTTGAAGGTAAGAAAATAATCTATGATTTAGGAGCTATTGTTTCAAGACCCAACAATACTAATACCACTTTTAACACTATCCTAAGTGCATCCTACCCACATTCATCTTAACACTAATGCCCTTAACATCTCCCCATCACCAAATTAATTAAATAAACCATATTCATTTAATTAAACCAATTTCCACTAGATTATAATGTCACGCTTGACATTTCATTCTAATACCATGTCACATTTCTTCATTATCATGTTGATTCCCCTTTTCATGTATCCCCAATAATTAATTAAAAAATCATATTATTTAGTTAATTAGGTTAATTCTTAGAATAAATAAATAAATCCATTTTCAATCATTCTCCACAAATAATTAAAAATCTACTCATATTCTATCAAAAATCCTTCATGATTCCCCCTATTTTAAACCCATGGATAACTAATTTGTTAAAATAAATAAATAAAAATAACTAATTTCGCTCACTGATTTTAGAGCGCATTAAAAAGATGTCATAATCTCGTTTACTTCTTCACTATTCTTAATCAAGGAATATTCTCAACTCACTCTCAATCAATATCCATCATTCATTAAATATCAAGTCCCAACTATTCGCATCCATAATCAAACATCTATAAATTTACCCTCATCCTCAATAAAATCAATGAATGAATGATCAATCCATAGGTACATACTAATGAAATATCAAGAGATCATCATCAATTCTCTATCAAATCATCCATGAACAATGTGAGATTGATAAGTACATGTTGTAGAAATCTTGCACAAATCCTTGAGCATCCACATCTACTAAGTACATCCTCTTTATTGATGGAATTTGCATTTGGTAATGTATGACTGAGTTTTATTTGAAGTTCAAGTCACTCAATCTGAGTTTATGTATGAATTAAAATAAGGGTGTAGAATTATTTTAATCTCTTTGCATTTTGTTCTAAATTTTGTGTATACATTTCTAGCATGTCCAATGTGACCTTGTCTCTTCTTTAATCTTGGTTTTGTAATATTTTTTGTTGCTTAATTTCACAGGTTTTGCTTGTAGAATTTGGTTGAATATTTTATAGGTCACAAGCATTTAGAAGCATTTTGGCACAAAAATACACTACCATTGCTTCCAGAAGGTGTCAAAACATATAAATCAACTATCAATTTGTCAAAATTAGGCAAAGTTACAATTCGAGGCAAAAAAAATCCTGACAAAATCATACAACCTTTGTACCTGCATAGTATAGTATAGGTATTAAAAATATATATTTTTATTGTTTCAAAAGATTTTGTTTTTATTTAAAAAAACTAGCTAAAATAAAACATAAAATTAAAAATTAAAATTAAAATAAAAAACAAATTTAAAATAAAAACAATTAAGGGCCTATAGGGTACACGAGTACCCCATACTCTGCCATCCCTATGCTTGGTAGGGTTGGGACCCACATGGCACCCATTGGGTTTTAAAGCCCAGTGGAAAGTATAAACTAGCCAAGAATTTAAATAGCTATCCAATGGTATATAAAAACCAACCCCTAAAACTTAGACCATTGATGACCACTCTAGCGGTGTAGTACAATTCCACTACTACCACCCATTCTTGCCACCTAAGCACCACCCACCTAGTGGTGCCACTCCATTGGGCTTTAAAGCCCAATGGCAAGTATAAGCTAGCCAAGAATTTAAATAGCCCACTCTAGCGGTGTAGAACAATTCCACTCACTATTACCGCCCATTTATGCCACCTAAGCACCACCCACCTAGTGGTGCCACTCCAATAGCATCTAGCCCCCCTTTTTTGCTTTTTCATCACTAAAATAGGATTTTTATTCAAATAGATGTGACTTTTGCCTAGGGAGTTAATTTTTGCATTTTTATAGGTGATGTATACCTACTTCCACCCTCTTCACTATGGATTAGGTAATTTTTCTATATTTTTCTATAATTATTAGATGTATCAATTTGAATATTTCTTTTGTGTATTTTCTTGTGAGTAGCATAACTTTTGCAAGTGATATCTAAATTTAATGAACTTTAAAAAAAAAATATTAGAAAATCACAAAGAATCTATTGGTAACATCTATTTTTCTATTATTAATTTCCTAAATGGGAAAATGACTCCATGTTGATCCATTGAGAATATTATTAAATACTCCCTTAATATCTTGAGTAAGATGAGAATGGTGAAGATTAGGCATTCGTATAGGGAAGCTAATTAGGAAGTTGATTTCTTAGCCAATTGGAAATCTTGTAGACAAGGGACTTCCCTTTGGTTGATAAATTATTTTCTAAGGATATTTTGATGCTATGTTTAAATTAGGTTAATAATCATTTAAATGGAGGAGTTTGTGAGGGAAAAGGTGGTCATACATGAAGTTATTTGATGGATAGCTTAAGCTTGAATTGTAATGCTGGCCCAATGATGAAAGGTCATGTCAAAGTAAATGATAGTAAGGTAATCGATGAGGCTTCGTATATGTTCCTTTCCATCTTAATCATGGATTTTTATATAAAATACATTCTCAAGATTTTGTGTGGCTTGACTACTTTTCAAACATGGAGGGAGAGTTTAGATTTTGAAAGAAATCTATTCAAGATGGGAGGTGATAAGAATAGGGTTGAACCCATTAGTTGTAGTAAATGGAAATAAGATGCTAGGGTATGGAAGATTCTAGAAAAAGGTGGTTCTGTTGGTGTAGTTAATTATTTAATCACACTTTATTAAGTTTATTTAGGGATTTTTTAAGCACTTAGGGTTTTCTAAATTGCAATAATAAAACAAAGATCTCATATGTAATTATTGTAATCTAATATCATTATTACATCCTTATTATGCAAATTTATCAATTTTGTTTTTTTCTCTTGTAGAAGGCAATCTCTAGTTTCGTAGGTGATCTTGGGAGCTTGAGTCAATCAATGAATTTTACATGGTATCAAAGCATCCAAATCTACAAGCGCCTTCTCAAATATGGGGAAAATCAGGGAAGAACTTTGTTTGTTGGGTGTATTTCTATGTAAAATAGATCTTTTCATTAGATTTAGATCAATCAAAACAATTAGATTAGCCTTTTATTTGGATCAATTTGAGCATCGAAGGCCAAATATGTAAGGGTTTTTTTTTCTAGATCAAGAGCCAAGATAAAATGTTTAAGCATTTTGGGTCAAATTTGACCCTACCATTGCACTCAGAAGGCTCAAAAACTCTAAGATTGACTATCAACTAAATCTAACTCGGAGAAATTTATCTCAAGCCATCAAATATTTTTTCTCCTACTTTGATGTATGGCTCTACATAGGGTACAAAATGTTTTTTAAAAAAAATCTTTTTGCAATTTTAAAAAGTTTTCAAAAAAATTATTTAAATAAAATTACATTTCAAAATCACAATTTTTTTTGTTGTAAAAGTTTTATTGAAAAATTAAAATTAAAAAAATACATAGGGTACCTATGTAGTACACTAAGTAACTATGTAGGGTACCTTGCACACCAAGGCTAGGTACTACAACAACCTCTTAGACCCCATGCCCAATATAGGTCGCAATCCCTCTAAAGGGCCACAAACCCATATAATTAGGTTTGGGTGTGGCTTTGGCCCTAGACCCCATTTTCATGTGGCCTTTTTTGTCCTTTTCTAATCTATTCTGCCAACTTTTGCCTTTGTGCCATTTTTTCATAGCCCTAAATTTGGTGGTACACGTGGGAGTTTTAACAGCTTTGGCAAAGACTAGCTTTATCTGGATTTCCACTATACTTGGCAGGGAGTCTATTTTATCTAGTGGACATTCAATTTGATATTTCCTCCATATTTGGTGACAATTCCAACAAATTTGGTGGCAAGAATATTTTCAAGCTCAGCCCCCATCTCCATTAGCAGGTTGCATTTTTCAATCAAATTTTAGAAGATCATATCTTGGGCTCATGACCTCTATTTTCTAAGAATTTTTTTTATTTGAGATAATTTTTTGTACGCTAAATGTTGGTGTAGACATTTTCTGATTTTGATGCAAGAATTTTCTAGAATTTATAGATTCTTTCAGGTGACACCATGCAGTTCTCATTTTGAGAACTTCAAAATCTCATAACTTTCACATACAATCTCAGATTGAGGTGATTCTTTTTTTAAAAGCACATGATTTTTTGTGTACCTCTCACTAGTGCTATTTGTTTTACTTGATTTTTCTCTAGAATTAAACTTTCAGGATATACTCATTTTTGAGGATTTGTAGAAGCATTGAAGTCAAGTCCACTTTGCATTTCTTTCTAGTGGCAATTGTAACTACACTAAATATAAAGTGAAAAATCATATTTTATCAGGGGTTCTTTTATTAAGTTAAATGGTGTGTAATCTTTGAGTTTTGATCTCTAATCATTTGAGGAGATATCAGGGGTTTTTCTATTCATCCTTCTATGATCACACTAACAAAGGATAATTATGATTATTGGAAGAAAGGCATCTTGACACATCTCAGGTGGTTCAATCTTTTGCCTTATCTTTGTGGGCTTATACCTGAACTAGATATACCTCAGAAGAAATTTGTTTGGGGTAACAATGTTGATCATATTGTAGGATTGATTTGTTATAGTGTTGATTTTGACACTATGTGTTTCCTCTCACATATTGAGTGTCCACGCACTCTTTGGACAATAATTTGGGAGATCTATGGAGACCCTCATATCTCTCCATTCTTGGATGATCATGCTATTGATTGCCTCATACCCCTTGATGATGCAGATTGTATACCCTTCGATGATGATACAATAGAGGAGCTTGAATATCTAGTAGGTCTTGATTGTTTATATGACATAGAGACTTCTCTTCCTTCTCCTTCTCCTCCTATCAAGATCACATCTTCATCACCTATTGCTAATTCAAAGTTTAGAGCTTTTTCTTTAAGAGATTCTAGTGATTCTTTGCAACAAGACCACACCAGTCTTTCAGTTCTACCTTATTGGGATTCTTACTTATCATATATTGCAATCTTTGTTTGTGGAGTCTCACATTTCAAACTTGGAGGACACATTTGAGGAGTTATCTCTCCTCTTTGATGGTAATGATGTTATCAAATCTTAAGTGTTTTTAGATACAGTTCCATATCTTTCCGCTCTTGGTTCTCCTTCTTTCATTGGGAATTCAATTCCTATTTTGGAGGAGACATATTTTTCTAGCACAGGGTCATAGGATTTGGATTCCCTTTCCATCCTAATTGTGGGAGTTTCTTCTACAT
This sequence comes from Cunninghamia lanceolata, assembly GCA_027924645.1. Lineage (NCBI taxonomy): Eukaryota > Viridiplantae > Streptophyta > Pinopsida > Cupressales > Cupressaceae > Cunninghamia > Cunninghamia lanceolata. Next base: position 8,230,662 of record BSBN01001583.1, read on the forward strand.
ACAATAGTAGATCCATTTTGTTCTGTCTTCATATTTTGATCGTATTGCATTTCAATTGATGACATTATCAGACTTTTAGGGACTATGGTTTCATTATGCAGAGTTGTTTTTTTATCTCTTGATTATGATAGGACATTGATTAGACATATGGGATTCGATTTGATTAGATTTGGTGCTATTTTGTGATTCGACATATGAGATATATATGTGATGATGTTTTGTGAAGAGATTTTAGTTATTTATGTGATGTGGACTATTTGACATTAGATTGAAAAATGCAGTTTAATTTGGAATTATGTATTCATGATTATTGTTGTATTCAATTTCATGAATTTAATTCCAGTTGCTTCGGCTATGATTTTTCATGATATGATTAACACTTGATCGAGATGTGTAGGTTTTACATTCCCTAGCAATGGGAAATTGGAGGTAGAATTCACACTATGTTATCCCCTGTGAAACTGATCCATTCCCAAGAGGGATAAGGATCACGTTTGAATTTGAATGTTGATTTAAGTGCTTGATTTAATTTTATTATTTTGGCCTTAGTACCCTTTGTTTAAGATTAATTAATAATTAGTGTTGTATAAATTTTACTTGATTTACACCACTTGGTATTTATTTTATTTTGTTGAGGCCATTTAAAAGTGGATTTTTAACCCCCTTTATGAACCCTACTGTCCCAAAAGTTACCCTAGGTGGTTACCCATGAGTCTAGGGTCAACTTGGACTATCTAACCCTAGAATTAACTCACTTTTGGTCACTCTAAACTATGGTTTAGTCAAAGTGACGAAAATTTGAAATAAGGGAAGGTGGGAGATGAGTCATGCCTTGGGAAAGACTCATCTCCCTTCCCAAAGTTTGGCAACCCTTTCCCAAGGAAGACTTGGGAGGTCTCCAAGACTCCCAAGTGTATGGGAGCTTCCTCCAAGAATCTCACACATGTGTGAGAGCATCTTGGAGGGAGATGGATCTTTGAGAGAATAAGAGGATGCCATATGGCATCCCTTATCCTCTTGAAGGTGTGAGTGGGATTGCCACCTCACCACTTGTCCTCTCACACATGTATGAGAGTACAAGTGGATAAGGTGAGGATTGAGATGGAATGAGAGGATGAGACTTGTCATCCTCACACTTCCTATCCCTTGAAAGTGGCATTGGAGGAGGAAGGAGAAGGTGATAAGTGTCACCTTCTCATTCCTTAAGGCCAAATTGATGGCCTATATTATCTTCTCTTGTTAAGGAGTGTGGGGTTCTTGCAATTTTAAGTTTCTTTCTATTTTGGGAGGACTTTGGGGAAAGTTAGAGGAATTTTTTGAAGATTAGAAGGTTTGGGAAGGCTTGGAGCTCTTGACCAAACGTGCTTCCATTATAGGGATTTGAAGGTAAGCCTCTTAAACTTGTTTTCTCACCCTTGCTTATTTAATGTATTGTGTTATAGTTTTTGGTTGTTTTGTTGTTTGCATTATTTTTTGTTGGGATGGGAGTATGGTGAGAGCATCTCCAATGGAGGTAATGCTCAACTAGTTTGGGTAGGGGAAATGAACCTCCTTGAGGTCACTCCCATATTTTGTATTTATGCCTTGAGGGCTTTTATTTGTTGAGGAGATTATTGAATGACAAGAGTGCCATGGAGATTATTTGTGATTTTTGTGGAGAGCGCTATTTTTGGAGATTTTGGATTGAGGCCATGAGCTTGATATTTTATCATTTGGGAGCCCTTTGAAGTTGAGGGGTCCGTTCCCTACCCTCATCAAACTCATTTTCATGAGTTGAGTTTTGTGTCAAACCTATGGGTTGTTTGTGTTGTTGTGTTTGATATTTTGTTGTGGATTATTTCACCTGTGTGAATCCCTACCTCCCTAGCTCGGGGGTGACCCACTTCCGGGTCTACGGTAGGGAGGAGAGCTTTTCGAAGTGGCTGGTTTTGTTGTTCTTGTTGTTGTGTTTACTTGCAGGTTTTGAGTGAAGAAATGCAGTGGATGAGAGCTCCTCTTTGTGTGGCTTTGTAGTGTTTTAATGGTTGTTGGAGCCATGGCTATTTTGGCCTTATTGTGTTGTATTGTTGTAAGAGGTTGCTAAGTTATTTGCCATGGAGTTCACTATGATATTTAAATGAAATGTAAACTTTTTGCTTTATTTTAATTAAAGTTGCCTATTCCCTTATTTGTGAAGTCGGCATTGTGTTGAGAAATGGATGTCAAAATAGATATCAAAAAATTTTTGTCATTATCCTTTCAAGAAAAGAAATATGCGTGAGCTGTTTTTAATTTTCTGTCACATTCTTTTCAAGAGATAAATATGTGTGAATGTTGCTGAATAAAGTTTATCTTATTTCATGAAAGAAAGAGAAATTGTATATTACATTTCTGCCATTATACTCTTTCAGTAAGGAAAACATCTTAGTTGTAAATGCATCCTTTTATTTGCATACAAAAAAAAGGGGAAAGAAAGCTTAGATCAGTTATTGTTGTTGCATTAGAAGTTCATATGATTAGTTGCTATTTGAAACTTGAATGAAATGCATCCCCTATCTTGGATAATCCTTTAAAAAAAAAAAAGTTGTAATAATATTTATTTGGAATTCTGGTTTCTATTTTACTTTGGCCTCAAAGGAATACTATATATATTCTGTTTATAGAGTTATGCTTTCAAAAAAAAATAGAATACTAATTATATTTAAATATATATATATGAGCATATATATATAAATAAATATATACAGTAATAGAAAACTATGTCACTGTGTAGTTAACACAAGGCAGTATGTATATATATATATATCTACAAATTCTAAATGATACGCAATGTATATATTTTAGTTGTGATTCATATTTAACACAGAGACTTAAATTAGTGGGTGGACTGTTTTATTTTAACAGTTTTAAGGTTAACAAAAAAAAAGAATTTAAATTTTGGTGGGACTATGGGCAATGGCCATAGCCCACCCATGCTCATTATCAAAAGGTGTGGGAAGGAGGTTGTGCCTCCACCCACGCCCGCGGGTGTGGGTGGAGGCACAACCTCCTCCCCACACCCCCAAACCACCATCCACCACCACCCAATCGGCCCCCCCCACCTCTCCCTCTGCACAAAACGGCGCCTCCTATCTCCACTCAACTCCCCTTCGCCGTGAGTCTCAGCTCCTGCCGCTACACCCCTTAGTTCTGGTCCCTGCGGTCCTTCAATCCTGAGCATCACATGGTGGTGGCGGCAACAGCGGCTACTCCACTCCACTTCACCCATTTCGGCACCTCTGTCCACAGAAAATCCTTCTGTCACCCCTCTCTCTTCGACCCTGTTCATCAGGGTTTAACACAGTTAGTATGTTATATTTATAATGCAAAAGAAACATATAGATATACATAGTTCTTTTTATAAATCAACCTGTTGTGTATCAGGTTCCTATTCCATGGCCTCTTTTGAATTCTTGAAACCCTAGACCTGCAAGAAGAAGAGGCAAGACAAAATACAAAAGTGATGAATGAGAAATGAGATTAGGGCATAGGGAGAAAAATGAAAGAAAATAGGATTTAGGGCAACTTATTTTAGAATGCAATTTTAAATGTGATTAGGGCTTTTAGGTTTAGAATTTTTTATTTGTTTGAGAAGATTATGTGAGGATGTGAGTTTTTAAATTTTAATTTTATTTTAAACCTCTATTTCTTTTTTTTTGTTTTGGTTCTATCTCTTGGGGACTCTTAACTTGTTTTCTAAAATAGGAGTGGGTTGATTTTCGCAAATTTGATTGTCTTGTGTTTTGAATTTAACTTTTGAGTAAGGGTATTTTTTTCTTTTCCCTTGTTTATAGAATTATTTAAATAGGGGTAATGAATTATATTTTTGATGGAATTTTATTAGTTCAATTTCACCTATTTTTATAATTATTTTACGAGGAGAGTTATTTAAACTCTCCTTCCTCTTTGATTAAATTTTTGAGTAAGTTATTAAATATAATGCCAAAATTATATTTAATAACAGACTTGATTTTTCTGTTGGATTTATTTGATGTCTTGTCATTTAATTTAATTTTATTATTTTACTTTATATAGTTTTAGAATTCGTTTTAAGTTTTAATTTCATTTAATTATTCTTAAATTTTATTTTTCTATTGGTGAATTATTTTTAAAATGTTACTTTGTGTTTTTTGAAAACTCGTTATGCTACCGAAATTTTGCTAGATTCCTAGGGTTTATTTTATGCATTATTTTATTTAATTTTAATCCATCATTCCACTTCAATCATGTGCCATCTTACCATATTATTTAATCACTTTTCGATCAAAGTCAAATTAGGGTTTGATGTTGGCAGAATCTTCTTCACCTAGGAAACTTAGGGTTCAGATTAAAATCAGTCTAACCCTAGAAGCGACACACTACGTGTCGCGTACCCCCTAGACAGACTTCACCATTGCGGTTATGTTGACATGTTTACGCCTTATGCATATTGTCACCGAGCACGCAGACACGTGCAAGGGGGTTCCTAGGGATAGGTAGAAAAGTTTTTTGTAGTTCGTGTCATGACCACATGGCAAATGTGGACATGACACATGTGTTGTGTGTCATGACTACATGAGAAATGCGGGCATGACATTTTATATCAGAGCCTCAGTTTAAACACTGGGCTTGTTTTGGGCACATTATTATTTCTGCAACATTGATTAAATTGTGGTTACCTCATTTTTGTAGGGTGCCTCCCTGACGAGTTCGGTGAGCACAGTCCCGCTGCAGTCCATCCCTCGAGGTTCACAGTGACTCTTCAGCTGAGGTACAGGCACAGCCAGTTCCACAGGTACAGCAGGCACCACCAGCCCTACCAGATATTGGGCCACAAATATTACAGGCTTTACAGGTAGTTTTAGATAGGCTTCCATTGGCTGTTGTTGAGCCACGCATAGAGCCACGTGTCGAGCCCTGCGAGGATCCACGAGAGGAGCCACGTGTGGAGCCACGAGCTGAGTCCCATGTCGAGCCACTTGTGGAGCCCCATGTTGAGCCATGAGGGGTACCACATGTGAAGCCTTACGTTGAGGTGCTAGAGATGACGGTAGAGGAGGTTGGTTCAGCCAATAGGGCCCGTAGCAGGAGCCCTTCACGTCATGCTAGGTATGATTAGGCAGTACGAGTAGAGCACATGGTTCACAGACCTTAAGACTATTATACAGATGAGCTAATCAGGAGGCCTAGAGACAAAGTAGACCCCATTAGGGATTTATTGAGGTTGAACCCTCCTACATTCGTTGGGACCACAGAGGGAGCTGAGGCAGAGGCCTGGCTTATCAACTTAGAAAGATGCTTCATGTTGCGTCCTTACGAGGGCAACACGAAGGTCCATGTGGTAGTACACTTATTGAGAGATGCAGTAGCCACCTGGTGGCACACTGAGGAGTGCAAGCGTCACCTTTCTTTAGACACTCTCACATGGGAGACCTTCATTGAGCGCTTTAATGCGCGATACTTGTCAGATCATTACAGGTAGCATCGTATAGACAAGTTCCATGATCTTTAGCAGAGGGGACTTACAGTGGTACAGTATGAGGGTAGATTTACTAAGTTATCCCATTATGCGGAGTATCTCCATGATGAGAAACTCCTGGTGCATAAGTTTATCAAAGGACTAAACCACAGTATAGTAGGGCCTGTTCATATGGTAGACCCCCAGACTTTGAGTGATGCTGCCAAGAAGGCATATATCACTGAGGAGATTCAGGGATGCGGGTAGAGTTCACGCCTCAATTTCAGGATCGTGGACAGTAGTAGCATCAGCAGAGTTTCTGTAGACCATCACAACCACCTCATAGAGGAGGATTCAATTCTGTACCTTTACCTCCTAGGCCCCCACAGCAGCAACAGCCACAGCAGCAGCAGAGAGCTAGGACACAACAGAGGTCACATGGGGGACATAATAGAGGTTGGTAGCAGCAAGGCCCGCGCAGAGATCAAAGGCAACAGGGACCACCTACGGGACCTGCGAGGTTGCAATAGTCTTATAGGGGCTCACAGGGGTCTACTGGCAGATAGGACAATAGTAGTCGAGTAGGACTCAGACTGGACAGGTACAGGCTAGGGGCCCTTGTTATGTTTGTGGTGGAGTTGGAAACCTAGCTAAAGAGTGTCCACAAGGTTTTACAATAGGGGGACAACCTCGTGCAGGAGGATCTGAGCAGACTGTTGGTGATGTGGGTAGATCCCACCATATGTTCGCGACGGTTGATAACTACCAGGCTAATTTTTAGGCGTCAGTGATTTAGACGTCAGGTATGATTGGGGATAACCCCATTTATATTCTCTTTGATTCTGGTGCTACTGATTCATTCATATCTCCATGATTAGTGGAGTGTTGCAGGCTGGTGACCTCTAGGCAGGGTGATAGGTGGGTGGTTGAGTTGGCCTCAGGGGCCAAGATGATAGTAGATACCTTAGTCCATGACTGTGAGATTGCTTTGGGACCCCTTACCACAGTATGCGACCTTAGAGTCATGACATTAGGATCCTCTGATGTGGTGTTGGGTATGGATTGGCTTGCGGCTCATCGAGCCAAGCTAGATTATCGCTGAAAGGTGATCAACTGTTTAGACGACCACGATACATCAGTTGAGATAGTGGGCATGCAAAAGCCCACAGCAATGTGTATGATATCCACTCAATAGCTTAAGCACTACATGCGGAAGGGATGTCAGATGTTTGCCATCATAGTGAGCGACAGATCAGATGACGAGCCCGAGGCATCTTTGGATGATCATCCCATCCTTAAAGAGTTTGCTAATGTGTTTCCAGTAGATTTATTAGGGATGCCACCCCAACGTGAGGTAAACTTTCACATAGACTTAGTACTAGGTGCTGAGCCAGTGTCTTGTGCACCCTACAGGATGACCGCAGCTGAGCTCACAGAGCTCAGGTTATAGTTGGAGGACTTGCTCGAGAAGGGGTGCATCTGACCAAGCTTTTCACCTTGGGGTGCTCCTGTCATCTTCATGAAGAAGAAGGATGGGTCTCTTTGATTGTGCATGGACTACAGGCAATTGAATAAGGTGACGATGAAGAACCATTATCCTCTGCCTAGGATTGATGATATTTTCGATCAGATGCAAGGAGCCAGGGTGTTCTCTAAGATAGACCTAAAGTCTAAGTATCACCAGCTATGTATCACAGAGGCGGATATCCATAAGACTGCCTTCTGGACTTGTTATGGCCACTATGAGTTCACAGTGGTTCCCTTCGGCTTGACGAACACCCCTGCAGTGTTCATGAGTCTCATGAACGGGGTGTTCCGTACCTATTTAGATCAGTTCATGATCATTTTCCTTGATGACATTTTGATCTACTCACGGACCAAGGAGGAGCATGAGGAGCACCTTCGTCAGGTTCTACAGTGTTTGAGGGAGCAGAATCTTTATGAGAGCTTGGTGAAGTGTGCATTTTTCAGGACAGAGGTTCAGTATCTGGGGCATATCCTATCTGGCGATGGAATCTCAGTAGATCCATCGAAGATCAGGGCTATCAAGGATTGGCAAGCACCCACTAGTGTGACAGAGGTCAAGAGTTTTATGGGGTTAGCTGGTTATTACCGTCGCTTTGTTGAGGGTTTTTCTCAGATAGCGCACCCCATCACTTCCCTTCAGCAGAAAGGGAAGAGTTTTCTTTGGACTAAGTAGTGTGAGAGGGCCTTCGAGGTCTTCAAGGAGCGTCTTACCAGCGCTCCCATTTTAGTGGTTCCTGATCCTGCAACAGATTTTATGGTTTGCACAGATGCATCACTTAAGGAATTGGGAGCCATACTTATGTAGGGTGGTAGAGTGATCATGTATGAGTCATGAAAGCTCAAGACCCATGAGTTGAATTACCCCACGCACGACTTGGAGTTAGCGGTAGTAGTTCAGGCTCTAGTTCATTGGAGGCATTTCTTATTTGGTCGTCACTTTAAGCTCCATTCAGATCATCACAGCCTTTAGTATATCTTTACACAGCTGAATCTGAACACCTATCAATGGCGTTGGATGGAGTTCTTCTGCAAGTATGACTTTGATGTCCACTACATCAAAGGGAAGGAGAACGTGGTTGCTGACGCATTGAGTTGGAGGCGCCATGAGCGACCTTGACTCTAAGTGTAGAATTGAGAGGTCGCATTATTCAGCATCTGCCAGAGGATGAGTAGTTTCTTGAGGTGCAGCAGGAGATCAGTTCACAGAGGGCCCTTGTGGGTAAGTTTGTAGGGTATTCACTTGAGGTAGATGGGTTACTTCGTCATCAACAACGCATCTATGTACCCTGCGCAGGTGACCTACGTACTGTAGTGTTATCAGAGGCTCACAGAGCACCATATGCGGCACATTTGAGGGTGAAGAAGATGCATGCTGATCTACGACAACTGTACCATTGGGCAGGTATGAGACGAGATATAGCAGAGTTTGTTGCTCGATGCCTTGAGTGCCAGAGGGTCAAGGCCGAGCATCAACATCCAACGGGTCTTCTATACCCACATGACATACCTGAGTGGAAGTGGGACACCATTTCCATGGATTTTATTGTTGGTCTTCCTATGTCTTCATGTCGCCATGGTGCCATCATGGTGATAGTTGACCAAGGTGGCGCATTTCTCACCTGTACACACGATGTACAATGTGCCAACAGTGGTAAGGGTATTCTTAGACGATATTGTGAGATTACATGGAGTACCTTAGTACATCATTTCAAACAGAGATTCTGTATTCACCTCAGCATTCTGGAGAGCCTTGTAGCAGGCGTTGGGCACACAGCTCAACTTTAGCTCCACTTATCATCCCAAGACAGATGGACAGACAGAGCGGGTGAATCAGGTATTGGAGAACATGCTTCATATGTATGTTATGGACCATCAGTCTAGATGGGAGGAGTATATGTATCTGGTTGAGTTCGCCTACAATAATGGGCATCACAGCTCGTTGGGTATGCCTCCCTTTCAGGCTTTATACGGCAGATAATGCAGGACACCATTGAGTTGGGATTGGATAGAGGAAAGAGTTGCCATTGGTCTAGAGCTTGTTTAGGATATGGAGCAGTAGGTCACACTAATTAGGCAGAGGTTACAAGAGGCACAAGATAGACAGAAGAAGTATGCCGATGCTAAGAGGACTGATCGGAGCTTCTTAGTGGGTGATAGGGTATTCCTTAGAGTGCGGCCACACAATAGTCCAATCCATTATGGAAAGGGCTCTAAGCTCGCACCACGGTTTGTAGGACCCTTTGAGATTTTGGAGTGGATAGGACCAGTTGCCTATAGTCTAGCGTTGCCACCTAGCCTGTCACGTATCCACGATGTCTTTCATATTTCTATTTTGAGGCGATATATATCTGATTTATCTCACATGCTGGACTGGAGTGCTATATAGGTAGAGGCAGACAGGCAATTAGCTTTGGAGACAATTTGAATATTGGCTCGTCGGACGCTGGGCCTTCAAGGTCAAGAGTTGGACCAAGTTAGAGTCCAGTGGGATCGATATGATGAGGTCACAGCGACTTGGGAGGATGCAGCTAGTTTGAGGGCACTCTATTCTCATCTTTTTGATGACTTCCAGGAGGAAGTTTAGTCTTAGGGGGGAGGATGTGAGGCTGATTATTTTACATCCCTTATTTTGATTGTATTGCATTTTAGTTGATGACATTATCAGACTTTTAGTGACTATGGTTTCATTATGAAGACATGTTTTTTATCTCTTGATTATGATAGGACATTGATTAGACATATGTGATTTGATTTGATCAGATTTGGTGCTATTTTGTGATTCGACATATGAGATATATATGTGATGATGTTTTGTGATGAGATTTTAGTTATTTATGTGATATGGACTATTTGACATGAGATTAAAAAATGCAGTTTAATTTGGAATTATGTATTGATGATTATTGTTGTATTCAATTTCGTGAATTTAATTATAGTTGCTTCGGCTATGATTTTTCATGATATGATTGACACTTGATCGAGATGTGTAGGTTTTACATTCTCTAGCCATGGGAAATTGGAGGTAGAATTCATATGTTATCCCCTGTGAAACCGATCCATTCCCAAGAGGGATAAGGATCACGTTTGAATTTGAATGTTGATTTAAGTGCTTGATTTAATTTTATTATTTTGGCCTTAGTACCCTTTGTTTAAGATTAATTAATAATTAGTGTTGTATAAATTTTACTTGATTTACACCACTTGGTATTTATTTTATTTTGTTGAGGCCATTTAAAAGTGGATTTTTAACCCCCTTTATGAACCCTACTGTCCCAAAAGTTACCCTAGGTGGTTACCCATGAGTCTAGGGTCAACTTGGACTATCTAACCCTAGAATTAACTCACTTTTGGTCACTCTAAACTATGGTTTGGTCAAAGTGACGAAAATTTGAAATAAGGGAAGGTGGCAGATGAGTCATGCCTTGGGAAAGACTCATCTCGCTTCCCAAAGTTTGTGAACCCTTTCCCAAGGAAGACTTGGGAGGTCTCCAAGACTCCCAAGTGTGTGGGAACTTCCTCCAAGACTCTTACACACGTGTGAGAGAATCTTGGAGGGAGATGGCTCTTTGAGAGAATAAGAGGATGCCATATGGCATCCCTTATCCTCTTGAAGGTGTGAGTGGGAATGCCACCTCACCACTTGTCCTCTCACACATGTGTGAGAGCACAAGTGGATAAGGTGAGGATTGAGATGGAATGAGAGGATGACACTTGTCATCCTCACACTTCCTCTCCCTTGAAAGTGGCATTGGAGGAGGAAGGAGAAGGTGACAAGTGTCACATTCTCATTCATCAAGGCCAAATTGATGGCCTATATTATCTCCTCTTGTTGAGGAGTGTGGGGTTCTTGCAATTTTAAGTTTCTTTCTATTTTGGGAGGACTTTGGGGAAAGTTAGAGGAATTTCTTGAAGATTGGAAGGTTTGGGAAGGCTTGGAGCTCTTCACCAAACGTGCTTCCATTATAGGGCTTTGAAGGTAAGCCTCTTAAACTTGTTTTCTCACCCTTGCTTATTTAATTTATTGTGTTATAGTTTTTGGTTGTTTTGTTGTTTGCATTGTTTTTTGTTGGGATGGGAGTATGGTGAGAGCACCTCCAATGGAGGTAATGCTCAACTTGTTTGGGTAGGGGAAAGGAACCTCCTTGAGGTCACTCCCATATTTTGTATTTATGCCTTAAGGGCTTTTATTTGTTGAGGAGATTATTGAATGGCAAGAGTGCCATGGAGATTATTTGTGATTTTTGTGGAGAGTGGTGTTTTTGGAGATTTTGGCTTGAGGCCATGAGCTTGATATTTTATCATTTGGGAGCCCTTTGAAGTTGAGGGGTCCATTCCCTACCCTCATCAAACTCATTTTCATGAGTTGATTTTTGTCTCAAACCTATGGGTTGTTTGTGTTGTTGTGTTTGATATTTTGTTGTGGATTGTTTCACCTGTGTGAATCCCTACCTCCCTATCTTGGGGGTGACCCACTTGCGGGTCTACGGTAGGGAGGAGAGCTTTTTGAAGTGGCTAGTTTTGTTATTCTTGTTGTTGTGTTTACTTGCAAGTTTTGAGTGAAGAAATTCAGTGGATGAGAGCTCCTCATTGTGTGGCTTTGTAGTGTTTTAATGGCTGTTGGAGCCATGGCCATTTTGGCCTTATTGTGTTGTATTGTTGTAAGAGGTTGCTATGTTATTTGCCACGAAGTTGGCTGTGATATTTAAATGAAATGTAAACTTTCTATTTTATTTTAATTAAAGTTGCCTATTCCCTTATTTGTGAAGTTGGCATTGTGTTGAGAAATGGATGTGAAAATAGATATAAAGAAATTTCTGTCATTATCCTTTCAAGAAAAAAATTATGCATGAGCTATTTTTAATTTTTTGTCACATTCTTTTCAAGGGATAAATATGTGTGATTGTTGCTGAATAAAGTTTATCTTATTTCATGAAAGAAATAGAAATTGTATATTACATTTCTGCCATTATACTCTTTCAGTAAGGAAAACATCTTTGTTGTAAATGCATCCTTTTATTTGCATACAAAAAAAGCAGAAAGAAAGTTTAGATCAATTTCTGTTGTTGCATTAGAAGTTCATATGATTAGTTGCTATTTGAAACTTGAATGAAATGCATCCCCTATCTTGTATAATCCTTTAAAAAAAAAAGTTGTAATAATATTCATTTGGAATTGTGGTTTCTATTTTACTTTGGTGTCAAAGGAATACTATATATATTCTGTTTATAGAGTTATGCTTTCAAAAAAAAATAGAATACTGATTATATTTAAATATATAAATAAGCATATATATAAATAAATATATACAGTAATAGAAAAATATGTCACTGTGTAGTTAACACAAGGCAGTATATATATATATATATACAAATTCTAGATGATATGCAATGTATATATTTTAATTGTGATTCATATTTAACATGGAGACTTAAATTAATGGGCAGACTATTTTATTTTAATAGTTTTAAGGTTAACAAAAAAAAGAATTTAGATTTCAGTGGGACTGTGGGAAACGCCCACAACCCACCCCTGCTCATTATCAAAAGATGTGGGGAGGAGGCTGTGCCTCCACCCACACGCCCAAACCACCATCCACCACCACCCAATCGGGCCCCCCCTCACCTCTCCCTCTGCGCAGAATGATGCCCCCTATCTCCACTCAACTCCCCTCCGCCGTGAGTCTCATCTCCTTCTTCTACACCCCCTAGTTCCACTCCCTGTGGTCCTTCAACCCTGAGCATCACATGGTGACAGCGGCTACTCCACTCCACTTCGCCCATTTCGGCACCTCCGCCCACAGAAATCCCTTCTGCCGCCTTCTCTCTTCGACCCTGTTCATCAGGGTTTAACACAGTTAGTATGTTATATTTATAATGCAAAAGAAACATATAGATATACATAGTTCTTTTAATAAATCAACTTGCTGTGTATCAGGCTCCTATTCCATGGCCTCTTTTGAATTCTTGAAACCCTAGACCTGCAAGAAGAAGAGGCAAGACAAAATACAAAAGTGAATGAATAAGAAATGAGATTAGGGCATAGGGAGAAAAATAAAAGAAAATAGGATTTAGGGCAACTTATTTTAGAATGCAATTTTAAATGTGATTAGGGTTTTTAGGTTTAGAATTTTTTATTTGTTTGAGAAGATTATGTGAGGATGTGAGTTTTTAAATTTAAATTTTATTTTAAACCTCTATTTCTTTTTTTTTTTGTTTTGGTTCTATCTCTTGGGGACTCTTAACTTGTTTTCTAAAATAGGAGTGGGTTGATTTTCACAAATTTGATTTTGTCTTGTGTTTTGAATTTAACTTTTGAGTAAGGGTATTTTTTTTCTTTTCCCTTGTTTATAGAATTATTTAAATAGGGGTAATGAATTATATTTTTGACAGAATTTTATCAGTTCAATTTCACCTATTTTTATCATTATTTTACAAGGAGAGTTATTTAAACTCTCTTTCCTCTTCGATTAAATTTTTGAGTAAGTTATTAAATATAATGCCAAAATTATATTTAATAACAGACTCAATTTTTCTGTTGGATTTATTTGACGTCTTGTCATTTAATTTAATTTTATTATTTTACTTTGTATCATTTTAGAATTCGTTTTAAGTTTTAATTTCATTTAATTATTCTTAAATTTTATTTTTCTATTGGTGAATTATTTTTAAAATGTTACTTTCCATTTTTTGAAAACTCGTTATGCTGCCAGAATTTTGCTAGATTCCTGGGGTTTATTTTATGCATTGTTTTATTTAATTTTAATCCATCATTCCACTTCAGTCATGCACCATCTTACCATATTATTTAATCACTTTTCGATCAGAGTCAAATTAGGGTTTGATGTTGGTAGAATCTTCTTCACCTAGGAAACATAGGGTTCAGATTAAAATCAGTCTAACCCTAGAAGAGACACACTACGTGTTGCGTACCCCCTAGACAGACTTCACCATTGCGGTTATGTTGACATGTTTACACCTTATGCGTATTGTCACTGAGCATGTAGACACGTGTGAGGCGGTTCCTAGGGATAGGTAGAAAAGGTTTTTGTAATTCGTGTCATGACCACATGGCAAATGTGGACATGACACGTGTGTTGTGTGTTGTGACCATATGGGAAATGCGGGCATGACATTTGGTATCAGAGCCTAAGTTTTAACACTGGGCTTGTTTCGGGCACATTTTTATTTCTGCAACTTTGATTAAATTGTGGTTACCTCATTTTTGTAGGATGCCTCCCCAACGAGTTTAGCGAGCACAATCCCACCTTACTCCATCCCCCGAGGTTCACAGTGACTCTTCAGCTGATGACATTATCAAACTTTGATCAGATTTGGTGGTATTTTGTGATTCGACATATGAGATATATATGTGATGATGTTTTGTGATGAGATTTTAGTTATTTATGTGATGTGGACTATTTGACAATAGATTGAAAAATGTAGTTTAATTTAGAATTATGTATTGATGATTATTGTTGTATTCAATTTCGTGAATTTAATTCTAGTTCCTTCGGCTATGATTTTTCATGATATGATTGACACTTGATCGAGATGTGCAGGTTTTACATTCCCTAGCCAAAAAAAATTGGAGGTAGAATTCACACTATGTTATCCCCTGTCAAACCGATCCATTCCCAAGAGGGATAAGGATCACATTTGAATTTGAATGTTGATTTAAGTGCTTGATTTAATTTTATTATTTTGGCCTTAGTACCCTTTGTTTAAGATTAATTAATAATTAGTGTTGTAAAAATTTTACTTGATTTACACCACTTGGTATTTATTTTATTTTATTGAGGCCATTTAAAAGTGGATTTTTAATCCCCTTTATGAACCCTAGTGTCCCAAAAGTTACCCTAGGTGGTTACCCATGAGTCTAGGGTCACCTTGGACTATCTAACCCTAGAATTAACTCACTTTTGGTCACTCTAAACTATGGTTTAGTCAAAGTGACGAAAATTTGAAATAAGGGAAGGTGGGAGATGAGTCATGCCTTGGGAAAGACTCATCTCGCTTCCCAAAGTTTGGGAACCCTTTCCCAAGGAAGACTTGGGAGGTCTCCAAGACTCCCAAGTGTGTGGGAGCTTCCTCCAAGACTCTCACACATGTGTGAGAGCATCTTGGAGGGAGATGGCTCTTTGAGAGAATAAGAGGATACCATATGGCATCCCTTATCCTCTTGAAGGTGTGAGTGGGAATGCCACCTCACCACTTGTCCTCTAACACATGTGTGAGAGCACAAGTGGATAAGGTGAGGATTGAGATGGAATGAGAGGATGACACTTGTCATCCTCACACTTCCCCTCCCTTGCAAGTGGCATTGGAGGAAGGAGATGATGACAAGTGTCACCTTCTCATTCCTTAAGGCCAAATTGATGGCCTATATTATCTCCTCTTGTTGAGGAGTGTGGGGTTCTTGCAATTTTAAGTTTCTTTCTATTTTGTGAGGAGTTTGGGGAAAGTTAGAGGAATTTCTTGAAGATTGGAAGGTTTGGGAAGGCTTGGAGCTCTTCAGTAAACGTGTTTCCATTATAGGGCTTTGAAGGTAAGCCTCTTAAACTTGTTTTCTCACCCTTGCTTATTTAATTTATTGTGTTATAGTTTTTGGTTGTTTTGTTGTTTGCATTTGTTTTTATTGGGATGGGAGTATGGTGAGAGCACCTCCAATGGAGGCAATATTCAACTTGTTTGGGTAGGGGAAAGGAACCTCCTTGAGGTCACTCCCACATTTTGTATTTATGCCTTGAGGGCTTTTATTTGTTGAGGAGATTATTGAATGGCAAGAGTACCATGGAGATTATTTGTGATTTTTGTGGAGAGTGGTGTTTTTGAAGATTTTGGCTTGAGGCCATGAGCTTGATATTTTATCATTTGGGAGCCCTTTGAAGTTGAGGGGTCCATTCCCTACCCTCATCAAACTCATTTTCATGAGTTGAGTTTTGTCTCAAACCTATGGGTTGTTTGTGTTGTTGTGTTTGATATTTTGTTGGGGATTGTTTCACCTGTGTGAATCCCTACCTCCCTAGCTTGGGGGTGACCCACTTGCGGGTCTACGGTAGGGAGGAGAGCTTTTCAAAGTGGTTGGTTTTGTTGTTCTTGTTGTTTTGTTTAGTTACAGGTTTTGAGTGAAGAAATGTAGTGGATGAGAGATCCTCTTTGTGTGGCTTTGTAGTGTTTTAATGGTTGTTGGAGCCATGGCCATTTTGGCCTTATTGTGTTGTATTGTTGTAAGAGGCTGCTAAGTTATTTGCCATGGAGTTGGCTGTGATATTTAAATGAAATTTAAACTTTCTATTTTATTTTAATTAAAGTTGCCTATTCCCTTATTTGTGAAGTTGGAATTGTGTTGAGAAATGGATGTGAAAATAGATATAAACAAATTTCTGTCATTATCCTTTCAAGAAAAAAAATAAGCATGAGTTGTTTTTAATTTTCTATCACATTCTTTTCAAGAGATAAATATGTATGAATGTTGTTGAATAAAGTTTATCTTATTTCATGAAAGAAAGAGAAATTGTATATTACATTTTTGCCATTATACTTTTTCAATAAGGAAAACATCTTAGTTGTAAATGCATCCTTTTATTTGCATACAAAAAAAAGGGGAAAGAAAGTTTAGATCAGTTTCTATTGTTGCATTAGAAGTTCATATGATTAGTTGATGTTTGAAACTTGAATGAAATGCATCCCCTATCTTGTATGATCCTTTCAAAAAAAAAGTTGTAATTTTGAATTATGGTTTCTAGTTTACTTTGGCCTTAAAGGAATACTATATATATTCTGTTTATAGAGTTATGCTTTAAAAAAAAATAGACTATTGATTATATTTAAATATATATAAGCAAATATATATATATATATATGAGCATATATATATAAATAAATATATACAGTAATAGAAAAATATGTCACTGTGTAGTTAACACAAGGTAGTATGTATATATGCCTATATATATATAAACATATATATATATATATATATATAAATTCTAAATGATACACAATGTATACATTTTAGTTGTGATTCATATTTAACACAGAGACTTAAATTAGTTGGCGGATTGTTTTATTTAACGGTTTTAAGGTTAACAAAAAAAAAAGAATTTAAATTTCGGTGGGACTATGGGTAATGCCCACAGCCCAACCCTGCTCATTATCAAAAGGTGTGGGGAGGAGGCTGTGCCTCCTCCCCACACCCCCAAACCACCATCCACCACCGCCCAATCTGCCCCCCCTCACCTCTCCCTCTACGTAAAACGGTGCCCCCTATCTCCACTCAACTCCCCTCTGCCGTGAGTCTCGGCTCCCGCTGCTACACCCCCTAGTTCCGCTCCCTGCGATCCTTCAACCCCAAGCATCACACGGTGGCGGCAGCGATAGCGGCTACTCCACTCCACTTCGCGCATTTTGGCACCTCCACCCATAGCAAACCCTTCTGCCGCCCCTCTCTCTTCGACCTTGTTCAACAGGGTTTAACACAGTTAGTATGTTATATTTATAATGCAAAAGAAACATATAGATATACATAGTTCTTTTTATAAATCAACCTGTTGTGTATCAGGTTCCTATTCCATGGCCTCCTTTGAATTCTTGAAACCCTAGACCTGTAAGAAGAAGAGGCAAGACAAAATACAAAAGTGAATGAATGAGAAATGAGATTAGGGCATAGGGAGAAAAATAAAAGAAAATAGGATTTAGGGCAACTTATTTTAGAATGCAATTTTAAATGTGATTAGGGCTTTTAGGTTTAGAGTTTTTTATTTCTTTGAGAAGATTATGTGAGGATGTGAGTTTTTAAATTTAAATTTTATTTTAAACCTCTATTTTTTTTTTGTTTTGGTTCTATCTCTTGGGGACTCTTAACTTGTTTTCTAAAATAGGAGTGGGTTGATTTTTGCAAATTTGATTTTGTCTTGTGTTTTGAATTTAACTTTTGAGTAAGGGTATTTTTTTCTTTTCCCTTGTTTATAGAATTATTTAAATAAGGGAAATGAATTTTATTTTTGACGGAATTTTATCAGTTCAATTTCACCTATTTTTATCATTATTTTATGGGGAGAGTTATTTAAACTCTCCTTCCTCTTCGATTAAATTTTCGAGTAAGTTATTAAATATAATGCCAAAATTATATTTAATAACAGACTCAATTTTTCTGTTGGATTTATTTGACGTCTTGTCATTTAATTTAATTTAATTATTTTACTTTATATCATTTTAGAATTCATTTTAAGTTTTAATTTCATTTAGTTATTCTTAAATTTTATTTTTCTATTGGTGAATTATTTTTAAAATGTTACTTTTCATTTTTTGGAAACGCGTTATGCTATCAAAATTTTGCTAGATTCCTAGGGTTTATTTTATGCATTGTTTTATTTAATTTTAATCCATCATTCCACTTCAATCATGTGCCATCTTACCATATTATTTAATCACTTTTCAAATTGAGTCAAATTACGGTTCGATGTTGGCAGAATCTTCTTCACCTAGGAAACTTAGGGTTCAGATTAAAATCGGTCTAACCCTAGAAGTGACACACTACGTGTCGCATACCCCCTAGATGGACTTCACCATTGCAGTTATGTTGACATGTTTACGCCTTATGCGCATTGTCACCGAGCATGCAAACACGTATGAGGGGGTTCCTAGGGATAGGTAGAAAAGTTTTTCATAGTTTGTTTCATGACCACATGGCAAATGTGGACATAACACATGTGTTGTGTGTCGTGACCGCATGGGAAATGCAGGCATGATAGTTGGTGAGAGATTTTTGTACATAGGTACCTAATATGGCCTTGTATTCAAGACCCATCTTTGCATTATTTGCATTTTTTAGTTCTCCCAAGTTGCACTTAAGGGTGGGTGTTTGTGTAATTATTTATTTAATTAAACTTTATTAAGTTTACTTAGGGCTTTTTTAAGAACTTAGGGTTTTCTATCTTCCAATAATAAAAGAAAGATCTCAAATGTAAATATTGTAATCCAATATCATTATTGTATCTTTATCATGTAAATTTATCCTCTTTTATTTTTTCTCTTGTAGAAGGTAATCTCTAGTTTTTCAAGTGATCTTGGGAGCTTGAGTCAGTCAAGTACTCTTATAGGTTTTACCCCCTTTATGGAAATGTTAAGAGGTTATGATTCATCCCTTACTACTAAATTTATGAGAAATTGGAACAACGGGAAAGTGGTGATGAGAGGTTTTGAATTCATGGTCTCAAGAGACTTAGTGGTGAAGGCAACTAGCCTATCCATAGAAGGATCCTAAATATTTAAACATAGGCATATGGGGGAGGGGGCAATTTCCAACTTTCTCAATAAGGATAAAGAACCTACAAAATTAAACTCATGGCATGCTAGGAGTACTCTCAAATCTCCATGGGATGAAGTATATCTCTATGAGGTATGTAACCCTTGAAGGGTGATTAAAATTTATCTACTCCTATCACTTTGTCTTGCTAAATCACTTTAGGAGAAATAAATTAGTTTTGTTTCCCTTCTTCCTATTGTCTTCATTGGATTTATCTATTAGAGATTGCAAGAAGTGCCCTATTGTGGTTCCCCTACAACAAGGCCTCATGCTATTGATTTTTAATCATGTGAAGAATTTGAATCCATATATTGTTCATCCCATTCATAAGAAGGTTAGTAAAAATAAAATTTTGGTGAATTATTCTTTATCCACATCTAAGGAGTCAAAAGAAAAAGAGGTGAGGAGTTATAATAGAACTATGACATATTTTGGGTCAGAGTCTAACTTTGAGGATTTCTTTGAGTATGATCCTATGGTCAGAGACAAGGTTATAGGTAGTGGTGGTAGAGGGGACATTAAAAGGAAAATGAAAGTTCCTTCTTCTATAGTGAAAAATGTAGAAAGGCCTTTGGTTTCTCATAAGGATAGTGGAATCCCCCATACCCTAGATAAAGGAAAGGATAAAGCTTTTTCTAAACTCTTCATGTGTGATCCTTTCCATGGTATTGAGAACCCCTTCCCCTTGATCCCTAACAAGTTTAGTCTTCCCCAACCTAATCCCACATCCTAGAGAGAAGTTGTTGAAGACTTGCAAGTGCTAAGACAAAATGTAACTACCCTACACTAAACCTTTGATATGCAACATAACTTAATGAAATGGTATTATATTAAAATTGGTAGAATCAATGCTGAAATGGAGATCATGATGAAAAATAAGAGATGGGAGAATTATTTGTCAGTTGTTGAGGACATGAGAATTTTCAACAATGCGGAGGCTATTCCCCATGTGAACAAAATGAAGGATGACCTTTCAAATCAAAAATAAAAAATTGATATTTTTGAAGAAGAATATATGAAGGGGCAAGATAATCAAGATGTGAGGTTAGTGGCTCTATAATAAGAAACAACCAAGATCAAAGATAAACTTCAATAGGTACATGAAGACCAATGTAGTTGGAATCAATAATACCAATGATAAGATAAAAAGGATGAATACCAACACTATTGTTGAAGGAAAGACCAAAGAAAATGTGGGTCCTAGCACTAGAACCAAAAGCACCAAGAAGAAAATTTTCCAAGAACTACAAGAATGGATGATAGCCTCTATCAGGCTGAGCTAGAGGATGCTAACACTCTTAATAAGTTATAGTTTGTTTCTTTCTTTTATTTTTTTGACCTATTTCTTTGTTCTATTTCATACTATTTTTTGGTTATGGTCTAGTTGTGGGTAAACTAGTATTTCTCCTATTGTAAAGGGTTTCCAAGGTCTCTTCAAAACCTAGTATTTACCCCTTTAATAAAAACATCTATTTTTCTATTCAAGAACATTATTTTCTAGTTTTGCAAGGCTTTGGTTTTTAGTGCTAACACTTGAATTACAACCATTTGCATGCATCAAAGACTAATTTTTGAAACTACTAAAAATTTTGTGAATGTTTAGGTCTGTTGTCAAAGATCAAAGTTCAAAAGTATATTCACACGTCATTTTAATAAGGAAAATTAATCTTTAGTTGTTGTGTCTTATTGAGATTAGTCATCTATGTGTTCATGGAACAAGGGTTGTGTATGCTCTCCTCTCATGTTGCAAGATGAACTTAATGATCAAAAGCACCTTTATACCACTTGCATTACCCAAAGGGGCACTTGTATATGCTTTCTCCTCACACCTTAGGGTAATCTTGGAGATAAAAAGAATAATTCACTTTTCATTTTTATTTTAAGTGGGCCTACCTTTATATGTCATCACTAAGGGGGGTGATCTAAACCCTTGTATTTTGGCAAGGTATACAAATTTGGGAGAGAATCAAAAGACTCTCCCATTGAGGTATACTTGTTGCTTTTGGTTAATCTTGAAATAAATTTATACCTTTCAAAGTGAAGGTGAAAAGTGGGCTTCCCTCTTGAACCAAGACATTAGACTTACACCTCATTTCACAGAATTTGACCTCACATACCTTCAGGTATATAGGACCTTTTGGTTATATGTCCTTGTGATGTATTGGTTAGTCATTAGCACCAAGAAATTACTCACCCTAGATCCCTATAAACAAGTTTTTAGGTTGTGTATGCTCTCATCTTATGCCTTTAAACAATCTTGAGTGGTTAGAAGTGGTTAGTCTCTCCTCATGGGCCCTTCGTTCCATGCCTAGACAAGGTCGCAATGGTGGGATCACAAGTGCATACACTCCCACTTGAGTAAGTTAGGTTGTTGTTGTTTTTTCCTTTTATTCCCCTTTGTGTAAACTTATGCTTGTCTTTAAAAACTCAAAAACCCAAAAAATCACCTTTTGAATCCAACCAAGCCAAATCCAAAGCATAAACAAGCCAAGAATCATGGATCCCTAGTTTGACGAGTTCATTAAGCAATCTAAAAACCCCTTTGAAATTAATTATGATGATAGCATTATGGATCAAGATGAATATAATATTGATCCTTACGACTTTTTTAGAGCTAAACATGGTCTTACCCAAGTTAAGCCATATCTAACCCTTGACAACATTGCTATGAGCAAGCTTTCCATAGGCTCTAATCAATCAATCATGAACAACCAAGATCCCTTAAAATAAGAGCATGCTAGCACTATTTATCCCTCAAGTGTAAATTGCATATCCATAATTCATCCTCATACCAACTTTGGCAATGGAAACACCATTCTATGACAAGACCCTCAAAACAAATTTATGTCTAAATTTAAAACCCTCAAAATACCAATCAAAATCAGTTAATCTTCATCCTCCTATATAAGTCCATCATCCAAACCATTACAAACCAACCAAAAATTCTATCTATCAAATTATCAAAGGACTACTAGTAAAGGAAAACCATAGGATTAGAAAGCACAAAGCTAATGAAAATACATCTATCAATCCTATCCAAGGTTACCTAGTACCTTCCAAAATCAAACACCACCATGCAATCTAAAGCCTAGAAATAGGCCTATCAAAAATCAAGTAACATCATGCAATCCAATGCATATCCATCCTATCAAAGAGTCTCCTAGTATTGTTCTTGTACAAAATCAAACAATATCATGCAAAATCGATGGCCATCAAGCCTATTAAAGAGCCTCTTATCACAAGCTCAAGTAAAAATCCATTGTGCAACCATGTTGATGACCTTCCAGAGCATATCACAATTATTTAGGATCAAACATGCGCAAATCAAGATCAAATCATCCCAACTCATCCTATTCATGATCAATATCGAACTATCCAAGCTACTTCTATCTATGATTAAAAAAGTTATCTCTGATCAAAAGTGTCAAGTTGATCCCCTCATCCAACTTTACTCCATCTATGAGATAGAAATCCAAAATAATCCTATCCATCATCTAATTGATCCTATTCACCTTTCAATGAAATCCATTTCCAATAATGAGACACTTGGTCCCCTTAAAATATAGAGAATCAAGCAAATTATATTAATCATATCAAACATATCAATGAGAAATCTACCATTGAGTATTCAAATGATCAAGGAATGACAAGTGTGCATAATGAGAAAGCACAAACATCCTATCAACTAGGATCAACCACCTTCATCAAGTCAAGTTTTCTCATGGATGAGACAATAGTAAATTATAATAGTTCTTGGAAACACACCAATGGGCCAGCATCATTCTTTGAAAACAACAAGTATCCTATTGCAAGAAATATATGTAAAATCATGAACTATCAAGGAATAGGATTGGGCCTTCATAAACAAGGCATCCAAAGCCTAACCCAATCTACATCAATCATGGTCAACACATAGGATACCAATCATCTAAACAATCTAATGGTGTCAGTGATACTTCATTGATCACTAAAGCAACTTCATCTAGTGAAAGAATTGAGATAGGGACCAAATAATAGCCCCTACAACAAGCTTTCTACTAGAAATCATTCCACATCCACTATCCATACCATCAAACTTTATCCTCCACATCCCAAACCCCTCAATTGGGACCAACAAAATTATAAAGTATACAAAGCAAAAGATCAAAATCAAACATCAAAGGTAAATGAATCCAAAAATCAAGGAGGATACACAAAAGCAATATTTGTCCCAAAGGAAAGTGGACAAATCAAATCAAGTGAATAAAAACAATTAAATCAAGAAATCACTCAAAATGTGGAGCCAAATCAAAAGATGTACCTTGAATATAATAGGTGTCCACCACCTTTAATACTATCATCACTTGAAAAACATAAGGTGTCTAATAATGTTGGTACAAATCACCTTCCCAATCTAAAATTCAAACTCTACAATCTACCATTCCAAGTATGGTGAGACAAGAATCCTCTAACCCAATCTAAATACCAATCTATCCACCTAAATCCTATGAACCTCAATCACCTAATTTCACATCCAACATCCTCCATCCAAATCTAAAATCATGCCTCAAATCTTGAAACCCTAAATCCCAAATCCACCTTATTGTGGAAACAATGCTTTATCACAAGGGACATGATGGTACCCTATCAATATGTAAACATTTGGGTAAGACCAACTTTGTTATCAATGAGGATCACAACATCAATGGATTGTTCATGAGTGCTATGATCTTGACAAAGCAAATACTCTAGCAAGGTCACTACTGGCATGTTATGACAAGATCATCTACAACAAATATATCATATGGATAAGGACATGAGAAGACACTTTGAATAGTAAATTATCAATGTCATACAATTAGTGTTGTAGGAACTCAAAAATTAGAAAACCAAAAAACCAAAAAAATTCAAAACTTCAAAATTAAAAAAATCAAAATAGTAAAAAGAAAATCATTCATCCAATGGTGAAAATTATTTTATGGTTCCTTGGATAAGTACCATGATGAAAACCCATTCATGGGAATCATGCGTAAATTGGTTGTCTATATACCCTACACTTGGGACAAGTTGTCTCATCTATCCCATGCTACCCACATCATATCCACATATCCTTTCCATCATTCCTATCCAGCCTCCCTACTTTCCTTTGATCTTGATAAGGATTTAAGCATCATCTAAAAACATGCTATGACAATCTCTTGACATCACAAATCCTCCAAACATCTTGTTAGAGCTTATGCAGTACACTATATCCCTTTAGTCAAGCATCTTGAAAGACATTTAAAAAATGGGGCATGTTATTCCTTTGTGATATAGTCCTTGTAGATCCTCCATCCATCAAATTCCTAATCCATCAGAACCATCATCCCAAATCAACCTATCTCTCATCCTTGTCCCTAGACTTGGTTTTCCCTCATCAGTGGTTATAGTATTGAGATCACAATCCCATCTCACCAAACAAGTAAAATATACTCGAAATCCATCCAACTAAACATAAGACATCCAACCATGTGTAAGAAATCCAAATCTATAGCATGATCCATCATAACTAGCCTAGCACCACAATCCAAACATAACAGTAAAGTAAAACAATCTAGACTAATCTAGCTAAGCACTCTAGTACTCATCTGAAAGCGTCCATAAGATTTGTTCATCTTTCTACAAGCCTTACTTAGTTATAAATAAATCATTACATCATTATTAGGATATATCATTCCTAAGATCATTGCATTTTTCTTAGGATATATCGTTCCCACATCAACACTATCATCACCATCAAATCAATCTTTAGCTTCTAGCTTCACCAGGGGCGAAACTGATGCAGGAGCATCCTTGGTTCAAGAGCAATCTTACATCAACCAAAAACATTTGCATTTCAATTTGTTTGCAGTTTGTTTCTTTTCATTTTCTAGTTCAGTTCAGGCAGTTCAATTAGAAGCATCTTTTAGCTTTTGGTCTGGTATTTGGCCGTAGTTGCATTTCACATCTTACGGATTTGGACTTAGCATCTACATTCAATCATCTTTATCATATCAAGAATTTAGAGCATTTGGATTAGTTACTGGAAAGATATCGCTATCAGAAGATCCTTTCTTTTCTCAGTACAAAGCTTTCTGACAGTCATGAGTAATTAGCTGAAGGAGAAGGACTGGGTGCATTGGCTGACTTGTGGATCATAAAGATTCATTCTTCAATGTTCCTTGGTTTATGGCCGACCTTCCTCATAGGTCCACACTTCATTGTATCTATTGGAGAAGGATTTTTTTTCAAGCAATAGGTCCGACCTATCCAAGAACACACATTGCACCTCTTCATCGGGATTCTGAATCTCTTGTGGCTGACGTAGAGGAATCTAATGATCTAGATATAATATATATTGATTTAATGGATCCTTAGGAATGTAGCTATTGACATAGGAAAGATCTGATAGTTAGATTTTGTGTAAAGGAGCTTCAAAGCTTGATCTTGCACATGTATGTAATCAGGCCTGTGAGCCAAATTTGTAAGCCCACATGTTGCTGGCGGATCTCTATTTTGAATTCTATGGTATACTAAATAATTGAATCTACATATGTTCCATTCTCTTGTGTTGTTTCTGTTGTGTTTACTCTTTCTGTATGATCCAGACAGTTCATTCTGTGAACCCTCCTACCGTGACTACACCAAGTGGTATCAAAGCGAAACTTTGAATCTTTGGAAGCGGATTGACCGAATTGAGCAAAGTTGGTAAAGGGATTCCATAAGATCTTGCTATAGATAGATCACCAAATTGAGGTAGGTTACTTGTGTTGCAACCGATCACCGAACCTGAGGCAGTTTGCACTTGATCCAAGGAAGAATGCTATCGAGGAGAGTTGTTGCTATTGATACAATGGCTAATAGAATCGATGAGATGATGGAATTGATGAGAATAATGCGAATTCGTTTGGATGTTGTCGAAGAAGATAGGTGAAGAGGATTGACATCGAGACCTAATGTTGAAAGTGATGATGAGGAAGAATTTCAATTTGTTGAACAAACTGATGAAACCCTAGAAGGTGATGAAGAAGAAGAATCAGATCAAGTAAAGATGTTATGAGCTATTTCAAAGATTGGAAAAAGACCTAGAGTTGATGTGCCAAACCATACTGGTAATTTGAACCTTGAAGAATTGATTGATTGAATAAATGATATGGAAGAATACTTTGAGTATGAGGAAATTGAAGATCCAGAAAAGGTGAAATTTGCAAAGACAAACTTGAAAGGACATGCTGCTATATGATGGAAAGAAGTTCAGTTGGATAGAAATACAAGGGGAAAAGAAAAGATTACAAAGTGGGACCAGATGGTGACAAAGTTGAAGAATCAATTTATACATGTTGACTATGAGTTGGATCTATTGAAGAGATTGCAAAACCTGAGACAAAAGGAGAAAACTGTGAAGGAGTATACTGAAGAATTTCATAAAATGATCATAAGGACAGGACATAGTGAAGCAAGAAAGGAGAAAGTGGCTAGATATATCAATGGATTGAGATTGAACATTCAAGAAGAAATAAGATTGGTAAGGATGACATCTTTGGAGGAAGCATATCAATTTGTCCTAAAAGTTGAAGAGAAGCTGATTAAGAGGCATGATCAGAGACAGAGAGGCAAAGGAGGTAAATTTCAAAATGGTAGGATGTTTTCTGGAAGAGATAGATCATACCTGGAGTAGAACAAGTTGGACAATGCATTTAAAAAGGACGATAGAGATAACAATGCTTACTGAAGAGATGACAGAAATTTTTACTAGAGAGGAAACCCTAGTGCATACCGGAATGAAGGATACAGGAGAGAAGGAAGAGGATTTGATAAGAGGACATTTAGAGGTACTTGTTTCAAGTGTAGAGGTGAAGGACATAGAGCATTTGAGTGTAATTAGGGTAGTACAAGTAAGAAGATAGAGAACAGTGGAAGAGCAACCTATGTGGAAGAAGACCATGTTGGATCACCTTGTTCAGCTGGCAATCCAAAGAAAGGAGAATCATTGGTGATGAGGAGAGCATTGTTTCAAGTAGAGACAAATGAGGAACCATCATAGAGGAAAAGTCTATTCAAAACTAGGTGCAAATCAGGAGGTAAGTGTTGTAAAGTTGTGATTGATAGTGGTATCTCAGATAATCTAGTTTTAGAGGAGATGGTGACTAAGATGAAGTTGGAAAGATTGAAACACCCTAAGCCTTATCAGATAGCATGGATTCAAGATGATCATAAGGTACTGGTGAGTGAACAATGTTTGGTGAAATTTCATATTGGGTCTTATCATGATGAAGTCTTGTGTGATATTATGCCTACGGATGTTTGTCATATCTTGTTGGGTAGACCTTGGCATTATGATAGAAAAGCTATGCATGATGGGAGAAAGAATACATATACCATAATAGCAAATGGAAAGAGAATTACTTTGATTCCTTTGGAGGATGACCCTAAGAGTGAAGTATGTGGGAATGCTAGAATCTATTTGGTAGATGGAAGGAAATTTTTGGATGGTTTGAGACATGAGAATATGTGTTATGCCTTGATTCCTAAGAAGATTGAAGCATTGAAGAAAGAGACTGAAGAATCACAACCGGAAGAGATAAGAGAGTTGCTGACAGAGTATGAAGACATCATATCAGATAATGTGCCTAAAGGATTACCACCTATAAGGAGTATCATTCATCACATGGATCTTATACCGAGAGCAAGTTTGCCTAACAAAGTAGCACATTGGATGACACCGGCAAAGAATGAGGAATTGAATAGATAGATACAAGAATTATTGAGAAAAGGTTTGATCAGAGAAAGTTTGAGTCCTTGTGTAGTACCTAGAGTGCTTGCACCTAATAAGGATGGAGAATGGAGAATGTGCACTGATTCCAGAGCAATAAACAAGATTATAGTTAAGTATAGATTTCCTTTACCTAGGATGGATTATATCATGGATTGTTTAAGTGGAGCAAGATATTTCACAAAGATAGATTTGAAGAGTGGATACCATCATATCAGAATTAGAGAAGGTGAGGAATGGAAGACTACTTTTAAGACAAATGAAGGATTGTATGAGTGGTTAGTGATTCCTTTTGGATTGACAAATACATCAAGTACTTTCATGAGATTGATGAATGAAGTCTTGAAGAAATTCTTGGGTAAGTTTGTAATTGTGTACTTGGATGATATTCTAATTTCAGTAAGATAAAAGAAGAACATTTTTGGCATATTAGACAAGTTTTGTAGAGGTTGAGAGAAGAGAAATTGCTGATAAGCATCAAGAAGTGTAGTTTCATGAAGGAAGAGTTGGTATATTTGGGATTTGTGATTTCTGTCGAAGGATTGAAGATGGACCCTTAGAAAGTGAAAGCAATTGTAGAATGGCCTACATCAGAGAGCATTGGAGAGGTTAGATCATTTCATGGATTGGCTAGTTTCTATTAGAAGTTTATCAAAAATTTTAGTTCAGTATGTAACCCTATGACAGAGACAATGAGAGGTGACATAAAGGATTTCAAGTGGACATTAGGAGCAGATAAAAGTTTTGAGTTGTTGAAACAGAAAGTGACAGAGCAACCTATTTTGGCATTACCGGAATTCAATAAGGTATTTCAAGCTAATTGTGATGCAAGTGGAAATGCGATTGGAGCAGTATTAAGTCAAGAAGGTAGTCTTGTAGCATATTTCAGTGAGAAGTTGAATGATGCAAGGTGAATATATTCAGTTTATGATCAAGAGTTCTATGCCATAATTCAAGCCTTGAAGAAGTGGAGACATTACTTGTTGCCTAAGGAGTTTGTGTTGTATACAGATCATCAAACTTTGCAATATCTGAATAGCAAAGGTAAGTTGAATCAGAGACATATGAGATGGGTAGAGTTCATGCAGAGTTATACTTTTGTGTTGAAGCATAGGAGTGGTAAATCAAACAAAGTTGCTGACGCATTAAGTAGGAGAAGAAACTTGTTGACAGAGATGAGAGTTGAAGTGTTGGGATTTGATGAATTGAAGAACATGTATGAGGGAGACACTGATTTTGCAGAACCTTGGAAAGCATGTAAGGAACCTATCATGATAGATAGGAATAAGTGGTTGGACTATTTTGTTCAAGAAGATATGTTGTTCAAAGGAAGTCAGTTATGCATACCTAGGAGTTTAATGAGAGACAATTTGATTAAGGAGAAGCATAGTGGTGGATTGGCAAGACATTTTGGCATTGATAAGATAGTGGCCTTGGTGAGTGAACACTACTTTTGGCCTTAGATACATAAGGATGTTCAGAGATTTATGTAGAATTGTAGAGTTTATCAAGTTGCAAAAGGGAGTAGTCAGAACATTGGATTGTATAAACCTTTGATAGTACCAGAGAGACCTTGGGAAGACATAAGCATGGATTTTGTAATGGGATTACTAAAGACACAAAGAGGACATGATTCAATATTTGTAGTGGTAGACAGATTTTTTAAGATGGCTCATTTCATACATTGTAAGAAGACAACTGATGCAGTACATGTGGCTGATTTATTTTTCAAGGAGATTGTAAGATTGCATGGATTACCTAAGAGTATAGTTTCAGATAGAGACACAAAGTTTGCAAGATACTTTTGGAGGACACTTTGGAAGAAGATGAAGACAGATTTGAAGTTCAGTTCAACTTTTCATCCACAGACTGATGGACAGACAGAGGTAATAAATAGGAGTTTGGGAAACTTGTTGAGATGCTTGGTTGGAGAGAAAGCCAGAAGTTGGGACTTGATTCTTTCACAAGCAGAGTTTGCATACAATAATTCAATAAATAGGAGTACTGAAAGAACACCTTTTGAGATTGTTACTAGAGTGAATCCTAGAGGAGTTGTAGAATTGAGAGACATCAGCATAGAGGAAAAGAGAAGTGCAGAAGTAGAAGAATTTGTAGATCACATGAAGGTAGTGCATGATCAGGTGAAGAAACATTTGGAGGATATGAACAGTAAGTATGAGGAAAAGGCAGATGAGAAGAGAATGTACATAAGGAATTTGAAGTGGGAGATGAAGTAATGTGTACTTGAGAAAAGAAAGATTTCCAATTGGGACATATAACAAGTTGAAAATGAAGAAGTTTGGACTTTGTAAGATACTCAGGAAATGTATAGAGCTACTGGAAACCTTGGGTATATCACCTATTTTCAACATTATAGACTTTTATCAGTATCATGAAGCAAAGTTCAGTGATAGCATGGAAGAAGACTTGAAGAAGCAGTTACCACAACAAGCACCAGAGCAGATCGAAGACATTTTGGATGACAGAGTTGGACGCAGCACTAGAGGAAGACAATACAAAGAATATATTTTGAAGTGGAAAGGCAAATCGGAAGAAGATTCATCATGGATTTCCCAGGCTGAGGTGGACCGTCTTGGTTCTCCCCTAGTCCCGACAAAGTGAGGGACTCACTTTTTCAATAACCCTAAATGTCTGATGTAGGAGCATCCCTGGTTCAAGAGCAATCTTGAATCAACCAAAAACATTTGCATTTCAATTTGTTTGTAGTTTGTTTATTTTCATTTTCTAGTTCAATTCAGGCAGTTTAGTTAGAAGCAACTTTTAGCTTTTGGTCTGATATTTGGCCATAGTTGCATTTCACATCTTGTGGATTTGGACTTAGCATCAACATTCATTCATCTTCATCATATCAAGAATTCAGAGCATTTGGATCAGTTACCGAAAAGATATCACTATTAGAAGATCCTCTATTTTCTCAATATAGAGCTTTCTGATAGTCATGAGTAATCAATTGAAGGAGAAGGATTGGGAGCATTGGCTGACTTGTAGATCATAAAGATTCATTCTTCAATGTTCCATGGTTCATGGCTAACCTTCCTCATAGGTCCGCAGTTCATTGTATCCATTGGAGAAGGATTTTTTTTCAAGTGATAGGTCTGACCTATCCAAGAACACACGTTACACCTCTTCATCAGGATTTTGAATCTCTTGTGTCTGATGTGGAGGAATCTAATGTTTCAAATATGATATATATTGATGTAATGGATCCTTAGAAATGTAGCTATTAACATAGGAAAGATCTGATAGTTAGATTTTGTGCAAAGTAGCTTCAAAGCTTGATCTTGTGCATGTATGTAATCAGGCCTATGAGCCAAATTTGTAAGCCTACATGTTGCCAGCGGATCTCTATTTTGAATTCTATGATATACTAAATAACTAAATCTGCATATGTTCCATTCTCTTGTGTTATTTCCATTGTGTTTACTAGTGTTGTATGGTCCAGACAATTCATTCTATGAACCCTCCTACCGTGACTACACCAGAAACCATGTTTGTATTTTTATTATTTGTGCATGCTTGCTTGTTTTCTTGTGTTTTTTTATCATTTTGTTTCACATTTATAATGGTCCTTGTAATGTATCACAATAATGACATCATGGCCTTTCATATTATGGTGCTATATGAGATATGCTTTATTGTGACCTTTTTTTTGAGTCAGTCCTTCATGCATCAAACATAATGTCAACTTGATCTTTATATCCTAGTGCATCCTATTTTATGCTATAATAAACACTAGGCTTCTCAAAATAATTGACATCTTGTGCAAGATTCATAGCATGTATCTTAACAATCCCAAACCTTCACACCTTGTCATATTCATTCCACCTAGCCTTTCATCATCATTTCTATCCTTTTATCATTTGCATAAACATTTCACCGTCCATTATCCTCTATTAATCTATCATTGTCTATGCATCTATCATCTTCTATTCTCACATTCTTAACATTCATATATTCATCTTTAATTTTCATCTCTCTCTTCTCTATTTATCAACTAATCTTTTCATCCTTAAAATCCATCCTTTAACCAACTCTATCTATTATCACCAATCCCCTCACCCATTATTAACACCAAAATCTATTCACATCTATTTTTTCTATCCACCTCTAATCGTCTTATCTTTGTTTCATCCATTTTGAGAGCACACCCATGTTCTTCAAACCCACTTGTCCTCTCAAGGAGGCATCGCTAAACCGGATCATCTGAAATCCCTCTGAGTTTTTAAGTATCAAAACTAATCACCATTCAATCAAACTTCAATCATTCAAATCACTCTTAATCCATCAATCAATCCTAAAATCAAAATCTCAATGCTTCTTCTAGTCACAATGCCAATTCAAAGATGAGAAATATGAAGACACTTAAAATTCACCACATCCTAATGACATATCATTATACTAATACCACTTTTGACACTATCCTAAGTGCATCCTAACCACATTCATCTTAACACTAATTATCCTTTAACATTTCCCCCATCACCAAATTAATCAAATTTATTTAATTAAACTAATTTCCACTGCCTTCTAACATCACGTCTGACATTTTATTCTAATACCATGTCACATTTCTTCGTTATCATGCTAATTCATCTTTTTCATTAATGCCCAATAATTAATTAAATAATTCATATTATTTAATTCATTAGGCTAATTCTAAAAATAAATAAATTAATTTTCAATTATTCTCAACAAATAATTAAAAATCTAATTATCCACGCATATTCTGTCATAACTCCTCCATGATTCCCTCTTATTTTAACGCATGCACAACTAATTTGTTAAAATAAATAAATCAAAACAACTAATTTCCCTCACCCATTTAGAGCTCATTAAAAATATGTCATAACCCCCTTTACTTCCTTACTGTTCTTAGCAAGGGAACATTCTCCACTGACTCTCAATCAATCTCCATCATTCATTCAATATCAAATCTTAATAGTTCATATCTACAATCAAACATCTATAAATCTACCCTCATCCACAATCAAATTAATGAATGAATGATAAATCCATAGGTACATACTACTAAAACATCAAGAGATCATCAATACTCTATCAAATCATCCATGAACAATCTGATCTTGATAGGTACATGCTATAAAAATCTTGCACAAATCCTTGAGCATCCACGTCTGTTAAGCAATCCTCTTCATCAATGGAGTTTGCATTTGGTAATGTATGACTGAGTTTTATTTGAACTTCAATTCATTCAAATCTGAGGTTATGCATGATTTAGAATAAGGGTTTAATTTGATTTCAATCTCTTTGCATTTTGTTCTATATTCTATGTATATAATGTCACTAACACACCTTTTGTTGATATTACAAATAGTTACTAGTGCCTACACATAGACTCATCATTGTGTTTAGAAGGACCTTGATCAAATGGCATGGTAGTGCTTGATATGCCATACCATTCTACTATCACCACATAGGGGTAGAATATTACCACACCACATTTTGTCGAAGAAAAATTTACTACTCTCTTTCTCTCTTATTTTTGCAGATAGTTAAATTAGCTTGAAGTTATACTTATATCTACTTCTATAATAGAATTTACTCACATGACACATATTTTCTTGATTTTATAGGCTCCTATGGAATAAATACTAAGGAATAGGAACACACAAAGATATCTAATTGGGTATCCTTTAAGTATTAATGTTTACTTTAATTGCATGTTTGTGAATGATAATGGACTTCAAAATACATGTTTATTTTAGGACTCACATACATCTAAAAGTGGGGGAAAATGTAATGGTGAAATTTGCATATCCATGCTAATTACCATTTAGTTTTGGGCTCATTTTGAAGGAATTCCTTAATATGATTACATAACACCATGTGGCATGATTTTAAGCTATGTTTAGCACCTTCTCCAACCCCTATCGATCCTCATTTACTCTTACTTATATGTGACCTTGTTCCTACCTTATCTACACCTATTATAACATATTTTCCTCATAATTAGCCCACACTTCCATTGACATATCCATACTTGATTGTAGGACCTAGCATTCCCCATCTTGGGTCAATCCTATAATGCATTGAAATGATCCCACATGACATGAGTTTAAACTAGTTTTTTTTAAATTCAAATAGTTGGCTTCTTCCCTTTCCTCTTAGGTGTTAGGAGTGTTGAAATGCACCAAACAATTGAGAGGGGGGGTGAATCAATTGTCTTCAAAACTTTGACGACTTATAAACATTAACACATCAAACACTTGTTCACTATTATTCAGATTTAATCATGAAATAAGAAACTCAACACAACAACACATAAGACACTAGATTTTTACATGGAAAACCCTAAAAGGGAAAAACCACTTTGGATGTTAGCCCACAAAAATATATATGTTATAACAATACCGAAAAATAGAGGCTCACTGCCCAATATGCTCATTGCAATTGCCAAGATCAGCTCACTGCCAAGGGGTGGCTCACTTCCAATGGTTGGCTCACTACCAAGGGTTGGAGAACTAATTTTATAGCATCTACTCCATGCCTATGTTTAGCTCCATTGAAGCATAGTATAACTCCTTTGCTTCTACTCTTACTACACCTTCGTACTTATCTTCGCATTTTTCACACAGACATCTTTTTCACAACTACATTACATGTTTTTATACAACTCATCAACCTTGGAATGTACATCAAGGTCGACATTACATTCATCAATCATTGGAACAATCTCTAAGGCTGACATTACAAACATACATGGAAATAGGTCTGGACCTAAACAAAATTTGCTAAGGTAAAGATGTATGTGGATCATGTTATGTTGGGGCTCAAATGCAATCTTCCATGTCATGACATGCTTCCACAATCTTCAATGTATCTCTGCAAGTAATGAAAACAACCAAGTCAGCCGAGATTGGTGTTAACATTAAGTCTTTAAAGAATAGTCTTCATCCACAATCCAAATATCTCTTTGTGAACCAATCCAAAGGTAGGAACAGGATCAGGAGACATCCACAAGCACATTGTAATCATCAGGAACAACTGCACAATCTCTAACCAGTTTGTCAAGAAGATTCTTCAAATCAGAGCACACAAACAACACTGTCAGTTATTTTCACAAAGAAAGGATTGTTTGTAGACCACCAAATCATTAACCATTAGAGTTGAAGGCACTTATCATCATTACAAACTTAATTCAAGAACCAAAGACTGAAATACTTAAACATGGAGGAATGCAGAGCATACTACATTCTCCCTATCACCACCAAATATACATAAAAAGTAGTTTTTACTCTGGTGGACATAGCTCACTCAAATATTCATATCGAAGGCTCAAACTTGGAACACGGCATCTTTAGACATGTCTCTAACTAACTTCCAATCTACAGATAAAGATATTCATTCTACAAGAAATGCAGAGCAATCTACTAGACTGTTCTGCTCTATCAGGAGTGCTTCTTATCTTCAACACTTAACTTATTACAAGAAAGCATCAAAACAAGAGTACAATTGACACCAATGACAACACTAATATGTTGACATCAATGACAACACCAGTTAGGCACATACTTGCAACAAGGAGTTGACTTGGTATGTGACTATTCATTATTTCTTAGTATTTAAAGGCATTCATTTGAACATTAATTGACATATAAGGAATCTAATTCATATTGAAAAATCATATTCATTAAAAAAGGAGAATCATTCTAAGAACACTTTATTTTGGAGCACTTAAAGGAATCTAAATCTATATCAAATCCATCTAAGACACCTAGATGCTTGATTGTTGTCTTTGATATTCCTCATTACCATAAAATTCTATCTAAGCAAGGGGGTTGACCTAAGAACCTTGCAATCCAATGATCTCCCAAGGTATTTTTAATACCATCAATCCTTACATATCAACATATATCAAAGTCTCAAGGCATAGTTTCCAATAGCCTACAATAGTTTCCAATTTTTAATTCCAGTCTGATCATATGAGTTTTAAACTATTTTCATGCATTAGTCAATATCATGATGTGTGAGATTAATCCCACATAGAGTGGATTTGTATTGTATAGAATTCAATATCTATTGTGTACTTGACACATTTTCCATATTGTAAGCATTAATTTTAACACCATCAAGGAGTGGAATCTATGCAGTATCAAAATAAATTCTTCATCATTGTTGCTAGAGCTAGGTGCATAATCCTTCCTATTTAAATTTAGATATTCATTATTAAAAATTTCCATTCCCAACTATTATTTATTTAATCTAGGTTGATTTATGCTTATGTGTGTGCATTCATTTAATTAGCCTAGATTAACATTACAAAAAAGTGTTTTTCCTTTTCACACATCTAATAAAGTAGATTGGTGAGATTTAAGGTGGCTATGGAGCACTAGTTATGTCATTATTTGTAGAACTTGGAGATATTTATATGTTTATGCATGGTTGAATAGAAATGGTAAATTATTATTTCAATAAAGAAAAGGATGGGATGAAGGGTGAAGGGTATGTGGATGGAAATGGGGGGCCAAAAGGGGGTCATAAGTGGCCACTTTTTTCTGAAATCAGTAAAAACTGATCTTGGATGAGAAATTTAAGATAGCCACACTCAAAATTAGAAGAAATGATAAAAACAATATTTGTAATGCTCAGAATCTAGTTTTTAAACTACTATTTTTTTCTAAAAATGGTGGAGATTGACAGGTTCAAATAGGGGGTGCACACAAAGTGCTCTTGTTTTTGTCAAAAAATATAACATAGCATATGGAGTGCTCCCCCTAAAATGTTGAATTTTCTTAAGTATTTCATAAATCACTTCAATGGAAAATTAACTAAAATCATGTAGTTTATGCCTAATTTTTCTGTTAATTTTTAATGAATATATAATTTTTTATGAAATTTCAAAGCGGACACATCCTAAAAAATAAAAAAATTGAGCATGCTCCCCTCTATTTTTTTTTAAACTAATCAAAAATCAAATTTTTTCAATGTGTATAGAATAGAGTCTAGAATCTAAAATGTAATTTTTTCAAATTTTGACAAACATGTTAAAAATGACACCAAAAATACTACATGTAGGATTTCTGCAAAAAAGAACACACTAGCATAAGAAATTGAAGATGAAAACCTTAATGTTATCATATTTTAGAAAAAAATACATGGTTAGAAAGCTAATAAAAGACTTGAAGTCATCCTAGAATTTTTTGGTATTAACATTGAAAAATGTTTAAACTTGATGGAGAGCATGCTTAGGATTTTGTTGATTTTCTATGTTTTGTTAAAAACACGTCTTTGATGTCCAAAAGGTCTCTCTCTCTCTCTCTCTCTCTCTCTCTCTCTCTCTCTATATATATATATATATATATATATATATATATATATATATATATATATATATCAATCTCCCCCTATCTATAGATACTCATGCTTATTTTATCATGGTGTTACTATTTGTTCCTAATTCAGGTAAGCATATCTACATACTAAGCATACATACAAATGGCTTAAAAATACTAAGCATACCTCCATGTCATGTAGTCTCATGGAATGCAATAATTGTAGAATATGTACAAAATGAACTTGTTTAAAAGGCTTTATAAAATTCCAAGTAAATGCAATTGGTAGGTGTAAAGTCAATTTCCTCAACCTTAGCCAACACCCTCCCTGCCTATACCAAAATGAGATCTTTGGAATAGGGTATGGACATCCATCAAAACATCAAGGATATGGGAATTTTTTCAGATGTTGTAGTTGCAACTGCCCTATGAGACATGTTTGCACAATGTGGAAGCATAGACAAGGAATTGTTGAAGGCAAGACAACTGAGAGGGGGGGTTAATCAGTTGTATAAAAAACTTTAACTCCTCTTAAACAAGATCACATCCATATTCACTTACTTTAATTCTTTAATATGTTATGAAGATTAAAATTGAAGTGCAAAAACAAAACTTAAACACATCAACATCATACACACATGAACACCATATTTTTATGTGGAAAACCCTAAAAGGGAAAAACCACAGTGAGTGTTAGCTCACAATATAATGTAGTAACAATACCAAATAAAAAAAGAGGCTTACTGTCCAAAGAGATACTCACTGTAAATAGGGGTGGCTCACTACCAAGTGTTGGCTCATTACCTGGAGAGGTGGTTTACTACCATGAACTGATATAATAGCATATACAACATGCTTGATTTTAATTCATCTGTGCATCTTTGTATCCCCCACCTCAACACACAAATTCATTACATATATTTATACCAATCATAAAGCTTGGAACATACATCAAGTTCGACATTACAATTTACAACCTTTGGAACAATCTCTAAAGTCAGAAAACATACATAATTTGAATTAGGTTTGGACCTAAACAAACTTGCAGAGAAAATGAATGAACACTTCACAACTTAGATTGGACCCAAATAAATCTTCACATGCTTTAACACACTTCTACACTCCATGAACCACATCCGCAAGAAGTGTTAGCATCCAAGTCGGCCTAACTTGTGTAAACACCAAGAACACTTATACACATGCTTCCAAGAGCTCAATAATTTCTTTTAGATCAATTACAAGATTTTACCATGATCGGGAGACATCCAAAAACATGAAATCACCTAGGAGATGACAAATCGACCTGCAACAAATCTCACTTGAAGATAGATTATAGACTACTCATAACAAAGATTGTCAAACTCTGCTAATCAATAACTTGATTTTCAAAGCACCAAATCACAAATCCTTTAGAATGAATATATCTAAGGACCTTATAAACATAAGTCCAGAACTGCAAGACCAAAAACCAAACTGTAGAAAAATGGGGAGCAAAATACTCTCTCCCTATCACACTGCAAATGCTACCAAGCATAGTCTTCAAACTGGTGAATATAACTTCTACTACATAGCAATCTAGACCACCAAACTCTAGATTTAGCATCTTCAAACACTTCTCTAAATCATATCCAAATCTCATACTTCGGTCTTCAACACAAAAGAAATGTGGAGTAAAATTCAGACAGTATTCAGTAAGCCAAAATACATCTTCACAACTTTGTCTTCAGTATTAACCAAATTTTCTCAAAAGCACTTGGATATTCAATATCAAGAACATATTCTTATCATCTTTAGCACTTATACAACACAATACAAAGCAACTAACTCATCACATTCAAGTAACAAAACAAGAGCACAGTTGACACTAATGGCAACACAAACATGTTGACATCAATGACAACACCAGTTAGCACATACTTGCAACAGTCTCCCCCTTGTCATTGATGACAACATATGATGTGAAAAACTGAACAACCTATTCCACCAGCAAGACACAACTCTGCATTAGAACTCCGCCTTTCTCTTTACACATCTAAACTCTCTTTTTCTCTAAGTTTTTCACATGAACTCTCTCCCCCTTTGACATAAATGGCAAAGGACAACATATCTCTTTCCATTGCACATACTTGCACTTGTTCTTAACTATCCTGAATGCTTCCTTCAAACTGCAACATTCTTTAGTATCACTACCTGCTCCCCATGAGAGCTAGAACCCATCATCAGTCTAGAAAAGAATAACTATTGAACCATACTGCACTGGTGCACTTCCTTATGTATCTAGTTCTTGGAGGAAATATATGTACCAAAGGCTGGCACATGATTATTCTTGTCTTCATTTATATCCTTGTTGATCCATGTCTTGTTCATTTCCTTCTTAGTTTCTACTAGATCATCCTTTTGCACTATTTTCATCTTTTCTGCCAGGTTATCCTTCTTCATGTTCTTGCTTTTCTAGAATTTTGTAATATGTCCATGCCTATTACAATTATAGCACATAGCATTTATTTGACTATTGTTCCTTCCATTCATTCTAGTCCTGCATTAATTAGCCTTGTGTCCAGATCTATTGCATGTAAAGCAACTTCCACTGAAGAATGGAGTATTTCTTTCACCACTATAACCCTTCCTTATCTGACTTCTACATTCACTAGCTTTATGACCAATTTTCTTGCAAGTGAAGCACTGACCGAAGAAAGATGGAACATTTTGATTCATTCTTCTCCTACATTAAGTAGCCTTATGACCAAATTTATTCCTTGAATGACAATAACCATTGAAAGATGGATATATTTGAGCATTTGGTTGCCTGACCGGTGGTCTTCTTGATCTACTCCTTTGATTGTAAATTTTTTTGCCTTTTGTCCTCCTTATTCTCAACATTCATTGCTTGACCTGATTTGGAGCATTCACCTTTCTCAAATCCCAAGCCTTCTTTGTCATTACAGCTCGACTAACTGTTAATCATCTCGTCATGTTTTGTAGAGATTATCTTGAATTTTTCTTCATAGTTCTTTGCCTTCTCCAAGTTTGACTTCAGGTTTACAACTTCTTGCTCAAGCTTTGTGTAGTCTTCAGTTTTGTCTTTCAAACATTCACCAATTCTTTCTTTTTCTTCATTTGCTAACCTCAAATTTTTATTGTCCTCTTTACGTCTTTGTTTATGCTTCTTGACTTTCTCTCTTAACTTTTTGATGTATTCATTTTCTTCTGTGATATTCTCCTTTAAGTCCATGTTTTCTTCTTTAGATATTTTCTTCAAGAGTAATTTTGAGTTCTTCAATGTCAGTGGACAAACATTCTTCTTATGAAGATTTGATATCATTGTAGGCTTCATTCACTTTTTTAGGTTCAACTTTAGAAATTAAACACAGGTTTATTTGTTCTTCAGCAGCTCTGTATCCTCACTGCACATTTTCTTTTATCTCTAATGATCTGACACTCTTCTTGTACTTCATCCTACATTTCCTTTTCTTCAGTCTCTTCTTCTTCTCTAGTTTGTACTTCCCCTTTTGTAGTATTTTTTGTTTCTCTGTAAGGGAACCCATTTGAATCTAATACATATTCATTAACTTCTGAATACTTCTGTATGTCTTCATCAACCTTGACATTGGTACTTTCAACAATCTTTCCTAGTCTCTTGTTATAGCACTGGTAAGCTTTGCTCCAAGATGAATATCCAAGAAAAATACCTTCATCATACTTTGCATCATCCTTTCCTATTTATTCCTTTCTTCTGATAAAACATTTGCTTCCAAAAATTTTGAAATATTTAGTAGTGGGAGTCTTTCCATACCATAGTTCAAAGGGAGTTCTTTCATTATTTGCTTTCACCTGTATTCTATTTTGTGTCTAGATGACAATCTGAATTGCTTCTTTCCAAAATATTTCTGATAGATTTGCTTCCTCTATCATTGTCCTTGCAACTTCTTGAATAGTCCTATTCTTTATTTCCATCACTCTATTCTACCATGGAGTTCTAGGATCAAATAGTTGTCTCTTTATCCCATGATTCTCACAAAACATATTAAACTTATTAGAAGTAAACTCTTCTCCTTTGTTAGACCTCTAACATTTGATCTTCATATCCAACTCATTTTCAACCATTGATTTAAAATCTTTAAACCCATCTAGGGCTTCTAATTTTTCTTTAAGAAAAGTAACCCAAGTCATTCTAGAATAATCATCAATGAAGAACATAAAACACCTATCACCATGGAAACTTCTTACTCTTGTGGGACCCCAAAGGTTTGTATGAACCAACTCCAATAGTTCAGTAGAGGATTTTTATTCATCTTGTAAGCTTCCTCTTTCTTTCTTTTCATCTTGATGCAGAGGCATCCACACTATAACCTTACAATACAGCATGGATGTCTGCAGCCCATCATCATCATCATCATCACCACCATCATCATCATATTTTGCTTAACACTGTCAGCATCATCATCATATTTCACCTGCCGACCGATATCCTCCTGATGACAAGCCCTCGCCCGTTCGCATGTCAACAGCATCACCTTGTTCGATTATCGACAGCATCATCATGTTCGACCAGCGCGAACATCCTCCTGACGTCCACTGTTCACTTCAGCGACAACTTCTGTCTTCACTACCTTCAGCATCATGATATTCAACATCATGATAATCAACAGGATAAAGAACATCCGGTTCCCTTCATTTATCCTGATGAGGACGAACCTTAACTCCTCGCACCGTCCCTTCTGATGCTTCGTCACCCGATATCCTGATGACGTATATCCTGATGATGATGGCGTCACCCGCAGCTCCTCAATATCCTGCTGTTCTGAAATATCCTGATGACGTATATCCTGATGATGATGACGTCATATCCTGATGTTGGCCAAACTTAGTTTTTTCGGCCCGCGATCAACCCGATCTTCAACCTGATGCCGATGCACCCCTCCTCGGCTCCTCCTGATGATGATCACCCCGACGCACCTTCACTTCATGCAATCGAAAGCATCATGCTCTCCTCCACTTATCCGGATGACGATGCCCAACGCGACTGCAGGATATTTGCAGAAATATCCTGATGATGCCGTTTTCACGAACTTTTCAACCTTAGCGAAATTTCACTTCGCCGATCCTCCAGGGACGACCCGATCCACTCTCAGGGTGATCTTCCAACTCAAACTTATCAGCTCGACCTAGCACATGCCCATGCTAGGGTCTTCAACACCTTTCAGCCGCGATCCTGCACACCTGCATGCGAACAAACAAACTAACATCTACCCTACTGTACATCACCATTCCACCGATCAGACGAATCAACCGGTGGAATGGATCAGTGAATCCATACAGCCACCAAACCAGCAAATCGATCAAGCAATGGAATTCAACAGAGGATGAACACAAACAGGAACACTTTATTTGATTTCAAAAGATGCAAATACAATGATCAGACTCTCTCTCAGTCTCACTCCCTGCAACCTAGCTCGATCGATGATCTATAGTCAACCGATCCTCATGCTTAAATAGATTTTCCTGCGAGTACTATTGACCCGACTCCAAGCGGCTGGGAACTCTCCAAGTGGCTGGGAGATCCAACCGGTCCTACAGCATGACAGCTATTCTAACAAACTAACTAAAAATAGAAAAGCATGGTCAGCATGATCTTATCATGATCAGCATGACCTTATTACATTCATTTGGTCTTATCAGACCTTCTTGAAAACATAAACAAGACCTAAAACTACTAACTACCTCATGAAGGCCAGCTGTCAGGTAGGTGCTCCTGCACCATACTCCCCAACAGAAAAGAACTCATGTCCCATGAGTTTAGTATGTGGAAGTCCTCCACCTTTACACTTTGCCTTAGCAATATTCTGAACTGTTCCAGCTTTGTCCTCTGCTGGCTCTTGGCTGCTCCAAGTCTTCTGCACTGTAACTTGCTTTCTGGCAAGTAAATCCTCATGCCTGTTAATGTAGGCCTGTCTCTCACATACCCTGTGTTTGCCAGGTTGTCTGACCAGAACCTCTGGCTGAACTGCCTCTTGAACTTCTGCAGTGTTCAACTCTGTCTTCCTGTCAACCTGTATAGGACAAGCAATAGTCCCAACTATGACAACATCCTTGTCATTCCTCTCAACTGATGGCTGTGTGCAAACCTGTTTCTGCACCTGCTGCTGACCTTTGTCAGTCAACACTAAAACTTTCTTCAACCTGTTGTCCTGAACAACTTCTTTTCCTGCAGTATCCTTATCTGCCTTTATGCCTGCTCCTCTAGGCATCTGCACAAATTCCTTCTTTCCCATTAAAATGATTTTGGCTGCCCCCTGTGCTGCAGCATCTGCCTGCAATGGCATCAACTTCATAGTCTTCCCATCTTTCTTGATGGTATAGGTATTAGCGTACCCATCATACAGTACCCTTCTGTCAAATTGCCATGGTCTACCCAATAGTAGGTGACAACATTCCATGGGCAAAATATCACACAAAATGCTATCCTGATATGCTCCAATCTGAAAATCCACATATGCCTGTTCAGAGACAAAAAGTGATTGACTATCACTCACCCAAGATGCCTTGTAAGGGTGTTGATGTGGAATCCTTTCCAAATTGAGTTTATCCACCATCTCCTGAGATACCATGTTGTCTGTTGAACCAGTATCAATGACAACCTTACATTTTTTACCTTTGCTCTTACATATGGTCTTGAAAAGAGCTCTTCATTGTGGGGATTCTTTGTCATGTACCTTCATGGTAGTTGCTGTTCTTCTCATCATCAGAGACTCTCCACTCTCTGGGTATGCATAATTATCAGGCTCCTTATCCTTTTGATAAGTGTTTGAACTCTGCACACTTTGCTCTACTGTCTCTTCTTGTACCAATTGTACTCTCTTGTCACTAGTTCTATCATTTCTGGATGATGAACCTTTGTTTTCTGGACATTTGAAAGATGGATGACCAAACTCTCCACAGGTGTAACATTTTCCTGAAAATGTAGTAGAACCTCTACCACCTCCAAATCTTCCTCTATTACCTTTCCATCCACCTCTGAAATCAGACTGTCCCTGTCCTTTACCAGTGTCTTCTTGACCCTCATTGGTTTGCTTTTGTGTAGGGGCTGCTCCTCTTCCCCTCATATTGTTTCCTCTTCCTCTCATGGACTTATCATGTCCTCTATTCATCTTTTCTTCAATCCTGATTGCCATCTGATAACAATCTTCCACATTCTTAGGGTTAGCTAAAACTAACTCATCCTATATGTTAAATCTCAAACCAGCCAAGTATCTAGCCACCTTTTCTACCTCATTCTCGTGATGACCAGA
Organism: Cunninghamia lanceolata; assembly: GCA_027924645.1. Taxonomy (NCBI): domain Eukaryota; kingdom Viridiplantae; phylum Streptophyta; class Pinopsida; order Cupressales; family Cupressaceae; genus Cunninghamia; species Cunninghamia lanceolata. The sequence continues at coordinate 8,275,323 of BSBN01001583.1, forward strand.
TCTCATACTTAACTTATAAAACTCTTCTGTATAGGCCTTCACATCCCTTTCCTTCTGCTTTAAAAATTGCAGCTTCTTAAACATCTGGATTTCATAATCCCTTGGCAAGAATTTACCTTTGATCCTTGCTACCATCTTATCCCATGAAGTGATCTTTGACTTCCCTTGTTTCCTTCTCTCAGATTGTACATAATCCCACCATACCAAAGCATGACCTCCTAACTTGGTCTTTGCAATCTTTCCCTTCTGATCCTCAGCAACATCTTCACATTCAAAGTGATTATCAAGTGCAGCAATCCAATCCAATAACTCATCTTCATTCAAACTTCCAGTATACTTGGAAACATCAACCTTTACCTTAGGTTTATCACTCTGCACTGCCTTTAACAGTTTTGCAAGTCTCTGGTCTTCAGCATCCAGATCTTCAGCTACCTCTTCATACTCTTCAACAGTATCTTCATCTTCTTCAGACTCACTGTCTGCCACTTCCCTCTTTTTGTTCTTTTCCAGGGCTGTAAGCCTGGCTTGAAGTGCTTCAGCAAGCTCCTTCATCTTCCTCATCTCTCTGGCATGTTTCTCCTTCATCTCCTGCAATTCCCTTGCAGTACCACTACCTTTCGAAGGCATTTTGTCAACCTCTCACTCAACACACAACACACAATCAACTCTACCTCTGCCCTTTCGGTGACAGAATCAACACACAACAGCCCAGATGTTTTGCTGAGCTCTGATACCACTATGATGCAGAGGCATCCACACTATAACCTTACAATACAGCATGGATGTCTGCAGCCCATCATCATCATCATCATCACCACCATCATCATCATATTTTGCTTAACACTGTCAGCATCATCATCATATTTCACCTGCCGACCGATATCCTCCTGATGACAATCCCTCGCCCGTTCGCATGTCAACAGCATCACCTTGTTCGATTATCGACAGCATCATCATGTTCGACCAGCGCGAACATCCTCCTGACGTCCACTGTTCACTTCAGCGACAACTTCCATCTTCACTACCTTCAGCATCATGATATTCAACATCATGATAATCAACAGGATAAAGAACATTCGGTTCCCTTCATTTATCCTGATGAGGACGAACCTTAACTCCTCGCACCGTCCCTTCCGATGCTTCATCACCCGATATCCTGATGACGTATATCCTGATGATGATGACGTCACCCGTAGCTCCTCAATATCTTGCTGTTCTGAAATATCCTGATGACGTATATCCTGATGATGATGACGTCATATCCTAATGTTGGCCAAACTTAGTTTTTTCGGCCCACGATCAACCCAATCTTCAACCTGATGCCGATGCACCCCTCCTCGGCTCCTCCTGATGATGATCACCCCAACGCACCTTCACTTCATGCAATCGAAAGCATCATGCTCTCCTCCACTTATCCGGATGACAATGCCCAACGCAACTGCAGGATATTTGCAGAAATATCCTGATGATGCCGTTTTCATGAACTTTTCAACCTTAGCGAAATTTCACTTCGCCGATCCTCCAGGGACGACCTGATCCACTCTCAGGGTGATCTTCCAACTCAAACTTATCAGCTCGACCTAGCACATGCCCATGCTAGGGTCTTCAACACCTTTCAGCCGCGATCCTGCACACCTGCATGCGAACAAACAAACTAACATCTACCCTACTGTACATCACCATTCCACCGATCAGATGAATCAACCGGTGGAATGGATCAGTGAATCCATACAGCCACCAAACCAGCAAATCGATCAAGCAATGGAATTCAACAGAGGATGAACACAAACAGGAACACTTTATTTGATTTCAAAAGATGCAAATACAATGATCAGACTCTCTCTCAGTCTCACTCCCTGCAACCTAGCTCGATCGATGATCTATAGTCAACTGATCCTCATGCTTAAATAGATTTTCCTGCGAGTACTACTGACCTGACTCCAAGCGGCTGGGAACTCTCCAAGCGGCTGGGAGATCCAACCGGTCCTACAGCATGACAGCTGTTCTAACAAACTAACTAAAAATAGAAAAGCATGGTCAGCATGATCTTATCATGATCAGCATGACCTTATTACATTCATTTGGTCTTATCAGACCTTCTTGAAAACATAAACAAGACCTAAAACTACTAACTACCTCATGAAGGCCAGCTGTCAGGTAGGTGCTCCTGCACCACATCTTGACACTTCTTGCAGATGATACTATTAGGTTTTGTAATCTCTGGTAGATCTTTCACAACTTGAGATGAACTTATTCTTACTAGATCATCAAGATTGATTTTACACAATATCCTATGCCAGAGCTAACTTTCACTGATCTGATTCATAGAGTAATAAATATCACCTTCTCTAAGATGATAAAGGTTTCCTTCTATCCTCTTTCTAGTAGCTATCACAGCTTTAGATTTCTCTCTGATTTCAAAAACACCATCTTGAAATACAAGACTATATCGTTTTCTGTACAACTATCCAACACTCAAGAGATTTTTCCTTAAACTTTTAACATAAAGAACATCATTCGTACATTATTTTCCATCAAGATTGACTGATCCTCTTCCACATATCTTAGCAATATAGTTATCTCCAAATCTAATTAATCCTTCATCACATTCCTTGAAATTAATAAACTTACTTCTATCATTAGTCATATGATTTGAGAAACTATTGTCAATAACCCAATAATTATTTTCTTGAAAGGTATCTTCAATATCAGGACTTACCTCTAGATCAAAACATCCTTCAGTGCCACAAATGACATCCTTTGAATTAGTGAGTAAGCAGTCATCATCTTCATTGTCTTCAACATCATAATAAGATCTCTTAGACATTCTATTTTTATTTTCATCTTTCTTACTTCTCAAATTGTCCTTTGGACATCTAGATGCATAATGACCAATTTCACCACACTTGAAACACTTGGGAGGCAAATTATCCATGTGCATCATCCCAGATCTATTTTGAGCTATTAGGCTTTCTTACAAGTAACATTAATCTGATACCAATTATTAAAGGCACAAGACAACTGAGAGGGGGGGTGAATTAGTTGTATCAAAAAATTTAACTCCTTTTAAACAAGATCACATCCACATTCACTTACTTTAATTCTTTAATCTGTTATGAAGATTAAACATGAAGTACATAAACAAAAATTAAACACATTAACATCATACACACATGAACACCTGATTTTTATATGGAAAACCCTAGAAGGGAAAAACCACGGTGAGCGTTAGCTCACAATATAATGTAGTAACAATACCGAATAACAAAAGAGGCTCACTGCCAAAGGGCTCATTACCCAAGGACTCGCTATCTAAAGAAATGTTCACTATAAATAGGGCTCACTACCATTGGGTGGTTCACTGTCGAGGGTTGGCTCATAGCCTGGAGGGGTGGCTCACTACCATGAACCGATATAATAGCATCTACAACATGCCTAAGTTTAGTTCCATTGAAGGACAATACAAATCACCTTTGCTGCCCTTACAACACACACTCTTATCTATGCATCTTCACATCCCCCACCTCAACACACAAATTCATTACATATATTTATACCAATCATCAACCTTGGAACATACATCAAGGTTGACATTACAATTTACAACCCTAGGAACAATCTCCAAAGTCGGCAAACATACATAATTTGAATTAGATCTAGACCTAAAAAAAATTGCAGAGCAAATGAATGAAAGAAGAACACTTCATGACTTAGCTTGGACCCAAATACATCCTCACATGCTTCAACACACTTCTACAATCCATGAACCAAATCCACAAGGAGTTTTAGCATCCAAGTTGGCCTAACTTGTGCAAACACCAAGAACAATTAGACACACACTTCCAAGAGCTCAATCATTTCTTGCAGATCAAGCACAAGTCTTTACCACAATCTGGAGACATCCATGAACAACATGAAATCACCTAGGAGCTGACAAATCCATTCACAATAGATTTCACTTGAAGACAGATCATAGACTACTCACAACAAACACTATCAAACTTTGCTGATCAATAACTTGCTTTCTGGAGCACTAAATCACAAATCCTTTGGAATGCAGATAGATAAGGACCTTATAAACATAAGTCTACAACCACAAGACCAAAAACCAAACTACAGAGAAATACGGAGTAAAATACTCTCCCTGTCACACTGCAAATGCTACCAGACACAATCTTCAAACTGGTGAATAGAACTTCTACTACAGAGTGATCCGAACCACCAAACTATGGATTTAGAATCTTCAAACACTTCTATAAATCATATCTAAAATAGGAGAAATGTGGAGCAAAACTCAGACAGTATTCAGTAAGCCAGAATACATCTTCACAACTCTGTCTTTAGTATGAACCAAATTTTCTCAAAGGCACTTGGATATTCAATATCAGGAACATATTCTTATCATCTTCAACACTTATAGAACACAATACAAAGCAAATAACTCATCACAATCAAGTAAAAAAGCAAGAGCATAGTTGACACTAATGGAAACACAAACATGTTGACATCAATGACAACACTAGTTAGCACATACTTGCAACATGAACATGAATTGTTTGATAGAACACCTCAAAGAAATGTGGTCTCATTGAATGCAATGATTGCAATATATGCACAAAATGGATTTGTTGAAAAGGATTTAGAGAGAGAGAGAGAGGATAGAGAGATAAAAAATAGAGGGAGAAATAGATAGATATATAGATCTAGGGAGAAAAAGAGAGAGAAATAGAGACTAAGAGAGAAGAGGATAGAGATTTGAAATAAAGGAGAAGGAGAATTTGAAAAGCTTTTTTTTTTTTCTATAAAGAAATAATGCAAGCGCGTTATGGCTTGGTAGTGACCAAGCCCTAACGTGACCATGTTATATCATGTTGGGACCAAAACGTGGTTTTGGCCACTTTTTTGTCCCCCCATCTTTTTGCACACACCCTAAACACAAAAGTGATATTAGGAGAGAGGAATAAAAAGTTATGTATCCTTTGATAGGTCATACTTCAAAGTCTATAGCTGAGAGTATATTACATTTTCCTAAATAGTTGTTTGAGTCTATTTTACAAGAACAAGAGTTGTCCTCTATCACATAAGGTGCAAAGTTTTTGTTTGCAACTATAGATGAAGATGAGAGATGTCAAGGAACAAAATAGGAGAATGTGGGGAAGGGAAAGACTAAGCACAACACACAAGAGATGGAAAATACAATATATATGAAATCACTAATAGAAATATGCTATATGTATATGGACGATAATGACATAACCATTATAGCTAGGCAAAATCAGATTTAATGTTAAAAACAATAAACTAAACCAAACCCTAAACTAGCACCATGAAGGACAAACTAGTATGAAAATAAAAACAATGAAATTCAAATGCAAACCAAATCCATACTAGACTTGATTGATCTCCATGGCTCTTCTCGATCTTGCATGAGAATGCATGATATCAAAGGGTTGTTAGTTTCTCGCAGCTACAACATAATAAAGCTCAAGATTGTATGATTGTATGAAAATGATTTGGATGAGTGTGTGAGAGGTCTAGAATTGAAGTAATAGTTTCAATTTATAGAGGGAAAGGGGATCAAATGAATGGCTAAGATTAAAAGCTAATTATGTGAAGTGGATGGCTAGGATTGAAAGCCAAACTTAGTGCTTATGACGCACCATAAAGGGTTATGACAAATAACCAAAATTAGGAGAATAGTGGCAATAAATGGGATTTTTTATTTGAATTGGAGAGAAAGTTCTTATGATGCACAATGAATGAGGCTAAAATAGGGATGTGAGTGGGAGTAAATAAGTTAAATAATAAAATTATTTAAATTATGAGACATGTGGCATTTAAATAAATATTTAATTTATTTAAATTGGATGATGGAGGAAAATGAGATTAAATAAATAAGATTTATTTAATTTGGTGCAAATGGAATTAAATAAATAAGATTTATTTAATTCGATACAAGAGGAGGATAAATGGTTAAGAGGCATTTAGTTAAATAAATGTAATTTATTTAACTAATGGGAGTGATGAAAGGGGTTATGGAAGAGGACCTAGGACAAAAGGTGTTGTTGTAAGGCATGGACAATTTTAAGTATCTACATTTTGCCCCTCTTTGAGATGATGAGATTTATGTTGACTAACATCATTTCAAAGAAGAAAAGGTATGGATAGAGGAATAGGATGATGATGCCCCCTCCAGAGGATAGGCAGGTTGGACAAACATGGGTAGACTCTCGAAATGAAATGGGTTGGTTAAGGAAGAAAGGTAAGGGAATGGATAGAGGAAAGGGAAGGATGCGTTATTCTGCAATGAAGGTGAGCAACCATGATGTTTGATATAGCACCAAACATTATGCACCAAGGTATAAGGACCAAGGTGATGATGTGTCTCATGCCCTAGCATAATACAACCTTGTCTAGATACAAGATATGAATATTAACTGGGAATGATACAAATGCAAGATAAAAATGATAACACAAGCAAGCATGCATGCATGCACAAATGATTCAAAAACAAACAAGGTATTGCCCCCGTCAAGCTGTAAACTAATGATTAAGTGATTTATTGATTGATTGATGATAAATAATGTTATTGATGTGGGAATAATTTATCCCAAGAACAACGTGAGGATTGTGTTGTTGATATGGGAATGATATATCCCAGGAACAACACTAGGATGTTGGAACAATAAATCCCATTGATTATGATGATGATTGGTTGATTGATTTGGTTGACAACAAGATTGGAACAAAACCAATGATGCAATTGGATAATTTAGTAGGATTGATTGACTTAATTGGTATGGATTAAAGATGATTTGTATTTAAGTTTATTTCTTGGAATGATTGGATGATTGAATTGAATAGAAGAAGTGATTTTATTTGGAGGAGTTTGATTGAATGATGATTCGATTTTGATGAAAAATGATTGGAAGAATTGATTAATTTGATTTGTAGGAATGATTTGAATGACAATGATTGGATTTGAATGAATTGGAAGAATTTGTTTGAATGATGATTTCATAATTGATTTTATTGGTTGGATTTTTGTTGAATATTTAATTTTTTTTTTTGTATTTTTTGAGAATATTTATTTTTTTGTATTTTTGGGAATATTTGATTTTTTTGGATTTCAAAATGTTTTGATTTTTTTGGGATTTTTGAAATGTTTTGATTTTTGATCTAATATTTGACTTTTTGTGTTTTTTGGGACTATTCAATGCTTTTAGGTTTTTGAAATGTTTTGAAATGGCATTGGTTGACAATTTGGGTATCCTTTGTGCTAGATACCAATGACAAGGGAAAACCAAGTCTAGGTGCAAGGGATGAAGGTAAGATGGATGAATGGATAAAAGGATGCTCTGATAAGAGATAGAAAGCTCATGATAAGGATGGATAGATAAAAGTATAGGCGATAGTGGAAGGGATGTGATCTCCAAAGACTATGTCACATAAGAATAACATCCCCCACTCTTGGTGTAATGTTTAGGATATTACATGACAAAACTTATGAAAATAGGATGATAGGATTTCTCATGACAAAGCTTATGATAGGATTGGTTTGGATATGATGATGTATGTCAAGAGATATCCAAAATGTTTGTCAACATTTTTGCCCCAATATCTTTATCAAGATCAAAAGAGGAAGGGAAGATGGATGGATTCAATGGGATAAGTATGTGTATGTGGGGCTAACGGATAAGGATGGTAGGATGGAGAATGATAGGATACGAAATGGTATGATAGGAAAATGATAGGTTGGATGAGACAATGTGCCCCCAAGTGTAAGTGACATTAGAAGATCAACCTCCACATGACACATGTTTGCTAGGTTTTCATCATGGTACTTATCCAAGGTGCCATAAAAATGGTTTTCACCATTGGATGAAATGATTTCTCTTTACTTTTTTTTTTGAATTTTTTTATTTTTTTATATTTTTTGATGGGAGAAGGGGAATATGGATAGGAGGGACTCAAGTGTCTAGTTCCATGAAAGGTGATAGTCCCATTAGAGATGGATGTCATCGCATGGACCATGTCAAGTCATTATGCTCATTGATGTTGGTAAGGGAGTTTGCATAAAAGTGAGATGGATGAGGTAGATAGTGGATAATGGAGGGAATGATAGTGGATTATGCAAAAGGATGTGTTGACTTTTTCCCAGACTGGATGCTTATTCCCAGATTTCCCTACAAGGTAGCCATCAGTGATCAACAGGATCTCTGGGCCAGGGGGCCAACAGTGTAGGAGATAGACTCTATATTTTATCTCCTCTTCTTCTTCAGGCTCTGCAAGACCTAGGGGGGTATTCCCTACTCAACATCCATGAGGATATGCATACAAGGCTGGGATGCTGACAGAAAGCAGATAAGTCCTCCTGTAAGTAGACCAAAACTGAAAGATAAAAGCAAAGGGGCTAGCTTTGGGCCTATTTGCAGTTGTAGACAGATGACTGAGGTTCCTAAAACTAACTCTAATGTCCTAATGGTTGTTTTAGATTTTGATTTGGAGTTTAAGTTTGGATGCAAAGCTGGACATGGTTATAACACAAAAACAAAGCATGATTGGTGCCTATCCAGGGCCTGGAGTCAGTAGACATACACCTGTGAATGATCAGCATGAACAGCTAAAACTGGATTTCAAGGGGATATATGTGATACCTGCCTTACAGATATCTCCCAATACAGAGTGTTGAGTTATCTCTACTTATGGCATCCCTACTGCAGTATACCCTTCCCAATGTTCAACCTGAAAATAGTTTAATCTACCCCTTGAGCAGAAGTTAAAAGATCAGACATTCAACATAGGAATTCTATGCTCTAGAATCTAAACATTACCCAAATATCCAGATTCAAAAGAAGAATACATGCAATACTAGAGACAGAATTAACACAACACATGCTAAGATAGCATTTCTCATATAAGTTTAATCATGAAATCAGTGGGTTCATGCCAAAAACATACAACAAGAGATACATAAACTCACAGGTAAGCTATACAGAGCAACCAGATCAGCTTGTTATGCATTACAGAGCCAAAAATCTTCAACTTTCAACAACCAACAAATGAGCAACACAACCTGCTTATAACAGCCAGGTAGGTGCTCAGCAATTAATTACATGGTTGACCAAAAATCCCGCCAGATACACAGTATCAGAAAGATGGCGCTCAAACATTACCAGATTGGCGCCCAAACTTGAATGCAGCAGGAAGGGGAGGAGACAGGAAGATTTCTCGAGCCCTGTGCCACTGTCCGCTGATGTACACCTTCAATCGGGTACCAGATCCGCCCACGCCATCGCCCATACCTCTGCAACAATCGCCATTAAAGGCGCACCAACCCGCGGCCTCGGGAAAACGTCTAACAGTCGATCGTAACCATTTCCCGCCGAGATTCATCATCATGATATTTCGAAATGCAGGATACCAATTATCCCACATGTACCCCGCAGCAACCTCATTAACACTTTATATACTAGGTCATGAGCATATATCATGTCGGTGCTTTTGCTCCTGACGACACTAGTATAAGACTTCATCATCATCATCCTCCAGCAGCATGATATCCTGTTGCCCGAAAAATCACCCTGACGTCAGCATCATATTGCAATACAACCTGCATGATAATCGCCTTCATCCGCACAACCTGATCCATCGGAGGAACATCCTCCTGCTGAGCTTATACCAAAAGTCTGGCTGATGAACATCCTGATGACATCATCATCATATCCTGCTGACGTCATCATCATATCTGCCTACTGCGCACCTCCTCATATCCGGATGACGTCATCATCATGTTTGCAAATATCAGGAGATCTCCTCAAGATGATCAGTGTTAGAAATATGACCCCCCCGGGACCTTGATGACGTCATCATCATATTAACATCAGGATGATATTCGGAAGACAACCGGATATTTGGAAATATCATCCTGATGCACAAATATCAGGTTGCACTGTAGCTTCACTATAAGATCGGGGCGATAGATGAATATGATGATGCTTGAAAAGATCACCCCCACTAGATAATGCACGAAGCCGGCAGGCGGATATCTCCTTGATATCAGCATCATCATGACGCTGGAACAAACATACACCCGAGTGATACGAAAATATCATCCCCTCCTTCAGAAATATCATGATGCAGATAGGCAGAGAAATAGATATCACCTTGATATAAGGATGACATCAGCATCATCAGGATGACAAAACAACGAACAAGAAGTGATACAACATCATCAGGATGATATTGACTAAGATCATCCTGATGTTCAAAATATGATGACCCCAGTGAATATCGGGTCGCACTTAGAACTCTTCAACAACATCATCAGGATGATCATAACCAAGATCACCTGATGATAAAAATATCACCTCGGCGAAATATCATGAAGGCAGAAAATATGATGACCCTCGCAAGCAACACGGTGATAGCTGGAAATATGATGATGATGACGACGACCCTTAAGAAAAAACAAGTCAGGTCGAACAACTTAGAGAATAACCCCTTCAGAATATCGGGGCAACATCATCATCATGTTTGGGCAAGGTGATAAATGGAAGATCACCGGATACTTGAAAAATCACCCCCGCAAGCAAATCAGGGCGCACTGTAGCTCATCAGCAGGATCAGGATGATATCCAAACATCACCCGATATTGAAATATGATGATGACGATGAGAAACCAGTCGACGAAGAACATGATGATGCAGACCATCATCGAAGACAAGATGATGATGATGACCTCCTCTTTAGGAAAATATGATGCTGCAGCTGAAAAATGCTGAGGAGGTCCAACACTTAGAAAAAATGGGCAAGAAGATAAAGGCTTCAAATGAAGAAACCCCCTGATCATGAAAAATCAACCCCAGGTCAAAATGAGTGCTAACAGTGGCTCCGAATGGGGACGTGCAGGTGAAAACCTGCAGCGAGAACCAGATCTCCGGGCAGACCAGACAAAAAGCCAAAAAATGCGAGCTGTACAAGGCATTTACACTACATACATATTTTTACAAATGTGCACAGCAACCAGTTATTCATGCAAAATAGAACTTAAGGAATTGGCCATGCACAGGCAATTCCAGAACTTCACCATCTAGGGCCTGGAGGAAATAAGAATCCTCCCCATGAGTATTGCAAACCTGATATGGGCCCATCCATAAGGGTTGAAATTTACCATGTTTACCCTTTTCCTGACCTTTAGCATTCCAAATGAGCACCAGATCATTGACTTGAAACTTCCTTTTTGTAGTTCTCCTGTCAAACTGATATTTCACATCTTGTTGTCTTTTGAGATTGATCTGGTGGGCTTTCCTTCTGTCTTCATCCAATGCAACCAGCTGATTCACTCTTTCTGTCATAGAATCTTCAATCTCCTCATCATTTTCCTGAATGAATCTGTAAACTGGTAGGAGATTATTTATGGGCAGTCTAGCTGATGCACCATATACTAGCTCAAAAGGTGACTTCCCAATAGCCCTTTTCACTGTCACTCTGTCAGCCCATACTGCTAAGTTCAACTTTGAGTCCCAAGCTCTCTTGTTCTTGTCCAGTATCCTCTTGATAATTTTCATGATGCTCTTATTGCTTGATTCTGCTTGACCATTTCCTTGTGGGTGATATGGTGATGTATATGACAGATTTATCCCATACCTATTGCAAAAATCAACAAATTCACCTGATCTGAAGCACATAGCATTATCAGTGATTATCTTAAATGGTACTCCAAACCTGATGATGATGTTTTCTAGTATGAAATCTGTCACCACCTTACTTGTAGCTCTCTTAGTTGGAATGGCCTCAATCCATTTGGTAAAATAATCAGTTGCCACCAAAATCCAACTGTGTCCCCCACTTGATTTGTCTGCAATTTCCCCTATGAAGTCAATTCCCCATTGCTGGAATGGAGCATCCACAGGTACAGTTCTGAGGGGTAAAGCACCATCATATTTCAGCTTTCCTGAAAATCTTTGGCAAGGGTCACACTTTCTCACTAACCTTTGTGCATCTGAAAAGAGAGTAGGCCACCAATATCCTGCCCTGAGAATTTTATGAGCTGTTGTTTGGGCAGTATAATGTCCACCACACAATCCTTTATGCATATCAATCAAAACATTGTTAGCCATATCCTCATCGACACATCTCAGCAGCACACCATCAGGGTTTTTCCAGTATAGCTCACCTTGAACAATAACATACCTGATTGCATGTAACTTTAAAGTCCTCTTTTGATTGTCACTGAAATGGGAAGGACAATTCAGATTTTGCAAGTAATAGATAATATCCTTGTACCATTCAGATCCTGATACATTTACACTCTCATCTTGGACTGCATTAACTTGGCATGCTTCCAAGTTTGACTGTGCCATCATCTTGGCTAATCCTTGTCCTCTTATCAACTTAGTAACTTGTATGTCTATGTTGAACTCTTGCAGTTTGTTTATCCATCTGCACCTTCTTCCAGTCACCTCCTGCTGAGTGAATATGTCTTTGACTGCTGCATGAGGTACATATACAATTATATATGACCCTACCAAGTATGGTCTGAAACTTTTGATGGCTCTAACTAGTGCATATGCCTATTTTTCCATAATATCATACTTCAACTCAGAGGCCTGCAGGGACATACTGAAGAAAGCGATGGGCTGTTCAAAACCATCTTCGTTTTTCTGTAACAAACATGCAGCAACAGTATGAAAGGAAGCAAATGAAAATACTTGGAATGGCCTAGAAAAATCAGGAGATTTAAGAACAGGGGCCATCTTGATTGCCTCTTTGATATTCTGAAATGATTCTATTGCTTCCCTTTCCCAGTTGACAGTTGCATCCCTCTTCATCATCTTGGAAATGTTCCTTGTGGTTTCTGCAAAGTTGGGAACAAATCTCCTAACAAAATTTATCTGTCCAAAGAAGGACTGAACTCCTTTCACAGTTTTTGGCATTTGAATCCTGTCAATAGCAGCCACTCTCTCTGGATCTATCCTGACTCCATCCTTGGAAACAATATGTCCCAGAAGCTTTCCTTCAACTACTCCAAAGGCACACTTCTTCGGATTTAAAGAAATACCATATTCTAGTGCTCTTATGAAAATCTGCTCCAGATGCAAACAATGCTGCTCTTCTTTCTTCGAGTAAGCAGTCAGGTCATCCTGATATACAGCCAAGATTGAATCAATCAGCCCTGCAAAAGCAACATCCATTGCTCTTTGAAATGTAGCACCTGCATTTGTTAATCCAAATGGCATTCTAACATACACATACGTTCCCCATGGAGTGGTAAAGGCAGTCTTATATTGTTCTGATTCCTTTACCTTTACCTGATTATATCCTGAAAATCCATCCATCATGGATAGGAGTTCACAACCAGTCACTCTCTGCAACATAGCTTCCATATTAGGCAGTGGATAGTTATCCTTCAAAGAGGATACATTCAAGTTCCTGAAATCAACACAAAGCCTAATATCACCATTCTTTTTTCTGACTGGGACAAGGTTAGACACCCAAGTTGAATGTCTGATTGGCACAATTATTCCAGCTTCCCTGAGCCTTTTGAGTTCTTCTTGCATCTTGGGAGCTAAGGTAGGATTAATAGGTCTTTGCCTTTGTCTAAATGGCTTAGCTTCAGGCTTCAATGGGATCTCATGCTGGAACAAATCTTCCCTATAAGCGTTTAGGTCCTCATATGACCAAGCAAAAACATGTTTATACTTTCTCAGTAATGCAATCAGCATACTTCTAATGTGTGGTTTGAGCTGTTTACCAATGTATACTTTCTGAGGGGCCTGAGATGTCCCCAGATTTATTTCTTCTAAATCCTCCTTATTTGTGGGGGATGTCCTTGTGACCATTTTGTCTCTACTGTCAAAGGCTCTTTCCAAAGCTACCAACCCTCTAGGGATTTTATTAGTCCTCAACTAAATGATCTCTTTTCCCCCAAGAGTTTCTTTTCCATCTACAGTCTCTACAAAAGCTTGGAAATCAATCTGTTGATTTTCATATTCATCTATGCAGTGCAAAAATTTCAGCAAATCCCTATCATCATTAAACACTTGCCAACTGCATATGTTTTCTGGTATGGCAGGCCTAATTTTAACTTCTACATTTGTAACACCTGACAGAGTGATGTCATCTGGCCTTATTGCAACATTGGCTAAGAAATCAGCCATAACATTTTTTGACCTTTCTACCCAGCCTATTGAAAATGCATCAAATAGTTCAATGGTATCCCAAACAGCATGCTTGTATTGTTTCAGTCTTTTATTTTTTGCAGCATACTTATTTCTGATTTGGGATACAATCAACTCAGAGTCCCCAAATACTCTTAACATCTTAATTCCATGTTTGAGAGCAATATTTAGGCCTAAGAGTAAAGCCTCATATTCTGCAATATTGTTTGTGCAATCAAACCTCAGCAAGAAAGAGAATTTGAGGAGCTTACCAGTTGGAGACAGGAAAACAACTCCAGCTCCAGAGCCTTCTTTTGCACAAGCTCCATCAAAAAACATGGTCCATAAGCCTTGCTGATCCAGCTCTTCAATGTAGACATTTTTCTTTTTATCTTCTGTATCATCTGAGACAACCTTGAAGTTATCACAGTCAGTGTCTACAAAGCATACTTGTTCATTTGCTTCTTGGTCTTCCACTGTCTCTGATGATCTTTGCTCTCTGATTAGCTTGACATCCCTGCCATTCATTGGAATCATGGCATATGACAGGTCCAGCTGCATACTTCCACCAATTAGTGCTGCCCACCTTCTTGACAGCAACATACCATACTGTGGCTTGATGTCAACCACTGTTATATTCATTTTATATTTCTTTTCAGGGAATGCTGCCAGTTTGAAATCTACATCCTTCATGATTCCAATAACCGGTACCTCTCTGGCATCCATTGCATAACATTTTCCACATGCCTTGTCAATTTTTAATCCAGTTTGTTGCATGATAGCCAAAGGCATGACATTTGTGGATGCTCCAGAGTCAAGCATACAATTTCTAATTATTTTTCCATTTATAACCGGGGAAACATAAAATGGTTCCACTTGTGAAGGACACTTTGTCATGGTCATTCCTCAATAGACTTCAGGAGTCTCATCTTCTTCATTACACATGACATGTTTCTCACCCTGGGTCTGATCATTTTGTTTATCTTGAAAAGGTACCCCTGAGATTAGGGATATTGTCCTATTCTTGATCTCTTCCACTTTCATGAGTTCCATAAGTGGAACAGAGACTTTTACCTGAGAGAGGATCTGAGCTATATCAAATGGAGCATAGATTTGTACAACAGTTGTAGCTTGCTCCACAATCTTGTTTTTATCCTGAGCTGATTTAGCTTTCATTTTCATAGTTCCCTGATCATCATTCTTGTCTTGGGAACCTCTACTTTGATCTTCAGCCTGAGGGATTTTGTTTTCTGGTCCTTGAGATTCATGACTTGTTCTGTGTCTAAAGTTCTGTTTATTATTTACCCACTGCCTTTTTTGTGGTTCAGTTCCTTTATGACCATGCATCAGCTGACCTGCAGAAATATCTTCTGGCTGATGTGGGCTGCCTACTTGATTTTTACCTCTGAGATTGTAGTTGCTTTTGACTTGAGCAACTGCTGCAGCTGTGAAGGCTCTAATTTCCTCATCAGAAGGTCGTTGTAAGTTACTCAGAAAACTGTGTGAGTTCTGAGCATACACATAGTTATCTTCATTATCTTCATCATATGGGGACTGTTGGCAGGCCTGAACTTGGTGATCTATATTGTCATCAGCATCATATAGAGTGTATCCATTGCCTATGGACATCATATTAACATCATCATCCTGCACATGATGTGGCTCATTGCATTCATTACAAGATGTAGCGTTATCATACAAGGATTGAGCAATCATACACTGTGACTGTGAATGTGGCATCTGACAAATTATACACCACGGAGCATCATCAGCAATATTGATAGCTTTCTTTAGAGGATCGGGAGTTTCCTTGACATGTTGAGCCCTCTGATTTGTATTATTACGTGGGAATACAGGCTTACCATCATGCCAATTGGTGTTATAAGGCATATCATGTAATGATGGCCTCTTTTCCTGCCTTTGATAGACTTGCCTATCAGGACCCATCCCTTTTTCACTTCTAGCTAATCTATAGCTTAGGTCCTTAACAACATTTGCCAGTTTGTCTATCTTATCTTCAGGAGCAGATGTACTACCTTGAGTGTTCTGAGGCTTATTTGGATTCTGCAGAATTTTTACATCATCCCTTCTATTTGTCTTACCTGATGCTTTCCTATTGTTTTCAATATTTACTGCAATTCTGAAAGCATCCCTGAGAGTGGCAGGACCTTTATCTCTTAGTCCATATGTAGTCTTTGCATCAAAGGCATTGATATACAAAATTATGCACATTGGTTCATTTGGCCTCATGTGGTGTGGCAATTTGTTCAACACTTTAGTAAATCTTGCATTAAAGTCTGCAACCTGCTCATTTGACCCTTTAGTGATACTGGTGAACTCATTTACAAAAAAGCTAGGGTCAGTTTTATCACCATATTGCTCCTTGAACATCCTTTTAAAATCATCCCATGATGAAATACTCCGGTCAGGCAGATTCCTGTACCATTCTCTTGCCTCATCTATTAAGGATTGCATGAATGACTTCATGAAAACATCCTCATGCTCAACCTCAAAATTATCCATGACATTTTGAAAGGCCTTTAGATGATCTTCTCCTGACACTGTGTTATTTCCTGAAAATTTAGGCACTTGCAGCCTCAGATGCTTATCAATGGGGTTAGGATACCCAGGAATACCATCAAACACCAGCTGCCTGAATCTATCTAGCTGCATGGGCTGTCTATTTGGCTGATTAACATTAACATTTCTGTTTGCATTCTGGTTTCCTGCATTGTTCAGTGGTATCCTAGCATCATTCACATTTTGCCTCTCATCATGATGCTGATGTTGCACTTCATATCTTTGCTGATGTCTTTGCACATTCGCATTCTCTAGGGTAGGAACTGAATCATTTTGGTCAGTTCTTAAGGCTTGCACTTTCTGCTTCATATCATCTCTGATTTTCATGGCTTGTAGGTATTCTAGTTCTGCTCTTAGACTTCTGATTTCTTCAGCCAATTGTTCATCCTTAGGTCTGGAGGTAGATGGTCTCATACCGTTTTGGTCATCATCTTCATCATCCCTCAGAGACTCTGCCTCTTCAAACCTTTCACTTGGGTCTAGAAAAGGGCATTCTTGGAACACCTCTAACCTCATTCTCATGCTACCACCCTGTTGCCTCTCATATGCACCTTGAATATCAGCTTCTGCATTTGAAAAATAAGGCGCATGCTGTCCTGATGGCCTAGGGTTATCTTGTATATCATCACCTTTTCTGGGGGAGCTCTCATGACTAACTGAGACAGTTCCCTTTCTTCTGTACATCATTCTTTTTGTTAATGGTAACTCTTCAAATAAAGGATTTTGTTGGGATCTTCTCCCCTGCATATAAATTTTACTTTGACCGGTTGGGAGATTACTTCGGAGTCGCCACCTATTACTAGGAACTGTTTTCTTCTGAAAACAAGGGTTCTTTCACAAGGGTCCCCAGTGGAGTCACCAATTTCTGTTGACTTTTTCCCAGACTGGATGCTTATTCCCAGATTTCCCTACAAGGTAGCCATCAGTGATCAACAGGATCTCTGGGCCAGGGGGCCAACAGTGTAGGAGATAGACTCTATATTTTATCTCCTCTTCTTCTTCAGGCTCTGCAAGACCTAGGGGGGTATTCCCTACTCAACATCCATGAGGATATGCATACAAGGCTGGGATGCTGACAGAAAGCAGATAAGTCCTCCTGTAAGTAGACCAAAACTGAAAGATAAGAGCAAAGGGGCTAGCTTTGGGCCTATTTGCAGTTGTAGACAGAGGACTGAGGTTCCTAAAACTAACTCTAATGTCCTAATGGTTGTTTTAGATTTTGATTTGGAGTTTAAGTTTGGATGCAAAGCTGGACATGGTTATAACACAAAAACAAAGCATGATTGGTGCCTATCCAGGGCCTGGAGTCAGTAGACATACACCTGTGAATGATCAGCATGAACAGCTAAAACTAGATTTCAAGGGGATATATGTGATACCTGCCTTACAGATATCTCCCAATACAGAGTGTTGAGTTATCTCTACTTATGGCATCCCTACTGCAGTATACCCTTCCCAATGTTCAACCTGAAAACAGTTTAATCTACCCCTTGAGCAGAAGTTAAAAGATCAGACATTCAACATAGGAATTCTATGCTCTAGAATCTAAACATTACCCAAATATCCAGATTCAAAAGAAGAATACATGCAATACTGGAGACAGAATTAACACAACACATGCTAAGATAGCATTTCTCATATAAGTTTAATCATGAAATCAGTGGGTTCATGCCAAAAACATACAACAAGAGATACATAAACTCACAGGTAAGCTGTACAGAGCAACCAGATCAGCTTGTTATGCATTACAGAGCCAAAAATCTTCAACTTTCAACAACCAACAAATGAGCAACACAACCTGCTTATAACAGCCAGGTAGGTGCTCAGCAATTAATTACATGGTTGACCAAAAATCCTGCCAGATACACAGTATCAGAAAGATGGCGCTCAAACATTACCAGATTGGCGCCCAAACTTGAATGCAGCAGGTAGGGGAGGAGACAGGAAGATTTCTCGAGCCCTGCGCCACTGTCCGCTGATGTACACCTTCAATCGGGTACCAGATCCGCCCACACCATTGCCCATACCTCTGCAACAATCGCCATTAAAGGCGCACCAACCCGCGGCCTCGGGAAAACGTCTAACAGTCGATCGCAACCATTTCCCGCTGAGATTCATCATCATGATATTTCGAAATGCAGGATACCAATTATCCCACATGTACCCCGCAGCAACCTCATTAACACTTTATATACTAGGTCATGAGCATATATCATGTCGGTGCTTTTGCTCCTGACGACACTAGTATAAGACTTCATCATCATCATCCTCCAGCAGCATGATATCCTGTTGCCCGAAAAATCACCCTGACGTCAGCATCATATTGCAATACAACCTGCATGATAATCGCCTTCATCCGCACAACCTGATCCATCAGAGGAACATCCTCCTGCTGAGCTTATACCAAAAGTCTGGCCGATGAACATCCTGATGACATCATCATCATATCCTGCTGACGTCATCATCATATCTGCCTACTGCGCACCTCCTCATATCCGGATGATGTCATCATCATGTTTGCAAATATCAGGAGATCTCCTCAAGATGATCAGTGTTAGAAATATGACCCCCCCGGGACCTTGATGACGTCATCATCATATTAACATCAGGATGATATTCGGAAGACAACCGGATATTTGGAAATATCATCCTGATGCACAAATATCAGGTTGCACTGTAGCTTCACTATAAGATCGGGGCGATAGATGAATATGATGATGCTTGAAAAGATCACCCCCACTAGATAATGCACGAAGCCGGCAGGCGGATATCTCCTTGATATCAGCATCATCATGATGCTGGAACAAACATACACCCGAGTGATACGAAAATATCATCCCCTCCTTCGGAAATATCATGATGCAGATAGGCAGAGAAATAGATATCACCCTGATATAAGGATGACATCAGCATCATCAGGATGACAAAACAACGAACAAGAAGTGATACAACATCATTAAGATGATATTGACTAAGATCATCCTGACGTTCAAAATATGATGACCCCAGTGAATATCGGGTCGCACTTAGAACTCTTCAACAACATCATCAGGATGATCATAACCAAGATCACCCGATGATAAAAATATCACCTCGGCGAAATATCATGAAGGTAGAAAATATGATGACCCTCGCAAGCAACACGGTGATAACTGGAAATATGATGATGATGACGACGACCCTTAAGAAAAAAGAAGTCAGGTCGAACAACTTAGAGAATAACCCCTTCAGAATATCGGGGCAACATCATCATCATGTTTGGGCAAGGTGATAAATGGAAGATCACCGGATACTTGAAAAATCACCCCCGCAAGTAAATCAGGGCGCACTGTAGCTCATCAGCAGGATCAGGATGATATCCAAACATCACCCGATATTGAAATATGATGATGACGATGAGAAACCAGTCGACGAAGAACATGATGATGCAGACCATCATCGAAGACAAGATGATGATGATGACCTCCTCTTCAGGAAAATATGATGCTGCAGCTGAAAAATGCTGAGGAGGTCCAACACTTAGAAAAAATGGGCAAGAAGATAAAGGCTTCAAATGAAGAAACCCCCTGATCATGAAAAATCAACCCCAGGTCAAAATGAGTGCTAACAGGATGGATGAAAGACTTATCCAAAAGCATGGACCATAGGAATATGATGGTAAAGATATGTAGGATAATGGATGAATGATGGGGTGATGGAGGTATGCGAAGTTGTGGAATGGAAGGGAACCATGACCAACAGTTGCACACACTGTGTTAGACATTTAAGATTTTGATTGGAAGGTGTTGTACGAAGCAATGGAGATGTTTTCTTAGGAGATGGATGATGAAGTGCTTTAGGTACCCACATAGACTTAGTATTTTTATGATTTTTATTTTGCTTGTGGGATTTAGGAATTTGAAACTTTTGAATGGAGTGAGACTTTTGGAGGGAAGAAGATGGTTGGTATTTTTGTGATATGGATGCCTCATTTGACTTGCTTTCTTTTTTATTAGGTACCCATACCATTTTAGTTTGACTTTGCTTGGGAAGGTATGGGCTTGGGTAGCCTTTTAGATGGATTTTTTAATGTACTTTGATTTGACTTTTTGAATTGATGTCCTAAGGCATTAGAACCCTTAGGATTTTTGGCTTTATGTGTGGAGGCATCCATTTTTTATTTTTGAATCCCATGGGATGGGTGGAAAGAGTGGAAGCTTCATGTTTAGACAATATGTGCATTTGCTGGTCATGATTAGGAATTCGAGGGAATGTGTAAAGGATGGATTTGGCATTGGGACAAGTGGTGGTAAATTAGATGTAGGGATATTGGGAGTTGGAAGAAGTGGAGGTAAATTGGATGGTGGAAGGTGTATGGTCACATGCTTTTGACAGTTGTAAGATGATGGAGGCAGAGTGGCAACATATGTTTTGGTGGTATGATAAGATTTGTGATGGAAAGTGGTGGACTTAGGAGGAGTGGAGGAACTAGAAACATCTTTAGATTGTTTACCATGGGGTGTATATCCAAGGCCATATGAGCGTGGAGGGACATTGAAATGTATAGGCTCCAAAATACCTTGTTCATGAAGGTCTAAACCTTTACCTTGGTAGTTCATGTTTTGGAGTATGTGATGGACTATGGGACTAGGTGTAGTTTGAACATTAGACATGAGTTCCTTATTGGGTGAAGAAGGTAAAGTGGTGGATAAAGGTTGTTGTGTTCCCAAGGACGAATATTCATGAATGAAGGTGGATAGACCAAGTCGATATGATGGTGTATTGGAAATGGGGTTGATAGTGGAGGTGGAAGGATCAATAGGATCTTGATTATGTGCATGTAGATACTGTTGGATCTAGGCATACAACTGAGAGGGGGGGTGAATCAGTTGTATGAAAACTTGCTCTTACTTCAACACTTGATCTTAATAGCATATCAATTAACCGTCCATGAAAGAAAAATGCATAAACACAAGAGCAGATAAACATCAACACATTGACCACGGGAAAACCTGGTTAAGGGAAAAACCACGGGGTGATTAACCCAAGGATTATTCTCTATTAGAAGAATAAGAAAAATGAATGGCACATGCCAATTAGGGCTCACTGCCCGAGCACACTGCTCACAAAGAGGTACACTGCCTACAAGGAGACACACTATCTACAAAGTGATAAGAATCACAATCTTGAACTAGAGAATGACATCTCTACCATGTCTAGATCAGTTCCATTTAAGCCCAAAACCCTTGCTCTGCCTTTCGCACTTCTCTTTGCTATGCCGTGCTCACCCACACAATCCCCACACCAAAATGAATTCTCAAACACTTATTTATACAAGACATCAACTTAGGAATAATCATCTAAGTCGGTAAACATCACAATAACATTCGCAAGGCGTGTAGAACATCTGGTCGGCCTGTTACAGGAAGAACACCAACAACTGGTAGCCATAACATCAAATCCAACTCTAACTTCAATGCAGACTGCCAACATGAACTAGATATGATCCAATGATCATCATAACCTTCCCTGAATCATCAAAAACACCCGCACTTCATCAGCTTACCAAAATTCTTCTCTTCATCATCCAATACTTCAAGAACATAGTCTGTCGCCACTGTCACAATGCAAAAGGTACTTTTAGAGCTCAAAATCATACACAAATCGAGATGACACATCACAAGGACATCCCAAACACTCCTTCCAATCTGTAGATTAGGATAATACAATTCCGGACCTCACCGGACCTTTCTATGATCCTCTATCACCTCTGAACACTTACCAAAACTGGTTCCACACAGACAGCCACAACTTCTTCAGATCTTCATGCGGACCTCTAAAATCTTGGCTGAAGCATCTCAAGACTCATATCTACAAACCCTTTAATCCGCATCCTCTGGTTCTTAACCTATATAGTACATTTGCCTTCTTCTCATCACTGTTCTTCACTGTTCCGGATGGAGACTGATTTCCTCAATAACAACAGCACACAACTCATCCAAACCTTCTTACTAATGTAATATGAGTAAGTTGACATCAATGACAACACTGGTTCACCTCATACTTGCAACAATCACCCCCTTTGTCATTGATGGCAACATATGATGTGAAAAACCATCAAGACAAGAACTTCTCCTTTCTGTCACAGCTCCCCCTATCAGCAACATGTCTTCTCCTCCTTTACTGCTCCCCCTTTGATCATTAGCTACTTATTTTTCACATGTCTTCTCTCCCCCTTTGAAATCAATGGCAAAGGGCTCATACTTGCAATTCTAACACATCAGAATCATACCAGCTGCTCCCCCTTTGAAATAGCTCCCTTACATCAATCAGGATCACAAGATATGTCTGTGATATCCATCGGACTGATGCACAACAGTGCATCTTAATGCATCACCAGAGGGGCCATGACCCCTATCTTTTCCCTAAGAAACTCAAAAGAGTCCTTGGGAAGAGGTTTAGTAAAGATATCTGCAATCTGATCCTTGGAGGGTACATACTCCAATCTGACTTCTTCCTTGTTCACTTGTTCTCTCAAAAAGTGAAACTTGATAGATATGTGCTTAGTCTTAGAATGCAATACCGGATTCTTAGAAATATTAATTGCACTTGAATTATCACAGAAAATTGTGATAGGCTCCTCATATTCAATTTTAATGTCTCTTAGCATCTGCTTCATCCATAAGATTTGAGTGCAACTACCTGCTGCTGCAATGTATTCTGCTTTAGTTGTAGACAGAGAAATTGCATCTTGTTTCTTACTTAGCCAAGAAACCAATCTCTTCCCCAAAAAGAATGCTCCACCACTGGTGCTCTTCCGGTCATCCACATCTCCTGCCCAATCTGCATCTGTGTAAGCATGAAGAGAGAAATCCGGATCTCTAGGGTACCATAGACCATACTCAACTGTTCCTTTCAAGTACCTAAAAATTCTTTTGATTGCCATAACATGAGATTCTCTAGGATCAGCCTAGAATCTTGCCACAAGACCAACAGCCTGCATTATATCTGGTCTAGTCTGAGTGAGATACAACAATCCACCAATCATTGATCTATACTTTGTCTGATCTACCTTTGGAGAGTCATCATCTTTGCTCAACTTACATCTGGTTGCCATAGGAGTGTTCATTGGCTTTGAATCTTCCATACCAAATTTTCTCAACAATTCTTTCACATATTTGGTCTAAGAAATGAAGATCCCTTTCTTTGTTTGAGTAATTTGTAGACCCAAGAAGAAATTCATTTCACCAAGCATAGACATTTCAAACTCACTTTTCATCTGATTTGCAAAAGTTTTGCACATACTATCTCTTCCTCCAAAAATGATATCATCCACAAACACTTCAACAATCAAAATGTTTTCATGATCAATTTTAAAATATAAGTTACTGTCAGCAGTACCTTTGTTTAATCCAATCTGCACAAGATGCTTATCCAACCTTTCATACCATGCTCTTGGGGTTTGCTTCAATCCATACAATGCTTTCTTCAACTTGCAGACCATATCATCATTATCAGACAATTGAAATCCATCCAGTTGTTCAATGTAAACTTTTTCTTCTAGATCACCATTTAGGAAGGCAGACTTGACATCCATCTGATATACCTTGAAGTCTTTGAAGGTAGCAAATGCAAGAAATAATCTGACTGCTTCAATTCTTGCCACAGGAGCAAAGGTCTCTTCAAAATCAATTCCTTCTATTTGAGAGTAGCCTTTGTAGACCAATCTAGCTTTGTTTCTGATTACTTCACCAGCTTCATTCAGTTTGTTTCGGAAGACCCATTTGGTTCCAATCACATTCCTGTCTCTAGGTCTGGGAACAAGATCCCAAGTATGATTTTTCTCAATTTGCATCAATTCTTCCTCCATTGCTTTGGTCCAGTTTTCATCATTGCAAGCTTCATTTACTATCTTAGGTTCAATCTTTGAAATCAAATAGTATTCATTTGAATCTTGAGTAATTCTTCTTCTTGTTTGTACCCCTTTACTTTTGTCACCTATGATCTGATCTTCAGAGTGATTTAGAGTTACATACCTTGGAACTTTGGGAGTTTCTTGCACTACTAATTCTTGATTAGGCTCATTCAGACAAACTTCTTCTTCCTAATTTACCAGAT
This sequence comes from Cunninghamia lanceolata, assembly GCA_027924645.1. Lineage (NCBI taxonomy): Eukaryota > Viridiplantae > Streptophyta > Pinopsida > Cupressales > Cupressaceae > Cunninghamia > Cunninghamia lanceolata. The sequence goes on from BSBN01001583.1 coordinate 8,300,162, forward strand.
CAGTCTGGATCTAAATTTCAGAGGAGGAAGGAGCTCCTTGCACCAGAGGATCATTCTGATCATCTTCATCACATTCATAGAACTTTGAGGGCTTCTCAATTCCTTCATCAACTTTTACATTAGTACTTTCTATCATCTTCCTCAGTCTCTTATTGTAACACCGGTATGCTTTGCTTTGAGTGGAGTAACCCAAGAAAATTCCTTCATCACTTCTAGCATCAAACTTTCCTAGATCTTCATCTCTTTTAATATAACACTTGCTGCCAAATACTCTAAAATATCTCACAGTAGGAGTGATGCCAAACCAAAGTTCATAGGGGGTCTTACCGGTATTGTTTCTAATTTGAACTCGATTGAGAGTGTAGACTACAGTGCTGATAGCTTCTTTCCAAAACATCTGAGGAACATTTGCTTCCAACATCATTGTCCTGGCAGCTTCCTGGATGGTCCGGTTCTTTCTCTCAACTACTACATTCTGCTGTGGAGTCCTAGGAGTAGACAACTGTCTCCTTATACCCTGTTTCTCACAAAAGTCAATGAACTCACCAGATGTAAATTCACCACCTCTATCAGACCTTAGACACTTCAGTTTTAATCCAGTTTGATTCTCTACCATAGCTTTAAAGATTTTGAACTTCTAAAGGGCTTCTGACTTCTCTTTTAGGAAGGTAACCCACATCATCTGGAATGGTCATCAATTAGCAACATGAAATATCTATCACCTTGCAGACTCTTGATTCTTGTCGGACCACAAAGATCAGTATGTACTAATTCCAACAATCCGGTAGAGGACTGATCTTTGCTTTTGAAAGAGACTCTGCTCTATTTACCTAGCTGACATTCTTTGCACAAACAATTTATAGGTTTCATCAATTTTGGAAGATCTCTTACAGCCTGAATATTGCTTATCTTGATGATGTTATCAAAATTTACATGACACATTCTTCTATGCCATAACCAACTCTGATCAACTTGAACAAATAGACAACTTTTATTTGAACCAACTAGATGAAAGATATTACCTTTTGTTTGAGTACCAGATGCAATTTCAGTTCTGGAGCTTGTAAAGATTCTGCATTTTCCATTCTTGAACCGGAGATCATAGCCTTTGTCCACTAATTGACCAACACTGAGAAGATTGTGCTTCAACCCTTCAACATATAGTACATTACCTATTTTGCTCTTTCCATCAAAGGAAATAGTTCCCCTACCTCTGATTCTGCCAGCAAAATTGTCACCAAACTTTACCATTCCTCCTTCATACCTTTCCAAATCTAAGAACTTATTCTTGTCACCAGTCATATAGTGAGAGCATCCACTGTCAATAACCCAATCATCCTTTTCTTCCACTTGAGCAGCCAGAGCTCTTTCCACAACCTTGTGGTTGATAGATTTAGAGGATACTGAATCTTCTTCCTTGATGGTAATAAACACCCATTCATTTCTGGATTTGCTTCCTAGTTCTGATTCATCATCTGTTACTCCTTCATTGTCATCTTCTTCATGAACATAATAGCAGTTCTTTTGAAGCCTTTGTCTGTCAGTATTAGACCTTGTAGATCTTTCCAGACATCTTGAAGCAAAATGACCAATCTTATTGCAATTGAAACACTTAAAGGGTAGTTTTCCTTCATTCTTATCGGATCCTCTTGGCATTCTCTTTGCAATGAGGGCTTCAAGTTGAGCTGATTCTGCTTCCTCTTCCATGTCTCTTCTTGCTTGATCATACCACGACATCTTCCTTGAAGAGTTTTCTCCCAGATCAAATCTTTGTTTGCCTTTCACATAGGCACTGGCTTTGAAAGCAGGTTCAGTCTTGGGTGGATCATCTCCAAACTCAGTCATTTCAAATGCAGCTAGTTTGCCAGCCAATTGTTCTCTTGTGACAGTTGTGTGGGCTCTGAATTCATCAATGGCAGCAACCTTCATTTTGTAGGCAGCAGGAAGGGATTTGAGAATTTTGCAAACAATCTCATTTTCATCCAGAGTTCCACCAGCATTTCTAATTCCACATACCAGCTCATTCACTCTTGGCATAAAGGTAGTGATGTTTTCATCTTCTCTCATCTTCAATCTTTCAAATTTCCCTTTCAGACTTTGCAACCTTGCACTTTTGACAAACTCATCTCCTTCATACAGAAGTTCCAGTTTAGTCAAGATCTCATATGCAGTTGGTAGGTCGATAACATTTGAGAGATCTGAGTCATTCAATGTGCTTAGAAGAGCTTCCTTGGTCCGCAGATTATTTTCAGCATTTGTGATTTCATTTAGAGTTTTCGGACCACCCTGTGAAGGTACATATGGTTTTGAGACCATGGCCAAGTATGCTTTTCCCATACACTCCAAGTGACATTTCATGTGACCTTTCCAGAGAGTGAAGTTGGTTCCATTGAACTTCGGACTATCCTTCTTGTATGACGACATCCTAGATCTCCTCAAGCGGTTAAGCTCCTTTCAGAGGAACCTCGCTCTAATACCAATTGTTGGATCTAAGGCATACAACTGAGAGGGGGGTGAATCAGTTGTATGAAAACTTCCTCTTAACAACATATCAATTAACCATCCATAATGCATAAACACAAGAGCAGATAAACACCAACACATTGAACACCAAGATTTTGACATGGAAAACCCGATTAAGGGAAAAACCATGGGGTGATTAACCCAAGGATTATTCTCTGTTAGAAGAATAAGAAAAATGAATGGCACATGCCAATTAGGGCTCACTACCTAAGCACACTGCTCACAAAGAGGCACACTGCCTACAAGGAGACACACTGTCTACAAAGTGATAAGAATCACAATCTTGAACTAGAGAATGACATCTCTACCATGTCCGGATCAGTTCCATTTAAGCCCAAAACCCTTGCTCTGCCTTTCGCACTTCTCTTTGCTATGCCACGCTCATCCACACAATCCCCACACCAAAATGAATTCTCAAACACTTATTTATACAAGACATTGACTTAGGAACAATCATCTAAGTCAGCAAACATCACAATAACATTTGCAAGGCATGTAGAACATCTGGTCGGCCTGTTACAGGAAGAACACCAACAACTGGTAGCCATAACATCAAATCTAACTCTAACTTCAATGCAAACCGCCAACATGAACTAGATATGATCCAATGATCATCATAACCTTCCCTGAATCATCAAAAACATCCGCACTTCATCAGCTTACCGAAATTCTTCTCTTCATCATCTGGTACTTCAAGAACATAGTCGATCACCACTATCACAATGCAAAAGGTACTTCTGGACCTCAAAATCATACACAACTTGAGATGACACATCACAAGGACATCCCAAACACTCCTTCCAATCCGCAGATTAGGATAATACAATTCCGGACCTCACCGGACCTTTCTGTGATCCTCTGTCACCTCTAAACACTTGCTGGAACCGGTTCCACATAGACAGCCACAACTTCTTCAGATCTTCATGCGGACCTCTGAAATCTTGGTTGAAGCATCTCAAGACTCATATCTACAAATCCTTTAATCTGCATCCTCTGGTTCTTAACCTATACAGTACATTTGCCTTCTTCTCATCACTATTCTTCACTGTTCTGGATGGAGACTGATTTCCTCAATAACAACAGCACACAACTCATCCAAACCTTCTTACTAATGCAATACGAGTAAGTTGACATCAATGACAACACTGGTTCACCTCATACTTGCAACAGATACAAGCTATTGGTTTGATCTTCAATGTGTACTTGGGAGGCATGTGTCTCATCAAGGGAGACAAATGTTGTGGAATTATGGATAGGGGTAGGTGGAGTGATAATCTCTTGATCATGAAATGCATAAAGTTTGGCTAAGAGGATCATCATGGGTTTCATGATAATAGAAGGAACCTTGATCACAAATGGGAGCAAAAATAGGATTAAGTTTGCTATAAATGTAACATACACCCTTGGTATATGTCTGCCCTGAATATGTTTTTGTGTTTGTTCTGATGGTTTTTGGTTCAGGTTTTCAATGCATGTTTTTGTATGTATGATTTTTGCAACATTGACATAGAAAATGCAACATATATGGAAAACCTAGAAAAACTAGAATAGATATCAACAAAATAACACCAACTCAGATTATATTTAGCCAAAATATGAATTATGTGTACATAACCATATCATAGTTTACAACTTCGTCTGGATGTTGTAGTCGGGCCAGCAACAATGGCCATAGAAATGTGCTCACAACTCCTTAGAAATGAAAGATTTTGTGTTACAATCAATAGCAACAATAGATAGAGCACTGCATGCTAAAATATAGATCAATAGACACCACAAATTGATGAAGAATGGAAACCAATAATACACATGTCCACCTATGATGGTACGGCCTCTATGGCTTTATATATCAACATCAAATACACCAATTACAGTCTAAAATAACTTTGTTTTTCATCAACAATACACACGTCCACCTATGATGGTACGACCTCTATGGCTTTATATATCAACATCAAATACACCAATTACAGTCTGAAATAACTTTGTTTTTCATCAACAATACTCTTGCACAATAGGCGGCCAATCTCTAGCCACTAGACACTCCTAACAATTGCTAAATCTGCTTCCATTGAAGAGTACGACCCTCTAGGAATGTATGGCCAACACATGGCTATTATAAACTACAATATACTCCTCAAAATCTCTTGGAATATGTCCTCCAACAGTTTGTTAATGGTTGTACAAACAATCTCCAACAAATAACTTTTTTTTCAAGCTCAAATCTACACCAAATGAATTTCACTGAAGCACAAATGGAACTCCTATGTGAAGCTCCTCTAATCCTCTCCTGATGCAATCTTTCATGCATGAAGAAAGGTGAATCTACAAAGGTTTTCATCTCTGCAAATCGATCCTCAAAACCTTAGAGCCAAGCTCAATCCCAATGCATGGAAAAACTCAATATGAGAGCAATTTTCATAAATATAACATAACCAAATGAAGTTTCTTTTTGGTCTTTTATTTGCCTCCTTCCTCGATGCCCAAGAGGGATTTATTTTTATTTATTTTAAACCACATCTCAACCCCTTATCACTCCATGAGGAGCATCCATCTCTAGGAAAATAAATTTAAGTTACAACTTGTACTTTATAAAATAAATTTACTTATAACTTAAAGTCATATCGAGGTCTTATAAAATAATATAAGTTAAATATTTAATTTGACTTATATTATATCATTTTAAGCTCTAGTCATATCGAGACCATGAAAATTGTGTCAAGGACCCCCACAACTACCCTGCTAAAAATAGTAGTTGCTCGGCTCCTGACTTACTATAAATAGTAAGTCCCTAAGATGACTTACTAACACCTCTATTAGCCTACAGAAGTCAAATTATAGGCTAACCCTAGTCCGCTAGTGCAATGAGCTAGATGGGGGACATTACAGTCTGCCCTTCCCAAGGTTACTTGTCCTCAAGCAACCTTAACTCAGGATTCTGCAATATCTGCTCACCCTCCCAAGTGGCATCCTCCACAAGTAAATTCTTCCACTTGACCAAGTACTCTATGATAGCCCATTTCCTCAAATGTCTCTCTTGGGTGTCAATGATAGCTTTAGGTACTAGGATCAACTTCCCCTCTTCATCCAATGGTGGAAGTTCAGCTGAAGGAACTATCTTGTGGTCAAGAGCTTTCTTCAACCTGGAAACATGGAATACATTGCGCACCCTGCTGTCTGATGGTAACTCAAGCTCGTATGCCACTTCACACACTCTTCTGATAATCCTGAATGGACCATAAAATCTAGGATTTAATTTTCCTACTCCACTCTTTTTGACAGTGAACTGCCTGTAAGGTTGGAGCCTCAAATACACCATGTCTCCAACCTCGAAACTCCTCTCCACTCGGTGATGATCAGCAAACAACTTCTACTGATTTTGTGTTTGCTATATTCTCCTTAAGTTGACTTAGAATGTCCTGGATATCCTATAAAAGATCCTTTACCTTAGGTACCTGACTATCACCAAGCAAGAGATCTATAAAGCATGAAGCATCATAACCATACAGTGCCCTAAAAGGAGTCATCTAAATAGACATGTGATGAGTAGTATTGTAATAGTACTCACCTAGGTGCAACCATCTGATCCAAGCCTTCTGCTACCCCGAAACATAGTTGCGTAGGTACCCCTCTAACAATTTGTTCACCACCTCTGTTTGGCCATCTGTCTGTGGGTGGTAACTAGTGCTAGGAGTCAACTCTGTACCACACAGTCTGAATAATTCCTACCAAAATAAACTCAAGAACTTGTTGTCCCTGTCACTGACTATGCTCCTGGGTACCCCGTGTAATTTGAATATCTCCCTGAAGAACAAAGCAGCCACCTGAGCAGCTATGAAGGTTGCTGAAATGGCAAAGAAGTGTGCAAATTTGCTGAGCCTATCAACCACCACATATATACAGTCCTTCCCCTACACTTTTGGCAACCCTATAATGAAGTCCATTGAGATACATTCCCATTTATGATTAGGAATAGGTAATGGTTGTAAAAGACCTATGGGAAAGGTATGCTCATGCTTATTTTGCTGGCAAATGGGACACTCACGAACATACTTTTGCACTTCATCCTTCAGTCCTTTCCATGTGAACCTCTCCTGAATCTATTTATATGTCTTGAAGAATCCAGGATGGCCAATCATTGGTGTATCATGAAATTTTTTTATCACCTTATGTTTGAACTGTGAATTAGGCACCAAGAATATTTTGTCTTTGTATATAATCAAGTCATTCACCACATAATACCTCTCATCCTTATTAGTGCCCTCAATGACTCCTACTGCCCAAGAGTCCTTAGCATATTCTGCTATAATCAACTCCCTCCAATTAGTAGAGATCTCCCCAACTAAGCACAAGTGAGGTCATCGTGACAAGGCATTTGCAACTATGTTCCTCTTACCCTTGACATACTCGATGTCAAAATCATATGCCTATAACCTACTCACCCACTTTTGATGTCTATCATTTAGGTCGTTCTGGTTCATAAAATATTTGATACTATTATGATCTGTCCTAATTATAAATTTTTCCCCAACCAAACAAGGCCTAAATTTGGCCAATGCATGCATAATGGCCAACATCTCTCGGTCATACACCAAGTAGCTCCTCTCCACACCCCAAAGGTTTTTGCTCTCAAAGACTATCGGGTGCTTCTCCTGCATAAGTACTACCCTAATCCCCTCTTAAGAAGAATCACACTGTAACTCAAATGGTCTGGTAAAGTTAGGGATCGCTAGCACTAGGCATGTAGACATCAAGTGCTTAAACCTGTCAAAGCACTGCTAGGCTGTGTCACTCCACTTGAAGGCTCCTTTCTTTGTCAAATTAGTCAATGGTGCTACTATCTATGAGAATTCCTTCACAAACCATTTGTAGAAACCACAGAGTCCAAAAAAACACTTAAGATGTGTGAGGTTTGTAGGTGGAGGCCAATCAACAATCGCCTTAATTTTCTCTGGATCCACTCTGATCCCATCCTCACTAATAATATGGCCAAGGTAAAGTAACTCTGTCATGCCAAAATCACATTTCAACTCCTTGGCATAGAGTGACTCACTCTCCAATATGCTCAATACCTCCTCAAGGTGTCTCATGTGGTCCTCCCATGTCCTGCTGAAAATTAGTATGTCATCAAAGAAGATCAAAACAAATTTCTAGAGCTGCTATCTAAATATATGATTCATACAACTCTGGAAAGTCACAGGAGTATTGGTTAACCCGAAAGGCATCACTAGAAAATCAAAGTGACCATAATAACACCTGAAGGCGTTCTCTACATCCTTGGCCCTCATGTGAATCTAATGGTATCCAGACCTCAAGTCAGTCTTGTAAAAGTAGCAGGCAGCATGTAGCTCATCTATTAGCTCATCTATCCCTGAAATGGTGTACCTGTTCTTAATAGTCTTTTTGTTTAATGCCCTGTAATCTATACACAACCTAATTGTTCTATCCTTCTTTTGACAAGAACAACTGTAAAAGCAAATGGGCTCTTACTAGGCAAGATATGTCCCATCTCCAGTAGCTCCTTAATTGTTTTTTTAATTTCATCCTTGAGCCTCTTTAGATGACAGTAAGGAGTGATCATGATGGGCTTGGTCCCATCCTCTAACTCAATAACATGCTTTATGCCTCTATCAGGAGGCACTCCCAGTGGTATATCTCCAAACACCATACTATGCTTGGATAGAAGCTTCTGAATATCAGGATGATAACTACCCTTCTGCCATGGTGGGGACTCTAGTATAATAAGGTACTCTGCTGCCCACTCTACCTGGTCATGTCTCAATAGCCTCTCCATCCTCTTTAGTGATACCACCCAAGGTCCACCATCTAATATGCCTCTCAAGGATATTTTCTTCCCATTGAATTCAAATCTCATCTCCATATTTTTTACATTCATGGTGAACTCCTCTAGCTAGCTCATCCAATGCATGCCAAGTACAACTTCTATATCCCTGATGCCAACAACATAGAAGTCATCTACCAGCTCATACTCTCCCATGATGATTTTCAATCTTGATATCTTCCTATTGCACTACATTTTGAATTCGTCAGCTACCATTACCTTGATGCCTTCAAATTCCTCTATCTTCAACCCCCTGCGAGCTACTAACCCCTCATCAATAAAATTATGTGTAGCTCATGTATCAATTGGGGTAATAATGCACTGTCCACTAAGTACACCACACACCCTAAAAGAACCAACCTTCTGGAAACTGGATAGATGGGCAATAATACCTCCACTGCTAGCACTATGCTATGAAGCTCTCTCATCTCCACTATCTCCATGATCTGAAGGCTAGTCTCACTCTGAACTAGATGCGTCTGATTGGGTCTCCTTAGTTGAATAGTACACAATCAGCTTGGCCTTAGCCTTGTGTGCACATTTATGACATGGATCCCATGGTTTTTTGCAATGGAAGTAAAGTTTCTTCCTCCTATATTCATAAAGTTGATCATCTGTTAGCCTATTTGATCTATCCTTATGCTACTAAACCTCTCTATGGAAGGGTCTCTTCTCCTTCTCCTTATCCCTCCTATGTGGAAATCCCTTAGACTAAAATTTGCTCCTCCACACTGATGACTCCATATCTTGGGCCTTCATGGCCTCCTGGAGTGAAATAGGGTCAAAACCCTTAACCCAACCACGAAGTGGGTCTAACAATATATCAATGAAGAGAATAACCAATATACACTTGGACATATCTGGGACCATAACAAATAGGTCCTAGAACTTAGAAATGTAGGAGTCAATTGATCCACCCTACCTCAGTTGTGCCAACTCCTTAAACTATAGTTCTGGGTCCTTCTTATCAAACCTGTCGATCAGTCTAGCTGTGAACTCCACATATGAAGTGATCTGATCATGACCCAGTGTGACCTTCTTATTGCTCTACCACTTATGTGCTACCACCTCCAAATGTAAATGTTGCATAAGTAATGGTGTCCTCCTTAGGCATGGTACTAATCTCCAAGTAGCTATCCAATTTCTAGACCCAAGCTCTCATGGTGGTTTTACCTGATCCATCAAAGTAGGGAAGTATCATTTTGATCACTTTCTTCTGCAATTCTTGGTTTTGAGGTCTACCTCCCCTGCGAGGTCTATTCTTTATCCTAATATCAAAGTACTCTGCAAAGGTCATTTCGGCCCTAAACTCTGCACTAGAAGCTCTCCAATCCCTCAGAATCTCCTCCTAAAACTCAACCTGTGTGGGATCCTGTTCAGGAACTTGGTTCCTGGGAGCAAATGTAGGGATACCAGGTCTGTCACCTATTGTAAACTGTGAAGCCCTCCTATGAGTAACCAAGGCCTCATCCTCATCATCTCTCAACCTGTGTCTATCATCCTAGTTCATGTCCCCATTATTCTTGTTCCCCTGGTTCTTATCACCATTGTGTCTATCACCCACATTATGCATGTTCATATCTCCCCCATTGTCTCTATGTCTATCACCGTCATTGTTCATGTTCCTGTCACCACCATTATACCTATTCCTATCACGGTGATTATTATTATTTTTCCTATTATTTCTTTCATCTCGTGGTAATAACTGCTCGAGGGTATGTGCTATCTCTGCCTATGATTCTCTCAATTCCTACCAAGACTCCCTTAATTCTCTTTCTAATGCTAACAAGCTCCTAGTGAGCACATTCAAAATCTTGCACATGCTAGGTTCCTCACCTTCCCTGTCACCCATTTCTCATATAGGTTCTATAATTGGAGGTAGTTCACCTGAAAAAGGGTCTGTTCTGGGAACTTCAAAATCTTCCTCACTATATAATACTAGTGTTTCCCCCTCAGTAGCTACGTCCTCTGTCTCTGACTCAAATCGATCAATCTATGGTACTTCTTCTTCCTATATTCTCTATGAGTTTTGTGTTCCTAGTCTTGGTCTAAAATTGTATCTATCTGTAGGCCACATGTCTCATGCTCATCTTATGCATGTCATATTAACCCTCATAGGATGGCAAGATTTTTTGCTTTGATACCACTGTAACATACACCCCTAGTATGTGTCTACCCTGAATATGTTTTTATGTTTTTTCTTATAGTTTTTGGTTCAGGTTTTCAATGCATGTTTTTGAATGTATGATTTTTGCAACATTGACATAGAAAATGCAACATATATGGAAAACCCAAAAAAAATAGAATAGATATCAACAAAATAACACCAACCCAGATTGTATTTAGCCAAAATATGAATTATGAGTACATACCCATATCACAGTTTACAACTTCGTCTGGATGTTGTAGCTGAACCAGCAATAATCGCCATAGAAATGTGCTCACAACTCCGTAGAAATGAAAGATTTTGTGTTACAATCAGCAGTAGCAATAGATAGAGCACTGGATGCTAAAATTTGGATCAATAGACACTACAAATTGATGAAGAATGGCAACCAATAATACCCACGTCCACCTATGATGGTACGACCTCTATGGCTTTATATATCAGCATCAAATACACCAATTACAGTTTGAAATAACTCTATTTTTCATTAGCAATAGTCCTGCACAATAGGCAACTAATCTCCAACCACTAGACACTCCAAACAATTGTTAAATCTGCTTCCATTGAAGAGTATGAACCTCTAGGAATGTACGACCTACAACAAAAGAGTACGACCAGCATATGGCTATCATAAACTATAATAAACTCCTCAAAATCTCTTGGAAGATATGTCCTTCAACAGTTTGTTAATGGCTGCACAAACAATCTCCAACAGATAACTTTGTTTTCAAGCTCAAATCTACACCAAATGAATTATGCTGAAGCACAAATGAAACTCTTGTGTGAAGCTCCTCTAATCCTCTCTTGATACAATCTTTCATGCACAAAGAAAGGCAAACGTGCAAAGGTTTTCATCTCTACGAATCGATCTTCAAAACCCTAGAGTGAAGCTCAATCCCAATGCACAGGCAAACTCAATATGAGAGCAATTTTCATAAACATAGAATAACCAAATGAAGATTCTTTTTGGTCTTTTATTTGCCTCCTTCCTCAACACCCAGGAGGGATTTATTTTTATTTATTTTAAATCATATCTCAACCCCTTACCACCCATGAGGGGTGCCCATCCCTAGGAAAATAACTTTACTTTATAACTTAAAGTCATATTGAGGTCTCATAAAATAATATAAGTTAAATATTTAATTTTACTTATATTATATCATTTTAAGCTCGTCATATCAAGATCATGAAGATTGTACCAAGGACCCCCACAACTGCCCTGCTAAAAATAGTAGCTGCTCGACTCCTGACTTACTATAAATAGTAAGTCCCTCAGATGACTTTCTAACACCTCCATTAGCCTACAAAAGTTGAATTATAGGCTAACCCTGGTCCACTCGTGCACTGAGCTAGATGAGGGACAATACAATAAATGGGATAAATTTGCTCAAGAATCGGGTCATGATTATAAACAATATCTTGATCATAGAAAATATAGAGGTCATGGATGAGTTGAACATAGAGATGCTTTGATCTTGATTTGGACAAGGGCTTGATATTTCCACATGCTTAGGATTGTGATCTTGACATACCTCTTGGTTTGTTTGAATGGAAGTGGATGACTCTTGGGTAGGCTCTTGGTCAACAACATGAAAGGGAAATGAACTCATGGAAGGAAAATTTTCAATAGGCTCGAGGGGTTGTGGACCACATGATGGGGTTGAAAAAGAGGACATGGCATTCAAAGGTTCTTTGGTAGGCTCATCAATGGGTGCTTGACATGGGGATGGTTTATTCCTTGCTAGTATCCCTTGGAGAAAATTGTCAAAGGATTATTTGGTTCATGGATTAGGGCTTGGAAAGTTTGATGGTGATGTTAGTGTAGGACTAGTAGGCTTTGGTATGGACATTCTCTGGGATGATGATAGAGGACTAGTAGATGGATTGGTGTATGATTCCAAACTTGAGATGGTACTTCCCTTGTCAAGAGTATCATTAAGATGGCTTAGGGATTCTTGATCTTGGTGTGAGGAATGATTATTACTAACATGCTCATGTTGTGGAAGATTTGGATATGGATATTGCATGAGTTGTTTGATTTCAACTAGGAGTTGTATTTGTGGTGATTGGTTTTGTTGAAATTTTTGAATGAGGTCTTGGAATATTTGTATGATTTGTTGGTTTATGGGTTGTCCTAGTTGGTGAAGTGTTTGAATGAGGTCTTGGAGTTCTTGTGCTATGATCTTTTTCTCTTGTGTTGGGATGGAGTTACATATAGGTTAAAGTCTTTGGATTTCAGTTTCTTCCTCCAATTAGGCCTCAAAATCTACAAGATCCTCATCATCACTAGGATCTACAAAGTCCTCATCATCACTAGAAACAAATTTTGGGTCACCTCAGAGTATGTAAGGTTTTCGATTGTCATCATGATTATGAGGAGGGGCTCCTCAAAGTGTGACCATGGGCTTGTGATTAGGATATGGCTTCATTAGGATTATGTCCATTTTGACAAGTGTTGACTAGGATTAAGATGATGATGTGGAATGATGGGATGATTAGGGTTGGGTTAGGATGAAATTTGATTGGATATGACAATGATGATTATGTTTGGAAAGAATGTTTAGAATGACTTGTTTATGTGTTTGGTATTTATAGCTTGATTTAGGTAATTTACAAATAAATGAATCACACATGTACACACATGATTCACTAACGCAAGACACATAAGCAAATTTTGAATTTGAAAATGAAAATTTGTGATTAAACAAGCACATAAAGAAGACACATCAACAAGCCTATAACTAGTCAAGTGGGGTATGGCTAATTAGGTCTTAAGCTAGGTTGCACAAGGTTGACTAGGGATGCAATGAAAGTAAAATCCTGTCACATAGCCAGGAGAAAGGGGTAACCCACCCTTCACCTTCACTTCCCAAAGGTATAAAGTTCTTTGGGGCTTAGCCAAGAGTGACAAGATTTCAACTCCCAAGGAGGGTGTCTTTCAATTCACACCTCAATTGAGGTCTTCCCTTGGAGTGGTGTGTCTCCAAGCAGGCCTCCTAACAAGGGTATGACAAAAGTGAACCAAGTGAGGTGCTTCTGATCTCCAAGGTCACCTTTCGGTGCGAGGAGAGAGCATACACACACACACACACACTTGACTCACACTCACAGTTGTTAATTTTCCCCTTGGAAATGAAATGTGTGGCAAACAGTTCAAGCACTTGTTCTTTTTAGATCTCAAATCATGATGTGTAGGAAGACACTTGTTCATTTTAACCTAATTTTTATCACATGAATGCAAGCAATGTTTGTTTTAAGACCCCAAAATCCAAATGTGTTTGCAAACAATGATTAAGAGATAAAAGATGGAATGTGTGGACTTGATTGTTTTTGCTTTCCCACTTGTTCTTGTGACTGGTCCAAACATTGCTCCAGCTCCTTTGATTCACCTACAAGCCACCAAATCAAAAAAGAAACAAGTAAACTTGCATAGAAGACCATTATGTGAAAAAGATGAAATGTGAAAAAAAAAATTGATGAAAATGATGAGCTACAGTAAAATAAATAGCATAATCATAAATTTCAGAAAATTTTATGAACTTTTAGAAAAAATTCATCAAAATCTGATCAATTTTGCTCAAGTTATGCTTGTTCAAAGTTTAAATGCAAGTTTGACTTTGATTGCAAAAAAAGCCTATAAAATGACATAGTCACCTAATAATTTATACACCATTGCGAAGTTCATCCAGTTAGCTTTCCAATGAGTCCTTGTTTGCATGATTTCGACCTGTTTCCACCAAGTTATGATAAAAAGAAAAAAATAGCCGTTCTAGGGCATGTAGGAGGCACAAGGCAAGCTAGCAGTCAATTGTAACTGCTAGCCATTTGACTAAACCTGTTCACATACAACAACTATCTTTGGCAATTTAAATCTATGGTTAGGGCTACATTAACCCACGATCTGCCATATGACCATGAGGGACTCAATGGAAAAAAAATAAAAAGGATTAAAAACAAAGAAGGGGGCCCAAATGTGAGCTGACCCCCAGACACCAATGAGACCTCGGGCTACTAGCCAAAGGCTACCCATGGATCTTAAGGATTGCACGCTTAATTGTAATAGGGAGGTTAGCATAGAAGTTTAATGGTGATGTTAGGGTTTTTTAAAGCGAGCAACGGTGACAACCAAATGTTACAAGCGGTGGAAGTTTGTAGAAGCGGTAGAGAAAATGGGCAAAGTTTAGAGGACTAGTGGTCAACCTAGCCATGGGCAGTGGGGATGAGACCCCAGTCGGTGGCAACCAAGATGGGTAGTAAGGATGAGCAGAGGTCAGCTTCGGTGATTAAGCAGCGGAAGGGCTTTTGGGACAGTGGCGATGGAAATTTTAAGTGGTGGCCAAGCATTCAGAAGATGGTGGTGACCAGGTGTATGCAAAGGTCAATGGAGAGCACACAATGGTGGATGTAGTTTGATGGCAAAGGTAAACTTTTAGGGCGGCAACTAACAAACAAATGGTGGTGATTGTTAACAATGGTGTCTTAGGGTTTATGCTAGGTAACACCACTAAAAATCTAGGGTTTTAGCCATTAAAACAGGCACTGACACAAAAGATAGTGGCAGATGGAGTTGAAGTCACAGAAAAAAAATCTGGAGGAGGCAACAACTGAATCATGGGTGGCGTTAGGGTTTAGGTATATCAATAGAGCATAGGGTTTAGGTATTATGAACTATGAGCGTGCAAACACCAAGCCCCAAACCTATGAACAGAGATAAAAGGGAAACCTGCAACCTACGAATGCCTAAGATGAACACAGCACAATTAGTACAGATTAGTACAGCTAGTCCGTACCATATGGATCTGTATGGTATGGACTGGCAAATTCAAAAAAAATCAAAAAATTTGCATTGAATGAAATAGGGAAAATTTTATATGCTTCCTAGGGTTTTTGGGTCTTCCAGACTCAATGGCATGGTCAGATTCAAGCTTGGAGGCCTCCTACAAAAGTCACTCACCAAAACTCAAGTAAAATGTTAGATTTTTACATGTTTCACGTTAGGTTCACCATTTTGTAGCTAGGGAAAATCAGATTTAATGTTAAAAACATCAAACTAAACTAAACCCTAAACTAGCACCATGAAGGACAAACTAATATGTAAATAAAAACAATGAAATTCAAATGCAAATTGAATCCATACTAGTCTTGATTCATCTCCATGGCTCTTCTTGATCTTGCATGAGAATGCATGATGTCAAAGGGTTGTTGGTTGCTCACAGCTGTAGCATAACAAAGCTCAAGATTATATGATTGTATGAAAATGATTTGTATGAGTGCGTGAGAGGTCTGGAATTGAAATAAGAGTTTCAATTTATAGAGGGAAAGGGGATCAAATGAATGGCTAAGATTAAAATCCAATTATGTGAAGTGGATGGCTAGGATTGAAAGCCAAACTTAGTGCTTATGATGCACCATAAAGGGTTATGACAAGTAGCCAAAATTAGGAGAATAGTGAGAATAAATGGGATTTTTAATTTGAATTAAAGAGAAAGTGCTTATGATGCACAATGAATGAGGCTAAAATAGGGATGTGAGTGGGAGTAAATAATTTAAATAATAAAATTATTTAAATTATGAGAGACATGTGGCATTTAAATAATGATTTAATTTATTTAAATTGGATGATGGAGGAAAATGAGATTAAATAAATAAGATTTATTTAATTTGGTGCAAATGGAGGACAAATGGAATTAAATAAATAAGATTTATTTAATTTGATACAAGAGGAGGATAAATGTTTAAGAGGCATTTTGTTAAATAAATGTAATTTATTTAACTAATGGGAGTGATGAAAGGGGTCATGGAAGAGGACCTAAGACAAAAGGTGTTGTTGTAAGGCGTGGACAATTTTAAGTGTCTACAACCATCATTTATGGATTTATAGAGAATGGATCCATCATCCTTCATCCAATTTTAAATAACATTTTCATAAATGTATCTCTTATATAAGTTTACAACAAGGATGTGGTTAAGTGGTTGGGCCTCTTGGTTCTCATGTTGGAGATGAAGGTTCAACTTTCTCCAAGGACATCATAGTGGGGTAAGGCATGCTAAGTGGTAGCTCCACAAAAATTGCACAAAGTATACAACTAAATAGTGTTGGAAGATGCAACATTAGATAACAACCAAATAGTACTAGAGGATGTGGCATGTACTTTGCATAAATGGTTATCCTATTAGATATGTTGGAAATATACAAATAGTAGGTGCATTACAAGCAAATAGTTTAGTACAAGGCCAATCAAGTGGTATTTAGTACATTCTTTAATAATTGTCATAAATAATATAGTATAAAATACGAGTCCAGGCCTTGATTCAACCCATATATCTAATAAACTAAGAAAAAGTTTTACCTTCTTCTAACAAATGAATGACTAATATTAAGTAACAATGTTGTACTAAACTTATCAGCATAAGTTAAATTTTGTTGTACTTCACATGTCAAGGAATTATTATTTTTATATAATTATCAACTCAAATAGCATAGAATTGGCACACACACACATGCCCATGAATATGCTTTACTACAAATTTAATTGCAATTCTATGATTTCCCTAAAATTTCACAAGTATTTAATACTATCCTGAGAAACTAGTTATTTTTTATAATAAATTTAAAAAAAGATATATGACCATCATTTTAACCCCTACTTCCAAATATACTATACACCCAACATTTAAATTTGATGGCAACCCATGGTTATTGAGCAATTTTTATGTGACAAATATTTTCAAGATTTCTCTTTATAGTATACATAGTTGTATAACTTTAATATAATCATAGAAAAAATAAGAGAATTTATATTTTATAACTACAAATTAATGATATGATTTAGTAACAATTTGGAATATTTATAGCCTTGGAAAATATGTAAACACTAGTTAATTTTAAACCATCTATGTGCTCACCTTGAACATTTTTCCTACTTTTTATTTTGTGAAGTTAGTAGTACTAAAAAATACCCATCAAATAATATTTTTACAAAAAATGATCAAAATATCTCCTTTACATGATTTATTATAAAAGGAAACATTGAATAACAAGATATGCATTGTGTCTAGTTCCTACTAATACTGAAATTATGGTTTGATAATTGGATTTGTCAAAAGATATGATTAGTCATGCTATAGTAAATATATAAACACAAATTTGATAAATAAATAAAATCATGGCATTTCCTTTCTTACATACAACATGCAATTTGTTCAACTACCATGGAAGATTTGATCTTGATATATTCATAGAATACTTGTATTGGCTTACAATTTAGTCGATTTATTTAAGATCTAGCTTACCCACAATCCTTTCATAATCAATTTTTTTGGCATAAAATAAGAGCATATTAATAAGTTAAATCAATTATTATACAATTATAGTGTCATTTTCTATAACATAAATTAAACACTAAAGAAAACATGTTCTTAGGTATTTAATTTATACTAATTGTATATCAAAAAATTTAGATTTGCAAATGGAAATGATCAAACAATGAAATACATAACCTAAACCCAAATCATTCAATACCTCAAAGATGCAAGATGAATTTTTTGATTGATTTGATATGTTGGTTGCTCACAATTCGGCAGCATAACATTTGCATAGGATTGAGATGATAGATGGAAGATGATGATGATGGATGCAAAGGATCTAATGTGATTTCAATAGCATAAGGATACTCCAACTCAATGCCTCCTACAAATGGCTTGTGAGGGGGTTGATTTATAGGAAAGGCTTGGTTCAAATGGATGGTTGAGATTGAAAGGCTACATGGACGATGTGGACGGTTAGGATTGATTCGATTATCCCACTCCTCAAGGGAGTTGTAGTCATGTGACAAGTGGAGGGAGGAGAATAGGTCTCATGTGTGATTGTGTACACAAATACTTTTATTTAATAAATTTATATGTGATGCTGTACACAAATACTAAAATTAGGTCCCATTAGTTGTACATGTGAAGGATTTTAAATGAAAGTTGTACTACCACACATGATTCAATTGAGAAATGGACAAGTGTCGAAATGTGATGAAAGGTGAGGACTTAATTCAAATAAAATATTTGAATTAGTTGGGATATGTGAGGGAAATTGATTAAATAAATAAAATTTATTTAATTAATTGGGAAGATGATTAGGATAGGATTGGGATATGAATGGGAAATTAATTAAATAAATAAAATTTATTTAATTAATTGGAAAGTGGGATTATGAATGTGAAATTAATTAAATAAATAAAATTTATTTAATTAATTGGCTAAGTGGGATAAGGATGGGATTAAGATGGGATTTTAATTAAATAAATAAAATTTATTTAATTAATTAGCTAATGGATTAGTGGAATTAGGAGTGGGATTAGGACAAAATGCTACATGATGTCTAAATAATGGTTTTTAACTAGGTGTTGCAAGACATGGACAAATTTGGGACAATTTTGGGTGTCGACATTTTGCCCCTCTTTGAGATGATGTTCGAGATGATAAGATTTATGTCGAGTAACATCATTTCAAAGAAGCTAAGGTATGGATGGAGGAAAATGGGTGAGATAAAATAGGATAATGATGGAATGATGCCCCCTCGAGAGGATAGGTGGGTTGGACAAACATGGGTAGGCTCTCGAAATAAAATGGATTGGTCAAGGAAGAAAGATAAGGGAATGGATAGAAGAAATGATGATGTGTTATGCTGCAATGAAAGTGAGCAACCATGATGTTTGATATAGCACTAGACATTATGCACCAAGGTATAAGGAACTAGGGTGACGATGTGTCTCATGCCCCAACATAATACAACCTTATCTAGATACAAGATATGAATATTAGCTGGATTGATACTGATATAATGCAAATGCAAGATAAAATGATAACATACACAAGCAAGCATGCACAAATGATACAAAAAAAATAAGGTATTGCCCCTGTCAATCTATAAACCAATGATTAATTGTTTTATTGATTGATGATGATGATAGTGTTGTCATTGTGAGGAAAGCTATATCCCTAGATCAACACAAGGTTGTTTTCTAAGTTGCTTGACTGGTTGGTTGATTGATTTGGCTTACAACAAGGCTAGGATCAAGACCATGGATTGCGTTTAGATAACTTGGCTTGATTGACTGACTTGATTGGTATAGCTTTAAGGATTGACTTGCACTTGGATCATTGTTTGGAATGATTTTGAGGATGATGAAATCATGAATGAAGATTAATTTGATGAATTGGAAGAAGTGATGATTGATTGGATTTTAGGTGTTTATTGATGATATGGGAGATAGATGATAGAATAAATGAGGAGAGGATAAAGAGGAAAATCACTTGTGCCTGAATTTGGGCACTTCCTTCGTACTCCAGACTACCTACATACCCCTGTATCCACGGGATCAAGGCACCTAACGATGGAAATGAGATGTAGTTCAGATGTATTATTAAGGAGATGATGAAAATGGATTAATTGGGATTGATGAAATGTTGATGATGTGATGATATGTGGTGGATTGAGCTGCTTTTGATTTGTTGGAGTGATTGGATTTATTTTGATGGTTGGCTTGATGTGCTTTGGTTTTGATGTTTGCTATTGTTAGGTTGATTATTTTGATGATTGGATTGTTTTGAATTATGATAGTGATGGTGTGATGATTAGAGTGTCCACTCAATCTAAGCATAACCAAGTGTTCTCAGTGTGCTCGAAGGATACAAAACAAACAAGGTATTGCCCTTGTCAAGTCATAAACTAATGATTGAATGTTTGATTGTTTTGATAGATAGTGTTGTCATTGCGGGGAAAGCTATATCCCATTGATGATGATGATAATTGATTTATGACAAGATGAGGATCAAAAACTTGTTGATTTGATTAGATGATGTTCCTTGATTGATTAGCTTGCTTGATATGGATTAGTGTGACTTGGATTTAAGATCATTGCTTAGATTGATTTGATTGATATGATTAGAAGAAGTGATTGATTGAAATGGATGAATGAATGTTATTGATAGGAAGAATTGATGATGGTGAAGAATTGATTTTGATTGAATGTTGATGGAGTGGATTGTTTTGGATGATATGATTGGTTTATTGCTTGGATTTTTCATTGGATATTTAATTTTTTGACATATTTTGATTTTTTTTGTGTTTTTGGGGATATTTTGAATTTTTTGGAGTTCTTGAAATGTTTTGAATGTCAATGGATTTACAATTTGGGTAGCCTTTGTGCTAAATACCAATGATAAGGGAAAACCAAGTCTAGATGAAAGGATGGATGAATGAGATTGGATGGATAAAAGGATGGGCAACAAGGGATGGAAGGCTCATGATAAATGGGTGGATAAACAGGATATGTTATAGTTGTATGCCTCATAATGGAGCTAGGATGTGATCTCTAAAGACTATGTCGCATAGGAATAACATGCCCCATTCTAGGTGGTAATGCTTAGAATTTTTAAATGACAAGGCTCATGACAATGGGATGATAAGATTTGATTTTACATGACACTTATGACAATAGGAGGACATGATGGATTGGTTTGAATGGGATGGATAAATGGTCAATGGATAGGACTTGGTTTGGAAATAACGTATGTCAAGAAATATCCAAACATGTTTCAACATTTTGCCCCTATGTCTTCATCAAAATCAAAAGGCGGACAGATGGGTAAATGGGTTCAATGGAATAAGCATGTTTATGTAATGGATAAGGATGGTAGGATGTAGCATGATATAATGGAAAATGATAAGTTGAAAATGATAAGATGGATGAGACCATGTGCCCCCAAGTGTGAGTGACATAGAAGATCAACCTACACATGATGCCTGTTTGCCAGGTTTTCATCATGGTACTTATCCAAGGTGCCTGTTTACCAAGTTTTCACTATTGGACGGAGGGATTTCTCTTTACTTTCTTTTTTTTTTCTTTCTTTCTTTTTTTTTTGATTTTTTTAGATGGGATGACAATTACACATGGCACCTGTTTGCTAGGTTTTCACCATGGTAATGAATAGGAGGGACTCAAGTGTTTAGTGCTATGAAAGGTGATAGTTCCACTAGAGATGAATGTCATTACATAGACCATGTCATGTGTGCTCATAGATGTTGGTAAGGGACTTCATGAAAGGGAGATGGAGTAGGTAGATAGTGGATTAGGATGAAAGGTTTGTGTAAGGATGGGGGATAGTGGATTATGATGTGGAATTATGGTAGGGTAGGCTAGTATCTTATGGTGTGGATTTATGTAAGACTTATACAAAAGCATGGACCATAGGAAGGTGATGGGGAAGATATGTAGGGTAATGGATGAAGGTTGGGGAGATGGAGGTATGTGGGGATGTTTTGGAATGGAAGGTAATCATGACCAATGGTTGCACACACCATGTTAAACATTGAAGCTTTTGATGGGATGGCGGTGTAGGAAGCAATGGAGATGTTTGCTTAGAGAATGGTTGATGAAGTGCTTTAGGGACTCACATAGACTTAGTATTTTTATTATTTTCACTTTGCTTGTGGGATTTTTGGATGCAAGGGGATGATTGGGATTTTTGAGAGGTGGATAAGGATGCCTCATTTGACTTGCTTTCTCTTTTCTTAGGGATCCAAACCATTTTAGTTTTGACCTTTTCTTGTGAAGACTTGGGCTTGGATAGCTTTGTGAATGTACTTTTCTTAGAAGATGGATTATTTAGAGATTTTTCACATTGATGCCCTAAGGCATGAGGGTCCTTAGGAGTTTTAATTGGATTTTTGGCTTTATAGATAAAGGCATCCAAATGTTTATTTTGGAATCCCATGGGTTTGGTGGAAGCAGGGTTGGTGGAATGAGTGGAAGCTTCATGTTTAGGCAATGTGTGCATTTATTGGTCATGATTAGAAATGTAAGGGTACTTATGGATAAGTGGATAATTAGGTGTTGGTAATAATGGAGGCAAAGTGGATGGAGGGATATTAGGAGTTGGAAGGAGTGGAGGTAAAGTGGATAATGGGATGTTAGGAGTTGGAAGTAATGGAGGTAAAGTGGATGGTGGGAGGTGTATGGTCACATGCTTTTGACATTTGTAGGTTGGAGGGGGAATGACTACATATGTTTTGGGTATATGATGTGGTTTGTGATGGAAAGTGGTGGACTTAGGAGGGATGGAGGAATTACCAACATCTTTAGAGGGTTTACCTTGGGGTGTGTATCCAAGTCCATATGAGCATGGAGGAACTTTGACATGGTTTAGCTCCAAAATACCTTGTTCATAAAGGCCTAGGCCTTTACCTTGGTAGTTCATGTTTTAGAGGATACTATGGACAATGGGACTAGGTGTGGTTTGAACACTAGACTTGAGTTCATTATTGAATGGAGAAGGTGAAGTGGATAGATGTTGTTTTTGTCCTAAGGAAGAACATTCATGGACAAAGGTGGTAAGACCACTAGGACATGATAGTGGATTTGAAGTGGAATTGATGGTGGATATGGAAGGAGGATCATTAGGATCTTGATTAGTACTGTGTTCACTAAGATCCAAGTTATTTGTTTGATCTTTTATGCTTACTTGGGGGACAAGTGTCTCATCATGAAAAGTGGATGTTTACTCATTATGGATAGGGCTAGATGGCGGATGACTAGGAGCAATTTGGATATCTCGCTCATGGATGGATAAAATATTATGGATAGGATCAAGGTGCTCATGGATAGCTTCTTCATAGGTATCATCTTGATCATAAAAAAGGTAAATGTTATGGATAGGTTGAATTTGGATAGCTTCTGCATGAATAGTTGTTGGGAGATGGATAGGATCAAGTGACTCATGGATAGATTCATCATTATGGATATTAGCTTCATCATGGAAAAGATATATGTTATGGATAGGTTGCATGAAAGTGATTTGATCTTGACTTGGACTAGGGATTAATGTTTACACATGCTTAGGATTAAACCTTTGACATATCTCTTGGGTTGCTTGAATGGAAGTGGAAGGCTCTTGGATAGGCTCTTGGTCAACAACATGAGAACATGATGACTCTTGAATTGGATTCATAATAGGAGACTCTTGAATAGGCTTGATGGCTTGTAGGTCACATGATGGGCTTAAAGGGCTAAGAATGTTAATGGAGGACTCTTGGATAGATGTTTGACAAGGGGATAAGTTGTTCCTTGCTAATAGCCAATGGATCACATCCTTTGCAAGTGTATGGGTAGATGGGAAATATAATGGATGAACAATAATAGTGGATGATGTTGTAGGCTTAGGACTAGGATTAGGTTGGGGGCTAATTGGATTGGGTGGATTAGGATTTCAATTGGATGAAGGGATAATCTTACCACAATTTATTAGGCTTGTGATCAATATCTTAAGTTTGACACAATTGTTGGTGTATGGCCCTTATACCTATGGTATGCACAATAATGGTTTTCATTATACCAAGGGGGTTTAAAGATTGGTTCAAAAGGTTCTATCGGTGGCAGCTCAATCAAATTTGCTTGAACCAATTGTTGTACAGTTATGTCCAAGGAATCTTGTGGTGGAAGATTGTAGAACATGAGGATGAAGGTGATGAAGGTTAGTGGACCAATGGACTAGGGGTAGGATCACATGGTGGTCTTATGATAGGGCTAGTAGGCTCATGTGTTGGTGGGTGATTGGATGATGAAGGCCACTCATAGGATGCATTGGCTAGATTGGTATCTCCCTTGTCAAAGGTAATTAAGTCTTTTGTATTAGGCTCTCATGGTTTATATACAAAGGGCCACTTGGAGTTGCATATACTTCTTGTTTCAAAGGTGGATTTGGGCTCACTTGTGCTCATTGGGGAGGCCATTGATAGTCTTGGTAGCTAGGTGTAATGGTAGGATATGTAGACAAAAGATCTTGAGGTGGACTCAAAGTTAAGGGCATTTGATCTTGTTGGCAAGGTTGACTTGTGCTCACTTGATTTATGTACAAAGGGCCATTGGGACTTACATGTTCTTGTGAAATCACTTGATTGCCTTGTGGATGGGCTTGGTAGTGCATTGGAACGGTGGCATGAGGGATTAGATAAGCTGGAGGTGGATGTTCATAGGTTGATGCTGCATTGACTTGGTGGATAGGTGGATTAAGTTGATAGGAAGTGGATGGATATGACATGTGGCTATGAGGTGGATTAGGTTGGTATGGAGTCGCTAAGGATTGATGTACTTGTTGAGCTTGACTAGTGGCTAAAAGGTGTTAGACTTGGGCTACGAAGTGTTGTAGTTGAGGTGATTGGCTTGTGTGGGGTTGAGCTTTTTGGATGAAGAATTGTAATGTTTTAATGGCGTCTTGGTTTAGGGGTTCTAATCCTTGATAAAGATTTTGGAGAAATCTTTGGAATTTGATTTCAGGGTCCTCTGGTGTAAACATGTTGTCACCCAATTTTTTGTCTTAAGTCCTTTTAGCAAGTACTTGTTTAGGGATTTTGATGATGTGGCGGAAGTGATTTGGCTAGGATAGGAATGTGACTAGGATAAGTTTAGGATGGTTTGAATGACTTGGCTATGAAGGGTTGGATGATGACTCGGATGGTTAGGGTGATGACTAGGATATGTTTTAGGGTTGGTTTAGATGACTTGGATAAGCTTGGATGATAGGATATGACAAGATTGGATGTCTTGGGTATGGTTAGGGTTGACTAGGATAAGTGTAGGGTGATTAGGATGATGACTAGGATAACTAGGGTGAAAGTGATTGGATTTAGATGTTGTTGGAGGAATGTGTAGGATGACTTGTCTTTATGTGTTTTTGTGTTTAGAGCTTGATGTGTCAATATTCAAACAAATGATTATGCATATGCACACATGAATCACTCACGCAAGACACATAAGCAAGTTGTTAGTTTGGAAGAATGTGATGATGGTTAAGAAAGCATGTGAAGACACTTCAATAAGTCCTAGTCAAGGCAAGGCCACTATCACAAGGAGGTTCTAGTGAAAATCTAGGGGACTGGCACCTCACGAGCATCCAGTAAGCCACTTAAGACTTTAACTAACCCTACTAGGAGTTTTAATATACACAAATGTACACCTCTTTTTGAGTTAGCACTGTATGGTGAGCGTTAATACCGGTTAGACTTGGCTTTTGCCTTATCCTCTAATTTTTATAGCGGACCAGATGAAAGTACCACTTGAGGTCATTCCCTTGGGGTGAGTGCCTCTTTTTCCACCAAGTTAGGCCTCTCTAAGGTTTAAAAAAAGCAACACAAGTAAATGTTTTTGATCTCCAAGTTCGTGTTAGGACGCGAGGAGAGAGCATACACATTTACTTGGTCACACTCGCATGGGGTTCATTGACCTTAGAAATTCAATGTGTGGAAGACAATGCAAGCACTTGTTTGTTTTAAAGCCCAAATCTAAATATGATAAAAGACAACGGCTTGTTTTAGCCCAATTTTTTGATGTGAATTTGTAAACAATTGTTCATTTTATGCCCAAATTGAAATGTGTTTGCAAACAAGATTGATTGAAATGAAAAGATGAAAGATAGAAATGAATGCACCCAGATTATTTTCAGTTTCCAAGTCTTTGTATATGATTGATATTGCTACTACTAAATCTCCTTATGACCACCTACAACATCAAAAAATGATATTATAATGTAGGCATAAAAATAAGCTCATCAGGCAAGGAAAATTGTAATTTTAGATACATAGTCAAATTAGATTTGAGTATTTCAAGATATTTTTGGTTTGAAAATTAAAAAATCAAAGAAGAGACCCCTATTAATTTTCTGAGAGCTTTCTAAAAATGTAAAAAAATCAGAAAAATTCACTATTTTACACCTAGAAATACGAATTTATGGAAAAGCTACAGTCGGCAAAGATCTAATTTTTTCGCACTGTATATTACCTCCAAATGAAATCTGTAAACATAGATCCCCATTATAATTTCAAGAGATTTCTAGAAATGTAAAAATTTCTAAAAAATTTGCCAATTTACACCCCAAATTGCAATTTTATGAAAAAACATAAAAACATGATAACTCCCACAAAAATAGTGATAAACCTGTAATTTTTCTTTTGTAGCTTCCTTGTATCATGGACAAATGTTTTTTAAAATTTTGTAGAAAAATTCAGAGCCCTTTGGAAGATATGATGAAATCTTTAAACCTAGGGTTTTGTCCGAAAAATAACAGATTTGCAACAAAAAGTTAATTAAATCTGCGAAACTTGACAATGGGGGTTAGATGAATACAAATTTTTACTACAAAAACTTGCAAAAAAGATCAAGCAAAGTGGGTCTCACCGAGCGTGCCAAAATGTATATCAAAAAAATTTGGATTTGCAAATGGAAATGATCAAACAATGAAATGCATAACCTAAACCCAAATCATTCAATACTTCAAAGATGCAAGATGAATTGTTTGATTGATTTGATATGTTGGTTGCTCACAATTCGGTAGCATAACATTTGCATAGGATTGAGATGATAGATGGAAGATGATGATGATAGATGCAAAGGCTCTAATGTGATTTCAACAGCATAAGGATACTCCAACTCAATGCCACCTACAAATGGCTTGTGAGGGGGTTGATTTATAGGAAAGGCTTGGTTCAAATGGATGGTTGAGATTGAAAGTCTACCTGGACGATGTGGATGATTAGGATTGATTCGGTTATCCCACTCCTCAAGGGAGTTGTAGTCATGTGACAAGTGGAGAAAGGAGAATAGGTCTCATGTGTGATTGTGTACACAAAAACTTTTATTTAATAAGTTTATATGTGATGGTGTACACAAATACTAAAATTAGATCCCATTAGTTGTACATGTGAAGAATTTTAAATGAAATTTGTACTAGCACACATGATTTGATTGAGAAATGGACAAGTGTCGAAATGTGATGAAAGGAGAGGACTTAATTCAAATAAAATATTTAAATTAGTTGGGATATGTGAGATAAATTAATTAAATAAATAAAATTTATTTAATTAATTAGAAAGTGGGATTATGAATGTAAAATTAATTAAATAAATAAAATTTATTTAATTAATTGGCTAAGTGGGATAAGGATGGGATTAAGATGGGATTTTATTTAAATAAATATTTAATTAATTAGCTAATGGATTAGTGGAATTAAGAGTGGGATTAAGACAAAATGCTACATGATGTCTAAATAATGGTTTTTAACTAGGTGTTGCAAGACATGGACAAATTTAGGACAATTTTGGGTGTCTACACTAGCAAGTATCAATTTCAAAATAAAAAATAAATCCTACATTAGAACTAACTAATAAGTTGCTCAAATTTTATCTAAGGATTGAATAAGGCTTAACTAAAGATGTGGATATCAAGGTGTTTCCATTTACATTATTTATTTGAAGAATATAAAATATATAACTTGGGGGAAATGATTAAAAACATAGTCTTATTATAGGTAGGCTCTAGAAAATGTCTATATAATAATAATCTCTCTTAAAATCATTCGTTAATTCAAGGATGAAGGAGAAATTATACAGACTATCACATTGATGAAAAATCACGTCACTCCAAAAACCAAATGAAAGATGTATGGATAAGTTTTTAATATTGAAGAAGAAGCAAGAATGGTTCGGTTATTCAAGTGTAGTTTAAACTAATTCAATAAATATGCTTAAAAGAAGGTTCAAAGCCACAATAATATGTGACCCTACTGTGATAGGTAAAAAATTATGTTAATAAGATCAAGCATAGCCATGAAAACCTAACCCTATCATCATCAAAGAATCTAATCCAAATGAAATCAAAAGTATGCAATTCAAGAACAATATCACCTAGATTGTATGATTCCTTGTTTATGATATGGATAGTTTTTTCAATAATGAAAAAGAAAGAAGATAAAAGCTGCCATGATGGATGGATGGATGATAAAGCTAATATACTAGATGGATGCTAAAGTACTCAATATGCTCAAGATGATAATGTAGACACTATATGAATGTTGGATCCCTGTAGTATGGAATGAGAGGGTGTTTATGTAGAACTCAACCAAAATCAATCAACGGTGGAGATTCGGTGGCTATGTGAATGACTACGGTTAAATGATAAACATAGGTGAATGTGAAGATGATAAGTGGAGGGAAGATAAGGCTTATGTGTGATTGTGTACATAAAAAGTACTACAAGTGAAAGATATTAAATAAAAGATGTAGTACCATTTATCTTTTTAAATAAAAGACGCACACATGTCAGCTCATGAAATAAATGATAAAAGGAATTAATTAAATAAATAAAAATTTATTTAATTAATTGGAAGATGGGTTTGTGAATGAAATTTTAATTAGATAAATAAAATTTATTTATTTAATTAAAATAGATAGAAAGAAGATAATTAAATAATTAAAGATTTGTTTAAATATAGCTTAGAGGAAATAACTAATGAATTAATTAAATAAATATAAATTTATTTAATTAATAGAAGAAATAGATGTGTTAGGGATATTGCTCAAGTGTGTTAGACAAATGCAGATGGTGGATAATGCAATATTTGAATGCTAGTGATAATTAGGTCAATTTGGGTGTCTACATTTTGCCCCTCTTTGATGTAATGTTCGTTAGAGCGTTGTGTCAAAGAAGATACGATAATTTGCTTGAGAAACAAGGTTATGCCTCAGTGTAACTGGCAGAGGATGCCCCCTCAAGAGGTAAGCTAGGCTAACCAGGAAGGGCTGGGTTGGCTCGCGATAAAAGGAAAAGCTAGGAAACAAGGTTGACATGAAGAAAATAGGGGTTGGGTGGGAGAAAAATGGTATGATGTAGAAGAAAATAGGCTTTGGCATAGAAGAATTATGGTTTGGATAGGGGCTACAATGTATTTGGCCACACAGTTGACACAGGTATAGGCAGAGTTGTGGAGAGTACAGGGTGAGTGATGCAGAGGCATCCACACTATAACCCTACAATACAGCATGGACGTCTGCAGCCCGTCATCATCATCATCATCATATTTGACTTTACTGTCAGCATCATCATCATATTTCGGACGAGCACAATTGTCCTCCTGCCGACTACTATTCACTTCCTCCGTTTTCTGCCTATCATCATCATGATGTTCAACTAGCGCAAACATCCTCCTGTTGCACTGTTCATCGGACGCCAAGCTCCATCGGCATCATCATGATATGCAACACCCCTTCGTCAGCAGGATATCCAATATCCGGTTGCTCCAAATATCCTGATGACGACCACTTCAGCAGCTCCCCTTCGATGCCCCGATAGCCGACGATACAAGCAACAGCATCATGATATGATTTATCCGGTTCTCTCGAAACCTCCTGATGATGTTAATACAACTTTCTGCCACGGACTTCCGCCGATACCTAAGCACTTAACGACAGCAGGATAAACTCGCGTAGGGGGATATCTCAATATCCTGATGATGATGACGTCATATGCGGATGACGATGACGTCACCCTGATATCCTGATGACGTAGATCCTGATGACGATGACGTCACCCGCAGCTTCTCAATATCCTGCCGCTCCGAAATGTCCTGATGACGTATATCATGATGATGATGACGTCATATCCTGCTGTTGGCCAAACTTAGTTTTTTTCGGCCCGCGATCAACCCGATCTTCTTTCTTATGCCGATGCACTCCTCGGCAACTCCTGATGATGATCACCCCGACGCACTTGCACTTCATGCACTCGAAAGCATCATGCTCATCTTCACTTATCCAGATGACGATACCCAAACTGACTGCAGGATATTCACCAAGATATCCTGATGATGCCGTTTTGACGAACTTTCAGCCTTAGCGAACTTTCACTTCGCCGATCCTCCAGGGACGACCCGATCCACTCTTAGGGTGATCTTCCACACTCTATCTTATCAGCTCGACCTAGCACATACCCATGCTAGGGTCTTCAACATCTCTCGACGGCGATCCTGCACACCTGCATGCAAACAGAAAACAAACTACAACCTACCCTACTGTACATCGCCATTCCACCGATCAGACGGATCAACCGGTGGAATGGATCAGTAAATCCATGAAACCACCCAAACCAGCAAATCGACCAAACAATGGAATCCGACCAGAGAAAGAACACAAACAGGATCACTTTATTTGATTTCAAAAGATGCAATACAATGATCAATCTCTCTCTCAGTCTCACTCTCTGCAACCTAGCTCGATCGATGATATCTATCTATATGCAATATCGACCGATCCTCATGTTTAAATAGATTTTCCTTCGAGTACTACTGACCCGACTCCAAGCGGCTGGGAACTCTCCAGGCGGCTGGGAGATCCAACCGATCATACATCATGACAGCTGTTTAACAAACTAACTAAAAATAGTAAAAGCCTGGTCAGCATGATCTTATCATGATCAGCGTGACCTTATTACATGCATTGGTCTTAACAGACCTTCTTGGAAACATAAACAAGACCTAAGACTACTAACTGCCTCATGAAGGCCAACTGTCAGGTAGGTGCTCCTGCACCATACTCCCCAACAGAAAAGAACTCATGTCCCATGAGTTTAGTATGTGGAAGTCCTCCACCTTTACACTTTGCCTTGTCAATAGTCTGACCTGCTCCAGCTTTATCCTCTGCTGTCTCTTGGCTTCTCCAAGACTTCTGAACTGTGACTTGCTTTCTGGCAAGTAAATCTGCATGCCTGTCAATGTAGGCCCTTCTCAGGTTGTCTCTGTGTTTGTCAGATTGTCTGACCAGAACCTCTGTCTGAACTGCCTCTTGAACTTCTGAAATGTTCAATCCTATCTTCCTGTCAACCTTTATAGGACAAGCAATAGTCCCAACTATGACAACATCCTTGTCATTCTTCTGAACTGGTTGCTGTGTGCAAACCTGTTTCTGAACCCGCTGTTGACCTCTGTCAGTCACAACTGAAACTTTCTTCAACTTGTTGTCTGTAACAACTCCTTTTCCTACAGTGTCCTTAACTGCCTTTATGCCTGCTCCTATAGGCAGCTGCACAAATTCCTTCTTTCCCATTAAAATGACTTGGGCTACCTTCTGTACTGCAGCTTTTGCCTGCAATGGCATCAACTTAATAGTCTTCCCATCCTTCTTGATGGTATAGGTATTAGAATACCCATCATACAGTACCCTTCTGTCAAATTGCCATGGTCTGCCCAACAGTAGGTGACAACATTCCATAGGTAAAATATCACACAAAATTCTATCATGATATGCTCCAATCTGAAAATCCACATATGCCTGTTCAGAGACAAAAAGTGATTGACTATCACTCACCCAAGATGCCTTGTAAGGGTGTGGGTGTGGAATCCTTTCCAAATTCAGTTTATCCACCATCTCCTGGGATACCATGTTGTCTGTTGAACCAGTATCAATGACAACCTTACATTTTTTACCTTTGCTCTTGCATGTGGTCTTGAAAAGAGCTCTTCTTTGCATCAGATCCTTCGATGCCTGCAAACTAATTCTCCTTAGCATCAGTGATTCTCCACTCTCTGGATATCCATAATTATCAGCCTCCTTATCCTTGTGATAAGTGTTTGAACTCTGTGCACTTTCTTCTACTTTCTCTTCTTGCACAAGTTGTACTCTCTTGTCATTAGTTCTATCATTTCTGGATGATGAACCTTTGTTTTCTGGACATTTGAAAGATGGATGACCAAACTCACCACAAGTGTAACATTTTCCTGAAAATGTAGTAGAACCTCTACCACCTCCAAATCTTCCTCTATTACCTTTCCATCCACCCCTGAAATCAGACTGTGCCTGTCCTTTACCAGTGTCTTCTTGACCCTCATTGGTTTGCTTTTGTGCAGGGGCTGCTCCTCTTCCCCTATTGTTTCCTCTTCCTCTCATGGACTTATCATGTCCTCTATTCATCTTTTCTTCAATCCTGATTGCCATTTGATAACAATCTTCCACATTCTTAGGGTTACCTAAAACTAACTCATCCTGTATGTTAAATCTCAAACCAGCCAAGTACCTAGCCACCTTTTCTACCTCATTCTCATGATGACCAGATCTCATACTCAACTTATAAAACTCCTCAGTATATGTCTTCACATCCCTTTCCTTCTGCTTTAAAAATTGCAGCTTCTTAAACATCTGGATTTCATAATCCCTTGGCAAGAATTTACCCTTGATCCTTGCTACCATCTTATCCCATGAAGTGATCTTTGACTTCCCTTGTTTCCTTCTCTCAGATTGTACATAATCCCACCATACCAAAGCATGACCTCCTAACTTGGTCTTTGCAATCTTTACCTTCTGATCCTCAGCAACATCTTCACATTCAAAGTGATTATCAAGTGCAGCAATCCAATCCAACAACTCATCTTCATTCAAACTTCCAGTATACTTGGAAACATCAACCTTTACCTTTGGTTTATCATTCTGTACTGCCTTTAACAGTTTTGCCAATCTCTGGTCTTCAGCATCCAAATCTTCAGCTACCTCTTCATACTCTTCAACAGTATCTTCATCTTCTTCAGACTCACTGTCTTCCACTTCCCTGTTTTTGTTCTTTTCCAGGGCTGTCAGCCTGGCTTGAATTGCTTCAGCAAGCTCCTTCATCTTCCTCATCTCTCTAGCATGTTTCTCCTTCAGCTCCTGCAATTCCCTTGCAGTACCACTACCTTTCGGAGGCATTTTGTCAACCTCTCAATCAACACACAACACACAATCAACTCTACCTCTGCCCTTGCGGTGACAGAATCAACACACAACAGCCCAGATGTTTTGCTGAGCTCTGATACCACTATGATGCAGAGGCATCCACACTATAACCCTACAATACAGCATGGATGTCTGCAGCCCGTCATCATCATCATCATCATATTTGACTTTACTGTCAGCATCATCATCATATTTCAGACGAGCACAATTGTCCTCCTGCCGACTACTATTCACTTCCTCTGTTTTCCGCCTATCATCATCATCATGATGTTCAACTAGCGCAAACATCCTCCTGTTGCACTGTTCATCAGACGCCAAGCTCCATCGACATCATCATGATATGCAACACCCCTTTGTCAGCAGGATATCCAATATCCGGTTGCTCCAAATATCCTGATGACGACCACTTCAGCAGCTCCCCTTCGATGCCCCGATAGCCGACGATACAAGCAACAGCATCGTGATATGATTTATCCGGTTCTCTCGAAACCTCCTGATGATGTTAATACAACTTTCTGCCACGGACTTCCACCGATACCTAAGCACTTAACGACAGCAGGATAAACTCGCGTAGGGGGATATCTCAATATCCTGATGACGATGACGTCATATGCGGATGACGATGACGTCACCCTGATATCCTGATGACGTAGATCCTGATGACGATGACGTCACCCGCAGCTTCTCAATATCCTGCCGCTCCAAAATGTCCTGATGACGTATATCATGATGATGATGACGTCATATCCTGCTGTTGGCCAAACTTAGTTTTTTTCGGCCCGCGATCAACCAGATCTTCTTTCTTATGCCGATGCACTCCTCGGCAACTCCTGATGATGATCACCCCGACGCACTTGCACTTCATGCACTCGAAAGCATCATGCTCATCTTCACTTATCCGGATGACGATACCCAAACTGACTGCAGGATATTCACCAAGATATCCTGATGATGCCATTTTGATGAACTTTCAGCCTTAGCGAAATTTCACTTCACCGATCCTCCAGGGACGACCTGATCCACTCTTAGGGTGATCTTCCACACTCTATCTTATCAGCTTGACCTAGCACATACCCATGCTAGGGTCTTCAACATCTCTCGACGGCGATCCTGCACACCTGCATGCAAACAGAAAACAAACTACAACCTACCCTACTGTACATCGCCATTCCACCGATCAGACGGATCAACCGGTGGAATGGATCAGTAAATCCATGAAACCACCCAAACCAGCAAATCGACCAAACAATGGAATCCGACCAGAGAAAGAACACAAACAGGATCACTTTATTTGATTTCAAAAGATGCAATACAATGATCAATCTCTCTCTCAGTCTCACTCTCTGCAACCTAGCTCGATCGATGATATCTATCTGTATGCAATATCGACCGATCCTCATGTTTAAATAGATTTTCCTTCGAGTACTACTGACCCGACTCCAAGCGGCTGGGAACTCTCCAGGCGGCTGGGAGATCCAACCGATCATACATCATGACAGCTGTTTAACAAACTAACTAAAAATAGTAAAAGCCTGGTCAGCATGATCTTATCATGATCAGCGTGACCTTATTACATGCATTGGTCTTAACAGACCTTCTTGGAAACATAAACAAGACCTAAGACTACTAACTGCCTCATGAAGGCCAGCTGTCAGGTAGGTGCTCCTGCACCAGTGAGGTGAAGCATTATTGGGGCTTGTACTATGGGGCTATGCCAGTAGAGCAAAGGCAACCTAGCTTTAGGAGTAGATCAAGAGCTTTAGGTTCACGGAGGACAGGTGGATCTGTCTGTAACATCAGTGATGGGGCCATAGAGAGATAGGGGGACAGGTGCAGGACCTAGTGGTGGCAGTCCAGGCGAGGGAGCTGTCAGTAGTAACTAGTTCTACCTTGTTTATGTATATTATGCTGTATCATGATGAGGCCTAGAGCCGATTGTACATACATTCTTTATGGCTCAGCTTGTATATGTAGACACTTGTATATTGACACATGTATATATATATGATGGCATATTGCTTATCTACATGATGTTGTAATGGATGCACTATTGGTATTATGATGGTTATGTGTGTTGTTTTTGTATTTTTCATGGATTATGTATGGAAGTTTATGCAAATGATATGAATGGAAATGTATGATAATGCAAATATGTAAATGGTAATGATATGATATGTACTCATGCATATAGATAAATGGTAACGATATGATATGTGATGGACCTCTATATGCCTAACACACTTATTTTGTAGGATAAGAGATGTGGAAGAAGGATGATGGAAATGATTGAGGACTATATAGGTGAATAATGGGATGAATAGATGGTACAATGGGCAGCTTCAAAAGTAATTGCTCAAAAATGAAAATAAATGCAATCCTTATGTTTGATATAGCATGTGGATGTTATGCACCAGGGTATAGAAGACCAAGGTGTCAAGATATCCAATGCAAAACTAGCATGCTACAATCTTGTCTGAATGCATGAGGTCAAGATGTTGAGTGAACATGCACAAGATATGAATAGAAGCTAGTGTTTTGAGATGGACTTTGATGCTACAAGCAATGGTTTGAACTTATCTTCACTACACAGTGACACCTTGTTAGTTATATGTATGGAGCTAGTCTTGACATAGAATAGTCTCAAGTGCATAAGAGATTGTTTAGCTTCTCAGATGCTAGAGATATTGATACATAAGATGCTAATCCCAACACATACAAGATACCAATATGCTTAGGAGGAGAATAAGATCATCTTGTAGACACGGCATACAAAATCAATATGACCATGCCCCATTCCTTACTTTATCGCAACATACCAAGATATAGATAGATCAAGGCAGTCTTGATTAGGCATAGAAAAGGGACAAAAGATAAATCAAAAGATAAAACAGAAGATACTATCATCACATTCTCTTGCCAAATTTAGGTGCTCATAGATGGATTTAAGCTGGGGCCTTGTTAAGAGGATAGCTGCATCCTGTTGAAGGCTAAAGATGTTGATAGAATGCTATAGTAAATGTTAGCTTAAGGCATGTGGACAAATAGCTTCTGGCTTATTCTTGATTGGTAAAAGTGCTTGAGCTTTCAATATACACATAGTCTGCTTCCTTCTTGAGCTAATCAAAGAGAAGAAGATGGAAGATGAGAGAAGATGAAGAAGATGGGGTAGGTCATCTGTGCTTGAGTACTGGAAACTTCCTTCGTATTCCAGACTACCTACATACCCTATGTCCACAAGATCAAAGCACATTTACGATGATGATGAGACATGATGAATATGTAGTTCTAGGTTTTATTGATGATGTGTGTGATGAAAAATAGAAGAATGTGAGATGAAAGATTAGAGGATGATTAGAAGAAAGATGGAAGATTGATGATGAAAAGAGGGGCTATCGTCTTTGCCTAAATCAAAGTGCTTCCTTCACATCTCAGATTGCCTACATACCATGTATCCACGGGATCAAGGCTTTAATGATAGAGCTGGGATGTAGTTCTTGCTTATTACACTGGTGAGTGATGTTGAAAGAATCAACTTTATTGCTTGGATGTTTGCGTTGGAGATGTTTTTGATGTTTTGGATGTTGGTTGAGCTTGAATTGATTGCAAAGATACGAATCCTGGTTGCAAATGTTTGCCATGTTTGATGTTGGATGAACACTATGGTTGAAGTTGAAAGTTTGTTGTGTTGTGACCTAAGGTGTTCGGTGTGTTATTCGCTAGAGTTGGTGGTATCCACTTCCAAAAAAGGCTCAACAAGTGCCCCAAGTGCAGGATGAGGTTTATTGTGCAGAAGCAACAATGGATAGAGTGTACAACCAAGATGCTAAGGTGCCAAAAAGATATAGTTATTGCAACAATGTTCCAAAGTATGATAGCTAGCATTGATAGAGGTGAAGATGGAAAAGCTATTTATTATGATGAAATGCGGATTATGATATGGATTATGTAGGATAAGATGGTGAAGTATACTAGGAAGAGTGGTGATCAAACAAACTAAGTAGATAATCACTACACATAGCGCCTGTTTGCCAGGTTTGCACTATGGTACTTATCCAAGGTACCTGTTTACCAGGTTTTCACCAGAGGATGGATTATTTTTATACTACTTTTTTTGTTATCCAAAGCGCCACAAAGTGGTTTTCACTATTGGATGGATTTTTTTTTCTTAGGATAGCTGAGATTCATGGATAAAACTTCTTGAGATGGATGCTGTTGACTAGTTCATCCAATGGAATGCCTTCAGGTGTTGAAAGAGTCTATGCACTTGATCCATAAACTGTTATGATGATAAAAGGACCAAGCCAATTTGGTTCAAACTTGCCCTATTTCTCACGATGTTGTTGATTCCTTTGATTCTCTTTAAGGACAAGATCTCCAACTTGAAATCTACGTTCTCTGATTTTTTTGTTATAGCTGTGGCATAGATGATTTTGATAGACCTAGAGATGGTTGGGTGCTGTAAGACGTCGTTCATCTAGTAGCTCAAGATAATGGAGTCTAGATACTTGATATTCTTCCTCTGAGATGGTATGCTATAGAGATACTCGCAGTGAGGGGATCT
The DNA here is from genome assembly GCA_027924645.1 of Cunninghamia lanceolata. NCBI lineage: Eukaryota > Viridiplantae > Streptophyta > Pinopsida > Cupressales > Cupressaceae > Cunninghamia > Cunninghamia lanceolata. The sequence goes on from BSBN01001583.1 coordinate 8,337,834, forward strand.
CGACCTCAATAGATAAAATAGCTTTAGTGTCGTACACAAGAGCATAAGGTGTAGCTCTAGTGGGAGTTCTGATACTTGTTCTATATGCCCATAATGCAGGATGAAGTTGTAAATGCCAATCACAACCAAATTCATTGACTATCTTTTTGAGAATCTTGATGATTGTTTTGTTAGAAGCCTTAGCTTGGCCATTACTCTGAGGATAGTAAGGGATAGAGAATCGATGTTGGATATGGAACTTTTTGTAAAGATCTCTAACCTCTTGGTTCTTGAAGCGATGACCATTATCAGTGACAATAGCTTGAGGAACTCCATAGTGACAAATGATTTAGTGTAGGATGAACTAGGATATTTGTTTGCTAGTGATATAAGTCATTGGTATGGCTTCCACCCACTTTGTGAAATATTCAGTGGCGGTGATAATGAACTTATGACCATTTGATGAAGTAGGATGGATTTTACTTGTGATATCAAGTCCCCACTGCGAGAAGGGCCATGGAGTAGTGATAGGTTGAAGCTCATGTGCTGGTACATGTATTAAATCTCCATGTTTTTGACATTGTAGACATGTCTTTGCCAATTGTTGTGCATCTTTTTCCATGGATGGCCAATAGTATCTTGCTTGTAGAAGTTTCTTAACAAGGCCAGGGCTAGTAGAATGCGAGCCGTAGACACCTTCATGTACATCACGTAAGGCCACTTTTGCTTCCTTAGAATCAAGACATCTAAGAAGGATACCATCAAGACTCCGACAATAAAGGGTGTCTCCCAAGATAGTGTAATGAGAGGCTCGATGGATAAAGGTTTTGCGTTGGGTGTTAGATAGTTGAAATGGAAAGGTTTGATTGTGGAGATACTCGTATAAGTCCTCGTACCACAGCAAATTGGGACCAACAATTCCACATATAAGCTCAGACTATGGTACTTCAAATGTTAGAATCAGAAGCTGTTCAACAAGAAACTCACATTTATGTGTATTAGATGGCATGTCTAGAAGAGACCCAATCATAGCCATGGCATCTGCTACTTTGTTCTGTAGCCTTGGGATTTGTTCAAAGGTGATATTGTCAAAGTATTTTTTAAAATCATCAACCATTACCTTGTATGGAAGAAGCTTCTCATCTTTTGTTTGATATTCATCTAAGACTTGTTTGATAACCAGTTGAGAATCACCAAAGACATGTAACTGTTTGATAGCCCATTGTACTGCCATGCGTAATCCTGTGATTAAAGCTTCATACTCTGCTATGTTATTGGTACACAGAAATGCAATTCTGTATGATTTGGGTATACAATCTCCTTAAGGGCTAGCAAACAATATCCCTGCTCCTGATCCATGTTGTGTGTAAGATCCATCAAAATATAGTTGCCACCATGTTGGGGAAGTTAAATTGAACAACCCTTCATCAGGGAATTCTGGATATATTGGGTGAATATCTATGATGGGTGCTGCAGCTAATTGATCAACGATGACTTGTCCTTTTATGGCTTTTTGATCCACATATTGTATGTCAAATTCACTTAAGATCATAACCCATTTTGTTAATCTTCCCATGAGGATTTCTTTAGAGAGAAGATATTTGATTGGATCAACATTAGATATGAGCTTTGTCGTTTGGTTCAACATATAGTGTCACAACTTTTGGGAAGCAAACACTAATACTAAACATGCTTTTTCCATAGATGAATAATTAAGTTCATATCCTACAAGAGTTCTGCTAATGTAGTAGATGGCTTGTTCTTTCCCTAAATCATCATGTTGAGCTAGAAGGGCACCCAATGCTGCTGCTGTTGATGATATGTAGAGTAATAATGAGTGATCAAGCACAGGAGGTACTTACATAGGAGGTGTTGCCAGATATTCCTTTATTTTGTCAAAGGCCTATTGACATTTTTTATCCCACTTAAAAGGTTCACCCTTATGAAGAAGATGTTGGAAAGGATGACATTTGTCTGCTAGTTGTGATATAAATCTATAGATGGACTGTAACCTTCCTTGTAGACTGTGGAGCTGCTTGAGATTTGCTAGCGGAGGCATTTCCATGATAGCTTTTACTTTAGCTAGGTCCACTTCTATCCTTTGTCGAGACACAATGTATCCCAATAGTTTTCCAGATGTTATGCCAAATACACATTTCTTTAGGTTCAGTCTGACTTGATACTTCTCTAATCAATCAAAGATTTGTGCTAGTACCTGTAGATGTCCTTCTCTTGTCTTAGATTTTCCTAGGATGTCATCAACATAGTCTTCCATGATAGTGTGAAAAAGGTCATGAAAAATAACTATCATGGCTCGTTGATAAGTAGCTCTAGCATTCTTGAGACCAAAAGGCATTACAACCCAGCAGTATGTGCCCCATGGACAAATAAATGATGTTTTATCTTGGTATTCCTCTTCTAGTCTAATTTGGTTATATCTTGAAAATCCATCAATCAAAGATAGCATTTCATGTCTAGTTGTGAGATCTACAATGTTGTCTATGCTTGGTAATGGAAAGTCATCCTTAGGACATGCTTTATTAAGATCTCTAAAGTTTGTGCAACAACGAACTCGTCCATCAAGTTTTGCTTTAGGTACCAATTTTGAAACCCATTCTAGATAATTAATAGGCTTTATGAACTTTACTTCTAACAGCTTCTGAATCTCTACTTTGACCAATAAAGCTACTTGCAGATGCATTTTGCACAATTTTTGTTTAACAAGTTTTGCATTAGGAGATACTGCTAGATGATGTACCACAAGTGATGGATCTAGACCTGGCATGTCAGCATAAGTCCATGCAAAATTTATAGCTCTTTTTATAAAAAATGTTGTGAAGTCTCTTCTTTCTTGCTCTGATAGTGATGCTGCCAAAAAAGTGATCTTTGGGTTTTGCTCTATACCCAAGTTCATGTCTTGTGATTATTCAACTAGCACTATTGATTTCGCATGATAGTCAGTGGCAACAGGAAGATCAAATCCCCCATCCTCAGGCACCTCAGAGAGGTTTTCACCTTCGGATACATCCTTTATTTTTACTTTTTCATGGTCAAGAGGTGCCTTTCAGTTTTCACCTAGTGACCTATTTTGTTTGATTTTGTTTATTTCACTTTTGTGACTGAAGGATTTGATACTTCTGCCAAATATGCTAGTTTAGGTAGATCCATCATGAAACCTGCTTTGTGATCACCCAATGGAATGCCTTGTCGTAAGCCTATAAATTCTGCAATAGCTTCATCATTCTTAAATGTATCTAATATCGATGCCCCCTATTGGTCCCAATCAACAAGGTCAGGATATATGAGTGAAAAGGGTAACAAAGGAATGGCTATGGCTAGAGGAGGTTGTGGAAATCATGAAGATGGAATTTTCTTGAAAAAGGTCAGTAATATGAAGGGAGGAGTCATCGATAGTATCTAAACTAGAAGTCTCTCCTACCAAGGAGGGTCTAGCATCCATATCAGAAATACACTTAATGTCTTTGTTACATGATACCTCCGACTGATAGCCAAGGCCTTGCTTATTCTTAGACACAACAATGGGTTCAAGAGGTCCTTTTTCGTGTGATCCCAATCCACCATGTCCTTTGTAGCCCATGTTCTTTATGATGCAGAACCCATTGTTATATCTATCCACTTCAAGTTGGACTCAGTTGTTTTCATCAAAGAATATCCAAGAGTCGATATCATCAATGTCTTCATCATCTAGGAATCTGCCTTTAATGAATACTATGGGTGGAGCTTTGATTATAGCTGGAGATGAAGGTGGCTTGGATGTCAAAGGTTTACCATGAGATTTGGGAGACAAGGGAAGGGTGCCACCACAACAAGATTCTTGTAATGTGTATTCACGAGGACTGTGTTCGGTGTACTTGATACGGAGATTGGAAGTGACTTTTCTAGATGATGGCTTGAGTAGGTCGAATGGATCTACATATGATAAAGATGGATATGCCTCGGTGTTGATAGGAATGTGGTTTGGACTTTGGTATTTAGCTTGAAAGGCATGACAAAATTTAAATGGATTGGGATCAACATGGATAGTAATCTCAACACCGTTATGTGGAAATTTAAGACATTGATGGTATGTAGAGGGAACTGCCTTGAGGGCATGTATCCATGGATGACCAAGGATGATGTTATAAGGAAGCTCAATATCAAGAACTTGACAATAGGTTTCAGTAGTGACCAGCCCAACTTGGATAGGCAAGTAAATAATCCCTTCAGTATCTCTCTCAGCATCATCATATGCTCTAATAGTAATGACCTTGGAGGTGTCAACATCTTTCTTAGAATATCCCAATTGTTTTATTAATTTCAAGGAACATATATTAAGACGAGCTCCACCATCCACCAAGATTCATTTGATACGACGTTGTTTGAAAAACACTTCAATGTGAAGGGCTTCATTGTGTGAAGGATGAATGGAGGGCTGAAGATCTTTATCAAAAAAGGTTAAATGACAAGGGGCTGCAATGCTAGTGACCATAGATTGGAATTGTGTGATATCAATATTGTTAGGCACCAAAGATTCTTGTAAGGCTTTGTCAAGGATAGCTTTGTGAGTAGGAGATATGCAAAGCAACTCAAGAATGGAAATATGTGCAAGTGTTTTTCCAAGGTGATCAAGGATATTATAGTTAGAGGATGGTCGAGGAGGATTGACAAGTGCTCCTTGAGGTAACATGACCTATTCGAGTAGTTATAGTGTAGTCAGGCACTTTGCCTTGGACAGTAATGGTAGAAATGCGAGCATGGTCAATTAGGCCAATAGTAGATGATTCATAGTTGTACTAAATGGCATTCCCAACATGAGGGTTACTTGATTTGTCATGAGATGGAAGTGGATTCTTGAAAGCATCTAGATCATAGTTTGATGTCGGTTGTTGTGCAGGTTAAGTAGTTGAAGGTGTAATTTTGATTAAACCTTGATCGATACAATCTTGGATAACATGCTTTAAGTGCATACAACCATTTGTTTTGTGTACTTTAACTCTATGGTAATCGCAATACTCATTTTCTTTATACCAATAAGCTTTGAAGAGTGGTTCACCATTGGGTGGTGCATCCAGTAACATAATATCACCCGCTTGGAGAAGTTTTCAAAAGACAACTTCCATAGGTTCTGCTAATGGTATAAATTGTCGGCGAGGATTTGAAGTTTGTCATTGTCGAGTTCATTGAAAAGGTTGCATTGTTGTAGAAGCATCTTGAATGTTAATGGGAGATTTCATAGTTTGTATATTCTTTGTGTCCACAACACCGTCGTTGACAACATTCTTGTTTTTGTTCCAAAGCAAGACTTATCGTTGGAATTTTGAGGATAGTCTTTGTTATCATGAAAAATCTTGATAGTGCCTTTAGTAATTAAATCTCACTCAATGATGGTTCCTTTGGAAACAAGTTCATCAAAGGTGCTTGCACTTTGTAATTGTAGTTGGAATGATAGCTCGGGATGAAGATTTTGAACAAAGATATCGAGTTGTTGCTTCTCAAGTATTTCCCATGATAGTTTGCTAGCCATATTACGCCATCATTGAGTAAATGAAGAAAAGGCTTCACCATTGCATTGTTTACTATTGACAAGGTCATTCATGTTTACCTCATCTTCAATGTTAAAAGCAAAGTGTGATCAAAACTTATTTGCTAACTCCACAAAAGACTTAATTCCCAAAGGTAAATGAGAGAACGATTCAAGAGCTTGTCCTACTAAGCTTCAAGGAAATAGTCTCAAAAGATATGTATCATCATGAGAAACATCGAGACATGCCACAAAGAATGCTCTAAGATGGTCTTATTGATTTCCTTTTCCTTTGTACTTGTCAAATTGTGGAATTTCAAAGTGTGGCGGAAAAGGTGTCATATGAAGTGACTTGTCAAATGGATAAGCGCATATGTTTTCTAAGGAAAATGTCTTCTTGCTTTGTCCTACTGCTTTGTTAATCATTTGTTGAACATCCACTGGAGATAATTATTGTTGTTGCAAAGGGGGTGAAACATGGTATGATGCATATTGAGGTTGTTGTTGTGGGATATATGAAACCATGACTATTTATTGAGGTAGCGTACTCACAATGTATGTCAAAGGATTGGTATGCGATCCATATGTGGTTGAAGATTGTCGTCCTTGAGACACAAGCAGTGGTTGGGTATATTGTGATGAATTAGCACCAAGATTTTGCATCACATGAGAAGTGGAAGATGGATTGGCATTAGTTAATGGTTGTGAATTTGGAGTTGGATATGTGACATGGTAAGTGATGGAAGGATTGGTCGATGCGAAAGAAGGATGGACACTTGAGTTTGTATTTTGGACAACATGAGGACTGGTATATGTCATGTCTTGAGTGATAATAGGCAAACCTTGGGTAGTATAAGATGGATTGATGGTTTGTGAAGGATTGTAAGAAGATGGTGGAATGGATGTAAGTTGATCAACATAAGTGACTATAGTGCTAGGATTAGCTTGAGAAACAATAGGTGGGTCACTCATGTCAATAAGATTAACATTGGGATTGTATGATGTATTGGATGGATTAGTCGAGATAGTGGAGATCATATTAGCAGTAGTAGGAGTATGAGATGTGGTGTCCACATGTGATGTAGCGGATTGCGATGGTTGTAAAGTTTGGACCATTGGTATTGTTTGGATAGCTTGGGAAGCTTGCAAAATATGGGATATGGGGATAGCTTGTGATGTTTGGGGAGTTTGCACTTGGGCCACATGGACAACTTGTGTTACTTGAGGCATGGAAACGGTCATGGTAGGAGAAGGAGTATGTTTGGGAACATGGAAAGGTGGAATGTTCAAATTTTGCAAAATGAAAGGAAGTACATTGGTTGGAGTTATCAAAGGTTCTAGAGTGTGCTCTGAGCATGGTGGATCAAATGAAGTAACAATAGGCAATGAAAGAGATGGATTGGAAGATGGAGTTTGTAATATGGTATGGGATGGTGTAACTATAGTGGATGGTCCCTTTGCAACAACAGTGGGAGTGTTTGGATCGTGCTCTTTAATAGCGGACATGTCAAAATCTCTTGGTAATTTAGCTCCCATGCAGGCAAGTTGTAAGAAGTAGTGATTAGGATCAGATAAAACAAGTCTCTCAAATTGATCCCATACATGTGTATCTCAAAATTCTGATAAGTCTTCTTGGGATTGTTCCTCATAAGTCTCCAAAAATGTTTGAGGTTGCACTTGTTGTGAAGATGACTCTCCAATGGTGTACCCATGGGGCACAAACATATGAGGAGGCATACCGGTTGTAAATTGAGTCGCATCTCTAAGAGGTGTTGATCTAGATTGTTGCATCTTAGCTTCCATCTTAGTTTGCAATTTGGCTTCCATTTCAGCTCTATATTGACTTCTAGTTTGAGGCATGATGAATGATGTTAAAAATTGAACTTTAGCTCATCAAGGTTTTTGAGACCCAAAAAGATGATAGTTTGCTGATTATTTGGTTGCTAGTTGCTTTTGTTGTTAGGTTGGTTGGTTGCTTTGTTGTTGGTTGGACTTCCCTAGAGAATATCTCACACACTGAAGGGAAAAGTTTTTTGCTAAGGTTGCTATTTTGCTAATGTTGCTAAAGCTAAAGCCAAAAGATGATGTTTTGTTGATTGATCGGTTTGATTGATTTGATGTTTGGTTTGCTGGTTTGGGATCTCAAAAATATGAAAAGCTCACAAAGTTCAATTGGTTGGTAAACTCAAAGCAGGAGACAAAGTCCAAGTATCTGCTAATGATCAGAGGCAGGTCTGAAAGCTAATGCTAAGGCTAAACAAGCTAGAAGTATAGTTGATTCAGCTGAGTCACTAAGATTTGCTAGTAATTGACCACAGTCGACAAGTAATAGCTCATATGTGAATAAAAAAAGGCCAAAAGTGACTAGTAATAGCTTAAATGTGATATAGTTTTGGTTTGGATAACAGGCTATAATGTTAACTAGAGGCGAGCCAATTTTCTACAGGTGACTAGTATTGACTCAGAAGTGATTTACTATTGATCAAAGGTGACATAGTTTAGACCAGAGGCATCTGACTGTTGTTTAAAAGTGATCCAGTTTAGAAAAAAGGTGACTGACTGTTGTTTAAAAGTGATCCAGTTGTTTGTGTATAGGTAGTTTAAGCTCAAAAGTGACTGTGTCTATCAAGAAATATGTCTGATTTATGTTTTTTGACAAGAAAATAGTAATTACAGTCACTCACACTCACAACAATCACAAACTTGTACAACCTAGGCTAGGAAAGGACTGTACTTGTTGAGTCCCCTGGCCGTGTTTATTCAAAGCGGATAGCTTTAAGATCTTGGTAGCACCAGCTCCTCTCCATAGCACACACTTCTCATGCATAAAAAGATCTGAGTTTCCCAAGGCTTGTCCCCCCACCAAACCTTAGAATTGTCCCTGCTATCTCTTCTAAGAACAACGTGAATCGGGGCAGCTTCAAAGGTCCCATCTTTTGTATCAATAAATAGAAGGTTTTTGGCTACTACACAAAGTTGCTAATAAGAGCATCCGTTTGGGTGGCTATACATGCGGCAGTGCTACTCTCCATTATGGAGTCTCCCAGCCTTCAAGGGTTATGCCTTGGAGGGTTTTGGGGGAGGTTGTCTATCGGTATAACAAAACAACACCCATTGTTTGTGGCTTTTGACACAAACACTTTTCTTATATAGCAGTTCAGAAAGACTTGGCTTTAGCCCGTTACCGCTTGGGTCGTATCCCTTCTCACACCGGGAAGGCAGGTCCTCTAAAGATAATAACAAGTTCTCATATGCCCAAGATCCATTTGATAGGAAAGGGAAGAGGATACTTTTGTTATTAAATTTGGGTTACAATCAAGCACATGTAAGCAATCAAAAAAGATAAATCAAGCACGGAGCAAACAATGATTCTTTTTAAGCACCAAGCCCAAATGTTCCTAATTAAGTGAAAAACCACAGGTCTTGGACCGATCGAAGCTGCAATAGATATGTTAGTAGTTTGATAACCTCATTTTCTTGGGCAGTCGATAAGATGCTACACGAATACCCAATTAGTAGCCAAGAAAACTAAACTGCAAATGATAAGGACTGAAAATGACACAGTTTACCAGAGGCGATCAACTATTAATCAAAAGTGAATTGTATTCTTCCGTAGGTGAAATGTTACAGATTAGAAGCGATGATAGTAATGCCAGATGCAGAATGATAAAGCTCATAAGCAATGCAAAAAAGAAATAGGTGACTAGTTACGGGTCATAAGCGACTCAGATCTACGAGAAAAATATAATGTAACAAAATCCCTAGTTTCACAAAAAGTGATCTAGATAGCTAAAGGTGATCACTGTTAGGTTAAAAGTAATTCAATTAAAGGTATAAGCAACCACTGCTATCTTGTAAGCGATGCAGAACAAGCAGTAAACAACTACTGTTTGCTCAAAAGTGATCCAGGAATGCTAAAAGTGACAGGTTTCAGCTCAGAAGTGATGCATATATTCAGACAGCAACTAGTTTTCACTCAAAAGCTACTAGAACTTGTCATAAGTGCTTAGAAAATCTGATCTTCACAAAAACAACTTCAAATAGCAAAGTTAATCAAGGACGTGGGTCCCACTGGGCATGCCAAAATATGATAGGTAAAAAATTAGGTTAATAAGATCAAGCATAGCCATAAAAACCTAACCCTACCATCATCAAAGAATCTAATCCAAATGAAATCAAAAGTATGCAATTCAAGAACAATATCACCTAGATTGTATGATTCCTTGTTTATGATGTGGATTGCTTCTTCAACAATAAACAATTATGAAGATAAAAGATGCCATGATGGATGGATGATAAAGCTAATATGCTAGATGGATGCTAAAGTACTCAATATGCTCAGGATGATAATGTAGACACTATATGAATGTTGGATCCCTGTAGTATGGAATGAGAGGGTGTTTATATAGAACTCAACCAAAATCAATCAACGATGGAGATTCAGTGGCTATGTGAATGACTATGATTAAATGATAAACATAGGTGAATGTGAAGATGACAAGTGGAGGGAAGATAAGGCTTATGCATAATTGTGTACATAAAAAGTACTACATGTGAAAGATATTAAATAAAAGATGTAGTACCATTTATCTTTTTAAATAAAAGAGGCACACATGTCGGCTCATTAGATAAATGGTAAAAGGAATTAATTAAATAAATAAAAATTTATTTAATTAATTAGAAGATGGGTTTGTGAATAAAATTTTAATTAGATAAATAAAATTTATTTATTTAATTAAAATAGATAGAAAGAAGATAATTAAATAATTAAAGATTGTTTAATTATAGCTTAGAGGAAATAGCCAATGAATTAATTAAATAAATATAAATTTATTTAATTAATAGAAGAAATAGATGGGTTAGGAATATTGCTCAAGTGTGTTAGACAAATGCAGATGGTGGATAATGCAATATTTAAATGCTAGTGACAATTAGGTCAATTTTGGGTGTCTACACCTACATATGGATGAAATTTTCACATATTCTTATAATACTACTCCATGTGTTATTTGATACATAGATAAACCTACAAATATTATGATGTTGATTAAAGTTATGTCCCAACATTTGGTCAATTTGCATATATGACTATGAAATTTGCACACATAATTCTAATGTCATTCCATGTGTTATTTGATAAATACATAAACTTACAAATATTAGGGTGTTGATTAAAGTTATGTCTCTACATATGGTCAATTTGCATATATGGCTATGAAATTCACACATATGCTTCTAATGCCAATCCATGTGTTATTTAATAGACACAAAAACCTAGAGATATTAGGGTGTTGATTAAAGTTATATCCTTAGATATGATCAGTTTCATACCTAACTATGAAATTTATACATATGCTTCTAATTAGAATATATATGTTGTTTGATAGATACATAAAGGTAGAAATATTGGTATTCTCCATTAGTTACTTGTCCAATAAGAGGTTTGCATATAAAATCTGTTAATTTCTGGCTAAGAATAAATGAAGAGCAATTTTTTGCAAGTAGAAGACAATGTTCAAAGCCCCTATGGTTGTCAAGGCACTAAAATGTAGTTCCATGGAATGAAATTGTATTTTGTTTGCTGGAAAAGTTTTAGTTGTTTAGTTTTGCACCTGAAAAAACTCTAGATGTGGGAGAATTATTGTTATTTCAACAAGAAAATGTGTTTAATGAATTGATTTCGCATCGACAAGCAAGCTAACCGATGACACAAGCCCAAAATAAAAATTAATTCTATGTTTAATTAAAATACATTTGATATATGCTAAAATGGTAACAAATTTTGTTTATGAAGCAAATCCTAACATCAAAATGCTAGCTCATAAGCCAAAGATGGGAATCAATATCCCATACATAGAAAATCGTAACAATCAAATATAAGCTCACATGTAGTAGGAATCAATTTCACATATTATGCAAAATACTAGCAATTAAACACAAACTTATGACTATAGCCACTACACAATCCAAATCATGAAATCCCAGAGTCATGTGATTGACATATAGTGCTTTGGCACTAATTTGAATCTTTTATTATACTAGTATGTATAAGTACACCATAAATATGTAGCACTTTTGAAGCAGTTTGAATTGTTTACCCTATTTATTTATTTAAATAAACAAGAAAACCTGTTCACATAAAGGATAAGTAACCATCAATACCAACTTGCTTGAACTTTGGCCAACCCTATTCCAAAGAGTTGGGATATCTTCATAACATCCTACACTACATCAATTTCATTGGTCTTGTAATTTCCTTGAAGAGGGGTCTCAAAGGAGTATAACACGTGAGAATTGAAAAAATTACTTGGTGATATCTAGATGCATGGTATTATATCTGACTGTAAAATCCTAAAATATTTTATCTATATATATTCTACATTTTTTATAGCTTCACTCCAAATGTTTGAAGCAACTTTGGACAAAGATTCCTTAAGATGTGTGCCAATTTCAAGTGGTTAGAATTTATCATTGTGTGCATGTTTGATTCTAGTAAATAACAATACAATTTTAGACCTATTCATTGTAGATTGAGAGTACAATGGAAAATGTGAATTGATTAGGTTGTAGACATGTTCATTGCATTTGGTTAAATAATATAATTTTAGTAGCTGATAACTAGAGAGGACCATGACTGATTAATTTTTCTAGTGTTCTTCGAGACTTTGCCAAAATGTGAGCTTTGAAACAGTGTACGGAGATTGACCAAAGCATAATGGAAAGAAGATTTTTCTCAAATGTCATGGTTCGAACAGCAGTGATAAACATGCATACAAAGTACAAAAGTGTGCAGAAGGCAACTCATAAATAATCCAAAATAGTGTTACACAACAAAACAAATTTTCTTAATATGAAAAATTAAAAATGTACAAAAAATTAATGGTTGCATACCTTATTTTCACTTGAATGTAGATACTAGAAATAAAATATAAAATAAAAATAATGAAAACTATAAGCAGTCGATGCATTTGGAACAAATCGATACAAAATTGATCAATGCATTAAATAGGCTTGCTTGTTGGCATAACAATGATATGTTTGCAACCATAGTTTTTAGTGTAGCACAAAAATAAGGTAAAACAATCCTATATTGCAAACCAATTTTTCAAAAAATGGGAAAACTAAAACTATGTAGAAAATTTTGATTAAAAATTTATTTCCAGCTAAATTCTAGCTTAATCTAAGTCATTTAATACTAGGTAATATAGTTGTGCTTTAGGTAATATTTTCTTAATAAAATACATACATAAGCAAGACTGCAAAACCTTAGAAGAGTATAAAAAACAAAAAGGTATAACTACAAAAAGGAGTAATGATCTGTAATGTAAGGAATGTCATTGGTAATGAGGCATAATGGTAACTGCACAAAAATCAAATATATGCAACAAAAATGTTGTGTTTCAATTACTAAATATAGGTCTTAGTTTAACATAGGAAATCAAGGATGCATTTTTGGAAGCAATTGCTACGTAATTTTATTACCCACTTATTGCCTGCAAGATGCATATAAAGCTGGGTATGAGCATGTTATGTGTAAACAATGAGCTCATAGACAAGAAGAAGCTATTTTTTTGAATAAACTACTAGGTTGTGGAGCATGATTGTACATGTCCATAGCATGTGGTGACTATTATATAGTGCAAATTGCATTGATGACAACATTGTTCTAGTTCAATGTGAACTAGCCTTCTACAACAAAGTCTAATAGCATGAAGATGAATTTTGAATTGTCTTCAATGTACTCTTCATAGGTTATGGTTTGTAATTCTAGTAGCAATGTTTCAATAGTAGACTTGTCACACTTGAACAATGTATTGTTTACTTGGTATTAGTTGTTAGAATGGTTTTGATATAAAGGGAGTAGATATAGTCAACATTTTCATTGCATTTGATATAGTGGGTAGTCTGCTCTTCCAATGCTCCATAACAATCAAATTTGTAGTTACATTTAGGGAAGATTGCATGGAAAGGATTGGAAAATGCATTTACTATTTTTAAGGTTCCATGAACCTACAACAAATAATAAACAATATTTATTGAATCTTTTCATAGAAAATCAATTAATCATGCATGGTTTTACCACACAAAAATATACTTAAAAATAACATCAATGAAGTTGGCACCTCCTGTTATAATAAAAATTGTCTCAATATACGTTAATAAAGTAAAACACTCCATTGATAAAATTAATTTATTTAAAGCATATAAAAACACAAGCACTACAATAAAATACCTTGTATTTTGTAATGAAATGTAAAAGGTTGTAATAAAGTCTTGTGATCATTTCAAAATTGAATATAAGTTGTAATTCAAGAGTCAGGAATTAGTTACCTTAAATGTTGATTGAAACAAGCCATTTAGTCAGTCCAGGGTTCTTTTATTATTTAATCTCCTAATATATGTTGACTGACATGTGCAAATCATGTTGTCCTTTGCATCCATTCTCTTTACAATGTTTTTGAACTTAATTTCTAGAATTTCATTTCATTGTAGTTGCTCTTCCATTGCAAATAAATGATGTGCCAAATTTGGATGCATTTGTATCTATTTTTTGTTGTGAAGAAAGTTAGCAATTTTTTGTATTTATTGAATAAATATGTTGTGTAATAGAAGTTGTAAATTAACTTGAAATGAAGAGTTGATGGCATATTGTTACCTATGCTTTGTCAAACTCTGAACCTCCATCGTTTACATCAACAAGTTATTGAAAAGTTGTTTTTTAGTGCCAACAACCAATGCACCTATAGTTCATGTGGCATAGTCATTTGTGCTTGTGAGTAATTACTATTGGCAAGAGACACTATATGGATTCATGGTTGTTGTCATTGATGGAAACAAAGGTCATCCCACATATCCGCAAGTCATGATGTGTCTCTACCAGAAGTCAGAATGAAGATTATTGTGGTCCGGTGAACAAGAACAAAGCATGTGGCAAGGTCCAACAGACAGGTCCAGATCTCTCAGAGGAAGTATCTTGGTGCAGTGCAGATCTGGGGAAGTCAAGAGGACTACCTTGAGTGGTATATTCCAAGGATTTAGCCTCCGGTGATGGACAAGGAAAAAGATATGAATAGTTGAGTACCGGATTCCTGAGTGACAATGTGAACAGAGGAAGAACTGACTGATAGAACATCAGACTATTTTCTGGATGTGTTACTGATGATGGTAAAGGTTGTGAAGGCATGAATCATGTTTGGCCGACATGATTAATGATATCTACAAGTATATGCTTGATCCACATTACTTGATGTGCAAGTTTTCAGCTGACAGAACAGAGTTTGTGAGAAGATAGACTGTTCCGGATGCCGACTAGAAAGATAATGAAATCACTTGTGCAGATATATATATATAGGATGGATTTAGCTATGAGAAGTGTAGTTGTGTGATGTGATATGCGAACAAGAGTAGAGTAGAACATAAGCAATAAGAAAGATCCGGTATGTGAAAGAAAAGCAGAATAAAGAGAAGAGGAAAGATGAAGTGCAGCAGATCAGTGTACTGAGCCTAACTGGAACTGAACTCTAGCATATGTGGATGCTTCTAATCAGTTCAAGTATTGTATAAACATTCTTTTGTAGATAGTGTGTCTCCTTGTAGGCAGTGTGCCTCCTTTGTGAGCAGTGTGCTCGAGCAGTGAGCCCTAATTGGCAAGTGCCATTTTGTAATTCCTTATTCTTCTAACAGAGAATAATCTTTGGGTTAATCACCCCGTGGTTTTCTCCCTTAACAAGGTTTCCACATCAAAAATACTGTGTCATGTGTTATTTCATTTCAATGTAATATTTTCTTGTTTGAATTAATGCTGCATTGATTAATAAGAAAGTTTAGAAAGAAGAAATAATTAGGATAACTGATTCACCCCCCCTCTCAGTTATCAACAATTGGTATCAGAACTAAGTTCCTCCTAATAAGAGCTTAATAGCTTGCGGAAGATCTGGGAGTTCAAATGGATGCATATGGTTTAAGGGAGCAACTCAAAACTGCCCTTGAGGATCTTGAATAGTCAAACTCTGAAGTCAATGAATTAAAGGAAAGACTCAAACAGGCTGATGAATTCATGAGAGAACTAAAAGACAAATTAAGTCTTTCTATGAAAAAGAGAAAGGAGCTGCTCCAGCAATTGGTAGGACAAAGTGAAGAAAGTAATGCAAATGAAGAGCTGACTGAAAAAACCAAGTTATGTGAAAAGTTATCAAAAGAAGTCATTATGGTAAGACATGAAATGGAATCAGGAGTTATAAAGTTTACTCAAGAGATTGAAGAAAAAAGAAAAACTAAAAACAATCTAAAACAATCTCTCAAAGAGAAATCAGAAGATTGCCACTAGATGGATAGGATTATTAGACATCTTGAATCTGATCTTGAAGATGCTAAAGATAATGAAGAAAAACTTGAGGATCAAATTGTCTCTCTCAAAAGGGATCTTCAAATAGTAAATGAATATAAAGAGAAATTCAAGATAAGTTCTACTCAATTTGAAGTTCTTCTTGGAAGTCAAAAGAGGACAGATGACAAGTGTGGTTTAGGATATGAGAAAGGAGAAAGCTCTGGATCTAGTCAGAAGAATTTTGGATCAGAAAATCCAAGGAACAGGCCTAGAAGACCTCCAGTAAGACAGCCCAATGCTCAAAGATATCCATCCTTCAATGGATACTGCCACAGTTGCAATCACTTTGGTCACAAAGCTAATCAGTGCAGAAAAAGAATGAATCAGACTAATTCATCCTTCTCTGGACAATGCTTTAACTGCAAAAGGTATGGACATAAGTCTCATGAATGCAGAAATATGCAAATGAACAAATCATTCAATGGTAGATGCTTTACATGCAATAGAGTAGGTCATATGGCTAATCAATGCAGATCAAGAGGTTATCAGTCAAATATGCAAAGAAATGTTGTTTTCCAAATCTATAATAGGTCCGGTCATAATGCAAAAGTCTGCAGAAGCAAGAATCAGGACAAAATAGGTCTGGTATATAGTCAGAATCAAGACAAAGGTAAACAAAAGATGAATGCGGATGAAGTTAGGAATGAGATGAACAAGATTTGGGTGAAGAAAAGTTCAGAGAAGGTAGAGGTTGGATCCACACCAGACTCTGGTGCTGATATTCCTTCCGGAAATTAAGAAATGAGCTCTGGCTCAGGGGGAGACACAAACAAAACCCTGTTCCCCTGGCCAATTAAGTGGTGCCGGATTAGGCACAAGATGCAGAGTAAAGGGTTTGTAGATATGAGTCTTGAGATGATCTAGCTAAGATTTTAGAGGTCCGCATGAAGATGTGAAGAAGTTGTGATCAATCATGTAGAACCTGTTCTAGAAGATGCTCTGGAATGATAGAGGATTACAAAAAGGTCCGGAGAGATCCGGAAGTGCATTGTCTTATTTTGCGGATTGGATAGAGTATTTGGGATGTCCTTGTGATCTGTCATTCTGATTTATTCATGGTTGGAAGATCCGCATGATGTTCATAGATTAGGACTGATCTGGTTCTTCAAGTCATTTGAATAAGGCAAACCGGAATAATGTAGGTCGAGCATTTATTGCAATCAGATATTAGGGTTTGCGGAGCAATATAAGGGATTTCTCATAAATCACTTGTTCATTCTGCACTCAAGAAGAAGCGAAAAGTGGAGCTCTGGAACAAACTTCATCAAGTTCACCGAAGATCTCTTGCAGAAGTCATTGCATACAGAAATCAATCCAACCACTCCATGTAATCGAAGGCGCATAAGGTATTTTCCATTTTTGATATCTCACTACAAATCTTTTGAAAAATGGCTACTCTGAATATAGTAAAGATCTCAGATAGGCCCCGACCTGAATTTAAGAAACACCCATACAAGTCATTGGAGGTAGATCCCTTAGGAGCATTCTCTAGTGTTCCTCATGGTGTTTTACACACAGAAGACAATAGGGTTTACATACATGCAAGTATTGAGGAATTTAGGGAATTCAAATTGAGAGATTTCTATCACAAACAACTGATAGACAATTCTTTTGAGCTTAAACCAGAGTATAAGGGTATCCAGAAGAAACATTTTGATCAATTCATTCATTTCCCCTACTTTGAAGAAGATGAATGGGTCCGGTACGTATTGAGTAGAATGCATGACAACTTCCTATGGCTGAATAGACCCTGCAAGATCACAAAAGAGGCAATTAGGGCAGTAACTAGTCTATACTCTTCCGGAGGGATACCTATCCTAAAATCTGTCAAAAATAACATTGTAACTAAGGCCACCGGATCAAAATTTGATAAGAGGGCAATGACCATTGAAGATATTTCTAATCCGGATATCAAGTTTGCATCTATGATAATAGGATACAAGATTTATCACTCTAGTAGGGAGAATTCTATATCCGGAACTGCAGTATATACTACCTATGAGATGCTAAAGAAGAATGCAGATTATGATCTCTGTGAAATTCTTTTAAACCAATTAATGGAAAATATACAAAAGATAAAAAAGGACAAAAAGAATTCTTTCAAGTATGGTACACTTATATTATGTCTATTTTTCTACTTCATGAATGAACTGCCCAGATCAAGTGGATGGGTATGGCAGAATGACAAACCTGTAGCAGTCCAGATCAGAGATTATTTACATGGGCTTGGGAATACCAAAGCAAGAAATATAGCCCTATGGGGATACTTCAAAAACTTCCAGAGCATGATGCAAGCAAGAGAAAGAATTCCCCAGTCTATTGTTGAAAAATACAAAGACTCAGTCTGCTTTATGGTTGATACTGATCAGTGCCTAATGGAGGCAGTAGAGCCAAGGACAGTCTGGATCATGCCCATGGGGTATGAGGTTGATGAATAGATTGTGGAACTGCATGTTCAACACATGCTTAGTCAGCCCAAAGATCCAAAGGCAGAAAGGTTTGGAACCTTTGAGGAGCTGAGTGTGAAGATCCATGTGGAACTCAAAGAACCTGAGATAAAGAGGAAGGTGAGAAAAGAAGTAGAGCATATTGCTCAAGGCCTAGGCATCCCAAAGGAGGCACTTGATGCCAACCGGGAAAAGAGGTGAAAGGCTGAGGAAGAGAAGAAAGAGGTAGAAAAGAAAAGAAAGAAAAGTACTCTGGTGGAAACCTCAACCCAGACTAGATCATCAAAGGGATCTACACCTGTCACAACCAAAAGCTCAAAAATATCAAAACCAGAAGGTCAGACATCTGGTAAAGGAGAGAAAAGGTCTAAAATAAAAGCCACAAGGGCTTATACAAGTCAAAAAGATGAAGAGGAAACAGAATCAGATGAGGGGGTAAAAGAAATAAAGAAGTAGAAGAAAGGATCTAGTAATCCCTCCACAGGCCAAGAAGAAATGGTAGAAGAATTTGTTGAAAAGCCCACCCTGTCTCTAGAGAGTGTAATCAAATCAGTCACTGTGGATGGAAACCTTCAACCAATGGCTGAATTCTATGATGACTACAATGAGGCTAACCAAAAGATCCTGCAGGAAGCCACAATTAGGTATCTGAACATATACAATAAGGCTTTCATTGAGATTATATCTCTAATTCCTAAAAGCCTAGAAAAGGAGTTAGAAATAAGAAAGAACAATGCCCAGGCAAAAGATCTTGAGATCCGGTAGTAGATAGCTATTCAGCTATATCCTCAAATTGATCCCAAGACAATGAACATAATATTTAAAGACTGCAAAGATGAGTTCAGGAGTAAAGCAAGGATGAATCAACTCATGCTTGGTGAGACTCACAAGGTGGCCATGGATACAGAAGAGATCCTCCGGAAGGCCTTCAAAAGGTTTAATCTTCCTGTTGTAGAGGACTTGGGTACTAATCCCTCATCCACAAGTGCTGCAGAAGAAACTTTTTAGAAAGCAACAGAAGAGATGGGCCCTGAACAAACCAACATTTCTCCTCTAGTTTCCCCTGTAGTCTCCGGATCCAAAGAAGAAGAGAAATTACAGGAGAAAGAAGCCGTGGTAAAAGAAAAAGAAGTTGACAGTACCAAGGGTGCAGAGAAAGAGAAGACTCCAACAGAGAAAACCACAACTAATAGTGGTAAGAATGTGGAAGGAGAGAAAACTCCAAAAGACAGCTCCAAGACTGCAGAAGAGAAGAAACATCTGTCTCCAGCAAGAGAGACTGCACAAACTGTCCAAAAATTTCTAAGCAAAGAAACAATAGAGATTGACGAACCGGAGCTTCTACAAGGTCCTTTCAATTTTGATTCCCTCTCTCTGGTATAGACAATAAAGATAGCTTCATTTGCAAATGCTAAGGCAAATGAAAAACTCTTAAAGTCTCATATGGAAGACTGTGAGTTGATAGAAGCTGCTTCCGGAGTGCTTGAGAAGATTATGCCATCGGTCCAGAAATATCCCACAGCCTCCTCTTCCGGTAATCTCAAAACCTTAGTCAGCAGTGTTGGTACACATTTTGAATCCCTAGAAAAATCAACTGAAGAAAAGGTCCGGAAGGAGTTTTTGGATAAGAGATTCTCAGATGTACTAGGATTAATCTCATGATAGGAGAAATATGAGTATTGGAATAAAGAGCTTAGAAAATGCTCTTAAGGATGGCGGTGACATTTACAAATTTTGTATCTCCTGGTCAAAAGCAACAGTAGAAATTGAGAAGAAAATAAAAGAGGAATAGGACAAACTACTGAGTTTGTCTCAAAGTTTTGATCCTCTCTCTTCCTCCATAGCAAATCAAGAATGTCAAACTATTGCAATCACAAATGCAATCAAGAACTTTGAAAAGGAAAGGAAGAATATAATTAACCAAATGGGAGAACTTAGAAGGATTATTATCCCTAAGTTAGAGACCATGCATGAGGCCATAAGTGATGCTAAGACTACCACCCACACAAATGATCCGACAGATCTTAAGAGGGCAGAAGCTTTTGCATTTTTGTTGAGTGGTCACATTTTAATTTTGGATAGAATGAAGCAAAGTTGGGCTACAGAACTCATCCAATTGAAGACATCCTTTGCAAATATTCTTCAATTTATGTGAATATGTAATATACAGCCAAGTATAGTAAAATTTATGAAAATTTTGGTGTGCTCCAGAAAATGTATATAAAGATAGAGCATCAGCCAAGGGGGAGCATAGTGTAAACACTTAGTCATTTTTCACTAAGTGTTGCCATCAATGCCAAAGGGGGAGATTGTTGGAAAGAGACACTATATGGATTCATGGTTGTTGTCATTGATGGCAACAAAGGTCATCCCACATATCCGCAAGTCATGGTGTGTCTCTACCGGAAGTCAGAATGAAGATTATTGTGGTCCGGTGAACAAGAATAGAGCATATGGCAAGGTCTGATAGACAGGTCCGGATCTCTCAGAGGAAGTATCTTGGTGTAGTGTGGATCTGGGGAAGTCAAGAGGACTACCTTGAGTGGTGTGTTCCAAGGATTTAGCCTCCGGTGATGGACAAGGAAAAAGATATGAATAGTTGAGTACCGGATTCCTGAGTGACAGTGTGAACAGAGGAAGAACTGACTGACAGAACATCAGACTATTTTTTGGATGTGTTACTAATGATGGTAAAGGTTGTGAAGGCAGGAATCATGTTTGGCCAACATGATTAATGATATCTACAAGTATATGCTTGATCCACATTACTTGATGTGCAAGGTTTCAGCCGACAGAATAGAGTTTGTGAGAAGATAGACTGTTCCGGATGCCGACTAGAAAGATATTGAAATCACTTGTGTGGATATATATATAGGATGGATTTAGCTATGAGAAGTGTAGTTGTGTGATGTGATATGCGAACAAAAGCAGAGTAGAATAGAAGCAGTAAGAAAGATCCGGTATGTGAAAGAAAAGCAGAATAAAGAGAAGAGGAAAGATGAAGTGCAACAGATCAGTGTACTGAGCCTAACTGGAACTAAACTCCAGCATATGTGGATGCTTCTAATCAATTCAAGTATTGTATAAACATTCTTTTGTAGACAGTGTGTCTCCTTGTAGGTAGTGTGCCTCCTTTGTGAACAGCGTGCTCGGGTAGTAAGCCCTAATTGGCAAGTGCCATTTTGTAATTCCTTATTCTTCTAACAGAGAATAATCTTTGGGTTAATCACCCTGTGGTTTTCTCCCTTAACAGGGTTTCCACATCAAAAATACTATGTCATGTGTTATTTCATTTCATGGTAATATTTGCTTGTTTGAATTAATGCTGTATTGATTAATAAGAAAGTTCAGAAAGAAGAAATAATTAGGATAACTGATTCACCCCCCCTCTCAGTTATCAACAATTACCTACTCATGATACTTGGTATGAAGTTATAATCTTGGAAAATTCATGGTATGATCTCCACAGTGGATGATTTACTCAAACTGAGTATGCAATCATAGTCACCATAATTAGAATCTATTTTGGGTGCAATCTGGAATCCTGAAATGCATATTTCTAACCCTAGAAATATTTTGTCTTCATATTGTCAGACAAGATCACCAGTTATGTTTAGAGTGATTGTCATTTCAGCCTTTGCATCTATTAAATTGACATGAAGCACTTCATGGGTTTTGTTATTTTTATCCAATGTAGTTTTTTACATGAAAATGACATTCCCCTCAAAGATATTTCTATCTCTATGACAATTCAGGTCTTCAATTGTTATTGTAATTAGATTTTTTAATTTTGACCTATACAAGAATTAAAACAAAATAAGTTAGAGGCTAAGAAACTAAATTAGTATGGTTTACATGCAAATAGACAATATCATTTACCTTTTGGAAGTTTGTTGATGGTCGGTGTGTATTGGCTCTTCTGATCTTTTGCCATTGTCCATTTTTTACTACATATCAAGATCCATGAGTCATTTGGAAACATGCAAGCACAATTATAACATCGAAAGCATCAAATGCTATGATTCTCAAATTTGTTGATGGAAAATATAGTATAACATGAATTACCATTCAAGGAATATTTCTTTTATAATGCATATTGTTTACAAATATTCTTCTCATATGAGCATCAACATGAGACCAATACAAGATCTTGCGAGCACTAAGTAGAGACTAATGCAAGATCTTTACAAGAAAACAAACTAGAAATCACCTATGGAATACCAAGAGTCACTACTTAGAAATCCACTTTTATTTCAAAACCACATCCACATTAGAAGGAAACTATGGAAGACCAAGAGTGACAACTTAGAATTCTGCATTAGATGTCCCTATTGGGATTTGAACTTAGGTCTCCACAATGAGAACCCAATATTTAAACCAATTTAGCTCAACCCCTTGGACCTTCAAGGAAT
This sequence comes from Cunninghamia lanceolata, assembly GCA_027924645.1. Lineage (NCBI taxonomy): Eukaryota > Viridiplantae > Streptophyta > Pinopsida > Cupressales > Cupressaceae > Cunninghamia > Cunninghamia lanceolata. The sequence goes on from BSBN01001583.1 coordinate 8,360,580, forward strand.
ATTGACAATAAGCAATGCTAGAATACTGAAACAAATGAACAAGAAGCCCTTGCAATAAACCAATGAATTCAAATCCTATTGATACTATCAAAAATTACAAATTGCATAGTCTTTCTTTGCATATAAGTTATAGAAATTCTCTTTTTTTCCTTGTAGTATTGAGTAATATAATTTTTTATTGACAATTTGATTTCAATTTTTAAATTGTGGAGGAGATCAATTTTATTTTTTAGATATGCTTAATGACATATTAAAGAAGATTTAGTACTGTGATTAGGCTAAAAATTTATAATAGTAAAATGATCACTCCAATATGCTCCTAATTTATAAACACAAGATGTTTGTGAAGATACATTAGACCATACATGGTCAATCACTAGTTTGGATAAAGATTGTGATTCATCAAACAAAAATTGTATGTTGTGCTTTTATGTATGATTAGAAGTTGTTTTTCTTCTATTCTATATAGAAATGTCAATGTTGAAATCTCCTACAATGTACAAAGTTTTGTTTGTATCTAGACATGAAAGCACATGGCTGGTGATTGTTATCATTTATGTCAATGGAGCATTTGGTCTTGCATATACATATCATATTTTCACTAAATTATCCATGAAACTTATTGTTATTGTTATGACTTATACATTTGTTGTTACATGTTCCACTGTTCTATAGACCATTAGGTTTTTCTTGGTTAAAGACATTATTCCATACATATATGATATGTTGAGAAACAATTAAAATGTTCAAATAGATTGTTGGAATTTGAATGACACATATGTGTTTCTTCCATGAAAAAAATATCCGATGACATTATATCATTGTCATAGACAATATCTTCAATATGTAGATGTAGGCTACAAGTATTCAATGTAGATAATAGTGTTTAAGCTAGTATTGCATTTCAAATGTTCATTTTCAAATTGCCAATGTGCCATTTTTTCAAGATGAGACATTTCAAAGACTATTTTCTTTATTCATTTTGAATTTTTGTTTCATAAGAGGTTTTAACAAGAATAGTGTATAAATTGTTCTTGTGCATGAAAGTGTTGTGTATGTTAATCCATGTTGTTTAATGCTAGTAGGATCGAATGCTGGAAACCTTGCATTATAAGTCCTTGAGATATATGTATAGTTCGAGCACAAGCTAATTTGATTGCAAATTGTTTTCTTCTAGTTCTTTTTTTGTTGCTAGATAGTTTTTGGATGGGCCTAGTGATGTGGAGTATAGGTGTTCATTGTTTATCAATGCAATCACCATAGCATTGTGCTAGTCTTGCATTTTGTCAATGGCCAATTTGCAGGTCATTAAACTTGACCCAAACAATGTCAAGGTCATTAGACTTGGTGTATTCTTTAAATATTCCATCTAATCCATTGACTAGACCATCTTGTGTGTCGTAATTACCAACACAAATTTCTACAAGCATATTTGGTTTCAAAAGTATTTGAGATAGTAGATTTGCTGTATGATTATAAAGTTGTATTCCATTGTGATTGTCATCATGCTCATCAATTGAATTCAATATAGTCAACTCTCTAGGTGTTGCAAGTATGTGCCTAACTAGTGTTGTCATTGATGTCAACATACCTGTGTTGTCATTGGTGTCAACTGTGCTCTTGTTTTGATGCTTTCTTGTAATGAGTTATGTACTAAAGAAAATAAGTATTTGTAATACAACAGAACAGTCCAGTAGATTGCTCCACATTTCTTGTAGAATGAATATCTTTATCTACAGATTGGAAGTTACTTAGATACATGTTTGAAGATACTATATTCCAAGTTTGAGCCTTCGATATGAAGATTTGAGTGAGTTATGTTCATCAGAGTGAAAACTATTTTTTCTATATATTTTGTGGTGACAGAGAGAATGTATTTTGCTCCACATTCCTCTGCATTGAAGTATTATGATCTGCAGTTCATAAGTTAAGCCTAAAATTATGATAAGTACCTTCAACTTCAATGGTTCATGATTTGTTGGTCTGCAAGCTATCTTTTCTCTATGACAGTAGCTGATAGTGTTGTTTATGTGCTCTGGCTTGAAGAATCTTCTTGATAGAGTGGTTAGAGATTGTACGGTTGTTCCTGGTGATTACAATGTGCTTGTGGATGTCTCCTGATCATGTTCCTACCTTTGGATTGGTTTGCAAAGAGAAATTTGGATCATGCATGAAGGCTATTCTTAAAAGACTTAATGTTAACACTAGTCTCGACTGACTTGGTTGTTTCCATTACTTACGGAGATACATTGAAGATTGTGGAAGTGTATCATGATGTGGAAAATTGCATTCAAGCCCCAGCTAAGGCATAACATGATCTACATACATCTTTACCTTAGCAAATTTTGTTTAGGTCCAGACCTATTTCCATGTATGTTTGTAATTCTAACCTTGGAGATTGTTCCAATGGTTGATGAATGTAATTCTGACCTTGATGTACATTCCAAGGTTGATGAATTGTATAAATGCATGTAATGTACTTGCGAAAAAGGTGTTTGTGTGTGAAAATGAGAAGATAAGTGCAAAGGTGTAAAAAGAGCAGAGCAGAGGAGTTATATTGTGCTTCAATGGAACTAAACCCAGGCATGGAATAGATGCTATTAGATGAGTTCACCAATCCTTGGCAGTGAGCCAACCTTTGGTAATGAGCCATCCCTTGGCAGTGAGCCTCAACATTTGCAGTGAGCATTTTGGGTAGTGAGCCTCTGTTTTTCGGTATTGTTATAACTTATTTATTTTTATGGGCTAAAACCCACCATGGTTTTTTCCTTTTAGGGTTTTCCATGTAAAAATCCTAGTGTCTCATCTGTTGATGATGTTGTGTTGATTTTCTTATTTCATGCTTTCATGATTAAATCCAAATAACAATGAACAAGTGGTTGATGTGTTAATGTTCATAAGTGGTTAAAGTTTTGAAGACAGCTGATTCACCCCCTCTTAGTTGTGTGGTGCATTTCAACAATTGGTATCAGAGAAAGGTTCCTCAGAAGTAAGCCTAACAGCTTGAGGTCAATCTAGGATGTCTTATAAGAAAGAAGCTCCTCAGTTTGATGGGACAAATTATACTTTATGGAAGGTATGAATGAAAATACATCTCCTTTGTCTTGGTTATAGAATATGGAAAGCAATAGAGACAAAGTATACCATGCCTCAGAATGGTTTAAAAACTAAAGATGAAATCAAAGAATATGAGTTAAATATAAAAGCTAGAGGATGTGTTGTTAAGTGCCTTGTCAGACACTAAATTGATAAAGGTCATGGATCTAGAAATTACTAATGAAGTTTGGTAAAAGATGAAAAAATGTATGAAGGAGATGAGTCTATTAAAAATGCTAAATTGCAGGGTTTGAAAGTGAAACATGAGGGTTTAAAGATGAGTGAAGATGAAAACATAATAGCCTACATGCAAAAAGTTGATAAAATTGTCAATGGAATAAAAGGTATGGGAGGAACTATTGAAGAGAAGGAAGTTGTGATGAAAATTCTTAGGTCATTACCTAAATCCTATAGTCACAAGGTAGCTACAATTGAAGAAGTAATGACTATGAAAGATGTCACCAAGGATCAGTTGCTAGGAAAGATTATAGCTTTCGAGATGAAAGCACTTAGTGAGGCTTTGCCAAAGATTGAGACTTCTTTCAAATCCAGTACTTCAGAGAAGATCTCTAGAGCTAAAAAGTACAAGGTGGAACCTAATGATGAGCTTGATGAAATTGAAGCAAACTTTGTTGATAGACTGCAAAGAGGTTCTAGTGAGTTCAAAGGAAAATTACATTTCAAATGTTTTTCATGTGGTAAGGTTGGTCACTATGCTTCTAGATTTCCTGAAAGAATTGAAAGGAATAGAAAAATATTTGAGAATAGACCTAGAGTTCCAAAGAAATGCTACTATGTTAGAGATATTGATGATGAAGGTGTGATAGATGATGAATCTAATGATGCTAGTACTAGTGCAAATGAGTGCTTGTTTATTACAATTAAAGAAGAACCTATGTCTACTAATCCTACTAGCTGTGTGAAGAAAGAAAAACTAGTGGAAGAAAGTGCTTTGGATGTTTAGGTTGAGAAAGATAAGGATGAGTGAATTATTGATAGTGGAAGCTCACATCACATGACCAATGACAAAAGTAAGTTTGTGAGTTTAGAAAAGTAAGATGGAAGACTGGTTAGGTTTGGAGATAATGCAGCTGGTAAGATTTGTGGAAAAGGATCTATTTCTTTTGATGAAAAGCACAATATTGATAATGTCCTATATGTGAAAGGTTTGAAGCATAATCTTTTGAGTGTTGGTCAAATGTGTGACAAAGGTTATGATCTGAGACTCAAAGATAATGGGTGCAAGATCATGGAAAGCTCTAGAACAATGATTACTACCAGTAAAAAGACTAGAGGTAACATTTATCAATTAAGAGGAACTAATGATTATTGTTTATTGGCTCAGACATATGAGAGTTGGTTGTGGCATAGAAGGATGTGTCATATCAATTTTGACAATTTGGTGAAGATAAGTTTTGCACAGGCTATAAGAGATTTGCCTAAACTTGTAAAGCCAACCAACACCATTTTCAAGGAGTGTCAATTTGGGAAACAAACAAAAACAAGTTTCAAAAGTAAAGAACAAATCTATGTTGGATTGCTGGAGCTAGTACATACAAATTTGTGTGGTCCCACAAGAACAAGAAGTTTGCAAGGTGACAGGTATTTTATGTTTCTTATTGATGACTATTCTATAATGACTTGGGTCACTTTTCTAAAAGAAAAATCTGAAGCCCTAGACAAGTTCAAAGTTTTCAAGGCAATGGTTGAGAATGAGTTAGAGCCAAGAATCAAATGCTTAAGGTCTGATAGAGGAGGTGAGTTTACTTCAAATGAATTCAATATTTTATGTGAAGAACAAGGGATAAAGAGATAGTTGTCTACACCTAGAACTCCTCAGCAGAATGGAGTTGTTGAAAGAAAGAATAGGACAATTCAAGAGGCTTCTAGGACTATGCTAAAGAAAGCTAACCTATCGGAAGTATATTGGAGAGAAGCCATACATACTGCTGTGTACATCCTAAACAGAGTTCAAATCAAAGGTAATAGTTCTAAAACTCCTTTTGAATTATGGTATGGAAGATTCCTATAGTGAAGTATTTCAAAGTTTTTGGTAGCAAATGTTATATCAAAAGAGATGAAGAACTAGACAAGTTTGATGCTAGATGTGATGAAGGAATTATTCTTGGTTACTCCACCACGAGTAAGGCCTATTGGTGCTACAATAAGAGATTGAAAAAGATTGTTGAGGGTGCTAATGTGAAGGTGGATGAAGGCAAGGAAAGAATATCAGATCTGAGTTGCTATGATTCAGATGAACCTATGACTACAATAAATGAAGAAAAAGTTGAACAAGAAGACAGTCAGGATGAAGAAGAGGCTCTGGAAAATGTTGTTAAGACTCTCAAGTATGTAAGGATTAATCATTCTAAAGATCAGATTATAGGTGACAAAAACAAAGCTGTACTAACAAGGAAAATAGTTGTAGAAGAACAAGTGAATTATTGTTTGCTTTCAAAGGTTGAACCAAAATCTGTGAATGAATCTTGTAATGATGAAAATTGGTAAAAGCCATAGAAGAAGAACTGATGCAGATTAAGAAGAATCAAACTTGGGAATTGGTTCCTAGACCTACTGATAAGAATGTCATTGGAACTAAATGGGTTTTCAAGAACAAGCTGAATGAAAATGGAGAAGTTGTAAGAAAAAAGCAAGGCTTGTGTGCAAAGGTGATCCAAATAAATTTTGGTATTTGAATTTAATAATATCTTCATCTGAATGTTATTTTCAAATAAACAAATAGGTGTGGTGACCTTTTTGGTTGTCCATTCGAATTCTAAGGAAGACAAAGTGTGGAGACCTTTCAGTTTTAGATTCTCCATTTCAATTTCCAATGAGGACATGGAAGTAACGACTTTTCAGCTTCTTTCTGAAAATGTATAAATTAGTTCAATTCAAAGACACAAGGTGGGAAGTTCACGGCATACATCTCTTCTCAGAGATACATCTCATCTATTGAAATTGACAAAATAATTTAGATCAGTGGTATCAGAGCCAATCGATCCTCGGCAAGTACAACACCGTCATCTTTTTCTTGACCATAGGGCAATGGTGAAGATCTATTTTTCCACATGGTTAGAAAGGCAGTCTCAAGATTCAGTTGATGTTTTACATCTACACGCAAGCTGAGTCTTCATCAAATGTCATGGTCACCATTTCATTCATTCTCTCAATCAAAGTTTTGAATTGCATTTTATGCTACTTTTAAAGTTGTGTTTCGATATTGATGTTTAACCCATGGGTCGTGGTTTATGTTTATTGGATGAGGAAGCTATCCGTTTACATTTTTACCTTTTTCAAATCAGCATAAATGGGACAAATTTCTCTCAACAATTCATCCTACAGGCTTTAGATTATTCAGTTCTTGGTATCTATTTGTGGAAGAAAGAATTGGGTACCCTGATTTCATTGGATCAAGATCTGGGTCATTGCAGATTTTTCAAAACTAGCTTCTATTTGAATTAGGTCCATCCAAAACTGTGTATAACATTACAAATTCTCTTTGTGACATCTTCAGATCAAATCTGAGGTGAATAAATCAGTACAAATTATTTGGATTCAAGAATGAGTACAACCATGGCGACTGTGTCGCCTCTTGTTAAATACAAGATCATGTTTTTGGGAGATCAACCCATTGGGAAGACCAACATTATCACTCATTTCATGTATGATAATTTTGACAATACCTATCAGGCTACCATTGGTATTGACTTTTTGTCAAAGACAATGTACCTTGAGGATCGAATTGTCCGTTTGCAGCTATGGGATACTGCAGGCCAGGAGCGGTTTTAGAGTCTCATCCCAAGTTACATTTGGGACTCTTCTGTTGCTGTCATAGTTTATGATGTTTCAAATCAGCAGTCCTTTCTGAACACTGCCAGATGGATTGAAGAAGTCTGCACGGAACATGGTAGTGAGGTAATTATATTACTTGTTGGAGACAAAATAGATCTGGTTGACAAAAGGCTTGTTTCAATTGTTTGGAAGGAGGAGAAATGATAAATAAATCATTTGCAAGCCCATAATTTCCATTTGTAGTTTCTATAATTATTTAGACCAACAAGGAAAATAGATAAGTGCTGTAGTTGCTAAGTATAGGGAAATTAGGGATAATATCAACAAAGGTCTTAAGTTCAACATCCTAAAGGTCCAATGTAGTTGTTTCCTCTACAAAATGCACACCAAGTAGGAGGTCCACGATCACCTTATTATCGCATAGCTAAACAATCATTGCCACCAGATTCTACATCACTAGCTCTTAATCAGCCTCATAATGTCTACCCAACTAGATGATGACCATAATTTTAAGCAGGTGCAATAGGGCCCATTGCCTCTCAAGAGGGGACGAATGATCCAAATAAATGTTGGTATTTGAATTAAATAATATCTTCATCCGAATGTTATTTTCAAATAAAGAAATAGGTGTGGTGACATTTTTGGTTGTCCATTCGAATTCCAAGGAAGACAAAGTGTGGCGACCTTTCAGTTTTAGACTCTCCATTTCAATTTCCAATGAGGACATGGAAGTAACGACTTTTTAACTTCTTTCTGAAAATGTATAAATGAGTTCAATTCAAAGCCAAAAGGTGGGAAGTTTGTGGCATACATCTCTTCTCAAAGATACATCTCATCTACTGAGATTGCTGACAAACTCTCCTAGAAGTCTCCAGGGCATACATCTCACCCGCTGAGATTGCCCATATTGTATGAACTCTTCTTTTATGAAATAAAATCTGGTTTGCACATTTCTTATTGTGTGTTTTACAATATTACCATTCCAGCACTAGGTATTGTCCTCTAAATTGACAAAATAATTTAGATAAAAAGGATATTCTCAAATTGAAGGAATAGATTTTGAAGATACTTTTGCTCCAGTGGATAGGATTGAAGCAATCAGAATATTTCTGGCATTTGTAGCTCACAAAGATTTCAATGTATATCAGATGGATGTGAAGTCTGCTTTCTTGAATTGTGAATTGGAAGAGGAAGTTTACATTGAGAAACTAAAAGGATTTCAATTATCAAACCAAGGTGATATGGTGTACAGATTGAAAAAGGCATTATGGATTGAAACAAGCCCCCAGAGCATGGTATGCAAGGTTAGACAAGTATCTGTTGCAATTAGGGTTCAATAAAGGTACTACTAACAACAATCTCTATTTCAAAATCAATGATAATCAAATCTTGATTGTTGAAGTCTTTGTTGATGACATTATCTTTGGAGGAAATGAAGGTATGTGCATGAAGTTTGTAGGAGAAATGCAAAATGAATTTGAGATGTCTAAGTTTGGTGAAATCAATTTCTTTCTAGGTCTGCAAATTACTCAATCAGATAAAGGAATCTTCATTTCTCAGTCTAAGTATGTGAAAGTGTTATTGAAGAAATTTGAGATGGAGGACTCCAAACCAGTATGTACTCCCATGGTGACTGGCTACAAATTAAGCAAAACTAGTGAATCACCTAAGACTAATCAGAAAAGGTATAGATCTATGATTGGAGGATTACTTTATCTAACTCAAAGAAGACCTGATATAATGCATCCAGTATGTCTTGTGGAAAGATTTCAAGAAGATCCTAGAGAATCGCATGTGATGGTAGTCAAGAGAATCTTGAGGTATTCGAAAGGCACATCAGATCATGGCTTATGGTATCCAAAGGACAATGATTTCACTCTCAGTGCTTATAAAAATGTAGATTGGATCAGAGATGTTGATGACAAAATAGTACAAGTGGAGATGCTTTCTTCTTGGGAAATAGATTGGTTTCATGGTTGAGCAAGAAGAAAGATTCAATATCCTTGTCTACTGCAGAAGCAGAGTATATTGCAGCAGTATGTTGCACTCAAGTATTGTGGATGAAGTAGACTTTGAAGGATATAAGAGTTGTGTATGAAGATCCAATTGCAATCTTTTGTGACAATACAAGTTCCATAAACATTTCAAAGATTCCAATGTTGCACTCAAGAACAAAGCATATATCAATAAGGTATCACTTTTTAAGAGAGAGGGTGACATAAAATGAAGTAAAGATGGAATATGTGTCCACAAAGGATCAGATTACATATATTTTCACTAAGCCTCTACCTAAGGATACCTTTGAGTATCTTAGAGAAAAGTTAGGGATTATTACTCCTCCTACTCTGAACTAAGATGCATAAGAATGCATTAGTTTAGTGGTATCCATAGCCTCATTCTTTGATCTGGATTGATGCTTTGAGAGCTACCTCTCAAGGGGAGTAGTAAGTGTTCTTGATATGTGTTCTTGACAAAGAGCAGTAAGTGTTATAGTATTCATGAAAGAGAAATTTGATCAAAGCAACTGAGTGCAAGTATATGTCATTTTCTATTGATGTCAAAGGGGGAGAGAAATCATGTGAAAAACTTTGGGGGAAAAAGAGTACAGATGTGTAAAAAGAAAGGGGGAGTATCTTGTCTTGATGATCATTACCATTTTCACATCATATGTTGCCATCAATGACAAAGGAGGAGATTGTTGCAAGTATGTGCCTAATCGGTGTTGTCATTGATGTCAACATATCTATGTTATCATTGGTGTCAACTGTGCTCTTGTTTTGATGCTTTCTTGTAATGAGTTAAGTACTGAAGAAAATTAGTATTCTTGATACAGCAGAATAGTCCAGTAGATTGCTCTGCATTTCTTGTAGAATGAATATATTTATCTGTGGATTGGAAGTTAGATACATGTTTCAAGATGCTATGTTCCAACTTTGAGCCTCCAGTATGAAGATTTGAGTCAGTTATGTTCACCAGAGTGAAAACTACTTTTTCTGTATATTTGGCGGTGACAGAGAGAATGTATTTTGCTCTGCTTTCCTTCACATTGAAGTATTATGATATGTGGTTCACGAGTTAAGTCTGAAATGATGATAAGTATCTTCAACTTCAATGGTTCATAATTTGTTGGTCAACAAGCTATCTTTTCTCTATGACAGTAGCTGACAGTGTTGTTTATGTGCTCCCATTTGAAGAATCTTCTTGACAGAGTGGTTAGAGATTGTGTGGTTGTTCCTGGTGATTACAATGTACTTGTGGATGTCTCCTAATCATGTTCCTACCTTTGGATTGGTTTGCAAAGATAAATTTGGATTGTGGATGAAGACTGTTCTTAAAAGACTTAATGTTAACACTAGTCTCAGCCGACTTGGTTGTTTTCATTACTTGAGATACATTGAAGACTGTGGAAACATGTCATGATGTGGACGATTGCATTTGAGCCCTAGAATAACATGATCTACATACATCTTTACCTTAGAAAATTTTGTTTAGGTTCAGACCTGTTTCCATGTATGTTTGTAATGCTGACCTTGAAGATTCTTCCAATGGTTGATGAATGTAATGCTGACCTTGATGTACATTCCAAGGTTAATGAATTGTATAAATGCATGTAATGTACTTGCGAAAAAGATGTCTGTGTGTGAAAATGAGAAGATAAGTACAAAGGTGTAAAAAGTGCAAAGCAAATAAGTTATATTGTGCTTCAATGGAACTGAACCCATGCATGGAGTAGATGCTATCAAATTAGTTCACTAATCCTTGGCAATGAGCCAACCTTTGGCAGTGAACCATCCCTTGGCAGTGAGCCGATCTTGGTAGTGAGCCTCAACATTTGCAGTGAGCATATTGGGTAGTGAATCCTAAGGAAGTGAACCTCTATTTTTTAGTATTTTTATAACTTATTTATTTCTATGGGCTAACACCCACCATGGTTTTTCCTATTTTAGGGTTTGTTACAAGTATGTGCCTAATCGATGTTGTCACTGATGTCAACATATTCTTGTTGTCATTTGTGTCAACTATATCTTATTCTATTACTTGTTTAGAAGACTTGTATGTTGAGGATATTGAGAAAATTAGCCTCTCCAGAAGAAACAAGTGAGTTACAGAGAAGTGTAGTATAGACAGTGAGTTGTATGCTGAAGAATAGTCTAGTAAACTACTCTGCATTTATTCTTGCTTGAAGATAGTGGTCTGTAGATTGGAAGTAAGTTAGACATATGTCTAAGGATGCTACATTTTAGTTCTGAGCCATCTGCATGAAGATTTGAGTGAGTTGTGTTCACCAGAGTGAAGCCTACTTTTTATGTAAGTTCAATTGACATAGGAAGACAATATTTGGCTCCGCATTCCTCTGAAATAAAGTATTTTTCTCTATGGTTCTAGAGGGAAGTCTAGGGTGATGATAATTGCCTATAGTTGTAATAGTTTGTGGTTTGGTGGTCCGCAAGCTATCTTTCTTTTATGACAATTAAAGATAGTGAGGTTCATGTGTTCCGGTGAGAAGATTCCTATGGATATAGTGGTTGTGGTTTGTACAGTTGTTCCTGATGATTATAACATGCTTGTGGATGTCTCCTAATCATATTCCTATTTGGACTTTGGTTTGTATTAAGAAATTGAGATAGTGTGTAAAGATTGTTGCCAGATAATGTAGCATGTAACCCATCTTGTCCGACCTGGTTAATCCCAGTGATTGCGAAGATCTCTGGAAGATTGAGGAAGACTGTTGTGGTGTGGAAGATCATGTTTGAGTCCTAGCTAAGGCATGGCATGATCCATGTTTCATTCCCTTTGAATAATGTTGCAATAGGTCAGGACCTATTTTGTAAATGTTTGTAATACCGACCTTCGAGGTTGTTCCAATGATTGACGATTGTGATGCTGACCTTGATGATCATTCCAAGGTTGATGTAGTGTATAAATACTTGTAGCTAAGTCATGGAAAAATATGTATGTGTGATGCGAAGATGTGAATAGTGGAGCAGAGTTAGAGGAATAGTAGCGATGAAGAGTTGGGATTCAGAATACAGTTGTTAAATGACTACACCATGGCATAGTGGCAAATGCCTAAGTAGTATTCATCTATCATGTGTGATCTGAGTGGAAGCATGTTTTTCTCATGAAGGCAGTAAGTCGATAGTGAGCCTCCAGTAGGGTTTAACAGCCCTCAGGGTTTAACAACCCTTATTGTAATCTTTCTAGGTTTAGGGTTGAGGCAGTGAGCTTGCTAAACTTAGTTGTACATCATGGTTGTAAGCCAGCATGTTCTAGGCCCATGGAGTGACCAAGCCTGAACATCATTTTTGTAAAGATAGTAATATATATGAGAGTTAATCCTCTCCATGGTTTTTCCCTCTTTGGGTTTTCCACGTAAAAATCTTGGTGTTATGTGTCATGCTTTTATGGATGTTGTTCAGCTGTATATTTTGCTTCTATTGGATTATTCTTTTGAAATGGTTAAAAGTAAAAGTATATGAAAAGGTTTATAGAACACTGAGTCACCCCCCCCTCTTAGTGTTCCTGACAATCAACAATTAGTATCAGAGCCAAGTTCCTTGGAAGAAGTTTAACAGCTTGAGGAAGATCTGGGATAGTGTGATCATGGCAACAAGAAGGTATGTAAATTATGAAAGGTGCAATCAACTAGAAGCAACTCTTATGGATCTTCAAAATTCTAAAGCAAAGGTCAGAGATTTGAAGGAAAATCTGAAACATGCTGATGAATGCATCTTAAAGCAGAAGAAGCAAGTCAAGAAATTCAAAGATAAATACAAAGAAGCTAGTGACCAATTGTTATGAGCAAATGAGGCCATATATGATTCGGAAGTAAAAGTTATAGAAATAACAAAAGCATAAGATGATCTAAATTTAATTGTGAAGAATAGATTAGAATATTGTGCTAAACTTAAAAAAGAAATTACAAGTTTAAAAATAGATCTGAAAAAGGCAAGAAGTTTTGAAGAAAAACTTAGAATAAGTACTGCCAAGCTTGACGAAATGATTGCTAGTCAAAGGAATGCTGATGACAAACATGGTTTAGGATTTGAGAAAGGAGAAAGTTTTAATTCTGAACAAATGAGCATGGAGTCAAGAGAAAATAAAGGACATCAATTCAAAAATCAAAGAAGAAGACCTAGAAGATCTCAGGTGAGACAACCAAATGCTTAAAGGTACCCATCTTTCAATGGTTATTGTAATTAATGTAATAAGTTTGGTCATAAGGCAACTCAGTGTAGAAGTAGAATAAATCAAAATACTCCATTATTCTCTAGTCAGTGTTTCAATTGCAAGAAAATTGGTCATAGAGCAAATGAGTGTAGAAATCAGTTCAAGAAAAGTTTCAACAATGGAAGGAATGAATAGTCATTCAAAGGTAATGTTGTGTGGTTACACAACACGCCCCATTTTGATTTGGCAAAACAGGGACCCAACTTCTTTTGGCTTGGTTTGTGTTTCTTGCTTTCTAGCGGTTTGGTAAAAATCAGTCTTGTGCATCATCACGTTGGGTCAGGATGAGGTAAGTCATCATTATGAGGTCAGTTTGTCAAAATTTGCATTTCCTGTCGGTGACCTCATATTCTGAAAGAACATTAAATTTCATGCGGGTTTGCCTTTTACATCACCCTGGTATTCACCAGGATGTGAGAGTTATGAACAGTCAAAGTCTTGGTCAAACCTGATATTCGCAGGGGGGGTCATATTTTATAATCCCGGTCATGTTTTGAGCATAATCCTCATATTTGAAACATCCCCCGATATATCCTGCGGCTCAAATATCCTGACGTCAACTTTAAATGGTAGTAAGTCTTTCGCGTCAAGTGGTCTTTTATACCGCGAACATCATGTTTTGAAAAGTAACCCGATATTCGTTAATATCATCCTGACGCGAAATATCACCCGAAACAAACATCCTAATGACATCATCTGAATACAATAAACGAAGAAACAAACATCCTGATGACATCATCTAAATACGATAAACGAAGAAACAAACATCCTGATGACATCATCTGAATACGATAAACGAAGAAACAAACATCCTGATGACATCATCATCATGTTTACATTTCGACAAGATATTTTGTAAACATGATCATGTTCGCCCAATATGACGATGACGTCATGAAGTATTTCCAATACAAAGAACGAATATCATGATGATGTCATCCTGATATTCAGAAAGGAGGACGAGCAAACTTGGTTCGTCATCATCATTCTGTTTTGAAACATCACCCGATAAACCGAAATATCCTCCTGATGTGCTAAAATGTAAACAAAGGGTGCATTGTCACCCGAATCTTGTAGCGATAATAATTTCAATGCTAGGGAGGATGATATCGAAACTCAACCCGATATTTGTGAAATATCATCCTGCCCTCATGATATGCCGTCATATGGATGTCCCCCGCTCCCTTTGTCGCCATTATCATTAAATGCAAGTAGATATGGTAGGTGATTCCCGCCGACCCCGGAACCCAATGAAATACCTGTCAAGATCCTGAGTTTTCACACGAATGATCAAAGATTGCAATCTAACTTGTCAGAGTGCCCTAAATTTACCCTAACTGTGAGGTTAAAAGGTAATTCAACCGCCATTGTTACGTTTACCTACGTTAAAATTGTTTTATAGAGCACCAGCCTCCATATACGCATAACAGCTACCGTTGCAAAATTTGAGCTCACAGATAGAAGGAAGGAATTAGCAGTTGAATTAAGAGCATCTTGACGATATACTGGTATAAAGAAAATCTGCATAACCAGGTAAGTGAACTGAAACCCTCATCATGTTGTTTCTAAATGGTGTTGTAAGTGCTGGTTATGTATCCATGTAAGTAAGTAATGTGAAATTGATGCAATAGGCATGATATTTGCAATATGTATGCATGCATATCCCTGTTGTGAGAAGAAATATTGTTAATTGCAGGTACCCATGGCTGAAAAATGCTTAGTCAAGAATCAGGAGGAATTCAGCAGGCCTATGTTCTCTTCCCAGAGAGGGGTCCTGTTCAAACATGGGGCGATTACAGATACCCATCAGGGGATTACTAACCTAGAGGCCTGGTCAGCCAAGCTGAATGATGGACAAGACAAGAGTCCTGTGCTAGATGCAGTGTTTGTATCAGGTATGTGGAACGCTGCTGGCTTCCCATACTCCATGGAGTCTCTGGAGCTAGTCATTGAATGCACCCAGAATTATAACCCTCAGACGAGGCAGGTGGTGAAGCATGGGAGAGTGTATGCAGACCTATCCATCAAAGGTCTCTCCCGGACATTTGGACTACCAATGGGTAGTAAGGTAAAGAGTGTAGACTTGAAGAAGTCTGAAAGAGAATACGAGGCCAACAAGAAGGTGGCCAGAAAGAACATGTATGCTTGGCGGGCCGAGAACAGCACATACAATGCAGCGGCCAAGCTCCCCGTGCATATGTTCAAGTTTGACTTCAATGAGGAGTATCAGTACGTGATTGCCCTACTGAACAGGGTGACTGGCCAGCCTGATACTGGTGAATTTAGAGATTGGATGTACGGCATAATAATGATGTGCCTGTATGCAGACATCAAGCCACTGTGGGGCCAAATAATAAGCGATGCTCTGCATGAGAAGCTGATGAACCTGGGAGGTTCAGATTGTGCATTCTACATGACCTCTTATATTGTTTATTCTTGTGCTTATAGAGGCACTTTTGATGCCCTGGTGACAGATGGAAAACTGACAGGCACAAATGCAACATATATCTGGGATCATCATCCCTAGCTACAAAGAACCAACTATATCAAGGACTACAAACTGGTCAATGATGCATTTTCTATGCATCTGGTAAGGACCATGGAAGATGATAGAACTAAAAGACTGAGCATGGAGGCTCAAGAGGCAGTATACAGGCATGGGGCATGGTACATACAATTTGCCACCTTTTCCTATATCAGGATAGAAGGTTTTGAAGGACATCCCCTGATGCTGCCGAGATATCCTACTGATGCAGTAGTATTAATGGAATTTATCAGGCAGGGCTCCACCATGATACAAATGTATAAGGATGCCAAGAAGCTGCCACCCATTTTGTTCCCAGTCAGCATTGGCAACTACATGTGCCCTGACTCCAACAAGAAGAAGGGGCAGGACATCCCTATAGATGAATACGATGACTTCCTGCTGGAGAAGAGGAAGACTAAGGGAGAGAGGATCCCTCCACCACAGCAACCTAGTAAAAGGGCCCCAAAGGGCAAGAAGGTGGAAAAAGGACCCAAAGGGGTCATAATTGACAGGGCAGTATTCACAGCGGAGGAGGTAGCCAAATCAAGATCAGAATCGGATTCTCCTCCAAAGCCCAAGAAAACCAAGTCAGCAGAGGCTGGAATCACAGAGACCCAAGAAGTGGGTCAGTCATCCAAACAACCAAGCAAAGCTATCCTCATGGAAGAGGAGCCTGAAGAAGAGGAGGAAGCTCCACTAATAATAAGAAGAAAGAGGAGAGCTCCGCAGGTGTTGGTTCCCACCACACCTAAGAAACCAAGGACCTCCATGAAAGGTGAGATAAGTCAACCCCCAGCACCGGTACAAGGGGCAGGTAGTGAAGTGTAGAAGGAACTTCAGCATAACGTTCCACTTCCTACCATTGTCAAGTTCAAAACTGAACTTGCTGAAGAGCAACAAAAAGAAGCATCTCAGACACAAGCGGAAGGGCATGTCTCGCTAGACGAGACAATAAACTTGTCTGATGATGAGGTGGTGCAGGATGTAGCTGCACAAGAAATGGAAACACTGGCTGCAGGCATCAGTGTGACTCCTCACAAGCCTCCATCTGTCCAATCAGTGCTGGAGGAGATGAAACAAGCAGAAGCGGAGCGAGAAAAGAGCCCAGAACCAGAGAAGAGCCCGGAGCAGGTAGCTTAGGACATAGGGCTGGATACACTGATTGTTGAGGTAACAAGTCCTGTTGTGGTAGACTTGGCAGAGAAACAGGATGCAAGTCCTGAGAAGCCAGCAGGATCACCTGATAAGGGCCACCTAACAGAGGAGATAGAGATGGCAGAAGCAGAAGGCCATGCTCTTGAATTAGGCTAGCAAAGCCCACAAGATACATCAGCAGGACCTGCTATAGTGGAGGTCCAAGAAATAAAGGCTGATGAGAAGAAGGAAGAAAAAGAGGATCCGGCTGCTAAGGCACAAGAGGTGGATAGTGCAGGCACAAAACAAGTAACAGCTGCAGAACAGATGCCATCACCTCGGGCAGATCCTATGATATCAGATACGGTGGACATACCACCAGAAATAGAGAAACAAAAGGAGGATGATCAACCTCCACAAGGGGAAGAACTGGGAGCAGGTGAAGAAATGATGGAGAAAGATCATGATCATCATGATCTACATACAGGTACACCGTAGGGTTCCCCACACAAAGAAGATGCTCCCCCAGAAAAGGAAGTTCCTCAACAGGAGGAGGCACCACAGGATCAGCAGCAAGGTGAGCATCAAGAGGGAGAAAAGGAAAAATCACCATCTCCACAACGCTTGTTGGTGGAAACAGGAGATAGGGGTGAACAGCACCATGATGCCGAAAAGCATGATCAGGTGCCTCCATGGTTAGAAAAGGAGGTAAATGTTGAGGAGGAACTTGAAATCCAAGAGTTCGACATCTCCACCCTGTTCTCCGTGGATATAATGAAGCCCAAGAGAAAGGCCAGGATGACATCGGCCATCAAGAGAGATCCAGCGACAGGGAGAAGGACCGCACAAATTGTTGTACCTGCGGTAGAGAAGGAGAAAGGCAAAATCACTGTGGATGAATTCCAGATAAGCACAGTTGATTTGGGTTTTGCCAACAAAGAGCAGGAAGGTCAAGAAGGTAAGGACATTATAGACTCTCTAATTCAGAAAGTGAAAAGAGAGAAAGAGAAGAATAAGCAACATAAAGAGCACATTGCTCAGTTGCATGCATACATTAAAGGCTTGACCAATCCTGAGGATACGACAAGTGAAGCTGCAGTCCCATTGACTGCCATTTCTCAAGAGGAGATAAATAAACTGGACCTCATGAAACATGAGGCTTTCGTAATAAGGAAATGGATGTCATCCACATTGGATGATGCTGTTGAAATAATGAAGGGTTCTTTGAAAAGATGGAGCATATTAAGTGACTCCAAAACCAAGGTGGACAAATTGCAAATGCAGACCGGGAAAAGGTCTTATAAACTGGAGAAAGTCCTCAGCCTGTTGGGAGAAATAAGGAAGATAAACCCACAACTGCTTATCAATAAGCAGGTATTGAATAATAATACTGCATTGTTAGTGGATATCTGGTACAAGGATGTACAGTTTGAATGCGGAGTCCTCAAAAGATGCAATAATAAGCTGAGGGAGATCAGCATGAGGCTACGTGATTTAATGGGCATTGAGGCAGACATGCTAGAAACATTAGAGGGCAAAGTGGAAGAGAAGATAGAGAATCAAGATGAAGATTTTGCCCTTAAGGCTCTGCGCAGTAACTTCCAGATGGAAGATGATGGTCCACTCATCCACTTGACAGAGGAGATTATAAATAAGGTGATGAGGATCAAGGTCAAGATGGAGACCTACAATGAGACATTGCAGGACAAAGAAAATAAGCTGGATAACAGCAGGGATAAGTATGAGGCACACAAGCATGCCATTATCAAGGCAAAGACTCAAGATGGCGGAGGAATAGATCAGGTTGTGCGGTCATACGAACAGATCCAGAGCAGCATGCAACCCCATATGCAGCAGCATCATCATCAGGATAGCAAAGGTTCAGAAAGCGATGCACATGATGATGATCCGCATGAATCAGCTGAAGAGCATGATGGAGATACATCATGAAGGGGATATTTGCATAAGTAATATAGATAGTTGCCAGCTGGCAACTTGTACTATTTTTGTAAAGTTGACAGGTCATGAATGATGACCATTGATTTGTATTGACATATCAGATCTGTTGATCTCTTGTAACGGATTCCTCGCCTTATACTATAAAAGGTGGTGGAATGCCTTGTTATATTCATTCGAAAATTAATTGAAATCTGTTTACTAAAATATTCAGGGCTCATTTCAAAGCTGTTGTATACGTACTTGTCTTTTGCATACTTAATGAAAGGGAAGAGTATTTTGATTACAAATCTTCGTAAATCTCGAGTAATCTGTGTTTGAATTCTGAATATGTGCTTTGATTAGCTGCGTCCCTTGGAGTGCTCATCATGCTGCATGTATTGTTTTCATTCATTATCCTCTGAAGTTTGCATCAACTGTATCTAGCTGTGGAATATCCTGGTGAACATATGGTTTGATTTCTTCTCTTCATGATAGTATCAAGCATGTATGTGAATCAAAAGCTAAAGGTTCAACTTAATTAGAAGTATTTCTTTTAATTTCTTTCAATTTTAGAGCATCTCACTGTCATAATTGCAAATAACTGCTAATCTTGAGCAAACAACCCAAAATATACAGACATCTCATAGATAACCGCAAATACTTAGCATATTTGGACACTAAGTGTACACAATTGAAAATATTATGCAAAGATTGAGATATTTTACTTCTTTTCATCAAATAACTACATAATTTGACTTCTCTATAAAGAATTTCTATAGGAATGTCATGATGATGGTGCAATTTCACGTAAGGCCCCAAAATGGAAACAACATTTCACATTAACTACTGAGTAACGTCAGTTGATTAAGACCTAATCACTGGAGACTTGGGATCATGAATTCTTTGAATTCACTGTATCTTTCAAGATGAATAAAGGTTAATGTGTACTTTTATTCTATGTTTGTTTATGACTAACATCATGACCAACAGGTAAATGCTTCACTTGCAATAAGATTGGTCATAGAGCTACTATTTGCAAGAGTCAGAATCCTATTAGGTGCAATGCATGCTATAAATTGGGACACAGATCAAATGAATGCAGAAGCTTAGTAAGAACTAACTTTTGAAATATAAGGAACAGTCAATTGTTTAATGGAAAGTGTTTTGCATGCAATAGATTTGGACACATGGCTAATTAGTGGAGATCAAATTCAATCAATGAAAGGACTCAAGGACAAAAGAATGTGGTATGTTTCAATTGCAACAAACCTGGACATACTGCAAGGTTTTGCAGAAGTAGGAATGTGAAGAGAAATAGTTATTCTGAAGAAAGGAAAACAGAGTAGAGAAATGATAAAGGTAAAGAGAAAGTTAATCTGGTTGAAACCAAAAAGGAAATGAACAAGGTATGGATCAAGAAAGAAGTAATTGAAGTTAGAGATCAATTTGCACCAGTATCCGGTGTAGAGACCTCCTCTGGGAAGTAAATTGAGAGCTGTAGCTTGGGGGGAACAATATAGAAAATTCAAATCCTTCAGCCAGAAATTGGGTGCCAGAATCTGGCACGAAGATGTATCATGGAATCTGATGCGACACACCTATTAGAAGAAGAATCGGAAGAAAAGGAGTCAATGTGGTATATTATGGAGCAATCCTAATTGACTGTGCTCTACATCAAAGGGTTTTAACAGCTTTTAGAACAAGTTTCAAAAGCAAGGATCAATCAGTTGGAGGACTACTTGAGCTAGTGCATACAGATTTGTGTGGACCTAGCAGAGTAAGAAGTTTGCAAGGAGATAGGTATTTCATGTTGCTCATTGACGATTATTCCAGAATGACTTGGGTCACTTTTTTTAAAGAAAAAGCTAAATCTCTAGATAAATTCAAGGCATTTAAGGCAATGGTTGAAAATGAGATGGACTTGAAAATCAAATGTTTGAGGTCTGATAGAGGAGGAGAGTTCACATCAAATGAATTTAATTTTTTTTGTGAAGAACATGGAATTAAGAGACAGCTATCTACCCCTAGAACTCCACAACAAAACGGAGTTGTTGAAAGGAAAAATAGAATAGTTCAAGAAGCTGCTAGAACCATGATGAAGGAGGCTCATCTTCTGGAAGCATATTGGAGAGAGGCAATTCACACCACAGTATATATCCTAAATAGAGTTCAAGAAAAAGGTAACAACTCAAAGACTCCCTATGAATTATGGCATGGTAGAGTTCCCACTGTGAAATATTTCAAAGTTTTTGGTAGAAGATGTTATATCAAAAGAGAAGAAGATTTAGGCAAGTTTGATGCTAGATGTGATGAAGGAAGCTTCCTTGGTTACTCCACCAAGAGCAAGGCTTACCGGTACTACAATAAGAGGCTGAAAAAGATTATTGAAAGTGCAAATGTTAAAGTTGATGAATGTAAGGAAAGGTCTTTAGGATCAAGTGGATATGAGTCAGATGATCCAGATATTTCAGAAGTGGTGCAGCATGAAGACAACATAGATGAAGAATAAGAAGCTCCAGTAAGTGCTACTCTGAAAATCAGTCACTCTGAAAATCAAATCATAGGAGATAAGAGCAAAGGGATCTTAACTAGAAGAAAAGCTGCAGAAGAACAAGTAAATTTATGTCTGATCTTTAAGATTGAACCTAAAATTATGGATGAGGCATGCACAGATGAGAATTGGATAAAGGCCATGGAAGAAGAATTGATGTAGATAGAGAAGAATCAGACTTGGGATCTTGTTCCCAGGCCAGCAGACAAGAATGTGATTAGTACAAAGTGGGTCTTCAGAAACAAAATGAATGAGAATGGTGAAATGGTAAGAAATAAAGCAAGATTGGTATGCAAAGGATACGCTTAGGTTGAAGGAATAGATTTTGAAGAAACTTTTCCTCCAGTAGCAAGGATTGAAGCAATAAGGATGTTTCTGGATTTTGCAGCATACAAAAATTTCAAGGTTTATCAAATGGATGTCAAGTCTACCTTCTTAAATGGAGAGTTGGAAGA
The DNA here is from genome assembly GCA_027924645.1 of Cunninghamia lanceolata. Lineage (NCBI taxonomy): Eukaryota > Viridiplantae > Streptophyta > Pinopsida > Cupressales > Cupressaceae > Cunninghamia > Cunninghamia lanceolata. The sequence continues at coordinate 8,382,307 of BSBN01001583.1, forward strand.
GGAAGTGTACATTGAACAACCGGAAGGATTTCAGTCATCAAAACAAGGGGATATGGTATGTAGATTGAAGAAAGCATTATATGGATTAAAACAAGCTCCCAGAGCATGCTACATGCACAGTTGCATAGGTACCTGATACATATTAGGTTTAGTAAAGGCACTACAGACAATAATCTCTACTTCAAAATCAATGAGGAACAAACCCTGATTGTTGCAGTCTTTCTTAATGATATTATTTTTGGAGGCAATGAAGGTATGTGCTTAGTTTTTGCTGGAGAAATGAAAAGTGAATTTGAAATGTCTATGTTTGGAGAGATGAACTTCTTTTTAGGTCTACAAATAAATCAATCAGATAAGGTTATCTTCATTTCTTAGTCTAAGTATGTGAAAGAGTTGTTAAAGAAATTTGGGATGGAAGACTCTAAACCAGTATGCACACCTATGATAACTAGTTGTAAGTTGAGCAAAGATGATAACTCACCATGGCAGACCGGAAAAAGTATAGATCTATGATTGGAGGATTATTTTATTTGACTCAAACCAGACCTAACATAATGCATGTAGTGTGTCTTGTGGCAAGATTTTAGGTAGAACCCAAGGAATCACATGTGATGGTAGTCAAGAGAATTCTGAGATATTTAAAGGGTACAATAGATTATGGTTTGTGGTACCCTAAGGACTGTGACTTTACTCTCAGTGCATATACTGATGTATATTGGGTTGGAGATGTGGATGACAGAAAAAGTACAAGTGGAGGTGTATTCTTCTTGGGAAAAAGATTAGTATCTTGGTTGAGCAAGAAATAGGATTCAATATCCTATCTACTACAGAAGTAGAATACATTGCAGCAGCATGCAGTTGCGCTCAAGTGTTATGGATGAAGTAGACTTTTAAGGACATCAAAATTGTGTATGAAGATCCCATTGTAATCTTCTATGATAACACAAGTGACATTAACATATCAAAGAATCTAGTAATGCATTCAAGGAAAAAGCACATATCCATTAGGTATCACTTTCTAAGAGAAAAGGTGACAAGGAATGAAGTGAAGTTGGAGTATGTATCTACCAAGGATTAGATTACAGATATTTTTACCAAGCCTCTACCTAAGGATACTTTTGAGTATCTCAGAGAAAAGTTAGGGGTTATCACCCTACCTGCTCTAAACTAAGATGCACAATAGTGCGTCAGTTTAGAAGTGTTCAAAGGTCCAGATTGATATGTTTTAGGGTTACTTCTCAGGGGGAGTAGTTAGAGAGTTCAGAAGAGAGATTAGATCAGAGAAGAAGAGTGCAAGTATGTGCCCTTTGCCATTGATGTCAAAGGGGGAGAGAAGTCATGTGAAAAACTTAGAGTGTAGATGTGTAAGATAAATAGGGAGAATTTTGGAGAAAGAAAGAGTGCAGGTGTGTAAAGAGAAAGGGGGAGAATCGTGTCTTGATGGCTGTTACAGTTTTTCACATCATATGTTGCCATCAATGACAAAGGGGGAGTTTGTTGCAAGTATGTGCCTAATCAATGTTGTCATTGATGTAAACATATTCTTGATATCATTGGTATCAACTATATCTTATTCTATTACTTGTTTAGAAGACTTGTATGTTGAGGATATTAAGAAAATTAGCCTCTAGGAGAAACAAGTGAGTTACAGAGAAGTGTAGTACATACAGTGAGTTGTATGCTAAAGAACAGTTCAGTAAACTACTCCGCATTTATTCCTGCTTGAAGATAGTGGTCTATAGATTGGAAGTAAGTTAGAGGTATGTCTGAGGATGCTACATTTCAGGTTTGAGCCATCTACATGAAGATTTGAGTGAGTTGTGTTCACCAGAGTGAAGCCTGCTTTTTCTGTAAGTTTAGTTGAGATAGGAAGATAGTATTTGGCTCTACATTCATCTGCAATAAAGTATTTTTCTCTACAATTCTAGAGGGAAGTCTAGGATGATGATAAGTGTTTACAGTTGTAATGGTTCATGGTTTGGTGGTCCGCAAGCTATCTTTCTTTTATGACAGTTGAAGATAGTGAGGTTCATGTGTTCTGGTGAGAAGATTCCTATGGATAAAGTGGTTGTGGTTCATGGGGTTGTTCCTAATGATTATAGAGTTCTTTTGGATGTCTCCTAATCATGTTCCTATCTAGACTTTGGTCTACATTAAGAAATTGAGATAGTGTGTAAAGATGGTTCCTAGATAATGTAGCGTGTAACCAATCTTGGCCGACCTGGTTAATCCCAGTGATTACAGAGATCTCTAGAAGATTGAGGAAGCATGTTGTGGCATGGAAGATCATGTTTGAGTCCTAGCTAAGGCATGGCATGATTTACATTTCATTCCCTTTGTATAATGTTGCAATAGGTCAGGACCTATTTTGTAAATGTTTGTAATACTGACCTTGGAGGTTGTTCCAATGGTTGATGATTGTGATGCCAACCTTGATGATCATTCCAAGGTTGATGTAGTGTATAAATACTTGTAGTTGAGTCATGGAAAAAGATGTATGTGATGCAAAGATGCAAATAGTGGAACAGAGTTAGAGGAACAATAGCGATGAAGAGTTGGGATTCATAATACAGTTGTTAAATGATTGCACCTTGGCATAGTGGCAGATGCCTAAGAAGTATTCAGCTATCATGTGTGATCTAAGTGGAAGAATGTTTTTGTCATCAAGGTAGTAAGCCGGCAGTGAGCCTCCAGTTATTGTAATCTTGCTAGGTTTAGGGTTGAGGCAGTGAGCCTACTAAACTTAGTTGTACATCATGGTTGTAAGCCAACATGTTCTAGGCCCATGGAGTGACCAAGCCTAAACATCATTTTTGTAAAGATTGTAATATATATGAGAGCTAATCCTCTCCGTGGTTTTTCCCTCTTTGGGTTTTCCATGTAAAAATCTTGGTGTTATGTGTCATGCTTTTGTGGATGTTGTTCAACTGTATATTTTTCTTCTTTTTTATAATTCTTTTGAAATGGTTGAAAGTAAAAGTATATGAAAAGGTTTATAGAGCACTGATTCACCCCCCCCCTCTCAGTGTTCCTAACAATCAACAAGGTTTTCCACGTAAAAACCTGGTGTCTCATGTGTTGATGATGTTGTTGTGTTGAGTTTCTTATTTCATGCTTTCATTATTAAATATTAATAACAATGAACAAGTGGTTGATGTGTTAATGTTCATAAGTGGTCAAAGTTTTGAAGACAACTGATTCACCCCCCTCTCAGTTGTCTAGTGCATTTCAACACTAGGAACTATTGATAGCATCTTTTGATCGTGTGGATCAACATCCTTTCTTCTGTAAAAGAGGAAAGGGAATGTTGGATCCATTTTTGGTGAGCACAAGCAACTTCAATTTAGATATTCCAAATCATCCTTTGTTTTTAATCCTACATGTATTCTACTAAGTATGGCAACAAATTTTTCATCTTTTTGTTGCATAGTTGATTGCAATGTATAATATTTTATATTTTCTTTCTAAAATTTGTATGGCATTAATTTAGTTAATGTTAGTGCATTTTCAAAAACAACTAAATCAAGTATAGGTTGTGCTTAACATAGATCATCACAAAAATTGTATCATGGTTTCCAAAGTATATAGTAGGCATTTGCATTATATCTCTCAATCATTTGTCAATGTAATGCAAGAATGTTGAATGGGTACTAATGAGATTTCATTTATTAACAACACATACAATTGTCAATAATGCTTTAACATTCTATCTAATGTTTTAGTATTCAATGGAATGAACTCTAACTTGTTGAAAGGTATATAGAATGATGAATGTAATATGACTCCACCTATGTTGTATGCTACTTTTCCTATGTAAGCAACTATTAGGCCTTTTGATTTGTCTAGGTCATTGTCAATGGAGTTATTGTATATGTGAACAAGAGATTGGAATATGGCTTTTGTAGTGAATGTTTTTTCTAGTTCCTGCTCCACCTGTTAGGAGCAAGTGCAATGGAGTTTTGTTATCTTTTAATTTTTTCAATACAATGTGTTTTACAATTGCATGTTTCTCCTTATTTAGTATTCATCTCAATTTGTGGTATTCAACATTGTCCATAATCTATGGGGGTTTGGTGATTTCAAATGAATTAGAAATTATGGTTCTTGATTTCCTATTGTTTACTATTTCAAAATCTTATTCTATGTTATATTGTTATTTGTTCAATGTTTCATTTGTAATGAAAGCATGGTCATCAATGAAATTATTTTTAGAGTTGATCTCATCAATGTCACCCCATTTAGAGTTGGTGTTGTAATTTTATTTAGTGTGATTAGCTTTAACTATGTTCTCATGATATGAATAAGCATGATGACATGAAGTAAAACCATGCTTCAATGTTTTTTCATTTATTGTGAAGGGTACATAAAGTAGTAATTGCTCTCTGTAATAAATTTTCAAATCAATATGTTTATTAAAATTGACAAATTGTATAACATTTGGCCTGGCTTTTGGTTGCAATGTTTTCCCATCATTTCTATATTTTGAAACAAATTGTGCAAGACAAATGTGCATAATTGTTTCATGCTATGCTATGTAGTAATCTATTAGAGAATTTCAAGTAACATTTTCTAATTCATCAGCCTCTCTATTCAATTGTTTGATAGGCTTCAAAGTTACAAAGCTTCGGTCATGATTAGGTCTTGTATCAATGAATACACATTTCCTCAACCTATGGTTTAGCAGAAGTGATAGAGTAATGTGAGTATCTTGTTGCAAGTTGAGCAATGCATTTCCAAGTCTACTTATCATCTTAACAACATCAATACTATTTTGTCGATGGTCATTACGTATTCTTTAAAATGCATGTGTCATTGATTTATCCACTTTTTTCATGTATGAACTATAATACATTGTTGTAACATATGCATTAAGTAAAAATTGTGCAACTGTATTCTCTCTCCATATGTTTGGTATTTTCCCTACAAAGCTATTATTCTATATTTGTGATGGTTTTCTTCTTAAGAAGATTGTAGGTCTATGAATTGTTGATCTTATAGCCATTATGTATTCATATTCATTCATATTAATCCCATCTAGAAACATTTTAAAGGAGAATGATTTTTCATAATTAGACTCTTGTAATGTTGAAAAGATATTTTTCTGTGGAGATTAAAATTTCATTATTGTCTTCTAATGCATTAAGAACTATAGTCTTTTTCATTCGCAAGTATTGGAGAATTGTATTTGTAAGATCATCATTTTGATTTCCTACATTTCTTTGTGTGGTGGTGCTTATGTACAATAGCTATGTCAGGATCTAGATTTTCAGTATCACAAGTAATGTTCTTGTCCACAAATAGTTCAATTTATACACTACTATCTTTTCCATATATTGGAGCATCTCTAACCCATAGTAGAAAATGGTTATGTTCAATACCACGATTTTGAAATTTAGTATCAGAGAAATAATTAGAGACTTTTCCAAAGAAAGACTCATCTATGAATATCAATTATTTCACTGCGTTTATTCTGTCTATAGTAACATGCACATGTCACAAGATCTTGTTTGATGAGATGCAATTTATTATTTTCATTTATTATTCCATATTGTTCTTCTGATGTTGGCTGATATATATTATGTAATTCTTGTAGTGTTTTTGATAGGGGTTGCCAATATTGTCCAGCACTAGTATATGTAATAAAAAATGTAGGTGGTCCAAGTTGTCGAATCATTGCAAACATATTTTTTTAATTGGTACAAATAATTTGGAGATATTCTTATTCTTTTAAAATCAACATAGCTGATGTCTGATTTTTGTATATTTTCCAAGTTAAGATTGTGCTTGACATCTTTAGCTACCATCTTTCTACCTTTTAGCTATCCTTTATGGAGTCTTATCCACATCGTAGATAAAACTTGGTCAATGAGTATTTTGATAGTTTTAAAAAATAGATTTTCTGTGTGGTGAGAAAATTATGTATTTGAATGCAATAGTTCCCATTACGCAATTTTTTGGAATGAGAAACTTTCAACAATGTCATCATCATGCAGGTTTCCAAATAATAGTGTAGGGAAATTCATTTCCTTAGCATACTTGTCTTTAAAGATTCCAATTAGGACAATGTTCTTCAACTAGTGCAACTTCTATAATCTTGTCTTACATCTCATGTATACATCTAGATTCAGTGAAGCCATGTATCAAGGTCTTGCAAGGGTTTGATGAAATGTGTCACTCCCTAAGTCAATTTTTCTTGTGCAAAATTCACTCAGTGCATCATTTTCATGATCAACTTCAAGAGCTTCTTACCAATTGTTATTTAACTGGACATTTTTCATTTTGTATAGTTTTGTCTTGATTAAGTGACTTGGAGATTTCATGATAATAGTTGATCATGCTATTCCCTTTTGGTATGCATTTTTATATTGCAATCATCTTTTAAGAGAAAATAATTGTTTATGTTTCATTTGTAGATCATGGAAATGCTTTTTGTATAATGTCTATATTGACTAGCACATTGATAATAGATCTAATCAAATCATATTTGGGGTATTTTGTATCCTAGCTCTGATATTTGTGCAAATATAATCCTCAGTGAAACAAATCACTCTTACAATTGTGTAAGCATCCTAACATATTGCAATGGTTTATTCATTTGGATATTTTTAGGTGTTACATATTTAGGAAGCTTGTACTGCTTTAATATTTTATGGCATCTATGGCAAATAGAATTTGTATTTGTACTATTATTTTGTTTTCTTAGCTCTTAACATATCTATTTTTCTTTGTCCTTGAAAGTCATAATGTCTTTTTTGAAATGCAAAGTTTGCCATACTATGCATGCATGTTTTGGTATGTCTTGAATTTTACTTTGGAATAATTCTATTGGTGACATTGAAGCCCTCTTTTTGGAAGTTTTATATTTCATTTTCTAATTAGTGCATATTTGTTTCTTGATTTTTCAAAGCAATGTAGAGTTGCAATTCCCCATCCTTTGTTTTTTTTACAAAGTAGCCAATGCGATGTTGATTAATGCTAATCAATTTTTTTATTTTACAAAATGAGATATTTGGTTTACTATTAATTGTTTGCATTCGATAAGGTAAAAGTGGCTCAAAATATCAATGAAGAGGATTAGCATCATGAAATAGGATAGAGTATGATTGTTCATGGGATGATTGATTGAAATGCAAGTATTTTTTACCCATCATCATTGACCAAAGACATATTTGTATGCCTAGCCACCTAGAAAGCCAATGAACACAAAATATGTCTCGCCATAGTCTAAGTTCTCTATGATTTATACTTAGCATTGCAAAGATTCACATTCTACGTAGCTATTCTTCAAAATTTTCTATATTGTGTAATTCACGCAATGTGTGACTATCTAATTCATAGTTGTACAAGGTAATTGCTTTTGAATCACCTTGTGCAAGGAAAGAGAAGAAGTAATCTATATCTCCATTATGTAATTGAATTGATGTGTAGCAATAATGGAGGAGGAATTCTAACAAGTCAATAAGGTAATCCCCAATATTATATTTAAATGTTCTAGTTCTACACAAATCCTTGAATTTCTCAATGCACAATCGATGTTGTAGATTTGAGACTGATTTCTCAATTCATATTCTTCAACATCTATGATCTTTTTTTGTTTTTGATCTATTGATACTATTTCCCTTTTCATTTATTCAATGAGACGAGCATAATGCTTTAGCTATTCAAATATCAAAAGATGTTGTACTTGCAATATGTCTAAATTCAATTCTTAATTAGTGCTAATTACTCATAGCCAACAAATGTATGCATGTCATTAAAATAGTGGAATACTATCAAGCTAAGAAAAAACTTTGAAATAAAAAAAGATATTACATTTTTTTTTTAGTAAATAGCACAAATGCATATAGCAAATTGAATTGACTTGAATTACAATGAATTAGATGTGCCACTCATCCTCCCTTATCTTATTGATGTATGGCTTTATATACAATGTGAATGGCTCAACTATTGATATTGATTTAGAGATGGTGTATATTTACAAAAAATATTAAGTTGTTTCTATCAACTTTAAAGAATTGTGCTATTTGATAACCAAGAAACTCACATTCTTGTTAGGAACATACCTCCTAAAGTTAGCCAGATATCAACTATGAATAAATTAGATGATCTGAATGTCGAGCCTCCAACTCAATCAAAACTACTACAAAACAACAACCTAGAAGCTAAAACAATCAACTAGATATTAACTATTAGAAAATTCATTAAGATGGATATTGAATCAATAAATTAAACAAAATTGCTATTTTTTCCAAGTGCTTATGTGAGTTGTAGAGTTAAAAACTTTAAGCTTCCATAATCAATAAATTGTTAAAGGAAATAAATGGGATAACAAATAGGCTTATTTTGTTGGAGACTTCAAGTATTGACAGTCTATAAATTGTTGGAGAACATAATTTACGTAAAAATTATCAAATTATTCTTAATTTCAATCTTCTACCATCCATAAATTGTTGAAGAAAATAATTGTGCTAACAAATATGCTTATTTTGTTGAAAATTTCAAACTTACCCAATCTATAATTCTTGTAAGAAATGGAAGACTATATACAAAAATTTTGACAACCAAATTTCATACCGCTCATCTTTACAATGAATAATAAATTAAAAATTGTAATTTATAGTTCATCATACAGTAAAAATAACTCCTTATTGTACTGATTGTTGATGTGTTCCATAAAGTGGCCTAAAATATCATCAATTTATTTTGTGAAGCTTTCTTCTAATAACTATTACATATTGTCAAAGTTTTAACTATCTAAACAATGATTCTTCAAACTAGGACCAACAAAAACAAACTACCCCAATTGAGTTATGAGAACAAATATAAGATAAATTTTATTTTAAAAAATGCTTATTTTGATTGGCCCTTAATAGAGTTGTAGGTAATTGAATTTTTGGTGGGATTACCATCTAGAAGCGACATTAATATCCAAGAGAAACTTTCCCTTGTACTTTCTCACAACAACATCACTTCCATCAATATCCTACACTCAAATTCCCCACACAACATGTTATTCATGTATGTTAGGTAGAATCAATATTTAAATTATCCCAAAAACTAGATTAATTATAAGCCATGTCTCCTAATAATTTTTCTTTAGCTGACCAAAGTGATTACCATGCACTTTCTGCAAATAACATAAAAATAGAGCTTATTTAACAATAAAATTTTCTTGATTAGAATGTTGATTAGATGCCTACTATTTTTGGTTTATATTCATGATAATATTGCTCACAAAATAACACCACTATATTCACATTATGTCTATTAAGATAATGTGCTAGGCCATAAATAATCTAAAACAGTGTGACATTAGAAAAACATTTTTTCTTGATATGAAAAACTAAAACAATGCAAGAAAATTTTCTATTGCACACCTTATTTTCACTTCAATGTAGATAATGGAAACAAAATATTAAACACACATAATGAAAATTGTACACAATCAATGTAAAAAATGCATTCTAAACAAATCAATGTGAAATCAATGCATTAAACACATTTTCTTGTTGAAATAACAATAATGTGCCTACATCTAGAGTATTGGCAAGTGCAAAACTATCCAATTCAAGATTTTCTAGCAAACAACAATACAATTTAATTCCATAGAACCACATTTTACTAACCTAATTTTCTCAACCCATAAATAATCTAAAACAATGTTACACTAGAAAATAATGTTCCTTGATATGAAAAACTAAAACTATGTAAAAAAAATTCCATTGCATACCTTATTTTTGCCTCAAGGTAGACATCGAAAACACAATTTAGAATACATAGAATAAAATCTAAACATAGTCGATGTAAAAAATGCATTTTGAACACATTTTCTTGTTGAAATAACAAAACTTTGCCCACAACCAGAGTATTGGCAGGTGCAAAACTAAACAACTCAACCTTTTCCAGCAAACACCAATACAATTTCATTCCATGGAACCGCATTTCAAAATCCTAATTTTCACAACCCATAAATAATCTAAAACTGTGTTACACTGGAAAACAATTTTCCTTGATATAAAAAACTAAAACTATGCAAAACATTTTCCATTGCATACCTTATTTTCACATCAATGTAGATACTGGAAACAAAATATAGAACATAGAGAATGAAAACCATATACAATCGATGCAAAAAATGCATTCCAAACAAATCAATGCAGAATCAATGCATTAAATAGATTTTCTTGTTGAAATAACAATAAATTGCTCATGGCCAGATTTTTATCCTAGCCCATTAATAATCTAAAACAATGTTATACTACAAAACAATTTTCCTAAATATGCAAAACTAAAACTATGCAAAAAATTTGCCATTGCATACCTTGTTTTTTCTCCAAAGTAGATACTACAAACAAAACATACAACACACAAAATGAAAACTATACACAGTCACTGCATAAAATACATTCATAACAAATCAATGCATTAAATTTTCTCACAAGTGTTGAAATGACAATAATTCAATACATTCCTTTGCATCTTGGTATATTCTCATGAGTGACTACATGTCATCACTTGCAAATACAATGTCTCCATTAATTTTAAAATCCACTAAAATTTAAACCATTTATTTTATTTTCCCACTTACTGTTCACAATATCAACCAATCGGTGAACACAAAATTAATGTTACTAAATTATAACATAAAAGAAATGATTTTAAACTTTAACATCCTTGTTTGAATATTTTAATTCAAGTTACCAATAATTAAAATGTTTTAAGGTGAAGCCATACTTTTGGTTTCACCCTATGTACATTATATGATAATACTTTTAGGTAAAAATTTTGTTTTTACAATTAAAAATAATTATTGGTTCCTGCCGAAAATCTCAACTACAAAGATTTAAGATATTTTTGAATATTTTTTGGTCCATAAGTTGTCATCTCAACATAAATTCCTAAATTTAGAGATTGAATAATATGGGTTATTTTAATATTTGATTTGCATAAACCAGCATATATATCCCATTATTTACCACATGTTCCTCTATTGAATAGTAGTAATATGTATATATAATCATGCTTATCAATTTGGGCACAACGTGTTATCTTTAAATTATTTTTAATTGAATAATTTTTTCTAATATTATAATAGAATGTATAAGGGGAAATTGGCAACTCTTGGAGTAAATGAGTAACTCTATTTTTAACTGCAACCACCAAAGGTTTTCTCTTAGCTTCTTTAGTTATCACATCACTTTTTCAGATTTCTCAGAGGCTCTCTACATTTATTTTGCCCTTAATTTTGTCTTTAGCGTCGTGTACATCCCTATAAATGGACAAAGTCATGCCTTCTACAATTAATGTTAGTCTATAGTGATAATGACTCCAAAATACCCTTGGAAATTTGTCATGAGGGTTTATGATGAGGTAACTCATCATAACCCCATTGTTATTTTGCCTACAGAGGTTGTTGAATATGTTTGAAATTGGTGTGAAAGTTATAGCCTTATTGCTTATTATGTGGGTTGTATCCCCTCTAAACAATATTTGTTTTCTTGCATTTGAAACTGCTAGGAGCCCCATGACATTAACTTGTTTGGGGTTAGGAACCTTTCAAAGAGGTTTTCCTTGTTCATATCTCATGACCATAGACTCCTTGCTAGTTCCCTATTTGGGTTGAACTCCCAAATCTCCATGTTCCTATCTAGGCCTACCTAGAATAAATTATCTAGCCTCCTAGGTGCTTTATTTGTCATGAGCTACAAATATTATTCATGAATTTGCACCACAAGAGAGTTTACTTGTGATTTGGAGCCCAAGGGTAAAGCCTAGGGGACAAGCTAATTAAATATATTTAACTAGCTTATATGTCTAAAAGGTTTATATCATATGATAGGGATTAAGAATATGTAAAGAACAATTGAACATGAAATAGAAAAGATGATTGATAACAAATTAGAATGCTAACAACAAATTTTTATTATGCTAGTTTGTACATGATCCATGACAACAAAAATGTAGTGTTTATCTTGTCATACAACCAATTTAGCCATCGGCATTGTGTAACTAGGTACAAAGAATCGCTATAGACATCAATATACAAAGAGGGCAGAAAATGAGGTGTTAATTAGAATGTGATGGTTCATATTCCCATTATAACTGTCACAAATTTTTATAACATGTCAATCCATACAATAATGTTGACATGGAGTTATGACTTTTGGGTTGGAATATATGTGCTCACTAAGTGAAAGATCATATTGATGATTTACAGTGAAAGCTGTTGAACAACACTTGAGATTTGTGGTATGATCTACTAACCTAGATTGTCCTAGATAAATCACCCTTCCTCGAAGAGAAATGGCCCCATGGCAAGAAAGTGCAACAAAAAATGTGGGAACAGATTAGTAACATATTCTTTTGTTAACTATTTTCCATGGGAAGTAACTTGACCTACTTTGATGATTTGGAAGAGAGGATCTCTTGTTGTCTTGTTTGTTGACCCTGAGATCAATGATTTATTCCAATTCTGCCAAAATTCTATATTCTACATTAATCTTTTTTTTTTTTTTAAAGAAGGGGTAAAAATTTTATTCAATCAGAACCAGAGTACAAAGCAAAGGCCAAAGGCCCAACCAAAAAAGAACACCACCAAGCCAGCCAGCAAAAACATTACCTATTCATGTCCTCCACTAATAACCTCTCCAGGGTCTCAAGATAAAAAGAAGAAAGGTCATCCTTTCCACTGATATCCCAGCCCCCCACATTCTCAGAGGCTCACTTCACTAGATAATCGGCCACTTTGTTCCACTCTCTAGGGATATGACAAAAGGAGACAGAATCCAAGGAGCTGCAAAGACTCAAAATCTGTCTACCCACAGAAGCCAATTGCCAACTAACATCATCCAACCTTTGGTTGTTTAGCAAATCCACAACAATCTGAGAATCTAACTCACAGATGATCCTCCTCCAGCGTAAAGAGCATCCACGCTCCACAACAATCTTAATAGCAAGGGCCTCCATCAGATTATTAGAATGCTGCCCTTTGTAACTAGAGAAGATAAAAACCACACCTCCATCATTACCTCTACCAATACCCCCCACACTAGCATGACCAGGGTTCCCACGAGAGGAACCATCAGTATTAATCTTTAGGACCCCCACCGGGGGAGGCATCCACCTCCCATCACGACACACCTGTTGTCAAACCTGACGAGGCCTTCTGCCAGCAAAACAACCCCGGCTACTATCCCCCAAGCTCAAATTCTACGCAATGTCAAGATCACCATGATCACGAGTTTCAGACATGTCACACTTAGCTGAAATAGTCTCCTGAAGCCTGCTAATTATCTTCTTCCACAATTAAAGATTTCCCAAATTGGAACCATGAAAAACTCTATGGTTCCTCTCCAACCAAAGGTTCCAAAGAATGAAAATAGGCCCAATAGACCAAGCCACCTGAAGGAAAGGAGACTTTGCTAGAGGTCTACCCAAACTTTCCCAAAAGTCAATCAAGGAGGTAGCATGAATACAACCATGATGCCAAGTCTCCCACCATCTGTGCCATAACTCTCTAGAATAAGGGCAAAGGAAGAACAAGTGGGAGGTACACTCCTCACTGTGAGAACAAAGAAGGTAAATAGAGGGTCCCTGAAAGCCACGTTTGCGAAGATTTTCCCAAGTGAGGCATTTCCTCTGAGCAACCAACCATAAGAAAAAAATGCATTTGGGCCAAGAGAAGTTGTCCCAAACCTTCTTCCACCAGTGCACCTCAGTAGGACCATAAAGATTCCTGTCAAGCATGGCATAACCTTGGGCAACAGTAAATTTACCTTTTGGACTAGGATTCCAAGCCAGAACATCCCTCCCATTAAGGGAGCTGCAGAGCCTAGTCTCCAAAACTCTAGAAAGAACAACATGATCCTCATCAGAACCCCCCACGGGCCACTCCTAAGGGCCCTTCTAGCAAGCCACCGCTGCCTACCCAATATGCTTGACAGTTTTAAAATGCTCCACCTTAATCCAACTGGCTGCAGAAAAAATGTGGCACCGAGGTTGAAGCTGAGGAAAACTAGAAAGAATGGGAGGGTGGCCATCCCAAGAGTCCTGCTAGAACAAAGCATCAGAGCCTCTATTATAGATCCAGAAGAGGCCCTCCTTAATCAGCTGAGCACCCTTCTTAAGGGTATCCCAAATACAAGAACCTTTACCCAACAAAGGGAGGCACGGCAGATCGAGGCAATCAGCCCCAGGAAGATACTTGTGGGTCAGAATCCTAGCCCAGTCCTGATGTTGATTGTTGCACCACCTCTAGTACAGCTTGGCAGCCAAGGCAATGACAGCAAGAGCCATAGACCTAAGACCAAGGCCCCTAGCATGCTTCAGCCTGTAAACAGACTCCCACTTGACAAGGCTCCACTTTGAGGAAAGAAGGTTGCCAAACCAAAGAAATTGCCGAGACAAAGCATCAAGTTCCTGCACAAAGGAGGATGGGGGAGCCTGCACACAACACCTATAAATGGGGAGAGACTACACCACAGTCTTAAGAAGAATCACTCTCCCAGCAGAAGATAGCCATCTATTAGTCCAATGGCTAACCCTACTATGAAATTTACCCAAAATTCCCTGCCAATAATCTCTCTGCTGGGCTCCCAAAGCCAAAGGGATCCCAAGGTACATCAAGGGAAAAGACCTGATCTGAAATCTAAGGATCCTAGCAATTCTGCTCTGAATAAGCTGAGGAGTATTAAAGAAGTAAATAGAAGATTTATCATCATTAATACACTGACCAGAAGCCTTCAGGTAGATGTCTAAGGCTCGCCTGAAGTTCACCGCCTCACTAATTCTAGCCAAGCCCATTAGCCTAGTATCATCCACAAACTGAAGATGAGAGTAGGAAGGGAGAAGGTTGTTCCAACTCCAGCCACGGATAAGACCCTGTCTCACCTGAGATTTAATAAATCTTCCAAGACCCTCTACCATGATAATGAATAAGTAAGGGGATAAAGGATCCCCTTGGCGGAGTCCCTGAGAAGCACCAAACAAATTTGAAGGTTCCCCATTAATGAGAACTGAGAATGAGGTAGAGGTCACACAACTAAGAACCCAGTTCACCCAATCCTCAGCAAAGCCAAAAGCCAAGAGAGTTTTCTGTAAGAATTCCCAGCTCACCCGATCATAAGCTTTAGACATGTCAAGTTTAATAAACATAGCCTTCTCCTTAGAATTAGCCATAGAATGAATAGCTTCCATGGCGATCACAACACCATCCAAAATTTGTCTCCCTTCAACAAAACCACCCTACTCAACTAAGATCAAAGAACCAAGGAGTGGTTTGAGTCTCTCAGCAATCAATTTGGTGATGATCTTGTACACCACATTACATAACGCAATAGGCCTGAATTGAGCTAACCGGTTAGCTTCTTCCAACTTAGGTATGAGGGCCAAGAAGGTAGAATTCATAGACTTGAGCATATGTTTGTTCCTAAGAGATTCCTGAACTACCTCAAGGAGATCAAACTTTATAATTTCCAAGAACTCTTGGAAAAACTCAATCGGAAACCCATCCGGACCAGGGGCCTTACCTTTTTTCATATTAAAAACCACTTTCTCCAGCTCAGGTAACAAGATAGGACATAAGAGAGCCCCATTCATCTCAGCAGAGACTAGGTGGGGAATACAATCCATGATGGCCTGCTCCTCAGCCCTTGTAGCATGATTCTCCCTAGAAAAGAGGTTTGAAAAATAATTGACTGCCTCCCTAGAAATATCAGCATAGGATGAGAGTTGAGCCCCATCCTGCGAAACAAGAGAGGAGATAGAATTTCCCTGTCTTCGAGCCTTAACCGAATTATGAAAAAAGGTAGTGTTCCTATCCCCCTCCTGAAGCCAATCAATACGAGATTTCTGCTTCTAGAAGATCTCTTCATGAAGTTCCCACTCTTCTAAACCCTTTAGAGCCAAGGATTCAGCCATACTGAGGGTAGAGGTCAACCCCTGATCCCGAATCTGACGAGTGATAGAATCCAACTTGGACTGGGCCGCCATCTTCTGAGCTTGAAGGTTCCCAAAACATTGTTTATTCCATCTCTTTAGTCTGAACTTCACATGCTGAAGCCGCTTACTAAAAGTGAACATGGTCGTCCCATGAGAAGGCATCCCCTCATACCACCAGTCTAGCATAAGATCCTGAAGAGATGGATCTCTTAACCACACCAATTGGAATTTGAAAGAGGGATTTTTTGTGACACCATAAGTGGTGATAGAAAGCTTAATGGGCCAGCGATCAGAGTCCCTCCAATCAAGAATTTCAAAACTGGTAATTAGCCTACTATTCAACCAATAACAGGAGACAAGAAATCTGTCAAGCCTTTCAGAGATAGCCTCCCCACCACATCTCCTATTATTCTAGGTAAAGGCACCATTGGAAGGCTTTACATCAATGAGATTCAAGGTACCAATCATATCCCCAAGAAGATTTGCAGAAGGTTCCAACCTGGCTAACCCACCATGTTTTTCATCTAAGCAAGTAACAGCATTAAAATCACCAACCATAATCCATGGAAGAAACGGGTCCAAGGCCCGAATGAAATGAATGTGAGCCCAGAGATTTGATTTACCTGAAAGATCAGTAGGGGCATAAATATTGGATAAGAGACACCTTTTTCCAATCACAAAACTAGAAGCAACCAAAGAAATGGAAGACCGACTAGACATCCAACATAAGGGGGAAACTTTCCTCGGGTTCCAGAAGCAGGCCACACCCCCTGCACTATTCAAAGCACCTACCCCCTGCCAATTGCCTTGGGGCCAGATATGCGAAGCACAATTTGCCAGCCCATCAACAGTAAGCTTAGTTTCCTGGATAAAGACCACATCCGGTGACTGAGATTCAATTAATCTGCAAACAGCCTTTTGTCTAGGGATGCTGTTCAACCCCCTTACATTCCAAGATAAAACAATCATTTATGGGGGTGGGAGAAATGGGAATCAATGGGCTTCATAGACCCAGACTCAACCAAAGTGTCACCCATAAGCTTAACCTTCTCTTGATCAGTCTTTCTTCCACTCTTTGATGGTTTATCAAGAGGCCCCTTTTTAAAGGATTTTTGATGTAAGCCTAATGAAGGAGGAGCTTTGTTACCCTTCACAGGATCTGAAGCCCCCTTAGGAGCAGGGGGATCAGGAGCCACCGCAACAGAGTCCTTTGGGGTCTGTGACCCCTGGAAAACCCTAAAATCTTGAGCAAGGGCCGAAGAATCCATAGCCTTCTGATCCTTCTGAAGAACCCCTGCAGATAGAATTTGATCCTCTTTCCTTGCATTTTCTTCCTGAACATCATTCAGTCCCTTAGCCCCAGAAGAGAGCTCAACTGGAATACCCTCCTCCTGGGTCAAATCATCAAGAACCTCAAACCTGTTAAAGTTGCCTTCATTCTGCCTATCCATCCAAGATCTCTTCTTGCCCTTGCCTTTGCTATGGGACTTGACTGGAATAAAACCCTCCTTATCCACAGGTTCATTAGACATTGTGCCTTTCCCTTGTCCCCCCTAGGAGGCCCAGAAGTAGCCAAGGGGGAGGGTTTAAATCTAGGGCATTTGCGGTGTAAATGTCCATATTCATGACAAATTATGCATCTGAAGGGTAGAGTCTCATAATCCAACTGTTGGATCCAAGAAGAAGATCCCAGGCGAATTTCCATAGAGTCTGGCAAAGGATTATTTAAATCAACTTCAACACAAATTCGGGCAAAAGAAATTACCTTACGATCTTGAGTTTGGGAAGCTGATCCCACAAGTTTTCTAAGAAGCAGAGAGATTGAGTGGAGAATATCCTCCCTCCAGAATTCCAAAGGAAGCCTCGGCAAACGAATCCACACAGGAACCCGCAAAGGGATCTCTTCAGCAGAGTTGAATCCCATGTGCCAAGGTTTGATGAAGAGCCCTACCTAGTTAAAGAAATAAGGACCTCCTTCGAAAGCCCTATTCCTGTCGGACATGCTTGAAAAGATAACCAAAAAATAGTTATTAGCTGCCAGAATAATCTCCATATCACCTTTAGGGTTCCAAACCCAACGAGCCCAAGAATCCAAAACCGGTAGAGATAAACGAAGGCCCAAAAATTTGCAAATAAGTGCATGGTTACCCCAATATTCAACATCCTCTGAAACTTGCTCAGGTTGAATAACCAAAACTGGACGATCCTCAGATCTCTCCAAACAACTGTTTACTTTTTTAATTCAAAAATTCCCTTTTGAAGAGGAGACTCCATCCCCAAAATGGGGTTTCCCCATCTGATCAAAACCACTGGCATGCATCGAAGAAGAGGGCTCAACCATTTCCAAATCACCGGAAGAAACAAAATCTCAATTTTCCATGGGCCAAAGACAGGGTAGGAGAACCCGCGCCCCAAAAACTCAAGCACCACCCATCGAGGACAAACCCGGTGCAGAAGAAACGTGGCAGAGACCAGGGAATAGACTCCCCACAGCCCAAACATGAGCCAAAGCCCCCACTTCGACCCACGCACCCCAGGAAAACAACCAACACCCCCCGAACGTAGCAGAACGGGCTCAAACGCGGTAGAAACCAGAAGAAAGGGCGCGCTAGGGCACGCAGGCCCTATCGCGCAAGCAGAGGCCGCACCGATCCATCCCTTTACCAATGTATTTTTCTTTCATATTCTACATTAATCTTTGTTTGTTGAACTGTCTTTGCAATACTTGAAGTATCCAACAAAGTTAAAAGTATGGATGTAAGAGAACTACATTAAAGACTAGAAGAAAACCAAGATAGGTAGGTAGGAAAATTAAGTTCAAATGCATTATCTTCTATTTGTTTGATAATGGTGTAGGGCCCATGCCAAATTACATGAGGCTTACCATAAGGCCACGTCAATATTTACTTCCATAGGTCTAGCCAAACTTGATCACCAAACTAAAATGTGTGTAGTGTTTGATCCTTGTCATGGAACTACCTGTACTTTACATACATAAAAATAAAATATAAAATTTTGCATCCACAATGCATAAATTTGTTTTACCTATTGAAATAACAATAATTTAATAATAATAACAATAAAAAATTCATATGCATCTTGTAAAAAAAAAAAAAAAATTGCATCCACAAGGCATTAAAAAATGTTTACTTGTTGAAATAACAATAATTTAATAATAATAACAATAAAATTATCTAGCCTCTTAGGTTCTTTATTTGTCATGAGCAATAAATATTATTCATGACTTTTCACCACAATAGAGTTGACATGTGATTTGGGGCCCAAGGATAAAGCCTAGGGGACAACCTAATTAAATATATTTAACTATCCTATATGTCTAGAAGGTTTATACCATATGATAGGAATTAAGAATATGTAAAGAACAATTGAAAAAGAAATAGAGAAGATGATAGATAACAAATTAGAACTCTAACAATAAATTTGTATTATTCTAGTTCTATACATGATCCATGAGAACAAAAGTGTAGTCTATATCTCCTCATACAACCATTATTCAACCATCAACACTATCTAACCAGGTACAAAGAATGCCTATCTACATCAATTTACAAAGAGGGAGGAAAATGAGGTGTTAATTAGAACATGATGGTTCATATTCCCAATGTAATTGTAACAAACATTGATAACATGTCAAGCCATGCAGTAATGTTGCCATGGAGTTATAAATTGTGGTTCAAAATATATGTGCTCACTAAGACAAAGGTTCTCCTAGATCGATCACCCATCCTTGAAGAGCAACAACCCCCATGGAAAGCAAGTGCAATAAAAAATGTGGGAACAGATTAGCAACCTATCATTTTATGAAATATTTTCCATGGGAAACAACTTGACCTACATTGATGATTTGGAAGAGAGGATCTCTTGTTGTCTTGTTTGTTGACCCTGAAATCAATGATTTGTTCCAAGTCTGCTAGTATTATACATTCTACATTCATCTTTGTGGTGAAAGTATGGATTCTTGAGAGTACTACATTAAAGACTAGAAGAAAACCAAGGCAAGTAAGAAGATTAAGCTCAAATGCATTATCTCCTTTTTGTTTGATGATGGTGTAGGGCCCATGCCAAATTAGATGAATCTTACCATAAGACCATCTCAATCTTTACTTCCACAGGTCTAGCCAAACTCGATCACCAAACTAAAAGGTGTGTAGTGTCTGATGCTTGTCATGACACTACCTGTAATTTACATACATATAAATAAACAAATTAAAAAATTACATCCACAATGCATTTAAAAAAATCATTTTCTTGTTGAAACAATATATGTGCCTGCCGGCAGGAACTAATAATAATAATTTAATAATAATAATAATAGTAAAAAATTTAATAATAATTATAACAATAAAAAATCATAATAATAAGAATTCATTTGCGTCTTGCAACCTTCTCGCACACAACTGTTAAGAATTTCAGGCAGATAAAAACATAAAACAATAGACCAAATAAATAGACCACAGAGTTTTACACAAACACACAAAATTACATGGTTCACATATGATAGGTTATGTCCATGAGAAAAGAAGGGTATTCATCTCTTGTTATTAATAACAACAATTACATGAAGTTTCATCAATCAATACAATTGTTCCAATACCCAATATATAGACAATGTCTTCAAACAAATGAAGAGACAAGGAGTAGGGTAGATGAAAGGTTTGTTGATCAATGTGTGAATGATGGACTTCACACAACCAAACAATTTCCCACTTGAAGTCCAATCCATGCTACAGATAGCCATGCACAAAGATGTCACCCACTTTTCCAAATGTATTGTCACATTTTTACCAAACCAAGAGAAGTTCTACAGAACTCCATCTTCTCTTTTGAAATAGCCTTGGTAAATGGATCTGCAGGATTTAGGCTAGTATGAATCTTCTCCAACTTCAACTTACCTTGTTCAAGGACACTTCGGATAAAATGATATCAAAGCTCTATGTGCTTTGTTCGTGAATGAAAGGATAATTTTTTGCCAAATGTATCATGTTATTGCTATCACTGTACAACATGAAGTCTTATTGTCTACTGCCCAATTTAGACAATAATTGTTGCAACCACAACATCTCCTTAGCTCCTTCAGTGACAACAATATATTATTCTTCTGTAGTGGAGAGAGTCACTACCTTCTATAATCTAGAAACCCAACTGATCATTGCCCCTACAAAAGTGAACACATATCCAGTGGTAGAGCATCTTTTATCCAAATCACCATCCATGTCAGAATCAAGATATCCTTGCAATTGTGCATCTTCTCCTCTAAATCTCAAAACATGATGTGATGTTGATGGGGAGCCTCAAATGGTAAGACTTACTCCCTCTTCAGCAAGACCTAGATCATCGGTGAACTCCTTGTTTGTTCTCCTGATATGCTGATATGTGTTATCTCCAGTGAGACCCTATGCGTCGGCAAGCATGCACAACTTCTGGCTGATGTGCTTTGTCACCCTGATCTAAATCTTATGCCACGACTTCCATTCAGCGGCTCAAACCTCCCTTCGACCAGATTATCCTCATCACTCTGAACGAGAAATGTTTTATCGATGGCCTCTGTCTCACCGATAATAGCTCCAACTCCTCCAATCCAAACCCTAGCACATTGAGATGCAAGGTGATCTACTGTGCACACTCCAATTTGGTCCTCTATGCCGCCGAATAGGAAAACAAAACAAGAAACAAAAATAGATATCTGTACAACAAATCCATTCCACTGATTTCGATAGAAATCTCACCAATGGAATGCTTCACATTGACATTTTGCAACAACAGAATTATAGAAAGGAAAAGAAATCTACAGCTATGCAATTTGTATTTACAGAGAACGAAAAATAGTTTGACAACACAGAATAGTTTGATTTCTCCTTCACAATGCTCGATTACAATCACACAATTGCATTTAATTACAATATCATATCCTAAGTTGGTTCATTTCCCTGGGTTTATAAGGTCACCAGAGGAACAACAACCCTATTCCAAGCAGCTGGGAGAAAACTAACCATCTCCAAGTGGCTGGGAGACCAACCGTCTAACAACTAACAACTTGACAAATGCGACCAAAATACTTGGGACTTACAAAAGTTTGTTCTAAGTCTTGAAAAACCCAAATATAAACAGAAATGACATGCATTGGTCAAATAGACCTTATTACAACCCAAAACATGATTTTCCAAACAAAACATGAATTTAAATGCCTCATGGAGGCCACCTTGTGTTAGGTGCTCCTGCACCAGATGTGCCCTTCAAGTATCTTAGAATCTAATTTACAACCTACCAATGAATCTTACCAAGATTACTCATATACCTGCTGACCACTCCCACTATGTAGAAATGTCAGGTGTTGTATAGACCATCGCATACATAAGGCTCCCAACATCAAAGGAGTAAGGCATTCATTCCATTTATTATTTTTCTTCTTGTGTCTTAGGACACACATCAGAGGGTAACTTGAAGTGATCAGCTAGAGGTGTGCTTACCGCCTTAGAACTCTTCATACTAAACCTGTCCAAAACCTTCTTAATATACTTTTCTTGTGACAATTTAAAATCTCTTTTTTGCCTATCTCTAATGATTGTCATTCCAAGGATTTTCTTGGTAGCCCCCAAATCCTTCATTGAAAATTTGTTAGCCAATTGTTGTTTCAACTTTCTAACAACAACCATGCTAGTTCCTATCACTAGAAAATCTTCAACATATAGTAACAACAACACAAATTTGACATTCTCCAAAACCTCATAATACACACAAGGATTAGATTCACACCTAGTAAAGTTTGGTTCAGCCATAAAAGAATCAAATTTGAGATGCCATTGTCATGGAGCTTGTTTCAACCCCTACAAACTATGATTCAATATGCAAACTAAATTCTCTTTACTTTCTTTTTCAAAACCTTTAGGTTGCTACATATACAATTCTTCTTCCAAATCACCATGTATGAATGTTGTCTTGACATCAAGCTACTCTAATTCAAGATCATAAATGACAGCTAATCCTAGCACTGCCCTGGTAGAAGTCATCTTCACTACTAGTGAAAATATTTCAATGAAATCAATGCCCTTCTGTTGATCATAAACTTTCACCACCAATCTGGCCCTGTATTTTTTCCCACCGGGTAAGTGCAAAAAGATGGGGGGCCAAAAAGTGGCCAAAAAATTTTCAAAAAAATTTAAGGCAAAACGCGAGCGCGTTTTAAACTGTTTCTTATAAAAAAAAACCCCCGCTGCCATTTCATTTCATTTCATTTCTATGAGCTTTTCCTCCGCCCGCGGCATAAAACCCTTGCAAAAACGTGCTCGCGTTCTACAAAACACTGTTCAACACAAAAGATTTGTCGATTCATCGCCGAAATGCCGCCGCGACGTCGAGCACGCCAAAGGGGTGAGTTATCTTTATTTTTTTGTTTGAATTTCTTCCTAAATAGGTAGGTTTTTGTTGATTTTTGATGTATATTTTATTAATTGTAGGAAATGTTAATGCACCTCCTCCTCCTCCTCAAAATCCACAAAATCTTGAGGAAGAAATACATGCAGAACAACAACCTCCTCCATTCATTCCTCGACATGCCCCTGGAACACAAGATAATATAATGGGGGAAATTGAAAACAACAAAAAACAAATTGAAGATATAATTGCAAGGTTGAAAGATCCTTCCACTTCAACCTTGCATAGGTCCACGCTTTCCGAATCTCTTGAGTCTATGTTATCAAATGTAAATTCAATTAGCAAGCAAATAACTAGTTGGACCGATAAAAAGAGAGAGTTTAGAGATTACTATGCAGATAAATTATCATACCAAGATGTCAAAAATTACAAATTACAAAAGTAGACTTGTGTTCAATTTTCACAAACCCACAAACAAATCAACCTCCACCCATTACATGCAAGAGGTTCCCTATCCATTGGTGCAACAACCAAGCGATAAGGGACAATTTCGGGCAGAGGTGGTGGATGGTTTTTGACCATCCTCCATGCAATAACAATGAGGTCCCAAAATACTTTTTGAGGAAACTCTACTCCGAGTTTGTTCTCAATAAAGTGCCAAACTATTTTGATATGCGGGACTTCCAGGGTAGAGGTGGGGGCTTAGCACAAGATAGACCAGGGGCACGTCTTGACCCACAGCGGGTAGTGAGACGAGTAATCAGCAGACCAGCCCACGAGCATGTTTCTATCCCTTCCATTGTGAAGGAGAGTGTTGAAGTCGATACACTGAGGTCGATTAGTGACTTGACCCAGAGCATCATAGAGCATGCCGATCCTGCAACACAGAGTGGGTTGGGAGATAGTGCGAGGAGTAGGGTCCCACCGCATACTTGCCAGGCTTGCGGGTCAGCCTGTGGTTATGACCCCATGGATAGTCAGGACGTAGGTGCACAGGCTACATCTGCAGCTGAGCAGATGGTGATGACAGATACCCTCCTGAGTGAGACTTTCGGCCTTGATACTCAGGTAAATATTAGCAAGTTTATTGAATTTAATTTATTAAATTTTATTTTTGAAATACAAGATTAACTAATTTAAATTAATGATTTTAATGAAATTTCAGGGTCATAGCGTCGATGCAGTTTTCAGTGGTTCTCCACCTACATTTTTCACTAGATCATCTACTGTCGAGGTATGTAACTAGTAAACAATTATAAATATTACATGTGAATAGCATCGTTATATGAATGGTATTCTAATTTCTGATTTTGGATGTTGAATAGGTTAACACTGTAGATTTCATGGCAACACCTGCCAGCGGTGGTGGACTTCAAAGCTTTACGGAGGTAATAAAATAAATAGTTTAATGAATGAATTGTACTTACTAAATTTTTGTATGTGATTTGTGTTTTATTGTGTGTACTTCCATGTTTAGATGAGCGTGTGTGTATGTTAGGAGCCATGATTTGCATCACTATTATAGTTTTCGTAATTGAATAATGTTGTTTTATTTCCAGATGATGCAGGCTGCGGATACACCTCCCCATGTTCATAGGGCAATGGAGCAGGGTGTGGCCTCTGCGATTCATAGCTCTATGGCATTGACAGGGGTATGAGGCAGATTAGTAAATTTCAATTTACATTCATTGTTATAGTTGTCTATTTTTGAAAAATCAAAAGATTATTGATTTGAAGTTTAATTTCTATCTGGATGGTTTCTATAGGACATGACATCACCAGGGCCTTTTCCTGCTACTGAGGCAAGCGAGCAGACAGATTATATGTTAGCGGTAAGTGATTATTTTGTTAAATGTTTCATTTTTTTTATAACATGTAATTTCTATATATTAATATCTATACTTTTTTTTGTAACAGGTAAAGGTGCAGGAAGAACTAAATAGGAGGAGTAGCCCTCGGGTTCGTAGTAGACCACCCACATGCATGTCTCCATCCCCTAGAAGATCAAAGGCTGCTCGTGATTTATTCTCTTCACCAGCTAGAGGGGAATGACTTTTTATTGTGTTCCTCTATTGTATGCCTATATGGCATTTGTGGACATATATTTTGTATTGTACATAGTTGACATTGTATGCCTATATGGCATTCTTGTAAGCCTATATGACTATTTTGTATATATGTTATACTTATATCGACAGATATTGATGTATGTGTATATGGATATTTGGTTAATACAAATCTTTTTTATTGATGGCGTCCATACTTGCATTATAAATCCACTTTTGAATGGATATTTGTAGATGGCTACTTCAAATATTTAAAGTCTGATTGTATTACATAGGATGTTTGCATTTTCTTTGATAGGCTTGATAGGCCATGGATTACATGATGGTGTTTGATGGAAAAGTATGGTACTAGAAGACTCTAGTTCATTCTTAATAGGCTTGTGATTGATAATATCTTTGCATGATTGCGCTTGATCTTGGATCATGGGCATGTTGTTAGGATTTTGATTGCATTGTGATGTTTGATGGATAGGCATGGTGTAAGTGTAAGATACCCAACTAGTTCTACCAAAAATTTTCCTTACTTAAACACTTTTACTTGCTAACAATTCATCAACTACTTCAATAACATAAAGATATACATCAAGATAACTATTTGAATGAAACAACATTAGAGTTGGGTACTTGTCTTGTTACTTGATTCAATCAACTTGCAATGTCTTATTACATGGAAAATGCTTTCAATAGCATGAAGTACAACTCATTCAATGGAAATACAAGGACAGGCCTTGAAGCCTTGATGTTACAATGTCTTCCTTACTTGAGCAACATTTGAAGATTTGGAATGTTCAACTCATCACCTCACAAGGTAGGCGCATATTTGAAGGATTTACAGGTTTTTCTGACTTGGGCGCCAAGTTGAGGTGACCTCCTCCTGAAGTTGCGCCTTGTCAACATTAGGCACCAATTAGAGTTATGGATGCTCTGGATTGTTTCCAAGAGTAGGCGCCAAAACATCATCATTATGAAAGTGTTTTAAATGCTAGGCACCCAAATGAGCCCTCTAGAGTCTAGGCGCTCCTTTCATGCATTCTGTGTTCTAGGCGCCAATTGAAAGGAGTGGAGAACAGGGCAAGCGCCTTCCAAACTAGGTGTTTCCTTAAGGTGACAAGGACTTAGAAAGTGCGCCTAAGGTGAGCGCCTTGAGTGAAAAGGTCTAACAAACATCTTTGAACCCCCTTTCAAGGTTAGGCGCATTCTGGAGGTGGAAACAAGTAGAAGGTGTGCCTTAGCTTCCTTTGTCAATTCTTGCAAGTCTTTGTTGATTAGGAAGGTGGAATGCTTCATTGTAGAATGAGCGCCTAGCTTCTAATGTCCAAACTACTTCTTCTGGCTCACTCTGTGGCTAGGCGCCAGAGCTAAATTGTTCACACAAGGGAGTGCGCCTAGACTCACTTGATGTTTTCTTACGACTTCAACCCCTGGAAGATGTTCCAAGGTGTTCCCTTTTACAAGCACCTGACCTCCCAAGTTTCTTCATGTGCTATTCCTTGAAGGCGCCAAAACTGAGCTCCAGTGCCATGGGATTGTGCCTAACATCTTTGAAGAGTTTCTAAGCCTTTTGCAAGTTGATATCCCAAACTCATCTTCTAGGCACAACAGGAGCTTTCCAAAGGAGTTTCCAAGTTTTAGACGCCAAGCGAGGTCATGGGTGAATGGAACTACGCCTTAGGAGATGACTGGATCCTAAGCGTCAGTCTAGAGTTACAGTGGAATTGATATGCGCCTCAACTAGCTTAGGCGCCCATTTGAAGTGATTCCTTTAACACTTCTCTGTCAATCTCAACTGCAAGGATGATCTCCTAATCCAATTTTGATCCTCTGGAGATGCAAATAGCTTTACATTTCACTAGGCGCCATCAATGATGATCATCAACCAAAGCGCATTTCAAAGGTGAGATAGGCAAGTGAGGCGCCAAACTAGTCCTTAAGACTTATCTCCTTCTATCAAGTCAATTTCAACTATGTGAGAGAGTTCTATTCTATTTGCACCTGGGCTAGGAATTCACCTAAGAGACATCACTTAGCTTTAAAACTTTCAATCTATAGCCATCTGGGCTAGGCGCTCCAATGGAGGATCCTTGAACTCATGCAGTGGCACCTTCTAGTTCTAGGCACCCATTTTGGATGATTCATCCTGATACTAGCTCCCAAAATGACTAGACTCTCTTCATCATCCAATTCACTTAGAAGACTCAAGTTGGAGACTTAGTTGTCTATCCATGTTCTCCGGAAGATTCATTGTACCTCTATGCACTATCTCCTTCAAGGCGCTCCTTAAAAACATTGGAAGTGCTCAGGACTTACCTTAGTCCAAAGCGCCACAATCCATTCCTTAAAGCACAAAGAATTCTCAAAGGCACCCCTATTTACCTCTAAGCACTCAAATATCATTTAGATTCAAGGCGCACATTTAGCTCCAAAACGCAAATTTCCATCATCAACCCATCAAGGTGCATCATCTTCCCTTTGTATCCCCTTCAAGGCGCAGACATTCACTTCTTCACACTCAAACTCACTCTCTGGCGCCAGAATAGGTGTATAACTTCAAATAAGGCGCTAATCTTAGGTTTCTAAGTACTTAGTTTGATCTTAAGGCTATCCTTCCTCTAATCACTCTCTTCAACTCCCTCACTGAAGGCCCTCTGTAAGTTTGGGCGTATTTCATCCCAAGGCGCTTCAACATCATCCAAGGCGCAAATTCACTCTCTAAGACAAGGTGCAAAAAACCCTATCCTAAGGCGCTCAAATCTTGCTTCTAGACCTAGGCGCACAAACATGAGATTAAGGATCATTCTGGCCACCATCACTTCCCTAAAGGCGTAAAATTGGTGTAGATACATTCCATTTATTAAGGATCATTCTGGTGCCCAAATCTTGTCAAAGCAAAGGATCAATAGGTTCTCTCTAAGGCGCACTCCAGGGTTTGATCTTGCAAGACTTCTCACGTCAAAATTTTGACCAAGACACTCAAGGCACTAGTCTTTATCATCTAACCCTACAGTGCACTTACTCATTATGATATACTCCTCAACTTTGTATTCAACCTTGCCCAAGGCGCATATTCACTATAAGGCATTCTCACTTTGTCAAGGCTCAGAGGGCTTCAACTTGCTAAAGGGTAGAGGTCTAGGCGCATATCTAACTTGAAGCTCAAGGCGCTCCAACCCTCTTGCTCTGGAATTCCTTCTAGGCACTAAGTGACTTCTCCAATTCCTTGAAAACATTTGAAGTGTTTTACCTTCTCAAGGTGCTCCTTCGAACTTGACTCCAAGGTGTTATAATCTCAAAGGTACTGACATCATCTCAACCAAAGGCGCTCAATGATTCATCCCATATCTAGGTGCTAAAACACTTAATCAACCAAGTCATTCAAGGCGCCATTCAGTAAACTCATCTTCCATGATATTCCTATCAAGGCGTATATCACTTCTCTCATGGGCTTTAGGCGCTTAGTTGAGTGTTTCAATACTACTTAGGTGTCAAATTCATTTTAATGCACCAAACACAAAGAGCTTTCAAACACTGGGCGCTCACAAAGAGTCTTCCAACCTTGGGCACTAAATTAGGTCTTTGCAACTGTCCAAGGCGCATATCTTCGTTTGAACAACTTATGGTGCCAAGACAACTTCTCATTAGGGTGCTCAAAACACTTGTGTTTACATTTGAAGTGCTTTACCTTCTTAAGGTGCTCCAGACTAACCTGATTCCAAGGTGCTCCATCATCATCCTTAAGGCGCTAAAAACATCATCTCCACTCTAGGCAAAAACATCATCCAACTCCTTAAGGCACTTCACTGTCAAAGTCTGAAGGCGCTCTACCTAGACCTTTCCCCTAGGCGCCAGAACTTCTAAGCGCTCACCAGATAACTCTCTTCTTCAAGGTGCAAATCTTCCTATACTATGATTGCCTCTAAAATGCTGATTAACGTGATGTGAGGGTGCAAAGGCTACTCCAATCCTCAGTGAGTGCCTAGTTTAAACAAGGAGAAATAAAGCATTCAAAACTATCCAAACAATCATCCCCTTCCTAATGTCTTCACTGCTCCAAAAAACCTTGGCCAAAATGACACATAACAACTCCTATGAGTGCCCTTATGCCCTAGGATCATCTAGTTTGTGCGTCTTGTAATGAGGAGTTCATGTAAGTTTGGAATGAGCACCTTGAATAAGTGTAAACTAGCCTAGAGAAGGGTATGTGCGCCTTGAGTGCCTTGAGCATTCCAGAGATAACTGTGCGCCTAGAATAATATGAGTGCTCATGATGATGATTAACGCCCTAATGAGACTATGAGCGCCTTGTTCAGGAGATACCTTGTTTGATCATAAAATGCGCCTTGAGTCTTGAAGGTTTTGAGTGCCTAGGTGATTTGGATGTTGGGATGTTGGTATGCGCCCAAGATTGAGGTAAGTGAGCGCTTGTAATGGAGGAGAGCAATGAGATGGAATGTCTTGTAGAGATTGGCGCCCAGAGACCCATTTTTGCGCCTTTGATGATGACCATTTTTGCATAAGAGTTTAGCGCCTTAGAGTTGTAAACTTTCTCTTTGGGCGCCCCTGAGTGAATGTTGGCGCCTTGGACAACTAAATACGCCTTTGATGGAGTGGAGCCCAGAAGGGGAGTAGGAGGAAACCCAATCTTCAAGATTCATCAAGCTTCAAAGTTTAGGTCAGAGGTTATCCACTTTATCCAAGGAAGGTGTTATCATCTACACTCCGAGAAGGTAATGTCAAAGGCCATCATGAAGGATCACTTCATCAACTTCAAGTCCTTCAAGTTCAAGTCCTTTCACCTAGCAAGTCCAAGAGAGATTTCTACTCCGATTCATGAAGTAAGCTTATATCATCCTTATCTACTTTGCAAGAAGAAGAAACATTACAAAGTCAATCAAATGAGTTACAAGTACCATACATCCAATTGCAAGGAGTGAACCACCTTAAGGAAAAATAGTTCTCTTGAAGTTACTTAAAATGTCAAAAGGTTTAGCGCCTCCAAGTAAGGTCAGAGGTGAGGTTAGAGGTGAAATGCGCCTTTGGACCATTCTGGCGCCTTGGATGAAGAACCTATATCTTGAGCCCAAGAGGTAAAATTTGTGCCTTAGTGGATTTGGAGAGTTACAGAGATTAGAGAAAAGTGCCTTGAAGACAGAGTTGTTCAAGGCACATGTGTGATTTGGTCAAAAACAGGCGCCTAGAGTGAATAGGCTTTCATCCTGACTTAATACACTGCCTCCTTCTGACGATTTTTGGGGCAGCAGAAAACCTTTCACCACGGGCAAATGCCTCAGAGCTATAAAAAATTGAGAGAGGTTATTGTAGAGGTACTCTACGTGATCCCGTTGCCTTAGACGGAATGTTTTTAAGTGACATGGTTTTCGAGTAACATCTCGTCAAAGATTGCTGCCTTTTTGCACTTTGGACTCTTCAGGGATATCGTCGGTACAATGTAGCTCCGACTGTTTCGACATGTTTGGGTGAAAAATAGGACCATGCCTAGCATAAATGTACCCATTCGGATGCGTTGGAACAGTCAGTTTGGTCGCATCAGGAGCAGGATGAAAGTTACACCCCTTTGCAACTTTACACTGCCTCCTTCTTACGATTTTTGGGGCAACAAAAAACCTGACACCACGGGCAAATGCCTCAGAGCTATAAAAAACTGAGAGAGGTTATTGTAGAGGCACTCTACATGATCCCGTTGCCTTAGACGGAATGTTTCTAAGTGACACGGTTTTCAAGTAACATCTCATCAAAGATTGCTGCCTTTTTACACTTTGGACTCTTCAGGGATATCGTCGGTACAATGTAGCTCCGACTATTTCGACATGTTTGGGTGAGAAATAGGACCATGCCTAGCATAAATGTACCCATTCAGACGTGTTGGAACAGTCAGTTTGGTCGCATCAGGAGCAGGACGAAAGTTACACCCCTTTGCAACTTTACACTGCCTCCTTCTGACAATTTTTGGGGCAACAGAAAACCTTTCACCACGGGCAAATGCCTAAGAGCTATAAAAAACCGAGAGAGGTTATTGTAGAGGCACTCTACGTGATCCCATTGTCTTAGACAGAATGTTTCTAAGTGACATGGTTTTCAAGTAACATCTCATCAAAGATTGCTGCCTTTTTGCACTTTGGACTCTTCAGGGATATCGTCGGTACAATGTAGCTCCGACTGTTTCGACATGTTTGGGTGAGAAATAGGACCATGCCTAGCATAAATGTACCCATTCGGACGCGTTGGAACAGTCAGTTTGGTCGCATCAGGAGCAGGACAAAAGTTACACCCCTTTGCAACTTTACACTGCCTCCTTCTTACGATTTTTGGGGCAACAGAAAACCTTTCACCACGGGCAAATGCCTCAGAGCTATAAAAAATTGAGAGAGGTTATTGTAGAGGCACTCTACGTGATGCCGTTGCCTCAGACAGAATGTTTCTAAGTGACACAGTTTTCGAGTAACATCTCGTCAAAGATTGCTGCCTTTTTGCACTTTGGACTCTTCAGGGATATCGTCGGTACAATGTAGCTCCGATTGTTTCGACATGTTTGGGTGAGAAATAGGACCATACCTAGCATAAATGTACCCATTCGGACATGTTGGAACAGTCAGTTTGGTCGCATCAGGAGCAGGACGAAAGTTACACCCCTTTGCAACTTTACACTGCCTCCTTCTGACGATTTTTGGGGCAACAGAAAACCTTTCACCACGGGCAAATGCCTTAGAGCTATAAAAAAATGAGAGAAGTTATTGTAGAGGCACTCTACGTGATCCCGTTGCCTCAGACAGAATATTTCTAAGTGACACGATTTTTGAGTAACATCTCGTCAAAGATTGCTGCCTTTTTGCACTTTGGACTCTTCAGGGATATCATCGGTACAATGTAGCTCCGACTGTTTCGACATGTTTTGGTGAGAAATAGGACCATGCCTAGCATAAATGTACCCATTCGGACGCGTTGGAACAGTCAGTTTGGTCGCATCAGGAGCAGGACGAAAGTTACACCCCTTTGCAACTTTACACTGCCTCCTTCTGACGATTTTTGGGGCAACAGAAAACCTTTCACCATGGGCAAATGCCTAAGAGCTATAAAAAACTGAGAGAGATTATTGTAGAGGCACTTTACGTGATCCCGTTGTCTCAGACAGAATGTTTCTAAGTGACACGGTTTTCGAGTAACATCTCGTCAAAGATTGTTGCCTTTTTACACTTTGGACTCTTCAGGGATATCGTCGGTACAATGTAGCTCCGACTGTTTCGACATGTTTGGGTGAGAAATAGGACCATGCCTAGCATAAATGTACCCATTCGGACGCGTCGGAACAGTCAGTTTGGTTGCATCAGGAGCAGGACACCAAAAATGCAAAAGTTGCTTTGTGCAACTTGACAACATTGACACTTTTTTGCAACATGACTCAAAGACTCAAACCGACCCCAAATGACTCAAAGTGACTTAAAATCACCTTGATTATAGAGGTCGAGGTGCTCCTTATCATTCATTCATTATGAGCGCCTTGGGAGAATGGTATATAGGTCATCATCATGATTGGGCGCCCTGGATCCAGAGTGTTGGAGAGATCATCAAATGGTGTCTAGTAGGGTGAGTTATGAGTTTGGTCGCATCAGCACTTTGGACACCAAAAATGCATAACATGATGATGTAAAAATGTGTACATATGTGTAAAAATGCAAGAGGAAATAAAAAAAGACAAACCTTACAAATTAATGTGCATACTTACAACTCAATGTAACATAACTTTACAAAATCAATGTGAATACTTACAAATTAATCCAATGAACCATCTGGATCTGCTCTACTCTTTATTGTGTCAAGTATTGCTTCATGGTCAGACTCACGCACCTTCCACAATATTTTGTTCAAAGGTCTACCCCGATACTTTATCAAATGAACATTGGATGCCATGACAAGGTTCGAGTAATGAAGAATCTTTCGATGCATGTCAAAGTCCTGAAATAGCCAAATATTAACCCTCTTATGTGGGTACCTTCTAAGCCATGTTCCAGTAATAACCACTGATCCTGTAGGGTATTCGATGTTTTCTCCATCTGTAACAGGGGCCTCCAATTTCTTTTTGGCCTCAACACAACGACATAAGTAATAATCTGTTCCCTCTTCATTATCTTCATCTACAATAACTGCATATACGTGTCCTACATTGATATGTGTAGCAAATTAGATGAAATTAGTCAACATTACAAAAACACTACAAAGTAAGATGACATTACCTGGTTGAACTAGATGAAATTAGATGCATATATGTGCCCTATATTACCTGGTTGAACTAAATCTGATATGTGGTCAAAGTCAACTAACGATTCCATCTGTGTTAGTTCCAGTGCCATCGGGGGTCGATACGTGTCAAGTGGGCTAAGATAACTTAACTGCCATTCGTCAACCCACTCCTTTGACTCGCACTCATCCTAGACTTGAATTGTACAAGAAGAACAAAAGCATGACATCTTTCGTGTATGGATACTCCATGAACCTGCAATTGAGCTTCTGAAAGAGTGCATCTCATTTGATCCTGTCAGTGTACAACAATCCTCATATGGTGCAATGTTAGTATCATCTATCAACCAAAAAAATCTATGAACTAAAGACTTACCTTCATTACCTGGACCCATGGAAGCATTACACCACTCGACAATCGATTTTGCATCTGTCAACTTTGCATTGTCTTTATACTTTAACTCTTCTCGTGCTATGGCTCTTTTGATACATGCTCCTGCACCATCATGCTCCCCCTTTCCATGCCCGGCCTCACAAAAGTTCCACATATGTTGAATACCTGTAAAATTATGCCTCCTACTCAGCCAATAGAAATTCTGCGAGTTCTTGAATTGTGATGCACAATTATCCGACCATATGATATGCTGACTGAACGATATGCCCCTTCTAGCCAAATCATTGTAGAACACCTGAAAGCAACCTTGCACGAACTCCGTAGAATGTGTGCGATCATCACTAATATAGAAATGATACTCCCTTATGATCTTTCTGTCATCCTTTGTACTATCATTCGCATGAATGAATGCGATGTGCACAAATATAGAAACCTGTGTGGAGTTGTAATATTGTGATTGCACCTCACGCTGTGGCTGTAGACTGTAGTTCTCTGCAAAGTCGACGACTGAAACAATGCTACCAACCGGAAATGTGTCCTTGCATAACTTGAATTGCAAGTCCAACCATCAAGCTCTATGGGCATGTCTTGCATACTCATACACTATGCTGTCACGAAATATAGGCATAAACTGATACACTGGAATCTTTTCAATAACTAATTCACACCTCTTTGCTTCTTTACCATCTTTTGTATTGTATGCCACTGTTTTATACTTGCCAAACTCTACTAGTTCATTTCCAACCACATGTGTTATTTCCATATGTTCACATATTGGCAAATGTTGCAAGCCACTGCAACGATGACATGTGCCATCCAAGCATAATTTCTTGTAGAATATTTGACCTTCCTCTCTTTCACATAAAATTCTTGATATGAAGTCTCTTGAAGATGTTGGTGGGGCACATATGGCACAACCCTGCAAATCATTGTTAGTATGCATATCTAAACATATAGACCTATAAGCATCAAAATGGTTAGAAAATTCAATATGTAATCTACAACAACAAGTAGTGCGTGTGTGATTTATCTTAACATAGAAAGGTTTTAGCATTTCAAAATATCTTTGACAAATTTTAATTTGAGGATACTTCTCTAGAAATTTATCATAAAACTGTGTTTGAGTCTCATCTAAAAAATGCTTTGGATGTGGCTCGCGGTTCTGACTACCAATTCTCCTTCTTACCACATCCCTTTGATTCGGAGATACCCTTGTGTAATTCTTTCAAAAGTCTTCAATTAGTGATCTCAATGCTTCAACAATTGGTTTATCTTTTCGTGGTAGTCTCCCCGAGAACGCCCATAATTCATTGGCATTAGTGTCCTCAATTCTTTGGCGTCTTCCAACGGCTCTTGATAAAGTTTTCCTATTAATTCTCAATTCTTGACTTGTCTTTCTAATGAGACGAGCTTTCCTCGTTTGACTACTTACTATAGTCGATGTAATCACACGCCGTGTTGCATTACTATCTTTTGTACGTGAGGTGTTACCCACACTCTCATACGCACTCATTAGATTCTTGACAATAGATTTTTCACTTGAAGCCTCTGATGTTCTCAACCCAAGAATCTTCATGATAGACCTATACTTTATACTTTGCATCATTTCAACGAATAGTTGACATCTTGCAGTCTCATTTAACTTTTCAAAGAACAATCTCCAAATCTTATTAGCATATCTTCTACAAGTGCGTTTTGGAATCTTACCTTCCATTGGCTGCAAAATATTCTCATCAATATCAATCAAATACTTTGGCTTTCTATGCAAAATTCTAGGTGGTGTCAAGTTAGGTAAATTCATCTCAACATTAGGAATTTCATCAATATTTAAATGAGATGGGTTAGATGGCATACCTTCGATCGAAGATGGAATAGATGACATACC
Source organism: Cunninghamia lanceolata (assembly GCA_027924645.1). Classification (NCBI taxonomy): domain Eukaryota; kingdom Viridiplantae; phylum Streptophyta; class Pinopsida; order Cupressales; family Cupressaceae; genus Cunninghamia; species Cunninghamia lanceolata. The sequence continues at coordinate 8,418,233 of BSBN01001583.1, forward strand.
TTGAGGTTGAGGTGGGAACGATGGCGTACCTCCTTCATCACATGTGAGTGATGATGTACTCTCAACTTGAGATGTGGTAGATGGTGTCCCTACATGTTGTCTTGCGGTAAAGGATGTGTCTCCAACTATGGTATTCAAATCTCTCGTACCACGAAGTTTTTGCATTCGTTCTCTTTGTGCCGCCAATACCATATCTCTTTGTGATGGTTGTGGTTCCTCTTCAATTGGTATGTCTTCATTTATCGTGTCCAATTTCCTCTTCTCACGAAGTTCCCTCATAGCCATTGCTTTCTTTGCATTCTTAGCTTCTATCTCTTCCTGTGTTGGTTTAATTCTTGATCGTTTCCTCGGCATGACGGAGAATTTGTCTGTAGCATGATAAAGAGACCAATATTAGTTCCTAAGAAATGAATACATGATAATAGTGGGATTGTATTTTTTTTATGTTGTAAGGATTTATTCTTGTATAGTTTGACATCATGGTATGAACTAAGGTTTGTTTATTACACATAATTATTAAAGAGCCCAAGTGTAGAAAATATACATGGCATCATGTGAGATTGTAGGTTGCTTTCTTGATTGGGAATGTGTCTATTTTAAACATGTATGATAAAGCATGATAAAGTAATTCAATCCGAGATAAGGAAAATGTAAAGAACATGCATGTAAAGACTTGACATACCTAAAAAATGAAGATTTGAATGGAGAGAGTACCCAATTATGTAGTGTTTTTATCTTCTTGCATCAAACTCCTCAACAATTTGAGTTTTTCACCACTTGCTTCCTTTTCAATGTTAAATTCTTAAAATTGAATCACAATTAACATTGCAATACTACAAAAATTGAAACTTGAATAGATATATATCAAACTTGGTTTGAAAACTATGTTATTTCCTCCTTCTCAAGTTGGCAAAGCAGAAAAGGTGGTGGAAAGATCATGCAAAGGTGGTACAATGTGTCAAATGTGCATGTGAACTTCCCAATAGCATGAAAGCACTTCTTTTTTGTCAGAGCACGCGTAGAATCAGTAAGAAAACAGAGCATGTGGGCCAAGATCACAGGGGTAACCACTTTTTTACCGTTTCAGTAGAAAGAAAAAATGCGAGCGCGTTATAACGTGCTCGCGTTTTGTCCTGCTATAGATCCCTAAACCCTCAACTCTGATCCCTTGACCCTCAACCCTCAATGTCAAATCCTAATCCCTCAACCCTCAGCGTCAAATCCTAATCCCTCAATGTCAAATCCTAATCCGTCAACCCTCCAACCCTATCCCTAATCCTTACAACCCTCAACATCAAACCCTAATCCCTCAACCCTAATCTGTCATCCGTCATCCCTCAACTCTAATCCCTCATTCCTAAACCCTAAATGCTATCCCTATTCCTAGACCCTCAACAGGCTCGATAGTATACCTTACACCCTAATCCCTCTACCATCGACACTCTTATTTAACCCTAATCCCTTGACCATTAACCCTACCCCTCAACCTCAACCCTCAACCCTCAACTCTCAACATTAAACCCTAATTCATCAACCCTAAACCCTAATCCCTCAAACCTAAACCCTATCCCTAAACCATCAACCCTCAACACTATACCTTAAACCCTAATCCCTCAACCCTCAACCCTAAACCTTATCCCTAAACCCTAATCCCTCAACCCTCAACCCTAATCCCTCATCCCTCAACTCTAATCCCTCATCCCTAAACCCTAAATGCTATCCCTATTCCTAAACCCTCAATAGACTCGATACTATACCTTAAACTCTAATCCCTTATCCCTAAACCCTCCAACCCTATCCCTAATCCTTATACCCTCCACACTCTACTTTAACCCTAATTCCTCGACCCTCAACCCTCAACGTCAAACCCTAATCCCTCAACCCTTAACTCTGATCCCTCGACCTTCAACCCTGATCCTAAACCCTAAACCCTCAACGCCAAATTCTAATCCCTCAACCCTATCCCTAAACCCTCAACCCTCAATGTCAAATCCTAATCCCTCAACCCTCAGCATCAAATCCTAATCCCTCAACGTCAAATCCTAATCCCTCAACGTCAAATCCTAATCCGTCAACCCTCCAACCCTATCCCTAATCCTTACAACCCTCAACCCTTAAATCTGATCCATCAACCATCAACACTATACCTTAAACCCTAATCCCTTCAACCTCAACCCTATCCCTAAACCCTTAACCCTCGAACCTCAGCCCTCGACGTCAAACCCTAATCCCTCAACCCTTAACTCTGATCCCTCATCTCTCAACCCTAACGCTAAACCCTCAACCCTCAACATCAAACCCTAATCCCTCAACCCTAATCTGTCATCTATCATCCCTCAACTCTAATCCCTCATTCCTAAACCCTAAATGCTATCCCTATTCCTAGACCCTCAACAGGCTCGATACTATACCTTAAACCCTAATCCCTCTACCATCGACACTCTTATTTAACCCTAATCCCTTGACCATTAACCCTATCCCTCAACCTCAACCCTTAACCCTCAACCCTCAACCCTCAACTCTCAACATTAAACCCTAATTCATCAACCCTAAACCCTAATCCCTCAAACCTAAACCCTATCCCTAAACCATCAACCCTCAACACTATACCTTAAACCCTAATCCCTCAACCCTCAACCCTAAACCTTATCCCTAAACCCTAATCCCTCAACCCTCAACCCTCATCCCTCATCCCTCAACTCTAATCCCTCATCCCTAAACCCTAAATGCTATCCCTATTCCTAAACCCTCAACAGACTCGATATTATACCTTAAACTCTAATCCCTTATCCCTAAACCCTCTAACCCTATCCCTAATCCTTATACCCTCCACACTCTACTTTAACCCTAATTCCTCGACCCTCAACCCTATCCTTAAACCCTTGACCCTCGAACCTCAACCCTCAACCCTCAACATCAAACCCTAATCCCTCAACCCTTAACTTTGATCCCTCGACCTTCAACCCTGATCCTAAACCCTAAACCCTCAATGCCAAATTCTAATCCCTCAACCCTTCACTCTAATCCCTCAACCCTAAACCCTATCCCTAAACCCTCAACACTATACCTTAAACCCTAATCCCTCAACCCTAACCCTAAACCTTGTCCCTAAACCCTAATCCCTCAACCCTCGACCCTAATCTGTCATCTGTCATCCCTCAACTCTAATCCCTCATTCCTAAACCCTAAACGCTATCCCTATTCCTAGAACCTCAACAGGCTCGATACTATACTTTAAACCCTAATCCCTCTACCATCGACACTCTTATTTAACCCTAATCCCTTGACCATTAACCCTATCCCTCAACCTCAACCCTTAACCCTCAACCCTCAACCCTCAACTCTCAACATTAAACCCTAATTCATCAACCCTAAACCCTAATCCCTCAAACCTAAACCCTATCCCTAAACCATCAACCCTCAACACTATACTTAAACCCTAATCCCTCAACCCTCAACCCTAAACCTTATCCCTAAACCCTAATCCCTCAACCCTCAACCCTAATCCCTCATCCCTCAACTCTAATCCCTCATCCCTAAACCCTAAATGCTATCCCTATTCCTAAACCCTCAACAGACTCGATACTATACCTTAAACTCTAATCCCTTATCCCTAAACCCTCCAACCCCATCCCTAATCCTTATACCCTCCACACTCTACTTTAACCCTAATTCCTCGACCCTCAACCCTATCCCTAAACCCTTGACCCTCGAACCTCAACCCTCAACCCTCAACATCAAACCCTAATCCCTCAACCCTTAACTCTGATCCCTCGACCTTCAACCCTGATCCTAAACCCTAAACCCTCAACGCCAAATTCTAATCCCTCAACCCTTCACTCTAATCCCTCAACCCTAAACCCTATCCCTAAACCCTCAACACTATACCTTAAACCCTAATCCCTCAACCCTAACCCTAAACCTTGTCCCTAAACCCTAATCCCTCAACCCTCAACCCTAATCTGTCATCCGTCATCCCTTAACTCTAATCCCTCATTCCTAAACCCTAAACGCTATCCCTATTCCTAGAACCTCAACAGGCTCGATACTATACTTTAAACCCTAATCCCTTGACCATTAACCCTATCCCTCAACCTCAACCCTCAACCCTCAACCCTCAACCCTCAACCCTCAACTCTCAACATTAAACCCTAATTCATCAACCCTAAACCCTAATCCCTCAAACCTAAACCCTATCCCTAAACCATCAACCCTCAACACTATACCTTAAACCCTAATCCCTCAACCCTCAACCTTATCCCTAAACCCTAATCCCTCAACCCTCAACCCTAATCCCTCATCCCTCAACTCTAATCCCTCATCCCTAAACCCTAAATGCTATCCCTATTCCTAAACCCTCAACAGACTCGATACTATACCTTAAACTCTAATCCCTTATCCCTAAACCCTCCAACCCTATCCCTAATCCTTATTCCCTCCACACTCTACTGTAACCCTAATTCCTCGACCCTCAACCCTATCCCTAAACCCTTGACCCTCGAACCTCAACCCTTAACCCTCAACATCAAACCCTAATCCCTCAACCCTTAACTCTGATCCCTCAACCTTCAACCCCGATCCTAAACCCTAAACCCTCAATGCCAAATTCTAATCCCTCAACCCTTCACTCTAATCCCTCAACCCTAAACCCTATCCCTAAACCCTAACCCTAAACCTTGTCCCTAAACCCTAATCCCTTAACCCTCAACCCTAATCTGTCATCCGTCATCCCTCAACTCTAATCCCTCATTCCTAAACCCTAAACGCTATCCCTATTCCTAGACCCTCAACAGGCTCGATGCTATACCTTAAACCCTAATCCCTCTACCATCGACACTCTTATTTAACCCTAATCCCTTGACCATTAACCCTATCCATCAACCTCAACCCTCAACCCTCAACCCTCAACCCTCAACTCTCAACATTAAACCCTAATTCATCAACCCTAAACCCTAATCCCTCAAACCTAAACCCTATTCCTAAACCATCAACCCTCAACACTGTACCTTAAACCCTAATCCCTCAACCCTCAACCCTAAACCTTATCCCTAAACCCTAATCCCTCAACCCTCAACCCTAATCCCTCATCCCTCAACTCTAATCCCTCATCCCTAAACCCTAAATGCTATCCCTATTCCTAAACCCTCAACAGACTCGATACTATACCTTAAACTCTAATCCCTTATCCCTAAACCCTCCAACCCTATCCCTAATCCTTGCACCCTCCACACTCTACTTTAACCCTAATCCCTTCAACCTCAACCCTATCCCTAAACCCTTGACCCTCGAACCTCAACCCTCAACCCTCGACGTCAAACCCTATTCCCTCAACCCTTAACTCTAATCCCTCATCTCTCAACCCTAACCCTAAACCCTAAACCCTCAACCCTCAACGTCAAATCCTAATCCCTCAACCCTAAACCCTATCCCTAAACCCTCAACACTATACCTTAAACCCTAATCCCTTAGCCCTCAACCCTAAACCTTATCCCTAAACCCTAATCCCTCAACCCTCAACCCTAATCTGTCATCCCCCAACTCTAATCCTTCATCCCTAAACCCTAAATGCTATCCCTATTCCTACACCCTCAACAGAATCGATACTATACCTTAAACCCTAATCCCTTATCCCTAAACCCTCCAACCCTATCCCTAATCCTTATACCCTCCACACTCTACTTTAACCCTAATTCCTCGACCCTCAACCCTATCCCTAAACTCTTGACCCTCGAACCTCAACCCTCAACCCTCAATGTCAAACCCTAATCCCTCAACCCTTAACTCTGATCCCTCGACCCTCAACACTATACCTTAAACCCTAATCCATATCCCTCAACCCTTAACCCTTAAAACTTAAACCCTATCCCTACACCCTCAACACTTGACACTATATCTTAAGCCTTAAACCCTCATCCCTAAAGCCTCAACCCTCAATCCTTAAACCTTCAACCCTAAACCCTATCCCTAATCCCTCTACCCTCGACACTCTAACCCTAACCTCAACATTAAATGCTAATCCGTCAACCCTAAACCCTAATCCTCAACCCTCAACCCTCAACCCTCAACACTATACCTTAAACCCTAATCCCTCAACCCTCAACCCTAAACCTTATCCCTAAACCCTAATCCCTCAACCCTCAACCCTAATCCATCATCCCTCAACTATAATCCCTCATCCCTAATCCCTAAATGCTATCCCTATTCCTAAACTCTCAACAGACTTGATACTATACCTTAAACCCTAATCCCTTATCCCTAAACCCTCCAACCCTATCCCTAATCCTTACACCCTCCACACTCTACTTTAACCCTAATCCCTCGACCCTAAACCCTTGACCCTTGAACCTCAACCCTCAACCCTTAATGTTAAACCCTAATCCCTCAACTTTGATCCCTCGACCCTCAACCGTAATTTGTCAACCCTCATCCCTAAACCTTAAACGCTATCCCTATTCCTAGACCCTCAACGGGCTCGATACTATACCTTAAACGCTAATATCTTATCCATAAACCTTCCAACTCTATCCCTTATGCCTTAACCCTCATGATTAATAGCCTTGAATGTAAAAAAAAATTGAGTGGGACATAACGCGAGCGCGTTATAACGCCCTCGCGTTATGTCAAACATGGCAAAAGACAGACTTGCGGGAAAGAAAAATGCAAGGCAAAACAAAACGCGAGCGCATTATAACGTGAGCGCATTATAACGCGAGCGCATTATAACGCGCTCGTGTTATTTCTTGCTTTGGGAATCCCAAGCCTTGGGCTTGGGATTTGCTTTGGATTTCCAACCCAAAGGCTTGGAGTGCCTTATGAACAATCACAGACGTGTTTTTCTGTATTCTTCAAAATTTCACATAATTTCGTTCGTGCTAACCCTCAGATTTGCACGTGTTTCAAGGTTGAACAAATCGAACACATGGGTAATGTTAGGCTTTCTCTTAGCTATTTGACGATGTGATTTTTTTCACATTTTAACAATGTTAAGCCTTTCATCTTTAATTTCTTTTGTTTGTGTGTCCGTTTTTATGCAAAAACCACTGTTTGGTCTTTTTTTCATTGTAAAATAACTATTCATTCAAATTTCAAAAAAATTACATATTTAGAAACTAGACTCCATTCTACAAATATTAAAAAAATAAAAAAATGATTTTCAATTAGTTTTCAAAATTTATAGGGGTAGCACGGCCAAAATTCTATTTTTTAGGATGTGTCCACTTTAAAAATTAGTAAAAAATCAAATATTCATCAAAAAATTATCAGAAAAATCGGGCATAAACTAAATGCTATTAGCTAATTTCTCACTGAAGCGATTTTAAAAATACCAAAAAAAAGTTGACCTTTTGAGGGAGCCACAAAACATGCTATGTTATGTTTTTTTGACAGAAACAACACCAATTTCTGTGGCTCCCTCTTTTGAACCCCTTAATCTATGCCATTTTCAAAACAAAATAGTAGTTTAGAAAGTAGACTCGGAGCACTACGAACATTGTTTTGGTTGCATCTCTAAATTTTGAGTGTAACTATGCTCAATTTCTCATCCAAGGCCAGTATTTCCTGATTTCAGAAAAAAAGTGGCCACTTAAGACCCCTTTTTGGCCCCCCATCTTCTTGCACTTACCCCACCATCTTCTTCCTTCAACCTATATACCCAAAACCTGCCGCAAGAAACTATTTTAAGTTTGCCTCCCTAGACACATTTAAATCTACCACCATATACTATGAATCAACCACTAAATAATGAAAGATGTTTGTTGCCAAGCAATAATGAAAGGTAGGAATACCATCACCAAGGTCATCCCATTAATAGTAAGGTGGGTAATTTGCAAGTTTTGACCCCTCAGGTTTGAAGGTCCACTAGGGAGCGTAAGCCTACTACTAAATACAATGATTTTGTTCAACATTTATTTTTTCCACTGCAGTTGAACCTGCCACTTTTAACGAAGCATGTAATGATAAAGATTGTTAAGAAAATAGGGAAGATTAAAAGAAAATATATTACTAATAGCAAATTGTTGGGATAAGTTGTCATTAACTTTGCAATCCTAACCATTTTCACGTGTCTCCAAAGTTCTTGGAAAGTGTTCTCCAACACATAAGGACTTCAGAGATAAAGTATTATTTAATTATATCACTTAAACATGTAGTTATCTCCTATGAGATAGGACCCAATTTAGGCCCTTGCTTTGGAAGTGGAGCCCATGGAGACTTGGAGTTGACTTCTTGAAGTATATCTTGACTTGGTGATACTTGCTAGGAGGTGAGACCTATCTTGGACACCCACTTTGGAGAGGATTCCAATGTAGACTTGGAGTTGGCTTTTTTGTTTGCATGAGTGGATGATGTTGATATACTTTGCATGAATATGATGTGGGATAACTATTAGTGGAGTTAGAGATGCATGATAGTTGCATGTTGCTTGCATGAGCTTGAAGGGACTTGCATGTTGGTGCATGTTTCTTGCATGGACTTGCATGTTGTTGCATGTCACTTGTATGAGCTTGCATGGACTTGCATGTTGTTGTATGTTCCTTGCATGTAGTTGCATGTTAATTGCATGGACTTGCATGGTGTTGCATGTGAGTTGCATGTACTTGCATGTGCTTGTATGTTGTTGCATGTCAATTGCATGTACTTGCATGCACTTCTATAATGTTGCATGTGTCTTGCATGTCATTCTAACTGAGGTTCAGTTTTGCATGACTCTCGCATGATGTTACATGTTGTTGCATGACTCTTGCATGATATGTAAATAGGTTGTTATAGATTCAAATTGGGGACATCAACTATGTATGTTGTTTGCATGACATTGGTGTGTGTTGGAGCACTTCAGTTAACTAAAATAGATTGAGACAACTTGGGTGCCCATCTTGAGTCTTTCAATTATGTTTTTTTACTATGACATGATACTTCAGTTGACTAAGTTTGAATGAGACTACTTGGGTGCCCATGTTTGATACTTGCAGTTAACAAGGTGATTTATGCTATGTAGCTTTGGAGTTTAGCATATTGGGTGCTTGATTTTTGCATGAGGATTTGTCTCATGTTATTGGATACAGTTTATTGTACTTTGAGATCCATGGCTTCTATATTATAATGATGCCTTAAGTTGGTAGAAATTATGACAAGTTTTTTGGAGTTGAAGGAGTAACGAAGTGCTTTCGAAATTCAGAGAGGATTCAATATTAAATGTAAACTTGATTATAAAATTTAATACAAGCATAACATCTCTTTGGGTGTGGAGTTTTTCCCATAAGGGTTTTTCCACGTAAATTTTGTGTCAACTTCTATCATGTTTTTTCTTTGAGCTACTATATTGATTGAAAGTGCAAAATCACTTACACATAATTGGAACTCATTAATCTAATTTTTAAATTTGAACACACATATTTAAAGTTTTATAGCAGTAGTTTCACCTTGATTTTCAACACGAATAAACAAAGATACTAGAAAATACATAGACACAATAGATTTACATGGTTCACCAATAAATGGCTACATCCATAGGAAAGGGGTATTTGTATCTTTTATTGATCGCATCAATTACATAAAAGTTCTCCTCTACAAGACTAATGTTTTTCCCTAAATTTATACAATACTCTTCAAATAAGAAAAAGGGACAAAATCGGGGAGATGAAATGAACAGTCAAACTTCACATCCAAACAACAACGTTAATTGCTAGTCTCCATTAATTTTAAAATCCGTTAAAACTTAAACCGTTTATTTCACTTTCCCACTTATCATTCTTAATATCAACCAATCGACGAACAAAAAATCGATATTTTCTAAATTATACCATAAAAGAAATTATTTTAAACTTTAACATTGTTGTTTCGAACTTTAAATTCTTTAAAACGATTGGTTACATAGAAAAACGAAATTGCATCCAATGGATGCATTAGTATACCTGCTTGTCCTAAGGAACTAATAACAATAATTTAATAATAATAACAATAAAAATTTGTTATTAATAATAATTTAATAATAATAATAGAAAATTTAATAATAATTATAACAATAAAAAAATTGTTACTATTAATAACAATTAAAAAATTAATAATAATAATTATAACAACTAAAAATTCCTATGCATCTTTAATAATAATAATATGCTTATTGAAATGATAGTAATTTAAGAACTAAAAAATTCATTTGCATCTTAGTACGTCCTTGGGCACCCCATCAATTGCGAGTCTCCATTAATTTTAAAATCCACTAAAATTTAAATTGTTTATTTCATTTTCCCACTTACTGTTCACAATATCAATCAACAGAAAAATGATATTTTTTAAATTATAGCATAAAAGAAACGATTTTAAACTTTAGCATTATTGTTTCAAACTTTAAATACTCCAAAACTATTTGTAGCATAGAAAAATGAAATTGCATCCAACAAATGCATTAGTATACCTATCCGTAGGAACTAATAAATACATATTTTTATTAAAATTCTTTATAATTTATTACAATCCACATAAAATTTTCCATTCATTAATACAATTATTTTTTTTAAAAAAAATTAAGTATATTTTACGATGAAAAAGCTTATATACGGCCATATGGCCATCAAATTTCAGCCGTAGTTGGCAGATTTGGTGATTGCGTGGTCTATTTAATGTCACCGTCTCTTGGGAAAGGTTCATTGGAGACTAAGTACACCTCCAAATTTTCTTGAATAAGGTAGAAAAGAAGAATCTCCGGACTTTCCATATTTAGTTTGAAAAAGAATCTTAAACGGGAGGCTTATTCCCATGGAATGGGAATAAAAAAAATATAACATGTTATACTTGTTCCATCTTTATGGTCCCCTAAAAAGTTAGAACGCATAACGGGTAAAGTGCTAGTTAATCAAATGCTCGCCATAGTGACTCCACTAATGCTTCTTGAGAAGTGGGGATATACTTGAGAATGTCCTAGAATCACAATCATCAAGTGTCAATACTTTATTTTATGTCAAACTATCAAATAAAGCACCTAGTGTACAAAATTCCCATCTCCAAGTATTCATAATAGTTGGACCATTGGTTAAATTCCAATTAAAGAAATGTCTCGAATGTGATATGCTAATTTTTTAGTTTTATTGGCACTGATTAAGGATTTTTTTGGGGATTGAGAAGACATAACTAATTAAAAGTTAAATTGAGTATAAATGGTTAATAAGGATATTTGTACATTTGGGTTAGTTTAATGATGAAAAATTTGTGTTCTTGAAAGAGATGTTACAAGTTTGAATTTTATAGTGGTTAAGATTATATGCTTGGAATTTCAAACATAGTTAGGTGCCTCTTACATATTGGGAGTATGAGTTAGTCCCATAAGCTATAGACCATTTTTAGACCTAGACTAAGTTGTTTGGCATAGTGAACAATAAAAGGTCCTTTACTTTCCTTTTAAAGTTAAAAGAGTAAATAAGGAAAACACCATCAACATGGAGAGTGTTGGCACCTTCAAATTTTGCAAATTTGAAGTGCCTATATTCTTTCGATGTGTCGAAAAGGGTTAGGTCGGTACGCTACTCAATCTACCCCAGAGCCCACCTTTGCCAATTAAAATCTTGCAACTCAAAGATCATCTTGCAAATTCGTATGGTGGGAAGTATTTTGGCACATATGGTAACATGCCTCCTCAATTTCGTGCTTCCAGGATGAGTTATAATGGGATATTTAATTCTTTCCTAACTGCGACCAAGCTAAATTTGGTGTTCCGGAAAGTTTCAAGTCTCGCAATTCTGAGGGCGACCCATTTCTCGTTTTGGTCCAAAACGTCTCCAGTTCCAATTTCATCAAAATTAAAGATTGTATGATGCATTATTTTAATGCATTCCAGTTGTGGCAAAGGCATCTAGCAGGTTAGTTTACAAAGGAGGTCCCTAAAATCATTCGGGGAAGTGAATTCTAAGGAAATGAGTTTGCTCTGAATAATTGATAATGGTCCTGTGTAAATTTTCATGACTCCCCAACATCCCGTCTACCTGCAGTGGAAATGCATCGTTTGCCCGGAGAAAGAAATTAAATATTTGCCAATTACTAAAGTTGAAAGTGCAATTTTAAAAGAAATATTTGTTAGCATTTTAATATTTTAAAAGGCAAATATTATAAGGTAGATATTATAACTTAATGTTATAAAGTTTGGAGCAAAGGTGAAATGAAGTTTTTTATTTCATTTTGCACCATCGCACGCCTCTTCCTCTTTCCTTTCCCCTGCCATGCGATGGTGCAAAATGGGGGTTTCTCTATAGCTTTGGGCCTACTCTCCTCTCTGCAACAAAAAATTAAGGTGTTCTCTTCTCTTTAGAAGCATTTTGAAGGTTTTTTGGGTTAGAATCGAGGAGAACTTTTCCTGGTGCAGCGACTGCTCGTGTTTTTGAGCTTCCAGGCAATTTTTAGAGGCTCTATTTGGCCCAAAATTGCTGCTCCGTGCTCCAAATTTGTTCCCTAACCTATCCTATTGCCTGGGCGGAGGTTTTAAGCGTGATTGTGATGATTTTTGGGTGCCCACAGCCATAAAAATGCCCCTACATCAGCAAAACGACCCAGTAAGAATGAAAATTAAATTGGACGATGCTACAATTCATTCTCTATTTTCTTTGTTGTTGGGAGCAATCAAGGAAGAGTCTAAAAGGAAGCCACACAGTGCCATATCGCAGCCGTGCACAGGGATGAGAGAACCTTTAGGCAGGCCATGCAATGGTGCGAAATGAGGTGTCCGACAACTGCAGGTTAAAATATGGATGAAATTAAAAAGGGGAAGATAAATTAAAAGGTATTTAGCTCCATATTTTATTTATATTTTATTCTCCTTTTTTGTGTATTTTTCCAGGTTTATTGGTAGTAGCTTGTAATGAAAATTTCACCTAACTTCTAGGATATAATAAATTTTTAGGGCAACATACTCTTGTTTCTATAAGATAGCATGATGTTCCACTTTGTAAGGGGATTTTTTCTAGGCTTTAGATAGAAGCTATCCACACTTTGGGGAGTAAATTCTATTACAGACTTGCTTCTTGTGTCTAGGTGCAGAGGTATTTTTTATTTTGCAAATGTATAAATTTCTGAATGATAATGTTCTTTCCAGATTGGGGTATATGAAAAACACTATCTGTGTGTGTTATTTGTGATTGTCTCCTTGGGTATGAGCATTTTTCTTTTGAGTGAAGTTGCTAAGGGTTTCTGAACTCATTCATATACGTTTGTTGTGTGATATATCTGATTTGTTGCATCTATTCAAGGAATGGATTAAATTGCTTTGAGTCAGGTATAAGGGGAAATGCGTTATATCTAGGGATTATTGAAGCATAGACTCACAAATAATACTTTTTCTTGGACATATTACTGTAAGGCAGTAATATTTTTATTTTTGGGTCCTCTCGATATGAAGTTTAGTTGTCATGAGGGAACATTTGCAGTGATGGGTTTGACTCTGTTGCCCAGATAGAGCACCAGTCCAGGATTTGCTTGCCTAAAGTGTCTAGCAAATCATTGTATTTAAAAGATAAATCATTCAAACCATTTTATTGTTTTATTTTGTTTTAGGTTTAGGTGCTGCATGTTCTCAGATTTAACCATCTAGATAATCCAAGAACATTGTCAGTCTGGAGTTTATCTTACAAATCTTGGTGCATACATGAAATCATTCTACCTAAGTTAGTCAAAGATAAATCTTTTGGTTGTGAATGAGGGATACCCCCTAGGTGCGGCAGAACCTAAAGTGTAGAGGAGACAGAGAGTCAGTCTCATGTTTGTTGGCCACTGACCTGAGGTCCCTGTGGATAGAAGATGGGAACTTTTTAGGGGAACTCAGACAATCAGTTGGGAACACCAATAGACATGCGACTTTGCTGGGGAAGCTAGTTGCATATCTATTTGGAAAGAGTCAAGTGATTTGAAGACTAGAAAACCTAGGTTCTAGTGAAATTATTGCAGCATATTTGGATATTTTGTGTGAATAATGGTGCTCTGTTGGTGGAATGAACTCAAAAAAGTATTTGATCTTTGAAGAGCTTTCAGTTGCTTGTGTTGATAACTGAGAGGGGGGGGGGGGTGAATCAGTTATCCTAATTATTTATGCTTTCTGAACTTTCTTAATAATCAATGCAACATTAATTCAATTAAGCAAACATAACGATGAAATGGAAATACACATGACACAATATTTTTGACGTGGAAACCCTGTTAAGGGAAAAAACCATGGGGTGATTAACCCAAAATTGTATTCTCTATTAGAAGAATGGAAATACAAAATGGCACTTGCCAATTAGGGCTCACTTCTCAAGCACACTGCTCACAAGAGGCACACTGCCTATAGGAGACACACTGTCTACAAGAAAGGAAGATAACACAATGTTTGAACTGATGAGAAGCATCCACACATGTTGAGGTTCAGTTCTGGTTAAGCTCAGTAAACTGATCTGCTGCACTTCATTCTTACTTTCTCTTGATGCAGCTGTACTGTCACATTCCAGACCTCTTCTACTATCTTCACTCTACTCTTCTGCTTTTCTTCGCACTACACAATACACCACACATATTCTCACATCTAAATCAATCCTATATATATATCCGCACAAGTGATTTCATCACCTTTCTAGTTGGCATCTGGAACAGTTAATAATTTCCTCAAACTCTGATCTGTCGGCTGAATCCTTGCACACCAAGTAATGCGGATCAAGCATATACTTGTAGAAGTCATCAATCACGTCGGCCAAACATAACTTATGCCTTAAGAACCTTTTCCATCATCAGTAACACATCCAGAATAATGTCTGATGTTCTGCCAGTCAGTTCTTCCTCTGTTCACACTGTCACTTGGGAACTCGACATTCAAGCATTCATATTTCTTTATCCTTTCCACACTAGAGGCTCAAACCCTGGAATCTATCAATCAAGATACTCCTCTTGACTTCCCCAAATCCGCACTTCACTGAGATACTTCTACTGAGAGATCTGGACCTGTCTGTCAGACCTTACTGACTGCTCTATTCTTGCTTATCGGACCTCAACACTTCTTCAATCTGACTTCCGGTGAGGACCTATCATGTCTTGCAGATGTGTGGAATAACCTTTGTTGCCATCAATGACAATATTCATGAGTCCATATAGTGTCTCTTGCCAACAATCTCCCCCTTTGGCATTGATGGCAACACTTAGTGAAAAATGACTAAGTGTCACACTATACTCCCCCTTGGCTGATGCTCTATCTCTATGTACATTTACCGAAGCTCCCCCTTAGTTGGATTCCTTATTTTTTCACTGCTCCTCACTCCCCCTTTGACATCAATGGCAAAGGGTAGGGTCCGCACACCAAAATTTTTAAAATCTTGTCTGCATAAGTATATACATATGGAATACTTACATGTACTGAAGTATGTCTGCAAAAGTTGTTTTCAATTGAATGAATTCTGTAGCCCAACTTTGCTTCATTCTGTCCAAAATTGATATATGACCGCTCAATAGGAATGCAAAAGCATTTGCCCTGTTTAGATCTATTGGATCATTGGTCTGGGCTGTGATTTGAGCTTCTTTTATGGCCTCATGCATGGCCTCTAACTTAGGGACAATTATCCCTCTGAGCTCACTCAACCTACTGATTCTATTTTTCTTCTCTTTTTCAAGCTTCTTAATTTCATTCAAAACTGCAACCGTTTGACATTCTTGATTTATTATGGATGTAGTAAGTGGATCAAAATTTTGAGAAAGTTTTATCAGTTTATCCTCCTGTTCTTTTATTTTTTTCTCAATCTCCACTGTTGTTTTAGACCAGGATATACAAAATTTGTATACATCACCTCCATCCTTAAGGGAATTTTCCAAACTTTTTATCCCAATGCCCATAACTCTTCTATCATTTGATATTAACCCTTGCAGCTCTGAGAATCTCTTATCCAGAAATTCTTTCCTGACCTTCTCCTCAGTTGATTTCTCTAGAGAATTAAAATGTTTACTAACACTATTGACTAGATGGTGTAGGAGCACCCACACATGATCAGGATATAGGTCCGCATGATGACATACATGATCAGGATATAGGATAGTTATCAGCATGATGACAGGATAGTCTATTTTTAGTATGTTTGACTTTATCATGTAATAAGGTCCATTGGACCGATGCTATGTAATAGTTCAGCCTAGGAGTATGTGTAGGCAGTTAGAGATCGGGATAAGCTAGTCTGAGTTGTTCTCTCTCCCAGCCGCTTGGAAGCTCCCAGCCGCTGGGAAGTGAAGTTGGTAGTACTCGAAGGATTTGTTATATATACCTTCGATCTGTTAGGGTTTAGACACAGTTCATATTGATAGCTCGTATTGATATTGATAGATGTATTGGTGTTGTGTTGAGTTGAGAGCAGTTCAGACATTGTGAATCTGTATTCAGGACTTTTGAATCTCCATTGAATAAGATCTCATCTTTTGCAGTATTTGAGTTGATCAGTTGTTTCTGTGTTGATTTCCTTTTCTGTTTGCAAGTTAATGGGCACTTTCAACCCTTCCACCGGTTGATCCTGCAAATCGGTGGAATGGTCCTGTATCATAGCTTAGGTTGCATTTGTGTTTTCTATTTATGCATTGCATTGTTCAGGAGATCAGTTAGGAGCATGCTGTGAATCAGCCTAGCATCCTCATGTGCTAGGTCTAGAAGATAAGTTGTTAGATTTTGGTTTGAAGGTGATCTGGCCCGGTCGTCACATGATCTTTGTGAAATAGAGTGGTTCAGAGTGCTTACATGCAGTGGCGGATACACAGGAGTCTGCATGTGCGTTTCCAGTCGGAACGAGCCGCATCATCATCTGCGAATCCATCGCCATCAGGATCGGGTCATGAAGTTGTTGAAGTTTGCAAGTAGCAAGTGCATCATGATGTTTTGAGTGGATATATACTCAGTGTATATATCGCAGTCAGGATCATCTCTCGGGGAAGTTCATCATCCGCATATCGCTAACGGATGCGGGTGTGAAAGTTAAGTTTTTTTGGCTGAGTGTTGAAGAGTTCATCAGGAGGATGTGTGACGTCATCGTCATCAGGATATGACGTCATCGTCATCAGGATATTAAGAAATCCCTCAATGCGAGTTTATCCTGTTATCACTAAGTGGTAAGGTATCGGCGTAGGCAGGAAGTTGTGTTAGCATCATCAGGAGGTTTCGAGGAACCGGATGAACAATATCATGATGCTGTTGCTTGTATCGTCAGGCAGTGGAGCATCGAAGGCAAGTTGTTGAAGTGCAACGTCATCAGGACATTTGGAGCAACCGGATATTTGGATATCCTGCTGACGAAGGTGATATTGAATATCATGATGATGCCGCTTGTATTTGGCACCCGATGAACAGTGCAACCGGAGGATGTTTGCGCCCGTTGATTATCATGATGATGATGATAGGCGACAAGCGGAGGAGGTAAATAGTAGTCGACAGGAGGATATTTGCGATCATCCGAAATATGATGATGCGGTTGGTGTCTCTAGGAAATATGATGATGATGTTCAGCCGATAGAGAATTTTATCATGCTGTTTGTAATGTTGGCTACTCCTTCCTGTTAGGTTGCCTCCGTTGCGTTCCCCTCTGCATCATAGTGGTATCAGAGCAAAGGTTAGGATCTTTTGGAAAAGATAAGCAGGATGTCAGACGAAGAAGGAACATCTGAGTTTCCAACAAAGATGACCAACGCTGAGTTGGCAGTTCTGGTGAAGAAACAGATTGCAGAAAGTAAGGCCGTGAAGGCTCAGAATCAGGAGTTGAAAGATGAGTTAGCAAAGTTGAGGAGCAGAGTAGGTTCTGGTAGAGAAGATGATAGGGAAGAAGAAGATATCCCTAATTGGAGCGAGGAGGTCGTTCCTGCAGACCAGAGACCGCTGTTGAACGCCCTCAAGGCCATGGAGAGGAGAACCATGGATGTGAAGCTGGATTTGCCAGTGTTTACAGGTAAGATGGACCCTGATTCAGTAATGGAATGGATAGATTGTTTGAACAATTTCTTTGTAACAGAGGAGATACCAGAACAGCAGAGAGTGAAGATAGCACAGTCAAAGATGAAAGAAGCTGCCTTGACATGGTGGAACTTTGTTCAGGATGATAGAGTGCAGGAGGGAAAACGTAGAGTTGCCACATGGAAGAAGATGATGGAATTGGTAAAGGAGGCTTATATTCCTTTGGATTACAGTATCCAGTTACACAAGAGGAAGCAGAACCTGAAGCAGAAGGAGCTAGATGTCAGCTCATATACAGAAGAGTTCATGAAACTCTGTATGAAGACCAAGGTGAAAGAAAGTGAAGAGGAAAAGGTAGCCAGATACCTTAATGGATTGAGGTTTAATATTCAGGAAGATCTCAGTCTGCATAACCCAGATACAGTGCAGAAAAGCTTTCAGTTGGCACTGAAAGTGGAAGAAAAGCTGAAGAGAAAACAAGATCAAAACAATAGAGGAAGAGGAAGACAACAAAGAGGTGGAAGAAGTCCTTTCAGAGGCAGAGGACATGGACAGGGATATCAAGGAGAGTCCAGTCAGGACAATAGCAAGGGCAACAATGGTCAGAATCAGAGAGAGAATTTCAGTCAGCAAGGAAACTTCAGAGGCAGAAGACCTTACAGAGGAAGATCCCAGGGCAGAGGATCCATCAGATGCTACAACTGTAACAAAGAAGGCCATATAGCCAGCAGATGTCCAGACAAGGCCACAAGCTCAGCAGGAGAAAGGAGGACAAATCTGGTCAATGAACCTGATAATCAAAGTAGGACAAGCTCTAATGATTTTCAGAGTGTGAATGGTCCTGAGAATTATGGATATCCAGAAAGTGGAGAGTCCCTGATGATGAGGAGAACAGTGACTACCATGGAGGTACCTGATCAAGAAGCCCCTCAGAGAAAGTCTCTTTTCAGAACCACTTGCAAAGCAGGAGGTAAGGCTTGTAAAGTTTTAATCGATTCTGGTTCTACTGAGAACTTTGTGTCTGAAGAAATGGTGGTGAAGCTGAAGCTTAAGAGATTGCCTCATCCAGCTCCATATAAAGTCTCATGGCTTACTCAAGGACAACAGACAACTGTAGAAGAGCAGGCTTGGGTAGAGTTTCAGATTGGTGGATATAAGGATAAGTTGTTGTTTGATATCACCAAGATGGATGTTTGCAACCTTTTGTTTGGTAGACCATGGCAATATGATCTGAAGGCACAACATGATGGTGTTAAAAACACCTATAAAATCACTAAAGATGGTAAAGACATAACGTTATTCCCATTGAAGGAGAAAGAGGAGAAGTCTAAAGGCAAAGAAGTGAAGGTCATGCTGATGGAAGGCAAACAGTTCATGAAAGAAGTAGCAGCAGAAGGTGCAGTTGCATATGCCCTGATCCCCTGTATGAGTGTGAATAAGAAACAACAACAAGAAGCCAAGACAGAGAAGAAGCCAAGGTTGATAGACCCAGCTGTCCAAGAGTTATTGGATAAGTACAAAGGTGTTATCTCAGAGGGAATGCCAAGATCCCTACCACCTGTCAGAGATATCAGTCATTGCATAGACTTGATTCCAGGGTCTACACTTCCAAATAAAGCAGGTTATAAGCTTACCCCAGAACAGAATGCAGAAGTAGCCAGGCAGATTGAAGAATTGATGAATTCAGGTCTGATTGGAAAGAGTTTGAGTCCATGTGCAGTACCAGCTGTACTAGCACCAAAGAAGGAAGGCACTTGGAGGCTTTGCACAGATTCCAGAGCCATCAACAAGATCACAATCAGGTATAGGTTTCCAATCCCCAGAATTGAGGATTTACTTGATTGTTTGGGAAATGCTAAGTACTTTACCAAAATAGACTTGAAGAGTGGATACCATCAGATCAGGATTAGACCAGGTGATGAGTGGAAGACAGCATTCAAAACAAATGAAGGATTGTATGAATGGAAGGTTATGCCTTTTGGTTTGTCTAATGCCCCTAGTACTTTCATGAGGCTGATGAATGAGGTTCTGAAGGAATTCATTGGTAAGTTTGTCATAGTCTATTTAGATGACATTCTGATTTTCAGTAATACCAGAGAAGAACATCTCAGGCATATAGAGCTGGTTCTCAAGAGGTTACATGCAGAGAAGCTGATGATAAACTTGGACAAGTGTCTGTTCATGAAACAGGAGATCACATATTTAGGTTTTGTCATCTCACAAGGAAAGCTACAGATGGATAAGGAGAAGGTGAGTGCCATATTGAATTGGCCAACTCCACAGACCATGAATGAAGTCAGAAGTTTCCATGGGTTAGCAACCTTCTACAGAAAGTTCATCAGAGGGTTCAGTCATATTTGTGCACCCATGTTGGATACTATAAAAGGAGGACAGAAGTGCAGGTTTGTTTGGACTCAAGGAGCAGATGATTCCTTTGAGGCATTGAAGAGGAAGGTGGCACAGCAGCCAGTCCTTGCACTTCCAGATTTCAACAAGATCTTTCAGGTAGAGTGTGATGCCAGTCACATGGCCATTGGAGCAGTACTCAGTCAAGAGGGTAGACCAATTGCATTTTTCAGTGAAAAGCTCAATGATGCTAAGAAAAGGTATTCATCATATGATCTGGAAATGTATGCTCTAGTTCAGTCCCTAAAGAAATGGAGGCATTACCTGCTGCCAAAGGAGTTCATAGTCTTCACAGATAATCAGGCTTTGAGTTTCATCAACAGCCAGGAGAAGCTGAACCACAGACATATGAAGTGGGTAGAAACACTACAGGCTTTCACTTTTACCTTGAAGCATAAGAAAGGGGTCAAAAACAAAGTTGCAGATGCTTTGAGCAGAAGAGTTCTCACAGTAAATCAGATTCAGTTAGAGAGTGTTGGTATTGATTCACTCAAGACCATGTATGAGTCTGATGCTGATTTTGGAGAAATATATCAGGTCTGTACTTCTTTTGGGGAGAAATACCATGCTGAGTTCTCTGAATTCCTGATCCAAGATGGATTGTTGTTCAAGGGTGGACAGTTGTGCATCCCAAGATGTTCCATGAGATTAAATATAATCAAGGAGAAACATTGTGGAGCCATGGCAGGTCATTTTGGTCTAGACAAGACTCTTGATCTGGTCAGGAGGCATTATTTCTGGCCTAAGTTGCAGTCAGATGTCAGGAAATTCGTAGAAACCTGTGTGATATGTCAGAAGGCTAAAGGCAGGTCAACTAATGCAGGGTTATATCAGCCCTTACCCATTCCCTCCAGACCATGGGAAAGTATCAGTATGGATTTTGTTTTAGGTTTACCAAGGACCAGGAGAGGATTTGACAGTGTCTTTGTTGTAGTGGATAGGTTCAGTAAAATGGCACATTTCTTGCCATGCAAAACCACTGCAGATGCCTCATATATTGCAGATTTATTCTTCAGGGAAATTGTCCGAATTCATGGATTGCCTTTGAGCATAGTTTCAGACAGGGATGTGAAGTTTGTGGGTCACTTTTGGAGAACCCTTTGGAGGAAATTGGGAACCAATTTATCTTTTTCCTCTGCATATCATCCTCAAACGGATGGACAAACTGAGGTAGTGAACCGTTCCTTGGGGAATCTACTTAGATGCTTGACAAAACAGCATGGAGAGAAGTGGGACAATATTCTGTCTCAAGCTGAGTTTTCATACAATGATACTGTCAACAGGAGCACAGGAAAATCGCCTTTTCAGGTAGTGTATGGAATGCATCCCAGAGGTATTTTAGAGTTGCGAGAGCTACCTACAGCAGATCCTGTTAGTGCAGATGGAGAAGCTTTTGCTGAAGCAATCAAAGAAGTTCATGATCAGGTTAAGACCCAACTCCAGCAAACCACTTTGAAATATAAGGAGTATGCTGACAAGAAGAAGAAGGATGTTCAATTTGCTGTTGGAGATTTGGTTTGGGTTCACTTGAAGAAAGACAGGCTCCCTAAGGGGAAGTATACTAAGCTCATGCCAAAGAAAGTTGGACCATGTCAGATTTTGCAAAAGCATGGACAAAATGCTTATGAGATCCAACTACCACCTGATCTCGGTTTATCTCCTATCTTCAATGTATGTGACTTAACTCCATACAAGGCTAATCCAGATGCAGATCAGGATATTCTACAGGATACCGTTGCTGAAGACATTCCTCAACATGATCCCCCACAGATACAGCAGATTTTGGACACTAGAGTGGTCAAACAGACCAGGAACAAGAAGTACTTGGAGTACCTCGTCTCTTGGAAGGGACAGCCGAACTCTGAAGCAGTATGGATGACTGCAGAACAGATACAGAAGCATGGTGCCGACCTTGATACTCTCATCTCAAGTGGACTTGAGATTTCTTCTTTTGGGGAGTATGGTGCAGGAGCACCCGCACATGATCAGGATATAGGTCCGCATGATGACATACATGATCAGGATATAGGATAGTTATCAGCATGATGACAGGATAGTCTATTTTTAGTATGTTTGACTTTATCATGTAATAAGGTCCATTGGACCGATGCTATGTAATAGTTCAGCCTAGGAGTATGTGTAGGCAGTTAGAGATCGGGATAAGCTAGTCTGAGTTGTCCTCTCTCCCAGCCGCTTGGAAGCTCCCAGCCGCTGGGAAGTGAAGTTGGTAGTACTCGAAGGATTTGTTATATATACCTTCGATCTGTTAGGGTTTAGACACAGTTCATATTGATAGCTCGTATTGATATTGATAGATGTATTGGTGTTGTGTTGAGTTGAGAGCAGTTCAGACATTGTGAATCTGTATTCAGGACTTTTGAATCTCCATTGAATAAGATCTCATCTTTTGCAGTATTTGAGTTGATCAGTTGTTTCTGTGTTGATTTCCTTTTCTGTTTGCAAGTTAATGGGCACTTTCAACCCTTCCACCGGTTGATCCTGCAAATCGGTGGAATGGTCCTGTATCATAGCTTAGGTTGCATTTGTGTTTTCTGTTTATGCATTGCATTGTTCAGGAGATCAGTTAGGAGCATGCTGTGAATCAGCCTAGCATCCTCATGTGCTAGGTCTAGAAGATAAGTTGTTAGATTTTGGTTTGAAGGTGATCCGGCCCGGTCGTCACATGATCTTTGTGAAATAGAGTGGTTCGGAGTGCTTACATGCAGTGGACGGATACACAGGAGTCTGCATGTGCGTTTCCAGTCGGAACGAGCCGCATCATCATCTGCGAATCCATCGCCATCAGGATCGGGTCATGAAGTTGTTGAAGTTTGCAAGTAGCAAGTGCATCATGATGTTTTGAGTGGATATATACTCAGTGTATATATCGCAGTCAGGATCATCTCTCGGGGAAGTTCATCATCCGCATATCGCTAACGAATGCGGGTGTGAAAGTTAAGTTTTTTTGGCTGAGTGTTGAAGAGTTCATCAGGAGGATGTGTGACGTCATCGTCATCAGGATATGACGTCATCGTCATCAGGATATTAAGAAATCCCTCAATGCGAGTTTATCCTGTTATCACTAAGTGGTAAGGTATCGGTGTAGGCAGGAAGTTGTGTTAGCATCATCAGGAGGTTTCGAGGAACCGGATGAACAATATCATGATGTTGTTGCTTGTATCGTCGGGCAGTGGAGCATCGAAGGCAAGTTGTTGAAGTGCAACGTCATCAGGACATTTGGAGCAACCAGATATTTGGATATCCTGCTGACGAAGGTGATATTGAATATCATGATGATGCCGCTTGTATTTGGCACCCGATGAACAGTGCAACCGGAGGATGTTTGCGCCCGTTGATTATCATGATGATGATGATAGGCGACAAGCGGAGGAGGTAAATAGTAGTCGACAGGAGGATATTTGCGATCATCCGAAATATGATGATGCGGTTGGTGTCTCTAGGAAATATGATGATGATGTTCAGCCGATAGAGAATTTTATCATGCTGTTTGTATTGTTGGCTACTCCTTCCTGTTAGGTTGCCTCCGTTGCGTTCCCCTCTGCATCACTAGAGTTTTGAGATTACCAGAGGAAGAGGCTGTGGGATCCTTTTGAAAAGATGGCATGATCTTTTCTAACACTTCGGATGCTATCTCTATAAGCTCACAGTCTTCTATGTGAGATTTCAGTAGTTTCTCTTTGGCCTTCGCATTTGCAAATGAAGCTATCTTCATTGTTTGTACGAGAGATAGAGAGTCAAAATCAAATGGCCCTTTTAGTAATTCCAGTTCATGCATCTCATTAGTTTCTTTTGTCAAGAAGTCCTTGACAGATTTTGCAGTGTCTCTTGCCAGAGACAGATTCTTCTTCTCTTCTGCAGTGTCACTTATGTTCTTTTTAGCTTGACTTCCTTCTTTACTTTTCACCTCTTTTTCTTTCTCCTTTATTATTTCTTCTTCTTTAGATCCAGGGTCAACAGGGGAATCCAGATGAGAAATGTTAGTCTGTTCATGGGCCACCTCTTCCGGAGCAGAGATTCCAAGTCCTTAGCTGTTTCTACACCGGTATTCATTACCTCTTCTGTCATTTTCTTAGTAGACTCTTCTGCAACACTTGTGGTCGAGGGGTCAGTACCCAAGTCCTCTATAATTGGAATGTTGAATCTTTTGACTGCATTCCAGAGGATCTCTTCTGTCTCTTTTGCAACTTTGTCAGTCTCTCTGAGCATAAGTTGATTCATCCTTGCTTTGCTCCTGAACTCATCCTTACAATCTTTGAATACCATATTCATGTTCTTGGGATCGATTGAGGGATATAGCTGAATTGCCATCTATTCCCAGATTTTTAGGTCTTTGGCTTGGGCATTGTTCTTTCTTATTTCTAGTTCCTTCTCCAAGCTTTTGGGGATCAGAGATATAATTTCAATAAATGCTTTGTTGTAGATATTTAGGTACCTGACTGTGGCATCTTGCAATATCTTCTTATCTGCTTCACCATAATCATCATAGAACTCAATCATTGGCTAAAGATTTCTATCCACTGTGACTGATTTGATTATGTCATCAATGTGAAGAGTGGGGTTTCAACATATTCCTTTGTCTTTTCTTCTTCCTCTTGTCCGGTAGAGGGTTCACCGGATGTTTTCTTCTTTTTCTTCACTTTCTTGATTTCTTCATCAGATTCAGTCTCCTCTTCATCCCTTTGACTGGTATAAGCCCTTGTGGCTTTTGTCTTTGTTCTTTTCTATCCTTTGCCAGATAATTTTGCTTCCAGTTTTGATGGCCTTGAGCTTTTGGTAGTGGTAGGTGCAAATCTCTTTGATGATCTGGTCCAGGTGGAAGATTTTATCGGAACACTTTCCTCACTTTTCTTTTCTACCTTTTTCTTCTCTTCCTCAGCCCTTTCCATCTTTTCCCTGTTGGCATCAAGTGCCTCCTTTGATATGCTAGAGCCTTTTGCAACATCTTCAACTTCTTTTCTTACCTTCCTCTTGATCTCTGGTTGTCTGAGTTCCACATGAATCTTTACACTTAGCTCCTCAAAGGTTCCAAGCCTTTCTGCCTTGGGATCTTTTGGCTGACTTAACATGTGTTCAATATGCAGCTCAACAATTTTCTCATCAACTTCATACCCCATTGGCATGATCCATACTATTCTTGGTTCCACTGCCTCCATAAGGCACTGATCAGTTTCTACCATGAAGCAAACAGTATCCTTATACTTTTCAACTAGAGCTTGGGGGATTCTCTCTCTTGCTTGCATCATACTCTGAAAGTTCTTGAAATAGCCCCAGAGTGCTGTATTCTGTGTCTTAACATCACCAAGTCCATGCAAATAATCCCTGATTTGTATGGCAACTGGTCTGTCATTTTGCCATATCCAGCCACTAGATCCAGGTAGCTCATTCATATAATAGAAGAATAGACATAGTATCAAGCCACCGTATTTGAAGGAGTTCTTCTTGTCTTTCTTTATCTTCTACAGATTTTCCAGAAGTTGGTTCAGAAGGAGCTCACAGAGATCATAGTTAGCATTCTTTCTTAACATTTCATAGGCAGTATATATTACAGTTCCAAGTACTGAGTTTTCCCTGGTAGAGTGATATATTTTGTATCCGATGATCATGGATGCAAACTTGATATCTGGATCGGTGATATCCTCAATTGTCATTGCCCTCTTATCATACTTTGATCTGGTAGCCTCAATCACCGTTTGATTTTTGACAGATTTTAGAACAGGTATCCCACCGGATGAGTGCAATCCAGTAACTGCCCTAATGGCATCTTTTGTGAGCTTGAATGGTCTATTCAACCATATGAAGTTATCATGTATTCTGCTTAATACGTACCAAACCCATTCATCTTCTGCAAAATAGGGGAAGTGAATGCACTGTGCAAAATGCTTGTCTGGATAGCTTTATACTGAGGTTTGAGCTCAAAAGAGTCATCTATCAGGTGTTTGTGATAGATATCAACCACTTTGGATCCCCCAAATTCTTCAATGTTTGCATGAACATATGCCCTAACATCTTCTACGTGTAAAACCCCATGCAGAATGCTTGAAAATGCACCTAGGGGATCAACTTCTAGGGATTTATAGGGATGCTTTCTAAATTTAGGGTGCGGCCTATCAGATATCTTTACAACATTTGGTGTGTCCATCTTAAAAGGATTCAGAAATGGATTTCAAAAGTGGAAAATACCTCTTAAGCTTTTAGGGTTCCCGGAATGAGTTGAAAAGATCGCCAATTGACTTGAATTCCGCGATTGATCCTTGTGAGAGATGAAGGAGACTTGTTTGCGAAGCTCTTTTCCTCTTCTACTCGAATGTGAATGTGCAAATGACGAGCGAATGAGCCCTTATACTTCTTTGCAAACCCTAATTCTTCATTGCAATAAATACACAACTTAAGTTGTTTCAGTTGCTCTATTTTCTTTACTCTGAAATATGTATCTTTTCGGATCACAGTGATATACTTAGAGTTGTCCTCGGTGATTTACTACAGGCTTTCTTACCTTTCTTCAGACAATCCATTTGTCCGCAGATTAAGATTCCTCAATACCGGATCTAATCTGAGAAGCTCCTGTTCTTACCAGAAGAGTGATAAACTGGATCAAACTTGAAAGATTTGCTTGATTAAAACTTCTTGCAGATCTTCCACCTCCTTACCAAAGCTATTTTAGATGATTCTCTGAAGACCCTTTAATCCGCAACACCTCTTGTGCTGAATTTAGGCACCGAAAGTCTGGCTAGGGGAAAAAGAGTTTTTCCTTGTGACTCCCCCTAAGCCAGAGCTCACCCTTTTATTTCTAGAAGGCATATCAACACCAGAGTCTGGTACGGATCCATCCTCTACATTCTCTGTACTTCTCTTTACCCAAATCTTGTTCATTTCACTTTTGACTTCATCTGCATTCACCTTTGTTTTTCCTTTATCTTGATTCTGATTATGATATACCAGACCTCTTTTGTCCTGATTCTTGTTTCTATAGAATTTTGCAATATGACCAGATCTATTGCAAATTTGGCAAACAACATTTCTATGCATATTTGATTGATATCCTCTTGATCTGCATTGATTAGCCATATGACCTATTCTATTGCATGCAAAGCATCTACCATTGAATGATTTGTTCATTTGCATATTTTTGCATTCATGAGATTTGTGACCATACCTTTTGCAGTTGAAACACTGTCCAGAGAAGGATGAGTTAGTCTGATTCATTCTCTTTCCGCACTAATTATCTTTATGACCAAAGTTATTGCAGTTGTGGCAGTATCCATTGAAGGATGGATATCTTTGAGCATTAGGCTACCTTATCGGAGGTCTTCTAGGCCTATTCCTTAGATTTTCTGATCCAAAATTCTTCTGACTGGATCTGGAGCTTTCTCCTTTCTCATATCCCAGACCACACTTGTCATCTACCCTCTTTTGGCTTTCAAGAAGAACTTCAAGTTGAGCAGAACTTATCTCAAATTTCTCTTTATATTCATTTGTTTTTTGAAGATCCCTTTTGGGAGAGACAATTTGATCCTCAAGTTTTTCTTCATTATCTTTAGCATCTTCAAGATCAGATTCAAGATGTCTGATAATTCTATCCATCTTGTGGCAATCTTCTGATTTCTCCTTGAGAGATTGTCTTAGATTATCTTTAGTTTTTCTTTTCTCTTCAATCTCTTGGGTAAACTTCATAACTCCTAATTCTATTTCATGTCTTACCATAATGATTTCTTTTGATAACTTTTCACATAACTTGGTTTTCTCCTTCAGATCTTCATTTGTATCATTGGCTTCACTTTGACTTGCCAATTGCTCAAGTAGCTCCTTTCTCTTTTTCATAGAGAGACTTAATTTGTCTTTTAGTTCTCTCATGAAATCATCAACCTATTTGAGTCTTTCCTTTAACTCATTGACTTCAGAGTTTAACTGCTCAAGATCATCAAGGGCAGTCTTGAGTTGCTCCCTTAAACCATATACATCCATTTGAATTCCCAGATCTTCCTCAAGCTATTAGACTCTGTTAGGAGGAACTTGGCTCTGATACCAATTGTTGATAACTGAGAGGGGGGTGAATCAGTTATCCTAATTATTTCTGCTTTCTAAACTTTCTTAATAATCAATGCAGCATTAATTCAATTAAGCAAACATAACCATGAAATGGAAATACACATGACACAATATTTTTGATGTGGAAACCCTGTTAAGGGAAAAAACCATGGGGTGATTAACCCAAGATTGTATTCTCTGTTAGAAGAATGGAAATACAAAATGGCACTTGCCAATTAGGGCTCACTGCCCAAGCACACTGCTCACAAGAGGCACACTACCTACAGGAGACACACTATCTACAAGAAAGGAAGATAACACAATGTTTGAACTGATGAGAAGCATCCACACATGCTGAGGTTTAGTTTCGATTAAGCTTAGTAAACTGATCTGCTGCACTTCATTCTTACTCTCTCT
Organism: Cunninghamia lanceolata; assembly: GCA_027924645.1. NCBI lineage: Eukaryota > Viridiplantae > Streptophyta > Pinopsida > Cupressales > Cupressaceae > Cunninghamia > Cunninghamia lanceolata. The sequence continues at coordinate 8,447,022 of BSBN01001583.1, forward strand.
TGATGCAGCTGTACTGTCACATTCCAAACCTCTTCTACTATCTTCACTCTACTCTTCTGCTTTTCTTCACACTACACATATTCTCACATCTAAATCAATCCTATATATATATATCCACACAAGTGATTTCATCACCTTTCTAGTCGGCATCCAGAACAGTTAATAATTTCCTCAAACTCTGATCTGTCGGCTGAATCCTTGCACACCAAGTAATGCGGATCAAGCATATACTTGTAGAAGTCATCAATCACATTGGCCAAACATAACTTATGCCTTAAGAACCTTTTCCATCATCAGTAACACATCTGGAATAATGTCTGATGTTTTGCCAGTCAGTTCTTCCTCTGTTCACACTGTCACTTGGGAACCCGACATTCAAGCATTCATATTTCTTTATCCTTTCCACAACGGAGGCTCAAACCCTGGAATTTATCAGTCAAGATACTCCTCTTGACTTCCCCAAATTCGTACTTCACTAAGATACTTCTACTGAGAGATCCGGACCTATCTGTCGGACCTTACTGACTGCTCTGTTCTTGCTTATCGGACCTCAACACTTCTTCAATCTGACTTCCGGTGAGGACCTATCATGTCTTGAGGATGTGTGGGATAACCTTTGTTGCCATCAATGACAACATTTATGAGTCCATATAGTGTCTCTTGCCAACAGCTTGAAGATTTTATCTTCTTTGAAGAGGTGGCGACTCTGCAAAATGAACCTGATTAATTGTTGAAGAATTGTTCCTATTTATACAAGTTGACTACATAGATCTGCAAAGTTTCCAGTCATAAGAGGAAAATTATGAGGTCTGCAATAATTTCCAGGTATTTGATCCTTAACTCTAGTTCCATCTCCAAAGAAAAATAAATTAGATAGGTAGAAGCTATTTGTGATTGCTTTCTGTAGAATGTTGTTCTCATGCTTAAATGAAGTTCTACTACGGTGAGTTGAGGATCTCATTGGAGATTTAGGCTTTTGTCAAGAGATAGAACTAGGGTAAATTTGTTGTGAAGGAAATTGGTTGTTGGTGAAAGCATAGTTGAACATGGGTTGTTATTCTTTTTGTCTTTCTACACATTTGAATGTCAAAATGCACTGTGCATCACAACAATAATCATACCCTCAGAAAAGGGTCTTCTCTATTGAAAGATACAAAGCTTTGGATTTGAATGGTATCCAAAATTATCCGAACCCTATTCCTGATATAGTTAGGAATCATCTACCAAAGTTCAATGGTGGTAAGTCTGAATCAGCAAGTAGGCATCTGCAAGAGTATGTTGATATGATGGGAGACTATGAACTTGATTTTGAGGATGTTGTCATGAAACTATTTGTTTAGTATCTGAAAGGAGATGCAAGAGATTGGTTCTCTTATTTACCAACATGCTCTATCTATTCTTGGGAGGAGTTCAAAGAAGTGTTCATGGAGCAATTTGGTGAGAGAATTGACCCAAGTTTAGTGATAAATTTTTTTATGGATATCCATAAAGGGGAGGATGAATTGGTTCTTGTATTCAGCCTTAGATTTTCAAAAGCAATGAAGGATATTCCTAAGGTTATTAGACTAAATGATGCAATAGGTTTAATTGTTTATTTGGGAGCATATGATGAAGAAATGAGTTATTTGTTGAGAGTTAAGGAACTTGCTACACTTTATCAGGCATATCGGATTGCCATGGACATTGAAAACAACTAGAAATATGGAATGCACAAGGGTTATTTCTATACAAATGTTTGCTGCCCTAAGGCTCCCAATGTTGATGAGAGGTGTAATTTAACTATTAAAAATGAATGTCAGAGCACTTATACCCCTGTTGTCCCAGTTTATGCATCAGCCCAATGTGACTATACAAGAGGTGTGGCACCTAAAAATGCAGATAGTAGTTGTCCTATTGAGAAAAATTATAACATTATGCACATGATTGGAAAGAATATATCAGAAAATGAAGATTTATCTTATGTAAATGAGGATGGTGAATGTAATCAGCACACAGGCAGCATATATGCAAACTAACATATCAATGATCATGATTTTGAAAATGAAATTTTAAGCATTCTTTCTGAAGATTTTGAGCATAGCTTATGTAGTGATGAATTTTCTTGTGATGAGGATTAGGATGACAGCGAACCGGATTATTTTTCTATGGATTATGAATGCTTCTATGATGATGTTGATGTGCATAACACTAGAAAATGTGTCGATTCAGATCTATATATGAAGCCACCAGCTCATAAAATTAATGGTGAAACGGAATATGCTTGTTTCTTTGTAGAGATAGACATGTTCTCATTTAATGAGGGGTGCAATAGTGTAAAGTTTGATGAAGACACATGCTCACTTGTTGGTGAACAAGAAACATGCTACGATGAATCTGTTGAATATCCATATTTTAATGATAGAAGTGACAACCATGTGGATTTTGATTTGCAATTAAGTAGTGCTTGCAGATCTTATGGAGATCAAGAGGAAGAAGCATTGGAAGATGATGAAGAGCAATCAAAGATTGAAACAAGTAGTAGTACTGAGCATGATTGTTCCTTTATTAATTATAATTTTGTGCATGCCACAAAAGTTGATACTCCTTCACACAAGGGATTCATTGGTGCATATGGCAATACAGATGCATGTTCAGTTGTCCATGAACCAATAGCATGTTGTAATGAATCTGAGACACTTGAATGAACCCTTTTCCAAGTAGATGACACATATGATGATGAGGACTTGGTTGAGTATGATGAAAATCAAAACATTATTATTGATGAGGATTCCAAATTTTATACTGATGATAGAGTGATCAACATATATCATGAATTTTATTGCAAATATGGTCAAGTTCTGAGCAACTCATTCGGTGACCATTATGATGGAGAATATTCAAACTTGTCTATGCCTTCTTTTGAAGATGTATACCTAGACATGAGGAAAGATTTTGAAGTTAATTTAGATAGATTTTCTGATTTGTGGAATATCCATGATACAGATGAGTGTCATTTCCAAGATATTGAAGGATATTATGGAGCAATTGAGTCAAAATTTTTAGATGTATGTTCTTATTAGCATAATGATAAGAGAGGTGCCAGAGTATGAACCTTTTCTGTTTGATGCAACTAAAGGGTGTTTGCATGAGGTGCACAAAGATGAATATGATAGTTTCCTCTTTGACATGCAAACTTATGATGAAATAAGACCTAATGATCCTATCTATATGGTGGACTATGAGTGTTTTCAGTTTTCAGTTTAGCTAGGAGATCATTTTATAATGTATAATTGTGACAGATGATGAGAAATGTTATTTGCCATATGAGAAGCATTGTTTGATGAATATGACATACATACATTACCTAATGCTAAAAGATATGACAATATGTGTGGTTATATGCCTGATTTTAAAGTGCAGAGTGGCAAATGTTACATTGATAGTGGCAGGCTCAGTGATGTGGTTAGGCATGTCAGTATCAGGATTAGTTTGTGGGTAGATTATGTGAGTGCTTTCAGATTTGACCTGATGTAATCAGATGAAAATATGGTATTTGACAGAGGATGGTTCTAGTTTTTCATTTTTGGGGGCCCAGGGCCACCAAATAAAATTGAAGGTATGAATTATGATGCAAGATGGAGCAGTTACACAATAGTCCAATGGAGTAGGCACATGGTCTACATCCTGGAGATAATTGGAATCTCGCCATGCTTGCAAGAGGCATGCATCCCCGAGCAAGAGCCACTATTGGCACCTTCAAATTTTGCAAATTTGAAGTGCCTAAATTCTTTTGATGTGTTGACAAGGGCCAGGTCGGCATGTTGCTCAATCTAACCTAGAGCCCACCTTCACCAATTAAAATCTTGCAACTCAGATATCATCTTGCAAATCCATATGGTGGGAAGCTTTTTGGCACATATGGTAACATGCCTGCTCAGTTTCGTGCTGTCCAGAATGAGTTCTGATGGGATATTTAATTCTTTCCTGATTGCGACTAAGCTAGATTTGGTGTTTCAGAAAGTTTCAAATCTTACAATTCTGAGGGTGACCCATTTCTCATTTTGGTCCAAAACATCTCCAGTTCTAGTTTCATCAAAATCAAAGATCGTATGAAGCATTATTTTAATGTATTCCAGTTGCGGCGAAGACATCTAGCAGGCCAGTTTACAAAGGAGGTCCCTGAAATCATTCAGCGAAGTGAATTCTGAGGAAATGGGTTTGCTCTGAATAATTGATAACGGTCATATGCAAATTTTCATGACTCCCTGAAATCTCATCTACTCGCAGTGGAAATGCATTGTTTGCCTGGAGAAAGAAATTAAATATTTACCAATTGCTAAAGTTGAAAGTGCAATTTTAAAAGAAATATTTATTAGCATTTTAATATTTTAAAAGGAAAATATTATAAGGTAGATATTATAACTTTATGTTATAAAGTTTGTAGCAAAGGTGAAAGGAAGTTTTTAAATTTCATTTCACACCATCGCACGCCTCTTCCTCTCTCCTTTCACCTGCCATGCAATGGTGCAAAATGGGGGTTTCTCTACAGCTTTGAGCATGCTTTCCTCTCTGCAGCAAAAAAATAAGGTGTTCTCTTCTTTGTAGAAGTATTTTGAAGGTTTTTTGAGTCAAATTTGAGAACTTTTCCTGGTGCAGCTGCTAGTCACATTTTTGAGCTTCCAGGCAATTTTTGGAGGCTCTGTTTAGCCCAAAATTGCTGCTCCATGCTCTAAATTTGTTTCCTAACCTATCCTATTGCCTGGGCGGAGGTTTTAAGCATGACTGTGATAATTTTTGGGTGCCCACAGCCATAAAAATGCCCCTACATCAGCAAAAATGACCCAGTAAGAATGAAAATTAAATTAGACATTGCTGCAATTCATTCTCTATTTTTTTTGTTGCTGGGAGAAATCAAGGAAGAGTCTAAAAAGAAGCCATATAGTGCCATATCATAGCCACGCACATGGATGAGAGAACCTTCAGGCAGGTCATGCAATGGTGTGAAATGAGGTGTCCGGCAGCTGCAGGTTAAAATATGGATGAAAGTAAAAAGGGGAAGATAAATTAAAAGACATTTAGCTCCATATTTTATTTTATATTTTATTCTCCTTTTTTGTGTATTTTCCCTAGGCTTATTTGCAGTAGCTTGTAATGAGAACTTCACCTAACTACCAGGATGTAATAATTTTTTAGGCCAACATACTCTTGTTTCTATAAGAGAGCATGTTGTTCCACTTTGTAAGGGGATTTTTCTTGGGCTTTGGATAGAAGTTGTCCACACTTTGGGGAGTAAGTTCTATTGCAACCTTGATTCTTGTGTCTGGGTGCATATGTATTTTCTATTTTGCAAATGTATAAAGTTTAGAATGATAATGTTCTTTCCAAATTGTGGTATATGAAAAACACTTTCTGTGTGTGTTATCTGTGATTGTCTCCTTGGATATGAGCAATTTTCTTTTGAGTGAAGTTGCTAAGAGTTTCTGAACTCACTCATATACATTTGTTGTGTGATATATCTGATTTATTGCATCTATTCAAGGAATGGATTAAATTGCTTTGAGTTAGGTATAAGGGGAAATGTGTTATATCTAAGGATTATTGAATCATAGAATCACAGATAATACTTTTTCTTGGACATATTACTGTAAGGCAGTAATATTTTTATTTTTGGGTCCTCTGGATATGAAGTTGTGTTGTCATGAGGGAACATTTGCAGTGATGGTTTTGCCTTTGTTGCCTAGATAGAGCACCGATCTAGGATTTTCTTGCCCAAAGGGTCTAGAAAATCATTGTATTTAAAAGATAAATCATTCAAACCATTATATTGTTTTGTTTTGTTTTAGGTTTAGGTGTTGCATGTTCTCAGATTTAACCATCTAGATAATCCAAGAAAATTACCAGTCTGGGGTTTATCTTACAAATCTTGGTGCATACATGAGATCATTCTGCCTAAGTTAGTCAAAGATAAATCTTTTGGGTGTGAATGAGGGATACCCTGTAGGTGCGGCAGAACCTAAAGTGCAGAGGAGACAGAGAGTCAGTCTCCTGTTCGTTGGCCACTGACCTAAGATCCCTGTGGATAGAAGATGGCCACTTTTTAGGGTAACTTAGACAATCAGCTGGGAACACCAACAAAGAGGATTCCATAAAGTGACTAAACCTCTAGAGGCTTCATTAGAGTTAACAGCAAAGAAAGATCCATCCTTCTAAACCCTATTTTTAACCAAAGAAATCCAATCCATGTTCATTTTAACTTCTTGAAGAAGAAAAAAAAGGTAGGCATATTCTCCATTCTGAAGTTATAAAAAAGGTCTTGTTTGTGTGGACTATCAAGTCCTCTAATATTCCAAGATATAAGCTTCATTTCTAGGATTTTATAATGGGTTTAGACCCACTTATCTTGAGGGTACTTTGGCTACTACTTGCAACCAATTTTGAAGGTTCTCTGACCCAAATATCTTTCTAGTTAGGTCTACCTCTTTTTTACTCCACCCCAATATTGTTTGATTTCTTTGAGTTTCTTGTCATTCTAAGATAGGATTGGTCCAAAAAACCCTCTCCTCTACCACTTATCAAAGCACCAATCTACACCTCTAAATGATTCAACAAGTAGGGCATAACTTCTTCTACTAGCATAATAACCCATGGGGGAAGACTAACAAACATAACCTTACCCAAACCCATTACCTCTAGAATGGGCTTCCCTTTATGGTGTGGTTTGTGGGAACTAGAAGCCACCTAATACTGCAAAAAAGATAACTCTCCATTCTCAATGAATGACTCTGAAACCTTCTCATATAATAACTAAGAGACAATTGAGGGCTCCCCAAAGGTGACCCATACTCCATAGTAGAAAGAAGAGGGAGAGAGGTTAGAACTAGAAAGTGGCTCTTCATAAGAAGAGGGGAGGAATCTACCATGCTTGAGGAGACCTACTGAAGAGAAGGAAAGCCTTCCTAAGGAGCCTCAACAACAACATCAACCAAAATAGCCTCCAACACTCTCAAAGCAAAATTTTCTTTGTTTGATTCTATATCTAGTGATACCTCAAGAATTGAGTCTTGAGGCTTAAGCCATCCTTTTTAGAAGGGCAATTTTTCACTAAATGACCCAACTTGTGGCATGAGAAGCATACAAAAGAAGTGTTATCAAACTCAATGGATTGACATCAATAGCCAAACTTAGAAGATAGATTAATCTCTGATGGGAGCTTAGAACCCAAGAAATCCAAAACACACATTGTAGCAAAAACTAACCACCTTCTTGGCCTATTAAAAGGGTTGATAGAAACCAACTAACCAAGAGAGTTGATGATACCTTTCAACACTTCCTCCTCCAAAAACACTATGGGAAACCTAGGAATGCTCAACCACATAGGAGAAACATTGATATTCTCCTTACTCGGATCAAACCCAGGAGGTCACTTTTTGATGACTAGTCTAGCTTTTCCTAGAAACCATGGACCACCCAAAAAATACTACACACATCTTCCCAATAGGAGAACAAAATAAGGAAGAAACCCATTACCATAGCTGAAATATCCATCTATTCTTTCAAGCACCACTTGTAAGTTGCCTATTTCTTGAAGGCATCCACACTCAGCCTCAACCTTAAGAACTTAAGATTGATCAAAGATTTTTCCATTTTAGCTAAAACTTGACCTACCACCACATCAACGACCATAAGAGAGAGGACACCCTTATCCTTACAAGGAAGTGTTGTGATGCTCACAACACACCCCATTGTACTCCTTAGCAAAATGAGGACCCCTGCAGTGGCTTTGCTTTTTGCTTTTGTGTGTGGGTCTATTTGGTGGTAAAAGGGAAAAGGAAGTGAAAGTTACAAACCTTGTTGAAAATAGAGAAAAAATAACATTAAGTACCAGAGTAGAATATGGGTGAATTCCTTGTCAACAATGAGTGAGGGTTGCTTTTTGAACCATTTTAAAATTCTAAGTATTTTGCAAGATATATGTGTTTTTGGTAAAATGTACTATAGGAGGGTTTGTATGTTGCATATACAAAGTCATTTGTATATCGGGTCGCATATACAAAGCTGTTTGTATATACAAAATCACTTATATACAAAGTCATTTGTATATTGGGTCGCTTGTATACAAAGTCCTTTGTATACTGGGTCGTTGTATAAGTCGCAAAGGGAGTTGTCGGGTTTTCTTTAAGTCATTTTACTTGTATGCATTTTGTTAACGTTTTATTCTTACATACAAGTTGGGCCCGAAAATTTCAAAGTTTAAATGCATAATTGGCTAAGTCTAGCGGATGCATTTTATGTTTGTATGTTAGGCAAAGGCGGAACATATAAAGAAGATATACAATGCTAGATACATAGTGCCGAACTAAAAGGATCATGAAATAGGATGTAATTGTTGTATGTTTTGCACTATTGTATATGTATGTTTCGGTTACATACATTTCAAGATACATACAAGGCAGAACTGAAAGAAGGTTAAAATTTGGTTGAAATGATGCATCACTACTTAACGTATATTAAAAGATGCATTACGCTTTATACATGTTGTGGAACCGAAGTTGAGTGAACTGTGGTTTATAAAAGTTGAAGTCCGAAAGGACATACAAAGGAGTTTGTATGTATGGGGCTTTGTATGTAAGGGTTTGATGCAAGTATTATTGTATCGTAGGGATACAAATGAAAGGTAATGTGGGCTCCACCACTCATCAGCATGAGTAAGCTTGCTGGAGCAAAGTTTTTAGATCATACTGATCTTATGCCTCTCAGCGATAGGTACTTTTCGGCAGGAATCACTTGTACTCTCATTGATAAAAATGGTATCAGGTAGATATGTGTGATCAGAGTGAGTTTTTTAGATCGCCCCGACTAAGTGAGTTACTTCGATGATGAAGACATACGCGATATACAAAGCAAAAATACAAGTATGGAAAAAGCGAAAAAGGGAGGGAACTTTAGTTTGATTTCTTGCACAAAATGCTTGTATGTTTAAAGATACAAAGGGAACATACAAGAAAACATACATGGAAAAGGGTATGTATGCAGAATTAAACTGGGGGTAAAAGTTTGAAAGCATGAACACTACAACTAAAGGCCAAATTAATGGTGCATTAATTGTTGTAATTAATGCCCATCTAACATTCTGAAGAGGTGTAAATTGACGAAGTTGGCATGCATATTAAATCCCTTTTTTATGTCTGTTTGCAGGTATGCAGGTAGATATTAAGGTGGAGCTTTAATGGCAATGACATCACAAAGGGGCGGATCGGATCACAAAAGGAAGCAAAAGGAGTAAAGGATTTTAGTAAGAAGACATATGCAGATGGAAAGAAGCAATATTAAAAGGGCAAAACAATAGAAGATATTTTGATGGTTGTTAGGGTTTCCAAGCAAGATCTTTACACTTAGTATGGGTATGCTGCTCAGAGATTTTTTGGCCAAATTTGTTTTCCACCATTGTTGTTGCACTTGAGATATGGACCGTTGATTGACTAGGGTTTTCGAACCGTATTGGGGATAATCAAATCTATATATTGAGCCCCTTTACTCTGTAATGAGTTACACAGGGATTTTTTGAAAATAGCTAGCAGTTGTAATTGGTTTAAGCATCTTGAATAGGAGTATTTTAGTTTAGAGGTCGCCTGTGTCTACAATAAGGAATGCATGGAACATCTAGCTTCCTTACTGTATCTGTAAAGTGTTGTAAGTTTTCTGTGAAGTTGATTAATGAAGCTAAGAGTCATTCATACATTGTAAATCATATATGACTGTGTGTTTTGAATACAAATGAATCTAGAATTCTACGTCTATATTCAGAGTGTCTTCTGGCTCTTCTTTGTATTTGAAATAATATCTCTTAAAGCTCAAAATCTTGAATGTATGTTTGTGAAAATACTCAGGACATTCACATTTAATGATTTAATTTGTTGATTTGATCAAATTTGTTGTATTTCTTATAACGTGCATAACAGAACATTTAGATCCTGTAGTAGAATGAAGTTTAATTTAGATTTCTCTAATGTTTCCCAAACCATTTGAAATACTTAGCTTAAACGTAGAAATTTAAAGGAGATTGTCTGATATTTGAAGGAAATGTGAACAACTGAGTTGATATTGGACAGTTTTCATAATATTTGAAAAGGAAAGCTTGTGTTAATATAAATCATATAAAGCTTTGTGATACAGTAACAAATTTATACAAAGGAATGAAGAAAATGTTGATATTGCTGATATTTTGCATAATTTGAGTCCAGTGACTCATAAAACACCTTAAATCAAGTAAGGCCCCTTGCATATTACAACTTCATATTAACCTACTGAACTGTCCACAAGGTCAAGACCTGACCATACAAAAACTTGAGATTAAGTAATCTTAATTGATTTCTTCATATCTTTCAAGACAGTTAGGTTCATTTTATGAATTTTAACCTTTGTTATGAATGTGTAAAAGCAATCATCAATAGGAAGAAGCTAGACGAGAGGTTTAGAAAGGGTGTCTGTGCCTTTTTGGGCCTCAAAAGTAGGCACAAAGGGAGGAATATTCTTGAATAGACCCACCTAGGAGTAACCCCCTATTGCACTTGTGTTGCCATTGATGTCAACAATGTGAGATTTAGATGTGTTATTAGTAGTACTAGAATAAAGAAGAATAGAAGTAAAGTGAACAAGAGGTTAATGTCAAAGGAAGTTTGTGGCAATATGATCATAGAAGAAGACAAAGAAGATAGATCAAAGATGAGAAGGGTAAGACAATGAATGCCATCATTATCTCCTAAAGTAGTATAGATAAAGAGTTTGCTAACATGAAGGTTCTTGCTTTATGAAAAGAGTTTGTTGTTGTTGTATGAAGTTAAGAATGAAGTATCTAATGTGGAAAATACTGTATTCATTATTTCCTAAGGAAATGCATTGCTTTAGTTTTGAAAGAAACATTCAAGGTGTCCAAGGCACTGAAGTTTGCATAGAATAAGCTCAGGAGAATGCTCCACATTACTCTGCATCTTAAGGTACAACCTTGTAATTTGGGAGTTAGTCAGAGACATGTGTGAAGATTGTACATTCTTGATTTCAAATCTTGAAGATTAACATGGAAGATTCTAGAGCTCACAGAGTGAAGATAGTTGTTCAAAGTTGATGTAGTCACGATGCGTCTAGGAAATGCTTCATATTTCTCTGTTTTTAAAGTTGAGGTACTGTGGCTTAAAGGATGATCATTTATAGATGGGAATGTGGTAATACTTAAGATTCAAATGCTAAGATGTACCACAAAGGCTCTTCAGTGTCAGCAGAACAAAGACATCTATTGCTACTAACTAGGGTTGTCTGGAGGAGAAAGTAGAAGCCATTGCATTTCACCGCAGTTCGTCTTTTGGCTTTGATGTTTGGAGGATAAGTTTAGATATTTAGATGGATGATTCAATTCAGGTTTCAGGTACTGAAATGCATCACAAGTTGGTTTTTCAATGTTCTATCTTAAGACTGTGTGTTAAGTGTTCATTTGTGATACCAGACTTAGTTTATGCTTGCTTGCACTAGAAAGAAAACATATATCTTTGAAGAAGGATTGATTGAGAAGGTTTGTGTAAGTCTTATGTTTCTTGTGTGGTGATCCACATGATGTTAATTGATCCCTTTGGTACCACTTTTGGTCTGGAGATTTCAAGCGGAAGGATGAGTATTTGTTGGGAAAAATTCATGTGTTTTTAGTATTCTCTCCTGATGATTTGAAGTGTACACCAAATTAGAAGAATGTGATAATGAAGAATAGGTCATAGTTATCACTTGGCTTGAACCATATTGATTTTCTACATCTTTTGGATGTTGACTTGGAGTGGCCTTGCATGTTTCATGATTACACATTTCATCTTGGCTGACTTGGGAGAAGGAATTTGGAAATTGCAAAAGGTATAAATGAAAGATCTTTTTTATGGAGGATAGTAGGAGTGTGTGAGGGTGTGCAAAGATGTATGAGCATATGTGAGTTTGTGAAGGTGTGTTGGAGGTAGCAGTGTTTGCTGAGCAGAGAAAGTAAAGTTTTGTGACAAAGTGAAGTGTGCAGATGATGCAGAGGGGTTTTGTTCAGTAAGATCCATTGAATGTAATATCTAGAGGTTGTAGCCTCATTCTATAAGTACCATTGTATTGTATTTTAGGGGGTTGCAGTTTTCTTTGGGTTGTAGCCCATAAATAATATTGTAATCCTATTTTATCTTTATTTGTGAGGCTAGATTTGGACAGTAGATCCAACCAAGTATCTTACTCACCGTGGTTTTTCCCTTCTTGGGGTTTCCACATAAATGTGGTGTTGTGGTTGTGTGCTTATGTGTTGTGCTTTAATTGGTTTGATTTGTTGATCTTATGGTTAAAACAAATTAGAATCTTTGATTGTTAATGATGAACTAAAATGAGTTTTGATATATACTGATTCACCCCTCACCCTCTCAGTATATACTTGTGTTCTAACAATTGGTATCAGAGCAAGGTTCCTTGGTGTAGCCTAACAACTAAAGGTAGATGTTGGAATAGAACACATGGCTCAAAAGGAGTCCTCTTCTAAAGATCGTATGTTTGATTGAAATAACTATGATTTCTAGAGTGTAAGGATGGAAGCTTATATTATCTCACTAGGGTATGATGTTTGGAGGGCAATTGAGGCTAAATATGTTGAACCTAGTCATCCCATTACAAATTTAGATGTGAAGAAGGCCCATGAAAATAATGCCAAAGACAAGAATGCAATCTTAAGTGGTTTGACCAGTTTAGAGTTAGTCAAGGTTGTGCGGTGCAAGACAGTAAAGGAGATATGGAATAAGCTCAAAGGCCTCTATGAAGGAGATGATACCATAAAGGAAGCCAAACTACAATCCTACAAAATAGTATTTGAGAATCTAAGGATGAAAGAAGAAGAAAACATTGTTGGCTACTTACACTGAGTTAATGAAGCTATGAATGGAATCAAAAGCATGGGTGAAGATATTGCTAAATCAATGGTAGTAAAGAAAATCTTGAGATCCCTCCCTCATAGATTTGATTCAAAAGTTTCTGCAGTAGAAGAAGATAAATATCTAAAGAAACTCACCATGATTGAACTATTTGGGTCTCTCACTACCTATGAAATAAGAAATGAAGTCATAGGTCGATGCCAAAAAGAAGCTTCTTTTAAAGTTATGAAGAATGAACATTTGACATATTCAATGAAGTTGAGGAAGAAGAAGAAAATTTTGTAAGAAAGTTGAAAAGAGGGTTAGGTAAATATAAAGGTAAGATACCTTTCAAATGTTTCAATTGTGGTAGAATTGGTCATTATGTCTCTAAATGTCCTTTTGGAGAAGGTGAGAATAGCAGCAAGGGGTTCAAGAGAAACAATTTTCAGAGGAACCTACTTTCAAAGGAAGACTACAGCTCCGCAGAAGAAGTAGATCACTACTCATCTAATGAAGATAGAGGGGAATCTCTATTCATGGCCATGGTGATCTCAGATGACTCAGGAAAGACTGCAGATGAAGAAGAATGTGAAGTTTATTTTGAAGGTGAATTTATTTCTTCTCTTGAAGACTTAGACTGTGCAAGGAAGGAAAACCAAGAACAAAGAGTTGTGATTGAAGCCAAGACAAAAGAATGTATAAAATTGGAGAAAGAAATTTAGTTACTTAAGAAGGAGTTGAAGATGACAAAGATTAGAAGTCTAGATGATATAGAAAGTACATATCTTCTCTTGCCTCAAGGGAGATCTCTTCATGCAAGATAATTCTCCATGACTAGGTTCAATCATGTCTTCTTTGGTTGTTGTTTTATCTACAATAATTTTTGTCATAAGGCTATGGATTGGAAGTCTGTAATGAATGAAATAAATATTGTGGATGTTGAAGAGACCTAATGTCTCAAGTTACTACTCGGAACCTCATTCATTCCTTGGTCATCAGCCACACTGGAGCATCAACAGACTTTGTTAATGTTACACCGATCTGCAAGGTCTCATTGAGGGTAATGAGCTATCAGATAGAATTTCACTATCAGTGGGAGTGAGGAGTCTTTGGGTGATCTACAAGGTTTCACTGATGAAGGGCTAGCTATCGGGTTGACTTTCACTATCGGCATGGTCTTGGGTTGCTTCTCTGATCGATATGTGTCATACTGATATGATATGTCTATCAACATAAGGTTGGCCATCAGCTAAGTCTGTGGTAGTTACTCCAATAGTCTTCTATTACTCTGATGAAGGATGAAGACTTGGGTATCAGTGGGACAAAGAACCATCGGTGTGGATGGTGGAGTGGTCTCCGATGGCTTGGGCTATTCTGATGAGGCTTAGACTGGCATCATCGGCAATAAAGTTTCTGATGATAGTCTTACTGAGTGTTCATGTATATAAACCAGGATGTCAAACTGGAACTGGTGAATGTGGGACTAAAGGTCTCACATGAATACGAACAGTTATGCGACAGTTGTAAGATAGTGATGCTGGGTTAGTTGGAACAAATAGTTAGGGCAGAAGTTCAAAACGGTTTTGTTCTTGAAGACTGTGATAACATATATAGATTTGGAGAGATCATCTGTAGTTGATGATGAGATTTGATCAAATTGTTCATTCTATAGATGTACAGAGGAAGTGAACTATGTATATGATTTGAGAATCGATACCTAAGCGAGAAGACTGGGATCTTTATTGTAACCTTTCTAAGCTTACTATAAAATAAAGATTGTCTCTCTTATGGTGGTGGGTTTTTTACTTGAAAGGGTTTTCCCATGTACATTTGGTGTTGATCTCTGTTATCTTGTATGTTTATTCTATATTTTCTGGTGTGTTCATCTTTGTATTTGAATTAAACGTTACCTGTCTTCATTATGCCCTTTGAATTGACATTAGAGAAGCTGTATTCTGCACCTGTGCTTTCCTTACAAGTGGTATCAGAGCCTAACCAGTTGTGTTATCCTTATTGGTAGGTTGGGTTTTTTGTGTTAGTTCTGTGAGTGGAATTTCTGTAGACGTCTATTTTGTTAAATAAGATGGAAAGTACATCAGGAAAAATAGACATTGAAAAGTTCAATGACACAAACTTTGAGTTGTGGAAGCTTAAGGTTAAAGATTTGCTGGTCAACAGAGATCTTTGGGTTGCTGTGTCTGGGACTAAACCTTCAGGCATGAAGCAAGAAGACTGGGACCTGGCAGATAGGAAATCCAGAGGACTGATAAGGTTAAGTTTAGTGGATTCTATTCTATTGAATGTCCATGAGGAGAAGACTACAAACACTTTGTGGAAGAAGTTGGGAGATATTTATTAGGGCAAGTCCTTGGTGAATAAACTTTTCCTCAGAAAGAAGTTGTACTCTGAAGATGGATGAAGGAGCATCTGTAGCAGACCATCTGAACTCATTTAATATGGTTGTTGCACAGTTGACTTCTGTAGGTGTAAAACTAGAAGAGGAGGACCGTTGTATGCTTCTGTTGTGTTCCTTACCTGACTCATGGGATCATCTTGTGATGGTTATTGGAAGTACAACAACCATGTTTAAAACTAAAGAAGTTGTTGTCTCACTATTATCTGAAGAGATGCGGAGGAAATCTTCTGAGATGGCCAAAGAGGCCCTGTCCATTCAAGGTAGATCAAAGGAAAGAGGCAAGAAGAAAGACAAGACGTCTAAGTCCAAATTAGAGGGGAGATCAAAATCTTCTGGTAAAAAGTCCAAGGTGAAGTGCTGGAATTGTGGGCAGAAAGGACACATAAGAAAAGACTACAAAGAGGAGAAAAAGAAGAAGAAGAAGTACTTCTTTGACACTGATTCTTCTTAGAGTGATGCTGATGCCTTCATTGTTGCCTTGGCAATGCCTACATCTGAAGAAGTATGGCTGGTGGATTCAGGAGCATCTTTTCATATGACATCTCACAGAGAATGGTTCACTAAGTATGAACCATATGTTGGTGGGAAGGTGTTCTTAGCAAGTGATTCGACACTGGAAATTGTTGGCCGAGGAAGAGTCAGAATCTAGTTCTTGGATGGAAGAATAAAGGGAATGAATGGAGTATTACACATACCAGGTCTGGCTCGAAATTTACTTTCTGTTAGTAAGCTTAATGATATTGGAGTGCAAGTTACTTTTGTGAATGGTGGCTGTAAGATGACTAGAGGTTCTATTGTACTGGCAAAGGGTGAACGCATTGGAACTTTGTATAGGTTAGATGCTATACCAGTGTGTTGTAATAGTGTCTCTGTAAAATCTGAAAAAGATACTATTGTAACACATGATGCAAACTCTATGGAAGTTAAACTTCCTGTAGAGAAAATAATGCTTTGACATCATAGACTTGGTCACATAGGTGAAAAAGGTTTAAAAACCTTGAAAAATAAAACCCTGGTAGATGGGATGATTGATTGTAATATGGAGTTCAATTTCTGCGAACATTGCATATATGGAAAATAGAACCATGTTTCTTTTTACTCTAGTTCTCATAAATCTTTTGGTGTTCTGGACTATGTACATTCTGATGTTTTTGGTTCAGTTGATGTTCCTTCTCTATCTAAATCAAGATACTATGTATCATTTATTGATGATTATTCAAGGAGGGCATTTGTATATTTTTTGAAAAATAAATCAGAAGTGTTCAGTTGGTTTAAAGAATTTAAAACTCTTGTGGAAAATCAGACTGGTAGAAAAATAAAATGTTTGAGAACGGATAACAGTGGTGAATATTGCAATGCAGATTTTGATAAATATTGTATTGATCATGGAATAAAAAGGCATAAGACTACACCTTATACTCCACAGCAAAATGGAGTTGCTGAAAGGTTGAATCGATCATTGATGGAGAAAGCAAGAAGTATGTTGAGTTATGCTGGTCTTGAACAAAAGGTCTGGGCTAAGGCAGTTGCTACAACTTGTTACTTGTTGAATCATTCTCCTACTTCGGCATTGGTTGATAAGATGCCTATGGAAGCATGGTCTGGAAAGAAGCCCTCTCTAAGACATCTTCGTGTCTTTGGCTGTGAAGTATATGCTCATATTCCTGAGGTAAAAAGATCTAAGATGGATTACAAGGTAGTCAAATGTATCTTTATTGGCTATGGAGTCAGTGTTAAAGGGTACAAGCTTTGGAATCCTGAAACTGAAAAAGTAATTTACAGCAGAAATGTAATTTTTAGAGAGCTAAAACCTTTGGTTAGTGGTCCTTAGCCAGAGAAGACAGAAGAGAAGAAAGAAAAGAGTGTTTTTAATATTCCTCTAACCCCTGTAAAAGAGGAACAACAAGCGCCAAGTGTAGAAAATTTAGAAGTGAGTTCAAGTAGCTCCAAAGATTCAAATCCAGAGCAAGAACCTGAACCTGCACCTCAGTCGTTGAGGAGGTCTACACATGAAAGAAGACAACCATATAGGTATGGATTTTCAGTACCTGATTCAAGTTGTGCCTATGCCTTGCTTACTGATATTGATGAACCTAGGACTGTGAAAGAAGCTATTAGTTTACCTAATTCAAATTCTTGGTTGGAAGCCATGGATAACGAAATGTCATCGTTGGAGAAAAATGGAACCTGGGATCTGGTGCCCTTGTCTGAAGGTAGAAAACTTGTGAGCTGTAAGTGGGTATTTAAAAAGAAATATGGTCCAAATGATAGTATTGAAAAGTACAAGGCAAGAATGGTTGCTAAGGGGTATTCTCAAAAGGAAGGTATAGATTATGGAGAAATCTTTTCTTCTGTAGCTAAGCTGACATCCATTAGATTTCTCTTGTCACTTATAGTAGCATATGACTTTGAAATTGAGCAGATAGATGTGACGACAACATTTCTTCATGGGGACCTTGAAGAAGAAATTTATATGTCCCAACTAGAGCATTTTGTGGTAAAAGGTAAAGAATATCTGGTATGTAAACTTAAAAAGTCTCTTTATGGCTTGGAGCAATCTCCTAGAATGTGGTATCAGAAATTTGATTTGTATGTTTTATCTTTGGGATTTGTGAGATCTAAATCTAATCATTGTGTCTATTATAAAACTGATGGTGATCAGATTCTTATAATTGCAATGTATGTGGATGACATGTCATTCATTGGCAATGGTAAGGGGATGATCTCAGATTTAAAATCTTAGTTGTCCTTGAAATTTGAAATGAAGAATCTGGGGACAGTGAAGTACATTCTGGGAATGGAAATCAAAAGGGATAGATCTAGTAGAAATATTTGGCTCAACCAGAGCAAGTATATTACCAATGTTCTTAATAAACTTAATATGTCTGATTGTAAACAATTAGTTGTTCTAGTTTTGCAGGGAATGAAACTATCTTTTGAAGATTGTCCAGAATCTTTGAATGAAATTGACGACATGAAAAAAGTGCCTTATGCAAGTGTTGTTGGCAGTTTAATGTATGCAATGGTCTATACCAGACCAGACATTTCCCAGGTAGTGGGAGTTTTGAGCTAATTTATGGCAAATCCTGGCAAATCACATTGGGATGCTGTGAAGAGAGTTATGAGGTATTTGAAGGGAACTTCTGACTATGCTATTTGCTATCATGGAAACTCAGTTGGATCTTAGAAATCTATCAACATTCAAGGATATGTTGATTCTGATTGGGAGGGGACATTGACAGTAGAAGATCCACCAGTGGATATTTATTCATGTTAAATGGTGGTGCTATCAGTTGGATGAGCAAGCAGCAGGCTGTAGTCGCTTTGTCCACAACAGAGGTAGAGTACATGGCAGCTACTCGTGCATGCCAAGAAGCTATTTGGTTGAAGAGGTTATGTTTTGATGTTAGTTTTGATGTAGGGCAAATACAAATTCATTGTGATAGTCAAAGTGCTATCTATTTGGCAAAAAATCCTACTTTTCACGCTAGGACAAAACATATTGATGTCCAATATCACTTTGTTCATGATATGGTGGAAGACAAAAAGGTAAAGCTGGAAAAGGTTGATACTTTGGATAATGTTGCAGATGCCTTGACTAAACCAGTGAGCACGACCAAGTTCAAATGTTGTTAAGATGAAATGGGTCTTCGGGCCCATAATTCGTAGTAATCGTATAAGGATTAAGAGGTAGCAGTAATCTCTTCGACAAGTGGGAGATTGAAGAGACCTAATGTCTCAAGTTACTACTTGGAACCTCATTCATTCCTTGGTCATCGGCCACACTGGAGCATCGGCATACTTTGTTAATTTTACACCGATCTGCAAGGTCTCACCGAGGGTAGTGAGCTATCAGGTAGAATTTCACTATCGATGGGAGTGAGGAGTCTTTGGGTGATCTGCAAGGTTTCACCGATGAAGGGCTAGTTATCAGGCTGACTTTCACTATTGGCATGGTCTTGGGTTGCTTCTCCGATCAATATGTGTCATACCGATATGATATGTCTATCGGCATAAGGTTGGCCATCGGCTGAGCTTGTGGTAGTTACTCCGACGGTCTTTTGTTACTCCGATGAAGGATGAAGACTTAGGTATTGGTGGGACAAGGAACCATCAGTGTGGATGGTGGAGTGGTCTCCGATGGCTTGGGCTATTCCAATGAGGCTTAGACTGGCATCGTCGGCAACAAAATTGCTAACGATAGTCTTACTGAGTGTTCGTGTATATAAACCAGGATGTCAAACTCAAACTGGTGAATGTGGGACTAAAGGTCTCACATGAATATGAATAGTTATGCAACAGTTGTAAGATAGCAATGCTAGGTCAGTTGGAACGAACAATTAGGGTAGAAGTTCAAAACTATTTTGTTCTTGAAGACTGTGATAACATATATAGATTTGGAGAGGTCATATGTAGTTGATGATGTGATTCGATCAAATTGTTCATTCTGTAGATGTACAGAGGAAGTGAACTGTGTATATGATTTGAGAATCGATACCTGAGCGAGAAGACTGGGATCTTTATTGTAACCTTTCTAAGCTTACTGTAAAATAAAGATTGTCTCTCTTGTGGTGGTGGGTTTTTTACTGGAAAGGGTTTTCCCACGTACATTTGGTGTTAATCTCTATTATCTTGTATGTTTATTCTTTATTTTTCTAGTGTGTCATCTTTGTATTTGAATTAAACGTTACCTATCTGCATTATCCCCTTTGAATTGACATTAGGGAAGCTATATTCTGCACCTGTGATTTCCTTACAAATGTCAATATGGTGTGTCAAATTTGAAACAAGTTTAGACATATAGCAAGATACTGTAGATATGGCTTGGTAAATTTAGAGCCTCTGATAACTGATGTCACTACGCAAGACAAGGAAAGTAATAATGGAATTGAGAACTCAATGGTTGTTCAAACAAAATTTCATGCTCAAGGACAAACCAATCTCTGGGTAATAGACAGTGGATGTACAAATCATATGACAGGTGACAAGAGCAAGTTTATTAATTGTGGTAAGTGAGATGGTGGACTAGTTAGTTTTGGAGATAACTCTTTTGCAAAGATCACTGGAGAAGGCACTATAAGCATTAATGGAAAGTCTCAGACACATGATGTTTTGTATATAAAGGTCTTAAGCATAATCTTCTTAGTGTGAGTCAAATGTGCAACAAAGGATATAAAATCACATTTAATGATCAAGGATGTGAAATTAGAAAAGATGGAAAATTGGTGGCAGAAGGCTTTAGGATAGAAGGCAACTTGTATAATATGAAAGGGGTTAATGAGAAGAATTGCTTGCTAGGGAAAACAAATGAAATTTGGTTGTGGCACAAGAGAATGGGGCACATCAACTTTGATATTCTAGTGAAGATTGATCAGTTCCATGAAAGTAGTAAGGCACATGCCTAAGATCATCAAGCCTACAAACATAATATGCAAAGAATGTCAGATTGGTAAGCAGACAAGAATAACCTTCAAGTCCAAGGAATACTCTACTACAAAGCCCTTAGAGCTGGTTCATATAGACTTGTGTAGACCAACTAGGACAAAAGGCTTACAAGGTGAGAAGTACTTTATGTTTCTTATTGACGATCTCTCTAGAATGACATGGGTTACCTTTTTGAAAGAAAAATTAGAAGCTTTCAATAGATTTAAAATCTTCAAAAATATGGTTGAAAATTAAATGAATGCTAGAATTAAGTGCTTAAGATTTGATAGAGGTGGTGAGTTCACTTCAAATGAGTTTGTAGAGTTCTATCAAGAACATGGAATCAAAAGCCACTACACAGCTACTATAACTCCTCAACAAAATGGTATTGTAGAGAGAAAGAATAGGACTATCCAGGAGGTGGCTAGGACAATGTTTAGTGAAGCTAAACTGCCTGATATATACTGGAAATAAGCAATTCATACCACAATCTATATTCTCAATAGGGGATAACTAAGAAAGCACAACACCAAGACCCCTTATAAACTTTGGAGTGGAAGACCTGCAACAATCAAGTATTTCAGAGTTTTTGGAAACAAATGCTATATCAGAAGAGATGAAGAAGGTATGGGAAAGTTTGACTCTAGAGCATATGAAGACATTTTCCTTGGCTACTTAGCTACAAGCAAAGCCTACAAATTCTATAATAAAAGTGTAACATGTCATCTCATATTACTTGGAAATTACATTCCCATTTTACCATCAAGTAAATAAAAAAATCATGATTATCTTAATCATATGTTTAACAAACACTAATCATTTACATAATGATTACATACAAAGCATATTCTTTTTTCTTTCAATATTTTCAAATTGAAAATGTATAACAAGTTCAAAGATAGCATGTTAGTGAGTTCCTTCACTTTACAATCATAATGTTTTGCTCATGGCAATAATCTTAAGTTTACATAGAAATTGACTATCAAGTCATATAATAGAATATATTGCATTTGGAGTTTTGATATGTGTCTTCATAAGTCTTGGCTTGCCATCTACTTGGGAAGGAGAGCATCACGGGAAGGAGAGCATCACGGGAAGGAGAGCATCACCTGAGTACTTTTCCTCTAACCAAAGACTGGAGGTTCCCTGTACAACTTCCTTCCTAGAAGTGGTCCTACCCTTCACGAAAGGAATAGATATAAAGAACCAACTCTAGTGTTGTGTACTTCATAACTCTTCACTATCATACAACTATATATCCACTCTAACTATGTATGACACTACTAAAACGTTATGCTATCTGGAGCATAGTGAACTGACTAATGCATGCAGATATGGAGCATTACTTTGGCCAAAGATTTCATTTTTTCACATGTTTCACAATGAATGTAGTCGATTGTTCACCCACATCTAACGTGACTTAGAAGTTATCTCATCCAATAGTAATTTTTGTTTAACTCATTCCATCTAATGGGTATCTCGATAGTTCTTGTCCATAGTCTCACTGACTCTCATTATCTACTATGATATCTAGAGTACAAGACCAAAATGATTCACATAGAAGTTTTCATTCTTTTAGAGAAGTTTACCTATTGCCACTGCAACATGAAATCTGTGACTCCATGTCACTCTATCCCATGTTACAAAAGTATTTAGGTATACATTTGGTTTCAATGTCTCATCTCAACATAAGAATAGTTTTATTTTTAATAATAACCATGCATGTTCATCCAAGGCTATATACTTGGATCAAGAATCTTTACCTAAACCTCTTAGATAATGATCCCTTTTGTTTTATTATATCATTGACGAAAGAACCTTATCGTATGTTGCACATTCTAGCAATGTTTGAGGTTTACTTTCTCTAAACCCCATAATGATATTATAGATTGATATTTGAAGATAGAATAATATCGATTATATGACAATAATAAGTATTTAGACCAAAGTCTTGTCACCTTCTTACTTCAATGATATCAAGAACTCTTATTTAACAAGTCAAATAAGTATCAAAATATAATATCATTTAATCGACCTCAAGTCATCCTCTAATACCACTAGTTTGGTGGTCTTATCTTTATACTAAGATAAAGAAAGTAGTATACTTCTAATAAAGTACAATAACAAACTTTCATATAGAATAATAATATTGTTGTTCTCTATACCAATCTGTTCAAATCAAGAATCCATTAATTCTTACTAGAGTTTATATTCGTGGACTGAGAGGTTGTACCATGGCCTGTGGTACCATCCACAGTCGGCCACCCTTGATGTTCTTTATAAAATAATAGCACAATCTTTCAAAGATATACATGCAAATAGAACCTACTATCAATGGCTATATAAACCAATATATATGAAAGGAAAAATTGAAACATACAAGGTGAGTATCATAAACTCTCAGCCACTATATTGTCATACTATAGAGAATGATAGGGTTAGTAACCCTTGTATCTCTATTCATTGTCATTACTGATGTTCATTACCTTTCTCATAGTAAGAAACTTAAGGTGTTGGCTGAACCCTACAATTGCTATGATGGATAACACCAAGACAACTTCTAACAAGGACAAAGACCTTACAGTTATCATTCAAGGTGCATAGAAATTGGTTGAGCAAAGGTATTATCGGCCACCTCTTAAAAGTAAACACACAACATAGTATACCCAATGCAGGTTCGACAATGAAAATATAAGTGTTATACTTTAAAAAAACCATATCCATAACTATGGTAATTGATATTACCTGCGTGTGGCTCAATACCAACTTCTAACTAGTATATTGTTCAGTCTTTTTGTCATAAGGCATCTACTTCTTTCTCTATTGTTCCACAATGGTTCTTTCCTCTACTACCTCTCCAAAGAGACCCCATCACCAAGATATCTCACTCTCTCTAGAAAAGTCACCCACTCAACCTACTAGGGCTCCCAAGAAGAGCATGCAACAGAAATTAGGCTCTCCCCACTAAGCATGACTCACCCAAAATGTCAAAACAACACCCTTTCCACATTCTCCATCTTCATGGAGTACAAAGTGCAAAAGATAATCCATATAGTAATCTATCGTGGCCCACATCATCATGGAAAAGAGAAGTTCCAGACATAAAAACAAACATCTCACTTATCCATAAGTATTTATATAAAATTAATAATAATATAATTATATAAGAAAAAATACATTTGTTGTAATACTCAAGGGTTGTATCAAATTTATTCATGCAACAAAAGTGAAGAAGGGATTGAGGTCTCTACTTCCTCATCACCCTAGATTGATGTCAATAAAATTAAGTCAGTTCTTGAAGGAAAATAAATTATATATACGAATATTGAATAGTTCAACAAAAGGGAAATATGATAAACTATATCCTTGACATATTCCCTAAATATCTCTTGATTGATGCAATGAAGTTGTCATTAGAAACCTTTCTGAAATGACAATTTGACAATGGTTGATCTGAGATTAACCCAAGAAGGACAATTAACTGACACATACCTCTTCTCAAAAAGCTTCATATAATAGTCAAATTGAAACTCAAATGGCAAACTGGTCTTTTTAAAATATATATCCCCTTCCCTCTGGTGACACTTGTTGTGCCTTGCACACATGCCTCATTTTGCCAAATGGAGACCCCCTCTTTTTCTTTGGCTTAGAGTCTCAACCTTTCTTCTTTATGATGATGAGAAGGTGAAATTGTGCTTAGAATGCAGGAGTTGTTTCAAATTTGGTCATTTCGCATGTTTGGAGTCATTTGATGTCTTTCATGATCAATTTGGAGGTGCCTTGAGTGGGTTTGTGCTTAAGAAGTAGTCACTTGTTGCCTTTTGTGTTGAAACTAGGTGTTACTACACGTTGCTCAAAAAATCCTATGTCACTAGATATTGTCCTTGAAACTACTTCTGCAGGATGTGTCATGTTGAAATTCCTAATTTCTAAGTCTTAGAGTTGTAAAATCACATCAAATTCCACAAGGTTTCACTAAGGGGTCCATATACTTTCATTCTGACGCATGGTCCTAAAGCCCTAATTTGGCTAAGTCTGAAACCTTGAAAATCCTAAAATATGGCTATGTCTGAAATTTGGTGGAACCTCAAAAATCAAGAATCTGCATGTTAAATCCTATGGATCTGGAACCTATCTCAAACATCCTAACAGTATAGGAAATTCAATATCTAAACATATAATTAAATATATTTAGAAATATACTGTCACCCTAGACATTTCTAAATCTGGCATTAAAAACAACCCTTACTGCACTTAGCACTAAAAATCAGTCCTACTACCTAGCACTAAAAACAGACCTTACCGACTTGCACTAAAAATCACTTCCACTACCTTTTGTCGGTAGGTCCTAAAAACCCCACTAGGTCAGTCTGCACTAAAACCTCGCCAATATGCCTTCACACTCTTAGCGCTAAATTCACTCGCCTTGAAATTGCACTAGAATCCACACTGACCGACCTCATGAGATACTATTAGTAAGTCTGAGCCAAAAGCCATGCCTACCCTGTTTCATATTCCTTGCACTAAAAACATGGATCATGGACCTGCACTGAAAATTGCCTTCACTGACTTTAGTCAGTAGACTCCAAAATCAGTGCTAGGTTAGTTGGAGCCGAAATGAGCGCTAAGTTAGTACCCCCCAAAATCAGCGCTTTTGCCAATTTGGGCCAAAAAACACATTTTTGAAGGCAAAACTTGGATTTTCTTGATGAATTTGAATTGCATATCAATCTATCACATCATGACCAACATTTTTACCAAGTTTGTGTGGATTTTGGGCATGTTTTACAACAATTAATGCTATTGAACATGAAAAGTCAGTACCCCTCAAAAATCCCACTTTTTACAAAAAAGGCTATAAAAATAAAAAATAAAAGTTTCCAAATGGCTACAAAAACATCCCAGATCATTATATAGGCCAAATGGGTACTTGAAAATGATCAAAAACTTAGAAAATCATGTGAAAATCACTAGATTTGTGGAGTTGTTCATAAGGAAGCAACATTGACAATGAGTTGTTCTAGATGAATCCAAGGCTGCAAATGGATATATTTTGACTTGTCTTGATGGAAAATGATTGTTTAAGATGAAATTGATGCTTTGCATTATGAATTGTAGGTCTTGGAGGGCACAAGAGCTTGTTGGAGCTATCTTGGAAGGTGAACACATAGAAGTGCAGTGTTGACCCAGACATGCAGAACCTTCATTTTATCAACCAAATTGATGATGCACATGCAAGAGGAAGTTAATATGATGTTCAAGATGATGGAGATAAACCCCAAGAGCTTAAACACACTAAAGATCAGGCCTACATCACTGTTGTTCCTGCAAATCCAGTTCAATGTCCAAGACATGTTCATTACTATTCCTACAGATCCAGTCCAATGTCCAAGACATGCATACAATTGTTCCAGCAGTCAAGTCATGAAAAGTTGTATCCAACAAGCACCTAGTTGGATGTGCCTTCACAAAAAATGTGCCACATACTCTTCTTGACTAGTTAGCACCTTGGAAAAGTCATTTGTACCATTAGACAACTCAAAAGTTGCTATTTCATCTTGTTCTCATGAGCTAAAAAGTTATTTTTTCATCTTTTTTCTACAAGACAAAAACAAATCCAAGATTGTAACTACCCACCGTCCAAAATTAAATGCAATGTAATCTTGACCATTGGTGTTGAGTTAATCTCCACCATCCATTGAAAAACTCAGTATGGTGCCTTGTCTATAAAAGGGCCATCCTCTTCTCTCATTGTAAGTAATATTTGACAATGAATTGCTAAGACTCTGCCAAAATTCAGTCAATACAAAGCAAGTTTTGTAGGTTGCTAGGAATTTGTATTTTTGTGTTGTCTCATTTTAGATTTCATGGTTCATGTCAATCTAAAATTAGTTGATATTCAGTTGCATTGGTGATTAATCATTTAGATATTTGATGGATTTTCTATCCATACCATTAATGGCCTGCTGATTGTATGTCATTGTGCATGGTTAGTCTGGACATATCCATATGAGCTAAGCTTAATTGTGTGATTTTACTAAGCTGCGCTAGGGATTGGGTGTTTGATGAACCCTCTACAATTTTAAAATCATTGCATTTCCTTAGAAGATTTCACAATCTCTATGGCATTGTGGGTTGTCTAGTTAAATAGGGACTCGTTTATTGTTGGGAATCTATCTATCTATTTGTTGATCATTTATACAATTGTCTATAGGATTTGTCTTATCCCTTCTCTCTCTCCCTTTCCTTTTGCATTTTCTTTACATCAAGTTTGGTAGATTTAGGGTTTGATTAGCATTACATTGATCCTCTATTGAAATTTTAGACTTCACAGTCCTAACCACCTAGGGTTTCTGCATATACATTGCTGCCATATTTTATAAACCCTATCAAATGTAAGACCCCTTGTTGGCACAGCTAGTACATCCCACTGAGATATTCCACGCAAGCTAAGACCTAGTTGTATTATCCTTAGGGCAGTCCTATCTTGGATAGGATACCTTTTTCAAGAGAGGTGAGATAATCTTTATTTCACCTGCGTTGTTGTGTGCTAAAAACACCATCAACAATACTCTCCTTCCATTCTCGAAGGTGGAATCCTTTTTTCCTGGCTACACTGATAGTCATACAAACTATAATTAGGTAGCATCAATAAGTCATTATACATCATGCTTAAATAATCTCAAGAACATGTAAACTCATGTCTAATTCTGTGCATTAATCATAATTCATAAAATCAATGATTTATCATGACATTTTCCTAACGTCAAATCATTAATCTATGATTATTTATCCACTTAATCACATGAAAGTAAAAAGTAAAACATAGTCAAAGTTTGGGGATGTAACATATCTCCCCCCACATGAATCATCATCCTCGATGATTTAATGTATCCAAAGTTTATAACATATAAAGAAAAGAGTTTTATTCATCATAATAATAAAGCTTGAAATAGATGAGGGAATTTTAGATAAATATCATCATAATTCTCTCAGGTGGCATTCTCTTCTGCATATTGGTCCCACTAGACCTTGCATTGAGTTATTTCCTTATTATGCAAGTTTAGCTTACATATTTCAAGTACCTTGATGGGCTCAATCATTACCACCCATGGGTCCTTCACCTGTATGACATTCCAATCAAGAATAGGAATATGATTATTTCTTGCAACATACTTTTTCAAATAATAAACATGGAAAACATTATGCATCATGGCACGAGTTGGCAATAAAGTAATCTTGTATGCAATCAGGTTGACCTCTTCAAGAACTTCGAATGGACCCACATACCTAGGAGCCAATTTGGAGGTCTTTCCAAACTTAATAGAACTCTTTTATGGTTTAACTCTTAAGAGGACTTTTTCTCACACTGAGAAATGCCTTGCAATGTATTTAGCATCTGCATAAGTTTTCTTCCTATCATTCACTTTGGCTAGCCTTTTCTTAAACAGATGGACTTGCTTCTCCATTTCTGATAGCATTTCTAGACCAAGCCTTATCCTATCTTCTAGCTTATCCAAGCTTATATGAGTTTGACACTTTCTTCCATTTAATGCTTCAAATGGAGTCATCTTAATAACATAATGATAGGAATTATTGTAGGCAAATTTCACAAGAGGAAGGTGTTGGCACAGTAAAATTTTGCAAAATTTTAAGCACCTGTGATGAAAAAGTTGATTACCACACTCAGAAATGCACCTGAAAAATCTGCCCCAGTGACCTACTTTAGAGGGTCATAATTTGATGATTGTTTGTTATTATCCCAAATCACCTAGTGAGTGTGTTCATTTGTCATATGTGAGCATATATGTTTGATTTCAGCTTCCTGTAATGAGTTTTGACAGGGTTTTGAAGCACCAAGTTGGAGGGTTCTGGGATTGTTCTGCTGGTTGCATAACCACTTGGCCTACGAAGTAGCCTCTTGTTCAGATTGATATTTCATAGTTGGGTGATAATCATGGAAATTGGATTGGTATTCTGCATTCCCCTAACCTTCATATGCTCCCTGGTCTAGTTTCAGAGCCTCAAGATCAAGTTTGATATTTTTTCAAGGCCAAAAGCAAATGTAGTTTGTCATGTTTTCACATCTGCATTTCCAAAATGTTTCAAGGAGGTCAACTTTGACCCTCAATATTTTAGGAATAAAATAAATTGATGAAAAATCCTTTTGTACACATACTTAATGGACATAAATGAACTAGTTTCTCTAGTGGCAGCTTCCCAGGAGGAGATTTGGTATTTTTTTAGGGTGGTGACTCGGTGAGCTCAAGTTGATTTTTGATAGGTGCAGTTGTAGAAAAGGCTAAATGAGCCACTTTGAATGCTAATATCTTGCACCTCAGGATGGATTTTGCCAAACCATTTGTTGCAATAAATTCTTGGATCATATGTCTACATGTCTATGCATTTTCATGGCTTCAAGAGATTGTTTGACCAGTTTTCTAGGGTGATTTTGAAGGCCACTTGATTTGTTTTGGGTTACTGTGCAAGATGCCAAAAAGAAGATTATGATGATTACCCATTTATTTCTTTCACCCAAGTTCATACCAAAGCAATCTTAGGTCAATTCATGACAAAAATTTGTTTCAAAATAAAAAAATAATTAGCTAAGCCCACATGGGGACCTGACATGTGTCACACAATTGTTGTTGTTGGTGAGGCTTATAATAGGGCAAGTTGTTGGTGATGATATCTTTTCAACAATATATGTATAAACTGTTGATAAACATTACAAATATGCTATGGACAAATCCTTTCCTTCTTGTTGGCACAAACAGATTCTGGGAAAACTACAACATTTGCAATTCCAATTTACAGTTGGAGTTTATCCACCTGGTCGTTCATTGCATACACTTGGTGTACCTATAACTGGGAAGGGTGTTGTCCAAATTTGGTTCATTTTCAATACTAATTTGAATGAAAAAGCTTCAACTTCCAAGTGGCAGAAGGTGAAAGGAAAGAGAAAATTGGATAAAAGTGGACCTATTCATCAAGAAAATGGAAGACTCAGTTGCTGTAAACTTGAGTTCTAGATGCCTAGAAGTGAGCATATTAGAACTACTACTCTAGGTCAAATTCCACTTGCTGGTCAAATGTACAAGGAATTTGATCTCAAGCAATAGCTGACACTTCTAGCACCATGCCTAGTGTTGTTTTTTTTGTGACTGTACCAAACAAAGAACAAGGTAGGAAGTTGGCTCAAAGTATAATTGGGACAAAGCTTGTAGGTTGTGTCAATCAAGTACCGGGTATTGAGTCAACATACTGGTGGCTGTTGGAATTAGAGCTAACAACTAAGTGGGGGGGGGCTGAATCAATTGTCTTAAAACTTTTAACACTTGCTGCAACTAATTCTTCTTTACCACTTCTTAATAGATTAATGGCATAATCATGAAAAGCAAGAATTAATAAAACATGAGAAGAAACATAAATAACACACTTGACACCAATATTTTGACGTGGAAACCCGGTTAAGGGAAAAACCACGGTGGGGGTTAACCCACAAAGATTATACTTTGTTAAAAGTATTACAAAGAGGGGAATGCACATGCATTCGGGCTCATTGCCCAGAGGTCACTACTCAAGAGAGGCTCACTACCTACAAGAATGTTTTACAAAGGATTACAGATTGTTGAACTGATAAGTAGCATCTACCAATGCAAGAATTTAGTTATAGTTAAGCATAGAATACTAATTTTACACACTTCATCTTTATTCTACCCTGTTTACTGCTCTGCCATAATCCGGACTTCAAATCTCTTCTCTTTCACACTTCTATCTACCTTTTTCACACTTAATCCATATTCACTTCACACTCACACTTCGCAACACTCAAATCCATCAGTTATATATATTCGCATCAAGAAACTCAATCACTTATATGTCGGCCTTATGAAGAACTTAATAAACAATATAAGAACTTTGTTCTTGTTGGCTGAATCCATACATCAATATTGATGCATACCAGAAATAACACTTGTAGGTCAATGTCAGCCACTAACATTATATCCCATATACAACTCACCAAAACACTTCTACTAGATCTGCACAAGGATCTAACACAAGTTGGCCTGTTCTTCACTGAACTATCCTGTCATATAAGGATCCAGTATTTAGATTCTCATAACTTTTAATCCCTTTGTCACTAGAGGCTGAAATCTTGGATTTGGATTATTCTAACATTCCTCTACACTCCCTCAGATTCAGAACATGCAATGATTAACTAGAGAGGTCCATTGACCAAAATACTAAACTCTGCCATATACTCTGGTCCTATCTATCCAAACTAGATAAATCTTGGAACTAACTTCCAGTATGATCTGATACTGCACTGCGGATGTGTGGAATGGACTGAGTTGCCATCAATGACAACACATGACATGCCTTGCAGTGTCTCTTGCCAACAATCTCCCCCTTTGGCATTGATGGCAACACTTAGTGAAAAATGACTAAGTGTCATGACTAACTCCCCCTACTGTGTACACTTATGTATTCTTCCACTGCTCCCCCTTTGATGGATTCTTCATTTCCTTTCATTTTTCACTATCTCTCACTCCCCCTTTGACATCAATGGCAAGGGGTGGGGTCATCAAATCAAAATTTCCACAAGAAATCTGTATATAAGGTCGCATATGTACAAATAATCTATGCATTATATTTACATGAACTTGAGGATATCTACAAAACTATTTTTCAATTACACAAGTTTAGAGGCCCAACTAATTTTCATTCCATTTAAAATTGAGTCATGTTCTCTTAGTAGTAATGCTTGTGTTTCTTCTTTCTTTAGATCTAAAGGATCACCTGTCCAAACTACAACTTGAGCTTATGATAAAGTAGAAAACATTGTTTCTAACTTGGGGGAAATCAATCCCCTGAGCTCACACAATCTTTCCACAATATTACTCTTTTCTTTAACACACTTCTTTATTTCATCAGTCAAGCTGATTGCTTGACACTCTTGACTTGCCAGAGAAACTGTTAGAGGGTCAAAATTTTGAGATAGATTTAGCAATCTTTGTTCCTGCTCCTTTATCTTCTTCTCAATATCCTTAATAACTTTGGGCCAAGATAGACAAAATTTGTATACATCACTTCCGTCATTGAGAGAATTTTGAATACTCTTTATACTGATATCAAGTATCCTTTTATCATTCATTATTAGGCCATTTAGCTCACTAAATCTCTTATCCAAAAATTCATTCTAGATTTTAATCTCTGCAGATTTCTCAAAGGATTCAAAGTGTGTACTTATAGAATTTACAAGGTTCTTCAGATTATCAGAGGGAGAATCAAATGGATTCTTCTTGAAGGTTGGCATTATCTTCTCCAATATACCATATGCAAGGCCTGATAGCTCATTGTTCTATATGTGGGATTTCAATATCTTTTCACTTGCCTTAGCTTGTGTGAAAGATGCTATCTTCATCATTTGGACCAGAGAGAGAGAATCCAGGTTGATTGGTCCTTGAATTTGTTCTGTTTCATCAAAATCTAGCATCTCTTTACTAAGGAAACTTTTCACTGCATCTTCAGTGTCTCTTGTCACAATTTCTAGACTTTCCTTTTCTTGAGTTTTCTCAGTATCAGAACTATTTTGTTTGGGTGCATCAATATTTGCACCATCTTCTCCTACTTTATCTTTCTTACCTTTGACTTCTTCTTCTTTCTTTGTTTCACCTTTCTCTGTGTTATCTACAGGAGGATTCTTTCCTTTGTCCTCACCATCTGCAATCTGTTCTGAAGGATCTTGAGTAGGAGCAGTATTCGCAACATTGTCTTCATTACTGGATTGATCAGGAAGAGTTAGAGTATCTCTTGCATCATTAGTTTTATCCACCATCTCTATATCTTCCTTGTTTATTTGCTCCACTTTTGGAACTGAGGAGTCGTCGACCTTGGTCTGCTGCTCATCAGTTTTTATTTCTTCAATATCTAGGATTGATGAATCAATTCCATCATCAATCTCTTCTTAAACAAATGGAAGATTGTGTCTCTTCAATGCACTTAGAAGTATTTCTTGTGTTTCTTTGACTATTTTGTCTAATTCTCCAAGCATTAGTTTGTTCATTCTATTCTTGCTTCTGAATTCATCCTTTACTTCTTTAAATATCATATTCATTTGAACTTGAGTGATTTGAGGGCATAGTTTTATCAATATATGTTCTCTAAGCTCTATATCCTTGCTTTTTGCATTTTGTTTCCTCAACTCCAAAATGTCTGCAAGACTTTGAGGAATCTCAGAATTTATTTCAATCAAGGCTTTATTATAGATATTCAGATATCTAACAGTTGCTTCCTCTAACACCCTCTTATCTGTATCACTGTATTCATCATAGAATTCAGTCATGGGTTTCAAATTTCCATCCACAGTGATTGATTTTATTACATTTTCCATAGAAAGTGTGGGCTTCTCAACATATGTATCTGTCTTCTACCTTTTGCTTGCCCTTTTGTTTCTAGAGGGCTTCTCCTTAGTTACCTTGGTAACTTTTGTTCCAGAGGCTTTCAGCTCCTTTACCTCAGCATCTGAATCTGTTTCTTCTACATCAACTTTTGTGCTCTTATAGGTTCTTGTGGCCTTTGTTTTTACTCTTTTCCCTTCTTTTCCTGAAGATTTTCCTTCCAATTTCTTAGGATTGGCGGGTTTTGGGGGAACAGGGGCAGCAACAGAGCTTCTAGTAGTCCTTGATGTGGAGGAGGATCCTACCGGAGCACTTCCTTGTTTCTTAGCTTGCTTCTCCTTCTTTGCCTTTTCAATTCTTTCCCTGAATTGCCACATAGCTTCCTTTGTGAGACCTAGATTCTCGGCCAACTGCTCAACTTCTTTTCTTACTTTTCTATTGGTTTTAGGTTTTTTGAGCTCAGTATGCAGTATTAAACTTAGCTCCTCATATGTCCCAAATCTTTCAACTGTTGTGTCTTTTGGCTTGCTTAGAAGATGTTGAGCATACATATTCAATATTTTTCCATCTACTTCATACCCCATGGGCATGATATAAACAGTTCTAGATTCCACTGCTTCCATTAAGCACTGATTAACCATAAAACATATTTCATTCTTGTACTTCTCAACAATTGATTTAGGGATTCTTTCCCTTGAATGCATTATACTTTGAAAATTCTTGAAGTATCCCCAGATTATAGTTTTCTGAACTTTATAATCACCAATGTTACAAAGATGATCCCTGATCTGAATGACAACTGGGTCATCATTAGTCCAGTGAACACCCTTTACTCCAGGTACTTTATTCATATTATAGAAAAACAAGAATAGAACCAATGTACCATATTTAATTTTTTTTTCTTATCTTTCTTGGTTTTGTTTAGGTTCTCAATTAGCTATTTTTGTAACAGCTCACATAGGTCATAATCTGTATTCTCCTTCAACATTTGATATGCTACATATATGGCAGTTTTGGAGACAGAATTCTCTCTACTGGAGTGATATATCTTGTAGCTAATCACTATGGAGGCAAACTTAACATCCGGTTCTATAATGTCATTGATGGTCATTGCCCTCTTGTCAAACTTTGCACCAGTTGCATCGGTAATAGTTTGGTTTTTCATATATTTCAACATGGGTAATCCACCGGTTGAGTTTAACCTAGTCACAATTCTGATAAAATCCTTGGTAATCTTGAATGGTTTTAACATCCATATGAATTCATCATGCATCTGACTCAAAACATACCGGACCCACTCATCTTCATCGAATGTTGGAAACCCCATAATCTAAATAAAATGTTTATCAAGTAGTGCCTTATACTCAGGTTTAAGGTCGTGATTTTCATCCCTGAGATGACTCTTAAATAAATCTACATACCTTGACTCCCCAAATTCATCTATGTTTGCATGAATATAAACCCTAATATCTTCAGTATGTAGCACGCCATATGGAACACTTGAAAATGTACCTAATACATGTCTTGCTCATTTCACACACTTTTCTTGACCCATGTCTTGCTCATTTCATTCTGGATCTCATTCACATCAATTTTTCCATTGCCTTTGTCTTGTCTCTACTCATCCAGTTTTCTATTTGTTGGACCTCTTCTTTCATTATTCCTACTTCTGCAGAGTCTTGCAATATGACTAGATCTATTGCAATTAAAGCACACAACATTTCTTTCCTTATATACTTGATTGTCTCTTGATCTGCACTGATTAGCCATGTGTCTAAATCCATTGCAAGTAAAGCAGTAACCATTGAAAGAGTTGCCATTTCCTCTAGAATTATTCATTATCATACTTCTGCATTCATTTGATCTATGACCATACCTTTTACATTTGAAGCATTGATCAGAGAAGGATGGACCATTTTGATTTGCTCTACTTCTGCACTGAGTAGATTTATGACCAAATTTATTGCATTTGAAGCAATTTCCATTGAAGTATGGATATCTTTGAGCATTAGGCTATCTTACCAGAGGTCTTCTAGGTTTATTTCTCCCATTCCTTGGTTGAAAGTTTCTTTGTCCAGATCTGAAGCTTTCACCTTTCTCATATCCAAGACCATGCTTGTCATCACCACTTTTCTGACTTTCAAGCAGTGCTTCAAGTTTGGCTGAGCTTGTCTTGAACTTCTCCTTGTATTCATTTGCAATTTCTAGGTCATGTCTGAGAATGACAATTTGTCTCTCAAGTTCTTTCTCATTATCTCTACTTTCTTGTAGATTAGACTCTAGGAGGCCAACTATTCCGTCCAATCTACATCATTCTTTAGTTCTTTCTTTTAGATTTTGATTCAAGTCTTCTTCAGTTTTCTTCCTATCTTCAATTTCCTTGGTTAGCCTCATCACCCCAGATTCTATCTCATGTTTTACGAAAATAACTTCTTTAGCTAACTTCTCAAATTCCTTTGTTTTCTCTTTTAGGGCCTTGTCCTTGTCATTGTCTTCATAATGATTTCCCAGTTGAAGAGGTTGCTCCCAGTTGAAGAGGTTGCTCCTTCCTCTTTTCATTGGATTTACTCAATTTTGCTTTTAAGGTCTTAATGAAGTCTTCAGCATTTTAATGTCCTCTTGCAGCTCTTTGGCTTTTGTTCTGGACTTCTCAAGATCTTCTAATGTGAGTTTAAGTTGTCCTTGGAGGTTATACTCATCCATTTTATTTCCATCCCAGATCTTCCTCAAGCTGTTAAACTTTTCAAAGGAACCTTGCTCTGATACCAATTGTTGGAATTAGGGCTGACAATTGAGAGGGGGGGTGAATCAGTTGTCTTAAAACTTTTAAAGATTATTGTAGCTAATTCTTCTTTACCACTTCTTAATAGATTAATGGCATACTCATGAAAAACAAGAATTAATAAAACATGAGCAGAAACATAAATAACAAACTTGACACCAAGATTTTGATGTGGAAACCCGGTTAAGGGAAAAACCATGGTGGGGGTTAACCCACAAAGATTATACTCTGTTAAAAGTATTACAAAGAGGGGAATGCACATGCATTCGGGTTCATTGCCCAGAGGTCACTACTCAAGAGAGTCTCACTGCCTACAAGAATGTTTTACAAAGGATTACAGATTGTTGAACTGATAAGTAGCATCTACCAATACAAGAATTCAATTCTGGTTAAGCACAGAATATTGATTTTACACACTTGATCTTTATTCTGCCCTGTTTACTACTCTGGCATAATCTAGACCTCAGATCTCTTCTCTTTCGCACTTCTATCTACCTTTTTCACACTTACTCCATATTCACTTCACACTCACACTTCACAACAGTCAACGCCATCAGTTATATATATCCGCATCAACAAACTCAATCACTTATATGTCGAAAGAACTTAACAAACAATATAAGAACTATGTTCTTGTCGACTGAATCCATACATTAATATTGGTGCATACTAGAAATAACACTTGCAGGTCACCATTGATGTCAGCCACTAACATTATATCCCATACACAACTCACCAAAACACTTCTACTAGATCCACACAAGGATCTAACACAAGTTGGCCTATTCTTCACTGAACTGTCCTATCATATTAGGATCCGGTATTTAGATGCTCATAACTTTTAATCCCTTTGTCACCGGAGGCTAAAATCTTGAATTTGGATTGTTCTGACCTTCCTCTACACTCCCTTAGATTTGTAACATGCAATGATTAACTAGAGAGGTCCGCTGACCAAAATATTGAACTCTGCCATATACCCTATTCTTGTCTATTCAGACTGGATAAATCTTGGAACTGACTTCTGGTATGATCTGATACTGCACTATGGATGTGTGGAATGGACTGAGTTACCATCAATAAAAACACATGACATGCCTTACAGTGTCTCTTGCCAACAGTGGCAAGATAAGATATAGATAGATTCAGAAGGGATGCTTATTATTAAGACACGTGAGTCTCTTGTAGAAGCTTTGACAGCACATGTGAAAGCTAACCACCCTTATGAGGTATATGAAGTCATTGCTTTACCTATTATGGGAGGAAATAATGATTATGTTAAGTGGATACAGGAGAGCACTAGAGAATGATTGGAATATATTTTGTGTATACAAACTATATGTTTTTCCTCAAGTCGGTACCTGTATGGAAATTAGCATTCCCTAGATATTATTGGTTGTCCCTTTTGCTTTGTATCTATGCAAGATTTCCATTTTTGGCAACTGAATATTTCAAGTCTATGCAGTTCCCCTAGGGCTTGGGATCACATGGGTGTATGCTTTACTTTCAATGGAGGCTGGAGTTTACAATTACAAAGGGTGTGATCCAAATATACCTATTTCAAATATTGTTTTAGAGGCTTGTAGAAAGCATGTCTTCACAATGAACGATTGTTGTATAGATGCTTTCAAAACATGGGAATCGACCCCACGGGTTCAGATTCCATATCCTTTTTAGTGGGGAACTCCAATCTTTCATTAAAGAATAGGAATTGTAATGTGTGTGGTATCCATAATTGCATCAGTGGATCCGGTTGGATTGTATCATGCAACCTCACTTTTAGTTGCATCAAGGTCTTCGCCACCTGGTGTTGTGAGTAGAGGAATTGGCTTAGAAGCTGCAACTAGCCAGTGTTGCCCTATGCATCGAATAGTTGCAAAAGGCTACATCAACAATGCAAGATATGGAAAATTCTCTGAAGCAATTATTGGATTTAATTGAATCACATGATAATGCTTTCAGTGCTATTAATGTCCATTCTCAAGTTGTCCCTATATTAGTCTCTGTCCTCAAATCAAAATCTCTTGAGGTGAAAATTCAAGCAACTATAGTTTTGGGATCTCTCTATACAGAAGAGGAATTACGAGTCAAAGTATTTCTTGGAGGATGCATCCCACCTTTGCTTGGTCTTCTCAAGTCTGGGTCAATAGAAGCTCAAATTACTCTAGCAAAAGAAATACATTCAGTCTCCCAAGGCAACTCAAAGGATCATGTTGGATCAAAATATCCCCAACTGAAGATTCCTACACCCCCATAGAGCCAAAGGAAGATGTGTGTGGTCTTGTAAGAAGAATCTAATGCCTTCCACACATTACTGTAGGTGCTATCAACTTCATGTGTGGGAGTGTAGCAAACTAAGGGTTTTTCTCGTAGTCCCACAAGCAAACCCTAAACAGAGTGCAGGTGAGCGGTGAAAGCCAAAATTTCTAATAATTAAAAATCCAAAAGAGAAGTGTGTGGGAAATAAAACATGGAGGGCTTTTATTTATATTTGATAAAGTATAAATGTGTGGTGAACCTGTTGCAGTTGAAATGTAAGTAGTGGAGGAAAAGATAATGAAAATATTAAATATGGTGAATGTTTTTTCTCCACAGCCCAACAGAGAAAAATTACAATGTGTGCGGGATAAAATATTGTGCACATGGAAAG
The DNA here is from genome assembly GCA_027924645.1 of Cunninghamia lanceolata. Classification (NCBI taxonomy): domain Eukaryota; kingdom Viridiplantae; phylum Streptophyta; class Pinopsida; order Cupressales; family Cupressaceae; genus Cunninghamia; species Cunninghamia lanceolata. The sequence continues at coordinate 8,485,585 of BSBN01001583.1, forward strand.
GGGAAATACATTAAAATAAATAAAGTGCAAATATTTTTATAAAGAGAAATATTTCCACCCATAGGATTAAGTAAATATAAAAGTCTCAGGGCGGGTAAATATTTTTACCTAAGAAATATAATTTTGTTGGAAATGTAGTGGTGAATGTAAATATAAGATTGCCGACCAAAGGGGGATTTTTGTATTTTGTGCAATTATTTTTCCCGGGGATGTCAAAAATAAAGATGAATAAAATAATTATTTTTATGGAGATAAAGTAAAATTGTTATGTAAAAGGGTGGGAATTTGAATGGTCACATTGAATGTAAACTGTTTGAAGCTTGTCGCTTCTCTCACTTTTCTATAAGAGGGAAACCAGAACCGTGGGGTAAAAGGGGGGATTTGATTTTTTGGAAGAGAAGGATATTGTAAACACCAATTTTCTAAAGCACAGTAATGGAGAGATCACATTAAACTGGTGCCTAAATCCCAGTGTCATTTGTTTGTTGAACTCACTGCCTAAATTTTATCTAGTTGTCTCCAACTTGATTTTTCTTTACTATTTAAATTAGTTTATCAAGGATATTCTTACTTTATCGGAGCACATTTGTTATTTCTGTGTGGGTTGTTTGTTGGGTTTCCTCAAGGAGGAATTAAATTTCTTAAGCAAATCATAGTAGTTTGGAAGGATTCAACTAGGTAATTGAAGTAGAACTAGATAATTGACAATTTTGCACGTCTATGCCAGACATAGACCTTGTATGTGCCAAACAAATCAAGTTTTAGCTAGAGGGAAGGCATATATCTTTTTGTATCTAGACTCCATTTCCCGTTTGAGGAAAAGGCATTGATCATACAGTTTCCAAAATCATCCCTTGTATATATTTCAAACACAATTTTAGTTTTCTATTTGTAGGAGTAGGAGTAGTGAATAAAGTAGTTAAATAAAACCATTTTTAGATCTCATGCCAGTTTGAATATGGTTGAAAAGGTGCTTTAACTAGTAAAATTGCACATAATCTTCTTAATCATCATCAGTCAGTATTGGAAAACTCATGTTTGGTGATAGGAAGGTACACCCACCTAGGCAAAGTAGAGCCTGAAGCACAGGGAAGTCTAGTCAGTTTGATTGATTCCGTCAGTTGGCCAAATCAGTTATCAGACCTAATCATAAAGTTTGGTATCCTTTTAGGGTCTAGTAAACTATATATTTGAGAACCAACAAATTAACAACTCTGTTGGGGAGTTGAAGTATCAAATCATACCTTGGAACCTCTGGTGAAGTTTTACCCATCCGAGTTGCAACAAATTGGTGACTCTGTTAGGGAGAATTGAATATATTTTGTTGCAATGAATTGGTAAGAAAATGACTTTGCTATTGGGAAGACCCAAAAAATGAAACTCGTTCCTTTTTGAAAGAGTTGGTGACTCTATCAAGAACCTGATGAGAAAATGGAACAAAGTGAGAGGCAAAAATTACTGAGGTGATACGATGAGTTGGAACAAGTCTTGGAGCAAGAATTACTTTAGTTGAGGGCCTTGAAGTAATACAGATTTGATTGTATCTAGCCTGTTGGAGGTGCATATCCTTTCCCCCCTGATCAAGGAGGAGTAAAAGTTCAAAGTCAAGAATATGATCAACATATAGGGGAATATCAATATCAACATCATGCTCCATTCCAAAATATACAAGGTAATATGTATTGCCCTAGAGGTGCTTACCGAAATATGCAATATGCACCCCAATATCAATAGTATTAGCAATATTAGGTTCATCAAGGAGAAAAATCATTTGCAAAAAGACATCCCGAGACTGAAACATTTCCAAGTGTGCAAATTGGTTGATATCATAGAGAAGATCAGCCAGTAGAGGGTACATACGCAAGTGAAGATTTCAATGATAACATTCTAGATTTGAATGAAGACAAACCTGTGGAAGGTAAACTTCTCACCTTGCAAGAGGATTGCAATACTGAAGATGCTTTTGAAAACACAATGCATGAGGATTGCATGATCAACAATGAAGCAAATGAAGGAACATGTTCACCTGGCAGCGAACAAGAAGTACATCCATTGGCTGGCACAATTGGTGAAGAAGAGATATGTACATTTGAGAATGATTTTCAAAGTTTTCCAAACCCATTGTATGATGAGATGATAGAAGAAAATCAAATGATACTTTACCAAGGTGTGTCAAAACCTAATTTGCATTTGTATTCAAATCCATTCTATGATGAGGATGGAACATTTTCAGATGATCAAGATGTTGCTTGTGAAGAAAATAATTATGTGGATGAAATGAATGCATCTCATTTGTTATTTTCTGAGTGTTGTTATGATGATGAAGAAAATGAAAAATACATGAGCAATGAAGTGAATGAAAAGGCATGTTCACTCAGTCATGAACAAAATTCAGATTTACTGATTATTGAATATCAGAGATACACACATGAAAATGATCCTGAAATTTGATGCCCAACACAATTTTGCTTTGATAGTGAAAGTACTTTGTATGATAGTAGCGATGCATTGCATGGGTTTCTTGATGATTCTTATCACCAAAATGATGAATTGCAATTGCAAAATGGGCCAGAATATGAATGTTTCTCTTTTTTGGAGGATTGTTTGCATGATTCTCATGGTGTGCAACAGTGTGATATCAGTAATGATGCAACATATGAATGTTTCAATTTCTCTGTCTATTTGGGAAAAATTTCATTGAAGCATGAGGATGAAATAGACAATGCTAGATGTTTTTTGTATGGTGATGGTGCTTCTCAATTTGTGCCTCATTGTGAGAAACAGTTTGATGGAATTGATGTTGGTATGGGAAAATATAGTGATATGTTTTAGTGTGCCAGTGCTGATGTTTGTTTTCAAGCTTCCAATGATAGTGCTTCCACAATGGACTTGATGTAGTCATAATAAAATAAGGTGTATGAAAGAGATAAGTAGAGGCCTTTTCTTTTTCTGGTGGCCTGTGCCATCATCTATGGTGTGATTTTTTAAATCATACCAATTCAGGGCAGAGAAGGAGAAGTTGGACTCTATTGCCCAATGGACAAAGCACCAGTCTGCTCCCTAGAGATCTAAATTCTTGTTATGCCTACAAGGGCCATACATCCCCAGGCAAGAGCCACTATTGGAACTATAAAATTTTGCAAAATTTTAAGTGCCTGTGATGAAAAAGTTGATTACCACACTTAGAAATGCACCTGAAAAATCTGCCCCAGTGACCTACTTTGGAGGGTCATAATTTGATGACTATTTGTTTTTATGCCAAATCACTTGGTGATTGTGTTCATTGGCATATGTGATCATATATGTTTTATTTCAGCTTCCTATGATGAGTTTTGATAGGCTTTTGAAGCACCAAGTTGGAGGGTTCTAGGATTGTTCTGCTGGTTGCATAACCACTTGGCTTGTGAAGTAGCCTCCTGTTTAGATCAATATTTCACAGGAGGGTGATCATCATGGAAAGTGGATTGGTATTCTACATTCCCTTAATCTTCATATGCTCCATGGTCTAGTTTCAAAGCCTCAGGATCAAGTTTGATATTTTTTCAAGCCCAAAAGCAAATACAGTTTGTCATGTTTTCACATCTGCATTTCCAGAATGTTTCAAGGAGGTCAACTTTGACCGTTACCGTTTTATGAAGAAAGTGAATTGATGAAAAATCCTTTTGCACATATACTCAATGGATCTAAATGAACAAGTTTCTCTAGTGGTAGCTTCCCAGTAGGATATTTGGTATTTTTTCAGGGCGGTGACTCGGTGAGCTCAAGTTGATTTTTGACAGGTTCAGTTGCAGAAAAGGCTAAATGAGACACTTTGAATGCTAATATCTTGCACCTCAGGATGGATTTTGCAAACTGTTTGCTGCAATGAATTCTTGGATCATATGTTTGCATGTTTGTGCATTTTCATGGCTTCAAGAGATTGTTTGACCAGTTTTCTAGGGTGATTTTGAAGGCCACTTGATTTGTTTTGGGTTACTATGCAAGATGCTAGGAAGTGCATTTTGATGATTACCCATTTCATTCTTTCACCCCAAGTTCATACCAGAGCAGTCTCAGGTCAATTCATGATAAAATATTGTTTCAAAACAAATTTTTTTAGTTGGGCCCACATGGGGACCCAACATGTCTCAGACAGGGCAAGTTGTTGGTGATGATATCTTTTCAACAATATATGTATAAACTGTTGATAAACATTGCAAATATGCTATGGATAAATCCTTTCCTTCTTGTTGGCATAAACAAATTCTGGGAAAAATACAACATTTGCAATTCCAATTTTACAGTTGGTGTTTATCCACCTGGTCGTTCATTGCATACACTTGGTGTACCTATAACTGGGAAGGGTGTTATCCAAATTTGGTCCATTTTCAATGCTAATTTGAATGAAAAATCTTCAACTTCCAAGTGGCAGAAGGTGAAAAGGAAGTGACAATTGGATAAAAGTGGACATGTTCATCAAGAAAATGGAAGACTCAATTGCTATAAACTTGAGTTCTAGATGCCTAGAAGTGAGCAGATTAGAACTACTACTCCATGTCAAATACCACCTGCTAGTCAAATGTACAAGGCATTCAATCTCAAGTGGTGGCTAACACTTCTACCACCATGCCTAGTGTTGTTGTTTTTATAACTGTACCAAACAAAGAACAAGGTAGGAAGTTGGCTCAAAGTATAATTGAGGCAAAGCTTGCAGGTTGTGTCAATCAAGTGCCTGGTATCGAGTCAACTTATTGGTGGCAAGATAAGATAGAGATAGATTCAGAAGGGATGCTTATTATTAAGACATACAAGTCTCTTGTAGAAGCTTTGATAGCACATGTGAAAGCTAACCACCCATATGAGGTATGCGAAGTTATTGCTTTACCTACTATGGGAGGAAACAATGATTATCTTAAGTGGCTAAAGGAGAGTACTATAGAATGACTGGAATATATTTTGTGCATACAAACTATATGGTTTTCCTTAAGCTAGTACTTATATGGAAATCATCATTCCCCAAATATTATTGGTTGTCCCTTTTGCTTTGTATCTACGCAAGATTTCCTTTTTTGGCCATTGAATATTTCAAGTCTATGTGGTTCCCCTAGGGCTTGGGATCACATGGGCATATGCTTTTCTTTCGATAGAGGCTAGAGTTTACAATTACAAAGGGTGTGATCCAAATCTACCTATTTCAAATATTGTTTCAGAGGCTTGTAAAAAGAATGTCTTCATGATGAACCATTGCTATACAGATGCTTCAAAAACATGGGAATTGGCACCGTGGGTTTAGATTCCATATCCTTTCCAGTGGGTAACTCCAATCTTTCATTAAAGAACAAGAATTATAATGTGTGTCGTATCCATAATTGCATCAGTGGATTCAGTTGGATCGTATCATGCAACCTCAATTTTAGTTGCATCAAGGTCTCTACCACCTAGTGTTGTGAGTAGAGGAATTGGCTTAGAAGCTACAACTAGCCAGTGTTTCCCTATGCATTGAACAGTTGTGAAAGGCTACATCAATAATGCAAGATAAGGAGAATTCTCTGAAGCAATTATTGGATTTGACTGACTCACGTGATAATTCTTTTAGTGTTATTAGTGTTCATTCTCAAGTTGTCCCTGTATTAGTCTATGTCCTCAGATCAGAATCTCTTGAGGTGAAAATTCAAGCAGCTATAGTTTTGGGATCTCTCTGTATAGAAGAGGAATTATGATTCAAAGTATTGCTTGGAGGATTCATCCCACCTTTGCTTGGTCTTCTCAAGTCTGGGTCAGGAAATGCTCAAATTACTGCAGCAAAAGCAATACATTTAGTCTCCCAAGGCAACACAAAGGATCATGTTGGAACAAAATATCTCCAGCTAAAGATTCCCGCACCCCCATAGAGCCAAAGAAAGATGTGTGCAGTCTTGTGGGAAGAAGCTAATGCCTTCCCTACATTACTGCAAGTGCTATCAAGTTCATGTGTGGGAGTGCTATAGACTAAGGATTTTTCTCGCAGTCCCGCAAGCAAACCTTAAACAGAGTGCAGGTGATCGGTGAAAACCAAAATTTCTAATAAATAAAAATCCAAAATAGAAGTGAGTGGGAAATAAAACATGGAGGGTTTCTCTTTATTTTTGATAAAGTATAAATGTGCGATGAACCTGTTGCAGTTGAAATGTAAGTGGTGGAGGAAACGATAGTGAAAAAATTAAATATGGTGAATGTTTTTGCCCCACAGCCCCGCAGAGAAAAAATACAATGTGTGTGGGATAAAATATTGAAATGAGGCCTAAAAATATTGTGCACATGGAAAGGGGAAATGCATTAAAATAAATAAAGTGCAAATATTTTTATAAAGAGAAATATTTCCACCCATAGGATTAAGTAAATATAAAAGTCTTGGGGTAGGTAAATATTTTTACCTAAAGAATATAATTTTGTTGGAAATGTAGTGGTGAATGTAAATATAAGATTGCCGGCCAAAGGGGGATTTTTGTATTTTGTGCAATTATTTTTCACGGGGATGTGAAAAATAAAGATGAATAAAATAATTATTTTTATGGAGATAAAGTAAAATTGTTATGTAAAAGGGTGGGAATTTAAATGGTCACATTGAATATAAATGGTCTGAAGCTTGTCGCTTCTCTCATTTTTCTATAAGAGGGAAACCAAAACCGTGGGGTAAAAGGGGGGATTTGATTTTTTGGATGAGCAAGATATTGTAAACGCTATTTTTTTGAAGCATAGTAATGGAGAGATCATATTAAACTAGTGTCTGAATCGTAGTGTCATTTGTTTGTTGAACTCACTACTTAAATTTTATCTAGTTGTCTCCAACTTGATTTTTCCTTACTATTTAAATCAGTTTATCAAGGATATTCCTGAATTATTAGAGCACATTTATTGTTTCTATGTGGGTTGTTTGTTGGGATTCCTCAAGGAGGAATTAAATTCCTTAAGCAAATCATAGTAGTTTGGAAGGATTCAATTGGATAACTGAAGTAAAACTAGATAATTGACAATTTTGCACGTCTATGCCAGGCATAGACCTTGTATGTGCCAAACAAATCAAGTTGTAGCCAAACGGAAGGCATATACCTTTCTGTATTTGGACTCCATTTTTGGGTTGAGGAAAAGGCACCAATCATATAGCTTCCAAAATCATCCCTTGTATATATTTCAAACACAATTTTGGTTTTCTATTTGTAGGAGTAGGAGTAGTGAATAAAGTAGCTAAATAAAACCATTTTCAGATCTCATGCTAGTTTGAATATGATTGAAAAGGTGCATTAACTAGTAAAATTGCACATAATCTACTTAATCTTCATTGGTCAGTATTGGAGAACTCATATTCATTGATAGAAAGGTACACCCACCTAGGCAAAGTAGAGCCTGAATTGTAGGGAAGTCCAATGAGTTTGATTGATTCTGTCAGTTGGCCAAATCGGTTATTAGACCTAATCATAAATTTTGGCATCGTTTTAGGGTTTGGTAATCTGTAGATTTGAGAACCAATAGAAGGTAATCTTCCCACTTGTATTGTTGGTCCATGCAATACATTCTCAATAGATCTTTCCACACTTGGTTTACTCTTTCAGTTTGGCCATCCATCTTGGGATGATAAGTAGAGCTTATGTTTAACTAATATTGAAGTGAGGAAAATAACGTTTGCCAAAACTTTGATTTCATACAGGAATCCCTATCTAAGATAATCTTCTCAGGAATACCATACAATCTGAATACTTCTTGCAAAAATTTGCGGGCTATGACTAGTAGCCCATCTATCAAATTCCTAGGTATGAATGTGCTACCTTGGTGAGTCTGTCCACCACAACAAGAATAGCATTGTGTTTATTTCTAGACATAGGAAGTCCTTACAAAAAATCCATGCTAATGATTTTCCATTTCCATTCCAGAATCTCATGAGGGTATAGAAGTCCTACCAAGTCATGGTGTTCTATCTTCACCCTCTGGCATTCTAGAAATCCAACTACAAACCTTGCAGCATCCCTCTTCATTCCTTTCTAGAAATATAATGGTTTTACATCAGCTAGCAATTTCATCACTCTAGGATGTCTTGAATAAGGTGCTTAAATTTTATGTAGTTGTCTCCAACTTGATTTTTCCTTACTATTTAAATTAGTTTATCAAGGATATTCCTGATTTATCGGAGCACATTTGTTGTTTCTGTGTGGATTGTTTGTTGGGATTCCTCAAGGAGGAATTAAATTTCTTAAGCAAATCATAGTAGTTTGGAAGGATTCAATTTAATAATTGAAGTAGAACTAGATAATTGACAATTTTGCACGTCTATGCCAGGCATAGACCTTGTATGTGTCAAATAAATTGAGTTGTAGCTAGAGGGAAGGCATATATCTTTTTGTATTTGGACTCCATTTCCTAGTTGAAGAAAAGGCACCGATCATACAGCTTCCAAAATCATCACTTGTATATATTTCAAACACTATTTTGGTTTTCTATTTGTAGGAGTAGGAGTATTGAATAAAGTAGTTAAATAAAACCATTTTCAGATCTCATGCCAGTTTGAATATGGTTGAAAAGGTCCTTTAACTAGTAAAATTGCACATAATCTACTTAATCTTCATTGGTTAGTATTGGAGAACTCATATTCAGTGATAGAAAGATACACCCACCTAGGCAAAGTAGAGCTTGAAGCACTGGGAAGTCCAATCAGTTTGATTGATTCCATCAGTTGGCCAAATCAGTTATCAAACCTAATCATAAAGTTTGGCATCCTTTTAGGGTTTGGTAAACTACAAATTTGAGAACCAATAGAAGGTAATCTTCCCATTTGTATTGTTGGTCCATGTAATACATTCTTAATAGATCTTTCAACACTTGGTTTACTCTTTTAGTTTGGCCATCCATCTTGGGATGATAAGCAGAACTTATGTTTAACTGATTTTGAAGTGAGGAAAATAAGGTTTGCCAAAACCTTGATGTCATATGGGAATCCCTATCTGAGATAATCTTCTTAGGAATATCGGACAATTTGAATACTTCTTGCACAAATTTGTGGGCTATGACTGGTACCCCATCTATCAAATTCCTAGGTATGAAATGTGCTACCTTAGTGAGTATGTCCACCACAACCAGAATAGCATTGTGTTAATTTCTAGACATAGGAAGTTCTTGCACAAATCCATGCTAATGATTTTCCATTTCCATTCTAGAATTTCATGAGGTATAGAATTCCTACCAAGTGATGGTGTTCTACCTTCACCCTCTAGCATTCTAGACATCCATCTACAAACCTTGTAGCATCCCTCTTCATTCCTTTTTAGAAATATAATGGTTTTACATCAGCTAGCAATTTCATCACTCCAGGATGTCTTTAATAAAGTGTAGAATGAATCTCTTTCCAAACAATATTCCTTAACTCCTCAGAGTTCAGAACATACATTCTTCCTTTAAACCTTAATAATCCATCTAGTTCAAAGTGGAATCCATCATATCTAGGATCATGAGGATTGTTCACAAGAGCTTTCTTTACTTGCTCATAGAATTCATCTCCCTTAGCCTTTTGTAAGACCTGATTCCTAAACTCAGCATGCATGGAGATCATCAGGGAGATATGTCTTCTCCTACTTAAGGCATCCGCCACTCAGTTTTCCTTGCCCTGTATGCATTTAATCTCAAAATCATAATTGGATATTAACTCTAACCATCTTCTTTGTCAAGCATTTAGATGTGGTTGAGTAAATAGATATTCAAATCCTTGATGGTCTATTTTTAGTTCAAAATCTTTTCCAAGCAAATAATGTCTCCACATTTATAGTGCGTGTACCATGCTGCCAATTCTAGATTGTGAGGATCATAATCCTGCTCATGTGATTTCAATTTTCTAGATTCATATGCAATAACTTCCCATCTTGGGCAAGTATACCACCTAATCCTTCTAGTGAGGCATCGGTGATGACTACAAAATGACCTTCCAGGTCAGGTACCTTTAATATAGGCACAGTAGTCAACTTTTCTTTCAGTTGGTCAAATGCCTCCTAACATTTCTTTGACCAATCAAATCTTTTTCCTTTTCTTTGTAATGAAGTAATAGGATAGGTAATTTTCAAAAACTTAGCCATAAATTTTCTGTAATATCCTACTAGGCCCATGAAACTACATACCTCATGCACATTTCTTGGTACTAGCCATTCCAAAATGGCTCTAATCTTTGTTGGATCCACAACAATTCCCTTAGTTGAAATTATATGACCCAAATATTGTACTTCTTTTTGAAAGAAAGTACACTTTGAGAGCTTTCCATATAGTTTATGCTCTCTTAATCTCTAGAGAACAATCCTTAGATGTTGAAGGTGTTCCTCCTCATTCTTGGAGTAAATCAAAATATCATCAAGGAAAACAAGGAAAACTTGTCCAAATAGTCTCTGAACACACTATTCATTAAGTTGATAAATGTTGCAGGTGTATTCGTTAACCCAAAGGGTAGGATAGTGAACTCATAGTGTACATACCTCATTCTAAATGTTGTCTTATGAATATCCTCATCCTTTAGCCTCCATTGATGTTATCCTAATCAAAGATCGATCTTTGAAAACACATTTGCCCCTCACAGTTGATAGAAAAGATCATCAATGCGAGGCAATGGATAATTGTTCTTTATCATTTCCTTATTTAGCATATGATAATCTATGCATATACGCAATGTACTATCTTTCTTTTTAACAAAAAATAATGGTACTCCCCAAGGTGAAACACTGGGTCTTATCAATCCTTTATCAAGCAATTCCTGCAATTGAGCCTTTAGCTCCATTAACACTATTGTGGTCATTCTATAAGGAGCTTTAGATATAGGTTCCAATCTTGGAAATATATCTATTGAGAAATCAAAATCTCTCTTAAGAGGCAATCTTGATAATTCATTTGGGAATACATCCTCAAAATTTTGAAGAAAGGGGTACCTATCCATATTTGATCTCTCTTGATCTATGGATTCTATTTCTTCAACTCCTTGGAGTTTTTGAGATTCGTAATACATCAAATTGAATCTTAAAAAATAGATTCCTTGTGACTATTTATTTTCTCCATTTTAACAACAAATACTTAGCATCCTTTTCTCTAGGCTCTTTTCATTTGTAGGATAGATATTTGCCTCAATTTAACCTCTCTAGCAGTGCCTTGTAGAAAAACCTTATTCCCAAGGTCATCTAGGCATTATATTGTTTTATCAAAACAATCCACCTTAGCCCTATGTCTCCATAACAAATTTATTCCAAGGATAACATCATATGAGCCTAATGGGGCTACATAAAGGTTCACTTCAGTGGAAAAACTTAGAAGTTCAACCTTAGTCTCAAACAAACATTGCTTTACTTGAGCTCTGGTCTGATTAGCATATTCAATTGACCAGGTATTTTGCATGTAACCAACTTTTCTAGAAGTCTTAAAACTTTTGGAGAAATAAAACATTTTGTCACACTAGTATCTATCAAAACTGAAATTGGTATACCAGATAAAATACCTATGGTTTTAATTGTAATTTGATACTCTTCTTGTTGATTATCCAAGGCTGCATGTATCTATTACTGGAAAGCTTCCTGTTGTGAGGGTAAATGATTTCCTTATGGCTAGGTCCCTTGTGTCTTATTGGGACACTGATTGGCATAATGGTCACCGCCACATGAATAACACCCTCCTACAGTTCCTTAGCTTTCATAAGGCTTTTCTAAACTGTCTCCATTTTTCTTGGAGTTATTATTATTTTTCTTTTCACCCTTGGATTCATTATGATTATCCTTAAATCCTTTGTCACCTTTCTTATTGAAATTCTTCATATTGCCCTTTTTCTTAAATGACTTAGAGGATTGGGACCAACTATAGTTTTTATGGTTCCTTTCCCGGTATGCAAAGATGGATTTCAACTTTTGTTCTTGTTTAATAGCTTTCTCATATGCTTGGTCCATTGTAGTGGGACCATGCGCATCAACTTCACCTCCAATTTGGGCATTCAAGCCCATGATGAACTTTCAGATGCAAAATCTCTCATCCTGCTGATATTGGGGAACATATTTAAGGAGATGAGTGAATTTATCCCAGTACTCATTCACAGATGAGTCACCATGTCTCAGATTTTGGAATTCTATAAGCTTCTAATCAAAATACAACTGAGATAACCATCTTTGCCTAAAACATTCCACAAACCTTTCCTAGGTTAGACTCACGAAGCTCAAATTTAACTCCATCTTTTTGTTCATCCACCAAGTGGATGCTTCACCTGCCAATTGGTATGCTCCCCATACTTCTTTGGTGATTTTAGAATAGTTTCTTATTTCAAAGTATTTCTCCATTTCTATAAGCCATGCCTCCACAGCATCTCCACTTACAGTCCCATCAAATTTGGGAGGTGTAATATTGTTCATATCTCTGGATAATTCTAGAGCCAAGTGGCTCCTTTTATCCTCATCTTGTCTCATTTCAGATTTATTATATCCATGTCCATTTTGGGTGGTTTTTTCATGACATCCCTCATCTTCACCCCCGTGGAAGGCTTCTTGCCTTGATTCATTATGACCCCTGACCTCCTGCCCTAAAGTTCCAATTCTTGCCCTCATATCATGGAACATAGCAAGGATTTGTTCAAGTTTTGAATTAGAGTGGCTAGAAGGTTGCCCTTCCTCTTGGCTACCCCTAGTGCTAGTTCTTGTCTAAACCATACTACAATCTACTTCTCTTGAAGTTTGCAGGTTAAGCATTCAATTAGTTTTTCATACTATTGAATCCATTTATAGACATAAATCCATTCTCATTTATGCAATCTTAAACAAGAAATGAAAGCTTTTGCCAAAATTTCAAAATTGCATTATAGTATCCATGGATCACATAATATCCATTATTCATTACAAATATTTACATCTTCCAACTGCAAGTCATTTTTAGGTTGGGAGAAATTCCCAGGTTTATCCTCATCCTTTAGGTTTACCACATCAGACTTAGGAGGTGGATGTACACACAGGTACTCATCCATGACCTCCCGAGTTATAATAGGAGCATTAGGACCACTTCCAAATGATAAGTTCTAAGGTGCAGAGGGTTTCACTAGTTTATTTTTAGAGGTAGAAATAATAGCCTTAATTGTTTTGTCCTTCTCCTTCTTGATGCATTTAATAGCATTAGTGAAGATTTCAGTATCAGATAACCATGCGCCTTCCAAGTAACTAGTTTGGCCTAGGCTTTTCATTCTTGAGGCTTGCTCCCTCATAGCTTTTAGGTAATATCCATTTCCCATTACCTTCTTCCTTGGTGTCATTCTTGTTCTTACCATTTTGGGAAAAGAACATCCAAACATTAGAAACTCCTAATGTCTGAGGAAGATTTCATGCAGTGAGCTCATAGGTCCATGTATTGAACCCAGTAGATTTGATACCATATGTAACATGTCATCTCATATTACCCAAAAATTACATTCCCATTTTACCATCAAGTAAATAAAAAAATCATGATTATCATAATCATATGTTTAACAAACAATAATAATTTGCATAATGATTACATAAAAGCATTTCTTTTTTCTTTCAATATTTTCAAACTGAAAATGTATAACATGTTCAAAGATAGCATGCTAGTGAGTTCCTTCACTTTACAATCATAATGTTTTTCTCATGGCAATAATGTTAAGTTTACATAGAAATTGATTGTCAAGTCATATAATAGAATATATTACATCTAAAATTTTGATATTTGTCTTCATAAGTCTTGGGTTGTCATCTGCTTGGGAAGGAGAGCATCACCTGAGTGCTTTTCCTCCAACCACAGATTGGCAATCCCCTGTGCAACTTCCTTTAGGGAAGTGGCCCTACCCTTCACGAAGGGAATATATGTAAAGAACCAATGGGTTTTCCATCTGAGTCTCTAGTGTTGTGTCCTTCATAACTCTTCATAGTCATACAACTATAGATCCACTCTAACTATGTATGACACTACTGGAAGGTTATGCCATCTAAAGCACAGTGAACTAACTAATGTATGCAGGGATGGATGCATTAATTTGGCCAAAGATTTCATATACATAGACATTTCACAATGAATTTATTTGATTGTTCACCCACATATAACTTGACTTAGAAGTTATCTCATCCAATAGTAAGTTTTGTTTAACTCATTCCATCTAATGGGTATCTCGATAGTTCTCTCCCATAGTCTCACTGACTCTCATTAACTACTTCGATATCTGGAGTACAAGACCAAAATGATTCACATAGAGGTTTTCATTCTTTTAGAGAAGTTTACCTATTGCCACTAAAACGTGAAATCTGTGACTCCATGTCACTCTATTTCATGTTACAAAAGTATTTAGGTATACATTTGGTCTTGATGTCTCATCTCGACATAAGAATAGTTTTTTTTAATAATAACCATGCATGTTCACCCAAGGCTATTTACTTGGTTCAAGGATCTTTATCTAAACCTCTTAGATAATGATCCCTTTTGTTTAATTCTATCATTGACAAAACAACCTTATCGCATGTTGAACATTCTAGCAATGTTTGAGGTTTACTTTCTCTAAACCCCATAACGATATAATAGCTTGATATTTGAAGATAGAAGAATATAGATTATATGACAATAATAAATATTTAGACCAAAGTCTTGTCACCTTCTTACTTCAATGATATCAAGAACTCTTATATAATAAGTCAAATAAGTATCAAAGTACAATATCATTTAATCGACCTCAATTCATCCTTTAATACCACTAGTTCGGTGGTTTGATCTTTATACAAAGATAAAGAAAGCAGTATACTTATAATAAAGTACAATAACAAACTTTCATATACAATAATAATATTGTTGTTCTCTGTACCAATCTATTCAAATCAAGAATCCGTTAATTCTTACTAGAATTTCTATTCATGGATGGTGAGTTCATACCATGGATTGTGGTGCCATCCACAGTCGGCCAGCCTTACTATTCTTTATAAAAGAATAGAACAATCTTTCCAAGATAGACATGCAAATACAACCTACTATCAATGGCTATATAAACCAATATATATAAAAGGAAAAGTTGAAATATACAGGGCGAGTATCATAAACTCTTAGCCATTGTATTGTCATACTATGGAGAACAATAGGGCTAGTATCTCCAGTCATTGCCATTACTAACATTCATCACCTTTATCACAGTGAGAAACTTAAGGTGTGATATGAACATTGCCATTGTTATGATGGCTAACACCAAGACAACTTCTAACAAGGACTAAGACCTTACAGTTATCATTCAAGGTGCATAGAAATTGGTTGAGAAAAGGTATTATCAGTTACCTCTGGCAATTAAACACACAGTATAGTATACCCAATGTTGGTTCGGTAGTGGAAATATAAGTGCTATACTTGAAACACAACCATATCCATAACTATGGTAGTTGATATTACCTGCGTGTTACTCGATACCAACTTCTAACTAGTATATTGTTTAATCTTTTTTCCATAAGGCATCTACTTCTTTCTCTATTGTTTCGTAATGGTTCTTTCCTCTATTGCCTCTCCAAAGAGACCCCATCACCAAGACATCTCACTCTTTACAAAAAAGTCACCCACTCACCCTACTAAGGCTCCCAAGAAGAGCATGCAACAAAAATCAGGCTCTCCCCACTAAGCACTACTCACCCAAAATGTCAAAACAACACCCTTTCCACATTCTCCATCTTCATGGAGTATGGAGTGCAAAAGGTAATCCATATACTGGTCTATTGTGGCCCACATCATCATGGAAAAGAGAAGTTCAGGACATAAAAACAAACATCTCATTTATCCATAAGTATTTAAATATACAATTAATAATAATATAATTCTATAAGAAAAAATACATTTGTTGCAATACTCAAGGGTTGTATCAAATTTAGTCATGCAACAAAAGTGAAGAAGGGATTGAGATCTCTTCTTCCTCACCACCCTAGACTAACGTCAATAAAATTAAGTTAGTTCTTGAAGGAAAATAAATATATACAAACATCGAATAGTTAGACAAAAGAGAAATATGATAAAATCTATCCTTGACACATTCCCTGAATATCTCTCGACCAATGTAATGAAGTTGTCATTGGAAACCTTTCTGAAAAAAAAATTTGACAATGGTTAATCTGAGATTAACCCAAGAAGGAAAATTAACTGACACATACCTCATCTCATGAAGGTTCACATGATAGTCAAATTGAAACTCAAATGGCAAACCAGTATTTTTAAAATATCTATAACCTGCTCTTTGGTGATACTCTCCTTCCATTCTCAAAGGTGGAATACTTTTTTCCTGGTTACACTCATAGTCATACAAACTATGATCAATGTATCATCAATGTCATTATACATCATGCTTAAATAATCTCAAGAACATGTAAACTCATGTCTAATTCCATGTACAAATAATAATTCATAAAATCAATTATTTATCCTAACATTTTCCTAATGTCAAATCATGAATCTATGATTAGTTATCCACTTAATCACATGAAAGTAAAAAGTAAAACATAGTCAAGTATTTCAAAGTTTTTGGAAGAAAATGCTATATCAAAAGAGATGAAGAAGGTCTAGAAATGTTTAACTCTAGAGCAGATGAAGTATTTTCTTTGGCTACTCAAATACAAGAAAAGGCTACAAATGCTATAATAAAAGACTATTGAAGACAGTTGAGAGTGAAAATGTAAAAGTGGATGAAGAATCAAATCAAAGTTCAGTTGAGCAAGAGGACTGTTGGTTAGATGAACCTTCCATCATAGAGGAGGTTGAAGAAGTTGAAGAAAAGAAAGAAACTCTAGAAAAGGCTGCCAAGACTCCAACTAAGTATGTTCAGAAAAATCACTCAGAAGATAAAATCATTGGAGATAAGAATGAAGGAGTTCAGACAAGGACATTTGCAAGAACAAATGAACATGAAAGCTTTTCTTTATTGTCAAGAATAAAGCCTAAAAATTTCAATGAGGCTAGCAAGGATGAATTATGGATACAAGCCATGGAAGAAGAACTGAATCAAATAGAAAAGAATCAGACTTGGGAGCTGGTACCAAGCCCTATAGACAAGAATGTGATAGGAACTAAATGGGTCTTTAGGAATAAGTTGAATGAAGATGGAGAAGTGGTAAGAAACAAAGCAAGGTTGGTTTGCAAAGGATATTCACAAGTTGAAGGAGTTGACTATGAGGAGACATTTGCTCTAGTAGAAAGAATGGAAGCAATCAAAATGGTTCTTGCCTTTGTAGTACATAAGGGATTCAAAGTATATCATATGGATGTTAAGTCTATTTTTCTATATGGTGACTTAGAAGAAGAGGTCTACATAGAGCAACCACATGGTTTTCAGTTATCAGAAGATCCAAGCATGGTTTGCAAACTCAAGAAGACTTTGTATGGTCTCGAACAAGCTCCTAGGCTTGGTATGTAAGGTTGGATAAGTACTTACTTCAGTAGGGTTTCAAGAAAGGTACCACCAATAGTAATCTTTACATCAAAATAGAAGGTGAAAAAATTCTAATTGTTGCTATGTATGGTGATGATATAATCTTTTGTGGATGTGATGAGATGTGTGTTGAATGCAAAAGGCAAATGAGAGGGGTGAATTAGTTGTAACTTAAAACTTCAGAACCCACACACACATTCAGATCCACATTAATTAAATTAATCCCTTAAATTGTTATGATGATTAAGCATGAAAGCAAGTAACAAAAACTTAATCAAATCAACATCAAACATAAGAGAACACTAGATTTACATGGAAAACCCAAGAAGGGAAAAACCACGATGAGGATTAGAACACAATATAAAGTAGTAACAACACCAAAAAAAAATAGGTTCACTGCCCAAAATAAAGAGAGGCTCACTACCAGAATAGAGAAGAAGATAGAGAAGATTGTTACAAAGAGAAAACTATCTCAATGCAACAAATAAGTCCACCACAACACCATCATCACGTCCGTAGTCTCACTTATGAATTGTAGACACCTTCTGCTCACTACATCTAGTAGTCTAACACATGAAAGATCACAATGCACTGCACAAATTTGCACTCTATAAATCTATAATTCACATCACCCACATCATACTCACTTATCTTACCATTCTTCAACACCTCAACACTTATTTATACCATCTTCAATCTTAAAAACATTCTCCAAGATTGGCAAAGCACATTAATCATGCAAATTCAAATTAGGTCGGCACCAAAATATTCCCCTAGTGGAAAGGAATGAAGGTAGACCACAACACACCTTAAATTGGACCTAAATCCATTCATACATGTTACACCATGCTTCCACAATTAGTGTAAACACCCAAGGTTGGCCAAACCTGTGTTAACACAATAAACTTTTAAGTACACACTTCCTTAAAGCCAAATATTACTTGCAGACCATACACCAAGCTTGAACACCATCTAGAATATTCCATAATAATCTTGAGACATCTTGAAATCCAAAAAATTCCTCTGCAACAACTTTCACCTATTGAACAAACTTACCTTGTTTACCCAATATACTCAAATATCTCTGTCATGCACAACAACTCAAGAAATTAGCTTCTAGAGTACCAAACCATGAACAACTTCAACTAAAGATAGATATTAACCTTATAAGCACACTTCTAGAACTACAAGGCTTGAAACCACTCTGCAGAGAAATGTGGAGCAAATACTCTTCTCCTAGACACCTCTGTAATACACAATTCACTCACTAGTGAACACATCTTCCTTTGCAGATCAATCCAACACACCAAATTATGAATGTAACATCTCTGAACACCTCTAATCAACATATCCAAACTACATAAATAGATCTTCAATATAAAATAAATGCAGAGGAAAACTAGACCACTACTCTATAACATAGAATACCACTGCCACACATAGTTTTCTTATTTTATTCAAATTTTCTCAAAAGCACTTGGAAACCAAACACCAAAAACATATTATCACCATCTTCAACACTCCCTCATCATTAGAGATATCATCAACTCAACACCAACCTGCTCACACTCTTGAAATATTCTCTTGTTCATACAGTTGACACCAATGATAACACAAGCTTGTTAACATCAATGACAACACCGACTGCACATACTTGCAACAATGTGTGAGAAGTTTGTAGGAGAGATGCAGAAAGAGTTTGAAATGTCTATGTTAGGAGAGCTATCATTCTTTTTAGGACTTCAAATATATCAATAAAATGAGGGCATTTTTATCTCTTAAGCAAAGTATGCTAAGGAAATGTTGAAGAAGTTTGGAATGGAAGATTGCAAGCATGTGAGTACTCCTATGGAAACTAGTTGTCACTTGAGTAGAGATGATGAGTCACCTAAAGCTGATCAGACTAGGTATAGATCTAAGATTGGGGACCTACTATACCTAACGAAATCAAGACCTGACATTATGCAAGTTGTATGTTTGGTTGCAAGATTTCAAGATGATCCTAAGGAAACACATGTGAAGGCAGTCAAGAGAATATTCAAAAACTTGAAGGGCACTCCAGAACATGGATTTTGGTATCAAAAAGGCAATGAATTTTCTCTGAGTGCTTATACTGATGTTGATTGGGCTGGTAGTGTTGATTATAGGAGAAGTACCAATGGAGGAGATTTCTTTTTGGGAGATAGACTGGTCTCATGGATTAGCAAGAAGTAGGATTTAGTGTCCTTATCAACTACAGAGATAAAATATATTGTTGCAATAGCCTGTTGTACTCAAGTGGTGTGGATGAAGCAAACATTGAAGGATATCAAGGTTGTATATGATGAACCCATTCCTATTTTTTGTGATAATACAAGTCCTATCAATATTTCAAAGAATCCAGTGATGCATTCTAGGACCAAGCACATATCTATCAGGTATCACTTTTTGAGAGAGAAGGTTGCAGATCAAGAAGTTAGACTAGAGTATGTGCCAATAAAGGATCAAGTTGCAGACATCTTCACCAAGGCACTTTCTAAGGATACTTTTGAGTATCTTAGACAAAAGTTAGGGGTTGTTACTCTTCCTTCTTCTAACTAGATGCATAGATGATGCATCTGTCTAGGGGGAACAATTCAAGATATATTTTATCCCTAGATTGATGGTGGCTACCTCTCAAGGGGAGTAGGTAGTCAAAAGGTTTTTAAGAATAACAAGAATAGATTAGTCAGGGGGAGTTGACAGGTAAGGAGCAATAAAATAAAAATCAAGAAGAATGTATTTCACAGGAAGACAACGAGTCCTTTGTCCTTGATGTGGGGGAGAAAATTGCATATCAGGTCAAGTGTTGCCATCAATGCCAAAGAGGGAGATTGTTGCACTTGTGTTGTCATTGATGTCAACGGTGTGAGATTTAGACATGTTATCAGTAGTACTGGAATGAAGAAGGCCATAAGTAAAGTGAACAAGTGGTTAATGTCAAAGGAAATTTGTGGCAATATGACCAGAGAAGAAGACAAAGAAGATAGATCAACGATGAGAAGGGTAAGACAATGAATGCCATCAATATCTCTTGAAGTAGTATAGACAAAGAGTGTGCTAACATGAAGATTCTTGATTTATGAAAAAGTTTGTTGTTATATGAAGTTAAGAATGAAGTATCTGATGTGGCAAATAATGTATTCATTGATTCATGAGGAAATGCATTGCTTTAGTTTTGAAAGAAAGGTTCAACATGTCTAAGGCACTAAAGTTTGCACATAATAAGCTCGGGAGAATGCTCCGCATTCCTCCACATTTTAAGGTACGACCTTGTGGTTTAGGAGTTTATCAGAGACATGTGTGAAGATTGTACATTCTTGATTTTAGAGCTTGAAGATTAATGCAGAAGATTCTAGAACTCACAAAGTGAAGACATTTGTTTAGAGTTGATGTAGTCAAGATGCATCTGGTAAATGCTCTGCATTTTTCTTCTCTTAAAGTTGACATATTGTACCTTGAAGGATGATCATTTATAGATGATAACATGGTAATACTAAGGATTCAGATGATAAGATGTACCACAGAGGTTCTTCGAGGTCAACAGAACAAAGACATATCTTGCTGCTGACTAGGGTTGTTTGGAGGAGAAAGTAGAAGCCACCGCATTTCACCGCAGTTCATCTTTTGGCTTTGATGTTTGGAGGATAAGTTTAGAGATTCAAATGGATGATTCAATTCAATTTTCAGGTGTTGAAGTGCACCACATTTTGGTTTTTCAATGTTCTATCTTAAGACTATGTGTTAAGTGTTCATTTGTGATACCAGGCTCAGTTTATGCTTGCCTGCGCCAGAAAGAAAACATATATCTCAGAAGAAGGATTGATTGAGAATGTTTGTGTAAGTTTTATATTTCTTGTGTGATGATTTACATGATGTTAATTGATCCTATTAGAACCTAAAATTTCCTTCAATTTTTTGTAATATTTTAGGTTCCAATGATGAAAAATTTGAGTTCACTCAAAAATACAGTTACAAAATCTATCTCAAGAGCCTACTTTGGAGGACTATAACTTGAAACATATTCACTCTTGTGACAAACCACTTGAAAATCATGTTTTTATACCACATGTGAGTGTGCATATCCGATTTCAGCCTACCATGATCAGATTTGACTAGGTTTTCAAGCATCAAGTTGGAGGGTTCTTGTAAGGTTTGTTGTCTGCGTAGTGTGAAATCTACCTGGGAGGTCAACTTTGGAGGCTAATATCTAGCAACTGGATGATTTTCCTAATGAGCCAATTGGTGTTTCATATTGTCCTCATGATAATGTACTTTCATACCAGTTTTCAAAAATCCAGCATCTCATTTGTTGTTTTTCAAAATCAAAAGCAAATGCAGTTTGTCCTGATTCTGAAGTTACATTTTTAGAAAGTTGCAGAGTTCAACTTTGGCCTTTAATATTTCATGAAAGAAATGGATTGATGAAAAATCCTCTTTCATACATTCTCATTGAGCCTACATGAACTATTTCCCCAAGTGGCAGCTTCCCATGAGGTGATTTGGTATTTTTTCAGGATAATGACTTGGTGAACCCTAATTTATTTTTGACAATTCTAGTTTTTAGAAAAGGCTGAATGAGCTACTTTGACGTTGAATATTTTGTACATCTGGATGGATCTTCCCAAGCCACTTGCTGCACTAAGTTCTTGGGTCAAAAGTCTACATGCCTGTGCATTTTTATCACTCCAAGAGATGGTTTGACTAGTTTTCCTAGATGATTCTATAGGCTACTTGGCTTGTTTTGTGTTGATGTGTAAATTTGTGCAGGTTCAAACACCAACATGGGAAGTTTCAAGAATTTGAGACTTGATACTTGAAACAACCTCCATATTTTACAGAAGTTGACTCTTCCTATTTTCAATGGGGTTTTGAGCAAAGGGGAAAAGAAGAAACATGATTACAGATACAATGAAATAAAATCTAAACCTATGGTGATGTGCCTAAATGAAATGTATTTCCTTAACTAGCACAATGAACAAATTCTTAAGATTCAACTATATTAAAGAGCAAATGTTGCATGATCAATATAGATAGATTGCAAATGAAATGAAAGATCAAAGCCTAAACTTAGAAGATTTATGCAAAGACACATAATATCACCAATGGCACAGAACAGAGCTTCTTTCATTAACAGTTCAGCAAATACAAAAGGCACAGTGACATGGATAGGTATATGAACTTTCTTATTAGAAATAGATAGACTAAGGAAAAATGATACAATTAGGCCACAACAAGATCTCTAAACTTTCTAATTGATTTTTATCAATTACAATATCTTCCTGTATATATAGCCACAAAATTTGGCTCAAGACCACTTACAACCACCTAGAATCTTCAATGACATCAACAAAACTGAAATTAAATGGGACTTGATCTAACACTGAGATTTCTTTGAATCTGCAACTATCTTTCCCTATGCACTCATTGGCTAAGCAATAAAATATGTGGCACATTAACTACAATTTGGTTAAGACACATGGTAGCACCCGCAGGCTCTACAAGGCTTCAAAATATACCATGTGGCAACACTTGCTTAACACTTAACATTTTTCCTTCGAAACAAGGCACACAAAACAACGCCACTTATCACCATCCACCAGACTTTGAAACATGATACGTGGCGACACCTGTTGTTACTTAAAACTTTCTACCTTTATGCCTCGAGCACCCACGACTATGACATTTGTCACCTTCCGCAACATTAAAAACTATGACATTATTTAATGGGACCCACCACATGCTTCTTTAATCTCTGCATAGAGAAACATATGTGACACATGGTGCCTCCCGCTTAAAGCAAAATTGGAAACGTGGTGCCCTCTGGCAATATCAATAGCTTTATGAAAAGGTCCCTTGGAATCCCGTGGAGATGACACCTATTGAGCTCCAGTAGCAACTGAAAATTACAAGAAAATATAGTGTCCTCACCTGAGAGCATCAAAATAAGAATAGTTTGACCCTCTGCTTTCGCCATGTGGCACACTCCATAGAAATACCTATGAAACTGTGTCACAATATTATAGCCCACCATATACACTGGTACTAACAAAGCTTATAAAAAAGATACACATGGTAGCTTCCGCACACACTACAAAAGGACACTTGGCACAACCCGCAAGCTCGCGGTATCAAAAGAAACCTTTTGTCACAGTCTCTGGCATCAACACATGGCATACTCTGCAACAGGCAAGAAACTTCAATAAAATAAACAAAAACAATGCCATAGATATGTGGCGCATTCTGGCAACAACATAGAAAAGAAGCATATGAAAGAAACACACGGCAACTTCCGCAGAACATTGAGCATTTTTCCCTGTTGCTCCAAAATGACACATGGCATGATCCACGCACGAGAAACATATAGCCATAGATTAAGAAACAACAACTAGAAATTATACTGAGACAGAAACCAAGCTAAAACAAAATGTAGAGTTTTAGCTCTATAGTTCATGACGACTACAAGGACTTCTGGGCTTGCTCAGAAAGAACTCCGAAAAGAGAAACAAAAATGTACTGCCACTGTCAATGAAAACTCAATCATAACTTTTGCAATGCATCTTGGTAATTAGACCACTCTGAATCCAACAATCCATGTCTACTCTGCAAATCCTGGAAAGCAAAATCTAAATTGATGATATCTTTGTTGGAGAAAGATTGCAAAATTTGGACTACAACATGTAATTGAAATTCAAGCTGAGCCATTGGAACCAAGACAGCTTCCACTTCTCCCACACTAGAGGAATCACTCAGACCCTGAAAAATAGCTTGATCATTTTGTTTTGTTAATAGCAAAGCCTTTATTTCATCAACCATTAACACTGTATTACCAACAGGAAAAGGTGAAGGTAGACCCAACTGCAATAAATCCTTAATATGTTTCTTCATATTCCTGACTCCTTTAACTATATCCAAGAGTTCCTTACAATTCATGGTAGCAGAATTGTAGCTCAACACTTCATTTACTCTTTTAGCAACAACCATTCTATCACTTATACTAGTTGTAGACGTAGTCTCATTAGATGTGTCATATAACTTCTGTAATAGAAGCTGAGAATCTGAAACCCTCAATGAAACAATAGACAACATTGCTTGCATAGAAGACTCTACTTTCTCTCACAATTGCTAGGTGTTTAATAGGAAAGTAAGGGATGGCTTAGGCTGTACAATCTCCTCAGAGATTCTTTTCCACATGGAGGCATATAACTCCTTCACCAAATTCAAAACCCCTGCAGTTTGTGGCCTCTGCGTCAACTCAATTGTTAGTTTCTTTGCCTTTTATTGCTCATTCATAAGTTGTGCTTGAGCTACACTATTCATATTTTGCTCCTTTGTTAGGGTCTGCTGTAGTTGTGATGTTTCTTGTAACTTATCTTGATACTTCTTTTCTACAATGGCCTTCTCTTGTCTTAAGGTAGCAACAACAGCTTTCTCCTGTGATAAATCAACTCTCAAGGCTACAACTTGAGCCTGTACTGCTTGATGAATATGTAGAGAAACAATAGACTGTAACTCTTTGTTCAAGGTGTCAATTTCTTTAACCTTGGCTTGTATCTCCCAAGTTAAATTACTACTAGTAACCTTCTCTTGTGTCAAATCAGCTTCAACCTTCTGTAACCTTTTAAACACCTTCAAGTAATCAATGGTAACTATTGAAGTAGTTTCATTCATCAATTCAACTCGGTCTTGTGGCCTAAAAAGAGACATATCCATAGCCACTACATTCATTGAATAATCCTATGGCTGCATTTACTCATTAGGTCTAATCACAGTGGAAGCCAAATGTGTAATAGTCAAAGACTGTTGAATGGGATCAAACAAAGACTTTATATGAGCTACAATAGGGCTCTTATTCTCATTCTTTCTTTTCTTCTCCATCTGAGCCTCTCTTGCTTTTCTTACTTTGTCAGCCTAGGCTTGGAAAGTAGGAGGTGATGCAATATAGCCTCCAACAAATGGATGACCTTGAGGTAGACCATAAGGGATGGTAATTGTTTGCTAGGAAGGATCAAATTGTGGCAAGGCCCACTTGGGCATAGATGGGGAAAATAGAGGTAAGGATATGGCCTGTGAAGACATGGACGGTGAACTAGCAACTAGGGAAAAAGTTTGTGAAGGTGTAGCAGAAGTGGTAGGAGACGTGGAAACTTGTGTAAATTGAGTTGCCACTCCTAAATGAGAAGAAATAGAAGTAGGGGAAAAGAGAGAAGAAGTACTTACATGAGCCACTGATGAGATGATAGGATCTTGTTGTTGCTGGGGCATTGATACTTCTTCCTCTATGTCTTCTTCTGGTAATATCAACCTACGTATCTTCTTTCAAGGCCTATCTAATGCCTCTTCTGGGTCTTCTTCTTCAACATTGATTAATGTTTGTTGCAAAGGTGCCGCTCTGAGACCCCCAGATGCCAAAGCTATTTGGATCTTGAGAGACAGTGATGACATAGTTTCCTTTTGTTTTTGTAAGGCACTAAGAGATGGAGGCCATGGGGCTCTTGGAGCTGAAGCTGATGCTTGCCCTATTTTTTGAACATCTTGCTCCTTCTTTGCCCTCCCTTCCATTTCTACTACTCCTGGAGAGTCTCTTAGAATGTTACTTGTATCAAGACTAGAAACTGGGGTCATTTGAAAATCATCCCATACAATTTCCCATTCTTCATCAGTTTCAACATTTCCAAAGGTATGAGTGAATTCAGTTATTTCTTGCCTATACTTCTAGTAAGATGCCATCTTTTCTGCACTCCAATCTTTCTTCTTTAGGGAAGCTCTGAGACCTGTAGTCATTGTCCTCTTAGGATCATATTCTTGTACCTTTGTATAAAAAGTTTCCCAAGGCCTGGGACCTTCATCTGGCAAGTCTTTTAGTTCAACATAAATTACAAGATGATCCTGCTTAGGTGATCTTCTCTTCTCCCAAAAGGGATGTTTCTCATGAATAAATTTTGCAAAAACCCTTCTACTAACAATCCAAGAAGCTAAGAAGCTATCTGGATCGTATTTCCATTTATCCTCGACAATCAAAAAACCATAAGCAGCTAACTTCCTCAATAGAAGATTTTCAGTTTCTCTACTCTCAATTGTTATTTTTTCCCTAATCCAAGGGACATCATACATTTTCTTTTCCTCTTCTTATGCCCAAAATTGTTAGATTCAGGGCAGACAACTGAGAGGGAGGGGTGAATCAGTTGTCTTAAACTTTCTTTCTTTTAAACACTTATATTCACTTAGCAGTATAACAATAAATCAAACATGAAACATTATGCATTTGATCAAGAGCAGAAACACATCAACATATGAGACACCAAGATTTTGATGTGGAAAACCTAGTTAAAGGAAAAACCACAGGGTGACTAACCCAAGATTGTATTCTCTGTTAGAAGAATAGAAAGAATAAAATGGCACATGCCAATTAGGGCTCACCACCCGAGCACACTGCTCACAAGAGGCTCACTACCTACAAGAGACACACTATCTACAAAAGAATAAGTATCACATACTTGAACTGGTAATTAGCATCTTCACCATGTTTGAGTCAGTTCCATTTAAGCCCAAACCTTTTGCTCTGCCTTTCGCTCTTCTCCTCGCTACCACACACTCATCTTCCAAGTCACACTTTGAAATGACTTCACAATCCCTTATTTATACATGACATCAACTTAGGAACAAACATCTAAGTCGGCAAACATCCATAAGAACATCCGCAAGATGAATCATTCATCCAGTCGGCTAGCCTGAGGAAGAACACCTTCACTAGAGGTATTACTTCAATTTCAAGCTCCAACTCTAATGCGGACCAACAACATGAACTGAACATGATCCAAGGACCTCCACAAGCTTTCCTGAATCACCAGGAACATCTGTACTTCCTCTACTTACTGAAATCTCTCTCTCCTACATCTGGTGCCTTAAGAACACAGTTTGCCTTTACTGTCACAAAGGAATAGATGCTTCCAAACCTTCAAATCATGAATAAATTGAGATGACACATCATAAGGACTTCCCCAACACTCCTTCCTATCCGCAGAATAGGACAATGCACTACCGGATCCCACCGGACCTTTCTGTAACACTCTGTCACCTCTGAACATCTACCGGAACCGGTTCTACTTGAGCGATCACAACTTCTTCATATCTTCATGTGAACCTTTGAAATCTCTACTGGAACATCTTAAGACTCATATATACAAACCCTTTAATCCACATCCTCTGATCCTTAACCTATCTTGAGCTTTTAACTTGTTGTCATCACTGTTCCTGATTGAGACTAATTTTCTCAATATTCTCAACATATAGCTCATCCAATCCTTATCATTAATGCAATAGAAGTATGTTGACATCAATGAAAATCCTAGTTAGACCCATACTTGCAACAATCTCCCCCTTTGTCATTAATGGCAACATAAGATGTGAAAAACTGATTTAACCATCAAGACAAGAATTTTTTCTTTACTGTCACAACTGCCCCTATCAGCAACCACCATTCACATTTCTTATCTCCCATTACTGCTCCCCCTTTGATCAGCAACCACTTGTTTTCCACATGTCTTCTCTCCCCCTTTGACATCAATGGCAAAGGGCTCATACTTACAACTTTATTACTTCAGAATCATATCTGTTGCTCCCCCTAAGTAGCAGCTCCCCATCATCAGCCTGGACCACAAGATGTGACTAAGATATGCACTGGATTGATGCACCTTTGTGCACCTTAGTTCATCATCAGAGGGGCAATAATGCCTAACTTCTCCCTTAGATAATCAAAGGAGTCCTTAGGTAGAGGCTTTGTAAAGATGTCTGCAATCTAATCCTTGGATGGCACAAACTCCAATCTGACTTCATTCTTGTTCACTTGTTCTCTTAGGAAGTGAAACTTGATGGATATATGTTTAGTCTTTCAATGTAACACCAGATTCTTAGATATGTTTATTACACTTGAATTATCATAGAAAATTGTGATAGGCTCCTCGCACTCTACTTGGATATCTCTTAACATCTGCTTCATCCACAACACTTGAGTGCAACCACTTGCTACTGCAATATATTCTGCTTCAGTTGTAGACAGAGATATTGCCTCTTGTTTCTTGCTTAGCCAAAAAACCAATCTTTTCCCCAAAAAGAATGCTCCACCACTGGTACTCTTCCAGTCATCCACATCTCTTGCCCAATCTGCATCTGTATATGCAAGAAGAGAGAAATCCTGATCTCTAGGATACCACAGACCATACTCAACTGTCCCTTTTAGATATCTAAAAATCCTTTTGATTGCCATGACATGAGATTCTCTAGGATCAGCCCAGAATCTTGCAACAAGACCAATAGCCTGCATAATGTCTGGTCTAGTCTAAGTGAGATATAATAGTTCTCCAATCATTGATCTATACTTTGTCTGATCAGCCTTAAGAGAGTCTTCATTTTTGCTTAGCTTACATCCAGTTGCCATGGGAGTGTTCATTGGCTTTGAATCTTCCATCCCAAACTTCTTCAACATTTCTTTTGCATATTTGGTCTGAGAAATGAAGGTACCTTTCTTTGTTTGAGTGATTTGCAAACCTAAGAAGAAATTCATTTCACCAAGCATGGACATCTCAAACTCACTTTTCATTTGGTTTGCAAAAGTTTTACACAAACTATCTTTTCCTCCAAAAATGATATCATCAACGAACACTTCAACACCTAAGATGTTTACATGATCAATTTTGAAATATAGATTACTATCAGCAGTACCTTTGTTGAAACCAATCTTCAAGAGATGTTTATCTAGTCTTTCATACCAGGCTCTTAGGGCTTGCTTCAGTCCATACAGTGCCTTTTTCAACTTGCAGACCATATCATCATTGTCAGACAATTGAAATCCATCTAGTTGCTCAATGTACACTTCTTCTTCCAAATCACCATTCAGGAAGGCAGACTTGACATCCATCTGATACACTTTGAAATCCTTGAAGGCAACAAATGCAAGAAATAATCTGACTGCTTCAATTCTTGCCACTGGAGAAAAAGTCTCTTCAAAATCAACTCCTTCTATTTGAGAGTATCCTTTGCAAACTAATCTGGCCTTATTTCTGATCACCAACTTCATTCAATTTGTTCCGGAAGACCCATTTGGTTCCAATCACATTCTTGTTTCTAGGTCTAGGAACAAGATCCCAAGTGTGATTTTTCTCAATTTGCATCAGTTCTTCCTCCATTGCCTTAGTCCAATTTTTATCATTGCAGGCTTCATTTACTATCTTAGGTTCAATCTTTGAAATCAGACAATACTCATCTGAATCTTGAGCAATTTTTCTTCTTGTTTGTACAGCTTTACTTTTATCACCTATGATCTGATCTTCAGAGTGGTTCAGTCTCACATACCTCAGAACTTTGGGAGTTTCTTGCACTTTTGACTCTTGATTAGGCTCATTGAATCTTATATCTTCTTCCTGATTCATCGGATCATTTTTAGTATGTTTTTCAGAAGAGTCTTGACCACCTTGAATTAGGCCATCATTCTGATCATCTTCTTCATACTCATAAAACCTTGAGGGTTTTTCAATTCCTTCATCAACCTTCACATTAGTACTTTCTATAATCTTTCTGAATCTCTTATTATAACACCGGTATGCTTTGCTTTGAGTAGAATAACCCAAAAATATTCCTTCATCACTTCTAGCATCAAACTTGCCTAGATCTTCATCTCTCTTGATGTAACATTTGCTACCAAACACTCTAAAATATCTTATAGTAGGTTTAATACCAAACCAAAGTTCATAAGAAGTCTTACTGGTATTGTTTCTAATTTGAACTTGATTGAGAGTATAGATTGTAGTGCTGGCAGTTTCTCTCCAATATATCTGGGGGACAATTGCTTCCATCATCATGGTCCTAGATGCTTCTTGGATGGTCCGGTTCTTTCTCTCAACTACTCCATTATGTTGTGGAGTCCTAGGAGCAGACAACTGTCTCTTTATTCCATGTTTCTCACAGAAATCTATAAACTCACAGGATGTGAATTCTCCACCTCTATCAGACCTCAGACATTTCAATTTGATTCCAGTCTCATTTTCCACCATAGCTTTGAATATTTTGAACTTCTCAAGAACTTCTGATTTCTCTTTTAGAAAGGTTACCCATATCATCCGGGAATAGTCATCAACTAGCAACATGAAGTATCTATCACCTTGCACACTCCTGATTCTTGCCGGACCACATAAGTCAGTGTGAACCAAGTCTAATAATCTGGTAGAAGATTGTTCCTTGCTTTTGAATGAGATTTTGCTTTGTTTTCCCAACTGACATTCTTTGCACAAACTATTTGTAGGTTTAACCAGTCTTGGAAGATCTCTTATAGCCTAAGTATTGCTAATCTTGATGATATTATCAAAGTTCACATGACACATTCTTCTATGCCATAACCAACTCTGATCAACTTGAACAAATAAGCAACTTTTACTAGTATCAGCTAAGTGAAAGATGTTACCTTTTGTTTGGGTACTGGATGCAATCTCTGTTCCAAAACTTTCAAAGATTTTGCACTTTCCATTCTTGAATCTGAGATCATAGCCTTTGTCCACCAATTGTCCAACACTGAGAAGATTGTGCTTTAACCCTTCAACATATAATACATTACCGGTTTTGTTCTTTCCATCAAAAGAAATAGTTCCTCTACCTCTAATTCTACCTGTAGAGTTATCACCAAACTTTACCACTCCTCCATACCTTTCCAAATCTATGAACTTGTTTTTGTCACCTGTCATATGGTGAGAGCAACCACTGTCAATGACCCAATCATCCTTCTCTTCTACTTGGGCAGCTAGGGCTTTTTCTTCAATTTTATGATTGATAGATTCAAAGGGCATTGGATCTTCTTCCTTGATGGCAATGAACACCCAATCACTTCCGGATTTGTCTCCTTTTTCTGACTCATCATTTATTACTCCTTCATCATCTCCTTCATGAGCATGGTAACAATTCTTCTAGAATCTTGGTCTGTTATTGTTTGGCCTAGAAAATCTTTCCAGACACTTTGATGCAAAATGACCAATCTTATTGCAATTAAAACATTTAAAAGGCAATTTTCCCTCATACTTACCGGATCCTCTTGGCAGTCTTTTTGCAATAAGAGCTTCAAGATGAGCAGTTTCAGCTTTTTCTTCTTCCAAGTCTTTTCTTGCATTTTCATACCATGATAGGTTCCTTGAAGAGTTTTCTCCTAGATCAAACCTTTGTTTCCCTTTTACAGAGGTACTGGCTTTGAATGCAGATTCAGTCTTTGGAGGATCATCTCCAAACTTGGCCATTTCAAAAGCAGCCAACTTACCAACCAATTGATCTCTTGTGATTGTTGTGTGAGCTCTAAATTCTTTGATTGCAAAAGCCTTGATTTTATAAGAAGCAGGAAGGGATCTGGGAACTTTAGCAACAATCTCTCCTTCACTTAGGATTCCACCTGCATTTCTAATTCCACAAACCAACTCATTCACTCTTGGCATAAAAGAGGTAATATTTTCATCATCTCTCATCTTCAGTTTTTCAAATTTCCCTTTTAGACTTTGTAACCTTGCACATTTAACATACTGGTCTCCTTCATGCAAAAGTTCCAGTTTATTCCAAATCTCAAAGGTAGTTGGTAGATCAATAACATTTGAGAGTTCTGAGTTAGATAATGCGCTTAAAAGAGCCTCTTTGGTCTGCAGATTGTTTTCAGCATCTGTGATTTCATTTAGAGTTGTCGGACCACCCTGTGGAGGTATATAAGCTTTTGTAACCATGGACCAGTATGCAAATCCCATACACTGCAAGTGACATTTCATGCGACCTTTCCAAAGAGCAAAGTTAGTTCCATCAAACTTCAGACTATCCTTTTTGTAGGACGACATCCTGGATCTCCTCAAGCGGTTAAGCTCCTTTCAAAGGAACTTGGCTCTGATACCAATTGTTGGATTCAAGGAAGACAACTGAGGGGGGGTGAATCAGTTGTCTTAAACTTTCTTTCTTTTAAACACTTATATTCACTTAGCAATATGACAATAAATCAAACATGAAACATTATGCATTTGATCAAGAGTAGAAACACATCAACATATGAGACACCAAGATTTTGACGTGGAAAACCCAGTTAAGGGAAAAACCATGGGGTGACTAACCCAAGATTGTATTCTCTGTTAGAAGAATAGAAAGAATAAAATGGCACATGCCAATTAGGGCTCACTGCCCGAGCACACTGCTCATAAGAGGCTCACTGCCTACAAGAGACACATGGTCTACAAAAGAATAAGTATCACATAATTAAACTAGTAATTAACATCTTCACTATGCTTGAGTCAGTTCCATTTAAGCCCAAACCTTCTGCTCTACCTTTCTCTCTTCTCCTCGCTACCACACACTCATCTTCCAAGTCACACTTTGAAATGACTTCACAATCCCTTATTTATACATGAAATCAACTTAGGAAGAAACATCTAAGTCGGCAAACATCCACAAGAACATCTGCAAGATGAATCATTCATCCAGTCAGCCAGCCTGAGGAAGAACACCTTCACCGGAGGTATTACTTCAATTTCAAGCTCCAACTCTAATGCGGACCAACAACATGAACTGAACATGATCCAAGGACCTCCACAAGCTTGCCTGAATCACCAGGAACATCTGCCCTTCCTCTACTTACTGAAATCTCTCTCTCCTGCATCCGGTGCCTCAAGAACACAGTCTACCTTTACTGTCACAAAGGAATAGATGCTTTTGGACCTTCAAATCATGAATAAATCAAGATGACACATCATAAGGACTTCCCCAACACTCCTTCCTATCCACAGAACAGGACAATGCACTTTCGAATCCCACTGGACCTTTCTGTAAGACTCTGTCACCTCTGAACATCTACCAGAACCGGTTCTACTTGAGTGAACACAGCTTCTTCATATCTTCATGTGGACCTCTGAAATCTCTACTGGAACATCTTAAGACTCATATATACATACCCTTTAATCTGTATCCTTTGATCCTTAACCTGTCTTGAGCTTTTACCTTGCTGTCATCACTGTTCTTCACTATTCCTAATTGAGACTAATTTTCTCAATATTCTCAACATATAGCTCATCCAATCCTTATCATTAATGCAACAGAAGTATGTTGACATCAATGACAATCCTAGTTAGACCCATACTTGCAACAGTTATCAATAACAGATACCTGATGAGCCACTTCTAGAAATGTAACCCTAGGGGTCAAGACTTTTGGCAACAGAACAGGCTCTCCAACAAAGCCATGGAGTCTAATGATAGTTGTATATGCTCCAAAGAAATAATCACAAGGGATTGGAAAACTAGTTAAGAAACCTATAAGGCTCTGTGTCATTCTATTCTCTACAGGCTCAGGACTTAAATGAATGAAAGTGGGTGCAATAAAACATTCTGCAAATTCATATGGGTCTGAGGTGTCTGACAGAACATGGGTCGATGCAAACACCAGAATAGTTCTATTGCTACCAGACTCTGGATCATACATATTTAAAGACATGTATTGTTGGAAGAGACCAAAATTTTGATATAACATTAAATGGAACATATATGCCGAGTACTTGAAAACATGATTCTGATGAAAGTTTGTGAGCTGGTCCACCATAGCTGTAGAGATTTGTTCTACAAAATCAAGTCAGTACTCCTAAGACTTATCCACAGTTTTTAGTCTAAAAGTCATTGGAAGTTGCCAATCATGTACTGTAGAATCATCATACTCACCAAAGATAAAAGCCATCATGGCGAGGGCATCTTGAATGTCAGAACTAAACTGGGCTTGACTTGTTGGCAGTGAAGGCAACAGGGTATTTTCATTCCCCATCCGCATCTCTGTGTTTACAAACTGCACCTTACTATGAACATTTGCCCAAGTGGCCTACAACTTAGAAATAGTAGGAAATGTGATTGTTCTGTCATGTTGTAAAGTCAACATATCCCTAATTACCTTAGGGGTAATTTGAACCATTAATGGGCCACATTGAATAGAAAGAGATGGAAGGTGAAACAATTCTGCACATAGGTCGATCAATTCAGGGCATGGGTGGACATTAGGAACTACAAACTATGCCAATTGGGACATCCATACCCTCATCCCAAAAGTTCCAGACTGCCCCTTTGATGCACGGGTGAGCCACCTTTGGTGAGCTCCCTCTCAGAGATTCATGGTGTTCTTCTGCATATGTGTGTCAAAAATGCCATCTGCATAATCTTTCACCTGTGTTGGATCTGCACACACCCATGTTTTTAGGACTCTTGTCCTTGGATAGATTTTACTTGGTTGTGTAGGTGTAGAGGCATAAGACTTGCTATTCATTAATTTATTAGATTGTTTGAAGAGCCCTAGCCCTTCCTGTGGTGATTGTGGCTTTGACATTTTGGTATCTATTCTCAAAGCCTTAGACACTCTTGACACAGAAAGTAAGAAACTGTAATCAAAGTTGTACTTAACTAGAAATGCAGGCAAGAGATGAAGATTTTGATGCAAACAACAACTTAGAAATGCAGAATGACAATAGCAAATGCAACACTCTAAGGGACTGAAAACTTAGCTCGGTGAGGCATAATGAAACAATTAATGACACATCACATCTTATTAATGATGTTGATGCCAAAAGACGGTTAGTGTATCTTTTAAAATCTACATTGGACAGAGTGTCATATCCATATTAAAAGTGGCGATCTTCTAAACAAATGGGTACTTTCTTGAAATTTAAGGAACTATCAAATGGCTTTGATAAATGCAACTGCTAATGAAAAGGACCTCTATGCTGCAGACACGTGTTCTCGGAACACTTATTTAAAAAGGGAAATAGTAGGAAAGTAAGACAAAAGAGGGAAAAGAAATAAAAGCACCTAACTATGATACATGGCAAGTCTCAAGAATTAGGTGAAATGTTTCAAGAAGATCCCATTTACCAGAATCTCTTCAGGATCTCCATCCATAGTCTCAAGCTCAAACACATTTTGCTGCTTACAGGAACGGATCTTAAAAGGACTTGTCCATAATGATTCAAACTTGTTGTGTTGGCTTGGTAGCTCTCTCATCCCATTTCAGTACTAAAGACCCAACTTCAAAATTTGGATTAGAAGCTTTTCTGTCAAACTAATTTTTAACAATTTGCTGATGCTTCATTACTAATTCATGTGCCTTTTCTCTCTTTTCTTGAACCTCTAGCAACTCAGTGAGTCTAACTTGCATCGAGCCATTTTTCTCAATTTCCAACTATTTCAACAACTGTAAGGCAGGAATCTCTATACTTAGTGGCATCATTGCATGTTTTCCATAGACTAACTCATAGGGAGACATTTTAGTCACTTTCTTTGGTGTGATTCTATCAGCCCATAGTGCTGTGTTAAGAGATTTGTGCCAGTCTCTCTGATGATCAGTTCCCATTCTTTTTGAGTCTAATTAGGTTCTTATTGGTAGACTCCACCAAGCCATTGCCTTGTGGATAGTAATTAGAAGAAGTCTTTAGATATATACCATTTTTTAAGGAAAACTCAGACAGTCTAGTCCCTAAGAATGCCTTAGGGCTGTTTGATATAATAGTGCAAGGAGGACCAAACTGAGTAGTTATCCCTTCTAAAAACTCTAGGATTACCTTTTCAATGGCTTCCTTGAGTGGCACTGCCTCACTCCATCTTGTAAAGTAATCTGTTGCAGTAAGGATCCACTTGTATCCCATGTTTGACACTGGATTGATCATGCCAATAAAATCTAAACCCCATTAAGCGAAGGGTTCATCCACTATTATGGGACTTAGAGGCAATGTTGCATTTCTTCTCTTCCCAGTATAGTACTGGCAAGCTTGACACTCTTTGACCATTTGATAGCAATCTGCAAATAGTGTAGGCCTAAAATAGCCAGCTTGTGTCACTTTAATTACAGTAGTCTTTGCTAAAAAATGTCCTCCTGAGGTTCCATGATGAAACTCATGCATTATCTTTTGGGCTTCATCCCTTTCCACACATCTTAACAGTATTCCATCAATATTATTTCTAAATAAAACATGATCAATCAATACAAAATGAACTCCTTGCTGCCTATAGTATCTTTTCTTGTCAGGGGAGAGTTCATTTGGGAAAACATCAGTTCTCATGAACTGTATTCTGTCGCTTATCCAAGAATCTTGATCAATCTCCTAGAGACTCAACACTGTTTCATTTTCTGCTTCTTCAGGCATTGATTTTTCTATCTTGAGTTATATATTGGCATAGTCCCTTGCCTCTGACTTATTTTTTAGGCCTTACCTCTACATCATATTCTAAAATCTTTGTTATCCAGTTGGCCCTCTTTTCAGTAATCTCACCCTCCATGATATATTCTGTTACACTAGGGTGGGCTACTAATATTAGGATCTTATTCCTTGTTACTAGATGCCTAAATTTCTTAAGAGCTTTTACAATAGCATAAGATTGCTTTTCAACAAAATTATACCTTGATTCATACTCCTTGAGTGTTCTGGAGAAGAATGCATTTGGATGTTCACCTTCTTCTTTATCATCTTTTGGGTTAGAACAGCTGCCACGTTGTGTTCTCCTCCATATACATATATTATAAAGGGCTTAGAGAAATCTAGATTCCCCAGTACAGGTGTAGTGGAAATGGCTTTCTTGACTTCTTCAAAAGCTTGTCTCCCTTCAGTAGTCCATTCAAAAGCTAAATCTTTCTTCAGTAGTAGAGTAATAGGTCTAACTAGCCCTGCAAAATCAGATATGAAGTGACTGACAAAATTAATCTTTCCCAAAAAGGATTGAATTGCCTTCTTTTTGAGTAGTAAAGATAGATTTAGTATGGTTGTGACTCACTCTAGGTCTATGGAGATTCCATCGTTTGAAACAATGTGTCCCAAAAGTTTCCCTTGGGGCACATCAAAAATACACTTCTTAGGATTTAGGGAGATCCCAAACTCTTGACATTTCTGAAAAATAGCTTCCAGGTGCTCAAAGTGATCTTTGGCATCTTTTGTAAATATAGTCAGGTCATCTAAATAGATCAGAATGATCTTGTTTATAAGGTCTCCAAATGCTATGTCCATGGCACGCTAAAAAATAGCTCTAGCATTTGAAAGACCAAATGGCATTTTGGCATATGCAAAGGTTCCCCACTTTGTAGTGAATGTTGTCTTATGTTGGTCTTCATCAGCCAACCAGATTTGATTGTATCCTGAAAAACCATCAATCAAGGAAAATCTTTCTGATCCAGCTACTATTTGCAAAATTTGTTCCATGGATGGTAGGGGGTAATGATCTTTCAATGATACTTTATTTAGGTCTCTGAAGTCTACCAGAGCCTGGTGTCTCCATTCTTTTTCCTTACTGGCACCAAGTTAGATACCCAAGTTGAGTGTTTAATTGGGAAAATAATCTTAGATTCTAAAAGCTTTTGCAGTTCATCTACCATTAAAGGCTCTATTCTAGGATTCATTGGTCTTTGTTTCTGATAGACTGGTTTGGACCCTTCAACAAGTTCTATAGTGTATTGAATGATATCCCTATTATAGCCATGAAGGTCTTCATAGGTCCAAGCAATCACTCTATCATATTTATTAAACAAAGAAATCAGCTTATCCTTTTCCTCTTGGGTAGTAGCATTGCCTACCTTTAGTTTCCTTCCTTCATTGACTTGAATCTCAGAGTAATCATCTTTGTTTGCCTTAAAATTCCTCTTATCTAGTCTTACATCATCAAGGTCAAATAGATTTTCTAATGTGATCAATCCCTTCAGGAGCTTATCAGACTTTAGTTGGATAATTTGATCACCATAAGCTTCTTCTATCTTGGGTTGTAATTGGTCAACAAACTCTCCTAATTGCTGTAGAAACAAGAGTACCTGGAGATCATTATCAAAGACTTACCAGTTCTGGTCATTGTCTGAGATTGCTAGTCTCACTATTACTTTTACTGCCTCACTGTTAATGAGCAGGTCACTTGCTGGGTCAAATTGGGAACCAATTTGTGCCATTCAATATTTGCTTCAGTTTTTTGGTTTCTGGGGACAACTTCTATATTAAAAGCATCAAAACCATCTATTAGATCCCAAATTCTATGATGATAAGATCTCATTCTTACATTCTTTGCCATAGTTTTCTCTCTGATTTGTTTCACGAGTTCTGAATCTCCCCTGACTACCAAATTCTTGATCCCTTTCTTCTTGGCTAGCATAAGACAATGGACCAAAGACTCATACTCAACATCATTATTAGTGCAAACAAAATGAAAGCGTATGGCTCTAAGAATTTTCTCACCCTTTGGAGAAGTGAGACATATACCTACACCAACACCATTTTTGCTCCTAGCCCCATCAAAATTTAAGGTCCATATTTCTGAGTTTCTGTTAGGTTCTTCCTTTTCAAATACTTCTTTTCTCATAACATTTGGTATTTCTTAGCCTTCTTCAAAAATAGCATAAGTACCCAAACCAATGGAGTCATAATTTCTATAAGGGTCACTTTGTATCATGGTTATCAACTGACTATTTTCTTCTTCCTATTGGTCATGTTCAGTCTAGAACCCTAGTTCCTCAACAAAGACTCTTTCCTTCTTATTCATCATGGAGTGAGATGCTTCAATTCTTGGGGCTAGTTCATCAGTGCTATGATCTTTGGACAAAGGTTTAGACAGTACCTTCATCTTTTTTCCATACTTGGTTCTCAAAATTAGATGTGACCAATCTAGTGACATGCATCCTCTTATCTTAGCTGTGAAATCTCTAGATAGGCATAAACCGAAGACTAGGGGAATATCTATAACCACTACATCCTGTTTGATAGTTATGTTTGGGCAGGTATACAACTGCAATGGGAGTTGTTTGATTCTTCCTATGGTTTGGATAGACTTCCCATCTAATTGCATGACTCCTCTAGCAAGTGGCTCATATTTTATCTTTAAAGCATCTGCTATCTGTTTTGGCATGACTATAGTACTAGCTCCAGAATCTATCATTGAGTTGTGCAACAATTTCTTTCCCACTATTAAGGTCAGATAAAATGGATTTGGCTTAGATTTTCTTACCTCCAGTGCAGTATTCAACAGAGCTGTTGTCTACAAGGGTAGAGTGTCTTTATTTTGAGCCTTTCCTTTATTAGAAACTCCTTTTATACTGGTAGATTTAGGGTCAACCTGGATTTGTAGTGCTTCTTGTAATAACATCTTTTACTCAGGAATGGACAACATATCCCATATTGATACATGAGTAGTGGTCTTCTTCACCTATTCTACTACATTCATGGGTCCTAATGTTTGTGTCTTTGGGTAGTAAGGATAGCTTTCTCTTTCTAGCACTTGGCTAGAGGTTGCTTGATTCTGAACTGGCTGAGACA
Organism: Cunninghamia lanceolata; assembly: GCA_027924645.1. Taxonomy (NCBI): domain Eukaryota; kingdom Viridiplantae; phylum Streptophyta; class Pinopsida; order Cupressales; family Cupressaceae; genus Cunninghamia; species Cunninghamia lanceolata. The sequence goes on from BSBN01001583.1 coordinate 8,525,316, forward strand.
CTTCTTGCCTTGAGACTGGATTATAATGATTTTGGAAAGGAGGAACTCTAGCAGTCTCATTATTTGTGGCTTTGGGCTACTCCATCATCTTTCTCTTTGATCTAGTATAATAATTAGACTACACTAAGGGCTTCTTTGAAGTAGATGCTTCATTCAAGAACATCAAATCTTCATCTTCAATCCATGAAAACAAAGCATGTTCAGCGGTAATTTCTTCTTCTTGCTGAATAGACGTTCCTTGCATCTAAGCCACCATTATTGCATTTTGGACACTGGGTGACTAGTATGGAGGAGCATTAGACACCATAACTTGACCTTCTACCCTTCTATGTTCTGCTATCTTTTGTTGTAAATTGCCTCTAGGACAACCTCTGGGCATATGGGCATTGTTGCAAGGAAAGCACCAAGCGTTGGTATCTTCTGCTAAATTATTTTGCCTAGGGACTATTTCTCTATTTGGGTTATGAGGGACAACCTGTAAAGGTGTGGGAACCATGACCAATTGATTTGAAGGTTGAGGATTATTTGGTCTTTAAGGACCTTGATACTGATTTGATTGATATGGGGTCTATTTCCTTGGAAACCCTGATAAGGAGGCTTTGGATAAGAAGTTTGTTGCCTTTTGAGATTAATTATCTCATTTGAAAAGGTCATGAGGATGTTCTTGACATCATCCATTTCAGATGGAGGGGCAGAGGGTGTCGACACAGTAGGTTGTTGAGATGCTGGGAAGGTATACATAGACATAGGTCCAACTGTAGGATTAGGGGTTTCCTATGGCAAGGGAATGAAAATTTCTGGGAACATAGGCATGGGAGGCCTTGGAGGCAACTTTCTAGAATCTATTAGATTATTCTCAGCCTTTACAGTCAACTCATATGCTTCCAGTAACTGGAATTAACTGGGACTTGATCTAACACTGAGATTTCTCTGAATCTATAAATGTCTTTCCCTATGCACTCATTGGCTGAGTGATAAGATATGTGGCACACTAACTGCAATTTGGTTAAGACACATGGCAGCACCTGCGAGCTCTACAAGGCTTCAAAATATACCACGCAGTAACACCCACTTAACACTTAACATTTTTCCTTCAAAACAAGGCACACAAAACAACGCCACTTGTCGCCATCTACCAGACTTTGAAACATGATATGTGGCGACCCACTCTATTACTTAAAACTTTCTACCTTTATGCCCTGAGCACCCACAACTATGACATTTGTCACCTTCCGCAACATTAGAAACTATGACATTATTTAATGAGACCCACCACATACTTCTTTAATCCCTACACAGAGAAACATATGTGACACATGGCGCCTCCCACTTAAAAGAAAAATTAGAAATGTGGCACCCTCTGGCAATATCAATAGCTTTATGAAAAGGTCCCTTGGAATCCCGTGGAGATGACACCTGTCAAGCTCTGGCAGCAACTAAAAATTACAAGAAAATATACGTGTGCTAACCCGAGAGCATCAAAATAAGAATAGTTTGACCTTACACTTTTGCCATGTGGCACACTCTGCAGCAATACCTATGAAACTGTGTCGCAATATTGTGGCCCACCATATACGCCAGTACTAACAAAGCTTATTAAAAAGATACACGCGATAGCTTCCACACACACTAGAAAAGGACACTCGACACAACCCACAAGCTCACGGTATCAAAAGAAACCTTTTGTCATAGCTTTCGGTATCAACACGTGGCATATGCTGCAGCAAGTAAGAAACTTCAATAAAAGAAACAATGCCATAGATACGTGGTGCATTCCAGCAACAACATAGAAAAGAAGCATATGAAAGAAACACATGGCAGCTTCTGCGGAACATTGAACATTTTTCCCTATTGCTCCAAAATGACACATGGCACAATCTGTGCATGAGAAACATATAGCCACAGATAAAGAAACAACAACAAGAAACTATAATGAGACAGAAACCAAGCTGAAACAAAATGTAGAGTTTTAGCTCTACATTTTGCTCACAATACAGAATGCCACAAAGTAAATTTTGATGACAACCCATTTCAATTTTTCACTTTAGAAGCACATTAGAGTGGTCCCAGGTCAATTCAGGATAGAACACATGTTTCAAAATGAAAAAATTTTAGGCTGGGCCCATAAGGTGACCCAGCATACTTCACATAGTTATGAAGTCATAAGGGTCTCAGTGGAGCACAAGATATTGAAAGTGTTATTTTTGCATTGGTTTGTTGTTCTTAACAAGAGCCATAATCATATTATTATAAAGAACTAAAAAAAAGAGGTGACAAAAGGTGCAGTCTTCCATTAAGTGTAGATATAATTTTCTTTGTAGGGACAGACAACTTGCTTTGTAGATCAAGAAGATATTGTAATTCTTTTTGAATCTACAACAAAGAAAAAACTTAAGGGAAACTCATGTACCAAATGTTGAATACATGGTTTGGTCAAATAATATGGAGAATGTAGCCTTGCTTTCTTTGAATCACATAAAATATTGCTTGTCAAATGGAGATAGTGGTATCATCAGAACACTTGATGTTCCAATATACATAACAAAGGCTTATGCAAGAGCTTTAGCTTTGAATCAACTTAGAAAATGAGGATGTGGAGTTGGCATTCAGCCTTTGAAAGTGAAATATTGGCATAAAAAGACACCGCCACTAGAAATATACCTATTATTCACAGAAATATACAAATGGCCATAACACAACTTTTGAGGAGGAATGGTGTTTCATTTTCATTGTGGGAGGAGTAGATTGAATAACAATGGACATCTCTCACCCCTCAATTATAATCATACAATTCTAATGCTATTGACATCCACTTCCCATCTCAATTTCAATCTCACTATATTATGTAGAGAGGGTTAGTTGAAGAAGGCGCTACACACTCTGCTTACAACATTCAAACCCCCTGGGAATTTTTTTACATATCTGCAATTACCGTATACATGCATTGCCAATAATACACTTTCACAAGCTAGACAAATCCACTCTATTATCACTAACAGGGGATTTGAATTTTCTAGACGCAGATTCTTTCAAAATAACCTTATCAACATGTATGTGAAGTGTGGTAGTTTGATAGATGATCGTAAGGTGTTTGACAACATGACAGAACAAGATGTTACCTCATGGAATACTAGAATTGCAGCTTACAAAACACATGGCTATCCCTACAAGGCATTGATTCTATTTTTCCAAATGCAAAGAACAAATATCCAACCTGATCATTTCACCTTTGCTGCCATACTACCAGCTTGTGCCAAAATATGAGCTTTGAACCAGGGTATGGACATCTATGAAAGTATAATCGAACAAGGATATCTCTCAGATGTTGTGGTTGCAAATGCCCTAATTGACATGATATGCACAAAATGGTGATCTTGGCAATGCTTTAAGACTTTTCAAAGAAATGTCTCATCCAGATGTTGTCTCATGGAGTGCCTTGGTTGGAAGATATACAAAAAATGGGTTCATTGAAAAGGTTGTGGAGGCATTTAAGAAAATGCAATTAGTAGGTTTAAAACTAAACTCTACAATATTTGCCAGCATGCTCATGCCTGGGCCGAGACAGGAGCTTTGGAATAAGGTTGCAATTAGGGCAAAATGCATATGAAACCCTAATATCAGGCATTCAGAATGACTAAAAATGAATCTCTCTGATCTGCCATGATGAGGTGGGTCCCAAAGGCTCTTACATGCCGAGACTAGAAGGTATAAAGTATACTGTTGGGTGAATATTTTGTCGTTAACTTGCTAATGGCAAAATGGGTATATCAGCCACAGCTATGATTAGACAAAGTCTCTCCTCTCAGCAAGGGGAGGTTCCCTCTAATTACTTAACTTTTGCAAATCAAACAACTTATAAAATTTATGTACACTAAAAACTATGTTTGTGGTGGTTCCATCTCATCTCATTCTCTTTTTTCAGAATAGATGTTTATATTTCAAACTCTTGATATAAGACTTGTAAATTATCACAAAATCACAGAAACTCAAAGTTTTCTGTTACCTCACTTACTACTTGTAAACGGAACTATTTGAAGTAGAATGCAGCCCAAAGTCTTCACTCCTCTTCAAGATGATAAAAGTAAATCGAATATAACAACTTGCAGCACAAAGTCTCCAAACTATTGTATTCTCACAAACATGAACATATAACCCACAATCGATTTGATAACACAAAGTTTATCAGAATCAAATTAAGAGCGCTCTTCAATCACTTGAAACAAACACCACACTTCAATTATTATCAAATAAGATTATGATAGCAAGATATGAGAACAATACTATCACAACACAAATAATCCCAAGACAAAGATTGGAATTGAACTTGCGTTCTTGTATTGACAAATATTTGAATATTGATTTTCACAAAAAAGCACAAAGTCTTGATTTGCTTCTCAATTCGCTAGAGTTTTCTTCCAATAGACAAAAGATAGATATTTAAAAAAGAGGCCCCCTTTATTTATAGGGAAAGGCCTTGAGAAAATTTAGGAAAAAACTAACTACTTTGACTTATTCAAAAATAGGAGTTCTTATTGACTTGGGACTTCCTATATTTTTACATATAATTACATACTAAAAATGTACATGTAAAACTGTCCAAAATTGTTTTGAAAGTACATGTGAAAATTAGAAAATAAACTAAGGGAAAAAACCAGCTGCTTCAATTTGTATCACCACTTTTTCTCATGTGGTGATCATACATAGTGAAGGCCGCTTGCATTTCAATGCTATCTGGGTTGAATGCATTCTTGAAGATCATCCTGGCCCTCACTATGGCATCCCTCACTGTAGTGATTGATTTGGCATGATTAGTTAACCTGGTTTTCAGATTGTCCAAGGTTAACTGGTTGTCTAAAATGTTGTCCACAGAAGTTATTGAAAATGCTTTATCTTCAAATTCTTTCTGGAACATGTCTTCAAATTCCTGAACCATTTCTTCTGTAGAAAGAAATTGGTTATCCTGTGATACCAACTTACAAGGTAACTCCTCCAACTTGTGCAAAAGATTAACATCATTTTCTTCACTGATTTCCTTTGCAGCTTCAAGATCCTTGATCGAATTTCTTAGCATATTGCTCCTGTACATCAGAGCTTCCTTTGTTTCCGTATATGAATCCCTATTGGAAATAGCACCAATGGATATTAGGGTACTTATTTTTAGCTTCCTCATTTCCACCCATTTATCATGAGTATCCTCCATGCGCTCAATATCTTGAGAGATAGCATCAATGAGATCATTAAGTTCTGCCCTTACTTTCCTCATTTTATCCGTCGTCTCAAATACATCTGTGAGCAAAGAGATTCCTTGCGCTCGCATCATGTCTAAGTACTCTTCAAGTACTTTTACTCTGAGGTGAGTCTTTTCTGCTTTTAGAATGACGGGTCTTCTATAGAAACGGCCTCTGGAGTAACTGCTTTCAAGTTCAAAGTGATCTTTCTTACCACTGTAGTCAGCTGTTCTACCTTTGCCTTGTAATAATCTTTCATTTCTTTTTCCCTGTCGAACTTCTGGATCTGGATGTCCATGGCCGACTGCATATCATTTTTAGCGCTTTCATGGGTGATTTTGCCCAATTCAACCCTAGAAATAGAATAGTCATTCATATCAAAATTTTCAACAGTTGCATCCTGTGGAGGTTTTGTTATCTCTAGAAATTTATGTCCCTTATCTTCAAGTACCCTGGAAAGGATCTTTGGTTTCTTTGGGGCCTTAGGCTTTGCAGGTACCAACTTCGTGAAATCAAAATCATCTGGAGAGATGACTTGCTTTTTCCTCTTTGGTGTGTAAGCTGATAACCAAGGTGGAAGCAGAGAAGTACTCACATTGGGATCCATTCCTACTACTGGTGTTCCCGGAACTGTGCTTGTACTGGTAGTAGAAACAATAGGCGGGGTGTTAGTAAAAATCGCAACTGTTACATTTGCACTTGAAACTTGCTCAGTATTCATCACAAAATGATCAAACATGGACGTATCCCCAAAATCAAAAGATGAAGAAGACAAACTAGGAATTGACTCAGAAGAACGGAGAACATTTTCAAAAGTGCTTTGGGGATTATCAAAAATTATTTTAGGAGGAGAGGGGAATTTAGAGGAAGGAATGTTAATAGGGGAAATAGACACAGGGGCTACGACAGGTGTATTTTCCTGTGGAGACAAAGCCTCCTCATCTTGTTGATCTGAATTCCTGCCTTCAACATCCATCTCTTCTATAGCTGGCTCTTCAGTCGCTGGCTCCTCGACTTCCATATCTTTCGTTTCAGGTTCTTCCTCAACAGCTTTTGCTTTCTTCATTACAAATCTGATTTTAGGCTTGTGTGTTTTAGAGGATGATGGAACATCACTCTTGTTCTTCGTTTTGTTTTCTGCCTTTTTACCAGTCTGCTCTTGAATTTCAGTTTCTGAACTAGTGAGGAATTCTTTCAGCGTAATTCCTTTATCCGCCAGCCAATTATTGGTGTTAGCCAATATAGGCTCAAATCTCTTCCTTAGTGAAGTCGACTCCTTTTGGGACCATTGGATTGGAGGGAGAGGAGTACTAGCTATCTGTTCTGCATCATACTTGGCATCAACCAATTCCCCATCATCCACAAGATCTTTTGGAATATCAGCAAGTCCCAGATATTCAATTTGTTCTAGAGACAGCCTGCTATAGTCCAGTTTCCTGATATCTTCCTCTGTTCTCAAGTCTATCTAGACATCTTCCACCATGGGTTCACGAAACTGAGTTTTCCTCCTGATTTTATCCTTTACGCCCCGGTAGTCAAATTTTGGTCTCCTCTTGAATTGCTTCATGGTGACCAACTGCATTTCTGTCTCCATGGCCCTTGCCTTTGCGGCAGTCAACACTGAATATCTGCCGATTTCCACTGGAATTCTGAAACCAGGCTTCTTGAGTTCCATCTATTTGTTATGCATGACAATCATTTGTCTGCACAACTCCAAGACTAGTCTATCTGAAGGAAACCTAGGAAGCATATAAGGGTAGCCTTGGAAAAATCCAACCCTCAAGTATGAGAAAGATGGAAATTGCAAAAACATACAACCAAAGTTATTAACCACTATCCATGCCTCGTCTGAAATTCTTCTCTGCTTCAGTTGGGGATCAAAAAGACACAAGAATACAGCAAAGAATGCATCATTCACCCTCCTGAAATGGTGAATTGAACCTTTCAATGTCAGCTGAGAATAATATTGGTATACTGGGACTACTCTCCTATCCCCTTCTGATGATAATCCTAGAAAAATCCTCATGGAGGCTGCAATGTATACTAGATAGGAAGTCATGAAGAACTTGGAGGTAGTGGATACCTTCGTCAGTTGGTCATGCAAAGTGTTACTGATTTGTTCTCCCCAGAAAATAACTTGCTTGCCCTGGAGTATGACCTTAATGAAAGGATACATCCATTCATGAAACTGTGAAGAGGAGGACAACCTCTTATCCTACTGAGGAGGGTAATCAAGTCACCAACTTCTTCTACAAAATCACTCCGAGGAAAACTACATGGCCACCTTGAAAAACTTGACCTTGTAGTCTTCAACCATTTGTTGTTGATCACTTTCTTTGCTTTTTCTAGATTCTTGTCATATTCTTTCTGAGCTTCAACAAAGTCAAGCTTCAATACCTCTATCGCAGGAGGACACATGAACACATTGTCAATGAACTCAGGATCCAACCTGATTATTACATTACCACTGGCATCCACCACAGCTCTAATATCTTTGTTATAGAAATGGGCACACTGAAGAACAAATTCTGTATTGTGAGCTGCCACTGGGAAAGATGATACTAGATGAATATTACTCTCCACTATCTTCCTCATCATAGCACTGGGGTTTCTTGACTTGGTTCTCTCTACAAACTCAGCCATATCAACATGGCCAATCTCCGTATCTCTAATGTCTTCAACATTAGAATGGACTGAGGTGATTGGGAAAACACCTTGATATTTGTACTTCATTGCTTTTCACTTCTTCGGGGACAAGTCAGTCATTTGGATGAACTTTCACTGAGAAGAAATTTGATGTTGAATGAAGCTCCGCATAAGAAATTGCAACAAAAGTCATGATCATGCAATTAGGGAAAATATGGGCAATCTGGGAAAATTGCATGTTGATGATCACGACTATGGGAATGCACTTGAAAAAGGGCTATAGTGCAAGCTGGCCAAAAATCAGAGGAGAAGCGGGCTCAGGAAATCAAAATTGGAAATTTTCTAGAGTCAAAAAAATTTGGGACATTTTTGCATGGGCGGCAAAATTTGCCGCCCTTGCATATGAGGGTTTTGCATTATTTGCATTGGCAGAAAATTTTGCTACCACTGCATGTTGATAAAAGACCAGGAATTGGTATAAGCGACAGATTTCACCGCCAATGCAGGTAAGAAGAAAGGCAAGGGTTTTATGTCGGAGTGGTAAATTTTGCCGACACTGCACATTGATAGGAATGGTGAGGTTCTAGCGGCAAATTTTTTCGGCATTGCATTCGAGGGAAATTTACAGATTCAAGGGAGTTTCGCCAACTAAAAACTCGGTAGTGGTCATAGGGTTTCTAGGTGGGATCAGCAAATTCCACCGAGGTTACATAACGGTGTAAAGCAAGGGTTGAGGATCTAGGCGGTAGAAGCCTAGAGATTTTAGGGCAAAACCTAGGGCACCTCTGGTGCGAAAACAAATCACGAAAACAACAAAACAAAAACAAAAGACAAGAATGTAAGGAATCCAAAACAAAAATCTAAATGATACACATCATAATCAATGAGGAAGGAGAATAGAAAACAAAAGAGAAACACTTACCCATCTAAAACCTGAAACCCTATGTTTGACGGCGATGGATGTTGATCAATCTCTTCGATAGCGCAATCAAGCAGTGTTAGGAGAGGTCTGGAGGATAGCTCGGGAGAAAGAATGAAATGGTAAAATAAGCCATCAAAAAAACATTAAATAACAAGAACACAAATGCTCAGCGAGTGGCAGGAGTGGCCATTAATGGCACTGCGTGACCGAGATTCCAAAGATCTCGTTCGAGCAGAGATTTCGGCGACAAGTGCACAAATTGAAAAGAAGCACCGGCGGTATAATTTTCCAACCATGCACAAAAGAAGAAAAACATGTAAAAATGCCAAAAATTGCCGACTTCACATGTTGAACCAAAAAAAACACATGTAATGGCGGCAAAATCCGCCGCCTTTACATGCGTAATGAAAAGTATATGCAAAAGCGGCAAAAAATGCCACTATTGCATATGTAAGAAAAGTCATAAAGAGATATGTAGGAGTGGCATTTTTTGCTGCTCTTACATATCAAGATTTCAAATTTTATTAACACTTAAAAATAACTAAAATTAACATTTTAACCAATTTACAACTTGAACGTTCTTCACAAATATCGAGAAACCTTCAAAGGGATGTCATAAACCAGTTTAGAATGTCAAATGACTTCGCACGAGATCAAGAGAAACTTGTCTTGGTCTGCGAGCTTAGAGTGTAGATTCACGAAACATACAAGTTTCGTGGGGGTTGTCTACAAAAATGAGCGTAGCTGATTTTGAGAACAACAGCTGGCTCTAACTGGGGAACTTCCTTCAATCGAACTTTGAAACGATTGAGGGGAGTAGAATCCAATCTCTAAGTGCCTTCATCCATGCCATTGGGCTATAGAGTCAAGCTAAAAAGAAAAAGACACAAAAGACTAAATGAAAACACAAGAATAAAACACAAAACTATACAAATGTACAATTTAACTTATCTAAAACTTCAAGGATTGAAGTGCTTCAGATGTTGTCCACTATAAAACAACAAGAATGGTGTCCCATCCTGATGCTCCAGCAAGAAACTATTTTCACCATAGAACTGATGAATGGTGAATGGACCTCTCCACAAGGAATCAAATGTTCCGTGCATTCCTTTTGGTTCTCTCCTCTTGTCCCACAACAAGACTTGATCTCCAACCTGAAAATCACGAGGCCTTTGTCTTCTTGTCGAAGAGTTTCTTTACTTGATTTTGGTGCTTAGCAATACGGTCCACCACTATAGTGCGCTGTTCCTCAAGTTTAGTCAAATACATGATCCTTTTATCGATAGAACTATCAAAAGTTCTATCTTCCAATGCCTTTACCAACTTCAATGCTGCCAATTCCAAGGTAATCGGTATCTCTGCATTCAGACCATATAGAAGCTGAAATGGCGACATGCCTATCGCTCTTTTGGGTGTAATTCTATCTGCCCATAAAGCATCAAACAATGCCTTATGCCAAGTTCTCTGATTCTCATCTACCATCTTCCTGATGATAGTGACCAGATTCTTATTGCTTGATTCTACTTGACCATTCCCTTGTGGATAATAGTCTAAAGAATGGGAAAGAGTGATCCCATATTTGTAGCAAAACTTAGTAATCTCATGAGAGGAAAAATAAGTAGCATTGTCTACTACAATCTTGTTTGGAACTCCAAACCTGGAAATAATGTTCTCTTTAAGAAAACTGCACACCATATCTGAAGTAGCATGCTTGACTGGAATAGCTTCCACCCATTTGGTAAAATAGTCTGTAGCAGTGAGAACATAGTTATGTCCTGCACTTGATGATGGATTCACTGCACCAATGAAGTCAATACCCCATTGCTGAAAAGGCTCCTCAATCACCACTGGTTTTAGAGGTAAGGCTGCCAATTTTGGTTTCCCAACAAACTATTGGCATAACTCACACCTGCATACCCAATTGTACACATCTTGGAATAGTGTGGGCCAATAGTATCAAGCTCGTAGAATCTTGAGAGCCGTTACAGGTGCTAAAAAATGTCCTCCACAAGCCAAATTGTGGAAAGACTCCAAAAGTCTACCTTGTTGCGCTTTATCCACGCAACGGAGAAATACACCGTCAAGACTTCTCTTGTACAAACCATTGTCCCAAAGGACGTAGTTAGCAGCTTTTAACTTGACAGTTCTCTTTTCCTTATAAGACAAGTGAGAAGGGCACTCACCATAGGTAAGGAAATGAATGATATTGGAATACCACTCGTCAATTGTAGTAACAAAAAGAACAGTTGGTGTGTCCACAACTTCTTCTTCTTCGTCTCCTGTCTCTTTTGGGACATTATCTACGATCAATTGACACAAACCTTTACCCCGTACAAGCTTGGTAGGCTTGATATCTAGATCAAATTCTTGGATCTTAGCGATCCAATTACCTCTCTTTGTTCCGAACTCTTGTTGAGTTAGGATAGATTTGACTGTTGTATCAAGCACCATGACAACTGTGTGTGAGTTTAGAATATAGAACCTGAAATACTTAACCGCTTTGACTATGGCATAGGCATGCTTCTCCATATTCGAATACTTCAATTCATGAGGTTTGAGAGGATAACTCATAAGTGATATGGGGCATTCAACGCCTTCTTCATTCTGCTAAACCAGAATAGCTGAAAGTGTGTGTTCTGAAGCATAGCTATAGACTACGAAATCCTTAGTGTAGTTGGGACAAACAAGAACTAGAGCATGAGCAATATCTCTCTTGATATCCTCGAACGCTTCCTTACCTTCTGTAGTCCAACGGAAAGTAGTCTTACCCTTCATCATATTAACAATGTGATAGGTTTTTTCTGCAAACTCAGGAATGAACCTTCGCAGAAAATTCACCTTTCCAAAGAAAGAGTGAACAACAGTCTTACTTGCTGGCAGAGTGAGACTTTGAATAGATTTAACTCTCTCTGGGTCAATCTTAGTACCTTCTCGGGATACAATGTGTCCGAGAAGCTTGCCTTCCGTCACCCCAAAAACTGACTTCTTAGGATTGAGGGAAATACCATTTTACCGACAGCGTTCCAGCACTTGTCGCAAATGATGCACATGATCATGATAGTTTTTGGAGAAAACAGTCAAGTCATTGAGATATACCATGATGAACTTACCCATCTCATCTTTGAAAGCAAGATCCATCTCTCTCTGAAATGTTGCGCTAGCATTGATCAGACCAAAAGGCATTCTGCAATATGCGAATGTGCCCCATGGTGTGGTGAAGGCAGTTTTGAACTGATCAGCTTCATTTACCTCCACTTGGTTATACCCTGAGAAACCATCTAACATAGATAGCATTTATGAACCTGTCACTGTTTGCAATACTTGGTCCATGATGGGCAAAGGGTAGTTATCTTTCAAGGAAGACTGGTTGAGATTCCTGAAATCAATACAGATACAGATTTCTCCGTTCTTCTTCCTTATGGGTACAATGTTTGCAATCTATGTGGAATGAAGAATTGGAAAAATTATCCTTGCATTCAGCATCTTCTGGATTTCAGAAAGAATCGTACTTGATATCTTTGGATTGTATTGCCTCTGCTTCTATTTGTGAGGCAACGATCCAACCTTGAGGGGAATTTCGTGTCAAACCTCCTTAGGCCTGAAAGACTTCAGGTCATCATAGGAGTAAGCTAAAACATCAATGTAATGGTGGAGGAGGGTAATGAATTTGAATCTTTCATCAGCAGTGCAACATTTTCCATTGTTGACCATCTTAGGATCTGCTTCCGAACCTAAATTGACCTGCTCAAATTCCATAGAGGAACCTGAATCCTGTTGTTGTTGCCACTGCTTGATATACCTGTCATGTTTATCAAAGAGTTTCTCAAGGGAAACCAAACCTTTTGGGATTTTATTTCCTTTCAATTGTAGAAATTCTTTGCCAGTTTGCGAATCTACCTCAGAAACATATTCACGAGGTGGTGATTCACTTCCTTCAAAGTAAAGCTCATCAAAACTATCCATCTTTTCTAGGAAAGCAATGATTTGATTATCGCCATTAAACACCTGCCAATGGTCAGCGTTATCAGGTACACTTGGTCGGAAGACCAGCTCAATAGTGTACTTGTTTCCTTTGAAATCTTTGTGAGGCACCATGAGAGTGGCGGAAACAGCCAATGAATCTGCACGGTCATTGAACTCTCTTGGCATCGCTGAAATATTGAAAGCATCAAAATCTTCAATGCAATCCCATACGCGATTGCGATAGTGTCTCAATCTTTCATTTTTAGTTTGGTACAAATTTCTTACTTGAAAAACCACCAATTCAGCATCACCTTGAGCATGAAGGATTTTAACACCTCTGGCACGCGTCGCTTCCAATCTGAGCAACAAGGACTCGTATTCGACGGTGTTATTGGTATTGTCAAATTGTAACTTATATGAAAAAGGTAAAATATCACCTTGTGGCGATATCAAGACCACTCCGGCTCCAGAACCGGTAGAGGAACAACTGCCATCAAATTCTAAAATCCATACTCCACCAGAATTTGATTTCTTGGACTTTCTCTGGTCAGAAGATTGCTCTTCATCGGTGAGGGAAGAATCTGGAATTGCTATACCCTTACCTGAACTTTCATCTGAAAACTCTTCTGAGTCTCCATCTAACATATCGGAGCTATCACCCGATGTACCCTCATCTGATGAATCGGAACAATCTTCAGTAGATAGAAAATAGTTACCCATTCCTGAGGACTCAAACAAAATTTGAGCTTTGGGGTTTGATGTTTGAGTAACAATGTATTTTGCCTCCTTCTCAGGAAGCAGCTTCTGCATGACACCTTTAACAGGTATCCTAGCTTCAGACAAATCCATGTTCAACTCTCCACCCACATCCTTGTAGAAATTGAGTCCAAGAAGAATGTTGTACGAAGCTGGAACATTAGCTACCAAGACTGTCATCTTAATTCTCTTATCTGGGAAAGCTGCAAATGCAAATTGGGCATCTTTGATTTGACCCAAAAGTGGAACTTGCTTATTCTCCATAGAGAAACACCTACCAAAAGTTTTGGTTAAGGTGAGGCCAAGGGCATCTGCTACCTTAGCAGGCATAACATTGTCTGAGGCTCTAGAATCTATTACGCAATTGCTCAATTTATGACCATTTACTAATAGGGAAACATAGAAAGGTTTTTCTAGAGGCTTCAGGGGGAGTAGTAACAAGATTGTTTTGGGTAGGTTTACTTTTGGAGGAGTCATGAGTAGCTTTGGGAAACTCTTGTCCTGCGGGAACGGTCTTATTTTTGACATATTTGGCTAATCTATCAAATTGTTCAGGATTAGCCTATAAATATTCAACTTCAGACATTTGTATCTTAGTTCTCCTAGCATGGTCTATTATATCAAACTGCTGAAAAGAATTAGATACGGAGGAAGAAAAACCATCATTTTGATTTTTGGTAGAGACAGCACTAGTCTGAGGAGTAGAAGTGGAAGGTACAAATTCATTAGAAGCACTTACTTGTTTATTGACCACTGGGTCTTTTGATTGGAAAGGTAGCGGAGTCCCCCATTTAGCGATTGAAATCGCTGGTTGAGATTCTTCTCTCTCCTTCCCTTTATCAGCTTGAAGAGCTAACTAATTTTGAGACCTAGTGAAAATAGCATATGCTCCTTCACACACTTCTCCTTTTTTAGCTTCGTCCTGGTAGTTCAGAAAGCTGATGGTAGAGTCGCCAGCTAACTCTTCTTCTCCTTCTGTGAAGAGATTAGCACCATTTTCATATTCCAACTCAGGTTGGAAAGAAAGTTCATTTTTAGTTTCATAGTAGCCAACAGTAGAGTTGACCGGCGCTGCTTCAATGGCAAGCTTCCCCTATGTAGGAGGAAGATGGTTTTGTTGTCCTTGATTCCTAGCAGCATTGCCTTGATATGAATTATTTGGAAATGTCCTCCTTGGTATATCTCGGTAAGAAGGAGGCACAGATATACCTTGGGACATTTGTCTCTTGAGAGCTAGCAATTTATTTGCTATCTTTTGCACCATGGGATCTGTGGTGCTTGTGGAAGCGTTCTCAGTAGAAGAGGAGCTTTTATTTTTATTAGTATCCCTTCTTATCTTACCCGCAAGGATAAGATCATCTTCTACTTCAGTTGCCAGAATCTAAGCTACAACAAGATCGGTAGGAGCAGCTCGCCTCAGTAGGAAACTCACCTCCGGAAGTTGTGTATTGATAAAGAAACATTTGAGGTTCTCCGCTGTGGGCTCGGTGGTGGTGGGAATCCTGTTTCTCAATTTGTTGAACTTAGCGATGAAATCTTGCATTGGTTCATGAGGTTCCTTTTTCATCTGTGTCAGATGTGCCAACAATGCATGAGCATCTTCCACAGGTTTGAACCTGGCTTCGAACTTGGCTTTGAGAGTAGCCCAGTTTGTTATGGTCTGAGCTTGGAGGTGGTAAAACTAGTCTGCAGCAGCGCCTTGTAGTGTTTCTACAAAGAGTCGCACAGCCATGTCTTCGTGCTCGACACCTATCACACCACAGGCTATACAGAAAGCCGCAATGTGCTCATCAGAATGAACTTTTCCGTCACCATAGAATTTGGAGAAATTCTTTCTTGAACTACGAGGTAGTTCATGCAATGGTGGGGTCAAATTTAGAGGACCAAAGGTATTACCCCAAGGGCCTTGGGCCGCCATGACGCGCTGATTGAAAGGTGGTATAACAAACCTTGGTTGTGTATGAACAGCCAAAACTCTGTTAGCACTGGCAATAGAAACTTCACCTGGTATTGGAGACCTAGTGTTTGTAGGGGGAAAACTCTTGGTGCACTGAAGACGAGGTCATGGAGTTAAGAATCCAAAATTATTCTGCTGCATCAATTCAAATGCAAGGTCAATAATACCCTGAGCTCTCTTACTTCTGCTGTACTGGGAATCTGCCAGACTGTATTATGCTCAACACAATTTTGCAAGAAAATGGAAAAGAACTGAAAATGCTTCAACTTGAAGCGTGAGGCTTCAAGTTGCACGTTCCTTCCCCAGTGGAGTCACCAAAAAACTGTTGGGTGAATATTTTGTCGTTAACTCGCTAACGGCAAAATGGGTATATCAGCCACAGCTATGATGAGACAAAGTCTCTCCTCTCAGCAAGGGGAGGTTCCCTCTAATTACTTAACTTTTGCAAATCAAACAACTTATAAAATTTATGTACACTAAAAACTATGTTTGTGGTGGTTCCATCTCATCTCATTCTCTTTTTTCAGAATAGATGTTTATATTTCAAACTCTTGATATAAGACTTGTAAATTATCACAAAATCACAGAAACTCAAAGTTTTCTGTTACCTCACTTACTACTTGTAAACGGAACTATTTGAAGTAGAATGCAGCCCAAAGTCTTCACTCCTCTTCAAGATGATAAAAGTAAATCGAATATAACAACTTGCAGCACAAAGTCTCCAAACTATTGTATTCTCACAACATGAACATATAACCCACAACCGATTTGATAACACAAAGTTTATCAGAATCAAATTAAGAGCGCTCTTCAATCACTTGAAACAAACTCCACACTTCAATTATTATCAAATAAGATTATGATAGCAAGACATAAGAACAATACTATCACAACACAAATAATCCCAAGACAAAGATTGGAATTGTACTTGCTTTCTTGTATTGACAAATATTTGAATATTGATTTTCACAAAAAGCACAAAGTCTTGATTTGCTTCTCAATTCGCTAGAGTTTTCTTGCAATAGACAAAAGATAGATATTTACAAAAGAGGCCCCCTTTATTTATAGGGAAAGGCCTTGAGAAAATTTAGGAAAAAACTAACTACTTTGACTTATTCAAAAATAGGAGTCCTTATTGACTTGGGACTTCCTATATTTTTACATGTAATTACATATTAAAAATGTACATGTAAAACTGTCCAAAAATTGTTTTGAAAGTACATGTGAAAATCAGAAAATAAACTAAGGGAAAAAACCAGCTGCTTCAATTTGTATCACCACTTTTTCTCATGTGGTGATCATACATAGTGAAGGCCACTTGCATTTCAATGTTATCTGGGTTGAATGCATTCTTGGAGATCATCCTGGCCCTCACTATGGCATCCCTCACTGTAGTGATTGATTTGGCATGATTAGTTAACCTGGTTTTTAGATTGTCCAAGGTTAACTGGTTGTCTAAAATGTTGTCCACAGAAGTTATTGAAAATGCTTTATCTTCAAATTCTTTCTGGAACATGTCTTCAAATTCCTGAACCATTTCTTTTGTAGAAAGAAATTGGTTATCCTGCAATACCAACTTACAAGGTAACTCCTCCAACTTGTGCAAAAGATTAACATCATTTTCTTCACTGATTTCCTTTGTAGCTTCAAGATCCTTGATCGAATTTCTTAGCATATTGCTCCTGTACATCAGAGGTTCCTTTGTTTCTGTATATGAATCCCTATTGGAAATAGCGCCAATGGATATTAGGGTACTTATTTTTAGCTTCCTCATTTCCACCCATTTATCATGAGTATCCTCCATGCGCTCAATATCTTGAGAGATAGCATCAATGAGATCATTAAGTTTTGCCCTTACTTTCCTCATTTTATCCGTCTTCTCAAATACATCCGTGAGCAAAGAGATTCCTTGCGCTCGCATCCTGTCTAAGTACTCTTCAAGTACTTTTCCTCTGAGGTGAGTCTTTTCTGCTTTTAGAATGATGGGGTCTTCTATAGAAACGGCCTCTGGAGTAACTGCTTCCGAGTTCAAAGTGATCTTTCTTACCACTGCAATCAGCTATTCTACCTTTGCCTTGTAATAATCTTTCATTTCTTTTTCCCTGTCGAACTTCTGGATCAGGATGTCCATGGCTGACTGCATATCATTTTTAGCGCTTTCATGGGTGATTTTGCCCAATTCAACCCTAGAAATAGAATAGTCATTCATATCAAAATTTTCAACAGTTGCATCCTGTGGAGGTTTTGCTATCTCCAGAAATTTATGTCCCTTATCTTCAAGTACCCTGGAAAGGATCTTTGGTTTCTTCAGGGCCTTAAGCTTTGCAGGTACCAACTTAGTGAAATCAAAATCATCTAGAGAGATGACTTGCTTTTTCCTCTTTGGCGTGTAAGCTGATAACCAAGGTGGAAGCAGAGAAGTACTCACATTGGGATCCATTCCTACTACTGGTGTTCCCAAAACTGTGCTTGTACTGGTAGTAGAAACAATAGGCGGGGTGTTAGTAAAAACCGCACCTGTTACATTTGCACTTGAAACTTGCTCAGTATTCATCACAAACTGATCAAACATGGATGTATCCCCAATATCAAAAGACGAAGAAGACAAACTAGGAATTGACTTAGAAGAACGGAGAACATTTTCAAAAGTGCTTTGGGGATTATAAAAAAATATTTTAGGAGGAGAGGGGGATTCAGAGGAAGGAATGTTAATAGGGGAAACAGACACAGGGGCTGCAACAGGTGTATTTTCCTATGGAGACAAAGCCTCCTCATCTTGTTGATCTGAATTCCTACCTTCAACATCCATCTCTTCTGTAGCTAGCTCTTCAGTCGCTGGCTCCTCGACTTCCATATCTTTCATTTCAGGTTCTTCCTCAACAGCTTTTGCTTTCTTCGTTACAAATCTAATTTTAGGCTTGTGTGTTTTAGAGGATGATGGAACATCACTCTTGTTCTTCATTTTGTTTTCCACCTTTTTACCAGTCTGCTCTTGAATTTTAGTTTCTGAACTAGTGAGGAATTCTTTCAGCGTAATTCCTTTATCCGCCAGCCAGTTATTGGTGTTAGCCAATATAGGCTCAAATCTCTTCCTTAGTGAAGTCAACTCCTTTTGGGACCATTGGATTGGAGGGAGAGGAGTACTAGCTATCTGTTTTGCATCATACTTGGCATCAACCAATTCCCCATCATCCACAAGATCTTCTGGAATATCAGCAAGTCCCAGATATTCAATTTGTTCTAGAGACAGCCTGCTATAGTCCAGTTTCCTGATATCTTCCTCTGTTCTCAAGTCTATCCAGACATCTTCCACCATGGGTTCATGAAACTAAGTTTTCCTCCTAATTTTATCCTTTATGCCCTGGTAGTCAAATTTTGGTCTCCTCTTGAATTGCTTCATGGTGACCAACTGCATTTCTGTCTCCATGGCCCTTGCCTTTGCGGCAGTCAACACTGAATATCTACCGATTTCCACTGGAAATCTAAAACCAGGCTTCTTGAGTTCCATCTATTTGTTATGCACGACAATCATTTGTCTGCACAACTCCATCAAGACCAGTCTATCTGAAGGAAACCTAGGAAGCATATAAGGGTAGCCTTGGAAAAAGCCAACCCTCAAGTATGAGAAAGATGGAAATTGCAAAAACATACAACCAAAGTTATTAACCATTGTCCATGCCTCATCTGAAATTCTTCTCTACTCTAGTTGGGGATCAAAAAGACACAAGAATACAGTAAAGAACACATCATTCACCCTCCTGAAATGGTGAATTGAACCTTTCAATGTCAGCTGAGAATAATATTGGTATACTGGGACTACTCGCCTATCCCCTTCTGATGATAATCCCAGAAAAATCCTCATGGAGGCTGCAATGTATACCAGATAGGAAGTCATGAAGAACTTGGAGGTAGTGGATACCTTTGTCAGTTGGTCATGCAAAGCGTTACTGATTTGTTCTCCCCAGAAAATAACTTGCTTCCCCTGGAGTATGACCTTAATGAAAGGATACATCCATTCATGAAACTGTGAAGAGGAGGACAAACCTCTTATCCTACTGAGGAGGGTAATCAAGTCACCAACTTCTTCTACAAAATCACTCTGAGGAAAACTACGTGGCCACCTTGATAAACTTGACCTTGCAGTCTTCAACCATTTGTTGTTGATCACTTTCTTTGCTTTTCTAGATTCTTGTCATATTCCTTCTGAGCTTCAACAAAGTCAAGCTTCAATACCTCTGTCACAGGAGGACACATGAACACCTTGTCAATGAACTCAGGATCCAACCTGATTATTACATTACCACTGGTGGCCACCATGGCTCTAATATCTTTGTTATAGAAATGGGTACACTGAAGAACAAATTTTGTATTGTGAGCCGCCACTGGGAAGGATGATACCAGATGAATATTACTCTCCACTATCTTCCTCATCATAGCACTGGGGTTGCTTGACTTGGTTCTCTCTACAAACTCAGCCATATCAACATGGCCAATCTCCGTATCTCTAATGTCTTCAACATTAGAATGGATTGAGGTGATTGGGAAAACACCTTGATATTTGTACTTCATTGCTTTTGACTTCTTTGGGGACAAGTCGGTCATTTGGATGAACTTTCACTGAGAAGAAATTTGATGTTGAATGAAGCTCCGCATAAGAAATTGCAACAAAAGTCATGATCATGCAATTAGGAAAATATGGGCAATCTGGGAAAATTGCATGTTGATGATCACGACTATGGGAATGCACTTGAAAAAGGGCTATAGTGCGAGCTGGCCAAAAATCAGAGGAGAAGTGGGCTCAGGAAATCAAAATTGGAAATTTTCCAGAGTCAGAAAAATTTGGGACATTTTTGCATGGGCGACAAAATTTGCCACCCTTGCATATGAGGGTTTTGCATTATTTGCATTGGCGGCAAATTTTGCTGCCACTGCATGTTGATAAAAGACCAGGAATTGGTATAAGCAGCAGATTTCGCTGCCAATGTAGGTAAGAAGAAAGGCAAGGGTTTTATGTCGGAGCGGTAAATTTTGTCGACACTGCACATTGATAGGAATGGTGAGGTTCTAGTGGCAAATTTTGTCGGCATTGCATTCGAGGGAAATTTACAGATTCAAGGGAGTTTTGCCGACTAAAAACTCGGTAGTGGTCATAGGGTTTCTAGGTGGGATCGGTGAATTCTGTCAAGGTTACATAATGGTGTAAAGCAAGGGTTGAGGATCTAGGCGGTAGAAACCTAGAGATTTTGGGGCAAAACCTAGGGCACCTCTGGTGCGAAACAAATCACGAAAACAACAAAACAAAAACAAAAGACAAGAACGTAACGAATCCGAAACAAAAATCTAAATGATACACATCATAATCAATGAGGAAGGAGAATGGAAAACAAAAGAGAAACACTTACCTGTCTAAAACCTGAAACCCTATGTTTGACGGCGATGGATGTTGATCGATCTCTTCGATAGCGCGATCAAGCAGTGTTAGGAGAGGTTTGGAGGATAGCTCGGGAGAAAGAATGAAATGGTAAAATAAGCCATCAAAAAAACATTAAATAACACGAACACAAATGCTCAGCAAGTGGCACGAGTGGCCATTAATGGCACTGCGTGACCAAGATTCCAAAGATCTCGTTTGAGCGGAGATTTTGGCGACAAGTGCACAAATTGAAAAGAAGCACTGGCGGTATAATTTGCCGACCATGCACAAAAGAAGAAAAACATGTAAAAACGGCAAAAATCGCTGACTTCACATGTTAAACCAAAAAAAACACATGTAATGGCGGCAAAATCCGCCGCCTTTACATGCGTAATGAAAAGGATATGCAAAAGCGGCAAAAAATGCCGCTATTGCATATGTAAGAAAAGTCATAAAGAGATATGCAGGAGCGGCATTTTTTGCCGCTCTTGCATATCAAGATTTCAAATTTTATTAACACTTAAAAATAACTAAAATTAACATTTTAACCAATTTACAACTTGAACGTTCTTTGCAAATATCAAGAAACTTATTCAAAGGGATGTCATAAACCAGTTTAGAAGGTCAAATGACTTCGCACGAGATCAAGAGAAACTTGTCTCGGTCCGCGAGCTTAGAGTGTAGATTCACGAAACGGACAAGTTTCGTGGGGGTTGTCTACAAAAATGAGCGTAGCTGATTTTGAGAACAACATATACCAAATAAAAACATCCAGGAGAGTAAGTAATTAGCCAATAGGCTTTTATATGTGAGCATTATATTGCTCAAAATTATCTCATGCCATAGAAAAATTCATGCCCGAAAATTTTCTGAACTCTCGATTGTGCTCACGTGGAAAAAAAATCATGTCAAACATAGTCTGATATTGTTTAAATGTCCCCGTGGGATACTCTAGAATTTCTATTTTTTTCAAAAGAAAAAGGAAAGGGAAAATGATTGAAAGCAAATAACTCAGGTGAGCATATCAAATTGCAAGATAAAAGGTGAGCTGAAGCAAAGAGAAAACAAAAGAATCAGCTTCTAGGAATCGATCCAAGGCCATGGAGGATTTTTTTTTTAAAAGGTATTTGGATTACTTCTTTGTTTTTATAGCACAAAAAACTAAAATTTGTTTGCTTGCTGCAATTTCATTAAGCACAGAAAAATTAAAACCCCATTACTACCTTTTTAAATGTTCTACTATATCATAAAGTTGGGAGCTGAAAAAAGAAGTTTTTTTTTTCATTCTTTTTATTTTTGGGAAATATTTAGAAGACTTGTCTATATCACTGGCTTCAAATTTGAGATTTGTGGCAAGGAATGAACCTTTCTCCACTTACAATTCTTATCAATATGGTAATATTGGTGTTATTACATACATGGGATGATATATATCTGTAGACACTTAAAGGAGTTTTTACATAAATTCTTGTAAGACCTGGATGCCATACATATTTAAAGTCAAAATTACAAGTATTTTAATTTTCTTCACAACAAGAACAACATGGTTCCATTAATTCACATTATAGGGTACCAATCCAATTTCAAATTGTAGCTAATTTTGCATTATAAAAGACTTAAAAATAGTGTGTTCACACATAGTCCTGTAACAAGTGTTTAATTGATAATGAATTAGCTATTATAAAAGACTTACAAATAGTGAATGCTCACACATGGTACTCTAACAAGTGTTCAACAAGTAAAGCTTACCAATTTCTATTGCAAATTCTTGAGCTTAAAAACCATGTAGTGGAATTTATTTGCTTAAATGAAAGAGCATGATAGTAAAATCGAGCATTTTACTTCTTCTTCTAAGTGTTAGTGTCAAAAAGAGAATAATGGTTTTTAGATGCTTTTCAGATTGTTTCCACTAACTACCACAACAATTTTTTATAGCTAAGAATATTGGCCTTTCTTGAAACGAAATCTTGTATGTTTCTAGTGTAGAAGGGAAGAGAGAATTGGAAATTCGCCACACAAACAAACTACCATGACCTAAAAAGGATATAAATGGAGATTTCAATGCCTATAGATGAAAGAGAGTATGTCAGACATTTATAATAGTTTAGATGCACATTTGGGACACCTCATATGATAATGTAATTTACGTGTTTAAGTTAATACATTTCTTTCATTCAACATATAAAGAATCCAAGTATGGTCACTGTTGTTGGCATTGTTATATGATTGGCTAGGAGAATGTTGGATGGTCAATCTGTCCATTGTAGTTCACTCTAATTGAAATCATAAACTTTTTAATTTATATCTCTCAATCCTATGCTTATTATTAAGCATACCTAGATACGATTCTAAGTCACTTTTGATTTAAATTAGATGTTGAACCTTAAGCTATCCAAATTGTAGTCTCAATGGGAAGTAAAGTGAAATGGTACATTTGGACTTCTTTGGTTGCCATCTCCGTAACATAAGACCATAGTTATTGTTCAAGCCCAGTTATTTGCAATGATTGGAACTCTGCAACTCTATAAATTAAATCTTCAATAAATCTCTCGAGCACATGTTAACATGGATGAATAGCCTCTATAATGGAATTGCCTTGTGAAAATATTTTGGGACTATCAAGGATATGGGAAAATGGATCACCTTACTTGACACACAAGTCTTAGAAGGGTTGAATAAATAGATGCCATTACTTATCAAAATACAAATTTGTAGTCAAAGCATGTATAGATTTATTGTAATATAATTAATTATGTAATATTAAAACATTAATTCTTAATAGTTATAAACTGACTTAAAAAATATATTTAAATGTTACTTTCAATTTCCTATCGGTGTATCCCTTGAACCTCTTATGGGTGCAAGTGCTAGTAAATATTGGCAGATGAAGCAAAATGCAAATAAAAGGATTAAATGAATTGTGATTATAGTAAATGAATTTTACATTTTCATGAAAGGCTTTTTGATGCCAAGATAAAAGTATAAGGTATAAAATAAATATTGAAGGGACTATTCAATATCGGCATGAGGCTAAAACTAAAGGCGTGAAGAATTTATCGGGGTGTTGGCATGACTAAAATAGAGTCTCTCTGATACACCAATGAAGTGGGTCTCGAAAGATTTTTCCAGCTCCATGCAAAGGTAAAAGATCACGAATTGCACAAGGGAAACAATGAAAATAATAAAACTCTATGTAAAGTTCCAAATAAAGCTAGTGATCTTTTCTTGAGTAAAAGTATATTGAACATCGTTGGGGAAAAATGCAATGTGTCAGGAGGAGTTGTCCGCATCAAATACAAAGGGTGAATATTTTTACAATAATGTATGGAAGAAATATTATTAAAATATGCAATAATATTTTTGAAGAATATAATTTTTTCCAAAGATGTAAAGAGGAATTGAAGAGTGTATGCACTGGAAGGTAAAATAATTTTATCAGAAGAATTAACCAATTAGGTAATTATTTTACCTAAAAACATTTTAGTTATGTGAAAATGCAACTGGTCATGGAGGAGGTGAAAAGAAGATGTAAAATCTTGAGACAGGTAATTACTCTACTCAAAAGGTATATTTTGGGTAAAAATGCAAAGTGAAAATGTATTTACAAGGAATTGCTGCAAAAGAATTAAAGACTAAAGTATGGCAAAATACTTCATTTTTTAAGGGAATGCAACAATAAAGGAAATTAAGATTAAATATTTTAATTTGTGGAAGACAATTAATTAAATGAAGAGTTGCACTGGGCATATGAATGCGAAGGGTCATAACCCTAAAAATGCAAAGTATAAATGGAAGATAAAGGTAAGTTGGAAATGATCAGCAAAAAAGAAGCAGCAGTAGGAGCAAGCATTAGGGTTAGCTAGAAAATAAAATATCACAATGAAGACTTCCTATGTAAATTATAAAATCTTTTGAAGCAACTGAACGGAGAAGGAATATTTTTATCTGATGTCCAACCTTTCTGGTGTTTAATTATTTGTTAATATTCATTCATATGGCTATTTGTGTTGCCTCCAGAATGGTTTTCCTTTGTTATTAAATTGAATATATCAAGGATGTGTTTAATTTATCAGGGTACATTTGTTGCACTCATGTGATCTATTTGATTGGTTTCTTTGAGAAGTCGATTTAAGTCCTTCTAGGTGATTCATGTTTATTGGTCTTTGCCAAGAGTTAAAACCCTTTAAATGAATCATCTTAGTTGGTTTCCTTCACACCAGAATTAAAAGTCCTTTCAATTGATCACAGTAACCTGGGAAAATATCACTGGGATTTGGTAAGAAGAGTATAAGTAATTGACAACCTTGCACGTTTATACAAGGTATAAACATTTGAAAAGTGCCAAATAATTTGAGTTAAGCCAAAAGGGAGGACACATTTATCCTGCACATCCTGACTCCATTGCCCAAAATAGATAAAGCACTGGTCATTACAAAATAATATTTCAAAACCTTATTCACATATTCAAGATTCAAACATTAGGAGTAGGAGTAATTCACAACCTGACATCTATTTCACATCCATATGCCACTATGAGTAGATCACTAAGGTCATACAAATCTACATTAATTATCAAGGTACACCTACCTAGGTCTGGCAGAACCTAAAGAGAAGAGGGCTTTCAATCATATTAGCCCTGTTTCATTAGCCAAAGGTGTTAAGAGAGCTTGGCAACCTCTTAAGGTTTATAACTTGTGTTTTTGAGACCTAACAGAATTGGCGACTCTACTAGGGAACAATAAGGAGAAAATCCAGTAGCAGGCCATCTTGCCTTGTGAGTCATTCAACATTTTTAGATCAAATTTTTCAAACCAGAAATTCACATTTGTGTAAATACACCTCCATATACTTGAGTAAGGAGACTCTGCTGGGGTAAACCAAGAATAATTTCATCAAAATCCATATCATTTTCTCACTTTTCAAAAAGGTGGGTGGCGACTTTATTAAAAATTGATGAAGAATACAAAGGACATCTCAAAACTACAACATTTCTAGTCAGAAATAAAGATCACAGGCTGAAGCATGCATAACATTTTTTCTTCGCCCTATACACATTATGGTACAATTGGGAATCTTGGCAATGAAAGCAGTACATATCATACACAACAGGACATTTTTATACCACAAACCCCAAATCAAATAAATGCTTATTCTGTCTCACCTGGTTAAAGATTACTGGGCTACCAAGATCATGTATACAGTCAGTATGTTGGGCATTATCAATGCCAAGACCCACACTGGAGTAGTTAGCAATATCAGCCCTATCCCCAGAGAAAATGTACATTTGAGACATTGATAAACCATTCAACTTCAATAATATCCAAGGTTACCCAAATCATTATCCTGTTGAGGACATAAAACATATCCCTGAATTTTATGGAAAGGTACATGAATTAGCTCATAGGCACATGTACAACTATTTTGAGATTTTATTGAGGACTTTCAGATTTATCCAGAAGATGTCATTATGAAATGCTTTGCAAGATCATTGAGGGATTATGCAAGAGAATGGTGTATCAGCTTACCCATGCAAAGTGTATCTTCATGGGAAGATTTCAAGGGCTATTTCTCAGTCAGTTTGATGACAATTATGAGGATTTTACACAAGACTTGGAGCCTTAGCATATTCCAGCAAACAATGAAATGACATATGATGAGAGCATTCATCAAAGAGTGGATGTTCCCGTTGTAGCCCACCCACCTCAATACCTGAATCAGTGGTATGAGGAAGAAAGGATGAGTATTTGCATATTCAAAAAAGAGGACAAGGTTCCAGCGTGAAAAAATATCACATACCCCCCTTAGACACATTCTTTGACCTAAGGAGACATGAAGGAGAATCTGGATGTGCTTTGCTCAACAGAATGATGGATATATATATGTAGATACCTTTTAATCTTAGGCTTGATGAATACATATGCACTAAGATATTCATGATAGCATATGAGCCTATTTCAATTTATTGGCCTGAATCATTGAAGCTAGTTACTCTAGACCAGGTGGGAAAATTGATTGGTATCATAGATAAGAAAAGGTATGAGGATGCTATCAATGTTGAATGTAATAGTGATATCATTGATGAATATGGAGAAACTGATCAAGCAATACAGCTAGTAGATGAAACATGTACAAGTGAAGTTTTTTTAGATTTAAATGAGGAAGAAGTTACTAAAGACCAATTCTCCACCTGGGATGAGGATTGCAATGTTAAAGAAATTGTTGAGACTACAATGCCTGAGGATTACATCAGCAATGAAGTAAGAGAAGAAGCAAGTCAACAAATGACACATCCATGTACAACTGAGTGCCATGATGACATAATTGATGAGGAAGAAGTGTCTACATCTGAATATGATTTTTAGATTTTTTCAAACCCCTTGTATGATGAAATGGAGGAAGAAAACCAAATGATGTTTTGCCAAGGTATATCAGAACATAATGTGCATCTATTTTCAAATCCATTATATGAGGAAAATGAAGCATTTATAGAAAATCAGAGTGTTGTACCAACTCATGAAGGAAATAAATATGCTAATATACATAATTATGAGTCCACAAATCAAAGGTGGATATCAATACCAAATAGTGATATGAAAGATAATAAAAATATTTCAGATTAGGTTCTCTCAGAATGTACTGATATAGTAGAATTCTCAAGCCCATGTGATAGGCAATCAGATGATGGAATGAACAACATGGGTGACTATGACTATTTTTTGCCCAGTTTGCATCAAAGGCCCTACGATGGTTGTAGATTTTTTATCCAAACTTATGATGAGATAACACTTGATGATCTTTGCTACATAATGGATAGTAAATGTTTTCAATTTTCAACCCAACTAGGAGATGATTCCATGATATATGACAATGATCGGAATGATGATTGCATAAAAATTTTCAAGCCGAGTTTAATAAAATTAGACCAAAATAAGGTGTATGACAAAGGAAAATATGGTTTTTTCTTTTTCTGGTGGCCTTGTGCCATCAGTTGCAGTATGGTTTTTTAACCATATCAGTATAGGGTAGAAGTAACATTAGAACTCTATTGCCCAATGGAGTAGGCACTTGGTCTGCTCCTCCAGAGATCTAGGATCTTGCTATGCCCACAAGCGCATACATCCCCAAGCAAGAGCCACTGTTGGAACCTAAAATTTTCTTCAATTTTTTTTGCAAAATTTTAGGTTCCCATGATGAAAAATTTGAGTTCAGCACTCAGAAATACAATTACAAAATCTATCTCAGGAGCCTACTTTAGAGGACTATAACTTGAAACCTATTCACTCCTATGCCAAACCACTTGGAAAGCATGTTTTTATAACATATTTGTGTGTACATATCTGATTTCAGCCTCCCATAATCAAATTTGACTAGGTTTTCAAGCATCAAGTTGGAGGGTTCTTGTAAGGTTTGTTGTCTACGTAGTGTGAAATCTGCCCAGGAGGTCAACTTTGGAGGTGAATATCTAGTAACTAGATGATTTTCCTAATGAGAAAATTGGTGTTTTAGATTGTCTTCATGATAATGTACTTTCATGCCAGTTTTAAAAAATATAACATCTCATTTGCTATTTTTTCAAAATCAAAAGCAAATGCAGTTTGCCCTGATTCCACAGTTACATTTCTAGAAAGTTGCAGAGAGGTCAACTTTGGCCCTTAATATTTCATGAAAGAAATGGATTGATGAAAAATACTCTTTCACACATGCTAATTGAGCCTAAATGATCTATTTCCCCAAGTGGCAGCTTCCCATGAGGTGATTTGGTATTTTTTTGGAACAATGACTTGGTGAACTAATTGATTTTTGACAGTCCAGTTTTCAGAAAAGGCTGAATGAGCTACTTTGACATTGAACATTTTACAAATCTGGATGGATCTTGCCAAGCCACTTACTGCACTGATTTCTTGGGTCAGAAGTCTATATGCATGTGCATTTTTATCACTCCAGGAGATGGTTTGACTAGTTTTCCCAGACGATTCTGAAGGCTACTTGGCTTGTTTTGCTCACAATACAAAATGCCAGAAAGTAAATTTTGATGACAACCCATTTCAATTTTTCACTTCAAAAGCACATTAGAGTGGTCCCAAGTCAATTCAGGATAGAAAACTTGTTTCAAAATGAAATTTATTAGGTTGGGCCCATAAGGGGACTCAACATGCTTCACATAGTTATGAAGTCATAAGGGTTTTAGTAGAGCAGAAGATGTTGAAAGTGTTATTTTTACATTGGTTTTCTATTCTTGACAAGATCCATAATCATATTAGTATAAAGAACTAAAAATAAAGGAGGTGACAAAAGGTACAGTCTTCCATTAAGTGCAGATGTAATTTTCTTTGCAAGGATAGGCAACTTGCTTTCTAGATCCAGAAGATAGTGTAATTCTTTTTGAAACTACAACAAAGAACAAACTTAAGGGAAACTCATGTACCAAATGTCAAATACATGGTTTGGTCAAATAATATGGAGAATTTAGTGTTGTTATATGGAGCCTAATCAGACTCAGAGGTTAAATTTTCCCCACTTTTATCAGCACGGTTTCCCCCCAAATTATTTAACGGGGGAGTGCAGGGGGTGCAGAGCCCCTCCTGTGGGGCCCGGGGGGCTTATCCTAGCAACGGGGGCCCAGGGGTGGAGCCCATGGTGGGGGTCTAGGGGCAGTGCCCCCGAAGCAAAAATTGCCTATTATTTTATAAAGGCGTCGAGAGTTATTTTTTCTATTATCCAACATAAAAAAAACCCTATTTTTGTAACCGACATAAGGCTTGATAAAAGCAGCTAAGGGTTAGGGTTTCCATTGATGGATTGTAGCATTTTTGCAGCGGTATTGAGTTGCAAGGATTGTTGGTTGTAATTAGTTTGATTTACTGGATAATAAGATTAGACTCTCTATTGGTGGATGTAGCCCGAGTTTGGGTGAACCACGTTAAAACTTGTTTCTCGCTATTATTATTTCTGTGTATTTTCATTCCTCTGTTTAATCTTTATTTGCATTTAATTGATTTCTTTTGTTGGCTAACCCTAACAAGTGGTATCAGAGTGGGTTGTGTTCGATTATTGTCTGTAGGAAGGTCTTACGGTTGAGTGGGAGTCTCACAGTTGAGTGGGAGCAATGGCAGATGAGGGCAAATTGAAGGTCAATAAATTTAATGGGCAGAACTATCAGTTATAGAAGATGTAGATGGAGGATTACCTCTATCAGAAGGATTTATGGAGGCCATTGGAAGGAGTATCCAAGAAACTGACAAGAATGATAGATGAGGATTGGGAACTTTTGGACAGAAAGGCACTGGGAACCATTTGGTTGTGCCTGGCACCATCAATGGCATTCAATATAATAGAAGTGAAGACAATAAGTGAACTAATGAAAGCTTTGGCTAAATTGTATGAAAAACCCTCAGCCTCAAATAAGGTATTTCTCATGAAGTGTTTGTTTAATCTAAAAATATTGAAGGTGGATCTGTGACAGATCATTTAAATGAGTTTAATACAATTGTCAGTCAGTTAACTTCTGTAAAAATAAAATTTGATGAAGAGGTGAGGGCTCTCTTAGATTTATGTTCTTTGCTAGAAAGTTGGAATAGCTTGGTAATGGTTGTAAGTAACTCTATCTCTAGTTCAAACACTTTAAAATTTGATGATGTTGTTGGTGTTATCCTTAGCGAGGAAATGCAACAGAAAATCTCAGGAGAGTCCACATTAGGTAGTGTTTTGAATGCAGAAAGCAGGGGTAGATCAAAGGAGAAATGAAAAGGTTTTGGAGGTCATGGGAAGTCACAAGGAAAATCAAAGGATAAGAGATCCCAATCTAGAGGATAGAAGGATCGCTAGTACTATGGGAAACCAAGTCATCTGAAGAAAGATTGATGGTCTCAGAAGAATAAAGAAGGAGACAAACAGGAAGGCAATAAGGAGGCAAATGTGGTAAGTAATAAATCTGAAGATGATGCTTTGATTCTTTCCCTAGATAATACTGATGATTCATGGGTTTTAGATTCAAGGGCCTCATTTCATGCTACGCCCCATAGAAGTTATTTTCTTGACTATGTCCAAGGGGATTTTGGGATGGTTTATTTAGGAGATAATGAACCCTGTCAGATTGTTGGAAAGGGAAGAATTGAGATTAAGTTGCAGAATGGGAATCATTGGCTACTACAAGAGGTAAGGCATGTTCCAAGGCTCAGTAGGAATTTAATTTCAGCAGGGTAGCTAGCTGAAGAAGGTTGCATTGTTACATTTACTGATAAAAATTGGAAGGTTTCAAAAGGTGCATTAATAGTAGCAAAAGGTGTGAAAGTACGCACCTTATATCTTTGTACAGGTCATACTGTTCCTTCTACGTTAGCTGTTGTAGAGAAAAAATAAACATGTTCAAGAACAGTTGCTACAGGTTCTGAGACAACGCTGTGGCATAACAGACTTGGGCATATGAGTGAAAAAGCTATGAAGGTACTTCATTCTAAGAAAGTTTTACTAGGTTTGAACTGTATTAATATGGATTTCTATGAAAGTTGTGTATGGAAAATAAAAGAGAGTTAGTTTTCTCAAGGATGGTGTTGGGTCTTTCTCTCTAAATCTGCAGAGGGTTTGCCAGTTCCAATGCATAGGCAGATTTGGCCAATAAATATAGGAGGTTGTGTGAGCTGCCTCCCTTTCACTTCTGGTTCTGCCGCACCAAGGGGGGTATCCCTATAGCTAAAGATTTAACTTTGACTCACCCAATAAAAAGATTTAGCTTTACAATAAAGGCAGAATACTCTCATGTTTAGACCAAGATTTGCATGATAAATCAGAAGGTTGACAACTTTCTTGGACATATCTAAATGGTTAGGAATGAGAGTAAGTAGGGGTCCTATTTCTACTACTACAAACTAACAGGTTGAAGCTTTGAAAGGATTTGTTTTAATGTTTTGGAAGCAAGACAGGGGGTTTTGGAACATAACTACTAGACAAGGGCAGACCGTGCCTATCTCAGGGCAAGGAGTCAACTAGACGTATACAAGTCAATGATTTGCACTGGCCTTCAAGTTTTAAGGGGTTATGACTGGTATTTGCCTTACAAACACCACCCAAGAATGAGTATTCAGCTATCTCTACTTACAAATATCCCTGCTGCCATACATTCTTCTTCATACTTAACCTAAAATAGTTTAATCTACTCCTTGAATGGAAGTCACAGATTAAGCATGTGATATAGCAAAACTATATCCTAGAATCTAAGTAACCCTTAGCAACCAGATTCAAAAGAAGGGATGCATACAACAAATGGAGACAAATAGCTAAACACATGCAATAAAGCATTTTTCATATAAACATAACATGAAACTGAACATGTGCACAACTACATTCAAAATGCAACTCATAAACTCACAAAAGAGATAGAACAGCTAATAAATTCTCTGCTCTTCATTATTTTCTCCAAAAAATGCCCAAGTCTTCAACAACCAAAAATGAGTAACACAGTTTGCCTTTTATAGCAAGAATGTGCACTCAACATTAAGTACAATGGTCTTTCCAACTTCTACCAGTTACATCGTACCATGAAAAATGGCACCCCAAACATTGAATACTCTAGGTAGAAAAGGAAGGAAGAGGGAAGGAGCAAGTGAGATTGGGAGTCATGTAGGCGCCTGAAGATTTTCTCCCTAAATCAGGTAGTTGACCTGTCAATCCATCGATCATACTTGTGCAAATTTTCCATTAATGGCCAACCTACCTGCAGCCTCTGGAAACATAGCAGCTATGT
This sequence comes from Cunninghamia lanceolata, assembly GCA_027924645.1. Taxonomy (NCBI): domain Eukaryota; kingdom Viridiplantae; phylum Streptophyta; class Pinopsida; order Cupressales; family Cupressaceae; genus Cunninghamia; species Cunninghamia lanceolata. Next base: position 8,557,941 of record BSBN01001583.1, read on the forward strand.
TGTTATGAAGTTTCTTCATGTTCTTGAAAGTTTGAATGATGGCTGTCGATTTCCTTCTTCCTGCCGAGATTTGCGGCTTCAATTCATGCATCCACCATGAAAATCTACATCGGTACCATTGAAAAGTCCACCAGTGAGATCGCGCCATGTAGGCACCCTTTTTCCATCGCTGACTTTTCCCTCTTCTATTTTACCTTTTTCACCTTTTTGCCTTGCATATGCAGTTGTATGTGCAATTGTATATACATACAATTGCCACATACAAGCGTGGACCCCAAATCTTTATAAAACAAATTACAATCGCTATTAGTTCTAGGCCTTTGCATCTCCTTCCTTTGTATATCTCCTTGTATATTGCACATACAAATGCAATATACATACAATGCGGATTTCAACACACTTATGAGGCAGATTGGAATAATATTAAGATTCGACGTTGTATCTGCACCCTTGCATCTCACATTGTATAACGTACATACATACAATGTGCAATATACATCCTGCGGACTCCAAACTGAAATCCACCAAAACACATTTTCCTTCGCGTCTGGGTTGTATGCGTGCCTTGTATATTTTGCATTCTATATGCACACACATACAATCTGGGACATACAACTGTGTGGGTCCCATCATTGACTTTGACTGCAACCTGCTTGTATATTCCTTTGTATCTTCTATTGTATGTCCGATTGTATATTGGGAACATACAACCCTAATATACAACTGCAGATTTCACCTAGCTCACAAATGCAGTTTATACTTCAGCCGCATCTACCCTTTGCACTTGCCTACTTGCATGTTGACTTGTCTATTGACTTGTATATTGCATGCATGCAATATACAAATAGAACCACATACATATCCCTTTGCATATCAGCTTTGCATAATGCCTTTGCATGTGGTCTCCGATGTATCTTTTGCTTTGTATATCTGCTTGTATGTGCATTAGCCTATCGGTGAGACTCTTGCATGAGTTGCCGATACACATTGTCATGCCGAAAATCCCCTCACATGTCCCCCTTGTATGTTGGCCTTGTATGTTACTTTGTATATGCATCGGGCATTTGTATCTTTTGCCTTGTATGTTACCACCTTGTACATTGCTCATACAAACTTTTTTACATACAAGCAAGGAATCTAACCTGGAATATGCGATGCATTACCACCTTTTCACACTCAAAAATGAACCCGAATAGCACATACAACCTGATATGCATGCAATGATGCATATAACCATTTTTCTCCATTCTGAAGCCGATTTAACTGCATCTTCAGGTCTGGCCTTGTATATATGCACTTGTACATTGATACAATGGCCACATACATACAAAGATACATGTATACAACAGGAGGCCGAGGGACTTCAGAATTTGAGGGTTTAAATAAAAAGACCAATATGTTTTCAAGCTCGAAACCCTAACCCTAGGTGGGTACCACCAGATGGGAAGCAAAAGAAAGATGAAAAGTTGGAGCTTGTGCAAATAGATGTATGGGGACTGGCTCAGGTATCTTCTCTTGGTGGCTCTTGGTATTATGTTACATTCATAGATGATGCAACTAGGAAGGTATGGATTTATTTCCTTAGGCAAAAATCTAATGTATTTGAAACATTTAAGAAATGGAGAATCTTGGTTGAGAATGAGATGGGTAAAAGATTAAAATGTCTCAGATCTGATAATGGTGGTGAGTATTGCAGCAAATAATTTGAGGATTATTGTTCCTTTAATGGAATTCGTAGGCAAAAAATAGTTCCAGGGACTCCACAGGAAACTAGAGTGGCTAAACACATGAATAGGACAATAATGGAGCATGCAAGGACCATGAGATTGCATGTTGGGCTGCCTTTAACATGTGGGCAGAGGCTGTCAACACTGATGTATATTTAATTAATAGAGGTCCTTCAGTTCCTTTGGGTTGTGGTATTCCAGAGGAAGCATGGATAGGTAAGAAGGTGAGTTATTCTTTTCTCAAAACCTTTGGATGTGGAGCATTTGCACATGTAGATTATGAAAATAGAACCAAACTGGATGCAAAATCAAAAAAATGTACCTTCGTTAGATATGGCATTGATGAATTTGGTTATAGGTTTTGGGATTTTGAAAATTAGAAAATTGTGAGAAGCAGGGATGTTGTATTTAATGAGAAGGTGTTGTACAAAGATCAAGTGCAGCAGCATGAGAAGAAAGAAAAGGATTATGTGGTGCTAGATGATACTCCAAATAGTGATGTTCCAGTGGTTCCTCATGCTCTGCAACAACAACTAGAAATACCACAAACTCCAGTGAATGCTAGATGGTCAATAAGGCTAAGTAGACCTCCTGAAAGGTTTTCTCCCTCTTTGTATTCTATTTTGTTAATAGATGCTGGTTAACCAAAAGGGTATGATGAAGCTATGCAGGTGGATACACAGGTTTAGTGGGAGCTTGCAATGAAAAAAGAAATGGACTCCTTGCTGAAAAATCAGACTTGGGAATTATGTAAGTTGCCTGCAGGTAAAAAGGTTTTACCAAACAAATGGGTTTAGCGGTTGAAAGAGGAAGATGGAGGTAAGAAAAGATTTAAATCCAGGTTAGTTGTAAAAGGATTTGGATAGAAAAAGGGCATTGATTTTGATGAGATATTTTCTCCAGTTGTCAAGATGACTTCTATTCATACTATTTTAAGTATTGTGGCTGCTGAAGATTTGCATTTGGAACAGCTAGATGTGAAAACTGCCTTTCTCCATGGTGAGTTGGAGGAGGAGATATACATGGAACAACCCCAAGGATTTGAGGTCACAAGTAAGGAGAAACTGGTGTGTAGATTGAAGAAGAGTTTGTATGGCCTAAAACAAGAACCTCACCAATGGTACTTGAAATTTGATAGTTTTATGGCTGAGCAAGGTTACAGCTAGTGTAATTCTGACCATTGTGTTTATTTTAAGAGGTTGGATAATGACAGCTACATTATTTTATGTTTATATGTTGATGACATGCTTGTAGCGGGGTATAACATGTATCACAGAAGAGAGTTAAAATAGGAGTTAGCACATTCATTTGCTATGAAGGATTTGGGGGTAGCAAAACAAATCCTTGGTATGAAAATTTGCAGAGATAAGAAGAATAGAAAATTGACTCTATCTCAGATTGATTATATTGAAAAGGTGTTGCAGAGATTCCATATGGAGAATGCAAAAGCTGTTAGCACACCTTTGCCTAGTCATTTGAATTTGACAAAGAAGATGTGTCCTAAGACTCCAGAGGAGGAAGAAAAAATGTCCAAGGTACCATATGCTTCAGCTGTAGGAAGTTTAATGTACGCCATGGTATGCAGGAGACTAGATATTGCACATGTTGTAAGAGTCATAAGCAAGTTTATGAGTCATTCTGGATTGGAGCATTGGAATACAGTAAAATGGATTCTTAGATATTTGAGAGGTACATCCAATAAACACTTATGTTTTGGGGGCTCTAATACTGATTTAGCAGGTTATGTAGACTCAGATTTGGTAGGAAATATTGATACCAGGTGGAGTACTATAGGTTATGTCTTTACTATAGGTGGGACAACAGTGAGTTGGATTTCCAGGTTGCAAAAGGTGGTTGCTTTATCCACCACAGATGTAGAATATGTAGCTGCAATAGAGGCAAGGAAGGAGATGATATGGTTGCAATCTTTCATGGAAGAATTGGGAAAACAACAGGCTAACAGTTATTTGTTTATGGACAGTCAGAGTGCCATACATCTTGAAAAGAATTCTGCCTTGCATTCAAAGACCAAACACATATAGTTGAGGTATCACTTCATTCGGTTGGTGTTGGATGATAGACAGTTAAGGATGGAAAAGATACATATAGATGAAAATCCAGTGGATATGTTTACAAAGACAGTGATAAGGGCGAAGCTGAGCTCCTCTTCAACTTCAGTTGGTCTTCAAGACTAAAAACAAAATCAGAACATCAGAGTCCAGGGTGCTTATTTCTAATGGGAGCTACAGGGTCAGTGGTGTTATGACCAGTCTCCAAGTGGGAGATGATATGGTGTGGAGTCTGATCAGTCTCCAAGTGGGAGATTGTTGTTATATGGAGCCTAATCAGACTCAGAGGTTAAATTTTCCCCACTTTAATCAACGCAGTTTCCCCCCAAATTTTTGCAACATAAAAAAACCCTATTTTTGTAACTGACATAAGGCTTGATAAAAGCGACTAAGGGTTAGGGTTTCCATTGATGTATTGTAGCATTTTTGCAGCAGTAATGAGTTACAAGGATTGCTGGTTGTAATTAGCTTGATTTATTGGATAATAAGATTGGACTCTCTATTGGTGGATGTAGCCCAAGTTTGGGTGAACCACGTTAAAACTTATCTCTCGCTATTATTATTTCTATGTATTTTCATTCCTCTGTTTAATCTTTATTTGCAGTTAATTGATATCTTCTGTCAGCTAACCCTAACATGTAGCCTTTCTTGCTTTGAATCACATAAAATATTGCTTGTCAAATGGAGATAGTGGTATCATCAGAACACTTGATGTTCTAGTATACATAACAAAGGCTTATGCAAGAGCTTTAGCTTTGAATCAGCTTAGAAAATGAGGATGTGGAGTTGACATTCAGCCTTTGAAAGTGAAATATTGGCATACAAAGACACTGCCATGAGAAATATACCTATCATTCACACAAATATACAAATGGCCATAACACAACTTTTGAGGAGGAATGGTGTTTCATTTTCATTGTGGGAGGAGCAGATTGAATAACAATGGACATCTCTCACCCCTCAATTATAATCATACAATTCTAATGCCATTGACATCCACTTCCCATCTCAATTTCATTCTCACTGTATTATGTACAGAGTGTTAGTTGAAGAAGGTTCTACACATTCTACTTACAACATGTAAACCCCCTGGAAAGTTTTCTACATATATGCAATTACCGCATACATGCATTGTTAAGAATGCACTTTCACAAGCTATACAAATCCACTCTATTATCACTGATAGGGGATTTGAATTTTCTAGACGTAGATTCTTTCAAAATAACCTTATCAACATGTATGTGAAGTGTGGTAGTTTGATAGATGCTCGTAAGGTGTTTGACAACATGACAAAACAAGATGTTACCTCATGGAATACCGTAATTGTAGCTTACAAAACACATGGCTATCCTCACGAGGCATTGATTCTATTTTTCCAAATGCAAAGAACAAATATCCAACCTAATCATTTCACCTTTCTCGCCATACTACTAGCCTGTGTCAAAATATGAGCTTTGAACCAAGGTATGGACATCTATGAAAGTATAATCGAATGAGGGCATCCGTCAGACATTATGATTGTAAATGGCCTGATTGACATGATATGCATAAAATGGTGATCTTGGCAATGCTTTAAGAATTTCCAAAGAATTGTCTCATCCAGATGTTGTCTCATGGAGTGCCTTGGTTGGAGGATGTAATGCCCCAGCAGGAAGCCCTAGAGAATAACACAACTATGCCATACAAACCAGATAAATTTTTTTTAAATGATAGAAATAACAAGTAATGTTAAACATATCTATACATATCATTAAACTGAGCATTACTCTCTAGGGTTCCATGGCTGTATTACTAAACAAACTATTAACAGGATCTAACATACATTGTATATTTGTTGACAACAATAATTCATTCTAAATCTATTGCATATAATGAATAAACATATACATCATAACATCAAATAATCAATAATCAAGATCATGGTAAAAGAATACAAGTACATATACAATTTCCTTTACAAGAGAGTACAATATTACATTGTTTATAATATCACTTTCCTAATTACATTGGAGTACATACATTATGTCTAAACTGATACACAAGGCCAGTACATGAGCATACATGACTATCTCCTCAAACTGGTACAAGATCTGGAATCTGCTATAAGATACATCCTCCTCGCACACGAACCACGACAAGGGAAAAACTAATGGAGAAAAAGCACATCCACCCAACCATGTGGGAACCCTGAGGTCCACCCCCTATGCTAGGAGATAACATAAAGTCCCACTACAATAGATAGTTAGGTAGATAGTTGACTATAAGGAACAGAGACAACACATGACTCCAACAACACAGGTTAATATCACAAGTAACTCAACAGCACATCTAGAGGCAATCACATAACAAATGGGGAGAACACAACTAGGGAATGCTAGACTTTAGTAGGGATGAGTGTCATCGCATGGTCCTAACATGGGTTACCTTGACAGTCTCTAGCTAGACGTCGACCCCCATCCATGGGTTACACTGACAGTCTCTCGCTAGGCACTGGCCCCCATCTATGGTTACCCTAACAGTCTCTTACTAGGCGCTAGCCCTATAGGGTGACACATACGAAACCAACATTCTTTTCGTGAGGACAAGGAAGTTGATGTTGCCAACCAGGCCTTCTCATCTCATCCTTAGCCTGAATGAGCACTACAGGCATGGGTGAGGAATCCAATTATCTTAATTAGTGTGAAAACTACCCAACCCCTAGATTTATTATTAGGATATCACTTGATTAGAAACTCCCAATGGGTTACCTTGGCTAGCCACTTCGGGCACTGGCCCCACATTAGAAGCCACTCCCCCTTCATTGCATCTAGATTCTCACAACCCATAACATAAACCAAGCATGAACTATCACATTCTCATCATGATACATTTACAACATGAAATATACATTGTTTCACATCACATAGAGCAAGGCATTACTCATCTTGCATGATTACATGAATAGTTACACTGAGCAAGGCATTATCCATCTTGCACAGTCATCATAACCACATAAATAGGTACACTGAGCAAGGCATTATCCATCTTGCATAGTCATCATAACCACATGAATATGTACAATGAGCAAGGCATTATCCATCTTGTACATGTACATACCAACATGAATAGGAGGCAACATTTCAAGAATGCATTTCATTCAACTCACATGATGCACACATAGCCAATCCCCACATAATCACACCCTCCTAGGCCTCTGGAAACAACTTCCCCAAATCACACAAACACTTGACACCACTAAAACACAATGGTCTCACATCACATTCACTCTCAAAAGCACATCATAAAATAAGATCTTTCATCGCATAACAATAATTCAATTACAACACAACAAATGCAACATTTGATATATTCAATCTTCAAAACAAAACTATATAGGGACAACATCTCATATCTACTAGAGTTTCAAGATCATATAATAAAGTTAAATAAATAATTAAATTGGCTTCTAAAACATGTAAAAACTATTTAATCAGAGAAATAAGGTTCCGAGATGCATAATTCTTATCAATGTAACTCACAACAAGTAGACACAAAATAATTTCATATCAATCAATGTTAACACTTCACTCAGTTGAACTAATTTCTTTTACACCTTAGGCTTGTTAAACCCACCATAATTAACTACAATAATTTCATTCTTAATCTAAACATTTAATCAACATTACTCCATTGTATTCATGAACAAGAGATATCAACTAAATAAAACATGTTTGAACATCATTAATTCTAGAGTACAATTATAATTTTCTATAGCTAATGAACATTACTACTATAATCTTATTCATCACATGAGTAGAAAAGAGGATAATCCTATATTACTATGGATATTATAACTGACAAATTGATCAATATCTTTAAATCAACTACCAAATCAAAATGTTTCAACCTAATACTTAGTTCTTCTAAAGGTGTCTACTCTTCATAATGATTGCCAAACTAGTCAAATCACTTATCCTACACTCTACACTAGTCTTGCATGCCTAACTTGAAACAAGCATTATAAACATGCTAACGTAATCTTTAAACATGTTCAACTAAGAAGTAGATCAACACTTGTAGCTTCAACAATCGATGCCTTAAGCATATGATAAAATTGTGGTCTTTAAACAAAGAAACATTAAAGTTGTATATCTATAAGAAAACCTAACCTCTTGAAATGAGAAAGAAGTACTTGCATGAATCTTTATTTAAAAATACTTGGAATGCTACAAAAGCAAGCTCAATAGAGGCGACAGTGAGAACAAGAAAACTCTTTTATTCATCTAAACCTCTAACATGATCACTAATAATATTATAATAAAATGGAGATCATAGGAAAAGTTAAGAAATTCAAGAAAAAGAATACAGGATTGCACTCATAAAAGGCTATATATTAGATTTGGAGGCTTTTGAGTGCAAGAGGTTTTAATGCCAAGAATGGTGCCACACTCATCTTTCAAACAAATCTATAGACAATGCAAAAAGGCCTTAGGAAATATTATCTCATGGAATGCAATGAATGCAAGACACGTCCAGAATGGATTTGTAGATTTAATAACAACAACCAAGATGGCATAAAACTTGTCTGTCACTAATTGATACATATCTCTGAATTGACAAACTAGGTAATGCTAATTTTTTAGATATGATTTTCATAGATAAGAGCTGAATCTTATATAAAAATTTCAGAGAAACCCAATTCAAAAATAAAGAGTTATTGGTGACGCAACTAACTGTTTTAACATAGACGAAATAGGTGAGAGGTAGATAGTTACAAAATATTCATATCTCTGAAAGGACAAACTATGTAAGGCTGGTTTTTAGACATGATATAGACAACTAGGTCATACACCATATATAAAAAATTTAGAGGAACCCAGTTGATAAAAGTAAAGTTATGGCTGACGTAACAGACTATAAAAACAGAGATGAAATGGGTGAGAGATAGATAGTCACAAAATATTCATATCTCCAAAATGACAAACTGGGTAAGGCTAATTTTTGGCTATGATTTGGATAACTAGGTTGTACACCATATATAAAAATATTAGAGGAACCCAGTTCATAAAAATAAAGTTATAGCTGACACCACAAATTGAAAAAATAGAGATGAAATGGGTGAGAGATAGACAATCACTTCAATTGATGATTCCTAGAAATGCAATGATACAGACATGCACAATTGGATCTAATAACAAGGATTCTAACCTCTCAAGCAAAGTACAATCAATAGGAAAAATCATAAATCAAACATTTACTACAACAGAAAATTGAGACAGAAATTAGAACCAAAAGAACCTGATTTCACTTGCTTGATTGGGCTGAAGATTCAATGCCAGGTTCAACTATTGCAGCCACAAACCAGTCTCTCCCATATCCTCTCCCCCCCAAAAGTTCCATCTGTTGAAGATTATTATGAGAGAGAAATCCCCCCCAATATCTTCCAGAAGATTCCTCCCATTAAAGGTAATAAATTCTGACTAAATCCCTTTCTTACAATTTGCTATTTTTTATCATTTACAACTAGACCAGACAATATATTTTTTTATCTTATTTATTTCCTTTACAACTAGACAAGAATCATTTTTACTCTTATTTATCTAGTATTTACTATATATGAGTTTTATGACAACTCAAATATTACCTATTTTTACAGTCACTTAACACAACATTTAATTATATTAATTTATTTATTTATCTTTAGCTAGCATTTACATTTATTATTATTTATTTCCATAAACTCAAATTCTCATAAAGGCATTTATATATATTTATTTATTTAACAAAAATGCTTTCATAACTAATAATATTATTTTAATGCAACAATTAACCAAAGTAACAATCAAACAATGCCAAACTAAATAACCCAAATGCCAAACAATACCTGACACTATGCACAATCCAAAAGCTTGACCACAACGATAGCGACTGACTATCATGCCCATATAGACAACACTGATTGGGTGCAAAACTAGATACTCATCCTTTTCAAGGATGATGGCTAACTAGGGGACCATATATTATCTCCATTCAACAATTTCCATTGGGTTTAAGGCATGCTCAAACCTGTCAATTCAAGTGGAGTCGATGCCTGATACTTGCAACCTGTAGTACAAAACACGTTCTATGCACAAGTATAATAAATATCAAATGGTCACGGAGTGAAAGAGAATTGTAATGTCACCAGACGCTCACGAATGAGTGGTACGACATTGTCTCTTTTCACACCACACAATAATCAGATCATCCTATAATACAAAATCAGTCACATAAAAATCAATTCTAACTTATGACAATCATAGTAAGATCAACATCATAATCACCTGAATGTAAACAATGTCAAAGCATATGAATTATCAGTGTCACAACAAGGATTATCAATAAAACATGCTAATTGTCATATGAAACCACACATGAGGATAATCAGGAATATCACCAACATGAATGTAGCGTCAACCAACATCATATAATGTACAACATCAACTGTCTAGCATACCCTAAATATTCCTATTATTTTACCTTCATCTTCATGCTCCTTAGCCAGACTATCTACACATCCAAGATGAGAATGGAGGGACACTACATCCTCCCCCCCTAAAACTTGACTTACTCCCGGAAGTCACAGACTAGGGTGGAAACATAACATATTAGTATTGCAATTTTCTATTGCCAACATACGCATCCATGTTAAGCAATTGTTCATAAGATAGGCACAATCGTTCAATAAGGACAAGAAGGACATCCATTCCTCACCTTAAGACGTATCATGTGATTTACTTATAACCAATCACACATATTTTGAGAATTTCATACGATTTAGAGAATTGCATTCACATATTAACAAGGAAAAATACATCTCATCTCTTATTTCCACTATAGTTCCAACTAATTAACAAAGATGCAAAGTACAATTCTCTGTGGAGTCCTCCCTTGTACATACTATCAAAGGCTCAAAATGAACATGATAGAAACAAAACTTAGCACGAAACAGGGCCAACAAAAACAAACATTCAGAATACCCACCATAGAATTTTTTTAAAAAATGCAAACCTAAGTGGGGAAATAATCAAATTCAATCTTAAGTTATAAAATGCCGGCAATTTTCAACAATAAATCAAGTATAAAGAAAAGAGTTTTGGTGACCACTCCTATCATAAGAGAGTTCAAAGAAAACAAATTCACTCTTAGCCCACCAACAACACATGAAGAAACTATTGAAAATTTCAAAACAACCAATATTACAAACAAATCCACATCACGGTGTGACTAATTTTAGCCACAAAAGGGAGTATCCGCTACACAACACCACAGAACTCAAAGTCTAGAATGCATTAGAGAATGTACACCAAACACATGGACAACTAGTTTTCTACATCCTCTTATCTAAGCAACTTTTATATAAGGATTTAAGGCAACACAGTTGCTACTTATTTACAAAAAATTTCTATCTTTAATGCAGTACAATTTCTTTTTACCAAGCTATGAACATATGCAATTACTTCCTTATGCAAGAAGATATTTACAGAGGGAATGTATGATATCACATGCAAGAATAATTCAAAACTCTAATTGACTTACAGTATCACATTCATGATCTCATGGGTCCAACACAAGCTCCAATTTGATCTCTTGCACACGGTTCTTACATAGACATACACAATGATGACTTCCACAACAAAACTTCCACATGAGGTCATGGCCAACAAGGAGATAGATATCATATTATCAATCAACCATGTAAAGATACCCCACACATGACAACACCACATAACTACATGACTCGCAATGCATGATACCACTGAATAATTAAATCATTCCAATACTTACACATATACAAAAACAATGCAGTTAACATAAAGACGCTATGGTGCTTCTACACCCATAGCTAAACATAACCCCCAAGTATGATTACTTCACCAAACTAGGGAACACAAAACATCATTGGCCTTTCACAACACCCCACACAAAATAGGTATAGGACATTCACATCACTAGAGGGGCAAATACCACACTCCTAATTACATGCACTAATAGTAATCATGCTTCTTTCTTCTAAAGCACTAGAGACCACAAGAGGAACTCAAGGCCTCAACAAATCAACAAGCACTAATATACAGAAAACACATATTGTCAGATACATCATCACATTTTCAGAAAAGGAGGGTGAACACATAGTAGACACATAAGTAAAACAAGGCATAAAAAATTTATTTCTTCCAGAATCAAAGAATAAGTCTATAAATTTATCAACCTTCTAACATCATACTAAGGCACATAGGTGAGAGGTACTATTACCAACTCGCCACAAGGAGAAAAAAACTTAACCTAGAGTAACAACAACAATCCAGAGGTCCCAGTGTTGCAACCTAGGCTCTGATACCAAATGTAATGCCCCACCAGGAAACCCCAGAGAACAACACAACTATGCCATACAAACTAGATTTTTTTTTTAAACGATAGAAATAATGAGTAATGTTAAACATATCTATACATATCATTAAATTGAGAATTAATCTATAGGGTTCCACGGCTGCATTACTAAACAAACTTTTAACAGGATCTAACATACATTGTATATTTGCTGACAACAGTAATTCATTCTAAATCTATTGCATATAATAAATAAATATATACATCATAACATCAGATAATCAATCATCAAGATCCTACAAAAAGGATACAAGTACATATACAATTTCCTATACAAGAGAGTACAATATTACATTGTTTACAATATCGCTTTCCTGATTACATTGGATTACATACATTATGTCTAAACTAATACACAAGGCCAGTACATGAGCATACATGACTATCTCCTCAAACTGGTACAAGATCTATAATCTGGTACAAGATACATCCTCCTCGCACACAAACCATGCCAAGGGAAAAACCAATGGAGAAAAGGAACATCCACATGACCATGTGGAAACCCTGAGGTCCACCCCTCGTGTTAGGAGATAACATAAAGTCCCACTACAATAGACAGTCAGGTAGACAGTAGACTATAAGGAACATGGACAAGTCATGACTCCAATAACATAGGTCAATATCACAAGTAACTCAACAACACATCTAGAGGCAATCACATAAAGAATGGGGAGAACACAACTAGGGAATGCTAGATAATAGTAGGGATGAGTGTCATTGCATGTTCCTAACATGGGTTACCCTGACAGTCTCTAGCTAGACGTCGGCCCCTGTCCATGGGTTACCCTAACAGTCTCTCACTAGGTGTCAGTCCCCATCTATGGTTACCCTGACAGTCTCTTACTAGATGCCTGCCCCATAAGGTGACACATGTGGAACCAACATTCCTTTCCTGAGGACAAGGAAGTTGATGTTGCCAACCAGGCCTTCTCATCCCATCCTTAACCTGAACGAGAAATATAGGCATGGGTGAGGAATCCAATTGTCTTAATTAGTATGAAAACTACCCAACCCCTAGATTTATTATTAGGTTATCACTTGATTACAAACTCCAAATAGGTTATCTTGGCTAGCCACTTTGGGCACCAGCCCCACATTGGAAGCCACTCCCCCTTCACTACATCTAGATTCTCACAACCCATAACATAAACCAAGCATGAACTATCACATTCTCATCATGATACATTTACAACATGAAATATACATTGTTTCACATCACATAGAGCAAGGCATTACTCATCTTACATAATTACATGAATAGTCACACTAAGCAAGGCATTATTCATCTTGCATAGTCATCATAACCACATGAATAGGTACACTGAGCAAGACATTATCCATCTTGTACAGTCATCATAACCACATGAATAGGTACACTGAGCAAGGCATTATCCATCTTGCACATGTATCATACCAAGATGAATAGAAGGCAACATTTCAAGAATGCATTTCATTCAACTCACATGATGCACACATAGCCAACCCCCACAGAGTCACACCCTCCTAGGGCTCTGGAAACAACTTCCCCAAATGACACAAACACTTGACACCACTAAAACACAATGGTCTCACAACACATTCACTTTCAAATGTACATCATAAACTAAGATCCTTCATTGCATAACAATAATTCAATTACAACACAACAAATGCAACATATGATATATTCAATCTTCAAAAGAAAACTATATAGGGAGATCTCATATCTACTAGAGTTTCAAGATCATATAATAAAGTTAAATAAACAATTAAATTGGCTTCTAAAACATGTAAAAACTATTTAATTAGAGCAATAAGATTCCAAGATGCATAATTCTTATCAATGTAACTCACAACAAGTAGACACAAAATAATTTTATATCAATCAATGTTAACACTTCACTCAGTTGAACTAATTTCTTTTACACCTTAGGCTTGTTAAACCCACCATAATTAACTACAAGGATTTCATTCTTAATCTAAATAATTAATCCACATTACTCCATTGTATTCATGAACAAGACCTATAACCTAAATAAAACATCTTTGAACATCATTAATTCTAGAGTACAATTATAATTTTCTATAGCTAATGAATATTACTACCATAATCTTATTCATCACATGAGTAGAAAAAAGGATAATCCTATATTACTATGGATATTATAACTGACAAATTGATCAATATCTTTAAATCAACTACCAAATTAAAATGTTCCAACCTAATACTTAGTTCTTCTCAAGGTGTCTACTCTTCATAATGATTGCCAAACTAGTCAAATCACTTATCCTACACTCTACACTAGTCTTGCATGCCTAACTTGAAACAAGCATTATAAACATGCTAACGTAATCTTTAAACATGTTCAACTAAGAAGTAGATCAACACTTGTAGCTTCAACAATCAACGCCTTAAGCATATGATAAAATTGTGGTCTTTAAGCAAAGAAACATTAAAGTTCTATATCTATAAGAAAACCTAACCTCTTGAAATGAAAAAGAAGTACTTGCATGAATCCCTATTTAACAATACTTGGAATGCTACAAAAGCAAGCTCAATAGAGGTGATAGTGAGAAAAAGAAAACTCTTTTATTCATCTAAACCTCTAACATGATCACTAATGATAGTATAATAAAATGGAGATCATAGGAAAAGTTAAGAAATTCAAGAAAAAGAATACAGGATTGCACCCATAAAAGGCTATATATCAGATTTGGAGGCTTTTGAGCATAAGAAGTTTTAATGCAAAGAATGGAAGCACACTCATCTTTCAAAAGAATCTATAGACAATGCAAAAAGACCTCAAGAAATATTATCTCATGGAATGCAATGAATGCAAGACACATCCAAAATGGATTTCTACATTTAATAACAACAACCAAGATGGCATAGAACTTGTCTATCACTAATTGATACATGTCTTTGAATTGACAAACTAGGTAATGTTAATTTTTTAGATATGATTTTTATAGATAAGAGCTTAATCTTATATAAAAATTTCAAAGAAACCCAGTTCAAAAATAAAGAGTTATTGGTGATGCAACTAACTGTTTTAATAGAGATGAAATGGGTGAGAGGTAGACACTCAAAAAATATTCATATCTCCAAAAGGACAAACTGGGTAAGGCTTATTTTAGGATATAATTTAGATAACTAGGTTGTACACCATATATAAAAACTTTAGAGGAACCCAGTTTGTAAAAGTAAAGTTATGGCTGATGCAACAAACTATAAAAATAGAGATGAAATGGGTGAGAGATTGACAGTCATAAAATATTCATATCTCCAAAATGACAAACTGGGTAAGGCTGATTTTTGGATATGATTTGGATAATTAGGTCATACACCATATATAGAAACATTAGAGGAACCCAGTTCGTAAAAATAAATTTATGGCTGACGCCACAGACTGAAAAATAGAGATAAAATGGGTGAGAGATAGACAATCACTTCAATCGGTGATTCCCAGAAATACAATGATATAGACATGCACAATTGGATCTGATAACAAGGATTCTAACCTCTCAAGCAAATTACAATCGACAGGAAAAATCATAAATCAAACATTTGCTTCAACAGAAAACTGAGACAGAAATTAGAACCAAAGGAACTTGATTTCACTTGCTTGACTAGGCTAAAGATTTGATGTCGGGTTCAACTGCTGCAGCCACAAACCAGTCTCTCCCATCTCCTCTCCCCCCAAAAGTTCCATTTGCTAAAGATTATTATGAGAGAGAAATCCCCCCCAATATCTACAAGAAGATTCCTCCCATTAAAGGCAATAAATTCTGCCTAAATCCCTTTCTTACAATTTGCTAAAAAAAATTTATCATCATTTACAACCAGACTAGACAATATATTTTTTTATCTTATTTATTTCCTTTACAACTAGACAAGAATCATTTTTATTCTTATTTATTTAGTATTTACTATATATGATTTTTATGACAACTCAAATATTATCTATTTTTATTGCCACTTAACACAACATTTAATTATATTAATTTATTTATTTATCTTTATCTAGTATTTACATTTATTATTATTTTTTATTATTTATTTTCATAAACTCAAATTCTCATAAAGGCATTTATATATATTTATTTATTTAACAAAAATGCTTTCATAACTAATAATATTATTTTAATTCAATAATTAACCAAAGCAACAATCAAACAACGCCAAACTAAATAACCCAAATGCCAAACAATACTTGACATGATGCAAGATTGAAAAGTGTGACCACAACGACAATGACTGAATATCATGCCCATACAGACAACACTGACTAGGTGCAAAATTGGATACTCATCCTTTTCAAGGATGATGGCTAACTAGGGGACGATATGTTATCTCCGTTCAACAGTTTCCATTGGGTTTAAGGCACGCTCAAACCTGTCAATTCAGGTGGAGTCGATACCTAATACTTGCAGCCTGCAGCACACAACATGGTCTATGCACAAGTATAATAAATATCAAATGGTCATGGGGTGAAAGAGAATCGCAATGTCGTCGGATGCTCACGAATGAGTGGTACGATATTGTCTCTTTTCAAACCACACAATAATTAGATCATCCTATAATACAAAATCAATCACATAAAAATCAAATCTAACTTATGACAATCATAGTAAGATCAACATCATAATCACCTGAATGTAAACAATGTCAGAGCATATGAATTATCAGTGTCACAACAAGGATTATCAATAAAACATGCTAACTGCCATATGAAACCACACATGAGGATAATCAGGAATATCACCAACATGAATGTAGCATCAACCAACATCATATAATGTACAACATCAATTGTCTAACATACCCTAAATTTTCCTATTATTTTACCTTCATCTTCATGCTCCTTAGCTAGACTATCTACACATCCAAGATGAGAATGGAGGGGCACTACAGAGGATATACACAAAATGGGTTCTTTGAAAAGGTTGTGGAGGCATTTAAGAAAATGCAATTAGTAGGTTTAAAACTAAACTCTACAATGTTTCCCAACATGCTCATGCCTGGGCCGAGACAGGAGCTTTGGAATAAGGTTACAATTAGGGCAAAATGCATATGAAACCCTAATATTGGGCATTCAGAATGACTAAAAATGAGTCTCTCTGATCTGTCGATGAGGTGGGTCCCGAAGGCTCTTACATGCCGAGACTAGAAGGTATAAAATATACCAAATAAAAACATCTGGGAGAGTAAGTAATAAATATCGGAAGATGAAGCAAAATGCAAATAAAAGGATTAAAGGAATTGTGATTATGGTAAATGAATTTTACATTTTCACGGAAGACTTTTTGACACCAAGATAAAAGTATAAGGTATAAAATAAATATCGAAGGGACTATTAAATATTGACATGAGGCTAAAACTGAAGGCGTGAAGAATTTATCGGGGTGTCGGCAAGACTAAAATATAATCTCTCTGAAATATTGATGAAGTGGGTTTCAAAAGATTTTTCCAATCTCCATGCAAAGGTAAAAGATTATGAATTGCACAAGGGAAATAGTGAAAATAATAAAACTTTGTGTAAAGTTCCAAATAAAGCTAGTGATGTTTTCTTGAGTAAAAGTATACTGAACATCATTGAGGAAAACTGCAATGTGTCGCGAGGAGCTGTCCACATCAAATACAAAGGGTGAATATTTTTACAATAATGTATGGAAGAAATATTATTAAAATATGCAATAATATTTTTGAAGAATATGATTTTTTCCAAAGATGTAAAGAGAAATTGAAGATTGTATGCACTAGGAGGTAAAATCATTTTATGAGAAGAATTAACCAATTAGGTCATTATTTTACCTAAAAATATGTTAGTTATGTGAAAATGCAACTATTCACGGAGGAGGTGAAAAGAAGATGTAAAATCTTGAGACAGGTAATTAATCTACTCAAAAGGTATATTTTGGGTAAAAATGCAAAGTGAAACATTTTCATGGCAAATAAATGTAAACAAGGAATTACTCGAAAAAGAATTAAAGACTAAAGTATGGCGAAATATTTTATTTTTCAAGGGAATGCAACAATAAAGGAAATTAAGATTAAATATTTTAATTTGCCAAAGAGAATTAATTAAATGAAGAGTTGCACCAGATAGATGAATGTGAAGGGTCATAACCCTAAAAATGCAAAGTGTAAATGGAAGATAAAGGTAAGTTGGAAATGATCAGTGAAAAAGAAGCAGCAGTAGGAGCAAGCATTAGGGCTAGCTAGAAAATAAAATATCAAAATTAAGAATTCCTATGTACATTATAAAATCTTTTGAAGCAACTAAACGGAGAAGGAATATTTTTATCTGATGTCCAACATTTTTGGTGTTCAATTATTTATTAATATTCATTCATATGTGCTATTTGTGTTGTCTCCATAATGGTTTTCCTTTGTTATTAAATTGAATATATCAAGGATGTGTTTAATTTATCAGGGCACATTTGCTGCACTTATGTGCTTTGTTTGATTGGTTTCTGTGAGAAGTCGATTTAAGTGCTTCTAGGTGATTCATGTTTATTGGTCTCTGCCAAGAGTTAAAACCCTTTAAATGAATCATCTCAGTTGGTTTCCTTCACACCAGAATTAAAATTTCTTTCAATTCATCACAATAACCTGGGAAAATATCATTGGGTTTTGGTAAGAAGAGTATAAGTAACTAACAACCTTGCACGTTTATACAAGGTATAAACATTTGAAAAGTGCCAAATAATTTGAGTTAAGCCAAGAGGGAGGACACATTTATCCTACACATCTTGACTCTATTGCCCAAAATAGATAAAGCACTAGTCATTACAAAATAATATTTCAAAACCTTATTCACATATTCAAGATTCAAACATTAGGAGTAGGAGTAATTCACATCCTTACATATATTTCACATCCATATGCCATTGTGAGTAGATCACTAAGTTCATACAAATTTTCATTAACTATCAAGGTACACCTATGTAGGTCTGGTAGAACCTAAAGAGAAGGGGGCTTTTAATCATATTAGCCCTGTTTCGTTAGTGAAAGGCATTAAGAGATCTTGACAACCTCTTAAGGTTTATAACCTATGTTTTTGAGACCTAACAAATTCCTCTGATACTGCTTTTGGTCTGGAGCTTTTAGGCAAAAGGATGAGTGTTTTTTGGGCCAACTTCAAATGTATTTAGTATTCCTTCCAGATGATTTGAAGTGTGCACCAACTTGGAAGATTGTTATAATGAAGAATAGGTCCTGGTTATCACATGGATTGAACCACATTGATTTTCTACATCTTTTGGATGTTGACTTGGAGTGGCCTTATACGTTTCATCTTGGCCAACTTGGGAGAAGGAATTTGGAAATTACAGAAGGTATAAATGAAAGATCTTGTTTGTGGAGGATAGTAGGAGTGTGTGAGGGTATGTGAAGATGTATGATAAGATGTGAGTTTGTGAAGGTGTGTTGGAGGTTGCAGTGTTTGCTAAGCAGAGAAAGTGAAGTTTTGTGACAAAGTGAAGTGTGTGGATAATGCAGAGGGGTTTTTTCAATAAGATCCATTGAATGTATTATCCAGAGGTTGTAGCCTCATTCTATAAGTGCCATTGCATTATAGTTTAGGGAGTTACAGCTTCCTTTGGTTTGTAGCCCATAAATAATATTGTAACCCTATTTTATCTTTATTTGTGAGGCTGGATTTGGATAGTAGATCCAAGCAACTTGCTCATTGTGTTTTTTCCCTTATCAAGTTTTCCACGTAAATCTGGTGTTGTGGATGTGTGCTTATGTGTTGTTCTTTAATTGGTTTGATTTGCTAATCTTCTGGTTAAAACAATTTAGAAGCTATTACTGTTAATGATAAACTGAAATGAGTTTTAAGATATACTGATTCATCCCCCCTCTCAGTATATCCTTGTGTTTTAACACCCCCACCAAGGAAGATGCACCATTAACTACCAACCCCTGAGAATAAAAAGGATTAGACTACTCGATAAAACCATCCATGACATGGTTGAAAGAAGCACCATCTAATGTGGGGGAGGAGCCTATCAATGAGACCACAACCTTTGATCCACCAACCCTGTCACCATCAATAGTAGCAATACCCTAACCAACACTAGAACCCAAAGATTCCCACTTAGAGATCATTTCAAAAAACTAACTATTAAAAAACTTTTTGTTTCTATGAAGTTGTAGGTTCAATTTTAGTCAAGTCTAAATCTAACTATAAATTAAGCGAAGAATTATAGTATAAATTATTTTAGTTTTAAATTTATTTTTTATTTTTTAAAAGTTATACATTTTATTTTTTAAATTAAATTTGTAAATATAATAAAAGGATAAATTTTAATAGAAATTATTTATGTGATAGGTAAGTTTAAGGAAATTTTTAGTATAAGTATTTGTATATTCAATATATTTTAATTAACTCATTAAATAAAAAATTTCAATCTAATATAACCTAATTATATCTATCAAAAATAATTTATTTATAATTTAAGTATATTTTAATTTTAAAATTATTAATAAAAACTATAATAATAATAATATCTAATTGCTTATGCCCATAGGGTGCAATGTGGTGGTTAGTTCACATGGTTGTTGTGATGGACACAATGTTCAAACCCTTGCTAGGCCATTGACCTCACAAGCCCTACCTTCATTGGGCTATTGTGCTTGCAAGATGTGTGCCTTTGCTAGACTAGTGGACTCACAAGTTTTGTACCTTTGCTAGGTCTTTAATCTCGCATGTTTGAACAAGTGATAATCCATTAGGGACTAGGACCCCAGTAGTGGTCTTGGAAATAAATTCATGGGAAGATATCCCCCATAAATGCTCCCTCTAAGCTCAAACCAAGATAAAAACTTGAGTTCACCATTAAACAATATCTAATTTCTTACATTTTTTATTTAGAAAAATTTTGATATTTATACAAACAATTTATCACAATATATAACAAAATTAAAATTCATTTTAAATTTGTAGTAGATAGATTATATTAAAAATTTGAACATAAAACAAAATCTTATTTGGCTAAAAAATTTAAATTTGGAACATTAAAGTGAATAAGGTTGCCCATATCCCCTACCCTCTTCATAATTTATATAGACTATAATGCATAAAAACTAAATATCAAAGAATTTAATATTTAGACAAATGAAGCTCTATATTTGCAAATTAGAAGAATCATCCCATCCAAGAGTTTATAGACTAAATTTGGAATCAATTCCTTATTCCAAACTTAATATACATCCGAAAATCAAATCACAAGATTTACCTTCACTTACGACATGAAGAATCTCCTTTGTTTTACAAATTTTCTCATGATGTGTAATTAATCATAGGATTTTGCAAGATTGTGGTAATATGTACCTATCAAGCTCCCATGACTAATTAATTTGATGGAGTATTGATGATGATCTCTTGATATTTCTACAACATGTACCTACAAATCTTAGCTCCATTTATTTGATTGAGGATGAGGGTTTATTTATAGATGTGTTGATGAAAACATGGATGGTTGAGATTGGTTAGGTAAGCTTGTCTTCTAGAGAAAGCTAAGAGGATGAACAATTGAGAATGATTGTGGATGGATGGTTAAGATGCATTGGCTTTTAGAACAAGTTAAAGAATGGATGGTTAAGATTATCTACAAATGGATGGATGAGATTTAAGATGGTTTTAGGTTACTTTTAGGGTTGTCTTTATGTGACTAGATGAGATTTATCAGGTGATTAACTTTTATTTATTAGTTGGTCATGTGAGTATTCAAATTTTTTAATTTATTTATATGTGGATGATGGATGGAAATGCGATTTATTTTATTTATTTAGGATAATTGGAGGAATGATTAGTTAATTAGATATGGATAATTAACTAAATATAATGATTAATTTAGTTAATTAAATAATTTGATAATGTGGTATATTTAGCTAGGATGGTGTTAGCATAGTGTGTTGAAATTGGTAAATTAGCATAGTGATAATATCAATAGGGAGTTAGATTTATGTTAGGATACAATGTTAGGATGTGGTGAAATTTAATTGTCTACAAAGAGCATATTCATTCTTTCTCCTAAAGATGCATCTCTTGCATTAGTATTAGTTAATATTGTGAGTATATATTTATTTGTTTTTTCCCTATAACTTCTAATATTAGTGTTAAAAGAGTTTTTATTTCTTTATTAGTTTTAAAAAGTTGCTTGTTATGTTTTATAGTATGAGTTATATTATAATGATGAAATTTGTATATACATGTTACTTCCTATTTAGTTTTGGGTCTATTTTGAAGGAATGTCTTAGTATTATTAAATTTAGAAATGTGTGAAATATTTTTGAGCTTAATTTTAGCTCATTTCTTGATCAAAATCCACCTTTAATCCTATGCCATTCTCTTCTAAATTATATAGAGATCAAGAAGTTTCATTGCAACAAATTATTGCACCTCCTAATCTTACATATGTTATGTTACATCAATTTTATAAATGCACCTGCATTACCTTACCTCTTGTTAAACCACAGTAGGCTAAAAATTTTACATTAATACACATGTATATTCTAAAAATGGATGTATTGCACTAAACATAAAATTCAAAAACTTATAGAGAAAGGGAAGATAACATTAAGCATACTCATGAGCCCAAAATTTTCTCATTTGATGAGGTGAACCATATGGAAGCAAAGCATGTGCATTAGGATATTAATCTTGTTCACTATAACACACCCTATATGGAGTGTTAGCAAGAAATGGGGATGGATACCAGTCCGAAGATCTGGTCCTCATTCAACTCATTGTAGTCAGTTTATACCCTCGTCAGGTAGCTAAAGATTAATAGCAAAACATAAAGAATAACATAAACATAGTATCACATGTACATCATAATACCAAGATAAGGCAGGAATACCTAGTACCGACAGATCTCCATATATATATCAAATGTTATACATCCACCCTCCAACAGGTTTGGGTCTCTTCCTCACCTATCTACAGACATGACTTCTATGTCATTCTTTACATAAAAATCTATCTCATAACATAAAGTTTCTATGGTCCTATGTTATAGTCTGTGTATCATATATCTATATACACTATAACTATTACATATAGGAATGTGTCTCCTGTTGGCTCCGACTAACATCATCCACCCTCAAAATTATGTCTTGTCCTCAAGACATTCTTTGTTCTGGTTGAAAAAAATTCTTGAGTCTTGCACCATTGGCATAGCCAGTTGATATCTGACCCTCCATATTCTTCAGTCTGATTACTCCAGAATCTGCAATTTCTTCAATGTAGAATGGTCCTAGCCACCTTGTCTTCAATTTTCCTTGCTTTCATACAAGAGTACTAAGTAACCATCCTTGAATGTCTTGTTCCTTAAGTTTCTATCATGACCATCCTTCTATCTTTTCCTTTCCAAGTTCATATTATATGTTGTCATCAATCTGTCATCATCCATTTTCTCCAATTCTTCAATCCTCTATGTGAGAGAGTTTTCTTCATCCAACTTGAGAGTCCCTGCCATCTGAAAATTTAGCAATATGAAGTGTACTGGTATTGTAGCATCTATTCCATACACCATTTCATAGGGAGTGAACTTAGTGGTTCTTTTGAAGGTTGTTCTTTATGCCCATAGTACCACAGGTACTTTTAGATCCTAGTTTGTCTTGTTCCCATTGGACATCTTTGTCAATGCTACCCCAATGATCTTATTCAAGGCTTCACTTGCTCCATTTTCTTGTGGATGATATGGTGAACTCCTATTGTGTGTTATCATGAAGTTGTCCAATATCTCTAAAATCATCTTCATGTTTACAAAATGTTTATCTTAAGATCACTGGTTATACTCAACGGGCAGCTAAACTTGGTAATTATGCTCTCATAGATGAATTTGGTGGTAGTTTTTGTAGTGCAATCCTTAGTTGGTTGTGCTTCAACCCATTTAGTCAGGTATCCCACTTCGATAATGATGAATCTAGCTTTTGAAAGATTTGTCGGTGGGTCTATAGGCCCAATGAAATCAATAGCCCATGTCTAAAAAGGTAATTGTGCTAGAACTCGTCTCATT
The DNA here is from genome assembly GCA_027924645.1 of Cunninghamia lanceolata. Lineage (NCBI taxonomy): Eukaryota > Viridiplantae > Streptophyta > Pinopsida > Cupressales > Cupressaceae > Cunninghamia > Cunninghamia lanceolata. The sequence goes on from BSBN01001583.1 coordinate 8,582,158, forward strand.
GGCATTTCATCTCTTGCAGTAGGCTTCCTTGTTCTTTGACATACATCACAATTCTTCACATATTTCTTTGCATCTTTGAAAAGTGTAGGCCACCATAACCCAACTAGTTTGATTTTTCTTACTGTCATGTCTCTGACATTATGTCCTCATGCTATCCCTTCATGTGCTTCTCTTAGAATTTCTTCTCTTTCATGTTTGTATACTACCCTTCTGATGATATCATCCTTTCCTTAGACATGTAGCTCTCCTTCAATCAATGTTTATGGAAAATACTTCCATTTTAGGTTATGTCTTTATTGTGCTAACATCTCTGTTGGAGCTTCGCCTGTAGTCAATATGTATGATATGTTCTTTATTAGTTCAGCAAGAAAAAAGGGTCTTGAACCCTATACAAAGAAGCCCCCAAGGCAAAAAGGCCTCAAACGTGCCAGAAGCATTCCATTAATAGCACAAGAATAATAGACAAAAAACTAAGACTAATAAAAAACACAAAAACTAGAAGGAAAACTAAGGACTATCAGTCATCCCATACTTGGAAAATAAATTGACCATGTCCTTATAATCACTGAAGCCATCCACCCCAACATCTCTAATCTTTTTGGCGAAGTCCTTAACAAAAAAAACACAGAGGCCACATGATGAAGAGCCTTGGCAGCAAACTCAGTCATGGTTTGCCACTTCTTTTGTATCTTGTTCATCCTAGCCTTGAGCGCCACCAGATCATTAGCATTCCTAACACATAATGAGTAGCTTCCCTTCTTCTTTCAACCCCGGGCTTCCTCAGTAGCCTCTATCTCCTCTTCACTAGGCTTGTTCATCTCGGCAAAGTGACTTGCACCTTCTTCCTCATGTATGGAATCAGTGGGCATTTCATCTTCACCCTCCCCCATGGTGTCTTCTACAAATTTAGAATCATCAGAAATTTCCATGCCCTAGGGATTAGAGGATAGGATTCTAGCAATATAGCTAGATTTGCGCACACCAAAAGCTCCCTATTTACTAGTACCTCCCCCTTCATCACTCCCCGCTTGCTTAATTCTTGAGTCCAAGTCAATAACTTTCATAGGCTCCTTAAGCATATCGAGGTCCTCCTTCCCAGTTTTACTATGTTTGTTAGTTCTTTCAGTACCAGATTTATTTTGAACAAATTTATGCCAAGTAGTTATTCTTCATATACCTCCAGATCTTCCCCTGTCTCAATTATGGACAAGTAGTTTGGTCCCTAATTATGCTTTCCTAGCTTCACCATGATTGAGAATTCAAACTCTTGAAACAAGAGTAGCCATTGACAAATTCTTCCTTAGATGATTGGTTTGTTGAGTAGGTATTTCAATGGTTCATGATGTTGAATGCGCAAGACAACTGAGAGGGGGGTGAATCAGTTGTAGCTTTAAATTTCAAAACTCTCACACACATTTAGATCCATATAGATTCAAGTAACCCTCAAACTGTTATGATGATTAAGCATGAAAGAAAATAATAGAAACTGAATCAAACCAACATCAAACACAAGAGAACACTAGATTTACATGGAAAACCCAAGAAGGGAAAAACCACGGTGAGGATTAGCTCACAATATAAAGTAGTATCAACACCAAATTACAAAAGGTTCACTGCCATAAGGCTCACTGCTAGAAGGCACACTTGCAAAGGGACCACTGCCCAAAAGAAAGGCTCACTACCAAAATAGAGAAGATAGAAAAGTTTCTTACAAGGAGAAAACCATCTCAATGCAACAGAGAATTCCACCAAAACACCATCAACACCTCTGCATTCACACTAAAGAATTTCAAACGCCTTCTCAACGCATCTAGTAATCTAACACATGAAATCTTGTACTACACTGCACATTCAACCACACTATTACTCACATCACATCCATCATGCACACACACAATCATAATCCCTTGATACTCATTTATACTATCTTCAACCTTGAGAACATTCTCCAACGTCGGCAAAACACCTTAACCCAAAAAATTCAAATTAGATCTGGACCTAAACATTCCCACAGTGGAAAGGAATGAAGGTAGACCACAACACACCTTAGCTTGGACCTAAATTCATCCAAGCATGCTACTCCACACTTTCACAATCACCAAAGCAACTCTGCAATTAGTGTAAACACCCAAGGTTGGCCAAACATGTGTTAACACAATGAACTTTTAAGTGCATGCTTCCTCAAACCCAATGACATCTTGTGGACCACATGTATGGCTTCAATGCAATTTAGAGCACTCCACAAACATCCTGAGACATCCTAATATCTAGTAAATTCCTCTGCAACAACTTTCACCTACAACACAACCTTATCTTGTTTATCTAATATGCTTAACTGTCTCTATCATACATTGTATCCCTAGAAATCAACTTTCAAACTACCAAACCATAAAAAAATTCAACAAAGGAAATACATAAACCTTATAAGCACAATTCCAGAACCACAAGACCTAAAACCACGTTGTGGAGAAATACAAAGCAAAGACATTTCTCCTAGACACCTATGAAACACTTAGAAACACAGTCTACACATTGGTGAACACAACTTGCTCTGCATAATGAACTAAAACACTAAATTTAGAGTATAACATCTCTTAAAATCTCTGAACAACATATCCAAACCATAAAGATAGGTCTTCATCATAGAGGAAATGCGGAGAAAAATCAAAACTCTACTCTGTAAACCAGAATGGCACTTCAACACACTATTTTCTTTAATAATAAGATTTTCTCAAAAGCACTTGGAAACTGGCCAAAAGAAACATATCCTTGACATCTTCAACACCTCTTCAAAGTAACCAAATCATCTTCAACAAAGAAACTCAACCAAATAGGTCATGCCAATGCAACAACCTCAACATTAGAGATAGTATTCACTCAACACTATCTACTCATACTCTTGCACCATTTCTTACTCACACAGTTGACACCAATGACAACACAAGCTTGTTGACATCAATGACAACACCAATTACACATACTTGCAACACATGATCAGTGTAGAATACAAAAGGTGTTGACAAGAGGTAATGTCTGAACTTCTGTAATGCATACACCATTGGTAGGGCTTCTCTTTCAGTTGTGGTATAATTCTTCTCTGCTTCTGATAGCTTCCTATTTGCAAATGCTATAGGGTGATCCATATAACCCCTTGGATGAGTTAGTATTTCTCCTACTATAATCTTTGATACATCCACATGAACATGAAATGTATTCTCCCAATCTAGAAATACGAGTATGGGTGCTTTTTCTATCTTTTGTTTTAATGTGTCAAATGCCTTTTAGTGTTGCTCATTCCAGATAATACTTTTCCCTGTTTCTTCTTCAATAGTTTTTTTATAAGGGCTGAGATGGATGCATAACTCTTGATGAACTTCTAGTTGTAACCAGTATATCCTAGGAATTTTTTGACATCAGATGCAATTTTTGGTGGCGACAGGTTTTGAATAATTGAAACTTTTTGGGGATCAACCATCAAGCCTTCTTTGCATATTATATGACCCAGTAATGTTCCAAATGGTACTGTAAAAGTGCATTTATTCAAGTTTAGTGAGAATTGTAAGCTTTCACATTTATTCAACATCAACCTCAATATCTGTGTGTGATCTTTTACTAGTCCAAATACAGTCCAATTGTCCAAATAGACTTCTAGGAAATCATGTATAAACTTCTTGAATGCATTTACCATAATTCTACTAAATACTACATGAGTATTTTTCAATCCAAATGGTATAATAGTATACAAGAAAGATCCTAGTTCAGATGCAAATGTTATTTTAGGTTGATCTTCTTTAATTTTTACCTCGTGATATCCAGAGAATCCATCAGTGAAGGAGTAAATCTCCCTACCGGCAACTGACTCCAAGATTTCCTATGTGAATGGTGTAGGGAAAGGATCATGAATGCAATCTTCATTCAATTCTCTATAGTCTTCGTAAATCCTAATTTCTTCTATTTTCTTATTCTGTACTACCATTGAGTTGATCCACTCTGCTTCCTCCACTAATTTTATGATCCCTACTTCAAGCATCTTATCAAGTTCTATTTTAACTTTCTTCTTCATGTTTGGATTCAATATGTATGGTCTTTTCTTGATTGGTTTACTACCTTCTTTTAGTTAAATTTTCACTGTTCTAGCTTCTCTTTAATTCCCTTCATCATTGTGAACTTTCTAGGAAACAAATCCTCATGCTCAGACAAAATTTCTAGTACTTGTGCTACTTCCTTCTCATCCTAATAGTATCATATTTGGCTAGCTTGGGATCTCCTTCTTCGGCAATGTTCTCCTCCCTTAGCTAGATGGGTTTATTGTAATATTATTCTTTGATAGTTGTTGATTCCGTCAGCCTTCTTTCTCCTTGCTCAATCTTTATTTCTAGTTCTTTGTTCTCCTCATCTTCTTGTTGTTTTGTTCTATAGCATTTGTGTTTCTCCAAGAATGATTCTTTATCCATCCATTCTATGATTTTCCATATGCCTTTTGTTTTTGCCGGAGGTAGACTCTACTCCATTTTTTCTTCTTCTTCTTCTTCTTCTTCTTCTTCTGCATCTTGTTGAAAGATGATCTCCTTGATTCTGAGTAGTGCTATGTATATGGTCTTGTCTAGACTAAAGAATGAGAATGTGTGAATGAAATCCTTTTGTAGTTCTTCCCAATATCTAGTTTATTTTCTTCATTCCTGATTTATATACCATGTCTATGCAATTAGTGACAATGTCTAGTAAAATAAATGGGTGTGCAATATCTCATTATATTCATTTCTTTCTCTCCATACCATTGTACACATGGATAAATGTTCTTGTGGTGAGATCTAACCTAAGTATTTGGGTATTATGTCATATTCTCCTTCATCTAGTAAATATCTTATCTGGATGAGTATTTTGACTATTGGCCATCGATTTATTGTGTCTTGATGTATGCTCCACTAGTTTGTGGCATTACATACCAATGTGTGTTGTACAACTTGTAATCTTATATCTTCATCTGAAAACACTATCTCCATTTCTCCTAGATATGTATGCAAATTTTGTACTCCTGAAAACCTAGGCAACTTGATATGTGAAATTCCTTTCAAATTGTGACTTTCTTGGTAATGTCTTTGAGCCATATCTTCCATATCCAGTGATGCGCCACATGTGATCTTTGGTGATTTTTGATGAAGTGTGGAGGATTGCGATGTGTCTTCCTCACCAGTCTTGATCATCAATATGCTTCGGTACCCAAGCATTTTCTTTTTTTTTAGTTCTAGTTCATCTCTCAACTAGGGTTCTAGAACCTCCTCACTATTTGTACTGTAGTGATCATCCTCTATCTCTAATTCTCCTATAGAATTAGGCTCTTTTATTGTCTCCTCTACATCCAATCTTGAAATTGTGTAGAGGTTCTTTGTATTCTTATCATTGTCTTTAGTCTGATTGACTTCTTCTATGTATTCTTCCTTCATTGATGACCCCAAAGGAATGCTTTTAGTCTTGTTATCATTAGCAAATGATAGCTCTTCTTTCTGAGAGTCTATGATGCCATTTGCATCCACAAACCATCTCAACCCTAAGAGTTCACTAAAATATTCTCCTTAATTCTTCATGGCTACAACTTGATGAAGTCTAAGACTTGTTTAACCCCCATTAGGTTAACTTCCACTTGATTCCATGTTCCTATTGTTTGCATATTGGATCCATCTGCCAAAATTATGTTGTAAGTTGTCTCTGTCAACTTGGGTGTTCCTAAATGCTCCCATAGCTTCTTTGTGATCATGTTGACATCCACTCCCAAATCTATCATGGCATTCCAAACTTTTCTATGATTGATATGAACATCCACCATAAGTGGTTTTTTTTTCCATTCTCTGTCTGTTTTCCCCATCCTTCAGAGTCAACTCTTGTAAGCTTGCTCCTTGTTCTAATATTTAGAAAATTGCTCCAGTTTCTCAATAAGTTTGTGATGTTATGTCAATTGTGCTAACTGCTTGAGGGATTCTACTTATCCTTCAATGAACAATTGCTTGTATTGCTTCTCCTTCTCTTGCTACTTCATTATTATTTGTTTGGATTCCTTCACAACTTCTTCATGTTGTTTCTTAATGGGAACAAATTATTCTTCCTCCTCAATGTCTTTCTCTTCTATTTTAGTGATATAGTGCCTTCTGGTATTTGTTCCTTGTCTTGTCAGTACTACATCTTTCTCCTTCCTTCTTCTTCTATCTTTTCTAGTCTATTTTGGCTCACTTCTCTAGTAATACTCTTCTTCTTCTATGGATTCCGTTGAAGATATGTTTGTTTCCTCCTTGTTGTTCTTCTGGCAAGTTCTTGCTCCTTTGCGCTTAGGTTCCCTTCTTATTATCCTAGCTCTTTTTTTATTATTCAGGTTCTGTATCTCATCACTCTTAGATTGTGGTTGTGCATTCTAGAAGTATGGTTGTGCTCTCTCACAAGAAAATAAATCATGCTCTATACTGCTACAAAATGAACACTGTGTTCTCCTTTCAGCCCAACATTCATTAGCAAAGTGTCCTAGCTTACTGCAATTGAAACATGTTATATCTTCCCTCTTTCTTTGACTTCTTCCATGGCCTCTGCCTCGTTTGTAACCTCCAAATTGATCTCTGTCATCATTATTGTAGCTATTTCCATAGGATGGATCACCAGAATTTGAATTTAGTATTGCATTGAGATTTTGTTGATTTCTCTAATTTGGTTGCTTGTAGCCATGATCATGTGAGTTTCTTTCTACATATGAATTTTTTTTTCTCTCCACTAAGTTTTTGTTCCATGTTTCATCTTCTTCATCAACAATTTTTTTTCCTCCAGAAGTTCTATGAAGGACAATTTGGTGTTTTATGGTCGTCCCATTTTCTACATAATCCACAATATACTAAATTGACTCTTTTTGTTGTTACTTTGATGTCTACTTTTATTGCGACATCTTGTCTTTCACCTTTCATCCTAGGGCATTCATTTCTTAAGTGACCCTCTCTTTATAGTATGAGCACCAAATATTAGGCCTTTGATTCTGTGTATTCTCCTCCTGCTTGGTAAAAATCTCCTATCTCAGCTTCAACTGCTCCAATTCCAATTCCAACTTCTCCAATTCTAGGTTTTCCTTCATCTTATCTTGTCTACACCAAGATTGAGACTCTATCTGATAGGCTAGTGTCACTACTTCTACATATGTCTCAAATATTCTTCCATATAGGGCTGACCTTATTTTAGGGCTTATTCCAAAAATAAACCATTCTATCTTTTGCTTCTCAATTAGTGATTCCTCCAACTTCCTAGTTATGTCCTTGAATCTTCTATCAAATTCCTTTATTGATTATTTATCTAATTGCATCATATCTCTAATCTTACTTACCCCTTCTGTTAAAACATCTAGAACTCCAAAGTTCTTCAAAAATAGCTTCTTGATATCCTCTCATTCGTTATCACTGTTTGGACATGTCTTCCTACACCACTTCAATGCTTCATTCTGCAAGGTGCTTATGAAGTAAAATAGCTTGATTTCATCTCTTGTTACTCCCTTCCAGTTCCAAATGGACCCCAAAAAAAAAATGTGTTCTACTACTTTAGTAGTGTCCTTCTCAAAGACTTGTAACTTGATAGGAATATCCATGATTGGTCTTCTTAATGTCTCTGATACTTTGTGGTAGGTTTCCTTTGGTCTGCTCCTCCAAATCAGTTGTCTTCTATCAACTTGCTTTCCTTCTCTTCTCTTATTTCTCTATAGTCAAATATCAAAGTACTCTTCTCCTAAAACGTTTGCAAAATTATTCTGAATCTCTTCTATTTTCTCTACTTCTTTGTTTACTTGAATATTTTCCTTCTCAACTAAAATTATTTTGACTTTATATGGCACTTGGGGTGACTCATGGTCCAAGGGTTGTGTCTCTTCAAATTAGGGGATACTCTTCTATTTGCGAATGACATCCTATCAACTTCTAATGATGATTGAAATAACCTTCCAAAACCCTCAAAAATCCTCTCAATGTTTACTGCATCTTCTCCTCCTCTTATCTCCTTTACGCTTTGAAAATTAGATCCTCTATATATTCCTCATCCATCTTCAAAATTTCTAGTGTTAATTCATGTTTTCTAGTAGTCTGCGGCATTAACCCTAATTCACCTCTTTCTTCCTTTTCCCTTCTGCATTCTTCTCCAGCAACACCCACAGTGGCATGCTCAACAATATCCACCATAACATATTCTATCTCTTCTCTTTCTAAGCTCCTTTCTCTAGCAGCACCCACACTTGTGCACTCAATAGCATCCTCCTTGATGTGCTTGTCTTCCTTTTCCATTTTGGCAACGTCCTCCATGGTACGCTCTTTGAATTCTTCCTCCTTTTCTTCTGCATCTTATGTTGTCCTTTCTTTTTCCATCTCTTGTGCACTTTCCATCCTTCTACATTAATGTTCTTGTCATTCCTGATTCTGCTTCAATCTCTCTTTTCTTCTTATCTCCATTCTAGTTCTGATTTCTTCGTTGATCTTTCTTTTCCTCTGATTCTCCCCTTTTGCCATGGGTTTTCTTGATTTAGTACTCCATTAGTCCTCTTATATCCCATGATATCCTTGTTTGAAGAGTCCCATCATTTGAGAGGTCCTTGCAGACCCTACCCCCTTTCCACTCACCATCCCCTTAAGTGCCAGCCCTCTCTCATAGAGGTAGAAACTTAAGGAGACCTAAATTCCTCTGCAAATTGAAAAATTTCTCCACCAAACTGGCCTTCTCTCTATAATTTTGCTCTACTCTTTAGACTGTTTTACCCCTTCAATATTTAAATACATTCTTCTAGGGTCCTATCAATGGAACCAAATGTTAGCAAGAAATGGGAAGGGATACATCTCGGAGATCCGGTCCTCAGTCAAGTCTTCGTAGTCAGTTTATACCCCATTCAAGTAGCTAGAGATTAATAGCAAAACATAAAGAATAATAGAAACAGAGTATCACATGTACATCATAATACCAAGACAACACAGGAATACCTGATACTGACAAATCTTCATAAATATATATATATATATCAAATGTTATACATCCATCCTCTAGAAAATCTAGGTCTCTACCTCATCTATCTACAGACATGACTTCTATGGCATCCTTTACATTAGAATCTATCTCATATCATACTTCTATGCTCCTATGTTATAGTCTCCATATCCTATATCTATATATACTATATCTATTACATAGAGGGATGCGTCTCCTGTCGGCTCTGACCTTTGCATAGTGTATGCACAAGCTTCCGGTTGGCTCTGCTTTATGCTTTGCATCCTACTAACATTGGGATTACACATGACATAAATAGAACAAATTAATAGACATGATGAGGAATGGATTTGTTAGTTAGATGTCCCACTCATCCTTCTTACTACTTGCCATATTTCTTGTTTTTGTTAGAACACATTGATATACTGAGAGGGGGGTGAATATATGCCAAAAATTAATCTAATTCAACTTTATCAATCAAAACCTTTACTTCCTTAAACACTTGGTAAAGAAATTTAATAAAATCAAAGAACAACACATGAGTACACAACCATAACCTTAGATTTATGTGGAAAACTCTAGAAGCAAAAAATCACGGTGAGCAAGATGCTTGGATCTATTATCCAAATCCAACCTCACAAGTAAACACAAGATTACAATATTATTTATGGGCTACAACCCAAAGGAAGCTACAACTCCCTAAAATGCAATATGACAACACTTACAGAATGAGGCTACAACCTATGAACATCACACTCAATAAATCTCACTGATCAAACACCTCTACAATATCCACACACTTCACTCTAACTCAAATCCTTACTTCCTCTACAATACAAACATTGTTGCCTTCAACACATCTTCACATATACACTCACTCACATAACCTTACACACTCTCACACCATCTTACTTTTCACACCAAACAAGATCTTTTATTTATACCTTCTGCAAAATATAAAATCTTTCTCCTACATCGGCCAAGATGAAACATGTAAACATGAAACGTGCAATGGCCACACCAAGTCAGCTTCCAAAGGATGTAGAAATCTAATGCAATTCAAGCCAAGTGATAACCAGGACCTATTCTTCATTAACACATTCTTCTATGCTAGCACACACATCCAAGCATTAGGCACAATCATCAAAACACTTCAACTTAGCCCAACAACACTTATTCTTCCACAAGTAAGCTCTCGACCTAAAGTGGTACCGAAGAGACATGTTAGCATCATGTAGATCACTTATCAAGCAACATAAGACTTGCACAAACCTTCTCAAAAATTGCTTCCACTAAATATATGTTTTCTTTCTAGCCCAAACAAATATATACTGAACTTGGCATCACTTACAAACACTAAACACCTAGTCTTGAGATAGATCATTGAAAAACCAACTTGTTGTGCACTTCAACACCTGGTATCTAAAATGAACAAATGTATAGACTAACAAAACTCATTCTTCAAAAAAAAAGGCCAAATGATGAAATGCGGTGGCTTTTGCTAACTCCTCCAAACAACCCTAATCAGAAACATGATATATCTTTGTTCTATTGACTCTAGAAGACCTCTATGGTACAACTTATTAATTGAATCTTGAATATAACATTCTTCTCATCTATATCCCACTACTCTCCAAACCACAAGACCTCATCTTCAAATACAGAGAAACATGGAGTATTTATTTGACCTCTCTAACTGCACCATCACAGGAACACTGTCTCCACTCTGTGAGCTCTAGAATCTTCTATAGTAACTTCCAAGCTCTAAAATCAGGAACATACAAAATTCACACTTGTCTTTGACTAACTTCCAAACTACATGGCCATACCTTCAAATGCAGAGGAATGTGGAGCATTATCTCGAGTTTCTTTAGTGCAACTTCTAGTGCCTTAGACTTCCTAAATCTTTCTTTCAAGATTTAAGAAATGATTTTCATTAGGAAACAATGAATACAATATTCACCATACTAGAGACCACATTCACAACATCATACAACAAAAATCACAGCTATTTTCATCAAAACAAGAGTCTTCATGTTAGCACAACCTTTGTTAATGAACTTTAGAAGATAGGGTGTAAATATTTACAGATGATACTGATCTAATCAGTATGCATAGCACATGACTTCCAACACTTTACCCTTTACTTCACAACTTCTTTGATCAATCTCTCCTTTGTCAGATTCTTCTCTGATCACCACAACATATACTCATCACTTTGCTTCTATGTCTCACAACCATCTACAACAATCTCCCTTTAAAGTTACTACTATACTTTGGCATCTCTAAACATCATTGATCATCACTTCCAACCTTCCTCAACATAGCACTGTTGACATCAATGACAACACATATGCAACAATCTCCCCCTTTGGCATTGATGCCAACACTTAACCTGATATGCAAAATTCTCCCCTTTGACATCAAGGACAAAGAGCCAATGGTCTTCCTATGAACTGATCTTCATTTAGCTCCCATTATCTGCATTAACCTTGAACTTCCTTAACTGCTTCTTATCTATAAACTCTTTCTATATCTTCTTTCACTACTCCCTATTTGTCAGCTCCCCATGACTGATCAATCATTGTCATTCTTCTCAAATTCTTAAGTACCTTCTCCCCTAGGGATAAAGATATATCTTGAACTTCTCCCCTTGGATAGATGCACCATCTATGCATCTTGTTAGAAGGAGGGGCAACAACCCCTATTTTTTGTCTTAGATACTCAAATGTGTCCTTAGAAAGTACCTTGGTAAAGATGTTTGCAACCTAATCCTTTGTGGGCACATACTCCAATCTGACTTCTTGATTTGTAACCTTCTCTCTTAAAAAGTGATACCTAATAGAAATGTTCTTGGCTCTAGAATACATCACTGCACTCTTTGAAATATTTATAGCACTTGTATTGTCACAAAGAATAGGAATGGGCTTATCATATATCACCTTGATATCCTTCAATGTTTTCTTCATCCACAACACTTGAGTGCAGAAGGCTACTGCAGCTATAAACTCTACTTCTATTGTTGATAAGGACACTAAATCCTACTTCTTATTAATCCATGAGACCAACCTGTCTCCCAAAAAGAAAGCTCCTCCTCTAATACTTTTCTATCATCAACACTGCCAGCCCAATCTACATTAGTATAAGCACTCAGGGAGAAGTCATCACCCTTTTGATACCACAACCCATGTTCCAGAGTACTCTTCAAGTATCTAAAAATTCTCTTGACTACTTTCACGTGTGTTTCTTTAGGATCAACTTGAAACCTTGCAACCAAACACACATCTTGCAAAATGCCAGGCCTTGATGTTGTTAGGTATAGTAGGCCCCTAATCATAGATCTATATAGAGTCTGATCAGCTTCAGGTGACTCATCATCTTTACTCAAATGGCAACCATTTACCACAGGAGTACTCACTAGTTTGCAATCTTCCATGCCAAACTTCTTCAGTATTTCTTTGACATACTTTTTTTGAGATATAATTATGCCATCATTTGATTGAGTAATTTGGAGTCCAAGCAAGATTGATAACTCACCTATCATAGACATTTCAAAATCTTCTGCATCTCTTCTACAAAATTATTACACATCTCATCACATTCACAAAAGATTATATCATCAATATACATGACAACAATTAGAATTTGTTCACCTTCAATTTTGATGTAGAGATTATTATTTTTGGTACCTTTCTGAAGTAAGTACTTATCCAATCTCGCATACCAAGCCCTAGGGGCTTTTTTTAGGGGCTTGTTTGACACCATATAGAGCCTTCTTAAGTCTACATACCATGTTTGGGTCTTTTGATAATTGAAATCCATCAGGCTACTCTATGTAGACTTCTTCTTCCAAGTCACCATTTAGGAAGGTAGATTTGACATCCATCTGATATACCTTGAATCCCTTATGTACTGCAAATGTAAGAACCATTATAATTACTTCCATTCTTGCCACTGGAGCAAATGTCTCCTCATAGTAAATACCTTCAACTTGTGAGTAACCTTTGCAAACCAACCTTTCTTTGTTCCTAACCACTTCTCCATCTTCATTCAATTTGTTTCTGAATACCCATTTTGTACCTATCACATTCTTGTCTGTAGGCCTTGGCACCAACTTCCAAGTCAGATTCTTCTCTATCTCATTTAGTTCTTCTTCCATAGATTGTATCCATCCTTCATTTTTTGCTAGCCTCATAAAAAGTTTTAGGTTCTACTCTTGAGAGTAAAGAAAATCTTACTTGTTCATTTGTTCCTGCAAATCTTCTTATTGTCTGTACTCCTTCATTCTTGCCTCCAATGATCTGATCCTCTAAATGATTCTTTTGAACATACTTGGCAAGAGTCTTGGTGGTCTTCTCTTTAGTTTCTTCCTCTTCTTCAACTTTTTCTTCTTCTTCTATGCAGGAAGGTTCATCTAACCAACAATCTTCTTTCTCATCTATGATTTGATGTGACTCTTCATCCACTTTAACATTTGCACTCTTAACTATCTTCCTCAGTCTTTAGTTGTAGCACTTGTAGGCTTTGCTAATAGTTGAGTATCCAAGGAAAATTCCTTCATCAACTCTTGAGTCAAACTTTCCTAGACCTTCTTCATCTCTTTTGATATAGCACTTGCTTCCAAATACTCTAAAATACTTGATTGATGCTAGTCTTTTATTCCATAGTTCATAAGGTGTCTTGGTACTGTCTTTTTAGTTGTCCTCTATTAACAATGTAGACTGTGATGTGAATATCTTCTTTCCAATATATATATCAAGTAGCTTAGCTTCACTCAACATGGTTTTGGCCATCTCTTGAATAGTCCTATTCTTCCTCTCTACAACACCATTTTGTTGAGGGGTTCTAGTAGTAGAGTAGTGTCTCTTGATTCCATTTTCTTCACAAAATTCTTCAAAATCATTTGATGTAAATCTCCACCTTTGTTAGACCTTAAACACTTGATCTTTGCATTCATTTCATTTTCTACCATGGACTTGAAAATCTTGAACCTATTGAAAACTTCTAATTTTTCTTTCAAGAATGTAACCCATGTCATTCTAGAGAAATCATCAATCAGCAACATGAAATACCTCTCACCTTATAAACTCTTTTTCCTAGTAGGTCCACAAAAGTTAGTATGAACCAGATCTAATGGCGTTATAGTAGAATACTCCTTGGTCTTGAAACTTATCCTTTCTTGCTTCCTAATCTGACATTCCTTGCACATGGTGCTTGCAGGCTTGATGATATTTGACATGTCTCAAACTGCTTACATGGAGCTGATCTTCACAAGATTGTCAAAGTTGATGTGCCCAATCATTTTTTGCCACAACCAAAATTCATTTGTTTGTCCTAGGAAACAAGTCCTTTCATTAATTCCCTTTAGATTATACAAGTTTCCTTCTATCTTAAATCCTTCTACCACCAATTTTCTAGACTTTTCTAATTTCACACCCTTGGTCATGAAATGTGAGACTATATCCTTTGCTACACATTTGACTTACACTGAGAAGATTATGCTAGAGACCTTCTACATAAAGAACATCATGTGTTTTAGATTTACCATCAATACTTATGGTGCCTTTTCTAGTGATCTTTGTAGATGAATTATCTCCAAACCTAACCAATCCACCATTCCACTTACCAAGATTGATGAATTTGCTCTTATCACCCATCATATGATTTGTGCATCCACTGTCTATCACCTAGAGATTTGTTTTCCCTTGAGCATGAAATGATGTTTGGACAATAATTTCATCTTCAACTCCATTATTTGTCTCCTATCTTTTGGAAGAATCACTTTCCTCTACTTGCTCAATAACATCTATCAACTGAGATTATGTTTTTGTCAAACCACTCCTGCAATATCTTGCTATATGTCCAAACTTGTTGCAAATTTGACATACCACATTGACATCCACTAGTGAAGAAAGAGGATTCCTACATACAAGATTTCTTCTATTTATTTCAAATTTGCAATCTTAGCCTTATGACCAAATTTATTGCAGATAAAACAATAACCAAAGAAAACATGATTGAACCTATTCATGGAGAATTGTCTTGCATGAAGAGATCTTCCTTGAGGCATGATGAGATCTCCACATTCAGTATCATCTAGAATTCCAACCTTTGCCTTCTCCAACTCCCTTTTCAGTGACAAAATTTCTTTCTCAATTCTTGTACATTCTTTTGTCTTAGCTTCAATCAGAGCTCTTTGTTCTTGATTCTCTTTCATTTCACAATCCAGGTCTTTTAGAGCAGAAACAAGTTCACCTTCAAAATCAACTTCATATTCTTCTTCATTTATAATCTTGTCTAAACCATTTGAGACTACCCTAGCCATGACTAGAGATTCTCCTCTTTCCTCATCTGATGAGTAGTAATCTACTTCTTCTCTAGAACTGTAGCCTTCTTTTGAAAGAGATTTCTTTTGAAACCCTTGCTGCTTATTTCACTTTCTCCAAAAGGACATTTAGAAGCATAATGACCAATTCTACCACATTTAAAACATTTGAAAGTGTTTAGGGGAAAATTGGATTTGTTAATGTTTTAGTGTTTTGATGTTTAAATCCTCCTTTCCACTATACATTCAAGAATTTAGGGTCGAGTGGCGAGCACTATCATACCCTAGATTGCTTGTGAAATGTAGGAAACATGGATTAGGGAATTTAATTATCAATTTTCCTTCTCCTATGCTCAATTGACCATTAAAACCCTAATAATGTAAATACAACAACAAATTGATGAATAATAGAAAAAGCTCTTGCAGACAGGAGTAAAATACCAAATCACAGAGTACCTATTTTTGGGGCTCCGAAGCGGAACAGTCGGGGACACTAAAGTGGGCGCCCTAGTCCAAGGTACTAGTTTCTTCATGGGATCCAGACCTCCTTTTGACACTGATCAGTTGTAACTTTTGTTTCCAAAAAATTATCTGCAAAGGACACTAGAGCGAGTGCCCAAGTCTTGGAAATGCTCCAGTGTCCTGCTTCTCTTTAGATTCTGAATCCTTGATGCCTGCCAATCCTTCCTGCAACTTCACTTTTCCCAAATGTGACACCTATAACCTGCAATTACAAGATTTGGTTTGGGGTTGTGGTGTTTAGAGGCTTGCCTTAGTCAAGCCCCAGAGGACACTTAAGTCTTTGAACACCGTTGTCAGATAGAGAGTGCATGCCCTTGTGAGGCAGAGGCAAAAACTAAAGGAATCAATGATGAAAACACAATATAATGTCACCTTGTAGTGAAAATCTCATGGGAGGAAGATGCTCTTCATTCCATGAGGAAATTGATGCTCAAATATGCAAATATCAACACACAAAACACACAAGTCTACTCTTGCAACACAATGAAAACCTTGAATCACCTTGTGAACACAATAGCTTGCTAGTAATCATCTAGTTGAAATCTAGTTTACAAATGAATGCCTAAACATGCTTTTATATGCAACTACAAGCACTCCCGCCAAGATTTCAAAAATCAAAACTTACCGTGTCGGCAAAAGGACCAAATAATGGTCATAAATTGACACCCAGAAATTAGGGCTGCCCCAAAATAGGGCAGGACTAGGGCATGGGCTCCCAAGTCCTCCCCCTATTTTAGGTAGGGTATAGCTCAAGGGGTCCTCCTAGGTCCACTTTTCCATGAAACCTAGGTCTCATTCCATTAGGATGCTAAAATATGAACTAAGATGTCCTAAATGCATGCAAAAGACCTGGGAGCTAAACCTTATGAGGGAAAAGCCCCCAAGGGGACATTTTTTGACATTACATTTAGCCCTCACTTTAATGTTTGTATAAACGTGAGGCCAATACATGCATTAAAGTAAGGTCACAAACACAGAAAATACGCCAAGCATGGAGAAGACACACTAGTCACATAGAAGACAGTAACAGGTATGCAAAACATAGAGAAGATAGTTATAGTCAAGCAAAACATAGAGAAGATAGTCAATGCATAGAACATAGATTAATGCATGGAAGACATAAATGATATCTTTTATTTTCTTTTTCTCATATATATGAAATGCAAATGCAAGTACTAGAAAGTAAACAAACCTCCCATAATACATGATGCACTACCTTAGGGCATAGGTCTCTGTATATATGGGGTAACACACACACAAGACACACAAAATCTCCCAAAATGTAGGAAGCACTACCTGAGGGCGCCGGTCTCTGCATATGGGGCAACAAGCATGCCAAACACACACACTTTGAATACATGGAGAAAACATGGTAGACAAGTGATGGTGTGTTCCCTATTTCTAGGGTCATCACCATCTCAGGCACATTATAGGCACACACTGATGATTGGGCTTCACCACAACAATCGCTGAAGACACACTTAAGGGTTGAGTTAGTCACATAACTGCTCCCCGCCTCTGCAGAGGACTTTTGAAAATGACAGGATGATGCAATCTATTCTGAGAAATACACCATCCCCACCTCCGTAGAGGGCTTAATATAAAAAAGGATATATCTAATATCCTGCCTCTACAAAGGGCTTACATGATTGATTGATTGATTGCAAATAAACTCAGGATGCATGATGCACTACTCTGGGGCGCAAGTCTTTGCATTTGTGGTCAAACACATTGCTAACATCTATAACAAATAGGTTACCTTATATATGCCCCCACCTTAAGGTGGCTGATATCAAGCATCAATATCAAGCACGTTAAGGTAGGAAGAAAAAACACAAGGGAACACTAAATTTCACAAAGCTCATGCCCCCTGGAGGTGACATGTACTTTACGATTGCCAAATGTTCCCACAAACACATCCCTGCAAGAAACATGTTAGTGTCTACAACATCATGATAAACAACAACATCAATGTGTATGATTAACCACACAAAGAGCCAAGGTTATACAACAAATTCAGAGTTCGAGGATAACTGTGGGGCTATATCACGAAGCTCTTCAAATTGAGTACCACCAAGGCTAGATTCAAAGACACAAAGGTGCACGAAGTAGCAGTATTGTTAAGGTTTGTAAATGCGATAGAAACATCATCAAATTCACTACGCAGAAAGCACAAGTGCTTCCACTAGCTAGGCGTCAGATACGATATACAACCCCATCGTCATATTAGGAACTATGTCAATTTGTTGATTTCTCTTGAAAGGGACACTAGGTCCGCATCAGTATAAATGTTTATCATCATCCACCCGCTAGATGGAAACACTAGAGGAAGGGAAACAATAAATAAGAGAGGAGAAGCAAGTGCCTTAGGGATAGTCATGTAGGAGGGTTCCCCCAGGTCACCAACCACGACGCTATGTTTGTAAGACACAACACACAACAATGAAATCAGAGAGAGAAGCAATATAGAAGAATGATGATACAAATAGAGGAAGGTCACAACAGAGGTGGTCTCTTGGTATCTCATACCTTACAAGAGAATCAAGGGTCATCCCAGGAGGCCTAAACAACATATAACACATCACGAGGGAAGCACATCACAAGAGAAATAAAGGGTTAGAAATACTTACCTAGTAGCACTATCGTTAAGAATGTACACATTTAGGATATCTCTCATGTTGTTGTGATCTTGTAGAACTAACATTAAGTTTAGGATGATGAGAAGCTTTCTTTTCTTTAAAAGGATTATATCCAATGCCACATAAGTAATGTGTTGAAATAGATTCTATAGGTACTCTAATTCCTTGTTGATTTACACCACATCCCTTACCTACATAGTCATTATGTTTGTACAAAAATTGAAATCCTTGACCATATAGAGAGTCTAGTTTCTTAGAAGGTGAGGCCTCATAGGTATCATAATTTGTAGTATAAGTGAGGGTATTGTTTTTATTTTCTACCAAGGGGATTTTCAGTTTCTTAGGTACTTCAAAAGATTGCTTAGATGAGATTGATACCACTTTTTATGCATCAAGGCTATTAATTTTATATTCCCCTATATTGCAAGGATTAAAATCCAATGAACCACAATCATCACCAACAAGTGCATTCGATGGTTGAGAGTCTTGCACAACATTATTCATGGCTAAAGGCATTGATGAACCAGCTCGTAAAGTGTTTAAGCTCATATGATTGTAAACTGGTTTTTGTTTTTCAATGTGTAGATAGTTATCTAGTTCAAGATCAGCCTACATAGTATGAAGTTTACCTTTGAATATAAATTTGATTGAATGATGCAAGGTGGAAGGAACTTTCCCCAATGCATGAATCCAAGATCTACCAAGAATCATGTTGTAAGATAGAGAACAAGGCATGACATGAATCAAGGTAGGCACAAGCACAGGTCCTACTTGTATAGGTAGAGTTATAGTGCCCACGAATTGTCATCCAACATTATCAAAGACACAAATGCTAATGCCATTTGGTGTGATTTGTGATGTGTCAACCTTGATTTTGTGTAGTAGGTCAATGCTACAAACATTAAGAGCTGATCCATTGTCAATCATAACTTATTTTACCAATGTTTTATTTATTATGACAGAGATCATAAGTGGATCATATTGGTTTTGAACTTCAATTGATGGTAATTCCTATGGTTGAAAGAGAATATATGTTCTTATCACATGCATACTATCCAATACGGCTACTACATCATTAGGCTTAGAAATAGGTGGGATAATCACCTTTTGAAAAGATTCTTGGAGCATTCCATGGTATGTAGGCGATGTTTGTATTAAATCCCAAAGAGAGATCTTAGCTGGAGTAGCACAAAGGTGTTCAACAAGATCATACTCTTGACCACTTTTATGAGTAAAGCGAGGTGTTGGAGGGAGCATAGGTTGAGAACATGGAAGAGAAATAGGCACATGCGGTGCTTGGTTATTTTGCTTGCTATTGTGAGTGTTGTATGTGTGAGCAATCACATTGTAGTGTGGTTGTTGTAACACATTTTTAACACCTTGAACCATAATCACCAGTTTTGAGCAAGAGGGTGCACTAAGTTCCCCTCGGACAATCATTTCAGGAATATTGTTGTGAAGTCTATTAACGATTATTGAATTAACATTGTTTCACTCTTGATTGCACCCAACATCCATCTCTAAAGTATTTAATGTGAGAGACATTTTATCATCCACTAATGCTACATCTTGGCTAGGGAGAGCAATGGGATGAGATGAAGGTACTTCATCATCATCATACTCTGTGGCGGAAAAAGGCTTTTTACTCTCATCTTTCTCATGGGTGTTCCTAGAGAAAAATTTGGTTAAATATTCTAATATCAAAGGATATGCCCCTATGAGTAAAGTGAAGCTACTAAAACCATGTGTATAACAAAGTAATTGCAACTCATATGTAGAACATATAGAAGCATCAATACCATTGATATAAGCTATGTGTTCTAGAACATGAGGATTCTCATTAGTGAAATTAGCGAAATTTTCAAAATCTAGGATATACTCATGTAAAGATTTCAGAGATGAATAACATGAAGATGCCATAATGAGGTGCAAAATCAGATTTTAAAAGTTTTTCAAATTTGATGCAAAAGTCAAGTGCAAAACTATATGCAAAATGATCTAAAATGCTTGATTTTTTGTACTTTTTCAATGCAAATATATGAAGGAAAAGATGTTGTAAGGATTTTTATTAGGGGAAGAAAAAAATATGTCTGATATCATTCAAAAACAACAAAATTATCCTTCTCAACACACTCTTGATGTGATTTTAGGATAATGCCAAGTCAAACTATAGTGAAAATATGTCGAAATAGGCACTTTTTTCACCAAAAGTCAATGCAAAATAGCATAAAAAAGGGTGTTGTGAGGAAAATGGTGATGGAAAGAAAATAATATCAGTAATAAAAGCCACTTGGTATCAAAATTCCCAACACAACATGCTTTTAGTGCTACTTAAGGTAAAACCCTAGTGAAAATATAGCAAAATATACAATTTTTCATGGTTTTTCAATTCCAAGACCTAACAAAAGGGGTGTTGTAAGGAATGTTAGGAGGTAAAAAAAATAATATCAATGATATCATTCACCTCATTCCATAAAATTGATCACAACATGCTTGGAATACAAACTAGGTCAAACCCTAGGGCAAAGATAGCCAAAATGTGTAGTTTTTTGCAAACTTTTCACTACAAGAGCCTGATAAAAGGGTGTTGTGAATATTTTTATGAGGGGTAGAAAATTATTACCCTTATAATAGAAAATTAATGAAAAAATAATTTTCACAACACGTCTATGGTGCAAGTTTATAGAGTCGATAAGGCCAAATTTAGTGAAAATCGTTGTTTTTGAAGCCCTAGGTTTGAGATGTTGGGACAAAATGCTATGTGAATGTTTTGAAGTATGATTTATGATTAAAATTACTTACTCTCAGATATGAAAATGATTTCCAATCCTTAATATGCATAATGCCAATGCAAATCTAATGAAAATGCATGAAAATTGCTAGTTTTTGTTGAAATTTTCTATGCAAAAATGCAAATATTTTAAATCAAAATGTAAATTTACACTAAAATGCAAGACTAAATCCAAATGTTAATTTGAATGAACCTATAAAAATAGTATAAAAATATGAGAAAAGATTTTGCCTACTAACCCTAGATTTTGGAATTACTAGGTTAAATGAAAATTGTCAAAATTTCTAAAAAAACTTAGCAAACTAATAATGACAATGCAATGCAAATTTCTAAATTTTTATGTTTTTCTATATTTTATATCAGATCTGATGTGAAAATAATGAATTAGGAAAATTTAGAAAGAATTGATGCAATTTAGTAAGCCAAACAATGCAATTTTTTTGAATTTTTCAAAATTTTCAATTTTTTTGAATCTTTCTAAATGCAATAAAATGAATGACTATATGAATGAATAAATTCAATCTAAATATGAAGATACACACTTAGAAAGTTGCAATTTAAGTCTAAAAACATGGGTTCACCAAAAATTTTAGGGAAAAAATGGATTTGTTAATGTTTTAGTGTTTTGATGTTTAAATCCTCCTTTCCACTATACATTCAAGGATTTAGGGTCAAGTGGTGAGCACTATCATATCCTAGATCACTTGTGAGATGTAGGAAAACTTGGATTAGGGAATTTAATTATCATTTTTCCTTCTCCTATGCTCAATTGACCATTCGAACCCTAATTATTCAAATACGGCAACAAATTGACAAATAACTGAAAAAGCTCTTACAGACAGGAGTAAAATACCAAATCACAGAGTAGCTATTTTCAGGGCTTTGAAGTGGAATAGTCAGGGACACTGGAGCGGGTGCCCTAGTCCAAGGTACCAGTTTCTTTGTAGGATCCGGACCTCCTTCCAACACTGATCAGCCCTGTAACTTCTGTTTCTAAAAATTTGTCTGTGGAGGACACTAGAGCGAGTGCCCAAGTCCTAGAAATGCTCCGATGTCCTGCTTCTCTTCAAATCCTAGATCCTTGATGCCTGCCAATCCTTCCTGCAACTTCACTTTTCCCAATTGTGACACCTGTAACCTGCAATCACAAGATTTGGTTTGGGGGTTGTGGTGTTTGGAGGCTTGCCTCAATCAAGCCTCGGAGGACACTTAAGTCTCTGAACACCATTGCCAGATAGAGAGTGCATGCCCTTGTGAGGCAGAGGCAAAAACCAAAGGAATCAATGATGAAAACACAATATAATGTCACCTTGTAGTGAATCTCTCATGGGAGGAAGATGCTCTTCATTCCATGAGGAAATTGATGCTCAAATCTGTAAATATCAACACACAAAACACACAAGTCTGCTCTTGCAACACAATGAAAGCCTTGAATCACCTTGAGAACACAATAGCTTGCTAGTAGTCATCTAGTTTAAATCTAGTTTACAAATGAATGCCTAAACATGTTTTTATATGCAACTACAAGTACTCCCACCAAGATTTCAAAAATCAAAACTTACCGTGTCGCCAAAAGGACCAAATAACAATCATAAACTGACACCTAAAAATTAGGGCTACCCCAAAATACGGTAGGACTAGGGCTCAAGTACCAAGTCCTCCCCCCCTATTTTGGGTAGGGTATAGCTCAAGGGGTCCTCCCAGGTCTAGTTTCCCATGAAACCTAGGCCTCATTCCATTGAGATGCAAAAATATGAACTAAGATGTCCTAAATGCATGCAAAAAACCTAGGAGCTAAACCTTATGAGGGAAAAGCCCCCAAGGGGACATTTTCTGATGTTACAGAAAGGTATCTTACCTTTATACATTCATGATGCCCTTTTCATCTTCCTCACAAAGCTTGCTTCTTCTTCCTCAACTTCATTGCATACATTAGATGTTCCTTCATTATTCATAGTATTAAAAGCATCTTCTCTTTGGCATGGTCCTATAACTTCATTTCTCATCTCATAGGTAGTGAGGGACCCAAACAATTCTTCCATGGTGATTTTATTCAGATCTTTGGCTTCTTCAATTGCAGAGACTTTTAAATCAAATCTATGAGGGAGAGTCCTCGAGACTTTCTTCACAACCAATGAGTCATCTATATCTTCAACCATGCTCCTGATTCCATTGACTGCTTCATCCACTCGGAGCAAATAGCCAGCAATGTTTTCCTCTTCTTTCATCCTTAGGTTCTTGAACAATGTTTTGTAAGATTGTAGCTTTGCTTCCTTTACAGTGTCATTTCCTTCATAGAGGTCTTTGAGCTTCTTCCATATCTCCTTTATTGTCTTGCACCACACAATCTTGACTAACTCTAAACTATTCAAACCACTTAAGATGGAATTCTTGGCTTTAGCATTATTTTCATGAGCCTTCTTGGTATCTGAATATGTAATAGGATGACTAGGTTCAACATAATCATTCATGGTAGCACTCCAAACATCATACCCTAGAGAGGATAGATAGGCTTCCATCCTTACACTGCAAAAATCAAAGTTAATTCCATCAAATATTGGGGCTTTAGAAGAGGACTCCTTCTGAGCCATGTGTTCTACTCCAAGAACTACCTTTAGCTGTTAGGCTACACCAGGGAACTTGGCTCTGATACCAATTGTTAGAACATACTGATATACAGAGAGGGGGAGTAAATCAGTATATGCCAAAACTTAATCTATTTTAACTTTATCAATCAAAACCCTTACTACCTTAAACAAATGGTAAAGTAATTTAAGAAAATCAAAGTACAACACATGAGCACACAACCATAACACTATATTTACATAGAAAACCCACAGTGAGCAAGTTGCTTGGATCTACTGTGCAAATCCAGCCTCACAAGTAAAAATAAGATTACAATATTATTTATGGAATACAACCTAAAGGAAGCTATAACTCCCTAAAATATAATACAACACTTACAGAATGAGGCTATAACCTATGAACATCACACTCAATAGATATCACTAATCAGACACCTCTGCAACATCCACACACTTCACTCTAACTCAAATCTTCACTTCCTCTACATAACAAACAATGTTTCCTTCAACACATCTTCATATATACACTCACTCACTTTCATACTCACTCACATAACCTCACACACTCTCACACAATCTAATTTTTCATAGCAAACAAGATCTTTAATTTATACCTTCCACAAAATACAAAATCTTTCTCCTACGTCGGCCAAGATGAAACATGTAAACATGAAACGTGCAATGACCACACCAAGTCAACTTTCAAATGATGTAAAAATCCAATGCAGTTTAAGCCAAGTGATAACTAGGACCTATTCTTCATTAACACATTCTTCTATGTTGGTGCACACATACAAGAATCAGATGCAATCATCAATACACTTCAAGTCAGACCAGCAATACGTATTCTTCCACAAGTAAGCTCCACTAGACCTAAAGTGGTACTAGAGAGACCTATTATCATCATGCAGATCACTTATCGAGCAACATAAGACTTGCAAAAACCTTCTCAAAAATTCCTTCCTCTAAAATATATGTTTTCTTTCTAGCACAAACAAATAATTATTGAACTTGGCATCACTTACAAATGGTGAACACCTAGTCTTTTAGATGATTGAAAAACCAACTTACAGTGCACTTCAACACCTAAAATCCAAAATGAACAAACATATAGACTAACTAAACTTATTCTCCAAATAGCAAAGCCAAATGATGAAATGTGGAGGCTTTTTCTAACTCCTCCAGACAACCCTAATCAACATGTTATATCTTTGTTTTGTTGACATTGGAGGACCTCTGCGGTACAAATTATCAACTAAAACTTGAATTTAAAATTCTTCTCATCTGTATCCCACTACTCTTCAAACCACAAGACCTCATCTTCAAATTCAGAGAAACATGGAGGATTTCTCTAACCTCTCTAACTGCACCATCACAGGAACATTGTCTCCACTCTATGAGCTCTAGAATCTTCTGCGGTAACTTCCAAGCTCTAAAATTAGGAACATACAAACTCCACACTTGTCTTTGACTAACTTATGAACTACAAGTCCATACCTTCAAATGCAGAGGAATGCAGAGCATTCTCCCAAGCATCTTCAATGTACCTTCCAGTGCCTTAGACTTCCTGAATATTTCTTTCAAGATTTAAGCATTGCTTTTCATCAGGAAATAATGAATACAACATTCACCATACTAGAGACTTCAATCATGACATCATACAACAACAATCACAACTCTTTTCATCAAAACATGAATCTTCATGTTAGCACAACCTTTATCAATGTACTTGAATCTTCATGTTAGAACTCTTTTTCAATGAACTCTAGAAGATAGTGTGCAACTATTTATAGATGATACTGATCCAACTAGTATGCATAACACATGACTTCCAAAACTTTACCCTTTACTTCACAACTTCTTTGATCAATCTCTCCTTTGTCTTCTTCTATGATCACCACAACATATACTCATCACTTTGCTTCTATGTCTCACAACCATCTGCAACAATCTCCCTTTAGTCACTACTATCCTTTGGCATCTTTGAACATCCTTGACCATCACTTCCAACCTTCCTCAACACAACACTATTGACATCAATGACAACACATATGCAACAATTTTTGCTTTCTTTTCTTGGCTTTATGTGTCCATGTTCCTAGTTAGAATTTAGATGATGTAAAGATGCCTTTAATAGTGCATGTTAACACAAGTGACTTTGAACATGTGTTGCATTTTTCATTTCATTTCTTCATTGTGCTTTGTATCATTTCAACTTGTGCCTTTTACTTATGACATGTATGTTGATAACTTCATTTTCTATTCATTTGTTTACCTTGTGTGTTCTTACACTTTGGCTCCTTTAGTTATGGTATGTTTGTTGCACCTCCTATAATTTCACCTTCTATATTATGGTTTATGATATTTTTCCCCACTTGAGGAGCATATTTTTTATAGTATGCTTATGTTAGCTCTACATGCTTGCCTACATGTCTTGTTTGACACATGTGCCCTATTATGTGCTATATTTACCATATCAAGTATGCACTTGTTCCTTGCTTACATATGTACTCAAGATCTAAGGTACATGGTTTTATGATGAAACATGATTTATGATATCACTTTGATCCTTGTTGGAAAGGAACGTGACTAAAACTACTCCCCACATGTACTACAAAAGTCTCTATGGTACCACATAGATGGTTAATAATGAAACATATAAAATGTTGGAGGTTGTGTGTTATTGCACATCAATAAGGTTTTTTTGGACCCATAAAGACCCATAAATTGTCTAAATAGCATTAGATACACCCTAATATGCTTAAATAATCCATAAAATAGTATAATATCATAAAGGAAGAGAGAATTATGTGAGAAGAGGATAACTAAAAGTTATTATGAAAGGATATACGGAACATAATGAGGTTATATAAGAAACAAAATAATGAATTATAAGAGCATAAGGAATAGATGAAATAGACAAATGAATATGAGTCAAGGTGAATAAATGCATAAGGGAGTACAAATAAAACATGAATAAAGTAGATGGAGGAATGAGTAGAAGATGTTAATAGCAATATATAATAGGAATAGAGAAATATAGATATGATATAGATATGATATGAATGAATGCAATATAAGATGAAGAATGAATGAAATATTGTATAAGATATTTAAGCAATATCTATATATTATATTATTATATTTATATACATGAGTGTGTATTTCATTTTTATTTGATCTACTATGATGTGTTCTTCCTTACATCACACTAAAATATAGTATAAACATACTACATATCCAATCTTTGGTCTGGGTGTTCATGTTAATAATTCTTATCCTTCATGATTATGATGTTGTTAAATCATGTTATGAATACCTTTATCATGGTCCTAATGCTTCCCATATTTTCACCTAGTGATTCCATGTTGCTACTTATGAGACTTATCTTGGGTATTTGCACAAAGATGGGGGCTAAAAAGTCACCAAAACTTTTTTGGAGTCAAAATAGTCAATAATGCACATGTATTATAAAAATCATATGTATTATGGTTTGGTAGTTACAAACCTAAGGCTTGACCAATGCCAAGCCTAAATGCTCTTGTGTTTTAATGGAAGAGTGTTATAATGCACTCTCATTTTAGCCTCTATAAAAGAAGATTTTTCTCCATATTTTCCTAAGAACACAACTGAGCTATTTTATGATCATGTTTTAAAGACATTTGAAGAATTTTTTCTGGATGAATCATGCTTCTATGACACGAAAGAGGTAATTTCATTCAATTTTTTAACAATTTTAGTTAAGATGAAACAAATTTGATTTGTATTTGTGTTGGTTTATTATTTTTTATTCATAGCAAATCCAAAACCCTTGCCACCTCCAAACCCTCTTCCACCTGGTCAAATGCATGATAAAATTTTATTAGAAGAGCATGAGGAGGATAACCCCCTCACACTTCTCTATCAATTCCTAGGAATCCTCCTACCACCAAAGAAAAAAATTTAGGGAAAATCAAAAGCAATAAAATTGAGCTTCAAATATCAATAGAAACCCTAAAAAATATAAATGCAACAAACACACATTGATAAGATCTTGCAGTGTCATTGGAATCTTTAATATCTCAAATAAATTCACTCACTAGGAAAATAAAATCATGGGCAAATTATAGAGAAAATTGTCATCAATATTATGCTACAAAACTATCTTATAAGTAGGTGAAAGATAAATAAATATGAAAAATGATTTATGTGCCTTATTTATAGACCCGAGAACTAATGCGCATATGCATACAAGTTACAAAATATTCCCAATTCATTGCTACTAACACTAGGGAATAAAGAACAACTTTTAGAATAGATAGTGGATGGTGTTTTATGATCCCCATGTAATAACAATGAGGTGCCTCAATATTTCTCTAGGAAAATCTATT
Source organism: Cunninghamia lanceolata (assembly GCA_027924645.1). NCBI lineage: Eukaryota > Viridiplantae > Streptophyta > Pinopsida > Cupressales > Cupressaceae > Cunninghamia > Cunninghamia lanceolata. Next base: position 8,610,375 of record BSBN01001583.1, read on the forward strand.
GTGAGTTTATCCTCAATGAAATTATAAATTATTTTGATATGCAATATTTTCATGATAAAGGTAAAGGCCTTGCATATGATAGATAGGATACATATCATGCATAGGGTAAGTCAATGATATCCCATACTGAACCATCTATTCACCATGTCATAGTACCTTCAACTATGAAGGAGAGTGTTAGTTTGTAGACCCTACAATTAATTAGTTCACTAACACAACCCTTGCTTCATCATAGTAGACATATTTCCCAGGGTGATGAGGGTGAACCTTTAAGGTGTCAAGTATCACCACACATTTTTCATGCTTACAACGACGTCTGTTGTTATGGGTTAGAGGACTTTGTGATGAGGTCTACAAAGATGATGTACATGGTGATGAGGTTGGTACACATGTTAAGGAGGATGCTCCATACAATGAGTATGCCATAGAGGGTGGGACATATCATCCTTCTATATTAAGCAATATAGCCTTGACTAACGAGTTACTAGATGTGACCTTTGGTATTGACCGTCATGTAATTTTTAATAAGGTTGTACAATTTAGTAGATATCATCTTGAAATTTATAATTAACTATATTAGTCCATTATGAATGAAAGCTAATGTTAAAAATTGTGAATGTATTATAAAATTCCAAGGTCAAAATATGCATCCTACATTTGTTAATGCTTCACATACTTATGTGGGCATGCCCAGTTCTCAAATATATAATTTGTAATAAAATAGTAAATATATTACATGTAAATTTATTTTTCATATATCAATGATAATCTTAAAATGATAATTTCATGGTGACAAAGTGGATGTTGGACCTTCGATATTAGGACTATTGGTGGTAGTACTCAATTCTCTTCTTTCACTAAGGTAAGTTTTACTATTTTTAATCATTATGTATGTAAATAATATTATGTAGATTTTGGTCGAATAACCTTGTTCCTATTTTCAATTGATAAAATTAGCAGAAACTCTTGATTTTTTTGGATCAATGGAGATGGGCATTTCTATAGCCCTTTTGTCTTCTATACCTCTTACATGGGTATGAGCTAGTAATGTAAATGTCATTATGAATTTTTTGTTTTATCTAACATCATTTAGTGCAAATACATGATATTCATCTTTAGTCTAATCTAATTATTCATTCTTGCCACATGAGGAGGTGAGAATTCTAGTTCATGCAGTTGCCCATTAAATGGATGAGGAGAAGTAGAGAATGATTGAGGAGGATTATAAGCTTGCAATAAGTGATTATTTACTTATGTCATTTTGAATATCATGTTTTATATACTAATGTGTATATTATTTAATTGTATTAATAAGAAGATCTACAAAATAGTGTTGAGCCTAGGAGGTTTGATCAATTGATAAGAGATATCAATTATGAGATTGGTTCTTCATCTTCTTGGTAAGGAAAGAATCACCAATTGTTCAATAAGACTCCATAGTTCCTATGCACAGATATTTTTTAATGCCTTCATGGCATGTAGGTGTAGATTTGTAATTTGCCAATGTATATCATTGTATGACTATATCTTTGTAGGTATAGATTTATATTTTATCTATGTATATCATTGTATGCATATATGGATTTGTTTAGACAATCATCATATGCCTATATGGCATTGTAGGCCTTATGAAACTATATGACATTTTCATGGAATTATGTATACCTTCATGGACTTATTGAGAACAATATATAAATATTTTGAATGTATTCATGGCTTAAATGGTTTGAATAACAATGATTGTTTAGAGTGATCATAAAGGTTTTAAATGGTTTTAATGCTCACATCAAACTTAATATTGTTTTCATTATTGATAATGATCAAAATATGATTATTTGCTACTAGTGCCTCACCCAAACATTTAAGGAATATTTAAGTATTTGATATGCCATTAAACATTTTAATCTCTCTCTCATTGTAATATTTGGCTATGAAGCCACCCAAGAATGTAAATGATTGAAGGAAATCATAAATAGGAAATCAGAATTGAAAGAATAAACTGTATTCTATTCAACAAGAATACAAAACATACAATATTGAGTGATTATAATTATAGAAATAGGTGAGTATATATATAGGATATAACACCTAGGAGACTAAAAACACAACCATTGTGGGATAAATTAGAAAATTCCCTAAGTAAACTTAATCTAGTTTGAAAAGGACCTAAGTGGAGAACTAGCTAAAAAATAGTCTAGTTAGGAAATATAACCCATTCATACTAAAACTCCCCCTTAAGTACAAATTAGGGGGAAAACAAAAGATGGGTCCTAGCTACAAGGCCTAATGAGGTAACCATATATAAAAAAATTCCCCTAGAAAGAAGAGAAGGAGAAAATCTAGTGGGAAAAATTCCCCCCAATAACAGGATGAAGCAAGAAGGGATAAGTAACCCCCTTGAAGGAATGGTGTCCCATACCTTGAAGAGATCTCATAGATAGAGATACTTTCTCTCTGTGAAGGGTTTGGTAAAGATGTCTACCATTTTCTCTGCTATAGGTCAATATCACAAATCAATGAACTGCTCCTATATCAACTCTCAAAAAAGTACATGTGGATCTTGATGTGTTTGGTCCAATGATAATGGACTAGATTCTTTGAGATCTGGATGGTACTTTGGTTGTCATACTAGATGACTAATGGCTTTGAAGAAGGAATTTCAAGCTCAATGAGGATATTTTTAAGCTAAATAGCCTTGTGGTTGAATTAATAGTCCCCAATACTCAATCTCAATTGATGCAAGACAAATAGTATGTTACTTCCTTCTCTACCAACAAATAGTACTAGAACTAAAGGTGAAAACTATATCCAAATGTGGACTTATGATCATCAAGATCACTAGCCCAATTAGAGTTTATGTATCCAATTAAATCTAAACTTGTGCCTACTGCATAATGAATCTAATATCTATGAGTTCCCTTAATGTAGTGCAAAATGTGTTTGTTAGTCTTCTAATGAATCTCATGTGGCTCTATCATGAAGTGAGAAACCATTCCAACTACAAAGGAAATGCCAAGGTGAGTATGAGTCAAGTAGATGAGGCTACTAATGAGTTGACAATACAAAGTGGCATCAACAAGTGGTGTAGAAAAAAATTCCTCAAGTTTGATTTTAGACAAAAAGGGAGTCAGTGTATATTTACAATCATCCATGTGAAAATGATCTAGAAGATAAAGAGCATACTAGGGCTATGTAAGAGAGATCTAAGAATATGTCTGAGTAATCTCAATCTTGAGAAATTAGTGCAAGAGACCCAAGTCATTCAAGGGAAATCTATCATGCAAATCAATCTTGACTCTAGTAATGATGGATGAGGTGCTCCCTATTACAATTAGATAATCAACATAGAGGACAAAAAGGAGAAGAGAATCATCCTATCCCAATATGTAGACATTCAAATCTGAGTGGCATTTGAAGAACCTAACTAAAAGAAGAAATGAGTATATCTTGGCATACCAAGCCCATCGGGCCTATTTGAGTCTATAGAGAGACTTCCTTAATCCATAAGCCAATGAAGAACCTTAAATGAATCCATGTGGTTGTTCCATGTAAATATCTTCATGTAGATCCCCATGAAGAAATGCACTCTTCATATCCATATAATGTACAACCTAACCATGAGCTTCAACAATAGCAAGAGTTACGTAAATTGAGTTCATCTTGGCAACATGGGAAAAGGTTTATGTATAATCAACACTAGGAACTTAGAAGAAACATTTGGACACAATCCATGATTTGAACTTGTAAATAGTTCCATCTGGTGGTTTGTGCTAAATTTTTAGGGTTTTGGTTGGAATCCCTTAGCTTGTTCTCAAAATCTAGGGTTTGTTGTGTTTGTCAAAGCTTATTTTTGTGCCCTAGGCTTAAAATATATATCATATGGTTACCTAATTGTTTTATGTTATATTTCATTATTGAACCCTTGTCTAGGTTGCCAGTCATTTAAGTTATAAACTGAGTCTTTGTGTGTCATTTTTCACCAGCCCCTTTGTCCTAAGATACTAGTCAAAAGTGTCTATGAATAGTTGAAAATATTAGGGCCTAAGTCTATAGTGTGAGTGATGAAATATGATGAGGACACTTGGCAGCCTATTGCGTTCTCGCAATCTTTAGAGACCTAAACTTTATTAAGGTTGTGCTGCTATGGAATGTTTCCATCTGTCTAGTGGCTCTAAGTTCTTGTTAAAGTCAAAGTTAAAAGGAGGTCCAACTATGCAATTTTTGATTGGTCACGCACTATGGCAAAGAACATGTTGTCAGATCTAAGTTGGCTTGCATTGTTGTGGTTTGATGCCACGTGTGTAGGGCTTACCAAGTATATATAGAGCCCAAAAGGTAGTGTGTTCCATTGGGTAGGAATGTGTGAGCCCGCATTGTCAAAAGTTTGAGACCCAGTGGGGAGTGCAGGGATGCAAAATAGTGACACATGGCAAATCTTAAATGTTGACATGGAAAGTTTTATCTTATGGAAAAAATGATTGGTTGAAGACTTTTCAATGCACATAGTGGATTTTTCAATTCTCTCAGATTATTTTGAGCCATCAATCTTGCCGTGATGAGCCTAGTATCAACGGTCTACATTCAAAATTTTGAATTTGTTTGTTGTAGACACCCTATTTGAGCAAGCAAATAGTAATGACATATATGATTGCTACCAATCGATTATAGGATAGATTGAGGCAAATAAATAGTGCATTTGGGTCATTGTAATGATTACTTCTTGTTTCGCAAAGAATTATTTTGGTGATTTGAGCTCTCTACTATTCTTTGGTAAAGATTGGGGTTTGTGGGTAGAATTCAAGTAACTTTTCTGAGTTTAAAATTGGTTCAATTTTTCTGTTCTAAATACTTTTGATTTTTTTGTGCTCACATAAAGAACAAGATATTAGGGTTGGATGGTTGTCAAAAACCCTAGTTTTAGCAGAAGCTCTGAAACCCTATAGTTTAATAAAATGAGATGTTTAACGAGTCAACTGTCTACTTCAAAGAGGGCATTAGATGAGGATTGCTCATATAATTGCCTGGATCCTCTAGGAGACTTGTGAATGTTTTTGGTCCTAGTGGAATTAGAGATAGATTATTGGATAGTGCTAGAGCATGCAGGGATGCTAACATTCCTATGATTGGGTGGTCTTTGTTTGAGCACTGGTACAAAAAGTGATGTTCTTGGGCTCCATTGTCACACGCCTATGCTCTTGATTTGGAAATACTCATGGTCCTAAATGTTTTTGTGAATGTTAATTTCATCATATCTATTTCCAAAAGGTATGACCCATAGAGAAAGATAGTTCTGGCAGGGAATGGTGAAGAAATAGTCAGCATAACAAAAGAGTTTATCTCTAAGGTTTTTGGTTTGAACCCAGCTACGAATAAAATCATTGATTTTAAGGCTCTCAAGGAAAAGCACCAATAGAATAGAATCAGCTATAGAATTATACTTCAATCATAAAAGATGGGGTTGGAATCCCCAAGAATTTTTTATCTAGAGGGATTCATCAGTCAGGTTAGATTGAGCATCAAAAGGCCTACTTTTGTGCACAAACTTTTGTTTGATGAGGATGTGACAAGAAATTTCTCTTCCATGGAAGAGGTAAAAGAAAAAAGAGATAAATGGATGTGTGTCATGGAATTAGATGACAAAAGGATAAAGGTACATGCAAATTACCTTGGTTCTTTTGCAAAGGTGAAGGATCCACTTCTCAGAAGATAGAACATACTAGCTAATGTTGAGACACTAATTAGCAAGACTCTTGTAGTTGAGGAAAGGCCTACATAGTAGAGAGACCCTAATGTTCCTATTCAGCCATATGTCTCTACAAAAGGTGAGTCATCTCTAGATAGTGATTCCCCCTCACAACCATTAGCAAAGAAGAGAAAGATTATTGATCTTGAGGAGGGTGATATAGAGATTGAGATTGTTGAGATAGAGGAATTGACAACAAAGGGTGTGCCTAAACAAGAAGAGGTGAATCAGCCTATGGCTTCACCTACAAGGATTATGGTTACTTATGTACTTGAGAGTAGGATGGAAATAAATCTCAGAGGTGGTAATGATGAAATTGATGACATGCGAGCTCTAGCTTGTATACAATTCCTATTTGATGATGAATTCATAAAAACCCAAGAGTTCAAGGGTTTTGTGTTAAGACATAAGAGTGTAGAATTTTAGAAAAAGGTTGAACAGGATAGAAGTAATGCACACCTAGACCAATATGAAGAAGTAACTCATAGGCTGTTGCAAATAGTAAATTAGGATATCAGTAAGATTACTCCCAAGGAGGGTAGGAGAATGGTTGAAAATAGTGATCTATTGTTGTTACCAAACTGGGATATCTCTATTGCACTTGCTTTAGACACAATTAGAAGGAAATATGAAGAAGTATTTGCCATAGAGGAACAAGACATGAGCAAGCTTTCTTTGGGTCATGGTTTAGCCCTAAGATTGAGACCTTGGAAATATGGGCTATGGCCCCAAACACAAATAAGCCTAAGGTGGTAGATAATATTCATGATCTAACAAGAAATGTAATTATCAAGAGAGTGTTAGATACACCTACCCCACAAGCAAAATCCTTGAATGTAAATATTATCCTTTTTACTGAGACAATGGTTAAAAAATTACAGTCAGAGCATGACACGTTGAAAGATAAATACACAAAGGCTATGGTAGAATAAAACCATTATAGGTCTCTTCAACTTGCATCTCCAAGCTCTCCTGTTCCAATTATTTCCACACCTTCTAGTTCTCCAGAACCATTTCCATCAGATAGAGATTAATCTTTGCTTGCAAAAATAAAATTGAAAGAGAAGGTTAAAGGAGCCACTGAGCATAGGATGAAAACAATTGGCAACTTGGTCACAAATTTGATAAATCATAGGATAGATAAGGTAATAAACAAAGATGATGATGCATGGAAGGCCTATTGAGACTTGAAAGAAAATTCTGATAAACATGTATAGGATAGTGATAATTTGAAAGGAATAATGGATAAATGGTTGCCAAAGACTATAGAAATAAGGAAAGTATATAAATGTGCCAGATTTGATCTAGAAGCCTCTGCAGAGATTGTGCCAACTTATGAGATGATTATGATACTGGAGGATGTTGTTGAATACATAATGAAACTAGATAGGCAATTAAAAGATAAATTGAGTTTATTAGAGGTAGTTGATGAAAGGATCATGCCAACTATTTTGGGAGAGGATAAAAAAGTAAAGTCTTTGAACCAATGGAAGGAATAGTTTAGCACATTGGCACTAGGCCTTTCATTTTCAATATATTATAATAGTGATTTTAATTTAGATTTATTGAATACAACATTCAAGGATTTGTTTTTGTTAGAAAGATGGTTGCTGTTGCACCAAAAGATCAACCTTTTAATGTTTGATACAATCGCCAAAGTCAATGAATCCACATGAGGTGGTTAAGACTTATCACAAACCCAAGTGTTGTACTGCATAACACAAGGAGACCAAGGGTGTACACCTTACAACAATCCCCCCAGCACAAGTGAGGGGTTCAAACCCGTGACCTAGGTTCTGGTACCAATTGCTAGAAAGATGGTTGTCGTTGCACCAAAAGATCGACCTATTAATGTCTGATACAACTACTAGAGTTGATGAATCCATAGGAGGCAGCTAAGCCTTGTCACGAACCCAAGAACTGCACTACACAACACAAGGAGACTAAGGGCGCACACCTTGCAACAATTTTCCTTAGAAATGAATTTTGATAGTTTCAGCAAGGAAACTAGAGCAATTTTGGATGTAAAATATGTTACAAATAATGACAAAATGGCTAAGATACTCCAATTTCAATGGCCTTTGAAGAAGATGTGTGCATCCTAGATAGAGAAGTACATTGATTAAAGACATGCTTGCTTTAATTAGTCTCTATGCCTTGATAATTAGAATCCAGGTTAGCAGGTGCTTTAATTTTGGCAGTAACGGTTAAGAGGAGCATCATCCACATCAAGATTAATTTTTTTGTTCAACGGTTACAAGTGCTAAAACATGCTAATTTTAGTAACTTGTCATATATTGTAATAAGTTTACATTTTTGTACCATAAACATTAAATGAAATATCAAAATTGTAACCAAACTGTGGATGCAGGAAAAATCCATTGTTCAAAGTGAATAAACAATGCAGCCTACAAACTTACAAGGAATCTAATCTAGATAACAAAAAGAAATACAGAATGGAACAATATCACCTAGATTGGATCAATTCCTTGGTGTGCATGTGGATTGCTTCATTGATTATGCAACCAAATTGCATAAATCTACCATTGATGTGCTCAAGAAAATGATATGCAAAAAGACACTAATGCAGATGCTAGAAAATGAAAAATGCTAAAAGAAAAGAAGGCGAAAATGTGAGAGAAAGAGGGCATTTATAGATTTAGAGGATGGATGATAATAGTGGGGAGAAAAATGATGAATCAATGGATGAGAGTGATGGATAGACAAGAATGAATGTGCAAGCGCCAAGTGTCCATGAAAAAAGCACTCTATTTAGAAACCTTGGGTGGGCTTTGATAGTGATAAGATTCTTTTCCCCACATTGAACGCTTTTTCTATTTTAGAGTTGGAGTGATGAGGATATAATAGATTTTATTAAATTGTCCCACATTTTAATTTTTGCTATTTTATAGGACAAAGGGGCCCACTTGCACATTTAGAAGAATAAGATAAAAATGGAAGAAAATATAAATTAAATAAATTAAAAATTTATTCAATTTATGAGCATGGTGAATAAACAAATAAAAATTGATTTTATTTATTCATTAGAAGAAAGACACAATAATTGAAAATTTTAAAATTATTCAATCATTTGATGGTAGATGGAAGAACAATGAAAATTAAATAAATAAATAAAATTTATTTAATTAATTAAGGATATGAAGAAAGCTGAATTTATTTAATTATAATTGTGTTAGACAAAATGAGGAATGTGGTAAAAATGCGATAAATGCCTAAATAATGAAATGGGTCAATTTTGGGTGTCTACACAAACATTTTGTATTTAGGTCCTAGGCCGACATGATTCTTATCTTCTATATAAGAGCTTTTCTTTTCATTATAAGGAGATCCTAGGATACCATTTTTGGGTAGATATACTCTAAAAGGGGAATATTTTGGAGTTACAGATATAAATCTTGATTGTGGAAATCTCTATATGATATTTTTAAATTCAGGTTGAATCATACAAAAAATGCTTCTAGCATGTGTCTTTTGCAATTATCTCATTGAATGTACTCATTACTCTTATAAATAAAGGAATCAAGGGTTTCTAAGTTTATTTGTGCACATTTTCTACATTGTGTATCTTGTTTGCTTCTTCTATTCAAGAAATAGATTAAAATGCTTTGAATAAGAAATGGGGAGTTATGTATTGCATTAAGAATTAGTAAGAAGAATTGTGGGAGATACCCTTTCTTGGATGTGTCATTGTAAGGCAATGATATAGTTTATCCTTTTTGTGTGAAGTTTGGATGTCAAAAAGAGGCATTTGCAGGAAAGAATTTGACTCTATACCCAAGAAAGGCACCGATCATAAGTTTGTTTTGTCCAAAATCTAGAACCACAACCTTAATAGACGTATTATTTGAATCATTTTGTTTTGATTGTTTTGCATTAGTATAGGTTATTTTGATTTGTGTTCTCAAAGACAAAAATGAGTTAATCTCCAAGGCCTTAGCCAGTTTTAAATTTATCTCACTATCTTGGTGTATATTTATGAGAACATTTCTACTTTTGCAATATCTTATGGTGATTGGGGTTTGATCAGTTGATATTTTTGTAAGGGAATACCCCCTAGATCTCGTAGAACCGGAAGTGCATAGGAGATCATTTCATTGTCTCCTGTTCATTGGCCACTGATCTGAAAGTCTCAAGTATTTAAGATGGCTACTTCATTGAGATAATCAGGCAACCAGTTGGAAGCACCAATAGATTGGTGACTCTATTAGGGAATCTAGAGATTGACGTATTTGTTAAGCACTTGGATCTAGTCTCTAGACTATTTTTTTGTTACGTGGTTTGTGTGATCCCTAGGAATATTGGGTGGTGACTCTAGTATCTCTGAACGAATAGATTAGAAAGAAAGTTATTGCATTTTCCTTAACAATGGATGGATGAAGATCTTTGTACAAAATTGATCCTAGAAAGAAGTTGATGACTAGAGATCAATCAAACACAAGGAAAGAATGGAAAACATAGGGTACTGGTAAGTCACATACTACTCCTTACAATCCCCTTCCACATGGAACATATTCTAGCGGTGATGAAATTCCTACTGGGGATGTACCCAATGTCAGATATGTTAGCCCTGGAGTTCTAGAATTGACTATTGAAAATGTCAAAAATAAGGAACTTTGGAAGAACTCATAATACCAATCCAGGATAGAGAGGGAGATTGATTTAGTCCACCAAGATAATGCTGAATTTGTACCCATCTTAGATATTTTCTAACCTTTGTGTATACAAATTCTGTTAGTGCAACTGTAGTAGCCAATACACAAAGTATCCATGTTTCCCCTAAAGCCTCAACATCTGGGACAAAAGTGCAAAATGAGGAAGAGTTACTAAAGGAAGTGAATGATTTAAAAGTTGAGTTAGATTTATTAGAAGCTAAGATAATTCAGGATGATATGAAAAAGAGAATTGATGCAATGAAGGCTTCTTATGGTTATATTCCTCAAACTTTTGATGCTAATATTGTTTCACAAGGTTTGTTTATTCCTAATTCTAGTCAAAGGGCACCATTGAAAAACATAAATACTTCTATGTCACATTAGAGGATTGTTTCAACTTCTACTGCTACTATGTCCATCCCTATGCATTCCCAACAATAGTTTGTGCCAAATCCACAAACATAGGTACTATCCCAACCTCAAAATGATAATAGTGGATGTGTAGGTCAACATTACATGCATTATCCTAATGTAGGACATGGGGATGGTCATATGCATAACATGCAAGGAGGTCAAAATCCTCTTGGTCAACAAAACCCTCAAGGAAATCCACAACAAAATGTTCATGGACAAAAAAATGCACAAATAAATCCCAACATGCAAGCTAATGTTGTAGCAACAAATATACAAGCTAGAAGACCATTGCAGCTTGAAAGGTACATGCAACTTGATTTCATAGATATCCCTGGTTACCCAATCCAATTCCAAATGATATAAGGAAAGATTTGATAAAGTTTTCTAGAAATAATGCTTTATCTGGTGAGGATCATTTGAAAGTATTTTCAAATCTCATGGATGATTCTAAAGTAGAAGATGAAGATGTAATAATGAAATTGTTTATGCAATCATTCTCTAATGAAACTAGGGATTGATATAGGAATATGCCTGATGAAAGTATTAATTCTTAGGATGAATTTAAAAGAGCTTCCAAAGAACAATATGATGATAAGACTGATCCAAGTTTTGTTATTAATGAGTTTACTAGCATTACTAAGGGCTATAATGAACTTGTTTCAGATTTCAATGCTAGGTTTACTATAGCTTTTAACAAGATCCCACCATACATGAGGCCAAATGAATCCATGTGTTTAGTCCTATATTGTAATGCATATGATGCTAAGATGAACCCTCAGTCTTTGAGAGATTCATTGATAATGACAACACATATTGAAAGTAATAGGAAAGCATCATGCAAAATGAGTAAAAGGGATGATGTCACAATATTACAAAATCCTAATCTCAAAGAACAACACGGTAGAGAACCTTCATTTAAAGAAAAGTTGGATAAAGTAATGAGTGTACCGAAGGATTTGAGTTACAAAGTGGCAAGAAATGAAAAGGGTTTATCCCCTGATAGACAAAATTATCCCAAGCAAGAAAGAATGCCAAAGTTGTCAAATCAGCCTTATAATACTACTGGGCACAATGGTAAACCTGTACTTAACAATCAGAGAGGTTCTTCTAGTAGAGAAACTCTAGATACTCTCAAGAAAAATAATACTAATATGGTTGATGAGACTCCCTAGTGTGTTGTTTGTTAAATGCCACATTCACCAACATAGTGTATGGTAGCTCAGTATTTTCAAGATTCTTCTAATCCTTGTGATGAGTGCAATGATTCCCATAATAAGGATGATAATCAAATAAGCATGTTGTCCACTAGCTTGAATGTAAATAATAGAGGACATCAGGAAGAAAGTCACTTTCAGTAAGCTTTATCTGATGATGAGGAAAATTATTTTACTATGTATGCTCTTGAGTCCTATAGTTTTGATACAAGATTAAGAAGAGCTTCAAATGAGGAAATTAAAGCACCAATAGTAGCTATGATTGTATAAGTTTAAAGCGATTATAATTTGAGGAACAAATCTTAGAATGATGATCAAAGAAAGTCAGGTAGCTTATTTATGAAACAAACCAAAGATCTTGTTAAAATTTGGTGCAGTCATGGATGGAGCCCGTCTAGAGAGCAGGTTGTCCTATTGTGCAGCCTTAGAGTAAACACAATGTAAAACACAAAGAATGGAGCAACAAATGGAAATTTATTGATCCAATATCATAAACAGTTACAACCTTTATATGCTAGAAATATCTAGACTACAATGGGCTCACAGGCATGTCTTTCGACTTTCTATAGTTTACATGAAAGATATAGATTTGAGGTGCTACTCTGCTATCCAACTTCCTAAATTCTCATATCATCTATCTAACTTCCAAATCTAACTCCCTCACCTTCTAATGCATCTAGTGAATGATTATATAACAATTCTAATTTCAAGGAATGATCCGTGTTGGCCTTAAGGGTTTCAAAGTTTGATGATTGATGAAATGTGTAGGTTAGCCTAATTCTAATGGTGAAGCCTCCAATGTTGATGGTTCAAGTTGCAGTTTTGGTTGAAGGTGCCTCTAGTCCCATAATGCCTTGTTAGATGTTCCATTGGGTGTCACAAGTCATGGGAAGGTGCCTCAAACTCCATATGCTACACTGAATGTTGAATGCTCTGAACAACGTATCTTGGTGATTTGACAATGATATATTCTTGTAAATGATCGTAAATCTCTTGAATTCCAGATATGATGTAGATGAACTATTGTAGAGTCTTAACCCTATTCCACAAACTATGAAGTGATTATGTAGTAGAATTAGGTGCAATTTACTTAGACTAAACTGACTAAAATGCAAGAAAAGAAAAGAAACAAAATGTTTTTGGTTGATGCAAGATTGCCTTTCAACCTGGGATGCTCCTGCACCAGACACCTGGGGTTGTTTGAAAAGTGAGTCCCTCACTTTATTTGGGCTAGAAGAAAACTAATGCGGTCTACCTCAGCTTGAGAAATCCATGACGAATCTTCCTTTGGTCTTCCTTTCCACTTAACCAGATACTCCTTATACTGCTTGCCTCTAGTGATGTGCCCAATTCTACTATGTAGAATCTATTCTATCTGCTCTTGTTGATGTGGTATTTGATCCTTCAAACCAACTTCAATGGTGTTATCACTTGATTCCATCTCATTGTTAGTGTAGGTTTTTTATTTCTTATTATAAGGTTTTTCCTACACATTTATTTAAGATTGCTTAGGTTAATAAAACATGTTTTATTAGGTGAGAGGATTATGAGGTGTCATCTTCCTACATGTGAGCATCCATTAGCTATCTTGGGAAGATACTTTGCTATTTTTAGTCCGATAGATGGTTGTTCCTCATTGGTCGGTGTTGCCACCTCCTCCCCCTTCTTGGTCTATATAAGCATGCTACCTACCTTGTATTTTCATTTGATATTGGAGATAGTAATCTGATGCTATTTTGCCATTCAAGAATTTCACATCAATCTCTTGGTATCGTTGTTATGCTGTTTCATTGCTTTTGCATTTACAATTTATGTTTCTAACTCTTTCAATTGATTCTGGGTTATAATCTATTTTACTAATTCTAACATGGTATCAGAGCAAGTTTTGTAAGGTTATATTCTTCCTAGAGATCTTGCAAAATCTCATATGCTCTTCTCTTGCATTTTTAGAATGATTTGGAGAATCAGAAAGGATTTATGAAGATCTAGTTTTTTGAAGCTCAAATCTATCAATTGGCTTGCATATTTTGTGTTTTAATCAGTATTGCAGGTTGCAACATGTCTTTGCTTGTCTTAGGTAGCTAATTCATCCTTTGCATGCCATTTTTTGGAACTGTTGGGGTCATTTTTTATTGCTAAAGGCATCTGTATTACATTAGATCTGCATCTTCTATACATCAGTAAGAAAAATGCCTTCTGGGTTTTGTTGGCAACATCGAAAAACCATTTGGGGATCTTTTAGTTTTTGTATGCAGTCTATAGATTTTGTAGAAATGAACTTGGAAAGCTACTACAATACCCCTCTCCATTAGCAGTTGTAGATTTGAAGGCAGTTTTCAAATGTTCCATTTTTTCTCATATGGACTCCGTTTCTCATGAACTTTTTTTTTATTTTGGCTATTTTTTTGTGCTCTATGCACTAGTGCAGACATTTTCTAATTTTGATGAAGAGAATTTTCAAAAATTTAAGATACTCAGTCATGACACTGTACAGTTCTCATTTTAGAAACTTCGAAGAGGCATAACTTTTGCATAAAACCTCAGATCAAGGTGATTATTTTTTTGAAAGTGGATGTTTTTTCATGTAGCTTATAGTGGTGCTATTTATTTCTCTGGGTATTGTGACAAAGTTGTATTTTCAGTATATGCTCTTCTTGAGGATTTGTAATAGCATTAAGATTAAGTCCAATTGACATTTCTTGTTGGTGGCAATTGTAAACTCACTAAATATAAAGTGCCAAATCAAATTTTCTTGGGTGAAAAAGGGGGGTGTGTTGTGTGTTCTTTCTTGCATCTTTTATTTCCTCACAACAACAACAATCTATTTCTAAATTAAGATGGATCAATTAATAGTGCCTGTTCTAACACCCTATAACTACTATGAGTGGAAGTCCAAGATGACTATCCAACTTAAGAAGTTAGGACTATATGTTGCAAATATGTGCCTAAACTGTGTTGTCATTGATGTCAACATATCCTTGTTGTCATTGGTGTCAACTGTATCCTATTATATTGCCTTTTCAAAAGACTAGAATGTTGAGGATATTGAGAAAATTATCCTCTCCAAAAGGAAAAAGTGAGTCACATATCTCTTTGTCAGAAACAGTGAAGCCAGTGGAGTTCAGTGAAGTAGATTGCTCTGCATTTCCAGTAAGATGAAGATCAGAGTCTGTGGATTAAAGGGTTTGTAGATGATGGTTTGTAGTTGCTCCAGTCAAGATTTGAGAGGTATGCGTGAAGTATTGACAAAGTTATGGCCATCTAAGTAGAACCAGCTTTTTTAGTTGTTCAAAGGAAACAGAGTGACAATAAGCTAATCCAGATTGCTCTGCATTGAAATATTACGGTCTGTGGTTCTAGAGGCATGTTTGGGATGTTGATGTGTATCCTTAACTCAAGTGGTTCATGGTTTGGAGGTCTGCACACAATATTTCTAGTGTGATAGTCATGGAAGTCAGTGTTCTTAAGTTCCGGTATGAAGATGTAAGTGATCCTGGTGATCTGAAGTGGTGCAGTTGCTCTTGATGATTTCATTGTGCTTGTGGAGGTCTCTGGATTGTGTACCTATTGTGTTGGTGGTCCACATTGAGATTTGAGCTTGTGGCTAAAGATTTCTTCTTGAGTGTTGTTGTTCATTCTAGTTTTGGCCGACCGGATGATTTGTGCATGTTGCGGATGATCTAAGAGAGGTTCTATGAAGCATGGCATGCTGTTTGAGGAAGATTCAAGTCCTAGCTATGTTTGGTTGATAGTACAGTGATCCACATTGAGTCAAGACAACCTTGATGTTCATTCCAAGGTTGATGAAGCATATAAATAGTCATGGATGAGTTGTGGAAATTTATCCTTGTGTGAAAATGATAAAATCCTAAGAAAGATATAGAGGCAAAGCAGAGAAGAGAAGGAGCAGAAGAACAAGAGCAATAAAGGATGAAGAGATAGAGAAGAAGTGTTTGGGGGAAAAGCAAAAGTTTTGTGAGCTTTCAATGGGACTGAACCAGGCATGAAGAAGATGCTATTTCTCAGTTCATTCTTTCTATATTAAACATAAAATCCTGTAGGCAATGAGCCTCATTAAGCAGCGAGCTCTGGGTAGTGCGCCCGAAGGCAAGTGCTTTCCCATTTCTTTTAAGTACTTTTAATAGGGTATGAATCTTATGGGTTAACCCCTACCCTGGTTTTCCCTTAATCAGGTTTCCACGTAAAAAATTTTGGTGTTGTGTGTTCATTTTGTTTCTGCTCGTGTTGTTGATTCATTCTTTAATGTTTACATCATTAATTTGTTTGTAAGTTGTGAAAGAAGATTAAAAGAAAAAAAGTTAAAATTCTGAGACAACTGATTCACCCCCCTCTCAGTTGTTCGACCTAATTCCAACAATTGGTATTAGAGCTAGTTCCTCTAAAAGAAGCTTCATCACTTGACGAGATCCAAGATGTCAACTTACAAGAAGAATAGTTTGAGATTTGATGGAACAAATTGCTCCCTTTGGAAGATGTGCATGCAGTGTCATTTGCAATGTATGGGTGATGCCTATTGGTTGATAACTAAGGATGAGTATAAGATTCTGGAGAAAGGCCCTTCAACTATAGACGAACTCAAGGAAGCTGAATACAACATTCAAGCTAAAGAAGCATTGTTGAGTGCCCTGACTGATACAAAAATGACAAATGTCCTGGAATTAAAAACTGCTCATGAAATCTAGAAAAAGTTGGAAACTCTGTATGAAGGTGATAAATATGTCAAATGTGCCAAGCTATAGAGCCCTAAGGGTAGATACGAAAGGTTGATGATGAGTGAAGATGAAAACATTACTTCCTACATGCAGAAAGTAAATGAACTTGTGAGTGGTATCAGGAGCACTGGTGGAATATTGGAAGAATCAAATATTGTTGCCAAATTGCTTAGATCCTTACCTGTGGAATACAAGCATAAAGTTACTGCTATTGAAGATATCAAGACTGTGACAAATGTTACAAGGGATCAATTAGTTGGTAAGCTTTTAGCATTTGAAATGACTGAGTTTGGTGATTGTCTTCCTAAATATGAAACTGCATTTAAGGCTAGTATTTCTAGAAAGCAAAGATATGATCCAGGTGAAAGCTCTTCAAGAAAGTTAACTAGATATCAGAAGGCAAAGAAGGAACTTGAAGAAGATGAAACCGAGTTTGATGAACTTGAAGCCCTTATTGCCAAAAGATTGCCAAGAGGATCCAGTAAGTATGAAGGAAAGTTGCCTTTCAATTGTTTTGCTTGTAATAAGATTGGTCATTTTGCCTCAAGGTGTCTAGAGAGGGTTTCAAAGCCAAACCCTAATAGATCAAGGGCTCAGAAGAAATGTTACTATGTCCAAGAAGCTGAAGAAGGTGTCACTGATGATGAATCTGATATGGGAAGTAACTCAGGAAATGAATGGGTGTTCATTGCAATCAAAGAAGAAGATCTGGTATCTACTGAATCTACTAGCATTTGAAATGATGAATAGGTGATTGATAATGGATGTTCTCATCATATGACTAGTGATAAAAGTAAGTTCATAAGTTTGGAAAGATATGAAGGTGGAATTGTGAAGTTTGGATAAAATTCAACTAGTAGAATTTGTGGCAGAGGATCCATCTCTTTTGATGGTAAGAATAACACTAATGATGTTCTGTATATAGAAGGATTGAAGCATAATCTTCTCAGTGTTGGATAGTTGGTTGCAAAGGGTATGATCTCTGATTCAAGGATGGAAAATGTAAAATCTTAGCAAGCTTCAGAACTATGATTGCATAAGGTACACAAACTAAAGGTAACATCTTTCATTTAAGTGGTACTGGCAAAAGTTGTTTGATTGCTCAAATTGATCAAAGCCGGTTATGACATAGAAGAATGTGTCATGTAAACTTTCATAACATTGTCAAGATCAGTACTACTCAGGCTATGAGAGATCTTCCAAAGCTTATGAAACCTACAAATAGCATGTGAAAGGAATGCCAGTTGCGCAAATAGATCAGAACTACATTCAAAAGTAACGAATAGTCTTCAAGTGGATTATTGGAAATTGTGCACACTGATTTGTGTGGTCTTGCCAAAGTTAGGATTCTACAAGGAGATAGGTACTTTATGTTGCTGATTGATGACTACTCTCGAATGATGTGGGTCAATTTCTTAAGAGAGAAATCAGAGGCTCTTGATAGATTCAAGGTGTTCAAGGCTATGGTGGAGAATGAGATTGGTGTGAAGATAAAATATCTAAGATCTGATAGAGGTGGAGAGTTTACCTTGGATGAGTTCAATGCATTTTGTGAAAAACATGGAATAAGAAGACAGTTATCTACCCCTAGGACTCCTCAACAAAATAGAGTTGTAGAAAGGAAGAACTAGACTATTCAAGATGCTACTAGAACCATGATGATGGAGCCAAATCTACCACATGTCTATTGGAAAGAGGCTATGAGTACTGTTGTCTATACTCTCAACCAGGTGCAGATTAAAGGTAGTATTGGTAAAACACCTTATGAATTATGGTTTGGTAATGCACCTACTGTGAAATACTTCAGAGTTTTTGGTAGTAAATGATATATCAAAAGAGATGAGGATCTAGGCAAGTTTGATGCAAGAAGTAATGAAGGAATATTTCTGGGTTATTCTAACCATAGCAAGGCATACTATTGCTTTAACAAAAGATTGAAAAGGATTGTTGAAATTACTAATGTCAGAGTTTATGAAAGCAAGGAGAGACCTTCCAAGTCTTGTGGATATGAATTTGATGAGGAAAGTCCAAATGAAGTCCAAACTCAACCTCAGATATAGAAAAATCCAGAGAACCCAGTGACTCAAGAAGTTAGTGAAAATGTTGAGGAACAAGTTCAAGAATCATAAATTCAAGAAACTTAGAGAACCCCCAAGTATGTAAGGTTGAATCATTCTGAAGATCAAATCATAGGAGACAAGAATAAAGGTGTTCAAACTAGAAGAAGAATTGCTGAAGATCAAGTGGAGTATTGTTTGATTTCAAAGATTGAACCAAAAATAGTGAATGAATCTTGTAATGATGAAAATTGGGTAAAAGAAATGGAAGAAGAATTAATGCAAATTGAAAAGAATCATACTTGGGATCTTGTTCCTAGACTTGAAAACAAAAAATTGATTGGAACTAAATGGGTCTTCCGAAATAAACTAAATGAAGATGGTGAAGTTGTGAGAAACAAAGCAAGATTGGTATGCAAAGGATATTCTCAAGTAGAGGGAATTGATTTTGAAGAAACATTTGCTCCAGTGGCAAGAATTGAAGTAGTCAGATTATTTCTTGTATTTGTTGCTTTCAAAGATTTCAAAGTTTACGAGATGGATGTCAAGTTAGCATTCCTGAATGGAGAGTTAGAGGAAGAATTCTACATTGAGCAACTAGAAGGATTCCAGTTGTCTGATCAAGAAGATATGGTCTACAGAATGAGGAAAGATTTGTATGGACTTAAACAAGCCCCAAGAGCCTGGTATGCAAGATTAGATAAGTATCTGCTAAAGCTAGGATTTAGCAAAGGCACAATTGACAACAATCTTTATTTCAAGATTGATCATGAGCACATCTTGATTGTTGAGGTATTTGTTGATGATATCATTTTTGGTGGAAATGGAAGCATGTGTAAGAAATTTGCTGATCAGATGCAAAGTGAATTTGATATGTCCATGTTTGGTGAAATGAACTTCTTCTTAGGTCTGCAAATCACTTAGTCAGATAAAGGTATCTTCATATCGTAGTCTAAGTATGTGAGAGAATTGTTGAAAAGGTTTAGAATGGAAGATTCAAAACCAGTGAGTACACTTATGGTAACCAGATGCAAGTTGAGCAAAGATGATGTTTCCCCAAGGAAAATCATAAAAGGTATAGATCAATGATTAGAGGACTACTCTATCTGACTCAAACTAGACCTAATATTATGAATGCAGTTGGACTTGTTCCAAGATTTCAAGCTGATCCTAGCGAATCCCATGTTGTAGCAGTCAAAAGAATTTTTAGATATCTAAAGGGGACATCTGATTATGGCTTATGATATCCCAAGGATGATGACTTCAGTCTTCATGCATATACAGATGCTGACTAGGCAGGGGATGTGGATGACAAGAAAAGTACTAGTGGTGGTGCATTCTTCTTGGGAAGGAGATTGGTTTCTTGGTTGAGCAAAAAGTAGGAGGCAATATCTCTGTCTACTACAGAAGTAGAGTATATAGTAGCAGCAAGCAATTGTACTCAAATTTTGTGGATGAAGCAAATGCTTAAGGATATCAGAATTGTGTTTGAAGAGCCTATTACAATCATCTGTGATAAATCTAGTGCAATAAACATCTCCAAGAATCTAGTGCTGCATTCAAAGACAAAGTACATATCCATCAAGTTTCACTTCTTGAGAGAGAAGGTAAATGAGAATGAAGTTATATTGGAGTTTGTTTCTTCAAAGGATCAAATTGCGGATATATTCACCAAGCCTCTGCCTAAGGATAGTTTTGAGTATCTCAAAGGGAAGCTACGGGTTATTACCCCTCCTATTAAGAACTAAGGTGCACTTGTGTGCATTAGTCTAGTGGAACTCACAGTCATATCTTGTGATCTGGATTGATGTTAAGTGGCTGCTACTTAGGGGGAGTAGTCAAAATGCTAATTCTAGAATTCAGCTTAATTTGATCTAAGGAATAAGAAGAGGGAGAGATGATTGCAAATATGTGCCCTTTGCCACTGATGTCAAAGGGGGAGAGAAGTCATGTGAAAAACTTGGAAATAAGTAGTTGCTGGTGAAAGGGGGAGCTGTGAAGAAAATAGTTGCAAGTGTGATAAGAGAAAGGGGGAGAAGTTCTTGTCTTAATGGTTGAATCAGTTTTTCATAGCATATGTTTCCATCAATGACAAAGAGGGAGATTGTTGCAAATATGTGCCTAATCGATGTTTTCATTGGTGTCAACTGTATCGTATTCTATTACCTTTTTAGAAGACTAGAATGTTGAGGATATTGAGAAAATTAGCCTCTCTAGAAGGAACAAGTGAGTCACATATCTCTTTGTCAGAAACAGTGAAGAAAATGCAGTTCAGTGAAGTAGATTGCTCTGCATTTCCAGTAAGATGAAGATCAGAGTCTGCAGATTAAAGGGTTTGTAGTGGATGTTTTATAGTTGCTCCAGTCAAGATTTGAGAGGTCCGCATGAAGTATTGATGAAATTATGGCTATTTGAGTAGAACCAGGTTTTTTAGTTGTTCAGAGGAAACAGAGTGAAAATAAGTTGGTCTGGATTGCTCTGCATTGAAATATTATGGTTTGCGGTTCTAGATGCATGTTTAGGATGTTGATGTGTATCCTCAACTCAAGTGGTTCATGGTTTAGAGGTCCACAAGCAATCTTTCTAGTGTGACAGTCATGGTAGTCAGTGTTCTTGAGTTTCAGTATGAAGATGCAAGTGATTCTGGTGATCTGAAGTGGTGTGGTTGTTCCTGATGATTTCATTGTGCTTGTGGAGGTCTCTGGATCATGTACCTATTGTGTTTGTGGTCCGTATTGAGATTTGAGCTTGTGGCTGAAGATTTCTTCTTGCATGTTGCTGTTCATTCTAATTTTGGCCGACCAGATGCTTTGTACATGTTACAAATGATCTAAGAGAGGTTCTATGGAACGTGGCATGTTGTTTGAGGAAGATTCAAGTCCCAACTATGTTTGGCCAATAGTACAATGATCCGCATTGAGTTAAGCTGACCGTGATGTTCATTCCAAGGTTGATGAAGCATATAAATACTTGTGGATGAGTTGTGGAAAGTTGTCCTTGTGCAAAAATGATAAAATCCTAAGAAAGGTATAGAGGCAGAGCACATAAGAGGAGGAGCAAAAGAACAAGAGTAGTAAAGGATGACGAGATAGCGAAGAAGTATTTGGGGGCAAAGCAGAAGTTTTGTTAGCTTTCAATGGAACTAAACTAGGCATGAAGAAGATGCTATTTCTCAGTTCATTCTTTCTATATTAAACATAAAATCCTATAGGCAGTGAGCCTCTTTGAGCAGTGAGCTATGGGCAATGCGTCTGAAGGCAAGTGCCTTCCCATTTATTTTAAGTACTTTTAACAAGGTACGAATCTTGTGGATTAACCCCTACCATGGTCTTCCCTTAACCAAGTTTCCACATAAAATTTTTTGGTGTTATGTGTGTTCATTTTGTTTCTGCTCATGTGTTGTTGATTCATGCTTTAATGTTTACATCATTAATTTTTTTGTAAGTTGTGAAAGAAGATTAAAAGTAGAAAAGGTTAAACTTGTGGGACAATTGATTCACCCCCCCTCTCAGTTGTCTGACCTAATTCCAACACTATATAGAGTAACTATGGATTTAGAAACTGAACCAACCTTAATTGTAGAAAGGCCTAAATTTCATAGCAGGCTAGATGAAGCTTTTGAGAACTCTATGCATGTATGTATCTCTTGATCTTCTTTTTCATGTTGAATCTACAACAACACCAAATGATGTATGGACTACTTTAGAAAATCTTTTTGGTAAACAAGATGAATCAAGGGGACATCAATTGGAGAATGAGATAATAGGGTTAAATCCATGTAATTTTGATACAATACAAGACTTCTTCACAAAGGTAAAGGCCATTAGATTACAGTTGAAACAATGTGGGATTGAAAATAAAGACACACAATTGATCTTAAGTATTCTTTCTAAGCTTGGTCCCAACTACTCAGTGTTTGTTTCTACATTTTATGCCACCAAAAGTGCTCTTGGGACCTACAAAATCCCTTCTTTAGATGAATTTGCTGATGAACTCACAAAAGAATAGGATAAATTGATTCACATGGGCACTATTAAGCCTTCTAAGTCTCATGCCTTGGCTGCAAATCAGGGCACTAAAGATCAGAAAGGCAATGGAAAGAAAAATAAGAAACAAATGGACCAAGAAGAGAAGAAACAAGGTCCAAAACAAGATGCAACCAATGCAGCTCCTAAGTCTTCCTCTAAAGACAACAAGTCTAAAAAGGAGAAGATGAAGTGTGCCTTTTGTAAGAAATCTGGTCACGATGAGCATAAGTGTTTGAAAAAGAAAATAGCTCATCTTACTCATCTTCTTGAGAAGAATAATATCGAAGTGCCAGATTCAGCTAAGGAATATTCTTCAGAATCTTCAAAGGATATGAAAAATAGTAAGGGGAAGGGCAAGGTCCTTGTTGCAGTTGCTACACCGCCAGATAGTTGGGTAATTAACTCAAGTGCTTCTCACCACATGGCCAATACAAAGGAAAGTTTCTCATCCTTGGAGTCATGTTATGTGCCTGATATTCTTATGGGTAATGATACACCAGAAGAAGTTCTTGGGAGAGGGTTTGTTGATGTTGGTGATGGGCATTCCATGATGTTCTTTGTGTACCTTCTTTGTCAACTAATCTCCTATCTGTCTACTAGATCACCCATATAGGTTCTGGTAAGAGAGTTGAAATCACACCTAACTCAGTGGTTATCAGTGATCTGCATAGTGGGTCTATAGTTACTGTAGGAAAAGTTGATAACCATTCATAGCTCTATCACTTTTCTCATTTTGTTCCTAATTTTCCTTCACTGGCATTGTTCACTCACTCAGACGAAGTGAGTTGTTTGTGGCATCAATAGTTTGGCCACTTGAACTATCACTACTTGCAGTAGCTTAGTCAGCATCACATGGTTACAAGGTTGCCTTATATTCAATTCTATGATGGAGTTTGTCAAGGTTGCATTCTTGGAAAGCATCTTGAAGAAAAATTTGATAAAGGCAAAGCATGGAGAGCCACACAGCTCTTGGAGTTAGTACACAGTTATTTGGCTGGACTATTTCAGCATCCTTCATTCAATAAAGTTAGATATGTATTGACCTTCATTGATGATCTTTCCTAACACACCTTTGTATATTTTCTAAAACAAAAGTCTGAAGTCTTTGAGTCTTTTCAGGACTTTAAATCTTTTGCAGAGAAATAATCTGGGAATATTTTCAAGATTTTGCGCATCGATAATGGCAGGGAATATGTCAACCAGAGGTTTGAGCAGTTTTGTGCCTCATAGGGCATTGATCTTTAGCACATAGTTCCCTATAGTCCACAACAAAACAGAGTTATAGAATGAAAGAACTAGACATTGAAGGAAATGGCCAATTGCATGATTCACTCCAAATCATTGGTTCCTCAGTATTGGGTAGAGACTATCAACTGTGTGTGTTATATCGAGAACCAAGTTCAACACAGAGTTGTGAAGGGGGTAACTCCTTTTCAAGCTTGGACCAGTCAGAAACCCACAGTTAAGCACTTTTGAGTGTTTGGATCTCCTACATGGGCCCCCATTCCAGCAAAGAAATGCAAGGCTATGGATCTGCAGAGCAGGCCTTGCATATTTGTTGGCTATCTAGATGGTGTCAAAGGCTACAGGCTACTCCACCCTACCACACATGAGCTATTCATTGAGAGGAGTGTTTGTTTTGAGGAGGATACTTCTTCTACCACTTCTCCATCATTCATTCCCATGGAGACACTGCGACTTCATGATGATAGTTCTTCTGAGGATCTTAATCCTCCTGAGGAGTCTTCTTCCTCCACTTCAGATGGCGATGATGAGGATTCATCTTCCTCCTCTCTTAGTCATTTTTTAGAGGATGTTGATTCATCTCTAAATTCTCCTAATTCTCCTGCCACTGGGCCTCTTTGGGCTTGTCAAACTTTGGAGTCAGTAGGTGATTGGGTTGGTGACCCTTCAGATGCAAGAAGAACAAGGTCACAGTTCGAGCAGGCTCCTCATCTCTTCTTTACTTCAGCTTTTGATCCACAATCCTTCAGGGAAGCTTCTGGTGTCCCCGAGTGGGATGCTGCTATGCAGGAAGAGTTTAGTTCCTTGGAAAGGAACCATACTTGGGATTTAGTCCCGCTTCCTAAGGGAAGAAAACTTGTTCGATGCAAGTGGGTCTATCGAACAAAATTTTCTACAGATGGGTCAGTCGATAAACATAAGGCTCACTTGGTTGTAAAAAGATTCTCCCATGTTCTTGGGATTGACTACTCTAAGACTTTTGTGCCAGTTTCCAAGATGAATTCAATCTGACTTGTCCTTTGCATTGTTGTAGTCCATCGCTAGGAAGTTCATCAGATGGATGTGAAGAGTGCTTTTCTTCACAGTGACCATCAGGAGGAAATATATATGGAGTAGCCATAGGGGTTTATCCAAGATCCTTCACTTGTCTGGTGACTTTGAAAGTCTCTCTATGGCCTTAAATAGGCCCCTCAAGCCTGGTATGCCAAGATGGACTCCTTTCTTCTATCAGTTGGGTTCACTCGGTGCCATTCTGATCCGAACGTCTACATTTTACAACAGGATGATACTCTCACTTTCCTTGTTCTCTATGTTAATGACTTGTTGATTATAGGGAGTTCTTCATCCACCATCAAGGCAATGAAAATTGCCCTTCATGATTAGTTTTTGATGTTTGACTTGGGTCTTCTTCACTACTTCTTGGGCATTGAGATTACACAGTCTTTGACTAGTATCTTTCTTTCTCATCCCAAGTATGCTCTTGATATGCTTTCCAGATTTCGCATGGTTGATTGTAAGCCTACATTGACTCCATTTCTATTAGGGGTCAAACTTGAGGCTTCTTGTTCTTCACCTTTGGTAGATGCTACCTTGTATCACTAATTGGTTGGAAGTCTCATATACTTGACTCACACGAGGCCTGATATTTCATATGTTGTGGGGCTAGTCTCTAGGTTCATGTAGGAGCCACATGAGCTACATTGGAAAGCAGCTAAGTAGATTCTTCACTATGTATAGGGCACTCATAGTTATCAGATTCATTATGCAGTGGGCATGGATATTGACTTGGTGGGATACACAGATTTAGATTGGGTGGGTGATTCTCAGGATCATAAGTCTACTTCAGGGTATTGCTTCTCTCTTGGTTCTAGTTTTTGGGATATGGTGGCATTAACCTTGTAAATTCCAATATTGTATTTATTCCATTTATTATATGCAATTTGTAATTATCCATCAGGAGATGTACTAGTTTCACTAGCAGGGGTAATTTCAGAGTAACCAGAGGTAATTACAGAGTGACTTTTACTATTGGCAAATGTAAAAACTCAAAGTAAATGAGGGTAGCCATGCTCCATGAGGAATATACTATTTTTGGCATGTATGACAACTGTCATAATGTTTGGTAAGTGAATCTATGATAGCTACAAGTTGTCATAAGATTCTAAGATTCTATGACACATATGACAAATATGTTAGTTGTATATTTTCTATATTTAGCCCAAGGTTCCTATCTTGGAAAGATACTCTTTTGAAGAATCTATGATAGTTATGATGCATCATAAGATGTTGTAAGATGCCATATTTAGTCTTGGGCACCCAACCTTTGCATGGCTATTTTTGGACAAGTGTAAGATGCTTGTAAGATGGTAATTAGTGTTTACAGGTTGGAGAATCTTAGGAGAGAGAAGGTGAACACCTAGGATGAGTTGGAAAATGTTTCTATAAGTATTTTCCATGTATTTGTTGCTACAATATAGATTTTAGGTACTCAAGTGCTGCTGGAATGCTGTCAAATTGAAGACTGGTGGAGAGAGTTGAAGTGTTGTTGTATTGTAAATCATTTTCATATTAATACAAACATTGGGCCTCTTTCCTGTGTGGATTTTTTTACCCAAAAGGGTTTTCTCCATGTTAAACATTGTGTTATATGTTCATATTTCTGATTTTACATTTCTATGAAGCATAGTTTTGTTTTTGTGTTACAATCTCCATTAATAACACACAGTTAAAGATTGCTGAAATTTATATTGAATCAGATTTCCATTGAAGTAGTGTTTCTTTCATTTCTAACATTTGGTATCAAAGCCTAGCCAACTTTGACTCTTGGGTAGTAGTGTGGAAGCTGTAGTTGCAGTGGGAGATCTGGTTGTGTTTGTTTTGTAGATCTTGTGTTGTTATTATGGATACATCCACTGTTGCATCAACCTCTCAAATGGACATTGAGAAGTTCAACAGAATGGGGTATGAGTTGTGGAAGATGAAAATAGAAGATTTGTTGGAAGAAAGAAACCAATGGTTGGCTATTCAAAAAGAGAAGAAACCTGATGATGTCTCTTCGGACGAGTGGGCTAGACTGGATAAGAAGGCATGGGGAACCATCTATTTGTATCTTTCAGATTCTATGCTACTAAATGTCACAAAGGAAGAGACTGCATACAAATTGTGGAATCAATTGGGTGAGATAGACCAAGACAAGAGTATGGTAAATAAACTTTATTTAAAAAGGAAGTTGTTTTCCATGAAAATGTGAGAAGGTGAATCAGTTGCAGAGCATTTAAATTCTTTTAATTTGTTATTGAGTTAGCTTGATTCAGTAGATGTTGAGGTTAGTGAGGAAGATAAATCTATCTTACTTCTTTGTTCTTTACCTGAGTCTTGGGAGAATGTTATCCTTGCTATCACTGCTAACCTTGTGGATCTGAAGTTGGATGCTCTTGTTTCAGTGCTACAGTCACATGAATTGAGGAAGAAGAGTTTAGATAGTTCAGGGGATGCTCTCAGTGTCAGGGGAATGTCTAAGAAAAGGGGACCTAAAGGAGATCAAAAAGGGGCTAAGGACAAGTCCAAGGGTTGGTCTAAGACTCCTGGTAAAAAGAACAGAGTTAAGTGTTGGAATTGCGGTAAAAGGGGACATGTAAAGAAGGAGTACAAAAATCCCAAGAAATAGTGGGAGAGTGCTTCGAATAAGTCCTCGAATGCAAGTGAAGAAGTTTTACTTTCTGCATGTAATCTTGTTTTTAATGATCCCTAGATGGTTGACTCAGGATGCTCGTTACATATGACCCTACATAAGGAATGGTTCTCCTCATATGAAGAATATGATGGAGGTAATATCTACCTTGGTGACAACTCTTCATATCTGATTGTTGGGAAAGAAAAGGTATTGTTGTGTTTCAATGATGGGAGGATTAAAACCCTCCCTGGTGTTTTGCATGTTCCAGGATTAGCTAGAAATCTGATTTTAGTTTCACAGTTGAATGATTTGGGAATGCATGTGACATTTGACAAGCATGGCTACAGATTGGTGAGAGGGAACTTGGTGGTAGTGAAAGGGAAGAGATTCAGGAACTTGTTTAAGCTTGAAGCCACTATAGTTTGTAATGCCTCCTATGTATCTAAGGCCACTACTAAAAATACATGTATGTTGTGGCAACCTAGATTAGGCCACACAAGCAATAATGTACTAAAAACTATTAAGAATAAAGAATTGTTGGATGATTTCTCTTATTCTAATGAGCACTTTGATTTCTGTGAGCATTGTGTGTTTGGTAAACAAAACAGAAAATCATTTCCTTTAGGAAGCAATAGAGCAAAAGAGAAATTAGAAATTATTCATACTAATGTGTTTGGACCTATGGATAATGAATCTATTGGAAAATCTCGTTATTTTGTCATCTTCATTGATGATGTATCCAAATATACATGGATTTATTTTATGAAACATAAATTTGAAGTTTTCACTAAGTTTAAGGAATTTAGAGTCTTAGTAGAGAACCAATCAGGTTTAAAGATAAAAATATTAAGATCTGACAATGGAGGGGAATATTACTCTAAAGCATTTGATGAGTTTTGCAAGCATGCAGGTATAATCAAACAAAAGACAACTCGGTATACACCACAGTGGAATGGTGTTGCAAAAAGGATGAACCAAACAATTATGGAAAGGGCTAGAAGTATGCTTAGTTATGCACAGTTGGATAAATGCTTTTTGGCAGAGGTTGTGTGTACTGCTTGCTACTTGATAAATAGATCTCCTTGTAAGCCTCTTGATTCGACACCTTATGAAGTGTGGATAGGTAAGAAACCTTTCGTTTCACATTTAAGGGTTTTTGGTTGTGAGGCTTTTGTTCATGTGCCTAAGGAAAAGCAATCTAAGTTGGATCCAAAGGCTAAAAAGTGTACATTCATTGGATATGGTGATAATGTCAAAGGTTATAAGCTTTGGAATCCACTAACCTGCAAGATTATCTTTTCTAGAGATGTTATTTTTAGGGAACTTAGAGCAATTTCTAAACCTGAGCAACCAAAAGAAAAAGAAGAAAAGGTAAAGAGAGTGTACTTTGATTTAGAGCAGCAAGATGCACCTTAGGAAGAACAGAATGATGGATTGGAGGGTGAAGAAGAAGAAGAAGATTCGAGTAGTTCTGATGAAGATGAGTCTATAGTTACAGAAGAAGTTGTTGTAGATGATCATGCAGAAGAACAAGTAGAGTCTCTTACTCCACCCTTGAGCAGATCCACAAGACAACATAATCTAGTTGACAGATATAGCCCATAAGATTTTTTTTGTGTATATGCTTCATTGAGTGCTAATGATGAAACTAGATCCTACAGGGAAGCTATTTCTACAAATGATAGTGAGTCTTGGCAGTTAGCCATGTAGGAGGAGATGATAGCTTTGGACTCTTGTAACACCTGGGATCTTGTCCATTTGCCCAAAGGAAGAAAGGCCATTAGTTGTAAGTGGGTCTTCAAGAAGAAGTTTGGACTAGAAAGGTCATTGGAGAAGTAAAAGGCTAGACTGGTAGCCAAGGGCTACTCCCAGAGAGAGGGAGTTGATTTTGGTGAGATATTCTCTCCTATTGCTAAATTGACTTCTATTAGACATCTCTTATCCATTGCTACAGCTTATGATTAGGAGATTGAGAAAATGGATTTGAAGACTATGTTCTTGCATGGAGATCTTGAAGAAGAAATTTATATGCAACAACTTATAGGTTTTGAGGTAAAAGGAAAAGAACATTGGGTTTGTAGGTTAAAGAGATCTCTTTATGGTCTGAAACAGTCCTCCAGAATGTGGTATCAAAAGTTTGACTCATTTGTTTTGAAATTGGGTTTTGTTAGAAGTGAGGAGGATCACTATGTTTACATTCATTGTGTTGATGATTCTATACTGGTTATTGCTTTGTATGTTGATGACATGTTGTTTTTCAGCAATACAAAGGGTATGATCAGTGAGCTTAAAGCCCAACTTTCAGGTGGATTTGAGATGAAGGATCTTGGTACTGTAAGGTATATTTTGGGAATGGAGAGCAAGAGGAATAGAGTTAATAGAAAGCTTTGGTTGTCACAAAGTAAGTATGTGAATACTATTTTGCAGAGGTTTAGTTTGCAGGACTGTAACCTAGTTAGAGTTCCTTTACCCATTGGTACTAATCTTTGATTAGATATGTGTCCAAAGACTAAGGATGATCTTGAGGATATGTATAATGTGCCATATGCTAGTGCTGTAGGGAGTTTGATGTATGCAATGGCTTGCACTAGACCAGATATTGCCCAAGCAGTGGGAGTTTTGAGCAGATTTATGTCTAACCCTAGTAGACAGCATTAGAATTATGTGAAGAGGGTGTTTAAATATCTTGTAGATACTCCTGATCATTGTTTGGTTTATTCTGATACTGATAGTGCTGATAAATCTTTGGACATACAAGGTTTTGTTGATGCAGATTGGGCAAGTTACTTAGATAGTCAAAGGTCCACTAGTGGCTATGTGTTTACTCTGTTTGGAGATGCAGTGAGTTGGATGAGTAAGAGGCAGCCCATAGTTGCATTGTCCACCATAGAAGTAGATTATATGGATTCTACTCATGTCTCTAAGGAGTTAGTTTGGTTAAGGAGATTGTGTACAGGTATTGGTTTTGATTACATGATCATTCAGATTGGTTGTGATAGCCAGAGTGCTATCTGTTTGGCCAAGAATCCCATGTATCATGCTCGGACTAAGCATGTTGATGTTCAGTATAACTTTGTTTGAGAGTTGGTTGCAAATGGAGAGATTGAGATGAAGAAGATAGACAATCAGGAGAATGTTGTAGATTCATTGACCAAGCCTATGAGCATAGAGAAGTTCGTATGGTGCAAAGAGGCCATGGACCTTGTTTCTAGTGCCTGATTATTTTTCATTTGATTTCCTTTGGATTGATTTACAATGTATAATGTCAAGTGGGATAATGTTTGGATAAGGTGCCATTAACCTTGTAAATCCCAATATTGTATTTATTCCATTTATTATATGTAATTTGTATATATCCATGAGGAGATGTACTAGTTTTGCTGGCAAGGGTAATTTAAGAGTGATTGGAGGTAATTATGGAGTGACTTTTACTGTTGGCAAATGTAAAAACTCAAAGTAAATGAGGGTAGGCATGCTTCCTTGAGGAATATACTATTTTTGGAATGTATGACAACTATCATAATGTTTGGTAAGTGAATCTATGACAGTTGCAAGTTGTCATAAGATTCTAAGATTCTATGACGCATATGACGGATATGTTAGTTGTATATTTTCTATATTTAGCCCAAGGTTCCTATCTTGGAAAGATACTCTTTTGTGGAATCTATGATGGTTATGATGCATCATAAGATGTTGTAAGAGGCTAGATTTAGTCTTGGGCACCCAACCTTTGCATGGCTATTTTTGGACAAGTGTAAGATGCTTCTAAGATGGTAATTAATGTTTACAGGTAGGAGAATCTTAAGAGAGAGGTGAACACCTAGGATGAGTTGGAAAATGTTTCTGTAAGTATTTTCCAGGTATTTGTTGCTGCAATATAGATTTTAGATACTCAACTACTGCCGAAATGCTGTTAGATTGAAGACTGGTGGAGAGAGTTGAAGTGTTGTTGTATTGTAAATCATTTTTAGGTTAATACAAACATTGGGCCTATTTCCTGTGTGGAATTTTTTACCTGAAAGGGTTTTCTCCACGTTAAACATTGTGTTATGTGTTCATATTTCTGATTTTGCATTTTTGTGAAGTAGAGTTTTGTTTTTGCGTTACAATCTCCATTAATAACACACAGTTAAAGATTGCTAAAATTTATTTTGAATCAGATTTCCAGTGAAGTAGTGTTGCTTTCATTTCTAACACTAGTCTGATTTCTTGGTTGAGCAAGAAGCAGTCTACTATTGCTCTTTCATCTACAGAGGCTGAGTATCAAGGAGCAGTTAATGCTGCTACTAAGGCCATTTGGCTTCAACACATTCTCACTGAGTTTGGCATTTCCTTCAGGAAACCTACAGTCATCTTTTGTGATAACCAGAGTGCTATTTAGATCTCTGACAATCCAGTCCATCATCAATAGACCAAACACATTGAGATTTATATGCACTACATTCAAGAGCTGATTCATGAGTAGGTTCTTGATCTTCAGTATTGCTCGACATCAGATCAGACTACGGACATCTTCACAAAACCCTTCACTGAAAGCAAGTTCATTCATTTGGAAGCTTTTCTTGGAGTACAACAGGTGTTCTCCATTAAGGGGGCGCACTCTCTTTTGATGGGGGGGCTACTTCTCTTTTGGGGAGAATTCATTGTACATGGGTAACTCATCAAGCTTGATTTGTCAGGACCCATCTCTTTACCCACCTAAGCTATGCTTAAGGGGGGTATTAGTGTACGTTTTTTTATTCCTTATTATAAGGTTTTTTCTACACATTTATTTAAGCTTGCTTAGGTTAATAAAGAATGTTTTATTAGGTGAGAGGATTAGGAGGTGTCACCTTCCTACATGTGACCATCCATTAGCTATCTTGGGAAGATACTTTGCTATCTTTAGTCCGATAGATGGTTGCTCCTCATTGGTCAGTGTTGCCACCTCCTCCCTCTTCTTAGTCTATATAAGCATGCTACCTATCTTGTATTTTCATTCGATATTGGAGATAGTAATTTGATGTTATTTTTCTATTCAAGCATTTCACATCAATCTCTTAGTATCATTGTTTTGCTGTTTCATTATTTTTGCATTTACAATTTATGTTTCTAACTCTTTCAATTGATTGTAGGTTATAATCTATTTTATGGATTCTAACACTCATGATACTAATATAGATCTACAATATTGAATATGGGTGATATGCCAAATGCTTCCATCAGTTCCACTTCATATGCATTTACTAAGTCATTTAATTTCCTAAGAATCCTACATCGTCTAAACTTCCTCATCTTCATCTTGTTGTATGTTCCTAAAGGAAGTCTTTCCTTTCCGAGACATACCATGAATTCATCTCCAATAGAAAATTCTTTGTCTCCTCTTTTCATCTTCTTGTCCCTTATACTTATTGGTCATCTCTTCCAAATGCTTCTGGACCCAAGTCCATACTATTTCCATGTATCCTACAAATTTTCTTGCTTCTATACTCCTTTTGTTATCCATATTGATGTCTCTAAGCTCCACAACTCCTTTGGGTTGTGTTCCAGTCACAACTTCAAATGGTGTCTTCCCTGTACTCCTGCTCATTGAATTATTGTATGCAAACTCCACTTGTGGTAGAATTATATCCTAATTTCCTACTTTATCTCATATCAAACGTCTCATCAAGTTATCCAAACTCCTATTTACCACTTTTGTTTGTCTATCTATATGTGGATAAAATGCTAAACTGAACTTTAGGTCTATTTTCATCTTCCTCCACAATATTCTCTAGAAATATCCTACAAACCTTGTATCCCTATTTGAAACTATACTCTTTGGTAATCCATGCAATCTAACAATATCCTTGAAAATAGGTTAGCAACATTCACAGCATCATGTGTCTTCTTACAAGGAATGAAATGCACTATCTTTGAAAATCTATCCACTACTACAAATATGGAATCATGTCCCCTCTGTGTTCTTGGTAATCCTAATATTAAATCCATGCTTATATCTTCCTAAGGTCTTTCTGGTACTACCAATGGTTTATACAATCCAGTATTCTGACTACTCCCTTTTGCAACTTGACAAGTTCTACAACTCTGAACAAACTTCCTTACATCCTTATATATTTGAGGCCAAAAATAATGTTCATTCACCAAAGATACTATTTTATCAATACCAAAATGTCCTGCTAATCCACCACTATGTTTCTCCTTGATCAAATTCTCCCTCATTAAGCTCTGTGGGATACACAACTGATTTCCTTTGAACAACATACCATCTTGAATGAAGTAATCCAACCACTTGCTTCTATCTATCACTACTAGTTCTGTGCATGCCCTCCATGCTTCTACAAAAATCAAGATCATCCTCATACATGTACTTGAGTTCTCCAAAACCTATTACTTCTACCCTCAATTCTATCAACAAGTTCCTTCTTCTGCTCAATGCATCTGTAACTCTATTTCACTTTCCACTCCAGTGTTTCAACATAAATGTATAATTCTACATGAATTCTACCCACCTCATGTGTCTCTGATTCAACTTATCATGACTATTCAAATACTACAAAGCTTGATGGTCAGTGTACAACACAAATTCTTTTGGCAACAAATAATGTCTCCACTTCTTCAAGGCTTGAATTATGGCACAAAACTCTTGATCATATACATAATATCTCTTCCTTGCATCATTCAAATTCTCACTAAAATATGCTATTGGTCTCCTTTCTTGGCTTAACACTGCTCCTATTGCATTTCCACTGGCATCACAATCAACATGAAATACTTGTTGCAAATATGTGCCTAAACGGTGTTGTCATTGATGTCAACATATCCTTGTTGCCAGTAGTGTCAACTGTATCCTATTTTGTTGCCTATTTAGAAGACTAGAATGTTGAGGATATTGAGAAAATTAATAAAGATAAATGCATGTGGATCATATGGCTATGTAGAGGACTATCTGAAGTAGCTCTAGTTAAGATTTGAGAGGTCCACATAAATATTTGAAGAAGCTATGGCCATCTGAGTAGAATCAATTTTTTTGCGTTCAAAAGAGACAGAGTGACAGTAAATTGGTTTGAATTGCTCTGCATTTAAATATTATGCTCTACAGTTCTAGAGGCATGTTTGGGAAGTCATTGTGTAGCATCAACTCTAGCGGTTCATGGTTTGGAGGTCTACAACCCATCTTTCTAGTGTGGCAATCATGACAGACAATGTTCTTGAGGTTTTGGATGAAGATGCAAGTGATTTTGATGATTTGAATTGGTGCGGATGTTATAGTTGAATTCAACAAGCTTGTGGAGGTCTCTAGATCATGTGACTACTGTGTTGGAGGTTTGCATTAAAGATTGAGCTTGTTGTTGAAGATTTCTTCTTTAGTGTTGTTTTTTTTCCCAGTCTTTGTCGACCGGATGATTTAAGTATGTTGTGGATGATCTAAGAGCAATTCTATGGAGTATGGCATGTTGATCAAGGAAGATTTGAGTCCTAGTTATATTTGGCCGACAACTTAGTGATTCGTATTAAGTCAGATGTTTGTAGTGCCGAACTTGATGTTCATTCAAAGGTTGATGAAGCGTATAAATACTTGTTGATGAGTTGAGGAAAGTTATCCTTGTGAGAAATAATCAAATCAAAAGAAAGGATCAAAGGTAGAGCAAAAAAGAGGACCAGAGGAACAAGAATAGTAAAGGATCAAGTAATAGTGAAGAAATATTTGGGAGAAGAGCAGAAGTTTTGTGATCATTCAATGAGACTGAACCAGGCATGAAGAAGATGCTATTTCTTAGTTAATCCTTCTATATTAAACATAAATTTCTATAGGCAGTGAGCTTCTTTTGAGTAGTGAGCTCTGGGCAGTGCACCCGAAGGCAAGTGCCTTCCCATTTTTAAGTACTTTTAACAGGGTACGAATCTTGGGGGTTGTGGTTTTGCTTTAACTGGGTTTCCACATTAAAAATCTTGGTGTCAAGTGTGTTAATTTTGTTTCTTCTCATGTGTTATTGTTTCATGCTTTAATGTTTACATCATTAATCTATTGGTAAGTTGTGAACGAAGATTAAAAGGAAGAAAAGTTTAATTTTGTGGACAACTGATTCACCCCCCCTCTCAGTTGTTTGGCCTAATTCCAACATTTGGTATCAGAGCCAAGTTCCTTTGAAGGAAGCTTGACTACTTGAGGAGATCCAAAATGTCAACTTACAAGAAAGACAATCTGAGATTTGATGGAACACATTACACTCTATGGAAGATGCACATGCAGTGTCATTTGCAATGTATGGGTGATGTCTACTAGTTGATAACTAAGAATGAGTATAAGATTCTAGAAAAAGGTCCTACAACTCCAGATGAAATCAAAGATGCTGAGAACAATATTTGAGCTAAAGAA
Source organism: Cunninghamia lanceolata (assembly GCA_027924645.1). Taxonomy (NCBI): domain Eukaryota; kingdom Viridiplantae; phylum Streptophyta; class Pinopsida; order Cupressales; family Cupressaceae; genus Cunninghamia; species Cunninghamia lanceolata. Next base: position 8,646,514 of record BSBN01001583.1, read on the forward strand.
GCCTTATTGAGTGCCCTATCTTGATACAAAAATGACAAATGTACTGGAATTGAAAACCGTGCATGAAATCTAGGAGAAGTTGGAAACCATGTATGAAGGTGATGAATATGTCAAATGTGCCAAGCTACAAATCCTGAAGGGTAGATATGAAAGCTTAAGAATGAGTGAAGATGAAAATATAACCTCCTACATGCTAAAAGTGAATGAACTTGTGAGTGGTATAAGGCATGCTAGTGGAGTAGTGGATGAATTAGAGATTGTTGCCAAAGTGCTCAGATCCTTACCTCCAACATACAAGCATAAAGTTGCTACCATTGAAGAAATCAGGACTGTGACAACTATTACAAAGGATTAGTTGGTTGGTAAAATTTCATCATTTGAAATGAGTGAGTTTGGTGATTCTCTTCCTAAGTCTAAATCTGCATTTAAGGCTAGTATTCATGGAAAACAAAAATATGATCCAGGTGAAAGCTCTTCAAGATCTAACAGATTCGAAAGGACAAGGAAGGATCTTGAAGATGATGAAACTGAGCCTGATGTACTTGAAGCCCTTTTTGCCAAAAGATTGCCAAGAGGATTTGGTAAGTATGAAGGAAAGTTGCCATTCAAATGTTTTTCTTGTAATAAGATTGGTCATTTTGCTTCAAGGTGTTTGGAGAGGGGTTCAAGGCCAAACCCTAATAGACCTAGAGTTCAGAAGAAATGCTACTATGTCCAAGAAGCTAGTGAAGAAGGAGTCACAGATGATGAATCTAATCATGGAGGTTCATCTGAAAATAATTTGGTATTCATTGCTATCAAAGAAGATCTGGTGCCTACTGAATTTGCTAGCTATGCAAATGTGGAAAGTGCCTTGGCTGCTCAAGATGTAGAAAAAGATAAATGGATAATTGATAGTAGATGTTCTCATCATATGACTGGTGATAAAAGTAAGTTTGTAAGCTTTGAAAAATATGAAGGTGGAATTGTGAAATTTGGAGACAACTCAATTGGTAGAATTCGTGGTAGAGGATCCATCTCTTTTGATGGTAAGAATAACACTAATGATGTTCTATATGTGGAAGGATTGAAGCATAATCTTCATAGTGTTGGATAGTTGGTTGACAAGGGTTATGATCTTTGATTCAAGGATGGAAAATGAAGAATCTTGGAAAGCTTCGAAACTAAAATTGCATTTGGTACGCAGATTAGAGGTAACATCTTTCATTTAAGTAGTTCTGGCAAAAGTTGTTTGATTTCTCAGATTGATCAGAGTTGGTTATGGCATAGGAGAATGTGTCATGTGAATTTTGATAACATTGTCAAGATAAGTTCTACTCAGGCTGTGAGAGATCTTCCAAAACTTGTGAAACCTGTTGATAACATGAGTAGAGAATGTCAATTGGGTAAACAAAAAAAAATTTCATTCAAGAGTAAAGAATAATTTTCAAGTGGATGGCTGGAACTTGTGCATACTGATCTATGTGGCCCTGCTAGAATTAGGAGTGTGCAAGGAGACATATATTTTATGTTGCTGATTAATGATTACTCCCGGATGATGTGGGTAACCTTCTTGAAAGAAAAATCAGAAGCTCTTGACAAGTTCAAGGTGTTCAAGGTTATGGCGGAAAATGAGATTGGTGAAAAAATAAAGTGTCTAAGATCTGACAGAGGTGGACAGTTTACCTCCGTTGAGTTTGACACATTTTGTGAAAAGCATGGAATAAAAAGACATTTGTCTACTCCTATGACTCCTCAGTAGAATGGAGTTGTGGAAAGAAAGAACTAGACCATTCAAGAAGCTGCCAGAACCATGATGATGGAAGCAAATGTTCCACAAGTTTATTGGAGAGAATTTGTGAGTATTGTTGTCTACACTCTCAACTGGGTGCAGATCAAAGGCAATTATGGTAAGACCCCTTATGAACTATTGTTTGGTCATCCTCCTACTGTGAGATACTTTAGAGTTTTTGGTAGTAAGTGCTATATCAAAAGAGATGAGGATCTAAGAAAGTTTGAAGCAAGAAATGATGAAGGGATATTTCTGGGTTACTCTACTCAAAGCAAGGAATACTGGTGCTTTAACAAAAGATTGAAAAAGATTGTTGAAAGTGCAAATGTTAGAGTTGATGAGAGCAAAGAAGGACATTCCAGGTCTTACGGATATGAATCAGACGATCAAGATGAAAGTCAAAGTCAAGAAAGACAAGTTCAAACCTAGACTCAGATTCAGATTGATCCAAAAAATCCAGTGACTCAAGAGGATAGTACAAATGTTGAAGAACAAGCTCATGAAATAGAGGTTCAAATAAATCCCAAAACTCTTAGGTATGTAAGACTGAATCATGCTAAAGATTAGATCATAGGAGATAGGTATAAAGGTGTTCGAACTAGGAAAATAATTGCTAAAGATCAAGATGAGATTTGTTTGATTTCAAAGATTGAACCAAATTCAGTAAGTGAAGCTTACAATGATGAAAATTGGGTAAAAGCCATGGAAGAAGAATTAATGCAAATTGAAAAGAATCATACTTGGGATCTTGTTCCTAGACTTGAAGACAAAAATGTGATTGGAACTAAATGGGTCTTCCGAAATAAACTAAATGAAGATGGTGAAGTTATAAGAAACAAAGCAAGGCTGGTATGCAAAGGATATTCTCAAGTGGAAGGAATTGATTTTAAAGAAACTTTTTCTTTGCTGGCAAGAATAGAGACAATCAGATTATTTCATGTATTTGCTTCTTATAAAGATTTCAAGGTCTATCAGATGGATGTCAAGAAAACATTACTAAATAGAGAATTAGAAGAAGAAGTCTACATTGAGCAACCGAAAGGATTTCAGTTGTCTAATCAGAAAGATATGGTTTGCAAGTTGAGGAAAGCATTGTATGGACTCAAACAAGCCCCAAGAGCCTAGTATGCAATATTAGATAAGTATCTGCTAAAGCTAGGATATAGCAAAGGCACTGCTGATAGTAATCTTTACTTCAAGATTGATCATGAGCACATTCTGATTGTTGAGGTATTTGTTGATGATATCATTTTTGGTGGAAATGAGAGTATGTGCAAAACATTTGTTGATTAGATGTAGAGTGAGTTTGAGATGTCCATGTTTGGTGAAATGAATTTCTTCTTAGGTCTACAAATGACTCAGACAGATAAAGATATCTTCATATCTCAATCTAAGTATGTGAGAGAATTGTTGAAAAAGTTTGGAATGGAAGATTCAAAGCTAGTAGGTACACCCATGGTAACCGGATGTAAGTTGAGTAAAGATGATGACTCTCCTAAGGCAAATCAAAAAAGGTATAGATCAATGATTAGTGGACTGCTCTATCTGACTCATACCAGACCTGATATTATGAATGCAATTGGACTTGTTGCTAGATTTCAAGCTGATACTAGAGAATCCCATGTTGTAGTAGTCAAAAGAATTTTTAGATATCTCAAATGGACACTTGATTATGGCTTATGGTATCCAAAGGATAACAACTTCACTCTTCATGCATATACAGATGTTGATTTGGAAGGAGATGTGGATGACATAAAAAGTACTAGTGGTGGTGCATTCTTCTTGGGAAGAAGATTGGTTTCTTGGATGAGAAAAAAGGAGGCAATATCCCTATCAATAGTAGAGGCAGCGTGTATAGTAGTAGTAAACAATTGTACTCAAGTTCTGTGGTGAAAAAAATGTTAGAGGACATCAGAATTGTGTTTGATGAACCTGCCACAATCTTCTATGATAATTCAAGTACAATAAGCATCTCAAAGAATCCAGTGTTGCATTCAAAGACAAAGCACATATCAATTAAGTTTCACTTTTTGAGAGAGAAGGTTAATGAGAATGAAGTCAGATTGGAGTTTGTTTCTTCAAAGGATCAGATTGCAGATATTTTCACTAAGCCTCTACCCAAGGATACTTTTGAGTATCTCAGAGAGAAGTTAGGGCTTATTACCCTTCTTGATCAAAACTAAGATGCACTAGGGTGCATCAGTCTGGTAGAATTCACAGTCATATCTTGTGATCTGGATTGATGTTAAGGAGATACTACTCAGGGGCAGTAGTTAGTATGAGATTAGTCTAAAACAAAAAAGGGGGAGAAAAGATTGCAAATATGTGCCCTTTGCCATTGATGTCAAAAGGGGAGAGAAGTAATGTGAAAAACTAGTTGCTGATGAAAGGGGGAGTAGTGAAGAAAGTGATTGTAGAAGTGATAAGAGAAAGGGAGAGAAGTTCTTGTCTTGATGGTTGAATCAATTTTTCACATCATATTTTTCCATCAATGACAAAGGGGGAGATTGTTGCAAATATGTGCCTAAGCTGTGTTGTCATTGATGTCAACATATCCTTGTTGCCATTGGTGTCAACTGTATCCTATTTTGTTGCCTGTTTAGAAGACTGGAATGTTGAGGATATTGAGAAAATTAATAAAGATCAATGCATGTGGATCATATGGTTGTGTAGAGGACTATCTAAAGTAGCTCCAGTTAAGATTTGAGAGGTTCGCATAAAGATTTGAAGAAGCTATGGACATCTGAGTAGAACCAGTTTTGCTATGTTCAAAAGAGACAGAGTGATAGTAAATTGGTCTGGATTGCTCTGCATTGAAATATTATGATCTACGGTTCTAGAGGCATGTTTAGGAAGTTAGTGTGTATCATCAACTCTAGTGGTTCATGGTTTGGAGGTCCGCAAGCAATCTTTCTAGTGTGACAGTCATGACAGACAGTGTTCTTGAGGTTTCAGTTGAAGATGCAAGTGATTCTGATGATTTGAATTCGTGTGCATGTTATTGTTGAATTTAATGAGCTTGTGGAGTTCTTTCAATCATGTGACTGCTATGTTGGAGGTCTGCATTAAAGATTGAGCTTGTTGTTGAAGATTTCTTCTTTAGTGTTGTTTTTCCTAGTCTTTGCCAACTACATGATTTAAGCATGTTGCGGATGATCTAAGAGCAATTCTATGGAATGTGGCATGTTGATCGAGGAAGATTTGAGTCCCAGTTATATTTGGTGAATAGATTAGTGATTTGCATTAAGTCAGATGTTTGTAGTGCCGACCTTGATGTTCATTCCAAGGTTGATGAAGCATATAAATACTTGTTGATGAGTTGAGGAAAGTTATCCTTGTGTGAAATAATCAAATCAAAAGAAAGGATTAGAGGCAGAGTAGAGAAGAGGAGGAGCAGAGGAATAAGAACAATAAAGGATCAAGTAATAGTGAAGAAGTATTTGGGAGAAGAATAGAAGTTTTGTGAGCATTCAATGAGACTAAACCAGGCGTGAAGAAGATGCTATTTCTCAATTAATCTTTTTATATTAAACATAAATTTCTGTAGGCAGTGAGCCTCTTTTGAGAAGTGATCTCTGGGCAATGTGCCCAAGGGCAAGTGCCTTCCCATTTTTAAGTACTTTTAATAGGGTACAAATCTTGTGGCTTAACCCCCACCATGGTTTTCCCTTAACTGGGTTTCCACATTAAAAATCTTGGTGTCAATTGTGTTAATTTTGTTTCTGCTCATGTGTTATTGTTTCATGCTTTAATGTTTACATCATTAATATGTTTGTAAGTTGTGAAAGAAGATTAAAAGGAAGAAAAGGTTAATTTTGTGGACAACTAATTCACCCCCCCTCTCAGTTGTCTAGACTAATTCCAACAATACTTTGTCAAAATCTAGTAATGCTAACACTGGTTGCTCTGTCACCTTTTTCTTCAACAATTCAAAACTCCTATGTGCTCTTGATGTCCACTTAAAATATATTCGGTCTCCTTTCATGGTCTTTATCATTGGTGTGCAAATGGTACTAAATTTTTTTATGAACTTCTGGTAGAAACATAGCAATCAACGAAAATATATTACCTCTCCAATATTCATAGGTGTTGGTCATTCAACAATTGCTCTTACTTTTTCTGGATCCATCTTCAATCCTTCTATAGAAATCAAAAATCCCAAATATACTAGTTTTGTCTTCATGAAACTACATTTCTTGATGTTTATTAGAAATTTCTCTTCTCTCAACCTCTAAAATACTTGTCTAATATGCCATAAATTTTCTTCCTTGGTTCTATTGAAAATCAAAATATCATCCAAATAGACAATAACAAACTTACCCAAGAATTTCTTCAATACTTCATTCATCAACCTCATGAAAGTACTTGGTGCATTAGTTAATCCAAAAGGCATGACTAATCACTCATACAATCCTTTGTTTGTCTTGAAAATAGTCTTACATTCATCTCCTTCTCTTATTCCAATATGATGGTATCCACTCTTTAGATCTATCTTTGTTCAATATTTTTTCTCCTCTCAACTAATCCATGATGTCATCAATCCTTGGAAATGGAAATATATACTTGAATTTGATCTTATTGATTTCTCTTGAGTTTGTACACATCCTCCATTCTCAATCTTTCTTTGGTGCTAACACTATTGGTACCACACATGGACTTAAACTTTCTCTAATCAATCCCTTTCTCAATAGCTCCTATATCTGTCTGTTTAGCTCTGCATTTTCTGTTGATGTCATCCTATGCACCATTTTGTTTCAAAAAATGTCTCTAGGTATGAGTTCCATATGATGACCGATACTCCAGATTGGTGGTAATCCTTCTAGCACATTCTCTGATACAATATCTTGGTACTCTATCAATAATTTTGCTACTTCCTTCTACAGTAGTTCTTCTCCATTTATGGTGGTGTTTTATGCACTTTGGGTACCACACTTCTTTGGACTCAATTCAAAACACATGTTCTCATGTCTCAATCCATCCAAAAGTTTCCTTTCATCTACCAAACAAATTATAGCATTGTTACATACTTCACTTTTGCACTCTTCTTCCAAAGGTATCAAGATATGTCTTTTTCCACTTAATGTTATAGTATAGGTATTCTTCCTTCTATCATATATTGTCTTTCTATCATAATGTCATGGTCTTCCAAACAATAAATGACATACATCCATTGGCATAATATCACATAATATCTCATCATTATAAGATCCTATATGAAATTTCACCAAACATTATTCACTCACCAATATATTGTATTCGTCTTGAATCCATGCTATCTTGTAGGGATTTGGGTGTTTCAAGCTCTCTAGATTCAACTTCCTTACCATCCCTTCTAAAACCAAATTGTCTATACTACCACTATCAATGATAACTTTACAACACTTACCTCCTGATTTGCATCTTGTCCAGAACAAACTTTTTCTTTATGGTGGCTCCTCAGTTCTTTCTACTTGCAAAAAAGCTCTCCTCATGACCAATGATTGACCCTTTTCTAGTTTCCCTATTGAACTTAATGATCTAATTGGTTCTTCCTCCACATAGGCTGCCCTTGCACTATTCTCGATCCTTTTGTTAGTACTCCCTTGATGACATCCAAATGCTTAGTGTCCTTCACCTCCACACTTGAAATAGGTTCCTTTGAATGATCTCTTATCAATTCCTCTTTCATCTCTCTAGTATCCTTCATTACGATAAGAATTATGACTTCCTCTATTGTTGCGGTAGAAACTTTGGTCATCTCTCCCTCGGTTGTATGAATTGTTGTCTCTTTCCTCTTTGTGGTATGAGATACTTTCCTTATTATGCTCTACATATGATCTTCCTTCTCCACATTGTGTCCTAGCTTTCTAGAATCTACCTCCTCTACCTCTTTGTTTATGCTCAAATCTCTTGTTCAACTTATCTTTAACATTTAGCACAAATTGATATGCTTCTTGTTGAAATTAGTACAGACAATTGAGAGGGGGGTGGTGAATCAATTTCTCAAATCTTTACTTCTTCTACTTTTAATCTTCTATACAACTTATAAACAAATTAATGATATAACCATGAAAGCATGAATCAACAACACAAGAGCAGAAACATAATCAACACACATAACACCAAGATTTTTATGTGGAAACCCGGTTAAGGGAAAACCACGGTGGGGGTTAACCCACAAGATTTATTCTCTATTAAAAGAATAGAAAAATGGGAAGGCACTTGCCTTCAGGCACACTACCCAGAAATCACTGCTCAAAGAGGATCACTGCCTACAAAAATATTCACAAGTTAAACACAGAAGGATTGAACTAAGAAACATCTTCTTCATGCAAAGGTTAGTTCCATTGAAGTGCACAACACCTCTGCTCTAGCCCCCCTTTACACTTCCTCTCTATCTCCACATCTTCACTCACATTCCCACATTTCCATGACTTCTCAACACTTATTTATACATGTCATCGACTTTGGAATGAACATCAAAGTCAGCCTTACAATCATTTATTTGGAACAGTCTCCAAGATAAGAATTACAAGATATTTCCATCACAAGACTTGAAATGCTTTCTACAAACCATCACATTGTCAGCCAAACACAGCTGGGACTTGAATCTCCCTCAAACAACACGTCACGCTCCATAGAACTCTTCTTAGATCATCTGCAACATGCACCAAGCATCAGGTCCGCCAAGACTAGAAAGAACAGCAACACTCAAGAGGAAATCTTCAATTGTGAGCTCAATCCTCAATGTAGACCACCAACACAATAGGCACATGATCCATAGACTACCATAAGCACAATGAAATCAACCAGAACAACCGCACCACCTCAAATCCCTAGAAGCACTTACACCTTCATCTAGAAAATCAGGAACACTAACTATCATGACTGTCATAGTAGAAAGATTGCTTGCAGACCTCCAAACCACAAACCACATGAGTTGAGGATACACACCAACATTCTAAACATACCTCTAGATCCACAGACCATAATATTTCAATGCAAAGCAATCCAGACCAAATTCATGTCACTTTTTGACCTCTAAACAACTGTAAAACCTAGTTCTACTTAGATGGCCATAACTTCACCAATCCTCCATGTGGACCTCTCAAATCTTAACTAGAGCAACTTCAAACAATCCTCTACAATCCCTTTAGTCTGTAGACTCTGATCCTCTTCTCACTAGAAATGCAAAGCAATCTACTGCACTGTCTTCACTATCACTGACAAAGAGATATGTTGACATCAATGACAACACATCATATGCACATATTTGCAACAATCTCCCCCTTTGTCATTGATGGCAACATGTGATGTGAAAAATTGATTCAACCATCAAGACAAGGACTTCTCCCCCTTTCTCTTATCACACCTGCAACCACTTTCTTCACTACTCCCCCTTTCACCAGCAACTACTTACTTCCAAGTTTTCCACATGACTTTGTCTCCCCCTTTGACATCAATGGAAAAGGGCACATATTTGCAATCATCTTTCCCTCTTTTTGTTTCTTAGATAAAATAAAACTAAACTCCAGAATTAACATACTAACTACTCCCCCTGTGTAGCATCCCCTTAACACCAATCTGGAACACAAGATATGACTGTGAGTTCCACCAGACGGATGCACACTAGTGCACATTAGTTCTAAATAGGAGGGGTAATAACCCCTAGCTTCCCTCTGAGATACTCAAAAATATCCTTAGGTAGAGGCTTCGTGAAGATATCCGCAATCTAATCATTTGAGGAAACAAACTCCAATCTGACTTCATTCTCATTTACCTTCTCTCTCAAAAAGTGAAACTTGATGGATATGTACTTTGTCTTTGAATAAAACACTAGATTCTTTGAGATGTTTATTGCACTTGAATTATCACAGAAGATTGTAACAGGCTTTTCAAACACAATTCTGATATCCTTCAACATTTGCTTCATCCACAAAACTTGACTACAATTACTTGCTACTACTATATACTCTGCCTCTGTAGTAGACAAAGATATTGCCTCCTACTTTTTGCTCAACCAAGAAACCAATATCTTTCCCAAGAAAAATGCATCATTACTAGTACTCTTCCTGTCAACCACATCTCCTACCTAATTAGCATTGTATATGCATGAAGAGTGAAATCATCATCCTTAGGATACCATAAGCCATAATCAGATGTCCCTTTTAGCTATCTGAAATGTTTTTTGACTGATACAACATGAGATTCTCTAGGATCAACTTAAAATCTAGCAACAATGCCAACTGCATTCATAATATCAGGTCTGGTTTGAGTCAAGTAAAGTAGTCCTCCAATCATTGATATATATCTTTTCTTATCTACCTTAGGGGAATCTATTGGCAAGAGACACTATATGGATTCATGGTTGTTGTCATTGATGGCAACAAAGGTCATCCCACATATCCGCAAGTCATGGTGTGTCTATACCGAAAGTCTGAATGAAGATTGTTGTGGTCCAGTGAACAAGAACAGAGCATGTGGCAAGGTCCGACAGATTAGTTTGGATCTCTCAGACCAAGTGTCTTGGTGTAGTACAGATTTGGGGAAGTCAAGAGGACTACCTTGAGTAATAGATTCCAAGGATTTAGCTTTTGGTGATGGACAAGGAAAAAGATATGAACAGTTGAATACCGGATTCCTGAGTAATAGTGTGAACAAAGGAAGAACTAACTGACAGAACATCAGATTGCTTTCCGGATGTGTTTCTGACAGTGTAAAGGTTATGAAGACATGGATTATGTTTGGCTGACATGATTAATGATATCTACAAGTATATGCTTGATCCGCATTACTTGATGAGCAAGGATTCAGCCGACAGAACAGAGGTTGTGAGAAAATAGACTGTTCCGGATGCTGACTAGAAAAGTGATGAAATTACTTGTGCAGATACATATGCACGATGGATTTAGTTGTGAAAAAGGATGTGGTATGATGTTATTGTGTGAATAAGTGTAGAGCAGAGAAGAAACAGCCAGAGAGAGATCAGGTATGTGAAAGGAAAGCAAAATAAAGAGAAGAGGAAAGATGAAGTGCAGTAGATCAGTGTACTGAGCCTAACCGGAACTGACCTCCAGCATATGTGGATGCTTCCAATCAGTTCAAGTATTATATAACATTCTTTTGTAGACAGTGTGTCTTCTTGTAGGTAGTGTGCCTCTTTGTGAGCAGTATGCTCGGGCAGTGAGCCCTAATTGGCAAGTACCATTTTGTAATTCCTTATTCTTCTAACAGAGAATAATCTTTGGGTTAATCACCCCGTGGTTTTTTCCCTTAACAGGGTTTCCACATCAAAAATATTGTGTCATGTGTTTCTCATTTCATGGTAATGTTTGTTTGTTTACTTCAATGCTGCATTGATTAATAAGAAAGTTTGAAAGAAGAAACAATTAGGATAACTGATTCACCCCCCCTCTTAGTTATCAACAATTGATATCAGAGCCAAGTTCCTCCTAATAGAGCCTAACAGCTTGAGGAAGATCTGGGAGTTCAAATGGATGCATATGGTTTAAGGGAGCAACTCAAGACTGCCCTTGAGGATCTTGAACAGTCAAACTCTGAAGTTAATGAATTAAAGGAAAGACTCAAATAGGCTGATGAATTCATGAGAGAACTTAAGGACAAATTAAGTCTCTCTATGAAAAAGAGAAAAGAGCTGCTCCAACAATTGGCAAGACAAAGTGAAGAAAGTAATACAAATGAAGAATTGACTGAGAAAACCAAGTTATGTGAAAAGTTATCAAAAGAAGTCATTATGATAAGACATGAAATGGAATCAGGAGTTATAAAGTTTACTCAAGAAATTGAAGAGAAAAGAAAAGCTGAAGACAATCTAAGACAATCTATTAAAGAGAAATATGAAGATTGCCTCCAGATGGACAGGATTATCAAACATCTTGAATCTGATCTTGAAGATGCCAAAGGTAATGAAGAAAAACTTGAGGATCAAATTGTCTCTCTCAAAAGAGATCTTCAAACAGCAAATGAATATAAAGAGAAATTCAAGATAAGTTCTGCTCAACTTGAAGTTCTTCTTGGAAGTCAAAAGAGGGGAGATGACAAATATGGTTTGGGATATGAGAAAGGAGAAAGCTCCGGATCTGATCAAAAGAATTTTGGATCAGAAAATCCAAGGAATAGGCCTAGAAGACCTCCGGTAAGACAGTCCAATGCTCAAAGATATCCATCCTTCAATGGATACTACCATAGCTGTAATCACTTTGGTCACAAAGCTAATCAGTGTAGAAAGAGAATGAATCAGACTAATTCATCCTTCTCCGGATAGTACTTTAATTGCAAAAGGTATGGACACAAGTCTCATGAATGCAGAAATATGCAAATAAACAAATCATTCAATGGTAGATGCTTTGCATGCAATAGAGTAGGTCATATGGCTAATCAATGCAGATCAAGAGGTTATCAGTCAAATATGCAAGGGAATGTTATTTGCCAAATCTGTAATAGGTCCGGTCATAATGAAAAAGTCTGCAGAAGCAAGAATCAGGACAAAAGAGGTCCGGTGTATAATCAGAATCAAGACAAGGGTAAACAAAAGATGAATGCGGATGAAGTTAGGAATCAGATGAACAAGATTTGGGTAAAGAAAAGTTTAGAGAATGTAAAGGTTGGATCCACACCAAACTCTGGTGCTGATATTCCTTCCAGAAATTAAAGGTGAGCTCTGGCTCAGGGGGAGACTCATAGAAAATTCTGTTCCCCCAGCCAATCAAGTGGTGCCGGATGTGGCACAAAATGCGGAGTAAAGGGTTTGAAGATATAACAAGATTTCAGAAGTCCGCATGGAGATGTGAAGAAGTTGTGATCGATCAAGTAAGACCTGTTCGGGGAGATGCTCTGGAATGACAGAAGATTTCAAAAAGGTCTGGAGAGATCCAGAAGCACATTGTCTTATTCTACAGATTAGACAGAGTGTTTGGGATGTCCTTGTGATGTGTCATCTTGTTTTGTTCATGATTGAAATATCCGCATGATGTTCATAGATCAGGACTGATCCGGTTCTTCAAGTTATCCGAATAAGGCAAACCAGAATAATGTAGGTCGAGTATTTATTGCCATCAGATATTAGGGTTTGCGAAGCAATATAAGGGATTTCTCATAAATCATTTGCTCATTCTGCACTCAAGAAGAAGCGAAAAGTGGAGCTCTGTAACAAGATTCATCAAGTTCACCAAAGATCTCCTGCCAAAGTCATTACATACAGAAATCAATCCAACCACTCCGTGTAACTGAAGGCGCATAAGGTATTTTCCATTTTTGATATCTTACTACAAATCTTTTGAGAAATGGCTACTCCGAATATAGTAAAGATCTCAGATAGGCCCTGACCTAAATTTAAGAAACATCCATACAAGTCATTGGAGGTAGATCCCTTAGGAGCATTCTCTAGTGTTCCTCATGGCATTTTACACACAGAAGACATTAGGGTTTACATACATGCAAGTATTGAGGAATTCAGGGAATTCAAATTCAGAGATCTCTATCACAAACAACTGATAGACAATGCCTTTGAGCTTAAACCAGAGTATAAGGGTATCCAGAAGAAACAGTTTGATCAATTCATTCATTTCCCCTGCTTTGAAGAAGAAGAATGGGTCCGATATGTATTGAGTAGGATGCATGACAACTTCCTATGGCTGGATAGACCCTACAAGATCACAAAAGAGGCAATTAGGGCAGTGACTGGTCTATACTCTTCTGGAGGGATACCTATCCTCAAATCTATCAAAAATAACATTGTAACTGAGGCCACCGGATCAAAATTTGATAAGAGGGCAATGACCATTGAAGATATTTCTGATCCGGATATCAAGTATGCATCTATGATAATAGGATACAAGATTTATCACTCCAGTAGGGAAAATTCTGTATCCGGAACTGCAGTATACACTGCCTATGAGATGCTGAGGAAGAATGCAAATTATGATCTCTGTGAACTTCTTTTAAGCCAATTAATGGAAAATATACAGAAGATCAAAAAGGACAAAAAGAATTCTTTTAAGTATGGTACTCTCATATTATGTCTATTTTTCTATTTCATGAATGAGCTGCCCGGATCAAGTGGATGGGTGTGGCAAAATGACAAACCTGTTGCAGCCCAGATAAGAGATTATTTACATGGGCTTGGGGATGCCAAAGCAAGAAATACAGCCCTGTGGGGATACTTCAAAAACTTCCAAAGCACGATGCAAGCAAGAGAAAGAATTCCCCAATCCGTTGTTGAAAAATACAAAGACTCAGTTTGCTTTATGGTGGATACTGATCAGTGCCTAATGGAGGCAGTAGAGCCAAGGACAGTTTGGATCATGCCCATGGGGTATGAGGTTGATGAATAGATTGTGGAACTGCATGTTCAACACATGCTTAGTCAGCTCAAAGATCCAAAGGCAGAAAGGTTTGGAACCTTTGAGGAGCTGAGTGTGAAGATCCATGTGGAACTCAGAGAACTTGAGATAAAGAGGAAGGTGAGAAAAGAAGTAAAGCATATTGGTCAAGGCCTAGGCATCCTAAAGCAGGCACTTGATGCCAACTGGGAAAAGAGGAGAAAGGCTAAGGAAGAAAAGAAAGAGGCAGAAAAGAAAAGCAAGAAAAGTGCTCTGGTGGAAACTTCAACCCGGACCAGATCATCAAAAGGATCTACACCTGTCAAAACCAAAAGCTCAAAAATATCTAAACTGGAAGGTTAGAGATTCAGTAAAGGAGAGAAAAGGTCTAAAATAAAAGCCACAAGGGCTTATACAAGTCAGAAAGATGAAGAGGAAACAGAATCAGATGAGGGAGTAAAAGAAATAAAGAAGCAGAAGAAGAAAGGATCCGGTAAACCCTCCACAGGCCAAGACAAGGAAGAAATGGCAGAGGTATTTGTTGAAAAACCCACCTTGTCTCTAGAAAGTGTAATCAAGTTAGTCATGGTGGATGGAAACCTTCAACCAATGACTGAATTCTATGATGACTACAATGAGGCTGACCAAAAGATTCTGCAGGAAGCCACAATCAAATATCTGAACATATACAATAAGGTTTTCATTGAGATTATATCTCTAATTCCTAAAAGCCTAGAAAAGGAATTAGAAATAAGAAAGAACAATGCCCAGGCAAAAGATCTTGAGATCCGGGAGCAGATAGCTATTCAGCTATATCCTCAAATTGATCCCAAGACAATGAACATAATATTCAAAGACTGCAAAGATGAGTTCAGGAGTAAAGCAAGGATGAATCAACTCATGCTTGGTGAGACTGACAAGGTGGCCTTAGAGACATAAGAGATCCTCCGGAAAGCCTTCAAAAGGTTTAATCTTCCTATTGTAGAAGACTTGGGTGCTGATCCCTCATCCACAAGTGCTGCAGAAGAAATTTCTGAGAAAGCAACAGAAGAGATGGGCTTTGAACAAACCAACATTTCTCCTCTGGTTTCCCCTACAGTCTCTGGATCCAAAGAAGAAGAGAAACTACTAGAGAAAGAAGTAGTGGTAAAAGAAAAAGAAGCTGACAGTACCAAGGGTGCAGAGAAAGAGAAGACTCCAACAGAGAAAACCACAACTGATAGTGGTAAGAATGTGGAGAAAGAGAAAATTCCAATGGACAGCTCCAAGACTGTAGAAGAGAAGAAACATCTGTCTCTGGCAAGAGACACTGCACAAACTGTCCAAAGATTTCTAAGCAAAGAAGCAATAGAGATTGATGAACCGGAGCTGCTACAAGGCCCATTCAACTTTGATTCCCTCTCTCCGGTGCAGACAATGAAGATAGCTTCATTTGCTAATGCTAAGGCAAATGAAAAACTCCTAAAGTCTCATATGGAAGACTGTGAGTTGATAGAGGCTGCTTCCGGAGTGCTTGAAAAGATTATGCCATCGGTCCAGATAGATCCGACAGCCTCCTCTTCCGGTAATCTCAAAACCTTAGTCAGCAGTGTTGATACACATTTTGATTCTCTAGAAAAATCAGCTGAAGAAAAGGTCTGGAAGGAATTTTTGGATAAAAGATTTTCATAAGTACTAGGATTAATCTCTAATGATAGGAGAAATATGAGTATTGGAATAAAGAGCTTAGAAAATGCTCTTAAGGATGGCGGGGACATTTACAAATTTTGTATCTCCTGGTCAAAAGCAACAGTAGAAATTGAGAAGAAAATAAAAGAGGAACAGGACAAACTACTGAGTTTGTCTCAAAGTTTTGATCCTCTCTCTTCCTCCATAGTAACTCAGGAATGTCAAACTATTGCTATCACAAATGCAATAAAGAACTTTGAGAAGGAAAGGAAGAATATAATTAACCGGATGGGAGAACTTAGAAGGATTATTATCCTGAAGTTAGAAACTATGCATGAGGCCATAAGTGATGCTCAGACTACCGCCCAAACCAATGATCTGATAGATCTCAAGAGGGTAGAAGCTTTTGCATTTTTGTTGAGTGGTCACATTTGAATTTTGGATAGAATGAAGCAAAGTTGGGCTACAGAACTGGTCCAATTGAAGACATCCTTTGCAGACATTCTTCAGTTTATGTGAGTATGTAATATGCGGCTAAGTATAGTAAATTTTTGAAAATTTTGGTGTGCGGACCCTACCCTTTGCCATTGATGTCAAAGGGGGAGTGAGGAATAGTGAAAAATGAGGAATCCAACAAAGGGGGAGTTCCGAAAATTGTATATAAAGATAGAGCATCAACCAAGGGGGAGCATAGTGTAAACACTTACTCATTTTTCACTAAGTGTTGCCATCAATGCCAAAGGGGGAGATTGTTGGCAAGAGACACTATATGGATTCATGGTTGTTGTCATTGATGGCAACAAAGGTCATCCCACATATCCGCAAGTCATGGTTTGTCTCTACCGGAAGTCTGAATGAAGATTGTTGTGGTCCGGTGAACAAGAATAGAGCATGTGGCAAGGTCTGACAGATTGGTCCGGATCTCTTAGAGGAAGTGTCTTGGTGCAATGCGGATTTGGGGAAGTCAAGAGGACTACCTTGAGTAATAGATTCCAAGGATTTAGCTTCCAGTGATGGACAAGGAAAAAGATATGAACAGTTGAATACCGGATTCTTGAGTAATAGTGTGAACAAAGGAAGAACTGACTGACAGAACATCAGATTGCTTTCCAGATGTGTTTCTGACAGTGGTAAAGGTTATGAAGACATGGATTATGTTTGCCTGACATGATTAATGATATCTACAAGTATATGCTTGATCCGCATTACTTGATGAGCAAGGATTCAGCCGACAGAACAGAGGTTGTGAGAAAATAGACTGTTCTGGATGCTGACTAGAAAGGTGATGAAATTACTTGTGCAGATATATATGCACGATGGATTTAGTTGTGAAAAAGGATGTGGTATGATGTTATTGTGCGAATAAGTGTAGAGCAGAGAAGAAACAGCCAGAGAGAGATCTGGAATGTGAAACGAAAGCAGAATAAAGAGAAGAGGAAAGATGAAGTGCAGCAGATCAGTGTACTGAGCCTAACCGGAACTGACCTCTAGCATATGTGGATGCTTCCAATCAGTTCAAGTATTATATAACATTCTTTTATAGACAGTGTGTCTCCTTGTAGGCAGTGTGCCTCTTTGTGAGCAGTATGCTCAGGCAGTGAGCCCTAATTGGCAAGTGCCATTTTGTAATTCCTTATTCTTCTAACAGAGAATAATCTTTGGGTTAATCACCCCATGGTTTTTTCCCTTAATAGGGTTTCCACGTCAAAAATACTGTGTCATGTGTTTCTCATTTCATGGTAATGTTTGTTTGTTTACTTCAATGCTGCATTGATTAATAAGAAAGTTTGAAAGAAGAAACAATTAGGATAACTGATTCACCCCCCCTCTTAGTTATCAACAGAATCATCATCTTTACTCAACTTGCATCTGGTTACCATGGGAGTGCTCACTAGTTTTGAATCCTCCATTCTAGACTTTTTCAACAACTCCTTCACATGCTTAGATTGGGATATGAAGATGCCTTTTTCTGACTGAATGATTTGTAGACTTAAGAAGAAATTCATTTCACCAAACATGGACATCTCAAATTCACTTTGCATCTGATCAGCAATTTTTTTACACATGCTCTCATTTCCACTGAAGATGATATCATCAACAAATACCTCAACAATCAAGATGTGTTCATGATCAATTTTGATATAAAGATTACTATCAGCTGTGCCTTTGCTAAAACCTAATTTTAGAAGATACTTATCTAATCTTGCATACCAGGCTCTTGGGGCTTGTTTAAGTCCATACAATTCTTTCCTCAATATGCAAATCTTATCACATTGATCAGACAACTAGAATCCTTCTAGTTGCTCAATGTAGACCTCTTCTTCCAACTCTCCATTCAAAAATTCTGACTTGACATCCATCTGGTAAACTTTGAAATCTTTGTAAGAAACAAAGGCAAGAATTAATCTGACTACTTCAATTCTTGCCACAGGAGCAAAAGTGTCTTCAAAATCAATTCCCTCTACCTGAGAATATCCTTTGCACACTAATCTTGCTTTATTTCTCACAACTTCACCATCTTCATTTAACTTATTCCAGAAGACTGACTTAGTTCCAATTACATTTTTGTTTTTAGGTCTAGGAACAATATCCCAAGTATGATTATTTTCAATTTGCATCAATTCTTCTTCCATTGCTTTTACCCAATTTTCATCATTATAACCTTCATTCACTAATTTTGGTTCAATCTTTGAAATCAAACATTATTCCTCTTCATCTTCAGCAATTTTTCTTCTAGTTTGAACACATTTATTTTTGTCTCCTATGATCTGATTTTTAGAATGATTCAACCTTACATACCTAGGAGTTTTGGGATTTTCTTGAACTTCTGATTCTTGGACTTGTTCCTCAATATTTGCACTAGCTTCTTGAGTCACTGGATTTTTTGGAGCAATCTGAATCTGAGTTTGAACTTGAACTTTCTTTTCATCATTTGATTCATTACCATAAGACTTGGAATGTCTCTCCATGCCTTCATCAACCTTGACATTAGCACTTTCAACAATCTTCTTCAATCTCTTGTTAAAGCACTGGTATGCCTTGCTTTAGTTAGAATAACCCAAAAATATTCCTTCATCGCTTCTTGCATCAAACTTGCTTAGATCTTCATCTCTCTTCATATAACATTTACTATTGAAAACTCTAAAGTGTTTCACAGTAGGAGCATTACCAAACCAAAGTTTATAAGGTGTTTTGCTGGTATTACCTTTGATATGCACTCAGTTAAGAGTGTAGACAACAGTACTCACAACTTCTCTCTAATAGACATGTGGAACTATTTAGGGTAAAATTTGATTCCTTTAATGTTTTAGTGTTTAGATGTTTGAATCCTCCTTTCACCCTATACATTCAAGGATCTAGGGTCGAGTGGCAATTCACTATCATACCATAGGTCATTGTGAGATGTAGGGAAACATGGATTAGGGAGTTTAATTATCAATTTTCCTTCTCCTATGCTTAATTGACCATTAAAACCCTAATTTCACAAATATGACTGTAAATGGAAGAATAATAGAAAAAGCTATTGCAGAGGGAAGCAAAATATCAAATCATAGAGTACCTATTTTTAGGGTTCCGATGTGGAAAAGTTGGGGACAAAAGAACGAGCGCCCAAGTCCAATGCCCTACTTTTTGTCTGGATCTAGGAACTTAGTCTGCAACTCTTCCTTGTTATCCCAGAGATTTTCTCGTCATGAAAGTTGGAGGACTAATGAGCAGGCACCCAAGTCTAGGGTGCTATTTTTCCTTCTATTTTGCAATTTCGACACTTCAAGATGCCTTCCTGCAACTTCACTTTTCCCAGTTCCACAACCTATAAGTTGCAACCATGAAAACTTTGGGAGGGGATTGTGGTGTTTAGAGGCTTGCCTCAGTCAAGCCCTGGAGGACACTTAAGTCTCAAAACACCGTTGTCAGATAGAGTGTGCATGCCCTTGTGAGGTAGAGGTGAAAACCAAAGGAAACAATGATGAAAACACAATATAATGTCACCTTGTAGTGAATATATCATGGAAGGAAGATGTCCTTCATTACATGATGAAATGGATGCTCAAATCTGTAAACACAAACACATAAACCACACAAATTTACTCTTGCAACACAATGAAAGCCTTGAATCACCTTGAGAACACTTGAATTGCCATCTTTTCTAAATGAATGCCTAAGCATGCTTATATATGCAACTACAAACACTCTCACCAAGAATTTTGTAATTCAAACTTACCATGTCAGCATAGGACCCAAATAATGGTCATAAACCAACATCCAAAAATTGGGACTACCCCAAAATAGGGCAAGACTAGGGTGCGAGCGCCCAAGTCCTCCCCCCCATTTTGGGTAGGGTAAAGTTCAAGGGGTCCTCCTAGGTCCCATTTGTCATGTTACCTAGGGCTCATTCCATCGGGATGCCAAATTATGAACTAAGATGTCCTAAATACATGCAAAAGACCCGAGAGCTAAACCTTATGAGGGAAAAACCCCCAAGGGGACATTTTTTGACGTTTCATTTAGCCCCCACTTTAATGTACGTATAAACACAAGGCCAATACATGCATTAAAGTATGCTCACAAACACAAAAAACACACCAAACATGGAGAAGACATGTCAATCACATAGAGGATAGTACTAGGCATGCAAAACATAGAGAAGACAGTTAAAGTTACACAACACACGGAGAAGACAATCAATGCATAGAAGACACATTAATGCATGGAAGACAAAAATGATATCTTTTCTTTTCTTTTTCTCATATACATGAAATGCAGATGCAAGTACTGGAAAGTAAACAAACCTCCCATAATACATGATGCACTCATTGCCAAGGTCTTTGTATATGCTTAGGGTAAAATTTGGATTGTTTAATGTTTTAGTGTTTAGATGTTTGAATTTTCCTTTCACCCTTTACATTCAAGGATCTAGGGTCGAGTGGCAATTCACTATCATACCCTAGATTGCTGTGAGATGTAGGGAAACTTGGATTAGGGAATTTAATTATCAATTTTCCTTCTCTTGTGCTTAATTAACCATTAAAACCCTAATTTTGCAAATACAATTGTAAACAAAAGAATAACAGAAAAAGATCTTGCAGATGGAAGTAAAATATCAAATCACAAAGTACCTATTTTTGGGGTTCCAAGGTGGAAAAGTCAAGAAAAAAAGAGTGGGCACCCAAGTCCAATGCCCTGCTTTTGTCTGAATCTAGAAACTCAATCTACAATTCTTCCCTGCTATTCTAGAAATTTTCTCGTCACGAAAGTTGGAGGACTAATGAGAGGGTACCCAAGTCTAGGGTGCTATTTTTCCTTTTGTTCTATAATTCCGACACCTCAAGAAGCCTTCCTGCAACTTCACTTTGCCCAACTCTGCAACCTATAACCTGCAACCATGAAAACTTTGGGAGGGGGTTGTGGTGTTTAAAGGCTTGCCTCAGTCAAGCCCTAGAGGACACTTAAGTCTCCAAACACCATTGTCAAATAGAGAGTGCATGCCCTTGTGAAGAAGAGGCAAAAACTAAAGGAAATGATGATGAAAACATAATATAATGTCACCGTGTAGTGAAGATATCATGGGAGGAAGATGCTCTTCATTTCATGATGAAATGGATGCTCAATTTTGCAAACACAAACACATAAACCACACAAATCTACTCTTGCAATGCAATGAAAGGCTTGAATCACCTTGAGAGTGCACAAACATCACAATTGCCATCTAGTTTCTAAATGAATGCCTAAGCATGCTTATATATGCAACTACAAACACTCCTGGCAAGATTTTGTAAATTCAAACTTACCATGTCAGCAAAGGACCCAAATAACGGTCATAAACCAACACTTAAAATTTGGGACAACCCCAAAATAGGGCAGGACTAGGGCATGGGCACCCAAGTCCTCCCCCCTATTTTGGGCAAGGTTAAGCTCAAGGGGTCCTCCTAGGTTCCATTTGTCATGTTACCTAGGGCTCATTCCATTGGGGTGCCAAATTTTGAACTAAGATGTCCTAAATGCATGCAAAAGACTCGAGAGCTAAACCTTATGAGGGAAAAGCCCCCAAGGGACATTTTTCGATGTTACATTTAGCCCCCACTTTAATGTATGTATAAACACAAGGCTAGTACATGCATTAAAGTATGGTCACAAATACAACAAACACACCAAGCATAGAGAAGACACACTAATCACATAGAAGACAGTAACAGGCACACAAAACACAGAGAAGACAATTACAGTCACGCAGAACACGAAGAAGACAGTAAATGCATAGAAGACACATTAATGCATGGAAGACAGAAATGATATCTTTTCTTTTCTTTTTCTCATATATATGAAATGCAAATGCAAGTACTAAAAAGTAAACAAACCTCCCATAATACATGATGCACTCATCGCACAGGTCTTTGTATAAATGGGGCAATACACACACAAGATATGCAAAACCTTCCACAATGCAAGAAGCACAACCCTAAGGCATTGATATTTATATTGCATATGAGGAAACAAACATGCCAAACAAAGCAAGCACACCAAAACACACACACTTGAAGACATAGAGAAAACACGGTAGACAAGTGATGGTATGTTCCCTATTTCTAGGCTCATCACCATCTCAAGCACATTACAATCAAACACCGATGATTGGGCTTCGCCACAACAATCATCGAAGACACACTTAAGTGTTGAGTTAGTCACAGAATCGCTCCCCACCTCCGTAGAGGACTTTTGAAAATGACAGGATGGTGCAATCTGCTCTGAGAAGTACACCATCCCTGCCTCCACAGAGGGCTTAAAATAAAAAGGATATACGCAATATCTCACCTCCACAGAGGGCTTACATGATTGATTGATTGATTTCAAACAAGCTCAGGATGCATGATGCACTCATCGTGTAGGTCTTTGCACCTTAGGACAAACACATTGCTAACATCGATAACAGACAACTTACCTTGTATATGCCCCCACTTTAAGGTGGTTGATATCATTTATCGATATCAAGCATGTGAAGGTTGGAATAAAACACACAAGGGAACACAAGATTTTGCAAAGCCCATGTGCCTAGAGGTGACATGTACTTTACAATCGTCAAATGATCTCACAAACACATTCCTGCAAGAAACATGTTAGTGTCTACAAAATCATGATAAACAACAACAATGCATATGATTAACCACACAAAGAGCCAAGGTTATACAATGAATATAGAGTTCGAGGATAACCATAGGGCTATATCATGAAGCTCTCTAAATCGAGTACCACCAAGGCTAGATTCAAAGGCAAACAAAGGTACATAGAGAAACAGTATTGTTAAGGTTTGTAAATGCAATAGAAACATCATCAAATTCACTATGCAGAAAGCATGAGTGCTTCCACTAGCCAAGTGTCAGATAAAATATACAACCCCATAATCATATTAGGAACAAAGTCCATTTTTTGATTGCTCTCAAAAGGGACACTAGGTCCACATCAGTATAAATGTTTGTCGTCATTTGCCTGCTAGATGGAAACACTAAAGGAAGGGAAACAATAAATAAGAGAGGAGAAACAAGTGTCTTAGGGATAGTCACATAGGAGGGTGCCCCCAAGTCACCAACCGTAATGCTATGTTCATAAGACACAACACAGAACAATGAAATCAGAGAGAGAGGCAATATAGAGGAATGATGATACAAATAGAAGAAGGTCACAACAGATGTAGTCTCCTGGTATCTTGGACCTTACAAGAGAGTCAAGGGTCATCCCAGGAGGCCTAAACAACACATAACACATCACGGGGGAAGCACATCACAAGAGAGATAAAGGGTTAGAGATACTTACCTGGTAGGGTCTTTGTATTGTATCTTGGAGCTCACGAACCTCTTTGAGAGGTGCTCGATCATGTTTAATTCAAAATTTGAGTGGATCTTATGAAAGTTTTTGTTTATTATCATACGATGCTTGTTTTGGGATTTCTTGTTGAAATGATATTTTTTGTTGCTTATGAGGGTGAGAACCACTATTATTTCTGACTGTTGATTGCCATCTTGCTCTTTTCTAATTTTTAGCAAATTTTTGTTGTTGAATATTTCTAGAACGGTAATGGGAATCATCCTGTACCATCTTACTCGTCTTTATCAGTTGTTGTTCTTTCTTTTTTGATGCATTTCAATTATCTCCCAATCCATATATAATGAAGGAGGAACCTCAGCATAAATTTTGTTTCTTCATGGACAAGGTGGATTATCCACTTGTTTCTTATCCACTTCAATCATTCCCATGATACTATCATAGTCCAAGTAATCATCCTCACCTACTTCCATTAAACCATGTTCCACCATATTGTTTTCAGTATGTTTAGGGAAATGATTAGTAAAGATTTGTACATTCTGATTCAGCGGAGCAACTGACTTATTTCCATTATCATTCACACCTGACACTTGGATGACATTTGAATCAATAAGGTCATGTATCTCATGTTTAAGATGCATACATCGTTCAGTGTCATGTCCTTGTGTCCTATGATAATGACAAAAGGTGTTAGCATTGAAGTAAAGTCCTTGTTTACTAGGATCAACAGGGTTGATCGAGGGAAGCTTTAGAATTTTGTTACTCACATCTTGGTTCATGATAGAATGATAGGACTCAACTATCGTAGTGAACTTTCTTGGTTGATACAATGGTTTCTTTGGATTATTTATAGCAGACAAATTCATATTTGGTCCATTGATCATGATGAAACTCCTATTATTGTTCCTCTTAAAATTGTTTTTTGATGATCCACCCATGGATTGACCAACTTGAGCTGATGAGTTTTGGTTTTCATACCGACTACACAAAAGTTGATAATCACGAAAGGTGGTGCATAAATGTTGAAAGGAGTTATATTTCATCAAGAGAATCTTATCATGAATATTAGGTTGTAGATTTGTAATGAATATATATTAAACATTCTCATCTTTCATCTGATACTGAATCTGTGCATAAATTCCTTGATATCGACTAATGAATTTAGTCAACTTTTCTTTGGGACCTTGTTTGCATTGAACCAAGTCAATAAGGGTGACTTGGGGTCCGATATTTGCTTGAAAATGTTGTAAAAATTGATCAATCAACTGCGAAAAGGAGTGTATTGAGTTTGGAGGCAAAGAGAAAAACCATTCTAAAGAAGTATTTTTGAGAGATCATGGGAAAAGTTTTTCTAACAAATCCTCTTCAAAATAAAAATCACTACACATAGATGTAAATGCTGCCACATGAATATTAGGATCACCTTTTCCACCATATTTTTCAAAGCAGGGAGTCTCAAACCTCTCAGGCATAGGAGTTCTCAAGATTGCATAGGAAAGGGGATTATGGGCATGATATGTTGGTAGACTAGGCTGCGAAGAATTTGTTAAGTTTGTTACCTTTTGTTGCAAAGCAGTCATGCCCTGTAAAAGTTGGTTTAGGATGGCATCATTGGGAGATGCGATTTGTTGTGAGGAATTAGAACCAAAGTGAGGAGGTAAATGAGATTGAGATATGATAGGTGGAGGCTAAGAATATGTTAACAGTGGTTGGACATAGTGATTGGTGGAAGATGGTTGTGAGTAGGTAATAGGTGGTTGGAAATGAGTGGAATAGATAGGTGGTTGAGAACAATTATGCATAGAGGAGGTCCCTTTAGGAACCAACTTTTGACAATCAAATCCCACAGCTTTGTAATTAGTGTTGTTAGATACTTCAATACCAGTGGTAGAATTACTATAGGTATTTGCATCAGTTGTTAAGATCGTTGATGTAAAAGTCGATATTCCTATAGTTGGCATAGGTATGGATACTTGAGTATGAGATGGTGATAAAGTGCTATTTATCGCTTGTGCACATTCCATCACCGGCATAATATTGGTTTGTACAATATGTACTAGACAATGAATTGGATTTACACCATCTTGTTCCTCTTTTATCAATTCTCTTATACTATGAATTATAGGGACAACTTATTCAGCTATTCTCTCATTTTCCATAAATGATTGAAATTCAGCTAGCTCTTTATCTAATTTTTCTATTTGCTCATCAGATACATATCCTGTTGCCTCAATAGCATTATCAACATCATGACAAGTTTGTTCTTCCATTGTGGTTGGAGGATGTATAATATCTTGCATAATTTGAGTTTCTCCCTTTATAAAGAAGGTGTTCAAAGGATTATTAGAGGTAGGAATGTCGTTTTCAAGAGGACTAGATCCCATTAACCTTTTAGTTATTTTCAAAGGGATATTGTTTTTAGGATAGTGTGTCATAAAGATTTTACAAAAGCATATAACACACAACACAAAAACTGAGAGATAAAATCCTAGGAGAAGGATATGATTGACGACCAAAATGCTTGGTTTTTTGTACCTTTTTCAATGCAAACAAATGGAACGAAGGTGTTGTAAGGATTTTGATCAGAGGAAACAAGTTATATGTCTAATATCAGTCCAAAATAGAAATATGATCCTTCCCAACACGTTCTTGATGCAAATCTAAGATAATGCCAAGTCAAAATATAGTGAAAATATGTCAAAATAGGCACTTTTTTCACCAAAACTCAAATGCAACAAAGCATAAAAAGGAGTGTTACAAGGAAAATGATGATGGAAAGTGAATAATATTAGTAATAACAGCCATTTGATGGCAAAATACCCAACACAACATGCTTTTAGTGCCACTTAAGGCAAAATCCTAGTGAAAATATAGCAAAATATGCAATTTTTCACGGTTTTTTAATTCCAAGACCTAGAAAATGGGGTGTTGTAATGAATTTTAGGATGTACACCAAGTAATACTTATGATATTAGTCAACTCAATTCATAAGCTTTTTCACAACATGCTTGGAGTGCAAACTAGGTCAAAAATAGCCAAAATATGTAGTTTTTCACCGAATTTTCAATACAAGAGCCCATTAAAAGGGTGTTATGAAGATTTTTAGGAGGGGAAGAAAATTATTACCCTGATAACATCCAATTAATGCAAAAATAATTTTCACAACCCGCCTATGGTGCAAGTTTATAGAGTCGATAAGGCTAATTTTATTGAAAATCATTGTTTTTGAAGCCCTAGGTTTGAGATCTTGACATAAAATGTTATGTGAATGTTTTGAAGTCTGATTTATGATGAAAATGAATTAATCTTAGATCTAAAAATAATTTTCAAGCCTTAATATTCAAAATGCCAATGCAAATCTAATGAAAATACATGAAAATTGTTAGTTTTTTGTTGAAATTTTCTATGCAAAAATACAAATATTTAAATCTAAATAAAAATTTACACTAAAATGCAAGACTATAGACAAATTATAATGTGAATGAGCCTCTAGAATCACTAGAAAAATCTGAAAGAAGATTTTGCCTACTAACCCTAGATTTTGGAATTACTAGGTTATATGAAAATTGTTAAAATTTCTACAAAAGCCTAGCAAATTAATGATGAAAATGCAATGCAAATTTCTAATTTTTTTTGTTTTTCTGTAGTTTATATCAGATATAATGTAAAAATCATGAATTAGGAAAATTTAGAAGGAATTGATGTAATTTAGTAAGCCAAACAATGCAATATTTTTGAATTTTTCAAATTTTTCAATTTTTTTGAATTTTCTTCAATGCAATAAGATGAATAACTATATCAATGAATGAAATCAATCCAAATATGAAGACACACACTTAGAAAGTTGCAATTTAAGTCCAAAAAAATGGGTTCACCAAAATGTTTAGGGTAAAATTTGGATTGTTTAATGTTTTAGTGTTTAGATGTTTGAATCCTCCTTTCACCCTTTACATTTAAGGATCTAGGGTCGAGTGGAAATTCACTATCATACCATAGATCACTGTGAGATGTAGGGAAACTTGGATTAGGGAATTTAATTATCAATTTTCCTTCTCTTGTGCTTAATTGACCATTAAAACCCTAATTTTGTAAATATGACTGTAAACGGAAGAATAACAGAAAAAGCTCTTACAAACGGAAGTAAAATATCAAATCACAGAGTACCTATTTTCAAAGTTCTGAGTGGAAAAGTTAGGGACAAAATAGTGGGCACCCAAGTCTAATGCCCTACTTTTTGTCTGGATCTGGAAACTCAGTCTACAACTCTTCCTTGTTGTTCTAGAGATTTTCCCATCACGAAAGTTGGAGGACTAATGAAGGGGCGCCCAAGTCCAGGGTGCTATTTTTCCTTCTGTTCTACAATTTTGACACCTCAAGATGCCTTCCTGCAACTTCACTTTACCCAGCTTTGCAACCTATAACTTGCAACCATGAAAACTTTGGGAGGGGGTTGTGGTGTTTAGAGGCTTGCCTCAGTCAAACATCGGAGGACACTTAAGTCTCTGAACATCGTTGTCAAATAGAGAGTGCATGGCCTTGTGAGGTAGAGGAAAAAACCAAAGGAAATGATGATGAAAATACAATATAATGTCACCTTGTAGTGAAGATATCATGGGAGGAAGATGCTCTTCATTCCATGATGAAATGGATGCTCAATTCTACAAACACAAACACATAAACCACACAAATCTTCTCTTGCAAGGCAATGAAAGCCTTGAATCATCTTGAGAGTGCACAGACATCACAATTGCCATCTAGTTTCTAAATGAATGCCTAAGCATGCTTATATATACAACTACAAACACTCCCGCCAAGATTTCATAAATTCAAACTTACCGTGTCGGCAAAGAACCCAAATAACAGTCATAAACTGACACTTAAAATTTGGGACTGCTCCAAGATAGGGTAGGACTAGGGCACAGATGCCCAAGTCCTCCCCCCTATTTTGAGTAGGGTCAAGCTCAAGGGGTCCTCCTAGGTCCCATTTGTCATGTTACCTAGGGCTCATTCCATCAGGGTGCCAAATTATGAACTAAGATGTCCTAAATGCATGCAAAAGACCCAAGAGCTAAACCTTATGAGGGAAAAGCCCCCAAGGGGACATGTTCTGATGTTATAGTATATATGCGACAACACACATGAAAGACACACAAAACCTCCCAAAATGTAGACTGCATATGGGGTAACAGACATGCCAAACAAAGCAAGCAAACCAAACACACACACTTTGAAGACATGGAGAAAACATGGTAGACAAGCAATGGAGTGTTCCTATTTCTAGGCCCAACACCATCTCATACACATTACAAGCACACACCAATGATTGGGCTTCACCACAACAATTGCTGAAGACACACTTAAAGGTTGAGTTAGTCACAGAACTGCTCCCCGCCTCCACAGAGGACTTTTGAAAATGTAACCCCACCTGCGTCACGGAGACGCCTTACAATGAAAAGGAAGCATGGCATACAACCCCACCCACATCACGGAGATGCCTTACGGTGAAAAGGAGCTATGAGCTCAAAAGTATACGACCCCAGCGACATCATAGAGACGTCTTACGGTGAAAAGAAGGTATACGCAATAGATTTCAAGATAGATTGGTTGATTGCAAACAAACTCAAGATGCAGGAAGTACTCATCGCACTAGCCTGCACCAGAGGACAAGTACATTGCTAACATCTACAATAGACAGGTTACCTTATATGCCCCAACCTTAAGTTGGTTGATATCATACATCAATATCAAGCATGTTAATGTAGGAAGAAAACACACAAGGGAAGATAGACTTTTGCCAAGCCCATGCCCCCCAGAGGTGACATATACTTTAGGATTGCCAAATGTTCCCACAAACACATCCCTGCAAGAAATATGTTAGTGTCTACAAAATCATGATAAATAACAACATCAATGCATATGATTAACCACACAAAGAGCCAAGGTTATACAATGAATATGAGTTTGAGGATAACCATTGGGCTATATCACGAAGCTCTCTGAATCGAGTACCGCCAAGGCTAGATTCAAAGACAAACAAAGGTGCATAGAGCAGCAGTATTGTTAAAGTTTGTAAATGAGATAAAAACATCATCATAGTCACTACGCAGAAAGAACAAGTGCTTCCACTAGCCAAGCATTGGATAAAATATACAACCTGTTGTGATGCTCACAATTTTGCTTGATGCTAACGAGAGAAAGGAGTGAAAGTTACAAACCTTGTTGAAAATAAAGAAAAAATAACATTAAGCACCAAAGCAGAATATGGGTGAATTCCTTGTCAAAAATGAGTGAGGGTTGCTTTTTGAACTATTTTAAAATTCCCAATATTTTGTAAGATATGTGCATTTTGGTAAAATGTACAATGAGAGGGTTTGTTTGATGCATATACAAGGTCGTTTGTATGTTGTGTCATTGAATAAGTTGCATAAGGTAGTTATCGGGTTTATTATATCATTTTACTTGTATGCATTTTGATAACGCTTTATCCTTATATAAAAGTTAGACCTAATGGAATTCAAAGGTGAAATGAATAATCAATTAAGTCCACTGGATGTATATCAGGGTTTGTATGTTTGAGTGAAAGGAAATATACAAGGAAATGTACAACATGATATACATGTCGTGGATTCAAAAAAGTATTAAAGTTGGTTTTATTGTTGTATGTTTCGTGCCCTGTATGTATATTTCAGGTTATACATTTCAAGATACATACAAGGTGGAATTCAAGAAAGATTAAAATTTGGTTAAAGCAATGTATCATGACTTAATGTATATCAGAAGATACATTGCACTTTATACATGTTGCGGAACTGAAAGTGGGTAAACTATGGTTTATAAAAGGATAAGTCTAAAAGGACATACAAAAGAGTTTGTATGTGTCTATACTTGTATATAAGGGTTTTGATACAAGTATTGTTGTATTGCGAAGATACAAGTGAACGGTAATGTGGGCTCCACCACTTGTATGTCGGGTTTGTATAATTACAATGTATATCTTCGATGTATAAGCCGATATGCAAGGCGCTTATACAAGATAACATACAAGAGTGATATACAAAGTGAAAGATACAAGCCGGACGTCAAAAGGAAGTTTAATATAGAAAATTCTTTGTATATTTGAATGCTTGTATGTTTATGACAAAAGTTAGGTTCAAGACTGAAAAGTGACTATGGTGTCCATTCTATTGTGTTGTGCATATTTGATGAGGGGTATGTAGGAAAAGTATATTGATGAAATCGACGTGAATTTTAAAATCCATCTTATAAACTTATGTCTGTTAGCAGGTATGCAGTATATGGAAAGTGACAAAGTGGCGATGGCATCTCAGAAGGCAAAATTTACAAAGGATATAGGGGGCGAGGTGAAAACAGAGAGGAAGACCAAGAAAAGAGCCATCAAAAGGAGAAAGTAATGATGAAGAAGAGGAAGATAAAGAGGAGGAACCTAAGGAATGAATGAAGATGCAGCACAAAGAAAATATATGCATAAGGCATTTAGAAGATAATGAATCACCCAGATGGTTGCCAACTGGCAACCTGTGCCATGAAGGAAAGTTGACTGAATCAAAGCAGGTTTGTACACCATTGATCCTAATTGACAAATCCTGACCGTAGGTCATTTATAACCGCTCCCTCACCTTAGTCTATAAAAGGTGCAGGGGTGCAATATTTTGAAGATTGGGGGGAAGCTTAATTGAAATTTGATTGCTGAAACATTAGGACTTATTTCAAAGCTATTGTAAACTTACATGTTTTGCATACTGAATGAAAGAGAAGACAATTTGATTACAAATCATCATAAATCTTGAGTAATCTGTGTTTGAGATCTTGATACATGCTTTGATCAGCTGTGTCCCTTGGAGTGCTTATCATTCTGCATGTGTTGTTTTCATTCCTTGTCCTTTAAAGTTAGCATCAACCATATCTAGCTGTGGAACATCCTGGTGAAGATATGGTTTGATTTCTTCTCCTAATGAATGTATCTGGTATGTATGTGGTTAAATAGCTAAAGATTCACCAAAAATTAGAAGCATTTTGTTTAATTTTCTTTTAATTTCATAACAATTCACCATCATAATTACAAATAACAAAAGATCAGAAGCAAATAACATGAAATATGCTGACATCTCATAGATAATTGGAAATACATAGCATATTTAGAGTTAAAGCATGTCAAATTGACAAATATCATGCAAATTCACACATAAATCCATGAAATTCATGCAGATATCTACTTACAGACACATCATTTGAGTAAATATACTGTGTAGAAGAAATAATAAGTTCATGATGATCAATAATCAGAAGAATTGATCAAACTTGCAAATACATCAGCTATCTTTGAAATAGAGTAGAAATAACCTCTCTATGGAGTATTTACAGGAAATAGAATCTACTAATCATTCAAACAAACGTAAGGCCCCTTAAAATGGAAAATAGTATGTCACATCAACCTCTGAGTAATGTCAGAAGATCATGACCTGATCAACAGAGACTTGGAGTCATCAACTTATCCTAAGTTGATTGTACTTTACAAGATAATAAAGGTTTGATGTACAAATTTTTATGCATGTTGTTATGACTAATAATCATCATCAACATAAATTGGCACTAGAGGAGGGCTACCAATTCATCAGTAGGTTTTGTCTAATTTGATGATAAAGACAGAAAGGTAACACTTAAACACCTTTGTATTTCAAGTCATATGCAAAGATTTGTTGTTTTAAGTCTGTGCATGCTAATTCTTTGTGAAAATTTCAAAACTGAGCATAAATATTGCAAGCTTTGTGGTCAATCACCGTGAACTTTTAAAGATAAGCTCTATTTTAGGTAAATTTGCTAAATCTTTTGAGGTAATCCACTGAGGAAACTTGATATCCAGTTATGTATGTCACTAAGCTTCAATATCACCTGATATTTGCATCATTTATGCAAGTATTCCATAAATATTCAGTCAGTCTCAAGTTCTGACCATAAATACAGCCTTTGCTAGGGAGTTTCAACTGATCTTTATAGTAAACCAGCCAATTTTCCTTAAATTTAAGAAATCCTAGCTCTCAGGCCAAATACCAGGTCCAGATCCAGTGGACTCTTTGAAGAATTACCTATCAAGGGATTTAGACCTAGAACTGTAGACATTCATCACTCTCCTGGTTCTAGTGCTTCAGGAGCTTCACCAGAACATGCTCCTGCAACTCCTATTGGGTTATAAACACCTACAGGACCCCCTGTCACACCTCAAGTCCAACCTCCACTAGTTGTTATGTCATTATTTACTGCAGAGTCACCTCTAACTTTCACAGCATATCATGCTTTGCCTAAGAATCCTGATAAAATTTGTCCTAAGTATCATCCATATTAAGATGTTGATGATCATATCAGAACTTTCAAGGAAGCTTGTTGCAGGGCTAGAATTGAGCATCAAGATGTAGTATGCAGGTTATTTCCATTTTCCTTAGGGGAAGAGGCATATAACTAGTATATCAGTCTTGATCAGGGTTCAGTCGGTTCATGGGCTGCCTTGGAGAAAGCTTTTAAAGATAGGTTCAAAATACCTATAGATCCTTCAATGAATTAAC
The DNA here is from genome assembly GCA_027924645.1 of Cunninghamia lanceolata. NCBI lineage: Eukaryota > Viridiplantae > Streptophyta > Pinopsida > Cupressales > Cupressaceae > Cunninghamia > Cunninghamia lanceolata. The sequence continues at coordinate 8,679,666 of BSBN01001583.1, forward strand.
ATTTGTTTGCCACAATCAAGAGATTTGAAGGAGAACCTATTGCTAACTTCAACACAAGGTTCCAGGAGATGCTCTCAAAGTTAGTAGCACCTTATGTTGTAGTAGATGAAGCTACTAGGAGCATATATTACTCAGCTGTAGATCCTTTGACTTCTATGTTTATCAGGAGAGCACATCCTGGTGTCACAACCTTGACAGGAGCTTTTGAAGAAGCTGTCAAAGTCAGTCAGCAACTGATCCCTGCTCCTACTCTGAATATTATATTTCCTACACTTCCTAGTTATCCTACATATCCTGCCCAACAACAGACCAATGGAGCCATGATACCTCCAGCTGTGATGCCAAGTCATTTATAGATACCTCCACTCAGTATCATGCCACCTCCAAATGAAAATGGACAAATGTTGCAATATCCAGGACAAACACAAGTACCTCAGGTTGTGGACCAGTCCAATAACAACAATAAGAATGGATCTTCTTTTTTCAAACCTCAAACAGAGAATGTAGTGGCTAGGGTTCAGGAAGAAAAGGAAGAAATTCAAGAGATATCAGCATAGTTGAGGAAAATCACTACTCAGATTACTCACTTGAGGAGTCAGAACTTCTATTCTCAACCTAATCAGAATAGAGGTTATGCCAATGACAGACCTAATTATCCTGATAGGGGATACAACAATAATTACAATAACAATGGTAACAATAATCCTCCTAGATAGCCTAGAGTGTGGATCACTAGGCCAAATAATGGTTCTCTGCCATCACCCCTAGATAATTAGCCTCCTAGTGAACCTAAGTAGACCATTAGAGTCAACCTTACAAAGGTAGCCCTTACAAATTGGTGTAGGATGCATAACACTAATGCTCATGCAAAGATAGATTGTCCTCAATTCAAGATTGCTGCCAGTATTTTTTAAACTGAAGTGTCCAATACTTCAGGAAATCCACCTTATGTAGAAGGAAATGAAATTGTCCTCTGTGGATATGATTCTGCTTTAGTACTAGAAAGCTTCATGCATCATCCTCATTAGTAGATGATGTCATCTCATTAGGATTATACCTTAGCATGTGATGAGTCAGCCCTAGCTTTTGAGTCTAACTATGTTTTTTCCATTTGAGGATGAAAATGAGCCCTTAATTGAACATGAGGAGGTGCATGCTTATCAACAGCAATATCAGGGTAGGCATAATTACAACCTGAGGAATAACTCAAACAGACTTGCTGGTCCTTTGACCACATCCTTGCCTCCAAATAATTTTAATGCTCCACCTAATCCCAAGGCAAGTAACAACCCTGGATTTCCCAAGGTTAATGCTCAATACTTAGTATCACCAAATACAACACCAAAAGCTGCTAATCTGCCTCCTGAATATGATAAATTGGTTGCTTACCTGGCTAATGAAATAAAAAAGATTAAAATCAGCCTATCATTATCAGAGTTGCTTAAAACCCCAGCCATCAAGAAATCTTTCATGAAATCATTAGATGATCACGCTCCAAGAGAGGATAGTCATACCTCAAGTTAGTCTGGAAATAAAGATCATGTAGCTAGAGATGTTAATGTTAAACATAAAGTGCCAGCTATTGTTCAAGCTACAAAGACTTCACACATGACCCTATATAGAGACAAGAGTGAGTCACCTCCTTTCCTCCTTACCATAAGGAGCATCTACCAATGTAATGCCCCTGTCCATATGCAATGCTTTAGGGTTGCATCATGCTAAATCATTAAAGAAAGTAACACAATTAGACAAAACAGAGGTGAATGTAGTAGGAGAATTAACTCACATTCATATGCAGCTAGCATCGGACCCAAGAATCTAGTATTACATTGATATTCAGGTGGTTGATATACCTAATACATATGCGATGTTACTCACCAGAGACTGGTCAAAAACCCTTAATGGATACATGTCAACTGATTTCAGTCATATGTGGTTGCCCTAGAAAGGGATACCAAATCAAATAAGGATAGATGCTGAGCCTCGCATGAAACACATGATCACTGAATATAATAAAACCAACGAGATCATGTTTGTGGATGTGGAACCCGTAGTTTACTCCATCAGACCCCAGACCATCAGGATTTAAGAAGTTATGATGTATGATGTTCATAATCATGATGATAACCCTCAGGAGGATAAAATAATTTTAGAATTTGATTGTAACCTTGAAAATGAAATAGAGGTAGATCATTTCAAGAATTTTGAGATGCACTTATCCAAAGAGGTGCAGCAATGTCAATTGTTAAAAATGCCTCTTCATGATATTCTAATTGATGGATGGTGCAGGTTACATGATGAGGCACATTCTGAAAAGACTTGTGATGCTTGCTTAGACATGATGGAGCTGGAACAAGCATGCAGTGAGGCATCATCATCATCATCATCCGCGGTAAGTTCTGTAGATAGTGATAGTGACACTGATTGTTGTTTGTCCTCTGCAGGAACAGGAGAATGCACATATCATGTTGAAGGTCATATTCAGATGATAGAGGAGATACTGGTATGTAACAAGAGTAATGCTAAAAGAAATAGGAAGATCACCCCAGGAAGTGATTGTTTAGTAGAATCAGATTATGAGTTATTTGATGAAGATAGAGGCAGTAATCTGTCCAAGTTTGAAGAGTTTTTATCAAAAGAGATTCAAAAGATGACACAGTAGTGAAGATCTCCACAGGATGTCTTGATTGAGGGATGGTGTAGGTTACATGAGGCACCACATTTAGAAACTGCTTGTTCATTGTGTCTACATATTCTGAAAAGGCAGACATTGCCTAGTCCAGAAGATTTTTCTTTTGATGATAAAAGGAAAGAAAAAATATCAGCTTCACATAAGCCAAATAAGGTGAAGTCTGAGAAAATTGAAATATCAAAGTTAAAATGGATATCAAACGGTGCAACTGTCAGAGCTAAAAAGAAAAGAGAAGGCCCCGACAAGCCTTTAGCTGAAGATAAGCCATGGATCCTCAGGTTTGATGGATCCAAGTCAAAACAAGGGGATGGAGTAGGGAGAGATTTTATTGATCCATCTGGAAAATCCTATTTAGCTACATATAGATTGGAATTTCCATGCATGAATATTGTGACAGAGTACGAAGCCTTGATTCATGCGGTCTTGTTTGCACTTAGAAAGAAAGTGAAGATTCTGCATGTCTATGGAGACTCAGAATTGGTTGTGAGAGGGGTAAGAGGTATATACTCTTGCAATTACAAGAAGCCATCCAATTACAGACATAGGGTCTAGGACTTGATAGAAGATTTTGATGCATTCAACATCACCCATGTACCTAGAGAGAAAAATCATAGGGAAGATGCTTTGGCCCAGGCTGCCAGCACTCTGGAACCTCTATCCATATCCAGTTTGAAAAGATTCTTAGTTGAATTAGTATCAATACCTTCTGTACCAGATAATGTAACTAACCTTCAAGTATTTGATGATAATCAACATATATTGGACTTTATTTCCAACAGGGATGTCTTTGATGCACATATCATAGATGAAAGAAATGTGGAAGACCATATCTGGGAAGAAGAAAAAATCCTAGAGCTACCTAGTAACAAGATTCCTAAGGGAATGATAGAGCTGGAAAGAGCATTTGATCTAGACAACATGCTAAAACAAAAGTATCTCCCAAAAATAGATGGAGGAGAATATTCATAGGTCAATATTGGATAGGATGATGAAAAAATAAATGTCTTGATTGGAAAAGTATGTACAAAAGAAGAGCTGGAAGGGATAACTCAAGCGCTCAAAGATTAAATTCATGTCATTGCCTAGACATATGATGAGTTGAAAACTTATGATACATCAATCATCACTCACACTATACCTCTAAATCCAGATGTCAAGCCCTTTAGACAAAAATAGAGACCTGTTAATGCTTTGCTAGAACCCATCATTTTTGAAGAAGTTAAAAAGTTGCTCAATGCCAGGATCATATTTCCTGTGAGACATTCCACATGGGTAGTAAACCTGGTCCCAATAAGGAAAAAGAATGGCAACATCCGATTGTGTGTAGACTTTAGAAACTTAAACAGAGCTTCTGAAAAGGATAATTATCCTTTGCCTTCTCTGGATGAGGTTTTACAAATTGTGAATGGTGCCAAGATGATGTCATTTCTAGATGGTTTCTCAAGTTATAACCAGGTGATGGTAGACAAAATAGATAGATTAAAAATTGCATTCACCACAAAGTGGGGGATATTCACTTATAGGCACATGCCTTTTGGGTTAATAAATGTTGGAGCCACATTTTAGCAAGCGATGGATATAGCCTTCAGAGGCTTAATTGGTAAATGCAGTCATATACATGGATGACTTGACAGTTTTCTCTAAAGATAGAGGGAATCATATAGAAGACCTCAGGAAGGTGCTAAAGAAATGTGAACAATATGGAATATCCCTAAACCCTAAGAAGTGCATATTTGGGGTAACCACATGGAAGTTATTAGGCCACCTGATAATAGAAAATGGGATCATCATTGACCCTGACAGGGTGGAATCAATCATGAAGATATAGCTTCCAAGAAGTAAGAAGGAGCTCAAATCTTACTTTGGTAAGATTAATTTTGTTAGAAAGTTTATTATTGGTTTTGCAGAGATTGTCAGACCATTGAATTCCATGGTCAAAAAGGATGCCAAAATTGAGTGGACACCTGAAGCTAGAGCAGCTTTTGAAGATATTAAGAAAGCCATATCTAATGCTCCTGTTCTGATCATTCCAGATTATACCAAGGATTTTTATATATACTCATTCGCTTCAGAGCATACATCTGCAGCACTATTAACACAGAGAAATGAGGCTAAAGAAGAAAAGCCTATAGCCTTCATGAGTTTTCCTTTCAGAGATGCAGAACTTAGATACATGGATGTTGAAAGACAAACACTTTCTCTGGTTTGAGCAGTTAAGAAGTTCAGGCACTACATCCTAAGAAGTAAAGTGATTGCTGTAGTATCTGATGCAGTAGTAAAGATGCTCTTAATGCAAAGTGAACCAGGGGAGAAGAGAGCTAAATGGATTACTGTTCTTCAAGAATATGATATGGACATAACACCCATGAAGTTAGTAAGAGGACAAGCATTGAGCCAGATGATATCAGAAAATGATCCTAATATCATAAGCTAATAATATGTTATAAATGCAAAGGATGATGAAGAATGGTATTCATACATTAGGCACATCTTAATTACTGGAATATGTCCTTCAAGATTGCAAGCCTCACAAAGGAGAGCCTTAAAGATAAGGTCACAGAAATACATGATAAAAGGAGTCCTTTTCAAGAAAAACTATGATAGAATATATCTTAGATGCTTGGAAAGGAAAGAATTAGATAAAGTGCTAGCAGAGTTACATGACAAGTTTGGAACTACACATGGATCAGCCTTAGCTACCACTCATGCTATCCTCAGGGCAGGGTATTACTAGCCCACTATTTTTAAAGATACTACTGAACACATCAAATGTTGTCATATGTGTCAAGTCGCTATAAATAGAGAAAGATATGCTACTCAACCTTTGCAGCTAGTGATGGAGATGCACCCATTTGCTCAATGGGGAATGGACTTCATAGGACCTATCAATCCTCCATCATCTTCAGGCCACAGGTATGTTTTGACTATTACTGATTACTGTACCAGGTGGATTGAATCAATCAGTAGTAAGACATGTAATACTGATGTTGTAATCAAGTTTTTGGAAAGCAATATAGTAGCCAGGTATGGAGTTCCTTATGCTTTGGTATGTGATAATGGATCTGCGTTTGCTTCAACAAGATTATCAAGTTGGGCTTTTGATTATGGGATCATCTTAAAATTTTCCTCAAGTTACTATCCCCAAGGGAATGGATTAGCAGAATCCACAAACAAGAATTTATTAAACATCATAAAGAAATTGATAGAAAAGAACCCAAGGGGGTGGAATACCCTATTGAAGTATGCCTTGTGGGTAGATAGAACCAGGATGAAGGCTGCATTAGGAAATTCTCCTTTTCACCTAGTATATGGGGTGGATCCCATCCTCCCTATTAACCTAAAGATTCCCACATTGTAGTTTACACAAGAGTACCTAGGCATAGATAATGAACAAGAAGTCAGGTTGCTTCAGTTGATGCACCTAGAAGAAAAAAGAAGTAAAGCAATTGACCAATTTGCTAAACATTAGGCTATTGTCAAGCGCTAGTTTGACAAAAGAGCCAGAGTTAAGGCATTTAGAATCTTAGATCTAGTCTTGATGTGGGACAAAGCACATGAAAGGAAAGGAAATCATGGTAAGTTTGATAAACTCTAGATAGGTCCCTTTCAAATTTTTGAAATTTTAGGAGACAACACTTATATGCTTAAGACCTTAACCAATGAGGATGTTCCATTACCAGTTAATGGGTAGTTTCTCAAACACTATTTTCAAGCCTAAAGTAGTTCCATGAAAGTCATGTGTATCATAGTGTGCATATTTGAATAGTTGTTTATACAGTCCATTTTGTTTTGTTTTGTTGTGTTGTGTTTGCTGGTGTGTTGTGTTTTCCTCAGCAGGGATGTTTGTTTTGTTTTAAAGTATGCAGGAGTAGACTAACAACCACTGAAAACAATAGAAAATTTAGAACATTCAGGTAATTATTTGAAATTTATACATAACTTGTTGTGACTATCATGAATGTAGAAAGTTGTTTGACTTGTGAAATTTTGTATTCAATAACTATGGGTTGAGTATTCAAGGGAAGTTTCTCATAATGACACACCTAAAATCCTTGGGTTTGTTGAACCTACCAGTGTAGATATTAGGTGAAAAATCAAAAGTCACCCTTGCTACCATTGCAATTCTCAGCTTAATTTTAGCAAGTGATCATTCCTTGCATCATGAAATTACAACTGTAATATCTTATGAAATCTCTATCAAATACAAAATATAAAATAAATAAAATAATAAAATGGATTTTACTAAAAATCTAGATTAATCCATCTAAGTAACTCTACCGGGGCTATAGACGCTTGCTGACAGTGGGGCTCTACTTAGGAGAATTGTAACAATAACCTTGTCAGGGCTATGGATGCCTGCTGGAAGCAAGGCTCTTTCCGGTTGGCTATGAGGGAATGACATCAACTATGTAGGTTAATATTAGTCACTGGTTCATTCAACTGATTTTCAAGATGAGGATTATTAATCGCATGCACCCACTTAAACTGAAGGGAAAATTCATGCATCTTATTGAATACATTAGGTCTCAAGTTAAATGATGATCTGCAGAAAACATAGTTGGAAGTTATGAATTTATTTTATTTAGTTTTCTTTAATAGTTTTAATTTAATTGTTTTATTTGGTTACTAGTTGTTGTGATGCTCACAACACACCCCATTTTACTCCTTAGCAAAATGAGGACCCCTGTTGTGGCTATGGCTTTTGCTTATGTGTGTGGGTTTGCTTGGTGGTAAAGGGAAAATGGAGTGAAAGTTACAAACCTTGTTGAAAATAAAGAAAAAGTAACATTAAGTACCAGAGTAGAATATGGGTGAATTCCTTGTCAAAAATGAGTGAGGGTTTCTTTTTGAACCATTTTAAAATTCCCAATATTTTGCAAGATATGTGTGTTTTGGTAAAATGTACAATGAGAGGGTTTGTATGATGCATATACAAGGTCGTTTGTATGTTGTGTCATTGTATAAGTCACATAAGGGAGTTATCGGGTTTATTATATCATTTTACTTGTATGCATTTTGATAACGCTTTATCCTTATATACAAGTTAGACCAGACGAAATTCGGAGGTGAAATGAATAATCAATTAAGTCCACCAGATGTATATCAGGGTTTGTATGTTTGAGTGAAAGGAAATATACAAGGAAATGTACAACATGATATACATGCCGTGGATTCGAAAAAGTATTAAAGTTGGTTTCATTATTGTATGTTTTGTGCCTTGTATGTATATTTTGGGTTATACATTTCAAGATACATACAAGGCAGAATTCAGGAAAGATTAAAATTTGGTTAAAGCAATCTATCATGACTTAATGTATATCGGAAGATACATTGTACTTTATACATACTATGGAACCAAAAGTGGGTAAACTTTGGTTTATAAAAGGATAAGTCCGAAAGGACATACAAAAGAGTTTGTATGTGTCTATACTTGTATATAAGGGTTTTGATACAAGTATTGTTGTATCACAGAGAGACAAGTGAATGGTAATGTGGGCTCCACCACTTGTATGTCAGGTTTGTATAATTACAATATATCTTCGATATACAAGCCGATATGCAAGGCGCTTATACAAGATAATATACAAGAGCGATATGCAAAGTGAAAGATACAAGCCGGATGTCAAAAGGAAGTTCAATATAGAAAATTCTTTGTACATTTGAATGCTTGTATGTTTATGACAAAAGTTAGGTTCAAGACTGAAAAGTGACTGTGGTGTCCATTCTATTGTGTTGTGCATATTTGATGAGGGGTATGCAAGAAAGGTAAATTGATGAAATCGATGTGAATTTTAAAATCCATCTTATAAACTTATGTTTTTTGGAAGTTATGCAGGTATATGGAAGTGACAAAGTGGCGATGGCATCTTAGAAGGCAAAATTTACAAAGGATACAGGGGGCAAGGTGAAAATAGAGAGGAAGACCAAGAAAAGAGCCATTAGAATGAGAAAGTAATGATGAAGAAGAGGAAGATAAAGAGGAGGAACCCAAGGAATGAATGAAGATGCAGCACAAAGAAAATATATGCATAAGGCATTTAGAAGATAATGAATCACCTAGATGGTTGCCAGCTAGCAACCTATGCCATGAAGGAAAGTTGACTGAGTCAAAGCATGGTTGTGCACCATTGATCCTAATTAACAAATCCTGACCGTAGGTCATTTGTAACCACTCCCTTACCTTAGTCTATAAAAGGTATAGGGGTGCAATATTTTGAAGATTGGGGGGAAGCTTAATTGAAATTTGATTGCTAAAACATCAGGACTTATTTCAAAGCTATTGTAAACTTACATGTTTTGCATACTGAATGAAAGAGAAGACAATTTGATTACAAATCATCATAAATCTTGAGTAATCTATGTTTGAGATCTTGATACATGCTTTGATCAACTACGTCCCTTGGAGTGCTTATCATTCTGCATGTGTTGTTTTCATTCCTTGTCCTTTGAAGTTAGCATCATCCATATCTAGGTGTGGAACATCTTGGTGAAGATATGGTTTGATTTCTTCTCCTAATGAATGTATCTAGTATGTATGTGGTTCAATAGCTAAAGATTCACCAAAAATTAGAAGCATTTTGTTTAAATTTCTTTAAATTTCATAACAATTCACCATCATAATTACAAATAACAGAAGATTAGAAGCAAATAACATGAAATATGTTGACATCTCATAGATAATTGGAAATACATAGCATATTTAGAGTTAAAGCATGTTAAATTGACAAATATCATGAAAATTCACACATAAATCCATGAAATTCATGGATATATCTACTTACAGACACATCATTTGAGTAAATATACTATGTAGAAGAAAGAATAAGTTCATGATGATCAATAATCAGAAGAATTGATCAAACTTGCAAATACATCAGCTATCTTTGAAATAGAGTAGAAATAACCTCTCTGTGGAGTATTTACATGAAACTGAATCTACTGATCATTCAAACAAATGTTAGGCCCCTTAAAATGGAAAACAACATGTCACATCAACCTCTGAGTAACGTCAGAAGATCATGACCTGATCAACGGAGACTTGGAGTCGTCAACTTATCCTAAGTTGATCATACTTTACAAGATAATAAAGGTTTGATGTACAAATTTTTATGCATGTTATTATGACTAATAATCATCGTCAACACAATCCCATCATCATATTAGGAACTAAGTCCATTTTTTGATTGCTCTCAAAAGGGACACTAGGTCCACATAAGTATAAATGTTTTTCATCATTCTCCTAGTAGATAAAAACACTAGAGAAAGGGAAACAATAAATAAGAGAGGAGAAACAAGTGTCTAAGGGACAGTCACATAGGAGGGTGCCCCCAGGTCACCAACCGCGATGCTATTTACGCAAGAGACAACACACAATGATGAAATCAGAGAGAGAGGCAATATAGAAGAATGATGATACAAATAAAAGAAGGTCAAAATAGAGGTGGTCTCCTAGTATCCCGGACCTTACAGGAGAATCTGAGGTCATCCCAGGAGGCCTAAACAACAAATAACACATCACAGGGGAAACACATCACAAGAGAGATACAGGGTTAGGAATACTTACCTATTAGCACCATCGTTAAGAACGCACATATCTAGGATATCTCTCATGTTGTTTTAATATTGTATTGACATTAAGTTTAGGATGACAAGAGGCTTTGGTGGGTTTCAAAGAGCGGTATCCTATACCAGTTGTGTAGTTAATTCTAGCAACTTTTAAAGGTACTCTAATTCCTTGTTTATTTACACCACAACCATTGCCTACATAGTCGTTATTTTTGTACAAGATATGAAATCCATGACCATATATATAGTCCATTTCTTTAGAAGGTGAATCCTCATAGGTATCATAATTTGTAGTATAAGTGAGGGTATTGTCTTTATTTTCAACCAAGGAAACTTTGTTTTTCTGAGATGTTTCAAAAGATGGTTTAGACGAGATCGATGTGACTTTTGATGTGTTAGGTTTATTAAATTTGTATTCCCCTATACTACAAGGATTAAAATTTAATGAACCCCAATCATCACCAACAAGTGTATTTGATGGTTGAGTGTCTTGCAGAACATTAGTCATTGATGAATCACCTCGCAAATTGTTTAAGCTCATATGATTGTAAACTAGTTTTTGCATTTCAATGTGTAAACAATTATCTGGTTCAGGATCAGCATGAATAGTATGAAGTTTACCTTTGAATATAAATTTGATTGAATGATGAAGAGTGGAAGGGACTGCCCCCAATGCATGAATCCAAGGTCTACCAAGAATCATGTTGTAAGATAAATAACTAGGCATGACATGAATCAAGGTAGGCACAATCACAAGTCCCACTTATATAGGTAAAGTTATAGTACCTATGGATTGTTATCCAACATTGTCAAAACCACAGATACTTAACGGTTCTAGCTTGATGGTGGATGTATCAACTTTAATCTTATGTAATAAGTCAATGCCACAAACATTAAGAGCTGATCCATTATCAATCATAACTCATTTTACCAACATTCTATTTATTGTGACAAAGATTATAAGAGGATCATATTGGTTTTGAACTTCAATTGATGGTAATTCCTGTGGTTGAAAGAGAATATCTATTTTTGTCACATGCATACTATCCAATACAGTTGCTACATCATTAGGCTTAGCAGTAGGTGGGACAATCACCTTTTGAAAAGCTTCTTGGAGAATTCCATGGTATGTAGGCGATGTTTGTATTAAATCCCAAAGAGGGATCTTAGCCGAAGTAGCACGAAGCTGTTTGACAAGATCATACTCTTGACCACTTTTATGAGTAAGACGAGGTGGTGGAGGGAGCATAGGTTGAGAACATGGAAGAGAGACAGGCACATGTGGTGCTTGGTTACTTTGCTTGTTATTATGGGTGTTGTATGTGTGAGCAATCACATTGTGGTGTGGTTGTTGTAACACATTTTGAACACCTTGAACCGTAATCACCATTTTTAAGCAAGAAGGTGCATTAGGTGCCCTCGCAAAACCATACTAGGAATAGTGATACCAAGTCTATTAATAAGTATTGAATTAACATTGTTTCCCTCTTCATTGCACCCAATATCCACCCCCAAAGGATTTATGTGAGAGACCTTTTCTCATCCACTAATGCTACATCTTGGCTAGGAAGAGTAGTGGGATTAGAGGAAGGTACATCATCATCATCATCATCATACTCTATGGGGTAAAAAGGCTATCTAATCTGATCTTTCTCATGAGTGTTCCTAGAGATGAATTTGGTTAAATATTTTAATATCAAAGGATGTTCACTCATGAGGATTAGGAATTTGTCAAAATTGAGATCTTTGATAAATGAGTGCAGAGATACCATAGAAAAATGGCATGAAGGTGCCATTGCATTGTTTTCAATGTAAAATCATTATTTTAAAATCTTTTCAAATTTGATGCCAAAGACAGGTGCAAAAGAATGTATGAAAATGACTTAAAATGCTTGATTTTTTGTACTTTTTCAATGCAAATGAATGAAACAAGAGGCATTTTAAGTATTTTGATTAGAGTAGAAAATTATATGTTTGATGCTAGTCCAAAACAGCAATAAGATCCTTTACAACACACTCTTGATGCGAATCTAAGATGACGATAAGTCAAAATAAAGTGAAAATATGTCGAAATGTGCAATTTTTTTCACCAAATCTTGATTGAAAAGAGCATGAAAAAGGGTGTTGTGAGGAAAATGATGATGGAAAGCAAATTATATCAGTAATAACAGCCACTTAATGATAAGATATCTGTCACAAAACACTTTTCACAAAAATAGGCTATTTTTCACAGTTTTTCAACTCCAAGACCTAGAAAAAGGGGTGTTGTAATGAATTTTAGGAGGTTAAGTGAGTAATACTGATGATATCATTCAATTGAATCCATAAAATTTGTCACAACATGCTTGGAGTGCAAACTAGGTCAAACCCTAGGGCAGAAATAACCAAAATATGTAGTTGTTCAACGAATTTTCAATACAAGAGCCCATTAAAAGGGTGTTGTAAAGATTTTTAGGAGGGGAAGAAAATTATTACCTTGATAACAACCAATTAATACAAAAGAACCCTTTGCAACATGCCAATGGTTCAAGTTTATAGAGTCGATAAGGCCAATTTTAGTGAAAATCATTATTTTTGAAGCCCTAGGTTTGAGATCTTGACACAAAATACTATATGAATGTTTTGAAGTCTAATTTATTAGAAAATAAATTAATCTCAGATCTGAAAATCATTTCCAAGCTTTAATATGTGAAATTCCAATGCAAATCTAATGAAAATGCATGAAAATTGCTAGTTTTTTGTTGAAATTTTCTATGAAAAAATAAAAATTTACACTAAAATGAAAGACTATAGCCAAATTCTAATTTGAATGAGCCTCTAAAATTAGAAGAAAAATCTGAAAGAAGATTTTGCCTACTAACCCTAGATTTTGGAATTACTAGGTTTAATGAAAATTGCCAAAATTTGTACAAAAGCCTAGCAAATTAATGATGAAAATGTAATGCAAATTATTGAATTTTTGTGTTTTTCTGTATTTTATATCGGATATGACACAAAAATCATGAATTAGGGAAATTTAGAAATAACTGATGCAATTTAGTGATCTATATGAAAATGCAAGCTAGGGTTTTCAAATTTTTGTGAATTTTTTCAATTTTTTTTGTAATTTTCTCAATGCAATAAGATGAAAGACTATATGAATGAATGAAATCAATGCAAATATGAAGACACACAATAATAAAGTTGCAATTTAATTCTAAAAACAAGGGTTCACCAAAATGTTTAGGGTAAAATTTGATTTGTTTAATGTTTTAGTGTTTGATGTTTGAATCCTCCTTTCACCGTATACATTCAAGGATCTAGGGTTGAGTGGCAATTCACTATCATACCCTAGGTCACTATGAGATGTAGGGAAACTTGGATTAGGGAATTTAATTATCAATTTTCCTTCTCCTCTACTTAATTGACCATTAAAACCCTAATTTCTCAAATACAACTGTAAACAAAAGAATAACAGAAAAAGCTCTTGCAGAGGGAAGCAAAATATCAAATCACAGAGTACCCATTTTTAGGGTTCCAAGGTAGAAAAGTTGGGGACAAAAGAGTGGGTGCCCAAGTCCAATGCCTTGCTTTTTGTCCAGATTTGGGAACTTAGTCTGCAACTCTTCCCTGCTATCCTAGAGATTTTCCCATCACAGAAGTTGGAGGACTAACGAGCGGGCACCCAAGTCCAGGGTGTTGTTTTCCCTTCTATTTTGCAATTCTGACACTTCAAGATGCCTTCCTGCAACTTCACTTTTCCCAGTTCCTTAACCTATAACCTACAACCATGAAAACTTTGGGAGGGGGTTGTGGTGTTTAGAGGCTTGCCTCAGTCAAGCCCCAGAGGACACTTAAGTCTCTAAACACCATTGTTAGATAGAGAGTGCATGCCCTCGTGAGGTACAGGCAAAAAATAAAGGAAAAAATGATGAAAACACAATATAATGTCACCTTGTAGTGAAGATATCATGGGAGGAAGATGTTCTTCATTCCATGATGAAATGGATGCTCAAATCTATAAACACAAACACATAAACCACACAAATCTGCTCTTGCAACACAATGAAAGCCTTGAATTACCTTGAGAACACTTGAACATCACAATTGCCATCTAGTTTCTAAATGAATGCCTAAGCATGCTTTTATATGCAACTATAAACACTCCTACCAAGATTTTCATAATTCAAACTTACCGTGTTCGCATAGGACCCAAATAACGGTCATAAACTGACACCCAAAAATTAGGACTGCCCCATAATAGGGTAGGACTAGGGTACGAGCGCCCAAGTCCTCCCCCCTATTTTGGGTAGGGTAAAGCTCAAGGGGTCCTCCTAGGTCCCATTTGTCATGTTACTTAGGGTTCATTCCATCGGGATGCCAAATTATGAACTAAGATGTCCTAAATACATGCAAAAGACTCGGGAGCTAAACCTTATGAGGGAAAAGCCCCCAAGGGGACATTTTTTGACATTACAGGAATATTTTCCTCCATCATCATGGTTCTAGTAGCCTCTTGAATAGTTTGGTTCTTTCATTCCACAACTCCATTCTGGTAAGGAGTCCTAGGAGTAGCTAATTGTCTTCTTATTCCATACTCTTCACAAAATGCATTAAACTCACCGGAGGTAAACTCTCCACCTCTGTCAAATCTCAAACATTTTATCTTCACACCAATCTCCCTCTCAACCTTAGCCTTGAACACCTTGAATTTGTTAAGAGCTTCTAATTTCTCTCTTAAGAAAGTGACCCACATCATCCAGGAGTAATCATCAATCAGCAACATAAAGTATCCGTCTCCTTACAAACTCTTAACTCTGGCAGGACCACACAAATTAGTGTGCACAAGTTCCAACAATCTACTTAAAATTTTTTCTTTATTTTTGAATGTAACTCTATTCTATTTGCCAAACTGACATTCCTTACACATGCTATTAGCAGGTTTCACAAGTTTTGGAAGATCTCTCACAGCCTGAGTAGTACTTATCTTTACAATGTTATCAAAGTTTACATGACACAATCTCCTATGCCATAACCAACTTTGATCAATTTGAGAAATCAAACAACTTTTACCAGTACCACTTAAATGAAAGATATTACCTCTAGTCTATGTACCAGATGCAATCTCAGTTCTGGAGCTTTCTAAGATTCTGCATTTTCCATCCTTGAATTGGAGATCATACCCTTTGTCAACCAAATGTCCAACACTGAGAATATTATGCTTCAACCCTTCTACATATAATACATCATTAGTGTTATTCTTACCATCAATAGAGATGGATCCTCTGCCATGAATTCTACTAGTTGAATTGTCTCCAAACCTCACAATTCCACCTTCATATCTTTCCAAACTTACAAATTTACTCTTATCACTAGTCATATGATCAGAACATCCTTTTCTTCAACCTGAGCAGCCAAGGCACTTTCCACATTCACACAACTAGCAGATTCAGTAGGCATCAGATCTTCTTCTTTGGTAGCAATGAACACCCAATCATTTCCAAAGGTACTTCCCATATCATATTTATCATCTATGACTCCTTCTTTAGCAGGTTCTTGGACATAGTAGCATTTCTTCTGAAACCTAGGTCTATTAGGGTTTGGCTTTGAAACCCTCTCTGGACATCTTGAAGCAAAATGACCAATCTTATTGCATGTAAATCATTTGAAAGGCAATTTTCCTTGATACTTGCCAGATCCTCTTGGTAATCTTTTGGCAATAAGCGATTTAAGTTCTTCAAGCTTCATTTCATCTTCTTCAATTTCCTTTCTTGTCTTCTCATATCTGGTTAGTCTTCTTGAAGATCTTTCACCTGGAGCAAATCTTTGCTTCTTGAAAACAATAGCCTTAAATGTAGATTCTCTCTTAGGAAGAGAATCACCAAATTCACTCATTTCAAATGCTAAAAGCTTGCCAACCAAATGATCCCTTGTAACAGTTGTCACAGTCCTGATCTCCTTAATGGCAGCAACTCTATGTTTGTATGAAGCAAGTAAGGATCTGAGCACCTTGCCCACAATCTCTGATTCTTCCAGTTTTCCACCAGTACACTTGATACTGCACATGAGTTCATTCACCTTTTGCATGCAGGAATTGATGTTTTCATCTTCACTCATCCTCAAACTTTCGTAACTAGCCTTCAGGCTCTATAACTTAGCACATTTGATATATGCATCACCTTCATATAGAGTTTCCAACTTCTTCTAGATTGCATGAGCAATTTTTAATTCCAGGACATTTGTCTTTTTTTATTAGTTAGGGTGCTCAATAATGCTTCTTTAGCCTGAATGTTGTTTTCAGCATCTTTGATTTCATCTGGACTTGAAGGACCTTTCTCCAGAGGCTTATACTCATCCTTAGTTATCAACCAATAAGGATCACCCATACATTGCAAATGACATTGAATGCAACTCTTCCAAAGAGAGTAATTTGTTCCATCAAATCTCAAACTATCCTTGTTGTATGTCGACATCTTGGATCTCCTCAAGTGGTCAAGCTTCTTTAGAGGAACTTGTTGATAACTGAGAGGGGGGGGTGAATCAGTTATCCTAATTATTTCCCTTATTAAACTTTCCTTTTAATTGAAGCAGCATAAAATCAAACACAAAACATAAACCATGAAATAAGAAACACATGACACAGTATTTTTGACGTGGAAACCCTGTTAAGGGAGAAAACCACGGGGTGATTAACCCAAGAATTATTCTCTGTTAGAAGAATAGGAAATTACAAAAATGGCACTTGCCAATTAGGGCTCACTGCCCGAGCACACTGCTCACAAGAGGCTCACTGCCTACAAGAAGACATACTGTCTTACAAAGTGATTAGAATCACAGTCTTGAACTGATTGGAAGCATCTGCATATGCTGGAGTTCAGTTCCGGTTAGGTTCAGTATACTGATCTGCTGCATTTCATCTTTCCTCTGTTCTTTAGTCTGCTGTCCTTTCACATACCGGATCTTTCTTGTTACTTCTGCTCTACTCTGGACTTGTTCGCATATCCTCACATACATTCACACCATTTACCACTAAATCCATCCTCTATATATATCCGCACAAGTACTTTCATCATCTTTTTAGTCGGCATCCGGAACAGTCTAGTTTCTTACAAACTTAGTTTTGTCGGCTGAATCCTTGCTCACCAAGCAATGCGGATCAAGCATATACTTGTAGATATCATCAATTATGTCGGCCAAACATGATTCATGCCACCGCAACCTTTATCATCATCTGTAATACATCCGGAAAGTAGTTTGATACTCGATCAGTCAGTTCTTCCTCTGTTTTCACTGTCTCTCAGGAATCCGGTACTCAACTATTCATATCTTTTTCCTTGTCCATCTCCGGAGGCTAAATCCTTGGAATATACTACTCAAGATAGTCCTCTTGACTTCCCCAGATCCGCACTGCACCAAGACACTTCCTCTGAGAGATCCGGACCAATCTGTCGGACCTTGCCACATGCTCTGTTCTTGTTCACCGGACCACCACAATCTTCAATCTGACTTCCGGTAGAGACATATCATGACTTGCGGATATGTGGAATGACCTTTGTTGCCATCAATGACAACAACCATGAATCCATATAGTGTCTCTTGCCAACAATCTCCCCCTTTGGCATTGATGGCAACACTTAGTGAAAAATGACTAAGTGTTTACACTATGCTCCCCCTTTGCTGATGCTCTGTCTTTATATACAATTTCCGGAACTCCCCCTGAGTTGGATTCCTCATTTTTCACTGCTCCTCACTCCCCCTTTGACATCAATGGCAAAGGGTAGGGTCCGCACACCAAAATTTTCAAAAATTCTCTATATATAGCCGCATATTTACATACTCACATATACTGCAGAATGTCTGCAAAGGATGTCTGCAGTTGAACCATTTCAGTAGCCCAACTTAGCTTCATTCTGTCCAAGATTGAAATGTGACCACTCAACAAAAATGCAAAAGCTTCTGCCCGCCTGAGATCTGTCGGATCTTTTGTATGGGCGGTGGTCTGGGCATCACTGATGGCCTCATGCATAGTTTCCAACTTAGGGACTATAATCCTTCTAAGTTCTCCCATCCGGTTGGTAATGTTCTTCCTCTCCTTCTCAAGATTCTTTATTTCATTCAAGACTGCAATAGTCTGACATTCTTGATTTATTATAGAGGAAGAGAGAGGATCAAAACTTTGAGATAAGCTTTGAAGCTTGTCCTGTTCCTCTTTTATTTTCTTGTCAATTGCTGCTGTTGCCTTTGACCAAGATATACAAAATTTGTAGATGTCACCGCCATCCTTAAGAGCATTTTCTAAGCTCTTTATTCCAATGCTTACAATCTTCCTATCCTTAGAGATTAAATCTAATATTTCAGAAAATCTCTTATCCAAAAATTCCTTCCGGACCTTGTCTTCAGCTGATTTTTCTAGAGAATTAAAATGTGTATCAATACTGCTGACTAAGGTTTTTAGATTACCGGAAGTGGAGGCTGTCGGATCTATTTGGATTGATGGCATGATCTTTACAAGTACTCCGGAAGCAGCCTCTATCAACTCACAGTCCTCCATATGAGACTTTAGGAGCTTTTCATTTGCCTTGGCATTTGCAAATGAAGCTATCTTCATTGTTTGTACCGGAGAGAGAGAGTCAAAATCAAATGGACCTTTTAGAAGCTCCGGTTCATCAATCTCTAGAGTTTCTTTGCTCAAAAATTGTTGAACAGTTTGTGCAGTGTCTCTTGCCGGAGACAGATGTTTCTTTTCTTCTGCAGTCTTAGAACTGTCAACCTCTTTGTCTGTCACCACTGCTTCCTTCTCCTGCAATTGCTCTTCTTCTTTGGATCCGGAGACTGTAGGGGAAACCGGAGGAGAGATGCTTGCTTGTTCATGGGTCACTTCTTTTGGAGCAGAGGGTCCCAAGTCCTCACTTGTCTGTTCAGGGCTCACTTCTTCCGGAACAGAAGATTCCAAGTCAGCAGCTGTTTCTGCACCTAAGTCCTCTACAACAGGAAGATTGAACCTTTTGAAGGCCTTCCGGAGGATCTCTTCTGTCTCTTGTGCCACTTTGTCAGTCTCACCAAGCATGAGCTGATTCATCCTGGCTTTACTTCTGAACTCATCTCTGCAGTCCTTGAAGATCATGTTCATTGTCTTGGGATCAATTTGAGGATATAGCTGAATAGCTATCTGCTCCCGGATCTCAAGATCTTTGGCATGCGCATTATTCTTTCTTACTTCCATTTCCTTCTCTAGGCTTTTAGGAATGAGAGATATGATCTCAATGAAAGCCTTATTGTATGTGTTCAGATATTTAACTGTGGCTTCCTGCAGAGTCTTTTGGTCTGCCTCACTGAAGTCATCATAGGATTCAGTCATTGGTTGAAGGTTTCCATCCACCGTGACCGACTTGATTATGCTCTCTAGTGACAGAGTGGGCTTTTCAACAGTTACCTCTGCCATTTCCTCCTTGTCTTGGCCTGTGGAGGGCTTACCGGATCCTTTCTTTTTCTGTTTCTTTTCTTCTCTTACTCCTTCATCTGATTCTGTCTCCTCTTCATCCTTTTGGCTTTCATAAGCCCTTGATGCTTTTGTCTTGGATCTTTTACCGGATGCCTGGACTTCCGGTTTTGAGCTTTTGGTTGTGGAGGGTGCAGATCTCTTTGATGATCTGGTCCGGGTGGGGGTTTCAACCGGAGCACTTTCTTTGCTTTTCTCTTCTTCCTCAGCCTTTCTCCTCTTTTCCCGGCTGGCATCAAGTGCCTCTTTTGAGATGCCTAGGCCTTGAGCAATGTGCTCTACTTCTTTTCTCACTTTTCTTTTAATCTCAGGTTCCCTGAGTTCTACATGTAATTTCACGCTCAGCTCCTCAAAGGTTCCAAACCTTTCTGCCTTAGGATCTTTGGGCTGACTTAGCATGTGTTGAACATGCAGCTCTACTATCTGTTCATCAACTTCATACCCCATGGGCATGATCCAGACAGTCCTTGGCTCCACTGCCTCCATTAGGCACTGATCAGTGTCAACCATAAAACATACTGAGTCCTTGTATTTCTCAATGAGAGACTGGGGAATTCTCTCTCTTGCTTGCATCATGCTCTGAAAGTTTTTGAAGTATCCCCATAGAGCTGTATTTCTCGCTTTTGCATCCCCAAGTCCATGCAAATAGTCTCTTATTTGGACTGCAACAGGTTTGTCATTCTGCCATACCCATCCACTTGTTCCGGGTAGCTCATTCATGAAGTAAAAGAAGAGACATACAATGAGAGTACCATACTTAAAGGAGTTCTTCTTGTCTTTCTTGATTTTCTGTACATTTTCCATCAATTGGCTTAGTAGTAGTTCACAAAGATCATAATCTGCATTCTTTCTTAGCATTTCATATGCTGTGTATATTGCAGTTCCGGATACAGAATTCTCCCTGCTGGAGTGATAGATCTTGTATCCTATGATCATTGATGCATATTTGATATCCGGATCCGAAATATCTTCAATGGTCATTGCTCTCTTATCATATTTTGATCCGGTGGCTTCAGTTACAACGTTGTTCTTGACAGATTTGAGGATAGGTACCCCCCCGGAAGAGTATAGACCAGTTACTGCTCTAATTGCTTCTTTTGTGATCTTGCAGGGTCTATCTAGCCAAAGGAAGTTGTCATGCATCCTGCTCAGTACATACCGGACCCATTCATCTTCTTCAAAGCTAGGGAAATGAATGAATTGCTCAAATTGTTTCTTCTGGATACCCTTATACTCTGGTTTGAGCTCAAAAGCATTGTCTATCAGTTGCTTGTGATAGAGGTCTCTTAATTTGAATTCCCCAAATTCCTCAATGTTTGCGTGTATGTAAACCCTAATATCTTCAGTATGTAAGACTCCGTGGGGAACACTAGAGAAGGCTCCTAGTGGATCTACCTCCAACGATTTGTAGGGATGTTTCTTGAATGAGGGGCGAGGTCTATCAGAGATCTTAACTATGTTTGGAGTAGCCATTCTTCAAAGATTTGCAGTGAGGCAATGAAAAACGAAGAATACCTTATGCGCCTTCGGTTTGCACGGAGTGGTTGGATTGATTTCTTTATGCAATAGCTTCGGCAGGAGATCCTTGGTGTGCTTGATGATCCTTGTTGCAGAGCTCCACTATTCGCTTCTTCTCAAGTGTAGAATGAGCAGATAACTTTTGAGAAATCCCTTATATTGCTCCGCAAACCCTAATATCTGTCTGCAATAAATGCTTCACCTGCATTATTCCGGTTTACCATGTCTGGACAGCTTGGAGTATCCCGGATTAGTCCTGATCACTGAATATCATCCGGATCTTTAAATCATGAATAAATCTAGGTAACATATTACAAGAACATCCCAAACACTTTGTCCAATCCGCAAGACAAGATCGTGCACTTCCGGATCTCTCCGGACCTTTTTGTAATCCTTTATCATACCGGAGCACCTCCCTGAACAGGTCTAACTTAATCGAACACAGCTTCTTCATAACTCCATGCGGACCTCTGAAAACTTGACTGAAGCATCTCAGGACTTATATCTATAAACCCTTTAATCCGCATCTTGTGCCACATCCGGCACAACTTGTTTGGCTGGGGGAACAGAATCTTCTTTGAGTCTCCCCCTGAGCCTGAGCTCACTTTTTAATTTCCGGAAGAAATATCAGCACCAGAATCTGGTGCGGATCCAACCTCTACATTCTCTGAGCTTTTCTTCACCCAAATCTTGCTCATCTGATTCCTAACTTCATCCGTATTCATTTTTTGTTTACCCTTGTCTTGATTCTGATTATACACCGGACCTCTTTTGTCCTGATTCTTGTTTCTGCAGACTTTAGCATTATGACCGGACCTATTGCAGATTTGACAAATAACATTTCTTTGCATATTTAACTGATATCCCCTTGATCTGCATTGATTAGCCATATGACCTACTCTTTTGCATGTAAAGCATCTACCTTTGAATGATTTGTTTACTTGCATAATTCTGCATTCATGGGATTTGTGTCCATACCTTTTGCAGTTGAAGCACTGTCCGGAGAAGGATGAATTAATCTGATTCATTCTCATTCTGCATTGATTAGCTTTGTGACCAAAATGGTTGCAGCTGTGGCAGTATCCATTGAAGGATGGATATTTTTGAGCATTTGGCTGTCTTACCGGAGGTCTTCTAGGCCTGCTCCTTGGATTTTCTGATCCAAGATTCTTCTGACCGGATCCGGAGCTTTCTCCTTTCTCATATCCCAAGCCATACTTGTCATCTGTCCTCTTTTGACTTCCAAGAAGAACTTCAAGTTGAGCAGAACTTATCTTGAATTTCTCTCTATATTCATTTGCTGTTTGAAGGTCTCTTTTGAGAGAGGCAATTTGATCCTCAAGTTTTCCTTCATTATCTTTGGAATCTTCAAGATCAGATTCAAGGTGTCTGATAATCCTGTCCATCTGGTGGCATTCTTCTGATTTTTCCTTAAGAGATTGTTTTAGATTGTCTTCAGCCTTTCTTTTTTCTTCAATCTCTTGAGTGAACTTTATAGTTCCTGATTCCATTTCATGTCTTAACATGATGACTTCTTTTGATAACTTTTCACATAACTTGGTTTGCTCAGTCAATTCTTCATTTGTATTGCTTTCTTCACTTTGTCTTGCCAACTGTTGGAGCAGCTCCTTTCTCTTTTTCATAGAGAGACTTAATTTGTCTTTTAATTCCCTCATGAATTCATCAGCCTGTTTGAGTCTTTCTCTTAATTCACTGACTTCAGAATTTGACTGTTCAAGATCCTCAAGGGCAGTCTTGAGTTGCTCCTTTAAACCATATGCATCCATTTGAAATCCCAGATCTTCCTCAAGCTGTTAGGCTCTATTAGGAGGAACTTGGCTCTGATACCAATTGTTGATAACTGAGAGGGGGGGGTGAATCAGTTATCCTAATTATTTCCCTTATTAAACTTTCCTTTTAATTGAAGCAGCATAAAATCAAACACAAAACATAAACCATGAAATAAGAAACACATGACACAGTATTTTTGACGTGGAAACCCTGTTAAGGGAGAAAACCACGGGGTGATTAACCCAAGAATTATTCTCTGTTAGAAGAATAGGAAATTACAAAAATGGCACTTGCCAATTAGGGCTCACTGCCCGAGCACACTGCTCACAAGAGGCTCACTGCCTACAAGAAGACATACTGTCTTACAAAGTGATTAGAATCACAGTCTTGAACTGATTGGAAGCATCTGCATATGCTGGAGTTCAGTTCCGGTTAGGTTCAGTATACTGATCTGCTGCATTTCATCTTTCCTCTGTTCTTTAGTCTGCTGTCCTTTCACATACCGGATCTTTCTTGTTACTTCTGCTCTACTCTGGACTTGTTCGCATATCCTCACATACATTCACACCATTTACCACTAAATCCATCCTCTATATATATCCGCACAAGTACTTTCATCATCTTTTTAGTCGGCATCCGGAACAGTCTAGTTTCTTACAAACTTAGTTTTGTCGGCTGAATCCTTGCTCACCAAGCAATGCGGATCAAGCATATACTTGTAGATATCATCAATTATGTCGGCCAAACATGATTCATGCCACCGCAACCTTTATCATCATCTGTAATACATCCGGAAAGTAGTTTGATACTCGATCAGTCAGTTCTTCCTCTGTTTTCACTGTCTCTCAGGAATCCGGTACTCAACTATTCATATCTTTTTCCTTGTCCATCTCCGGAGGCTAAATCCTTGGAATATACTACTCAAGATAGTCCTCTTGACTTCCCCAGATCCGCACTGCACCAAGACACTTCCTCTGAGAGATCCGGACCAATCTGTCGGACCTTGCCACATGCTCTGTTCTTGTTCACCGGACCACCACAATCTTCAATCTGACTTCCGGTAGAGACATATCATGACTTGCGGATATGTGGAATGACCTTTGTTGCCATCAATGACAACAACCATGAATCCATATAGTGTCTCTTGCCAACAGAACTGGCTCTGATACTAATCGTTGAAATTAGGAAAAACAACTGAGAGGGGGGGTGAATCAATTGTCTCAAATCTTCACTTCTTCTACTTTTAATCTTCTTTACAACTTATAAACAAATTAATGATATAACCATGAAAGCATGAATCAACAACACAAGATTAGAAACATAATCAACACACATAACACCAAGATTTTTATGTGGAAACCAGGTTACTTGGGAAAACCACGGTGGGGGTTACCCCGCAAGATTTATTCTCTGTTAAAAGAATAGAAAAATGGGAAGGCACTTTCCTTTGGGCACACTGTCCAAAGCTCACTGCTATAAGAGGCTCACTACCTACAGAAATATTCACAAGTTAAACATAGAAGGATTGAACTGAGAAACAATATCTTCTTCATGCAAAGGTCAGTTCCACTGAAGCACACAACACCTCTGCTCTGCCCCCCTTTACACTTCCTCGTTACCTCCACATCTTCGCTCACATTCCCACATTTCCATGACTTCTCAACACTTATTTATACATGTCATCAACTTTGGAATGAACATCAAAGTCAGCCTTACAATCACAAGCAATTTGCATCACAAGACTTAAAATTCTTTATGCAAACCATCACACTATCGGCCACACATAGCTGGGACTTGAATCTCCCTTGAACAACATGCCACACTCCATAGAACTCTTCTTAGATCATCTGCAACATGCACCAAGCATCCAGTTGGCCAAGACTGGAAAGAATAGCAACACCCAAGAGGAAATCTTCAACTACAAGCTCAATACCTTAATGTGGACCATGTTATATGGAGCCTAATCAGACTCGGACATTAAATTTACCCCACTTTTATCGGCATAGTTCCCCCCCCAAATTATTTAACGGGGTCAAGGGGCAGTGCCCCTTGTGGGGGTTTGGGGGCAGCACTCCCAAGATGGGGTCAAGGGGAAGCGCTCCTAGCGCATCCCTGTTGGGATACAAGGTGGGGTCGAGGGGCAACACCCCTGCGGGGGATTGGGGGCAGCGCCCCCAAAACCTCCAACAATTTTTTATTATTTTATTAAGGTGTCAGGAGTTATTTTTCTATTGGTCAACATAAAAAAACCCTATTTTTGTAACTGACACAAGGCTTGATAAAAGTGGCTAAGGGTTAGGGTTTCTATTGATGTATTGTAGCATTTTGCAGTGGTATTGAGTTATAAGGATTGCTGATTGTAATTAGTTTGATTTACTAGATAATAATATTGGACTCTTTATTGGTGGATGTAGCCTAAGTTTGGGTGAACCACGTTAAAACTTGTCTCTCGCTGTTATTATTTCTGTGTATTTCCATTCCTCTGTTTAATCTTTATTTGCATTTAATTGATATCTTCTACATGCAATCCCCAACAAGTGGTATCAGAGTGGGTTGTGTTTGATTATCGTCTGCAGGAAGGTCTCACAGTTGAGTGGGAGACTCACTATTGAGTGGGGGCAATGGCGAACGAGGGTAAATTAAAGGTAGATAAATTCAATGGGCAGAACTATCAGTTATGGAAGATGCAATGGAGGATTATCTCTATCAGAAGGATTTATGGAGGCCGTTGGAAGGAATAGCCAATAAACTAGCAACAATGACTGATGAGGATTGGAATCTTTTGGACAGAAAGGAATTGGGAACCATTCGGTTGTGCCTAGCACCATCTGTGGCATTCAATATAACAGAAGTGACGACAACAAGTGAACTAGTGAAAGCTTTGGCTAAATTGTATGAAAAACCCTCAGCCTCAAATAAGGTATTTCTCATGATGTGTTTGTTTAATCTAAAAATAATTGAAGATGGATCTGTGACAGATCATTTAAATAAGTTTAATATGATTACCAATCAGTTAACTTCTGTAATTTAGTAAAATTTGATGAAGAGGTGAGGGCTCTCTTGATATTATGTTCTTTGCCAGAAAGATAGAATAGCTTTGTAATGGATGTAAGTAACTCTATCTCTAGTTCAAATACTTTGAAATTTTATGATGTTGTTGGTGTTATCCTTAGCGAGGAAATGTGATAGAAAAGCTCAGGAGGGTCCACATCAGGTAGTGTTTTGAATGTAGAAAGTAGGGGCAGATCAAAGGAGAGAGGAAAAGGTTCTGGAGGTCATAGGAAGTCAAGAGGAAAATCAAAGGACAAGAGATCCCAATCAAGAGGATAGAAGGATTGCCGGTACTGTGGGAAACTAGGTCATCTAAAGAAAGATTGCTGGTCTCAGAAGAATAAAGAAGGACACAAACAAGAAGGCAATAAGGAGGCAAATGTGGTAAGTAATAAATTTGAAGATAATGCGTTGATTCTTTCCCTAGATAATGCTAATGATTCATGGGTTTT
Source organism: Cunninghamia lanceolata (assembly GCA_027924645.1). Lineage (NCBI taxonomy): Eukaryota > Viridiplantae > Streptophyta > Pinopsida > Cupressales > Cupressaceae > Cunninghamia > Cunninghamia lanceolata. The sequence continues at coordinate 8,706,214 of BSBN01001583.1, forward strand.
AGATTCAGGGGCCTCATTTCATGCTATGCCCCATAGAAGTTATTTTCTTGATTATGTCCAAGGGGATTTTAGGCTGGTTTATTTGGGAGATAATGAACCCTATCAGATTGTTAGAAATGGAAGAATCAAAATTAAGTTGTAGAATGGGAATCATTGGCTACTACAAGAGGTAAGGCACGTTCCAAGGCTGAGTAGGAATTTAATTTCAGTAGGGCAGCTAGCTGATGAAGGTTGCATTGTTATATTTACTGATAAAATTTGGAAGGTTTCAAGAGGTGCCTTAATAGTAGCAAAAGGTGTGAAAGTAGGAACCTTATATCTTTGTATAGGTCATACTGTTCCTTCTACTTTAGCTGTTGCAAAGAAAAAATAAACAAGTTCAGGAACAGTTGCTGCAGGTTCTGAGATAGCACTGTGGCATAACAAACTTGGGCATATGAGTGAAAAAGGTATGAATGTACTTCATTCTAAGAAAGTTTTACCAGGTCTAAAATGTATTAATATGGATTTCTATGAAAGTTGTGTATGGTAGACAAAAGAGAGTTAGTTTTCTTAGGGATGGGAGGGTGATCTCACAATACTGGGTTACAATTGCATTGACGAAGGAAAATTGCTCGTGCACCAAAAAAATGTTTTGGAGGGGTTCAGTCAAACATGGGTGTTCAAACGAACCCAAAAATGGGTTCGATCAAACCCACCCATTCAAATGAACCCACTTTATGTCGGGCTTTTTTTTAGTAAAATAGGGGGTTCGATCAAACCCCCTTTTATGTTATTATTTTAATGACAGGGGGTTCGATCAAACCCCCTTTAATGTTATTTCAAATTTTTAATGTTATTTTTAGGGGGTTCTAATGAAAGTGGGTTCGGGGGAACCCCCTTTCATTCAAACCCCTCTCTATGGGTTTGTTTGAACCACATTTGATCAAACCACCTTATTTTGCCCTTGCCCCTCTCCATCAACAATTTTATGCAGATTTTTGGGTTTCAAAGCCTAGGTTGAGGATCAAAATGGAATCAACTTGACAAACCCATCTAGAGGATTATAGTCCTCAAAATGAGCATTCTATCAAGTATAATTTTAATATATTTTGTTTTTATTATACATTTTTTTTAGTTTAATTAAACATAGGTTTTTCACCGAAAATCAAGCTCTTTGTTCTGCACATATGGAAAAATAGTATATTATCAAAACAAAATTATGTAAAATATCTATCCTCTTGGTATTCATGTCCTTAATCCAACAGAAAAAAAATATTTGAATTCCGATACATACAAAAAAAGTTATGCTTTAATAGTACACCTATGTCTAAATTGTAATTGGTTTGACTTCAAAAGTTAATTAGAAGAAAAATATTCAACAAAACATTATGCAACCAAATGCATCCTCTTGATATCATAGTTAAAAATCTAAATTCAAAAAAATTAAAATTTTATCCTTAGAAAAAAGGTTATGTTTTACATAGTACACATCACTCTTTAAAAATGGTGTTTACTGTTAAAAACTAGTTATTGAAGGAGATGAAAAAATAAATGCAATTTGATTCCAAATTTTTTTTTAAAATATATATTTAGAATCTACAGACAAAATGTGACAAATCACTAGTTTACATCATCTCCAAATTCCTCATGGTTTAGCAACTATAGGTGTCTGAAAGTGAAGATTTTTTCCAAAATGTTCATTTCAATGTCAACTTTGGCCAAAAAGTGTAACCCATTATTGTGGGATCACCCGAGAAGAAAAAGAAAGATGAAAAGTTGGAGCTTGTGCATATAGATATATGGGAATTAGCTTAGGTATCTTCTCTTGGTGGCTCTTAGTATTATGTTACATTCATAGATGATGAAACTAGGAAGGTTTAGATTTATTTCCTCAAGTAGAAATCTGATGTATTTGAAACATTTAAGAAATGGAGAAGCTTGGTTCAAAATGAGACAGGTAAAAGATTAAAATGTCTCAGATCTGATAATGGTGGTGAGTATTGCAGCAAAGAATTTGAGGATTATTGTTCGTTTAATGGAATTCATAAGTAGAAAATAGTTCTAGGGACTACACAAGAAAATGGAGTGGCTGAACACATGAATAGGACAATAATGGAGTGTGCAAGGAGAATGAAGTTGCATGTTGGGCTGCCTTTAAACATGTGGGAAGAGGTTGTCAATACCATTGTATATTTAATTAATAGAGGTCCTTCAATTCCTTTGGGCTGTGGTATTCCAAAGGAAGCATGGACTAGTAAGAAGGTGAGTTATTCTTTTCTCAAAACCTTTGGATGTGAAGTATTTGCACATGTAGATTCTAAAAATAGAACCAAGATGGATGCAAAATCAAAAAAGTGTACCTTCATTAGATATGGCATTGATGAATTTGGTTATAGGCTTTGGGATTTTGAAAATCTAAAAATTGTGAGAAGCAGGGATGTTGTAGTTAATGAGATTGTGTTGTACAAAGATCAATTACAGCAGCATGAGAAGAAAGAAAAGGATTATGCAGTGCTGGATGATACTCTAGATAGTGATGTTCCAGTGATTCCTCATGCTCTGCAATAGCAACAAGAAATACCACAAACTCCAGTGAATGTTAGATGGTCAACAAGTCTAAGTAGACCTCCTAAAAGGTTTTCTCCCTCTTTGTATTCTATTTTGTTAATAGATGCCCATGAACCAGAAGGGTATGATGAAGCTATGCAGGTGGATACAAAGGTTTAATGGGAGCTTGCAATGAAAGAAGAAATGGACTCCTTGCTGAAAAATTAGACTTGGTAATTATGTAAGTTGCCTACAGGTAAAAATTCTTTACCAAAGAAATGGGTTTATAGGTTGAAAGAGGAAGATGGAGGTAAGAGAAGATTTAAAGCCAGGTTAGTTGTAAAAGGATTTGCATAGAAAAAGGGCATTGATTTTGATGAGATTTTTTCTTCGGTTGTTAAGATGACTTCTATTTGTACTATTTTAAGTATTATGGTTACTGATGATTTGCATTTGGAATAGCTATATGTGAAAACTGCCTTTCTCCATGGTGATTTGGAAGACAAGATATATATGGAACAACCCCAAGGATTTGGGGTCAAAGGTAAGGAGAAACAAGTGTGCAGTTGAAGAAGAGTTTGTATGGCCTAAAACAAGCACCTCGGCAATGGTATTTGAAATTTGATAGTTTTATGGCTAAGCAAGGCTATAGGCAGTGTAATTTTAACCATTGTGTTTATTTTAAGAGGTTGGATAATGACAACTACATTATTTTATGTTTATATGTTGATGACATGCTTGTAGCAAGGTCTAACATGGATCACATAAGAGAGTTAAAAAAATAGTTAGCACAATCATTTGCTATGAAGGATTTGGGGGCAGCAAAACAAATCCTTGGTAATAAAATTTGTAGAGATAGGAAGAATAGAAAATTGACTCTATCTCAGGCTAATTATATTGAAAAGGTGTTGTAGAGATTCCATATAGAAAATGCAAAAGCTGTCACCACACCTTTGCCTAGTCATTTGAAATTGACTAAGGAGATGTGTCCTAAGACACAAGAGGAGGAAGAAAAAATGTCCAAGGTACCATATGCTTCAGCTGTAGGAAGTTTATTATATGCCATGGTATGCACGAGACTAGATATTGCACATGATGTAGGAGTCGTAAGTAGGTATATGACTCATCTTGGATTGGAGCATTGGAATGCGATAAAATGGATTCTCAAATATTTGAGAGGGACATCCAATAAACACTTATGTTTTGGGGGCTCTAATACTGATTTAGCAAGTTATGTAGACTCAGATTTGGCATGAGATATTGATACCAGGCGGAGTACTACAGTTATGTCTTTACTATAAGTGGGACAATAGTGAGTTGGATCTCACGGTTACAAAAGGTGGTTTCTTTATCCACCACGGAGGCAGAGTATGTAGATGCAATAGAGGAAAGCAAGGAGATGATATGGCTACAATATTTCATGGAAGAATTGGCAAAAAAAACAAGCTAATAGTTATTTGTTTATGGACAGCCAGAGTGCCATACATCTTGCAAAAAATTTTGTCTTGCATTCAAAGACCAAACACATACAGTTGATGTATCACTTCATTCAATCGGTGTTGGATGATGGACAGTTATAACTGGAAAAGATACATACAGATGAAAATCCAGCAGATATATTTACGAAGGCCATGACAAGGGAGAAGCTTAGCTCCTCTTCAGCTTCGGTTGGTCTTCAAGACTAAAAACAAAAAAATTAGAACAACAGAGTCCAAGGTGCTTATTTCCAGAGGGAGATGATATGGTGTGGAGTTTGATCAGTCTCCAAGTGGGAGATTGTTGTTATATGGACCCTAATCAGACTCGGAGGTTAAATTTACCCCACTTTTATCAGCATGATTTCCCCCCAAATTATTTAATAGGGTTAAGGGGAAGCACCCCTTGCGGGATCTAGGGGCAGTGCCCCTAGCACGCTCCCTATCGCGATACAGGGCAGGGTTGAGGGGCAGTGCCCCTGAAACCTCCAACAATTTTTTATTATTTTATTAAGGCATCAGGAGTTATTTTTCTATTGGTCGACATTAAAAAAAACCCTATTTTTGTAACCAACATAAGGCTTGCTAAAAGCAGCTAAGGGTTAGGGTTTCTATTGTAGCATTTTGTAGTGGTATTGAGTTGTAAGGATTGCTAGTTGCAATCAGTTTGATTTACGAGATAATAATATTGGACTCTTTGTTGGTGGATGTAGCTCGGGTTTGGGTGAACCACATTAAAATTTGTCTCTCGTTGTTATTATTTCTGTGTATTTCCATTCCTCTATTTAATCTTTATTTGCATTTAATTGATATCTTCTACATGCAATCCCTAACAGACCACCAACACAATAGACACACGATCTACAGACCACCATAAGTACAATGAAATCAACCAAAACAACTGCACCACCTCAAATCACCAGAAGCACTTTCACCTTCATCCAGAAACTCAAGAACACTAACTGTCATCACTGTCACAGTATAAACATTGTGTACAGACCTCCAAACCATGAACCACTTGAGTTGAGGATACACACCAACATCCCAAACATACCTCTAGATCCAAATATTTCAATGCAGAGCAATCCAGACCAAATTCCTATCACTCTGTCACCTCTGAACAACTGTAAAACTTGGTTCTACTCATATGGCCATAACTTCACCAATCCTCCATGCAGACCTCTCAAATCTTAACTGGAGAAACTTCAGACAATCCTCTACAAACCCTTTAGTCCGTAGACTCTGATCTTCTTCTCACTAGAAATGCGGAGCAATCCACTACACTGTCTTCACTGTCATTGACAAAGAGATATGTTGACATCAATGACAACACATCATATGCACATATTTGCAACACTTCTTCTACTACTGTCATCCTTACCAAGCTTAGGTCTTCTTGGATGTTTATTCTCAATCCATTTATGTACCATGCCACCTTCTATCTACTTGCTTCACTATGTCCAATCCTAATAATCATTTTGTGAAATTCTTCAGTATACTCTTTCACTATTTTCTCCTTTTGCCTTAGGTTTTGCAATCTTTTCAAAATTTCTAGTTCATAATTAGAAAGCATGAATTGATTTATCAATTTTGTCGCAATTCTATCCCACTTTACGATTTTTTTTTTCCTCTCCTATTTCTATCCAACTAAATTTCTTTCCACCAAATAGTAGCATGTCCTTTCAACTTAGTTTTTGTAACTCTCACTCTTTCTAGATCTTCAATTTCTTCATACTCAAAGTATTCTTCCATGTCATTTATCTAGTCAATCAACTCCTTGGGGTTCAAATTACCCACATAGTTTGAAATCTCAATAATAGGTCTCTTACCAGTCTTAGAAATAACTTTCAACATCTTTACCTAATCTGACTCTTCTTCCTCTAGGGTTTCTTCATTTTGATCCACAATTTGACTTCCAATTCATCATCACTCTCATCCTCATGTCTAGGGTCTAGACCTCTCTTTCTATCCTCTTCTATAACATCCAATTAGACTTTCATTGTTCTCATCATTTCTAATATTTCTTCCATTCTTCTTGCAATATTGACCATACTAGGTGCTCTTCTTGGTGGCATCTCTTCCTTAGATACAATGCAACTATCTCAATTCGGTGATCTGACTAAAATGTTGCAACTACCTCACAATCGGTGCTCTATTAACAAACACTTGCAAGCTGCCTCAGGTTGATGATCTGCCCACTTTAAGATCTATCGAAATGCCTTCTCTCACAAAGGATTTGTAAACTCACTCTAATACCACTTGGTGCAGTCACAGATGGAGAGTATAGAGAGAAGATTGTCCTACCATGTAGCCTTAGAGTAAACACAATGAAAAACACAAAGAATGGAGCAACAAATGGAAATTTATTGATTTAATATCATAAATAGTTACAATCTTCATATGCCAGCAATATGCAGACTACAATGGGCTCATAGGCCTGTCCTCCAGCTTGTTATAGTCTATGTGAAAGATATAGCTTTGAGGTGCTACTCCACAATCCAACTTCCTAACTTCTTAGATCATCTATCTAACTTCCAACTCTAACTCCCTCGCCTTATAATGTATCTAGTGAATGATTATATAGCAATTCCAATTTCGAGGAATCATCTATGTCATCCTTAAGCGTTTCAAAGTTTGATGATTGATGAAATGTGTAAGTTGGTCTAATTCCAATGGTGAAGCCTCCAATGTTGATAGATCAGGTTACAGTTCTAGTTGAAGGTGCCTTTGGTCCCATAATGCCTTGTTAGATATTCCATTAGTTTCTACAAGTCACAGGAAGGTGTCGTAAACTCCATATACTATGCTAAATGTTGAAAGCTCTGAACAACATATCCTAGTGAAGATTTTGACAATGATATCTTCCTATAGATGATAAAAAATCTCTGAAATTCCAAATATGATGTAGATGAAGTATTGTAGAGTCTTAATCCCATGCCACAAACTATGAAGTGATCATGCAGTAAAATATAGTACAATATACTAAGACTGACTAACGTAAATGCAAGAAAAGAAAAGAAACAAAATGTTTTTGGTTGATGAAAGATTGAATTTCAACCTAAGATGCTCCTTCATCAAAGTTCAAAGTGCTACTAAGAATACAGAGGAAATAGGTAAGAATTCTAAGAATAACAAATCATAGGTAGACAGTGGTAAGAAAGTAGTGAAGAATTCTCAGGATAATATTGACATTCCCATAAACACTACTAATGCTAAGACAACACATACTCAAGAAAAATGTAAAAGTGTGTCTATAGATATAGTTCAATCTCTTGCTCCTATATAATATTTTCCTATTGATATGACATAGGTTTTGTCTTCAATAAAAGTTTTAGTGTCATTATTTGAGATGATGAGAATAGAGGAACATAAGGATAAGGAATTGGCCTTGATAAATAATACTGCAAGTCAGTCAGTTGTAGGAAAGAAGAACAATAATCAGACTAAAAAGGGAAAGAGTAGGTAAATAATGTTGAGGGAGAATTAAATGATGAGATTCCATAAGTTTATTTGGGAACAACTATGACCAGATGTCCTACTCAAGTAAAACCTTTTTATGTTACCTTATAAATCATAAATTGGTTAGGAATTGTATGATAGACTATTACATATGTGTTGTCATTTATGTCAACATTATGATGTTCAGTGATGGATAGGATTGATGTCAATAGTGTTGAAGGCTGGAAGTAGAAGTAATATCATCTTGTTAATTAGAGATGCCAAAGGATAGTGATGACTAAGGGAGATTGTTGTAGATTGTTGTGAGATAGAGAAACAAAGTGATAAGTATATTCTGAGGTAATCAGAGAAGAAGACAAAGGAGTAATTAAGAGATGGACCAAATAAATTGTGAAGTTAAGGGTAAGATGATGAATGTCATGTACTATGTATACTGATTGGATCAATATCATTTGTACACAGTTGCACCCTATCTTCCGAAGTTCATTGACAAAGGTTGTGCTAACATGAAGATTAATGAAAAGAGTTGTGATTATTATTGTGTGATGTTATGAATGAAGTCTCTAGTATGGTTAATGTTGTATTCATTGTTTCCTGATCAAAAGCATTGCTTAATTCCTCAGAGAAAGATTCAAGAAGTCTAAGGCACAAGAAATTGCATTGAAGAAGCTCGGAAGAATGCTTTGCATTCCTCCATATTTGAAGGTTTGACCTTGTGGTTTAGGAGATAGATAGAGACAAGTGTGAAGGTTGTATGTTCCTAATTTTAGAGCTTCAAAGTCACCACCGAAGATTCTAGAGCTAGCAGAGTGAAGACAAAGGTTCAGGATGGTTGCAGTCAAGATGTGTCAGAGAAGTGTTGTGCATTTTTCCACTTTTAAAGATGAGGTCCTATGGTTTGAAGGATGGGTAGATGTAGTTGAGAATACTGTTATTTTTAAGTTTTAGTTAATAAGTCATACTGCAGAGGTCCTCTAGAGTCTATAGAATAAAGACATATCATGTTGCTAATTAGCGTTGTCTGGAGGAGAAAGCAAAAGCCACCGTATTTCACCGTAGTTCATCTTTTGGCTTTGATGTTTGTAGCATGAGTTTAGATATTTAGTATTATTATTCATTTTAGGTTTCAAGTGTTGAAGCACACTACAAGTTGGTTTTTCAATGTTCTATCTCAAGATTGTGTGTTTAGTATTTGTGAGTGATACCAGGTTTTATATCTATATGTTTATGCAAGAAAGAAAAAATATATTTTAGAATAAGGAATGTTTGAGAAAGTTTGTGGAAGTCTCATGATGCTTTTGAAATGATTTGTATGATGCTAATTGATCTCTTCACTACTGTTTCTAGTTTGGAGCTATTTTGTGAAAGGATAATTTTGTGCTAGGTTGACTTCATGTGTTTTAATGATCCTGCCATATGTTTTGAAGTGTACACCAGCTTGGAAGAATGTGTTAAGGAAGAATAGGTCTTGGTTACCACTTGGCTTGAACCGCATTGGATTTCTACATCTTTTGGAAGCTGACTTGGTGTGGCTATTGCACATTTCATCTTGGTTGATGTAGGAGAAAGATTTTGTTGTTTGCGGAAGGTATAAATAAGAGAACATGTTTGTTGTGGATTGTGAGTGGATGTGAGAGGGTGCAAGGTTATGTGAGTGAGTGTGTATGTGAAGATGTGTTGAAGATAGCAGCATGTTTACTATGTAGAGGAAGTGAAGATTTGAGTCAAAGTGAAGCTTGTGGATGGTGCAGAGGTATCTGATTAGTGATATCAATTGAAGGTGATGTTCAGAGGTTGTAGCCTTATTCTATAAGTATTGTAGTATTGTATTTCAAGGAGTTGTATCTTCCTTTGGGTTGTTCAACCCATAAATAATATTGTAATTTTCTTTTTATTTGTGAGGTTGGATTTGGAAAATAGATCCAAGAATCTTGCTCACCATGGTTTTTCCCTTCTAGGGTTTTCCACATAAATCTGGTGTTGTGGTTGTGTGCTCATGTGTTGTGCTTTAATTTGTTTAATCTAATTTATCATTTGTTTAAGGGAGTAAGAAGATTTGGTTGATAAAGTTAATTTGGAATAAAGTTTTGGGATATACTGATTCACCCCCCTCTCAATATATCATTGTGTTCTAACAATTGGTATTAGAGTTGAGTTCCTTGGTGTAGCCTAACAGCTGAAGGTAGATCTTGGATTAGAACACATGGCTCAGAAGGAGTCCTCTTCTAAAGCTCTAATATTTGATGGAAGTAACTATGATTTCTAGAGTGTAAGGATGGAAGCCTATCTAACCTTTTCAGGGTATAATGTTTGGAGCACCATCATGAATGATTATGTAGAACCTAGTCATCTTATTATAGATCCAGATATGAAAAAGGCTCATGAAAATAATGCTAAAGCCCATAATGCCATCTTAAGTGGTTTGAGTAGTTCAAATTTAGTTAAGGTTATGTGGTGCAAGGTAGAAAAGGAGATATGGAAGAAGCTCAAAGATCTCTATGAAGGAAATGACACCATAAAGGAAGTAAAACTACAATCTTGCAAAATAATGTTTGAGAATCTAAGGATGAAAGAAGAGGAGAACATTGTTGGCTATTTGTACTAAGTAGATGAAGCAATAAATGGAATCTGGAGTATGGGTGAAGTGTTGCAAAAATGTGCCTAATCGCTGTTGTCATTGATGTCAACATATCCTTGCTATCATTAGTGTCAATTGTATCTTGTCTAGAAGACTTGTATGTTGAGGATATTAAGAAAATTAGCCTCTCTAGAAGAAACAAGTGAGTTACATATCTCTCTCTCAGAGACAGTGAAGACATTGCAGTTCAGTGAAGTAGATTTCTTCGCATTCATAGTAAGATGAAGATCAGAGTCTACAGATTAAAGGGCTTGTAGAGTATGGCCTGAAGTGTTGGCAAGAGACACTGCTAGGCATGATAGGTGTTGTCATTGATGGCAACTAAGATCATCCCAATCATCTGCATAACACAATTTGTTCACACCAAAAGTCAGAATCAGAATTTGCCTAAGTTTGGGTAGTCAGGAATAGAGCAGGTGACAGGGTCCGGTATCTTGGTTTGGATCTATCTGGTGGAAAGGTATGTTTTTCTACAGATTTGGGGTAGTTGTAAGCATTGTCAAGACACTCTAAATTTAGAGTTTTGTCCTCCAGAGATGAAGGACTCAAAAGATATTAGCTTTTGAGTATAGGATTTTAGTTTGACAAAACAGATAGAAGAAGAACAGGCCGACCTTGTAAATGATCTTAACTCTGGATGTGTAGAAGTTGTTTATTGGGCAATGTGTGATAATTAGTGATGGTAGCCGACATGATTGATGGTTTGTGAGTGTAATTTTTGGTCCACATATCATATTATGTATGGATCTAGCTGACAGAGCAGAGTACTCAACAAAGTTCTAAATGTTCTTGAAGCCGACTGGTAAAATGATTGTAGATCATTTTGTGGATATATATAGCAGATGGAATTGGATGATTTGGAGCAAGTTTTTGCGATGAAGGTATAATTGCTAAAAGAGCAGAAAATCTAAGGAGCGAATGAAGGCAGAGCAATAAGAAGAGCATGTAAAGATGAAATGTGTAAGATCAATTTTTGCACTTAACTGGAACTAAAACTCTTGCATGGGTAGATGTTATTTATCAGTTCAAAATCTCTGTTATTCTCTTGTAATCTTTCTGTAGGCAGTGAGTCTCTATTTAAGTAGTGAGCTCTGGACAGTGAGCCCGAATGCATGTGCATTCTCATTTGTAAAAATACTTTTAACAGGGTATTAATTTTTGTGGGTTAACCCCCACCGTGGTTTTTCCCCTAACCAAGTTTCCACGTCAAAATCTTGGTGTCAAGTGTTTTATTTATGTTTCTACTCATGTGTTATTGATTGATACTAAAATGTTTATGTCATTAATTTGATTATAAGTTGTAAAGGAAGATTAATGGTAGAAAAGATTAAAATATGTGACAACTGATTCACCCCCCCTCTCAGTTGTTCGGACCTAAACCAACAATTGGTATCAGAGCAAGGTTCCTTTTGAAAAGTTTAACAGCTTAAAGGAGATCTAGGAAGTCAGTAAAAATAGATGAATATAACCTTCAAGGGCAACTGAATCTTGCCCTAGATGATCTTGAGCAGTCCAAGGCAGAGGTCCAAGAGCTGCAAGACAACCTCAAAAAGGCTAAAAACTTCATTGAGATTTTAAAATAAAAATTGAGCAAATCCAATGCAAAAGGAAAGGAGCAACCTCTTCAACTGGAAGACAAGGCCCTGAAAGAGAAGACAAAGGAATGTGAAAAGTTAGCTAAATAAGTTGTTGTCCTAAAACATGAGATGGAAACTAGGATGATGAGACTAACCAAGGAAATTGAAGATAGGAAGAAAATTGAAGAAATGAAGCAAAATCTGAAGGAGAGAACTGAAGAATACTACAGATTGGATGGAATAGCTAATCTCCTTGAATCAAATCTACAAGAAAGTAGAAATAATGAGAGAAAACTTGAGAGACAGATTATCACTCTTAGACATGACTTAGAAATTGCCAATGAGTATAAGGAGAAGTTCAAGATAAGCCTAGCTAAACTTGAAGCACTAGTTGAAGAACATAAAAAGGATGATGACAAGCATGATCTTAGATATGAGAAAGGTGAAAGCTCCAGATCCAGACAAAGAAATTTTCAACCAAGGAATAAAAGAAACAAAACTAGAAAACCTCTGGTAAGACAGCCTAATGCTCAAAGATATCCATCATTCAATGGAAATTGTTTCAATTGCAATAAATTTGGTCATAGAGCTACTCAGTGTAGAAGCAAAGTGAATCAAAATGGTCCATCCTTCTATGGTCAATGCTTCAAGTGTAAGAGGTATGGTCATAGATCAAATGAATGCAGAAGTATGATTAATGCTAACAATAGAGGAATTGGCAATTCTTTCAATGGTTATTGCTTTTCTTGCAATGGGTTTGGATACATGGCTAATCAATGCAGATCAAGAGGAAATCAAGTTCTTAAGCAAGGAAATGTTGTGTGCTTTAATTGCAATAAATCTAGTCATATTGCAAGATTCTGTAGAAATAGGAACAATGGAAGAAGAGGTCTGGTAAACAAAAAACTAGATGAACAAAGACAAGACAAAGGAAAAAGAAAAATTGATGTGAATGAGATACAAAATGAAATGAATAAGATCTGGGTAAAGAAAGATATAATAAACAATAGTGATGGGTCCGCACTGGAATCAGGTGCTGACAATTCCTCTATGTATTAAGTTAGGAGCTCTGGCTTAGGGGGAGCTACATTGAACATCAAATTTCCCCCAGTCAGTAAGTAGGTGCCTAAATCTAGCACAATAAAAGAGAATATTTTGAATTGGTCCAGAACCTTTGGAAGGATTTCTAGAAGAAAAGATGTTGATATGAAAACTTGCAGAATGACTCATGAAGAACTATCAAAAACAAAGTAACTAGATATATTTATGGAAACACATTTATTACAATGCCAAATTAGGTTTTGCAAAAGATAAAAGGTCACTTGGTCACTCATTTGAATTACTTCACATTCAAAGGAAACAAGAAGAGCATTCATGCTGCAAATCTAGAGACTGAGGCAAAGAGCAAATTCAACCAGCAACTGATCAACCCTAACCTCGCAAAAGAAAAAGGTACCTCTCTGTAAAGTTTTGAATCTAAAATCTGTTGAGATGGCTACTCCTCATGTTGTTGAGATTACTGAAAGGCCTCGACCTAAATTTAAGAAGCATCCTCACAAATCAATTGAAGTCGACCTGTTAGGTGCTTTTTCAAGTGTTTCATATAGTGTGCTACATGTAGAAGACATTAGGGTTTATATTCATGCAAATATAGATGAGTTTGGAGATTCAAGGTATGTAGACTTGTTTGAGAAACAACTTAGAGATGAAAATCATGAACTTAAACCCAAGTATAAGGCAATACAAGATAAACACTTTATTCAGATTATGGGGTTTCCAACATTTGATGAGGATGAATGGGTCTGATACATTTTGATTTAGATGCATGATGAATTCATTTGGTTGTTAAAACCATTCAAGATTACCAAGGATGCTATCAGAATTGTAACTAGCTTAAACTCAACCAAAGGATTGCCTATGCTGAAAGCCATGAAAAACCAGACAGTGACTGATGCTACCAGTGCGAAGTTTAATAGAAGAGCAATGACCATTAATGATATTATAGAACTGGATGTCAAATTTGCCTCCATGGTGATTGGGTACAAGATCTACCACTTGAGCAGAGAAAATTCTATTTCCATAATAGCCATATATGATCCATACAAGATGCTAAAGGAAAACACTAATTATGAATTGTGTGAATTACTATAGAATCAATTGATTGAAAATTTAAACAAAATCAAGAAAGATAAGAAAAATGCTTTCAAGTAAGGTACATTGGTTCTATGTTTGTTCTTTTACTTTATGAATGAGGTACCTAGGCTAAAAGGTGTGCACTAGACTAAGGATGAGCTAGTTGCCATTCAAATTAAAGATCATCTTCACAGCATTGGTGATTTCAAAGCTTAGAAAACTACAATATGGGGTTACTTGAAAAAAATTTAGAATATGATGCACTTAAGGGAAAGAATCCCTAAATCAATTGTTGAGAAGTACAAAAATGATATATGCTTCATGGTTGATACTGATCAGTGTCTAATGGAAGCAGTGGAACCCAGAACTGCTTGGATCATGCCCATGGGGTATGAAGTAGATAAAAAAATATTAAATATGTATGCTCAACATCTTCTAAGCAAGCCTAAAGACACAACGGTTGAAATATTTCAAACTTATGAGGAGCTGAATTTAAAACTACATACTGAATTCAGAGAACCTGAAACCAATAGGAAAGTAACAAAAGAAGTTGAGTAGTTAGCTAAACATCTAGGCCTAACTAAGGAGGCTGTGAGGAAACTCAGAGAAAGAACTGCTAGGAGATCTACTGCTGCCCCTGTTCCTTCCAAGACTACAAAACCAGAAGTAAAATCATCTAGAAAATGGGAGAAAAGGAAGAAAACAAAAGCAACCCAAACCTATGAAAGCATAAGAGAAGAAGAAGAAGAAGAAGAAGAAGAAGATAAAGATTCTGACATTGAAATCATGGAAATAAAGGCCACTAGAACAAAAGCTACAAAAGTAACCAAAGAAAAGTCCTCCAGAAGCAAAAGGGCTAGTAAAAGGCAAAAGACAGAAGACAAAAGCATATGAGGAATATGTTGAGAAGCCCACACTTTCCCTGAAGGATGTGATAAATCTAGTTGCTGTAGATGGTAATCTAAAACCCATAATTGAATTCTATGATGAATATAGTGATGTGGATAAAAGGGTGTTGGAGGAAGTAACTGTCAGATATCTCAACATCTACAACAAGGCACTGATTGAGATAACTTTTGAGTTACCACAAAGTCTGGCAAATATTTTGGAGTTGAGAAAAGAAAATGCCAAGAGTAAGGACATGGAAATCAAAGAACATGAGCTAATAAATTTGTGTCCTCAGATTTCACTTGATCAAATAGATATGATATTCAAGGAAGTCAAAGATGACTTTAGAAGCAAAAGGAGAATGAACAATCTCATGCTTGGAGAAACAAGTGAAATCATTAAAGAAACTCGGGAAATTTTTTGAAAGCATTGGAAAAGCACAATTTTCCCATAGTCATAGAAGAAGTTCCAGTTGGTGAAGAAGAGAATGTCATTGAGCAGCAATCTGAGTTGGGTGAAGCCTTTGTTCAGGAAGTGGAACAAGTAAATCAGGATGATACAAAAATGATGGATAAAGTAGTTGATGCAGGGGATACTCCTAATCCACTTGACCCATCAAGAAAATAAGATAATATTACTACTTTACAGAGCCCTTTGGATTAGGTAGCAAGTGGTGAACAAACAGAAAAGAGTCCCTCTACAAAGAACATAGAGAAAAGGAAAGCAAAGAAAGAGGAAGAAAAAGGAAAGAAAGATAAAGCAGAAGAAGATGGTGCAAATGTTGAAGAACCTAAAGTAGATACTGAGAAATTTGATGAACCAAAGGATGGTTTAGAAAATGTTGCAAGAGACATTGCAGATGTAGTGAAAAGTCTTCTTGAAAAATAAATGATTGAGATTGATGAGCCTGAACTACTCCAAGGTCTAGCCAATCTAGATGCTCTCTCTCCAATTCAATTGATGAAAATTGCATCATTCACCCAAGTAAAGGCTAGAGAAAAGATGTTAAAGTTCCACATGGAGGACAATGAACTACTGGGGCTTGCAACTAGGATTTTAGAAAAATTAATGCCTTTCTACCAGAAGAGTCCATCTGATTCCCCCTCCCGACATCTAAAAAATCTTGTAAGTTCTGTAAATACTCATTTTGAGTCCTTTGAGAAGTTTGTAGAGACAAAAGTCAGAAATGAGTTTTTGGATAACAGATTTAGTGAAATTAAGAGTCTAATAGGGTATGATAGGACTATACTTGCTATCAGTATAAAGAGTGTTCAAAATGCTCTAAGTGATGGAAGTGATGTATATAAATTTTGTCTATCCTAGCCCAAAGTAAATGAGGATATTGAGAAGAAGATAAAGGAACAAGAACTAAAATTGTCAAATTTGTCCAATAATTTTGATCCTCTAACCATATCAACCATAAGTTAGGAATGTCAAGTAATTAGTTTGACTGATGAGATAAAGAGACTTGTTAAAGAAAAAAGCAACATTATGAAGAGAATGTGTGAGCTCCGGGGATTGATTGTGTTAGTTTCAAGACAACCAACTGAGAGGGGGGTGAATCAGTTGTCCCAAAACATTCCTTTTATTAACCACTTAAATCCTTCTTGTAATTCAACAGCATAATAATAAATCAATCATGGAAACACAATGCAATAATTCAAGAGCAGAAACACATTAACACATATGACACCAAGATTTTAATGTGAAAAACTCGGTTAAGGGAAAAACCACGGGGTGACTAACCCAAGATTGTATTCTCTGTTAAAAGAATAAAAGGAACAAAATGGCACATGCCAATTAGGGCTCACTACCCGAGCACACTGCTCACAAGAGGCCCACTGCCTATAGGAGACACATTATCTATAGAATAATAAATATTACATACTTGAACTGAAGAATAACATCTTCACCATGCTTGAGTCAGTTCCATTTAATCTCAACACTTCTGCTCTACCTTTCTCTCTTCTCCTCTCTACCACACTCTCATCTTCACCTAAATACTTTGAAATGACTTCACAACTCTTATTTATACAAGACATCGACTTTGGGATTATCATCAAAGTTAACATACTTTATTTTATTATAGAGAAAATACACAAATACAACTTGATTTATTACAAAAGACTTCATGCGAATCACCACACTATCGGCTAGATATATCTGTGACTTCAATCTTCTTTGAGGAAGACACCATCCTTCACAGAACATCTTCAAGATCATCTACAAGATGTGTAAATCATCTGATCGGCCAAGTTTAGGAAGAACATCATCATCCAGAAGTAATTCTTCAATTACGAGCTCAATCTTCAATGCGGACTATATACGCCTAAAAATGACACAATTCAGCTAAATAAATATTCTAAATATTTATTCCATTCTTCTATCAATTAAATAAATATTCTAAATTTATTTAATCTGTTCACTATTCCATAATTAAATAAAATCAATTTATTTAATTAAAATTCCCTAAATTCTTCTAATGTCCTACACAATTAAATAATCCTAAATTATTTAATTTATCCAAATTCCTCTATCCTAAGTTCTAATTCCAAAAATCTACCTCACACTTACACCTCACTTTTCCACCTCACCTTGTCCACCTCATTGGGTTGCACATGTAATTAAATATATTAAATATTTAATTACCTTATTTTCCCTCACCCACATGTCCTATTTCTTCTCAAATCAGAAGTTAGTTAACTAATCAATCAAAAGTGTTAACTAATTAGTCAATTGAGTTAATCCCTCAATCAATTCAATCAATTCCATAATCCATTCTTCTAACTGACTAATCAAGTTTGTTAACTGATTAGTTAAAGGAGTTAACTCTCCAATCAATGTTGCCAAATCCCCTCTTTCATGATGGAGATGTGACACTTGTCATATTTCTACTAGTTGCACATTCCTCAACCATCCTCAGCCGTTGATCATCACACTTCCTCTCAACCCTTGATTCTCATTCCTCTGAGTCTATAAAAGAAGCTTCATCCCTCCATTCTATTCATCCAAGTTATTTGTATTGTTACTTTGCAAAATTCTACCCACATGCCTTTGGCACCCCCAATACAATCTACTTGAGATCAACATTTGCTTTGAAGCTCTACTTCATAGCATTATCTATCAACATAGCCATTTACTATCGACATCCTACAACACAGCTAAAAGAGTGCACTCACTGAGGGCCTTTTCTAGGAAAGTTTGCTAATGCTAACCTTTTTGCAGGTGTTCTCTGGAGCTATTTTGCAGGATAGGCTCGAGTTTAATTCCATATAGTTGCATCTAAATAGTTCACACTTCACTTTCTAAGGGATAGTAAAATTGATGTTCATTCAAATCCTCACCTAGCTCTAATTAGGAAAGAAGTAACTGGATCATTTATTTCTTGCATTGCAACGCTTTCCAAGTTATTGCTATCTGGGATTAAAACTGAACTCACCATTGATTTTGGGGTTAAAATTGAACTACTGCTATCTCATTGGACCAAAACTTCAAAGTTAACTATTTCATGCTACGAGGATTAAAAACTGAACTCATCATTGATTTCTGGGTTAAAATTGAACTACTGCTTTCTTGTTGGACCAAAAATTCAAAGTTAACTATTTCATGCTACGTGGATTAAAACTAAACTCACCATTGATTTCTGGGGTTAAAACTGAACCAATGCTATCTTGCTAAAATCACTTCAAAGTTCTGTGCTTGCCCAAGTAGATTAGCCCATTTAGTTTTTCTACTTTTAACTAGGTTGGATTAATCAATGTCTTCTGTGCTTGACGAATGACAATAGGCTTATGCTCTCCCCTTTACTGGGTGATTAGAGTGCTAGACTTGTCATTCTATCTGTTTAACCTTTAAGAGGGGCCTGCCCTTGGATGCACGCTTGTCCAAGTGGGAATGACCCTAAGTGGTAACAGGCTAAAGCCAAGCCCTACCAAGCCACTTAAAATAAATTGTGCTTGAGGTGAAAACTTCCTGCAACAAGTGCTGCTATGTTACACCGACAGCCAACCTCCCCCAAAACCCTCTCAGGTGCAACCCTTTGAGGCTAGGAGACTCCACAATGGAGAGTAGTGCCACCGCATGTGTAACCACTTGAACAGTTGCCCACATTAAATACCTCTTGTTCTAGTGGCCCAAATCCCTTATAATCCATTTCTAGCCTAGGATCTTTCTGTTTGCTTTTGTTTAGTTTAGTCCAAAATAGAGTCAAAAAAACTACAAAAACAATGAAAAACTATAAAATATTCTTTGTGTTTGTTGTGTTTTCTTGCTGTTAATTCATAAAATCAGACCAAGAAGGCCTTTTTCCATCCACAAATACCAAAAACACCAGAAAAATCCAAAAATTTTGCCCAAAAAATAGAGTTGTGCATATACTTATTTCTGCTGCGCATTTGTATCGACTTGTTGAGCATATGTGTAGACTTGTTGCACATATACAGACTATTGTTGCGCATTTATTTTCCACCAGTATTGCACATATACTGTAACTTACTGTGCATTTATTCATTTCTGCTGTGCTTTTGTTTCTGTGCATCCATGACAGTGAGCATTTGCACTATTTTTGAGGAAGTATTTTTACCTATTTGGAGCACCCATTTCAGCCTAGCTTCACATTTTGAGATCAGATTCAGCCTTGCAGTCAGTCTTCATCTATTTCACCCAAAGTGTCTCTCTTCCGTCAATCACCCATTCACCTCCTATCAAAGTGTAAGTCAATCTATTCCATACCGGTTCGACATAGGTCCTTTTTTTTTTCATATCATTAGTGAATTCACGTAAGCCTAGTAGGTCACAGTACCTTTGCTAGTAGTCTTGTTGAAACGACTAGTCCCTACATAGTAAGATAGGTACTGGCTACCCTTACTAGTGGCTATCGTCATGTGTCAATCGTCTTACTTGAGTCATTGAGCAAGAAAATCCTTTGTCCAAATCCTACCCTAGGTATCCCATTCACAACAGTCTCAGTCGGCACCTTGCCATAATTTCTAATCCTAGTCCACTCCATCCCACATCACCTTGCATGGTCCTTACTCGATCCCAGTACAAAAAGCAAATAGAAATGGCTGGCTCATCCAATCACATCTTTCCACCTTAGGATGGTGACGAAGAAATTTCTCATGAAGAATATGAAGCGCACATCTAAGATAGAAAATTCCAATGCCTAATAGAGAAGGTGCTCCAAGAAGACCCTCATAAGTATTTCCATCATCTTGCTAGCCTTGGAATCAAACTTCCCATAGACTTTGATATCAATACAATCATGGAAAATGTAGACAATGATCATGAGAGGGGTACAAATGACACAGTCTAGCATGCAAATGATAGAGGAAAGAGACCCCTAGATCAAAATGCTCCTATGGAAGAAATGTGAAAACAACTCGAGAACCTCATACATCAAATATCAGATCTTAAGATGGGTACAAGTACCAAGAACTACTCCTTGGAAGACATAGCTCCATATCCTTTTGACAAAGGTCTAGACATGAGACCATTCCCCTACAGGTTTGAGGTTCCAAAATTTGATAAATACAAAGGAAAAGGGGACCCTAGAGATCATATCCGGGAGTTCAATGCTGCATGTTTAGAAGTAGCTCACAACGAGACCTACTTGATGAGACTATTCCCAAGATCTTTAGGTGGTCAAGCTATGGAGTGGTTCTCACATCTCCCAATAGGAATCAGAACTTTTGATGAACTTTTCAATAAATTCATAACGCACTTCTCTTACAACATCGAACATGAGGTATCTATGCTAGATCTATGTAACACCAAACAAAAGAGTGGTGAGTCATTCGCCACCTTCTTACAACGATGGAGACAACTAGCTAGTAAGTTTTCTTATGATATGCCTGAGAAGCAGTTATTGGAAATGTTTGTCCACAACCTAAACACTGATCTTAGCTATCAAATACAAATACAATGCCCTACATCATTCACAAAAGTCATTAAAATGGGCTTATTCATCAAAAAGGCTATGATCACTAAAGGAGCTATCAAGCTATACAAAGACACACCTACTTCCAATTACACAATGGATAAATCAAAGTTTTGGACCAAGAACAAGAATGTGGTCAATGATGGGGTAGTGGATGCCAAGGCGGCAGCTCCCAACCAACAACCCATATTCACTCTCAAGGGAGAAACAATGGTACACTCAACAAACCACCTTCTCAGGAGCCTAGACCTTGGTTCAGTTCAAATCCAAGGAGAAAATTCACACCATTGGGTGAGTATCAAGAGTCTGCACTAAGGAAGTTGTTGGCTAACAATGAAATTTCTCTATCGCCAACAAGTGATTACGAGCCTATAGTCAAACCACCCTACTGGAAGGACACAGACTATTGTGAATATCATCGAGGAAGGGGGCATACAACTAACAACTACATCTGCCTCAAAAATGTCATACAAGATGTACTAGATCAAAATCAGGGAGGGACACAACAGCATACCTCTAATGAATCTCATGTGGCCTACAGGGATCCACTTTTGAATCACAATAGGCCGTATAACAACAACAACGGCCACAACCACAATGGCAACAACTACAATGGAAACAACAGTAACGACAACAACAATAATCACAACTGGCCAAATCAGAACAGTGGGACTAGTAATGCCAACTATGCAAGTGTGCCATTTGACTACACCATAAACTACATTTCTGAGCATATCCCACAGGTCAATGTCATCTCACCCAACCAACAACCAGGACCTAACAGAACTAGTTGTAGTATAATTACCCGTAGTGGTAAAGTCATGCTCAATACCACCCCTCCAAGGTTGTCACCATCTCCATCCAACTTCCGTCAGTACAATGTCATCGACTAGTTCCAGAAAACTCCAGCTCATATTTCTATATTGGAGCTATTGCGTCTATCTCCTTCTCATAAGGAGATTCTTGAGAAAGCCTTAGTGGAAACTAGTGTCCCCACTAACTTGGCCCAAGAGAAGTTCCAGACCATGGTAGGCAATCTAACATCCTCCAACTCCATATCGTTTACTGAGCAAGATGACCTCTCTGTATCCCAACCTCATAACACCCCTTTGCACATTGTCGCCTTCATACACAAGCACCGCATCAAGAGGGTTCTCATTGATGGAGGTGCTGGTTTAAATATTTGCACACTAAAGCTAGTCCTTGCACTGGGGTTCTCTGAACAATGAGTTGATCCAAGGAGGAAAATTACCATCAAAGCATATAACGAAGAAGAAAGAACCACAAAGGGAACAGTTGTCCTACCCATTCAAGTGGGACCAATAATAAAAGATGTGGTGTGTCAAGTCCTTGATCGGGAGCTTGCTTATAATATCCTACTCAGGAGACCATGGATTCACGCCATGAAGGTTGTCCCCTCAACCTATCATCAATTCATTAAGTTCCCGCACAATGGCAAGCAAGTCACCATTCAAGGTGACCCTGACCCCTACCAACACTGTAATTCTTTCTGTACAAAACCCGAGTGTGTCATACCCAACAACAGAGAACACATTTCCCCTACCACGCAACAGGACCATACCACTGAAGCTTCCTCCTCAAAACCCAAAGCATAGAAAGTTACCATAAAAGAAACTGGAGTGGGAGAGTACTCAATTGAGCACAGTCTCAATCTTGCCAAATTGCCCTTATCCCCTAGATCTTTTGGCCAACCCAAACATTTTCCAAAGCCATCTGCTCCTCCTATAGCTCCCGCAACTCCCTTTGTAAAATGGGGGACCTTATCTGATGAAACAGAGGAGAGAGATCTCCTACAATGGCTTTATGCTGAAGAAGAAAACACACCCCAAGATCTGCCTAGACTCCCAACAGAAATCTATGGGCGAGGTGAGACTATTTTGCACAGGATGGGGTATGAAGGACAAGGCCCCATCAGCCTCAGAAAAGAAGGAATCATTGAACCTATTCAACCTTCTTCATCCTCATCGGCTAGAAACACAAGTGGCCTAGGATACAAAGGCAAGGGCAAAGCTAAGGAAAATGCTTGCCTTGTGGAAACAATTCAAACACTCGAAGTGGACAGCGATACAAATTCAAATGAGTATGAGTGGGACGAGCTAATAGAGAACTCCTACGACGACAAAGAGGTTGACACCATCCAAACTCTTAGCCCCTACCATGAGGGACAAACGCAATGGAATAGACCACTGGAGTCTGATTTGCCCATCCCTGAGATTATGGCTTTCGAGGAAAGTTTAAATTTCATTACAATAAACAACTTGGAGGAAAGCACCACCTTGAACACTACCCCTGCCAATGCTCCTAACATTTCCATTCACACCATCAATGAATCAGGTCTATCATCCGACTCCCTTCCCCTCTTGCACCCTGAACTTATTGACTGGGATCTGCAAGGAACTCCCCAACTAGACATGTTCCAAAATGACGATGCTTACATTGATTATATGGAACTTAGGGACCACTTACCCAAGGGAGATCATAATGCTAGTTTTGCTATTGAACTGAATACCGTGGCTTACTTTGGGGAGGGTACCAAGCCTTCCAGTCGCAAAAATATCAAGATCAAAAATAGATCTGACAGTGAAAACCACCTTGCGGCAGTGTTAGATCACAAAATAGTAAAAAGAAAGGACGTAATCGAAGGTGAAAACCCAACTGTGGCATCTGACGATGGAATGCTTGACACTCTCCCTAGTGATATGTACCAGGAAAGGTCACATATTGTTGTGGAACCAACAGAGCCCATGAACATTGGAACAGAAGAACAACCCAAGATTATCCACTTTGCCAAATCTCTTACACCACCAGAGAAAACTAGGTTTGTACCATTCTTTAAGAAGAAGAGAGGCAGCTTTACTTGGTCATATGCAGACATGCCAGGTCTAGACCCAAACTTAATTCTACATCATTTGCCATTGGATCTAGGAGTAAAGCCAGTAAAGCAGAAGCTGAGAAAAATGCATCCTCACATAGCACTTTTGGTCAAAGAAGAACTCAAGAAATTGCTGGATGTGGGGTTCATCAGAGCCATAGATTACCCAGAATGGATATCCAACATTGTGCCAGTGTCTAAACCAGATGGCCGAGTTTGACTATGCAATGATTTTCGAGACTTAAACAAAGCATGCCGCAAGGATGACTTCCCATTGCCAAACATCGATATCATAGTCAACCTAACTGTAGGACATACAATGCTATCACTCATGGATGGATTCTCAGGGTATAATCAAATCAAAATAGCACCAGAGGACCAACACAAGATAGCTTTTACTTGCCCATGGGGTACCTTTTGCTAGAATGTCATGCCATTTGGGCTGAAAAACGTAGGTGCTACATATCAGCGAGCTATGACAACTATATTTCATGACATGATGCATGTAACTATGGAAGACTATGTCGACGATATCCTAGCAAAGTCTCTCACAAGGGACTCACACCTGGATGTCTTAGAAAAAGTTTTTTAAAGATTGGACCAATTCCAAGTCAAACTGAACCCAAAGAAATGTGTGTTTGGGGTAACTTCAGGCAAGCTGCTAGGCTTCATTGTGTTGGCAAACGGAATAGAGGTAGACCCTACTAAGGTCAAAGCTATAATGGACATGCCACCACCCAAGACTCTAACTCAGTTGAGATCCCTACAGGGCAAGTTGCAGGCCATCCGTAGATTCATATCACAGTTGGTAGACAAGTGCCAACCTTTCAGCCATCTCCTGCACAAAAACATTCCATTTAAATGGGACAAGCAGTGTGAAGAAGCATTCAACAAGCTAAAGGAGTACCTTATGAATCCACCCATTCTCATGCCTCTGATCCAAGGAAAACCTCTCATTCTCTACATATTGGCTACACCTACTACTCTTGGAGCTCTTCTAGCACAGCAAGATTATGAGAACAAGGAAAGAGTTGTTTACTACATCAGTTGAACCTTAGTGGGATACGAGTTGCAATACTCACAAGTAGAAAGATCATGTCTCGCGGTAGTTTTTGCTTCACAAAAACTCTAACATTACATGCTTGCACATCCAGTTAAACTCATTACAAAAATTGACCCACTGAAGTACCTCCTCAGCAAAGCAGCTCTCATAGGTCGCCTGGCAAAATGGGTAATGCTTCTTAGTGAGTATGACATTGAATATGTGGACAAAAAATCCATCAAGGGACAAATCATAGCTAGCCAACTAGTAGATGCACTGTTACAAGACAACAAGCCCATGCAGCTTGAATTTCTAGACGAATCCTTATTCCATATATCAACATCTTCTTGGAAACTCTACTTTGACGGGTCTTATACCAACCATGGATCGGGGGCAGGCATCCTGTTTATAACTCCTCAAGGTGACACCATTCCAAAGTCTTATCGTTTATTATTTCCATGCACCAATAACATAGTGAAGTATGAAGCCTTGGTCATTGGTCTCAAGATGGCGATTGAGTGGAAAATCCAAGAACTACATGTCTACGGTGATTCTCAGCTTATCATCAATCAGGTCAATGATGAGTATCAAACCAAAGATGAAAATCTCATCCCATACAAATGAATGGTTGACGACTTCAAAGAACACTTCGTGGCCATCTCCTTCGAGCAAATACCTAGGATCGAGAACAAAGTGGCAGATGCAATGGCTACCATAGCCTCTCTTCTGGAAATACCTAAAAATGAGTCACGGTATGAGTTCTTAGTGGAAACTATCTGGCAACCAGCTTATGATCTTCTTGAGACCCATTCCATCTACCTTCTAGTCGGATCTGATTCACCTTGGTACGGTAAGACTTACACTTACCTCAAGGACAACATTCTCCCACCTGACCTCTCTTCCAACCAAAAGCAATCTTTCATATGACAAACCTCCTGCTACACTATCATAGCCGATACCCTATACCAACGTGGTCTCGATGGTACTTTGCTCCATTGTTTAGAACAAGACAAATCCATAACTACCTTGCAAGATGTACACGAAGGGATCTGCGGAACACACTCCAGCGGTCCTTCCTTACCCAAGAAACTCATGCATTTGGGTTATTACTAGCCAAACATGGAAATGGGTTCATATCAGTTCATCAAAAAGTGCAAACAGTGCCAAATACACAGGAACCTAATCCATGCACCTGCTCAAGAGTTGAGACCTTTAATGACACCCTGGCCCTTTTGCCAATGGGGACTTGACCTTGTGGGAAAGATTCATCCATCCTCTTCCAACGGCCACAAATTCATCATAACCTCCACTGAGTATTTCACAAAGTGGATTGAAGCCATTCCCCTCACCACCATCACAGGCAAGCAAATTTCCTCTTTTATCATGGCATTCCTTCATCCATTATCACGGATAATGGAAGACCATTCAAAAATTAGGATGTCCAGGAACTCTGTGAGCATTTCAAAATGCAACATTGCTTCTCCACTCCATACTACCCCCAAGGTAATGGTCAAGCTGAGGCATCGAATAAAACCATTCTAAAAATCCTAAAGAAGACTGTCAATGATGCTGGCCGTGATTGGCATGTCCAACTCAATCCCGCTCTGTGGGCCTATAGAACCAATATACACACTCCCACAGGTGCTACACCCTACGCCCTCATCTATGGTTCAGAAGCCATCCTCCCCATTGAGGTTGAACTACCATCTCTCAGGGTGTCGTTGAAAGGTCTCATATTAGACGAAGAATACAGAATCTCTAGGTTACAAGAACTAGAGCTGCTAGAAGAAAGGCGCCAGAAAGACTTTGATCATCTTAAAGCATATCAATAGATGATGTCAAGAAGCTATAACCACAAGGTTCGCCCAAGATGCTTTAAGGTTGGGGACCTCGTTCTCAAAGAGAATCCTCGCAATCAACAAGACAGAGAAAAGAAAGGCAAGTTTGAACCAAACTGGCTTGGGCCCTATGTGATTGTAGCTGCTTATGGATCGGGGGCATATCAGTTGGCAACAGCAGAGGGTGAGTTGTTCGATGATCCAATCAACAGCATGCACCTTCACTGGTTCTATACCTAGGAGAACCCCAATGCAAGGGGGCACAAAAATACAAAAAAAATCAAAAATAGAAAAACAACAAAAAAAATTGTCCTTTGGTGAAAACTTGGAAAACAGGCGCCTTGGATAGGTAGCATGATGAAAACCTAGCAAACAGGCGTCATGTTTACTTTCTAGATTCTCGTGCAAATAAAAGCAAGTGATGAAAACCTGGTAAACAGGGGTTACTTGTGATAAACCGCCTTCTCCATCTTTGGGAATCCAATCACCTTGAGTCCATTCTTCCTTCGCTCATTTTCCATTTGACCCATATCTGTCCCATAATAAACACTTGGTAATTACCTATCATGGCTTGATAACTCTCCCTCTTCATGGCCTTGTCAACCAAGGTTTTGTCCCATATCGTCTCTTCAGTATGAGCCTAGCATAGTGTCTCTCATCGGTTTCCATGGTCCAAGTTCGTGAACTACATTGCCTTTGCGCCGTCACGTAGGCAAGGCCATTATTCCAATGCGCCCCCAAGGCTTCCATTGTCCCGTCCATTCCATATCTAGTCCCTCTATCAATCTAAGTCTGTCTCCACTTTCTCTCACCTAGGTCTTAGGTCCGTTAGTGTTTAACCCGAACTACATTGCCTCTGTGTCATCACGTAGGCAAGGCCATTTAGCAATGAGCCCCCGAGGCACTAGGTCAGTCCCTTAGGGTCCGTCTCCCCAATAAGGATTGTGCAATCTTCTCACCAAGCAAGCAGGTGCAGGCAGAACCCATGCTTCAAGCAGAAATCTTGACTATGAACGTCTTAACCTATCTAAAGCAAAGCAAATACCCAAGGTCTTCTAACTGATTCTATCTAAATTACAGCAAGAAAAACACATCTAAATGCAAGAATGTTTTGCGGATTGAAATCATGGTTATGTTACAAAGTCTTGATTTTTGTTATCATGTCTTTCTATGCTACTCAAGGATGCCAAAAGCTAAAGATGCTATGATGGGGGCATGATCATTTTCTTTGTTTGCTATCTATGGATTCCGCTTTAGTAATGTGACACCTTGTTTAAGGACATGATAGGCAAAAGATCATCGAGGACATCAAAGGTCTCACATGAATGAGGGGCAATCCTTGTTTGTTGACACGCAAGAGGTACTTAGGTCATCTAGATTCAATTTTGACTAGATGCTTGTATTTACTTGCCAAATCAAAATCCATGTAAGCAGTACTCAGGTCATCTCAGTTCAATTATAACTAGATGCTTGTATTCACTTACAACATTTCCGAAAATGTACCAAAAATAAATTGCCCAATGATGAAATAAAGCACTATAAAAAAGCAAAACATCCATCCTATATCCATATATACATCCATGCATCCATATCCCATACAATCATCAGTACCCATACTATGCAGAGTAACAATATCAAGTGAAACTTCTCAGTATTTCCACATCAAAACCATTCTTCTATCTATCATCATGTCATTCTTGTGTCGATAAAGTACATTTGGACATCACAAAAATAAAGCATATAGGTGCATATCATATCACATTTTGAGTTAGTCATGAACATGATTCAATCACTTGCATACATAACACAATGCATCAGGTCATCTATACATCATCATCATATCGCATCATAAAACAAAGAAATCAAAAAACATAGCTAAGTGCATCACATACAAAAAACTACATAATCACATAAGAAATCATGTTGCATTTGCATACATTCAAAACATATTACAATAGACATCACATAGCATCATATCAAAAGCATCTCATATAGCATCAGAAAGAACACCTAAATCTACACATGCATTGCATCATACAATAGAAGTAAATCACCATCTCATAACATATGCAATAGATCATAAGGCTGCATCCTCATATATACAATCATAAAAAGAAGTCCAAATGTACAATATCATCATCTCTCTCTATATCAAAGTGTCATATACAATATACATCCAAAAGGATGATGATACATGTCCCCAAAAAGTACAAAGTCTGATGCAAGTCTACCCTTGCTGCTGTGGGCCACCACTGCCAGCCCCTAACTACTGGGGACCCATCACAGAAGCCCCTGACCATGATGGACCTGCTCTCTAAGTAGCCCTAGACTGACTCCTGAAACTTGAATCCCTCTAACTCGTTGGCACTGCCCCATGGTACAAGCCCCAGTAATACTGCACCTATGCCTGTGCCCTGGCAAGCTCTGCCTGTGCCTATGCCAATTGTGCCTGCAACTGGCCTACCTGTGCCTATGCCTGCTGCACATGCCCAACCAAAAAGGAGCTAGCTACGTCTGTCCCCATAGCTGCCACTACAGTGTCTCGCTCCACACAGATAACTCATACCTGTGCATCTGCCATGTCCCTCTCACAAGTCAGCCCTACGATCACTACAACATCAGTCTCTCGCCATTCGTCAGCCCTCCTAAGTTGTGCCCGTAGCTCTCTCACCTTTCCCCTTAGGCTGGCTATAGCCCTCTCATGCACCTCTACTTGCACTGGCCCCTGTGATGCCTCTGCCTGTCCTGGCCCCTACAACTGGGGCACCTGCTGTTGTGGTACCTGCTGGGGTGGTGGCATCTGTGCTTGCTACAGTATCTACTGCTGTGCGACCTGTCTTGGCACTGCCTGCTCAGCCTAAGCTACCCTCCTCTGCCGTCTTAGCCTCTCTCCATCATCACCACCCTGTCCTCCTCTACCTCCCCTCCGCCCTCGGCCAACCTGACCCTCCTCCTCTGAATCTACCTCGTCAACACGAGGCACCAACATACCAGGTCCTGAGTATCTCAGAAAGGGATGTGTAGTAATCCAATCCTCATACTATTGGGTGATCCTTGTATCAGTAATCTCCATCCTCATGTCCCATGCCACATAAGGAGTCTATCAGAACTCTGCTAGGGCCTCCTCGTACAAAGCCATCGGCCCCCATCGGACCCTCTCTGCATGTGTCCGTGTGAACAATGCCTATCCCTGTGGCATACCATGCCTCCTACCAAACTGTCTCAGCACCCGGCCCACCATCTGTCTCTCTAGTATGTGTCGTGTCTGACCTATCAGCCACCGCATCTAAAAGTAGTACAACAGCTCATCTCCCTCGTCGTCCCAGGGCTCACAATCCAAATATGGTCACCAGACGACCACATCTATGCCATCCAGGGTGTGCTTCCAGTACTCTAACTTTCCCATCCTATGCTGGGAAATCACTCTGGCATAGCCATAACTGTATGGATCTCCTCATTGCCTCGCAAACACACATATCAGCCTCGTCACCGCTATGTGCTCCCATAGCCAAAACTGTAGCAGTAGTACCCCAGCTGATAGACTCGTGTTGCGGTGATACACCACTTGGTGCATGTCATGGTACAGATGGGCTAGTACACAAACTCCCCATACATATCAGGTGCCCTCAGTCAGCATCCATTCCATGATCCTGCCCCATCCAATGGGGAACCCATGCAATCTCCTGTCGGGGTATACAATGCCCCCAATTAGTCCAGCCACGATCCCAGGGAAGTAGTCATAACAGTCGTGTATATCATGCTAAGGGATGACCTATCCAACTAGCCCAGGGTCATCAAACACTCACCTGCACTCGGCGAGTCCCGCATTCCGCTGCGTGTCATACTCTACCAACTCACCACTAACGGGTAAGTGAAGTATCCTGTATACATCCTCTAATTTCACAGTCATCTCGCCAGTCAGAAAATGGAAGGTCCCATCCTCACTGTGGAATCTCTCCACGGTAGCTGTCAACAGTCCACGGTTCACCCGCACCTCGGGCACGAAGCAAACGTAGTCCAGACCCATGGCACCAAGTGCCTCTCTGTCGATCTCTGTCAACATGTATCTCTGCAATAGGGGCATAGGGAACGTCTCCCTAGACTGCAGTACGTCTCATATCTCCTCCTACAATCATGCAGAGCAAGGCATCAATCTAAAGCTGCACATACCATACTCAACATATCTACTACACTATATCAACTAACCTTAACATTTCAACTTGATCAAAATAGCACACTACATCTCTTGACAAGATTCCTGCAATCTCAGAGATAGCTCATCGATTTCTGCATCAAACAGGACACTAATCGAATCAATTTGGCTAAGTAATCTGCTACCTAAAGCATATGCACCACTATAGGTGGTAAAAGTGCCGTTTCTTTGCATATGCGCAGCTTCTGGTATATGCACTGCTAAAATCAACAAAAGCACCGCCAAAACACAGATGCGCTGTTACATTACACGTATGTACAAGTTTCACATATGCACCGCCACATTCGGCAAATGCGCCGCCAAACTATGAAAGCGCTGCTAAAATTCACATATGCGCTGCTAGATTCAACAGATGCACTGCCTAACTACAAAAGTGCCACCAAAATGCACAGATGCATAGTTTTCATAGATGTGCCGCTAAAATAGACATATGCGCTACGAAACTACAGATGCGCCGTTTTGCGCTGCATATGTGCTGTTCTATACTTTGGTGCATCTGTTTGACCTATTTTCTCCTAGCATTTATGACACCCTAATGCGACTCTAGGGAAAATTTTTTGAAGCACATACCGAGGGTCCTGCCTCTGCTGGCCATCCGAATCATTGAACTCACTCGAATTAGTGCTCCTCGCATGGAATGTCTGCTGCTCTGGCAGCCATGCTACTCCAAGTTGTTCTAAGCTCTCTGTATCCAATCCAGATCAAACAAGTGTACAAATGACTAATCTTGTGGACCCAACTCCTATTTATAGCCTCCAAACCCTAATTCTGGCCACGTGATGACTGTGACTACTTCCCACGCCTGTTTTCCCTCTAGTCTTCTTCCTATTTCCCTGAAATGAGTCCTTTTTCCTCCAACCTAACCTCACCCCTTCATCTTCGTGAGATTTTTCGTCTCCAAATCTTTTGCCCTTTTCCCATCCAATCTCCCGAGGGGGCATCCTATCATCATTTAACTTGTACCAGGGGCAAACTGGGGCATGTATCACTGTCAAACTATCGATTTCTTTGAAACAACACTGTAAACAATATTGCATCAAAGAGGGGCAAAATGTATACGCCTAACAATGACACAATTCAACTAAATAAATATTCTAAATATTTATTCCATTCTTCTATCAATTAAATAAATATTCTAAATTTATTTAATCGATTCACTATTCCATAATTAAATAAAATCAATTTATTTAATTAAAATTCCCTAAATTCTTCTAATGTCCTACACAATTAAATAATCTTAAATTATTTAATTTATCCAAATTCCTCTATCCTAAGTTCTAATTCCAAAAATCCACCTCACACATACACCTCACTTTTCCACCTCACCTTGTCCACCTCATCGGGTTGCACATGTAATTAAATACATTAAATATTTAATTACCTTATTTTCCCTCACCCACATGTCCTATTTCTTCTCAAATCAGAAGTTAGTTAACTAATCAATCAAAAGTGTTAACTAACCAGTCAATTGAGTTAATCCCTCAATCAATTTAGTCAATTCCATAATCCATTCTTCTAACTGACTAATCAAGTTTGTTAACTAATTAGTTAAAGGAGTTAACTCTCCAATCAATGTTGTCAAATCCCCTCTTTCATGATAGAGATGAGACAATTGTCATAGTTCTACTGGTTGCACATTCCTCAACCATCCTCAACCGTTGAGCATCACACTTCCTCTCAACTGTTGATTCTCATTCCTCTGAGTCTATAAAAGAAGCTTCATCTCTCCATTCTATTCATCCAAGTTATTTGTATTGTTACTCTGCAGAATTCTACCCACGTGCCTTTGGCACCCCCAATACAATCTACTTGAGATCACCATTTGCTTTTAAGCTCTACTTCACAGCATTATCTATCAACACATCCATTTACTATCGACATCCTACAACACAGCTAAAAGAGTGCACTCATTGAGGGCCTACTTCATTAGCAAAGGACGGTTGTAATGGGTGAACAATAGAAGCTTTGGAATAGGGAAGGTTTGCACTGTATTGTTCATTGCCTCATTTCATTCAATCTTTCCTGTTTTCATTACTTTGTTGATGTTTGGGTTTGATGTTGTTCAATGGATTAAACCACATTTTACCCTAAAATGGACCACCAACACGAACTAGGTACAATCTAGAGACCCCCACAAGCTTGCCTGAATCGCCAAGAACATCCACACTACTTCTGCTTACTGAAATCATTCTCTTCTTCATTCAGAACCTCAAGAACACAGTCTGTCATCACTGTCATATTGGAATAAATGCTTGTGGACCTCCAGACCATAAACCAATTGAGTTGTTAATTCACATTGACTTCCTAAACACTCCACCAAATCTACAGAACAAGATATTGCATTTCTGGATCTCACCGGACCTATTTGTGTCACTCTGTCACCTCTGAACATCTGCCAGAACCGGTTTTACTCATATGGCCATAACTTCTTTGAATCTTCATGTGGACTTCTCAAATCTTGACTAGATCATCTTTAGATACATATCTACAAACCCTTTGATGCGCATTCCTTGATCTTCATCTTATCTAGGATCTTCACTTCATAGAGCTTCACTGTCTTCACTATTCTTCTCTGTTTCTGATAGGACTAATTTTCTCAATATCCTCAGCACACAGCTCATCCAATCCTTGACATCAATGCAATAGGAGTATGTTGACATCAATGACAACACCGGTTAGGCCCATACTTGCAACAATCTCCCCCTTTGTCATTGATGGCAACATATGATGTGAAAAATTATTTTAACCACTAAGACAAGAACTTCTCCTTACTAACTGACATAGCTTCTATCAACAACAGTCATTCATATGTCTTCTCTTCCTTTACTGCTCCCCCTTTGATCAGCAACCACTTTTATTTTTCACATGTCTTGTCTCCCCCTTTGACATCAATGGTAAAGGGCACATACTTGCATCAATCAAAATTATACAGACTACTCCCCCTGAGTAGCAGCTTCCTATCATCAATCTGGATCACAAGATATGACTGTGAGATCCACCGGACTGATGCACATCAGTGCACCTCAATTAAGAACTGGAGGGGTAATAACCCCTAACTTCTCCCTGAGATACTCAAAAGAGTCCTTAGGTAGAGGTTTAGTAAAGATGTCTACAATCTAATCCTTAGAGGGTACAAACTCCAATCTGACTTCATTCTTGTTCACCTGCTCTCTCAAAAAGTGAAACTTGATGGATATATGTTTTGTCTTTGAATGCAACACCAGATTTTTTGAAATGTTTATTGCACTTAAGTTATCACAGAAGATTGTGATAGGTTCCTTGTACTCCACTCTGATGTCTTTTAGCATTTGCTTCATCCACAATACTTGAGTGCAACTACCTGCTACTACAATATATTTTGCTTCTACAGTGGATAGAGATGTTGCCTCTTGTTTCTTGCTTAGCCAAGAAACTAATCTTCTCCCCCAAAAGAATGCACTACCACTGGTACTCTTCCGGCCATCCACATCTCCTTCCCAATCCACATTTGTATATGCATGAAGAGAGAAATCATGATCCCTAGGATACCATAAACCATACTCAACTGTTCCTTTTAGATATCTGAGAATCCTCTTGATTGCCATGACATGAGATTCTCTAGGATTAGCTTGGAATATGGCAACAAGACCAACAACATTCATAATGTCAGGTCTAGTTTGAGTAAGATACAATAGTCCTCCAATCATTGACCTATACTTTTTCTGATCATCCTTAGGAGAGTCATCATCTTTTCTCAGTTTACATTTGGTTGCCATGGGAGTATTCATTGGTTTTGAGTCTTTCATCCCAAATTTATTCAACAATTCTTTCACATACTTGGTCTGAGAAATGAAGATTCCTTTCTTTGTTTGAGTGATTTGCAGACCCAAGAAGAAATTCATTTCCCCAAGCATAGACATCTCAAATTCACTTTTCATTTGATTTGCAAAATTCTTACACATACTATCTCTTCCTCCAAAGATGATATCATCAACAAACACTTCAACAATTAAGATATTTTCATGATCAATTTTGAAGTACAAGTTACTATTAGCAGTACCTTTGTTGAAATCAATCTTCAAAAGATGTTTATCCAATCTTTCATACCAAGGTCATGGGGCTTGTTTGAGTCCATACAGAGCTTTCTTCAACTTGTAGACCATATCACCTTGATCAAATAATTGAAATCCATTTGGTTGCTTAATGTATACTTCTTCTTCCAGGTCACCATTCAGGAAGGCAGACTTGACATCCATCTGATATACTTTGAAATCCTTGAAGGCAGCAAAAGCAAGAAATAATTTGACTACTTCAATTCTTGCCACCAAAGAAAAAGTTTCTTCAAAATCAACTCCTTCTACTTGAGAATAACCCTTGTAGACCAATCTGGCTTTGTTTCTAACTACTTCACCATCTTCATTTAGTTTATTCCAAAACACCCATTTGGTCCCAATCACATTTTTGTTTCTAAGTCTGGGAACAAGATCCCAAGTGTGATTTTTCTCAATATGCATCAACTCTTCCTCCATTGCTTTAGTCCAATTTTCATCATTGCATGCCTCACTTACTATTTTTAGTTCAATCTTTAAGATCAGACAATACTTTTCTGAGACTTGAGCAATCTTTCTTCTTGTTTGAACACCTTTGCTTTTATCACCTATGATCTAATCTTCAGAATGATTCAATCTTACATACCTGGGAGTTTTGGGAACTTCTTACACTTCTATTTCTTGGATAGGTTCTTTCAAACTTGTCTCTTCTTCTTGAATTTCAGGATTCTCTAGATTAGTCTAGATCTGAATTTCAGAAGGGGCTTGAACCAAAACATCATTTTGATTATCTTCTTCATATTCATAAAACCTTGAGGGTTTTTCAATGCCTTCATCAACCTTCACATTTGTACTTTCTACAATCTTTCTCAATCTCTTGTTATAACACTGGTATGCTTTGCTTTGAGTAGAATAACCCAAGAATATTCCTTCATCACTTCTAGCATCAAATTTGCCAAGGTCTTCATCTCTTTTAATGTAACATTTGCTACCAAAGACTCTAAAATACTTCATAGTAGGAGTGATACCAAACCAAATTTCATAGGGAGTCTTACTAGTATTGCTTCTGATTTGTACTTGATTAAGAGTATAGACAACAGTTCTTACAGCTTCTCTCCAGTAGATCTGAGGAACATTTGCTTCCATCATCATGGTTCTAGATGCTTCCTGGATGGTCCGGTTCTTTCTCTCCACTACTCCATTCTACTGTGGAGTCCTTGGAGCAGATAACTATCTTTTTATCCCATGTTTCTCACAGAATTCTATGAACTCTCTGGATGTGAATTCTCCACCTCTATCAGACTTGAGACATTTTATGTTTAGTCCGGTTTCATTCTCCACCATAGCCTTGAATATTTTGAATTTCTCAAGAGCCTCAGGTTTTTCTTTTAGAAAAGTCACCACACCATCCGAGAGTGGTCATCAATTAATAACATGAAGTATCTATCACCTTGCAAACTCCTGATTCTTGCCGGTCCACATAGATTAGTATGTACTAAGTCTAACAATCCGATAGAAGATTGTTCCTTACTTTTGAATGTGACTTTGCTCTGCTTACCCAACTGACATTCTTTACACAAACTATTAGAAGGTTTCACAAGTCTTGGATGATCTCTTACAACCTGAGTGTTTCTTATCTTGATGATATTATCAAAATTCACATGACACATTCTCCTATGCCACAACCAGCTCTGATCAATTTGAACAAATAAACAACTTTTGCCAGTACCAACCAAGTGGAAGATGTTATTTTTTGAGTACCGGATGTAATCTCTGTTCCAGAACTTTCAAAGATCTTACATTTTCAATTTTCGAATCAGAGATCATAGCCTTTGTCCACCAATTGTCCAACACTAAGAAGATTGTGCTTCAGACCTTCAACATATAGTACATCACTGGTTTTGTTCTTTCCATCAAAAGAAATAGTTCCTCTACCTCTAATTTTGCCAGTAGAAATATCACCAAATTTTACAACTCCTTCATATCTTTCCAAATCTATGAACTTATTTTTATCACCAGTCATATGGTGGGAGCCTCCACTATCAATGACCCAATCATCCTTTTCTTCAACTTGGACAGCCAAAGCTCTTTCTATCATTTTATGATTGACAGATTTAGAGGGCATTGGATCTTCTTCCTTGATGGTGATAAACACCCAGTCACTTTCAGATTTGTTTCTAGTCTCTGATTCATCATCTATTACTCCTTCATCATCTTCATCTTCATAAACATAGTAATATTTATTTTTAAATCTTGATCTGTTTGGATTTGCCCTTGAAAATATTTCCAGACACTTTGAGGCAAAATGACCAATCTTGTTGCAGTTGAAACATTTGAAGGGCAATTTTCCTTCATACTTATCAGATCCTCTTGGTAGTCTTTTTGCAATAAGGGCTTCAAGTTGAGCAGCTTCTGCTTCATCTTCTTCTAGATCTTTTCTTTCTTTTTCATACCATGATAGTTTCTTTGAGGAGTTCTCTCTTGGATCAAACATTTGTTTGCCTTTTACAGAGGCACTAGCTTTGAATGTAGACTCAATCTTGGGGGTACATCTCCAAACTCAGCCAATTCAAATGTAGCTAATTTTCCAACCAATTGATCTCTTGTGATGTTTGAAAAAGATCTGAATTCTTCAATAGCAGCAACCTTGTATTTGTAAGTAGGAGGTAGAGATCTAAGAACTTTGGCAACAATCTCATCTTCATCCAAGATTCCACTAGCACACCTAATGCCACATACAAGCTCATTTACTTTTGGCATAAATGTAGTGGCATTCTCATCTTCATTCATCTTTAGGTTTTCAAATTTTCCTTTCAGACTCTGTAGCTTGGCACATTTAACATATTTGTCTCCTTCATGCAGAAGTTGTAGTTTTTCCCAAATCTCATATGCAGTTTTTAGATCTATAACATTTGTGAGCTTTGAATCAGATAAGGCACTTAATAAAGCTTCTTTAGCCCAAAGATTGTCTTCAGCATCTTTGATTTCATTTATAGTTGTGAGACCATTCTTTGGAGGAACATACTTCTTTGAATTTATGGTCCAATAATGCATTCCCATACATTGCAAGTGACATTCCATGCGGCTTTTCCAAAGAGTGTAATTGGTTCCATCAAACCTTGGACTATCCTTCTTGTAGGAAGATATCCTAGATCTCCTCAAGTGATTAATCTCTTTTAGATGAACTTAGCTCTGATACTAATTGTTAGTTTCAAGATAGACAACTGAGAGGGGGGGTGAATCAATTGTCCCAAAACTTTCCTTTTATTAACCACTTAAATCATTCTTGTAATTCAACAGCATAATAATAAATCAATCATGGAAACACAATGCAATAATTCAAGAGCAGAAACACATTAACACATATGATGCCAAGATTTCAACGTGGAAAACCTGGTTAAGGGAAAATTGATGGGGTGACTAACCCAAGATTATATTTTCTATTAAAAGAATAAAAGGAACAAAATGGCACATGCCAATTAGGGTTCACTGCCTGAGCACACTGCTCACAAGAGGCCCACTACCTACAGGAGACACATTGTCTACATAATAATAAATATTACATACTTGAACTGAAGAATAGCATCTTCACCATGCTTGAGTCAGTTCCATTTAAGCTCAACACTTCTGCTCTACCTTTCACTCTTCTCCTCTGTACCACACTCTCATCTTCACCCAAATACTTTGAAATGACTTCACAACTCTTATTTATACAAGACATCAACTTTGGGATTATCATCAAAGTCGGCATACTTTATTTTATTATAGAGAAAATACACAAATACAACTTGATTTATTACAAAAGACTTCATGCAAATCACCACACTGTCGGCCACATATATTTGTGACTTCAATCTTCTTTGAGGAACATGCCATCCTTCACACAACATCTTCAAGATCATCCGCAAGATGTGTAAATCATCCGGTCGACCAAGTTTAGGAAGAACATCATCATCTGCAAGTAATTCTTCAATTACGAGCTCAATCTTCAATGTAGACCACCAACATGAATTGGATAAGATCTAGAGACCCCCACAAGCTTGCATGAATCACAAAGAACATCCACACTACTGCTTACTGAAATCATTCTCTTCTTCATCTAGAACCTCAAGAACACAGTCTATCATCACTGTCATATTGGAATAAATGCTTGCGGACCTCCAGACCATGAACCAATTGAGTTGTTAATTCACATTGACTTCCTAAACACTCCACCAAATCCACAGAACAAGATATTGCATTTCCAGATCTCACCGAACCTATTTGTGTCACTATGTCACCTCTGAACATCTGCCAAAACTAGTTTTACTCATATGACCATAACTTCTTTGAATCTTCATGCGGACCTCTCAAATCTTGACTGGATCATCTTTAGACACATATCTACAAAACCTTTGATGTACATTCCTTGATCTCCATCTTAGCTAGGATCTTCACTTCATAGAGCTTCATTGTCTTCACTGTTCTTCTCTTTTTCTGATAGGACTAATTTTTTCAATATCCTCAACACACAACTCATCCAATCCTTGACATCAATGCAATAGGAGTATGTTGACATCAATGACAACACCGGTTAGGCCCATACTTGCAACAGATTGCCCCTAAGTTAGAGACAATGTATAATACCCTATTTAAAGCTCAGACTAGTGATCCATTAGATATGTTAAAGGTAGAAGCATATTCATTTTTGTTAAGTGGGCACATCTCTATTTTGGATTGAATTAAGAGTACTTGGGCCTCTAAACTTGTGCAAATAAAAACCATCTTTGCAGACATTCTCAAGTTCATGTAAATAGAACTTAATGATTAGTTGTACATATGCAGTCCCATATACAAATTTTTGGAAAATTTTGGCTTACGGACCCCACCCTTTGCCATTGATGTCAAAGGGGGAGTGAAGATTAGTGAAAAATGAGGAATCCAACTAAGGGTGAGTACTAGAAAGTAGTGTGAACAACAGTATGAAGCACAAGCAAAGGGGGAGCTACTTTTGACACTTAGTCATTTTTCACTATGTGTTGCCATCACTACCAAAGGGGGAGATTGTTGGCAAGAGACACTGCTAGGCATGATATGTGTTATCATTGATGGCAACTAAGATCATCCCAATCATCCGCATAACACAATTTGTTCACACCGGAAGTTAGAATCAAAATTTGTCCAAGTCCGGGCAGTCAGGAACAGAGCAGGTGATAGGGTCTGGTATCTTGGTCCGGATCTATTCGGTGGAAAAGCATGGTTTGCTACAGATCTAAGGTAGTTGTAAGCATTGTCAAGACACTCTAAATCCACAATTTAGTCCTCCAGAGATGGACTCAAAAGATATTAGCTTCTGAGTATCAAATTTGTTAGGGTTAGCTGACAGAAGATATCAATTAAATGTAAAAAAAGATTAAATAGAGAAATGGAAATACACAGAATTAATAACAGCGAGAGACATGTTTTAACATGGTTCACCCAAACTCGGGCTACATCCACCAAATAGAGATTCCAATATTATTATCCATTAAATCAAATCGATTACAATCAGTAATCCCTACAACTTAATACCGCTGCAAAATGCTACATTACAATATATCAAAACCCTAACCCTTAGCCACTTTTAGCAAGCTTTTTGTCAGTTACAAAAATAGGGTTTTCTTATGTCGGTTAATGAAAAATAACTCCCAGTGCCTTTATAAAATAATAAAAAACCGTGTGAGGTTTCGGGGGTGTTGCCCCTGGACCCCGCAAGGGGTGCTACCCCTTGACCCTATCTTGGGGGCACTACCCCCAAACCCCCGCAAGGGGCGCTGCCCCTTGACCTCGTAGGAATTTGGGGGGAAACTGCACCGATAAAAGTGGGGAAAATGTAACCTCTGAGTCTGATTAGGCTCCATATAACAACAATTTCCCACTTGGAGACTGATCAAACTCCACACCATATCATCTCCCACTTGGAGACTGATCATAACACCATTGACCCTATAGCTCCCATTGGAAATAAGCACCCTGGACTCTGCTATTCTATTTTTGTTGTTTTTAGTCGAGAAGACCAATTGAAGCTAAAGAGGAGCTCAGCTTCTCCCTTGTCACTACCTTTGTAAACATATCCGCTAGATTATCATCTGTATGTATCTTTTCCAACTGTAATTGTCCATCATCCAACACTGACCGAATGAAGTGATACCTCAACTGTATGTGTTTGGTCTTTGAATGCAAGGCATAATTCTTTGCAAGATGTATGGCACTCTGGCTGTCTATATACAAATAAGAATTAACCTGTTGTTTGCCCAATTCTTCCATGAAAGATTGCAGCCATATCATCTCCTTGCTTGCCTCTGTTGCAGCTACATATTCTGCCTCGGTGGTGGATAAAGCAACCACCTTTTGCAACTTGGAAATCCAACTCACCGTTATTCCACCTACAGTAAAGACATAACCTATAGTACTCTGCCTGGTATCAATATCTCCTACCAAATCTGAGTCTACATAACCTACTAAATCAGCATTAGAGCCCCCAAAACATAAATGTTTATTAGATGTACCTCTCAAATATCTAAGAATCCATTTTACCGCATTCCAATGCTCCAATCCGGGATGACTCATATACCTGCTGACGACTCCTACAACATGTGCAATATCTGGTCTCGTGCATACCATGGCATACATTAAACTTCCTACAGCTGAAGCATATGGTACCTTGGACATTTTATCTTCCTCCTCTTGTGTCTTAGGACACATCTCCTTAGTCAATTTCAAATGACTAGGCAAAGGTGTGCTAACAACTTTTGCATTCTCCATATGGAATCTCTACAACACCTTTTCAACATAAGCAGCTTGAGATAGAGTCAATTTTATGTTCTTCCTATCTCTATAAATTTTCATACCAAGGATTTATTTTGCTGCCCCCAAATCCTTCATATCAAATGACTATGCTAACTACTATTTTAACTTTCTTATGTGATCCATGTTAGACCCAGCTACAAGCATGTCATCAACATATAAACATAAAATAATGTAGATGTCATTATCCAACCTCTTAAAATAAACACAATGGTTAGAATTACACCTGTTGTAGCCTTGCTCAGCCATAAAACTATTAAATTTTAAATACCATTGCCGAGGTGCTTGTTTCAGGCCATACAAACTCTTCTTCAATCTGCACACCTGTTTCTCCTTACCTTTGACCTCAAATCCGTGGGGCTGTTCCATGTATATCTCCTCCTCCAAATTACCATGGAGAAAGGCAGTTTTCACATCTAGCTGTTCCAAAAGCAAATCTTCAGCAGCCACAATACTTAAAACAGTATGAATAGAAGTCATCTTGACAACCGGAGAAAATATCTCATCAAAATCAATGCCCTTTTTCTATGCAAATCCTTTTACAACTAAGCTGGCCTTAAATCTTTTCTTACCTCCATCTTCCTCTTTCAACTGGTAAACCCATTTGTTTGGTAAAGCCTTTTTACCTGTAGGTAACTTACATAATTCCCAAGTCTGATTTTTCAGCAAGGAGTCCATTTCTTCTTTCATAGCAAGCTCCCACTGAACCTGTGTATCCACCTGCATAGCTTCATCATACCCTTTTGGTTCACCAGCATCTGTTAAAAAAATAGAATACAAAGAGGGAGAAAACCTTTCAAGAGGTCTACTTAGCCTTGTTGACCGTCTAACATTCACTGGAGTTTGTGGTATTTCTAGTTGCTGTTGCGGAGCATGAGGAACCACTGGAACATCACTATTTAGAGTATCATCCAGTACCATATAATCTTTTGCTTTCTTCTCATGCTGCTGCAACTGATCTTTGTACAACACCTTCTCATTGAATATGACATCCCTGCTTCTCACAATTTTCTGATTTTCAAAATCTCAAAGCCTATAACCAAATTCATCAATGCCGTATCCAACAAATGTACACTTTTTTGATTTTGCATCCAGATTGGTTCTATTTTTAGAATCTACATGTGCAAATGCTTCACATCTGAAAGTTTTGAGAAAAGAATAACTCACCTTCTTACCTGTCCATGCTTCCTCTGGAATACCACAGCCCAAAGGAATTGAAGGACCTCTATTAATTAAATATACAGCAGTGTTGACAGCCTCTGCCCACATGTTTAAAGGCAGCCCAGCATGCAATCTCATGGTCCTTGCATGCTCCATTATTGTCCTATTCATGTGTCCAGCCACTCCATTTTCCTGTGGAGTCCCTGGAACCATTTTCTGCCTACGAATTCCATTAAAGGAACAATAATCCTTAAATTCTTTACTGCAATACTCACCACCATTATTAGATCTGAGACATTTTAATCTTTTACCTATCTCATTCTCAACCAAGCTTCTCCATTTCTTAAATGTTTCAAATACATTAGATTTCTGTCTAAGGAAATAAATATAGACCTTCCTAATTGCATCATCTATGAATGTAACATAATACCGAGAGCCACCGAGAGAAGATACCTGAGCTGGTCCCCATACATCTGTATGCACAAGCTCCAACTTTTCATTTTTCTTTTGCTTCCCATCTCTGAGAAAACTGACTCTCTTTTGTTTTCCATACACACAACTTTCACAGAAATCCATATTAATACAAATCAGACCTAGTAAAACTTTCTTAGAATGAAGTACCTTCATACCTTTTTCACTCATATGCCCAAGTCTGTTATGCCACAGCGTTGTCTCAGAACCTGCAGCAACTGTTTCAGTCTCTTCCTGCGAACCTGCAGCAAC
Source organism: Cunninghamia lanceolata (assembly GCA_027924645.1). Lineage (NCBI taxonomy): Eukaryota > Viridiplantae > Streptophyta > Pinopsida > Cupressales > Cupressaceae > Cunninghamia > Cunninghamia lanceolata. The sequence continues at coordinate 8,749,574 of BSBN01001583.1, forward strand.
TATTCCTAAACCTGTTTATTTTTTCTCTGCAATAGCTAAAGTAGAAGGAATAGTATGACCTGTACAAAGATATAAGGTGCCTACTTTCACACCTTTTGCTACTACTAAGGCACTTTTTGAAACCTTCCAATTTTTATCAATAAATGTAACAATGCAACCTTGTTCAGCTAGTTGTCCTACTGAAATTAAATTCCTACTACGCCTTGGAACATGCCTTACCTCTTGTAGTAGCCAATGATTCCCATTCTGCAACTTAATCTTGATTCTTCCCTTTCCAACAATCTGACAGGGTTCGTTATCTCCCAAATAAACCAGCCCAAAATCCCCTTGGACATAATCAAGAAAATAACTTCTATGGGGCGTAGCATGAAATGAGGCCCCTGAATCTAAAACCCATGAATCATCAGCATTATCTAGGGAAAGAATCAAAGTGTCATCTTCAAATTTATTACTTACCACATTTGCTTCCTTATTGCCTTCTTGTTTGTCTCCTTTATTTTTCCAAGACCAATAATCTTTCTTCAGATGACCTAGTTTCCCATAGTACCAGCAATCCTTTTGTCCTCTAATTTGGGATCTTTTGTCCTTTGATTTTCCTCGTGACTTCCCATGACCTCCAGAACCTTTTCCTCTCTCCTTTGATCTGCCCCTGCTTTCTGCATTCAAAACATTTCCTGATGTGGATCCGCCTGAGCTTTTCTTACGAATTTCCTCACTTAGAATAACACCAACAACATCATCAAATTTCAGGGTATTTGAACCAAAAATAGAGTTACTAACCGCCATTACCAAACTATCTCAGCTTTTAGGCAATGAACATAATATCAAGAGAGCTCTAACTTCTTCATCAAATTTTACATTTACAGAAGTCAATTGATTGACAATCATATTAAATTCATTTAAATGACCTATCACAGATCCACCTTCAACCATTTTCAAATTAAACAAACGCTTCATGAGAAATACCTTATTTGAGGCTGAGGGTTTTTCATACAATTTAGTCAAAGCTTTCATTAGACCATCTGTTGTCTTCGCTTCCATTATATTGAATGCCACCGATGGTGCTAGGCACAACCAAATGGTTCCCAGTGCCTTTCTATCAAGAAGATTCCAATCCTCATCAGACATTATTGCAGGTTTCTTGGCTACTCCTTCCAACGGCCTCCATAAATCCTACATCTTCCATAACTGATAGTTCTGCCCATTGAATTTATCAACCTTTAATTTACCCTCATCCGCCATTGCTCCCACTCAACCGTGAGACCTTCCTGCAGACAATAATCGAACACAACCCGCTCTAATACGACTTGTTAGGGTTAGCCAGCAAATGATATCAATTAAATGCAAATAAAGATTAAATAGAGAAATGGAAATACACATAATTAATAATAGCGAGAGACAAGTTTTAATGTGGTTCACCCAAACTTGGGCTACATCCACCAAATAGAGAGTCCAATATTATTATCCAGTAAATCAAACTTATTACAATCAGTAATCCCTACAACTTAATACCGCTACAAAATGCCACAATACAATATATCAAAACCCTAACCCTTAGCCACTTTTATCAAGCTTTTTGTCAGTTACAAAAATAGGGTTTTCTTATGTTGGTCAATGAAAAATAACTCATGATGCCTTTATAAAATAATAAAAAACCATGTGAGGTTTCGGGGGTGCTGCCCCCAAGCCCCCGCGAGGGTGCTGCCCCTAGACCCCGCAAGGGGCGCTGCCCCTTGACCCTGTCTTGGGGGCACTGCCTCCAAACCCCCACAAGGGGCACTGCCCCTTGACCCTATAGGAATTTGGGGGGAAACTGTGCTGATAAAAGTGGGGAAAATGTAACCTCTGAGTCTAATTAGGCTCCATATAACAACAAGATTTTACTTTGACAAAATAGATAGAAGAAGAAAAGGCCGACCTTGTAAATGATCTTAACTCCAGATGTGTAGAAGTTGTTTATTGGGCAATGTGTGATGATTAGTGATGGTAGCCAACATGATTGATGATTTTCAAGTGCAAGTTTTGGTCCACATCTCATATTATGTATGGATCTAGCCGACAAAGTAGAGTACTCAACAAAGTTCTAAATGTTCTTGAAGCCGACTAGTAAAATGATTGTAGATCATGTTACGGATATATATAGTAGATGGAATTGGATGATTTGGAGAAAGTTTTTGTGAAGAAGGTATAATTGCTAAAAGAGCAGAAAATCTAAGGAGCGAATGAAGGCAGAGCAGTAAGAAGAGCAAGTAAAGATGAAATGTGTAAGATCAGTTTTTGCAATTCACTAGAACTAAAACTCTTGCATGGGTAGATGCTATTTATCAGTTCAAAATCTCTATTATTCTCTTGTCATCTTTCTGTAGGTAGTGAGCCTCTATTTGAGCAGTGAGCTCTGATCAGTGAGCTCGAATGCATGTGCATTCTCATTTGTAAAAATAATTTTAATAGGGTATTAATTTTTGTGGGTTAACCCCCACCGTGGTTTTTCCCCTAACCAGGTTTCCATGTCAAAATCTTGGTGTCAAGCATGTTATTTATGTTTTTGCTCATGTGTTATTGATTGATGCTGAAATGTTTATATCATTAATTTGATTATAAGTTGTAAAGGAAGATTAATGGTAGAAAAGATTAAAATATGTGATAACTGATTCACCCCCCCTCTCAGTTGTCTGGACCTAAACCAACATGAATTTTATCCAGTCAAGATTTGAGAGGTTTGCATGAAGTATGGATGAAGTTATAACCATCTGAGTAGAACCAGGTTTTATAGTTGTTCAGAGGAAATAGAGTGATACAGATTTGGACTGGATTTCTCTGCACTAGAATATTATGGTCTGTGATTCTAGAGGCATGTTTGGGATGTTGGTGTGTATCCTCAACTCAAGTGGTTCATGGTTTGGAGGTCCACAAGCAATCTTTCTAGTGTGACAGTCATGGCAGTTAGTGTTCTTGAGTTCCAGTATGAAGATACAAGTGATTCTGATGATTTCAGGTGGTACAATTGTTCCTGTTGATTTCATTGTGCTTGTGGAGATCTCTAGATCGTGTGCGTATTGTGTTGGTGGTCCGCATTGAGAATTGAGCTAGTAGTTGAAGATTTCTCTGAGTGTTGTTGTTCTTTCAGTCTTGGCTGACCAGATGCTTTGTGCATGTTGCAGATGATCTAAAAGAGGTTCTACAAAGTGTGGCATGTTGTTCAAGGAATATTCAAGTCCCAGATATGTTTGGCCGATAGTATAGTGATTTGCATTAAGTCAAGCCAACCTTGATGTTCATTCCAAGGTTGATGAAGTGTATAAATACTTGTAGCTAAGTTGTGGAAAAGGTGTCCTTGTGCAAAAATGATAAGATCCTAAGAAAGGAAAAAGGCAGAGCAGAGAAAAGGAAGAGCAGAAGAGGAAGAGGAGTAAAGATGAGGAGGTAGCAAAGAAGTGTTTGGAGGCGAAGCAGAAATATTGTGAGCTTCAAAGGAATTGAACTTTGGCATGAAGTAGATGTTGTTTCTCAGTTCAATCTTTCTGTGTTAATCATACATTTATCTTGTATTTAGTGAGCCTCTTTTGAGCAGTGAGCTCTGGGAAGTGCACCTGGAGGTAAGTGCCTTCCCATTTTCTATTCTTTTAATAGAGAATAAATCTTGTGGGTTAACCCCCACCATGGTTTTCCCTTAACCAGGTTTCCACATAAAAATCTTGGTGTTATGTGTGTTGATTATGTTTTTGCTCATGTGTTGTTGATTCATGCTTTCATGGTTATATCATTAATCTGTTAATAAGTGATAAATAAGATAAATTGCAGCAGAAGCAAAAGTTTTTGAGACAATTGATTCACCCCCCCTCTTAGTTGTATGACCTAATTTCAACAATTGGTATCAAAGCTAGTTCCTCTAAAAGAAGCTTGATCACTTGAGGAGATCTAGGATGTCGACTCACAAGAAGGATAGTCCAAAATTTGATGAAACAAATTACTCTCTTTGGAAGAGTCACATGGAATGTTATTTGCAATGTATGGGTGATCCTGATTGGTTGATAACTAATGATGAGTATAAGCCTCCGGAGAAAGGTCCTTCATCTTCAAATGAAATCAAAGATGCTAAAAACAACATTTAGGCCAAAGAAGCTTTTTTGAGTGCCCTAACTAATATAAAAATGACAAATGTCTTGGAATTGAAAAATTCTCATGAAATCTAGAAGAAGTTGGAAACTCTATATGAAGGTGATGCATATGTCAAATGTGCTAAGTTACAGAGCCTGAAGGGTAGATACAAAAGTTTGAGGATGAGTGAAGATGAAAACATCACTTCCTACATGTAGAAGGTGAATGAACTTGTGTGTAGTATCAGGTGTGCTGGTGGAAAATTGGAAGAATCAGATATTGTTGGCAAGGTGCTCAGATCCTTACCTGCTTCATATAAGCGTAGAATTGTTTCTATTGAGGAGATCAGAACTATGACAACTATTACAAGGGATCAGTTGGTTGGCAAGCTTTCAGCATTTGAAATGAGTGAGTTTGGTGATTCCCTTCCTAAATCAGAATATGCTTTTAAGGCTAGTGTTTCTGGGAAGCAAAGATATGATCCAGGTGAAAGCTCTTCAAGAAGACTAACCAGGTATGAGAAGGCAAGGAAGGAACTTGAAGAAGATGAAATGGATCTTGAATAACTTGAAGCCCTCACGGCTAAAAGATTACCAAGAGGATCTAGTAAGTATGAAGGAAAGTTGCCTTTAAAATGTTTTTCTTGCAATAAGATTGGTCATTTTTCTTCAAGATGTCTGGAGAAGGTTTCAAAGCCAAACCCTAACAGACCTAGGTTTCAAAAGAAATGCTACTATGTCCAAGAAGCTAGTGAAGGAGTCACAGATGATGAATCTAATATGGGAAGTACATCTGGAAATGATTGGGTGTTCATTGCTATCAAAGAAGAAGATTTGGTGCCTACTGAAGCTGCTAGCTGTGTGAATGTGGAAAGTGTCTTGGCTACTCAGGTTGAAGAAAAGGATGAATGGGTAATTGACAGTGGATGTTCTCATCATATGACTGGTGATAAAAGTAAGTTTGTAAGTTTGGAAAGATATGAAGGTGGAACTATGAAGTTTGGAGACAATTCAGCTGGTAGAATTTGTGGTAGAGGATCCATCTCTTTTGATGGTAAGAATAACACTAATGATGTATTGTATGTAGAAGGGTTGAAGCATAATCTTCTCAGTGTTGGATAGTTGGTTGACAAAGGGTATGATCTTCAATTCAAGGATAGAAAATGCAGAATCTTGGAAAGCTCCAGAACTAAGATTGCATCTGGTACATAGACTCGAGGTAATATCTTTCATTTAAGTGGTACTAGTAAAAGTTGTTTGATTCCTCAGATTAATCAGAGTTGGTTATGGTATAGGAGGTTGTGTCATGTAAACTTTGATAACATTGTCAAGATAAGTACTACTCAGGCTGTGAGAGATCTACCAAAGCTTGTGAAACCTGCTAATAGCATGTGTAAGGAATGCCAGTTGGGGAAACAGAGCAGAACTACATTCAAAAGTAAAGAACAATTTTCAAATGGATTGTTGGAACTTGTGCACATTGATTTATGTGGTCCTGCCAGAGTTAGGAGTTTGCAAGGAGACAGATACTTTATGTTGTTGATTCATGATTACTCCTGGATGATGTTCGTCACTTTCTTGAGAGAGAAATCAAAGGCTCTTGACACATTCAAAGTGTTCAAGGCTAGAGTGGAAAATGAGATTGGTTTGAAGGTAAAGTGTCTGAGATTTGACAGAGGTGGAGAATTTACCTCTGGTGAATTTAATGCATTCTATGAAGAGCATGGAATAAGAAGACAATTATTTGGTCCTAGGACTCCTCAGCAGAATGGAGTTGTAGAAAGGAAAAACTGGACTATTCAAGAGGTTACTAGAACCATGATGATGGAAGTGGATGTTCCACATGTCTATTGGAGAGAGGCTATGAGTACTGTTGTCTACACTCTTAACCAGGTGCAGATCAAAGGTAATACTGGTAAACACCCTATGAACTTTGGTTTGGTAATGCTCCTACTGTGAAATACTTTAGAGTTTTTGGTAGTAAATGCTGTATTAAGAGAGATGAAGATCTAGGCAAGTTTGATGCAAGATGTGATGAAGGAATATTTTTGGCTTATTGTTACCAAAGCAAGGCATACTGGTGCTTTAACAAGAGATTGAAAAAAATTGTTGAAAGTGCTAATGTCAAGGTTGATGAAAGCATGGAGAAACCTTCCAAGCCTTGTAGATATGAATTAGATGATGAAAAGCATGTTCAAACTCAAACTCAGATTTAGATTTCTCTAAAGATTCCAGTGACTCAAGAAGCTAGTGCAAATATTGAGGAACAAGTCCAAGAATCAGAAGTTCATGAAAATCCAAAAACTCCCAGGTATGTAAGGTTGAATCATTCTAAAAATTAGATCATAGGAGACAAAAATAAAGGTGTTCAAACTAGAAGAAAAATTGCTGAAGATCAAGAAGAATACTATTTGATTTCAAAATTTGAACCAAACTCAGTGAATGAAGCTTGTAATGATGAAAATTAGTTAAAAGCAATGGAAGCAAAATTAATGCAAATTAAAAAGATTCATACTTGGGATCTTGTTCCTAGACCTAAAAATAAAAATGTAATTGGAACTAAATGGGTCTTCCAGAATAAATTGAATGAAAATGGTGAAGTTGTGAGAAATAAAGCAAGATTGGTGTGCAAAGGATATTCTCAAGTAGAGGGAATTGACTTTGAATAAACTTTTTCTCTGGTGGCAAGAATTGAAGCAGTCAGATTATTTCTTACCTTTACTGCCTACAGAGAATTCAAAGTTTACCAAATGCATGTCAAGTCAGCATTCCTAAATGGAGAGTTGGAAGAAGAGGTCTACATTGAGCAACTAGAAGGATTCTAGTTGTCTGATCATGGAGATAAGGTATGCAGATTGAGGAGAGCATTGTATGGATTTAAACAAGCCCCAAGAGCCTGGTATGCAAGATTAGATAAGTATATGCTAAAATTAGGTTTTAGCAAAGGCACAACTGATAGCAATCTTTATATCAAAATTGATCATGAACATATCTTGATTGTTGAGGTATTTGTTGATGATATCATCTTTGGTGGAAATGAGAGCATGTGTAAAAAAATTGCTGATCCGATGCAAAGTGAATTTGAGATGTCCATGTTTGGTGAAATGAATTTCTTCTTAGGTCTACAAATCATTCAGTCAGAAAAAGGCATCTTCATATCCTAGTATAAGTATGTGAAGGAGTTGTTGAAAAAGTTTGGAATGGAGGATTCAAAACCAATGAGTACTCCCATGGTAACTGGATGCAAGATGAGTAAAGATAATGATTCCCCTAAGATAGATCAGAAAAGGTATAGATCAATGATTGGAGGACTACTTTATCTGACTCAAACCAGACCTGATATTATGAATGCAGTTGGCATTGTTGCTAGATTTCAAGCTGATCCTAGAGAACCTCATGTTGTAGCAGTCAAAAGAATTTTTAGATATTTGAAAGGGACATTTGATTATGGCTTATGGTAACCTAAGGATGTTGATTTCACTCTTCATGCATATACAGATGCTGATTGGGTAGGAGATGTGGATGATAGGAAGAGTACTAGTGGTGGTGCATTCTTATTAGGAAAGAGATTGGTTTCTTGGTTGAGCAAAAAGTAGGAGGCAATATCTCTGTCTACTGCAAAGGTAGAGTATATAGCAGCAACAAGTAATTGTACTCAAGTTTTTATGGATGAAACAAATGTTGAAGGATATCAGAATTATGTTTGAAGAGCCTGTTACAATTTTCTTTGATTATTCAAGTGCAATAAACATCTCAAAGAATCTGGTATTGCATTCAAAGAGAAAGCACATATCCATCAAGTTTCAATTTTTGAGAGAGAAGGTAAATGAGAATGAAGTTAGATTGGAGTTTGTTTCTTCAAAGGATCAGATTGCAGATATTTTCACTAAGCCTCTACCTAAGGACACTTTTGAGTATCTCAGAGGGAAGCTAGGGGTGATTCCCCCTCCTATTCAAAACTAAGGTGCACTAGTGTGCATCAGTTTGGTGGAACTCACAGTTATATCTAGTGATCCGGATTGATGTTAAGGTGATACTACTTAGGGAGAGTAGTCAGTATGATTCTAGAATTCAGGTTGAAAACAAATGGAGGAAAGATGATTGCAAATATGTGCCCTTTGCCATTGATGTCAAAGGGGGAGAGAAATCATGTGAAAAACTTGGAGGTATGGAGTTGCTAGTGAAAGGGGGAGTAGTAAAGAAAGTGGTTGCAGGTGTGATAAGAGAAAGGGGGAGAAGTTCTTATCTTGATGGTTGAACCAGTTTTTCACATCATATGTTGCCATCAATGACAAAGGGGGATATTGTTGCAAATATGTGCCTAATCGGTGTTGTCATTGATGTCAACATATCCTTATTGTCATTAGTGTCAACTATATCTTGTCTAGAAGACTTGTATGTTGAGGATATTGAGAAAATTAGCCTCTTTAAAAGTAACAAGTGAGTTACATATCTCTCTGTCAGAGACAGTGAAGACAGTGCAGTTCAATGAAGTAGATTGCTCCACATTCCCAGTAAGATGAAGATCAGAGTCTACAGATTAAAGGGCTTGTAGAGTATGGCCTGAAGTTGCTCAAGTCAAGATTTGAGAGGTCCACATGAAGTATGGATGAAGTTATAGCCATCTGAGTAGAACTGGGTTTTGTAGTTGTTCAGAGGAAACAAAGTGACAGAGATTTGGTCCAAATTGCTTCGCATTGGAATATTATGGTCTGCAGTTCTAGAGGCATGTTTGGGATGTTGGTGTGTATCCTCAACTCAAGTGGTTCATGGTTTGGAGGTTTGCAAGTAATCTTTCTAGTGTGACAGTCATGGTAGTTAGTGTTCTTGAGTTCTGGTATGAAGATGCAAGTGATTCTGATTATTTGAGGTGGTACGGTTGTTCCTAGTGATTTCATTGTGCTTGTGAAGATCTCTGGATCATGTTCCTATTGTGTTGGTGGTCTGCATTGAGAATTGAGCTCGTAGTTGAAGATTTCTCCTTGAGTTTTGTTGTTCTTTTCAGTCTTGGCCAACTGGATGCTTTGTGCATGTTGTGTATGATCTAAAAGAGGCTCTACGAAGAGTGGCATGTTGTTCAAGGAAGATTTGAGTCCCAGTTATGTTTGGCTGACAATATAGTGAATCACATTAAGTCAAGTTGACCTTGATGTTCATTCCAAGGTTGATGAAGCATATAAATACTTGTAGTTGAGTTGTGGAAAAGGTGTCTTTGTGCAAAAATGATAAGATCCTAAGAAAGGAAAAAGGTAGAGCAGAGAAAAGGAAGAGCAGAAGAGGAAGAGCAGTAAAGATGAGGAGGTAGCAAAGAAGTGTTTGGAGGCAAAGAAGAAATATTGTGAGCTTCAAAGGAAATCAACCTTAGCATGAAGTAGATGTTGTTTCTCAGTTCAATCTTTATGTGTTAATCATACATTTATCTTGTAGGCAGTGAGCTCTGGGTAGTGCACCCAAAGGCAAGTGCCTTCCCATTTTCTATTCTTTTAACAAAGAATAAATCTTGTGGGTTAACCCCCATTGTCGTTTTCCCTTAACTGGGTTTCCACGTAAAAATCTTGGTGTTATGTGTGTTGATTATGTTTCTGCTCATGTGTTGTTAATTCATGCTTTCATGTTTATATCATTAATCTGTTAATAAGTAATAAAGAAGATAAATTGCAGTAGAAGTAAAAGTTTTTGAGACAACTGAATCACCCCCCCTCTCAGTTGTTTGCCCTAATTTCAACATGAAGATATAGCCAACTCATTGATTGTGAAAAAAGTCTTGAGAACTCTCCCTCATCAATTTAATTCAAACATTTTTGCAATTGATGAAGCCAAAAGTTTGAAGAAACTCACCATGGAAGAGATGTTTGGGTCCCTCACTACCTATGAGATGAGAAATGAAGTCATAGGGCCATGCCAAAGAGAAGCTTCTTTCAATACTATGAAGAATGAAGGAACCTTTGATGTATACAATGAAGCTAAGGAAGAAGAAGCAACCTTTGTGAGAAATTTGAAAAGGGGATTAGAAAAGTATAAAGTTAAGTTACCTTTCAAATGTTTTAATTGTGGTAGAATTGGTCATTATGCAACAAAATTCCCTTTTGGAGAAAATGAAAATAGCAGCAAGAGTTTGAAGAGAAACAATTTCAAGAGGAATCTTCTTTCAAAAGAAGACTACAGTTTTGGAGAAGAAGTAGATCACTACTTATCAGATGAGGAAAAAGGATAATCCATATTCATGGCCAGGGTGATCTCAGATGGTTCAGATAAGACTGGAGATGAAGAAGATTATGAAGTTGATTTTGAAGGTGAACTTTTTTCTACTCTCGGAGACTTGGATTGTGTAAGAAAAGAGAATCAAGAACAAAGTGCACTGATTGAAGCTAAGACAAAAGAATGTAGAATACTTGAGAAAGAAATTTATTCACTCAAGAGGGAGTTGGAGAAGGCAAATTTTGAAAGACCAGATGATACTGAATTGTTGCAAGTATGTGCTTACCAATGTTGTCATTGATGTCAACATATTTGTGTTATCATTGATGTCAACTATGTTCTTGTTTTGATGCTTGCTTGTGTTGAGATAATTGGTTTGTAATGGCTTACACAAGTATTGAAGATATTGAGAATTTAATGCTTCTATTACTAAGTTTCCAAGTGCTTTTGAGAAAAATTGCTCTCCTAGTGAAAGAAGAGTATTCCAATTTACTGAAGAACAGTTCAATGATTTGCTCTGCATATCCTATAGATTGCATATCTTTGTCTACGGTTTGGAAGTTATTTAAAGGGAAGTCTTAAGATGCTATATTCCAAGTTTGAGCCTCTGGCATGAAGATTTGAGAGAGTTCTGATCAGCAGAGTAAAAGCTATTTTTCTATGTATTCAGTGGTGGTAGAGAGAAAGTATTTTACTTTGCATTCCTCTTCTACAGTTAAGTTTGAGATGATATTATGTGCCTTCAACTCAAATGGTTCATGATTTGGTGGTCCACAAGTGATCTTTTCTTTATGACAGTGGTTGACAATAAAGTTTAAGTGCTCCAGTTTGAAGAATCTGCTGGATAAAGTGTTTAACAATTGTGTAGATGTTCCTGATGATTATAACGTGCTTGTGGATGTCTCTAGATCATGTTTCAACCTTTGGATTGGTCCACAAAGTATAATCCAGATTGTGCATGAAGTGTCTTCTTAAATGTTTTAGTGTTAACACCAGTTCTAGCCAACTTGGTTGTTCTCACCACTTGCAATTATACTTTGGAGGTTGTGGAAGCATGTTATGGCATGGAAGATTGCAATTAAGTCCCAACTAAGGAGTTATGTGATCCACATTCATTCTTTTCCTCCGTAAATCTATTTAGGTCTAGACCTATTCTAATGTATGATTGTAATGTTTGTAATGCTGACCTTGGAGATTGTTCCAATGGTTGATGATTGTAATGCTGACCTTGATGGTCATTCAAAGGTTGATGAATTGTATAAATACTTGTAATTGAGTCATGAAAATGTATCCAAGTGTGAAGATGAAAAGATAAGTGTGAAGTAAAAAGCAGAGCAGAGCAGAGGATGTTTATTGTGCTTCAATGGAACAGAACTCTGGCATGGAGTAGATGATATTATCTTAGATCACCTATATTGGCAGTGAGCCACCCACCAATAGTGAGCCACCCCTATTGGTAGTGAGCCTCTTCTTGCAGTGAGCCTTAAGGTAGCGAGCCTCTAATTTTTGTTATTGTTATAACATATTATATTGTGAGCTAACACTCACCATGGTTTTTCCCCTATGGGGATTTCCACGTAAAAATCTGGTGTCTCCTATGTTGAATGTGTTGGCAAGAGACACTATATGGATTCATGGTTGTTGTCATTGATGGAAACAAAGGTCATCCAACATATCCGCAAGTCATGGTGTGTCTCTACCGGAAGTCAGAATGAAGATTATTGTGGTCTGGTGAACAAGAACAGAGCATGTGGCAAGGTCTGATAGACAGGTCCGGATCTCTCAGAGGAAGTATCTTAGTGCAGTATGGATCTGGGGAAGTCAAGAGGACTACCTTGAATAGTATATTCCAAGGATTTAGCCTCCAATGATGGACAAAGAAAAAGATATGAATAGTTGAGTACCGGATTCCTGAGTGACAGTGTGAACAGAGGAAGAACTGACTGACAAAACATCAGACTATTTTCTGGATGTGTTACTGTTGATGGTAAAGGATGTGAAGACATGAATCATGTTTGGCTGACATGATTAATGGTATCTACAAGTATATGCTTGATCCGCATTACTTGATATGGTAGGATTTAGCCGACAGATCAGAATTAGTGAAAAGATTGACTATTCCGGATGCTGACTAGAAAGGTGATGAAATTACTTGTGTGGATATATATGCATGATGGATTTTAGTTGTGAAAGATGTTGGTGTTATGTTGTTGTATGCGAATAAGAGTAGAGCAGAACAGAAGCAGTAAGAAAGATCCGGTATGTGAAAGAAAAGCAGAATAAAGAGAAGAGGAAAGATGAAGTGCAGCAGATCAGTGTACTGAGCCTAACCAGAACTGAACTCTAGCATATGTGGATGCTTCCAATCAGTTCAAGTATTGTATAACTTTCTTTTGTAGATAGTGTGTCTCCTTGTAGGTAGTGTGCCTCTTTGTGAGCAGTGTGCTCAAGCAGTGAGCCCTAATTGGCAAGTGCCATTTTGTAACTCATTCTTCTAACAGAGAATAATCTTTGGGTTAATCACCCCGTGGTTTTCTCCCTTAATAGGTTTTCCACATCAAAAATACTGTGTCATGTGTTTCTCATTTCATGGTAATATTTGTTTTTTTGATTCAATGCTGCATTGCTTAATAAGAAAGTTCAAAACAAGAAATAATTAGGATAACTGATTCACCCCCCCTCTCAGTTATCAACAATTGGTATCAGAGCTAAGGTTCTCCTAATAGAGCCTAACATCTTGAGGAAGATCTGGGAGTTCAAATGGATGCATATGGTTTAAGGGAGCAACTCAAGACTGCCCTTGAGGATCTTGAACAGTCAAACTCTGAAGTCAATGAATTAAAGGAAAGACTCAAACAGGCTGATGAATTCATGAGAGAACTAAAGGACAAATTAAGTCTCTCTATGAAAAAGAGAAAGGAGCTGCTCCAACAATTGGCAAGACAAAGTGAAGAGAGTAATACAAATGAAGAATTGACTAAGAAAACCAAGTTATGTGAAAAGTTATCAAAAGAAGTCATTATGGTAAGACATGAAATGGAATCAGGAGTTATAAAGTTTACTCAAGAAATTGAAGAGAAAAGAAAAGCTGAAGACAATCTAAGACAATCTCTTAAAGAGAAATCAGAAGATTGCCACCAGATGGATAGGATTATTAGACATCTTGAATCTGATCTTGAGGAAAAACTTGAGGATCAAATTGTCTCTCTCAAAAGAGATCTTCAAACAGCAAATGAATATAAAGAGAAATTCAAGATAAGTTCTACTCAACTTGAAGTTCTTCTTGGAAGTCAAAAGAGGGTAGATGACAAGTATGGTTTGGGATATGAGAAAGGAGAAAGCTTTGGATCCGGTCAAAAGAATTTTGGATCAGAAAATCCAAGGAATAGGCCTAGAAGATCCCCGGTAAGACAGCCCAATGCTCAAAGATATCCATCCTTCAGTGGATACTGCCACAGCTGCAATCACTTTGGTCACAAAGCTAATCAGTGCAGAAAGAGAATGAATCAGAATAATTCATCCTTCTTCAGACAGTGCTTTGACTATAAAGGTATGGACACAAGTCTCATGAATGCAGAAATATGCAAATAAACAAATCATTCAATGGTATATGCTTTGCATGCAATAGAGTTGGTCATATGGCTAATCAATGCAGATCAAGAGGTTATCAGTCAAATATGCAAGGAAATGTTATTTGCCAAATCTGTAACAGGTCTGGTCATAATGCAAAAGTCTACAGAAGTAAGAATTAGGACAAAAGAGGTCCGGTGTATAATCAGAATCAAGACAAGGGTAAACAAAAGATGAATGCAAATGAAGTTAGGAATCAGATGAACAAGATTTGGGTGAAGAAAAGTTCAGAGAATGTAGAGGTTGGATCCGCACTAGACTCTGGTGCTGATATTCCTTCCAGAAATTAAAGGTGAGCTCTGGCTCAAGGGGAGACTTAAAGAAAATCCTATTCCCCCAGCCAATCAAGTGGTGCCAGATGTGGCACAAGATGCGGAGTAAAGGGTTTGTAGATATAAGTCTTGAGATGATCTAGATAAGATTTCAGAGGTCCGCATGAAGATGTGAAGAAGTTGTGATCGATCAAATAAAACCTATTCTGGGAGATGCTCTGGAATGATAGAGGATTACAAAAAGGTCCGAGGAGATCCGGAAGTGCATCATCTTATTCTACGGATTGGACAGAGTGTTTGGGATGTCCTTGTGATGTGTCATCTTGATTTGTTCATGGTTGGAAGATCTGCATGATGTTCATAGATTAGGATTGATCCGGTTCTTCAAGTTATTCGAATAAGGCAAATCGGAATAATGTAGGTCGAGCATTTATTGCCATCAGATATTAGGGTTTGCGGAGCAATATAAGGGATTTCTCATAAATCACTTGCTCATTCTGCACTCAAGAAGAAGTGAAAAGTGGAGCTCTGCAACAAGATTTATCAAGTTCACCAAAGATCTCTTGCAGAAGTCATTACATACAGAAATCAATCCAACCACTCCATGTAACCGAAGGCACATAAGGTATTTTTTGTTTTCGATATCTTACTACAAATCTTTTGAAAAATGGTTACTCTGAATATAGTAAAGATCTCAGATAGGCCCCAACCTAAATTTAAGAAACACCCATACAAGTCATTGGAGGTAGATCCCTTAGGAGCATTCTCTAGTGTTCCTCATGGTGTTTTACACACAGAAGACATTAGGGTTTACATACATGCAAGTATTGAGGAATTTGGGGAATTCAAATTAAGAGATTTCTATCACAAACAACTGATAGACAATGCTTTTGAGCTTAAACTAGAGTATAAGGGTATCCAGAAGAAACAATTTGATCAATTCATTCATTTCCCCTGCTTTGAAGAAGATGAATGGGTCCGATATGTATTGAGTAGGATGCATGACAACTTCCTATGGCTGGATAGACCCTGCAAGATCACAAAAGAGGCAATTAGGGCAGTGACTGGTCTATACTCTTCTGGAGGGATACCTATCCTCAAATCCATCAAAAATAACATTGTAACTAAGGCCACCGGATCAAAATTTGATAAGAGAGCAATGACCATTGAAGATATCTCTAACCTGAATATCAAGTTTGCATCCATGATAATAGGATACAAGATTTATCACTCCAGTAAGGAGAATTCTGTATCTGGAATTGCAGTATATACTGCCTATGAGATGCTAAGGAAGAATGCAGATTATGACCTCTGTGAACTTCTTTTAAGTCAATTAATGGAAAATATACAAAAGATCAAAAAGGACAAAAAGAATTCTTTCAAGTATGGTACACTTATATTATGTCTATTTTTCTATTTCATGAATGAGCTGCCTGGATCAAGTGGATGGGTATGGCAGAATGACAAACCTATAGTAGTCCAGATCAGAGATTACTTACATGGACTTGGGGATGCCAAAGCAAGAAATACATCTCTGTGGGGATACTTCAAAAACTTCCAGAGTATGATGCAAGCAAGAGAAAGAATTCCCCAGTCTCTTGTTGAAAAATACAAAGACTCAGTCTGCTTTATGGTTGATACTGATCAGTGCCTAATGGAGGCAGTTGAGCCAAGGACAGTCTGGATCATGCCCATGGGGTATGAGGTTGATGAACAGATTGTAGAACTACATGTTTAACACATGCTTAGTCAACCCAAAGATCCAAAAGCAGAAAGGTTTGGAACCTTTGAGGAGCTGAGTGTGAAGATCCATGTGGAACTCAGAGAACCTGAGATAAAAAGGAAAGTAAGAAAAGAAGTTGAACATATTGCCCAAGGCCTAGGCATCCCAAAGGAGGCACTTGATGCCAACCAGGAAAAGAGGAGAAAGGTTGAGGAAGAAAAGAAAGAGGCAGAAAAGAAAAGCAAGAAAAGTGCTTCGGTGGAAACCTCAACCCGGACCAGATCATCAAAAGGATCTACACCTGTCAGAACCAAAAGCTCAAAAATATCTAAATCGAAAGGTTAGACATCTGGTAAAGGAGAGAAAAGGTCTAAAATAAAAGCCACAAGGGCTTATACAAGTTAGAAAGATGAAGAGGAAACGGAATCAGATGAGGGGGTAAAAGAAATAAAGAAGCAGAAGAAGAAAGGATCTGATAAACCCTCCATAGGCCAAGATAAGGAAGAAATGGCAGAGGAATTTGTTGAAAAGCCCACCCTGTCTCTAGAGAGTGTAATCAAGTCAGTCACTATGGATGGAAACCTTCAACCAATGACCAAATTCTATGATGACTACAATGAGGCTGACCAAAAGATCCTGCAGGAAGCCACAATCAAGTATCTGAACATATACAATAAGGCTTTCATTGAGATTATATCTCTAATTCCTAAAAGCCTAGAAAGGGAATTAGAAATAAGAAAGAACAATGCCCAGGCAAAAGATCTTGAGATCCAGGAGTAGATAGCTATTCAGCTATATCCTCAAATTGATCCCAAGACAATGAACATAATATTCAAAGACTACAAAGATGAGTTCAAGAGTAAAGCAAGGATGAATCAACTCATGCTTGGTGAGACTGACAAGGTGGCCATAGATATAGAAGAGATCCTCCGGAAGGCCTTCAAAAGGTTTAATCTTCCTGTTGTAGAGGACTTGGGTACTGATCCCTCATCCACAAGTGCTACAGAAGAAACTTCTGAGAAAGCAACAGAAGAGATGGGCCCTAAACAAACCAACATTTCTCCTCCGGTTTCCCCTACAGTCTCCGGATCCAAAGAAGAAGAGAAATTACAGGAGAAAGAAGCAATGGTAAAAGAAAAAGAAGCTGATAGTACCAAGGGTGCAGAGAAAGAGAAGACTCCAACAGAGAAAACCACAACTGCTAGTGGTGGGAATGTAGAGGAAGAGAAAACTCCAAAGGACAGCTTCAAGACTGCAGAAGAGAAGAAACATCTGTCTCTGGCAAGAGACACTACACAAACTATCCAAAAATTTTTGAGCAAAGAAGTAATAGAGATTGATGAACCGGAGCTTCTACAAGGTCCATTCAACTTTGATTCCCTCTCTCCAGTGCAGACAATGAAGATAGCTTCATTTGCAAATGCTAAGGTAAATGAGAAACTCCTAAAGTCTCATATGGAAGACTGTGAGTTGATAGAGGCTGCTTCTGGAGTGCTTGAAAAGATTATGCCATCAGTCCAGAAAGATCCCACAGCCTCCTCTTCCGGTAATCTCAAAACCTTAGTCAGCAGTGTTGGTACACATTTTGAATCCCTAGAAAAATCAGCTGAAGAAAAGGTCCGAAAGGAGTTTTTGGATAAGAGATTCTCAGAGGTACTAGGATTAATCTCTAATGATAGGAGAAATATGAGTATTGGAATAAAGAGCTTAGAAAATGCTCTTAAGGATGGCGGTGACATTTACAAATTTTGTATTTCCTGGTCAAAAGCAATGGTAGAAATTGAGAAGAAAATAAAAGAGGAACAGGACAAACTACTGAGTTTGTCTCAAAGTTTTGATCCTCTCTCTTCCTCCATAGTAAATCAAGAATGTCAAACTATTGCAATCACAAATGCAATAAAGAACTTTGAAAAGGAAAGGAAGAATATAATCAACTGGATGGGAGAACTTAGAAGGATTATTATTCCTAAGTTAGAAACCATGCATGAGGCCATAAGTGATGCTCAGACTACCGCCCAAACCAATGATCCAACAAATCTCAAGAGGGCAGAAGCTTTTACATTTTTGTTGAGTGGTCACATTTCAATTTTGGATAGAATGAAGCAAAGTTGGGCTACAGAACTCATCCAGTTTAAGACATCCTTTGCAGATATTCTTCAGTTTATGTGAATATGTAATATACAGCCAAGTATAGTAAATTTTTTTGAAAATTTTGGTGTGCGGACCCTACCCTTTGCCATTGATGTCAAAGGGGGAGTGAGGAGCAGTGAAAAATGAGGAATCCAACTAAGGGGGAGCTCTGGAAAATGTATATAAAGATAGAGCATCAGCCAAGGGGGAGCATAGTGTAAACACTTAGTCATTTTTCACTAAGTGTTGCCATCAATGCCAAAGGGGGAGATTGTTGGCAAGAGACACTATATGGATTCATGGTTGTTGTCATTGATGGAAACAAAGGTCATCCCACATATCTGCAAGTCATGGTGTGTCTCTACCGGAAGTTAGAATGAAGATTATTGTGGTCCGGTGAACACGAATAGAGCATGTGGCAAGGTCCGACAGACAGGTCCGGATCTCTCAGAGGAAGTATCTTGGTGCAGTGCGGATCTAGAGAAGTCAAGAGGACTACCTTGAATAGTTTATTCCAAGGATTTAGCCTCTGGTGATGGACAAAGAAAAAGATATGAATAGTTGAGTACCAGATTCCTGAGTGACAGTGTGAACAGAGGAAGAATTGACTGACAGAACATCAGACTATTTTTTGGATGTGTTACTGTTGATGGTAAAGGTTGTGAAGGCATGAATCATGTTTGGCCGACATGATTAATGGTATCTACAAGTATATGCTTGATCCGCATTACTTGATATGGTAGGATTCAGCTGACAGATCAGAATTAGTGAAAAGATTGACTATTCCGGATGCCAACTAGAAGGTGATGAAATTACTTGTGCGGATATATATGCATGATGGATTTTAGTTGTGAAAGATGTTGGTGTTATGTTGTTTCATGCAAATAAGAGTAGAGCAGAACAGAAGCAGTAACAAAGATCCGGTATGTGAAAGAAAAGCAGAATAAAGAGAAGAGGAAAGATGAAGTGCAGCAGATCAGTGTACTGAGCCTAACCGGAACTAAACTCCAGCATATGTGGATGCTTCCAATCAGTTCAAGTATTGTATAACTTTCTTTTGTAGACAGTGTGTCTCCTTGTAGGCAGTGTGCCTCTTTGTGAGCAGTGTGCTTGGGCAGTGAGCCCTAATTGGCAAGTGTCATTTTGTAACTCCTTATTCTTCTAACAGAGAATAATCTTTGGGTTAATCACCCTATGGTTTTCTCCCTTAACAGGGTTTCCACGTCAAAAATACTGTGTCATGTGTTTCTCATTTCATGGTAATATTTGTTTGTTTGATTCAATGCTGCATTGATTAATAAGAAAGTTCAAAACAAGAAATAATTAGGATAACTGATTCACCCCCCCTCTCAGTTATCAACAGAATGTGCAAATGTGTTTATGTTTCTGTTGCATGATTTCATGGTTAATATACAAACATAGTGTTGATTGGTTGATGTATTAATGGTTTTGAAATATTGGTTACAACTAATTCACCCCCCCTCTCAGTTGCATTGTGCTTTTCAACATGAATGTGTAGATCTCATCATGCCTCACGGAAGCTATCTTCATGAAAGGTAATTCTCCATGAATAGTTTCTATCATGTTTTCTTTGGTTATTGTTTTATCTACAACAAATTTGGTCATAAGGCTATAGATTGCAAGTTTGAAATGAATAGAAGAAATCTTATAAGTAGGAATCTTCTTGCTTGACTAGTGGATGTCAATGTTGTCTGTCAAATTTAAAACAAGTTTGGACATATAGCAAGATATTGCAGGAGTGGTTTGGCAAAAATAGAATCTTAATTGATATAAGTTACTGAGAAAGTAGAGGAAAGCAATTCTTCCAAAAGACAGGAGATAAATAATAGAATTGAAGATTCAATGATTGTCCAAACAACATTTCATGCTCAAGGGCAAACAAATCTCTAGGTGATAGATAGTGGATGCACAAATCATATGATAGGTGAAAAGAGAAAATTCATAAACCTTGGTAAGTGGAATGGTGGACTGGTCAAAATTGGAGATAACTCATCTGCAAAATGACTAGAAAAGGTACCATAAGTATTGATGGAAAGTATTAGACACATGTTGTTCTTTATGTATAAAGTCTCAAGCATAATCTTCTCAGCATAAGTCAAATGTGTAGCAAAGAATATAGTCTCACATTTCATGATCAAGGGTGTGAAATCAGAAGAGCAAAATCTAGAAAATTGGTGGTAGAAGGATCTAAGACATAAGGCAATGTGTATAATCTAAAGGTAATTAATTAAAGGACTTCTCTTCTAGGACAAACAAATGAATACTAGTTGTGGAACAAAAGGATGGGGTACATCAAATTTGATGATCTTGTGAAGATCAACTTCATGCAAGCAATAAGAGACATGCCAAAGATCATCAAGCCTGCAAGCACCATATGCAAGGAATTTCTGATGGTGAAGAAGATAATCATAAGATTCAAGTCCAAGGATTATTCATCTACAATGCCATTAGAATTGGTTCATACTGATCTGTGCAGACCCACTAGGACAAAGATCCTACAAGGTGAGAGGTATTCATGTTGCTTATTGATGATTTCTCTAGAATGACATGGGTTACCTTTTTGAGAGAAAAATTAGAAGATTTCAATAGGTTTAAGATTTTCAAGTCCATGGTTGAAAATGAAATGAATGCTAGAATCAAGTGTCTAAAGTCTAATAGAGGTGGTGAATTCACTTCAACTGAATTTGAGGAATTTTGTGAAGAACATGGAATAAAAAGGCATTATTCTACTACAGGAACTCCTCAGAAAAATGGAGTAGTGGAAAGAAAGAATAAAATAGTTCAAGAGATGGCTCAAACAATGTTGAGTGAAGCCAAGCTGCCTAATACATATTGGAAAGAGATAGTCCATACTGGTATCTACATTCTTAACAGAGGACAACTAAGAGTGCACAATACTAAGACACCTTATGAGTTATGGTATGGAAGACCAGCATCAGTCAAGTATTTCAAATTTTTTGGAAGTAAATGCTACATCAAAAGAAATGAAGAAGGTTTGGGAAAGCTTTACTCAAGAGTTGATGAGGGAATCTTTCTTGGATATTCAACTAGAAGCAAAGCCTAGAAATGTTACAAGAAAAGGCTAAGGAAGATAGATGAGAGTGTGAATCTTAAAGTGGATGAAGAGTCACACCAAATCACAAATGAGAAAGAATATTGTTGGTTAGATGAACATGCCTGCACAAAAGAAGAAGAAAAGGTTGAAGAAAAGGAAGAAACTCAAGAGAAGACTATCAAGACTCTTGTCAAGTATGTTCAGAAGAATCATTTAGAAGATCAGATCATTGAAGACAAGAATGAAGGAGTACATATAAGAAGAAGATTTACAAGAAGAAATGAACAAGTATGTTTTTTCTCTACTATCAAGAGTAGAACCTAAAATTTTTGATGAAGCTAGCAAGGATGGAGGATGGATACAAAATATGGAAGAAGAACTAAATCCGATAGACAATAATCATACTTGGGAGTTGGTGCCAAGGCTAGCAAACAAAAATGTGATAGGTTTAAAATGGGTATTCATGAACAAATTAAATGAAGATAGAGAGGTGATCAGGAATAAAGCAAGGTTGGTTTACAAAGGGTATTCATAAGTTGAAGGTGTTGATTATGAAGAGAAATTTTATCCGGTGGAAAGAATGGAAGCAATCAGAATGGTTCTTGCATTTGCATTTCATAAGCAATTCAAGGTATATCAGATGGATGTCAAATATGCCTTCCTAAATGGTGACTTAGAAGAAGAGGTCTACAAAGAGCAACCTGATGGATTTCAGTTGTCAAAAGACCCAAACATGGTATGCATACTTAAGAAGGCTTTGTATGACCTCAAACAAGCCCCTAGGGCTTGGTATACAAGGTTGGATAAATAGTTACTCCAACAGGGTTTCAAGAAAGGTACTGCATATAGTACCCTTTACAGGAAAATTGAAAGTGAACAAATTTTAATTGTTGTTGTGTATGTTAATGATATAATCTTTTGTGGATATGATGAGATGTGCAAGAAATTTGCAAGAGAGATGCAGAAAGAATTTGAAATGTCTATGTTAGGTGAGATATCATTCTTTCTTGGACTCCAAATTACTCAATCAAATGATGGCATCTTTATTTCTCAAGAAAAGTATGTCAAGGAGATGTTAAAGAACTTTGGCATGGAATATTGCAAACCAGTGAGTACTCCTATGGTAGTTGGTTTCCATTTGAGAAAAGAAGATGATTCACCTGAAGTTGATCAAACTCTATATAGGTCTATGATTGGGGGCCTACTTTACCTAACAGCATCAAGGTCTGACGTCATGCAAGTTGTGTATTTGGTTGCAAGGTTTGAAGCAGATCCTAAGGAAACACATGTGAAGGCAATCAAGAGAATATTCAAATATTTGAAGAGAACTCTGGAACATGGGTTGTGATATCAAAAGGGTGATGACTTTTCCCTGAGTGCCTATACTAATGCAGATTGGGCTGGTAATGTTGATGATAGAAGAAGTACCAACAGAGGAGATTTCTTTTTGGGAGATAGGTTGGCATCATGGATTAGTAAGAAGTAGGATTGAGTGTCCTTATCAATAATAGAGGCAAAGTATATAGCTGCAGCAACATGATACACTCAAGTACTATGGATGAAGCAAACATTATAGGATATCAAGGTAAAATATGATGAGTCCATTCCTATTCATTGTGACAATACAAGTTCCATAAGCATTTAAAAAAATCTAGTGATGCATTCTAGAACCAAGCACATATCTATCAGGTATCACTTTGTGAGAGAGAAGGTTGTAAATCAAGAAGTTAGATTGGAGTATGTGCCTACAAAGGATCAAGTTGCAGACATCTTTACAAAGACACTTTCTAAGGACACATTTGAGTATCTCAGACAGACCTTAGGGGTGATTTCCCCTCCTTCCTCTAACTAGATGCATAGATGGTGCATCTATCTAGGGGGCAGTTCAAGAAATATCTTTTTCCCTGGATTGATGGAGGCTAGCTCTTAGGGGGACCAGGTAGTTAAGAAGTTGTGAGGGACAACAAGGATTGATCATTTAGGGGGAGCTGACAGATAAGGAGCAATGAAAGAAGATCAAGAAGAAAGCAGAGAGGGGGAGATAAAGGAAGATTAGTTTAGAGGAAGGCCACTAGCCCTTTGTCCTTGATGTCAAAGGAGGAGAAATTTGGATATCAGGTTAAGTGTTTCCATCAATGCCAAAGGGGGAGATTGTTGCATATGTTTTATCATTGATATCAACACTGTAATGTTCAGTTATGGGTAGGATTGATGTCAACGATGCTAAAGGTTGGAAGTGGAAGTGATATCATGTTATTGATCAGAAATGCCAAAGGATAGTGATGACTAAGGGAGATTATTACAGATTGTTGTGGGATAGAGAAGCAATGTGAAGAGTATATGCTGAGGTGATCAGAGAAGAAGACAAAGGACTAATTAAGAGATGGAATAGAGAAGTTGTGGAGTAAAGGGTAAGTTGATGAATGTCATGTACTATGTACACTGATTGGATAGTATCATATGTACACAGTTGCACCCTATCTTCTGAAGTTCATTAACAAAGGTTGTGCTAACAAGAAGATTAATGAAAAGAGTTGTGATTGTTGTTGTATGATGTTGTGAATGAAGTCTTTGGTGTGGTGAATATTGTATTCCTCACTTCCTGATGAAAAGAATTGATCAAGTCTTGAGAGAAAGATTTAGGAAGTCTAAGGCACTAGAAGTTGCACTGAAGAAGCTCAAGAGAATGCTTCGCATTCCTCCGCATTTGAAGGTTTGACCTTGTGGTTTGGGAGATAGACAGAGACAAGTGTGAAGGTTGTATGTTCCTAATTTTAGAGCTTGAGAGTCACCACAAAAGATTCTAGAGATAGCAGCATGAAGATAGAGGTTCAAGATGGTTACAGTCAAGATGTGTAAGAGAAGTGCTCCACATTTCTCTACTTTTGAAGATGGGGTCCTATGGTTTGAAGGATGATCAGATGTAGTTGAGAAGATTGTTATTTTCAAGTTTCAGTTGATAAGTCATACCACGAAGGTGCTCCAAAGTCAGCAGAAGAAAGACATATCATGTTGTTGATTAGGGTTGTTTGGAGGAGAAAGCAAAGGCTGCCACATTTCACTACAGTTCATCTTTTGGCTTTGATGATTGGAGGATGAGTTTAGCTATTCAGTATGATTTTTCATTTCAAGTTTCAAGTACTGAAGTGCACCGCTCATTAGTTTTTCAATGTTCTATCTCAAGACTGTGTGTTAAGTGTTTGCGAGTAATACCAGGTTTTATATCTGTATGTTTGTACCAGAAATAAACATATGTTTCAAAAGAAGGAATGTTTGAGAAAGTTTGTGGAAGTCTCATGTTGCTTGTGAAATGATCCACATGATCCTAATTGATATCTTCAGTACCAGTTTTGGTCTAGAGCTATTTTGTGAAAGGATAAGTGTGTGTTGGGCTGACTTCATGTGTTTGATTATCCCACCAGATGCTTTGAAGTGTGTGCCAGCTTGGAAGAATGTGTTAAGGAAAAATAGATCTTGGTTATCACTTGGCTTGAACTGCATTGTATTTCTACATCTTTTTGAAGCCAACTTGGTGTGGCCATTGCATGTTTCATGTTTACATGTTTCATCTTGGCCGATGTAGGAGAAAGATTTTGTTGTTTGCAGAAGGTATAAATAAAAGAACATGTTTGTTGTGGATTGTGAGTGGATGTGAGAGGGTGCGAGGTTATGTGAGTGAGTGTGAAAGTGAGTGAGTGTGTATGTGAAGATGTGTTAAAGACAACATGTCTATTATGCAGAGGAAGTGAAGATTTGATTCAGAGTGAAGTGTGTGGATGTTGCGGAGGTGTCTGATTAGTGAGATCAGTTGAAGGTGACGTTTAGAGGTTGTAGCCTCATTTTGTAAGTGTATACACCTAAAATTGGCTCATGTCAAATTAAGTAAATATTTTCATATTTATCTTAATTCTTATTTTCTTCTATCAATTGAATAAATATTCTAAGTTTATTTGATTGATTCATTATCCCATAATTAAATAAAATATATTTATTTAATTAAATTCCCTAAATTCTTCTAATGTATCACATAATTAAATAACCATAAATTATTTAATTAATCCTAAATTCCTCTATCCTAAGTCCTAATTCCATAAATCCACCTCATCAATCTACCTCATCTTTCCACCTCACATTTTCCACCTCACCATGTTACACATGTAATTAAATATTTATAATATTTAATTAGCTAATATTCCCTCACCCACATGTCCTATTTATCCTCCAGTCAAAATTAGTTAACTCATCAATCAAACCTGTTAACTAATTAGTCATTTGAGTTCACTAATCAATCAATTATGTTAACTCTTCAATCTATTTAGTCAACTCCCCAATCAACCCAGTTAACTGATTAGTCCATTGAGTTAACTCCTCAATCTATTTAGTCAACTCCTCAATCAATTATGTTAACTCTTCAATCTATTCAGTTAACTCCTCTGTTGCATGAAGGAGCTTGGACATTTGTCCTCTTTCTATTCGTGCACATTCATCAACCATTCTCAACCATTGATCTTCTTGTTTCTTCTCAACCGTTGATCTCTTCTCTTCTGAGTCTATAAATTGAACCTTATTTCTCCATTTCTATAATCCAAGCTTTCAGTACAATTACTCTGTCGAATTACCAGCGCGCCTTTGGCACCTCCACTACCATACATTTGCTTGAGACCACCCGACACCCCTCCCTCCTGACACTCCTCCCTCCTTGCACTCTGCAACTCCTACCTGTGTACACTCCCCAACACTCCCCCAAACCCCTCCCTACAACCTACCCCCTGATCCCGTCCCTCCCCTACGCCCAGAACCCCTGCCTCCCCATATCCCCCACTCCCTATACCCACCCCCCGATCCCCTCTCCCATAACCCCTAAACCCGTCCCCTCCCCCCTTCGTACCTCCCTCCCCCACTCTTGATCCCATCACCTCTGCGCCTGTAGTCCCTCTACCTGTCCCTGCTCCCCTCTGCTTCACCTGCCGCCACAGCTCCACTACTGCCAAAGACCCACCACCGCCCAAATAGCACCTCGCCACCTCCACCTAAACACACATCACAGCTAAAACACACACAAAAATAATAATAATAATAACCAAAAACAACAAAACATTTAATTAAAAAAAACCCTAATTTTACCTTTATTTTAGGTTAAATTTTCTTTTTAAATTTTCATTTTTAGTTTTTTTTAGTTTTTTTTTTAGGGCCCTCAGCCCCTAGTCACATGGAGAACCATGGGCCTATTTAGACCTTAATATCAAACTTGACTACAGCATTCCAACAGTGCATGTGATCAAAATGCCACTTAACCACTAGGGGTTATCAGTTTATCTAGTTTGCTCTTACTTGTCAAAATAGGCATTTTTTTTTGTTTAGTATAACTTTTTGCAGGAAGGTCAGATTTTCACAAATTTATAGTCTTTGGAAAGGTGATCTAACAAAATTCACAGTTGTGAAGGTATTTTTATCCTATTTGATCAATTTCATTAGGTATAATCAGTCAAACCTCCCATTTTCTTAGAAACTTCAAACGGCCATAACTCTTGCTTTTTTTATCAAATTTTCATGAATTTTTTTAAAATAGCATAGAATTTCGTGTAGATTCTAATTTTCATATCTATTTTACTGTCAAAAATCATAGTTCCATAAAATTTTCCAGATTATGTGTTTTTCACCTAAACATTTGATTTGCAAACTTCTTGATTCAATTTTTGTTTTCGTGGACTACAGGTGGATATCAAGAGACTGCTAATCTAGTTTTGGTGCATAACGTCCACTGAAGACCATCATTTTCACTAAGTGTTGAATATGATTGATTTAGGCACTATCGTGCAACTTGCATACAATTTCCATCTAGTTCTAATTAGGAAGGAGTAAACCATTGTTCATGCATCTTGCATACAATTCTCATCTAGTCCTAATTAGGTAGGAGTAAACCATTGTTCATACAACTTTCATACAATTTTCATCTAGTTCTAATTAGGCAAGAGTAAACCATTGTTCATGCAACTTGCATACAATTTTCATCTAGTTCTAATTAGGAATGAGTAAACCATTGTTCATACAACTTACATACAATTTTAATCTAGCTCTAATTAGGCAAGTAAAAATATGCATGCAAATCTCACATAGTTTCTAACTAGGAGGGTGGTAACTGAATCATTGCTATCTTGGTATCATTGATCATTGCTATATTGCTATCTTGCAAAGGAAAGAATCATTGCTGTCTCCTAATCACTTCAAAGTTAACAACTGTGTGTGTGCCCAAGTAGAATAATGCATATAGTTTTTCTCATTTTAATTAGGATTGGATAAACCACTATTTACTATGTATTTAGAATGACAATAGGCTTATGCTGTCCCCTTTATTGGGTGACCAAAATTCCAGACTTGTCATTTTGCATGTATAACCTTTAGAGGGGTCTACCCTTGGATGCCCGCCTGTCCAAGTGGGAATGACCCTAAGTGGTAACAGGCTAAAGCCAAGCCCTGCCGAGCCACTCTAAATAAATTGTGTTTGGAGTGAAAGCTTCAAACAACAAGTG
Organism: Cunninghamia lanceolata; assembly: GCA_027924645.1. NCBI lineage: Eukaryota > Viridiplantae > Streptophyta > Pinopsida > Cupressales > Cupressaceae > Cunninghamia > Cunninghamia lanceolata. The sequence continues at coordinate 8,777,230 of BSBN01001583.1, forward strand.
AAGTTGTGTTATACCGACAGCCAACCTCCCCCAAAACCCTCCAAGGTGCAACCCTTGCAGGCTGGGAGACACCATAATAGAGAGTAGTGCTGCCCAATGTATAACCACTCGAACAGTTGCACTTATTAATCATCCACTGTGTTAGTAGCCAAAAACCCCTATAAGCTAGTGTAGGGAAGGGTGGTTATCACCTCTCAAAGATACCTCAACTAGAAATATTGAGAATTTAGTTTATATTGTCCCAACCAGCCTAGGATTTGTACTTGCTTTCTTTTAGTAAAAAAGAGTTAAAAAATCACAAAAAAAAAAAAATTCAAAAACCATGAAAACATTCTTTGTGTTTGTTGTGTCTTCTTTCCATAATTGAGAAAAATCAGATCAAAAGACTAACTTACAACCAAGAAACCAAAAAAAAAGCACTAAAAAACATGTCAAAAACTTTGCAAAATCATTTGAAGAAACCAAAGTTGCACATTTAGCCTCTGCCTGAATCATGCATTTACCTCAACTTGTGTATTTACCTTCTGAAACTATGCATCCAAAATAATAAGATTTTTTCAACCTTCTGTAGTTTTTGTAAAGATGACAAACCAATTAGAAGTACTTTCTCAGAAACTCCAATACCTACAATTGCAAATAACCTTAGGTCCCTCGCCCCAAGATTGTATGGTAATTGCTCAAGAGCTCCAAGTCTTACAACAAGAAATGGCAATCTTGCAAGCTGAACAGACCAGTACTAGCTATGCCTCACCCCAAATTCATACATCCTTTTCCCATCTTAATGATGCTCATGACAAGGCAAGCACCATCTCAAGATGGAAATCGTATACTACTCTGTCTACTAGTCCTCCTTCACCATCTTCTAAGACACGTATTCCAAAACATACCAGTCCTATGCCAACACCACCATCAAGTTCCCCAAGCTCTAAACTGACAACCAAAGAATCCTTGGATGATTTATGGAAAAGAGTTTTTCCAAATTTATACAACAAAAGAAAATCTATGGAGAACTCCAAATCCACTCATCCATTAGCTCATTCACCTACCCATACACCTACCAATGATGTGATTCAAGGGCTACTAGTAGAGAGTCAACCATGTCCCCAAATTCTGGTCCTTGACCTTACCAAAGATTCTTCCAATGCTATGTCAAATCCTACAACCTTGTCGTGTAATCAGCAACCACTCGAGCATGTTGAAAAACCTCCTACCATGAGCCAAAGTCAAGATCCATCACACCTTCAGCTTGCTGACTGAGATCCTATCCAAGAGACCTCTGCCTCCACTTCAACTCAAGTACACCAAGAGTTATGTCAAGAGCACACTTTAGAACATGTGGAAACATCAACCCTTTGTCTAAATCAAGATCAAACCCCTCCCATTTGACCTATACATAACCTTTATCTTTTTGATGATCCTATCCCTACACATGAGCAAAAGATCCAATTCCAATATATCCATAACCTATGTGATCAAGATACTACCTTTGATGAAGAAGATATCCATGAGCAACTTGATCCGATCCATGAGCAAGAGATCCAATTCCAACATCTCTATAGCCTATATCTTCTCTATGATCAAGATATTATCATTGATGAAGAACCTATGCATGAGCACCTTAATCCCATCATGCTTAATCCTATCTATGATCAAGATCTCATCTACGATCAGGAGCCTATCTATGATCAAGATCCCATCTATGATCAAGAGCCTATCTATGATCAAGTAGACCATGATGATCCTCTTAGCCCACTTTATGCATTCCATGGTCCTGAGCTTATAACCCTATCTAGTCCTATCCAAGATCCAACAACTTCTACTTCCCTTGATGAGAAACTTGCCTCCCAAGCAAACATAGAATATCAAACCAATAATACTCCTCCATCATCCATTATCGACCATGTTGCAATTCCCCCACTGTATATCCTTGGTCTTGCCTTCATTCATGAGTGTTCCTCCTTAGAACACCAACAAACATTATCCTCTATCTCACCTTCTCCATCCAATAAGGAACTTTTATCTAGTGTTCCACCTATACACAATCCTACTGTCCACCGCATGCTCCAACATATGAACTATCAAGGTAAAGGCTTGTGCCTTCATGAACAAGGTATTTTGGAGCCCATCCATGTCAATGTTCCTCCTCATTCATACGGCCTTGGATATGTACCCCAAGGTGAACAAACTCAAGATGTTGGTATTTCCTCCATGCCTCTTAAATCCCCCACTTTCCATCACAAAAACCATCATATCCCCAAAACATATGTCACCATCCCACCTCCCTTATCATACACACCCCAAAAGCATGTGACCATACACCTTCCACCATCTAATCTACCTCTGCTAGTTCCAACTCCTAATATCCCTCCATACATTTTACCACCACTTCTTCCAACACCTTATTCATCCATCTATGAATCTTCTAACAATCCCACTCATGCCCATCAAATGCACATATTGTCTAAGTGAAGAGCTTCCACCAACTCTATTTCCACCATCTCAAGAGAATTCAACAATAAAAATTGGGATGCCTCTACCTATAAAATCAAAAATCCTAAGAGTCCTCATGACCTAGGATACAAAAGCCAAGAATCAAAGAAACATCCTTCTCAAGAGCTGCATACACATACACACCTATATGCCAAACTAAAAAAGGTGTGGGTCCGCATCCAACAAATGATTACCTCCAAAGTTGCACCAAAGCCGCATACACCCCAGCCCATACCTTCATAGGTACTATCTCAAAGCAAAATGGTTTGGGTGCCTAAGCAAAAAGCCATCCACCTCTCAAGAATCCCAACCATCCACTTTCTCCCATTCCATCCAAAAGTCTCAAATTCTTCCATCCCACATGACGAACAAAAATAAGGACAATACTTAGTCTATGTGGATCCCTACATGCCTAATTCATTCATCCACAAGAAAAAGTCTCCGTTGCTTCCTACACTACTTTCCCATCACTAGCTTCAATGTTTATCACAGTATGTGCAACTATTGGTCATGATTCCCTTCCATTCCACAACATTTTCATATACCTCCATCTCCCTTCCTTCCACTATTATCTTACATATCTTCCTCATCCTATTCCTATGGTCCATGCATTTGCATAAGCCTTCCCTCCATATTCTACATCATAATCCACTATCTACCTACACCATATCACTTTCATACGATCCCCTACCAATATCTGTGAGAACACTTGACATTGTCCATGCGACAACATCCATCTAGCGGGACTGTCACCTTTCATAGAACTAGATACTTGATTCTCTCCCTTCCATATCCGTGTTCTCCTATCCAAATGTTTCAAAAAAAAAGAAAAGGAAAAAAAGAAAAAAGTAAAGAAAAATCGTTTCGTCCAATGGTGAAAACCTAGCAAACAGGTGCCTTGGATAAGTACCATGATGAAAACCCGACAAATAGGCATCGTGTGAAAGTTGATCTTCTATGTCACCAACACTTGGGGACACCTTGTCTCATTGGCATATCACTCTTCTCCTATTAGTTTCCCTCTATACCATTTCCTATCCTATCCTTCTATCCATTACATACCTATACTGTCCAGTCTATCTATCCTAATCTTCCATTCTGCTATTTTTGATCTTGATAAAGATTAGGGGCACAATGTTGACAAATATTTTAGGTATCTCTTGGCATACCTTACCCCTCCAAACCATGCACATCCTTCGTTATCCTCTCATCCTCCTATCATTGTAAATGTTGCCATGAAAAATCCTAAGTATTCTACCTACAATGGGGCATGTTATTCCTATGCAACATAGTCCTTGGAGATCACATCCTTCTTTCCTTCTACCTAACCATCTGTATCTACTCTTACCCATCCATCTTCCTATCCGTGGTGTTTCCTTGTCATCACTATCTAGCGGTAAGGCTCCGCCTTCCTGTCCATCCCATATCTTTTCATCTATCCTCTAGTCCATCCATGGTCCAAGTCCCAAAACTACATTGCCTCTACATCGTCACATAGGCAAGGCCATTTTCAATGCACCCTTGAGGCACTAGGTCAGTCCCTTAGGGTCCATTCCCCCAATAAATATTGTGATACCCTCACTAGACGCAAGCACATACAAGCAAAGCCCACTTTCAAAGAAGAAGTTTTGATGCAAGACATCATCAACCTATCCAAAGCAAAGCAAGAACACAAGCAAACTGATCCACATGATTCTATCTAAATTATGGCAAGAAAGATACATCTAATGCAAGAATGTTTTGTTTCAATTAGTTGCGTCTTAAAGTCTTGATTTTTGTTATTATGTCTTTCTATGCTACTCGAGGATGCCAAAAAGCTAGAGATGCTATGATGGGGGCATAATCATTTTCTTCGTTTTCTACTTGTGGGTTTATCTTTAGTAATGTGAAGCCTTGTCTAAAGACATGATCAACACAATGATCACCGAGGACATCAGGGGTCTAACATGAACGGGGACAATCCTTGTTTGTTGACATGCAAGAAATACTTAGGTCATCTTGGTTCAATTATACCTCAATTCTTGTATTAGCTTGCCATATCAAAATCCATGTAAGCAATACTCAGGTCATCTCAGTTCAATTATACCTAGATGCTTGTATTAACTTACAACATTTGGAAAAAGTACCCAAAAAAAATCACCCAATGATGAAATAAGCACTTCACAATACTTACAAATATCAAGATGACAAATATCTATATCCATACCATATCCCATTGCATTCCATATCCATTTCCATAATGTATCCAATCGCGTCTCATATCCGTATCCATATCCATTTGGATTCCATATACCATCCATCAATAAAGATTCTATGCAGAGCATCAATGTTTACAAAATCTTGTGATTCCTTCAAGTCATTCTTCTATCAATCAAATTGCTATCTTTCATCCTTGTCCAATGATCCAAATGCAGGTCCATCCTTAATCCATAACAATCAAGTCAAGTCAATCTTGTCAAATGATCCAATCACAATCAATGGTCTTAACTCTTATCTTGTCGTAAACCATATCAATCAATTATAATCAGACATTTGTCTTATACAGGATGTTGCATTGTTGAAATCAGACCAACACACGTGTCTTACATGACATGTTTCATTTCCTAAAACCAGACACTATCCTATCGAGTTGCTCTAGGGATCTATCATTCCCCACCATGACAACATTTTCATATATCATTATTGATTAATCATTGGTTTATAGTTGGATAGGGGCAATACCTTGTTTGTTCTTGTATCATTTGTGCATACTTGCTTGCTTGTGTATGTTATCATTCTATCTGGCATCACATATCATTCGGCTCTTTCTTCAACCAATTTCTTCATTCTAACCTATTTTTCACCTTCTTCATTGTGAGATTGTTCATCTCACGCCTTTCACCTTAGCTTCCCCGTCCAATCTCTTGAGGGGGCATCCTGTCATCAAACTTGTACCAGGGGCAAACTAGGGCATGTATCATTGTTAGACAATCTTTTTCTTTGAAACAATGTGATAAAACACATTGCTTCAAAGAGGGGCAAAATGTATACACCTAAAACTAGCTCATGTCAAATTAAGTAAATATTTTAATATTTATCTTAATTCTTATTTTCTTCTATCAATTAAATAAATATTCTAAGTTTATTTGATTGATTCATTATCCCATAATTAAATAAAATAAATTTATTTAATTAAATTCCCTAAATTCTTCTAATGTCTCACATAATTAAATAACCATAAATTATTTAATTAATCCTAAATTCCTCTATCCTAAGTCCTATTTCCATAAATCCACCTCATCTTTCCACCTCACCTTTTCCACCTCACCATGTTGCACATGTGATTAAATATTTTTAATATTTAATTAGCTAATATTCCCTCACCCACATGTCCTATTTATTCTCCAGTCAAAATTAGTTAACTCATCAATCAAATATGTTAACTAATTAGTCATTTGAGTTCACTAATCAATTAATTATGTTAACTCTTCAATCTATTCAGTCAACTCCCTAATTAACCTAGTTAACTGATTAGTCCATTGAGTTAACTCCTCAATCAATTTTGTTAACTCTTTAATCTATTCAGTTAACTCCCCTGTTGCATGAAGGATCTTGGACACTTGTCCTCTTTCTATTCGTGCACATTCCTCAAACATTCTTAACTATTGATCTTCATATTTCTTCTCAACCATTGATCTCTTCTCTTCTGAGTCTATAAATTGAACCTTAGTCTTCCATTTCTATAATCCAAGCTTTTAGTACAATTACTCTGTTGAATTACCAGAGCGCCTTTGACACCCCCACTACCATACATTTTCTTGAGATCACCCTTATTGCTTTGAAGCTCATCTTCCTAGCACATTCATATCATAGCCATTCTATTCTTGTCATCTTCAACAAGTAAGGGAGTATATGCTTTTGAGGGCTTCATTACAATCAAGATCAAGAACAGCTAGGCGAACAATGGAAGTAGAGAGGTAAATCAGGTTGCAAAGGTATTGTCTTTTTCTTATTTGCATTTGTCTCATTTTCTATTGTGTTATTGGATTTTAGTTCATTATTGCTATTGTTCACATTTTCATAAAATAGTAAGTGATGTAGTATTGTATTTTAGGGAGTTACATCTTCCTTTGGGTTGAAGCCCATAAATAATATTGTAATCTTATTTTTTATTTGTGAGGCTAGATTTGGATAGTAGATCCAAGTAGCTTGCTTACCGTGTTTTTTCCCTTCTAGGGTTTTACATGTAAATCTGGTGTTGTGGTTGTGTGCTCATGTGTTGTGCTTTTATTTGTTTAATTTGATTTATCATTTGTTTAAGGGAGTAAGAATATTTGGTTGATAAAGTTAATTTGGAATAAAGTTTTGGGATATATTGATACACCCTCCCTCAATATATCATTGTGTTCTAGCATCTAGTAATGTTATTCCTTTAACAATTATGAGAGAATTTGGAATGCAAGTGAACAAGGCATATGGGAAATGTTTTTCCATGGAATCTAGAGAAGTGCCTTTTACTAGGATTATGAGAGATGTGGAGTTTAGACTTGTTTCTTTTTTTGAGAAGAAATATAGCATGAATATTAATGTGGTTGATATTCCACCTGGATATTGGATGTTGTTGTCAAGGAAGTGGGTTGCAGTAGTAGGTGGGAGTATGCAGTTGGACTTATCTTATTCTATGATCCCTATAAATGGTAAGAATGTTAGATTAGATAGAGAAAAGAGATCTCTTTCTTTGGTTGAAGATCAAGAACATGTAGAATAGGTATGTTTTCTTGATGTGGACTTTGACAATTTTAAAGTTGTTACACTAGAGTCTAAATCAGTAAGTAAAGAACCCATGATGAAAGAAGCTCAAGTATGTGATGATGAAAATGAAATATGGTCAATGTATTTTGATGGTGCTTATTCAAAGAATGGTTCTAGTGCTGGAATTGGTTTTGTGTCACCTAAGAAAAAAATTTAAAATTTTCTTTTCTTTTAAACATTGAGTGCACAAATAACATAGCAGAATATGAAGCACTCCTTTTAGGGTTGAATATTGTTGCTATGTATGGGATCAAAATGCTAAGAGTCCTAGGTGATTCAGATTTGGTGGTTTAATATGTAAGGGGAAAGAATGCATCAAAGCATAAGAGGTTGAACAATATAAAAATGTTGTTTGGGATAAAATAGAGTTATTTGATGCATTTTTCATTGATTGGATTGAGAGGTCCAGAAATGTAATGGAAGATTTTCTAGCAAATGTTGCTATTAGTGTTGTGTAGTCTCACAACATGCTCCATTTTATCCTGGAAAAATAAGGACCCAACATTTTTCCTTGCTTGTTGGTTTGTTGTCAACCTGGGCAGTAATGGTAAAATGTCTTGTCACTTCTAAGCCAAGTTCAAGTCAAAATTTGGGTTGCAAGAAAATCCCCTGTGAAGGCCATGGATGGATAGAACATAGAATTCTTGGTAGGTTTACCTTTTGAACTAGGTGAAAATTCATTGGAATAAGAAAGTTATGCCACTTGGAAGCTCTAAATAATCAGGAATTTTTGGTCAACTAGACATGAACATTGGCAATCAAAATGTCATGTCTAGTATCCATATCGGGTTCCATATATATGGAAATAGCATATGGACCTAAAGATAGAATTAAATATAACTCAATCACTATCCATATGGACCAAACATTAGCACATCCTAAATGTAAATATCCATGTCGATATCCTATCTAAATCATCAAAATTTCTTTAGCAAGTCACGAGCCTATCCACCGAACATGACATTTCAAACAAACATGATCAAATGATACAAGTTTTATGTCTAGTCCAAAGGTCCAATACAAATCATTGATTTTTTCTCTACCCACGAATGTGTCTCCTATTGGTTGTGTGTCATCATAAGCTCAGTTTGCTGAGAGTAAGTCTACTATGCACTGCTGTGAAATGTCACCACCTGTCGGGTGGACCCACAGTCATGGTTACCAAAAGAAAGTCCTGTGTGCATTCACTTAATTAATAGCCCATCTATGCAAAGAAGAGTCATCAAGGCCAAGTTAGTTCTACGATGATGCGATAACCTACCATGTGTCCATATCATGTCCAAAACATTATAAACCAAGCAATCAGCCTGTTGACTTTTCAACAGGACATGTCGACCGGATATTGCATTGGACATTTCGAATAGGATGCCTAATGTATACACCTAAAAATGACACAACTTGGTCTAAATAAATATTCTTAATATTTATTTCATTCTAATTCTTCTATTAATAAATAAATAAATAAATTTATTTATTTGATTCACATTCCTCTAAATAAATTAAATATTGAAATATTTAATTAGCTCTTCTAAAGTCAAAATTAAATAAAATCATTTATTTAATTAAATTCTTCCAAACAATTAAATAATTCTTAATTATTTAATTAAATCAAATCATTCTTAATTATTTAATTAAATCAAATCATTCTTAATTATTTAATTCAATGAAATCATTCCTCCAAATTTATTTAAATCCTCTCAATCTCTAAAAAAAATATAATCAAATATTTTATTTATTCTTCCAAATCATGCACAACAATTAAATAAATTTATTTATTTAATTTGCTTTCCTATCTTGTAATTCTTCAAATATCTTCCAAATCTTCTAAAAATAAGTCTTCTTCTCCATGCACACACAATTAAATAATTTATTATTTAATTTCTCTCAAATCATGTAAAAGCAAATCTCAAGTTGAGTTATCTATCTCAATCAACCTTATTTTTATCAATATCTCTTAAATTAGAGAAAATCTTTCTAATTTATGAAGCCATATCTTATCTTTAGAAAAGAAAGTAGTTAACTCAAATAAAACAACTTTTGTGTGACACTTGTCTTCTTCTTATTTGTGCACATTTCTAAACTGTTCTATACCGTTGATCTTCTCATTTCTTCTATACCATTGATCTTCTCTTTCACAAATCTATAAATTGAACCCAATTCTTCCATTTCATTCATCCAAGCTTTCAATATTGTTACTCTGCAGGAATTACAGTGCACCTTTGGCACCAATTCCTTCATTGTTTGTGATCACACTTGTTACTATCATACTACTATCATTGTTGTGAAGCTCCTCTTCATTACAAAGCATTATCATAGCCATTCTCCATTGACAATCTTGGAATAGCAAGGAAGTACACTCTTTGAGGGCCTTATTCATACATGCAAGATCAATTGAGATAGGAAACCAACAGAAGCTATAAAGCTTTGAGGTTTGCAAAGGTTTTTGAAGTTCTTTTGTTTGATTGATCTCTTTGTTTCTATATTTTGTTGAGTTTTGGGTATTTTGATATTGATATATTGATTATTCATGATTACACCAATTTTCCCTTAACATTTTTGGCACCCATCGTAGGGCCTAGCCCCAATTTAACCCCAAAATTGAGTTTTTTGTGTTTTAGAAAGCTGTACACAGGAGGAAATCATTCATCTAACACATCCTAACATGCATTTGCTATCTGTTATGGCACATACATTCCTTTAGTGCATACAGTCTCTGATCTAACACATATACTGTTTGTTCCAGCACATACATCTTTTCAGTGCACATAGACTCTGTTCTGGCGGATCTATCCTCTAACACGACGTATCTGTCATTTTAGTGCATATACACTATTTTCCTACACTTTTGACCTCTGTCTTAGCACATATGTACTGAGGGACTTCTGAGCTCTATTTTTGTGCATTCAATCTCTGAAGCTGCACAGCGAATCTAAGCAAGTGATTTTTAGGGTTTTCTTGAAGTTTTTGCTAATGCTGACATCTTTTGCAGAAACACTCTTGATCTATTTTGCAGGCTAAGTACTGGCTTAGAATCATATAGTTACACTGCTTAACTAACACTTCAATTTCTAATGGGAAAGTAAATGGATGCTCATGCAAATCTGACATAGTTTTAACTAGGAAGGTGGTAATTGAATCATTGCTCTATTGCTATCTTTCAAAGTTAAAAAATTATTGCTATCTGGGCTAAAATTGAACACATCATTGCTATCTTGGTAAAACTGGACCATTGCTATCTTGTTGTCACTTCAAAGTTAACAAATTTATGTGCTTGCCCAAGTTGATAGCTCATCTAGTTTTTCTCATTTAACTGGGGGAAAAGAACCACTATCTTCTGTGTTTTGGGAATGATACTAGGCCTATGCTCTCCCCTAACTTGGGTGACCAAAATGCCAGACATATCATTTTTGCATGTGTTTTTCCTTTAGAGGGGCCTACTCTTCGATACTGTTCATCCAAGTAGGAACGACCCTAAGTGGTAATAGGCTAGACGCCAAGCCCTACCAAGCCACTATAAATAAATTGTGTTTGGAGAGAAAGCTTCAAACAATGAGTGCAGTTGTGTTATACCAACATCAAACCTCCCCCAAAACCCTCCAAGGCACAACCCTTGCAGGTTGGGAGACTCCATAATGGAGAGTGGTGCTGCCGCATGTATAACCACTCGAACAGTTGCCTTTATTAAACACTTTTGTCTTAGTGACCAAAAAACCCTATAATCCAGTGCAAGGAAGGGCAATTATCACCTCCCAAAGATGCTTCACTACTGATAGTGAGAATTTGGTTTTATACTGTCCTTTGAAACCTAGGATTGTACTTGCTTTCTTTTAGTCCAAAAAGAGTTAAAAAAATCACAAAAAATAAAAAAACCATAAAAACATTCTTTGTGTTTGTTGTGTCTTCTTGCCATAATTATAGAAAATCAGATCAAAGAGACCATCTTGCAATAAAAGAAACCAAAAACATTAGAAAAATTGCTGAAAATTTACAAAAACATTGAAAAAACTAGAACTATGCATTTGTTATCTGAAGCTACGCATCTGTCCCGACTTGCTATGCATTTGTACTGACTTGTTGCGCTTATATCACCTATTACTGCGCATCTACTTTTTACCAGTACTGTGCATTTGTGTCAACTTTCTACGCTTATATCCTCTGTTGTTGCGCATCTAGTTCTATGCATCTATGACAGTGAGCATTTCCACATCTTTTCAGAGAAAAATTTTAGGTTTTCTAGGTACCCATTTTAGTCTTGTGTCAGTTTTTTTTGAAATGACAAACTAATTAGAAGTAATTTCTCAAGAACTCCAATACCTGCAAGAATAATTAAACTTTGATATCTCACCCTAAGATCATATAGCAATTTCCTAAGAACTCTAAGTGATACAACAAGAAATGACAATTTTACAGGCTGAATAGGCCAGTACTAGCTATACCTTGCCCCAAAAGTATACATCCTTTTCTCATCTTCATGATACTCTTGACAAGGCAAGCACTACCTCAAGTTGGAAAACATATACTACTCCATCTACTAGTCATCCTTCACCATCTCCTAAAACACATGGCCCAAAGCATACTAATCCTACCATGGAGAACTCCAAATCCACCCATCCATTACCTCATTCATCTACCCATACACCTATGCAGAATGTGATCCAAGGGCTACTAGCAGAGAGTCAACCATGTCCCCAAATTCCAGTCCTTGACCTTACCAAAGAGTCTTCAAACATGTCAAATCCTACAACCCCTTCATGTAACTTGCAACCCCTTGAGCATATTGAAGAACCTCCTACCATGCACCAAAGTTAAGGTTCGTCGCACCTTCATGTTGTTGACCAAGAGTCTTCTACCTCAACTTCAACTCAAGCACATCAAGAGTTATGTCAAGAGCATGCTTTAGAACATGTGGAAACATCAACCCCTTGTCTAAATCAAGATCAAAGCACTCCCATCCGACCCTTACATAACCTTTATCTTTTTGGTGATCCTATACCTATACATGAGCAAGAAGTCCAATTTCAAACCATTCATAACCTATATCTTTTCCATGATCAAGCTACTACCTTTGATGAAGAAGCTATCCATGAGCAACTTGATCCTATACATGAGCTAGGGATCTAATTGCAGCCTCCCCATAACCTCTATCTTTTTTGTGATCAAGATATTATCATTGATGAAGAACCTATACAAGAGCACATTGATCCCATCATGCTAAATCCTATCTATGATCAAGATCCCATTTACGATGAAGACCTTATCTATGATCAAGCAGACCATGATGATCCTCTTAGCCCACTTTATGTGTTCCATGGTCCTGAGCTTATAACCCCATCTAGTCCCATCCAAGATCCAACAATTTCCACTTCCCTTGATGAGACACTTGCCTCCCAAGCAAGCATAGAAGATCAAACCAAAAATAGTCCTCTGCCATCCATTATTGACCATGCTGCAAATCCCCCACCATGTATCCTTGGTCTTACCACCTTCATTCATGAGTGTTCCTCCTTAGAACACCAGCAACCATTATCCTCTATCTTACCTTCTCCATCCAATAAGGAACTCATGTCTAGTGTTCCACCTATACACAATCCCGTTGTCCACTACATACTCCAACATATGAGCTATCAAGGTAAAGGCTTAGGCCTTCGTGAACAAGGTATCTTAGAGCCCGTCCATTTCAATGTTCATCCTCATTCATACGGCCTTGGATACATACCCCAAGGTGAACAATCTCAAGATGTTGGTACTTCCTCCACTTCTCCTAAGTCCACCGCTTTCCATCGCAAACCCTATCATATACCCTAAACATATGTTGTCATTCCACCTCCATCATCCTACGATTGTCACAAGCATGTGCCCATACACCTTCTACCATCCAACCTACCTCCGCTACTTCCAAATCCTAATATCCCCCCATACATTTTACCACCACTTCTTCCAACACCTTATCCATCCATCTATAAATCCTCTAACAATCCCAATCATGACCAATAGATGCACATGTTGTCTAAACAAAGAACTTCCCCCAACTCCACTTCCACCATCTCAAGAGAGTTTAGCAATAAAAATATGGATGCCTCTACCTATAAAGTCAAAAATCCTAAGAGTCCTCATGACCTAGGATACAAAATCCAAGAATCAAAGAAATATCCTTCTCAAGAGCAGCATGTACCCACACACCTATATGCCAACAGAAAAAGATGTGGCTCTGCATCCAACAAATGATTATCTCTGAAGTAGCACAAAAATTGCATACACCCAAGCCCATACCTTCACAGGTACTATCTAAAAGAAAAATGGCTTGGGTACCTAAGGAAAAAGCCCTCAAGTTAAATGAGGCATCTACCTCTCAAGAATCCCAACCATCCACTTTCTCCCATTCCATCCAAAAGTCTCAAATTCCTCCATCCCAAATGACAAGAAAAGCTCAAAAAAATACTCAGTCTATGTGGATCCCTACATGCCTAAGTCATTCATCCACAAGTAAAAGTCTTTGTTGCATCCTACACTACTTTCCCATCACTAGCTTCAATGTTTATCATGGTATCTGCAACCATTGGTCATGATTCCCTTCCATTCCACAACATTTTTTGTATACCTCCATCTCCCCATCCTTCCACTATCATCCTACATATCTTCCACATCCTATTCCTATGGTCCATGCTTTTTCATAGACTTTTCATCCATCCTTGCATAAGTCCTTTGTATTCTACATCAGCATCCACTGTCGTACCCTCCATAATCCAATATCTACCATTCTCCATCTCACTTTCTACCAACATCTATGGGAACACTTGACATGGTCCATATGACGACATCCTTTTAGTAGGACTATCACCTTTCAAGGAACTAGATACTTGAGTCTCTCCCTTCTATATTTGCCTTCTCCTATTCCAAAAAAAAAATCAAAAGAGTAAAAAAAAAAATCCCTTCATCCAATGGTGAAAATCTGGCAAACAGGTGTCGTGTGTAAGTTGATCTTCTACATCACCTACACTTGGGAGCACCTTGTCTCATCAGCCTATCACTCTTCTCCTATCAGTTCCCTTCCATACCATTTTCTATCCAATCCTTCTATCCATTACATACCTATACTATCCAGTCTATCTATCCTAATCTTCCCTTCCTTCATTTTTCTTGATCTTGATAAAGATTGGGGGTACAATGTTGACAAATGTTTTTGATGTCTCTTGACATACCTTATCCTTGCAAGTCATGCAAATTGTACATTATCCTCTTGTCCTTCTATCATCATAAGCATTGCCATGAAAAATCTGAAGTATTCTACCTACAATGGGGCATGTTATTCTTATGTGACATAGTCCTTGGAGATCACATCCTTGTTTCCTTCTATCTACTATTGCCCATCCTCATACCTACCCATTCCATTCTTTATCACCTATACATCTGCCTATCCATGGTGTTTCCTTGTCATCGGTATCATCTATTCCATATCGTGTCTTGTCCGATCCATATCTGTTCTATATCATGTCTTGTCTGATCCATATCATGTCTTGTCTAATACATATCTATTCCATGTGATGTCTTATCTGTTCCATATCTAATCCATATTTGTTCCATATCATGTCTCATCTGATCCATATCTTAGGTCCATTAGGGTTTACCCTGAACTATGTTGCCTCTGTGTCGTCATGTAAGCAAGGCCATTTAGCAATGAGCCCCTGAGGCACTAGGTCAGTCCCTTAGGGTCCGTCTCACCAATGAGGATTGTGGAACCTCTCTCAAAGGCAAGCAAGCACAAGCAAAACCCACTTTTCAAGAAGAAATTTTGACGCCAAGACCTCAACCTATCCAAAGCAAAGCAAGAAAATACCTAAAGCACTCTAAATGATTTTTACCTAAATTATGGCAAGAAACAAACACATCTAAATGCAAAAATGTTTTGTGGTTGTGATCATGGTTAAGTTACAGCGTCTTGATTTCTGTTATCATGTCTTTCTATGCTACTCAAGGATGCTAAAAGCTAGAGATGCTATGATGGGGGCATGACTATTTTCTTTGTTTGTTGTTTGTGGATTAAACTCTAGTAATGTGACACCCTGTCTAATGACATGATCGGCAAAAGATCATCTAGGACATCAAAGGTTTAACATGCACAAAGACAATCCTTGTCTATTGATATGCAATAAATACTTAGGTCATCTCGGTTCAATTATACCTCGATGCTTGTATTAACTTGCTAAATCAAAATCCATGTAAGTAATACTCAGGTCATCTCAGTTCAATTATACCTAGATGCTTGTATTAACTTACAACATTCAGAAAAGTACCAAAAAAATTGCCCAATGATGAAATAAGAACTTCAAAATACTTGCACCATCAAGATGTCAAAACCAAACACTATTTGCATCCATTATAGATCCATAAAAGCATCCATACTATACCCCATGCAATAAAGATCCAACAATGAAGAGTATCAATACAAATAAAAGCTTGTAAGTTCTTTTGTCAAGTCATTTTTATATCTATCATCATATCTTTTCCAGTCAATATGAGCAGTGATCAAAATGCAAGTCCATCCTTAATCCATACCAATCAAGTCAAGTCAATCTTGTCAAATGATCTAATCACAATCAGTGGTCTTGATCCTTGTTTGGTCGTAAACCAACTCGATCAGTTAATCAATCAATTGTCTTATACAGGATGTAACATTGTCGAAATCAGACCAACACACGCGTCTTACATGACATGCTTCATTTCCTGAAACTAGACACTGTCCTTCATGTTGCTCTAGGGATATATCGTTCCCTGCCATGACAATACTATTGTATATCGTTATCAGTATATCATTGGTTTACCACTTGACAGGGGCAATACCTTATTTGTTCTTATATCATTTGTGCATACTTGCTTACTTTCTTGTGTGTGTTATCATTTTATCTTGCATTGCCTATCATTCGGCTCTTTCTTCAAACTATTTTTTTCTTCATCTTAGCCTATCTTCCACCTTCTTCGTGAGATTGTCTGTCTCACGCCTTCTGCCTTCTTCTTGTCCAATCTCCCGAGGGGGCATCCTATTGTCATTAAACCTATACCAAGGGCAAACTGGGGCATGTATCATTACCAGAAATTTATTCTTTGAAACAATGTGATAAAACACATTGCATCAAAGAGGGGCAAAATGTATACGCTTAAAAATGACATGACTCGGTCTAAATAAATATTCTTAATATTTATTTCATTCTAATTCTTCTATCAATAAATAAACAAATAAATTTATTTATTCGATTCACATTCCTCTAAATTAATTAATTATCGAAATATTTAATTACCTCTTCTAAAGTCAAAATTAAATAAAATCATTTATTTAATTAAATTCTTCCAAACAATTAAATAATTCTTAATTATTTAATTAAATCAAATCATTCCTCCAAATTTGAATAAATCAAATCAAATTTATTTAAATCCTCTCAATCTCTAAAAATAAATCATAATCGAATATTTTATTTATTCTTCCAAATCATGCACAACAATTAAATAAATTTATTTATTTAATTTGCTTTCTTATCTTCTAATTCTTCAAATATCTTTCAAATCTTCTAAAAATAAGTCTTCTTCTCCATGCACACACAATTAAATAATTTATTATTTAATTTCTCTCAAATCATGCAAAAGTAAATCTCGAGTTGAGTTATCTATCTCAATCAACCTTTTTTTTATCAATATCTCTTAAATTAGAAAAAAAGCTTTCTAATTTATGAAGTCATATCTTATCTTTAGAAAAGAAAGTAAACTCAAATAAAACAGCTTTTGTGTGACACTTGTCTTCTTCTTATTTGCACACATTTCTCAACTATTTTATACCGTTGATCTGCTCTTTCACAATTATATAAATTGAACCCAATTCTTCCATTTCATTCATCCAAGCTTTCAGTATTGTTACTCTGCAGGAATTACAGTGCGCCTTTGGCACCAATGCCTTCATTGCTTGTGATCACACTTGTTGCTATCATACTACTATCATTGTTGTGAAGCTCCTCTTCATTACAAAGCATTATCATAGCCATTCTCCATTGACAATCTTGGAATAACAAGGAAGTGCACTCTCTGAGGGCCTTATTCATACATGCAAGATCAATTGAGATAGGCAACCAATGGAAGCTATGAAGCTTTGAGGTTTGCAAAGGTTTTTGAAGTTCTTTTGTTTGATTGATCTCTTTGTTTCTGTATTTTGTTGAGTTTTGGGTATTTTGATATTGATATATTGATTATTCATGATTACACCAATTTTCCCTTAACACCTAATATCTGGATGTCCATCTGATCCTTCAGCGTTAATTTCCCACACTATGAGTTTCTTTTGGCGGTTGGGATTTAAATTTAAAATATAAGCTCCCACCAGCTATCATTCTACCAACGTCTAAGCAATAATTACCCATATGACTCCAGTAAGCATTCAATACACCACATACTTAGCAATTTTCATAAAAAATTAAGGCTAACTCTAGCGCATTTCTAAAAAACACAAAAGCATTTCAAAGAGAAGTTTGAAAAACAAGGTTGCAAAAGGTTACCGAAGGAAGAAAATTTGTAGAGGATAAGGTGAATTTAGCAATTAATTTACAGGAAGTGTAACAATGAATGAACATCCTCTATATAACATACTCAAGGTGATATCCCGTTCATCAGGTACATATACGACAAAACCCCTCTTTTTGACAATTACAGTAATTTTGTCTTTATCAAAACATTAATCTTATTTACCAAATGTAAATTTAGGATTTCATCTTGCTATAAAATGATCTCAAATTACTCTTCAAAGCTTAGATTGTTTTTTTGCCCTAATTTCCAAATGTTGGGATTAATTTTAGATATTTGTATCATGCAGGATACAATGCAAAAAAGATAGAATAGACGCGATGGTGAGTTTGACCAACCAATGTTTTCCACTCCTAGCAGAGTATGGGTTAAGTATGGGCATGCCCTAGACACCCATTGCAGAGAAGTAGATTTAGAATCTTTCAAGGGTAGAATTTAGGCATAGGAGGATCACCCAATACTCAACAACATTATTTCTAGTGGGATGTATCATGCAAATAGATTCCCATATGCCATAGATGCTCTGGAGTTGGTAATTAGGTGTGCCTAGAACTACAATCTCCTCAAAAGGAAGGTGGAGAAGCAAAGGCGACTCTATGCATACTTCTCACCTAAGGGGATCACAAAAACCTTCAGGTTGCCATGGAGCCATGAAGTCTACAAGACAAACTTGAATGCTTTATCAACTAAGTATAAGTCCAATGTAGTAGGATGTAGAAAGATTATGCAAACTTCATGGTTTGACTTCGAAATGAGGCCAAAGGCAGTCTCCAAGATGCCACAAAATTTATACAAGTATGACTTCAACCAAGAAGTCCAATATATGATATCCCTACTAAGTCAAATGGTAGGCAAAGAAAGGTTAGGGGATATCAACCGATGGATGTATGGCCTCATCTACTTTGTAAAAGAAGGAGGTGGTGTGGTGCACTAGACATAGTTGATTAGTGACCACCTACATGCAGGGATGAATGCATGGAGGAAGAAGAAACAAAGGTTCTTTATGAATTCCTATGTGGTATATTCAAGTACATAACGAGCCTAATTTGATGGCCTATACATAGTCAAGAGGCTTGGTAGCAAGAAAGGAGAGCAATTGGTGTGGGAGTATTACCCACAGCTTGAGAAGAAGTAGTCAATTGCCCATTACAAAAGAGTAAACAACTACTTTATAATGTGGCTAGTCAGGTTAATGGAAGGAGACCAAGCCAAAAGAATTTCAAAAGAGGCTTAGTTAATCATCACATCACATGGGTCCTACTTTATCCAGTTCCCAACATTATCATATATATCAGAATGGAAGGATTCGAGGTTAACCCCTTCTTGTTGCCTTGGTATCCAACTGATAAGGTTTTGCTGCTAGAAATCATCGGATAGATAATCACCTCATACAAGGCATATGTTCATAACCACGGTTGAGGGACTATGACATTCCCACTGGAAATTGGTTGGTAGATGTGTGTGGAGTTTAAGCACTATAAGTTTTTAGAAGTTGAGATGCAAATTTTGACCTTGCAGCCATTTCCCCTCGCAAGAACCTTTGATCCTTATGATAGGATGGAAAGATTTGTCAACATGAAACTGCAACATGTTCCCCATTTGGAGGACTATTTGGTAGACTGCATTGATGAAGAAGATGTTAGGAAAAGGGAATACCAAAGGTTGACCCTCAATCAGATCTAAACCCTGGGATGTGTAGAAGTCCCTCCCTAGGTAAATACTAATGATGGCAAGGTTCTTGACTTAGAATATGATCAAAAATAGATATATAAGGAGACCTTGCCTCTCCCAGATGGGACTCAACCAGATGAGATGACCATTGATACTATTATGAAGAAGGTCTTGGAAACCACCTAGAAATGGGTTGATGAAAAGGTAAATGAGGTGAAGGCCAAGTGCCTAGCCTTGACATATGATAAGAAAAGAAAGAGAAAGGATAGAGGAGATGTAGATTATGATGATTTCCTCATTGTTAAGAGGAGAATCATGGAGACCAAATTGGCAGAGCTAGGAACGTCAACATCTGATGAAACTTTAATTGCAGAGGGTGTTACTATTGCCACTATGCCATCTCCTCTCATAGAACAACCACTAAAGGCTATCATTGTCTTAGCCCCAACACCTGAAGAGCATCATCCTATAGATATATTACAGGGAGTGAAGATTCCCAAGTAGAAGAGGGGGGCTCTAATGATCCCTATGAGAGTTGAAAACACAAAATCAAAGGATACCTAGGCAGAGGTATCCAAACTAACAAAAATGGAGCTTATGTTTCCATTTGATCAGCCTTAGAGAGAAGTTTCATCATCACAACTTGCCCTTCAATCACATTTGGTGTGAAAGATAGAGGTATATTAGGCTCACACTAGAAGGCATGTAATGGAACTCCAATAGGGTCAATCAACTCCACAAATCATCAAGGTAAAGCAAGAGCTAGTTGAGGAAGCAAGAGCACATGAACAAGCCTAGGATGAGGAGCTACAACTACCATTAAGTCATATAGTAGATTGGATTGATGATGAGGTCACACAAGTAGTGACAAATGATCGAGTGGCCTCTTTACTTGCATATTTGACGCAACATCCTCCTAAACCCAGTGAGCAAAGCCTAAAGTAGAAGTAGTAGAAAATTTGGATGTTGTGAAAGACCTAGAAATAGAAGATATATTAGATACTAAAAGTTTCAGATCCCCACAGATGCCAGTAGACCAATCAAATGTACTGAGTACAAGGATTCTAGTAGAGGAAGAGGTGGAGATATCCCATCAACAAGTGATAGATAGATCGGCTAAAGATGTCATCCTTCTAGAGGATCAAGGATAAGTTCCTCATGATGTGCCTAGACAAGTAGAGAAAGATCAAAAAGAGCAAGTGCAAAGAACAAGGTCCACAAGACTAGGAAGATGAAGAAATGCACCAAGAGGTGGAACATCCTTAGCAAGAATCTATGGAGTTTGATACATGGGCCCTTCAACAAGAGACCCTACAATAGGATACCCCTCAACATGAATTCCCTCAACAAGAGACCCTACAATAGGTTGCTCCTTAGCATGAACTACCTCAACAAAAACTTTCCCAAGAGGAAATACCACCACAGGTAGAAGATCCTAATAAGGATGCAGAGTTAGCAATGAAGGATTCTCACATTGAACAACCTAGTCAAGAAGGGCCTACCTTGGATTTACCAGAGTGGGTAGCTTCAGAGGTAATTGAACCTCCTATTAATTTTTTTCCTTTTGATTTTAAATCATTATTTTTAGTAGAGGGAATAAATCCTAAGCGAAAGGCAAGGGAAGTGTCCACCATAAAGAGGGACACAACGGGTTGTAGGATGTCTCATTTGGCTATGTCTACAGTAGATAAAGAAAAGGGTGAAATCACAACCAGTGACTATCAGATTACCACCCTAGACCTAGAACATGCCTCTACTGAGCAAGAGATTGATGAGCTCATAGGTAGTGCGGAAGCTACAACAGCTAGAATCCACAAGGATAAGCTGAAGAAGAGGGAACTTAAAGGGCACATTGCTTATATCTAAGGTTTCATAAAGGGATTGTTAGCCCCAAGGCTACAATTAATAGAGGTCCCAGCCAATTTGACACTGGTGACACAAGAGGAGATAAGTGACCTGGATGCGAAGAGGCATCAGGCACAAGTGATGCAAGGTTGGTTTCAGAAGTTTTTAAAGGACAAGGAGGAAGTGATCCAAACCACACTATTGAACTAGAATGACCCAATGCTCATCAAGGGTAAAGTAGATACATTGAAGAGAGAGTGCATGGCAAGACTAGATTGGAATGGTCAAGATCTTGGTAAGTTGAAAGTCATCCATAAGTTTGATGACAAGGTGTTGGTTAACCACAACATAATGATAGTCCAGACAATGCCAAAAATATTTGGATGCATAAAGGACTTGAAATTTGAAGCAGACATCTTGAAAGGATGTAGACACAAGGTAGGGGATATAAGCACTATGGCATAGGACCTCTTGAAAAGTGAGGTAGAGATTTTGGAAGAACTTCTCGGGACCTTAATGGACAAGAAGGAGACGTCTGAAGAACAAGACTCCGTAGGAGTTTTCAAGGCTCGGTATGAGCTTGTTTTGAAGGATCCTATTGGGAATTTTTCAGAAAAAACTATAGATGAAGTGATGGACTTATCTATAAAGGTAAGGGTGTACAAAGAAAAGATGGATGGTCGGATAAACAAGAGGATATCAATAGATGGTCAAATTCAAATGCAGGAATATGCTAGGAACAAGACACAACAATTTGATAAGGTTGATATAGAGAAGATTATTGCAGCATATGATTAGTATAAATTCCTAGATTCTAGAGGAGGAATAGTTAAAGAACTCATAGCCTCAGACTCAGAGTAGTCTATATCCCAAGGAATCATTTTTTACAATCACGGGATACTAGTACGAAGAGTAGTCGTCAGTATAAGTACCTGCATGATGGGTGATACACATGTAACAACAAATAAAATAAGAATAATCTAGAGGATGCACATTGAAGATACTAAGGAATATATTGGGTACTAGCTATCATCCATTCTTTGATTGCCAACTAGCAATCATGTGCCTTGTTTTGTGACCGTAGATATTGTTGAGGGAAATCCTAACCTTTGATCTTGTAACTAATTTTGAATCCTTGTTTTGTAAAAGGGTCCAGATCATTTTTAAATAGGGAGATTGAATTGATGAACTTTTGCTAAGCACTAAGTTTGTTATCTTTACAAATTTGTGGCTTACCTCATGGTTCTTTCTCAAATTAGTGAAACATTTGTATATCTCTTGAGAATATAATGACATTGAAGATATAGATTACAGTTAAATCATGAATCCTAAGTAATCTTTCATTCATTTATAGTATGGATGGTTGAATTGCTACATCCCTTTGGAGTGCATTCAACCAATTGCTTAATGCTATCAATTTCCTTTGAAGATTAGAATATGTTATGCATAGCTATGGAAATCCTTGTGAAGTATAACTAGATTAGCTTTATTTCATGAATACGTGTGGATCACTGATAAATTTAGATTTCTTGGAATTCTTTCTTCTGAACCTTATCTTTTATCTTGTATTTTTACAAATTGTGGTAAATAATTGCAAATAATGATAAATATAGAGCAAATAACAATAAATATTGATGAATTTCATGCTTTAAATAAGATCTTTAGATGAATTCAAGGTTTATGCATAAAGATTAGTTACCCAAATATTTCAAAAGAATTGATCAAAGTTAGAAACATTTCAGAAGAACTGATCAAAGTTATGTCTAAATTCATGACGATTTTCTTGGAACAAGAACAATTACTTAAGAATTTGACATAAGTTGTTAAGGATGTGTGTAGCTTATGCTAAATATGTAGAATACTTGTGAAGTTTGATTAGATATAGAAGCAAATGACTCAAAGACCATAAGTCCCCAAAATGGAAACAATAGAGCACAACAAACCCTAAGTGGAAACTAAGTGGTCAAGACCTGACAACTAGAGACTTGGGACTTCAAATCTTTAGAGATCTTAAAGCCTTTCAAAATGGATAAAGGTTTATTATGTGAACTTTTATTTTTGTTAATGTGACTAAAAACCACATCAACAGATTTGGTACTGGAAGGAGGACCTTTCTTGACTTTGGAATTAGTTTTGATTAGAAGATTCTACCAATATTCCACATCCCTAGCTCATTCCTTGCAAATATCCTTAGTATTTGACTAGTCCAATGTACCTTTGCAAAGATCCGGTCTTAAACCTTAAAGTTCACCCTAATTTCTTGAACTGGCTCACCGACCTATCACAAGGTCCCAATCCAGTGGTCCTTTGTGTCAATTATCCAAAGTAAGGTAGAGAACTCACTCAGTTAGTGCTCAGTCGAGACATCCTATCCCTATAGTGCCAGTAATTCCAATCCAAGTCCCAATGGTGTTCTTTAATGTTGATTCACCTATTAGCTTCATTGTGTATAATGATATGCCAAAGAATCTAGACAAATTGTATCCAAAATATCATGTTCATCAAGATGATGAAGATCATCTCAGAGCTTTTAAGGAAGCTTTCTTTAGAGCAAGAATTTAACATGAAGATGTCATATGTAGATTGTTCCCATACACTCTTGGAGAAGAAGCATACTGTTGGTATGTAAATTTGCTACAAAATTCTATCACAACCTGGTAGTTGATGGAGAAAGATTTCAAAGCTAGATTTAGAGTTCCATTTGATGCAGCAATAGTGTATCATCTCTTTACTAAGATCAAAAGAGAAGGTGAATTCATCATGACCTTCAATGATAGGTTCCACATAGCATATTCTAGATTGACAACCACTTACAATATTCTCAAGCTACAACTTTGTTAGTCTATTACTCCACACTAGATCCTCTAACAATGATGTTTGTAAGAAGAGTTGATCTTGGTATCACTACTTTATCCAATGTGTGCGTAGAAGCAGTAAAAGTGAACACTGAGATGAAATAGGTAGGATACAATCCTTTACAAAGTATAGGACATCATGTTGTACCTAATCAGATGCAGTAGATAAATGGAGATTTGATGAACCACACTCCTTTGGTGAATCCTCTACCAATTCACCTGATTAATGCCTTTCAACTGCAAGGGAATAATCAAATGGTCCTACACCCTAGACCTACCTTTACTGAGGTCTGACTGAATGGGAATGGTAATTCTTTCTTTCTCCCTGCTCAAGATAATGTCGTAGCGAAAGTTGAAGAAGAGAAAGAAGATATGAGAGAAATCATAGCTCAGCTGAAGAGATTAACTATTGATGTCACTCAATTGAGAAATTAGAGCTCTTATGCTCAAAGTAACAGTTAGAATAAACAAGATAGAGGGTACAATGCACCTTGACCTCCCAGAGTTTGGAACACTAGACCAGACAATAGAAGTCTCCCTTCACCACTAGACAATCAAGTTCCTACATAACCTAAATAGACTACTAGAGTCAATTTAGTTGAAGATGCATTGAACAATTGGTGTAGGATATAAAATACAAGTGCACATGTTGAGTTTGATTGGCTGCAATTTAGGATCATTGCGAGTATTTTCCAAGCAAAAGTACAAAATACTGAGAGAGAGAGAGAGAGAGAGACCAGCTTTCCAGAAGGAAATGAGATTTACATCTTTGATATGTGTCAACAATGATGTTAAAAAGTTTCATGTTCCCAAAAGAAAAGGAAAACACAGTCCATGAGAATTACATGCTTATATGTGAAGAGTCAGCTCTAGCACTAGAGCCTTACACTTTCCCTTTTTAAGATGATAATGAGCCTGAGAAAGAGGTTGATGAAATCCATGCCTTTCAACAATTCCAGAGAGGTCATAACTATAACCTCAGGAGTAACAACAATAAAAAATCATCAGGACCTCTAACAAGTTCTATTCCACCGAACAACCTCAATCCACCTCCGGATGTGTCATCTAGCAAGAATCCCTCACCTCCAAAGACAATTCAACAACATTTCACTTCACCTTCAGCCACAGCTACAGGTATGTCTGAACTTTCTGAGTTAGATAAGTTGGTCAATTACTTAGCTAAAGAAATCAAGAAAATGAAAATAAGCTTGTCCTTGTCTGAATTACTTAAAACCTTGGTCATTAAGAGAGCTTTCCTTAAGTCTCTATAAAAATCTCCACCAAAGAAAAATGTTCTTGGTAATGTCTAGACCAAATAACCTCCAAACAAATGTGTTACCCATAAGCCTAGGGACAAAGGTCATGTCCATGTTGTTGATGCACAAATTACAGTCTATATGGAGGAAATAGAGTCTCCTCCTTTCCTCTTAACATTAAGAATTTTTGGTAAGAATCTACACAATTGCCTAGTTGACTTAGGAGCATCCACAAATGTCATGTCATTGTCATTATGTCAAATCTAAGGTTTGACCCCTCCTAATTCTCTGAAGAAAGTCACTGATCAGTGCCAGGTAGCGCCTAGAATAATACACATTTTTACCTCCCTTTTTCCATCCTTTTATCCTGTTGTCCTAGTAATTACACCATATAGACTGATAAGATTTGTCTTAATTACACTAATGAGAGTTGAATTACTAAAGATCATTATTTTTTATGAAATGACTAATGCACAACAAACTAATGAAAATGTGCAAAAAAGTCTCTTTTTTTGCATCCACAGGTGTAATTGTACGAGCAAAGGCAATTTTGAAGATCTCTGGAGTTGTTCCTAATAAATCTCTAGAGCCAATATAGAGAATACTATACCAGACTCTAATGTTTTTCCAAAGTGTTAGAGGTATTCTAGAGAAGAGGGAGTAGGAAACCAAGGGGTGAATCATCTTTGAAGCTGTACAAGAAATAGGGATGCGTCTCTAGAGCTGCTGGCAATAGCACATAGTCTTCGAAGCTCCTGGTGACAATACAGAATCTCTGGCACCATTGTCTATCTATATCTTAGGAGCCAACTGTAGTGGTCCGGAGTCCACTCAACCAACACCAAAGGATCTGGCGAAGACTCCAGTTGACTACCAGGGATCTGATTCCCTTTTTATTTGATTTTGCATGAGTTCTAAAAGACTTGTTAAGACCTATATTTTAGGGTCACATGCCCATTTTTATTTAAGTTAAGACTCTAGATTTAGTGGGACTTCTGTTCGACTAAAGCCCTTTTCATTTTGCATGATCACACTCTTCAATTAAACAGGTATATGTTTCAGTTAGAATAAGATATCAGTTGTATCTCATAGATAGACTAATGGAAAGAATAGTTAGTTCCAAAGATATCTCATTGTTTGGACTAATATATGTTTAGATAGGAGCAGCAGAATAGATACCGATTATTGCTATTAGATTATTGCAATTCCCATTTTTAGATAGACATACTTTTGAATACCAGCATACCTTGATGAAATTATACTGAAGGAAAGATTGTGTTATTTCATTTCAGTACTGAGTTCTTTCTTTAGTCTTCAGTCTTGAGGGCATGGAGCAATGGCCCACTCCCTCCATCAAGACAGGAGGCTAGTATTTATTTCTTTAGTTTGTGATTTAGTGCAATGGTTCAACTCAATTCAAAGGAGACATATTTCACAACAATGGGCTCATACCAACAAATTCTTCAAATTTCATAGGCTTTCCATCAAACAATCTTTCTCTACAAAAGGCATAATTAGGCTTTTCAACTCTTCAAAATCAAATAATATTATTAGAGGTCTTCTTACCCCTCAGGGACTCATACACAACCAACCCAAAACCTCACTCAAGACTGGACTCTTCACCCAAAACACTTTGCTCCCAAACTACCATAATCCTACTAGCCCTCCAAAATGGATTGTCAGAGCATATCTTTTGTTCTATACTCAATTTAAGAATGTGAAGGATTTTTTAAGTACCTATTAAGGATTTTTAAAACATATCTCAAACTCAGTATAGGGTACTTTGGACCAACACCATCAAAACAGGGCTACTACGCTGTCCTAATAGGTTAATTAGGCCACTTTTACAAAGCAACCCCTATGTAATCACCTTCCCAATTCCATATCTTTGCTCAAATGTTCTCCATATGTTTCAACTAGCCCAAAAAAACCATTTTCAAGATGGTAAACACACACTAAGCCACCAAGTTACCAAACCCTCATTTTTCTTAGTTTTTGGAGGGGTTTATTGAAAATCAGCAATCTAGGTCACCTGCAACTTTTGCAAAGCTTCAAACACATTCAATTATGTCTACACATGCTAAAGGAATCATTATACAACCTTTTCCATGTCTTTCATGCAATTTTTAACTTGAAACCAATCATTTTGTTTACAAACTCTAAATCAGGGTTACAACTATTTTCAACAAAATCTCAATAAAAACCTCAAATCTTTATAGAATTCAATCAAACTAGGAGCAGATTGGTTATACCTCATTCCTTTATTTGTTTCAATAGATTTTAGATCCTAAACCACTTGTACAGGATCGTACAGTGGTCTGTAATAGAGGATTATCAGAAAAATATAGAATTTCAAAGGCAAATCAGGGGTCCTTTATTGATTTTTCTTTATTTACAATCCTCTCCAACATCAATAGGTCTTCCTCTACTACCATTCAAGCCTCTTCAAGGCATACTTAAAGTTTTTGCATTAGAAAACAACAAACAAAGCCAACCTTTGAATGGCATGACTGTTCATCTTACCACAATTTACATTTTACATATGATAACTTTGCAAAAATGAGATAACACCTCATAGAACCAACTCAAAATGACTCAAAAAATAACAAAATGGTCTATTATGACCTTATTAAGGAATAGAAGACTACAAAACACCTAGCATAAGACCTTATTTACAAATTTTACATGGTACTCCTGCACCATACACCCAGATAGAAAAGAATTCAAGTCCACTTGAATAAGGAACATGAGGAGTATGTTTGAAAATTTTGACTAATATCTTGAAATCCCTGCATTCCATCCACCTTGAAACAATTCAATCTTTTCTTCATCTTCACATTAGGTTTTCCAAACTTCTTGTTAATGTGCTTAGGTCTGTCAAATGGAAAAAACTGCTTCCTATCTGCATCTCTAGATACCTACACTTGGATAGTGACAACATAGAAGGTAACTTGATCAGTAATGGGTTTTTTGCTATCTCTTGGTGACCCCTGCAACATGACCAAATCAAACTGAAGCATCTTGGTCTACAACTCTTCATCAGCAACATCAACACCCTTCTCTACTTGTTCATCTTGTTCAAACAACTCTTGTATTTCTGCTATCATAGACCCTCTTTGATGCAGAGGTAAATGCAACAGAAGCTTACAAATGGAAAGGAGGAGTCATTAACACAACCAGCATGTTAAAATCCTATCAGCTTATCATCATCATCATATTTCTTACTAACTCAGACAGCATCATCATATTTCGAACGAGCATGAAATATCCTCCTGCTAACTACTGTTCACTTCCTTATCGCCTTTCGCCTTTCACCTGTCAGCAGCATCATCATATTCTACTATCAGCATCATCATCACATTCAGTAAGCGCAAACATCCTCCTGATGTTCACTGTTCATCTTACCGCCAAACTCTATCTTCATCATCATGATGTTCGATATCATCTTCATCAGCAGGATATAAAATATCTGGTTGCTCCCATATATCCTGATGACGACAACTTCAAGCACCTTTCCTTTGATGCTTACGTCACCCCGATATCTGACTACACAAACAACAGCATCAGGATATGACTTATCCGGTCATATTGAAACATCCTGATGATGTTAACCAAACTTTATGCCGATGACTTACGCCGATGCCAAAACACTTAGCGACAGCAGGATAAACTTGCATAGGGTGATATTCGCAATATCCTGATGACGATGACATCACATGCACCTGATGATGATGTCAATGCACCTGATGATGATGTCATCCGAATATAAGATGCAGAGGTAAACGCAACAGAAGCTTACAAATGGAAAGGAGGAGTCATTAACACAACCAGCATGTTAAAATCCCATCGGCTTATCATCATCATGATATTTCTTGCTAACTTAGACAGCATCATCATATTTCGAACGAGCATGAAATATCCTCCTGCTAACTACTGTTCACTTCCTTATCGCCTTTCGCCTTTCGCCTGTCAGCAGCATCATCATATTCTGCTATCAGCATCATCATCACATTCGGTAAGCGTAAACATCCTCCTGATGTTCACTGTTCATCTTACCGCCAAACTCTATCTTCATCATCATGATGTTTGATATCATCTTCATCAGCAGGATATAAAATATCCGGTTGCTCCCATATATCCTGATGACGACAACTTCAAGCACCTTTCCTTTGATTCTTACGTCACCCCGATATCCGACTACACAAACAACAGCATCAGGATATGACTTATCCGGTCATATTGAAACATCCTGATGATGTTAACCAAACTTTATGCCGATGACTTACGCCGATGCCAAAACACTTAGCGACAGCAGGATAAACTTGCATAGGGTGATATTTGCAATATCCTGATGATGATGACGTCACATGCACCTGATGATGATGTCAATGCACCTGATGATGATGTCATCCGGATATAAGATCCTTATATCCTCCGCAGCATGATAATGAAATATCAGGTGATCTTTTCAATATCCTGATGATGACCTTTCCGGTCCTTAGCCAAAAAATGAACTTTCACTTCCGCATACGATAGCAATATGCGGATGATGGGTACACACGAAAGATGATCATGACGATGATATACACACTGAGTATATATCCAACCTATATCATCTTGATGCACTTGAAACATACAGTCTTCGTCAGCTTCACAACCTGATCCGGATAGCGATATACTCACAGATGTCGATGCAATTCACTTCGTCTGGAAAAGCACATGCAGATCCCTGTATATCCGTCAGCTGCATGCAAACTCACAGAACCGCACGATTTCACACAGAAAATATGATGATCGGGCCGGATCACCTTCAGATCAAAACTTAACAGTTTAACTTCCTAAATCCTAGCACATGAGGATGCTAGGTTGATTCACAGCATGCGAACAACTGATCTCTCACACAATGAAATGCATAAACAGAAAACTAAAATGCAACCTAAACTAACATGCATGACCATTCCACCGATTCACAGAATCAACCGGTGGAAGGGTTGAAAGAATCCATCAAATTGTAATCAGAATAGAAATCAAAACATAAACAGCTGATAAACTAGATAATGCAATTGATGAGATCTTATTCAGATGAAACACAAATGTCCTGTTTCTACAACAATGTTTCACAATGTCTGGACTGATCTCTGGATCTCACTCAATCACCAGTACAACTTAACACAACTACTACTCTCTCTTTGATATTCTCTGATATCAAACCCTAACTGATCTGAGTTATTTATAGCAATATCCTACGAGTACTA
Source organism: Cunninghamia lanceolata (assembly GCA_027924645.1). Lineage (NCBI taxonomy): Eukaryota > Viridiplantae > Streptophyta > Pinopsida > Cupressales > Cupressaceae > Cunninghamia > Cunninghamia lanceolata. The sequence goes on from BSBN01001583.1 coordinate 8,807,953, forward strand.
CCAACTTGATTCCCAGCGGCTGGGAGCTTCCAAGCGGCTGGGAGAGGATAGCTCATACTACTTGATAACGAACTCTAACTACCTGCACACTCTCCTAGGCTGATCTAATACATATGCATTGGTCCAATGGACCTTATTACATTATGAAATCAAACATGCTAAAAATAGACTAATGTCCTGTCATGCGGACAATGAACCTATATCCTGTCTTGTAGGGGTGCTCCTGCACCATACTCCCCAGAAGAAGAAATCTCAAGTCCACTTGAGATGAGAGTATGAAGATCTACACCATGTTTCTGGATCTGCTCTTCAGTCATCCAGACTGCTTCCAAATTAGGTTTTCCCTTCCAAGAAACTAGATACTCCAAGTATTGTTTGTTCCGGGTCTGTTTGACCACTCTGGTGTCCAAAACCTTCTGCAACTGTGGAGGATCATGCTTGGGAATGTTATCATGGACTGTATCCTGTAGGAGTTCCTGATCTGCATCTGGATAAGACATGTATGGAGTTAAATCACATACATTGAATATAGGGGACAAACCAAATGTTGGTTTTTTCCCAGACTGGATGCTTATTCCCAGATTTCCCTACAAGGTAGCCATCAGTGATCAATAGGATCTCTGGGCCAGGGGCCAACAGTGTAGGAGATAGACTCTATATTTTATCTCCTCTTCTTCTTCAGGCTCTGCAAAACCTAGGGGGGTATTCCCTACTCAACATCCATGAGGATATGCATACAAAGGCTGGGATGCTGACAGAAAGCAGATAAGTCCTCCTGTAAGTAGACCAAAACTGAAAGATAAGAGCAAAGGGGCTAGCTTTGGGCCTATTTGCAGTTGTAGACAAAGGACTAAAGATCCTAAAACTAATTCTAATGTCCTAATGATTGTTTTAGATTTTGATTTGGATTTCAAGTTTGGATGTAAAGCTGGACATGGTTACAACACAAAAACAAAGCAAGATTGGTGCCTATCCAGGGCCTGGAGTCAGTAGACATACACCTGTGAATGATCAGCATGAACAGCTAAAACTAGATTTCAGGGGGATATATGTGATATCTGCCTTACAGATATCTCCCAATACAGAGTGTTAAGTTATCTCTACTTATGGCATCCCTACTGCAGTATACCCTTCCCAATGTTCAACCTGAAAACAGTTTAATCTACCCCTTGAGCAGAAGTTAAAAAATTAGACATTTAACATAGGAATTTTATGCTCTAGAATCTAAACATTACCCAAATATCCAGATTCAGAAGAAGAATACATGCAATACTGGAGACAGAATTAACACAACACATGCTCAGATAGCATTTCTCATATAAGATTAATCATGAAATCAGTGGGTTCATGCCAAAAACATACAACAAGAGATACATAAACTCACAGGTTAAGCTGTACAGAGCAACCAGATCAGCTTGTTTTGAATTACAGAGCCAAAAATCTTCAACTTTCAACAACAAATGAGTAACACTTCCTGCTTATAACAGCCAGGTAGTGTACCACAGCAATTAATTACATGGTTGACCAAAAATCCCGCCAGATACACAGTATCAGCAAAATGGCGCTCAACGCATTACCAGATTGGCGCCCAAACATGAATGCAGCAAGTAGGGGAGGAGACAGGAAGAAACCTCGAGCCCTGCGCCACTGTCCACTGATGTACACCTTCAAACGGGTACCAGATCCGCCCATACCTCTGCAACCTTCGCCATTAATGGCGCACCAACCCGCGGCCTTGGGAAAAACATCTAACAGTCGATCGCAACCACTTCCCGCCGAGATTCATCATCATGATATTTCGAATATGTAGGATATCAATTATCCCACATGCACCCCGCAGCAACCTCTTTAACACTTTATATACTAGGTCATGAGTATATATGATGTCGGTGCTTTTGCTCCTGACGACACTAGTATAAGACTTCATCATCATCATCCTCCAGCAGCATGATATCCTGTCGCTTGAAATATCACCCTGACGTCAGCATCATATCGCAATATAACCTGCATGATAATCGCCTTCATCGGCACAACCTGATCCATCGGAGAAACATCCTCCTGCTGAGCCTATACCAAAAGTCTGGCCGATGAACATCCTGATGACGTCATCATCATATCCTGCTGACGTCATCATCATATCCGGATGACGTCATCATCATGTTTGCAAATATTGGGAGATCTCCACAAGATGATCAGTGTTAGAAATATGACCCCCCCGGACCTTGATGACGTCATCATCATATCGACATCAGGATGATATTCGGAAGATAACCGGATATTTGGAAATATCATCCTGATGCACAAATATCATGTTGCACTGTAGCTCCACTATAAGATCGGGGCGATAGATGAATATGATGATGCTTGAAAAGATCACCCCCCACTAGATAATGCACGAAGCCGGCAGGAGGATATCTCCTTGATATCAGCATCATCATGACGCTGGAACAAACATACATCTGGGTGATATTCAAAAATGAAAATATCACCCCCTCCTTCGGAAATATCATGATGCAGATAGGCAGAGAAATAAATATCACCCTGACATAAGAATGACGTCAGCACCATCAGGATGATAAAACAACGAACATGAAGTGATACAACAACATCAGGATGATATTGACTAAGATCATCCTGACGTTCAAAATATGATGACCCCAGTGAATATCGGGTCACACTTAGAACTCTTCAACAACATCATCAGGATGATCATAACCAAGATCACCCGATGATAAAAATATCACCCCGGTGAAATATCATGCAGGCAGAAAATATGATGACCCCCGCAAGCAACATGGTGATAACTGGAAATATGATGATGATGATGACGACCCTTAGGAAAAAACAAGTCAGGTCGAACAACTCAGAGAATAACCCCTTCAGAAGATCGAGGTGACATCATCATCATGTAAGGGCAAGGTGATAATTGGAAGATCACCGGATACTTGAAAAATCACCTCCGCAAGCAAATCAGGGCACACTGTAGCTCGCCGGCAGGATCAGGATGATATCCAAACATCACCTGATATTGAAATATGATGATCCTGATGAAAAACAAGTCGACAGAAAACATGATAATGCAGACCATCATCGAAGAAAATATGATGATGATGACCTCCTCCTCAGGAAAATATGATGCTGCAGCTGAACAATGCTGAGGAGGTCCAACACTTAGGAAAATGGGCAAGAAGATATAGGGTTCAAATGAAGCAACCCCCTAAACATGAAAAATCACCCCTCAGGTCAAAATGAGTGCTAACACTGGCTCCGAATGGGGACGTGCAGGTGAAAGCCTGTAGCGAGAACCAGATCTCCGGGCAGACCAAACAAAAAGCCAAAAAGCACGAGCTGTACAAGGCATTTACACTACATACATATTTTTTACAAATGTGCACAGCAACAAGTTATTTATGCAAAATAGAACTTAAGGAATTGGCCATGCACAGGCAATTCCAGAACTTCACCATCTAGGGCCTGGAGGAAATAAGAATCCTCCCCATGAGTATTGCAAATCTGATATGGGCCCATCCATAAGGGTTCAAATTTACCATGTTTACCCTTTTCCTGACCTTTAGCATTCCAAATGAGCACCAGATCATTGACTTGAAACTTCCTTTTTTTAGTTCTTCTGTCAAACTGATATTTCACATCTTGTTGTCTTTTGAGATTGATCTGGTGGGCTTTCCTTCTGTTTTCATCCAATGCAACCAGCTGATTCACTCTTTCTGTCATGGAGTCTTCAATCTCCTCATCATTTTCCTGAATGAATCTGTAAACTGGTAGGAGATTGTTTACGGGCAATCTAGCTGATGCACCATATACTAGCTCAAAAGGTGACTTCCCAATAGCCCTTTTTACTGTCACTCTGTCATCCCATATTGCTAAGTTCAATTTTGAGTCCCAAGCTCTCTTGTTCTTGTCCAGTATCCTCTTGATAATTTTCATGATGCTCTTATTGCTTGATTCTGCTTGACCATTTCCTTGTGGGTGATATGGTGATGTATATGATAGATTTATCCCATACCTGTTGCAAAAATCAACAAATTCACCTAATCTGAAGCACATAGCATTATCAGTGACTATCTTAAATGGTACTCCAAACCTGATGATAATATTTTCTAGTATGAAATCTGTCACCACCTTACTTGTAGCTCTCTTAGTTGGAATGGCCTCAATCCATTTGGTAAAGTAATCAGTTGCCACCAGAATCCAACTGTGTCCCCCACTTGATTTGTCTGCAATTTCCCCTATGAAGTCAATTCCCCATTGCTGAAATGGAGCATCCACAGTTACAGTTCTGAGGGGTAAAGCACCATCATATTTCAGCTTTCCTGAAAATCTTTGGCAAGGGTCACACTTTCTCACTAACCTTTGTGCATCTGAAAAGAGAGTGGGCCACCAATATCCTGCTCTGAGAATTTTATGAGCTGTTGTTTGAGTAGTATAATGTCCACCACACAATCCTTTATGCATATCAATCAAAACATTGTTAGCCATATCCTCATCCACACATCTCAGTAGCACACCATCAGGGTTTTTCCAGTATAGCTCACCTTGAACAATAACATACCTGATTGCATGTAACTTTAAAGTCCTCTTTTGACTGTCACTAAAATGGGAAGGACAATTCAGATTTTGCAAGTAGTAGGTAATATCCTTGTACCATTCAGATCCTGATACATTTACACTCTCATCTTGGACTGCATTAACTTGGCATGCTTCCAAGTTTGACTGTGCCATCATCTTGGCTAATCCTTGTCCTCTTATCAACTTAGTAACTTGTATGTCTATGTTGAACTCTTGCAGTTTGTTTATCCATCTGCACCTTCTTCCAGTCACCTCCTGCTGAGTGAATATGTCTTTGACTGCTGCATGGGGTACATATGCAATTATATATGATCCTACCAAGTATGGTCTGAAACTTTTGATGGCTCTGACTAGTGCATATGCCTGTTTTTCCATAATATCATACTTCAACTCAGAGGCCTGCAAGGACATACTGAAGAGAGCGATGGGCTGTTCAAAACCATCTTCGTTTTTCTGTAGCAAACATGCAGCAACAGTATGAAAGGAAGCAAATGAAAATACTTGGAATGGCCTAGAAAAATCAGGAGATTTAAGAACAGGGGCCATCTTGATTGCCTCTTTGATACTCTGAAATGATTCTATTGCTTCCCTTTCCCAGTTGACAGTTGCATCCTTCTTCATCATCTTGGAAATGTTCCTTGTGGTTTCTGCAAAGTTGGGAACAAATCTCCTAACAAAATTTATCTGTCCAAAGAAGGACTGAACTCCTTTTACAGTTTTTGGCATTTGAATCCTGTCAATAGCAGCCACTCTCTCTGGATCTATCCTGACTCAATCCTTGGAAACAATATGTCCCAGGAGCTTTCCTTCAACTACCCCAAAGGCACACTTCTTTGGATTTAAAGAAATACCATACTCTAGTGCTCTTATGAAAATCTGCTCCAGATGCAAACAATGCTGCTCTTCTTTCTTTGAGTAAGCAGTCAAGTCATCCTGATATACAGCCAGGATTGAATCAATCAGCCCTGCAAAAGCAACATCCATTGCTCTTTGAAATGTAGCACCTGCATTGGTTAGTCCAAATGGCATTCTAACATACACATAAGTTCCCCATGGAGTGGTAAAGGCGGTCTTATACTATTCTGATTCCTTTACCTTCACCTGATTATATCCTGAAAATCCATCCATCATGGATAAGAGTTCACAACCAGTCACTTTCTGCAACATAGCTTCCATATTAGGCAGTGGATAGTTATCCTTTAAAGAGGATACATTCAAGTTCCTGAAGTCAACACAAAGCCTAATATCACCATTCTTTTTTCTGACTGGGACAAGGTTAGACACCCAAGTTGAATGTCTGATTGGCACAATTATTCCAGCTTCCCTGAGCCTTTTGAGTTCTTCTTGCATCTTGGGAGCTAAGGTAGGATTAATAGGTCTTTGCTTTTGTCTAAATGGCTTAGCTCCAGGCTTCAATGGGATCTCATGCTGGAATAAATCTTCCCTATAGGCTTTTAGGTCCTCATATGACCAAGCAAAAACATGTTTATACTTTTTCAGTAATGCAATCAGCATACTCCTAATGTGTGGTTTGAGCTATTTACCAATGTATACCTTCTGAGGGGCCTGAGATGTCCCCAAATTTATCTCCTCTAAATCTTCCTTATTTGTGGGAGATGTCCTTGTGACCAGTTTATCTCTACTGTCAAAAGCTCTTTCCAAAGTTACCAACCCTCTAGGGATTTTATTAGTCTTCAATTGAATTATCTCTTTTCCCACAAGAGTTTCTTTTCCATCTATAGTCTCTACAAAAGCTTGGAAATCAATTTCTTGATTCTCATACTCATCTATGCAGTGCAAAAATTTCAACAAATCCCTATCATCATTAAACACTTGCCAACTGCATATATTTTCTGGTACTGCAGGCCTAATTTTAACTTCTACATTTGTAACACCTGACAGAGTGATGTCATCTGGCCTTATTGCAACATTGGCTAAGAAATCAGCCATAACATTCTTTGACCTTTCTACCCAGCCTATTGAAAATGCATCAAATAGTTCAATGGTATCCCAAACAGCATGCTTGTATTGTTTCAGTCTTTTATTTTTTGCAGCATACTTATCTCTAATTTGGGATACAATCAGCTCAGAATCCCCAAATACTCTTAACATCTTGATTCCATGTTTGAGAGCAATATTTAGGCCTAAGAGTAAAGCCTCATATTCTGCAATGTTGTTTGTGCAATCAAACCTCAGCAAGAAAGAGAATTTGAGGAGCTTACCAGTTGGAGACAGGAAAACAACTCCAGCTCCAGAGCCTTCTTTTGCACAAGCTCCATCAAAAAACATGGTCCATAAGCCTTGCTGATCTAGCTCTTCAATGCAGACATTTTTCTTTTTAACTTCTGTATCATCTGAGACAACCTTGAAGTTATCACAGTCAGTGTCTACAAAGCATACCTGTTCCTCTGCTTCTTGGTCTTCCACTATCTCTGATGATCTTTGTTCTCTGATTAACTTAACATCCCTGCCATTCATTGGAATCATGGCATATGACAGGTCCAGCTGCATACTTCCACCAATTAGTGCTGCCCATCTCCTTGACAACAACATACCATACTGTGGCTTGATGTCAACCACTGTTATATTCATTTTATATCTCTTTTCAGGAAATGCTGCCAGTTTGAAATCTACATCCTTCATGATTCCAATAACTGGTACCTCTCTGGCATCCATAGCATAACATTTTCCACATGCCTTGTCAATTTTCAATCCAGTTTGTTGCATGATGGCCAAAGGCATGACATTTGTAGATGCTCCAGAGTCAAGCATACAATTTCTAATTATTTTTTCATTTATAACCAGGGAAACATAAAATGGTTCCACTTGTGAAGGACACTTTGTCATAGTCACTCCTAAATAGACTTCAGGAGTCTCATCTTCTTCATTACACATGACATGTTTCTCACCCTGGGTCTGAACATTTTGTTTAGCTTGAAAAGGTACCCCTGAGATTAGGGATATTGTCCTATTCTTGATCTCTTCCACTTTCATGAGTTCCATAAGTGGAACAGAGACTTTTACCTGAGAGAGGACCTGAGCTATATCAAATGGAGCATAATTTTGTATAACAGTTGTAGCTTGCTCCACAATCTTGCTTTTATCCTGAGCTGATTTAGCTTTTACTTTCATAGTTCCCTGATCATCATTCTTGTCTTGGGAACCTTTACTTTGATCTTCAGCCTGAGGGATTTTGTTTTCTGGTCCTTGAAATTCATGACCTGTTCTGTGTCTAAAGTTCTGTTTATTATTTACCCACTGCCTTTTTTGTGGTTCAGTTCCTTTATGACCATGCACTAGCTGACCTGCAGAAATATCTTCTGGCTGATGTGGGCTGCCTACTTGATTTTTACCTCTGAGATTGTAGTTGCTTTTGACTTGAGCAACTGCTGCAGCTGTGAAGGCTCTAATTTCCTCATCAGAAGGTCGTTGTAAGTTACTTAGAAAATTGTGTGAGTTCTGAGCATACACATAGTTATCTTCATTATCTTCATCATATGGGAACTGTTGGCAGGCCTGAATTTGATGATCTGTATTCTCATCAACATCATAAAGAGTGTATCCATTGCCTATGGACATCATATTAACATCATCATCCTGCACATGATGTGGCTCATTGCATTCATTACAAGATGTAGCATTATCATACAAGGATTGAGCAATCATACACTGTGACTGTGAATGTGGCATCTGACAAATTATACACCATGGAGCATCATCAACAATATTTATAGCTTTCTTTAGAGGATCAGGAGTTTCTTTGACATGTTGAGCCCTCTGATTTGTGTTGTTACGTGGGAATACAGGCTTACCATCATGCCAATTGGTGTTATAAGGCATATCATGCAATGATGGCCTCTTTTCCTGCCTTTGATAGACTTGCCTATCGGGACCCATCCCTTTTTCACTTCTAGATAATCTATAGCTTAGGTCCTTAACAACATTTGCCAATTTGTCTATCTTATCTTCAGGGGCAGATGTACTACCTTGAGTGTTCTGAGGCTTGTTTGGATTCTACAGAATTTTTACATCATCCCTTCTATTTGTCTTGCCAGATGCTTTCCTGTTGTTTTCAATATTCACTACAATTCTGAAAGCATCCCTGAGAGTAGCAGGACCTTTATCTCTTAATCCATATGCAGTTTTTGCATCAAAGGCATTGATATACAATATTATGCACATTGGTTCATTTGGCCTCATGTGATGTGGCAATTTGTTTAACACTTTAGTAAATCTTGCATTAAAATCTGCAACCTGCTCATTTGACCCTTTAGTGATACTGGTGAACTCATTTACAAAAAAGCTAGGGTCAGTTTTGTCACCATATTGCTCCTTGAACATCCTTTTAAAATCATCCCATGATGAAATACTCCGGTTAGGCAGATTCTTGTACCATTCTCTTGCCTCATCTATTAAGGATTGCATGAATGACTTCATGAAAACATCCTCATGCTCAACCTCAAAGTTATCCATGACATTTTGAAAGGCTTTTAGATGATCTTCTCCTGACACTGTGTTGTTTCCTGAAAATTTAGGCACTTGCAGCCTCATATGCTTATCAATGGGGTTAGGATACCCACGAATACCATCAAACACCAGCTGCCTGAATCTATCTAACTGCATGGGCTGTCTGTTTAACTGATTAACATTAACATTTCTGTTTGCATTCTAGTTTCCTGCATTGTTCAGTGGTATCCTAGCATCATTCACATTTTGTCTCTCATCATGATGCTGATGTTGCACTTCATATCTTTGCTGATGTCTCTGCACATTTGCATTCTCTAGGGTAGGAATTGAATCATTTTGGGCAGTTCTTAAGGCTTGCACTTTCTGCTTCATATCATCTCTGATTTTCATGGCTTGTAGATATTCTAGTTCTGCTCTTAGACTTCTGATTTCTTCAGCTAACTGTTCATCCTTAGGCCTGGAGGTAGATGGTCTCATACCATTCTGGTCATCATCTTCATCATCCCTCAGAGACTCTGCTTCTTCAAACCTTTCACTTGGGTCTAGAAAAGGGCGTTCTTGGAACACCTCTGACCTCATTCTCATGCTACCACCCTGTTGCCTCTCATATGCACCTTGAATATCAGCTTCTGCATTTGAAAAGTAAGGCACATGCTGTCCTGATGGCCTAGGGTTATCTTGTACATCAGGGTTATCTTGTACATCATCACTTTTTCTGGGGGAACCCTCATGACTAACTGAGACAGCTCCCTTTCTTCTGTACATCATTCTTCTTGTTACTGGTAACTCTTCAAATAAAGGATTTTGTTGGGATCTTCTCCCCTGCATATAAATTTTACTTTGACCGATTGGGAGATTACTTCGGAGTCGCCACCTATTACTAGGAACTGTTTTCTTTTGAAAACCAGGGTTCTTTCACAAATTCCCCAGTAGGGTCACCAATTTCTGTTGGTTTTTTCCCAGACTGGATGCTTATTCCCAGATTTCCCTACAAGGTAGCCATCAGTGATCAACAGGATCTTTGGGCCAGGGGCCAACAGTGTAGGAGATAGACTCTATATTTTATCTCCTCTTCTTCTTCAGGCTCTGCAAAACCTAGGGGGGTATTCCCTACTCAACATCCATGAGGATATGCATACAAAGGCTGGGATGCTGACAGAAAGCAGATAAGTCCTCCTGTAAGTAGACCAAAACTGAAAGATAAGAGCAAAGGGGCTAGCTTTGGGCCTATTTGCAGTTGTAGACAGAGGACTGAGGATCCTAAAACTAATTCTAATGTCCTAATGATTGTTTTAGATTTTGATTTGGATTTTAAGTTTGGATACAAAGCTGGACATGGTTACAACACAAAAACAAAGCAAGATTGGTGCCTATCCAGGGCCTGGAGTTAGTAGACATACACCTGTGAATGATCAGCATGAACAGCTAAAACTAGATTTCAGGGGGATATATGTGATATCTGCCTTACAGATATCTCCCAATACAGAGTGTTAAGTTATCTCTACTTATGGCATCCCTACTGCAGTATACCCTTCCCAATGTTCAACCTGAAAACAGTTTAATCTACCCCTTGAGCAGAAGTTAAAAGATCAGACATTTAACATAGGAATTCTATGCTCTAGAATCTAAACATTACCCAAATATCCAGATTCAGAAGAAGAATACATGCAATACTGGAGACAGAATTAACACAACACATGCTCAGATAGCATTTCTCATATAAGATTAATCATGAAATCAGTGGGTTCATGCCAAAAACATACAACAAGAGATACATAAACTCACAGGTTAAGCTGTACAGAGCAACCAGATCAGCTTGTTTTGAATTACAGAGCCAAAAATCTTCAACTTTCAACAACAAATGAGTAACACTTCCTGCTTATAACAGCCAGGTAGTGTACCACAGCAATTAATTACATGGTTGACCAAAAATCCCGCCAGATACACAGTATCAGCAAAATGGCGCTCAACGCATTACCAGATTGGCGCCCAAACATGAATGCAGCAGGTAGGGGAGGAGACAGGAAGAAACCTCGAGCCCTGCGCCACTGTCCGCTGATGTACACCTTCAAACGGGTACCAGATCCGCCCATACCTCTGCAACCTTCGCCATTAATGGCGCACCAACCTGCGGCCTTGGGAAAAACATCTAACAGTCGATCGCAACCACTTCCCGCCGAGATTCATCATCATGATATTTCGAATATGTAGGATATCAATTATCCCACATGCACCCCGCAGCAACCTCTTTAACACTTTATATACTAGGTCATGAGTATATATGATGTCGGTGCTTTTGCTCCTGACGACACTAGTATAAGACTTCATCATCATCATCCTCCAGTAGCATGATATCCTGTCGCTTGAAATATCACCCTGACGTCAGCATCATATCGCAATATAACCTGCATGATAATCGCCTTCATCAGCACAACCTGATCCATTGGAGAAACATCCTCCTGCTGAGCCTATACCAAAAGTCTGGCCGATGAACATCCTGATGACATCATCGTCATATCCTGTTGACGTCATCATCATATCCGGATGACGTCATCATCATGTTTGCAAATATCGGGAGATCTCCACAAGATGATCAGTGTTAGAAATATGACCCCCCCGGACCTTGATGACGTCATCATCATATCGACATCAGGATGATATTCGGAAAATAACCGGATATTTGGAAATATCATCCTGATGCACAAATATCATGTTGCACTGTAGCTCCACTATAAGATCGGGGCGATAGATGAATATGATGATGCTTGAAAAGATCACCCCCCACTAGATAATGCACGAAGCCGGCAGGAGGATATCTCCTTGATATTAGCATCATCATGACGCTGGAACAAACATACATCCGGGTGATATTCAAAAATGAAAATATCACCCCCTCCTTCGGAAATATCATGATGCAGATAGGCAGAGAAATAAATATCACCCTGACATAAGAATGACGTCAGCACCATCAGGATGATAAAACAACGAACATGAAGTGATACAACAACATCAGGATGATATTGACTAAGATCATCCTGACATTCAAAATATGATGACCCCAGTGAATATCGGGTCACACTTAGAACTCTTCAACAACATCATCAGGATGATCATAACCAAGATCACCCGATGATAAAAATATCACCCCGGCGAAATATCATGCAGGCAGAAAATATGATGACCCCCACAAGCAACACGGTGATAACTGGAAATATGATGATGATGATGACGACCCTTAGGAAAAAACAAGTCAGGTCGAACAACTCAGAGAATAACCCCTTCAGAAGATCAGGGTGACATCATCATCATGTAAGGGCAAGGTGATAATTGGAAGATCACCGGATACTTGAAAAATCACCTCCGCAAGCAAATCAGGGCACACTGTAGCTCGCCAGCAGGATCAGGATGATATCCAAACATCACCCGATATTGAAATATGATGATCCTGATGAAAAATAAGTCGACAGAAAACATGATAATGCAGACCATCATCGAAGAAAATATGATGATGATGACCTCCTCCTCAGGAAAATATGATGCTACAGCTGAACAATGCTGAGGAGGTCCAACACTTAGGAAAATGGGCAAGAAGATATAGGGTTCAAATGAAGCAACCCCCTAAACATGAAAAATCACCCCTCAGGTCAAAATGAGTGCTAACACCAAGATCAGGGGGGAGTTGTATCTCATAAGCATTCTGTCCATGCTTGTGCAAGATCTGACATGGTCCAACTTTTCTCTGCATGAGTTTAGTATACTTTCCCTTAGGAAGTCTGTCCTTCTTCAAATGAACCCATACCAAATCTCCAACATCAAACTGTACATCCTTCTTCTTTTTATCAGCATATTCCTTATACTTCAAGGTGGTTTGTTGCAGTTGGGTCTTGACTTGATCATGAACCTCTTTGATGGCTTCTGCAAAAGCTTCTCCTTATGCACTAATAGGGTCTACTGTAGGTAGATCTCTTAATTCCAAAATTCCTCTTGGATGCATACCATAAACTATCTGAAAAGGTGATTTCCCTGTGCTCCTATTGACAGTATCATTATAGGAAAATTCAGCTTGAGATAGAATATTATCCCACTTTTCTCCATGTTGTTTTGTCAAACATCTAAGCAAATTTCCTAAGGAACGGTTCACTACTTCAGTCTGTCCATCCGTTTGAGGATGATATGCAGAGGAAAAAGACAAATTTGTTCCAAGTTTCTTCCAAAGAGTTCTCCAGAAGTGACCAATAAACTTCACATCCCTATCTGACACTATGCTCAATGGCAATCCATGGATTCTGACAATCTCCCTGAAAAATAAATCTGCAATGTATGAAGCATCAGCAGTGGTTTTGCATGGCAAGAAATGTGTCATTTTGCTGAATCTATCCACTACAACAAAAACACTGTCAAACCCTTTCCTTGTCCTTGGTAAACCCAAGACAAAATCCATACTTATGCTTTCCCATGGTCTGGAAGGAATGGTTAAGGGCTGATATAAACCTGCATTAATCAACCTGCCTTTAGCTTTCTGACATATCACACATGTCTCTACAAACTTTCTGACATATGATTGTAACTTAGGCCAAAAGTAATGTCTTCGGACCAAATCAAGAGTCTTATCTAGACCAAAATGACCTGCCATAGCTCCACAATGTTTCTCCTTAATGATGTTTAACCTCATAGAACACCTTGGAATACATAACTATCCACCTTTGAACAACAATCCATCCTGAATCAAAAATTCAGAGAATTCAGCATGATATTTCTCTCCAAAAGAAGTACATACATGATATATCTCCCCAAAATCTTCATCAGTCTCATACATGGTCTTTAGTGAATCAATGCCAACACTTTCTAACTGAATCTGGTTGACTGTTAGAACTCTCCTGCTCAAAGCATCTGCAACTTTATTCTTGACTCCTTTCTTATGCTTCAATGTAAAAGTAAAAGCTTGTAAGGTTTCTACCCATTTCATGTGTCTGTGGTTCAGCTTTTCCTGGCTGTTTATGAAACTCAGAACCTGGTTATCTATGAATACCATGAATTCCTTTGGCATCAAGTAATGCCTCCATTTCTTGAGTGACTAGACTAAAGCATACATTTCCAAATCATATGAGGAATACCTCTTTTTAGCATCATTGAGCTTCTAACTGAAAAATGCAATAGGTCTACCTTCTTGGCTGAGTACCGCTCCAATGGCCATGTGACTAGCATCACATTCCACCTGAAAGATTTTGTTAAAGTCTGGAAGTGCAAGGACTGGTTGCTGTGCCACCTTCTTCTTCAATGTTTCAAAAGAATCATCTTCTCTTTGAGTCCAAACAAATCTGCACTTCTGTCCTCCTTTGATGGTATCAAGCATGGGTGCACAAATATGACTAAACCCTCTTATAAACTTCTTGTAGAAGGTTGCTAACCCATGGAAACTTCTGACATCATTCATAGTCTTTGGGGTTGGCCAAGACAATATGGCACTTACCTTCTCCTTATCCATTTGTAACTTTCCTTGTGAAATGACAAAACCCAAATATGTGATCTCCTCTTGCATGAACAAACACTTGTCTAAATTTATCATCAGTTGCTCTTCATGTAACCTCTTAAGAACCAAATCTATGTGTCTGAGATGTTCTTCTTTTGTGTTGCTGAAAATCAGAATGTCATCTAGATATACTATGACAAACTTACCAATGAACTCTTTCAAAACCTCATTCATCAACCTCATAAAAGTACTAGGTGCATTAGATAAACCAAAAGGCATAACCTTCCATTCATATAACCCTTCATTAGTTTTGAATGCTGTTTTCCATTCATCTCCTGGTCTAATCCTGATCTGATGATATCCACTCTTCAAATCTATTTTTGTAAAATACTTAGCACTTCCCAAACAGTCAAGTAAATCCTCTATCCTAGGAATTGGAAACCTATACCTGATTGTGATCTTGTTAATAGCTCTGGAATCTGTGCAAAGTCTCCAAGTACCTTCCTTCTTTGGTGCTAGTATAGCTGGTACTGCACATGGACTTAAACTTTTCCCAATCAGACCTAAATCCAATAATTCTTCAATTTGTCTGGCTACTTCTGCATTCTGTTCTGGAGTTAGCTTATAGGCTGCTTTGTTTGGAAGTGTTGACCCTGGAATTAAGTCTATGCAGTGACTGATATCCCTGACAGGTGGTAGGAATCTTGGCATTCCCTCTGAGATGATACCTTTGTACTTATCCAATAGCTCTTGGATAGCTGGGTCTATGAACCTTTGCTTTTTCTCTTCCTTGACTTCTTGCTGCTGTTCTTTATTCACCCTCATACATGGGATTAGGGCATATGCAACTGCACCTTCTGCTGCTACTTCTTTCATGAACTGTTTACCTTCCATCAGCATTACCTTCACCTCTTTTCCTTTAGATTTCTCCTCCTTCTCTGTCAATGGTAGTAACTTTATATCCTTACCATCTTTAGTGATTGTATAGATGTTTCTAACACCATCATGTTGTGCCTTCAAATCATACTGCCATGGTCTACCAAATAAAAGATTGCAAGCATCCATCGTGGTAATGTCAAACAACAACTTATCCTTATATGCTCCAATCTGAAATTCTACCCAAGCCTGCTCTTCTACAGTTGTCTGCTGACCTTTGGTAAGCCATGAGACTTTATATGGGGATGGGTGAGGCAATCTCCTAAGCTTAAGCTTTGTCACCATTTCTTCAGACACAAAATTTTCAGTAGAACCAGAATCAATCAAAACTTTACATGCCTTACCTCCTGCTTTGCAAATAGTCCTGAAAAGAGACTTTCTTTGAGGGGATTCTTTGTCAGGTACCTTCATGGTAGTCACTGTTCTTCTCATCATTAGAGACTCTCCACTTTCTGGGTATCCATAATTATTAGGAGCATTCACACTCTGAAAATCATTAGAGCCTGTCATACTTTGATTATCAGGTTCTTGGACCAGATTTGTTCTCCTTTCTCCTGTTGAGCTTGTGGCCTTTTCTGGACATCTGCTGGCTATATGGCCTTCTTTCTTACAGTTATAACATCTGATGGATCCTCTGCCCTGGGATCTTCCTCTGAAAGGTCTTCTACCTCTGAAGTTTCCTTGCTAACTATTATTTTCCCTCTGGTTCTGACTATTGTTTCCCTGACTATTGTCATGACTGGATTCTCCTTGATATCCATGTCCATGTCCTCTACCTCTAAAAGGACCTCTTCCACCCCTTTGTTGTCTTCCTCTTCCTCTATTGTGTTGTTCTTGTTTTCTCTTTAACTTCTCTTCCACTTTCAATGCCAACTGAAAACATTTCTGAACTGTATCTGGATTATGCAGACTTAAATCTTCCTAAATGTTGAACCTCAATCCATTAAGGTATCTGGCTACCTTCTCTTCTTCACTTTCCTTTACCTTTGTTTTCATACAAAGTTTCATGAATTCTTCTGTATATGAGCTGACATCTAGCTCCTTCTGCTTCAGGTTTTGCTTCCTCTTGTGTAATTGGATACTGTAATCCAATGGGACATAAGCTTCCTTTACTAATGCCATCATTTTCTTCCATGTAGTGACTCTACGCTTTCCTTCCTGTACTCTATCATCTTGGACGAAAATCCACCATGTCAAGGCAGCTTCTTTCATTTTTGACTGGGCTATTTTCACCCTCTGTTGTTCTGGTATCTCCTCTGTTTCAAAGAAATTGTTCAAGCAGTCTATCCACTCCATCACTGAATCAGGTTCCATCTTTCCTGTAAACACTGGCAAATCCAGTTTCACATCCATGGTTCTCCTCTCCATGGCCTTGAGGGCGTTCAACAGTGGTCTCTGGTCTGCAGGAACGACCTCCTCGTTCCAACTAGGGATCTCTTCTTCCCTATCTTCTTCTCTACCAGAACCTACTCTATTCCTCAACTTCGCTAACTCATCCTTCAATTCCTGATTCTAAACCTTCACGGCCTTGCTCTCTGCAATCTGTTTCTTTACCAGAACTGCCAACTCAACGTTGGTCATCCTTGCCGGCATCTCCGATGTTCCTTCGTCACCTGACATCCTGCTATATCCTTATCTTTTCCAGAAGATCCTTCCTTTGCTCTGATACCACTATGATGCAGAGGAAAACGCAACAGAAGCTTACAAATGGGAAGGAGGAGTCATTAACACAACCAGCATGTTAAAATCCTATCAGATTATCATCATCATCATATTTCTTGCTAACTCAGACAGCATCATCATATTTCGAACGAGCATGAAATATCCTCCTGCTAAATACTGTTCACTTCCTTATCGCCTTTCGCCTTTCGCCTGTCAGCAGCATCATCATATTCTGCTATCAGCATCATCATCACATTCGGTAAGCGCAAACATCCTCCTGATGTTCACTGTTCATCTTATCGCCAAACTCTATCTTCATCATCATGATGTTCGATATCATCTTCATCAGCAGGATATAAAATATCCGGTTGCTCCCATATATCTTGATGACGACAACTTCAAGCACCTTTCCTTTGATGCTTACGTCACCCCGATATCCGACTACACAAACAACAGCATCAGGATATGACTTATCCGGTCATATTGAAACATCCTGATGATGTTAACCAAACTTTATGCCGATGACTTACGCCGATGCCAAAACACTTAGCGACAGCAGGATAAACTTGCATAGGGTGATATTCACAATATCCTGATGACGATGACGTCACATGCACCTGATGATGATGTCATCTGGATATAAGATCCTTATATCCTCCGCAGCATGATAATGAAATATCGGGTGATCTTTTCAATATCCTGATGATGACCTTTCCGGTCCTTAGCCAAAAAATGAACTTTCACTTCCGCATACGATAGCAATATGCGGATGATGGGTACACACGAAAGATGATCCTGACGATGATATACACACTGAGTATATATCCAACCTATATCATCCTGATGCACTTGAAACATACAGTCTTCGTCAGCTTCACAACCTGATCCGGATAGCGATATACTCACAGATGTCGATGCGATTCACTTCGTCTGGAAAAGCACATGCAGATCCCTGTATATCCGTCAGCTGCATGCAAACTCACAGAACCACACAATTTCACATAGAAAATATGATGATCGGGCCGGATCACCTTCAGATCAAAACTTAACAGTTTAACTTCCTAAATCCTAGCACATGAGGATGCTAGGTTGATTCACAGCATGCGACCAACTGATCTCTCACACAATGAAATGCATAAACAGAAAACTAAAATGCAACCTAAACTAACATGCATGACCATTCCACCGATTCACAGAATCAACCGGTGGAAGGGTTGAAAGAATCCATCAACTTGTAATCAGAATAGAAATCAAAACATAAACAGCTGATAAACCAGATAATGCAATTGATGAGATCTTATTCAGATGAAACACAAATGTCCTGTTTCTACAACAATGTTTCACAATGTCTGGACTGATCTCTGGATCTCACTCAATCACCAGTACAACTTAACACAACTACTACTCTCTCTCTGATATTCTCTGATATCAAACCCTAACTGATCTGAGTTATTTATAGCAATATCCTACGAGTACTACCAACTCGATTCCCAGCGGCTGGGAGCTTCCAAGCGGCTGGGAGAGGATAGCTCATACTACCTGATAACGAACTCTAACTACCTGCACACTCTCCTAGGCTGATCTAATACATATGCATTGGTCCAATGGACCTTATTACATTATGAAATCAAACATGCTAAAAATAGACTAATGTCCTGTCATGTGGACAATGAACCTATATCCTGTCTTGTAGGGGTGCTCCTGCACCACTCTTGTACATTCACCATTGTCTCAATATTCCCATGGTTTGAAAAGGCTACAATGTCCATAACTTCTTCTTCACCTTCCCTTGCTTGTTCACTATCTTTTTCCATCAAAGGTACATCTAGTTCTAATGCCTTCACTCAGCTTCTCCTTTGCATTAGCCTTTGAATAGGCCATACAACCTTCTTCTTTATTGTCAAATGCCAATTTTTCAACTACTACAACTTCATTTTGAACTCCCTATTTGTTCTTTCCATATCTTCTTCCATCTATTTGAAAGCTTGTTTCAATTCTCTTATTTCTTTCTCAACCTTTATTTGCCTCATCTTTTCCTCTTTCCTCTTCCTCTCTTTTTCTTCTTGCTTCTTTTCTTGTTTCCTCTTTGATGAACCCTCACCCAGCAAGTACCTTGTCAACAAATCCATCTTTCCTCAAGCAAGTCTCTCCTTGCTTCTCCTTGTCTTTGCCTCACCTAGGTCTCTTCTCTTCTTCTCTACCTAGTCTTTTGACAACCAGGTTCTCTCCTCAACTTGCACAAACACAAACACACAAACACCAAACTCCCCTTTCTGAGAGTCTTCTAGCTTTGATACCAATTTATGCAGTGCAAGGGTTCAACTTAATTCAAAGGAGACATATTTCACAACAATGGGCTCATACCAACAAATTCTTCAAATTTCATAGGCTTTCCATCAAGCAATATTTCTCTACAAAAGGCACAATTAGAGTTCTCAACTCTTTAAAGTCAAAAAATATTATTAGAGGTCTTCTTAGCTCTCAGGGACTCATACAAAACCAACCCAAAACCTCACTCAAGACTGCACTCTTCACCCAAAACACTTTGCTCCCAAACTGCCATAATCCTACTAGCCCTCCAAAATGGACTGTCAAAGCATATGTTTTGTTCTATACCTCAATTTAAGACTATGAAGGGTTTTTTGGATACCCATTAAGTATTTTTAAAACATATCTCAAACTCAGTATAGGTTATTTTGGACCAACACCATCAAAACATGGCTACTGCGTTGTCCTAATAAACCAATTAGGCCACTTTTAGAAAGCAACCCCTATGTAATCTCCTTCACAATTTCATATCTTTGCTTAGACCTTCTCCACAAGTTTCAACTAGCCTAAAACAACCATTTTCAAGATGGGAAACACCCACTAAGCCGCCAAGTTACCAAACCCTCATTTTTCTTAGTTTTTGGAGGGGTTTATTGAAAATCAGCATTCTAGGTCACCTGCAACTTTTGCAATGCTTCAAACACATTAAATTATGTCTACACATGATAAAGGAATCATTATCCAACCTTTTCCATGGCTTTTCATTCAATTTTTAACTTGAAACCAATCATTTTGTTTAAAAACTCTAAATTAGGGTTACCATTGTTTTCAGCAAAATCTCAATAAAAACCTCAAATCTTTATAGAATTCAATCAAACTAGGAGCAGATTACTTATACCTCATTCCTTTATTGGTTTCAATAGCTTTTAGATCCTAAACCACTTATATAGGACCGTACAGTGCTCTACAATAGAGGATTATCAGAAAAATACAAAATTTCAAAGGCAAAACAAGGGTCCTTTATTGATTTTTCTTTATTTACAATCCTCTCCAACATCAATAGGTCTTCCTCTACTACCATTCGAGCCTCTTCAATGCATACTTAAAAGTTTTACATCAGAAAACAACAAACAAAGCCAACCTTTGAATGGCATGACTATTCATCTTCCCAAAATTTGCATTTTACATATGATAACTTTGCAAAAATGAGATAACACCTCCTAGAACCAACTCAAAATAACTCAAAACATAACAAAATGGTCTATTATGACCTTATTAAGGACTAGAAGACTCTAAAACACCTAACATAAGACCTGATTTATAAATTTTACATGGTAGTCCTGCCCTAGTTTGTTTATAGATTTCATTAGAAGTATAGTTTTATGACTTTCAATAGATAGATTCATTTCTACTAATAGTTTGCTTTCAGTAAATGCATGTTTCCAGCTTTATATTAGAACAGGTTATTTTCCCAACAATCTACTACTTTAGCATTTGTGTTTTCAGAATTTCATTTCACAATAGATAAATCAGTAGCATTAATTCCTAAAATAGTAAAATTAGTAGTATTAGTTTGAGGACTGTTGATTATGAAATTCTTTATTGCAAATAGCCTAGGACACAACCCTGGATTTGACACATGAAAACATGATTAAATGCCAAGTTATAGTAAACCTTGTCATTTTTGGCGCCATTGCCGGGGATGTATGTGTTAATAAGAAAAACTTAGTTAGCAGTCCTTTTTAGGTTAAATTGAATCTGTATTGTTAGACCTAGGGATTCAAAAGGTAGATACATAAAACAAACACCCTAGTAGCAAACTACAAGAGAAAGCAGTAGGGTGGCACAAGATCTTGTTGAAGAGGAACACTTAGAACCTACCTTGGAAGCTACACCCCAACTTGACATTCTGTCAAATCCTCAAAGTCCTTCACTCTCTGATTATATCCAAGAACTGCAAGAAAGATACTAGACAGATCCGTTACTAGAATCCACTTCCTCAGAACCCCACACTAAATCTCAAAGAGAAGAAACACCATACATGGATGATAATCATGATGAGGAAGATAATCAAGCTCCTAGGACCTTCTCATACCCTATTATCCTTGCTCATGGAGATAATGCCCCTATGAAGAACATTTCAATTTCAAACCTACCAAACTTCAAGGGTCTTGCTTTTGAGGATCCAGATTAGTTTCTATTTGAGTTTAAAGTTGTATGCCAGATCTATGACTATGGATTAGATAATCAAAAACTCAAACTTTTCCCATCAACCCTGAAAGATTCTACTATGAGGTGGTTCATGGGCTTAGCCACAGACTCCATTCACTCATTGGATCAAATGGAAACTAAATTCCTTTGCAAGTATTAGGATTATTGTAGGGTTAGTGATAAAAAAGAGGAGTTGTTCAAAATAAAAAAAGAGAAGATGAAAGTTTAGAAGACTATCTAGATAGGTTCAACTTTTCCTTAAGGAGATATGGCAATCATGTGGCTCACCCCTTGGCCAGAACACTATTTGTAAAAGGATTAGACAAAGAATCAAAATAGGCACTGGATCTAATGGGGAGACGGAACATTAACAAAATGGATATGCCTGCTATAGAAGAACTCTGTAGAAACTACTCTAGAACCCAAGATGGAGTGAGAACACCCAAATCTTTTAAAGGGAAGAATGAAAGAGGACAGTTAAAGAAGGAGATTGCAAATCTTGAGACAAATATTCTGGTCCAACTAAATACCACATTAGATGGGATTCATGCAAAGACTAGAACAATTGAACAAAGAAGAACAATTGAACCTCTCTCCATATATTGTCCTAGATGTAGGAACAAAGACCTGTTGAGAGAATGCCCTTTAGACAAATCAGAAATCTGTCAGATCTGTGATAGGGAGCACCCTACTAGTCATTGTAATCAGCTTACAGCCTTAAAAAGGCTAACTAAGAATAACACCATAATATAAGAGGAGTTGAATTACGTAGGACAAAAACAAACTGGCAATTTCCCATATAATTAGTACCCAAATCAGGCTTCCTATAGGGGTCCTTTAAACTAGGGAAACAATCAATGGAATTCAACATGGTAGGGGCCTCAAAATATTCCCCCTTGGGGACCACAAGATTGGTCAAACCAGCAATGGTAGAACTAGCATTGGCAAAACTAGCCCTAGGAAAATCAGCAATGGCCACAATAGTTCCCACAACAATTTGCATTGCAAAACATGTAGCCTCAGTGGGGTCCTCAATAGGGTTATAGTCAACAATAACAAGGAAAACCTAGATGTTTCCAACCTTAGCAATAAGCATTACTAACTGGACCCCCAACACACAATGATAGTCACAAAATGATCCAATTAGTCAGCGACCTTTACCAGCTCAACCTATAGTAAATCCACAAAATAAATAGGGAGTAGCTATTTACATGACAGAGCAAGAAAACATGGATGGTGTAAACTCTATTTATCAACACAACCTCCAACTATGTTCTAGGAAAGCACTACCAAGACCATCTCCCATGCTCATAGTTGAAGTAACTAATGATATGGAACCTGAAAATCCATCCACTCAACCTCAGGAAGAAATTACTATTGAAACTGTGCTAGAAGAACAACCCTTAGGTAACTTCAGAGTTCCTCCTAAATGAATAGCTCCAGAGAACACCTCTGGAGCCACTTCTATGAAGAACTCTAGCACTACTCCAGAGATAGAAAAACTAGCACCTTACCAAAAATGGCTCAAACATGTCCCTCAGAAAACCGTCTTACAAAAACAAGTTCAACCTACCATGGAATCATAACTTTGGCAAGAAATCAGATAGCTAAATATTGAAATTCCACTCCTACAAGCAACCATGGATGTGCCTGAACTAAACCAATTCATCAAACAACATTGTGTTAAGACCCAGGGCATGAAGAAAAAGTTCCCTACCACCATTCAGGTAGAAGGGAAAGTTGTAGACCTTCTTGTGGGGGAAATGTTCCTCCCAAAGTACAGAGACCCTAGGAACCCTGTCATAACTGTCTATATTTTAGGGGTAGAAAAATCTAATGTTTTGGTTGATTTGGGGGCAACAATAAACGTAATGACAGTGAACACCCTGGACAAGTTAGCTTTGACTGGTGTCCAGGACACATCCACAATTTTCCAATTTGCTCCCCACTTAGTAGCCATTCCAAAAGGGGTGTTAACTGATGTCCCAGTCATGGTGGAATCATTGGAATTTCCAATAGATTTTTTGATATTAGAACCTAGAAAACAGCAAAATGCTTACCCCTTGATCTTAGAAAGACCATGGCTGGCTACAATAGCAGCATCTATTGATTGTCAAATAGGATACATTGTAATTTCTAATGGGATATATTTGAAGAAAATCTCTTTATATCCTCCAACTAAACCATCAATACATTACTCAGGAAAAGTGTCAGTAGATGAGCCTAATAACATGGGAAACAATGCCTTAGTAGTTATGGTTACCACCAAGGAACATTTGGGTGAGTTAGAAGAAGAAATAAAATGGCACAACAGAAGAAATCACCCACATTTCTATTGACAAGGATATAATGGAATTAGCCCAAGACTTAAATAGAGAATTCCTCACTGCTGCCCATTGTACCCTTGCAAATATTATTCCTTACGGAGAAACTTTTTATAGAGACTTGGCCACATCCCATATGCCGCTTCCACATTCCTATCCTCTTAACATTGGGACTCTAGGATATGGGGTAGGGACATCTATGGATCATATTACAAAGTAGGTCATGATTTTACCTAGGAAAACATTGAACATCAACACCCAGTTAGTAGAAAAATAGGAAGAAGCACTCCTCAATCTTCTTGTCTCCCATTCAATAGCTTTTTCTTGGGAATACCAAGATATGAAGGGCATTCCTCCTGAGATCTATACTCATCATATATACACTGAAGATGTCAAACCAGTCAGACAACTCCAGAGGAGATTAAAATCTACCTTGAAAGATATTGTTAAGACTGAAATAGAGAAATTGCTACAAGCATGGTTCATATATCCTATCTCAGATAGTCAGTGGGTCTCACCGTTAGTCATAGTGCCTAAAAAGAATGGAAAGTGGAGAGTATGTATTGACTATAGAGAACTAAATAAAACCACAAAGAAGGATTATTTTCCCTTGCCATTCATTGATCAAGTGCTGGACAACTTAGTAGGGAAAAAGTACTTCTCATTCTTAGATGGATTTAGTGGGTATAACTAGATTCAAGTAGCACCAGAGGACCAGGACAAAACCACCTTCATCCGTTCATAGGGAACTTTTGCATATAGAGTTCTTCCATTTGGACTATGTAATGCTCCAGCTACATTTCAGATGGTTGTTTTAGCCATTTTTGTCGAATTGGCTAATGAGTGTATGGAAGCCTATATGGATGAATTTACTATGTATGGAGACACCTTTGAGGAAGTTCTCACAAACCTAGATAAGGTACTACAATGTTGCAAAAAAAACTATCTATCCTTAAGCCATGAAAATGCTTTATGATGGTAGAGGAGGGAATTGTACTTGGACATCACATATCAGCTAAAGGAATCAAAGTAGACCAGAACAAAATAGAAGTGATAATGTAGTTACCCTCACCTAAAAACCAAACAGAAGTTATAATCTTTCTAGGTCATGCAGGATACTATAGGAGATTTATAGGAAATTTTAGTAGAATAATAGCTCCTATGTTTTTCCTACTTACCAAAGATGTTGACTTCTCATGGATAGAGGCTTGTCAATCAGCTTTTGAAACCATTAAAGAGACACTTACTGTCACACCTATCTTGAGGGGACCCAATTGGACTTTACCATTCCACATACAAACTGATGCTTCAAATGAGTCCATTGGGGCAGTCCTAGGATAGAAAGAAGAAGGAGAAGGCATGCATGCCATCTACTACATCAGTAAGAACCTTACTCCAGTAGAAAAAACTATACAACAACTGAAAAGGAATTCCCGACAATCATCTATTCTATTATCAAATTTAGGCATTATATCACAAGATACAAAATATTTGTGCATACTGATCATGCAGCCATCGAGTACTTAATGAACAAACCTGTAGTGGGTGCAAGGATAATTAGATAGTTTTTACTATTGCAAAAATTTGATATTACCATTATAGACAACCAAGGAAATTCAATTTGGTTGTTGACTTTCTATCAAGGTTGCATACAGGTGGAGAAAACCAACCAGTAGAGGACAAATTTCTAGATGAACATCTCTTTGCTATTTCCTCTACTACACCCTGGTTTACTGACATAGCTAATTTCTTGGCTACAAGCTTGTTTCCATCCCATTTCTCCTCAAACAAAAGAAGCGATTGGTAAAAGAAAGTTTATCTAATAAATGGTTAAATGGTGTGCTATTTAAATGTGGTTCTGACTTTATTTACGCAAGTGCTTGAGAGCTGATGAAATTTTTGATGTCTTAAGGGCATGTCATGACAAACCTTCTGGTGGACATTATTCCTCACAAAGAACCATCCACAAAATTATAGGAGCTAGTTACTATTGGCCCTCTCTTCATAAGGACACCAAGAGGTATATGTAGTAGTGTGATTAGTGCCAGAGGAAGGTTCAACCAACCTTTACCCAAAAAAATGTCACTACACCCTCAAGTAGTATTGGAACCATTTGAGCAATGGGGTCTAGATTTTGTGGGACCAATTTCTCCACCATCTTCAGGCAAAGAATATATTTTAGTCTATACAGACTATGTAACCAAATGAGCAGAAGTTTAGCCATTACAATTTGCAAGGGAAGAAAAACTTGTTGATTTTCTCTATAATAGAATATTCTTGAGATTTGGAGCTCCCAGATCCATATTTTCATATAGAGGACCACAATTCACATCTCAGGTAATTCAAGCTTTCACAGATCTATACCAAGTTAAGCATAGAAAGTCTTCACCTTACCACCCCCAAGCTAATGGGTAGGTAGAGGTGACTAATAGAGACCTGGAAAACATCATGACTAGAATAGTGGCTGTAGACACCCTAAAATGTCCTAACCATTTTAGGGTAAGTGCAAAGAGTTGGGGGGCCAAAAAGTGGCCAAATTGTTTTCAAAAAATTTAATGCATAATGCTCATGTTATAACGTGCTCACATTATAACGCACTCACGTTATAACACACTCGTGTTATGGTTTGGTAATGATGAGCCTAAGGCTCATCAAAACCAAACCATAACGCGCTTGAGTTATAATGCGAGCACGTTATGACTAGCTATAAATTAAAAAAGAGCATTTGTGCTCATTTCATTTCTTTGTTTTCCTCTATACCTGCGGCCTGCAAACCCTAAGAAGCGCGCTCACATTTTGGAAAAGTCAATTCAACACCAAAATCTTACCGATTCATCTCTAAAATGTCACCACAACGTCGAGCACGCCAAAGGAGTGAGTTTTATTTATTTTTTTGTTTGAATTTGTTTCTAAATAGGTAGGTTTGAGTTTATTTTTGATGTAAATTTTGTTAATTGTCAGGAAATGTTAATGCACCTCCTCCTCCTCCTCTTCCTCAAAATCCACAAAATCTTGAGGAGAAAATACCTGCGAAACAACAACTTCCTCCATCCATTCCTCAACATGCCTTTGGAACACAAGAAAATCTAATGGGGCAAATTGAAAACAATAAAAAAAATTGAAGATATAATTGCAAGGTTGAAAGATCCTTCCACTTCAACCTTGCATAGGTCCACACTTGCTGAATCTCTTGAATCTATGTTATCAAATGTAGATTCAATTAGCAAGCAAATATCTAGTTGGATGGATAAAAGAGAGTTTAGAGACTATTATGTAGACAAGTTGTCATACCAAGATGTGAAAAAATTACAAATTACAAAATTAGACTTGTGTTCAATTTTCACAAACCCACAAACAAATCAACCTCCACCCATTACATGCAAGAGGTTCCCTATCCATTGGTACAACAACCAAGCGATAAGGGACAATTTTGGGAAGAGGTGGTGGATGGTTTTTGACCATCCTCCATGCAATAATAATGAGGTCCTGCAATACTTTTTGAGAAAACTCTACTGCAAGTTTGTCCTCAATAAAGTGCTAAACTATTTTGATATGCGGGACTTCTAGGGTAGAGGTGGGGGGTCAGCACAAGATAGACCAGGGGCACATGTTGACCCACAGCAGGCAGTGAGACGAGTAATTAGCAGACCAACCCATGAGCATATTTCTATCCCTTCCATTGTGAAGGAGAGTGTTGAGGTCAATACACTTCAGTCCATTAATGCCTTGACCCAGAGCATCATACAGCATGCCAATCCTGCAACATAGAGTGGGTTGGGAGATAGTTTGAGGAGTAGGGTCCCACCCCATGCTTGTCAGACTTGCAGGTCAGCCTATGATTATGACCCCATGGATAGTCAAGATGCAAGTGCATAGGCTACATCTGTAGCTGAGCAAATGGTGATGACAGATACCCTTCCGAGTGAGACTTTCGACCTTGATACTCAGGTAAATATTAGCAAGTTTATTGAATTTAATTTATTAAATTTTATTTTTGAAATACAAGATTAACTAATTTAGTTTGATGATTTTAATGAAAATTTAGGGTCATAGCGTTGATAAAATTTTTAGTGGTTCTCCACCTGCATATTACACTAGATCATCTACTGTCAGGGTATGTAACTAGTAAATAATTATAAATATTACATGTGAATAGCATCATTATATGAATGGTATTCTAATATCTGATTTTAGATACTGAATAGGTTAATATTAGAGATTTCACTGCAACACCTTCCAGTAGTGGTGGACTTCAAAGCTTCATGGAGGTAATAAAATAAATAGTTTAATGAATGAATTGTACTTACTAGATTTTTGTATGTGACTTGTGTGCTTTATTGTGTGTACTTCCATGTTTAGATGAACATGTGTGTATGTTAAGAGCCATGATTTGCATCACTATTATAGTTTTTGTAATTGAATAATGTTGTTTTATTTCTAGATGATGCAGGCTACAGAGACACCTCCTGACGTTCATAGGGCAATGGAGCATGGTGTGACCTCTGTGATTTATAGCTCTATGGCATTGATAGGGGTATGAGGTAGATTAGTAAATTTTAATTTACATTCATTGTTATAGTTGTTTATTTTTGAAAAATCAAAATATTATTGCTTTGAAGTTTAATTTCTATCTAGATGGTTTCTATAGGACATGACATCACCATGACCTATTCCTGCTATTGAGGCAAGTGAGGAGACAAATTATATGGTAGCGGTAAGTGATTATTTTGTTAAATGTTTCATTTTTTATAACATGTAATTTCTATATATTAATGTCTATACTTTTTATTGTAATAGCTAAAGATGCAGGAAGAACTAAATAGGAGGAGCAGCCCTCGGGTTCATAGTAGACCACCCACATATGGGTCTCCATCCCCTAGAAGATCAAAGGCTACTCATGATCTATTCTCTTCATCAGCCAGAGGGGAATGACTTTTTATTGTGTTCCTTTGTTGTATGCCTATATGGCATTTGTGGACATATATTTTGTATTCTATATAGTTGACATTGTATGCCTATATGTCATTCTTGTAAGCCTATATGGCTATTTTGTATATATGTTATACTTATATCGACAGATATTGATGTATGCCTATATGGATATTTGGTTAATACAAATCTTTTTTATTGATGGCATCCATACATGCATTATAAATCTATGTTTGAATGGATATTTGTAGATGGCTACTTCAAATATTTAAAGTCCAATTGTATTACATAGGATGTTTGTTGATCCAATAAGCTAGCTATTGTTATTCAAGTATCACCTAAACCTCATTTTGGAACTAAAAGATAAAATTTGTATTTAAAAAAAAAATGAATCATCATGTTGAACAGAAAATATTAATATTCTTTATGAGTTGCTCAATTGAAAATATTCAAATGATTATGCTGATCCATATTCTTTATGAGTTGGTCAATTGAAAATATTTCTTAATTTCTTGTTATTATACCATATTGGGATGCAAAGAGTATGTTTGTTGTTTTGAATAAGATAGTTAAAATCATATGCTTATGAGCACCTGATGACCATTGTGGTTATTAAATGTAATTCCTCTTGCATATAAGGCAAGGTTATGAGATTACATTGAGTCTTACCTAATTTTAGTATGTGACATAACATTGGAGCTATAGGCTTCCATAAGTCATACCTCAGGGATTTTAGGTTTTAGGTGCAAATTTGCTTTAAGACCTTAGGCGCATTTCTCTACTTGCACAACCTCAAAACCCTGCCTAGAACTCAAGCACCTTTCATCATCTAAACAACCTCAAAATTGTGCCTTGATATTGAAAGAATGTTTCAAAGTATAAAGGAGGGCACCTTAAGTGAGGCAATTCATCTTGATTATCAAAGTTGATCAAACACATCAAATTAAGCATCATACCTCTAGGCACATTTTTGCCTCTCTCTAAACTATCTATTTTGGTGCCTTGATGTAAAGTGAAGTCTAAACTTAGTGAAGATTGCGCCTAGAAAGATATCACCTTAGATATGCACCTAGAGTCATCCTAGATCATCCATTTGTGCCTAAGGGTCAATATAACATAATATAACTTAGGAAGACTTTGAAAAATATCAAAAGAAGCTTAGGTGCCTTTTCTTCTCTCCACCATCCATTTTGGGTGCCTAGAGAAAAATGAACTTCAAATCACTTCCAACTGTAGCACCTAGTGTTAGAACCTTCAAAATGAATAAATCTTACCAAAGGAAGTCTAGGCGCCTATTGTCACTTAGATCATCATCAATGACTGCCTAAGTGGAAGGAGAATAAGCATCTTGTATGGAGGTGCACTTTTGTGTCTAAATAACCTCATTTTGGCACCTTGAAGGAAGTTGTTCTAAATCCTAAGATCTAGCGCCTAAGTGTAAAATGGTCTCCTATAGGTTTGAACAAGTGATTGAAGCCATCAAATTGCCAAGAAATGAGCTAAGTATACTAAGGTGCCTTTTCTTGTCTAAACTATCCATTTTGGCATCTAGGAGGAAGGAGATTCAACATCATGAATCAAGGCACCCTTTGAAATCAAAACAACCTCACATTGGTGCCTTGGAGGAAATCAACTTAAAACAACAAGTCTTGGAGTTTTTTCATGTTTTGATGATGTCTTTTGAGAACAATTATAATGATTGAAGGATGAGGTGGGTAAAAAGTCTTCATCTAGCTTAGGCACCCATTCAATATTTAGTTTTTTTACATACCTTAATCTGCACCTTGACTTGGAGGAGTTAGTTTATGCTTTAAAATGATTTATGTGTTTATATGATTCAATATTTGTCAATAATTTAATATGCTGGTACAATGTAGCTCAGACTGTTTTGGCATGTTTGGGTGCAAAATAGGACCATGCCTAGCCTAAATGTACCCATCTAGACATGTTGGAACTATCAGTTTGGCCACACGAGGAGAAGAACAAAAGTTACACCCCTTTGCAACTTTACACTACCTTCTTCTAACAATTTTTGGGGTAGCAGAAAACCTTTCACCACCGGCAAATGCCTCAGAGATATAAAAAACTGAGAGAGGTTATTGTAGAGGGACTCTACGTGATTCCGTTACCTTAGACATAATGTTTCTAAGTTATACAGTTTTCAAGTAACATGTCATCAAAGATTGCTGCCTTTTTGCACTTTGGACTCTTCAGGGATATCATCGGTACAATGTAGCTTGGACTATTTCGACATGTTTGAGTGAAAAACAAGACCATTCCTAGCATAAATGTACCCATCCAGACGCGTTGGAATAGTTAGTTTGGTCACATCAGGAGCATAACAAAAGCTACACCCCCTTGCAACTTTACACTGCCTCCTTCTAACGATTTTTGGGGGTAGCAGAAAACCTTTCACCATGGGCAAATGCCTCAAAGATATAAAAAAATGAGAGAGGTTATTGTAGATGCACTCTATGGGATTGTTTTACCTTAGATGGAATGTTTCTAAGTGACACAGTTTTCAAGTAACATCTCATCAAATATTGCTACCTTTTGTCACTTTGGACTCTTCAGGGATATCGTCAGTACAATGTAGCTCAGACTGTTTCGACATGTTTGGGTGAAAAATAGTACCATGCCTAGCATAAATGTACCCATCCAGACATGTTGGAATAATCAGTTTGGTCGCATCAGGAGTAGGATGAAAGTTACACCCCTTTGCAACTTTACACTACTTCCTTCTGACAATTTTTGGGGCAGCAGGAAACCTTTCACCACGGGCAAATGCTTCAGAGATAAAAAAACCAAGAGAGGTTATTGTAGAGGCATTCTATGTGATCATGTTGCCTTAGATGGAATGTTTCTAAGTGACACAGTTTTTGAGTAACACCTCGTCAAAGATTTCTACCTTTTTGCACTTTGGACTCTTTAGGGATATCGTCGATACAATGTAGCTCGAACTGTTTCGACATGTTTGGGTGAAAAATAGGACCATGCCTAGTGTAAATGTACCCATCTAGATACATTGAAATAGTTAGTTTGGTTACATCAGGAGCATGACAAAAGTTACACCCCATTGCAACTTTACACTGCCTCCTTCTAATGATTTTTGGGGTAGCAAAAACCCTTTCACCATGGGCAAATACCTCAGATATATAAAAAAATAGAGAGAGGTTATTGTAGAGACACTCTACATGATCATGTTACCTCAGACGGAATGTTTCTAAGTGACACAGTTTTCAAGTAACATCTCGTCAAAGATTTCTACCTTTTTGCACTTTGGACTCTTCAGGGATATCGTCGGTACAATGTAGCTCGGACTGTTTCGACATGTTTCGGTGAAAAAAAGAACCATGTCTAGCCTAAATGTACCCATTCGGATGTGTTGGAACTGTTAGTTTGGTCGCATCAGGAGCAGGACACCAAAAATGTAAAAGTTGCTTTGTGCAACTTGACAACATTGACACTTTTTTGCAACAGGACTCAAAGACTCAAACTGACCCCAAATGACTCAAAGTGACTTAAAAAGAAATGAAATGGTCTTAGAAGACCTTATTACATACAATTGACTCAATCAAAACAAAATTTCATTTTTTGACCCCTCTTGGAGGCATGACAACCTAGGTGCTCCTGCACCATTAGTGCAACTGAAGGACTAAGGTGGTGGCATGAAACTAGAGTGAGTTGACATTCATTTGCATCTAGTTTGGCATCTTGAAACAATTCTATAGTAGAGTAAGACTCATTTTTCTAAAAATAGTTTAAGAAAGCCTTATCTAGGGTTTTGGTAAGAATCATGCATTTTTTGGCCATTCCACTGATTTGATTCACTTTTGATTAGTTGAATGGGTTGTAGTAGGTCTGTTCTAGTATGCTATGATGATTTTTTGGCAAGAAATCTGAGGAGAAGAAGTTTTCACTGAGGAAAACTAACAAAACCATGTGTTAGGTGATGTTTAGAGACATAGAGAAGGAACCATAGAGCAATTTTTGGGAACAACAGATTGTAGGAGGAAAAAACCCATAAAATTCATAGTTTTGGCATGAATACTAAGTGCTCAAGTCATTGGTTGAGTTCTGTGTGTGAATTTAAGGGGGGTCTCTTTGTATTTTAGGCCTAATTGGGGCTCTAGGTTATTGAGAGGAGTTATAGGTTAGGGTATATCATCCAAAACAACCTATACCTAGTTTGAAGATCTGTATCAAAAGTTATTAGGACTATTCTCCTTTTTTAGGGCTACAAGCCATTTCTTAGGTTTGTGAAGGAAGTGTTAATCCTGAGTTTAGTCTGCCTTTGGCAATGATTGGAATGGGTTCCATAGCATCTGAAATCACCTTTTCTATGAAGAATTCAGAGTCTCTAATTGTTGTTCCCACTTTTGTATAATGATCATGAAATTTAGGCTTTAGAGCATAAGGAAACCTTGTCTAGCTTGCCATCCTCCAACTATCCCATTGCCTCTACATCACAATTAGAGATACCTATTATCTAGTTAGAAACCAAGACACCTAGAGACACCTATATTTTATACATTACCTAGATTTTATACATTATTCCCAGGATCAACTTCATCCATCACTTAGGTCTAACCCCATGAAGCATAACATGATGATGTAAAAATGTGTATATGTGTAAAAGTGCAGCAGGAAATAAAAAAAAGAAAAACCTTACAAATTAATGTGCATACTTACAACTCAATGTAACATGACTTTACAAAATCAATGTGAATACTTACAAATTAATCCAATGAACCATCCGGGTCTGCTCTACTCTTTATTGTGTCAAGTATTGCTTCATGGTCAGACTCACGCACCTTCCACAAGATTTTGTTCAAAGGTCTACCCCAATACTGTATCAAATCAACATTGGATGCCACGACAAGGTTTGAGTAAAGAAGAATCTTCCGATGTGTGTCAAAGTCCTGAAATAACCAAACATTAACACTCTTATGTGGGTACCTTCTAAGCCATGTTCCAGTAATAACCACTGAGCCTGTAGGGTATTCGATGTTTTCTCCATCTGTAACTGGGGCCTCCAATTTCTTTTTGGCCTCAACACAATGACATAACTAATAATATATTCCGTCTTCATTATCTTCATCTGCAATAACTATATATATGTGCCCTACATTGATATGTGTAGCAAATTAGATGAAATTAGTCAACATTACAAAAACACTACAAAGTAAGATGACATTAAGGATTTCAAAATATGCAAATAGATATATTACCTGGTTGAACTAGATCTAATATGTGGTCAAAGTCAACTGATTATTCCATCTGTGTTAGTTCCAGTGCTGTAAGGGGTCGATACCTGTCAAGTGGGCTAAGATTACTTAACTGCCATTCGTCAACCCACTCCTTTGACTCATACTCATCCCAAGCTTGAATTGTACAGGAAGAATAAAAGAATGACATCTTTTGTGTATGGATACTCCATGAACCTATAATTGATCTTCTGAAAGAGTGCATCTTATTTGATCCTATTAGTGTACAATAGTCCTCATATGGTGTAATGTTAGTATCATCTATCAACCAAAAAAATCTATGAACTGAAGACTTACCTTCATTACTTAGACCCATGGAAGCATTACACCACTCGACAATCGATTTTGCATATGTCAACTTTGCATTGTCTTTATACTTTAACTCTTCTCGTGTTATGGCTCTTTTGATACATGCTCCTGCACCATCATGCTCCCCCTTTCCATGGATGGCCTCACAAAAGTTTCACATATGCTGAATACCTGTAAAATTATGCCTCCTACTCAGCCAATAGAAATTCTACGAGTTCTTGAATTGTGATGCATAGTTATCCGACCATATGATATGTTGACTAAATGGTATGCCCCTTCTAGCCAAATCATTGTAGAACACCTAAAAATAACCTTGCATGAACTCCATAGAATGCATGTGATCATCACTAATATAGAAATTATACTCCCTTATGATCTTTTTGTCATCCTCTGTACTATCATTCACATGGATGAATGCGATGTGCACAAATATAGAAACCTATGTGGAGTTGTAATATTGTGATTGCACCTCACGCTGTGGCTGTAGACTGTAGTTCTCTGCAAAGTCAATGACTGAAACAATGCTACCAACTGGAAATGTGTCCTTGCATAACTTGAACTGCAAGTCCAACCATTGAGCTCTATGGGCATGTCTTGCATACTCATACACTATGTTGTCATGAAATATAGGCATAAATTGATACACTGGTATCTTTTCAATAACCAATTCACACCTCTTTGCTTCTTTACCATATTTTGTATTATATGCCACTGTTTTATACTTGCCAAACTCTACTAGTTCATTTCCAACTGCATGTGTTCTTTCCATATGTTCACATATTGGCAAATGTTGCAAGCCACCGCAACGATGACATATGCCATCCAAGCATAATTTATTGCAGAATATTTGACCTTCCTCTCTTTCACATAAAATTCTTGATATGAAGTCTCTTGAAGATGTTGGTGGGGCATGTATGGCATAACCCTGCAAAACATTGTTAGTATGCATATCTAAACATATAGACCTATAAACATCAAAATGGTTAGAAAATTCAATATGTAATCTACAACAACAAGTAGTGCATGTGTGATTTATCTTGACATAGAAAAGTTTTAGCATTTCAAAATATCTTTGACAAATTTTAATTTTAGGATACTTCTCTAGAAATTTACCATAAAACTGTGTTTGAGTCTCATCCAAAAATTGCTTTGGATGTGGCTCACGGTTCTGACTACTGATTCTCCTTCTTACCACATCCCTTTGGTTCAGAGATACCCTTGTGTAATTCTTCCAAAAGTCTTCAATTAGTGATCTCAATGCTTCAACAATAGATTTTTCACTTGAAGCCTCTGATGTACTCAACCCAAGAATCTTAATGATGGACCTATACTTTATACTTCGCATCATTTCAAGGAATAGTTGACATCTTACAGTCTCATTTAACTTTTCAAAGAACAATCTCCAAATCTTATGAGCATATCTTCTACAAGTGCATTTTGGAATCTTATCTTCCATTGGCTGAAAAATATTCTCATCAATATCAATCAAATACTTTGGCTTTCTATGCAAAATTCTAGGTGGTGTTAAGTTAGATAAATTCATCTCAACATTAGAAATTTCATCAATATTTAAATGAGATGGGCTATATGGCATACCTTCGATTGAAGATGGAATAGATGACATGCCTTGAGTTTGAGGTCAAAACGATGGTGTACCTCCTTCATCACATGTGAGTGATGATGTACTCTCAACTTGAGATGTGGTAGATGGTGTCCCTACATGTTGACTTGTGGTAGAGGATGTGTCTCCAACTATGGTATTCAAATCTCTCATAGCACGAAGTTTATGCATTCATTCTCTTTGTGCCGCCAATACGATATCTCTTTGTGATGGTTGTGGTTCCTCTTCAATTGTCATGTTTCATTTATCGTGTCCAATTTCCTCTTCTCATGAAGTTCCCTCATAACCACTGCTTTCTTTGCATTCTTAGCTTCTATCTCTTCCTGTGTTGGTTTAATTCTTGATCGTTTCCTCGGCATGATGGAGAATTTGTCTGTAGCATGATAAAGAGACCAATATTAGTTCCTAAGAAATAAATCCATACAAATAACTAGAATATATGTCATTCAACCCTTCATAGTAAATGTACATACAATCATCATGTAAAAGAGTAAATGTCACTCAACCAAAATAGGTACAAAGCATACAAAGCAAATTATTGCAGCCATGAAAAGAGTACATGGGACTTCACTTTGAAAAGGTTAAGGCAGACCCAATTTAACATGTTTGTTGTTACTAGGGTGACTAGGATTTGGAATTGAGAAGGTGTTTTGTTGGTACTAGGGATACGAGGATTTGGGAGGCTTGTGAAGGAATAGACAACAATTGTTGTGTCATGTGCATGTACAAATCATCATGAATAGGTGCATAAGGAATGTCCTAGCCCAAGATATGTGCATACAAATCATCGTGTCATGTGCATACTTGTATGATCTTGGCACCTATTCATTTGTATTTTAACTTGTTAATATGACAAGATAATAGTGGGATTGTATTTTTATTATGTTGTAAGGATTTATTCTTGTATAGTTTGACATCATGGTATGTTAAGGTTTGTTTATTACACATAATTATTAAAGAGCCCAAGTGTAGAAAATATACATGGCATCATGTGAGATTGAAGGTTGCTTTCTTGATTGGGAATGTGTCTATTTTAATCATGTATGATAAAGCATTGATAAAGTAATTCAAATAGAATTAAGGAAAATGTAAAGAACATGCATGTAAAGACTTGACATACCTAAAAAAAGAAGATTCGAATGGAGAGAGTACCCAATTATGTAGTGTTTTTTTCTTCTTGCATCAAACTCCTCAACAATTTAAGATTTTCACCACTTTCTTCCTTTTTAATGTTAAATTGAATAACACTCAAATATAATTACTAACAACAATACTATTAACCAATCTATAATGTTAAATTCCTAAAATTGAATCACAATTAACATTGCAACACTACAAAAATTGAAACTTGAATAGATATATATCAAACTTGGTGTGAAAGATATGTTATTTCCTCCTTCTCAAGTTGATAAAGCAGAAAAGGTGGTGGAAAGATCATGTAAAGGTGGTAGAATGTGTAAAATGTGCATGTGAACATCCCAATAGCATGAAAGCACTTCTTTTTTGTAAGAGCATGCACATAATCAGCATGAAAATAGAGCATGTGGGCCTGGATCACACAGGTCAACACTTTTTTACCATTTCTATAGAAGGAAAAAATGCAAGCACATTATAACACACTCACGTTTTGTCCTATTATAGATTGATCTATAAATATTTGTAACTATCTCACCTTTACAATATCTCACCTCTAGTTCCATCAGCTTATGTACTATATCTCACTTATCTCTCCCCTCACCTCTCTACCTCTCACCTCTCTATGTCTCTTAGTTGCTCCTTGTCTACCTCAACCCTAAACCTTATCTCTAAACCCTAATCCCTCAACCCTAAACTCTAATCCCTCATCCCTAAACCCTAAACACTATCTCTATTCCTAAACCCTCAATGGGCTCGATACTATACCTTAAACCCTAATCCCTTATCCCTAAACCCTCCAACCCTATCCCTAATCCTTATACCCTTGACACTCTACTTTAACCCTAATCCCTCGACCCTCAACCCTATCCTGAAACCCTCAACCCTCGAACCTTAATGTACTCAACCCTCAACATCAAACCCTAATCCCTCAACCCTTAACTCTGATCCCTTGACCCTCAACCCTATCCCTAAACCTAAACCCTAAAGCCTCAACCCTCAATGTCAAATCCTAATCCCTCAACCCTTAACTCTAATCCCTCAATCCTAAACCCTATCCCTAAACCCTAAAAACTATCCTTATTCCTAAACCCTCAACAGGCTCGATACTATACCTTAAACCCTAATCCCTTATCCCTAAACCCTCCAACCCTATCCCTAATCCTCATACCCTTGACACTCTACTTTAACCCTAATCCCTTGATCCTCAACCCTATCCCAAAACCCTCAACCCTCGAACCTCAATGTACTCAACCCTCAACATCAAACCCTAATCCCTCAACCCTTAACTCTGATCCCTCGACCCTCAACCCTATCCCTAAACCCTAAAGCCTAAGCCTCAACCCTCAACCCTCAACATCAAATCCTAATCCATCAACCCTTAACTCTAATCCCTCAACCCCTAAACCCTATCTCTAAACTCTAAACACTATCCCTATTCCTAAACCCTTAACGGGCTTGATACTATACCTTAAACCCTAATCCCTTATCTCTAAACCCTCCAACCCTATCCCTAATCCTTATACCCTCGACACTCTACTTTAACCCTAATCCCTTGACCCTCAACCCTATCCCTAAACCCTCGAGCCTCGAACCTCAACCCTCAACCCTCAATGTCAAACTCTAATCCCTCAACCCTTAACTCTAATCCCTCAATCCTCAACCCTATACCTAAACCCTAAACCCTAAAGCCTCAACCCTCAACCCTAAACGTCAAATCCTAATCGCTCAACCCTTCACTCTAATCCCTCAACCCTAAACCCTATCTCTAAGCCCTCAACACTATACCTTAAACCCTAATCCCTCAACCCTCAACCCTAATTCCTCAACCCTCAACCCTAATCCATCATCCCTCAACTCTAATCCCTCATCCCTAAACCCTAAACACTATCCCTATTCCTAAACCCTCAACGGGCTCGATACTTTACCTTAAACCCTAATCCCCTATCCCTAAACCCTCCAACCCTATCCCTAATCCTTATACCCTCAACACTCTAACCCTAATCCCTCAACCCTATCCCTCAACCCTCAACCCTCGAACCTCAATGTACTCAACCCTCAACAACAAACTGTAATCCCTCAACCCTTAACTCTGATCCCTCAACCCTCAACCCTATCCCTAAACCCTAAACCCTAAAGCCTCAACCCTCAACCCTCAACATCAAATCCTAATCCCTCAACCCTTAAGTCTAATCCCTCAACCCTAAACCCTATCCCTAAACCCTAAACACTATCCCTATTACTAAACCCTCAATTGGCTCAATACTATACCTTAAACCCTAATCCCTTATCCCTAAACCCTCCAACCCTATCCCTAATCCTTATACCCTCAACAATCTACTTTAACCCTAATCCCTTGACCCTCAACCCTATCCCTAAACCCTCGACCCTCAAACCTCAACCCTCAACATCAAACCCTAATCCCTCAACCCTTAACTCTAATCCCTTGACCC
Organism: Cunninghamia lanceolata; assembly: GCA_027924645.1. Classification (NCBI taxonomy): domain Eukaryota; kingdom Viridiplantae; phylum Streptophyta; class Pinopsida; order Cupressales; family Cupressaceae; genus Cunninghamia; species Cunninghamia lanceolata. Next base: position 8,847,591 of record BSBN01001583.1, read on the forward strand.
TCAACCCTATCCCTAAAGCCTCAACACTCAACCCTCAACATCAAATTCTAATCCCTCAACCCTTCACTCTAATCCCTTAACCCTAAACCCTATCCCTAAACCCTCAACACTATGCCTTAAACCCTAATCCCTCAACCCTTAACCCTAAACCTTATCCCTAAACCCTAATCCCTCAACCCTCAACCCTAATCCATCATCCCTAAACTCTAATCCCTCATCCCTAAACCCTAAATGCTATCCCTATTCCTAAACCCTCAACGGGCTTGATACTATACCTTAAACCCTAATCCCTTATCCCTAAACCCTCCAACCCTATCCCTAATCCTTATACCCTCAACACTCTACTTTAACCCTAAGCCCTCAACCCTCAACCCTATCCCAAAACCCTCAACCCTTGAACCTCAATGTACTCAACCCTCAACGTCAAACCCTAATCCCTCAACCCTTAACTCTAATCCCTCGACCCTCAACCCTATCCCTAATCCCTAAACCCTAAAGTGTCAACCCTCAACCCTCAATGTCAAATCCTAATCCCTCAACCCTTAACTTTAATCCCTCAACCCTAAACCCTATCCCTAAACCCTAAACACTATCCCTATTCCTAAACCCTCAATGGGCTCTATACTATACCTTAAACCCTAATCCCTCATCCCTAAACCCTCCAACCCTAGCCCTAATCCTTATACCCTTAACTCTCTACTTTAACCCTAATCCCTCGACCCTCAACCCTATCCCTAAACCCTCGACCCTCGAACCTCAACCCTCAACCCTCAACATCAAACCCTAATCCTTCAACCCTAAACCCAATCACTAAACCCTCAACACTATACCTTAAACCCTAATCCATCAACCCTCAACCCTAAACCTTATCCCTCAACCCTCAACCCTAATCCGTCATCCCTCAACTCTAATCCCTCATCCCTAAACCCTAAATGCTATACCTATTCCTAAACCCTCAACGGGCTCAATACTATACCTTAAACCCTAATCCCTTATCCCTAAACCCTCCAACCCTATCCCTAATCCTTATACCCTCGACACTCTACTTTAAACCTAATCCCTTGACCCTCAACCCTATCCTGAAACCCTCAATGCTCAAACCTTAATGTACTCAACCCTCAATGTCAAACCCTAATCCCTCAACCCTTAACTCTGAACCCTCAACCCTTAAAACTTGAACCTTAAAACCTATCCCTACATGCTTGACACTCGACACTATATCTTAAACCCTAATCCCTTAACCCTCATCCCTAAAGCCTCAACCCTAAATCCTTAAACCTTCAACCCTAAACCCTATCCCTAATCCCTCTACCCTCGACACTCTTCTTTAACCCTAATCCCTTGACCATCAACCCTATCCCTAAACCCTCAACCATCAAATCTCAACATTAAACCCTAATTCATCAACCTTAAACCCTAATCCCTCAAACCTAAACCCTATCCCTACACCATCAACCCTCAACACTATACCTTAAACCCTAATCCCTATCCCTCAACCCTTAACCCTTAAAACATAAACCCTATCCCTACACCCTTAACACTTGACACTATATCTTAAGCCTTAAACCCTCATCCCTAAAGCCTCAACCCTCAATCCTTAAACCTTCAACCCTAAACCCTATCCCTAATCCCTCTACCCTCAACACTCTAACCCTAACCTCAACATTAAACGCTAATCTGTCGACCCTAAACCCTAATCTATCAACCCTAAACCCTATCCCTAAACACTCAACCATCAACACTATACCTTAAACCCTAATCCCTCAACCCTCAACCCTAATCCCTCATCCCTAAACCCTAAATGCTATCCCTATTCCTAAACCCTCAACCCTCGACACTATACCTTAAACCCTAATCCCTTATCCCTAAACCCTAAACCCTATCCCTCAACCCTCAACCCTTAAAAACTAAACCCTAAAACAAATCCATAAACCCTCGACGCTCAACACTATATTTTAAACCCCAATCCCTTAACCCTCGGCCCTAAAGCCTCAACCCTCAATCGTTAAACCTTCAACCCTAAACCCTATCCCTAATCCCTCTACCCTCAACACTCTACTTTAACCCTAATCCCTTGACCATCAACCCTATCCCTAAACCCTCAACCCTTAACCCTCAACTCTCAACATTAAACCCTAATCCGTCAACCTTAAACCCTAATCCGTCAACCCTAAACCCTTAACACTATACCTTAAACCATAATCCCTCAACCCTAAACCCTAATCCCTCAACCGTAAACCCTAAACCCTATCCCTAAACCCAACAAAACTACTTTGCCTTATGTTAGGTTGTTAAACCCATCATTTTTGACACTATTCTCTTAAAGATATCTGAGTTGCAAGAATATGTCGAAAAAATGGCTATGAACTCTTTTAATGTTAGTAATGTTATATGGCATGTTTTTCTGGCCCATCTAGGGTTCATTATGCCAATAGGTGTACACACTATGAGAAAAGCTTTGTGTATGGTACATCCACAGTGAGTAATTAACAGTTGAAATTAGAAGGATGATCATTATGAGAAAAGCTTTGCATTGGGGTACATCTATGTTTCTTGCTGTCCACCCTGCACTTAGGGGAGGTAAATTGTTATGAAACAGGCAAATAATCTCCCATTGTTTACTGGCTCTATCCACAAGAACTACTAAACTTTTTTCTCTTGGTAATTGTAGAGGACATTCACCTATTTTTGGCAACTCCTACATTCCCAAACCATTACAAAAACTAAGTTATTTTAACCCAATAAATAGCTTATTACATTGATTTAATACACTACTATATTAAAGCTTAGCATTCACACAAATGCAGATGATCATATTATAGAAGACTGCATTATATTAGACTATTAGAAATCCCTCAGAAAAATATAATAACAAAATTGCTTTGCCTTATGTTAACTTACAATTAAACCCATTCTTTTTGACACTCTTCTCTTAATAAAGTAAGAGTAATAAGAATAGAAGGCAAAGAATTTGATCTTTCTAGTATGCATGGTCAGTTTACATTCCATGACTTCATTTTCATTGAATAAAAAGGTAAATATCTAATTTGAAAGGTGGGGCAGAGTTCACTGTCATGTGCTTTTCTAGATGATAGGGTCCATAATGTCCAGGGTTCTTCAAAGAAAGGCTTGTAACATAATTAAGTTTTTGTTATACCAATCCTCTAGGTAAATCTACAATTCAAATGCCTACTTTGAAAGTTGAAATAAATTAAATTAGACTTAGAATTTTGATTTTCTTCCATTGCTTCAACAACAACATTGTTTTCTTCATTAGAAACTAATTCAAGATCAGCAACTTGCTACCCATTGGTTGACTTGAATTGCAGCCTCTATTAGAAGAAGGGTATTTTTTATCTGTACCAATGTTGGTATTTATAAGCTAAAGATCATTGATATTTTTCACACACCCTATTATTTGAAATATCTTAACCTTAAAATGTGACTTGGATATGTACTTGAACACAATGAAATCTCCAATCTCCAGCCCATGATGATTCACAAAAATTTGCCAACCTTGCCTAAATTCTAGTTTATTTATGGTACCCCTTAATTGTACATCCCACTCCTGCCCACCTGGGCCTTGAAGAAGGAGGCATGCCCATTAAACCAACTCATTCAACAACTTGCTACCCATCGGTTGACTTGAACTGCATACTCTGTTAGAAGAAGGGCATCTTTTATCTGTACCAATGTTGGTATTCATAAGCCAAAGAGCATTGATGTTTTTCACACACCCTGTTCTTTGAAACATCTTAACCTTCAATTATGACTTGGATATGTACTTGAACACAACAAAATCTGTAATCTCCAACCCATGATGATTCACAAAATTTTCCCAACCCTTCCTAAATTCTAGTTAATTTATGGTACCCCTTAATTGTACATCCCTAAACCTTAAATCCTAATCCCTTAACCCTAAACCCTAATCCCTAGTCCCTAAACCATAAACCCTAATCCCTAATTATAATTTATGGTACCCTAATCCCTAAACCCTAAACCCTAATCCCTTATTCCTAAACCATAAACCCTATCCCTAAATCCTCAACCCTCAACACTTAAACCTTAAATCCTAAACCCTATCCCTAAACCCTCAACCCTCAAAACTATACCTTAAACCCTAATCCCTCAACCCTAAACTTTCAACCCTAAACCCTATCCCTAATCCCTCTACCCTCAACACTCTACCTTAACCCTAATCCCTCAACCCTTAACCCTAAATGCTATCCCTAAAGCCTCAACCCTAAACCCTAATCCCTCAAGGTCATAAACTCTAATCCCTTATCCCTAAACTCTAAATCCTATCCCTAAACCCTCAACCCTCAACCTTAAACCTTAATCACTCAATCCTTATCCACCCCTCTCCTCCCCTATCTGGCTCACCCCCATCTCTACCCTCCTCTACCCTCGACACTATACATACATACATATAGGCATACATACATACATACATGATTAATAACCTTGAACATAAAAAAATTCAAGGGGGACATAACGCGAGCGCGTTATTGCAAACATGACAAATAGTCCACAAAATTCTATGGCAAAAGGAAAAATGCAAAGTTGAAAATAACGCGAGCGCATTATGTTTTGCTTTGGTAATCCCAAGCCTTGGGCTTGGGATTTGCTCTGGATTTCCAACCCAAAGGCTTGGAGTGTCTTCCCAATGTCCAGAGACGTGTTTTTCCATATTCTACAGGATTTCACATAGCTTCGTTTGTGCTAACCCTCAAATTTGCACGTGTTTCAAGGTCAACTAAATCGAACACCTGGGTAATGTTATGCTTTCTCTTAGCTATTTGACGATGTGATTTTTTTCACATTTTGACAATGTTAAGCCTTTCATCTTTAATTTCTTTTGTTTGTCTGTCCGTTTTTGGGCAAAAACCATTGTTTGGTCTTTTTTTCATTGTAAATTAACCATTCATTGAAATTTAAAAAAAAATACATATTTAGAAACTAGACTCCATTCTACACATTAAAAAAAGAAAAAAATAATTTTTAATTAGTTTTCAAAATTTATAGGGGTAGCACGGCCAAAATTCTATTTTTAGGATGTGTCCACTTTGAAAATTAGTAAAAAATCAAATATTCATCAAAAAATTATTAGAAAAAACAGGCATAAACTACATGCTATTAGTAAATTTCTCACTAAAGTGATTTTCAAAATACCAAAAAAAAGTTGACCTTTTGAGGGAGCCACAAAACATGCTATGCTATGTTTTTTTGACAGAAACAACACCAATTTCTGTGGCTCCCTCTTTTGAACCCCTTAATCTATACCATTTTCAAAAACAATTATAAGTTTAGAAAGTAGACTCGGAGTACTACGAACATTGTTTTAGTTGCATCTCCAAATTTTGAGTGTAACTATGCTCCATTTCTCATCCAAGGCCAGCATTTCCTGATTTCAGAAAAAAAAGTGGCCACTTAAGACCCCTTTTTGGCCCCCCATCTTTTTGCACTTACCCTTTATTGTCACCTGACCTTAGCCATTTTATTAATTTATCCCCAATTAATTAAATCCCTTAGCCACCTATATTGAATTAATTTAATTAATTCAATATTTATCCCTTTCTAATATTACCCATATTAATTAAATAAATATAAAATATTTATTTGGTTAATATTTCCTTTCCAACTTAATCACATCCTTAATTAATTAAATAAACCCACTTTATTTAATTAATTATTCCCATTCACATGACTCCCATAGTCCAAATAAAAAATTAAATAAATCTCTCATCCCACCAAGTGTCACATTATCTACCCTCCACTTAACCCCTTCACATGACTTGCCAATTTAAATAATTTTTATTTGAATTGGGAGCTAATTATTCTCCTCCCTCCACTTGTCACATGACTACGTTGTCACATGCACCTCTTAGCTTTTTATTCTAATTTAAAATTCATCTCTCTTCTCCATCGCACACTTGTCACAAAGCTAATCTTGTCCTTTGCATGATTAATCTCAGTCGTCCACCTGCCAAAAGTTAAAATAAAATCTCATCCATTCATTTCAACCAAGATTTTCTATAAATATAGCCCTCTTCTAAGCCATTTGACAATCCATCTTGAGCATATCATCATTCTGCCAAAATCCATTTGCATCTTTGAGCTATGGTTTTTAGTGACTTGCATTGCATGAGAGCATTTCACATTTTAATCTTGAGGGTATAGCTAGATTGTTTTGGGTGTGGCATTCTCAACCCTATCAATGGATTGTGAATCGATTTGAAGGTATACTTGATTTGGTTTGTTTGAATTTCTTGTGTTTTTCCTTCATTTCAATTTTCATGATCTCATTTGGCACACTCAATGGGACTCCTAGGTCCTGATTTACTAATTTTTGTTTGAGTTTTTTTAAGTTTCTTCATCAAAAGCCATATTGCAGGTTCAGTTGCAAGTATTAGCGCTATTTTCACTTACTATAGTGCCATCTTCAAAAACTATGGCACCATTGTCACGATTTCTAGCGCTATTTTTGGATTCTGTAGTGCCTTTTTCTGTGTTGTTTTTGACGGAATTTTTGTTTGCAGGGTTGTTTGTATTCAGATTTTATTCATCTTTTGCATACTTGCAGGTCTAATAATCCCTATTTTGCAGGTTTTGATCATAGGGCTTACTAGATTCATGCTAGGGTTTTGTTATTAGGTTGCATACTAGTTTGATTTGCAATCATCATCTAGGGTTTTGTAGATTTTTAACTTAGTAGGGTTTTAAAATCATTTGGAATCCATTTTGAATCAAGTAGAGGGTTTGTAGTTTTCAAATTAATCTGTTGTAGAGCTTAAATCCTTTCTTCTGTCGATTTCATGCTACCTACACCCAGATTGATGCCATACTGCACAGTTTGGAATCAGGTAATCAAGGTTAACATTCTGTTAGCGCATTTTCTGATATTGTAGCACCATTTTATGATAGGCTAGTGCCAATTCAGTCATTTCCAACATGATTTTAATAGACTGTAGTGCTATTTCTCTTATATGTAACACCTTTTATGTTTTAGCACCATTTTCATAATCTGTACTGCTAGTTTCTAACAGCAAGTAAATTTTTTGATTAGCACCATTTTCTTTTTTTGTAGCGCTTTTTTATGTTTTTCTGGCGCCTTTTCATTCTGTTGTAGTGCTATTTTCTGTATTGATTTTTCAAACTATGTAGGTGGCTGGCCGAACTCTGTAACACAAAACAATGCATGTCAAAGACTAAAATTTGAAAATCCTAACGATTTGTTGCAAGGTTTTTGTTAAATTAGGCACACTTTTTTTTTGGGCTTTAAAATGAACCTTTGTGTGTTTAGTTATGCAAACATTTGGATTTGGGTTTTAAAAGGAACCATTGCTTGATCTTAGGAACATTTGTATTTGGACTTAAAAAGAACATTAGCATTTGTTTGCTGTGTTGGTACACTTGCACACTTTGTGTTACCCAAGGGTTAGAATCGAAGTATCCTCTCCCTTTGCCTTCAAAAGGATCTTGGGTGTAAGAGAAATGATTCTATTCTCTTCTTTTTTTAGGACATGGGCCTACCTTTGAGACACATCCGTATGGAGAACTCATTAGCGACCCCAAGTGGTACTTTCATCCAGTCCGCTATATGTAAATTAGGATCAGGCAAAAGCCAAGTCCAAATCGATATTAGCGTATACCATTCAATGCTAGCTCGAAAGGAAGTAGTACCTTTTGGTATATGAGACTCCTAGTAGAGTTAGTTAGAACCTTAAGTGGTTTGTTGGATGCTCATATCATGCAGATTCCCTGGATGTTCCCCCACTATGAACCATTATTTTAGTAGCCCAAATCCCTCTATTTGTTGGAGCAGAAGGTGGGACCTTTGAAGCCACCCCAATTCTCGTGGTTCTTAGTAGAGATAGCGAGGACAATCCTAAGGTTTGGTGGGGGGGACGAGCCTTGGGAAACCTAAAACTTGGTATGCATGAGAAGTGAGTGCTGTGGAGGGGAGCTAGTGCTACCAAGATCCTGGAGCTATCCACTTTGAATAGGCACAGCTAGGGGATCCAACAAATATTGTCCTTGCCTTCGCTTTAGGTTGTGCTTGTTTTCAAAATTTTCAAAAACACAAAAACCTTACATTGAAATAAATTTCCCATTGTGTGAAGTGTTTGCTTTGTGTTTGTTGCCAAGAGATATTTTTCATTCTCAAAACCTTAGGGAAAACATTTGACCCTTAGAAAATTAAAAAAAATCAAAAACCTTTAGAAAATCCAAAAAAATCAAAAACCTTAGAAAATCCAAAAAAAAACAAATACTTAGAAAATCTAAAAAATATTTTGAGACCTTGTCCCATCCATCCTTTCATTTCATCCTTTCAATCCATTCATCCATCTCATCTTGACCTTAGAGAAAGATATTTTGATTTGTTGGACCCTATATCCTTAACCATTTCATTCCCAAAAATTATTTTAAACTCACACCTATCCAAATTACCTATTAGTCATTCCCACATTTTATCCTACTAATCCATCAACCTTGGACCAAACTTGTGTGCAAAAGATTTAATCTAGATCTCATCCTATCCTAGTTGGTAAGGTACGTAAAGATTAGCTACCTTTCGGTACCTTTATAAACTTTATCCATCATAATCCCTATTTTATTTGGACATCATTAGTCTATCTTCAAGTAAAATAGTATCCTATCCTTTGCCTTGAGGTCATTAGTCTACCTTGAAGTAGAGGGATTCATCCTTGAAAAAAAATCTAAAAGATCTAGATTTTTATCCAAGCTCACCCCTTTAGTCCTAAATCATTTTCCAAAATCCAACACCATATCTTTAGCCAACTCCATCACAAATATCACTCTTTAGCCTTGAAAAACTCCATCCACTTCATTCCTAAACATTGTTCTCCTTTGGGTCCAACTAATTACAAATTTATCTCTAAGGTCTTTCTTCCCAAAACATCAAATCCATTTTCATCTCATAATCAAACTCACCCCAACATCATTGCATGCCCTTGACAAGGTTACAAGCTAGGAAACTTCAAGAAATGGGATCTTTTGAAAATATCAACCAAAACAATATCGGAATCAAAATTGGAGCGCAACCAACTAGTGACAACAATATGCCCCACGACAACATACTTCAATCTCCACATTCACCCCACACAACACATACCCCAATCAAGAGGTTGAAGATTTCCTACAAGATACTGCAACTATGGATATGTTGGATAGAGTCCTCAAGTTGGATCCTGATAGATTTATGAAACATCTTATTCAACTTGGTGCCACTCCAAATGCTAACGCTACTCCATCCGCACCACAAATCACCCTCACTATCCCTAGCAACACCCCAAATGCAAATGCTTCCATAACCCTACCATCTAATGATCCTAACTCCTTTGCCATCATATCGCAACTTCTTTCCCAACAAAATCTAAACACTTCCAATGATGCAACTATTTCTATATCACAAGACAATCAAAACCCAAATTTACGATGACAAAATACCAACACAAACAAAGACGCATGATTACCACCATATATCCAATGACTAGTTCAAGACAATTCCACCCCACAACAACCTTTGACAATTGAAATGGTCCAAAAGATAGTAGAGATGGAAAAAGAATAAAAAAAGATGCACTATAATCTTGAGAAAATATGTCCCTATCCTTTTGACAAGAATCTATACATGCCACCTTTACCTAAACATTTTGAAATGCCAAAATTTCACAAATACAAGGGAAAGGGATACCCTCGGGATCACTTACCTAAATTCTACTTCGCTTGCCTTGAAGTCGCTCAAGAAGACACTTATTTAATGAGACTTTTCCCTAAAATCCTTAGTGGACAAGCCGCTGATGGTTTACACATCTTCCCCCTGGCATCAAATCATTTGAGGAACTTGTGGACAAATTCATAACTCATTTCTCCTACAATTGTGAACATGAAATCTCTATGACGGATCTTTGTAACACTAAACAAAAGAATGGGGAACCATTTGCAAACTTTTTACAATGATAGAGAGATTTAGCAAGCAATATACCATGGCATATTCCTGAAAAACAACTTGTGACTATGTTTGTCACTAATTTGAATCCCGAATTAGCATTTCACTTGCAAGTGTTTTGTGCCTTTACTTTTGAAGAAGTCATTGACAAGGGAATAACTATTGAAAGAGCCTTCATAAATAAAGGAATGATAAAATTGTATGATAACAACAAGAAAAAAAACAACAACACCACGAACAACAACAAAAATGCACAAACAAGTGACAAACTGCGCTTTTAGAACAAAAATAAGAATTCCCTTAACAATGGAGTAACAGATACAAAAGCTGTCCAAAATATCCAAAATAATCTCCCATTAAACATCTCAAGCAACAATGTGAGCATACCTAAGGGGCCTCCAAAACAAGAAAATTACCCTAGATGAAGATTTACTCCTTTGGGAGAACCCATTGTGGATATTCTGGATAGATGTGTGAAGGGAAATTTATTGCAACTTCCACCCATTCGACCATATGATGAAAGTCAATTTAACCCTGTGTGGTTTGATGAAAATCAGTTTTCTGAGTACCATCGCATTAAGGGACATCCAACATTAGATTGCATGAGATTAAAACATCACATACAAGATCTCATAGATGCAGGAAAGGTCACTCTTCACGACTCTTCAAATCCATCTCCAAATGCAAACTTGGGAGCATACAAGGACCCCCTCCCCAATCATAACAAAGGAAAAGCATCTTAATCAGCCAACCAAACATATCATGTTGTTCCTCCACCAAAATGTTTTGATTCCATTGTTGGTCGAATAGAAGAATCCTTTAGCCATGTCAACATTATTACAATCTGAGTCAAATCCCAAACCCCCAATTGTGTTGTCACAACCCGTCGTGGTCATGTAATCATTTGTGGTGCCACTTCCACTAATCAACCATTTGTAGTTGATCAGCCTTCGTCATCCACACCTTCCAATCCACCTGCATATAAATACAACCTCCTAGATCATCTATGAAAGACACCTACCTGTTGGTCATGATGTTAGTCATAAACAAGCATAGAATAAAAGTACACATTAACCTTTATTCATCTTGAAAGATATGATGAATTCAGAGAATTCATGATCCCAAGTCTCTGATGATTAGGTCTTAATCACCTGACATTACTTAGAGGTTGATGTGTGTTGCTATTTCCATTTTGGGGCCTTACGTTGAGTTCATCATCATGACACTTTTTCTGCAAAGATTCTTCATAGAGATATCATTGATGTGATAAGTTGTCATTGATGTCAAAAGTATGTTCAGTTGCCATTGTTGTTGACAGGAGCAGGAGACATCATCTTGTGTGTTCTTTCTATTGTTATATCACAGTTTAGTATGGTAAAGTGTTTGTGTTTATCTTGTTATCATGTTGTAGTACACATCATGCCTAATAAGGTCAGAACAGGTTGTCAAGATCAGATGTGCATTTGATCAGTGTGAAGTAGAGTGTTGGTTTTGACAAATTTTTTATGACAGAGGATTGCATTTACAAGTTTTGATTTTGCATTTCATAGTTGATCATATATCAGGATGTTGGTCATGACAAGACACAGTAACAGTATTGATCTTCAATATGGTTAGTAGGTACATTTCATACTTGGTTATGCAGTGTAGAGGTACATTTCATACTTGGATCAGTTACAAAGAATTCATCTTGTTGGATCAGATGTTTTGATTTGAAGTGTTGCTCAAATTGCATAAGGATTTCAAGAACCTACTTGAAAATTGATGATCATATGACATATCAGAAAGGGTGCTTTAGGGTTCAAGTCATGCTTTCTGTGTTAATTTATATTGGTGCAAGTTATATGTTTTGATCAGAAAGTGTATATCTAGTTCAACATATTCTTGTATGAGCTCACACATTTCTAAATAGAAGATCACAAATTATATCACACATTTCTAAATAGAAGATCACAAATTATATCCTAAGAGCTCTTAAAATAAACGTCATTCACTTTTGTTTTAATCACCAGTTGACCAGCTTGGAAGGTTTATGTCACTTAAGTGACAACTTAAGGGTTGCATTGTCATGGTTTTTATCGGCCCCGTTGCCTAGGGTGCCTGGTCACCAAGTTAAAGATGCTCACGACTGCCGGGAAGCACAGATCAACGCTCCACATTTAATTGACTGTTGACGGGAGTGTCATACCTGGTGGTTGGGTTTTAAACTGTGCCGTAGTCTGTATTGTATAAAATTGACGGCCTCTGTGCTATGGAAAAGCAGAAAAGTATATTTGTTTCTATCTTTAAGTGATAGCGAAGATAGAAGTTGGAAAGTTAGAAGTTTTTTATGGAAAGTCTCATAAAAAGATATTTATTTTTGTGGAATGTGAATCGAAGAGGAGATATTGAAAATGGAAACTTTCAATATCGAAATTACAAAGAATATACAATGCTTTTTTTTTTTTTTATAGAGATGAAAAGACAGCCTCTATAGAAGATGGTTTTATTTTTAAGGGGCTGGTACATTATTGATTAAATATATTTTTGAGATGGATAAGATGCAGGTACTTCATGAAATGTATTTTTGCAGAGAAAATCAAGAATTTAGAAGATCGAGAGTTTTGAAATGTTTTTTATGAAGACTTTATACAAGGGAAAATGATTTTTGAAGATGAAGAATGTGAAGGAGAATATTGAAGGGTTTTGTAAATTTAAGAAGGAATTTGTATAGAGAAGAAAATATATATGTATACATGATTTTATTTTTCTAGAGATTGAAGGGTTTTGTACAAAGAGGATAATGAAAATTTGGTTGAAGAAATTTGCAGATTGAAGGGTTTTGTGAATTAGAAGAATGTGAAAGGGCAGTTGTATTTAATTTGACAGAGATGATATATACAGAAGATGAAAGGTGAAAAGATATTCAATTGGTATAAAATTGTTTTTCAGGTGCATTGATGTAATGACTAGTAAGACAGAGAAGAAACATACAGAGTATGCAGTACATAGGATTGATTTTGAATATCTAAGTTTGTATATGATTTGGGTTGATAAAAAGAATGGCCATTTGATAGATACATGAGACAGAAGAAATGTCTTGTATTGAAACAGAGAAACCCTCTGAATTCTTGTGTTCAGCTTGTTCTGGATTAGGGGTTGGTGCTCCTTGAAGTTGGTGCTTCTAAAAGTTTAGGGGTTGGTGCTCCTTGAAGTTGGTGCTTCTAAATGAATTAGGGGTTGGTGCTCCTTGAAGTTGGTGCTTCTAAACATTGTAACTAGTGAGGTTTTTGATTAAGCCAGTGAGGCAGTTTTGGAGTGGTTTTTCTACCCCTAGAGGGTTTTCCACTCGTGCAAATCTTGTGTCATAATCTTCCCTGTATGTGTATGATTTACTTATGAAGTTTTGTTCTCTTTCTGCATTCACAGTCATGTGCATATGTATTTGACAAATCAATGGTATCTTTCTCTCCTTGTGCTTTGAAAGTTAAAGTTGGTAAAAAGATTTGAAAATTCACACAACACTGATTCACCCCCCCTCTCAGTGTTGTCCTTGACTCCTACAATTGGTATCAGAGCCAAGTTCCCTTCTGAAGCTTAATCAGCTTGGGTAGATCCTCTATGTGGAGTACTATGGGAAAGAAGAATAGAATTAAGGTCTCAAATAGAGAAAAGAAAGATGGTAAAACAAGCCTCAATTAAGCCTAGAAATGATTTGTTGCATATGTCACCCCTGATAATTGATACAAAGAATGGTCTTGTAATTGAGAACTTTGATAAAAAGCAAGAAATCATTGTGAATAAAAGAGAACAAGAATTTAATGAAAGAAAAGATGTCTTTTATGTTGAGACTAATGATGAAGATGAATAGGAGTTTGATGAATATGATTGTGAAGTTGATTTAGAAGGTGAATTATTGTGTGCCCTAGATACAATCAAGTAGCTTAGCAAAGAGAATAAGAAACTAGAAGATCAGTGTCAACAAGAAAAAAATTTCAAGAACAAGGTATGCTCAAATTTTGAAAAAGTTTCTTTAGAATTTGAAGAAGCAAAAAATTAGATTGCAATTTTAAAGAGTTATGTTGAGGAATCTAACAAAGTCATTATTAGTTTAAAGGCTGAAATTGAGGAGACTAAGAGAACAGCAGAAGCCACTAAATATACCTTGGATGCCAAAACCTTTGAGTGCCATAAACTTGAAGACAAGTTTGTTGATCTTAAGAAAGATCTTGAAGATCATAAGATTAAGTTAGAGAAATATAAGAAGTTTGAGAAAAGTATTAATGCACTAGATGATATGCTATGTAGAAAAAAATATTCCAGTGATCTTACTGGCTTAGGGTATGAGGTAAGACAAGCATCTTCAAGTGGAATAGAATCAAACATTGAAATAGTTTTTGTATCTGCAAAAGGGAAAGGATAGAGTTTTAAAGTTAGGAATACTCTAAGGAAGAAGATTAATTTTTTTCATCATGCTGATACTCCTACAGATGAGACAAAAGATAAATGTGCTATAGATGAGACAGAAGATAAATGTGTTGATGAAGGTAGGTTTTCAAGATCTTCACTTTTTAGACAAAATCAATCTATAAGGTACAATTTCTTTTCTGGCTATTGCTATGCTTGTTATGAGTATGGTCATAAAGCAACTGATTCTCTGATGAATTCAATATGGAATAAGGATTCTTATGAATGGTCAAACAGTGGTCAAAGTTGTAAATGTAACTATTTAGATCATACTTCAAGGTTTTGTTGTACTCAAGTAAGAAATGATGTTTTTGGCCTTTCAAGAGGATATAGTTCTTCTGGTTCTCCTCTTGATTACAAGATCATATGCTATAGGTGTCAGAAGTTTGGACATAAAGCACAATATTGTAGAAATGATTTAATAAGTCATCTCAAGACAAGAGGAACTATTAAAGTTTGGAGGAAGAAAGATCCTGTAAAAGTGTGGAAGCAGAAAGAAAGTCAAGAGAAGTTAGATTCTAAGCTTGTGCATCTTGCACAAGTCATTTCATCTATTGCATAATATAACATGGAGTAAGGAGGAGGTGTCAAATTCTCTATCAATTAATCCCAAGAAGTTTCAGGAAAAGATTATTTGATGATTGTCATTATGCTGATCTTCTCATGTTTATTCTTACCAACCTTATGAAATTAAATTCATATAGTTGATGGTGGTGTTGCTAACAATGTTGTTGTTTAGAATGTGATAGTGACACAGGTGATCTGGTTCAGTATGCAAACAAGATGTTAAAAGAATGTTCAGGAGTTGAATGCTCAAAGAGTTTGATGATATTGAATAACTTGGTTGATAAATGATCTTGATATGTTTGAGAAAATGTGAAGTGTTGTTGCAGGAAAATCTTGATGATGCAATTAGTTTGTTGATGTGCATGGGCTGATTTGAATGAAGATTGACAGGTTCTAGGATTTGAAAGATAAGATCTTGGGTATACTCAAGGATTTCTCTTCATATGTTATCTCATATTGGCTGCGAAGTTTAAAATGGAAGAAGCTAATTCGTAGCATATATCTCTACATTTGAATTTGGCAAGAAAGGTATGTGCAAATTGTGTGCCTCTAGTTTAGAAGTGGTATCAGGTATGTACTTCAAGCTATAACAATCTAGAGTTGCTTATGACATTGATGGTGATCCTTGTATTTCATCAAATTCTTCAATCAGAGGTAGTTAAAGGAAAGTTTTGGTAAGGTTTTCTCAAGAGTGGTCTTCATGTGTTGTGATGTGTTTATGACATCCTGCATAGAGTTTGATTTCATCAAAAGAGTTGATATTTGGTTAAGCAGAGATATGTCAGTTTTGTATCTTGATTTTTCAACTTGGTGTTGTGTCAAGAAGTGTAATTTTTGTTGACATACATGTTTCATTCTGTGAGCACAGTGGTCAGTGTTGGTTATTCTTGTCAATAATTACCAGTGATATTTATGACTAGAGTTTTACACAAGGGGAGTTAATTCAGGCTTTGTCATCAAACGTCAAAAAGGGGGAGAAAGAAAGAATGCCTTATGGGGTTTTTCCATCAATGACAAAGGGGGAGATTGATGGTGATAAGTTATCATTGATGTCAAAAGTATGTTCAGTTGCCATTGTTGTCGACAGGAGCAGGAGACATCATCTTGTGTGTTCTTTCTATTGTTATATCACAGTTTAGTATTGTAAAGTGTGTGTTTATCTTGTTATCATGTTATAGTACACATCATGCCTAATAAGGTCAGAACAGGATATCAAGATTAGATGTGCATTTGATCAGTGTGAAGTAGAGTGTTGGTTTTGACAGATTTTTTATGACAGAGGATTGCATTTACAAGTTTTGATTTTGCATTTCACAGTTGATCACAGTTGATCATATATCAAGATGTTGGTCATGACAAGACACAATAACAGTATTGATCTTCAATATGGTTGGTAGGTACATTTCATACTTGGTTATGCAGTGTAGAGGTACATTTCATACTTGGATTAGTTACAAAGAATTGATCTTGTTGGATCAGATGTTTTGATTTGAAGTGTTGCTCAAATTGCATAAGGATTTCAAGAACCTACTTGAAAATTGATGATCATATGACATATCAGAAAGGGTGCTTCAAGGTTCAAGTCATGCTTTCTATGTTAATTTATATTGGTGCAAGTTATATGTTTTGATAAGAAAGTGTATATCTAGTTCAACATATTCTTGTATGAGCTCACACATTTCTAAATAGAAGATCACAAATTATATCCTAAGAGCTCTTAAATAAACGTCATTCACTTTTGTTTTAATCACCAATTGACTAGCTTGGAAGGTTTATGTCACTTAAGTGACAACTTAAGGGTTGCATTGTCATGGTTTTTACCGGCCCCGTTGCCTAGGGTGCCCGGTCACCAAGTTAAAGATGCTCACGACTGCTGGGAAGCACAGATCAACGCTCCACATTTAATTAACTGTTGGTGGGAGTGTCAGACCTGGTGGTTGGGTTTTAAACTATGCTGCAGTCTCTATTGTATAAAATTAACGGCCTCTGTGCTATGGAAAAGTAGAAAAGTATATTTCTTTATATCATTAAGTGATAGCGAAGATAGAAGTTGGAAAGTTAGAAGTTTTTTATGGAAAGTCTCATAAAAAGATATTTATTTTTGTGGAATGTGAATTGAAGAGGAGATATTGAAAATGGAAACTTTCAATATAGAAATTAAAAAGAATATACAATGCTTTTTTTTTTTCTATAGAGATGAAAAGAAAGCCTCTATAGAAGATGGTTGTATTTTTAAGGGGCTGGTACATTATTGATTAAATATATTTTTGAGATGGATAAGATGCAGGTTCTTCATGAAATGTATTTTTGCAGAGAAAATCAAGAATTTAGAAGATTGAAAGTTTTGAAAAGATTTTTTATGAAGACTTTATACAAGGCAAAATGATTTTTGAAGATGAAGAATGTGAAGGAGAAGATTGAAGGGTTTTGTAAATTTGAGAAGGAATTTGTACAGAGAAGAAAATATATATGTATATATGATTTTATTTTTGCAAAGATTGAAGGGTTTTGTACAAAGAGGATAATGAAAATTTGGTTGAAGAAATTTACAGATTGAAGGGTTTTGTGAATTAGAAGAATGTGAAAGGGTAGTTGTATTTAATTTGACAGAGATGATATATACAGAAGATGAAAGGTGAAAAGATATTCAATTTGTATAAAATTGTTTTTCAGGTGCATTGATGTAATGACTGGTAAGACAGAGAAGAAACATACAGAGTATGCAATACACAAGATTGATTATGAATATCTGAGTTTGTATATGATTTGGGTTGATAAAAAGAATGGCCATTTGACAGATACATGAGATAGAAGAAATGTTTTGTATTGAAATAGAGAATCCCTCTGAATTCTTATTTTCAGCTTGTTCTGGATTAGGGTTTGGTGCTCCTTGAAGTTGGTGCTTCTAAACATTGTAACTAGTGAGGTTTTTTATTAAGCCAGTGAGGCAGTTTTAGAGTGGTTTTTCTACCCCTGGAGGGTTTTCCACTCGTGCAAATCTTGTGTCATAATCTTCTTTGTATGTGTATGATTTACTTATGAAGTTTTGTTCTCTTTCTGCATTCACAATCATGTGCATATGTATTTGACAAATCAATGGTATCTTTCTCTCCTTGTGCTTTGAAAGTTAAAGTTGGTAAAAAGATTTGAAAATTCACACAACACAAATTCACCCCCCTCTTAGTGTTGTCCTTGACTCCTACAGTCATTTTATGCAGTTGTTCAGTTAAATGATACAAAAATATTTAAATCTTTGCATGATATTTTTAGTTATACATGCTTTAGCTTCAAATATGCTAAATATTTGCAATTATCTACGAGATGTCCACATATTTGTATTATTTTCTTGAGATTATCAATTATTTGCAATTATGATGGTGAAATGCTCTAAAATTTAAAGAAATTGAAAGAAATGCTTCAAATTAATGTTGAACCTTCAGCCATTGAACCACATATACATCAGATACAGTCATGAAGAGAAGAAAACCAAACCATATGTTCACCAGGACATTCCACAGCTAGATACAGTTGATGCTAACTTCAAAGGAATTGTATGAAAACAACATATGCAAGTAGATATGCACTCCAAGGGATGCAGCAAGTCACAACATATATCCAGAATTCACACACTGATTACTCAAGATTTACTATGAATTGTAATCAAACAAGTCTTCTCATTCATTAAGTATGCAAGGATATAAATGTACACAAAAAGCTTTGAAATGAGCCCTAAATATTTCAGCAGATGGATTTCAATTAAGTTTTGAATGTTTGAAATGAGGCATTCCTCCACCTTTTATAGAACAAGGTGAGGAATCCGTTACAAAAGATCTATGATCTTGATTTATCTATGAATATCTGCGGTGAGTATTTCATTTGACTTTGTCAACTTTATCAAGTGGCACAAGTTGCCAGTTGGCAACCATCTAGAGTACTTATTTTCATAAGTAACTGATGCTTATATTCCATTTTATGATGTATCCTCATCATGCTCCTTGTCATCATCATCACCTTCACTGCTCTCGCTCTCTTCATCATCATCATGATGGTCTTCTTTGATATGGACCTGCATAGTTGTCCTGATATTTTCATATAGTTGTACTATTCGCTCTATTTCCCCACCATCCTAAGCTTTTGCTTTGATGGTGGCGTGCTTATGCATTTGATATTTGCCTCAGAGATTTTCTAATTTACTTCTCCTGATGCTAGATGTCTCATGATAATTTTCCATCTTGACCCTGAGCCTCATAATTTTATCCATGGTTTCCTCTGTTAGATTGTTTAAGGGATCATCAGCTACCTGTTGGAAGTTACTATGTATAGCTTTTATTGCAAACTCCTCATCTTGATTCTCTATCTTCCCTTCTAGCACTTCTAAAAGTTTAGCTTCATATGCCATCATATCATGTAGCTTTATGCTGATGTCTCTTAATTTAGTGTTGCATCTTTTAAGTACCTCACATTCAAATTTGGTATCTTTATACCATATGTCAACCAATAGTGCATTATTATTATTTAGCACTTGATTGCTTATTAGAACTTGAGGGTCAATTCTCCTTATTTCTTCCAAGATGACCAAAATTTTCTCCAGCTGGAAAGACCTTTTCCCAATCTCCATCTGCAATCTGTCAACTTTTCTCCTGGAGACACTTAAAGAATTCCATCTTTTTAAAGAAGCTTTTACCACTTCCTCCACTTCGTCAAATGTGGATAACATACACTTTCTCATTATAGATGACTCATGCTTCATGAGATCTATTTTATTTACTTTTTCCTGAGAAATAGGAGTCAATGGGACTGCATGATCAGTTGACGTATCATCAGGGTTAATTAACCCTTTTATGTATGCATGCAGCTGAGCAATGTGCTCTTTATGCTGCTTATTCTTCTCTTTCTCTTTCTTAATTCTTTGAGTTAAGGAATCAATGATATCCTTACCCTCCTAACCCTCCTGGTCTTCATTTGCAAATCCTAAGTCAAGTATATTAATCTGGAATTTTTCCAGAGTAATTTTACCTTTTTCTTTATCTACAGTAGGAATTGCAGCCTGTGCAGTCCTTCTTCCAGTTATTGGATCTCTCTTAATGGCCGAAGTCATTCTGGCCTTCCTCCTTGGCTTTATTAGATTTTTTGAAAACAAGGTGGATACATTGAATTCTTGAATCTCAAAATCTACCTCTGTGTTGACTTCCTTTCCAACCATCGAGGTACCTGATCATATTTCTCTGCATCATCATGATGTTCACCTTGATCTCCTGCATCCGTCAGCATATGTGATGGAGAAGGTGATTTTCTTGTTTCTTCTTCATGATGCTCATACTGAGGGTGATTCTGTGGTATATCCTCTTGCTGAGGAATTTCCTTTTCTGGAGGAGCATCATCCTGAGGTGGAGGATCTTGAGATGCGTCTACACAATGATCATGATGATCATGATCCTTCTCCTTTATTACTTCATCAACTTTTGACTTCTCCTCCTGTTGATGCATAATCATAGCCGTAGATATTGTGGAATCTTCCTTAGGTGCTGGTATTTGCTCAGAAACCATGATTTGTTCTGCACCTGCATCACTTACTTCATGAACTTTAGAAGCATGATTTCCTAAAACATCCTTCTCATCAGCCTTCTTTTCCTAAACTTCTATTATAATGGGCTTTGCTAATGTATCATGTTGGTGTATATCTGAAGCATGGACTTCTGGTTCTGCCATCCTCACTTCTTCTATATGTTCTCCTTTATCAGGTGTACCTGCTAGATGTTCAGGACTTACATCCTGTCTACATGTCAAATCCACTACTGTAGGACTTGTCACCTGTGCAACTAATGTGTCCAGCCCCATTTCTTGAGCTATCTTCTCTGGACTCTTTTCCTTTTCAGATTCCACCTACTTCATTTCCTCCAATATTGTTTGAACCACTGGAGTCCCATGAGGAGTCATGTGAGTACCTGCAGCAAGGGTTTCCATCTTCTGTCAAGATACTTCCTTCACAACCTCATCATCTCATAGATTAATTGTTTCATCTAATGAGATATGACCTCCTTGAGAGGTTTCTTTCATTTGCTCTTCCACTTGTTCAGTCTTGAACTTCACAATGGTAGCAAGCGGAACATTGTGTTGAAATTCCTTATGTAAAACTCCACTACCTGCCCCTTTCAACAATATAGGGGATTGCTTTATCTCACCCCTCATGGAGGTTCTTGGTTTCTTAGGTGTGGTAGCTACCATCACCTGTGGGGCTTTTGTTTTCCTTTTGAATAATAAAGGGGCCTCCTCTTCTTTAGGCTCTTCCTCCATGAGGATATCTTCTTCTATTTCTTTTTGGGAGGATTGACCCTCTTCTTGGGTCTCAGTAACTACTGCCTCTGCTGTTGGATCTTTCTTGGACTTTTGTTTACCTATCCGTGGAGGTGATGCTGATCTTGATCCTAATCCTGATACTGCTTCATCTTCAGCTGGAAAGACTGCCTTTTCAATAATCACTCCCTTGGGTTCATTATCAACTTTCTTACCCCTGGGGGGTCTTTTGCTTTGCTGTTGTTGTGGAGGCAGCCTCTCTCCTTTTGATTTCCTTTTTTCAATTATGAAATCATCACATTCATCATCAGGAATATCTTGTCCTTTCTTCTTACTATCCACAGTAATGGCAACAACTTTCTACTTCAATGCCTCAATTTGTTCATCAACCCAAGCTTGGGTCAGGTGTAATGTCCTGGCAATCAAAGGGTCCAAGGATATGTCTTCCTATATAGTCAGGTCAGGTGCAGATATTGTATCATTATATATTTTATTTTCTTCATATTCATCTACCATTATCCTACCATCATCCTTTTTCAACTGTGAGGGAATGGGGATGTAGTCAAAGGTTTTGATTTCATTCAATGTTAACCTTTGGTATCTTCTTCTTTTGGCCTCTGCTTCATCTTCAAAATCTGCCCAGAAGTCTTCTAGGTGCCTCTGATGAATAGGTTTCCCTATTATTTTAGTATTCTCCCATAAGGATCATATGGCCTTATTAGTGGGAATGGCTGCAATTGCATTTTCTTCAAACTACCCATGACTTTCCTTATACTTTCTAAATCTAGGCACATATACCAGCCAATGGATACTGTGTTAGCGCCTGAATTGACTGGTGGTTTTTTGAGCAATTTTCATGCAGGCGCTCTCCCTAAGTATCCAAAAAATGTTCTAAGTGTTGGACCTCCTCAGTATTTTTCAGCTGCATCATCATATTTTCTTGAGGAGGAGGTCATCATCATCATGTTTGTTTCGATGAGGGTCAGCATCATCATGTTCTCCGTCGACCGGTTTCTCATCGTCATCATCATGTTGAAGTATCGACTGATGTTTGGTTTTTATCTTGATGATGCTGACGAGCTACAGTGCGCCCTGATCTGCTTGCGAGGGTGATTCTTCAAAGTCTCCGGTGATCTTCCATTTATCACCTTGCCCAGACATGATGATGATGTTGCCCTGATATTCTGAAGGGGTTATTCTCTAAGTTGTTCGACCTGACTTGTTTTTTCCTAAGGGTCGTCGTCATCATCATCATATTTCCTTTTATCACCATGTTGCTTGCGAGGGTCATCATATTTTCTGCCTTCATGATATTTCGCCGGGGTGATATTTCTATCATCGGGTGATCTTGGTTATGATCATCCTGATGTTGTTGTTGAAGAGTTCTAAGTGCGACCCGATATTCACTGGGGTCATCATATTTTGAACGTCAGGATGATCCTAGTCAATATCATCCTGATGATGTTGTATCACTTCTTGTTCGATTGTTTTGTCATCCTGATGATGCTGACGTCATCCTTATATCAGGGTGATATCTTTCTTTCTGCCTATCTACATCATGATATTTCCGAAGGAGGGGGTGATATTTTCATATCACTCGAGTGTGTGTTTGTTCCAGCATCATGATGATGCTGATATCAAGGAGATATCCGCCTGCCGGCTTCGTGCATTACCTAGTGGGGGTGATCTTTTCGAGCATCATCATATTCATCAATCGCCCCGATCTTACAGCGGAGCTACAGTGCAGCATGATGTTAGTACATCAGGATGATATTTCCAAATATCCGGTTGTCTTCCGAATATCATCCTGATGTTGATATGATGATGACGTCATCCGGATATGAGGAGGTGCGCAGTAGGCAGATATGATGATGACGTCAGCAGGATATGATGATGACGTCATCAGGATGTTCATCGGCCAGACTTTTGGTATAGGCTCAGCAGGAGGATGTTTCTCCGATGGATCAGGTTGTGCCGATGAAGGCGATTATCATGCGGTTGTATTGAAATATGATGATGACGTCAGGGTGATATTTCGGGCAACAGGATATCATGCTGCTGGAGGGTGATGATGATGAAGTCTTATACTAGTGTCGTCAGGAGCAAAAGCACCGACATGATATATGCTCATGACCTAGTATATAAAGTGTTAAAGAGGTTGCTGCGGGGTGCATGTGGGATAATGTTATCCTGCATATTCGAAATATCATGATGATGAATCTCGGCGGGAAATGGTTGCGATTAACTGTCTGATGTTCTTCCCAAGGCCGCGGGTTGGTGCGCCATTAATGGCGATTGTTGCAGAGGTATGGGCGATGGCGTGGGCTGATCTAGTACCCGGTTGAGGATCTGGATCCCTAGGCGGTGGCGTAGGGCTCGAAAAATCTTCCTGTCTCCTCCCCTACCTGCTGCATTAATGTTTGAGCGCCATTTTTATGATACTGTATATCTGGCAGGATTTTTGGTCAACCTGGTAGTCAATGCTGAATACACCCTCCTGCTATATAATGCAAACGGTGTTATTCATTCAAGGTTGTTGAAAGTTGATGATTTTTGGCTCTGTAATCCAAAACCAGCTGATCTGGTTGCTCTGTACAGTCTATCTTGTGAGTTTATGTATCTCCTGTTGTACGACTTGGCATGAATCCACTGATTTCATGGTTGATCTTATATGAGTAATGCTATCTTAGCATGTGTTGTGTTAATTCTGTCTCCAGTATTGCATGTATTCTTCTTCTGGATCTGGATATTTGTGTAATGTTTAGATTCTAGAGCATAGAATTCCTATGTTGAATGTCTGATCTTTTAACTTCTGCTCAAGGGGTAGATTAAACTATTTTCAGGTTGAACATTGGGAAGGATATACTGCAGTAGGGATGCCATAAGTAGAGATAACTCAACACTCTTCATTGGGAGATATCTGTAAGGCAGATATCATGTGTATCCCCCTGAAATCCAGTTTTAGCTATTCATGCTGATCATTCACAGGTGTATGTCTACCGACTCCAAGCCCTGGATAGGCACCAATCATGCTGTGTTCTTGTGTTATACACCATGTCCAGCTTTGCATCCAAATTCATATCAAAACATTTCATGCTTCCACCTGTTAGTTGTAGGAGTAGGATTAGGAACCCCCTGCATGCTCTCATACCCAACCAGACATCATGTCCAAGAATGTTGCCAGCCTTGTGATCTATCATGCAGATCTTGGTCCATACATGAGAGTATTCTGCCTGTTATTGTCAAGTTAGATTTTTCTATCTTTGAGCTAGTCAAGGTTACATCTTGAGTTATAGGGATACCCCCCTTGGTGCGGCAGAACCAGAAGTGAAGGGGAGGAGCTCACGCAACCTCCTGTATTCAGTTGGCTGAATCTGCCTGTGCATTAGAACTGGCAATCCCTAATGCTGATTCAGAAGAAACACCAACATACTGGAAACAAAATGGGTGGTAGTTTATGAGCATCCTTGTATGCTTTCAGTATTGTGGAGCTCTACCTTATAAATTCCATTAATACCACTACATCAGTGGGGTATCTTGGCAGCATGAGAGGGTGTCCTTCAAAGCCCTCAATTCTCATGTAAGAAAATGTTGCAAATTGAATGTACTAGGCTCCATGCCTATAGATTATTTCTTGAGCTTCCATGCTCAATCTTTTCATCATGTCCTCCTCCATGGTCCTCACCAGATGCATAGAGAATGCATCATTTACCAATTTGTAATCTTGGAGGTAATTAACTCTCTGCAACTGGGGATGATGATCCCAAAAATGCACAGCATTGATTGTGCCTGTAACCTTCCCATCTATAACCAGTGCATCAAATGTGCCCCTGTAAGCACAGGAGTAGACAATGTATGATTTCATGTAAAAGGAACAATTTGAACCTCCCAGGTTCATCAGCTGCTCATGTAGAGCATCACTTATCAATTGGCCCCATA
The DNA here is from genome assembly GCA_027924645.1 of Cunninghamia lanceolata. Taxonomy (NCBI): domain Eukaryota; kingdom Viridiplantae; phylum Streptophyta; class Pinopsida; order Cupressales; family Cupressaceae; genus Cunninghamia; species Cunninghamia lanceolata. Next base: position 8,872,810 of record BSBN01001583.1, read on the forward strand.
GTGGCTTGGTATGTGCATATATGCACATCATGATGACACCATACATCTAATCTTTAAAACTACCAGCATCAGGCTGGCCTATCACCCTGCTACGTAATGCAATCATATACTAATACTCATCATCAAAATCATACTTATACAAGTGCACAGGAAGTTTGGCTACTGCAGGATATGTGCTATTCTGAGCCCTCCACTGATACATGGTCTTTCTTGCTTTCTTCTTATTGTTTTCATATTTAATCTTAGATTTCTTCAAATCTATGTTGTTAACCTTCCTGCCCAATGGCAGTCCAAATGTCTTGGAAAGACCCTTGATGGACAAGTCTACATATATTCTCCCATGTTTCACCACTTGTCTTGTTTGTGGATTGTAGTTTCATGCACACTCAAAAACTAGCTCTGGAGACTCCATGGAGTATGGAAAACCAGCCGCATTCCACAATCCTGACACGAACACCGCATCCAATAGGGTGCTTCTATTCTTTTCATCATTAATTTTGGTGGACCATGCCTCCAAATCAGTACTTCCTTGATGCGTATCTGTTATGGCACTGTACTTGAATAGGATTCCTCTAGGAGATGCAAACATGGGCTTGCTGAATTTAGCCTCACACTTAGCTAACCTTTTGTCAGCCATGGATATATGCAATTAACAGGATTTGTCTTACAATGGATATTCACAATTATGCACATAATGATTTATCTCTACTAACATCATGCATACTGTACTTATTCAGCATTTTCTTATCATGGGATGCATAAACTAGAACTTCAAACTAGCAACATCATACCTGATTATGCAGATGCAATAGGATGAGGGTTTCAATTACTTACCTGATTATGTAGATCTCTTTGATTATACTAGTGTTTTCTAAAAATGCTCTTAATTCTGGTGATAATCCCGCACTTCTTCCTGCCTGTAAGCTCTATTCGTTTAGGTATCGCCTGTACTGGGGTTTGGAAGCTAGCACTCTATAAAAATGATTTTATCGGAAGGTAAGTATGAAAATGACAATTGAATTTACCTTTTAACTTTGCAATTAGGGTGAAATTAAGGCAAATCTAGATGGATTAGATTTTGACAGTTGATTCTTCACGGAAACTCAAGATTTTGCCAGGTGTTTCATTGGGTTTTGCAGTTGGCGGGAACTACCTACCACCTCTGCATGCATTAAATGTCAATGGTAGCAATGAGAGTGGGGTGATATCCATATGACAGGGTATATTTGAAAATATAATAGTATTTAGATATCGGGTGATATTTGGATATCGGGGTGATATTTGGAAATATGATGATGCTTGGAAATCAGGGTGATGAACGCACCATTAGGTCGTGCTTATACATCAGGAGGATATTTCAATATATCAGGTGATGTTACAAAAATGATGATGACCGGGTAAATTATAACCTCTCTCTCTCGGAATGTCGGGATGACATCATCTAGATATGGGCTCAGTGTATCGCTATGACATCATGATGTCATCATCAGGTTATGCGAGAAGGATCATGTTTAGGAAATACGCCCCTGAGAAGTAAAAATGATGATTGTGTCATCGTCATATTTGTTTCTTTGTTTATCGAACTCAAATGACATCATCAGGATAATGGCTTAAGGGGATATTTCACAGCAGGAGGATATTGAGAAATATTGGGTTACATTAAGAAATATGACTCTCGTGAAATACATAAGGCTGCTGACAGTTAAAGGTCACTGTCACCTAAAATTGACGTCCAGACATTTGGACCGCATGATTTATCAGGTGATAAATTAGATTGGGATGACCTTTTGTAATATGATGGATATTGAGAAATATGATCCTCCCCCTGTGAATATCAGGTTTGACTCAAACTTTGACCATTCATAACTTTTACATCCTAATGAACATCAGGGTGATAAAAAAGGCAAACCTGCATGAAATTTGATGCTCTTTCTAAATATGATGTTACTGGAATGAAATATGAATTTTGACAAACTAACCTCATGATGATGACCTACCACATCCTCCTTGCATGATGATCCACTTGACTTACTTTTACCAAACCGCTAGGAAGCACACAACAAGCCAACCCAAAAAGTTGGGTCCCTGTTTTGTCAAGTCAAAACAAGGCGTGTTGTGTAACCACACAACACTACCCAAATAACAATTCTTGAGCTCCTTCGCACATCACCACTTCATACAAATTTTTTGGATAAAGCCCTGATGGAAACACAAGTCCCTACTGATCTAAATGTGGAACAATTCCAAGCTATGGTATCCCATCTTAGAGAGCCTCATTGCCTCACCTTTTCAGAAAAAGATCTATCCACAGCTGACTCATCTCATAACGAAGCATTACACATCAAAGTCGTAGTCCATAAACACATCATAAAAAGGGTTTTAATAGATGGTGGCTCTGGCCTAAATCTGTGCACTTTAAAACTATTAAAACACTTAAGATATTTATATGTAGTCGTAAATGCAAATGAATGTATCAACATAAAAGGTTATGACAACATATAAAGATTATCTATTAGGACTATCAAACTCCCTATTCAAGTAGGACCAAATATTTTGGAAACAAAGTGCCAATTCCTTGACCTTGATCTTCCTTACAACATTCTTCTTGGTCGACCATGGATTCATGCTATGCAATCTGTCCCTTCTACATTCCATCAATGTTTGAAATTCCCACACAATAACACTGAGATTACCATCTATGCCGATCCCTGTCCCTTTCAATATTGCAGCTTCTTGGAAGGACATGATCATACTTTTTGTCCCTATAATCATCTCGTCATGACACCTTCCAGGTCTAAACAAATGACCCAATCATCTTCCACCTATATTGGTCCTACCAATTTTTCATCAATATCACAATCCACCCCTCATCCTGAGATCAAGATCAAGGCAAGTGACAAGGGATGTGGTGAATACAACTCACATGGTGCTTTCTTTTGTGTCAGGCTTCTCCCGTCACCCCCTAAGACATATGGCACTCGTAAGGGAAATGAAGTCTCTACTATAGTCATCAAGTGCAAACCAACACTAACCTTTGAAAAGAAACATCTCATGGAACAGGATGTCTTAGAATATGTATCCTCGTGGCTATATAAAGATGAAGAAGATCAAGAACTCCCGACTCTTCCATTAGAAATTTATGGTAAAGGCTCCCAAATGCTTAAGAAAATGGGATACAAGGGACAAGCGGACATCGGCTTGCATAAAATAGGGATCATTGAACCAATCCAAGCTAAGGGACATTTTTATCGTCAAGGGTTAGGGTACAGAATACTAGAACTGCCGCCTTCAGAGAGTGAGTGTACTTTTGTGGAGGACTTCAAAGCCTTCCCAATAATCAATGACAATGATGAAGAGTATTGTTCTGACTCCTTCGCTAATTTTGCCAAAATTTTTGAATCCTCCATGTGCACCATCTTTACATTATCCTCCATGCCATCCACAATTGATGACCTACCTTTAGTCTATCCACAACTTGTCGATTAGGACCAAATGACACCACCTGTACTGGATGTCATACAAAATGACAAAGCTCTTGCTGAATTCATGGGAGTAAGAAACCATATTCCTTTGGGAGATCATAAAGTAGGATATATCATGGAACTCAACAATGCTACTTATTTTGGCGAGACCACCCAATCCCTTAGTCGCAAAATCATGAATATAAAAATAAAAATGAGATCCCCTGGCGAAAACCACTTTGTGGCGCTTTTAGATGATAAAAAGGTAAAAATAAAGGATTTATCCTCTGGTGAAAACATCTTTGACATGCCAGAGGATGAGAGATTGGACCTCCCTGAAGTACCTAATTTTTATCAAGAAAGATCTCCTATTTTAGTAGAAAAGTTGAAAGAAATGAACCTTGGAACAGAAAGCGAGCCTAGGATCACATATCAAGCTGAATCATTGACACCAACAGAATAAGAAGCCTTTCTAAATTTCTTTAAATAGAGAAGTATCAACTTTGCATGGACATATGCTAATATGCCTGGGTTGGATCCTGCTCTTGTCGTTCATCACCTTGCAATATATCTAGATGCGAAACCAGTAAGAGAAATTGAGAAAGATGCATCCACAAATAGCATTACTTGTCAAAGCAGAGCTAAAGAAACTCCTAGATGTGGGATTAATTTAACTGATAGATTATCCTCAATGGGTGTTGAACCTAGTTCTAGTGAAAAAAGTAACTGCGGGCATCTGTTGTTGTACTAACTTTTGAGATCTTAATAAGGCTTGTCCTAAGGATGATTTTTGTCTTCCTAACATTGACATTATCGTAGATCTCACTGCTGGACATGAAATGCTATCCCTCATGGACAGATTTTTCAGGATATAATCAAATCAACATAGTTGAGGAAGACCAACATAAGACATCATTCATAGAACCATGGGAACTTATTATTGGGTTGTGATGCCTTTCTAATTGAAGAACGTAGGAGCAACATACCAAAGGGTAATGACAGTTATCTTTCATGACTACTTTCACAAGATAATGAAAGATTATGTAGATGACTTGTTGATAAAATCAAAAACAAGAGAAGAACATCTAGATGTGTTAGCAAGTATCTTCAATTGACTAGAAAAGTTAATGTACGACTTAATCCTAAAAAGTGTGTTTTTGGAGTAACCTCCGGGAAGCTCCTAGGATACATAGTCTCACGTTGATAGCATATGAGCTTAATTATTCACAGATTGAATGAACATGTTTGGTAGTAGTCTTTTTAGCTCAGAAGTTAAGGCACTACATGCTTAATCACAAAACCAAGCTCATCGTAAAAATTGATCCAATGAAATATTTGTTAAGCAAAGCAACTCCCACTGGACAAACAGCAAAATGGGTAATGATCTTGAGTGAATTTGACATTGAGTACATAGAACAAAAGGTCATCAAAGGACATATTGCTGATCAACTAGAAGATGCTCCTATTCCATCCAAACATCCTTTGGTATCTGAGTTTCCAGACGAATCCATACTGATAGTTGCATCAACAGAAAACACTTGGAAAATGTGCTTTGATGGATCTTATACTCATTGTGGCTCAGGGGCAGGTCTTCTATTCATCACACATCAAGGAGACACAATTTGTAACTCATACAAAATAACATTCTCATGTACCAACAATGTAATTGAATATGAGGCCCTCATCACAGGACTCCGAATGGCCATCAAATGGAAAATAGAGAAGCTGACAATGTATTGTGATTCACAGTTGGTTATTCGATAGGTGAACAACAAGTACAAAACAAAGGATGATAAGCTCCTGCTGTAGAAGAGAATGGTCGATGACTTCAAGGATTACTTCCATGATATTTGTTTTGAACAGGTTCTAAGACATAATAATAAAGTGGCTGATGCAATGGCCACCATCGGGTCATTGATTGACATGAAGAAAGATAGCATGAAGTATGATTTTTTTATAGAACTTTAAATCCTTGCTTACGATGTGCCACAATCAGAACTTGTATGCAATATCATTGGTCCCTTATCCCCATGGTATCAAGAAATCTATTTATACCTTCATGATAATATCCTTCTGTTGACTTTTTCCCAGACTGGATGCTTATTCCCAGATTTCCCTACAAGGTAGCCATCAGTGATCAACAGGATCTCTGGGCCAGGGGGCCAACAGTGTAGGAGATAGACTCTATATTTTATCTCCTCTTCTTCTTCAGGCTCTGCAAGACCTAGGGGGGTATTCCCTACTCAACATCCATGAGGATATGCATACAAGGCTGGGATGCTGACAGAAAGCAGATAGTCCTCTTGTAAGTAGACCAAAACTGAAAGATAAGATCAAAGGGGCTAGCTTTGGGCCTATTTACAGTTGTAGACAGAGGACTGAGGTTCCTAAAACTAAATCTAATGTCCTAATGGTTGTTTTAGATTTTGATTTGGAGTTTAAGTGTGGATGCAAAGCTGGACATGGTTATAACACAAGAACAAAGCATGATTGGTGCCTATCCAAGGCCTGGAGTCAGTAGACATACACCTGTGAATGATCAGCATGAACAGCTAGAACTGGATTTCAAGGGGATATATGTGATACCTGCCTTACAGGTATCTCCCAATACAAAGTGTTAGGTTATCTCTACTTATGGTATCCCTACTGCAGTATACCCTTCCCAATGTTCAACCTGAAAACAGTTTAATCTACCCCTTGAGCAGAAGTTAAAAGATTAGACATTCAACATAGGAATTCTATGCTCTAGAATCTAAACATTACTCAAATATCCAGATTCAGAAAAAGAATACATGCAATACTGGAGACAGAATTAACACAACACATGCTAAGATAGCATTTCTCATATAAGTTTAATCATGAAATCAGTGGGTTCATGCCAAAAACATACAACAAGAGATACATAAACTCACAGGTAAGCTGTACAGAGCAACCAGATCAGCTTGTCATGCATTACAGAGCCAAAAATCTTCAACTTTCAACAACCACAAATGAGCAACACAACCTGCTTATAACAGCCAGGTAGGTGCTCAGCAATTAATTACATGGTTGACCCAAAATCCTGCCAGATACACAGTATCAGAAGGATGGCACTCAAACATTACCAGATTGGCGCCCAAACTTGAATGCAGCAGGTAGGGGAGGAGACAGGAAGATTTCTCGAGCCCTGCGCCACTGTCCACCGATGTACACCTTCAATCGGGTACCAGATCCGCCCACGCCATCGCCCATACCTCTGCAACAATCGCCATTGATGGCGCACCAACCCGCGGCCTTGGGAAGAACATTAATTTTGCATCGCAACCATTTCCCGCTGAGATTCATCATCATGATATTTGAAAATGCAGGATAACATTATCCCACATGCACCCCGCGATGACCTCTTTAACACTTTATATACTAGGTCATGAGCATATATCATGTCGGTGCTTTTGCTCCTGACGACACTAGTATAAGACTTCATCATCATCATCCTCCAGCAGCATGATATCCTGTTGCCTGAAATATCACCCTGACGTCAGCATCATATCGCAATACAAACTGCATGATAATCGCCTTCTCCTGCACAACCGGATCCATCGGAGGAACATCCTCCTGCTGAGCTTATACCAAAAGTCTGGCCAATGAACATCCTGATGACATCATCATCATATCCTGCTGACGTCATCATCATATCTGTCTACTGCGCACCTCCTCATATCCGGATGACGTCATCATCATGTTTGCAAATATCGGGAGATCTCCTCAAGATGATCAGTGTTAGAAATATGACCCCCCCCGGACCTCGATGACGTCATCATCATATTAACATCAGGATGATATTCGGAAGACAACCGGATATTTGGAAATATCATCCTGATGCACTAACATCATGCTGCACTGTAGCTCCACTATAAGATCAGGGCGAAATATGAATATGATGATGCTTGGAAAAATCACCCCCCCTAGATAATGCACGAAGCCAGCAGGTGGATATCTCCTTGATATCAGCATCATCATGATGCTGGAACAAATACACACTCGAGTGATATGAAAATATCACCCCCTCCTTCGGAAATATCATGATGCAGATAGGCAGAAAGAAAGATATCACCCTGATATAAGGATGACATCAGCATCATCAGGATGACAAAACAATCGAACAAGAAGTGATACAACATCATCAGGATGATATTGACTAAGATCATCCTGACGTTCAAAATATGATGACCCCAGTGAATATCGGGTCGCACTTAGAACTCTTCAACAACATCATCAGGATGATCATAACCAAGATCACCCGATGATAAAAATATCACCCCGGCGAGATATCATGATGCAGAAAATATGATGACCCTCGCAAGCAACACGGTGATAACTGGAAATATGATGATGATGACGACGACCCTTAGGAAAAAACAAGTTAGGTCGAACAACCTAGAGAATAACCCCTTCAGAATATCGGGGCAACATCATCATCATGTCTGGGCAAGGTGATAAGTGCAAGATCACCGGATACTTTGAAAAATCACCCTCGCAAGCAAATCAGGGCGCACTGTAGCTCATCAGCATCATCAGGATAAAAACCAAACATCACCCGATAGTGAAATATGATGATGACGACGAGAAACCGGTCGACGGAGAACATGATGATGCAGACCATCATCGAAGACAAGATGATGATGATGACCTCCTCCTCAGGAAAATATGATGCTGCAGCTGAAAATGCTGAGGAGGTCCAACACTTAGAAAAAATGGGCAAGAAGATAAAGGGTTCAAATGAAGAAACCCCCTGATCATGAAAAATCAACCCTAGGTCAAAATGAGTGCTAACAGTGGCTCTGAATGGGGATGTGCAGGTGAAAACCTGCAGTGAGAACCAGATCTCCGGGCAGACCAGACAAAAAGCCAAAAAACGCGAGCTGTACAAGGCATTTACACTACATACATATTTTTACAAATGTGCACAGCAACCAGTCATTTATGCAAAATAGAACTTAAGGAATTGGCCATGCACAGGCAATTCCAGAATTTCACCATCTAGGGCCTGGAGGAAATAAGAATCCTCCCCATGAGTATTGCAAACCTGATATGGGCCCATCCATAAGGGTTGAAATTTACCATGTTTACCCTTTTCCTGAACTTTAGCATTCCAAATGAGCACCAGATCATTGACTTGAAACTTCCTTTTTGTAGTTCTCTTGTCAAACTGATATTTCACCTCTTGTTGTCTTTTGAGATTGATCTGGTGGGCTTTCCTTCTGTCTTCATCCAATGCAACCAGCTGATTCACTCTTTCTGTCATGGAATCTTCAATCTCCTCATCATTTTCCTGAATGAACCTGTAAACTGGTAGGAGATTGTTTATGGGCAATCTAGCTGATGCACCATATACTAGCTCAAAAGGTGACTTCCCAATAGCCCTTTTCACTATCACTCTGTCAGCCCATACTGCTAAGTTCAACTTTGAGTCCCAAGCTCTCTTGTTCTTGTCTAGTATTCTCTTGATAATTTTCATGATGCTCTTATTGCTTGATTCTGCTTGGCCATTTCCTTGTGGGTGATATGGTGATGTATATGACAGATTTATCCCATACCTGTTGCAAAAATCAACAAATTCACCTGATCTAAAGCACATAGCATTATCAGTGATTATCTTAAATGGTACTCCAAACCTGATGATGATGTTTTCTAGTATGAAATCTGTCACCACCTTATTTGTAGCTCTCTTAGTTGGAATGGCCTCAATCCATTTGGTAAAATAATCAGTTGCCACCAAAATCCAACTGTGTCCCCCACTTGATTTGTCTGCAATTTCCCCTATAAAGTCAATTCCCCATTGCTGGAATGGAGCATCCACAGGTGCAGTTCTGAGGGGCAAAGCACCATCATATTTCAGCTTTCCTGAGAATCTTTGGCAAGGGTCACACTTTCTCACTAACCTTTGTGCATCTGAAAAGAGAGTAGGCCACCAATATCCTGCCCTGAGAATTTTATGAGCTATTGTTTGGGCAGTATAATGTCCACCACACAATCCTTTATGCATATCAATCAAAACATTGTTAGCCATATCCTCATCCACACATCTCAGCAGCACACCATCAGGGTTTTTCTAGTATAGCTCACCTTGAACAATAACATACCTGATTGCATGTAACCTTAGAGTCCTCTTTTGATTGTCACTGAAATGGGAAGGACAATTCAGATTTTGCAAGTAATAGATAATATCCTTGTACCATTCAGACCCTGATACATTTACACTCTCATCTTGGACTGCATTAACTTGGCATGCTTCCAAGTTTGACTGTGCCATCGTCTTGGCTAATCCTTGTCCTCTTATCAAAATAGTAACTTGTATGTCTATGTTGAACTCCTGCAGTTTGTTTATCCATCTGCATCTTCTTCCAGTCACCTCCTGCTGAGTGAATATGTCTTTGACTGCTGCATGAGGTACATATGCAATTACATATGACCCTACCAAGTATGGTCTGAAACTTTTGATGGCTCTGACCAGTGCATATGCCTGTTTTTCCATAATATCATACTTCAACTCAGAGGCCTGTAGGGACATACTGAAGAAAGCGATGGGCTGTTCAAAACCATCTTCATTTTTCTGTAACAAACATGCAGCAACAGTATGAAAGGAAGCAAATGAAAATACTTGGAATGGCCTAGAAAAATTAGGAGATTTAAGAACAGGGGCCATCTTGATTGCCTCTTTGATATTCTGAAATGATTCTATTGCTTCCCTTTCCCAGTTGACAGTTGCATCCTTCTTCATCATCTTGGAAATGTTCCTTGTGGTTTCTGCAAAGTTGGGAACAAATCTTCTAACAAAATTTATCTGGCCAAAGAAGGACTGAACTCCTTTCACAGTTTTTGGCATTTGAATCCTGTCAATGGCTGCCACTCTCTCTGGATCTATCCTGACTCCATCCTTGGAAACAATATGTCCCAGAAGCTTTCCTTCAACTACTCCAAAGGCACACTTCTTTGGGTTTAAAGAAATACCATATTCTAGTGCTCTTATGAAAATCTGTTCCAGATGCAAACAATGCTGCTCTTCTTTCTTCGAGTAAGCAGTCAGGTCATCCTGATATACAGCCAGGATTGAATCAATCAACCCTGCAAAAGCAACATCCATTGCTCTTTGAAATGTAGCACCTGCATTTGTTAGTCCAAATGGCATTCTAACATACACATACATTCCCCATGGAGTGGTAAAGGCAGTCTTATACTGTTCTGATTCCTTTACCTTCACCTGATTATATCCTGAAAATCCATCCATCATGGATAGGAGTTCACAACCAGTCACTCTCTGCAACATAGCCTCCATATTAGGCAGTGGATAGTTATCCTTCAAAGAGGATACATTCAAGTTCCTGAAATCAACACAAAGCCTAATATCACCGTTCTTTTTTCTGACTGGGACAAGGTTAGACACCCAAGTTGAATGTCTGATTGGCACAATTATTCCAGCTTCCCTGAGCCTTTTGAGTTCTTCCTGCATCTTGGGAGCTAAGGTAGGATTAATAGGTCTTTGCCTTTGTCTAAATGGCTTAGCTTCAGGCTTCAATGGGATCTCATGCTGGAATAAGTCTTCCCTATAAGCTTTTAGGTCCTCATATGACCAAGCAAAAACATGTTTGTACTTTTTCAGTAATGCAATCAGCATACTTCTAATGTGTGGTTTGAGCTGTTTACCAATATATACCTTCTGAGGGGCCTGAGATGTCCCCAAATTTATTTCTTCTAAATCCTCCTTATTTGTGGGGGATGTCTTTGTGACCATTTTGTCTCTACTGTCAAAAACTCTTTCCAAAGCTACCAACCCTCTAGGGATTTTATTAGTCCTCAACTGAATGATCTCTTTTCCCACAAGAGTTTCTTTTCCATCTACAGTCTCTACAAAAGCTTGGAAATCAATCTGTTGATTTTCATATTCATCTATGCAGTGCAAAAATTTCAGCAAATCCCTATCATCATCAAACACTTGCCAACTGCATATATTTTCTGGTATGGCAGGCCTAATTTTAACTTCTACATTTGTAACACCTGACAGAGTGATGTCATCTGGCCTTATTGCAACATTGGCTAAGAAATCAGCCATAACATTTTTTGACCTTTCTACCCAGCCAATTGAAAATGCATCAAAAAGTTCAATAGTATCCCAAACAGCATGCTTGTATTGTTTCAGTCTTTTATTTTTTGCAGCATACTTATTTCTGATTTAGGATACAATCAGCTCAGAATCCCCAAATACTCTTAACATTTTAATTCCATGTTTGAGAGCAATATTTAGGCCTAAGAGTAAAGCCTCATATTCTGCAATATTGTTTGTGCAATCAAACCTCAGTAAGAAAGAGAATTTGAGGAGCTTACCAGTTGGAGACAGGAAAATAACTCCAGCTCCAGAGCCTTCTTTTGCACAAGCTCCATCAAAAAACATGGTCCATAAGCCTTGCTGATCCAGCTCTTCAATGCAGACATTTTTCTTTTTATCTTCTGTATCATCTGAGACAACCTTGAAGTTATCACAGTCAGTGTCTACAAAGCATACTTGTTCATTTGCTTCTTGGTCTTCCACTGTCTCTGATGATCTTTGCTCTCTGATTAGCTTGACATCCCTGCCATTCATTGGAATCATGGCATATGACAGGTCCAGCTGCATACTTCCACCAATTAGTGCTGCCCATCTTCTTGACAACAGCATACCATACTGTGGCTTGATGTCAACCACTGTTATATTCATTTTATATTTCTTTTCAGGGAATGCTGCCAGTTTGAAATCTACATCCTTCATGATTCCAATGACTGGTACCTCTCTGGCATCCATAGCATAACATTTTCCACATGCCTTGTCAATTTTTAATCCAGTTTGTTGCATGATGGCCAAAGGCATGACATTTGTGGATGCTCCAGAGTCAAGCATACAATTTCTAATTATTTTTCCATTTATAACCAGGGAAACATAAAATGGTTCCACCTGTGAAGGACACTTTGTCATGGTCATTCCTAAATAGACTTCAGGAGTCTCATCTTCTTCATTACACATGACATGTTTCTCACCCTGGGTCTGATCATTTTGTTTAGCTTGAAAAGGTACCCCTGAGATTAGGGATATTCCCCTATTCTTGATCTCTTCCACTTTCATGAGTTCCATAAGTGGAACAGAGACCTTTACCTGAGAGAGGATCTGGGCTATATCAAATGGAGCATAGTTTTGTACAACAGTTGTAGCTTGCTCCACAATCTTGCTTTTATCCTAAGCTAATTTAGTTTTCATTTTCATAGTTCCCTGATCATCATTTTTGTCTTGGGAACCTCTACTTTGATCTTCAGCCTGAGGGGTTTTGTTTTCTGGTCCTTGGAATTCATGACCTGTTCTGTATCTAAAGTTATGTTTATTATTTACCCACTGCCTCTTTTGTGGTTCAGTTCCTTTATGACCATGCACCAGCTGACCTGCAGAAATATCTTCTGGCTGATGTGGGCTGCCTACTTGATTTTTACCTCTGAGATTGTAGTTGCTTTTGACTTGAGCAACTGCTGCAGCTGTGAAGGCTCTAATTTCCTCATCAGAAGGCCGTTGTAGGTTACTCAGAAAATTGTGTGAGTTCTGAGCATACACATAGTTATCTTCATTATCTTCATCATATGGGGACTGTTGGCAGGCCTGAATTTGATGATCTGTATTGTCATCAGCATCATACAGAGTGTATCCATTGCCTATAGACATCATATTGACATCATCATCCTGCACATGATGTGGCTCATTGCATTCATTACAAGATGTAGCATTATCATACAAGGATTGAGCAATCATACACTGTGACTGTGAATGTGGCATTTGACAAATTATACACCACGGAGCATCATCAGCAATATTTATAGTTTTCTTTAGGGGATCAGGAGTTTCCTTGACATGTTGAGCCCTCTGATTTGTGTTGTTACGTGGAAATACAGGCTTACCATCATGCCAATTGGTGTTATAAGGCATAACATGTAATGATGGCCTCTTTTCCTGCCTTTGATAGACTTGCCTATCAGGACCCATCCCTTTTTCACTTCTAGCTAATCTATAGCTTAGGTCCTTAACAACATTTGCCAGTTTGTCTATCTTATCTTCAGGAGCATATGTACTACCTTGAGTGTTCTGAGGCTTGTTTGGATTCTGCAGAATTTTTACATCATCCCTTCTATTTGTCTTGCCTGATGCTTTCCTATTGTTTTCAATATTTGCTGCAATTCTGAAAGCATCCCTGAGAGTGGCAGGACCTTTATCTCTTAGTCCATATGCAGTCTTTGCATCAAAGGCATTGATATACAAAATTATGCACATTGGTTCATTTGGCCTCATGTGATGTGGCAATTTGTTCAACACTTTAGTAAATCTCGCATTAAAGTCTGCAACCTGCTCATTTGACCCTTTGGTGATACTGGTGAACTCATTTACAAAAAAGCTAGGGTCAGTTTTATCACCATATTGCTCCTTGAATATCCTTTTAAAATCATCCCATGATGAAATACTCCGGTCAGGCAGATTCCTGTACCATTCTCTTGCCTCATCTATTAAGGATTGCATGAATGACTTCATGAAAACATCCTCATGCTCAACCTCAAAATTATCCATGACATTTTGAAAGGCCTTTAGATGATCTTCTCCTGACACTGTGTTGTTTCCTAAAAATTTAGGCACTTGCAGCCTCAGATGCTTGTCAATGGGGTTAGGATACCCAGGAATACCATCAAACACCAGCTGCCTGAATCTATCTAGCTGCATGGGCTGTCTGTTTGGCTGATTAACATTAACATTTCTGTTTGCATTCTGGTTTCCTGCATTGTTCAGTGGTATCCTAGCATCATTCACATTTTGTCTCTCATCATGATGCTGATGTTGCATTTCATATCTTTGCTGATGTCTTTGCATATTTGCATTCTCTAGGGTAGGAACTGAATCATTTTGGGCAGTTCTTAAGGCTTGCACTTTCTGCTTCATATCATCTCTAATTTTCATGGCTTGTAGGTATTCTAGTTCTGCTCTTAGACTTTTGATTTCTTCAGCCAATTGTTCATCCTTAGGTCTGGAGGTAGATGGTCTCATACCATTTTGGTCATCATCTTCATCATCCCTCAGAGACTCTGCCTCCTCAAACCTTTCACTTGGGTCTAGAAAAGGGCATTCTTGGAACACCTCTGACCTCATTCTCATGCTACCACCCTGTTGCCTCTCATATGCACCTTGAATATCAGCTTCTGCATTTGAAAAATAAGGCGCATGCTGTCCTGATGGCCTAGGGTTATCTTGTGTATCATCACTTTTTCTGGGGGAACCCTCATGACTAACTGAGATAGTTCCCTTTCTTCTGTACATCATTCTTTTTGTTAATGGTAACTCTTCAAATAAAGGATTTTGTTGGGATCTTCTCCCCTGCATATAAATTTTACTTTGACCAGTTGGGAGATTACTCCGGAGTCGCCACCTATTACTAGGAACTGTTTTCTTCTGAAAACCAGGGTTCTTTCACAAGGTTCCCCAGCGGAGTCGCCAATTTCTGTTGACTTTTTCCCAGACTGGATGCTTATTCCCAGATTTCCCTACAAGGTAGCCATCAGTGATCAACAAGATCTCTGGGCCAGGGGGCCAACAGTGTAGGAGATAGACTCTATATTTTATCTCCTCTTCTTCTTCAGGCTCTGCAAGACCTAGGGGGGTATTCCCTACTCAACATCCATGAGGATATGCATACAAGGCTGGGATGCTGACAGAAAGCAGATAGTCCTCTTGTAAGTAGACCAAAACTGAAAGATAAGATCAAAGGGGCTAGCTTTGGGCCTATTTGCAGTTGTAGACAGAGGACTGAGGTTCCTAAAACTAAATCTAATGTCCTAATGGTTGTTTTAGATTTTGATTTGGAGTTTAAGTGTGGATGCAAAGCTGGACATGGTTATAACACAAGAACAAAGCATGATTGGTGCCTATCCAGGGCCTGGAGTCAGTAGACATACACCTGTGAATGATCAGCATGAATAGCTAGAACTGGATTTCAAGGGGATATATGTGATACCTGCCTTACAGGTATCTCCCAATACAAAGTGTTAGGTTATCTCTACTTATGGTATCCCTACTGTAGTATACCCTTCCCAATGTTCAACCTGAAAATAGTTTAATCTACCCCTTGAGCAGAAGTTAAAAGATTAGACATTCAACATAGGAATTCTATGCTCTAGAATCTAAACATTACTCAAATATCCAGATTCAGAAAAAGAATACATGCAATACTGGAGACAGAATTAACACAACACATGCTAAGATAGCATTTCTCATATAAGTTTAATCATGAAATCAGTGGGTTCATGCCAAAAACATACAACAAGAGATACATAAACTCACAGGTAAGCTGTACAGAGCAACCAGATCAGCTTGTCATGCATTACAGAGCCAAAAATCTTCAACTTTCAACAACCACAAATGAGCAACACAACCTGCTTATAACAGCCAGGTAGGTGCTCAGCAATTAATTACATGGTTGACCCAAAATCCCGCCAGATACACAGTATCAGAAGGATGGCACTCAAACATTACCAGATTGGCACCCAAACTTGAATGCAGCAGGTAGGGGAGGAGACAGGAAGATTTCTCGAGCCCTGCGCCACTGTCCACCGATGTACACCTTCAATCGGGTACCAGATCCGCCCACGCCATCGCCCATACCTCTGCAACAATCGCCATTGATGGCGCACCAACCCGCGGCCTTGGGAAGAACATTAATTTTGCATCGCAACCATTTCCCGCCGAGATTCATCATCATGATATTTGAAAATGCAGGATAACATTATCCCACATGCACCCTGCGATGACCTCTTTAACACTTTATAGACTAGGTCATGAGCATATATCATGTCGGTGCTTTTGCTCCTGACGACACTAGTATAAGACTTCATCATCATCATCCTCCAGCAGCATGATATCCTGTTGCCCGAAATATCACCCTGACGTCAGCATCATATCGCAATACAAACTGCATGATAATCGCCTTCTCCTGCACAACTGGATCCATCAGAGGAACATCCTCCTGCTGAGCTTATACCAAAAGTCTGGCCAATGAACATCCTGATGACATCATCATCATATCCTGCTGACGTCATCATCATATCTGCCTACTGCGCACCTCCTCATATCCGGATGACGTCATCATCATGTTTGCAAATATCGGGAGATCTCCTCAAGATGATCAGTGTTAGAAATATGACCCCCCCGGACCTCGATGACGTCATCATCATATTAACATCAGGATGATATTCGGAAGACAACCGGATATTTGGAAATATCATCCTGATGCACTAACATCATGCTGCACTGTAGCTCCACTATAAGATCAGGGTGAAATATGAATATGATGATGCTTGGAAAAATCACCCCCACTAGATAATGCACGAAGCCAGCAGGTGGATATCTCCTTGATATCAGCATCATCATGATGCTGGAACAAATACACACTCGAGTGATATGAAAATATCACCCCCTCCTTCAGAAATATCATGATGCAGATAGGCAGAAAGAAAGATATCACCCTGATATAAGGATGACGTCAGCATCATCAGGATGACAAAACAATCGAACAAGAAGTGATACAACATCATCAGGATGATATTGACTAAGATCATCCTGACGTTCAAAATATGATGACCCCAGTGAATATCGGGTCGCACTTAGAACTCTTCAACAACATCATCAGGATGATCATAACCAAGATCACCCGATGATAAAAATATCACCCCGGCGAGATATCATGATGCAGAAAATATGATGACCCTCGCAAGCAACACGGTGATAACTGGAAATATGATGATGATGACGACGACCCTTAGGAAAAAACAAGTCAGGTCGAACAACCTAGAGAATAACCCCTTCAGAATATCGGGGCAATATCATCATCATGTCTGGGCAAGGTGATAAGTGCAAGATCACCGGATACTTTGAAAAATCACCCTCGCAAGCAAATCAGGGCGCACTGTAGCTCATCAGCATCATCAGGATAAAAACCAAACATCACCCGATAGTGAAATATGATGATGACGACGAGAAACCGGTCGACGGAGAACATGATGATGCAGACCATCATCGAAGACAAGATGATGATGATGACCTCCTCCTCAGGAAAATATGATGCTGCAGCTGAAAATGCTGAGGAGGTCCAACACTTAGAAAAAATGGGCAAGAAGATAAAGGGTTCAAATGAAGAAACCCCCTGATCATGAAGAATCAACCCTAGGTCAAAATGAGTGCTAACACCTTCCACCCAAACTAACATCTGCCCAACGTAAAACCTTCATTCACCAATCATCCCATTTCACCATCATTGTCGATAACTTATACCGAAGGAGTCTCGACAATACTCTTTTGAGATGTCTTGACGCTAGGGAGGCTAAGATAGGCTTGCAAGAAGTACATGAGGGTATCTATGGGGTGCATTATAGTGGACCAACCTTAGCTAAGAAGATTCTTCGAATAGGGTATTATTGGCCAACTATGGAAAAAGATGTACATGAATATGTCAAGAAATGTCTACCTTGCCAGCAACATGGAGATTTAATACATGCACCATCACAAGAATTGCAACTGATAATGACTCCATGGCCCTTTTCATAGTGGGGGCTTGACCTCGTAGGGAAGATACACCCACCTTTTAATGGCCACAAATTCATCATCACCGCCACGGAATATTTCACTAAGTAGGTAGAAGCTTTTCCACTCACCTTTACCACTGGTGTCCAAATTTCTAAGTTCATCCTGCATTACATTATCTGTTGTTATGGTATTTTGCACTCCATCATCACTGATAATGGAAAGCCCTTTAAGAACTAAGAAGTTCGTACCCTGTGCAAAAAGTTCCATATCCAACGTTGTTTCTCTACCCCGTACTATCCACAAGGTAATGGTCAGGCCGAAACTTCCAACAAAACCATCTTACGCATCCTGAAGAAAACAATTAATGAAGCTGGTTGCGATTGGCACCTGCAGCTTAATCCTACCTTATGGGCATACCACACTAGCATTTGTACACCCACATGAGCCACACCCTATTCATTAGTGTTTGGTTCTGAAGCTATCCTGCCTATAGAGTTTGAGCTCCCATCTTTGCGCATCTTGTTGAAGAACATTATCACCGATGAAGAATATTGGATTGTATGATTGAATGAACTAGAGTTGCTAGATGAGAAATGCATAAATGCTTTGAACCATTTGTAAGCATATCAAAATTGCCTACGAAGAAGTTATAATAAAAAAATGAATAGCTGTAAGTTTGAAGTAGGTGATCTTGTCCTCATGGAGAATCAAAAGAACATACAGGGTCACCCTAAGAAAGGCAAGTTTGAACCTAATTGGCTTGGTCCCTTCATCATCATAGCTAGCTATGGATCAAGAGCCTATCAACTATCCATACCTGAGGGACAGCCTCTAGAGGAACCTATGAACATCATGCACTTAAAGAAATTCTATGCATTACCCATCAAATATCCCAAGTCAAAATATTCAAAAAATAAAAAAATAAAAATAAAAATAAAAATAAATCAAGAAAAACTGAGCACAATAAAGTCTTGCAATGGTGAAAATCACTTCGGTGATGTCTTGGATAAGTACCATGGTGAAAACCTATTTGTAGGCACCCTGTGTAGTGGCCGGTTCTACCATCTAATAAAATTCCTATATCCATCCATAATTGTCTATCATTCCATAATAACCCATCACTTCATAATGATCTATCCCATTTACATATCATAGCTTGGAGTTCAAAGCATTTTTTTGGTCACCCCACCCTCATCTTCCTTCATAATCCCACCCAAGAATAAAATCCTAGAGACGGTATCCTTGTATGCTCCTAGGAATAGTAAACCATTTAAAAATGCAAAAATCATCACAACATCCAAAAACTCAAAAAAAATTAGAATAACCCCTAAAAACACAAAAAAAATCAAATAATCATAAAAAAAATCAAGAAAAACTGAGTGCAATAAAGTCGTCCAATGGTCAAAATCACTTCAGTGACACGTTGGATAAGTACCATGGTGAAAACCTATTTGTAGGTGCCATGTGTAGTGGTTGGTTCTACCATCTAATTAAATTCCTATATCCATCCATAATCGTCTATCATTCCATAATAACCCATCACTTCATAATCGTCTATCCCATTTACATATCATAGCTTGGAGTTCAAAGCATTTTTTTGGTCACCCCACCCTCAGCTTCCTTCATAATCGCACCCAATAATAAAATCCTAGAGATGATATCCTTGTATGCTCCTGGGAATAGTAAACCATTTAAAAATACAAAAATCATCACATCCAAAAACTCAAAAAAATCAAAATATCCCCTAAAAACACAAAAAAATCAAATAATCATCAAAAAAATAAAAAAATCCAAGCAATAAATGTACCCCACAAGATCATCAATCCACATCATATTCTTTCAATCACAACCACTCAAACCATCCTTTCTATCCATGAGCCATCCCTACATCATCAAGTCCAACTAGAACTACATATTTATCTCACCTGCATCTTTTTAGGATCTTGATCCTGTGGATATTGGTATGTAGGCAGTTTGGAATAGGAAGGAAGTATCCAATACGTAGGTCCACAAGATAAACCCATTCAACCCAGTTGGATGGTCCTTATCGATCAACCTCATTTGTAAAGCAAACAAAGCATCATTATTAAAACATCATCCTAAAAATGCAAAAATTGTCAATCAACATATCAAACCACATCATCACAAGTAGCTAGCTATCTACTTACTTATTCTTTTCAGCATCTAATCCAACAACATCATCAACAGGTTCTCACCTTGATGGATATATCATTCCTACAATAGGCGGAAGCTATTTATCCTTTATCATCATCAACCGTCATCCAAACTTACTTGAGATCATTAGTCTATCTTAAGTAAGTCATCCTTATCCTATCTAAACATCTCTTGGTAAGAAATACATCGCTGTTGTCTTTATTGTGATTAATCTTGTTGATTCTTGATTTTTTATTTTTTAGCTCATTCTAGGGATATTCGAAAGCTGCCTTGATCTCATCATATCTTGGTACGAGGACGAGGACACCTAGAATGGAGCATAGTCATTGTTTTGGATGCTGTGTTTGTGGGATGGTCTCCTTACCTCTAATAATGGCATTCATATCTTGATGATGATGTGTCGGTTCTAGCATACCATGCTCTTGGGTATACTCAAGGATTTCTCTTCATATGTTATCTCATATTGGCTACGAAGTTTAAAATGGAAGAAGCTAATTCATAGCATATATCTCTACACTTGAATTTGGCAAGAAAGGTATGTGCAAATTGTGTGCCTCTAGTTTAGAAGTGGTATCAGGTATGTACTTCAAGCTATAACAATCTAGAGTTGCTTATGACATTGATGGTGATCCTTGTATTTCATCAAATTCTTCAATCAGATGTAGTTAAAGGAAAGTTTTGGTAAGGTTTTCTCAAGAGTGGTCTTCATGTGTTGTGATGTGTTTATGACATCCTGCATAGAGTTTGATTTCATCAAAAGAGCTGATATTTGGTTAAGCAGAGATATGTCAGTTTTGCATCTTGATTTTTCAACTTGATGTTGTGTCAAGAAGTGTAATTTTTGTTGACATACATGTTTCATTCTATGAGGACAGTGGTCAATGTTGGTTATTCTTGTCAGTAATTGCCAGTGATATTTATGACCAAAGTTTTACACAGGGGGAGTTAATTCAGGCATTGTCATCAGATGTCAAAAAGGGGGAGAAAGAAAGAATGCCTTATGGGGTTTTGCCATCAATGACAAAGGGGGGGATTGATGGTGATAAGTTGTCATTGATGTCAAAAGTATGTTCAGTTGCCATTGTTGTTGACAGGAGCAGGAGACATCATCTTGTGTGTTCCTTCTATTGTTATATCACAGTTTAGTATGGTAAAGTTTTTGTGTTTATCTTGTTATCATGTTGTAGTACACATCATGCCTAATAAGGTCAGAACAGGTTGTCAAGATCAGATGTGCATTTGATCAGTGTGAAGTAGAGTGTTGGTTTTGACAGATTTTTTATGATAGAGGATTGCATTTACAAGTTTTGATTTTGCATTTCACAGTTGATCATAGTTGATCACATATCAGGATGTTGGTCATGACAAGACATAGTAACAGTATTGATCTTCAATATGATTGGCAGGTACATTTCATACTTGGTTATGCAGTGTAGAGGTACAATTCATACTTGGATCAGTTACAAAGAATTGATCTTGTTGGATCAGATGTTTTGATTTGAAGTGTTGCTCAAATTGCATAAGGATTTCAAGAACCTACTTGAAAATTGATGATCATATGACATATCAAAAAGGGTGCTTCAAGGTTCAAGTCATGCTTTCTGTGTTAATTTATATTGGTGCAAGTTATATGTTTTGATCAGAAAGTGTATATCTAGTTCAACATATTCTTGTATGAGCTCACATATTTCTAAATAGAAGATCACAAATTATATCACACATTTCTAAATAGAAGATCACAAATTATATCCTAAGAGCTCTTAAAATAAACGTCATTCACTTTTGTTTTAATCGCCAGTTGACCAGCTTGGAAGGTTTATGTCACTTAAGGGGCAACTTAAGGGTTGCATTGTCATGGTTTTTATCGGCCCCGTTGGCTAGGGTGCCTGGTCACCAAGTTAAAGATGCTCACGACTGCCAGGAAGCACAGATCAATGCTCCACATTTAATTGACAGTTGGTAGGAGTGTCAGATCTGGTGGTTGGGTTTTAAACTGTGCCGCAGTCTGTATTGTATAAAATTGACAGCCTCTGTGCTATGGAAAAGTAGAAAAGTATATTTGTTTCTATCTTTAAGTGACAACGAAGATATAAGTTGGAAAGTTAGAAGTTTTTTATGGAAAGTCTCATAAAAAGATATTTATTTTTGTGGAATGTGAATCGAAGAGGAGATATTGAAAATGGAAACTTTCAATATAGAAATGAAAAAGAATATACAATGCTTTTTTTTTTTTATATAGAGATGAAAAGAAAGCCTCTATAGAAGATGGTTTTATTTTTAAGGGGCTGGTACATTATTGATTCAATATATTTTTGAGATGGATAAGATGTAGGTTCTTCATGAAATGTATTTTTGCAAAGAAAATCAAGAATTTAGAAGATTGAAAGTTTTGAAAAGATTTTTTATGAAGACTTTATACAAGGCAAAATGATTTTTGAAGATGAAGAATGTGAAGGAGAAGATTGAAGGGTTTTGTAAATTTGAGAAGGAATTTGTACAGAGAAGAAAATATATATGTATATATGATTTTATTTTTGCAGAGATTGAAGGGTTTTGTACAAAGAGGATAATGAAAATTTGGTTGAAGAAATTTGCAGATTGAAGGGTTTTGTGAATTAGAAGAATGTGAAAGGGCAATTGTATTTAATTTGACAGAGATGATATATACAGAAGATGAAAGGTGAAAAGATATTCAATTTGTATAAAATTGTTTTTCAGGTGCATTGATTTAATGACTGGTAAGACAGAGAAGAAACATACAGAGTATGCAGTACACAAGATTGATTTTGAATATCTGAGTTTGTATATATAATTTGGGTTGATAAAAAGAATGGCCATTTGATAGATATATGAGACAGAAGAAATGTTTTGTATTGAAATAGAGAAACCCTCTGAATTCTTGTTTTCAGCTTGTTCTGGATTAGGGGTTGGTGCTCCTTGAAGTTGGTGCTTCTAAACATTGTAACTAGTGAGGTTTTTGATTAAGCCAGTGAGGCAGTTTTGGAGTGGTTTTTCTACCCCTGGAGGGTTTTCCACTCATGCAAATCTTGTGTCATAATCTTCTCTATATGTGTATGATTTACTTATGAAGTTTTGTTCTCTTTCTGCATTCACAGTCATGTGCATATGTATTTGACAAATCAATGGTATCTTTCTCTCCTTGTGCTTTGAAAGTTAAAGTTGGTAAAAAGATTTGAAAATTCACACAACACTAATTCACGCCCCTCTTAGTGTTGTCCTTGACTCCTACAGTCATTTTATGCAGTTGTTCAGTTAAATGATACAGAAATATTTAAATCTTTGCATGATATTTTTAGTTATACATGCTTTAGCTTCAAATATGCTAAATATTTGCAATTATCTATGAGATGTCCACATATTTGTATTATTTGCTTGAGATTATCAATTATTTGCAATTATGATGGTGAAATGCTCTGAATTTAAAGAAATTGAAAGAAATGCTTCAAATTAATGTTGAACCTTCAGCCATTGAACCACATATACATCAGATACAGTCATGAAGAGAAGAAAACCAAACCATATGTTAACCAGGACATTCCACAACTAGATACAGTTGATGCTAACTTCAAAGGAATTGTATGAAAACAACATATGCAAGCAGATATGCACTCCAAGGGATGCAGCAAGTCACAACATATATCCAGAATTCACACACTGATTACTCAAGATTTACTATGAATTGTAATCAAACAAGTCTTCTCATTCATTAAGTATGCAAGGATATAAATGTATACAAAAAGCTTTGAAATGAGATTTGAATATTTCAGCAGATAGATTTCAATTAAGTTTTGAATGTTTGAAATGAGGCATTCCTGCACCTTTTATAGAACAAGGTGAGGAATCCGTTACAAAAGATCTATGATCTTGATTTATCTATGAATATCTGCGGTGAGTATTTCATTTGACTTTGTCAACTTTATCAAGTGGCACAAGTTGCTAGCTGGCAACCATCTAGAGTACTTATTTTCATAAGTAACTGATGCTTATTTTCCCTTTTATGATGTATCCTGATGCAGAGGCATCCACACTAAAACCTTGACATACCGCATGTATGTCTAAAACCCATCATCATCATCATATTTTCCTTAACACTGTCAGCATCATCATATTTTCTCTGCCGACCGATATCCTCCTGCAGACAAACCTTCGCCCTTTCGCCTGTCAGCAGCATCATCCTCCTGATGTTCACTGTTCACCTTACCGCCAACCTCTATCTTCAGCATCATGATGTTCAACATCATGCTCATCAGCAGGATATAGAACATCCAGTTCCTCCCATATATCCTGATGACGACAACCTCTTGCACCTTTCCTTCGATGCTTACGTCACCCCAATATCCTGATGACGATGACGTCACATGCAGTTCCTTCAATATCCTGCTGTCAGCCAAACTTAACATTATCGGCCCGCGATGGTTTTATCAACCCGATCTTCTACCTTATGCCGATACGCTCCTCCTCGGCAACACCTGATGATGATCACCCCAGTGCACATTCACCTTATGCAAACGATTGCATCATGCTCATCTCCACTTACTTGGATGACGCCCGAAGTAACTGCAGGATATACACAGAAATATCCTGATGATGCCGTTGCGATGGATTTTCCAACCTTAGTGAATTTTGATCCGCCGAACCTCCTGGGATGACCTGATCTGCTTTCAGGGTGATCTTCCAAACTCTAACTACCAGCACGACCTAGCACATACCCATGCTAGGGTTCTCAACACCTCTCGACGACGATCCTGCACACCTGCATGCAAACAAACACGAAATGCAGACTAAACCCTAAACTACTATACATAGCCATTCCACCGATTCAATGAATCAACCGGTGGAATGGATCAGCGAATCCATGAAACCACCAAAATAGCAAATCAATTTCACAATGGAGATCAAACAGAGAATTGACACAACAGGATCTCTTTATTGATTTCAAAAGATGCAAATACAATATTCAGTCTCTCCCTCTGTCTCACTCTCTCCAACCTAGCTTCTCAACATCTATGTCTAAAACCAACCGATCCTCATGCATAAATAGGATCTCTTGCGAGTACTATTGACCCGACTCCAAGCGGCTGGGAAATCTCTCCAGGCAGCTGGGAGATCCAACCGGACCTACAGCATAACAGTTGTCTTAACAAACTAGCTAAAAATAGTAAAGCATGGTCAACATGACCTTATTACATGCATTGATCTTATCAAACCTTCTTGGAAACATTAACCAGACTCAAAACAAACTAACTGCCTCATGGAGGCCAGCTGTCAGGTAGGTTCTCCTGCACCATACTCCCCAACAGAAAAGAACTCATGTCCCATGAGTTAGGATGTGGAAGTCCTCCACCTTTACACTTTGTCATGTCAGTGTTCTGACCTGTTCCAGCTTTGTCCTCTGCTGGCTCTTGGCTACTCCAAGACTTCTAAACTGTAACTTGCTTCCTTGCAAGTAAATCCTCATGCCTGTCAATGTAGGCCCTTCTCTCACATACCTTGTGTTTGTTAGGTTGTCTGACCAGAACCTCTGTCCGAACTACCTCTTGAACTTCTGCAATGTTCAACTCTGTCTTTCTTTCAACCTTTATAGGACAAACAATAGTCCCAACTATGACAACATCCTTGTCATTCCTCTCAACTGGTTGCTATTTGCAAACCTGTTTCTGAACCTGCTGCTGACCTCTGTCAGTCAAAACTAAAACTTTCTTCAACCTTTTGTCCTTAACAACTCCTTTCCCTGTAGTGTCCTCAACTGCCTTTATGCCTGCTCCTA
Organism: Cunninghamia lanceolata; assembly: GCA_027924645.1. NCBI lineage: Eukaryota > Viridiplantae > Streptophyta > Pinopsida > Cupressales > Cupressaceae > Cunninghamia > Cunninghamia lanceolata. Next base: position 8,898,845 of record BSBN01001583.1, read on the forward strand.
TAGGCATCTGCACAAACTCCTTCTTTCCCACTAAAATGATTTTGGCTGCCCCCTGTGCTGCAGCTGCTTCCTGCAATGGCATCAACCTAATAGTCTTCCCATCTTTCTTGATGGTGTAGGTATTAGCATACCCATCATACAGTACCCTCCTATCAAATTGCCATGGTCTACCCAACAGTAGGTGACAACATTCCATGGGCAAAATGTCACACAAAACTCTATCATGATATGCTCCAATCTGAAAATCCACATATGCCTATTCATAGACAAAAAGTGATTGACTATCACTCACCCAAGATGCCTTGTAAGGGTGATGGTGTGGAATCCTTTCCAAATTTAGTTTATCCACCATTTCCTGAGATACCATGTTGTCTGTTGAACCAGTATCAATGACAACCTTACATACCTTACCTTTGCTCTTGCATGTGGTCTTGAAAAGAGCTCTTCTTTGCATCATATCCTTTGATGTCTGCAAACTAATTCTCCTAAGCATCAATGCTTCTCCCTCCTCAGGATATCCATAACCTCCTTGATAAGTGTGTGAACTCTGCATACTTTGCTCTACTTTCTCTTCTTGCACAAGTTGTACTCTCTTGTCATTCGTTCTATCATTTATGGATGATGAACCTTTGCTTTCTGGACATTTGAAAAATGGATGACCAAACTCACCACAGGTGTAACATTTGCCTGAAAATGTAGTAGAACCTCTACCACTTCCAAATCTACCTATATTACCTTTCCATCCACGTCTGAAATCAGAGTGTCCCTGTCCTTTACCAGTGTCTTCTTGACCCTCATTGGTTTGCCTTGTTGTAGGGGATGCTCCTCTTCCCCTCATATTGCTGCCTCTTCCTCTCATGGACTTATCTTGTCCCCTATTCATCTTTTCTTCAATCCTGATTGCCATTTGGTAACAATCTTCCACACTCTTAGGGTTAGCTAAAACTAACTCATCCTGTATGTTCAATCTCAAACCAGCCAAGTACCTAGCCACCTTTTCTACCTCATTCTCATGATGACCAGATCTCATACTCAACTTATAAAACTCCTCAGTATATGCCTTCACATCCATTTCCTTCTGCCTTAAAAATTGCAGCTTCTTAAACATCTAAATCTCATAATCCTTAGGCAAGAATTTACCTTTTATCCTTGCTACCATCTTATCCCATGAAGTGATCTTTGACTTCCCTTGTTTTCTTCTCTCAGATTGTACATAATCCCACCATACCAAAGCATGACCTCCTAACTTGGTCTTTGCAATCTTTACCTTCTGATCCTCAGCAACATCTTCACATTCAAAGTGATTATCAAGTGCAGCAATCCAATCCAGTAACTCATCTTCATTCAAACTTCTATTATACTTGGAAACATCAACCTTTACCTTAGGTTTATCACTCTGCACTGCCTTTAACAGTTTTGCAAATCTCTAGTCTTCAGCATCCAGATCTTCAGCTACCTCTTCATACTCTTCAATAGCATCTTCATCTTCTTCAGACTCACTGTCTTCCACTTCCCTCTTTTTGTTCTTTTCCAGGGCTACAAGCCTGGCTTGAAGTGCTTCAGCAAGCTCCTTCATCTTCCTCATCTCTCTGGCATGTTTTTCCTTCATCTCCTGCAACTCCCTTGCAGTACCACTACCTTTCAGAGGCATTTTGTCAACCTCTCACTTCTCTACCTCTGTCCTTTCAGTGACAGAATCAACTCTACCTCTGCCCTTTCGGTGACAGAATCAACACACAACAGCCCAGACCTTTTGCTGAGCTCTGATACCACTATGATGCAGAGGCATCCACACTAAAACCTTGACATACCGCATGTATGTCTAAAACCCATCATCATCATCATATTTTCCTTAACACTGTCAGCATCATCATATTTTCTCTGCCGACCGATATCCTCCTGCAGACAAACCTTCGCCCTTTCGCCTGTCAGCAGCATCATCCTCCTGATGTTCACTGTTCACCTTACCGCCAACCTCTATCTTCAGCATCATGATGTTCAACATCATGCTCATCAGCAGGATATAGAACATCCGGTTCCTCCCATATATCCTGATGACAACAACCTCTTGCACCTTTCCTTCGATGCTTACGTCACCCCGATATCCTGATGACGATTATCCTGATGACGATGATGTCACATGCAGTTCCTTCAATATCCTGCTGTCGGCCAAACTTAACATTATCGGCCCGCGATGGTTTTATCAACCCGATCTTCTACCTTATGCCGATACGCTCCTCCTCGGCAACACCTGATGATGATCACCCCAGTGCACATTCACCTTATGCAAACGATTGCATCATGCTCATCTCCACTTACTCGGATGACGCCTGAAGTAACTGCAGGATATACACAGAAATATCCTGATGATGCCGTTGTGATGGATTTTCCAACCTTAGCGAATTTCGATCCGCTGAACCTCCTGGGATGACCTGATCCGCTTTTAGGGTGATCTTCCAGACTCTAACTACCAGCACGACCTAGCACATACCCATGCTAGGGTTCTCAACACCTCTCGACAATGATCCTGCACACCTGCATGCAAACAAACACGAAATGCAAACTAAACCCTAAACTACTGTACATAGCCATTCCACCGATTCGACGAATCAACCGGTGGAATGGATCAGCGAATCCATGAAACCACCAAAACAACAAATCGATTTCACAATGGAGATCAAACAGAGAATTGACACAACAGGATCTCTTTATTGATTTCAAAAGATGCAAATACAATATTCAGTCTCTCCCTCTGTCTCACTCTCTCCAACCTAGCTTCTCAACATCTATGTCTAAAACCAACCGATCCTCATGCATAAATAGGATCTCTTGCGAGTACTACTGACCCGACTCCAAGCGGCTGGGAAATCTCTCCAGGCGGCTGGGAGATCCAACCGAACCTACAGCATAACAGCTGTCTTAACAAACTAGCTAAAAATAGTAAAGCATGGTCAACATGACCTTATTACATGCATTGGTCTTATCAGACCTTCTTGGAAACATTAACCAGACTCAAAACAAACTAACTGCCTCATGGAGGCCAGCTGTCAGGTAGGTGCTCCTGCACCATATCCTCATCATGCTCCTTGTCATCATCATCACCTTCATTGCTCTCGCTCTCTACATCATCATGATGATGGTCTTCTTTGATATGGACCTGCAAAGTTGTCCTAATATTTTCATATAGTTGTACTATTATCTCTATTTCCCCACCATCCTGAGTTTTTGCTTTGATGGCGGTGTGCTTATGCATTTGATATTTGCCTAAGAGATTTTCTAATTTACTTCTCCTGATGCTGGATGTCTCATGATAATTTTCCATCTTGACCTTGAGCCTCATAATTTTTTCCATGGTTTCCTCTGTTAGATTGTTTAGGGGATCATCAGCTACCTGTTGGAAGTTACTATGTATAGCTTTTATTGCAAACTCCTCATCTTGATTCTCTATCTTCCCTTCCACCTTCCCTTCTAGCACTTCTAAAAGTTTAGCTTCATACGGCATCATATCATGTAGCTTTATGCTAATGTCTCTTAATTTAGTGTTACATCTTTTAAGTACCTCACATTCAAATTTGGTATCTTTATACCATATGTCAACCAACAGTGCATTATTATTATTTAGCACTTGATTGCTTATTAGAACTTGAGGGTCAATTCTTCTTATTTCTTCCAAGATTACCAAAATTTTCTCCAGCTGGAAAGACCTTTTCCCAATCTCCATCTGCAATCTGTCAACTTTTCTCCTAGAGACACTTAAAGAATTCCATCTTTTTAAAGAAGCTTTTACCACTTCCTCCGCTTCGTCAAATGTGGATAACATCCACTTTCTCATTATAGATGACTCATGCTTCATGAGATCTATTTTATTTACTTCTTCCTGAGAAATAGCAGTCAATGGGACTGCATGATCAGTTGACGTATCATCAAGGTTAATTAACCCTTTTATGTATGCATGCAGCTGAGCAATGTGCTCTTTATGCTACTTATTCTTCTCTTTCTCTTTCTTAATTCTTTGAGTTAAGGAATCAATGATATCCTTACCCTCCTGACCCTCCTGGTCTTCATTTGCAAATCCTAAGTCAACTGTATTAATCTGGAATTCTTCCAGAGTAATTTTACCTTTTCCTTTATCTACAGTAGGAATTGCAGCCTGTGCAGTCCTTCTTCCAGTTGTTGGATCTCTCTTAATGGCTAAAGTCATTCTGGCCTTCCTCCTTGGCTTTATTAGATTTTCTGAAAACAAGGTGGATACATCGAATTCTTGAATCTCAAAATCTACCTCTGTGTTGACTTCCTTTTCCAACCATCGAGGTACCTGATCATATTTCTTTGCATCATCATGATGGTCACCTTGATCTCCTGCATCCGTCAGCATATGTGATGGAGAAGGTGATTTTCTTATTTCTTTCTCATGATGCTCATACTGAGGGTGATCCTGTGGTATATCCTCTTGCTGATGAATTTCCTTTTCTGGAGGAGCATCATCCTGAGGTGGAGGATCTTGAGATGCGTCTACACAATGATCATGATGATCATGATCCTTCTCCTTTATTACTTCATCCACTTTTGACTTCTCCTCCTGTTGATGCATAATCATAGCCGTAGATATTGTGGAATCTTCCTTACGTGCTGGTATTTGCTCTAAAACCACGATTTGTTCTGCACCTGCATCACTTACTTCATGAACTTTAGAAGCATGATCTCCTAAAACATCCTTCTCATTAGCCTTCTTTTCCTAAACTTCTATTATAATGGGCTTTGCTAATGTATCCTATTGGTGTATATCTGAAGCATGGACTTTTGGTTCTGCCATCTTCACTTCTTTTAAATGTTCTCCTTTATCAGGTGTACCTGCTGGATGTTCAAGACTTACATCCTCTCTACATGTCAAATCCACTACTGCAGGACTTGTCACCTGTGCAACTAATGTGTCCAGCCCCATTTCTTGAGCTATCTTCTCTGGACTCTTTTCCTTTTCAGATTCCACCTACTTCATTTCCTCCAATATCGTTTGAACCACTGGAGTCCCATGAGGAGTCATGTGAGTACCTGCAGCAAGGGTTTCCATCTTCTGTCAAGCTACTTCCTTCACAACCTCATCATTAGATAGATTAATTGTTTCATCTAATGAGATATGACCTCCTTGAGAGGTTTCTTTCATATGCTCTTCCACTTGTTCAGTCTTGAACTTCACAATGATAGGAAGCGGAACATTGTGTTGAAATTCCTTATGTAAAACTCCACTACCTGCCCCTTTCAACAGTATAGGGGATTGCTTTATCTCACCCCTCATGGAGGTTCTTGGTTTCTTAGGTGTTGTAGCTACCATCACCTATGGGGCTTTTGTTTTCCTTTTGAATAATAAAGTGGCCTCCTCTTCTTTAGGCTCTTCCTCCATGAGGATATCTTCTTCTATTTCTTTTTGGGAGGATTGACCCTCTTCTTGGGTCTCAGTAACTACTGCCTCTGCTGTCGGATCTTTCTTGGACTTTTGTTTACCTATCCATGGAGGTGATGCTAATCTTGATCCTGATCTTGATGCTACTTCATCTTCAGCTGGAAAGACTGCCTTTTCAATAATCACCCCCTTGGGTTCATTATCAACTTTCTTACCCCTGGGGGGTCTTTTGCTTTGCTGTTGTTGTGGAGGTAGCCTCTCTCCTTTTAATTTCCTTTTTTCAATTATGAAATCATCACATTCCTCATCAAGAATATCTTGTCCTTTCTTCTTACTATCCATAGTAATGGCAACACCTTTCTTCTTCAATGCCTCAATTTGTTCATCAACCCAAGCTTGGGTCAGGTGTAATGTCCTGGCAATGAAAGGGTCCAAGGATATGTCTTCCTATATAGTTAGGTCAGGTGCAGATATTGTATCATTATATATTTTCTTTTCTTCATATTCATCTACCATTATCCTGCCATCATCCTTTTTCAACTGTGAGGGAATGGGGATGTAGTCAAAGGTTTTGATTTGATTCAATGTTAACCTTTGGTATCTTCTTCTTTTGGCCTCTACTTCATCTTCACAATCTGCCCAGAAGTCTTCTAGGTGCCTCTAATGAATAGGTTTCCCTGTTATTTTATGTATTCTCCCATAAGGATCATATGGCCTTATCAGTGGGAATGGCTGCAATTGCATTTTCTTCAAACTACCCATGACTTTCTTGATACTTTCTGAATCTGGGCACATATACCAGTCAATGGATACTAGAAACAAAATGGGTGGTAGTTTATGAGCATCCTTGTATGCTTTCAGTATTGTGGAGCTCTACCTTATAAATTCCATTAATACCACTACATCAGTGGGGTATCTTGACAGCATGAGAGGGTGTCCTTCAAAGCCCTCAATTCTCATGTAAGAAAATGTTGCAAATTGAATGTACCAAGCTCCATGCCTATAGATTATTTCTTGAGCTTCCATGCTCAATCTTTTCGTCTTGTCCTCCTCCATGGTCCTCACCAGATGCATTGAGAATGCATCATTTACCAATTTGTAATCTTGGAGGTAATTAACTCTCTGCAACTAGGGATGATGATCCCAAATATGCACAACCTTCCCATCTATAACCAGTGCATCAAATGTGCCCCTATAAGCATAGGAGTAGACAATGTATGATGTCATGTAAAAGGAACAATTTGAACCTCCCAGGTTCATCAGCTGCTCATGTAGAGCATCACTTATCAATTGGCCCCTTAGTGGCTTGGTATGTGCATATATGCACATCATGATGACACCATACATCCAATCATTAAAACTACCAGCATCAGGCTGGCCTATCACCTTGCTACGTAATGCAATCATATACTGATACTCGTCATCAAAATCATACTTATACAAGTGCATAGGAAGTTTGGCTACTGCAGGATATGTGCTATTCTGAGCCCTCCACTGATACATGGTCTTTCTTGCTTTCTTCTTATTGTTTTCATATTCAATCTTAGATTTCTTCAACTCTATGCTGTTAACCTTCCTACCCAATGGCAGTCCAAATGTCTTGGAAAGACCCTTGATGGACAAGTCTGCATATATTCTCCCTTGTTTCACCACTTGTCTTGTTTGTGGATTGTAGTTTCGTGCACACTCAACAACTAGCTCCAGAGACTCCGTGGACTATGAAAAACCAGCCGCATTCCACATTCCTGACACGAACACCGCATCCAATAGGGTGCTTCTATTCTTTTCATCATTCATTTTGGCAGACCATGCCTCCAAATCAGTACTTCCTTGATGGGTATCTATTATGGCACTGTACTTGAACAGGATTCCTCTAGGAGATGCAAACATGGGCTTGCTGAATTTAGCCTCACACTTAGCTAACCTTTTGTCAGCCATGGATATCTGCAATTAACAGGATTTATCTTACAATGGATATTCACAATTATGCACATAATGATTTATCTCTACTAACATCATGCATACTATACTTATTCAGCATTTTCTTATCATGGGATGCATAAACTAGAACTTCAAACTAGCAACATCATACCTGATTATACAGATGCAACAGGATAAGGGTTTCAATTACTTACTTGATTATGTAGATCTCTTTGATTATACCAGTGGTTTTCTAAAAATGCTCTTAATTCTGTTGATAATCCCGCACTTCTTCCTGCTTGTAAGCTCTCTTTGTTCAAGTATCGCCTGTACTGGGGTTTGGAAGCTAGCACTCTATAAAAATGATTTTATCGCAAGGTAAGTGTGAAAATGACAATTAAATTTACCTTTTAACTTTGCAATTTGGGCGAAATTAAGGCAAATCCAGATGGATTAGATTTTGACCATTGATTCTTCACAGAAACTCAAGATTTCGCCAGGTGTTTCATTGGGTTTTTAGGTTGGTGGGAACTACCACCTCTACGTGCATTAAATGTCAATGGCAGCAACGAGAGTGGGGTGATATCCATATGACAAGGTATATTTGAAAATATAATAATATTTGGATATCGGGTGATATTTGGATATCGGGGTGATATTTGGAAATATGATGATGCTTGGAAATCAGGGTGATGAATGCACCATTAGGTCGTGCTTATACATCAGGAGGATATTTCAATATATCAGGTGATGTTACAAAAATGATGATGACTGGGTAAACTATAACCTCTCTCTCTCGGAATGTCGGGATGACGTCATCCAGATATGGGCTCAGTGTATCGCTATGACATCATGACATCATCATCAGGTTATGCGAGAAGGATAATGTTAGGAAATACACCCCTGAGAAGTAAAAATGATGATTGCGTCATCATCATATTTGTTTCTTTGTTTATCAGACTCAAATGACATCATCAGGATAATGGCTTAAGGGGATATTTCACAGCAGGAGGATATTGAGAAATATTGGGTTACATTAAGAAATATGACTCTCGCGAAATACATAAGGCTGCTGACGGTTAAAGGTCACTATCACCTAAAATTGACATCCAGGCATTCGGACCGCATGATTTATAAGGTGATAAATTAGATCGCGATGACCTTTTGTAATATGATGGATATTGAGAAATATGATCCTCCCCCTGTGAATATCAAGTTTGACTCAGACTTTGACCATTCATAACTTTTACATCCCAATGAACATCAAGGTGATGCAAAAGGCAAACCTGCATGAAATTTGATGCTCTTTCTAAATATGATGTTACTGGAATGAAATATGAATTTTGACAAACTAACCTCATGATGATGACCTACCACATCCTCCTTGCATGATGATCCACTTGACTTACTTTTACCAAACCGCCAGGAAGCACAAAACAAGCCAACCCAAAAAGTTGGTCCCTGTTTTGTCAAGTCAAAATGGGGCATGTTGTGTAACCACACAACACTACCCAAATAACAATTCTTGAGCTCCTTCGCACATCGCCACTTCATACAAATTTTTTGGATAAAGCCTTGATGGAAACACAAGTCCCTACTGATCTAAATGTGGAACAATTCCAAGCTATGGTATCCCATCTTAGAGAGCCTCATTGCCTCACCTTTTTAGAAAAAGATCTATCTGCAGCTGACTCATCTCATAACGAAGCATTACACATTGAAGTCCTAGTCCATAAACACATCATAAAAAGGGTTTTAATAGATGGTGGCTCCAACCTAAATCTGTGCACTCTAAAACTATTAAAACACTTAGGATATTTATATGTGGTCGTAAATGCAAATGAATGATCAACATAAAAGGTTATGACGACACAGAAAGATTGTCTATCAGGACTATCCAACTCCCTATTCAAGTAGGACCAAATATTTTGGAAACAAAGTGCCAAGTCCTTGACCTTGATCTTCCTTACAACATTCTTCTTGGTCGACCATGGATTCATGCTATGCAATCTGTCCCTTCTACATTCCATCAATGTTTGAAATTCCCACACAATAACACTGAGATTACCATCTATGTTGATCCCCATCCCTTTCAATACTACAGCTTCTTGGAAGGACATGATCATACTTTTTGTCCCTATAATCAGCTCGTCATGACACCTTCCAAGTCTAAACAAATGACCTGATCATCTTCCACCTATATTGATCCTACCAATTTTTCATCAATATCACAATCCACCCCTCATCCTGAGATCAAGATCAAGGCAAGTGACAAGGGATGTGGTGAATACGACTCACATGGTGCTTTCTTTTGTGTCGGGCTTCTCCCGCCACCCCCTAACACATATGGCACTCGTAAGGGAAATGAAGTCTCTACTATAGTCATCAAGTGCAAACCAACACTAACCTTTGAAAAGAAACATTTCATGGAATAGGATGTCTTAGAATATGTGTCCTCGTGGCTATATAAAGATTAAGAAGATCAAGAACTCCCGACTCTTCCATTAGAAATTTATGGTAAAGGCTCCCGAATGCTTAAGAAAATGGGATACAAGGGACAAGGGGGCATCGGCTTGCATAAACTAGGGATCATTGAACCAATCCAAGCTAAGGGACATTTTTATTGCCAAGGGTTAGGGTACGGAATACTAGAACTGCCGCCTTCAGAGCGTGAGTGTACTTTTGTGGAGGACTCCAAAGCCTTCCCGATAATCAATGACAACAATGAAGAGTATCGTTCTGACTCCTTCTTTGATTTTGCCAAACTTTTTGAATCCTCCATCTACACCATCTTCACATTATCCTCCATGTCATCCACAATTGATGACCTACCTTTAATCTATCCACAACTTGTCGATTAGGACCAAACGACACCACCTGTACTGGATGTCATACAAAATGACAAAGCTCTTGCTGAATTCATAGGAGTATGAAACTATATTCCTTTGGGAGATCATAAAGTAGGATATATCATGGAACTCAACAATGCTACTTATTTTGGCGAGACCACCCAATCCCTTAGTCACAAAATCATGAATATAAAAATAAAAATGACAACCCCTGGTGAAAACCACTTTGTGGCGCTTTCGGATGATAAAAAGGTAAAAATAAAGGATGTATCCTCTGGTGAAAACCTCTTTGAGGTGCCAGAGGATGAGAAATTGGACCTCCCTAAAGTACCTAAATTTTATCAAGAAAGATCTCCTATTTTAGTAGAAAAGTCAAAACAAATGAACCTTGGAATAGAAAGCAAGCCTAGGATCACATATCAAGCTGAATCATTGACACCAACAGAATAAGAAGCCTTTCTAAATGTCTTCAAATAGAGAAGTATCAACTTTGCATGGACATATGCTAATATGCCTGGGTTGGATCCTGCTCTTGTCGTTCATCACCTTGCAATATATCCAGATGCGAAACCAGTAAGAGAAATTGAGAAAGATGCATCCACAAATAGAATTACTTGTCAAAGCAAAGCTGAAGAAACTCCTGGATGTGGGATTTATTTAACTGATAGATTATCCTCAATGGGTGTCGAACCTAGTTCTAGTGAAAAAAGTGACTGGGGGCATCTGTTGTTGTACTGACTTTCGAGATCTTAATAAGGCTTGTCCTAAGGATGATTTCTGTCTTCCTAACATTGACATTATCGTAGATCTCACTGCTGGACATGAAATGCTATCGCTCATGGATAGATTTTTCAGGATATAACCAAATCAACATAGTTGAGGAAGACCAACATAAGACATCATTCATAGAACCATGGGAACTTATTAGTGGGTTGTGATGCCTTTCTGATTGAAGAACGTAGGAGCAACATACCAAAGGGTAATGGCAGTTATCTTTCATGACTACTTTCACAAGATAATGAAAGATTATGTAGATGACTTGTTGATAAAATCAAAAACAAGAGAAGAACATTTGGATGTGTTAGCAAAGATCTTCAATTGACTGGAAAAGTTAATGTACGACTTAATCCTAAAAAGTGTGTTTTTGGAGTAACCTCCAGGAAGCTCCTAGGATACATAGTCTCACGTTGATAGCATATGAGCTTAATTATTCACATATTGAACGAGCATGTTTGGTAGTAGTCTTTTTAGCTCAGAAGTTAAGGTACTACATGATTAATCACAAAACCAAGCTCATCGCAAAAATTGATCCAATGAAATATTTGTTAAGAAAAGCAACTCCCACTGGACGAACAGCAAAATGGGTAATGATCTTGAGTGAATTTGACATTGAGTACATAGAACAAAAGGCCATCAAAGGACAAGTTATCACTGATCAACTAGAAGATGCTCCTATTCCATCCAAACATCCTTTGCTATCTAAATTTCCAGATGAATCCATACTGACAGTTGCATCAATAGGAAACACTTGGAAAATGTGCTTTGATGGATCTTATACTCATTGTGGCTCAGGGGCAGGTCTTCTATTCATCACACATCAAGGAGACACAATCTGTAACTCATACAAAATAACATTCTCATGTACCAACAATGTAGTTGAATATGAGGCCCTCATCATAGGACTCTGAATGGCCATCAAATGGAAAATAGAGACGCTGACAATGTATTGTGATTCACAGTTGGTTATTCGACAGGTCAACAACAAGTACAAAACAAAGGATGATAAGCTCCTGTTGTATAAGAGAATTGTCGATGACTTCAAGGATTACTTCCATGATATTCATTTTGAACAGGTTCTAAGACATAATAATAAAGCGGCTGATGCAATGGCCACCATCGGGTCATTGGTTGACATGAAGAAAGACAGCAAGAAGTGTGATTTTTTTATAGAACTTTAAATCCTTTCTTACGATGTGCCACAATCAGAACTTGTATTCAATATCATTGGTCCCTTATCCCCATGGTATCAAGAAAACTATTTATACCTTCATGATAATATCCTTCCACCCAACCTAACATCTGCCCAATGTAAAACCTTCATTCGCCAATCATCCCATTTCACCATCATTGTCAATACCTTATACTGAAGGAGTCTCAACAGTACTCTTTTGAGATGTCTTGACACTAGGGAGGCTAAGACAGGCTTGCAAGAAGTACATGAGGGTATCTATGGGGTGCATTATAGTGGACCAACCTTAGCTAAGAAGATTCTTCGAACAGGGTATTATTGGCCAACTATGGAAAAAGATGCACATGAATATGTCAAGAAATGTCTACCTTGCCAGCAACATGGAGATTTAATACATGCACCATCACAAGAATTGCAACCGATAACGACTCCATGGCCCTTTTCATAGTGGGGGCTTGACCTCGTAGGGAAGATACACCCACCTTCTAACGGCCAAAAATTCATCATCACCACCATGCAATATTTCACTAAGTGGGTAGAAGCTCTTCCACTCACCTTTACCACTGGTGTCCAAATTTCTAAGTTCATCCTGCATTACATTATCTGTTGTTATGGTATTTTGCACTCCATCATCACTGATAATGGAAAGCCCTTTAAGAACTAAGAAGTTTGTACCCTATGTGAAAAGTTCCATATCCAACATCGTTTCTCCACCCCGTACTATCCACAAGGCAATGGTCAGGCCGAAGCTTCCAACAAAACCATCTTACGCATCCTGAAGAAAATAATCAATGAAGCTGGTTGTGATTGGCACCTGCAGCTTAATCCTACCCTATGGGCATACCACACTAGCATTTGTACACCCACATGAGCCACACCCTATTCATTAGTGTTTGGTTCTGAAGCTATCCTACCTATAGAGTTTGAGCTCCCATCTTTGCGCATCTCGTTGAAGAACATTATTACCGATGAAGAATATTGGATTGCATGATTGAATGAACTAGAGTTGCTAGATGAGAAATGCATAAATGCTTTGAACCATTTGTAAGCATATCAAAATTGCCTACGAAGAAGTTATAATAAAAAAATGAATAGCTACAAGTTTGAAGTAGGTGATCTTGTCCTCATGGAGAATCAAAAGAACATACAGGGTCATCCTAAGAAAGGCAAGTTTGAACCTAATTGGCTTGGTCCCTTCATCGTCATAGCTATCTATGGATCAGGAGCCTATCAACTATCCATACCTGAGGGACAGCCTCTGGAGGAACCTATGAACATCATGCACTTAAAGAAATTCTATGCATTACCCATCAAATATCCCAAGTCAAAATATTCAAAAAATAAAAAATAAAAAATAAAAAATAAAAAATAAAAAAAATCAAGAAAAATCAAGCACAATACAGTCGTCCAATGGTGAAAATCATTTCAGTGATGTCTTGGATAAGTACCATGGTGAAAACCTATTTGTAGGCACCTTGTGTAGTGGCCGGTTCTACCATCTAATAAAATTCCTATATCCATCCATAATCGTCTATCATTCCATAATAACCCATCACTTCATAATCATCTATCCCATTTACATATCATAGCTTGGAGTTTGAAGCATTTTTTTGGTCACCCCACCCTCATCTTCCTTCATAATCCCACCCAAGAATAAAATCCTAGAGATAGTATCCTTGTATGCTCCTAGGAATAGTAAACCATTTAAAAATGCAAAAATCATCACAACATCCAAAAACTCAAAAAAAATTAGAATATCCCCTAAAAACACAAAAAAATCAAATAATCATTAAAAAAATCAAGAAAAACTGAGTGCAATAAAGTCGTCCAATGGTCAAAATCACTTCGGTGACACGTTGGATAAGTACCATGGTGAAAACCTATTTTTAGGTGCCATGTGTAGTGGTTGGTTCTACCATCTAATAAAATTCCTATATCCATCCATAATCGTCTATCATTCCATAATAACCCATCACTTCATAATCGTCTATCCCATTTACATATCATAGCTTGGAGTTCAAAGCATTTTTTTGGTCGCCCCACCCTCATCTTTGTTCATAATCCCACCCAATAATAAAATCCTAGAGATGATATCCTTGTATGCTCCTGGGAATAGTAAACCATTTAAAAATACAAAAATCATCACATCTAGAAACTCAAAAAAATCAAAATATCCCCTAAAAACACAAAAAAATCAAATAATCATCAAAAAAATAAAAAAAATCCAAGCAATAAATGTACCCCACAAGATCATCAATCCACATCATATTCTTTCAATCACAACCACTCAAACCATCCTTTCTATCCATGAGCCATCCCTAGATCATCAAGTCCAACCAGAACTACATATTTATCTCGCCTGCATCTTTTTAGGATCTTGATCCCATGGATATGGGTATGTAGGCAGTTTGGAATAGGAAGGAATTATCCAATACGTAGGTCCACAAGATAAACCCATTCAACCTAGTTGGATGGTCCTTATCGATCGACCTCATTTGTAAAGCAAACTAAGCAACATTATCAAAACATTATCCTAAAAATGCAAAAATTGTCAATCAACAAATCAAACCACATCATCACAAGTAGCTAGCTATCTACTTACTTATTCTTTTCAGCATCTAATCCAACAACATCATCAACAGGTTCTCACCTTGATGGATATATCATTCCTACAATAGGCGGAAGCTATTTATCCTTTATCATCATCAACCGTTATCCAAACTTACTTGAGATCATTAGTCTATCTTAAGTAAGTCATCCTTATCCTATCTAAACATCTCTTGGCAAGAAATACATTGTTGTTGTCTTTCTTGTGATTGATCTTGTTGATTCTTGATTTTTTATCTTTTAGCTCATTCTAGGGATATTTGAAAGCCGCCTTGATCTCATCATATCTTGGTTCGAGGATGAGGACACCTAGAATGGAGCATAGTCATTGTTTTGGATGTTGTGTTTGTGGGATGGTCTCCTTACCTCTAATAATGGCATTCATATCTTGATGATGATGTGTCGGTTCTAGCATACCACGCTCTTGGGGCATCTAAGCACAGATCTCACCTTTTATGTTTTAAGGAGGTTATGCTATGAGTCCCCTTCCATCATCTAGGCAAGGTTGTTCTATCTTATGGTTGTAGGTGCTTATCCCTTTGCTTGTGGGTTCGGTCCATGCAAAAATGGGATAATAATCAGCACTCTAACCCTTTCGTACCTTTGTGTACTCTATCCTATTTTGCTATAATAAACCTAGAAATGCTCTCAATGTTATCATGTGAGTACTAATCCTAGCTCATCTTCCACACCCAAGCTTTCATCCATCTAATTTATTCTCCATTTAACATGTCTTGTCTAGCTTTACCCCCCCTCCCCCTAACATTAGTCCCTCAATGACGTTGTGTCTACCGACTTAGTTTCCCTGCATTTTTCTTCCCTATCCCTATACCTATCCCATTGCCCTCACCCTTACCCTTTCCCCCTAGCCTTATCACCTAGGGTTTGACATAATCTAAATTGTATCATGACATATTTTCCTATTCCATCCCATTGCACTTACATTTCATTTTAGATATATTATCATTCACTTCCATGTATATTATCATTTTCATTTGCATTACATTTTAGGTATATTCCCACCTTCATTTCCATTTGCATTACATTATCATTTTACATAACATATATCATCACATTTTTCTTATACATGGAAGAAAACATTGCATAAATAATATTTTAGGCATGGCACCCTGAACATTACATCATCATATAAAACATTAGCATATCATAGTCCATCATAAGTTAAATGCATTCATTTCCAATAGAAAGTCCAACATAACATGCATAGAAAACATTTTAGATCATAATCATTTGCATACTTAATATAAAATAAAGCAAATATCATATGTATTTATCATCATCCATAAGACATTTACATAAAATTAACATAATCATCATCATAATCATATAAAAACATCACAAACACAACATGTAGGCCATCAAAATCATCATCTCATATATCATCATCGCAAAAAATGTACATCGCTCATATATACATCAAAAATATGTCATGATATAATGCCTCCAAGGGCCAAAATAATACAACATCATAGCACTATCAACCCTGGGCTGATGAACCCCTCCCTGACTGAGTAGGAGAACCCCCTGGACCCTGTGGTGCTAGTGGTGGCTGTGCTGGCTATGTCACAACCTACTGAGCCAGTGGTTGAGCTACAGACTAAATTGACCTTGATCTATGAGAAAAAAACATCCCAGATCAACTCCATTAACTGAAGCTGGGAATCTGCTGCTCCTGAGGAACAGCTGTGTAGTAAGCTCCATAGTAATAATCTATACATGAGGCCTTCTAGGATTACTACCTCTGCTCCTCCATCAACTATCCCTATAGTTGTATTAGCTAACTCTACAGCTGCACTATCTGTGTTGTACTCCCTCCTACCACTAATCCCTATAATCTAGCCACCTCAGCCTGCAACCCTAAAATCTGACTAGTCAAACCAACCACTTGAGCCTTTGCTGCCTCACGGAGCCCTCTCTCTCTATCCTGCTCTACCGTCAAACTTGGAATATGTGTCTGTAGAGTATTATTCTATCCATCTCCATCCCCACCACCTCCATCTAAGGCTGTGGAAAGGCCTCAGAGCTGTGCTAACTCCTGATCATGTCTCTATAATGTATCCTCATAACTAGCTATCCACGCACAAAGGGTAGCTAGCTCTGTCTCCTCATCATCCTCTCAGCCTCTCTACAATGATACCTATCTCTCTATAGGGGTATCATCTCCTCCTCCCCTAGAACTACTTACACCCGGGCTCCCAGAATTGCTAAACCCAGCCCGTGCCACTGCCACCACCTACTGCTAACCTGTCAGCCTAACCTACTAACCTATAGGCCTCACCTGCTGACCTATGGGCCTAGGAGGTGGTCTTGCCACTCTCTGTCCTAGTTGTATAGGTGCCCTACCAAATGGCACCGATCCCCTCTATGCATGCTATTGTGGTGGTCCCTTAGGTGGTGGCATAAGTCCTCTCTGTAGTGGCCCTCTCTACAGTGATGCCTGTCCAACCCTCCCCCTTTGATCTCTACCACCCTATCCTCTGCCAACTCTGCCTCTACCACGAGCTCTCCTCACCAAGCTGCCTGCTCCTACGTCAGAATCATTGTCATCATCATCATCCTCTCCCTCCTCCACAGTCATATCAGGCTCTACCTCCAAATCTATCAGTCAAATAGGCAACCATATAGCCCACCATCTATCATAATCAGGTGTAGTCCCTACGTCCACAATGTCACTCCACTAGTCCCACTACTATGGCTGCAATGCATCAAAATCTATGATAGCTACTCGAGGTACTATCCGCAGAGGCCATCTCCTATCTCTGTGAGTCTGTCCAAATATGGCCATCACTTGTGGTATTTCCTACTGCAGGCCAAACTGTTTCATCACATGAGAAGGAATATATCTGTTAATAGTCTGATCCCCTCGCCATGTAATGTAGCATGTCTAAATTGCATATGGTAACTGATCATCCTCATCCGGCCACCTCTCACATCTGATGTATGGCCTCCATACCACTCGTGTCGCCTCATCCAACAGTCTCCTCCAATACCTTAGCATACATGTATATGAGTACTACAGCTGCCCTCGGTATCTGAACACATAAGCCTCAAAAAGCTATCGGTGCAATACTTTACTAGATGTGTGATCAGAATATGCTCATAAGCCCAAATGTGTAGTAGTGTTACTCCTGCTGACAAAGCACTGTCCAAATGATAGACAATTGTGTGCTTCTCATGATACAGTTGTGCAAGTATACAGGGACCCCAAGCAAATATAGTCTTGTGAACAACCATCTCCTCTATCACCTCCCCCCAGCCAATTGAAAATCCCCACCCTCTCCTATCAAGAATCACCACTCCACCAATCAAGGTACAAAGAAAGAGAACCTAGCCCCGCTCCCCAGCTGCAAGAGTCTGATGGTAGCTCATCGCTCGATCCTCATCCACTAACATGATCTGTCCTAGTGAAAAAGCCCTCTCCAATACTGGCCCTCCTTTGCCCACATCATATGTCACTCACCTACCATGTATCAGAACCTTCAGTATCCTGTAGATGTCCTCTAGGGTGATCGTAATCTCACCCATTTGCAGCAGAAACGAGCATGTCTCGGGTCTAAACCTCTCAATCAATGATGTCATCAAGGCTCGATGCTTCCACACCACAGGCATCTCTATAGGTGTTCATAACCCTAATGCACTGAATCGTGCCTTTATAGGCACATCAAACTCTGCCCATAGTGCCATAACCTTAGGAACTCTCCTCTCCCGTGATGCCATAGTGCCCCCATCAATCTGCATTTCATCACAAAATTCATCTAAGCCTTAATCTCAGGAAAAAGTACTAACACATCTCCAAACCACACTAAAATCAAATTTAGCATTGCCCCTTCTAGCAAATGGCGCCAACATAGAAATTAGCGCCACCATTCCTAAAAATCGCGCTATTACTTCAAATAGCACTACCCTTTTTCCAATTTAGCGTCACTACACGAATAGGCGCTCGTCTGTCCTAAACCCACACTACTTTTCAAAATAGCGCTACCCCTACCCAAATTTTGCACCAAATCTCAAATTAGCACTAATATAAAAATTAGTGCTACTAACCCTTAAACATAGCGCTACTTCCTTGAAAAGCACCATTTCCTGAAATGGCACTATCTTACCAAATCACACTATTTCTAGAAATAGCGCTAGGCCCCTTGCAGATAGTGCCACTATACAAAATGGTGCTAATCCACCTAAAATTCATCCTAGATGCATCTAAAATGGTGTTAATCGCCCTGACCTACCCATTTTTCTTGACAAAATCAACTCAAAAAACTGTGAAAATTAAAAACACAAAGATGGGATTGATGACTCACCCACTCACCAGCCTCCTCTGATCACATGTATGTCTACACTCGCTCTGCCAGGTGAGAGTATTGAGGGTAGAAAGGTGTACTACCGCCTCCTGCCATCTCTCTTGCTATCTCCTTCTCTCTTGATTTCTAATGACTATGTGTGCAAATGAGTGACCTTGGGCCCACTTTTTGCTATTTATAGCTAGCCATGTCAACCCCTTTCCATCTTTTTCTTCTTTAAGGAGCGTATTAACTCCTTTTTTGCCCATTTTTCTTCCTACTGACTTGTTTTTCTGTCCTAACCATTTTATTGTCACCCGACCTTAGCCATTTTATTAATTTATCCCCAATTAATTAATTAAATCCCTTAGCCACCTATATTGAATTAATTTAATTAATTCAATATTTATCCCTTTCTAACGTTACCTATATTAATTAAATAAATATAAAATATTTATTTGGTTAATATTTCCTTTCCAACTTAATCACATCCTTAATTAATTAAATAAACCCACTTTATTTAATTAATTATTCCCATTCACATGACTCCCATAGCCCAAATAAAAATTTAAATAAATCCCTCATCCCACCAAGTGTCACATTATCTACCCTCCACTTAATCCCTTCACACGACTTGCCAATTTAAATAATTTTTATTTGAATTGGGAGCTAATTATTCTCCTCCCTCCACTTGTCACATGACTACGTTGTCACATGCACTTCTTAGCCTTTTATTCTAACTTAAAATTCATCTCTCTTCTCCATCGCACACTTGTCACAAAGCTAATCTTGTCCTTTGTGTATACGCCTAAAAATGATACAACTTTGTCCAAATAAATATTCTTAATATTTATTCCATCTAATTCTTCTATCAATAAATAAATAAACAAATTTATTTATTTGATTCATATTCCTCTAAGTTAATTAAATATTGAAATATTTAATTACCTCTTCTAAAATCAAAATTAAATAAAATCCTTTATTTAATTAAATTCTTCCAAGCAATTAAATAATTCTCAATTATTTAATTAAATCAAATTCATTCTTCCAAATTTAAATAAATCAAATCAAATTTATTTGAATCCTTTCAATCTCTAAAAATAAAATACAATCAAATATTTTATTTATTCTTCCAAATCATGCACAAATAATTAAATAAATTTATTTATTTAATTTTCTTTCTTATCTTCTAAATTAAATAATACCAATTATTTAATTATTTCTTCCAATAATATCTTTTCTAAATTTAAATAAATCAAATATTTATTTAAGTTGTCTATTTCTTCTAAATTGAGTTATCTCTAAATATAATTCAATCTTTGTGCACATGCAATTAAATATTCCTAATATTTAATAAAGTAAAATATCTTCTTATCCTCATGCAAATCCCTTCTTATTGTTTTAAATCACTTAACTGATTATTATATTCTTTTAATTGCTTTAACTCATTCTTCTATTCTTAGCAAATCCTCTCATGGAAAAGAAAGCAAGACACATGTCTTCTTCTTATTCGTTGCACGTTCCTCATCTGTTCTCAATCATTGATCTTCATTCTTTCAAGTCTATAAGTACAACCTCATTCTTCCATTTCATCCATCCAAGCTTTAAGTATCGTTACTCTGCAGGAATTACAGCGCGTCTTTGGCACCAATTCCTTCATTGCTTGTGATCACACTCATTACTACACTCTACTGCCATCGTTGCGAAGCTCATCTTCATGGAAATATTATCATAGCCATTCTCAATTGACATTCTTGAAAGAAAGCAAAGAAGTGTACTCTCTGAGGGCCCTATTTCATACATGCAAGATTGATTGTGATAGGCGATCAACGGAAGCTACGAATTAAAGGAGGTTTGCTTTGTTGTTGTTCATTATTTATTTGAATCTCTTTTGTTCACCATTTCATTGAGTTTTGGGTATCTTTATATTTGATATTATTGATTATTCATTTGAATCTAATTAACGCTTAACATTTTTGGTGCCCACCATGCGGCTTAGCCCCAAATTTAACCCCAAAACTAAGTTTTTGTGTTTTAGAAAGCCGTACACAGGAGGAAATCACGCATCTGATACATCCTAACATGCATATACTGTCTGTTACAGTGCATTCATTCCTGTAGTGCATATCATCTCTATTCTGACATATATACTGACTGTTCTAGCGCATACATCATTTCAGTGCATACATAGTCTGTTATGGCGCATTTACCATTTGATACAACACATCTATTATAACAGTGCATACACACTATTTTCCAGTGCTTTTGACTTATGTCTTAGCACATACTACAGCGCTTCTATTCTCTCTTTCTGTACATTCAGACTCTGAAGTGGCGCATCTATTTTAGGCAGTGATTTTTAGGGTTTCCTTGAAGTTTTGCTAATGCTAACGTCTTGTTGCAAGAGCTCTCTTGATCTGTATTGTAGGCTAGGTACTGGTTTAGAATTATATAGTTGCACTTGTTAGCTCACACTTTGATTTCTAAATGGGAAAATAAAATGGATGCTCATGCAAATCTCACATAGTTTTAACTAGGAAAGCGGTAATTGAATCATTGCTATCTTGCATATCATTGAATCATTGCTATATTGCTATCATTTCAAAGTTAACAACTCATTGCTATCTAGATAAAATTGAACTCATCATTACTACCTGGGTAAAACTGAACCATTGCTATCTTGATCGACCATCACTTCAAAGTTAACAATTCATGCTACGTGGATAAAATTAAACTCATCATTGCTATCTGGGTAAAACTCAACCATTGCTATCTCCTAAACCATCACTTCAAAGTTAACAATTTATGCTACGTGGATGAAATTAAACTCATCATTGCTATCTTGGTAAAATTGGACCATTGCTATCTTGCTATCACTTCAAAGTTCTGTGCTTGCCCAAGTAGATAGCTCATCTAGTTTTCGTCATTTTAACTAGGGGAAAAGAACTACTGTATTCTGTGTTTTGGGAATGATACCAGGCCTATGCTCTCCCCTATCTTGGGTGACCAAAATGCCAAACATATTATTTTCGCATGTGTTTTTCCTTTAGAGGGGCCTACTCTTGGATATCGTTCATCCAAGTAGGAACAACTCTAAGTGGTAACAGGCTAGATGCCAAGCCCTTCCAAGCCACTATAAATAAATTATGTTTGGAGTGAAAGCTTCAAACAATGACTGAAGTTGTGTTATACCGACATCTAACCTCCCCCAAAACCCTCCAAGGTGCAACCTTTGCAGGCTGGGAGACTGGTGTAGGAGCACCCCTTCGAAATAAAGAATAAGTCTAATTATAGTATGTTTTTAGTTTATGATGTAATTAGGTCCATGTGACCAATTCTTATGTTTTAAGTCAATCTGGGATTGTGTGTTAACAGTTAGAAGTTTTTTATGCTAGTTGTCCTCTCCCAACCACTTGGAAGTCTCCCAGCTGCTGGGAATCGACTCTGTACTACTCGTGAGGAGTAGATATATATGACCTAGCTCCATTTGTTTTAGAGATATAGTTGCATAGGAGAAACAGAGACATTGTGTTTTGGAGATCAGACTGAGCATTGTGATACAATGGGGCTGTGATATTTGTATGCATTTCTATTATTGAAATAAAGAAGATCCCGTGTTTCATTTGTTTGATTTTTAATTTATTTGTGTAGTCAATTTTGATTTTGTGGGCGAAATGGATTCATTCATCCATTCCACCGGTTGATTCTCTGAATTGGTGGAATGGGCATGTACAATAGTTTAGTTTTCTTTTCTATTTTTATGTTCATGCATTTCATGTTTTTGGGATCAATTTGTAGCATGCTATGATCTATCCTAGCATCCTCATGCGCTAGGGTTTGAAGGATAAAATCTAAGTTAAGATTGCCCAGGAAATAGATCGGCTCGACCTCAGCATTTTCTATGCGAAATTTGTGAAGTTTCGCAGGTTTTGGTTGAAATGTACATTTGACATATATACAGTGTTTGTATGCGACATACAATCTGTGTGTATATCACATTTGTATCTGTGCATATATCGCTAACCGGTTTGGGTGTTAGAACTTGTTAAAAATACATGTTTTGATGATACAAAGATGAAGTAGTTCAGATATACATTTCTTGTGTATATCACTTTTGTATCCGAGGATCATTTTGTGTGTATCTGTCATTTGCATATTGCTATTGTATGTTGGAACATACAAGTGGGTCAACGGCGAGTCAAAGATACATTCGCCAAAGATAGATGGGAGATGCATCTTTTGTTTACAAGTTGAGTTTGTACATTCTAAATGTACATTGAAAATATACATTCAAGATATACAAAGTTTGAGTATATCGCTGAGGGGCATCGGGTCATACAAGTTCTGAGTATACATCTTTTGGTATACATTTTGTGAGTATACTACAGATGCATGTTTCTGTGTATCCATCAAATGCATTTTGGGGGTTTGTATAGAATGAATGTGTAGACACCCAAATTTGTCCCAACTTTGTCCATGTCTAGCAACACCTTGTTAAATCATTATTCATAAGCCAATTAATTAAATAAATTTTATTTATTTAATTAAAATCCCATAAAATCCCATCCTCATCCTACTTAGCCAATTAATTAAATAAATTTTATTTATTTAATTAATTCCACATCATATCCCAATCATATCCTATCCCCATCCCAATTAATTAAATAAATTTTATTTATTTAATTAATTTCCACATCATATCTTATCCCATTTTATTCATTTATCATATTAATTAAATAAATTTAATTTATTTAATTAATATCCAACTCATATCCCAACTAATTCAAATATTTTATTTGAATTAAACACTCATCTTTTATCACATTCCAACACTTGTCCAGTCAATCATGTGTTGTAATACAACTTTCATTCATATCCTTCACATGCACAATTAATGGGACCTAAATTTAGTATCTTTCAATCCTAGCCATTCACATAGCCTCTGAATCTCCACCATCGATTGATCTTGGTTGAGTCCTATATAAACACCCTCTCATTCCATATGAAACATCTAGCAATCATATAGCACCTACATTATCATCTTGAGCATCTGAGCATCCAATTGAGCTTTTATCATCTATCATGGCAGCTTTCAGCTTTGCAATTGTTCATTGTTGAAGAAGCAGTCCACATCCCTTAAACAAGGAATTGCACGGTCTAAGTGATGTTATGCTTGAATTGCACTGTTCTTTGATTTCATTTAGATTAGATTCCTTGATGATGGTAGGGTTAGGGTTTCATGACTATGTCTGATTTTCTAAACCTGACTTTTCACCTATCACATTTTGGCATGCCCAGTGGGACTCACATCCTTGATTAACTTTATTTTTTGGAGTTGTTTCTTTGAAGATCAGATTTTGCAGGTGCTTACGGTAAATTCCAGTCACTTCTAAGTGAAAATCTGCCGCTTTCTATATCTCTGTGTCACTTTTACGCTGGAATCAGCTACTTTTATCGCTCTCTGGATCACCTTCATACCGACAGTAGTTGCCTCTGGTAAGATTTGCATCACTTTTGCCCTAATAGAACTCGCCTGGGGCTTTTCGCTGTTAGTTGTCAGTTTTACAATGTATTGATCGCTTATCACTTAACAGAGATCTCTTCTACTATCATTCAGATCACTTTTGAAATAAGAGTTATCACTTTTGATCTTATGCACATCGCTTATGCATTGCCAGTACCCGCTTTTGATATGATATGCATCGCTTCTGAATTAACATTGCTCGCCTATGCAGAACAGGGTTTTGTGGTTGGAATGTCAATTTTTGTAGGAACAGATCGCTTATAAGTGTAAAGATATCGCATCCCATTTTCTGCATCGCATATGAGCTGAACAAGTCCGCATCTGGTATTATCAGATTTGCATCTATGACATAATGGATCACCTAAAAACATATTGATATTGCTTATGATCTGACAGTGCTCGCCTATGCAGACTAGGGTTTTTGTGTTTCGACTGTCTTTTGCAGGTACATGTCACTTATGTGCTGAAATTGGTCACTTCTACATTTATCTGCCTCATGTATAAGTTGACAGGGGTCGCATCTAGTATGTTTCTTATCGCATTTAATCTCCAGAACCATGCCTGTTGAAAAATACAGATCGCTTTTGATAAGCAGTGAATCGCATCTGGTAAAACTCTGTTGCTTTAAATCTATTTCAGTTGCAGTTTGATTTCTTGGCTATTAATTGGGTATTTGCACAACATCTTATCGATTTGTCCAAGAAAAGGAGGTTATCAAACTACTGACATATCTGTTGCAGGTTTGATCAGTCCAAGATTTGTGGTTTATCACTAAATTAGGAACATTTGGGCTTGGTGCTTAAAATGAATCATTGTTTGCTCCGTACTTGATTTATCTTTTTTGATTGCTTGCATGTGCTTGATTGTAACCCAAATTTAATGAAAAAAGTATCCTCTCCCCTTGTCTATCAAATGGATCTTGGGTGTATGAGAACTTGTTATTATCTTTAGAGGGCCTGCCTTCTCGGTGTGAGAAGGGATATGACCCAAGCGGTAACGAGCTAAAGCCAAGTCCTTCCGAACCACTATATAAGAAAAGTGTTTGTGTCGAAAGCCACAAACAACGGGTGTTGTTACATTATACCGACAGCCAACCTCCCCCAAAACCCTCCAAGGCGCAACCCTTGCAGGCTGGGAGACTCCATAACGGAGAGTAGCACTGTCGCATGTATAGCCACCCGAACGGATGCCCTTATTATAAACTTTGTGTAGTAGCCAAAAACCTTCTATCTGTTGATGCAAAAGGTGGGACCTTTGAAGTGGCCCCGATTCACGTGGTTCTTAGTAGAGATAGCAGGGACAATCCTAAGGTTTGGTGTGGGGACAAGCCTTACAGGAAGCCCAGAACTTGGTATACGTGAGAAGTGAGTGCCGTGGAGGGGAGCCAGTGCTACCAAGATCCTGAAGCTATCCGCTTTGAATAAGCATGGCCAGGGGATTCAACGGATACAGTCCTTTCCTAGCCTAGGTTGTATCAGTTTGTGCTTGTTGTGAGTGTGAGTGACTCTAATCACTATTTTCTTGCTGAAAAATTGCAAAATTAGACATCCTTTTGACAAACACAGTCGCTTTTGAACCTAAACTGCCCGCACAGATAACGAACATCACTTTCAAACTATAGACAACCAATTTTAGCCTGAACTGTGTCACCTTTCAACAACAACTACTCGCATATAGTTTGAACTGCATCGCATTTAAACCATAACCAATCACCTATTGCCTAAGCAAGATCGCATCTAAACCACAGCTGATCGCATGTTGTCTAAACCAAATCATGTTTAAGCCGCAGTTAGTCACCTTACGTCTGAATGAGCTCGCCTTTGAACAACAAATTGTCACCTTTAGGAAAATATGAGTCGCTTTTGATCAACAGACAATCGCTTTCAGACCAACAGTTGTCACCTTTGGAAAAGCATTCGCTTCTGGTTAGTACTGTGATTTCCTTGTCAAAACTAAACCAGATCGCATTTAAGCTATCATTGATCACCTTTGGAATCCTTTGAATCGCATTTGAGCTATCTTTAGTCGCCTATAGCTAAAATATCTGCAAATCTAAGTGCCTCAGCTGAATTAGCCATAAATCCAACTTGCTTAAGTTTTAAACATCAGCTTTCAGACTTCTCTTTGATCAACAACAAATCCCTGGACTTTGTCTCCTATTTTTGAGCTTATCAATCAATCACAACCCATGAGCTTTCCATCTTTTTGAGACCCCAACCAGCAAATCAGACATCAACCCAACATTTCAATCAGCAAACATCATCCTTCAGCTTTAGCTCCAGCAAACATCATCCTTCAGCTTTAGCTCCAACAAACATCAGCAGCAAACAATCTTTCCCTTGAGTGTTTGAGCTATCCTCTAGGGAAAACCAACAACAACTCAACAACAACAACTCAACCAAAACAAACCAGCCAAGCAAATTAGCAAAACCAGCAAACCAAAATAGCAACCAATCAACCAACTAGCCAACTATCATCTTTCAGGTCTCAAAACTTTGACAAGCTCAACTTCATCATCAACATCATGCCTCAAACTAGGAGTCAATATCGAGCTGAAATAGAAGCCAAATTGAGAGCTAAAATGGAAGCCAAATTGCAAGCTAAGATGCAACAATTCAAATCAACACCTCTTAAGGACGCAACTCAATTCACAACTGGTATGCCTCCTCATATGTTCATGCCTCAACGATACACTATTGGTGAGTCATCTTCACAACGAATGCAACCCACACCATCCTTGGAAACTTTCGAAGAACAATTTCAAGATGACTCATCAGAATTTCAAGATACCTATGTATGGGACCAAGTTGAGAAACTCATGATATCTGAGCCTAATCATTGCTTTCTCCAACTTGCTCACATGGGTACTAAACTACCAAAGGACTTTGACATATCCGCTATTAGAGAGCAAGATCCTGACACTACCGCTATTGTTGCGAAGGGACCATCTACTATAGTCACATCATCTCCTATTATATCACAAACATCTTCCTCATTGCCTATTGTTGCTTCATTTGAGCCACCACAATCGGAGCATACTTTAGAACCATTGATAGTACCAACCAATGTGCTCCCTCTCATGTCACAAAATCTCGACATTCCACCTTTCCATGTTCCTCAACATATCTCCCCTTCTACCATGACTGTTTCTACACCTCAAGTAACACAAGCTATCCATGTAACTCAAGCGCAAATACTTCAAGCATTACAAGCTATTCCCATGTCTTATAGTGTGCAAACCTCTCAAACTACTCCAACAACACCTGTTGTCCATGCTTGACACCCATTACAATCTACTACATCTCATACAAATACCATATCCCATACACCAACTGCCAATCCCTCCATGCTATCATATAATCCCAACATTAGTCTCATTGACATGAGTGACCCCCCCATTTCTCAAGCCAATTCGAACAATAAGATCGCTTATGTTGATCAACTTACATCCATGTCGTCATATTCTTCCAATCCTTCACACACCATCAATCCCTCTTATGCTACCCAAGGCTTCCCTAATATCACCCAACACATGACACATACCAATCCTCATGTTGTCCACAATACGAATCCAAATGTTTACCCTTCTGTCGTATCTACCAATCCCTCCATCACTTACCATGTCATGAATTCAATCCCAACTTCCCAACCATTCACTACTATCAATCCGTTGTCCACTTCCCATGTGATGCACACCCAATTGCCACTTGGGTCTCAAGGACAGCAATCCTCCAACACATACGTGTCACATACCAATCCTTCGACATACATTGTGGGTACACAACTGCAACAAATAGTCACAACTCCATATATCCCACAACCGCAACCACAATATATCTCATACCATACTCCACCCCCTTCGCAACAACAACAATTATCTTCAGCAAATGTTCAACAAATGATCAATGAAATGGTAGGACAAGGCAAGAAACCTTTCTCTCTTGAAAACATATGCGCCTGTCCATTTGACCAGTCTCTTAATATGATACCTTTTCTGCCACATTTTAAAATCCCACAATTTGATAAGTACAAAGGGAAAGGAAATCTAGAAGACCATCTTCGAGCCTTTTTTGTGGCATGTCTTGATGTCTCTTATGACGATACGTATCTTTTGAGACTATTTCCTTGAAGCTTAGCAGGACAAGCTCTTGAATGGTTTTCTCATTTACCCCTGGGCATTAAATCTTTTGCAGAATTAGCAAATAAATTTTGATCACACTTTGCCTTCAACATTGAACATGAGGTAAACATGAATGACCTTGTCAACAACAAACAGCGCAATGGTGAACCCTTTTCTACTTTTACCCAATGATGGCATAATATGGCTAGCAAATTATCATGGGAAATACCTGAGAAACAACAGCTTGACATCTTTGTTCAAAATCTTCATCCTGAGCTGTCATTCCAATTACAATTACAAAGTGCTAGCACCTTTGACGAACTAGTTTCCAAAGGAGTTATTATTGAACGAGCTCTCATTGCCAAGGGAACTATCAAGATCTTTCGCGACAACAAAGATTCTCCCCAGAATTCCAACGATAAGTCTCGCTTTTGGAACAAGAACAAGAATGTTGTCAATGATGGTATTGTAGATGCAAAGAACATTCAAACTATGAGAGCTCCCATCAACATTCAAGCAGCCTCTACACCAACACAACCTTTTCCACAACGGAGAAACCAACGCTGAACTTCCAATCCACGCCGACAATTTACACCATTAGTGGAACCCATGGAAGTTGTTTTTCGAAAGCTACTTCAGGCAAGAGACATTATTCTACCTGATGCACCACCAAATGGTGAACCACTCTTTCGAGCTCTGTGGTACAAGGAAAATGAGTATTGTGATTACCATCGAGTTAAAGGACACAAAACAAATGGTTGTATGCACTTAAAACATGTTATCCAAGACTGCATTGATCAAGGTTTAATCAACGTCACACCTTCAACGTCTCAACCTGCCCAACAATCAAGATCAAACTATGATCTAGAGACTTTCAAGAATCTACTTCCATCTCATGATCAGGCAAATAACCTTCATGCTGGAAATGCTATTCAGTATAACTATGAATTGTCTACCATTGGCCGCATTGACCATGCTCGCATTTCTACCATCACCGTCCAAGGGAGAGCACCTGATTGTACCGTAACCATGCGAAGAGGTCGAGTTACCATTCAAGGAGCACCTCCACATCCTCCTCGATCTCTCTCTGACTATAACCTCTTGGATCACCTTGGCAAAACACCTGTGCACATATCTATTCTTGAGCTGCTCCGCATATCCCCCGCACATAAAGCTATCCTTGATTACAAGAGTCTTCGGTGCCTAATAATATTAATATCACGCAATTCCAATCTATGGTCACTAGCATTGTAGCTCCTTGTCACTTAACCTTTTCTGACAAAGATCTTCAGCCTTCCATTCATCCTTCACATAACGAAGCCCTCCATATTGAAGTATTTGTTAAACAACACCGTATCAAATGAGTCTTGATAGATGGG
The DNA here is from genome assembly GCA_027924645.1 of Cunninghamia lanceolata. NCBI lineage: Eukaryota > Viridiplantae > Streptophyta > Pinopsida > Cupressales > Cupressaceae > Cunninghamia > Cunninghamia lanceolata. Next base: position 8,928,912 of record BSBN01001583.1, read on the forward strand.
GGAGCTGGTCTTAATATATGTTCTTTGAAACTTATCAATCAATTGGGATACTCTGAGAAAGATGTTGATGCCTACAAGGTTATTACCATCAGAGCATATGATGATGCTGAAAGAGATATCGAAGGGATTATCTTATTGCCTATTCAAGTTGGGCTGGTCATTATAGAATCCCGCAATCAAGTCCTTGATATTGATCTTCCTTACAACATCATCCTTGGTCACCCTTGGATCCATACCCTTAAAGCAGTTCCCTCTACATACCACCAATGCCTTAAATTTCCACATAAGGGTATTGAGGTTACCATTCAAGCTGATCCCAATCCATTTGAGTTTTACCGTGCCTTTCAAGCTAAATATCAGAGCCCGAATCACATAACTATCAACACCGAAGCATATCCGTCTTCATCCTATATAAACCCATCTGACCTTCTTAAGCCCTCATCTAGCAAAGCTGCTTCCAACCTCCATATCAAATATACTAATGAATACAAATTACAAGAATCCTATTGCGTTGGTACCCTTCCATTATCTCCTAAATCCCATGGTAAGCCTTCTACATCCAAGCCAACTTCATCCTCTACTATCATCAAAGCTCCCCCTACAATATTCATAAAAGGTGGATTCTTGGATGATGAAGACATTGAGGATATAAACTCTTGGATATTCTTTGAAGAAAATGACCAAGTCCAACTTGAAGTAGAGCGATACAACAATGGGTTTAGTATCATAAAGAACATGGGCTATAAAAGACATGGCAGCTTGGGATCACAGGAACAAGGACCTACTGAGCCCATTATTGTGTCTAAGAAGTTTAATAAGCAAGGCCTTGGTTACCAACCGGAGGTACCACAACCCAAAGACATTAAGTGTATTTCCGATACTAACGTTGGACCTTCTTCAGTAGGAGAGACTTCTAATTCGGATACTATCGATGACTCCTCCCTTCATATCACCAACCTTTTTCAAGAACATTCCATCTTCATGTTTTCCGCAACCTCTTCTAGCCATCACGATTCCTCTATTCGCCTTTCACTCGTATATCCTGACCTCATCAATTGGGACAAATAGGGGGCACCGATATTAGATACATTTGAGAATGACGAAGCCATTGTAGAATTCATGGGGTTGAGACAAGGTATTCCACTGGGTGATCATAAAGCAGGTTTCATGATGGATTTACCTAAACTAGCATATTTTGGCGGAAGTATCAAATCCTTTAGTCGCAAAAGTGAAATAAACAAAATTCAACAAAATAGGTCACTAGGTGAAAACTGAAAGGTGCCTCTTGATCGTGAAAAAGTAAAAATAAAGGACATATCCGAAGGTGAAAACCTCTCTAAGGCGCCTGAGGATGGGGGATTTGATCTTCTTGTTGCCACTGATTACCATGAGAAATCAACTGTGCTAGTTGAAAAATCACAAGACATGAACTTGGGAACAGAACAGAATCCGAAGATCACTTTTTTGGCATCATCACTATCAGAGCAAGAACGAAGAAACTTCACAGCGTTTTTTATGAGAAGACCTATAAATTTTGCATGGACTTATGCAGACATGCTAGGTCTAGATCCTTCACTTGTGGTACATCATTTAGCAGTATTTCTTGATGCAAAGCCTGTCAAACAAAAATTACACAAAATGCATCCACAAGTTGCCTTATTGGTCAAAGCAGAAATTTAGAAACTATTAGAAGCAAAATTTCTAAAGCCTATTGATTATCCAGAATGGGTTTCAAATTTAGTACCTGTAGCAAAACCAGATGGACGTGTTCGTTGCTGCACAGACTTTAGAGATCTTAACAAAGCTTATCCTAAAGATGATTTTCCACTACCAAGCATAGACAACATTGTAGATCTTACAACAGGACATGAAATGCTATCTTTGATGGATGGATTTTCAGGTTATAATCAAATCAGAATAGCAGAGGAAGATCAAATAAAACATCTTTTATTTGTCCATGGGGCACATATTGCTGGGTTGTAATGCCTTTTGGTCTCAAAAATGCTGGAGCCACCTATCAACGAGCCATGACAGTTATTTTTCATGACCTTTTTCATACTATCATGGAAGACTATGTTGATGACATCTTGGGAAAATCTAAGACAAGAGAAGGACATCTACAAGTATTGGCACAAATCTTTGATCGATTAGAAAAATACCAAGTCAGACTAAATCCAAAGAAGTGTGTATTTGGTGTAACATCAGGAAAACTACTGGGATATATTGTGTCTCGACGAGGGATAGAAGTGGACCCAGCTAAGGTAAAAGGCATCGTAGAAATGCCTCCACCAATGAATCTTAAACAGCTTCGTAGTTTACAAGGTAGGCTACAATCTATCCGCAGATTTATCTCACAACTAGCAGATAAATGTCATCCTTTTCAGCATCTTCTTCGTAAGGGTTAACCTTTTAAGTGGGATGAAAAGTGTCAATAGGCTTTTGACAAGATAAAGGAATACTTGGCAACACCTCCTGTGTTAGTACCTCCGATACCTGATCATCCATTATTGCTCTATATATCATCAACAACCGCAGCACTGGGTGCCCTTCTAGCTCAACATGATGATTCAGGAAAAGAACAAGCCATTTACTACATTAGCAGAACCCTTGTGGGATATGAACTCAATTACTCATTCATTGAAAAAGCTTATTTAGCATTAGTGTTTGCTTCTCAAAAGTTGCGACATTATATGTTGAACCAAACAATAAAGCTCATCTCTAATGTGGATCCCCTCAAGTATCTCCTTTCAAAAGCACTTCTCACAGGGAGATTAGCAAAATGGGTTATGATCTTAAGTGAATTTGACATACAATATGTGAACCGCAAAGCTATCAAAGGACAAGTTATTGCTGATAAATTAGCTGAAGCACCCATCACGGACATTCAGCCAATATATTCAGAATTCCCTGATGAAGGATTGTTTAATTTAAATTCTCTAGCATGATGGCAACTATACTTTGATGGATCATACACACAACATGGATCTGGAGCAGGCATCTTGTTTGTTACCCCTCAAGGAGATTGTATACCTAAATCATACAGAATAGCATTCCCATGTACCAACAACATAGTAGAGTATGAAGGTTTAATCACAGGCTTGTGCATGGTAGTACAATGGGCTATCAAACAGTTACGAGTCTTTGGTGATTCTCAATTGGTTATCAAACAGGTTCTAGATGAATATCAAACAAAAGACGAGAAGCTTCTTCCATACAAGCTAATGGTGGACAATTTCAAGAAATATTTTGAGGATATTACCTTTGAGCAAATTCCAAGACTACAAAACAGAGCAGTAGATGCCATGGCTATGATTGGGTCTCTTTTAGACATGCCATCTAATACCCATAAATGTGAATTCTTGGTCGAACAGCTTTTGATCCCAGCATTTGAAGTTCCACAGTTTGAGCTGATATGTGAAATTGTTGGTCCCAACTCGTCGTGGCACAAGGATATATACGAGTATCTCTGTAATCAAACCTTTCCATTTCAACTATTCAACACCCAGTGCAAAACCTTTATCTGTCGAGCCTCTCGTTACACTATCTTAGGAGACACCCTTTATCGCCGGAGTCTTGATGGCATCCTTCTTAGATGTCTTGATTCCGAGGAAGCAAAAACAACCTTATGTGAAGTACATGAAGGTGTCTGCAGTTCGCATTCCGCTAGCCCTGGCCTTGTTAAGAAACTTCTATGAGCAGGATACTATTGGCCAACTATGGAAAAAGATGCCCAACAATTTGCAAGGAGATGTCTACAATGTAAGAAACATGGAGATCTAATACATGCACCAGCACATGAGCTTTAGCCTATTGTCACTCCATGGCCTTTTTTGCAATGGGGACTTGATCTCGTAGGTAAAATCCATCTTACTTCATCCAACGGTCATAAATTCATTATTACTGCCACTGAGTATTTCACGAAGTGGGTAGAAGCCATACCAATGACCTATATCACAGGTAAACAAATAGCCAAATTCATCTTACATTATATTATCTGCCGTTATGGAGTTCCTCAAGCTATTGTCACAGACAATGGTCACCCTTTCAAGAACCAAGAGGTTAGAGATCTTTGCAACAAGTTCCATATTCAACATAGATTCTCTACGCCTTATTATCCTCAGAGCAATGGTCAAGCTGAAGCCTCTAATAAAACAATCATCAAGATCCTTAAAAAGACTGTTAATGAAGCTGGTCGAGATTGGCATCTACAACTGCATCCTGCATTATGGGCATATAGAACAAGCATTAGAACTCCCACTGGAGCCACACCCTATGCTCTCATATATGGCACTGAAGCTATTTTACCTATCGAGGTTGAGATCCCCTCTTTGCGCATATCCCTGCAACATACTATCTTAGATGAAGAATATCGAGTATCCAGACTCCATGATCTTGAGCTATTAGATGAATGCCGCCTTACAACATTGAACCATCTTCAAGTCTACCAAAATCGGCTATGCCATAGCTACAACAAAAAGATCAGAGAACGCAGATTTCAAGTTGGTGACCTTGTCCTTAAAGAAAATCAAAGGAATCAACAACATCAAGAGAAACAGGGCAAGTTTGAACCCAATTGGCTTGGTCCTTTCATTATCACAGCAGTCTATGGATCGGGTGCATACACTTTGTCAACACCTGAAGGCATTCCCTTAGATGAACCAGTCAACAGCGTTCATCTCAAGAAGTTTTATCCATGAATCTCAGCTATCTCTCAAAAAAATTTAAAAAAATTTTAAAAAAAAGAAGCAAAAAAAACATAAGATAAATAATCCATCCTCTGGTGAAAACCTGGTAAACAGGCACCTTGGATAAGTACCATAGTGAAAACCTGGCAAATAGGTGCTATGTGTAGTGACCAGCTTCCCTCATCTGCTTGCTTTGTTTGATCATATTTACCCATTTCATCTTGTATAGTCCATAATCACAATCCACATCACAATGCCATGCATAGCCTTTCATCTTTATCTTCATCTTTGCCAATGCTAGCTATCATATTTGAGACATTGTTGCGATACCTATATCTTTTGGCACCTTAGTATCTTGGCCACATCCTTTCCGCATTGTCGCTTCTGTATAATAAATCTCATCCCACACTGGGGGCATTTGTTGAGTCTTATTTGGAAGTGGATACTGCTATCTCTAGCTCATAACACATCAAACAACTTAGCTTACAACACAACAAACCTTATCAACTTCAGCCATGGCATATATCCAATGACAAATGTGACCTAACGACTTGCAACTAGGACCCATATCTTCGGAATCTATCCACATTCATCCAACAATTGCAACAAACATCGCTTGATCAAACATCCAACCAATTAGCGACATCAATAAGAACTACATCCAGCTCTATCGTTGACGCCTTGATCCTGTGGATACAGGGTATGTAGGCAATCTGAGATGCGAAGGAAGCACTCTGATTCAGGCTAAGATGATAGCCCCTTTCATCATTCATCATTCATCTTTCTTCTAAACATCCTTCAATCTTTCAGCTCACATTCTTCTATCTTTCATCACTTACATCATCAATAAAACCCAGAACTACATATTCATCATGTCTCATCTTCATCATAAATGTGCTTTGATCCTGTGGATACAGGGTATGTAGGTAGTCTGGAATACGAAGGAAGTTTCCAGTACTCAAGCACAGATGATCCACCCCATCTTCTTCATCTTCTTTCCTCATCCGTCTTCTTCTTCTTTGATCAGCTCAAACAGGGAGCAAACCATGTGTATATTGAAAGCTCAAGCACTTTAATCAATCAAAGGTATGCTAGAAGCTATTTGTCCGCATGCCTTAAGCCAACATTTGCTATAGCAGTTTATCAACAACCTTAGCCTTCAACAGGATGTAGCTTTCCTCTTAACAAGGCGCCAGCTTGATCCATCCAGGAGCACCCAAAATTTGGCAAGAGAACGTGATGACAGTATCTTCTGTTTTATCTTTTGATTTATCTTTTGTCCCTTTTCTATGCCTAATCAAGACTACCTTGATCTATTTATATCTTGGTATATTGTGATGAAGTAAGGACTGGGGCATGGTCATATAGCTTTTGTATGCCATGTTTGCAGGATGATCTTATCCTCTTCCTATGCATATTGGTATCTTGTACGTGTTGGGATTAGCATCTTACATATCAATATCTCTAGCATTTGAGAAGCTAAACAGTCTCTTATGCATATGAGACTATTCTATGTTAAGACTAACTCCATACATATAACCAGCAAGCTATCATTATGTGTAGTGGAGATAAGCTCAAACCATTGCTTGTAGCGTCAAAGTCCAACACTAGTTGTTATTCATATCTTGTGCATGTTGGCTCAACATCTTGACCTCATGTGTTCAGACAAGATTGTAACACGCTAGTTGCGCATTGGATATCTCGACACCTTGGTCTCTTATACCCTGGTGCATAACATCCATATGCTATATCAAACATAAGGACTGCATTTCTTTTCGTTCTAAGCAATTACTTGAAAGCTGCCCATCATCATCCTATCTATTCATTTTTATCTATTCATTCCATCCTACTCAGCCAAGATCAATCATTTCCATTATCTTTTGTCCATATTCCCACTCCTGCAAAACAAGTGTGTTAGAAGTACCTAAGTCCATCATATATCCTTTCATTACCATCTATCTATGTGCATAAGTCTATCCATATCATTACGATTTACATATTCATACATTTTCCATCCATTAACATTTGCATAAACATCCATACATAATCCATAACAATATACACACAACATGCATAGCCATCATAATATCAACATAAGAACCATTACAACATCATATCGATCACCAAAACTGCCATATATATATATATACATGTGTGTCAAAATACAAGTGTCTACAATACAAGCTGAGCCCTGAAAGACTGAATGTACAAAATCGGCTCTAGGCCTCATCATGATACAATATAAACAAAAGTAGCCCTAGTGACTACTGGCAGCTCCCTCGCCCTGACCACCACCACCACTAGGTCCTGTACCTGGTCCTCTGTCTCTCGATGGCCCCACCACTAAGGCTACTGATCGAGATCCACCTATCCTCTGTGAACCTGAAGCCCCTGACCTGCTCCTGAAACTAGGCTACCTCTGCTCTGCTGGCACAGCTCCATAATACAAGCCTTTGTAATACTTAGCCTCACCCTGCACTCTCCGAAGCTCTGCCTGTACATCTGTCAACTGTGTAGCCAAGTACACCATAGCTCCATCAGTCCCCAATGCAGCCACTGCTCTGTCTCACTCACTGGTCACCCCCTGCAGCTGCTGCACTGCCCTATCTCTCTTAGCCTGCATACTATCTCTCTCAGCTCGCAGACCATCCCTCTCTGCTCTCATAGCCTGTACCTGCTGTATCACCGTGTCTCGCTCTAGTCTCATCATCTGCTCATGCTGTCTAGCCACATCTCTCTCTCCAGTCACTCTAGCTAGAGCACCGTCATCCTGTCCATCTCGCCCCTGTGCTCTCAACTATAGCTGAGCCTAATATGTCTGTGCATGTGCTCTCGCATGTCGCAGACTAATCACTGCCTGATGCCTATCTATCTCCACCCTCCTCAACCTCATCTGTGCTCGCTGCCTCCATCTCCTCTCCTCTCTAATCCGTCTCTACAGCTGCTGAATACCAACATCATCACCTGCTACAATCTGTGCCTGAGGCTGTGCTAATATAGCAGGCTGACCTGGCACCTGCTCTGGCATCTATATCCCTGGTGCAGCTGGCACAACAACCTGTGCTGGTGGAGCCCGTCGTCATCTCCTCCGAACTGGTCTCTCCATCCCAATCTCTCCAATCTTCCCATCTCGTGTCAACCGAATCAGCCTAGCTGTCGCCTAGTATACATCATATTCTGGCAATGTGCCTGGATCTGCAGGACCCTGTCCCCACTGCCATGCTATTGGCTATAGACCATCTCTCTCTGCCAAAGCTGTCTCAACCACAACCTCTAGACCCCAATCAAACACCTCCTGTCTCATCCTCCCAAAAATGGCATCACCTACTGGTACTACATGTGCCTCCCCGAACTGTCTCAAAGCTCTCTCTGGCAAATAGTGCTCTATAATATACATGCCGCATCCAAAAATGTATCTCGCCTATCTATCATAGACAAGCTCTGCATCCTCCTCATCCCACTGCTCACATCCTAGCCATGGCCTCCATAAAAATCTATCCACCTCATCCAATCTCCTCCGCCAGTATACCACACCTTGGCGCTGTCGATATGTCAAAGCTCCTCTATACATCCGCGCAAATGGCTCTCCTACTACTCTAGCCACCCATCCCTCTGGTCTCGTCACCAGAATGTGCTCATATGCCCATACATGTAACACTGTCACTCCTGCTGACATACTCGCTCCAAACATACAAGTGCAATCATGCAGATAATGATAGAGCTGTCCCAACACACACTCTGCCCATGCATATCTCGTGCCATATGAAAACATGCCCTCCATCACTGTCCCCCATCCTACTGGAAAACCTTTGGCTCTCCTATCACCCACTAGCCATCTAATGATAGCCATTACTACCCGCTGTAACCTGTCACAAAGCTCCTCCATCCTCCCCATCAGAATCTCTGAACCCTCTGCTCTGATGTCTGGTGTCCCAAATAATCTCCTAAATGTAGTTGGACCCATCTCCGGATCATAATCCACATGCTCCCCATCTATCAGAATCCTCAAAATCTGGAACACATCCTCTAAAGTGATGGTCACCTCTCCTATCGGTAACAAGAATGAACTGTGTACACTCATCCATCACTCCACCATCGCTATCATCAGCCCTCGATGTGCCTGAACTGGCTCTAATTGGGATACATGCTCCAAGCCCAAGATCTCTAACACTAGTAGCTCCTCTGCATCCAACCGCCTCACTAATCACAAATCTCTCGGATGTGGCTCTCGTGATAGCAATGGCGGTAGTACATCCTGCATCATCCATTTATCCTTGTCAGTCTCTTCTGTTAGTCATCCATATCAAAATCTACTTATCTATTTGCTATTCTACCTTACACCTACCATAAGCGGTCCACTTTACCACATGCGCTCTTTTTCTGCTCATTAGTGACTAGTTTTACCACCTACGAACCTATTTTGTCTATATGCGAGCTATTTCTACTCATGCACTTACTATTTACACAAAGGCGCGCTCTACTTCCATAAGTGCTAATCCTTGCTTTCTAAGCGTGTTGTATGCTATATGCGGCTATCTTTTCCCTAAAAGCGAGCCTTATACTATATGCGCCTATCTTTTTACCGTAAGCAAGCTAAATTACCATCCGCGACAATTCTAGCCCTAGAAGCGCGCTATCTACTCTATGCGAGCTACTTTTCTTCATCTGCGCGCTGTATTACCCTATGCGCTGGTGCAGGAGCACCTACCTGACAGCTGGTCTTGATAAGGCAGTTAGTAGTTTAGGTCATGTTTATGTTTCCAAGAAGGTCTGTTAAGACCAATTGCATGTAATAAGGTCATGCTGATCATGATAAGATCATGCTGACTAGGCTTTTGCTATTTTTAGCTTGTTAGTTATAACAGCTGTCATGATGTATGTTCGGTGGGATCTCCCAGCCGCTTGGAGAGTTCCCAGCCGCTTGGAGTCGGGTCAGTAGTACTCGTAGGCAAATCTATATAAGCATGAGGATCGTTTGATATCGGGGGGACAGACAGATATCATCGATCGGCAGTGTAGTGTTGCATCAAGCAGAGGAGTTGAGTGTTCTGTGTGAGGAACATCATATTGTATTGCATCTTTGAGTCAATAAAGATCCTGTTTCGTTTTCTGTTTGATCTCCTTCCTGTAATCGATTGCTGGTTTGAGAGGTTTTCATGGATTTCCTGATCCATTCCACCGGTTGACTCATCTGATCGGTGGAATGGCAATGTACAGTAGGTTAGTAGGTAGTTTGTTTTCTGTTTACATGCAGGTGTGCAGGATCGCGGTCGACAGATGCTGAGAAGCCTAGCATCCTCATGTGCTAGGTCAAGTTGATAAACTGGAGTTGGAAGATCACCCTGAGGTTGGATCGGGTCATCCCTGGTGGATCGGCGAAGGGAAATTTCGCTAAGTGAAGAAGTTCGTGAAGACGGCATCATCAGGATATTTCTGCAAATATCCTGCAGTCAGGTTAGGCATCATCATCCGGATAAGTGAAGATGAACATGATGCAGTTGAGCGCATGAAGTGTGAGTTCGTCGGGGTGATCGTCAGCAGGAGGAGCCGAGGAGCGTATCGGCATCAGGATCATCATATCGGGAGTGCCAAACATCCGCATATCGCGAGTAGATGCGGAAGAGAAAGTTCGTGTTTTTGGCTAAGTGTTGAAGAGGTCATCAGGATATTGGGTGACGTCATCGTCATCAGGATATTGAGATATCCCCCCCTTATGCGAGTTTATCCTGCCGTCGTTAAAGTGCTAAGGTATCGGCAGAAGTCCGTGGCAGAAGGTTGTATTAGCATCATCAGGAGGTTTCGAAGAGAACCGGATAAATTATATCATGATGCTGTTGCTTGTGTCGTCGGGTAGCGGAGCGTCGAAGGTAAGCTGCTGAAGGTGAACGTCATCAGGATATTTGGGACAACCGGATGTTGAATATCCTGCTGACGAAGGTAGTGTCGAAGGTCATGATGATGACAATAGTGTCTCGAGCCCGATGAACAGTGGAACAGGAGGATGTGTGCGCCCGCTGAACATCATGATGATGATGTTAGGAGGAAAGCGGAGGTGAACAGTAATCGGCAGGCGGATGTTTGCGATCGTCCGAAATATGATGATGCTGACTGTGTAACGCAGAACATGATGACGATGTTGGTAGTTCTAGGGAATATGATGATGATGGCGAAGATGATGATGATGAGGTTGGTCTGCAGACATTCATGCTATATGCGAAGGTTATAGTGTGGATGCCTCTGCATCATGCGCTTACTATTTGCCCATAAGCAACACATTTTCCTCTATCCGCGCATTTCGCCTATATTTTTCCCACCGACAGGATGCGACCACTTTTTGCAAAAGCGACTACCCCGCACCCATAAGCGAGCTCTACTACTGTAAGCATTCTATATTCCTACATAAGTGACCTAAAACTGTTCTTTCCTAATCTAGTCACTTTTGGTGATGTGTGTGCATTAATTACGCTTTTAGGCTATTAATTACACGCTTTTGGGTAAAGTTTTGAAACATACCAGTGCGCCTACTCCCTCTGGTCGCCCTGTGTCCTCACTCGCTCCGCACGATGATCTCTACGTGGAATAACCATCCTGATAGCTCTGCAACTCTCACTCTTAGGAGCTCTGGATTTCTCTAGTTTCTGAGCACAAATGAGCACAAATGAGCCTATTTGCCATTGTAGAACCTACTTATAGCCCTTCTCACAACCCTAATTCTTCTATGCCATAGCCTATTTTCTCCCACCCAACCCCCATTTTCTTCATGTCTGCCTTCTTTTTAGCCTTTTCTTCTATCGCGAGCCAACCCAGCCCTTCCTGGTTAGCCTGGCTTACCTCTCGAGGGGGCATCACCTGCCAGTTACACTGGGGCATAACTTGTTTATCGAACACATATCGTATCTTCTTTGACACAACGCTCTATCGAACATTGTATCAAAGAGGGGCAAAATGTAGACACCCAAATTTGTCCCAACTTTGTCCATGTCTAGCAACACCTTGTTAAATCATTATTCATAAGCCAATTAATTAAATAAATTTTATTTATTTAATTAAAATCCCATAAAATCCCATCCTCATCCTACTTAGCCAATTAATTAAATAAATTTTATTTATTTAATTAATTCCACATCATATCCCAATCATATCCTATCCCCATCCCAATTAATTAAATAAATTTTATTTATTTAATTAATTTCCACATCATATCTTATCCCATTTTATTCATTTATCATATTAATTAAATAAATTTAATTTATTTAATTAATATCCAACTCATATCCCAACTAATTCAAATATTTTATTTGAATTAAACACTCATCTTTTATCACATTCCAACACTTGTCCAGTCAATCATGTGTTGTAATACAACTTTCATTCATATCCTTCACATGCACAACTAATGGGACCTAAATTTAGTATCTTTCAATCCTAACCAATCACATAGCCTCTGAATCTCCACCATCGATTGATCTTGGTTGAGTCCTATATAAACACCCTCTCATTCCATATGAAACATCCAGCAATCATATAGCACCTACATTATCATCTTGAGCATCTTGAGCATCTGAGCATCCAATTAAGCTTTTATCATCTATCATGGCAGCTTTCAGCTTTGCAATTGTTCATTGTTGAAGAAGCAGTCCACATCCCTTAAACAAGGAATCACACGGTCTAGGTGATGTTATGCTTGAATTGCACTGTTCTTTGATTTCATTTAGATTAGATTCCTTGATGATGGTAGGGTTAGGGTTTCATGACTATGTCTGATTTTCTAAACTTGACTTTTCACCTATCATAGAATGTATATTGCAAATATACATTCGATGATACAAGGGAAAGTCAATAGTCAGCAGATCACGGAAGGGATATTCTAAGGAACATTCGTTGATTACATATTTTGTGATTGTATATTTGAATGTATGTCTGAACATACATTCTGCAGATACAAAGAAGTCAACGCCAGTCAAACATACATTGAGGGCATATCTGGAGGAATATTTGGTGAATGTATATGGGAAATATACATCGCGCTTATACAGTCTCAGGTGATACATCAGACGATCGATAGCAGAGGTGATAGGGACCGGCAATCACAGGTTGAAGTTTGTATGTATCATCGTGACAACAGTCATTGGGATAGCTCAGTTTGGAGACGCCGATAGGCAATATAAGCAAATCACACATCGGGGTGAGATGCGTATCAGAGTGAATGGTGTTTGAGATACTGATGGTTTCAGTCTGGCTGATAGGGTATATTGGTAAGACAGTTAGACAGCTCTTGCCGATGAAATAAGAAATATCAAATTCCACCATTCCATTGAACGTTTCCAACTATGGCTCTGCATCAGAGACTCCATAATAAAGAGTAGTGTTGCCGCATGTATAACCACTCGAACGGTTGCCTTCATTAAACACCTTTGTTCTAGTGGCCAAAAAACTCTTGTAATCTATTTGGGTAAAAGCACAAAGTTGTGTCACACTTTCAGCAAACTTATCAGCACAAGTGAATTTAAGTATTTCTAACTAAAAATCAATTTTGGTTAAATATATGATCTTGTAATATTCATTCTAGCTAACTTAGATATGTGCACAACTTTTCCAACTAAAATTGTTGGCTAAATGTATATGTAGCACCACGATGAGGCCAATTTAACAAAAAAATAAAATTATTTGAAAAACTTGATATTTCAACAACTTCTACTCGTGTAAATAACATTTTTTTTTAAAATATAAAAATACCCTTTTGTAGATTTATAAGTTTAGTTTTCAAAAATATATATATTTTAATTATTATTTATATTTTACTTTTTATTTTTACTAAAAGTAGGTTATCAGCACAAAACATTAAGTCAATTACCATGTGAAGGAAAAATATTAAAACTTATTAAAAAAATTTGAAAAAAATATGATGCCCTAGATAAAAGAATCTATATCAAGATGGTATAAATTTTTTTCTATTTTAGATAAATAGTTAATATGAAAGTTGACATCGACTGGAAACAATTATGTTTTAATACACGTATATTTTAATATTTATTTAAAAATATATGTTTATCAAAATTGGAAAAAAAATATATCCATGCCCTAAAGTTTCAAGTTATAAATACACACAAAAAAATTAAAGTAAAACAAATAAAATTTACTATATAAAGATTGACGTCTCATGTAACATCATTTTTCAACATTTTATCAGCAACTAAATTATAGCACGTCAATTTATTAAAAACTATATTCAAATAATTTTTTTATTTTTTCAAAAAAATACAAACATAAAATATACTAAAAAATAAATATTTTATTAATTTACATCATTTCAAAATTTAAAATATATGTCACTTTTTAGTGATTCAAATTTAAAAGTTGGATCAGTGTTGGTTGTTCCTTTATAAAAGTGTGACACAGCTTTGTACTTTTACCCATTTGAAGCCTAGGATTGTACTTGTTTTTCCTTTTAGTCCAAAAAAGAGTAAAAAAAAATCACAAAAAAATAAAAAAAACCATAAAAATATTCTTTGTGTTTGTTGTGTCTTCTTGCCATAATTTCAAAAAATCAGATCAAAAAGACCTTGCAACCAAAGTACCAAAAACATCAAAAAATTGCAAAAATACTGAGAAAATCCAGAGCGGCACATTCGTCCTCTATTGTTGTGCATTTGTGTCAACCTGTGACACATCTGTACCGACTTGCAGTGCTTTTACTGTCTGTTATAGTGCATATACCTTTTACCAGTGTGGTGCATCTGTCCTGACTTACAACGCATTTACCAGTTTCTGCAGCGCATGTGTGACAGTGAGCACTTGCACAATCTTTGAGAGAAAAATTTTATCAGTTCTGGGTACCCATTTCAGTCTAGTTTCAGGTTCTGAGATCAGGTCTTACCTTGCAGTCTTTTTTCGATCCATTTCGCGTCAAAGTCTCTCTTTCGTTAGTCATCCCATTCACCTTCTATCAAGTCTTCCTAGTCCAAAGTCAAAGTATCCCATATCATATCAGCATAGGCCCCTTTTTTGTATCATTTTGGATTCAAGTAACCCTAGTAGGTCACAGAACTTCGCTAGTGGTCTTGGTGCATGACTAGTCCCTACACAGTTAGACTGGTATCGAGTACCCTTACTAGTGGCTACCATCTTGTCTCAGCCGTCTTGCTTGGAATCATTGATCGAGAAAGTCCCTTGTCCAAGTCTTGTCATAAGTATCCTATTCTTAGCAGTCTCCATTGGCATCTTGCCAAAATCTCTAGTTTCATTCCACCTCATCCCACGTCACCTTGCATGGTTCTTACTAGATCTCAATACAAAAAGCAACTTGAAATGGCCAGATCATCCAACCACATCATCACCCCTCATGATAGTGATGAGGAAATCTCTCGCAAAGAGTATGAAGGAACCCTCCAAGATCAGAAATTCCAACACTTGTTAGAGAAAGTGCTCCATGACGACCCTCACAAGTATTTTTACCATCTTGCAAATCTTGGAATAAACTCCCCGTGGATTTCAATATAAGTACAATCCAAGAAAATGTGGAGAATAATCATGAAAAAGGAAAGAAAGCCATAAACCCAAACACAAAGGATAATAATGAAAAAGGAAAGAAAGCCATAGACCTAAGCACTCCTATGGAAGAAATGAAGAAACAACTCAAGGGTCTAAAGCAACAAATGTCAAATCTCAAGATGGGTACAAACACTAAAACCTATTCCTTGGAAGATATTGCACCATAACCCTTTCATAAAAGTATGAACATGACACCATTTCCCTTTCAATTCGAAGTTCCTAAGTTTGACAAATACAAAGGGAAAGGGGACCCTAGAAATCACATTAGGGAATTCAATGCAGCATACATGGAAGTAGCTCACAATGAGACTTACTTAATGAGACTATTCCCTAGATCTCTAGGTAGTCAAACCATGGAGTGGTTCTCACAACTCCCACCGAGCATCAAATCTTTTGATGAGTTAGTCAACAAATTCATCACGTACTTCTCGTACAATATTAAACATGAAGTCTCTATGCTTGATTTATGCAATACCAAGCAAAAGAATGGTGAATCGTTCGCCACCTTCCTACAAAGATGGAGACAACTAGCAAGTAAATGTTTGTATGATGTACCAGAGAAGAAATTAATGGAGATGTTTGTCCATAACCTCAACTCTGATCTTAGCTATCAAATACAAATCCAATGCCCTACTTCATTTTCAAAGGTCATTGAAATGGGATTGTTCATCGAAAAAGCTATGATCGCCAAGGGGCAAATCAAGTTATACAAGGACACACCTACCTCCAATTATACGACTGACAAATCAAAGTTTTGGACTAAAAACAAAAATGTCGTCAACGATGGAGTAGTTGATGCCAAGGTGATGGCTCCCAAGAAACAACTGATATTCACTCTCAAAGGAGAGGCAAGCAATGCTAGACCCAACAAAACATTCTCTCGGGAGCCAAGAGCATGGTTCAACTCAAATCCAAGGTGAAAGTTCACACCGCTGGGTGAGTCCCAAGAATCCACATTAAGAAAGCTATTGGCTAACAATGAAATCTCTCTACCACCAACAAGTGATTACGAACCTCAAATCAAACCTCACTATTGGAAAGACACTGACTATTGTGAGTATCATAGAGGAAGAGGACATACAACCAACAATTGTATCATCTCAAACATGTTATTCAAGATGTACTTGATCAAAATCAAGAAGGAACCCAACAACATACCTCCAATGAGACACATGTGGCTTACAGGGATCTAATTCTCAATCATGATAGGTCATACAACAACAATGGCAACAACAACAACTATAACAACAACCGCAACAGGCAAAATCAGAATAGTGGGAATAGTAATGCCTACTACGCAAGTGTGCCATTCGACTATACCATCAATTGCATATCAGAGCATGTCCCACAGATCAATGTGGTCACGCCCAACCAACAATCAGAGCCTAACTACAATGATTGCAATATCATTACCCGCAGTGGTAAAGTCACGTTGAATACCATCCCTTCAAGGTCGTCACCTTCTCAGTTCAACTTCCATCAGTATAGTGTCATAGACCAACTTCGGAAGACTCTGGCCCACACTTCTATCTTAGAGTTGTTGCGTCTATCTCCTTCCCACAAGGAGATTCTCAATAAAGCCTTAGTGGAAACCACTGTCCCCACTAACTTGGCCCAAGAGAAGTTTTAGGCCATGGTAGGTAATTTGACCTCCTCAAGTACCATATCATTTACCGAACAAGATGACCTCTCAGTGTCTCAACCCCATAACACCCCTTTGCATATCATTGCCTTCATCCACAAGCACCGCATCAAGAGGGTTCTCATTGATGGGGGAGCTGGTTTAAATATTTGCATGTTAAAGCTAGTCCTTACATTGGGGTTCTCTGAAAATGCAGTTGATCCAAGGAAGAAAATTAGTATCATAGCCTATGATTAATAGGAGAGAACTACCAAAGGAATAGTGGTCTTACCCATACAAGTGGGACCGATAATAAAATATGTTGTGTACCAAGTCCTAGATAGGGATCTCATCTATAATATTCTCCTAGGTAGACCATGGATTCATGCCATGAAAGTTGTTCCCTCTACTTATTACCATTGCATAAAATTCTCGCATAATGGCAAGCAAGTCACCATCCAAGGTGACCCTGACCCCTTCCAGCATTGCAAATTTGTCCTTTCAAAACTTGATTGCATCATACCAAACAATAGAGCATCTACATCCCCTACCCCACAGCATGATTCTGCCTCTGAAGCTTCCTCATCAAGGCCCAAAGAGCAGAAAATTACCATCAAAGAAAAAGGAGTAGGGGAATACTCCATTGCGCATAGCCTCAATCTAGCCAAGATTCCTTTATCTCCTAGATCCTTTGGTCGACCCAAGCATTTTCCAAAGCCATCTGCTCCTCCTATACCTCCCAAAGCTCCCTTTGTAAAATGGGGGACCCTATCAGATGAGACAGAGGAAAGAGATATCCTACAATGGCTTTATAATGAAGAAGAAGAGAGCACAGAATATGAACCACCTAGGCTCCCAACAGAAATCTATGGGTGAGGTGAATCTATCCTACATAGAATGGGTTCCGAAGGACAAGGCTCCATCGACCTAAGAAGAGAAGGAATCATAGAACCCATTCAACCTTCTTCATCCTCATTGGCTAGAAATACAAAGGGTCTATGATATAAGGATAAGGGCAAAGCTAAAGAAAATGCTTGTCTAGTGGAAATGATCCATACACTTGAAGTGGACAGTGACACAGATTCCAATGAATATGAGTGGGATGAGTTGATAGAGCATTCCTATGATGACAAAGAGGTCGATACCATTCAAACTTATAGCCCCTACCATGAGGGACAAACGCTACTGAATAGGCCATTAGAGTCTAATTTGCCTATCTCTGAGAATACAACTTTCGAGGAAGGTTCGAGTTCTATTGCAATAAACAACTTGGAGGAAAGTACCATCCTGAACACTCTCCCTCCCAATACTCCTAGCATATCCATTCAAACTATCAATGAATCAAATCTATCCTCTGACTCCCTCCCCCTTGTGCATCTTAAGCTTATTGACTGGGATCTACGAGGAACCCCGCAACTAGATATGTTCCAAAATGATGATGCCTATATTGACTACATGGAACTTAGGGACCACCTACCCAAAGGGGATCATAAACCTAGTTTAGCTATTGAACTTAATACCGTGGCTTATTTTAGAGAGGGTGCCAAGCCTTCTAGTCGCAAAAATATCAAAATAAAAACTAGATCTGACAGTGAAAACTGCTTTGCAGCAGTGTCAAATCCCAAAACAGTAAAAAGAAAGGACACATCCGAAGGTGAAAACCCAACTATGGTACCTGACGATGGAAGGATTGACACTCTCCCCAATGACATGCACCAGGAGAAGTCTTAGATTGTTGTGGAACCAACAGAACATGTTAACATTGGAACAGAGGAATAGCCTAAGATCATTCACTTTGCTAAGTCTCTAACACCACCAGAGAAGACTAAGTTTGTACCATTCTTCAAGAGAAAGCAAGTCAATTTTGTTTGGTCATACGAAGATATGCCGAGGTTAGATCCAGATTTGATTCTACATCATTTTCCATTAGATCCAGGAGTGAAACTAATAAAATAAAAGCTTAGAAAGATGCATCCACACATAGTACTGCTTGTAAAAGAAGAACTCAAGAAATTACTGGATGTAGGATTCATTAGAGCTATAGACTATCCAAAATGGGTCTCTAACATAGTACCAATGTCCAAACCTGATGGCCGAGTTAGACTAGGCAAGGACTTTAGAGACCTAAACAAAGCTTTTCGCAAGGATGATTTTCCATTGCCAAATATAGATATCATAGCCGACTTAACAATAGGGCATACCATGTTATCTCTCATGGATGGCTTCTCAAGATATAATCAGATCAGGATAGCACCCGAAGACAAGCATAAGACAACTTTTACTTGTCCATGGGACACTTTCTGTTGGAATGTCATGCCATTTGGGCAAAAAAATGTAGGAGCCACATATCAACGTGCGATGACCACTATTTTTCATGATATGATGCACATCACCATGGAAGATTATGTAGATGATATCCTAGCAAAATCACTCACAAGAGAATCACACCTGGATGTGTTAGAGAAAGACTTTCAGAGATTAGAACAATTCAAAGTCAGGTTGAACCCAAAGAAGTGTGTGTTTGGAGTCACCTCAGGAAATCTCCTAGGTTTTATTGTTTTATCAAATGGAATAGAGGTGGACCCTGCTAAAGTCAAGGCTATTATGGACATGCCACCACCCAAAACTCTTACTCAACTAAGATCTCTACAAGGCAAGCTACAAGCAATCCGTAGATTCATATCACAACTGGCAGACAAGTGTCAACCATTTAGTCATCTCCTGCACAAGAACATTCCATTTAGATGGGAAGAGAAATGTGAAGAGGCATTCAACAAACTAAAAGAGTATCTTATGAATCCACCTATTCTCATGCCTCCTATCCAAGGGAAACCATTGATACTATACATATCTGCTACACCTACAGCTCTTGGGGCTCTTCTAGCACAACAAGATTATGAAAATAAAGAAAGTGTCATCTACTATATCAGTCACACATTGGTGGGCTATGAGTTGCAATACTCTTAGATAGAAAGATCATGTCTTGCGGTAGTTTTTGCCTCCCAAAAACTCTAACATTATATGCTTGCACATCCAGTCAAACTTATTGCAAAAATAGATCCACTAAAATACCTACTAAGTAAAGCAGCTCTAACAGGTCGCCTAGCCAAATGGGTGATGCTCCTAAGTGAATATGACATTGAGTATGTAGATAGAAAAGCTATCAAAAGACAAGTCATTGTAACCAGCTAGCGGATGCACCATTACAAGACACCACGCCAATGCAATTTGAGTTTCCGGATGAATCCTTGTTCAATATCTCAACACATTCCTGAAAACTTTACTTTGATGGGTCCTACACAAACCATGGATCGGGGGCAGGAATCTTGTTTGTAACTCCTGATGGCGATACCATACCAAATTCTTACCATCTATTATTCCCATGCACCAATAACATAGTAGAATATGAAGCCTTAGTCATTGGTCTCAAAATGGTAATAGATTGGAAAATCAAAGAGCTACATGTCTATAGTGATTCTCAACTAGTAATAAATCAGGTCAATGATGATTACCAAACCAAAGATGAAAAGCTTGTCCCATACAAGTGGATGGTAGATGACTTTAAGGAATACTTTGTGATTATATCTTTTGAGTAGATACCTCACATTGAGAACAAAGTAGCAGATGCCATGGCGACCATTGCCTCTCTTCTTGAGATAAGAATGAGTCATGGTACGAGTTCTTAGTGGAAACTATTCAACAACCAGCTTATGATCTTCTTGAGACCCATTCCATATGCCTTTTAGTTGGATCTGATTCACCTTGATACAGTAAAGTTTACACTTACCTCAAGGACAACACCCTCCCACCTGACTTATCTTCAAACCAATGACGAACCTTTATATGCCAAACCTCTCACTATACTATTATTGCCGACACCCTGTACCGACGTGGTCTAGATGGTACTTTACTCTGTTGTTTAGAACGAGAAGAATCCATAACCGCCTTACAAGACGTACATGAAGGGACTTGCGGAACACACTCTAGCGGTCCTTCCTTAGCTAAGAAACTCATGCATTTAGGTTATTACTGGCCGAACATGGAAATAGATTTGTATCAGTTTGTGAAGAAGTGCAAGTAGTGCCAAATACATGGGAACTTGATACATGCACCAGCTCAAGAGTTGAGACCTTTAATGACACCTTGGCCCTTTTGCTAATGAGGGCTTGACCTTGTGGGAAAGATCCATCCACCCTCATCCAACGGCCATAAATTCATCATAACTGTCACTGAGTACTTTACCAAGTGGATTGAAGTCGTTCCCCTCACCACCATCACAGGTAAACAAATCTCCTCATTCATCCTCATTTACTTCATCTGCAGATACGAAATTCCCTCATCCATTATCATGGATAATAGAAGAGCCTTCAAAAACTAGGATGTCCAAGAACTTTGTGACTGATTCAAAATCTAACACTGTTTCTCCACACCCTATTATCCCCAAGGCAACGGTCAAGCTGAAGTATCCAACAAGACCATCTTGAAACTCCTCAAGAAGATAGTCAACGATGCTAGCTGTGATTTGTACATCCAACTCAATCCCACTTTGTGGGCCTACAGAACTATATGCACTCCCACAGGTGCTACCCCTTACGCCCTTGTCTATGGCTTAGAAGCTATCCTCCCCATTGAAGTTGAATTACCATCTCTCAAGGTGTCATTAAAAGGTCAGATATTAGATGAAGAATACAGAGTCTCCAGATTGCAAGAACTAGAGTTGCTAGAAGAAAGGAGACAGAAAGCCTTTGATCATCTCAAAGTATATCAACAAATGTTGTCATGAAGCTATAACCACAAAGTTCACCCAAGAGTATATAAAGTTGGAGATCTGATACTTAAGGAGAATCTGGGCAATCAACAAGATAGGGAAAAGAAAGGCAAGTTCAAACCCAACTAGCTTGGGCCTTATGTGATCGTAGCTTCTTATGGATTGGGGGCATATCAGTTAGCAACATCAGAGGGTGAGCTGTTAGATGACCCAATCAATAGCATGCATCTTCACCAGTTCTATACCTAGGAGAACCCCAATGTAAATGGGGCATAAAATACAAAAAAATCAAAAAATTAGAAAAATACCAAAAAAAAAAAATCAGAAAAAATACAAAAAAAAATTAGAAAAATGCAAAAAAAATCATCCTTTGGTGAAAACCTGGCAAACAGGCACCTTGGATAGGTATCATGATGAAAAACTGGCAAACAGGTGTCATGTTTACTTTCTGGCTTTCGTGCAAATAACAAAAAGTGGTGAAAACCTGGTAAATAGGCGTTATTTGTGATAAACTGCTTCCTCCATCTTTGGGAAACCAATCACCTTGTGTCCATTCTTCCTTGTGTCCCATTTGACCCATATCTGTTCCATAATAAAAACCTAACAATAACCTATCATGGGTTGATACTCTATCTCTTTGTTGCCTTGTCAACCAAGCTTTTATCCCATATCCTATCTATAGTGTCATCCTAGCATAGTGTCTCTCGTTAGTATCCATGGTCCAAGTCCATGAACTACATTGCCTTTGTGTCGTCACGTAGGCAAGGCCATTTTCCAAATGCGCCCCCGAGGCTCCCATCGTCCCATCCGTCCCATTTCTTTTCATCTTTCTTCTAGTCCATCCATGGTCCACTAGGGTTTACCCCAAACTACATTGCCTCTGCGTCGTCACGTAGGCAAGGCCATTTAGCAATGAGCCCCCGAGGCACTAGGTCAATCCCTTAGGGTCCATCTCACCAATAAAGATTGTGGAATCTTCTCACCAGGCAAGCAAACGCAAGGAAAGCCCGTTTTCAAGTAGAAATCCTAACACAAGACATTAACCTATCCAAAGCAAAGAAAACAAACCCCTAAGGCCTTCTAAATGATTTTACCCAAATTATGGCAAGAAACAAACACATGTAAATGCAAAAATGTTTTGTGGATTGGAGACATGGTTAAAATATAGAGTCTTGATTTTTTGCTATCATGCCTTTCTATGCTACTCGAGGATGCCAAAAGCTAGAGATGCTATGATGGGGGCATGATTATTTTCTTTGTTTGTTGTTTGTGGATTAAACTTTAGTAATGTGAAACCTTGTCTAAAGACATGGTCGGTAAAAGATCATCGAGGACATCTAAGGTCTAACATGAACATGGGCAATCCTCGTCTGTTGATATGCAAGAAATACTTAGGTCATCTTGGTTCAATTATACCTTGATGTTTGTATTAACTTACTAAATCAAAGTCCATATAAGCAATGCTCAGGTCATCTCGGTTCAATTATACCCAGATGCTTGCATTAACTTACAACATTTTAGAAAAGTACCAAAAAAATTGCCCAATGATGAAATAAGCACTTCAAAATACTTGCACCATCAAGATGTCAAAAGTAAAGCATCCATTATACATCCATTTATACATCCATACATCCATACCCCATGCAATAAAAGATCCAAAACAATGTAGAGTAACAATACAAAGTCAAAGCTTGTGAATCTTTCTATTGAGTCATTCTTTCAATCAATCCTGTATCTATCATCCTATCATCTCTGTGTTAATAGAGTACATTTGGACAACACAAAAACATAGCATATAGGTGCATATCATATCATATGAGATAGTCATTTACATGATTAAATCAATTGCATACATAATAACGTGCATTAGGTCATCTATATACATTCTTTGCAAATCATCATATAGTGTCAAACAGAAAAAAAAAAAAACATAGATAAGTGCATCACATAAATTGCATAATCATATAGATACCATTTGCAATCACACACATTAGAGACATATCAAGTAAATCATCTAAAGTCTACATTAGGTCATATAGCATCACATAGCATCATATGAAAATCTACATTAGATAACATCACATAGCATCAAGTAAACCTCTAAGTCTGCATTAGATAAACGCATGCATCACATCATACAATAGAAATGAACCATAACTCATACATATAGAGAGCATCAAAATAGCTACATCATCATATAAATATCATAAAAACGTGTCCAAATGTACAAAATCAAGTGGTCCATTTCTGAGTCAATGTCATATACAATAAATACACCCCAAGGATGGTGATACATGTCTCAATATGCAAAAAAGTACATAGGATCTAAAGTCTGCAGATCTCTACTATCCCTGCTGCTGTGGACCACTGCTACTAGTAGTGTCTCCTCCTCCTCCTTCGCTGGCCTCAGACTACTATGGGCCCATCATGGAGGCTCCTGACCTTGATCCACTTGCTCTCTAGGGAGCCATAGACTGACTCCTATAGCTCAAAGCCCTCTAACTAACTAGCACAGCACCATGGTATAACCCCTGATAATACTGTGCCTGAGCTTGCGCTCTGGCAAGATCACCCTGTACCTGCGCTAGTTGTGTATGTGCTTGCACTAGCTGTGCTTGTGCCTGATGCACCTGCCCAACCAAGAAAATACTCGTCGTATCTGTCCCCAGGGCTACCACTACGGTATCCTGCTCTACTCAGATAACTCGTATCCGTGCCTCTACCATATCTCTCTGTATGGTAAACCCTGCAATAACCTCTACGTCTATCTCTCGCCGGGCATCAGCAGTCCTAAGCTGTGCCCATAGCTGCCTAACCTATCCTCTTAGCATGGCTATAGCCCTCTCCTGGATGTCTACCTATGCTGGACCCTGATGTGCCTGTGCCTCTCCATGTCCCTATGGCTGGGGTCCCTGCTACTATGCCACCTACTGAGGTGGTAGCATCTGTACCTGCGATGCCTGTTGTGGTGCCTATTGTGCGACCTATGGTACCACTACCTGCTGAGCATGGGAAGGTCCCTCCCTAGCACTCTGCCTTTGTCTAGCCTACCTCTATCATCTCCACCACCCTCTCCTTCTCCATCATCTCCCCTGTCTTTGCCACCTCCCCGTCCACCTCTCCTCCTCCTCCTCCCTCTCCAGCCAACCTGGCCCTCATCATCTAAATTTGCCTCATCTATCCGAGGCACCAGCTCCCCAAGCCTTGAATATCTCAAAAATTGATTGGCAGTGAACCAATCCTCAAAATCCTGGGTCATCCCAGCGTCTGCAATTCCCCTCCTCATATCCCAGGTGACGTAAGGCATCTACCGAAACTCTACTAGTGCCTCCTCGTAGGATGCCATCGGTCTCCATCTATACCTCTCAATGTGAGTCCTCACAAATCGGGCCTGCCCCTGTGGCATGCCCTGTCTCCTCCCAAACTATCTCTATACTCGGTCGACAATCTGCCTCTCCATGATAAACTGTGTCCATCTTATCAACCACCACATCTGATAGCAGTAGGGTAGCTCATCTGTCTCATCCTCTCATGGCTCACAATCTAGATATGGCCGCTAGTCGACCACATCTACTCCATCCAAAGCATGTTGCCAGTACTCGAGCTTCCCCAGCCTATGCTGGAAAATCACTCTTGTATAGCCATAATTGTATGGCTCTCCTCTCTACCTGTCAAAAACACATATTGGTTTGGTGATCGCTATGTGCTCCCATATCCAAAACTTTAGCAAAAACATGCCTGCAGATAGGCTCGCACCCCTGTGATATATCACCTGATGCATGTCGTGGTATAGGTGCGCTAGTACATAGACACCCCAAGCATACCAGGTGCCCTCTCTCACCATCCTCTCCATGATCTAACCCCATCCAATGGGGAACCCATGTGATCTCCTATCGGGGCATACAACGCCTCCGATCAGTCTTGCTACTATACCTGGGAAGTAGTTGTAATAGTCATGTATATCCTACCAAGAGATGACTTGTCCGACCAGCTTGGGGTCATCAAACACTCGCCTGCACTCAACAAGTCCTGTGTCCCTCTGTGGATCATACTCCACCAACTCACCCTGAATAGGCGAATGGAGAATCCTGTACACATCCTCCAAAGTAATGGTTATCTCGCCAGTAGGGAAGTGGAAGGTCACGTCCTCACTGTGGAACCTCTCCACTGCAGCAGTCAACAACCCGCAGTTTGCCCGAACCTCAGGCATGAAGCACACATAGTCAAGTCCCATTGCACCGAGTGCCTCTCGATCCATCTAAATCAACATGTATCTCTTCAACATAGGCATAGGGAACAACTCCCTCGATTGAAGTGTATCTCATATATCCTCCTGTAAGCACACAAAGCAAGGTGTCAACTTAAAGATGCAATTACCATACTCAACATATCTATAGAAACATATCAACTAACTTAGCATATCAAATTGATCAAAACAACACACTACATCTCTTGACTAGATGATGCAGGAGCATCTAGGGTGTAAGATCAATCTTGCATCAACCAAAAAAAAATAATAATAAAAATGTGTTGTTTCTTTTCAATAAGGGTTAAATTTGGTAGGGTTACTATTTTTAGTAAGTTTGCATTTGTGCACGGTTGGATACAAAATCTTACACGGACCTCCAGAATGTTGAATTGAAGCTAATGGTGAAGAAATCACTTCAATATCATTTGTCATTTGTGAGATATTAAAATTTTAAATTCCAAAAATCCTATTGAAATATTCAAAGTCAAATTTGAGGCAATTAGAGGCTCTGGATGAGCCCGAAATTTGGTGGGAAACCCAAGTAGTCTACCTATTAATACTACTTCCGCTCCATCGTCTTTTCGAGAGCTTTCTGAAAAGGTATTATAATTGAAAATCCAACGGTCAGATCAAAAGTTACGGCCCCACGAAGTTGACCTATTTTTGGAGGGAGATGCAAATTTCAAAATTACGCTGGTGGTCACCAAAAAGGGCTATATATAACCATTTTTGGGAACCCTTAGGGTAGCAGAGTTAAGGGGGAAGGTGTAGAGTCAAGAAAGGTGAGAAATCAAAAACCCTAGATGATTTGGGAATTACAAAAGGCTGAAGATTCCAGAGTTTTGAGAGAGGGAGTTGTAATGTGTTGCAGCCTATAGGGGATTCATCCTCTAATTGTATTTGAGCTTCTGTAATGTAATGATTTTCCCATATTAATAAAATATCATTCTATTTTCTATGTGCAATTTCTGTTATTATGTGTTTTATGATTTACCCCCTTCATCACTAGATTCATGCAATCTTAGAGATAGCTTATCGATTGACGCGTCAAACAGGACACCAATCGAGTCAATTTTGTTAAGTAAATTGCCTATCTATATCATATGCGCCATAACAGGTGGTACGTGTGCCATTTCCTAGCAAATGTGCCATTTCTTTACAAATGCGCCACTTCTGACAAGTGCACCACAAGAATCCATGCATGCGCCGTCCTATACCGTATATGCGCTGTCCTGTTAAAAGCGCCGCTACATACTGTGAATGCACTGCTTGAGTATATGTGCCATTTTCTATCATACATGCGCTACATAACTATGTATGTGCAATTTCACGTGGCATATGCACCACTCTGCATTTCAGCGCATTTGTCTATCCTATTTTTCTCATAGCATTTATTTCTATTAAACTCAACCCTAGGGGAAATTTTTTGAGATACATACCAGGGGTCCTGCCTCTGCTGGCCGGTCGAATCGACGGACTCGCTCGAAACGATGCTCCTCACGTGTAATGTCCATCCTCGTGCTAACTACTCTATGCTCTATGCTCTCCCAAGCTCTCAAAAGCAAATCAAACAAAGACAAGTGTGCAAGTGAATTGTCTTGTGGACTCAGCTCCTATATATAGCATGCAAACCCTAATCTAGCTATGTGATGAGTACGACTACTTCCCACACCCGTTTCTTCAAGTTTTCTTCTCGTTTTTTCTAAAACACATCCTGTTTCCTTCAAACCTAACCTAATTTCCCTTCGTCTTTGTGAGATTGTCCATCTCTTGTCCTTCTGCCTTCTTCTCATCCAATCTCTTGAGGGGGCATCCTATCATCATAACCTGTACTAGGGGCAAATTGGGGCATGTATCATTGTCAAACAATCGATTTCTTTGAAGCAACGTCGTAAACTGCATTGCATCAAAGAGGGGCTAAATGTATATGCCTAAAAATGACACGACTCTGTCCAAATAAATATTCTTAATATTTATTCCATCTAATTCTTCTATCAATAAATAAATAAACAAATTTATTTATTTGATTCATATTCCTCTAAGCTAATTAAATATTGAAATATTTAATTACCTCTTCTAAAGTCAAAATTAAATAAAATCCTTTATTTAATTAAATTCTTCCAAGCTATTAAATAATTCTCAATTATTTAATTAAATCAAATCAAATTTATTTAAATCCTTTCAATCTCTAAAAATAAAATACAATCAAATATTCTATTTATTCTTCCAAATCATGCACAAACAACTAAATAAATTTATTTATTTTTATTTTCTTTCTTATCTTCTAAATTAAATAATACCAATTATTTAATTATTTCTTCCAATAATATCTTTTCTAAATTTAAATAAATCAAATATTTATTTAAGTTGTCTATTTCTTCTAAATTAAGTTATCTCTAAATATAATTCAATCTTTGTGCACATGCAATTAAATATTCCTAATATTTAATAAAGCAAAATATCTTCCTATCCTCAGGCGAATCCCTTCTTCTTGTTTTAAATCACTTAACTAATTATTATATTCTTTTAATTGCTTTAACTCATTCTTCTATTCTTAGCAAATCCTCTCATGCAAAAGAAAGCAAGACACATGTCTTCTTCTTATTCGTTGCACATTCCTCATCTGTTCTCAACCATTGATCTTCTTATTCTGTCTATACCATTGATCTTCATTCTCTCAAATCTATAAGTACAACCTCATTCTTCCATTTCATCCATCTAAGCTTTAAGTATCGTTACTCTGCAAGAATTACAGTGCGCCTTTGGCACCAATTCCTTCATTGCTTGTGATCACACTTGTTACTACACTCTACTACCATCGTTGTGAAGCTCATCTTCATGGTGATATTATCATAGCCATTCTCAATTGACATTCTTGAAAGAAAGCAAAGAAGTGCACTCTCTGAGGACCCTACTTCATACATGCAAGATTGATTGTGATAGGCGATCAATGGAAGCTACGAATTAAAGGAGGTTTGCTTTGTTGTTGTTCATTGTTTATTTGAATCTCTTTTGTTCACCATTTCATTGATTTTTGGGTATCTTGATATTTGATATTATTGATTATTCATTTGAATCCAATTAACCCTTAACACTTTGCATGATTAATCTCAGTCGTCCACCTACCAAAAGTCAAAATCAAATCTCATCCCTTCATTTCAACCAAGCTTTTCTATAAATACAGCCCTCTTCTAAGCCATTTGATAATCCATCTTGAGCATATCATCATTCTGCCAAAATCCATTTGCATCTTTGAGCTAGGGTTTTTAGTGAATTGCATTGCATGAGAGCATTTCACATTTTAATCTTGAGGGTATAGCTAGAGTGTTTTGGGTGTGGCATTCTCAACCCTATCAATGGATTGTGAATCGATTTGAAGGTATACTTGATTTGGTTTGTTTGCATTTCTTGTGTTTTCCTTCATTTCAATTTTCATGATCTCAGTAGCCATGAATAGGAAAGATTGGGCCAGTAGGTTACCTGAAGCAGTTTGGGTTTACAATACCAATTGGAAGTCAACAACCAAGTTTTCACCCTATGAACTGGTTTATGGAAAGAAACCCATACTGTCCATAGAATTCTAACTACAAGCACGCAAGGCCTTGTTGGACATTGGGTTGCCATTATCTATAGTATAGCAAGATAGGATTCTCTAACTCAATGAATTAGATGAAATCAGGACAGACGCTATACAACAGACAAAACTTATTCAGTACCAAAGGAAGCAATGGCATGATCAACACATCAAAAAGAGGACATTTCAACAAGGGGATTGGGTTCTCCTATATGATTCTAAGTTTAAGGAGTTCAAAGGGAAGTTACAAACTCATTGGATGGGACCTTACCAAATCAGGGAAGTCTATGAGAATGGAATAGTTTTACTGGCTCCCATTAATGAAGGTGAAGACACATTCTTAGTAAATGGCCACAAAATTTGGCTCTATACAAGACCAGCTACTAAGGAAGAGTTTACCAAGGACAGGGGTCACAACCTCTACCATAGGTTCAAGAAATTCAAGGACAATATTAAAAAAGGTTGAAAACCAGCAAATGGCGGCCTTTCTCAAAAATAAATAATAAATAATAAATAAAAGAAGGGTTGAAAACTAGCAAATGGCGACCCTTCTCAAAAAATAAAAATAAATAAAATGGGGAAATATGGAAAACCAGTAAATGGTCATCTTTCTGACTAGGGGGACTGAAAACCAATAAATCACAGTTCTATTCTTCATGCAAGATTCTAGCAGAAGCTCTCTGGAGCTAACCAGGCACTCCTTAATAATCATCGCAGAACACATCTAGAGCAAACTAGGAGCACCACTAGTGCTTCATCCAGTGAAGTATTTTAAAATGTGGGGGCCAACCTCTACAAGAGTCAAAGTGGGGACATAAAAAATGACTCATCTTCGACCATAAAAAATGAAACCCATCTAGGGAGAATGAGTTACAGTTGCCTACGCACATCACCCAAACTGAACCTCCTGAATTCACAAGCCAACTCATCATCTTCAAGGCTATCTAGGAAAAGATTCTAAACCACATGACACTAACGTTGTTGACATCACTATAGCCGGTGAGGAAGCTACACACATGGAAAGTCACCATCACACCTCATCAAAGCAATGGCTCAACAACCAAGTACATCGGGCAATCATCACGGAGAGTAATCTAGGTAATTCACTCAAGTTAGTTAGTTATTACCTATCTTGTCAATTATATTTTTGGTGCAAACTACTTATACACATCCCCCTGCCATCAATTCCTTTTTTGACCTATGCATGCTGCCTTAATTGCCACAGTAACAAGTTCACTCCAGAGTGTCATATCATCCCCTGTGATTATGACTAAACCATCAATTTAAATTAATTGAAGTAATTAACCCCTCTGAAAACAAATCAAATCACCATCAACAAATATCTAGTCCCAAATTTTAGAAATTGTAGAGCTTTCAAAACCCCCAGAAACAATCTTTGAGCCATTACAATAGAGTCTTTTGAGCAAATAGAGAAATGAGTTTATCATAAAGTAGGATAGACAGCTATAGAGGGGACCAAGGGAAGACTCAATAAGAGAAGGTTCAGTCATTACAGAAGAAAAGAAGGGATACGAGCAGTATGGGAGTGAAGAAGAAGTCAGAACTTGAAACTGTAATAGGACTACTCCAAGATCAAGCTATAGTAAATATATTAAGAAATGTTGGATGGTTGGAATTTCTAGAGAAATTTGAAGGGTTTCAGGAGGACATAGTAGATGATTTCATGCGCCACTTGAAGAATAACCAAACTACAGTACAAGGAGTCCAAATCAATGCCTGAACCACCATCATCAACCACATTTCAAGGCTACCAGAACAAGGTGAGAGGTTTTATCATCTCAAAACCCTATACTTTGATTTGAATAAAAAAATTTAGTAGAAGGTGAACCTGAGGACCAGTTGCATTTAAGTAAAAATGAAGTCAAAGGAATTGTCAGAACATCACTTCCCCAACCATGGCAGTCTTTAGCCATGTGGCTCATGACATATTTTCCATGTGATGGGAAATTCTCCTTAGTTTTAGGACCCATAATGAAAATGCTCATTTTCTTAAGACATGGGCATATTCATCCAAAATATAGCATAAATCTCCCAAATTTTTTGTACTCTATGATTGTAGCTTTAGCAGATAAGTACCAATAAGGAAAGGGTCCTATGAAACATCACAACCTCATTTTCTTAATTGTAAAACATCATTTCCTGTCTCAAGCTGATGGAAAGGCTCTATGGAAGTCATTTTTAGATGATACATCACATGCCAAAACACCAGACATAACACATGGTCCTACAAAGGCTTCCTCCAGTCAACAGGATGAGAAGGCAGTACCTTCTACTTCCTCCCTAGCCATTGGGAAGAACAAGGGCAAGAAGAGAACAATAGAGAGAACACCAACTTTTTCCCCACAAACATCAATAGGAAGCCCAACACCTGCCACCACTACTAAGAAGAAGAAGGGAAGAGAAACAATGGGAGAAGCCTCAGCTACAACTGAGTAGCTGGGAGAAACAATTACAAAGTAAACCTTCCATTTGACCTGCTCAGCAAAAAGAAAGTTAACCTTATCTGAGGAGTCCACCCCAACTAAATAGATGAGGGAAGCTGTGATTATGGAAGAGGATATAACACCAGAATCTACCCAAACTCCTACCCCCAAAAATCATAGAAAAGAAACAGGGCTAAGGGAGAAAACAAAGAGGACTTCAAAGACACCTAAGCCCAGCAAGCATAAAAGGGTAGAAGAAGAATCTGAGGAGTTGGATGAGATTCGCCTAGTCAAAAGAAAAATCAAAAGAAGAGTAGTTGAGGGGAGTACTCTAGAATCCACTACCATTCCACAGACTCAAACTCTAGAGCCACAATGTACTCAAGCTCTAGAGGTAGTAGAGGGGGAAACTTTGACCATTTCTTCTAATTTAGAAGGGGATGCTCTAGCTTTAGAGGCACATTCTCCACCAGTGCTCTGGAGAACTAAATGAAAGAGGCAACCTACTCAGGTAGAATAGAACACTGATCTCCTGGCTAAGGTCCTCATGGGATTCAGAACTTCCATGGAGGAGGATGGACCCTCATCAACCCCAAGAAGAAGAGGCTCAAGAAGAAGAGACCCAAGGGAAATATGAGGATCAACAACTAGAAGCAGATGAGCAAGGGGGAGCAGCTAACAATGTGGGACAAGGAGACACAGAAACCCCTAATGTGGAAAGAATAGAAGGAGAGATAGGGAGTTACTCTCACCCCTCTGATCAAGAAGATATAGAGGTTCCAAGAGAATAGAAGCTAATAGAAGAAATTGATAATCTAAAGAGGCTAGTGTGGGGAAAGAACCTAATTATCACTGACCTCAAGAAGGTCATGAAAGAAAAAGAAACAGAGCATAAATAGGAAATAGAGGAGCTGAAAATGAGTTCAAAGAGAAACAGGGGATCATTCAAAGGAAAGAAGCTGAAATTAGGGAAAAGGATGAGGAAGCAGCAACAATTACCTCTAGCATCATCAAAGCTAGAGACAATGGCATCACATTGACTTAAACACTGATAGAGAAAGTGCAGAGTTAGGCTAAGCAACTGACATGGGCCAACACCAAGATAGATGATCGGGAAGAGTTGATTCATGAGCTGACCAATCCAGTTGCTACTACTAAACAACAAACTTAAATAGATCCATATATGGGGGTACTCCAAATAGACATTCCTAAGGCCCTATTTCACTAAGGAAGGAGATGTCAAGAGTTGGAGGAATCCAAGCCAATGTTGCAACTACAAAGGGCGGTAACTGCCATGTCAAAAAAGTACAGGCCCTAGAGGAGAAGGTCATCAAGGTGGCCATTCTCTCTGTTGAGATCATATCCTGTAAACCTCTCAGTGGCAGTTATGCTCTATTTTTACAGGAGCAGATCCTCCAAAGAAAAAAATCACCGGTTCTCTCTAATTTAACTAAAAATATACAAACTAAGAATGATTTCATGGAGGTATACATGAAGAGTTCTTGTGAAGACAAGAATTTTCTATGTGAACTATATTTGCATAATTTCTTCATTAAAGACCACACTTTCTTCATCAACTACTTTGTGGGAGAATGCTAGCTTAGATAATTTATGTCACTGATGAGAAATCATCAGATCTAGAATGAATGGATGGAGGCTTACACCAAAAAGAATGTAGATACAATCCTAGTCCTCAATAGAGAATGTCCAAACCCTATGGGATTTGAAATTCAATTTAGGGTAAAAATGTATTCCCCAAAAGGAAGAACAAAAATCTTGCCCCTATATCAAAAACACCTACAAGAGTGTGCTATTGAGTTTGGTCTCTTCATGCACAATTTAGCTAATCAGATGATCACAATTGGAAAGAAGAGGTGGAACACCCTAACTTCAGAGAAAAAGATGAAAGTAGTGTCCCCAGTCAACCTCTGGTTATTTATGAGGAAAGCAAGAGCAGTGTCCAAATTGATGGAAAAATATAAATAGGATTGGATAGGTGGCCATTCTAGGCCACCCCTCATTATTGAGCCACTACCCATATGGGCTGAACAGATGGAAGATGCCAAATTTTCGGATTGGCTGAAACAAGTTAGTAGTTATGAGAAGGAGTTCAATCTGACTAATAGAATATACCACCTCAACAAGTCTAGGTTGTGAAGTGCAAGAGGACCTGCTAACCTTTAAGTTTAGGGGGAATGATGGGTGCCAGGTAGCACCCAGAATAATACACCTTTTTACCTCCCTTTTTCCATCCTTTTATCATGTTGTCCTATTAATTGCACCATATAGACTGATAAGATTTGTCTTAATTACACTAATGAGAGTTGAATTACTAAAGATCATTTTTTTGATAAAATGACTAATGTGTAGGAAACTAATGAAAATGTGTAGAAAATTCTCTCTTTTTGCATCCATAGGTACAGTTGTATGGGCAAAGGCAATTTTGAAGATCTTCGGAGTTGTTCCTAATAAATCTCCAGAACTGATATGGAGAATACTATACCAGACTCCAACAATTTTCCAAAGTGTTGGAGGTATTCTAGAGAAGAGGGAGCAGGAAAGCAAGGGGTGAATCATCTTCAAAGTTGTATAGGAAATAAGGATGCATCTCTGGAGTTGCTGGCAATAGCACATAGTTTCTGTAGCTCCTGGTGATAGTGCAAATTCTTCAACGCCACTGTCTATCTGCATCTCAAGACCCAACTATAGCACTCTAGAGTCCACTTTACCAACACCAAAGGGTCTAGAGAAGACTCTAGTTGACATCCAAGGATTTGATTCCCTTTTTATTTGATTTTGCATGAGTTCTAAAAGACTTGTTAAGACCTATATTTCAGGGCCACGTGCCCATTGTTATTTAAATTAAGACTCCGGATTTAGTGGGACTTCTATTCCACTAAAGCCTTTTTTCAGTTTACATGATCATACTCTTCAGTTAAATAGTTATATGTTTTAGTTAGAATAAGAGATTAGTTGTATCTCATAGATAGACTAATGGATAGAACAGTTAGTTCCAAAGATATCTCATTGTTTGGACTAATATATGTTTAGATAGGAGCAGCAGAATAGATATAGATTATTGCTATTAGATTATTGTAATTCCCATTTTGAGACAGACATACTTTTGAATACAAGTATACCTTGATGATATTAGACTAAAGAAAAGATTGTGTTATTTCATTTTAGTACTGAGTTCTTGCTTTAGTCTTCAATCCTAAGGGCATGGAGCAAGGGCCCACTTCACCATCAAGATAGGAGGCTAGTATTTATTGCTTCAGTTTGTTTATAGATTTTATTAGAAGTACAACTTCATTACTTTGAATAGATAGATTCATTTATGCTAATAGTTTTCTTTCAGTAAATGCATGTTTCTAGCTTTATATTAGAACAGGTTATTTTCCCAGCAATCTACTACTTTAGCATTTGTGTTTCCAGAATTTCATTTCACAGCAAATAAATCAGTAGCATTAATTCTTGAAATAGTAAAATTAGTAGGATTAGTTTGAGGACTATTGATTATGAAATTGATTATTGCAAATAGCCTAGGACAAATCCCTAGATTTGACACATGAAAACATGATTAAATGCCAAGGTACAACATGTTGGAACAATGCAAATAACTGAGAGGGGGGGTGAATCGGTTATTTTATAACTTTTATCTTTCTTGCTATCTTTTCTTATCTTAACATTTAGTGCTCTATCAAAACATGGAAGCAAAGGCAATCATAAGAACTGAAAATGAAATCAACACATAATACAAAGGTTTTTTACATGGAAACCCTGTTAAGGGAAAAACCACAGGGTGACTAACCCAAGATTGTATTCTCTATTAAAAGAATAAGGAGTACAAATTTGGCACTTGCCAATTAGGGATCACTGCCCGAGCACACTGCTCACAAGAGGCACACTGCCTACAAGAGACTCACTATCTATAGAACTTACAGAAAATAATCAAGTGTTTGAACTGATGAGAAGCATCTACAAATGCAAGAGTTCAATTCTAGTTAGACATAATATACTGATTTGATGCACTTCATCCTTCCTCTGTTCAATGTTGTTATTCAATCACATACCAGACTTGAATTGTTGTTCTCAAACTATCCCTTCTTTTCTTCACACCTTATTTCTTCACACCTTCAACACACATAAGTACATGCTGGAATCTATTTGGTATATATATCCACATCAAGGATTTTCATCAACTTTCTAGTCGGCAACAAGAACATTCAAGATATTTGCAAGTTATTGATCTGCCGGCTGAATCCATACTTGATTTGTGATGTGTATCAAAAACATAGGCATAGAAGTCATAAATCATGTTGGCCAACAATGTATAATCCCGCAAATTACTTGATCAACACCTTTTACTCATCTGGATTGAAGTCTAATACTCTGTCGGTCAGTTCTTCCTCTGTCTGCTCTGCCTGATTGGAACCCAACACTCAAATGCTCATATCTTTTTCTTGATTTATCACTGGAGGCTAAATATCTGGAGTACAATAGTCATGATACCCCTCTTGACTTGTCCAACTTTGCAACTTACTGAGTTACACCATTTGAGAGATCTGGACCTGATTATCAGACCTTGTTACATACTCTGTTCTTGTTCACCGGACCAAAACATTCTTCAATCTGACTTCCAGTGAAGGCATATTATGTACTGCAAATGTGTGAGATAGACTTTGTTGCATCTGTCAAGGCCTCATGCATTGCCTCTAGCTTAGGGATAATTATCTCTCTGAGTTCACCCATTCTGTTCATT
This sequence comes from Cunninghamia lanceolata, assembly GCA_027924645.1. Lineage (NCBI taxonomy): Eukaryota > Viridiplantae > Streptophyta > Pinopsida > Cupressales > Cupressaceae > Cunninghamia > Cunninghamia lanceolata. Next base: position 8,965,566 of record BSBN01001583.1, read on the forward strand.
ATGTTCTTTTTTTCTTTATCCAACCTCTTTATTTCATTTATGATAACAATAGCTGGCATTCTTGATTCATTAGAGAGGAGGAAAGAGGGTCAAAATTCTGAACTAGGCTTGACAATTTTTCTTCATGTTCTTTTACTTTCTCCTCAATATCTTTTGTCACCTTAGGCCAAGTCAGATAAAATTTTAATAGGTCCCCACCATCTTTGAGAGCATTTTCAAGGCTCTTTATTCCAATATCTAGATTCCTCCTATCATTTGCAATAAGTCCTTGCACCTCAGTGAATCTTTTTCCTAGAAACTCCTTCCGAACCTTTGCTTCTGCTGATTTCTCAAGAGATTCAAAGTGAGTGTTAACAAAATTTACTAAGTTTTTCAAGTTACCAGATGGTGGGGCCGAAGGATCCTTTTGATAGGATGGCATGATCTTCTCCAGCATCCTGGATGCAATCTCCAATAGTTCACAGTCCTCCATGTGAGATTTCAAGATTTTTCCTTTTGCTTTGGCTTGAACAAAAGATGCTATTTTCATTGTCTGAACCGGGGAGAGAGAGTCAAAATTTAGTGGTCCTTGAAATAGCTTAAGTTCATCTAGCTCCATCATTTCTCTATTTAAGAAGTTCTTCACTGTCTCTACAGTGTCTCTTGCTAGAGATTGAGACTTCTTTGAAATATCAGAAGAGTCATCATTAGTCTTCTCTGCTTGTTCTTCTTCTTTTCCCTTAACCTCTTCTTCTTGAATCTTCTTCTCCTCTCTTCTAGCTTCTCCTTCAGCTTTAGAGTCTGGAATGTTTGTCATAGTTGCAGTGGGATCCAGAGGAGAGATGTCACCAGTGTTTACTGCTTCATGAAGTTCCTCTTCTGGAATAGAGGAATCTAAGTCCTCAGACTTCTCTTCGTCTATTTTCTTTGATCCTTCTACATCCTTGTCAGAAGATTCTTCATTGATTACATTTAATCCTTCAGCATCCATGGTAGAAGGTTCTTCATCTATTTTCTCTACAATAGGAAGATTGAATCTCTTCAAAGCATTTTAGAGGATATCTTTAGTTTCACTTGCTACTTGGTCTATTTCCCCAAGCATGAGTTTGTTCATTCTTGCCTTGCTCCAGAACTCATTCTTACACTCCTCGAAAATCATGTCCATTTGTTTTGGAGTGATGGAAGGATAAAGATGTATTACTATCTACTCTTGAATCTCTAGGTCTTTTGCCATTGCATTCTCTTTTCTCAACTCAAGTACCTTTTCTAGGCTCTTAGGAATTAAAAATATAATTTCAATGAAGGCTTTATTGTAAATGTTCAAGTACCTAACAGTAGCCTCTTCCATAATTCTTTTGTCAGCATCACTGTATGCATCATAGAACTTAGTCATTGGCTGCAGGTTCCCATCCACAGTTACTGCCTTGATGATGTTATCAATGGAAAGAGTGGGCTTTTTCAACAAATTCCTCTTCCTTCTCTTCCTCAACTCTGCTAGTAGAGAACTTTCTGGATGTTCTCTTCTTCTTTATTTTCTTGATTTCTTCATCTGATTCTGTTTCTTCATCATCCTTATGGCTTGTATATGTTCTTGAGGCTTTGGTCTTCATTCTCTTTTCACTTTTGGTAGATGGCTTGACTTCCAATTTAGTAGCCTTTGAGATTTTAGGAGTGATAGGTGTAGAGCTCTTGGAAGATCTCTTCTGGGAGGAGGCTTGCACCAGAACATTTCCTTTCTTTGCTTCTTGTTTCTCTTTCTCAATTTTCTCCATTTTTTCTCTATTTACATCTATAGCCTCCTTTGATAAGCCAAATCTTTTGGCAATTTCCTCAACTTCCCTTCTTACTTTCCTCTTCATCTCAGTCATCTTAACTAAACATGTATTTTTACACTTAGCTCTTGAAAGGTGCCAAACCTTTCTGCTTCAATGTCCTTAGGCTGGCTCAGTAGGTGTTGAATATATAACTCTAAGATTTTTTCATCAACCTCATATCCCATAGGCATTATCCACACAATTCTTGGCTCAACTACCTCCATTAGGCATTGATCAGTGTCAACCATGAAGCAAACTGTGTCCTTGTATTTCTCAACTATGGACTGTGGTATTCTCTCTAGCTTGCATCATGCTTTGGAAGTTCTTAAAGTACCCCCAGAGGGCTATGTTTTGGGCTTGAGCATCACCAAGTCCATACATGTAATCTCTGATCTGAATTGCAACTAGTTTATCATTTTGCTAGACCCAACCAATTGATCCAGGCAGTTCATTCATATAATAGAAGAACATACATAGTATTAGACTACCATATTTAAAGGAATTTTTCTTATCCTTTTTTATCTTTTGTAAGTTCTCCAATAGCTGATTTAGAAGAAGCTCACATAGATCATAATCCACATCTTCCGTCAACATTTGATATGCTACATAGATTGTTGTGCTAGACACAGAATCCTCCCTGCTCGAATGATAGATCTTGTAGCTGATTATCATTAAGGCAAACTTGACATCTGGATCTATGATGTCATCTATGGTCATTGTTCTTTTGTCAAATTTAGATCTGGTAGCTTCAGTTACTGTTTGGTTCTTCACAGATTTAAGTGCAGGTAACCCACTAGATGAATGCACTTCGGCCACTGCCCTAATGGCATCTTTAGTTATCTTGAATGGCCTCATTAGCCACATAAAATTACCATGCATCCTACTTATAACATACCGGACCCAATCATCTTCTACAAAATATGGAAATGTATGCAATGTCCGAAGTGTTTGTCCCGGAGGGCCTTGAATTTAGGTTTGAGTTCAAAATTTTCATCTATTAGATGTTTATGATAAATGTCCATCAATTTCGAGTCTCCAAATTCTTCAATGTTGGCATGGATATAAACCCTAACATCTTCTACATGCAACACTCCATGTGGAATGATAGAAAACGCCCCTAAGGGATCAACTTCTAGAGATTTGTAAGGGTGTTTCTTGAATTTAGGTCTCGGCCTATCAAAAATCTTGACAACCATTGGAGTAGCCATTTTGCAAGAGCTTTGGAGAGAGATTTTCATAATGAAAGTACCTTTTCACGCTTTTAGGGTTTGAAGCAGGAGCCAAAATGAATCATTGGTTGAATTTAATTTTCAGTTGATCTTGAGTGAATTGCAGAATCTTCTTTGCAGAGCTCTTATTTTCTTCTTCATGAGTGCAAGTGTGTAAATAATGAGTGAAGGAACCCTTTTATCCTTACGCAAACCCTAATTTCCTTTTGTAATAAATGCACAACTTATGTTATCCGGTTGCCCTATTTTAAGAGAGATCTTCTTGAATCACTATGCCAAACTTAGAATCATTGTCAGTGAGGATTGACAACATATCTTCTTTTCTTCAATCATGTCATGGGTCTGCAGATCAAAGTATTTCAATTCTGAATCATACCAAATCTATATGTGAAATTCTGCTTTACTGGATAGCTGTCGAAACTGAATTAACTTGAGTGGTTATAAATCTTGCAAAACTCCATATGGATCTTTCACATTTTGACTGGAGGTTATTTGGAGGTTTTTCTGAGAACCCTTTAATCTAAAGCATCAGATGTTTACTCAATGTGTCAAATTTAGGCACTAGCTAACTGGCTGGGGGAAATTGCTTTTCTTTGTGACTCCCCCTGAGCTAGAGCTCACCTTTTTAGTTTCCAGAAGGAATATCAACACCAGATTCTAGTGTGGATCCATCCCCAATATTTTTTGTACTCTTATTCACCCAAATCTTACTCATCTCCTTTTGAACTTCATCCGCATTCACTTTACCTTTGCCCTTATCTTGTTTCTGATTATGTTCCACTGGACCTTTTCTATCCTAATTTTTGCTTCTGTAGAATTTGGCAATATGACCGGATCTATTGCAATTGTAACATACAACATTTCTTTGCTTATTTGATTGATATCCTCTTGATCTGCATTGATTAGCCATATGTCCCATTCTATTGCATGCAAAGCATCTACCATTGAATGAATTGTTTATTTGTGTATTTCTGCATTCATGAGATTTGTGACCATACCTTTTGCAATTGAAACATTGTCCAGAGAAGGATGGATTATTTTGATTCATTCTTCTCCTGCACTGAGTTGCTTTATGACTGAAATTGTTGCAATTGAAGCAGTATCCATTGAAGGATGGATATCTTTGAGCATTTGGTTGCCTTACCAGAGGTCTTCTAGGCCTGTTTCTTTGATTTCTTGATCCAAAGTTCTTATGACTAGATCCAGAGCTTTCACCTTTCTCATATCCCAAGCCACACTTATCATCTATCCTCTTTTGGCTTTCAAGAAGAACTTCAAGTTGGGCTAAGCTTATCTTGAATTTTTCTTTGTATTCATTTGCAGTTTGAAGATCTTGTTTAAGAGTGTCTATTTGATTCTCAAGTTGTTCTTCATTGTCTCTAGATTCTTCAAGATTAGATTCAAGATGCCTGATTATTCTGTCCATTTTGTGGTAGTCCTCTATTTTCTCCTTGAGGGATTGTTTTAGATTATCTTCAATCTTTCTTTTTTCTTCAATTTCTTGGGTGAATTTCATAACCCCTAATTCCATTTCATGCCTTACCATAATGACTTATTTTGACAGCTTCTCACATAACTTATTTTTCTCATTAAGATCTTCATTAGTATCCTTGACTTCACTCTGATTGGCTAATTTTTGAAGTAGTTCCTTTCTCTTTTTCACAGAAATACTAAGTCTTTCTTTTATCTCATTTATGAATTCATCAGCTTGTTTGAGTCTTTCTCTCAAATTATTGACTTTAGAGTGGGATTGTTCAAGATCATCTAGGGCAGACTGAAGTTGTTCCTTCATACCATATGCATCCATTGAGATTCCTAGATCTTCCTCAAGCTATTAGGCTTTGTTCAGAGGAACCTTGCTCTAATACCAATTGTTGGAACAATGCAAATAACTGAGAGGGGGGGTGAATCAGTTATTTTATAACTTTTATCTTTCTTGCTATCTTTTCTTATCTTAACATTTAGTGCTCTATCAAAACATGGAAGCAAAGGCAATCATAAGAACTGAAAATGAAATCAACACATAACACAAGGATTTTTTACGTGGAGATCCTGTTAATGGAAAAACCACGAGGTGACTAACCCAAGATTGTATTCTCTATTAAAAGAATAAGGAGTACAAATTTGGCACTTGCCAATTAGGGATCACTGCCCAAGCACACTACTCACGAGAGGCACACTACCTACAAGAAACTCACTATCTACAAAACTTACAGAAGATAATCAAGTGTTTGAACTGATGAGAAGCATCTACAAATGCAAGAGTTCAGTTCCGGTTAGACACAATATACTGATCTGATGCACTTCATCCTTCCTCTGTTCAATGTTGTTATTTAGTCACGTACCGGACTTGAATTGTTGTTCTCACACTATCCCTGATTTTCTTCACACCTTATTTCTTCACACCTTTGACACACACACATACATGCTGGAATCCATCTGGTATATATATCCACATTAAGGATTCTCATCAACTTTCTAGTCGGCAACAAGAACATTCAAAATATTTGCAAGGTACTGATCTGTCAGCTAAATCCATGCTTGATTTGTGATGTGTATCAAAAACATAGGCATAGAAGTCATAAATCATGTCGTCCAACAATGTAAAATCCCACAAATTACTTGATCAACACCTTTTATTCGTCAGGTTGAAGTCTGATACTCTGGCAGTCAGTTCTTCCTCTGTCTACACTGCCTAATTGGAACCCAACACTCAGATGCTCGTATCTTTTTCTTAATTTATCACCAGAGGCTAAATCTCTAGAGTATAGTAGTCATGATACCCCTCTTGACTTGTCAAAGTCTACAACATACTGAGTTACACCATCTGAGAGATCCGGACCTGATAGTTAGACCTTGTTACATACTCTATTCTTGTTCACCAGACCAAAACATTTTTCAATATGACTTCCAGTGAAGGCATATTATGTATTGTAGATGTGTGGGATAGACTTTGTTTCCATCAATGACAACACTTATGAAGCCACACAGTGCCTCTTGCCAACACAACAACCCTCGTCAATCACTCAATTAGACAAATTAGAGGTAAGTGTCATAGGAGAATTAACTCATATCCATATATAGTTGGCCTCTGATCCAAGAGTTCAACATTTTATCGATATTCAAGTGGTTGACATCCCAGACACATATTGTATGCTATTGAACAGAGATTGGTTGAAGACATTGAATGGATATATGGCAATGGATTTTCTCTCATATGTGGTTGTCATGGAGAGAAATTCTAAACCAGATTCACATAGAAGTTGAACTGAGAATGAAGCATATGATCATTGAGTATCATCAAAACAATGAGGTGTTATATATAGAAGTAGAATAGGGAGTATACCATATTAAATCTCTAGAGGTCCAAGTCAAAGAAATATTGATGTGTACTTAGACACATGAAATCAATGAAGTAAATAAGATCACACTAGGATCTCACATCCTGATAGAATCAAATCATGATAATTTAGAAGATGATGAGGATAGTCACTTAGGTGATTTCAAAAGACACCTATCGAAAGAAATGTAGAGATGCATGCAATAGAAAATCCCATTGAGAGAAATCCTACTGGAAGGATGGTGTAGATTACACCAAAATGTACATTTTGAAACTACTTGTGCAATATGCTTAGACATAGTCAACAAAAAAGAACGTATGTACTCACAGAAGAAGTTGAACCTACACGTGAGAGCTTCAGTTGAGATAAAACCAAAGGTCAATAATATATTTCAGACTGAAAGGGGAAAATGTCTAGATGCACCTAAACTAAGAATATGTAAAGCAAACTCCAATGGTATTGATCTCTTAAAGCCCAAAAGTCCTAGTAACATTACCCTCCCAAGGATTGAAGATTCAAGTAATATAGATGATATGAAAGAAAAGTCATGTACATACACTAAGCTTGAAGACATCTATAGTAAATGTCTAGATACTTATTCCATCCCAAACTAAAAATTATAAATATAACACAAACTTCAAGATTTAAAGGACGCAGACAAAGATATCCTAGGATATGATAAAAAGAAAAGAAAGGGTCCTAAGAAGGACCTTAAGACTGATCATCGATGGACACTCAAATTTGATGGTCAAAATGTAAACAAGGTCTTGGGGTAGGAATTGACTTGGTAAGTCCACAAGGTAAATCTTTCTTAGCAGCATACATGTTACAGTTTCATTGTGTTGTACTTACGTTGTCATCGATGTCAACAATGTGAGATTCAGGTGTGTTGTCAGTAGTGTTGGTATGAAGAAGGCCGGAAGTAAAGTGGACAAGAGATCAATGTCAAAGGGAGTCTGTGGCAATATGATTAGAGATGAGAAGGGTAAGATAATGAATGTCATCAATATCTCCTGAAGTTGTACATTGTTGTTGTTGTATAAACTTGAGAATCAAGTCTCTAATGTGACAAATATTGTATTCATTGTTTCATGAGGAAATGTATTGCTTTAGTTCTAAAAGAAAGATTCAAGTTGTCAAAGGTACTAAAGTTTGCACATAATAAGCTTAGGAGAATGATTCACATTCCTCCACATTTGATGGTATGGCCTTACAGTTTGGGAGTTGATTAGAGTCATGTGTGAATATTGTATGTTTTGGATTTCAGAGCTTGAAGATTAATGTAGAAGATTCTAGAGCTCACAGAATGAAGATAGTTGTTCAAAGTTGATGTAATTAGGATGCATCTGGTAAATGCTCCGCATTTTACTTCCTTTAAAGTTGAGGTCCTACAATTTGAAGGATGATCATTTATAGATGAGAAGATGATAATATTTAAAATTTAGCTGCTAAGATGTACCACCGAGGTTCTTCGAGGTTAGTATAACAAAGACACATCTTGCTACTGACTAAGGTTGTCTGGAGGAGAAAGAAGAAGCCACCGCATTTCATTGTAGTTTATCTTTTGGCTTTGTGGTTTGGAAGATGAGCTCAGATATTCAGTTGGATGTTTCAATTCAAGTTTTAGGTGCTGAAGTACACTGCAAGTTGGTTTTTCAATGCTCTATCTCAAGAATGTGTGTTCAGTATTTATGTGTGATACCAGGCTCAGTTTTTGTTTGCACCAAAAAGAAAAATATATATTTTAGTGGAAGGATTGGTTAAGAAGGTTTATATAAGTCTTATGTTGCTTGTGTAATGATCCATATAATGTTAATTATTCTCTTCGGTGCTGATTTTGGTCTGGAGCTATTGGGGGGAAGGATGAGTGTTTGTTGGGCCAACTCCATGTGCTTTAATGATCTCACCAAATTATTTGAAGTGTATGGCTGCATGGGAAGATGTGTTAACAAATAATTGGTCCCAGTTATCACTTGGCATGAACCGCATTGATTTTCTACATCTTTTGGATGTTGACTTGGTGTGGCCTTCCACATTTCATGAATACACATTTCATCTTGGCCAACTTAGGAGAAGGATTTTTGGACATGCAAAAGGTATAAATGAAAGATCTTGTTTGTTGAGGAAAGGATGAGTGAGTAAGAGTGTGTGAAAATGTTTGAGCAGATGTGAGAATGTTTGTGAAGGTATGTTGGAGGTAGTAGTGTTCACTCAGCAGAAAAAGTGAAGTTTTGTGATAAAGTGAAGTGTGTGAATAATGCCAAGGGTGTTTGTTCAGTAAGATCTATTGAATGTAATATCCAGAGGTTGTAGCCTCATTCTGTAAGTGTCATTGCATTATATTTCAGGGAGTTTCAGTTTCCTTTGGGTTGTAGCCCATAAATAATATTGTAATCATGTTTTATCTTTATTTATGAGGCTGGATTTGGATAGTAGATCCAAGTAGCTTGCTCACCATGGTTTTTCCCTTCTTGGGTTTTCCACGTAAATCTGGTTGTGTGGCTATGTGCTTATATGTTGTGCTTTAATTAGTTTAATTTTTTGATCTTTTGGTTAAAGTAGTTAGAAGTTTTGACTATTGATGTTAAACTAAAATAAGTTTAGAGATATATAGATTCACCCTACCTCTCAGTATATCCTTGTGTTCTAACAATTGGTATCAGAGCAAGGTTCCTTGGTACAGCCTAACAAATGAAGGTATATCTTGGAATAGAACACATGGTTCAAAAGGAGTCCTCTACTAAAGCTCCTATGTTTGATGGAAATAACTATGAGTTTTGGAGTGTAACGATGAAAGCCTATCTTACCTCACTAGGGTATGATGTCTGGAGGGCAACTGAGACTGATTATGTTGAGCCCAATCATCCCATTATAGATTCAAATGTGAAGAAGTTCCATGAGAATAATCTCAAAGCCAAGAATGCAATCTTAAGTGATATGACTAGCTTAGAGTTAGTCAAGGTCATGCGGTGCAACACTGCAAAGGAGATGTGGGATAAGCTCAAAGTTCTCTATGAAGGAGATGACACCATAAAGGAAGCCAAACTGCAATCCTACAAAATAGTATTTGAGAATCTAAGGATGCAAGAAGAAGAAAACATAGCTGGCTACTTGCAATAGGTAGATGAAGTTGTGAAAGGAATCAGAAGTATGGGTGAAGACATAGTTGAATCAATAGTTCTAAAGAAAATCCTAAGATCCCTCCCTCACAGATTTGATTCAAAAGTTTCTGCAATAGAAGAATATAAATACTTGAATAAGCTCACCATGGTAGAATTGTTTGGGTCCCTCACTACCTATGAAATGAGAAATAAAGTCATAGGTCCATGCCAGAAAGAATTTTCTTTCAATGCTATGAAGAATGAAGGAACATTTGACATATGCAATGAAGCTAAGGAAGAAGAAGAAAATTTTGTAAGAAATCTAAAAAGAGGACCAGGTAAATATAAAGGTAAGCTACCCTTCAAATGTTTCAAATGTGGTAGAATTGGTCATTGTGCCTCTAAATGTCCTTTTGGAGAAAGTGAAAGTAGTAGCAAGGGGTTTAAGAGAAACAATTTTTAGAGAAACCTTCTTTCAAAAGAAGACTACAGCTCCAGAGAAGAACTAGATAACTACTCATCTGATGAAGATAGAGGGGAATCTCCATTCATGGCCATTGTAATCATAGATAATTTAGACAAGACTACAAATGAAGAATGTGAAGTTGATTTTGAAGGTGAACTTGTTTATGCTCTTGAAGACTTAGATAGTGCAAGAAAGGAAAACCAAGAACAAAGAGCTATGATTGAAGCCAAGACAAAAGAATGTATATAACTTGAGAAAGAAATTTAGTTACTCAAAAAGGAGTTGAAGATGGCAAAGCTTAGAAGTCCAGATGATATAAAATGTACAGATCTCATCTTGCCTCAAGGAAGATCTCTACATGCAAGACAAGTCTCAATGAACGGGTTCAATCATGTTCTCTTTGGTTGTTGTTTTATCTGCAATAAATTTGGTCATAAGGCTATGGATTGTAAGTTTATAATGAATGAAATAAATCTTGTGGATGCCAATATGGTTTGTCAAATTTACAACAAGTTTGGACACATAGCAAGGTATTGCAGGAATGGTCTGGCAAATTTAGAATCTCAGATAACTGATGTCATTGAGCAAGAGAAGGAAAGTAACAATGGAGTTGAGAACTAAATGATTGTCTAAACAACATTTTATGCTCAAGAACAAACCAATCTCTGGGTGATAGACAGTGGATGTACAAATCACATGATAGGTGATCAAAGCAAGTTTATTAATCTTGGAAAGTTGGATGGTGGCTTGGTTAGGTTTATATTCAACTCTTCTAAAAAGATCACTGGAAAAGGTACTATAAGCCTTGATGGAAAATATCAGACACATGATGTTCTTTATGTACAAGGTCTCAAGCATAATCTTCTCAGTGTAAGTCAAATGTGCAACAAAGGATATAATATTACATTTCATTATCAAGGATGTGGAATGAGGAGAGAAAAGTCTAGGAAACTGGTGGCAAAAGGCTTTAAGATAGAAGGCAACTTGTATAATCTAAAAGGGGTTAATGAGAGGATTTGTCTATTAGGGCAAACAAATGAATGTTGGTTGTGGTACAAGAGAATGGCGCACATCAACTTTGATAATCTAGTGAAGATCATTTCCATGAAAGAAAGTAAGGGACATGCCAAAGATCATCAAGCCTACAAACACAATATGCAAGGAGTATCTAATTGGAAAGTAAACAAGGATAAATTTCAAATCTAGGGAATACTTTACTACAAGGCCCTTGGAACTGGTTCATACAGATCTATGTGGACCAACTAGGACAAAAAGCTTACAAGGTGAGAGGTATTTCATGTTTCTCATTGATGATTTCTCTAGAATGACATGGGTTACTTTTTTGAAAGAAAAATCAGAAGCTTTTAGTAGATTTTGTTGCAAATATGTGCCTAAGCAGTGTTGTCATTGATGTCAACATATCCTTGTTGCCATTAGTGTCAATTGTATCCTATTTTGTTTCCTGTTTAGAAGACTAGAATGTTGAGGATATTGAGAAAATTAATGTGGATCAAAGTATGCGGACCATATGGTTGAGTAGAGGATTGTCTAAAGAAGCTCTAGTTAAGATTTGAAGGGTTCACATGAAGATTTGAAGAAGCTATGACCATCTATGTAGAACCAGTTTCATAATGTTCAGAAGAGACAGAGTGACAGGAAAGAGGTCCGGATTGTTCCAGATATGTAAAATAATGATCTGCAGATCTAAATGCATGTTTGGCAAGTCAGTGTGTATCATCCATTCAAGTGGTTCAGGGTTTGGAGGTCCACAAGAAATCTTTCTAGTGTGACAGTCATGATAGACAGTGTTCTTAAGGTTCTTGATGAAGATGCAAGTAATTCTGATGATTTGGAGGAGTGCGAATGTTTTTTTTGAATTCAATGTGCTTGTGGAGGTCTCTGGATTGTGTGACTATCGTGTTGGAGGTTCACATTAAAGATTGAGCTTGTTGTTGAAGATTTCTTTCTTTGTGTTGTTGTTCTTCCCAGTTCTTGGCCAACCAGATGATTCAAGTATGTTGTGGATGCTCTAAGAACAATTCTCTAGAGCAGTGTGTTGTTGGAGGAAGATTCAAGTCTCAGCTATGTTTCGCCAAAAGTGTAATGATCCATGTCAAGTTTATCTGACCTTGATGTTCATTCCAAGTTTGATGAAGCATATAAATACTTGTTGATGAGTTGTGGAAAGTGTGTATGGAAATGATAAAATCCTAAGAGAAGTATAGAAGCAGAGCAGAGAAAAAGAAGTGCAGAGGATCAAGAATTGTAAGGATGAAGATATAACAGACAAGTGGTTGAAGATCAGAGCAGAAATTGTGAGCTTTCAAAGGGACTGAACTAGGCATGAAATAGATGTTATTTCTCAGTTCATTATCTCTGTGATAAACTTAATTCCTATAGGCAGTGAGACTCTTTTGAGCAGTGAGCTCTAGGCAATGCACCCAGACATGTGCCTTCTATTTTTCTAAAGTACTTCTAACAGGGTACTAATCTTTATGGGTTAACCCCCACTGTGGTTTTCCCTTAACCAGGTTTCCACATAAAAATATTGGTGTTATGTGTTCATTTGTCTCTGCTCATGTGTTGATGATTCATGCTTTAAATGTTTAATTAGTTTTGTGTGGTAAAGAAATAGTTGCAAGTGTTAAAGATTTGGGACAACTGATTCACCCACCCTCTTAGTTGTCTGGCCTAATTCCAATAATTGGTATCAGAGCAAGGTTCCTCTAAAAGAAGCTTAACCACCTGAGGAGATCCAGGATGTTGACCTACAAGAAGGATAGTCTGAGATTTGATGGAACAAATTACTCTATTTGGAATAGTTGCATGGAGTGCCATTTGCAATACATGGGTGATAACCAAGGATGAGTATAAACCTCCGGAGAGAGGTCCTTCAAATCCATATCAACTCAAAGATGCTGAAAATAACCTTCAAGCTAAAGAAGCCTTGTTGAGTGTCCTGACTGATTCAGAAATGACAAATGTCTTTGGACTAAAAACTGCTCATGAAATTTGGAAGAAGTTGGAGAATCTTTATGAAGGTGATGAATATGTCAAATGTGCCAAGCAAAAAAGTTTGAGAGGAAAATTTGAAAATCTAAGAATGAGTGAAGATGAAAACATCACAATCTACATGTAAAAGATAAATGAACTTGTGTGTGGTATCAGGTGTGCTGGTGGAACCTTGGAAGAATCAGAGATTGTGGAAAAAGTGCTCAAATCTTTACCTGATTCATACAAACATAAGGTTGCTGCTATAGAGGAGATTAGGACTGTCTCAAAAGTTACAAGAGATTAGCTGGTTGGCAAAATTTTAGCTTTTGAATTAAGTGAGTTTGGTGATTCTCTTCCTAAGTCTGAATCTGCATTTAAGGCCAGTGTATATGGGAAACAAAGATATGATCCAAGTGAAAGATCTTTAGTAAGATCAAATAGATTTGTGAAGGCAAGGAAGGATCTTGAAGATGATGAAATTGAGACTGCAGATCTTGAAGCTCTTATTGCCAAAGAATACCAAGAGGATCTAGTAAGTATGAAGGAAAGTTGCCATTCAAATGTTTTTCTTGTAATAAGATTGGTCATTTTGTCTCAAGATGTTTGGAGAGGTTTCCAAAACCAAACCCTAACAGATATAAAGTTTAGAAGAAATGTTACTATGTCCAAGAAGCTAGAGAAGGAGTCACAGATGATGAATCTAATCATGGAGGTTCCACTGAAAATGATTGGGTGTTCATTGCTATCAAAGAAAAAGATTTGGTGTCTACTAAATTTTCTAGCTGTGCAAATGTGGAAAGTACCTTGGCTGTTCAGGTTGTTGAAAAGGATGAATGGGTGATTGATAGTGGATGTTCTCATCATATGACTGGTGATAAAAGTAAGTTTGTAAGCTTTGAAAAATATGAAGGTCGGCTTGTGAAATTTGGAGACAACTCAGCTGGTAGAATCCGTGGCAGAGGATCCATATCTTTTGATGGTAAGAATAACACCAATGATGTTTTGTATGTGGAAGGACTAAAGCATAATATTCTTAGTGTTGGACAGTTGGTTGACAAGGGTTATGATCTGTGATTCAAGAATGTAAAATGTAGAATCTTTGAAAGCTCCGGAATGGAAATTGCATCCGGTACTCAAACTAGAGGTAACATCTTTCATTTAAGTAGTTCTGGAAAAAGTTGTTTGATTGCTCAGACAGATCAAAGTTGGTTATGGCATAGGAGGATGTGTCATGTGAATTTTGATAACATTGTCAAGATAAGTTCTATTCAGGTTATAAAAGATCTGCCAAAACTTGTGAAACTTGATAGCATGTGTATAGAATGTTAATTGGGTAAATAGAACAAAATTTCATTCAAAAGTAAAGAACAATTTTCAAGTGAACGGTTGGAACTTGTACATACTGATCTGTGTGGTCTTGCTAGAATTAGGATTCTGCAAGGAGACATATATTTTATGTTGCTAATTGATGATCACTCCCAGATGATGTGGGTAACCTTCTTAAAAGAAAAATTAGAAGCTCTTGAAAAATTCAAAATGTTCAAGGTTATGGTGGAGAATGAGATTGGTGGAAAGATAAAGTGTTTGAGATCCAATAGAGGTGGAGAATTTACCTCTGGTGAGTTTGATTCATTCTGTGAAAAGCATGGAATAAAAAGATAGTTATCTGCTCCTAGGACTCCACAGCAAAATGGAGTAGTGGAAAGAAAAAATTGGACCATTCAAGAAGCTGTCAGGACCATGATGATGGAAAAAAATGTTCCTCAAGTCTATTGGAGAGAAGCTATGAGTATAGTTATCTACACTCTTAACCAGGTGCAGATCAAAGGCAATTCTGGTAAGACTCCTTATGAACTATGGTTTGGTCATCCTCCTACTGTGAGATATTTTAGAGTTTTTGGTAGAAAATGCTATATCAAAAGAGATGAGGATCTAGGCAAGTTTGAAGCAAGAAGTGATGAAGGAATATTTCTGGGTTACTCTACTCAAACCAAGGCATGTCGGTGCTTAACAAAAGATTGGAAAAGATTGTCGAAAGTGCAAATGTTAGAGTTGATGAAAGCAAAGAAGGTCATTCCAGGTCTTGCAGATATGATTTAGAAGATCAAGATGAAAGTCAAAATCAAGGAAGGCAAGTTTAGACCCAGAATCAGATCCAGATTGATCTGAAAAATCTAGTAACTCAAGAGGATAGTGCAGAAGTTGAGCAACAAGCTCAAGAAATAGAAGTTCAAGCAAATCCCAAAACTCCCAGGTATGTAAGGATGAATCATCCTGAAGATCAAATCATAGGAGATAGAAATAAAGGTGTTCAAACTAGGAGAAGAATTACTAAAGATCAAGAAGAGATATGTTTGATTTCAAAGATTGAACCAAAAATGGTAAGTGAAGCTTGCAAAGATGAAAAATGAGTAAAGTTAATGGAAGAAGAATTAATGCAAATTGAAAAGAATTACACTTAGGATCTTGTTTCTAGACCTAAGGACAAAAATATGATTGGAACTAAATGGGTCTTCCAAAATAAACTAAATGAAGATGGTGAAGTTGTAAGAAATAAAGCAAGGTTGGTATGCAAAGGATATTCTCAAGTGAAAGGAATTGATTTTGAAGAAACTTTTGCTCTGGTGGCAAGAATAGAGGTAGTCAGATTGTTTCTTGTGTTTACTACTTATAAAGATTTCAAAGTCTATCATATGGATGTCAAGTTAGCATTTCTAAATGGAGAGTTACAAGAAGAAGTCTACAGTGAGCAACCGAAAGGATTTTAGTTCTCTGATCAGAGAGATATGGTCTGTAGGTTAAGGAAAGCATTGTATGGACTCAAACAAGCCCCAAGAGCTTGGTATGCAAGATTAGACAAGTATTTGCTAAAGCTAGGTTATAGCAAAGGCACTGCTGACAGTAATCTTTACTTCAAGATTGATCATGAGAATATTTTGATTGTTGAGGTATTTGTTGATGATATCATTTTTGGTGGAAATGAGAGTATGTGCAAAACATTTGCTGATCAGATGCAGAGTGAATTTGAAATGTCCATGTTTGGTGAAATGAACTTCTTCCAAGGTCTGCAAATTACTCAGTCAGATAAGGGTATCTTCATATCTCAATTATTAGTATGTAAGAGAATTATTGAAAAAGTTTGGAATGGAGGAGTCAAAACCAGTAAGTACTCCTATGGTAACTGGATGCAATTTAAGTAAAGATGATAATTCACCTAAGGTAGATCAGAAAAGGTATAGATCAATGATTGGAAGACTGCTTTATCTGACTCAGACTAGACTTGATATCATGAATGTAGTTGGACTTATTGCTAGATTTCAAGCTGATCCTAGAGAATCCCATGTTGTAGCAGTTAAGAGAATTTTTAGATATCTCAAAGGGACAATTGATTATGGATTATTGTACCTAAAGGATAATGACTTCACTCTTCATGCATATACAGATGCTGATTGGGTAGGAGATGTGGATGACAGAAAAAGAACTAGTGGTGGTGCATTCTTCTTGGGAAGTAGATTGGTTTCTTGGCTGAGAAAAAAGTAGGAGGTAATATCCCTATCTATAGCAGAGGTAGAGTATATAGCAGCAACAAACAATTGTACTCAAGTTCTATGGATGAAGCAAATGTTGAAGGACATCAGAATTGTGTTTGAGGAGCCTGTCACAATCTTCTATGATAATTCAAGTGCAATAAGCATCTCAAAGAATCCAGTGCTGCATTCAAAGACAAAGTATATATCCATCAAGTTTCATTTCTTCAGAGAGAAGGTCAATGAGAATGAAGTCAAGTTGGAGTTTGTGTCGTCAAAGGATCAGATTGCAAATATTTTCACTAAGCCTCTTCCCAAAGATACTTTTGAGTATCTCAGGGAGAAGTTAGGGGTTATTACCCCTCCTGATCAGAATTAAGATGCACTAGAGTGCATCAATCCAGTGGAATTCACAGTCATATCTTGTGATCTGGATTGATGTTAAGGAGGCACTACTCAGGGGGAGTAGTTTGCATGCAATTTTTGAGTTTCATCTGAAATAAAAATTAAGGGGAAAAGACTACAAATATGTGCCCTTTGCCATTGATGTCAAAGGGGGAAAGAAGTCATGTGAAAAACTAGTTGCTGGTGAAAGGGAGAGCAGTGAAGATAGTGGTTGCAGAAGTGATAAGAGAAAGGGGGAGAAGTTCATGTCTTGATGGTTGAATCAGTTTTTCACATCATATGTTGTCATCAATGACAAAGGGGGAGATTGTTGCAAATATGTGCCTAAGTAGTGTTGTCATTGATGTCAACATATCCTTGTTGCCATTAGTGTCAACTATATCCTATTTTGTTGCCTGTTTAGAAGACTGGAATGTTGAAGATATTGAGAAAATTAATGTGGATCAAAGTATGCAGACCATATGGTTGAGTAGAGGATTGTCTGAAGAATCTCCAGTTAAGATTTGAAGAGTTCGCATGAAGATTTGAAGAAGCTATGGTCATCTAAATAGAACTAGTTTCATAGTGTTCAGAAGAGACAAAGTGATAGGAAAGAGGTCCAGATTGTTTCAGATATGTAAAATAATGATCTGGGGATCTAGAGGCATGTTTAGGAAGTCAGTGTGTATCATCCATTCAAGTGGTTTAGGGTTTGGAGGTCCAAAAGCAATCTTTCTAGTGTGACAATCATGACAGACAGTGTTCTTAAGGTTCCAGATGAAGATGCAAGTAATTCTGATGATTTGGAGGAGTGCAGATGTTTTTGTTGAATTCAATGTGCTTGTGGAGGTCTCTAGATCGTATGACTACCATGTTGGAGGTCCGCATTGAAGATTGAGCTCGTTGTTGAAAATTACTTTCTTTGTGTTGCTATTCTTCCTAGTTCTTGGCCAACTTGATGATTCAAGTATGTTGCGGATGATCTAAGAGCAATTCTCTAGAGCATAGCATGTTGTTGGAGGAAGATTCAAGTCTCAGCTATGTTTGGCCAATAGTGTAATGATCTACGTCAAGTTTAGCTGACCTTGATGTTCATTCCAAGGTTGATGAAGCATATAAATACTTTTTGATGAGTTGTGGAAAGTGTGTGTGCAGAAATGATTAAATCCTAAGAGAAGTACAGAAGCAGAGCAGAGAAAAAGAAATGCAGAGGATCAAGAGTAATAAGGATGAAGATATAACAAACAAGTGGTTGAAGATCAGAGCAAAAATTGTGAGCTTTCAAAGAGACTGAACCAGGCATGAAATAGATGCCATTTCTAAGTTGATTATCTCTATGATAAATTTATTTCCTGTAGGCAGTGAGCCTCTTTTGAGCAGTGAGCTTTGGGCAGTGTGCTCGAAGGCATGTGCCTTCTATTTTTCTAAAGCACTTTTAATAGGGTACTAATCTTTGTGGGTTAACCCCCACTGTGGTTTTCCCTTAACCTGGTTTCCACGTAAAAATCTTGGTGTTATGTGTTCATTTGTCTCTTCTCATGTGTTGATGATTCATGCTTTAAATGTTTATATCATTAATTAGTTTTGTGTGGTAAATAAATAGTTGCAAGTGTTAAAGATTTGGGACAACTAATTCACCCCCCCTCTCAATTGTCTAGCCTAATTCCAACAGATTCAAGATCTTCAAAAATATGATTGAAAATGAAATAAATGCTAGAATTAAGTGCTTAAGATTTGATAGAGGTTGTAAGTTCACTTCAAATGAGTTTGTAGAGTTTTGTCAAGAACATGGAATCAAAAGCCACTATGCAACTGCTAGAACCGCTCAACAAAATGGTGTTGCAGAGAGAAAGAATGGGACTATTCAAGAGATGGGCAGAACAGTGTTGAGTGAAGCTAAACTACCTGATATATACTAGAAAGAAGAAATTCATACTGCAGTCTATATTCTTAATAGGGGACAACTAAGAAAGCACAACACCAAGACCCCTTATGAGCTTTGGAATGAAAGACCTGCAACAGTCAAGTATTTCAGAGTTTTTGGAAGTAAATAGTACATCAGAAGAGATGAAGAAGGTTTGGGAAAGTTTGACTCAAGGGCAGATGAAGGGATTTTCCTTGGGTACTCAACCACCAACAAAGCCTACAAATGCTATAATAAAAGATTAAGGAAGATGGTTGAGAGTGCAAATGTAAAAGTGGATGAAGAATCGCATAAAAATTTAGTTCAGCAAGAGGATTGTTGGTTAGATGAACCTATCTGCACAAAGGAAGTCACAAAAGTTGAAAAGGAAGAAACTCTAGAGAAGACTACTAAGACTCCTGCCAAGTATGTTTAGAAAAATCATTGGAGACAAGAATGAAGGAGTTTAGACAAGAAGAAAATTTGCAAGAACAAATGAAGAGGTAAACTTTGTTTTGCTATCAAGAATAGAACCCAAATATTTTAATGAGGGTAGTAGGGATGAAGGATGGCTACAAGCCATGGAAAAAGAACTGAATTAGATATAAAAGAATTAGACTTAGGAGTTGGTACCAAGGCTCATAGACAATAATGTGATAAGAGAAAAACGGGTTTGCAGAAACAAGTTGAATGAAGATGGAGAAGTGGTTAGGAACAAAACAAGGTTGGTTTGTAGAGGATATTCAAAAGTTGAAGGTGTTGAATATGAGGAGATATTTTCTCTAGTGGCAAGAATGGACACAATTAGAATGGTTATATCTTTTGCAGTACTTAAGGGATTCAAGGTATATCAGATGGATATTAAATATGCCTTCCTAAATGGTGACTTGGAAGAAGAGGTCTATATAGAGAAGCCTTATGGTTTTTAGTTATCAGAACACCCAAACATGGTGTATAGACTCAAGAAGGCCTTGTATGGTCTCAAACAAGCCCCTAGGGCTTGGTATGCAAGGTTGGACAAGTACTTACTTCAGTAAGGTTTCAATGAAGGTACAACATATAGTAATCTTTACATCAAAATAGAAGGTGAACAAATTCTAATTGTTGTTGTGTATATCGATAATATAATCTTTTGTGGATATGATGAGATGGGTAAGAAGTTTATAGAAGAGATGCAGAAAGAGTTTGAAATGTCAATGATAGGAGAGCTATTATTCTTTTTAGGACTTTAAATATCTCAATCAAATGAGAGCATGTTTATCTCTAAAGCAAAGTATGTTAAGGAAATGTTGAAGAAGTTTGGAATGAAAGATTGCAAGCTTGTGAGTTCTCCTATGGCAACCGGTTATCACTTGAGTAAAGAGGACGAGTCACCTAAAACTGATCAAACTTAGTATAGATCTATGATTGGGGGCCTACTATACCTAATAGCATCAAGGCCTGACATTATGCAAGTTGTATGTTTGGTTGCAAGATTTCAGGTTGGTCCTAAGGAGACACATGTGAAGGTAGTCAAAAGAATATTTAGATACTTGAAGAGCACTCTAGAACATGGATTGTGGTATCAAAAAGGAAATGAATTTTCTCTGAGTGCTTATACTGATGCAGATTGGGCTAGTAGTGTTGATGATAGGAGAAGTACCAGTGGAGGAGATTTCTTTTTGGGAGACAGACTAGTCTCATGGATCAACAAGAAGTAGGATTCAATGTCCTTATCAATTGTAGAGGCAAAATATATTGTTTCAGTAGCTTCTTGTACTCAAGTGCTATGGATGAAGCAAACATTGAAGGATATCAAGGTTGTATATGATGATCCCATTCCTATTATTTGTGATATTACAAGTGCTATCTATGTTAGGGGAAAAACTAGGGCTAAATCATAAACATGAAGCATAAAACCCTAACAGCACAATAGAGCACAAAATGAACATAGAAATCAAACCATAAGCAGTGAACTAATCTAGATTCCTATGTCAAACTTGGTTCACCTCCATTGCTCTTTTGAATCTTACATAGAAATACAAGGTATCAAAGGATGAATGTTGCTTTCTCACTATTTCAATAACATAACAATGAGATGAAGATGACTAAAGAGAGGATCTAGAGGAAATTTGATAGCATGAGGCTACTTGCAAATGGATCCCCCAAATGGCTTAGGAGAGGATTGATTTATAGGAAATGAGTGATTTGAATGAAAGGTTATGATTGAAAGTTGATTTGAATGATGTGGATGGTTGAGATTGAATAGGGTTTCCCACTCCATGAGGAGTTATCATGTGACAAGTGTAGGGTAGACCTAATTTAAATAATGTTTTATTTAAATTAGTGGGACATGTGAAGTGTATTTAATGGAAAATATAGTATACGACATGTGTTGGATTGTGGTGAAAGGTGAGGACAAATTCAAATATTTTATTTGAACTAGTTGAAAAATGGGAGAGGGAAATTAATTAAATAAGTAGGATTTATTTAATTAATTGTCAAGTGGGATAAATTGGATTAGGAGTGGGATTAGGACAAAATGTCATATGATGTCTCTAGTGATGTGTTGACTACGTGATGTTGCAAGACATGGACAATTTTAAGTGTCTACATTTTGCCCCTCCTTGAGATGATGCTGTGAATGTTGCGAATAAGGGTAGTAACATCATTTCAGAGGAGATAAGGTATGGATAGAGGAAAAGGATGATGATGTAAGGATAGGATGATGATGCCCCCTCAAGAGAATAGGTGGGTAGCACAAACATGGGTAGGCTCTTGAAATAGAATGAAAGGGATTGGTCAAGGAAGAAAGATAAGGGAATGGATAGAAGAAAGGAATGATACATTATGCTACAATGACGGTGAGCAACCATGAAGTTTGATATAGCACTAGATGTTATGCACCAAGGTATAAGGACCAAGGTGACAATGTGTCTTGTGCACCTAGCATAATACAACCTTGTCTAATGTATGAGGAAGAAAACTTAGAGCATTAAAGTCCTAATGCATAAAAGGTATGATATGACCTTAGATGCAAAGGTTAATGCAAAAAGCTATTCCAACATACACAAGATATGAATATTAGCTGAAAATGAGAGGGATGTGATTCAAATGCAAGTTAAAATGATATCACATGCAATCAAGTAAGCAAGCATGCACAAATGATTCAAAAACAAAAAAGGTATTGCCCCTATTAGGTTGTAAACCAATGATTAATTGATTAAGTAATGATGATAGTGTCTAGTTTCATGAAATGAAACATGTCGTATAAGGCACCTAGTCTAGTTTCGACAATGTAACATTCTATATAAGACAATTGATATGATTGATTAACACTAGTGTTGTTGGCCATGCGAATCAACACCAGGATTTGATTGATTGATGATTTGGTTTAGATTAAGATTAGGATCAAGACCATTGATGTAATTGAATAATTTGACAAGATTGATTGACTTGATTGGTATGGATTAGGGATGACTTCCATTTGAGTTTATTGCTTGGAATGATTTGATTTGATTTGATGATTTTCATGATGTGATTGAGTTTATATATTGAATGGACTTGGAGAATTGAATTGAAGAATTGATTTGAATGATTAAAGAATTGATTTGATTGATGAATTGATTAGATTTATTTGAGGAGGGTAAGTGCAAGAAGATGGGGGGCCAAAAAGGGGTCTTAAGTGGCCACTTTTTTTCTGAAATCAGGAAATACTGGCCTTGGATGAGAAATTGAGCATAGTTACACTCAAAATTTGGAGATGCAACCAAAAAAATGTTCATAGTGCTTTGAGTCTACTTTCTAAACTACTATTTTATTTTGAAAATGGCATTGATTAAGGGGTTCAAAAGGGGGAGCCACAGAAATTGGTGTTGTTTCTGTCAACAAAACATAACATAGAATGTTTTGTGGCTCCCTCAAAAGGTCAACCTATTTTTGGTATTTTTAAAATCGCTTTGCTAAGAAATTATCTTATAGCATGTAGTTTATGCCTAATTTTTTTGATAATTTTTTGATGAATATTTGATTTTTTACTAATTTTCAAAGTGGACATATCCTAAAAAATAGAATTCTGGCCGTGCTACCCCTATAAATTTTGAAAACTAATTGAAAATCATTTTTTTCTTTTTTTAATATTTGTAGAATGGAGTCTAGTTTCTAAATATGTAATTTTTTTGAAATTTCAATGAATAGTTAATTTACAATGAAAAAAAGACCAAACAGTGGTTTTTGCCCAAAAACGGACACACAAACAAAAGAAATTAAAGATGAAAGGCTTAACATTGTTAAAATGTGAAAAAAATCAATTGTCAAATAGCTAAGAGAAAGTCTAACATTACCTAGGTGTTTGATTTATTTGACGTTGAAACACATGCAAATATGAGGGTTAGCACAAACGAAATTATGTGAAATCTTGAAGAATCTGGAAAAACATGTCTGTGACTGTTCAAAAGGCACTCCAAGCCTTTGGGTTGGAAATCCAAAGCAAATCCCAAGCCCAAGGCTTGGGATTCCCAAAGCAAGACATAACGCGAGCGCGTTGTAACGCGCTCACGTTATGTTTTGCTTTGCATTTTTCCTTTTCCGCAAGTCTGTTGTTTGTCATGTTTGACATAACACGAGCACGTTATAACGCGCTCGTGTTATGTTCCCCTTAAATTTTTTTATGTTCAACGCTGTTAATCATGTATGTATGTATGTATGCCTATATGTATGTATGCATGCCTATATGTATGTATGTATGTATGTATCTATGTATACCTATATGTATGTATCTATGTATCTATGTATGCCAATATGTATGTATGTATGTATCTATGTATGCCTATATGTATGTATGTATAGTGTCGAGGGCAGAGGAGGGTAGAGATGGGAGTGAGCCAGATAGGGGAGGAGAGGGGTGGATAAGGATTGAGTGATTAAGGTTTAAGGTTGAGGGTTGAGCGTTTAGGGATAGGATTTAGAGTTTAGGGATAAGGGATTAGAGTTTAGGACCTTGAGGGATTAGGGTTTAGGGTTGAGGCTTTAGGGATAGCGTTTAGGGTTAAGGGTTGAGGGATTAGGTTTAAGGTAGAGTGTTGAGGATAGAGGGATTAGGGATTAGGGTTTAGGGTTGAGGCTTTAGGGATAGCATTTAGGGTTAAGGGTCGAGGGATTAGGTTTAAGGTAGAGTGTTGAGGGTAGAGGGATTAGGGATAGGGTTTAGGGTTGAAGGTTTAATGATTTAGGGTTGAGGCTTTAGGGATGAGGGTTAAGGGATTAGGGTTTAAGATATAGTGTCGAGTGTCAAGCATGTAGGGATAGGTTTTAGGGTTCAAGTTTTAAGGGTCAAGGGTCGAGGGATCAGAGTTAAGGGTTGAGGGATTAGGGTTTGACGTTGAGGGTTGAGTACATTGAGGTTCGAGGGTTAAGGGTTTCAGGATAGGGTTTAGGGTCGAGGGATTAGGGTTAAGGGATAGGGTTGGAGGGTTTAGGGATAAGGGATTAGGGTTTAAGGTATAGTATCGAGCCTATTGAGGGTCTAGGAATAGGGATAGCATTTAGGGTTTAGGGATGAGGGATTAGAGTTGAGGGATGATGGATTAGGGTTGAGGGATTAGGGTTTAGGGATAAGGTTTAGGGTTAGGGTTGAGGGATTAGGGTTTAAGGTATAGTGTTGATGGTTTAGGGATAGGGTTTAGGGTTGAGGGATTAGAGTGAAGCGTTGAGGGATTAGGATTTGACATTGAGGGTTGAGGGTTTAGGGATAGGGTTGAGGGTCGAGGGATCAGAGTTAAGGGTTGAGGGATTAGGGTTTGACATTGAGGGTTGAGGTTCGAGGGTCAAGGGTTTAGGGATAGGGTTGAGGGTCGAGGGATTAGGGTTAAATTAGAGTGTGGAGGGTGTAAGGATTAGGGATAGGGTTGGAGGGTTTAGGGATAAGGGATTAGGGTTTAAGGTATAGTATCGAGTCTGTTGAGGGTTTAGGAATAAGGATAGCATTTAGGGTTTAGGGATGAGGGATTAGAGTTGAGAGATGATGGATTAGGGTTGAGGGTTGAGGGATTAGGGTTTAGGGATAAGGTTTAGGGTTGAGGGATTAGGGTTTAAGGTATAGTGTTGAGGGTTGAGGATTTAGGGATGGGGTTTAGGGTTGACAGATTAGGGTTTATGGTTCACGGATTAGCATTTAATGTTGAGGTTAGGGTTAGAGTGTTGAGGGTAGAGGGATAAGGGATAGGGTTTACGGTTGAAGGTTTAAGGATTGAGGGTTGAGGCTTTAGGGATGAGGGTTTAAGGCTTAAGATATAATGTCAAGTGTTGAGCGTGTAGGGATAGGTTTAAGTTTTAACGGTTAAGGGTTGAGGGATAGGGATTAGGGTTTAAGGTATAGTGTTGAGGGTTGATGGTTTAGGGATAGGGTTTAGGTTTGAGGGATTAGGGTTTAGGGTTGATGAATTAGGGTTTAATGTTGAGAGTTGAGGGTTGAGGGTTGAGGTTGAGGGATAGGGTTAATGGTCAAGGGATTAGGGTTGAATAAGAGTGTCGAGGGTAGAGGGATTAGGGTTTAAGGTATAGTATCGAGCTCGTTGAGGTTCTAGGAATAGGGATAGCATTTAGGGTTTAGGGATGAGGGATTAGAGTTGAGGGATGAAGGATTAGGGTTGAGGGTTGAGGGATTAGGATTTAGGGATAAGGTTTAGGGTTGAGGGCTGAGGGATTAGGGTTTAAGGTATAGTGTTGAGGGTTTAGGGATAGGGTTTAGGGTTTAGGGATTAGAGTGAAGAGTTGAGGGATTAGGATTTGACATTGAGGGTTGAGGTTTTAGGGTTTAGGGTTTAGGGATAGGGTTAAGGGTCGAGGGATTAGAGTTAAGGGTTGAGGGATTCAGGTTTGACATTGAGGGTTGAGGGTTGAGGTTCGAGGGTCAACGGTTTAGGGATAGGGTTGAGGGTCAAGTGATTAGGGTTAAAGTAGAGTGTGGAGGGTATAAGGATTAGGGATAGGGTTGGAGGGTTTAGGGATAAGGGATTAGGGTTTAAGGTATAGTATCGAGTCTGATGAGGGTTTAGGAATAGGGATAGCATTTAGGGTTTAGGGATGAGTGATTAGAGTTGAGGGATGATGAATTAGGGTTGAGGGTTGAGGGATTAGGGTTTAAGGTATAGTGTTGAGGGTTTAGGGATCAAGTTTAGGGTTGAGGGATTAGAGTGAAGGGTTGAGGGTCGAGGGATCAGAGTTAAGGGTTGAGGGATTAGGGTTTGACGTTGAGGGTTGAGGGTTGAGGGTTGAGGTTTGAGGGTCAAGGGTTTACGGATAGGGTTGAGGGTCGAGGGATTAGGGTTAAAGTAGAGTGTGGAGGGTATAAGGACTAGGGATAGGGTTGGAGGGTTTAGGGATAACGGATTAGGGTTTAAGGTATAGTATCGAGTCTATTGGGGGTTTAGGAATAGGTATAGCATTTAGGGTTTAGGGATGAGGGATTAGAGTTGAGGGATGATGGATTAGGGTTGAGAGTTGAGGGATTAGGGTTTAGGGATAAGGTTTATGGTTGAGGGTTGAGGGATTAAGGTTTAAGGTATAGTGTTGAGGGTTTAGGGATTAGGTTTAGGGTTGAGGGATTAGGATTTGATGTTGAGGGTTGAGGGTTTAGGGTTTAGGGTAGGGTTGAGGGTTAAGGGATCAGAGTTAAGGGTTGAGGGATTAGGGTTTGATGTTGAGGGTTGAGGGTTGAGGTTTGAGGGTCAAGGGTTTAGGGATAGGGTTGAGGGTCAAGGGATTAGGGTTAAAGTAGAGTGTGGAGGGTATAAGGATTAGGGATAGGGTTGGAGGGTTTAGGGATAAGGGATTAGGGTTTAAGGTATAGTATCGAGTCTATTGAGGGTTTAGGAATAGGGATAGCATTTAGGGTTTAGGGATGATGGATTAGAGTTGAGGGATGACGGATTAGGGTTGAGGGTTGAGGGATTAGGGTTTAGGGATAAGGTTTAGGGTTGAGGGTTGAGGGATTAGGGTTTAAGGTATAGTGTTGATGGTTTAGGGATCAGGTTTAGGGTTGAGGGATTAAAATGAAGGGTTGAGGGATTAGGATTTGACGTTGAGGGTTTAGGGTTTAGGGTT
Organism: Cunninghamia lanceolata; assembly: GCA_027924645.1. Taxonomy (NCBI): domain Eukaryota; kingdom Viridiplantae; phylum Streptophyta; class Pinopsida; order Cupressales; family Cupressaceae; genus Cunninghamia; species Cunninghamia lanceolata. The sequence continues at coordinate 8,992,386 of BSBN01001583.1, forward strand.
TAGGGATAGGGTTGAGGGTCGAGAGATCAGAGTTAAGGGTTAAGGGATTAGGGTTTGACGTTGAGGGTTGAGGGTTGAGGTTCGAGGGTCAAGGGTTTAGGGATAGGGTTGAGGGTCGAGGGATTAGGGTTAAATTAGAGTGTGGAGGGTATAAGGATTAGGGATAGGGTTGGAGGGTTTAGGGATAAGGGATTAGGGTTTAAGGTATAGTATCAAGTCTATTGAGGGTTTAGGAATAGGGATAGCATTTAGGATTTAGGGATGAGGGATTAGAGTTGAGGGATGATGGATTAGGGTTGAGGGTTGAGGGATTAGGGTTTAGGGATAAGGTTTAGGGTTGAGGGATTAGGGTTTAAGGTATAGTGTTGGGGGTTTAGGGATTAGGTTTAGGGTTGAGGGATTAGAGTGAAAGGTTGAGGGTTTAGGGATCAGGTTTAGGGTTGAGGGATTAGAGTGAAGGGTTGAGGGATTAGGATTTTATGTTGAGGGTTGAGGGTTGAGGGTTGAGGCTTTAGGGATGATTTGGCTAGAACCCCTACTATTTATGCCTCGATAAGGATTTGTCACAAACTAGAACTTCTGCTTCTAAAGAAGATCTATCTTTCTTCCTCGATGGGCATTTTCTATCAAGAACTTGATTATGAGGGCTTGCCCCTTCATTGTTATGCCTATCATATGGAGGAGCATTTGGCAAACTCTTGCAAGAAACAGGAAAATTTCTCCCTTAAAAACCTTGTGGTCATTCAAGTCTAAAGGGGAAGGTTTGGAAAGAGATGTGATCAATGCAAAGGATGTGATCAATCTATAGCAGGACAAAACACGAGCGTGTTATAACACGCTCGCATTTTGTCTTTCTATTGAAATGGTAAAAAAGTGTTGATCCCCGTGATCCAGGCCCACATGCTCTATTTTCTTACTGATTCTGCACATGCTCTGACAAAAAAAAAGTGCTTTCATGCTGTTGGGAAGTTCACATTCACATTTGACACATTGTACCACCTTTGCATGATCTTTCCACCACCTTTTCTGCTTTGCCAACTTGAGAAGGAGGAAATAACATAGTTTTCACACCAAGTTTGATATATATCTATTCAAGTTTCAATTTTTGTAGTGTTGCAATGTTAATTGTGATTCAATTTTAGGAATTTAATATTATAGATTGGTTAATAGTATTTTTTCTAGTAATTATATTTGAGTGTTATTTAATTTAACATTGAAAAGGAAGCAAGTGGTGAAAAACTAAAATTGTTGAGGAGTTTGATGCAAAAAGAAAAAAACACTACATAATTGGGTACTCTCTCCATTTGAATCTTCATTTTTTAGGTATGTCAAGTCTTTACATGCATGTTCTTTACATTTTCCTTATTTCAGATTGAATTACTTTATCATGCTTTATCATACATGTTTAAAATAGACACATTCCCAATCAAGAAAGTAGCCTACAATCTCACATGATGCCATGTATATTTTCTACACTTGGGCTCTTTAATAATTATGTGTAATAAACAGACCTTAACATACCATGATGTCAAACTATACAAGAATAAATCCTTACAACATAAAAAAAATACAATCCCACTATTATCTTGTATTCATTTCTTAGGAACTAATATTAGTATCTTTATCATGCTACAAACAAATTCTCTGTCATGCCGAGGAAACGATCAAGAATTAAACCAACATAGGAAGAGATAGAAGCTAAGAATGCAAAGAAAGCATTGGCTATGAGGGAACTTCGTGAGAAGAGGAAATTGGAAACGATAAATGAAGACATACCAATTGAAGAGGAACCACAACCATCACAAAGAGATATGGTATTGGTGGCACAAAGAGAATGAATGCAAAAACTTTGTGGTACGAGAGATTTGAATACCATAGTTGGAGACACGTCCTCTACTGCAAGTCAACATGTAGGGACACCATCTACCACATCTCAAGTTGAGAGTACATCATCACTCACATGTGATGAAGGATGTACACCATCATTCCCACCTCAACCTCAAGGTATGTCATCTATTCCATCTTTGATTGAAGGTATGCCATCTAACCCATCTCATTTAAATATTGATGAAATTCCTAATATTGAGATGAATTTACCTAACTTAACACCACCTAGAATTTTGCATAGAAAGCCAAAGTATTTGATTGATATTGATGAGAATATTTTGCAGCCAATGGAAGGTAAGATTCCAAAACGCACTTATAGAAGATATGCTAATAAGATTTGGAGATTGTTCTTTGAAAAGTTAAATGAGACTGCAAGATGTCAACTATTCATTAAAATGATGCGAAGTATAAAGTATAGGCCTATCACGAATATTCTTGGGTTGAGAACATCAGAGGCTTCAAGTGAAAAATCTATTGTCAAGAATCTAATGAGTGCATATGAGAGTGTGGGTAACACCTCACGCACAAAAGATAATAATGCAACATGGTGTGTGATTACATTGACTATAGTAAGTAGTCAAACGAGGAAAGCTTGTCTCATTAGAAAGACGAGTCAAGAATTGAGAATTAATAGGAAAACTTTATCAAGAGCCATTGGAAGACACCAAAGAATTGAGGACACTAATGCCAATGAATTATGGGCATTCTCGGGGAGACTACCATGGAAAGATAAACCAATTGTTGAAGCATTGAGATCACTAATTGAAGACTTTTGGAAGAATTACACAAGGGTATCTTCGAATCAAAGGGATGTGGTAAGAAGGAGAATTGGTAGTCAGAACCATGAGCCACATCCAAAGCATTTTTTGGATGAGACTCAAACATAGTTTTATGGTAAATTTCTAGAGAAGTATCCTCAAATTAAAATTTGTCAAAGATATTTTGAAATGCTAAAATATTTCTACATTAAGATAAATCACACACGCATTACTTGTTGTTGTAGATTACATATTGAATTTTCTAACCATTTTGATGCTTATGGGTCTATATGTTTAGATATGCATACTAACAATGATTTGCAGGGTTGTGCCATATGTGCCCCACCAACATCTTCAAGAGACTTCATACCAAGAATTTTATGTGAAAGAGAGGAAGGTCAAATATTCTACAAGAAATTATGCTTGGATGGCACATGTCATCGTTGCGGTGGCTTGCAACATTTGCCAATATGTGAACATATAGAAAGAACACATGTGGTTGGAAACAAACTAGTAGAGTTTGGCAAGTATAAAACAGTGGCATACAATACAAAAGATGGTAAAGAAGCAAAGAGGTGTGAATTGGTTATTGAAAATATTCTAGTGTATCAGTTTATGCCTATATTTTGTGACAGCATAGTGTATGAGTATGCAAGACATGCCCATAGAGCTCGATGGTTGGACTTGTAATTCAAGTTATACAAGGACACATTTCCAGTTGGTAGCATTGTTTCGGTCGTCAACTTTGCAGAGAACTATAGTCTACAGCCACAGTGTGAGGTACAATCACAATATTACAACTCCACATAGGTTTCTATATTTGTGCACATCACATTCATTCATGCGAATGATAGTACAGAGGATGACAAAAAGATCATAAGGGAGTATAATTTCTATATTAGTGATGATCACATGCATTCTACAGAGTTCATGCAAGGTTTCTTTCAGGTGTTCTACAATGATTTGGCTAGAAGGGGCATATCGTTCAGTCAGCATATCATATGGTTGGATAATTGTGCGTCACAATTCAAGAACTTGTAGAATTTCTATTGGCTGAGTAGGAGGCATAATTTTACAACTATTCAACATATGTGGAACTTTTGTGAGGCCAAGCATGGAAAGGGGGAGCATGATGGTGCAGGAGCATGTATCAAAAGAGCCATAGCACGAGAAGAGTTAAAGTATAAAGATAATGCAAAGTTGACATGTGCAAAATCAATTATCGAGTGGTGTAATGCTTCCATGGGTCCAGGTAATGAAGGTAAGTCTTCAGTTCATAGATTTTTTTGGTTGATAGATGATACTAACATTGCACCATATGAGGACTGTTGTACACTGACAGGATCAAATGAGATGCACTCTTTCAGAAGCTCAATTGCAGGTTCATGGAGTATCCATACATCAAAGATGTCATGCTTTTGTTCTTCCTATACAATTCAAGTCTGGGATGAGTGCGAGTCAAAGGAGTGGGTTGACGAATGGTAGTTAAGTTATCTTAGCCCACTTGACACATATTGACCCCTGACAGCACTGGAACTAACACAGATGGAATCATCAGTTGACTTTGACTACATATCAGATTTAGTTCAACCAAGTGATATAGGGCACGTATGAAAATCTAATTTCATCTAGTTCAACCAGGTAATGTCATCTTACTTTGTAGTGTTTTTGTAATGTTGACTAATTTCATCTAATTTGCTACACATTCAATGTAGGGCACGTATATGCAGTTATTGCAGATGAAGATAATGAAGAGGGAACAGATTATTACTTATGTCATTGTGTTGAGGCCAAAAAGAAATTGGAGGCCCCTGTTACAGATGGAGTAAACATCGAATACCCTACATGCTCAATGGTTATTACTGGAACATGGCTTAGAAGGTACCCACATAAGAGTGTTAATATTTGTCTATTTTAAGACTTTGACATGCATCGGAAGATTCTTCATTACTCAAACCTTGTCGTGGCATCCAATGTTCATTTGATAAAGTATCGGGGTAGACCTTTGAACAAAATCTTGTGGAAGGTGTGTGAGTCTAACCATGAAGCAATACTTGACACAATAAAGAGTAGAGCAGACCTGGATGGTTCATTGGATTAATTTGTAAGTATTCACATTAATTTTGTAAAGTCATGTTACATTGAGTTGTAAGTATGCACATTAATTTGTAAGGTTTGTCTTTTTTTTATTTCCTCCTGCATTTTTACACATATACACATTTTTACATCATCATGTTATGCATTTTTGGTGTCCTGCTCCCGATGCGACCAAACTCTTAACTCACCCTACTTCCTCTAGACACCATTTGATGATCTCTCCAACACTCTAGATCCAGGGCACCCAATCATGATGATGACCTATATACCATTCTCTCAAGGTGCTCATAATGAATGAAAAGAAGACCAAGGGCGCCCAAGCTTAATAGACTTGTTTCTTTCAATTTTGATGATCCAAACTCTTGCAAAATGACATCCACTTTCATGCCTTTAGATCTTCCTTCACATACAGGGTGCCAAATCAAGTTGAAAAATCTACATAAGGGTGCCAAAATGGATGAAAGGGGACATGAAATGCACCTTAGGACTCCATGCTAAGGTTTGAGCCATTAAAGTCTCTTGATATTAGGCGCTCATGATGATGAAACTTAGAGCTTTTTCCTTTCCTATGCAGTCATCTAAAATGTTTGAATGATAAGGAGCACCTCAACCTATATAATGTACATTGGGCACCAAAATCAAGGTGATTTTAAGTCACATTGAGTCATTTGGGGTCAGTTTGAGTCTTTGAGTCATGTTGCAAAAAAGTGTCAATGTTGTCAAGTTGCACAAAGCAACTTTTGCATTTTTGGTGTCCTGCTCGTGATGTGACCAAACTAACTATTCCAACATGTCTGGATGGGTACATTTATGCTAGGCATGGTCCTATCTTTCACCCAAACATGATGAAATAGTCCGAGCTACATTGTTCCGATGATATCCCTGAAGAGTCCAAAGTGCAATAGGCAGCAATCTTTGACAAGATGTTACTCAAAAATCATGTCACTTAGAAATATTCCATCTAAGGCAACGTGATCATGTAGAGTGCCTATACAATAATTTCTCTTAGTTTTTTATATCTCTAAGGCATTTACTTGTGGTGAAAGGTTTTCTACTGCCCCAAAAATCGTCAGAAGGAGGCAGTGTAAAGTTGCAAAGGGGTGTAACTTTTATCCTGCTCGTGATGTGACCAAACTGACTATTCCAATGCATCCGGATGGGTACATTTACACTAGGCATGGTCCTTTTTTCCACCCAAACATGTCAAAACAGTCTGAGCTACATTGTACCGACGATATCCCTGAACAGTCCAAAGTGCAAAAAGACAGCAATCTTTGACGAGATGTTACTCAAAAACTGTGTCACTTAGAAACATTCCATCTAAAGAAACATGATCACATAGAGTGTCTCTACAATAACCTCTCTCAATTTTTTATATCTCTAAGGCATTTACCTGTGGTGAAAGGTTTTCTGCTGCCCCAAAAATCGTCAGAAGGAGGCAGTGTAAAGTTGCAAAGGGGTGTAACTTTCATCCTGCTCATGATGCGACCAAAATGACTACTCCAACACATCTAGATGGGTACATTTACACTAGGCATGGTCCTATTTTTCACCCAAACATGTCGAAACAGTCCGAGCTACATTGTACCGACGATATCCCTGAAGAGTCCAAAGTGCAAAAAGGCAGCAATCTTTGACGAGATGTGACTTGAAAAATGTGTCACATAGAAACATTATGTCTAAGGAAACATGATCATGTAGAGTGCCTCTACAATAACCTCTCTCAGTTTTTTATATCTCTGAGGCATTTGCCTGTGGTGAAAGGTTTTCTGCTGCCCCAAAAATTGTCAGAAGGAGGCATTGTAAAGTTGCAAAGGGGTGTAACTTTCGTCCTGCTCCTAATGCGACCAAACTGACTATTCCAATGCATCCAGATGGGTACATTTAAGCTAGGCATGGTCCTGGTTTTCACCCAAACATGTCGAAACAGTCTGAGCTACATTGTACCGACGATATCCCTAAAGAGTCCAAAGTGCAAAAAGGTAGAAATCCGTGACGAGATGTTACTCAAAAACTGTGTCACTTAGAAACATTCTGTATGAGGTAACATGATCACATAGAGTGCCTCTACAATAATCTATCTCAGTTTTTTATATCTCTGAGGCATTTACCTGTGGTGAAAGGTTTTCTGCTGCCCCAAAAATTGTTAAGAGGCAGTATAAAGTTGCAAAGGGGTGTAACTTTTGTCCTGCTCTCGATGTGACCAAATTGACTATTCCAACATGTCTGGATGGGTACATTTACGCTAGGCATGGTCCTTGTTTTCACCCAAACATGTCAAAACAGTCCAAGCTACATTGTACCGACGATATCCCTGAAGAGTCTAAAGTGCAAAAAGCTAGTAATCTTTGACGAGATGTTACTTGAAAACTGTGTCGCTTAGAAACATTCTATCTGAAGCAACACAATCACATAGAGTGCCTCTACAATAACCTCTCTCAGTTTTTATATCTTTGAGGCATTTGCCCGTGGTGAAAGGTTTTTTGTTGCCCCAAAAATTACAGGAGGCAGTGTATTAAGTCACGATGAAAGCCTATTCACTCTAGGTGCCAATCTCAAGTTGCACAATCATGAATGGGCACCTAGAGCAATAAGGTGCTATATCATGGTTCCAAGACCTTGAAATGGCGCCCAAGCCTGTAGGAGGAATTTTTAAGGAGCCAGAATGTTTTTGAAACTCTAAGGAACTAGTCCAAAGACTCTATGGTGCCATCTTGATACCATTGAGTCAACTTTGGAACTCAAACATATTGAAACAAGGTCTAGGAAGCTAGGCGCCATCTTTTGCCAGTTCAACCTCTCAGATGCGCCAACATTGGAAAGACTCTTAATGAGCACCTAAGTTTGAATTGATCTTGTGATTGAAAGTTTGGTGATGTATTGGTGCAAGATGATCTTCAGTTGAAGCAATCTAAGTTCCAGGAAGGGTTTAGAAGTTATCAACCTCTTCACTAAGTTAGGCGCACTTTACAAGCTTTCTTACCCAAGAGTTGTACCTCATTAAGACAAGGCGCATCTTAACCTCCAGGACTTTTCCAAAGAAGCACTTTAGTTTATTAGCACCTTTGGACCTTTTTTTACATTTTGAAAGAGAAGGCACACTTTGGAGGCATTTCTAACCCAGATTGACACCTAGGTATAGTCATCTCTCTAGAGCATTACAATGTGTTTTAAAATGAAGGAGGATATTTCATAAGTTGGGGAATTGATCACTGAAGACCTTGGAGTGTTTGAATTACTCTAAGCAAGAAGGTGCATTTCCATGGTGTAGCATACTCTAGATAGTGCCTAATGCCATCAAGGTGGAATTCCACCCTCACTTTGATGCCTCTCATCAAGAAGAGGCATTGGGCATTCCTTGAACAGTTCTGAGCATTTGAAGTTCATGAAATCACCAAGGAATGTTGGGTGCCATGTGTATCCTCAACAAGCTTGAGTTTGCGCCTAGACAAGTTGGCACTTATTCATGTTTTAACTTCCCTCTTGAAGCGGCTAACTTGGGAAAAAGTTATCTTGTTGTTAGTCAAGTGTTTGATGTGTTTTGGAGACTCCAAAAGACTTCCTCATGCTAGGTACTCTTCTTGGCAACTACAACCTTCAACTGGCACCTAGATCCTAAAGAAAAACACTTGCAAGTGTGGGCGTACTTTCCTTGTGATGGAGCATCAAACTGGCGCCTAGAAATCATAATGTATGAAGTGAGCGCCTAGGATCCTATTGGTCCAATAGGTGGTTTTGGGATCCGTGTCAAGTCATTGGATTAGGTTGCCAACTCAGAATGATTTTCATGCACTTAGACTTCAAGGTGCCAAAACTAGTAGGAAAATATTTGGGAGGAAACCACGCTGATAAAAGTTGGGTAAATTTAACCTCCGAGTCTGATTAGGCTCCATATAACAACAATATTTATATCATGTCCCTTTGCTTTATGAAACAAGCAGTATGTGTCAAGTCATACGGATAACACTATGGTCCTTAGAAATTTCTCTGTGACTTTTGATAAGATTATCTACTATTATGTGGATGCTTGATAGTATTATCCTAATCCATTGGACTAGTGTGGCTATGAGGTTGGAAAGTGTTGCAACCTCCATCCTTTAAACTTCTCCATCTTGTTATGGGTTCTTTTGAGTATTTTCACTTGCTTTCTCTTTGAGAATATTTTCTAATGATATATGATGTGTCATAGATCATTCAACTTGATAAACAACATGGAGGGATTCTCATGCCTCCTATACTTCTTGCAAGTTTATTTATAGATAGCTCACATCATTGTCCATCTAGGTGGTCATTTCCCTAAATATTATGATAAGATAATCCTGTTAATGAACTTTGGATTGAATGAGAATCAACATGCTTTGTCTTGACTAGAATAGTTGGGATGGACAAAAATCTATTGATTCTAGGTTGGGTTGTTAAAGGTCAAGAAGTTTTGGTGTCTAATGCCCTCTAAATCTAAATATTCAAAAGCATAGTGGTTCAATAAGTTACTACAAACAGTCAGGTAGACAATAGACTATAAGGAACAAGGACTACACATGAATCCAAAACAACACCAGTTAATAAGGACATCACAAGTAACTCAACATTACTTCCAGAGGCATTCACAAAAACAAAGGGGAGAACACAACTAGAGAACGCTAGACTGTAGTAGGGATGAGTGTCTGATGCAGAGCACATAGTGGAAGGATAGAATTATCAACTTTTGAACCTTTGAACTCACAATTGGCGAGACAACATACCATTGGCGAGCTTAAAATTTCATTGGCCAATAGGCTGATGCCACCATGACTCCGTTTGATTTCACTTCTGACAAACATCCCATCATTGACTCTTATCGGTCAGACAGACCGCTATCGATGACTTTATATCCTTTCACACTGATGTCTTTATCACTCTGATACAAGACTCTAAGTCCCTCGCCTATCGGTAGGACTTAATACCATCGGCACACTCAAAAACTCTTTTGCCGACACACCGATCTCACCAATGACAACCTTTGGACCACACCTGTTGGTGAGACTCCAAACATCAGTGAACTCTAATCTCATTGGGCTGATACACCAATGGATTTTGATTGTCAGTGTGACCCCCTTCGTCGGTAAATCTCTCAACTGCTATTTCGATGTGCCGATGGGATTATCTTCTGATACACCGATGTCTTCGACTTCAAACCACACTCGTCGGCAAGACAGACCACTATTAGCAAAGCCTAAGTAAGGTCTGCCGATATGCTGATACAACCAACTCTTGACGTCGATACAAGGTTCTTTTGAAGGCAAAGGGTGCCTAGGCTTATGGGGCTCAATTTCATGTATTTATTGAAAGCTCAAGGTGAATTGATGCTTATTGAAAATACCACTTAGTCCTTCATTTGCATTCTAGGCACCATTTCCTATTGACTTATATACTCCTCCTCATGCTAGGGTGCCATAATGAAGTGGTTTAGACAATAGGTGTGCTTCACTTACTAGAAGCTTGTTCTCCTTCCACCTTAGGCGCACTTTTATGGTGGAATAGGTGTCAATGGGCGCCTTGTCTTAAATGAATGCTCTCTCTAAGTTGGGCACCCTTTTGAGGTTTTATGAGTTGTAAATTGCGCCTTAACCCTTCATGCTTGTTGCTCAATGTTTGAATGTTTAAGAAAGTCTCCTTTAGGTGCTCATCTTAATAACTTTTTCTCAAGTCGCAATCATCCTAATGACTTGGATATTCATCCTAGTGTTTCAAGATATCAGGCTACCAGACTTAGTCATTTTTAGGATCTCAAACATAAAGAATAACATGATGATTCATTTTTTTTTTAAATACAACTTTGATCTTTTAGTTCCAAAATGAGGTTTAGGTGATACTTGAATAACAATAGCTTGCTTATTGGATCAACAAACATCCTATGTAATACAATTGGACTTTAAATATTTGAAGTAGCCATCTACAAATATCCATTCAAATGTGGATTTATAATGCAAGTATGGACACCATCAATAAAAAAGATTTGTATTAACCAAATATCCATATAGTCATACATCAACATCTGTTGATATAAGTATAACATATATACAAAATAGCCATATAGGCTTACAAGAATGCCATATAGGCATACAATGTCAACTATATACAATACAAAATATATGTCCACAAATGCCATATAGGTATACAACAAAGGAACCCAATAAAAAGTCATTCCCCTCCGGCTGGTGAAGAGAATAGATCATGGGTAGCCTTTGATCTTCTATGGGATGGAGACGCGCATGTGGGTGGTCTACTACGAACCTGAGGGCTACTCCTCCTATTTAATTCTTCTTGCATCTTTAGCTATTACAATAAAAAAGTATAGACATTAACATATACAAATTACATGTTATAAAAAATGAAACATTTAACAAAATAATCACTTACCGCTAACATATAATCTGTCTCCTCACTTGCCTCAGTAGTAGGAATAGGCCCTGGTGATGTCATGTCCTATAGAAACCATCCAGATAGAAATTAAACTTCAAATCAATAATCTTTTGATTTTTCAAAAATAGACAACTATAACAATGAATGTAAATTAAAATTTACTAATCTGCCTCATACCCCTGTCAATGCCATGGAGCTATGAATCGCAGAAGCCACACCCTGCTCCATTGCCCTATGAACATGGGGAGGTGTCTCCGCAACCTACATCATCTGGAAATAAAACAACATTATTCAATTATAAAAACTATAATAGTGATGCAAATCATGGCTCCTAACATACACACACGTTCATCTAAACATGGAAGTACACACAATAAAGCACACAAGTCACATACAAAAATCTAGTAAGTACAATTCATTCATTAAACTATTTATTTTATTACTTCCGTAAAGCTTTGAAGTCTACCACTACTGGCAGGTGTTGCTGTGAAATCTACAGTATTAACCTATTCAACATCCAAAATTAGATATTAGAATACCATTCATATAACGATGCTATTCACATATAATATTTATAATTGTTTACTAGTTACATATCCTAACAGTAGATGATCTAGTGTAAAATGCAGGTGGAGAACCACTGAAAACTGCATTGACGCTATGACCCTGATATTTCATTAAAATCATCAATTTAAATCAGTTAATCTTGCATTTCAAAAATAAAATTTAATAAATCAAATTCAATAAACTTGCTAATATTTACCTGAGTATGAAGGCCGAAAGTCTCACTCAAGAGGGTATTTGTCATCACCATCTGTTCAGCTGCAAATGTAGCCTGTGCACCTGCATCCTGACTATCCATGGGGTCATAACCACAAGCTGACCCGCAAGCCTGACAAGCATGGGGTGGGATCCTACTGCTCGCACTATCTCCCAACCCACTCTGTGCTGCAGGACCGGCATGCGATATGATGTTATGGGTCAAGGCACTAATGGACTAAAGTGTATCGACCTCAACACTCTCCTTCAGAATGGAAGGGATAGAAACATGCTCATGGGCTGGTCTACTAATTACTTGTCTCACTACCCGCTGTTGGTCAAGATGTGCCCCTGGTCTATCTTGTGCTGACCCCCCACCTCTACCTTGGAAGTCCCACATATCAAAATAGTTTGGCACTTTATTGAGGACAAACTCACAGTAGAGTTTCCTTAAAAAGTATTGCAGGACCTCATTATTATTGCATGGAGATGGTCAAAAACCATCCACCAACTCTGCCGAAAATTGTCCCTTATCGCTTGGTTGTTGCACCAATGGATAGGGAACCTCTTGCATGTAATAGGTGGAGGTGTTGCAAGTATGAGGTGAGCCATTATTGTCATTGATGTCAACATACTCATATTGCATTGACAAGAAGGATTTGATGACCTGTGTGCTGAGGATATTGAGAAAATTAGCCTCAGTCAGGAACAGTGAAGAACAGTGATGAGAAGAAGGTAAATGTACTGTATAGGATGAGAACCGGAGGATGCAGATTAAAGGGTTAGTAGATATGAGTCTTGAGATGCTACAGTTAAGATTTCAGAGGTCCGTATGAAGATCTGAAGGAGTTGTGGCTGCCGGTATAGAACCGGGTCCGGCAAGTATCCAGAGGTGACAGAGGATCACAAAAAGGTCCGATGAGGTCCGGAATTGTATCATCCTAATCTGCGGATTGGACGGAGTGTTTGGGATGTCCTTGTGATGTGTCATCCTGATTTGTGTATGATTTGGAGGTCCGGAAGTACCTCTTGCATTATGACAGTGGCGACAGACTGTGTTCTTGAAGTTCCGGATGAGGAAGACAAGAGATCCCAGTAAGTAGAGGAAGTGCGAATGTATCCGGACATTCAGACAGGCTTGTGAAGGTTCTTGAATCATGTTTAGGTTATGTTGTTGGTCCGCATTGATGGTAGAGCCCGGAATTGAAGTTATTCTTCCGGATGAAGTTCTTGCTCTGTGTAGCTGACCAGATGAGTTGTTCATCCTGCGAATGTTCTTGTGATGGCTGACCGGATGTGTTATTCATCTTGCGGATACTCCTATGGTTGTTTGCCGACTTAGATGTTTGTTCCTAAGTCGATGTCTTGTATAAATAACGGTTTGTGAGTTCATTTCAAGGTGTGGTGTGTGGATGAGTGTGGCATAGCGAAGAAACGTGCGAAAGGCAGAGCAGAGATTGTTGGGCTTAATTGGAACTGATCCGGACATGATAGAGATGTCATTCTCTAGTTCAAGACTATGATTTTTATCACTTTGTAGACAGTGTGTCTCCTTGTAGGCAGTGGGCCTCTTTGTGAGCAGTGTGCTCGAGCAGTGAGCCCTTATTGGCATGTGCCATTCATTTTTCTTTATTCTTCTAACAGAGAATAATTCTTGGGTTAATCACCCCGTGGTTTTTCCCTTAACCGGGTTTTCCACGTCAAAATCTTGGTGTTCAATGTGTTGATGCTTATCTGCTCTTGTGTTTATGTATTATGCTTCCATGGATGATTATTTGATATGCTGCTAACTAACAACAGAAAATTAAGTGTTTAAAAGAGAAGAAGTTTTATACAACTGATTCACCCCCCCCTCTCAGTTGTATGCCCTAGATCCAACAATTGGTATCAGAGCTAAGTTCCTCTGATAGGAGCTTAACCGCTTGAGGAGATCCAGGATGTCGTCATACAAGAAGGATAGTCCGAAGTTCGATGGAACCAACTTCACTCTCTGGAAAGGTCGCATGAAATGTCACTTGGAATGTATGGGAAAAGCATACTTGGCTATGATTTCAAAACCATATATACCTCCACAAGGTGGTCCGACAACTCTGAATGAAATCACAGAAGCTGAAAACAATCTGCGGACCAAGGAAGCTCTTCTAAGCGCATTGAATGACTCAGATCTCTCGAATGTCATTGACCTACCAACTGCATATGAGATCCTAACTAAACTGGAACTTCTGTATGAAGGAGATGAGTTTATCAAAAGTGCAAGGTTGCAAAGTCTGAAAGGGAAATTTGAAAGATTGAAAATGAGAGATGATGAAAACATCACTACCTTTATGCCAAGAGTAAATGAGCTGGTATGTGGAATCAGAAATGCTGGTGGAACTTTAGATGAAAATGAGATTGTCTGTAAAATCCTAAGATCCCTTCCTGCTGCCTACAAAATCAAAGTTGCTGCCATTGATGAATTCAGAGCCCACACAACTGTCACAAGAGAACAACTGGCTGGCAAACTAGCTGCATTTGAAATGACCGAGTTTGGAGATGATCCTCCCAAGACTGAATCTGCTTTCAAAGCCAGTGCCTATGTGAAAGGCAAACAGAGATTTGATCCGGGTGAAAACTCATCAAGGAAAATGTCATGGTATGATCAAGCAAGAAGAGACATGGAAGAAGAAGAAGCAGAAACAGCTCAACTTGAAGCCCTCATTGCAAAAAGACTGCCAAGAGGATCCGGTAAGTATGAAGGAAAACTACCCTTTAAGTGTTTCAACTGCAATAAGATTGGTCATTTTGCCTCAAGATGTCCGGAGAGATCTGCAAGATCTAATACTCACAGACAAAGGTTTCAAAAGAATTGCTATTATGTTCATGAAGAAGATGACAATGAAGGAGTAACAGATGATGAATCAGAACTAGGAAGCAAATCCGGAAATGAGTGGGTGTTTATAGCCATCAAGGAAGAAGATTCAATACTCTCTGAATCTGTCAATCACAAAGTTGTTGAAAAAGCCTTGGCTGCTCAAGTGGAAGAAAAGGATGATTGGGTTATTGACAGTGGATGTTCTCACCATATGACTGGTGACAAGAATAAGTTCTTAGATTTGGAAAGATATGAAGGAGGAATGGTAAAGTTTGGTGACAATTCTGCTGGCAGAATCAGAGGTAGGGGAACTATTTCCTTTGATGGTAAGAGCAAAACAGGAAATGTACTGTATGTTGAAGGATTGAAGCACAATCTTCTCAGTGTTGGTCAGTTAGTGGACAAAGGCTATGATCTCCGGTTCAAGAATGGAAAATGCAGAATCTTTACAAGCTCCGGAACTGAAATTGCATCCGGTACTCAGACAAAAGGTAACATCTTTCATCTGGTTGATTCAAATAAAAGTTGTTTGTTTGTTCAAATTGATCAGAGTTGGTTATGGCATAGAAGAATGTGTCATGTAAATTTTGATAACATCATCAAGATAAGCAATACTCAGGCTGTGAGAGATCTTCCAAAATTGATGAAACCTACAAATAGTGTGTGTAAAGAATGTCAGTTAGGTAAACAAAGCAGAGTCTCTTTCAAAAGCAAAGATCAGTCTTCTACCGGATTGTTGGAATTAGTACATACTGATCTATGTGGTCCGACAAGAATCAAGAGTCTGCAGGGTGATAGATATTTTATGTTGTTAATTGATGATCATTCCCGGATGATGTGGGTTACCTTTCTAAAAGAAAAATCAGAAGCTTTTGAGAAGCTCAAAATCTTCAAAGCTATGGTGGAGAATCAAACCGGATTGAAACTAAAGTGTCTAAGGTCTGATAGAGGTGGTGAATTTACATCTGGTGAATTCATTGACTTTTGTGAGGAACAGGGTATAAGGAGACAGTTGTCTGCTCCTAAGACTCCACAGCAGAATGGAGTAGTTGAGAGAAAGAACCGGACCATCCAGGAAGCTGCTAGGACAATGATGTTGGAAGCAAATGTTCCTCAAATGTTTTGGAAAGAAGCTATCAGCACTGCAGTCTACACTCTCAATCGAGTTCAAATCAGAAACAACACCGGTAAGACCCCCTATGAACTCTGGTTTGGCATCACTCCTACTGTGAAATATTTCAGAGTATTTGGTAGCAAGTGTTATATTAAAAGAGATGAAGATCTAGGAAAGTTTGATGCTAGAAGTGATGAAGGAATTTTCTTGGGCTACTCCACTCAAAGCAAAGCATACTGGTGTTACAATAAGAGATTGAGGAAGATGATAGAAAGCACCAATGTAAAGGTTGATGAAGGAATTGAGAAGCCTTCAAGATTTTATGAGTTTGATGAAGATGACCAAGACAGTGTTCAAGGACCTCAATCCTCTCCGGTGAGACAGAGTCAGCCTGATCCGGTAAATCAGGAAGAAGAGACAGGTTTGAATGAGCCTGATCAAGAAACAGCAGTGCTGGATACTCCCAAAATTCCAAGGTATGTAAGACTGAATCACTCTGAAGATCAGATCATAGGTGACAGAAGCAAAGGTGTACAAACTAGAAGGAATATTGCTCAAAATCAGAATGAATGTTGTCTGATTTCAAAGATTGAACCTAAAACAATAAATGAAGCCTGCAATGATGAAAACTGGACCAAAGCAATGGAAGATGAATTGATGCAAATTGAGAAAAATCATACTTGGGATCTTGTTCCCAGACCTAGAGACAGGAATGTAATTGGAACCAAGTGGGTCTTCCGGAACAAACTAAATGAAGCTGGTGAAGTAATCAGAAACAAAGCTAGATTGGTCTGCAAAGGCTACTCTCAAATAGAAGGAATTGACTTTGAAGAGACTTTTGCTCCGGTAGCAAGAATTGAAGCAGTCAGATTACTTCTTGCATTTGCTGCCTTCAAAGACTTCAAGGTATATCAGATGGATGTCAAGTCTGCCTTCCTAAATGGTGATCTGGAAGAAGAAGTCTACATTGAACAACCGGATGGATTTCAATTGTCTGATAATAATGATATGGTCTGCAAGTTGAAGAAAGCTTTGTATGGATTGAAGCAAGCCCCAAGAGCATGGTATGAAAGGTTGGATAAGCATCTTGTGCAGATTGGATTCAACAAAGGTACTGCTGACAGTAACTTATATTTCAAAATTGATCATGAAAACATTCTGATTGTTGAAGTGTTTGTGGATGATATCATTTTTGGAGGAAGAGATAGTATGTGCAAAACTTTTGCTAATCAGATGAAAAGTGAGTTTGAAATGTCTATGCTTGGTGAAATGAATTTCTTCTTGGGACTGCAAATTACTCAAACAAAAGAAGGGATCTTCATTTCTCAGACCAAATATGTGAAAGAATTGTTAAGGAAATTTGGTATGGAAGACTCAAAGCCAATGAACACTCCTATGGCAACCGGATGTAAGTTAAGCAAAGATGATGATTCTCCAAAGGCAGATCAAACAAAGTATAGATCAATGATTGGTGGATTGTTGTATCTCACTCAAACTAGACCAGATATAATGCAGGCTGTTGGTCTTGTGGCAAGATTCCAGGCTGATCCTAGAGAATCTCATGTTATGGCAATCAAAAGAATTTTTAGATACTTGAAAGGAACAGTTGAGTATGGTCTATGGTACCCTAGAGATCCGGATTTCTCTCTTCATGCTTACACAGATGCAGATTGGGCAGGAGATGTGGATGATCAGAAAAGCACTAGTGGTGGAGCATTCTTTTTGGGGAAGAGATTGGTTTCTTGGC